>CM012453.1:22141871-26941871 GCA_003999625.1 Oryzias javanicus | reverse complement strand
AAAAGCTGTCTGGTTTTCTAGTACATAGTTTCAGCTGTAGTTTGTCCAGTTGGCATGGAAAAACCAGTACTTTCCCTTCCTTGTTGCTGAGAGCTCTCTGTTTACATGCTCTTCTGCTAGCTTAAAGCCCCTCACATCCTCATTACTGGATGCCAGCAATACAGTTTTGAGCCAGATGCGAGCTGGGATTTTTTTTTTCATTTTGATTCTCAATGATTTGAATAAAGAAATAATCAGAAATGCCATTTTAAAAAATGTTAAAAACATAAAAAAACACATTTTTTTTGTCAGAGTTGGTCTTTAAAGCCTAAATTTATTACAACCACACCTCTGAAGGGGAAAAGAAAAAATAAAAACCATGTTACATTGCTACTAGAAGCAGTAAAATCAATGGTGGGGGTCACATGCCTTTTTATGTCTCCTCTGGTGAGCGTGTCAATCTGCAGTGAAAAATAAAAGCAGTGACTTTAAGAAGTAGATCATTCCAACGGAGCAGGTTAATTAAGTCTGCTCGATGGTCGTGTTGAGCACAAGCACGGCAGCCATAAAAAATACACACAAACTATTTATTTTTTTCCTGTTTATAAGTGTATATGTTTTATTACCTTTGAACAGAGGAAAATGAGGTTGAATATTTTAGCCCGGAGCTTTGTGACATTGTGGGGGTTTGTCGCAGGTGATAAAGTGTTTATGTTTGGCTGTGGAAGGGCACTGTGAAAGCCCCCTAATGTGAGGCAATATTTAACAAGAAGCATTTTCATAATGACTGAAACATCTATTAAACTGGCGGGGCCACCTGGCTGGGTTTTGTCAGCTACTGCCAGCCTTGTAGGCAAGCTCAAATTAGACTATAAACTTCTCAAAAAATGAAGAAATATATATTTTTTATTATTATTATCAAAACATACGTGTAAATCACAGTTTTCATGAATATAATGAATTTATGGATGGTCTTCATTTGTCTTTTATTGAATTCATCATGGTGCTGATTTGTGCCAGCGCAGATGAGATGATGGGGTTGGGGGGCGCAGAAAATGAGCTCATTCATTGGGCTACAGTTCCCATTTTGAAAGCTTTAGTTTTCTTTCGCTGCCCGCCAGCCCCGTTCTGCTGCCAAGCAGCTGAATGTTTTGCGGAGTCATGGGCAGCAAAGCGGGGCAACGTCAGTGGGAGAGGCCAAATTGATCTGTCTTTTCAACTGCAGCCAAAAGCTGCCACCATAATAAAGTTAGGCCTTGATCATGTTGTGAAATCAGACGACAGAGATATGGATGGAAGTACAAAGGCTGGGCTAGCTCATCTTTCTTCCTTCACCTCCTTGCTGGTACTATTCTCTCCCTTCGTGTCTGTCGCACCACCCCTTTTGTCCCCGTTGTACCACCTTGTTCTTGTTCAAAATCCTCCTCCCTGGTGAGTATCTTAGAAACAATAAAAGGCACAAGTGTTCAGCCTCCCAACTCCTTCTAAGAAGCACATTCATCCCCTGGCAGGTCAAAAAGTCTGCTCCATGTGTTCAGTCCAGATGGGGCTGCTCCATTACTCTTGCATGCTGGAGGGAACGACAAATGGGCACACACCGACTCCTACAGATGTGCCTGAAAATAAAAAAAAAAAAAAAAAAAAAACCGCCATCCTCATGAATCTGGAAAACACTGGAATAAAATGCAGGAGAATTGGACCAAACTCTCATGTGGGCCTCGCTATAATAGTAGAAAAAACATGCACACAGTGATCTGTAAGGACTTACACTACAGACTGAGCTGCAAAATGAACTGAAACAAATCCAGCCACACAGTTAGACCTCATTTAAACAGCTTTCTACACTGCTTCACCCTTTGAGAAGTTGGAGTCTAACTCACTGAGCCAGTGAATTGTAAATGGCCTAAAAGTGGCAAATGCCTTGACAGTTTGTCAATATATGGAGTTTTTATTTTAACAGTTCACCATAGTGGAAAAGCTCTTACACCCTCAGGAAAAGGACTGTTATTATGCGGGTTTGTTTGATAAGAAAAGGGGTTTTCTTATACAAAGCTGACAGTTTCTGCATGCAGATGTTTAATGAGAAAATCTTTTCGAAAAAAGATTGTAATGCTTTCTGAAAATATGCAACTTTGTTTTTAGTTGAAGGATTAGTGTTGAGTATTACATACATTTAGTATGACAGCTACTCACAAAATGCTATATGACAAACAGGACATTTGCACCCAATCGATTTGTTAAAAATAAATAAATTAAAAAAAAATAGAGTCTGTGTAACACTAAAAGGTTTTAGCTCCAAAATACTGAAATGGTTTGTTTTGGATTCAGCGGTTTGAGACGTTTAACTCAAAATCAACTCACTTTTGCACATTTCCATTGAAAACCAACTTAATTTGATGATAAAAAACACATGTCAAATCTCAAATAAACTCAATGCTCCTGCAACTTTATTCATAATTTTTATTTTTGAAGTTTATCACTAATAAAAATATAATTTCTTACAATTTTATGAATAAAACTAAATAAGCGATTATGCCCTTCAAAGAGTGAATTATAAGGAATTAATGGAATCCGGAAAGTGTGTTAATTTCTGATAATGCACACTTTGATGAGAATTATCCCATATGGAAGAGAAACAAATATTTATTCGAACTTGAGTACTTTATTCTTGTTTCTTTTTTGTTTTAGATTGCTTTTTCACAATAAATTGACTGTTTGATACATGGTGTGACGCGTAACATGATAAAACGCCTATGAACCGACACTGACCAATGACTTCAGTGGTGAAGGAAAGTGATATAAATGCTGATCGTCACAATAGGTTTAATAAAGTTTCAGTTCAGAGAGAAACTTTGACTTTTACTGCTTATAGTAAAAGTTTGTTTTAAAGAAGTCGGCGTAGTGATACAAAGCATTTGGGCTATGTGACCGGAACTTCTTTTTTAGGTTTGCATTATCACCGTGGATTACTACTTTTTAATCCACACCCAGAAACCAATCCGCTATGGTATAGATACCATGGACCATGGTGTAGGTAAGGGATAATGTCTGACGAAGTGTGCATTATCAGAATTTAATGCACGACGCGAATGCCTGGTGGAGGACAGTTGCTTCCACAACATAATGGACACTTTGTCGGGAATTATCCCACTTATACCGTGGTAAGTTACAAAATAAATAAATATTCATAAATAAATATTCAATTGATTTTAGGACGTTATTTTTTTGGTTTAGATTGCTTTTTCACAAAAAGCGGACTATTTGATACGTGGTGCATCACTGACCTCGACTGCAGCAGCAAAGGAAAGCGATATAAATGCTGATTTTCACGATGGGTTAAATAAAGCATCAGTACAGAGAGAAAATTCACCTCTTAGTGGTCGTTTTTGTCCAGATGATGAAATAAAAGTTTGTTTTAACGAAGCCCTGCTCAGTGATATTGAACATTCGGGCCGTGTGACCGGAACTTCTTTTTTAGTTGAGCATTATCACTTTTTAATCTATATCTAGTGATGTAAATCGCTATTTAAGTTGTTTGGTGGAGAAATAGGAAATATACCGTATAAAAGTAGAGGATCACAGGTCTGAATATTTTATTATTACTCGTGCATAAATCAATGCATGACATTCAGGATAAGTGCTTAAGTCTCTAAATCAACTTTGTGAACATTGCAGTTTATCAAATCTCAATAATGAAATGGAGGCTAGCTCTGAGAGTGCTACATATTCATCAGTGGCTTATGCTTCGCTGATTATAAATCTCTCGTTTGGGATTGTACATGAATATTTTTTTCCCAGCGGCTGATTCATGACTGCCACAAGCTGTACACTATTTTATTTTATTTTATTTTTTTAACTGAAGTAAATTTGCTGTGAGCCTAAACTTGAATATCTGCCTCTCTGTTTAGTTTCTTCATTTATAATGAAGTTTGTGTCAAATCAAAACAACTTTAATGAATATCTAACTCTAAAAGTTGTATACTTTGTGTGTTGTAATCAAAAATTAATTCAATGATATAACATCTAAATAATCAACAACTTTTTAAATTTGCTAAATCTTTAATTGGATGTTCAGGGAAAACAATAGCTAGCTTTGTGTTTTCCTGGTCTCATTTGACATGTTTTGGTTCATAATTACAAAAACCTATGAAACAAATTAGTTCAATCTGCTGTTTAGGCAAAGATTTTTCTATTTTCTTTCCAACTTGTTATCAAATTCAGGATATGAAAAAAAACCTAAATTTTAATTTTAAAATCCAAATAAATAAGCCTGTGTTAAACTTTAAATAGTTGTTTTTGATCATTCATATTCAAATTGCACTTCAAGATATAACGTTAAGTCAAAAATGATTGTCTGATTCTGACTTACAATGAGAAACTTTGCAAAAAGTATTTTAACAATCTGGATTTGGCAACACAGTTCTCCATATATGCAGTTTTAAAGAGTGAAAGAAAAATGTCCAACCTATTTAATAATCAGTGAAGATTTAAAGTAAATTATTGAAGAGAATGACATATTAATAAAATAATAATTTTTCAGTGGCAAGCTAGCCCTTTTGGCTAACTTAGGCTTTTTTTTCGGTTTCCTTGGCTAATTTGGTATTTAACTAATATTTTAGCTTTCACCGTCAGCTCCTTTTTAGCTAGCAATTTCAGTATTATCAGCTATCAGCACTAGCATCTTCACCGACCAAATTCAGCTTACAGCATTCACACTAGCATTAATACAGATAATGCTTGCTAGTTTTTAGTTAGTTTAAAGCTAATGATGGTTAAAATGTGTGCTTTACATCCAGTTTGCTCATGACCCGATTAGTCGACTGATCGGAAAACATAATTAGTGATTAGTCGACTATTAAAATAATTGTTTGTGGCAGCACTATTTGTCACAGACAAGCTTGCTAGCGGGATATTTGATCTTCAATAATAGCTGGTCTCTGATTAGCCACACTGTCAGGGCCAGCTTTGCTCCCTTTGAGAATAGACTTTTTTCTCTGACGATGGAGATATGTAATTGCCACTTGTCGCTGAGCCTCCTTCCATCACACCCCCATCACCAAAAAATGCAACTCTTTTGGTCAGCATGTTCTCCACATGTCCATTTACTGTCATCCAACCACTAAATGTTGAATAAAATGAACGCCATCGCTCAAAGGTTGAAACTCGGGAGGTCGTAGGTTCGAATCCCCATTTAGTTTATGCAAAAGACTCTGGAAATGTTTGACACTCAGAATTAAGGGGTTGGATTAGGAAGGATGTTAAACCTCCAAATGTTTCCTGAGCTCAGCTATGACTGCAGATCCCTGCGCCCCCAGGGGATGGTTTAAATGTGAGGGACAAATTTCAGACACTCAGGTGTTTGACCACTGATGTAGATTTAGACGGAGTCAAAAAGTGACAAAAAATGTTTAATAAAGCTAAATAAAACTTCTTGTAAACAATTCACTTTAATTGAAATAAATATGACACAAAGAGGGTTATATTTTTATTGTTACGGGGGCCATAAAACATATTTCACAGTATACATACGAATTTTCATGATTTTATGAAAGTAATTATTATTTTTTTAAGTTAAGACCTCAGTAACCTGATAGGTAATTTGTACTTATTTATTTTTAATTAAACCTATATCTATTTTTTTTCTTGTTTGAAGTTTCTCCGTTGTTTAAACTAGCAAAAAATGTTATAAGAAACTGCTCTCTATTTAGATCTTTCAGAGGTTATGTAAATTAGGGTTTATTTTTGTAGATGTAGTTCAACTTAATTCAACTTTAATTATTTAAAAAAATGTCTCGATACTCTAGAGGAAATTAGAAAAAATAAAATATTTAAATACTTTTGTACATTTTCACAAGCCACAATTTTTTTTCCTTCAACAAAGAAAGATTTTTTATGTTCATTAAAGAAGTTTTACTTACAATATGATGTGCAGTGTTTTAAATGACTTCATTTAAAACAAAAACAAAAAAAAGGGTTAGGAACTGTAAAATCGACGTCCTTCATAAACCTAAGGTTTGACATTTACATGTGGAATTAAACCAGAAGCTACATAAAGTTCTCAAGTATTAAAGTGTTTTCGGTGTTTGATTTTTTTAACTAAGATTATGTCGTTTGCAGGAAAAAAAAAAAAAAAAAATTGTGATGTTTTCTTGGACATAGTTTCTGTGAAGTTCATCACAAATTTAAAAAGTTGTGAGCGGAACACTCTCCTGCTGACTTATGTACTTGCTCTGGTGCTAGGTTGTCATTTTTTTTTTTTCTAACTGAAATCTCGTTCATATACTTCTCTGTTCTAAGCAACTTATATTTACTAATACATGCAATTTTGAAACATTTCATGCCGTATTGTTGACATACTTTGTCAAATAAGAAAAAAAAGAAGTTCTCCTGCTCGCTTTCTTGCTAGCTTTCTTCTGCTAGCTCATTTCCCATCATCCACTTGTTGACAGCCGTCCAAACATTTTTTTTTTTATTTTTCCTTTGGAAGTTGCTACATCAGAATGGAGTAGAGCACAAAGCTTGTGGCATGCCGATTATCATTTTTATGTAGCAACTATAAGCTGTTTCAAACTGCATTTTCCATATTCTCCTGATTTAAAGCTAATTGAATAAAGAAATACTCAGAAATGCAGTTAATGTTGATTATATTTCCTCCATTATGAAAAAAATGTTACAAGAACATGTTAAAAAAACCACAATTTTTATTGCAGTGAGTCTTTAACATCTGACTTATATTGTGGCCCTGGTTAGAGGTTGGAATCAACTGGTCCTTAAGACCATCTTTTTTATCAAGATCATCTGCGATCTGTTGTTGTTTCCTGAATATTTTACGTTTTTAGTCATTTTCTTAATGGGCCTACATCCTTCAGCTCCTCTTCCCTTCTCCCCTCCTTGTCTTCTCTCCCTCTCCATACATCCCCCCTACTTTCCACTGATTAATTGCAAGGTCACTATAAGCAAAAGGGGGCAGTTGTTCACATGTTCCACTATATCATTGACCAAGGCTGCATTCAAACTCCGGCCTTTCATTTATCACTACTCGACCCTGTGACTGGAGCCAATTAATATAATGGACTCGTGGGTTGATGTTTTCCTTAGCACTCTCAATAATGCAGTCATTTATATGCTGATTTGCCATTTTTTTTTAAGTGTTGCAGGCTGGATGCAACGCATGAATCCAAAAAGTGCCTCTGCGGAGGAATAAGCCATCAAGGACATGTTTTGTCTAAAATCAAAGCTGCACCTATAGGCTTTTCACATTACAGATTCACTTGGTGGTGTCCCACAAGGATCAATTCTGAGTCCTTTATTATTTAATATCTACATCAATGACATCTTCAATGTATCCAAACTATTAAATTTGATATTATTTGCAGATGATACAAACATATTTTACTCAGCAGACAACTATAATGACCTTATTAATGTAGTAAATAAAGAACTAAAACAGTTGAATATCTGGATGAATTACAATAAACTATCATTAAATTTAAGTAAAACGAAGGTGATGCTATTCGGTCACTATAAAGTCAATACAGAACTAATGATCAAACTGAATAATGTGACTATTGAAAGTATAACTGAATATAAATTTCTGGGACTCATAATTGACAATAAGTTAAGTTGGAAGCCACACATCAGAAACACGCAGAACAAAGTGTCAAAAAGTATTTTTATTTTAAATAAAGTAAAATACATATTAGATTATAAAAGCAGATATCTATTATATTGTTCTCTGATCTTACCATATTTGACGTATGGTATTGAGATTTGGGGCAATAATTATAAAACAGCATTACAACCTTTAATTTTCAGTCAAAAACGTGCAATAAGAATTATCCATGGAGCTAAATACCTCGATCATACAAACGATTTATTCCTCCAATCTAGACTTTTGAAATTATTTGATTTGGTAAAATTTCAGACAGCACAATTTATATTCAAGGCAGATAGAAATTCACTACCAAATAACATTCAAAAACTATTCTTTGGAAATAAAAAAGGGTACAGTTTAAGAGGATATAAAAAATTTAAAATACAATTCGCAAGAACTAACCGGAAATATTTCTGCATATCAGTGTGTGGCATCAAACTGTGGCATATGTTAAGTGAGGACCTCAAACAATGCTCTAATATCCATATGTTTAAAAAAATATACAAAGAAATGTTATTGTCCCAGTATAGAGGTGGAGGTGAATAATGGTCACAAGGGTGGATGGACATAGTGTTGGATTGTGGATGGTGCACTGAGGTGAGATCTGAAAGCGTTGGTTGAGTGGTCTTATAGGAACTGTATTGATGTATTATTATTGATAAGGGTTATTGTGATTACTGATATAAATATATAATTTGATAAAGTTAGTATTAGGTACTATATCTAGGAAAATGAAAATATAGCAACCATGCTGTCAGTTATGTAGATGATAGAGGGGAAGGGATTAAATAAGCTTTGCTTCTTCCCTTCCCGTTTCAAGCATTGACCATTGAGTTCTTATAAAGAAAAGAAAGATATCAAAGAGGTACCTGGAAGTACACTCTTTGAATCTGAGGATAAATTAATTTTGGTTATTTACATATATGATTTGTCTATGTCGGTTGAAATAAGCTGTAACTGACCATGCTTGAAACAATGAATGAATAAACTTAAAATGAAACTGAAAACTGAAACTGAAACTTGGGGTGGCCTCTGTGAAATGATTGGCTAACGCATCAGTCGGTGGAGATTGCTTGTCTCAGCAGTATCATTAGACAATCCCTAAATTGTCATTATCATGAATCACCAGCAGTAGATAAAATGGAGACAGCAGAAATGATTGATACCTTTTCTCCATAAACCAGCTGAAGTAATCTAGCAAAGGCGCCATATTACTAGTATTACTGGGTCCTCACTGAAACAATAAACATGTGGGAGGTGATTGAAGGGCAAGATATGTGGTGCTTGACTCCAGAGAAAATTGTTTCAAATAAAATTGCGCGGTGTTTTCATCTTTGCAGAGAGCCATTTCGTTTGTTGCTGCTCCTCTAAAAATGCCAACAGGTCTAGCCTTTTCTGATAAAATGTTAAGTCATACCATGCTGCTTTTGTAAGTCCTTGTTACTGTTGAAATCTGTCTCTCTATACCAGGGGTCTGCAACCTGAAGCTTCCGAGCCACTGGTGTTTTTTTACCCCTCCATCTGATTAAAAAATAATATAGTTTTTCATCTAAATAGTAACTAAAGTAAAAATAAAGTAGTAAAGTAAACTCAAACTTTATTCTTATTATTCTTTATTTATTTAAAATATACTGTTTGCCTTTTACATTGGTGGTTGAGATAATCTCAGCTGCGAATAATTGTTAATCACTTGACTCATTTAAATTGTTAATTTGGTTTTATTCAGTAAGTTGAGAAAAACTATTTTATTCAAACACAAAATTAAAATAAACACAAGTATTATAGATAATATAAGTGTCATTTTTTTGGATTTTGAGATGTCATCGAATTGTGTTTTGTTTTAATGATTTCATGTGTATTTTGTTTGTGTAACATTTGGAATCTGGATGATTCTTTGAATTGGTTTGACCACCAGAGGGTGCAACTTTGTTATTCCATGTCCATTTTATGTGTAGAAGAAGAAGAAGTTCTGTCTTCAAACTATTTGTCAATAAAGATTGGAGGGAAAACAACAGAGCAACACCGTCGTGTGCAGGTACATTGTTCTTGCGTGTAAACCAGTACTTTGTCTTTGTCCTTCTTTAAAGAGGTTAAAGAATTGGAACCCAAATGAACCAAACCATGGAAACAAAAGATTAACCTTTACAGATAAAATATAGACTGTGCTCGAAGACAGAGGACAGAACTTGTGTGTTACCTTCCCCCCTTTTAAAACACCATATATTGTGTGTATATATCCATTTACAGATATACATTCTCAAAACATTGAACACCTCAGTAAAAAAAAGACATTTGCTCATTTGTTCTTACTGATTATTAACAAATGTGTAAAGTTCCACCAGTTACATCTTGTGTTTTTTTTAAATACATATAAAGTTTTTCTTTGTTTTAAACTCTTATTTAATCCGTTCCATAAATCCACACCACAAATTGATGAGCACATTTTAGTTTTTCTTGTACAAAGTACTGCTTTAGAAGTTCAGCTGTTTTCTTCAGTCGTAACCCTCCATCTCTGTCCTTTTTTACATTTTATGTATGTTTACTGGAAATAAGTTGTTTTCTGGCTTAAAACATGACGAGTGCTGTTTTAAGTTGAACTTGTTCCCATAATTTTAATAAACCTGACTTTTCACTGACAATTTACACCATTAATTATTCAAATGGCCTTTTTTTTAAATAAAATGTATAAAGACTATACATTTGTTTAATGTTTTTTTCCCAAAGTTCTACACTGTACTGTAAATATGGCAGTATTGACTCAGAAAACCCCAGGATTGCCACAGCAAATCAGCTTTCACTGATTCACACAAGTGTTTAAAATGTACTTTTGCAAATAAATAAATAAACAAAATAAAATCTACAGGCAAGTTGGAATACATGAATCATTCTATTTATTTTTTAGATTAACTACTACTAGGTACCTATCCATGACAAATACTTTTTCAAAGCAGGAAATTAACAGTAAAACAGTTATTTAATTGAATTATGTATCTTTGTTATAAATATGTTGTACTAAAAATACTTAAACAGCTACTAAAAGCACTTAAACGGCTATTGAAATATGTTAGGATTTGTGAAGCAGCGACTCTTAGATTGAGTTAAACTTGAGTATTTTTGAATTTTGAATGGCTGCCCTCAAGACTTTACCACCTGGCTCCACTTCATTGCTGTGATTGGCTGACAGAAAAAAGAAAAAAGGTTTTGATAGACAGATGGGTTACTTTAGTCAAATGCCAAGCACATTTTTTTTAAAGCCCTTGACCTTTTCCAAACAGCTTTGAATGGTTGCCTTCCCTGTTGTTTGGTGAAACACACACGTGGAGGTGGCAGGAAACTAACCAGCAGCAGTAACTATTACATCCTTTAGCAGGTTTAGGGCTTTCAGATTTATCAAACCTTCTAGTTAAACCCCAGTTTATATTCTGATTGTATTCTGAAAAAAAAATGTTATTATTTTGTGGTGGTTCCAAAACCCAAGGAGCATCATAGATCCATACCAGGGGTTTGTCTGCTGTGGTTGGATTGTACTCTTCTGTACATTTTATGTGAATTTAAGTTTTTATTTAACATTTTTGACTCACAATTTGTGATGGTACTATTAAGCAGGTTAAAAAAGGTATAGAGGACAAAAACAAAAAAAAAAGCCCACATAGCCATAGACATATGGGGGTAACATAAGGACCTGTGCAAGGTCAGTATTGAGTTATGACAAAGATCCAGTGTTGTAAATAATGAGATCCCTGACCTTTCACAGGAACAAGATGAGCAATTTATCAGCTCTCAACCCAATGTTCAGCATCTTCATCTATGCTTTATTGATAGTAAGAGCGAGCACTGAACGAACATTAACCCTTTAACTGCCCAAAAAACAAAACAAAAAAAAAAAACAAATCACCATAAAAAGGTATTTTTCTGCTGCTTTTTGCCTTGGTATGGAGCCCCTAAAGAGACATAAAAAATGCTTTAAAATACATATACAGTTAACCAGAATTTTTTTCTTTTTTTAACTTTAATTTTTAGAAAATAAAGTCTGAATAGTAACTGGTGCACACCATTTACCATCCAGAACTTTTTTTTTTAACTTCAATTTTTTAGGAAAAAAGAACCAGAGTGTGCAAATGCACTACACACATAATAACAGAAAAAAAACACTGTTTAAAAATTTAAAAAAAAAAAATACTAACTGGTGCGCACCAGTTTCTATGGCCTGATCCGAATACTCCTCTTCTCCCTGTCCCTTAGCCCTCCCCCTTGATTTGAAGTGGGAGTTGAAGTCGAAGTCCTGTCCGGGATTATTATTTTTTAAGTCTCACACTCCAAACAGAGGGGTACAAAGTCCGCTATCGCGAGAGTAAACCGCCTCGCGCTAAGAAGTGCTTTTCTTTACTTTGGTGCTCTCTGAACCACAGAAGTTTACATTTAAATGTAAGTAATGACTTTATATTTTAGCGTGACCTTTTTAAAGTTATAAAACCGCTGTTGTCAAGCGCTGTAAGCTCCGAGCTAATGCAGCTTCCATTTGGAGCAAGCACGGAGCGATAAATGAAAGGGGAAGGGGACTATTCGGATCGGGCCTATCTGCAGTGAATAGATTTTTTTGTTTACTTCAATATTTAGGAGAAAAAGATTTTTTTACTTCAATTTTTTGTCTTCTATGTCCCTTTGGGGGCTCCGTACCTTGGGAAGTAATACATACAAACAATACTTTTAAAAAAAGGTTTTCTAAATGTTCCTCACCGTTTGGTTGAGCAGGCAGTTAGAGGGTTAAAGAGCATCTTTAACATAGAATAAACATTGTGTTTACAGCTAGAAAAACAAATGTTTTATTTATGATAGTGTTTGTATTACTGCTGAATTCAGCTGTTCTTTTTTTTTTCTCGATAAGAAATATAGTTAGAACGACATAGATCTTGTGATTAGTGTGAACAAATTTTAATTCATTTTAATTTGATATAAAAATCCTTGCTTACTTATGATATAACCGTTAGGAGCTTTTTCCTGCAGTCCTTTCAGCAACTCTTTCTTCAACACCAACTTGTCCCATTCAGTTATTAAATTTGTCAGTAATAAGCTCAGCTAATTCTGAAATAGTTTATTTTGATGCAACAAGTTAGGATTTTTTTTTGTTTAAAACAAAATCTGTTCAAAAATTCAAGGCTGGTGTGTTTGAAAGATGCAGATCTAAAATCATGCATGTCAAGCACATAACTGGTTATTCTTGACAACTTGCACAATGAAGCAGCCTGGCACAGTCTATTTTGGCTCCTTCAAGGGCTTTAAACTCCATTTGCAGCTACACCTGCTCCAAGAGCCATTTAGAAAATTAAAGCCATCGCAGCACCAAGATACCCACTCAAGGTTTGACCAGTTAAAACGGAGGGTTTCTGCTTTGTTGCAGCACTGTATTTGTCACCTGTCTAATCAAAGATGATTGATATTTAAAAAAACACAGAAGGTGATTGAAAACAGCTACAAGTTAGCCACTGGGTTCAATTTAATGTTATTAGAAGATTTTTGTGAGCTGCAGTTCTATTGACTCTAAAATTGTGTAAATTGGATTTTCAATAATAAATTAGCTCAACGGAAACACAACAATTTAAAAAAAAAACAAAAAAAAAGGTTTTGCGCTTGGAGGAAGTTTTTTTTGAGGCGTGTCCAAACGGACATTTTTCACAAAACTGAAATGCTTTAACACTTTTTTCAAATTAAATGTGCCTCTTGGTAGGAAGCGGCAGCCCGGATAATGCTCGGCAGCTTTATTTCTACAGAACTTTTCAAAAAATTTAGCAAAGCTAACAAAGCTAGCGATACTAGTCATTTACAATTTACAACTTTTTTATTTAAAAGGCACAAAAAACATTGTTACAGTTTCAAATGTAACCGATGCCATGTCCACAGGCCATCCAGCTAACTGCTAATTTGCTGACCAGGTCCCTGAGAATAAATAAAAAAACAACAAACAGCAGAGACACAAACATCAACACACAAAATACATATAATCCTGAACTATTCAACAGAACACTGGCAAAAACAAGGGACAGGCTTGATTGGACTTAAACCATTGTTTTACTTTACAAGTAAACTGTTTTAGATCAGGGAGAGCTTTTAATTCAGCAGGTATGGTGTTCCAGATCTGTGGACCTTTAACTGTGAAGGAGCTTTGACCAAATGTAGACATTTAGCTTGTCTGCAGTCACCATTAGCAGCTCTTCTTGTGGTTACTCCTCTGGATTTATATTTTTCAATTCTGTTGCTTATAAGTTCAGGGGCTAGACCATTAATGCACTTTAAAAATTAATTTTCAAAAATTCTTTATGAAATTTTCAAAACTTATTAAATTATGTTTTTCTAAATTCCTACAGTGGTGCCATTTCATTGGTTCTTGGTCCAGCACTTGTAAAGCTTGTTTAAACAGAGAAACCACACCTTTCATTGCTGACTGACTGGCCTGGCTCCAGACAACAATACGTTAGGCAAAATGAGATAAAATCATTGCATGAAAATATAATTTAGCAGCCTATATTGAAATACATGATCTTAAAAGACGTAAACAGTTCATATTAGTCTGGACAGTTTTTGTTATTTCTTTATATGAGCATCATATTTTAAATGTGAGTCCAAAACAACTCCCAGATATTTAAATTCATCAATTTTATGAATTTTTGAGTATTAATTTGTATCTCAATTCCCAAAGTTATCTGTGGGTTTTGTTCATAATGAGAAACACATTGAAACAATTTTAGAACAATTTAAGGATAAACGGTTATCTTCAAGCCACCTACCTGTTCAACAGCTCAGCAGCCTTCTCTGGAGTCTTTGCTGAGACATAGATGACAGCGTCATCAGCATACAGCTGGCACTCAGCCTCTGTGCAGATGTTTGGGAGTTCATTGATGTAAAGACAGAAAAGCAGTGGACCCAGGATCGAGCCCTGTGGAATCCCCATTTTATAATCAGGAGCTGATACGGTTCCATTGGTCTTTACACTCTGTGTCCTAGACTCCAGGTATGATTTTAAACCAGCTGAGAGCATGTTGAGAAAATGTTATTTTTTTTTTAGTTTATGCAGAAGTATGTCATGACTGACAGTATCAAAGGCCTTTCTTAGATCCAAAAATACTGCTCCAACCACATTCCCCTTATGGTATCATATTTAAGTCTTTTATTGGTCAATGTGCCAATGTTGCAACATCTAAGAACTTATTGCATGTGAAGGTCTCTCTCAAAAAACTTGTATACTGCCACTCCATTTTATAATTTTCCACAAATATAGCAATTTTTTTTCAGTTACTAAAACTTAATTAGCCCCTGAGAGGGTTAAAGAAAGGGAAAACGTTATATATCTTGCTTTTTTTTGTGTAGAAACGATCACTTAATTAAAGTTTATTTTGTTTAATGTCACTCCATTCTTATCTAGAATCTAATTGATTTGCGGCGATGATATTCTTGAGCTCCTCACTCTGATGTTGGAAGGTCAGGACGTTCAATATGAGCAACTCCCCCGCTTAATTACTGTGGACTCATTGCTAAGAAGCCTTTGGCAAACTCAAAACATCTGTATTTGTTCAAACCAGCTAATTACTGGCTGGTTTCATTGTGTGGTGAGTTTTTTTTTTTTCTTTCTTTTCACACAAAAAGCTTTAGTGGTGATACTTGGTCTGTTTGTCTCTTCTCTGGATGGAACTTTTTCAGCTTTTTATTTTGACTTTACCAACCAGCCGGGTCTATTTATTTCCCTGTTTTCTTGCTTTTTTGTGCCACTTCTTCCTTGTAAATAATAAAACAATCAGAAAGGTGTTTTACAGATTGCTTTTTTTTCCGCGTTCTGTTTTTTTTTCTTTCCGTTCTCGCCTCTACACACAACTCCTCCTTTCTTATCTTTCTGACTCCTTATCTATACATCATTTGCCCATGCTCCACTGCATCCACCTCACTCACACACCTGCAGACACGCTCTGAAAATGCTGAATTAATTCCTTCGCCGTCCTCGCTCAACGTTGGTGGTCCTTTATCTCTGGGGGTTGCGGAAAGGTGACTGGATGGCTCCCCATCATTAAAACCTCATCGTCCAAGATGACACAGTCTACCATTATTGACTTTCCCTTTCTTTTTTTTTTTTCTCTCCCGCCGCAAAAACTGCTATAAAATCCAATTGGCAGACGACTGTTGAGCCGCGATTTCATTAAATCAGACTGGTAGACAATGTAAGTACAGATGAATACAGACAGAATGACGGAATGCTCCCTGAATAATGCACATTCCCGAACAAAGCTGGATTCTCCCTGCAATTTAAATGCATATTCTTATCGTGAATAAATAGCTGAAACAAGACGAGTAAATTGGTTTCCTGGAAGTGTTTAAAGATGGAGGGAATAAAAAAGTTGAGGAGAAGATATAAGTTATAGGGTCACTTTCATGGAAGTCGTGTCATGTTGGTTTCTCCTGAACAGAGGCATCCATAAAGGTCACATCAATAATTCTCCAGATGGTCATTAATCATCTGGCCTCAAGTCTGTCATCATATGGGGCTAATGAGATATGCATAGATCATCTCTTCCTGTGGTGGGAGGACACTTCTGCCAGTAAGAGTGATAATATAAAAAAACAAACAAACAAAAAGAGAAATCATTGATCTTGTTGTACTCTCAGGAGACTTGTGTGTGCCAGTGTTTGTTCTTGTCTTTTTAACAGGAGGTTTGAAACTGTCTTATGGCTTTATTTTAAATACCTGATTATTTAAGGGAATGTAAACAAATGGTGAAGCTACTAAATGTGTCATAGTTAACGACTATAATTTAAATTCATGTAAATTAAAAAGAACAAAATAGATGTTGCACTTTATGTTTTTAAATGCTGACAGAGTTATGGTAGGAACTATAGCCTCGTTGTTGTCCCGTCTTTTCATGAAAGTTAAAGACCTTGTGTGATATTCCAATTGTTTGACATTAATAATACTTGACTAGTACTTAAGGAAATACTATTTAATTGTCCTATACCGTGCTATTCTTAAGCCTATCCATATATGCCATATATTACGTTTGTCTCTATTCTACTTTAAACAAAATATAAACAAACTGTCAATTTATGAAATTAGTGAATTCTAGTTTAAAAAAAATACATTATTTTACATGTGAAAAATAGGTACAGAGCACCTTAAAGGACATTAAAGTTAAAAAGAAAAAAAGAAAAAAATCTTTTTTTTCCCATTTCCAGAAATGGAAGTTAGAAACAATCCGATACTATCAAGTGCGCACCAGTTAGTAACCAAAAAAAAAAGTTTCTAAAAATGTAATAAATTTTTTTTCTGGTAGGTTTAACTGATGTTCACCAGATATAACGAGAAAACATTTATTTACTTCAATTCACACTAAATAACAAATGATTTATGGAATATGAATTAGTTTCTTGAGCTTTCTTACTACCCGGAAGTAAGACAACTTAATCTCTGAGGCTCCGCCTTTCACTCCTTGTGGGTGCAGCCTTCTTTATGACATCATCCTTGAGCTGGCCTTGGCTGCATGTCTGCTGAGCTTCATCCAAAAACAAACAGCATCCAAATTCCTAGGCATTTATTCTAAATATTTGACAGCCGATACATTTGTACATTTTGCAAATACTTTTATGAATGGTAATGTGTATCTGTAGTTACTTAATCAACAGATTTTTCTCCCATTTTTAGGATTGTTATGGATCCAGATCTGGCATCCATAAGAAGCCAAACCCATTTTTTTTCCTTAAATGAAAATGATGTGGAATGTACCAAAGACCAAGTGGACCACATAATACATTTCTGATGTTTGTTTTTGTTTACCTATTACGCTGATTTCATCAATTAATTATAATAGACCTTAACTAACAGAAAACCAACACATAAATCAAAACCACCAAATTTCCTAGAGCAAAAGCAACAAAATTGTGACATTATAATCATAAAAGTTACAGTTTGTCCTTTGTAGAAAACATAAACTCTGATTGATAAACATGTCCTTCCCTGGACTGCTGAGTAATTGCAGATCAATCAGCTCTTATACAAGCCGAGTGCATGTTAATCAGAATGAGTCCATAATAGCGCTCTGACATGAAACCTGGCAACAACTGCAGGCGGGGAGACAGAAAAAAAACCCTCACTGGGATTGATGAGTCTGGTTTCTGAAGCCCATTCTACAGAAGATGGAGTTATCATAAACACAAATAAAATCATGTTTTCTTTATTTAATAAATCTCTAAGACAAAGTAACTTTTAGTATATCTGATTCAAAAAACAAAGAGTCACTAAATGCTCCGTATCTGTTCTTAACGTCAGTTCTATGTTTAAGCTCTGGGCTGATGAGTGACAGAGTCGCTCTGCAGTCACGGCAGGCTCAGGGGGACGCGGCATTTCACTTGCATGTTAATGCAAGAAATTCATGAGCGAGCACAGAGAACGGACAAATATATTTATGACTATATTTCATGTAAATGATGTCACCGTGGTTACAAAACTGTCTCATTTGGGTTTAGACACCATAAACACCGCAGAATGACAAATTTAATGCATACAAAGTGTTCATCGTGTTTGTTTTTTAAGCATCACTCTGTTTGGAGATCTATTTTTTTATATACTTATTTATATTCTCTTAATGTTCTTTTAATCATAGTTAATGGATCGATGTTCTCAGAACTGTTCGCTTAGATGAGAAATATATTCCCCGCTGCCTTGTGTGCTTCAGATTTTCATCGTGGCTGTCGCCGTTTGTTCTCACAGACGCGGCTATCTCACAGCTGTAATGTCATGGCCTGATTTTATTTATTTATTTATTGTTAAAACAGATATATCACTGCTCTCTTATAAATTACAAACACATCTTTCTACAGATATTTGAACAGGAGATTATGGAAATGTGCAAAAACAGATTATGGCTTTTAATGATTATACAAAATGGTGGAGATATAAGTTAAAAAAAAATATATTTATATAAATTAAAATAAAAAAAACAATAATTATTTTCATTTAAACAATTATAACTTGTTGTCTGACTTATTGGAAACTTTTAAGTAATGCTTTACAAACATTGATCATTCGATTTAGATAGAAGAAAATCATTTTATTTTTCACATTCTTCAGAATTAATAAAATATATATATATATAAATATAGTTTCAACAATACTTTCTTTTTAAAACATATTAATTTATTATAAAAAAATTTGACGTGGTTTTAACTCCTTTAAAAAAATGTAAATTGCATAACTTTTTGTCTTTAAATCTGATTTTATTGTATTCTTCTTATTTTAATTACATATTTTCTTGCCTAAAAAAAGTAATTGTGTCCAAAAATAAAGAATAAAAATCCTATTCATTAAATTAGGATTGTAATCTAAGTACTCAAATACCCTTTACAGTCCTGAAAATTTGAGTATAAATATTTGCTATGTCAAAGGTCGCTGATACGCGATCTTTATAAATATAGTGGAGTGTAGTAAAAATATAATTCAAGAACGATCTATTTATTGCTCTGAATTGCAGAATATTGTTGGATTTTAAGCTTGCAAACTGAAACAAAGCTGAATGTATAGTGTTACTGTCATTGGAAGCAAACAAATCTTTGACTGTTGACTGTGAAGCTTCCTGTTTTCAAAGTAAAACTAGCTAATACTTTTTTTTTTTTCTATTAAAAAAGTGAGACTTCATGCATCCAGTATAAAGACATACACATGGCAAGAAATATACTAAAAAGTAATAATTACGGTTTGATTCGAGAGGTTAATTAGTCAATTGAATCAGATCATCTAAATAACGTTCACAGCTCTAATTAAATACTACATTCTGAGTTGGCACTGTTAAAACAAAAAACTAAATATCCATTATTTTTTGCCTTAAATGTATTTTCTCTTTAAAAAAAACTAACAAAAAGAACGATGCATATTCTGTTTTCAAAGCACAGATACAAAGTACAACAGGGTCTTTCAGGACCGCAGAAACAGTAATGGACTGGTATCTATTTATAGTGGGAGGAAAAGCTTGCTACAATGAATAGAGGTGAACAAAGAAGACTGATAATGGAGCCATCGGCGGTGGCTTTAAAATGCTTTCTCTGCGTTTGGAGGAGAAAGTGAAATACTGAATAACAAAATAAATGTGGAGATTACATTTCAGGGTATTTTTTTATTATAAATTTAAAAAAGGATATTTAATATATGGTAATTTGTCTTTGAAATATTTTTAAAGAAAAAATAAATACTATTGATAATATTTTAAGATTCTATTTACTTTACTTACTTTACTTACGGTGGCCCTGAAGGGACACAACACAAAAATTGAAGTTCACAAAACAACACAGTAGGGTCAGAACCCAACATGTGCTGTGTTGTGACCCTTCAGGGCCACCGTATTTATCTATTGTGATACATAGTTAGGAAAATTGAATTGCATTAAATTACAGTTTTTCTTTCAGTTTTCACTTTTTATCTTCTTTTTTTCTTCTGATTAGTTGTTGGTGAGATAAAATTGTTTTTTTTTTTTTTTTTTTTTTCACCTCTCCTGTCGGAAAAAAAAAATCTTTAAAGTTTCAGTAGTTTTCATGGTCAATCTCTACTGAAACATCATTTAAAAAAAGTGGTGAAAGCATTCTAAAAATTCCTCTTGCGTTGCTCCTTGGGTGACGCAGTAAGTCACAACATGATTTGTTCTACTTCCTCTCGACATGGCCAAGAATTATGTCTCGTTTTAAGAAATTCCTGGAGGTACCTATTCGTATTCTCCATATGATTGAACCATCAATACTGAAGGTAAGAGAAGGTCACTCTGACAGCTTTATGGGTTGCCAGATCTGCCCACCTCCCTCCAGAGCTCTGTAGAGCTGTTTTCCAACATCACTGATTTTATTGTATCATGACAGACAGCCAATTTAAAAAATAGCAAGTACAATCAAAAGTGCATTGGTCTGAATGCAGCCTCATATTTCTGGTCTGATAAATGGTAAAAAAGTAATTGATCTTCCCTCATGACACCTTTATATCCTTTTCTTTAGACCTCTCGACAGTGAGATTCTCATATACACAAGCCCAAAGAGACTTTTTTACCGCCTAAAAACAAAATGGCTTTATCTCTGCTGTGCTTAATAACCTATTTGATGAATATTTTATCATTTTTCACGGCTAAGTTGGATATTAATGAACTTTCAGTCTGTGCCTACGCCGCATGCTTGCTAAGATGACATTTTTTGCCTGCCCACCTGTTATGAATATTTATGACATTCTAGTGGACAAAGGTTAAAAGAGGAACGTTTTTGCTTTTGGCTGCAGCTTTACTCATTGTACTAACTAGAGAGAGGTTGCTGTCCATGGTTCTGAAGTCATGATCAATTGTTGTTTTTCCCACCTAAACTAACCAAAGAAGGGGTATTTTTCTTCCAATTTCTTAATAGCAAAAATAATTTTAATTGTTTTTCCAGCGGCTGTGTGGACACCCCCCCCCCCCTTTATTTTAATCAAAGGTCAAAGGTGGAAGGAAGAACAACAAAAGCATTTTGACTTTGGCATGGAGAAAACACAACTTTAAACCCAAATTATTCAGTAGTTAAAGATAGATTTTAAACATATTTGACCTAAAAGTACATACAAATATTTGATTCCTTATAAATATTTATTCATTTATAATTATCCTTGTTTTTTTTTAAATTGCAAAGCTGCTTCTGATTCTTTAATAGCAGGATTTTTGTCAAGAGTTCAGTTTTTGTTCTAAACTGCACACAAAAAACATTGTTTGGTGGCCAGCTGACTCCAGACAAAACACAGTAAAAGGGGGTTATAAAACATGTTTATTGGGCTGACAAGTCGACAGTGGTTCTCCCTATCATGCTCTGGTAATGGGAGCCAGGCGCAGACTAGTGGACATATTTTTTCTTCGGCTCAGGGAACAGACAACCCTTTAGTGGTGAGGACACAACGAAGAGAATGGGGAAAAAAAGCACAAATCTGGAAAAGGGAGCATTTGTGTTTGGCATTTTTTGTCTTTAAGTAGAACAGAATCACACTTGAGGTTATTTTATGATAGAAATAGACACAAGTTGTTATTTTTATAAAGTTAATTTTCATTTACAATCTTTTATGATCTCTTAATCATCTTCTGTTCACTCATTCAACTTTCTTTGAATGAGTTTGAATTGATTCTTGTGAAAGGGATGGTAGTCGCCATCATTCATTTGGAGGTTTTTGCACCAATTATTGTCTATCATTACCTTTGGCAAAAAAAAAATAAATAAATAATGAAAGTATGATTTTAAGAGTGTCTCAATTTAATCATTATGCTGTTGTGCAATATCCCAGCCAGCAAGGCCAAGTGGGCTCCATATGGTTTAGAAATTTGAAGAAAATTTGGGCCCCGAAAGGTGTCCCCGCCTGTATTAGCCCACATTGGCTTTAGTGGGGACTCAGTAGGCCGGCTTGCTACGCTACTCAGCTGCCTAGTGGACAGCTTAGCGAGGGTCTTGAAGAGTTATCTCGCTGTGCTGTCCACTAGGCAGCTGGCTAGCGCCAACCAAGCAGCTGCCTAGCCTAGCGACCCGACCTACTGAGTGCCCACTAAAGCAGAAATCATAGCAAGCTAGCTCTTGAGGCCTTTCCTAGCTAGCTACGTTGTCTCCTGGGCAGCTGCCTAGCATCCACAGACCGGCTACCTAGGGTAGGGAGCCAACCTACTGAGTGCCCACTGAAGCCAATAGCATAGTGAGCTAGCTCTCCTGATCCTTCCCAGCTCACTATGTTGTCCAGTAGGTGGCTGGCTACCGTCCACCGAGTGGCTGCCTCGCAAAGCAAGCCGACTTACCGAGTGCCGTCCGAAGCCAATAGAGTAGTGAGCTATCTCTCTTGGCCCTTCCTAGCACATTACGCTGTCCACTAGGCGGTTGGCTAGCGGCTGGCTGGCGTCCATGGAGCAGGTGCCTAGCCTAGCGAGCCGTCCTACTGAGTGCCCACTTAATCCAGGTGAGGGGCCACCACAGAAACTGTGGACAAACCCAATCGGGGCCACATTTTCTGCCCACTTTCAAACCATATGGGGCCCACTTGGCCTATCTGACTGAGGTTTTGATGAACCAACTGAATTTAATTTTACTGATATCTACTGAGATAGTCATGTGATCTCTTAATGATTTTTAATTACCTGTGGTTGTGTCAGTAAGGTATAAATCTCTGATTAGAAGTTATGAACCGGATATTGATCATTCATGTACATGCAAAGGTAAGGTCGGACCGGGGTCGGACTATATAAATTCGCTCCCTCCCTTTAAAGCCATCTATAATTTGATACCGAGTCATCCTACGCCTGACATTTCTTTGTTCAGATGTAAATCCTCTGATTGTTTTTCACACGCATTATACTTGCTTTTGATTGGTTGAAATAAATGGTTTCAAATCAATCAAAAATCAAAGTTTGATGTAAATCCTTACACCCACTTCCAGTCTATACTTGGATTAAAAATACACAATATATTTATGGATTCGAATGGTTTAATGTGTTAACAGCGCACCCTCATCATCTGCCTGATCCAGCTGCTAAGTTCCTGAAAGAACAGCTTGTGTAAATCAGTAGTAAGGTGTTGCCAGAGGCCATGGATTCAAAGGCATGCAAAGGTCATGAATCATAAAGTCTGTTTCTTTTTCTGTCAAAGAAAAGCTACAACTACTACTGTGTCTTTGGCTCTTATCCCAGACTTGCTTCACCTTCTAGTTTTCTGCAACTCTGGGCCTTAAGATACATGTTGTTGTTTGATTTGCTGCACAATCTAGGAAAAGCTGGCTGACTTAAACCACTTCAATAAATAAGAAGTAGGACATTACAATGCTTGTCATATCATTTCATTTAATTTTAGTTATTGTAGCTTTTTTTAGAAGAAGAATATTTGTTTTTAAAAAAAGAGTTGTGGTTCCTTTTTTTTTTGGAACTCAAAAATGAATTCTAACACGTTGATTTTTAGTTTATGTGCTAAAGCAGTCCAAAGGATTCGTCACTTGTCACGCTCTCCCCACTTCTGCTTTCCTCTAATTAACAGATCTACATTCACCGTAAACCCAAGGCAGATGTGAGGTAAAAAACCAGCTAATCAATGGCACTAAAGTTAGTCCCTGAACAATATTGAAGCAGAAAGGCTTGAGTGAGCCTCATTGATTTGTATTCACTATTCACAGTTTTGCTCAAGAAAAAAGAAAGGACCTTGAAAGACAACAAGATAGTTATTTGTCCTCAGACACAAACTTTTTAAACAGCCTCTAAATTATTTACTGTTTTCGCATAATAAAAAATATATTATTAAATAAAGTTATACAGAAGAAACCATTAGGAAGTCCCAAGCACCATTACATTAGCACAGACAAGAAGATGTAAAGGTTTAAACCATTAGAAAATAGGCTGTTTTAATTAAAGCTGCAGATTTACTTGCCTAGCTGGGTTAAAAGCATTGATGGGCTGGTCTGATAAGAGCCAAAATGGTGGTTGTAAAACTAAATCATGTCAGGCAGAGGTGGAAGAAAAGCCTCCAGAGGAAGGGCAAGGGGGGTTAAGGAAAAGACTCATTGGCTGCCCAGTAATGAGGACAAATAGCTAAGGAAATTTGGCTGAAGAAAGGAATGTACTGTAGATTTTGCAACACTTTCAGCCCCAGTGACGGTTTAGCTTTACTGTATTGGTAAAAAGGTAAAAAGAAATAAGTCATTTAAAATGAATCATTTTTAAAAATTACATTGAAAAATGAAAACTATAAATGTCACCTTTAAAATGGTTGTCAACCAGTATTGTAAGAATGATAGTTAAACTGTAAATGTTTGGAATTATCTGTTTATAACAAACGGATTCTTAGTGGCCAGAAAAAGAAAAACAAAATTCAATCAATGTCAAAATAATTCAACTGAAATTCATAAACAAAAATGTCTTTTGGAAGAGTGCCTAATTTGGAAGGAAAAATTTGACTGGGTGACCAGAAAAATAAGTAAATCTCTTGGTGTTATAAGAAAACTCTATAAATCACGTGTCAAAGTCAAGGACCGGGGGCCGGATCTGGCCCTCTGGGTAATTCTATCCGGCCCTCCAGATTATTTTATTTTATTGTTATTAACTGACCGATGTTATCTTGGGCTTATTTTTAACTTGTAAAATTAAGACAAAATATATTTTAATGGAGAGTAAAACATTGAAAGTTATTTAAGGTTTAACTTGATTTATTCTGGAAAAATATTACTGCCTTTTTATTATTCATAATTATGTTAAAAAAAATCACAGTTTTAAAGTTTTAAAGAATGATATTCTGTTAGCATTTTGAACTATTTTGGCATTTACTAAGATTTTTAGGCTGTTTTGTAGCTACCCTGTTTTTATTTTTTATTTTTTTTGTATTTTAATGCTAATTTGGCATTAAAATACAAAATAATAATAATAATTTTTAAATATTTTTTCCAGATCACTGTGACTACCTCTGATCATTTATTTCTCAGACTTAATATTCTTGAGATTTATAACATTAATATCCATCAAATTTGCACTTTTTATTTATAAAATTGTGTTTATTAGAAATGCGATCCCTGAACGATTTATATTTTACTTCAAAACTAATGCAGATTCATCATTGAAATTATCATTTTCATGTTCCAAAATGTGTCACATCAAGATCTCAATTTAGTTTGTGTTTTTGAGGCTGTAAAATGTGGAGTCAATTTTCCCATCTGGCCATGAATGGCACATCAAACTCTTCTTTAAAAAAAGTTAAAGACAATCCCTGATAATAAATAATTGTATTACGAAATGGAAACGTTTTTTGCTTTGTTTTTTTAAGATTGTGTAAAGTATATAAATGTGAATGTTTAAAATTTTACAGTTTTCTTGTGTTAATTTTAAAGAGGCTCTTATATGATCCCATGTGAGTTTTTTGCCTCTTCCTGCTCCTGTGTTGTAGGTATTGCTATTTTTTTTTTTTTTTGCAATATGTTGTGTAAGTGAAAATAAATACAATAAATAAAAAATCTAAATTCTAAAATTGAAAAAAAAAATGTTTACATTACTGGTTAACAATCATTTAAACTGATAAACACATTTCATTTGCATTAATTTAGCTTGATTCCTTTACTTTGTGTTTTTTTTTTTTAATTTGTTAACATATAAACCGGAGAGCTTCTGCCAGTATGACTCCAAAGCATAATTTTCTGTATTGTCCAATGTCTGTCACCAATTTCAATTTTTTTTTTACTTTGGTGGATAAATGACCCTCCAAAAAAACGCCTTTTTGGGCTTGCATTAGAAGTGGTGCTCAAGCTCACTGAGCACATCAGTGCAGATTGCCATTTAAGCAACCAGATGATTATTGTGTCTAAGAGACGACGTAATTTAGAAGTCTTATCTCTCAAGTTGAGCAAATTTAGATGAAAGCAGGACAGCGCTTTGCAGCAATATTGGCAGCGATCAAACGCGTGGTTTACACTTGTAATGTGTGGCACTCAAAGCATCTGCTGCCTGCTTTCAGAGCCAAATGTGAACGCTGAAGAGCAGCCAAACAAGGACGGTTTTAAAGCTCGACATGTATGTACAAGCTTTTCCCTTCGCCTTTTTCATTCTCAAACGTAGTTGCGACGGTGTGAAAATCCACCCGTCGGTTTTTGTTCTTTACATCAGGGGCTTTTGTTTTGATTGTCTCACTTCCCACACTCTTTCCCCGTCACCTTTTGCTGTTATATAACTCACTCCCCCCCGATCTGTCAGACATCCGAGGTGACAGAGCGAAAGCTCATGCTCAAATTGTTGTTCATCAACTCAGTGAGTTCAATGATTTGATGGAAAGAAAGGATGATTTTGTTTTTATGAATTACAAAAGCAAGTAAATTCAGCTTATTCTGTACTTCTATTATCAGGAGATATAACAGAGTAGGGCTGGGCGATATGTCGATATCATCGATTCATTTGAATTTCATTTTCCCAGCTCTACGTTCTTTTGGGCTTCCGTAGTTCAGACATGAAAGCAGCAGCTAGCAGAGGAGATTCTGCAGTGAGGAGAGAGAAAAAAGCTTGTTTGCAAAATAAAAAAAAAAGAAGAGAGAAAAAAAAAACTTAAAATAACTTTTAAAAAAAAAGAAAAAAATTGGATGTGCCACAAGAAGCCCCCACCCCAACCACCACCCCATTCTGCTAATCGCCTCCATTTATGTAGCGGTTAGCTTTGGCTGATGCAGCAGCGGGACATGCGGGGAGTTTCTAAAGAACTGGAGGAGAAAACTGCTGGCCGCAGCAACAGAAAGTGTTCATTCGAAGACATCGCTGTTGCTAAACACTGATGCTAGCTTGCTACGATGCTAGCTGCTAATGCTAACGAGCTGTTCCTGTGTCTCCTATACAGAGAATCGATTCAAAGTCGGGCAACGTTTACAGTCAAAGTGGAGAAATAAAACAACATTAATTTATACTACATGAATAAAAAATGGTATTTTATAAATATAATAATACCAGACATAAATCCACTTTGTACTGTTAGTTGTCTGTTTTATAAAATTACAGAGTTGAGCTGAAAACAGAATATTTAAAAAAAATAACACTCGTAAATAATGTAATAATTTGTCCCAAAGAAATATGTTTAGACTTTCTTTTACTTACTGGCCAACTTGACTGGTGAGTCAAAAATTGTAATTTGGTCACTGTGTTTGTGACTTCAAACTTGGAACATCAAATATAACAAAATCAGTTTGAAGGCTGTTATTATCAGAAGTGTTCTGCTGAATGACTTTTGTTTTTCTCTTTATAGGATGCTTAAGCTAGCGGTAGCTCACAAAACACCAGGTGAATTGTTCTACAAACAGTTTAAATTTAGTTGTACTTTGTCTTCAAACCAATTTTATAAAGGAAATTTGAAAATAAACAGTAAAGAGTTAAAAATAGGGAGAAAAAAATTGATTCTAATCACATTTTGAATAAAATAAATCGGATATTTTATTTATTTATTTTTTTGGCCATATTGCCCAGCTCTATAACAGATTTTTTTTTGCTAATTTATCATTTACTCCACAATAAACCAATATTCATGATTCATTGTTACGGTTTGTGTAAACTTCTTCTTTGTGTCCTTTAGCTTTTCTATCATTCATCAAAACATATTTATAATAGGCTGTATTAAAACTGGTATCTGCAGTCTATCTTGCAATGAATCAAGCCCTTCTGTAAACTCAACTCCATACACATATTTGCATGTCAGCTTCTGGTTTTTTTTCTGTTTCTGTTGTTTCTCCTCCTCCATAATTGAGTTATGTGGAGCTGTTTCCCATTTCTCATTTGCAGTGATGTAAAATTTTCTGCCTCTGTCAGCTCTTAAACTGTGAGGTATCATTTATTGAGACACCTCAGTGCAGCAACAATAACATGTTGTTCCAAGACAATAAGAAACTGTCTTTACATATTAGACTTCATTTTTGCTGTAATAATTTTTAGTCATGAATAAACTTACAGCATTCATTTGTTGTCTTTATGTAGTTTTAAGCTGCGGAGGATGTTGTTTATGAATTTATTATTTGGATTTGTTTTATTTAAACCTTCAAATTCAGGTAAATGATAAAGTTTGCTATTTCATGTATTTGCATATATTTAATCACAACTTCCATTCATTTTGCTCCATTGAAGAACCCACAGTTCAGTTGCAAACATCTTAAATGAGCTTGAGTTAGTATGTACTACAAATCCTTTATATCTATATTTCGTAAACATGATCAAACCTGACTTAATGTCCAGGTGCTAAACAACATGCCAAAATAATGAGACACAAACGGAATGAGTTAAATCCTGCCTTACCACTTAAATAGACATTTTTGCTGCATGTCCTTGTTTCAAGTGATCCTTCCTATGGACTGATTTGTTGTTTTGCTGTCCTGCTTTGTTATGTGTACTTCTGTTTAGTTTCAGAGCTGAAGGAGATGTTTGGCTGCAGTTTAAAACAGGTCAACAAGTCTTTTACCTGTTTTTGTCAAGGCTGTGTTTATTGCTTTAGAAAAACTATCATCTCATAACAATGAAGACATAGTGTATGATTATCCAATGATTAATGGAAAATGAATATGTCACACAAACATAATATTTATGGATGAATGAAGCATGTGAAGACAGTTTTTTTCAAACTCCCTGCAGCACCCAAAGGTTAGATTTTTTTTTTATTTTGTGGTTATGTATAGGCTACGTTTTCTATCATCCTCTCCCACAAATTGATTTACTTTCATGACTTAAAACTATTATTTCTGTGCCCTTTTAGACCTCTCCTCTTCCTTTTTCTTCATTCTTACACCTCTAAAACAGACTTTAGACATAAATGCTTTTCTCATTTTGCACTTCTTGTTACATTTAGAGCTGCAAAAAAAAAGATTTAATATCAATAAAATGTCACAAAAGTAAAAGAAAAACAACAAAATCTCTTGTGCAATTTTCCATGTAAAATAATGTTATTTGCTCTACTATTTTTTTTGGTCCTTTATTTATTTATTTGCCTTTTTGGCATATTTTGTGTAATATAAAAAAAGTAGTTGGCGATGATCATGTTCTTTTATTATTTTGATCTTCCTAATGGAAAAGCACTCCCACTCATGTTAGCATTAGCTGAACCACCTGCTCAGGAAATGGGTTGTGAAAAAATGCTGGACTTGCCAATAACACTAAGTGTTTGACTTTTTTTTCCTTTTTTTATTTTATTTGTCATGTTTTCTTTTTTTTTGTCTAAAATAGAAAAACTGGCTACTAGAACATATTTTTTTAAGAACTACCTAAACTTGTTTCTATTAAATTTGATCAATAATTGGCTGTAAAAATTGTATTTTTGGAAACTATATTAAATAATTTTGTACAACATGATAGTTTTGTTGTTGTAAAGCCTAACCACATTAAAATGAAAACTATCAAAATACAACTGAAGGAAAGAAGTTGGTCTAGAAAAGTCTTGTCATCAGATTGTTGGAGGAGGCCACTCTACTTTAATCTAAACCTTTTATTTGAAATAAAAATATGACCTTTAATAAGATGATGAAAGAAAATTTGACTCACTGAAAATGCCAATTAAATAAACTCAAACTGAGGAGGCCAAATGGGTTTGAGGAAAAAATTCAAAGTGCGGAGTGGTAATGAATGCACTACAGTCATTGGTTTATTGGTTTCTATCAAACTTCAGTAGGAATGTTTAAGATCTCATGTTTAAGTAATTTTGGGAAAATTAGAGATGGGCAATACGACCAAAAAATGAAATCCCAGACTTTGTCTCTAAAAAAATCATTTAATAAAAATTGCAAATGACAAAATATATTTAACAAAAACTATTTATTTTAACATCTCCTTTGAAAATATGTTCAAACACAAAATTCAACTAAATTCAAGCTGTAAAAATTTTTGAGCGTCTCATAAAGAGAAACCCTTCTCACGTTTTTCTAAATTCCTTCACTACTCATAATTTAGTTCACTATCTCATGCGTTTGTCATTCTCTAGTGCTGTCTGAATTTACAATTCCATAATCGAGTGCACTGGAAATTTCCCAAAAGTCTTCGCAAAAAACAGTGATGTTCACTACCTTGGCAAATATAGACCAAAATAAATTGTTTTTGTTAAAAAAAACATGTTTAAAATGTAATTTTTAAAAATAAACCATCAACGTTTTCGTCATCAGAACACAGTGGATTAATAAACAGACGAAGTAAAATGTTCATATTTATTAGATTTTTACTTTGTGAAATCAGTGACATCATACAAACAAAACAAACAAGTGGAGCTTTTGTGAGGAAAATAACTTATTTTTAAAGCACTACAAATGTCAGGAACCACTCTAAAAGACAGAGATGATCAATGAAAGCATTTATGCAACCATGTTTTTCTGTTTTTCAACCACACCAAGTGAGATCTGAGGGCTTTACTGCTCCATCGAAACTTCATGCTCTGGATTTTTCTGGGCACTGAGGCACTTTTCATGCCTCAGTGTCAGTCAGAAGTTAGTTTGTGAGTGGTAGTGGGGAAAAGCTCAGCTCTGCATGCGACTGGGGGATTAAATAATGACAAAATCCTTTATTTAGACACCCCATCTCGTAAATCCAGTCATTTCCTTATTATCCAATATTACCTAATATTATCACATGAACTTTTTGCTCCAAATTTTGTCTTTGTATTTATAGTTTAAAGTATTAAGAGGATTTCTGTAGCCTTTTTTTTTTACCCAAATATATTTTTTATATATTAAGAACAATAATTGTAGATCTTGGTTGTGTAAGGCTGCGGTTTGACCCTGCAGTGAGGAGGAAGGAGGTGCCTCTGCATGTATGCCTTTTTAATTGCTCCTCATAGGAACCCAACTATTGACTGTTGCAAATGCTCATTGATTTTTTTAGTCGTCCTCTAATGTTTGTTGCTAAATACCAGGGGGCAAATGGCAGCTGGGTGTCTCCACTTGACATTAGTCTGTCTTTTCAAATAAAGTCACATCTGTGCGTGCATTTGCAACTATTAATATATATTTTTTAGGTACTTTGTGATTTATGTAAAAAGTGAGTTTAAGGAGCTGACGAAGAGAAAAAAACGCTTGCTTTGCACAGGAAGTCAGATCAAGAAACATTGATCTGACGAGTTATCGTGCTTACTTGCACATCCAGATTGTTAAAAGTTTCTGACAAAGTGTTTGTGTTTCAAAACTTTCGTGGTGATAAAGATTACTTCAGATGGTGTAAAAATAGTGCTTTTGTTGCACAGTATTAGTTCATAAAAGCCATTAAATATATATAAATATTTATAAGGTGTTGCTAAAGGTAAACTGTTTTTTTTTTCTTTAATTGTTTAAAAACCTATCAAAAGACATGAAGGATTTGAATTTATTGAAATTTCTAACCTACACGTGTTGAGCATGGAAGCGTTCGTGACCCATAATTTAAATGAAAAGTCAATACTGGATTGGAAACGCTTTCTCATTTTCACAATGTAACTGCATTACTTGTCTCTTAAATAAAATAAAAAAAGCCATTATCTGAACAGTTTTTCCATTTTCTTCATCATCACCGCTCATTCTATAACGCAATTAAAGTGCTAAATGAAGTGAAGACTACTTTTTTGCTTTTTGTTTTTTTTGAAAAAGTGTCTCATAAATCAGTTAGTTTAGTGTTTTATTTTGAAACTCCCAGCTGGATTGTAGCTCGCTACCAAACTTGCCGTGTTGGCTTTGTTTTCTGATCCCTTGGACCTTCCTGGCACACAAACTTACTCTGTATTGGTTGTAGAAAGCACAAATGTGTCAGTTGTTTGGCTCACATTGAGCTTCCTCCATCTCCGCGTTCGTGTTCTCTAAGACAAAGAATTATTGGACTGACAAAACGATCATCTGTCCACCCTTTCTTTATGTTCTTATTAGGACTCCTTTCGGAAGTGCATTACTGCAGCCCCCAGCTTTGTTGCTTCTGGATATAGTCCATTTTAATTGGAAATCTGCTCGTCATTGTTCCCAGCATGCTTGTCTTTGAAGAGTTTGAATAATGCAGGACTCTGTCCTTTATTTCCACTTGAATACACTGCACTATATCTGTCTGGTCAGCAAAGAGAAAGTGACAAAGACGGGCAGACTTTCGACAACAAGGAAAGAGAGGAACTGAAAGGCAAAGTGTCAGAGTGGAAAAAAAAGACTTGAAGAAGCTTTGTTAGGAGAAGAAAAATGCATCAAAAGATATCAGAAGTTCAGAGAGTCAACCTCAGGTAAACCTCCAAAGTATTCCTAGTAGGGGGTCTGTTTCCTTCAAGTTATAAGACAACGATTTGTAAACATAATTTAAGTTTTCTACATGTTATGGTTTCTTTAATGTTTTTTTTTTTTTATCCGCATTTTCATTCAAGGAGCCATCATTGAGTTTTTCTTTGAATCCTTTTTGATGAGCTGTCCTTGAAAATAGTAGTTTACTCATCCATCACTTTCTAGTCCATAATTGGACTCAAACTTGAAAGTGTCAAAGGACCACTGGAGGCCAGTGGCAGAAACTAACAATTTCCTATTGAGTCATATCAAAAATTCAGATTTATTCTAAAAAACAAAAAAAAACTAGTTTTTTTAATTTTATTTTATTAGAGCTCAAATAGATGCATTAATTGGGCTGTTGTTTATTTTTCAGTAAACAAGACTTCATTTTGTACCACACAATCACCACATTATTAAAGGGAGACCATCAGACTCAGTTCATTGTGTTGCAGTTGCTTTTGTTGCTCAGAATGTGATGGTTGACATCGGAGATGGTTAGTCCAGATAATATTTGTCAATGATTTTTCTATTTCTAGTTGTGAAAAATGAGTTTGTTTTTTAAGTTGTTTTTGGTCCTGTTGTGAGTTGTCTTTGTCAGTCACACCAATTTCCTGTTCATCATGATCAGTTCAACCTGTCAGGTCATGTGTTCGTTGCTTCTATGCTTAAGATTATTTATTAAATGTTTTAGTTTCTGACACCAAGCTCGGTCTCCTACATTTTGGGTCCTTCACCATCAGTCCCTAGCGCTAGTGTTGTCTCTTCTCTTTTGCCGCTGTAGGGGGTTCACTTTAGCCTTGGACCAGTAAATTCTAGCAGCGTTTCTCCTCAGTAAAGCGTCGCTCCCACTGAGCGGTTTGTTTTCACATGCGTGGTGTAGACCGTTAGCTTGTCATTGCGTCATTGTAGGCCAACAACTGGAAAAGCAACAGCAATGGAGGTCATCCAGCACCTCGTCGTTTTATTGCTTTACTTTTGGTACTTTGGTACATCGTGTATAACAGGAATGTTGTTTGAAAGAAGATTGTAGGTGGCGCCAATATAGCTTAGCGCTTTCTAATGTTGTCATCACTTTCTGCCAATCAACAGGTGACTACTGTGGCTCTGCCCCAAATGCCCCGTTTAATTTTTCTATGGATCTACAACCAATGGGTTGCCTCGTTCCACTGGGCAGTCCGGTTCAGTGCGGTCCGGTTCGATCCTGTGTTTTGAGCATTTCTATTGTAAAATAGACCCATTAAACAGTTCCGACCAGTACCTCTTGAGGGCCCTCATCCGTAGTATCAATATAGAACTGGACGGTTGAGGTGGAATCGGTGTAGCCACCCGTTAATTGGCAGAAACAACATTAAAAAGCGCTAAGCTAGCGATTCTGTTTTCCTCTTCACAGCGGTATTATTCTTAGATGCCCGCAAATCTTCTTTTAAACAATATTAAAATCCTGTCGTCTTCGATGCGCAAAAAGTAAGGCAATAAAAAGACGAGCAGCTGGATGACCTCAATTGTTGTTCCTTTTCTAGTCATCGCACGACAGTGACGTAATGACAAGCTAGCGGTCTACACCACACATGCACTGTGAAAACAAACTGCTCAGTGGGAGCGACGCTTTACTGAGGGGAAATCCTTGCCAGAATTTACTGGTCCGTCCTGTAATACTACTCCCATACTAGTACTGTCTAATGGGTCCATTTTAAAGTGGAAATGTTCAAAACACGAGACCGTACCACTAACTAGAAACTAGGCTGTAGTGTTCTCACTTTAGGCTGTGTGGATCTCCTTAAAGACCCACTCCAATGAAAATTGTGTTTTTGGCGATGTTAACATGTCGTTGGAGCATTTTTTGCTGGATAGAGGAAGGGATTTAAGAAGAACTCCATTTCAGAGTCTCTAACCTGTACGGCTGGCTTGCTCTAGGAGTGCTTGCAGGTTTTTGCTACGCTAATGTTAGCTTGAGCTTGTAAGATGCTATTTGCTAGCGAAAATCTTTAAAATGTATGGATGTCTTGTTCCACCAGTACTTGCGAGTTTTTCTTACGCTAATGTTAGCTTGTGCCTGTGAGGTGCTATTATTAAACCTTTATTTAACCAGGTAAGTTATTAAGAACAAGTTCTTATTTACAATAACGACTCTTCCGCTATTTGCTAGCAGAAGAGTGTAAACATAGGAATGCCGAGAAATAAGTGAAACAGTCCCACTCTAAACTTTTAAAAAATATGAATTTTTGGCTAATAATTGCGTAATTAAAACAAAACACAGGGGGCAATTTTACAATCAAAAAATCATAGTTGGTTCGAGACTTAAACCAGAACATATAGAGTTGAGTGTTCTAAGAATGGCTGACATTTTGCTTGTCACCTGGAGTGTAAGAAAGCAATAATAAAGGGAAACAAGCTTTATTGTAGACTCACTATAGAACTAAAGCCAATAATATGGTTCCACAAAGTAATAATAAAAGGTTTCCTTCTTACCTAAAAGTATGATTTAATATAATACTTAAAATGACTATTAAGGCCATAAAAGTTTACACAGCTGTTAAGAACCACATTTTGTGGCAATTAGGACTCATTTTTTACTGTCAAAGCTTCTTTTTAATTAATTTATTTTTTTACCACTGCTACAAAAGGTCTTTCTGTCTGCTGAAAAGAAATGATTCAGGTCTGTTTATCTTCCTTTCAGTCCAAATTTCATCTCTGCTTTTCTTCTCTTACCTTTCACTTCCTCTTTTGTTCTGAGGAAGTCAAAGTCGAATGGCTCAATAGCTTTTAATTGCCATGGTTTTTATGTGGTCTGCTGATAAGTAATAGCCACTCAGCACTTCTGTCCACAAGATAGATGCTGCTGATGCTTGTCTGAGAGTTGCAGCATGGGAGCACACCCCGTGGCTCAAGTAAGTGCAGGTGAAGTAATAAAAGGAAGGGTTTGCTGGGAAAAGGGGAAAAAAAAAATCTGCAGCGGATTTCATTTTCTAGTTGGAAACAAGTTTTTCACACAAGCACACGCAGAGGTAGACAAATTCAAATCCACACGGACACACAAACAACCACACACATAGTCGGAGCGCACAAACGGGTCAGAGGAGAAGCAACTTGTTAGAAGCAACCGTTCACTGTGACCAGCTGGTAATGCGGTCGGCTCTTGCTTTTGGGTAGATCAGCATATGAGGGTGGGCGTGCGGTGACTGGGACTGGCTTTAAAAGTGCAAACTGTAGGATATCAAAAGTTTTGCTCCCCTTTTTTCTTCGTTTAGTCAAATTCATATGTCACAGGTTGATATTTCATCTAATTTGAGCCACAAAAACAAAGCAAACTTTCCTTCTTGGCATTGGTATATACTTTTTTAATTTGTTGTAAAAGTGTCTCTATATGTTGCTTTTAGGCACAAAAAAAAGTAGTTTTTATTGAACATAGTTTCTGCATAATTTTGCTGTAGTTCAGAAATTTGGCTCCAATTTGTGGCTGGGACCGTTGGTGCAGAGTGAGGTTGTCTTCATTTCCCATCATCCCTTTGTTTACATTCTATGGAGAGAAAATAGACTCACTCTGATTTGTACATGCGTGATTCTTGATTTGTGCATAAATTTGGATTTGTGCGTCCATAATTCTTGATTTGTAAGTAATAAAATAAATTTTTTGCGAAAGTAAAAAAATTACAAAAATAAAAAAAAATACCAAAATGCAATTTACACATGGACAAATTAAAATTACAACAGCCTAAAACTAATTTCTCTTACACACGCACACAGCCTAAGTTACGCACAAATCTACCGTGAGACTCTTTTCACGTCTCACAAATTTGTCTGTGAGTGATGCGTTCAAGTACTACCAGAATGCTCGTTCACCATAGTTTTCTTGTCAGCCGTTTTAAACTTCAATTGTGAATAACATCCGATAAAACTTGACATTTTCCCACTTTCTTAAAAATATATTCCCGATAATTAATATAAAAAGTCAAAATAAGTGTTTTTAAAACACTTTTGCAACAAATGTATTATATTAGTTACAAATCAAGAATTACGCACGCACAAATCCAAAGTTATGCACGAATCAAGAATTATGCATGCACCAATCATATGAACGCACGCACAGATCCTAATTTACGCACAAATCAAGAATTACGCACGCACAAATCAGAGTGAGTATTTTCTCTCCATAACATTCCCTCCAGCTAGCTCAAAAACCTAAGTTAACAATAGTATGAAACTAAAATGGCAATCAATATCTGAGTCATTATGATATATTTGAGCCAGAAGGCAGCTTAGACGAGGAAAACAAAGACGTTCATGGATCTATAGTCTACAAAAGGAGGCATCAGAATGAAGTGGAGCAGATAGCTTGTTATTCGCTTATGGTAGAGTTTCATCAAACAAATACAAACTTTTTCAAACTGAATTTTTTCATGAGAGAGATGCTACAAGAACGTGATAAAAGGTAATGTAAGAGAACAGTTGGTGGCTTGATTCCACTCTCAGTCCAGATTTGAAAAATGCTGGGAAAAAAAGGGGTGGAGTTAGAGTGAGGAGGGCTGAGCGGGGGAGGTGTGGTCTGGATTTATGATTGACAGCTACAGTGAGGTCAGCTTGAGGTAACTAAAGGATCTTTTTATTATTGCTTCAATGAAAATAAAAAAAAAAATCATAAGGTTCAGGAGGCCCAAGCAGGCTGCCTTCCCGTCCCATAACGGCTCTCTATCTGCAGCCAGTCAGCTTCCCAGGGGCCGGTGGAGGTACCGCATGTGCTCAGCCTGCAAGATCTGCTCGGGGGCTTGCGACTAGTGATGACATCACACTGAGACAAAAGATTTAGCTATTTTGCAGTTTTTCTGTACTGAAACTGATGTTTACAATAAAGTTTATTAAAAAGAAAGAAAAAAGTGGTGAGATCTGCTCGGGGTATTATTTATTATTTTGGCATTGACAGTTCTTTCTCTAATGGCTGCTCTCCTCAGTGTTTATATAACTGAGCAGAAAGTGAGCGCTTCATATTCTGTATATTCTATATTCTATCCTGTGTTGATTCTACTTGAACAGATTATTTTATTGTTAAAGATTTTGCGGTTGATTGCAAATATTAAGCCCCCTTTTGTGATTCTTTGGGTACTTATTCGGACCTCCTCGGTTCTTTACTCGGGAAGACTACATGCGACGTAATGGCGCATTTGTGTCATATCCTTTGTCACGTGTCGGTGGTCTGGACCAATTGTAATCGAACACGTCATCAAGTCACAAGCCCCCGAGCTGACCCTGCAGGCCGGACACATGTGGTACCTACACCAGTTTAGTGAGCAAGCAAGCACCGTCGCTCTCTGTGTCGTGGATAGAGCTTCATCTCTCGGCGTCGAGCATTCAAGTTTGGGCGGGGCTTTTATACTGGAGCTCCAGAGCACGATGACGTGAAATCGCTGAAACAATGTGAAAATTACACCAGTTGACCAATCATAAAATGCAACTGTGATACCTTGTTTCAACCTGTAGGGGACAGCAAACAGATGGTTTTAGACCAGGGTTCCCCAAACTACGGCCCGCGGGCCGGATCCAACCTTCCTCCAGATATAACCCAGCCCCTCAAAGTGTTTTGGCTAAATTAGACATTTTTTGCTGTTTTTTAGGCTAATTTGGTATTTGACTAATATTTCAGAGAAAAGCTAGCTGTTTTACCAAATTTAGGCTTTTTTCAGTCTAATTTGGAGTATAGCTAATATTTTAGCTTTATGCCAGCTGTTTTGGCTAAATTAGAATTTTTTGAGTTTTTTTCAGCTATTTTGGGACTTTGCTAATATTTTATTTAGCTATCAGCTTTAACTGTTTTTAGCTATCAATTGAAGCATCTTCAGCTATTAATCTATTGCAGCCAATGCTATATATCTAGTTTATAAAATATTTTAGTATTATTTTTCTGTGAAGATTACAGAAATGAATTATTTAATATTTGGCTTTGTGTGACTTTCTGGAAAACCATAAACGTTTAGTGTGTGATTGTTACACTTTATCTGTTTGCCTACAAACTGACCCCGGACCCCCATCAGAGAAGAAAACAGTAATGCCGCCCTGTTAAGAACAAGTTTTTGGACCCCAGTTTTAGACCATGATTTCAGGAATTAAATGAGGACCAACAGTCTGTAATTTTAAAGCCCCATTTATAGAGGTCAACATCCCAAAAAAAAGTTCATATTGGTTGTCCGAATCTACTAATTCCAAAATCGAGTGGACTGGAAATTTCCCAGAAGTCTTTGCAAAAAACTAGCGTAAATCGATGGTCACTAGATTAGCAGATATAGACCACAATGCATTGCGGCTGAACAATTTTGAACAAAAAAACGTGTTTGAATGTAATATTTGAATAAACCATCCACTTTTTTTACTATCAGAACACAGTGGAGTTATAAATAAACGTCATGAAATGTTTGTCTTTATTCGTTTTCTCCCTTCGTTAAATTGGCGATCCAGTTTTTAGAAAAAAGGAAAGAAAAGTAGTGAGCATCGTGTCCAAATTACCTTTAAAATCCAGGGGAACTATATAGTCCTGCACTATGTAGTCGGGGATTCGGACAAAGCCATAGTGTTTTTAAAAAAGGACACCAAAAATACCATTTTCATTGGAGTGACTTTGTCAAAGTTTCAACTTAAAAGTCCAAAAAGAAAAAAAAAAGAAATGAAAAACAGTTACTTTTTTTTTTAACAAATGTGAGACCACTGGGTTGTAAGGGCTGATGTCAGTTGAATTTGCTTCCTGACAGGATAGAGAGACGTCTTTCCAACATCCATTCCCCATAGTCCGACTCCCTGCAGCTCAGTGGGATGAAACAGCTTCTTTAAAAAAATAATAAAACAAATGCGGCTTTAAAAAGGCAAGATTTCAAAATTCAAATTCACAACTTGGTAAAAAAAAATTAAATGTATTTAACGTGTTACATGAGTTTGCAAATATTGACCAACTTATTTCAAAAGCTTTATGTCCTTCATTTTAGTTAATTACTAAACAGTCTTGAAAATTCTTGACCAACAAGATGAAAACGGTAAATGCGTTTGACAAAGGCTATTTGACATTCTGAAGACACGAGTCACATCCTGAAGGAAATTATGTAAGGATCACAGGAAGTTATGTGATTACCTTGGAACTGAACCATGTCAGAAGTTCACTGAAGAGTTTAATTGCTATCCGTGTGATTGGATTTTGTTAGTCTCACCACGTGATGCAAATTCAAACTCTGAGTCCATGAAAAAGCAATTACTTGCTTTACTGCTTAAGTGTTAAGAGGCTCTCATTATCTAGTTTAAGCCATTCACAGTTTTAATTCAGAGGAAGCTCTGATTTGTTGTTTTATTTACTGTCTCACTTTGCGGTTCATCTCCTTCTCGCTGATAAAATGTTTCGGGTGCAAATATTTGGAGTTTTTGCCACTTATTTAAGAATCAGAGTGTAATTATTAAAATTGCAGCTTTTAGAAAATGATTTATTTAAGCAGTAAATTGTGAGGCACAGAACACATGAGGTTGTCTTTATTAGTGCAAAGAGGTGCTCATTTTTAAATGGAATTATTAAAATGTTTAATTTAATATTTTGGATTTTTTGTGTTGCTAACAGCAACATTAATGGTCACTAATTTGTAGGATTAAACTGAATTTTAGTTTAAAAACCGTTATTTTTAATCACCTCTCATCCATATATGCACACACTATACATGCTACTTTGCGTGATTCTTTTGTTGTTGCAACAGCAGACACTTGAGAGGGTGTGAGGAGCTGACGACTTCCTCCCCTCTCATTGTTAAAACCTTGAGAAAAGCATGTTTCAACAGAGTCACACTGCGTCCATTTACTGAGCCCCAGAGTGTTTTTGTGTCTGTGGCAGTGATTCTGTGTTATATTGTACGTCTCCATGCAAAATGTGTCAAGGACTTGATCTGAACCATAAAATCCATTTTTTTTTTCCTCCACACATTCTGGATATTTCACTTTTTACTGTAAGCTTTGGCACTTAACTTCTCAGTCTCATGCAAACATGCATATTTATTACAAGAGAAAAAAAATGAATCTTATATGATACTTTTACATCAAGCTCCCACCAGCTCAGCCTACATATTTGAAGCAGAACATATTTTTTTCTCTTAAATCTAGCTCGATTATTTGCATTTAGAAACTTGTTAATTTCTCTGACCTGAGGGTTATTTCTGTTTTTGTAAAATGGCACTAAATTGAATCCCGAGGAAGCGATAATAAATGTTTAATCAATATAAGACTGGATCCTGACTAAAAAATAACATATTTAAATGCTTGCAATAGCTTTGTATTGCAGGAAATGGAGATGTAGCCCGATGATCACAGCTTGCAAATGTACAATGCACATTCACACTGCAGGTTGCAGACAATAAAAGAGTGGTCAAGGGATACATTCTGGCCCCAATTCCCTCAGCTGGGGCTGCTTAGCAAATTATTCTGGGTTACCGTAGTGATTTGAGTAAGGAGGAGCCATTTATCCTGGTACAGTGGCCAGCACAGAAACCATCCAACTGAATGGAACGACTTCGGTACCTCACTGATCCTCTCTAATAGGGATTCATTTATGACTGGTTGGTTGGTTAATTATTTTAAACGTTGACCAGGTCTTTTCACACCCATCCAGGAAAAACTGCACAGATTTTAAAGACTAAGTCAGAATATTGACCCAAAATATGATGAATTTTTATTTTTCTACATGTTTATTTGATGAATTATATCCTGGGTTGTGGTGTTCTTTTGCAGCTTCTGCTGAGGTTAGCTTGAATATATTATTATAATATGAATGTTTAAGCGTTCATATTATAGTGATGCTCCTTTCTTATATTTTTCGGCACGTAAAAACTAACTCGCACTTTCAGAGATTTCAGTAATCTTGGAATCAAAGCGCTCAGCTTGTTCAAGTCATTACAACTAGTATTTTTGGAATTCTCGAACTTTACAGTTTTTGAAATAGTGAGAAAATATACTATATAATATAAATAAATGAGAAGGTCTTCAAATTTCAACATTTTAAGTAGATCAGCAACAAGCCTTTAAATATATTCATGACTATGTTTTAATCTTTTTTAGTAATAAAAAAATGAATTTAGCTAATATTTTATGCTAATGTTTTTGACTAAAGCATTAAATTGGGGGTTTTAAGGCTAATTCAGAGTCTATCTTTTATTTTAGCTACATGTTAACATTTTTGGCCAATTTGTAATGTATTGTTTTGTTTTTTTGGCTAATTTAGAGTGTAGCTTCTATTTTAGCAACATGCTAACATTTTTGACTAGTTGACTGAGGAATTTTAGACCATTTTGGAGTTTAGCTAATATTTAAGCAATGACCTAGCTTTTTTTTTTTTTTTTTGGTCTAAGGTTTTTTGGGCTAATTTGGAGTTTAGCTCATCTCAATGCACCAAATATTTTTTGCATAATTAGCATGTTGTGGGGATTTTAAAGCAATTTAACTACAAATGCTTTCAGAAAATTTTGGTCAACTCCAGCGCTCTTTCATAGTTCTTAAGCAAAATTTCCAGTCTTTTAAGCAAATTGAATATTTTGCAAATAGTTTTTGCATTTTCAGCAAAAAGCTTCAGCATCTTCAGCAACTTTCAGCAAAAAGCATTCACAGTAGCATTAGCACAGGTAATGCAACTTTTGTAGTTTTTTTGTTGTTTGTCTTAATTTTTCCCCTTATAATTGTTACTGCCCCGACTAATGGCACTGTAGTTTTATTAAATCGGCATCTTTGAAGAATTTTGAACATAAAATATGAGTGCTGATGATCACTGAAACTATAACTAATCAAAATAATTGATTAATAAATAGGACATTCTAAATGCTGGGGATTGTCTGTTACTTTCTGCACACATTGTAAAGATTGCATAGTTATTTAGCATTTTGTTGTATAAGAAATCAAATAAACTCAGAAAAGCTATTAGCCTTTGTTTTATGTTGAAAAAAATAGATCATGAAAAAAACAGAAAACATTTCCAAGATTGATGAAAGGTTTGAATTTTTTCAATTAGTGCATTTTGTACAATAATTATGGAAAATATTTATTGATAAAAACTTATTATGAAAAAAATTGATAATTAAAATACCTAGATGGTTTAAAATTCCTTCCAAAATGAGAAATAATTGTTAAAATATATTGAAAAACATGTTTGTATTCAAAGTGATAATACTTGAGCAGATGAGTCCTGCTTCATAATGCTGTTTATCAAAATCTGCTAGGGTTTACAGGCTGAAGGTCTGAATCTGTATTCATGCAGATGATTGGTGAACGTCCAAGACGGCCTCCAAGATTCAATGAAACGTGCAAAGTTGATTCTGTGGTTTTGCTTGGATAAGCGAGGTAATAGAAACACTTTCTTTAAAGCTGCTTCCGACTTCTCAAATGCAGCTTTGCTCATAAGCAGGCCGAGACATCTCCTGAGATTATTAGGAAGTTTATCATTCAGAGCAGGGGTGTCAAACTCAATCACACAAGGGGCCAAAATCCAAAACATACATTAGGTCGCGGGCCGAACAGGATAAACATTTATTGAACACTCTAATTTATTAAAACTTAAAAAATGTAACTTTTAACATAGTTATGAACTAGATATGTAGCATGTGGTGATGCTAGTGTGAATGCTGTAAACTGAATTTGGCCGCTGAAGATGCTAGTGCTGATGGTGAAGTTCCTGAAATTGATATTTAAAAACACTCAAGCTAATAGCTGAAAACGCTAAAGCTGAGAGACAGATAAAATATTAGCTAGCTGACAAATTAGCCGAAAAAACTAAAAGAAAAAAAACTTAAGTCAATCAAAACAGCTAGCATGTAGCTGAAATATTAGCTAAACTCCAAAAATAGCCTAAAAATTCTTAGTAAATGCCAAAATAGTCCAAGAAACTAGGATTCCAATTTTTAGAATTGTAACTTTTTAACATAATTATGAATAATAAAAGGCAGCAATATTATTCTAGAATATATTAAGTTAAGCCTTAAATAACTTTCAATATTTAATACTTTAATACTCTCTAGAAAATACATTTTGTTGAAATTAAACAAGAAAAAAATAGGCGAAAGATAACATCGGGCCATTAATAACAATGAAATAAAATGATCTGGAGGGCCGGATAGAATTACCCGGAGGGCCGGATCCGGCCCCCGGGCCTTGACTTTGACACATGTGATTCAGAGGAAAAATATGTTGTTCAAATGCAACTCACAGACATTTACAAGCGCTTCTGTCTTTCTTTGGTGCAACATTTAATTTTAGTTTGTTTTATGATAGTTGGTTAGTTTTCAGCTGTGAATACAACTAAAAAGAATAAAGAATTGTTGCTGTATTTTATTCATAAACTTGAAATAGTCAGATATGAGCAAAAGTTATCAACAATCATTTCTGTTTTTGTGTGATTTTTACCGCCCTGCAACTTAAGTGATAAAAACATCACACCGCCTCAGTAATCTGCTTCGCATTTGTTGACTTATTTTCTGTTTCACTGGTTGTGCAAGAATTATTACTCCAACTATAGTTTATTATTTTCTTTCTGTCGTTTAATAGTTTTGCACTTTGAAAGATCCCTCCTTCCTGTTTTACTAACTTTTGCCTTAAATATAATAATATCTAGCTTTTCTACATTACACACCCCAAATAAAATCATAAACAAACAGGCTTCCCTTCCGATTTTTTTGCCTCCTCGACAACAATTTTTTTTCTGCAGACGCGACTCACTGCATGTGTTAATGCAGAAGTTTTAAACAGAAATTGCGCTGAAAAGTTAAATAAAAAAAAAAGACTAAAATGTAGACCCCAGAAAGCTCAAAAAATGCTTATTTAAAGCTTATTTAGGTATTTATTTATTTCATAAACTGAGGACAAATCATTTATTATCTGTTTCTTGACAAAAACCCTTTTTATCATGAGATTACTTATTTTTGATCATAATTCCCCTGTACCTACCATATATTTTTGGACGGTGAAATAAGCAAAATAAATGTTATTTCAAAGAACCCAATCAATAAAAAAAAAAAAAAAAAAAAGAAACTACACTAGAGCTTTCACGGCAGCAGCACACGCCGTGTGGGAGACTCAGAAAAGCGAGTTACACGGTTTTTGGTGGTGTTAAAATAACAAGAATAACAAGTAAAAAATTGGACCATTTATTTCCTTTTGGATAACATGACAATTAATGCTCTACATTCGTCTGCGGCTCACCGATCACCTCATTTCTACCGTGTTTATGTCACGGGACTATCGGGTACGGTGGCTGTTTCGGTTCAGTTGTTCCGCTTTCGGTTTGTTTCATATTCAGACTGAGGAATCTCAGAGTGAACCGAAGTTCTGTTCCATTGGAAATGAACAGAGACTACATTTAAAAAATGGGTCCGGTAGCGGTTCCTAGTACAGGAAGGTAGGTATCTCCTGCCAGGAGACACATTCTGGCGTCTACACAGCTCCGCAGAGAAGATGGGGGTGTGTTTTCGTTGTAATCAACGCAGATTCTTCCTGGAGAGCTGTTGGCATCGATCTGACGTCAGCACGTTTCCAACCGCTCGTTTTTGTGGGTGTGGGAGGGGCTGCTGCAGACTGTGCAGGTTTTTAAAGGATTACTCTTGAATGCATGAACGGATCAAAATACCGCTTTGGGGTTCCTAATAGTGAAGAATGAACAGAAAAACGCATTTAAAACCTCAAAAAGTAGAATTGTCGTGGTAGGGTCCGTTTAAGTCAGGCACCATTAGGCACCGGAGATTGGTAGCAGGACACTTTTTTTTATCATGCCTGACAAGAGCAGCAGATTGGAGTTATTGGTATTTAACTTTTGGTTGCAGTTTTTAAAGTACATGTAGAAACTTGGCACAGTTCTGCCTGATACGAAACGTTCCTGCTTTGCTGCACACTATACAGAAATGACAACCACCAATTGTTATGTCTAATTAGTTTCAGGAAAAAAAAAAAAAAAAAACTCCATCTGAGAACAACATAACTGTGGTACTGATGGAAATTCACCACCAAGGGCGAATTAATGCATTATATTATCTGAGGCTGTGTTTTTGTAATTACGTAATTTGTTAATTTCTATTTTCAATTTCAATGACTTGATGGATTCGTAGCTACTTAACATTCAGTGTGTATCTATACAGGCAAAAACATTGCTAACATTTGAACATTTTTTGTTAATTCCTTTATTAAACTCTTTTTTTTTATCCTCTTAAGAGTAAAGGCTGGGTTCTCGAAGAGTTAAGACAGTTTTTTTCCCCACACTTCCTCATATTTTTTCCCCTTTTATGTCTTATGATTTAGACTTTATTCCGTAAAGGTTCTATGGAATTTAATTCATTGTTTGGAAGTTCAAAAGAGTATTTTCCTTCAAGTGCACAGAAATGCAAAGGCTTTTATCCCTAGAGAACTGCATCAATGATAAAGTTCCCACTGTAGTGAGATTCAATAGGAAGAGATTGAGAGCTGCTCCTTTTCCTCTCTCTCACGCTCCCTTCACAATGCCGGTTATCCCTCTAGGATATCTGTGGTCAGACCTGCAGCGCTAACCTCTGTGTACTCCCCGTGCAAGCACTGGTCTGCCTCTAAATGATGAGAGAGCGCGCCAAGGTTCACCTCAAAGGGAGGTGTGAAGAGAGAGATAAACTGAGTAATAACTCAGGATAATTGAAGAATTGGTGTTTGTAAATGACCCACTCTGATGAAAATTGTATTTTTGGTGTTAGTAACATACTATTCGTGTGGCAGTTTGCTGATGGAGAAAAAAAATAAGATAAAAAATTGCATTTCAGAGTGTTGTTCAGGAGCAAAATGGAAACCGCCTGTCGTAGTGGCGCAGGTGCTACAGTTCATTTTTTTCGCCCAGAAACTCTGCGGCTGGGTTGCTCCAAAATGGCGTCCATTTTTGTTGCACTACCAATGTTATCTTGGGGTTGTGAGGTGCTGTAAGATAGCGGTAGAAAGTGTGAACCAGGGGTCCCCTGAACTGTTTTTATCTCTGTGGGGTCGGTTTGTAGGATAAAAGAAGAAAGTATAACAATCACAGGGTGTGTCTAAACGCACACATTTATGGTTTTCCAGAAAGCCACACATAGCTGTTTTTTAAATAAGTAATGTAATGTTACCTTCACAGACAAAAATAAAAATTTTAAAAACTGAATCTATAAATAGTTTATATTCTCCTGTCATAGCTCAGACTGCAGAACGGTGGAATAAAAATTCAGGTTCTTGTGAGTCTTGATTGGTCAGATTGAAAAAAATAAAAACAAAAAATGTGCGTCTCTGAAAGTGTTTGGGGGGGGTGGGCCAAATGTGGAGGCGGGACGGACTTTAGGAACCCCTTGTGTAGACAAAGGGATGATGGGAAATGAGGAAAGGCTTACTCCACGCCATAATTCCAAGACAAATTTCTAACGAACTACTGCCGCTCTGTAGAAACTATACAAAAAACAAACAAGTTTTTGGATTTTGTCTAAAAATGGCGTAACGGTATTTAAAAGAGCACTTGAACGCTTTTAAAATAGATCAAAAGATGATTGGATTAGGACTTTAAATCCATTTAGACCAAATAGGAAATATTTGAGCATCTACCTTAGAAGATTCAAGATTCAAAAGGTTTATTGTCATATGCAAAGTAAAGAAACGGATTTCCCTGTACAATGACATTGTATTTATTTATTTCTAGAACGAAAAAGTGACATTCTTTTTAACATGAAAAAATATTCTTTAATGATGTTGTTATATCCCCCTGACTATATTGCTGTAAAAGGGACTGACAATAACTACGTGATTACGAGGGCTGTAACGAGTATTTGAGCACTCGGATACTTGCGATCTGCTTCCAAAACTTTGAATATAAATATTTGTGACGTCCAAGATCGCTGATTTGCGATCTTTATAAATATAGAAGAGTGTAGTAAAATGTTATTCAGGAGCAATATATCAATTGCTCTGAAATGCAGAATGATGTTGGGTTTTAAGTTTATAAAATAAAGCAAAACCTATAGAGCAGCGCTACTGTTACTGGAAGAGGACAAGTCTTTGTCGGTGAAGCTTCCTGTTTTCAAAATAAAACTAGCGAGAGCTTTTTTTCCATTCAAAAAATACGATTAAAATAAGAAAAACAAATGTATACACTAAGCTTCGGCTCCAATGTTTACATTCTTTTGGTTATTGTAACTCTCTAACAGTTGATGCGATTAGCATAATTCCAGCAGATTCTGAGGCGGAGAAACGGAGCCTCGCGCTGAGATGATGGAGTGTAGATGTGATCAACGTGGATCAGCTGATTCTGTTGTGGAAAAAAAGTGACTTTTTTTTACTGGATTTACACCAATCTGTAATGCTTAGAATGTACAGTGATGCGCAACTTTCAGGATGAAGGAGAACCTTTTTTTTTTTTTTTTTAGTGAAATGATCTCAAACAACAGTGATGTTTGTGCTTTTTATACTGTTTATGTTACTTAACCAGAAGGTTGATAAAAAAAAATGTAAATGAGCAAAAAGCATTTCTTTCTATCTAAATCTTGTATTTTAATCAGTTTTGTTGATTCTGATCTCTTAATTTAAAAACAATTAGTGATTTAATACACATAATTGTAATTTTCATTACTGTAAAAAGACACATAGCAGCAAATGGTAGGAATCGTGGTTCGATTCACGAATTGAATTGGATCGCCACCTAAGCAACAATCCACAGCCCTCGTGATTACAAAAGAAAGAAGTTCATAAAACCCTTCATTTGTCTGCTTAGCAATGATAAAAATGAAACGACAAACTTCTCAAGTCATAAATGCAAATTGTAACTTTCAAGGTTCAACAACAGTTTGTTAGATAATGACTTGCTTGCAGCGATTCTTTGGACTGTTTTAAAGCTTGTTTTGAAGTTGCTTATTACTGACCTCTTGTGTTATGTTGTTAATACATTGGCCATAAAAGCCCCACAGGCTCAAACAGCAACCACCACACACAACGCTGCAGCTATTGAATTTATTATGCACTCTGAACAGCATCCGTGTCAGACCTCACCTCCACCTGTCAGAGCCGAGCTGAGCAGCTGGAGCTTCCTCTGACACAGGCTGCAGGTCTTTTACGCGGGTCGGGTTTTCAACAGAATTTTGGAGAATTAAAGTCATTGTGTCGTTTTTGAAAAGAGTGACATTTGCATCCACTAAAGTTTCTGATATCTGTATATTAAAGGCTGCTTTATATATAAAGATAGTACATTGTTTGCTAGACATGCTGGTAAGTACAGTATTTTGAAAAGGGCTGTGAATGTTTATATGTTTAATGCACACAATTAATCAAAATCAGAATTAATGTGTTAATATTTCTAACATAATTATTGTTTTACTCCATTTATATTGTGGTCACTTACAAACATATAAATGTTCAATAAATTTTTAGCACTTAAATCTTGCAATTTTTTTGGTTTGAATTGCTTTTTAACAAAAAAGCAGTCTATTTGGTCCGTGGTTGCGTGTTGCCACGGTAACACAACGCACGTCGCTGAGTCTGTAGAAGTCTGGTTATCATGCTGTTGATGTGTTTTGTACACAAATTACATTTCTGGGTTAGCACTTGATACATTTATACACAATGAAGGAAAAATAAGAAATCTCTTTCTCGTTTTGGTTCAAAAGCTGTCGTAGAAAATGTCCCCAGTAAAACATTGAGATTAATCGTGATTAATCACGACACTAAAGTTTGATTAATCTGAATAATTTTTTTAATCGATTGATTGCACTAATTAAAAAATAAATGTTCTAAATGTACAGCTTTGTGTGATTTCATTTAGTGATTACTTTAAGATAAGTGGTCACAAAATATTGCAAGAAAAAAAATGTGATTAATCGCGATTAATTTTCCCCCCCAAGTATGCGATTAATTAGTTACATTTTTTTAATCGATTCCGAAACCTCATTTGAAACATTCTCCTCAAAATTTTACATGTATATATTTAACTATATGTATATGTATATATATATATATATATATATATATATATATACCTCAGAATAAAACCCTTATCCCGACTATTCTCTCAAAAGTCCAACATGTTGCAAACCCACATTTCCTCAGCTGCAGGGTTTTTTTTCCTCCCTCTTTGCTCATTTACGGGGTAACCTGGACGTTCCATTTTGAATGACACTGTACATAATGACAGTCTGTGCAGTAATATTTTATCATTTGACATTCAATTACAATATTGCGCACCACACTTACTGAGAGTGACAGAATGCATTAATTAGATGTACGAAATGTCAAGTAGAAATGCTAAAACCAGCATAAAAATGCTACAATGGGATATATTGAAATTACCTCAAAAATGAATGAGTGAATGAATGAATTGCAGCAATATTGACAAGAAATTCTCCATTTACAAAACACATTTGACTTCTGTTTGGTCGTAAATGTCTTAATGAATGAAGCAGCAGTTAATTTGGCACATTTATAGGTTCTTTTTTTAGACACAAGAAATGTTCATGTTCGAGCTTGTTATCGTCTCTCCGGAGATAATAAAGTGAGAGAAAAGCTTTTATTTGATCATGTGGCTGCATAAGATCACTGACTTTTCTTATCTGACGTTTCATATCTCCACAAAAAGCTGCAGCATCTGAGCTTGTGTGATGCGGTGAAATAAAAATGTATTGACCTTTGCCTGCAAGTCTGGGATATAAAAGCACTTTTGAGCCAAAAGAAGAGATAAAGAAAAGGGAGTTTTGGTGTGAAACAAAGTCATTTTTTAAATGAAAAAGAATATGTCACACAGAGATACCGATCGAGTTTAATTAAAAGTTTAGCTCCATGTAAAGAAAGTAGAAAAGAATAAAAAAAATAAATTATACTCTTTGAAAGCAACTTTATTAATTATCCTTTATCCTAGTAAACCTTAAAAAATGTGATGGTTTTGTAATACAGTAAAACTCAACTAATAACATAACTTGTTTTGAGCCGAATCTGAGCTCGGACGAGGAAGTGAAGAACACGCTAGCCGAGCTATGTGAGGGGTTTGGCGCATGTGCAGTAAAACTGTTTTGACGTAAAAACGGCTTATAAGTTCAATAGCGATAGTTTAATAGACAGCGATTTGAAAGGAGAAATACTCGTAAATGCAAAAACGAATTGATTTCATATTACATTTGTTCTCTTTCATAGAAAAAAATGCCACACATACATGTTAAAAACTCAAAAAGCAGAATTTTTATCTTTAAATGTGTTATCTGTTATTATTAGACACACATTTTATAGCACTAACTTGAGCTTAAGCGACAAAAGACAGCTCTTCTGATCTCTTTTTGTTTTTTCTCGAGGATCACAGGAATTTTGTAGTCTCCTTTTATCTTTTTGATTTTTTTGCTCTCAAATTTAACATAAATAAAAGCTTATTTCAAATACTCTTGTAGGTCCATTGATGAGACTTGCTTTAAAATACATTGAATTAAGACCTCTTGTATTTTTCCAAAGAGGCCATCCATCCATCCATCCATCCATCCATCCATCATCCATCCATCCATCCATCATCCATCCATCCATCCATCCATCCATCCATCCATCCATCCATCCATCATCCATCCATCCATCCATCCATCATCCATCCATCCATCCATCCATCCATCCATCCATCCCCATCCATCCATCCATCCATCCGTTTTCTAAACCTGCTTGTTTCTGGTCAGGGTCACGTGTTTTTGCTGGAGCCTATCCCAACTTCAAAGACAGCCTTAGTCTAGAATCCATTTTTCATGAATAAAAAGAAGGGAAAATGCAGTTTTTGGTGTTAGAGGGGAAGAATATATATATATTTTTTTGAAAAAGAAGAAATCCATCGGCTGCATCCACACATCAGACATAGAATTTTTTAAAAATAAAAAAATGAAGACCTCTGTGGTAGAGCCAGCCTGATTCACGCAGGTCCCGAACACGCTGTGTAGTGCAGCGGCGTGTGTGCGTTTCTGATGGTGAAGTGCGCTTTAAAGAACGAAAGAAAGATGAGCACAGGATGTCTTTCAACCTGTTTCTCTCTCACTCTCTCTTATCTGACATAGAACACACACACACACAAACCCAAGAATTTACTAATGGCTGCGTGGCATCCCACTCAAATACCAACTATCTATCATCTGAGATATTTCATACTTTCCAAATTCAATAAGCCGATATGATTTATGTAGGTGGCTTTGTGTTGAGGGTTTGGACCAGAGCAGGTAAATTACCTTTGGTTCCTTGCATTGCACTTCAATATTTCTCAAGTCTTTTCATCTAATTTATTTGATAGTCTAATTATATACAGAAAATGATGCAGACAGTTACATTACTTGTAATAAATCAGTATTTAAACAGGCTCTTTCCGATATATAACCTGAGAGTTGGTGCACATTTCTCCTACTAGCACTCAAATATTTGTTATGCAGATTACATAATCCATGTGGATGTTTGTTCCTCTGCGCGCTCACTCATGTTTATGCAGTTTCATCTTTACTCTCACCTTGAATCTAAGCATGCTTAGGTGATGGATGCACCAAACTTTGCATAGTTTGCAACTTTAACATAGGAAAGAATTACGCTGGAAACCATTGAGTTAGAGCATAAAACGTTGTGTTCATAACTAGTGTTAAATTCCCAAAGGAAAATGAAGGAAGTAAACATTTTTCTTAAATCTCACGGGCAACAAACATATAATTCTTTGAAATGATTTTCTTTTTTTAGACATTGCAGTAACTAACGTGCACTTAAATTTGCACTATCTTGTTCTTGACGGAGGACATATCTCAAAGATTTTAAGAGTAAAAGAATGTTTTTTTATTTAAATCTGGATTAATCAGAAGCAAACAAAAACATTTCATAAAACTCAGGGGTGACGAATTCTAAAACGCACTTTAGGTCGAACGAGATAAACGTTTATTGAACACATAAAGAAAAAAATGGTTAAAACTTTAAAAATGTAACTAATTTGTTTTAACATAAATGAGTAAAAACAGACAGAAATGTTATTGGAGAATAAATCAATTTAAACCTTAAATAAATTTTAATCATTTACTCTCCATGAAGTTATATATTAGAAATGAAGTAAATGTTAAAAGAAAAATGGAAGAAAAACCCTCAAATTTCTTTACTTTATACAAAAAAGGAAACTTATGAATATTAAAATGTTAAAATGATATTTTATTGTATATAGGCAATCCTATTCTGGTAGCACTGGTGTTTGGCAAGGTAGCTGAAGCACTGTATGATGGGATTTGTAGTTTATATTATGGTGATGTTCACAGGTCTACAGTCAAATCTGGCAATGCAAGGAATTGTGGGATATTGTTGCCTTTTAACTGGACGGATCAGGGTTTAGGTACGGGTTTTGTCTGTGTTTCATTGTCTGGCTGTTTTACTCTGTTTTGTTTAGTTGTTTTATCCTTTTATGTCATTCTAACTGATCTCATCCTCCATTATTGCAGTGTTGCTTTAATATGTTATCAAGATAACATCGGTCCGTTAGTAATAATGATATAAGATGATTTAGATAATTTGTGACATAAACACCAAAATTGGTGGGTCACAGTGTCCCTATTTACCCAATTCTGATGCATCCACTGTAGACAAACACATCCATTAACGTCTTAAACTGTACAGCTGGATAGCTCCGATATTGCTCGCCATTTTTTGTTAAACTGTTAGTGTTAGGTTGGGATTGTGAGGAGCTGTAAGATTTAAAGAAACTTTAACAAAGGGATGATGGGATATCACTGGAGGCTTACTTCTGTCCCTGCAGTCTTGCCCACAACTCAGCGAGTCTGTGGCGAACTACTGCCACTCTACACAACGCATCCCCTAGTAAACAACACCCTTTGAAAAAAATGTTAATTCTGGTTAAAAACTGCATTAATTATATTTTACAAGACAGCAACATATGACTGAGACTTTAATTGAAAACAGCTCAATGTTTACTAAATTTGGCAATCTTGTCTCTTTATTTTTGCTTTTTTTTTTTTTTAAATGTCAATTTTAATACATATAAGTAAATATAGATTAACAGAGTTGACTAATAAAACTTAAAATTAATGAAATTTCCTTTTGTCCTAAAACAATGTCTTCAAACTTTATACAAGCTTTTCTTTGGTAGATAAAAAAATAAATATTTTTTCCAATAATATTTTCCTCTCTCTGACATCTTTAATTTTTTATTCATATTTCTATTTTTCTTCTTTTCACTGGTGTTTCCCAGAAAATAAACAGCAGGAGTGTAATAATATCTGCATTCTAAGCACACTTCCTCTGAAAAGCAGAAACTATTTTCCTGAATGTTTTTCTCTCACAGTTGGACATCAAAAATAATGCAAGTCGAGCAAGCATCCTTTTGTGTGGTGATGAGTGTGTCTGAATGCATTCTGCATTCAACATTGAGGTGTCTGATTAAATATTTATAGGGAAATGATTGGAGGTTTGGAATAGACATGTTTCCAAAAGTCCACAACTGTGTATCTGAGATATTGTTGATGCTGTTTTTTGATAAGTCGCCTAGTTTGTATGAGTTTATTTACAGTTATTGTCAAAAAGAGAAGAAAGGATTGTAAATCTTTTTAATCTGTCCGTGGGCAGGCTTTTTATATTGTGAGAAAAATCCGACTTTTTCCATCTAATGGGGGTTTTGCTTTCAATTTGACAAACCATCTCAAAATGGGAAGGTTGTATATCAGTGTTAGGTAAAAAGGAAACGAAAACTTTAAAGTCCATTTCATAAATTCTAAGCCTAATGAAATAAAAGCAGTGCTCAAGCCATACGGAGCTTTTATGTTTACAATTAGAGCACATTTTCATGTAGGATTGGAGTTAAAAAACATGACGTACTTAGAATATTGTTTTTCCACCATCATTTTTTCATCCATAGCAGTTCAGTTATCAAATATCTTGACTTCAAACTGTGCTTTTATGTCAGAAACAGCTAAAATGCCCTTGAGCTTCTAAGCTGTCACACCGGCCTTTTCATGTGAGTGACGAATCTTTCTGGAATGACTAAACTGTTGGAAGAAGGAGTCCACAGAGTGCACGACTTTCTATTCCCAATCACTTTCTGTGATCTCAGTGCTTTTCCTTTAGCTGTGTCAGTTAAGTTGTGTTGATCTTAAGTTACTGTTGTTTGGGCGTACTCTCACCTCTGTCAGGCAAGGACAGAAGTAGAATCAACATCTATACTTTTGAGAAAATGGGGAAAAAAGTAACTTTTGTGTCCTTGAACTTTTTAAATTATAGCAGGTTTTTTCTTATTTTTTCTAATTTTTAGACACATTATTAAATTAAATCACTTTTTTACACCAAAAATATATTTTTTTAACTACAATACAAGCATGTAAAAGTATAAATTAGTTGTGTTTGTTACTACACAATATAACACTTTTGTTTTTGCCCCCATTTGTCATGAGATGAATTCAAACATCTGATACATTTTCTACAACCACAAACTAACCATTTCTCTCAAAAAATGGTCGTAAATCTGTCTAAATCTGTGACAATAAACGCTATCACAGATTTAGGGAAGATTTAGGCAAAGACTCCCTTTGGTGAGATAACCCATCCCATCTCACAGGTGTGCCATATCAAGATGCTGATTAGACAGCACTGCTATTGCACAGATGTGCTTTAGACTGACCACAATGAAAGACCACTCTAAAACTTGCCGGGGGTGGGGGCTGTAAATCTGGGGACTCTGAAAACTAGTCGGTATCTGGTTTTGAGCGGCTTATGGTGGCGGTGGGGTTATGATATGTGCAGGCGTATGTTACAGGTCAATTTATTGATGGCATTTTAAAAGCAGAGATCTGAAACCATCCCTATTCTTGCATGGCGACCATGCTCACCGGACATGTCACCTATTGAACACGTATCGAATGATCTGAGTCGGTGTACACGGCAGTGTGTTCTAGTTCCTGCCAATGTCCATCAACTTCACAAAGACATTGAGGAGGAGTTGACTCTGATCAACTCTATGCAAATGAGTTGAGTTGCACTATATGAAGCAAATTGAGGTCTTACCAGATACTGACCAGTTTTCTGAGTCTCAGAATCCACAACTGAAACAAACAACAGGTTACAGAGTGTTTTTTTTTTTTTTATGGTGGCAAGCCCAAGGCACACCTGTGCAATAATCATGCTGTCAAATCAGCATCTTGAAATGAAATGGCACACCTATGCAATAATGATGATGTCTAATCATCTTGATATAGCACACCTTTGCAATAATAGTGCTGCTAATCAGCATCTTGATATCGCACACCTGTGCAATAATCATGCTTTCTCATCAACATCTTGAAATGGCACAGCCCTGCAATAATTATGCTATCTAACCATCTTGATATGGCACACCTTTGCAATAATCATGCTGTCTAATTGGCATCTTGATATGGCACACCTATATAATAATCCCACTGTCTAATCAGCATCTTGATACGGCACACCTGGGCAATACTCATGCTATCTCATCAGCATCTTAAAATGGCACACCTGTGCAATAACTTTGTTGTCTAACCATCTTGATATGGCACACCTTTGCAGTAATTATGCCATCTGATCAGCATCTTCATATGACACACCTGTGCAATAATCACCCAGTCTAATTACTATCTTGATTTGGTGCACTTGTGCAATAATTCTGCTGTCTAATCAGCCTCTAGAAATGGCACACCTGTGCAATAATCATGTTGTCTAATCAGCATCTTGAAATGGCATGGATTATTTCAGGAAAGGAGGGGTGCTCACTATCACAGATTTAGGTAAATTTGTGAACAATGTTTGAGAAAAATTGTCATTTTTGGTTTTGGAAAAAGTATTAAACAAAATTGTTTTTTTTATATTTTTGTTCACTGAAGATAAATTGTTTGTGTTATTGGCGTCAAAGCAAAGTTGTTTTATTAGGGGGAGAAATCAGTTTAAAGGTAATTTGCCTCAAAGATCATTTGAAATTGTCACAATGAAATAAGTTGTCATACATAAACATGTAAATGTTTTGAATTTGCATGTTGATTTCCCATATGAAGGGGACAGATGGAGAGGAGCATCTCCCTCTCTGAGCATGTTTGAAGAGCAGATAGCGGAGCCTACTTCCTTTGTTGATTTAATCAACCATTGTTGCTGGAACACAGCCAAGTGAAAATGACACTGTTTTTCTGAGAATTTTCAATTCCTCTGAGCGGAAGTCGAACTGGTCGGCAAAGCTTATCATCTTATCTCACAGAGGTTGAGTGAGACATGAGCAGGAGCAAAAGTAGGGGGCCTATTTGTGTTTGCGTGGGCACGAACGTGTGTGTTTAAATGCCTCGGGAGGTGATTGTAACCAAAAAACTCCCAGCAGCACAGCAGATGAGGAAAACAAATGAGCACATTTTTCTGTCTTCCATGTTAAAAGTGGAGCTCTTGTTCTATCTCAGCGGGGAAAGGTGTACATGCACACACCTTTGAACACTGTGCCAGCTTTTTTTGTGTGTGTAGTGAATGTTTGCCAGCTTTAATTGTGAACATGGAAGTAAAGCTTGTTTGTTTTGTGAATTTAAATGCTGAATTACATTGCTAATTTAGCTTATGGACAATGCCAATCTGAAAGAGTTAGAAAAGACTTACTGTCTTTTGCTTTTACAAACCTCTGTTTAAATTATCTGAGTATGGGAACCGCTTACACAGTTTGCATTTGAAATATTTTTTCTGAAAATAGTTTACTCGCTAGAAAGCTGTCTAAATGTGTAATTATTGTAATGCTGATTAAATGTTTCCTGTCTCTTGGGCAGGTGCAGAATCGCACAGAGAGGCTGGGTGCAGAGGAAAAAGGTACTGAGCTCACACACAAACAAAAGCTACACCTCCATGTCAGGATGCATTAATGAACATCCATATTCCTTTCCCTCCAGCTACAGTGTAATGTTCAATTTAATGGTCTAATGTCCCTTAATGACTACTTTATGTGCACAAGCTTATTGTGTTTCTATCAACCTGAAGCACATCTAATCAGACAATTAGCGATCATCTTGGGCTAATTTACATGTATGAATTCATCACCATAACTGCCTTTTCTAATAGGAACACAAATGGATTGTCAGATGGGGGTCATGTGATGGTTATGAATTCACACAAACATCAGCATCCCCACACACACACACACACCACTGTCTCTGGATGAATAAACACAGGACGCATTGAAGGATGAGAACAGCAATTTAGAAGCAGACCTATTGTTACGGTGCACTTTAAACAGAAGTGTATGCTGACATCCCTGGCTGCTTTCACTGCAAACGAAAAAGCTGAATGGGTTAGTAAACTGAAACAAAAACAGTGCTGCACAATACTTGGACGTAAAACTAAAGTTTTCTCATGACTAAACCTGAGTTGAGCAATTTAGTAGACGAAGCTCAATATGAACCGAAGAAAGCTGAGGAGGTTCTGATAACTTATGTTTGAAAGAACCTCGGAGAAACATGATTGATGCTCAAATCAATTAGCATCTATTTGACCAGCACCATCACTAAACCACCATCGCCAGATGTGCACCACTAATTTTAAGTATAGTCTTTTTTATTAATGTGCATCAAAAGATGAAAGTTGCTTCTATGTATCAGACCTGCCACTCTCTGTTATCAGACACACTTTGGTTTAAAGTTCATACATGTTGCAATAATATTTGAATCTATGAAATCTATATTTGCTGGAAGCGTTAAAGAGTATAGTGTATGTTGTTAAATTATTGAAATTATTTTAAGTTCGTTCTTGTCTTGAAAAACAGACTCAGATCATCGTTTGATCTACTTTAATAGTGTTCTCAGTGGCATTTTAATTGTGATTCTTTTAGCCAAAATAATAACAAAAAAAAAACTGTGTCGCTCTCTCGGACATAGTTTTTTTTTTTGTTTGTTTTTTTCTAGGACATAGCTTCTGCAGAGCGACAGTTAAGATATAATGCAGGACCCCATGTTGGACACAATTTTTGGAAACTAAAAAGATACCAGTTCTTGCATGACCAGCATACTCTCTGAACCTGGGGCGGTCGACTCCTGATCAGAAGATTGTGGGTTCGATTCACGCCTTGCCCGCCCATGTGTCGAAGTGTCCTTTGGCAAGACACTGAACCCAACATTGCCTCTGGTGGAAGGTTGGCCCCAGTGTTTGGCAGCGGAGCCACCACCAGTGTGTGAATGGGTGAATGTGTCTGTGACTGTGAAGCGCTTTGGGTATTTACGGAAGGTGGAAAAGTGCTATAAAAGTATACACCATTTACCATTCATGCCATTTACATTTCCCCAATCGAGGATGTTTGGGATAAAATTTGAGTTGAGTTGCAACTCACATGACTTGAATAATACTTGAGTTGCAACCCACGAGACTTGAGCCGCGACCCACGAGACTTTAGCCGCGACCCACGAGACATGAGCCACGACCCACGAGACTTGAGTCACAACCCACGAACCGCGACCCACGACACTTGAGCCGCGACCCACGAGACTTGAGCCGCGACCCACAAGACTTGAGCCGCAACCCACGACACTTGAGCCGCGACCCACGAGACTTGAGCCGCAACCCACGAGACTTGAGCCGCAACCCACGAGACTTGAGTCACAACCCACGAGACATGAGCCGCGACTCACGACACTTGAGCCGCGACCCACGAGACTTGAGACACAACACTTGAGCCGTAACCCACGATGCTTGAGCCGCGACCCACGACACTTGAGCCGCGACCCACGAGACTTGAGCCGCGACCCGCGAGACTTGAGCCGCGACCCACGAGACTTGAGTCACAACCCATCAGACTTGAGTCATAGCTAATGAGACTTGAATTACAACCCACAAGACTTGAGTTTCAACCCACGAGATCTGAGTTGCAACCCACGAGACTTGATTTGAGATTCACAAGACTTGAGTTGCAGCTCGCAAGACGTGAGTCTTGAATCACGACTAAAGAGACTTGAAGCTTAACCCACAAGACTTGAGTTGAAATCCACGAAATTTGAGTCTCGACCCACGAGACTCGAGTTGCGACTCACAAGAATTAAGTTGTAACCCTCGAGAAACAGAATTTTCTGTTTAGTTTAAAGTACTTTTTTTTTTTTAAAGTAATCTCTTAAACTGATATTAATTAGAACATATCAATCAAAGAGTCATTACAGGAAAAAAAACGAAATAAACAGATAAATAAATGAACTCTTGATGAAATTATATTAAAAAATATTCCGATTGAATTGAGAAATGAATACTAATTTAGCAGGTCACAAGTGAGACAGGTTAAACATGTGGGTAAATGACAGTGAAGACAAAATTAGCAGGAGGGAGACTCGGGCAGAAAAACAGACAGCCTGAATAGGATGCAGACGATTCTAATCAATGGGGATTATGGTCTGTGTGCTTGTGTCCGTCCTGATTATTGAAGCAGCACCATGCAGGAGATGGTAGACGTTCAGAACGGCGGCAGACAAATGCAGCTCCTACTGCTGAAACCACACATGTCCACATGCTTCTGAGCTGCTCCGATCTCTGCTGCTTCATTATACATTCAATGTTGAGCATCAGGACAGAACAGCTGAGTTATTGTACACACACAAATCTCATTTCCCAGAGTCTTCCTCTTGTCATTCTGAGGCAAATGTTTTTGTTTTTTTTTATAGTGAATTAGCCATGAAGGAAATGATAAATTCTGTTTTAGTGATAGTTTAAGTTATACAATGTTTATTTATATTGGGCATCTGGTGACATGACATGTTTTATTCTTACAGGTTTGTATTTGTATTATTTAACACATTTTTAAATATTTCATTTTTACAAAGCAGCCAATGTAGTGAACTCCAAACAAGGAACACATCAAGACGTTTTCAGTTTAACAAAACATTTGTAACAATTAATTATTTCTTTACAAAAAGACAACTATAAAAAAAATAAATAAAAGGAAATTCTAAAGGTGTTTAACACAACTGTTAAAGATCAGTTGTGTATATGTTTTAAAAAAGGTGATAAAAAAAGCCTAAAAAAATGAGACATTTTGACATCAGAGACCAGCGGCTTCTTTTGAAATATGAAGGACAATAAGAAGCCCAGTTTTTGGTTGCGGCTAATCCCACACTGTTATTCTTCCTTTGTATTCCTGCTCTTTCTCTGTTAGGGCTGCTGTTGTAAACACTGTGAGCAGGCTGTCACTGTTGCCGGCTCTTTGCTAATAGAGTGGACTTTTTGTATCCTCTCAACAGGCTATTCCCAGAAGCCATGGCATTAAAATCAAATGTCCTGCTTCAGAGATGGAGCCACATTAAGCTGTTCAGGCTGACATTATTTCCCTGTTTTCTGGAGGCTTCACCGCTTTCACCCTATGGGAAGTCACTGAATGTTTGAGCAGACTACCTGCTTTTCAATAACTTACTAAAATGTCACTGAATTGTGTAGCAAAAATGAAACATTTATAACAACAAAATGAAAGACTTTCTCTATTGGAAATCATATTTTTAACATATTTTTGGATCATGGAGGACATATATAAAGAAAATTATTCTTTCAATTGCTTTTTTGAAATTACAACAAGCTCCTTGCTCCACTCCATTCTGATACTTCCACTTTAGGCGGCCGTGGTGCAGTGGTAGGGCAGTCGTCTCATGATCGGAGGATAGTGGGTTTGATTCCCTGCCCGCCCATGTGTCGAAGTGTCCTTGGGCAAGACACTGAACCCTAAATTGCCCCTGGTGGGAGGTTGGCGCCAGTGTTCAGCAGCGGAGCCACCACCAGTGTGTGAATGTGTGGGTGAATGGGTCTGTGACTGTGAAGCGCTTTGGGCCCTTGAAGGAGGGTAGAAAGCGCTATACAAGTATACGCCATTTACCATTTTAGATGACTAGATCCATGTTCATCTTTGTTTTCCTCGTTCAAAATGGCTCAAAACTGTACGGCTGGAAATCTCCAATATTTCTCATAATTTTTGTTGAGTTGGGGCATGAGGAACTGTAAGATAACGGGGGAGGGGAAGAGGGGTGGGGTTGCTCTAACAATCCCACTCAAAACACAGAGGGGAATTCAGTTCTTACTGTACAGCAGAGGTGTCAAACTCAATGGCACAAGGGGCCAAAATCCAAAACACACCAAAACACTCCAAAACTATAACTTTCTTAACATAATCATGAACTAGATTTATAGCATTACCTGCAATAATGCTAGTGAGAAGGCTGTAAGCTGAATTTAGCCGCTGAAGATGATAGTACTGATAGCTGAAAACGCTGAAGCTGATAGCCAGTTAAAATATTAGCTTAATGCCAAATTAGTTTGATAAAAAAAAATGAAAAAAAAAAAATAGGTTTGCCAAAGCAGCTAGCAAGTTGCTGAAAAAATAGCTAAACTTCCAAATAGCCTAAAAAAAAAGAAAAAAAGAAAACAAACAAATTAGCCAAAACAGCTAGCATGTAGCTGAAATATTAGCTAAACTACAAAATAGCTTAAAAAACTTAATAAATACCAAATACTCCAAAATGACCATTTTAAACGTTAAAACTGTAACTTTTAACACAATTAGGAATAATATAAAGGCAGGAATATTATTCCAGAATAAATCAATTTAAACCTTAAATAACATTCAACATTTTACTCTCTTTTAAAATATATTTCGTCAAAATTGTACTAGTTAGAAATAAGCGCAAGATAACATCGGACTATTAATAACAATAAAATAAAATGATCTGGAGGGCCGGATAGAATTACCGAGAGGGCCGGATCTGGCCCTCAGGCCTTGACTTTCCAAGGTACATGTGCTGTACAGAACCTACCAGTATGTTTGTTACATCCCTGTCTAAGGGCTTGTAAAAGGATGTAACACAAAGGTAAAAAAAAAAACGAATTTATTTGAAAGACTAAAAAAATGTAAATAATACAGAGTCAAAAAGGATCACAAACAAACCCAGGCTGAAAATAAGATGGGATTTTATTAATTTTATCAAGATGGGATTTTATTATAGAAATAATCAAATTACACAAAATTACCAAAATACAAGGACCAAAGTCTCTTAACAATAGCCAAACAAAGTAAATACTCTTCTGCTGCCAGGCAACAGAGAGGGGAAGAGGGGCGGTGTAGCTCCTTGCACAAAAGTCCCGCCCAAAACTGAGAGGGGAATTTCTAATGAGCTATTGCTGTACAGAAACAACCGGTGTAGACTAGAAAACAACTTTTTTTTTTTTACTAGGAACTGCAGAATTGAAAAGACAACTGGGGTCACTTTTGAAAGGACTCAAATGACGATCGGATTGGCCCTTTAAAAAATGGGGCAACAAATAATAAATAAATAATAATAATAATAAGAGACTGGTAATTAAAGATAAAATACATAAAACCTGCCAAAACCTTAAAGACCTTTATTTTTATAATTTTGTTTCCTATTTTTAGATTGGTATAATTCAAAATCACAAGTTATCCAATTAAAAATTTTGTCATGTGAATAATACAATCTATCCTTCACCTCCCTCTTCATACAATAATAAAAAGGGCCAAAAAAACCCACCAATTCTACTTTAGAAAAGTGAATAAAAAAGTAGAAAATCTTTTTTTTCCAGTAGGGAACATTTAATAAAATATAAAATACTTTAAGCAAACCTACATTTTGGATCCACAGTGTTCTGCATAGATTAGTCAGATATAAGGAATTGATGACAAAAATTAGCCATGAGACATGTTACTGGAACACTTTCTCTTGTTAATATGGAAAATGCAAAGAAAAAAAAATAAAAAATGCAATAAAAGACGGTATGGTGCAGGATTTTATTTTTATTCATAAATATGCATTTTTTATGCAGTTTGAATGTGTCCTACTGCAAGATTTTATGATCCTACATCATCTTTCTGAACTGTGAAATGACTGAAGCAAGGTTTGCCTCAGGATCTCAAGCTGTGCAAGGGCTTTAAAGCTCAGATGCAGCGAGATGCAAGTCCACAATAAGCCTCAAAGGTAAAAAAAGTATGACTTCTAGGTCGCTCATTACTCTGGTACCCCACTATGAAAAAGCCCACCCTTCTAAAAGCGAGATTTCTGACTATCTTGAGTAAAAGCACAAAAAAACACTTTTTTTTTTTAAACATGGGATGTAGAGAAGTAGACAAAAATGGAAATGTCCCCCAATTTGTTATCAAAGGTCATACTAAAATTGAAATATGATAATCTGGTGCTTCTTTTCTGAACATGAACGATGTGTCTATATAAATGTTGGGGTTGGCTCATAAACAGAAACAATCTCACAAAATTTAGATTTTTATCTAAAAAAAAAAAGATAAAATTAGCTGAACTATTAGGTTGTTGTTCAGTTTTATACAACTCCTCTCCGTTTCACACACAAGGCTCCCAATTCATTAACTCTCATTCTTAGTTAACAGTTTAAATCAGAAGTGCCATCTGTTCACATCAATTGCAGTTTGTTGGCGATTTTCAGAAACAAAAACATTTTTTTTTCTATAGAAACCAAACATTTCTGGAGATTTTTTTTTTTAAGTTTGTTAATTCATTTGAGTTTTTTGTCTTTTCTGCTTTTTAACAAATAAAAACTGTATTAGAAATGTACTTATATGGCAGCATAGAGAAATATATTCAATTAATTGATTTAGCAAGAGTAGTAGAGGTTTTAAAGAAGCAAAAATTAAGTAGTAAAATGTAAAAACAGTCTTTGGACTCTGAAGTAGCCTGTCCCTTTGATTTTCTGCCTTTGTGCTGTTTGTTTGGAGACTAAAAGCAGTCCTTGCTAAGCAGCAGGAATACGTCTTCATTTGCTGGTGCGGCATCGAACAGGCGGCAGGGACAGAAGAACTTGTCAATCCTTTTGATCCCCTGTATTTGCTTTATCGTCTCTGCACAGCTTATGGTGTTTGATTGTCCCCGTGTTTGTGTCATTTCGACCCTAGCAGCGGAACAGAAAGCAGACACGGAGGAAGCTAGTGTTTTTTCCCTTTCCCCACTGAACGTATATGAAAGGTACAGGAGGATGCGCTGTCATTTCAGTCACAGAGACACAAAGGCCTTTGAGAGAGGAAGATGAAAGCTGAAAATGACTCACCATAAAGACAGAGAGACAGGAGCTCAAGAGGTGACAGACGGGGTCGTTTTGAAAATGTTCACCCGCTTTTTGATTTTGGTCTTAAGAAAATGAATAGAGAAGGACAATGACATGAAATTACAAGTGCATATGTTCAATCAATGATTGCCTGTCTTATACTCTTGATCCAAATGTCATAACAAAAAAAAAAAAAAAATCTAAAAAAACTTTTTCCTTAAATTCTTCAAAGACGGAGATTAACTTATTTACCGTATTTTTAATGAACGGTTTCCATAAGATGTAGAGCGGGGGTCACCAACCTTTTTAAAACTGAGAGCTACTTTATGGGTACTGAGTCATACGAAGGGCTACCATTTTGAAATTGCTGCGTTTGCCTTTAGTTATATATTATCATTAATGAATAATTATACTCCTCTATGCAAAGACATTGATTTCCAACCATAAAACAAATATCAATGTTCAGCACTTTATAGTTAAAATTTCAGATTTCACTTACACCGCTACATTCAATGCAAAAAATGTTGCATTTTCACTCTGTTGTACCACATTTATGAATTATGTAATGTTAAAGAAAAATCAACGTACACATTTTTAAACAAATCTTATAACCAAATGTGCAGAATTTTTAACGAAACTAACGATCTTTGAACTGGAGTAGGTCATTTTAGATGCACCTCACAAGTGAGTTGTGTTATTTTTAGGCAAACTGGTGCCGTGTTGGTGATGTAAAGTATACAAAATCTTATTAAACGGTATTACAACAACTAAAGGATAATGTCAGACGGAGTAAATTGTATTAAAAATGTCTTAATATGATGCCAATACATTTTTCTGTATGCATCGGATAGTTCACGCTCGCTTAACTCATAATCACCTACAAAAGCAATAAATATTAAGTCAAATATCAATACATTTGTCTTAGTATTTTTACCACTAAGGGGTCTTTTTTGTCACAAGAAGCAGATTATTTGAAATGTGGTGGGATGCGTTGTCATTGTAACAGCTAAACATCGTGTTAAGTGATGCAAAGCATCATTTCAGGGAAAGTTCACAAGTAGTTTCCTGCTTTCATTTCATTTGCTGTCACTGGAAGAAATTACTACCATTAACTCTCATCAATACATTTTTTTATTTACATTTTTTTTCTGTAAATATTTAATTCAAGGCAATTATATATATATATATATATATATATATATATATATAGCCCAATATATTAACACAGTTGTCTCAACGGACTTCACACCGGTAATTGTCCTAAACATAAAATATATACTAAACTAAATTGCTTTTAGACCAGGAGTGTCAAACTCCAGGCCTCGAGGTCAAATACTTAGATAGATACTTTATTACAGACTCAAGGTCCATTTACCACAAAGACACAACAGATAAAAGACCTAAAAAGAATAAAATAAATGTACATATGTATATATAATAGAAATGTAAAAAAATACATAAAAACATAAAAAGAGACACTCACGAGGGTCAACATCCTGCTGGTTTTTAAGAAATCATCTGCAGCTGATTACCTGAGTCTAGTTTATCCAATAAGATGCCTTTAAGCTTTTGACACCTGTGCTTAAAGATAAAATTATTCACATACGTGTTAAAAGTTTCTATTTTTTGGTGCCAAGTGATGTTAAACCGAGTGTAATAAACAGTCAGGTTATGTGACTAAACCTAATTTTTAGATGTCAACTTTTTAATTGACACCCTGCAGCCAATCAGGATTGAGTACTCACTGTGACCGTCATATAAATTGATATATTTTATATTAAACACAAACCATTTCTAACAAGATTTATCAAAGTGCTGAGACAGAATATTCAGGAAATGTATTCATAAAAATGTAAATAAATAAATAAAAGTGAAAAGACTTTATAGTCGTTATAGTCTGTTCTGGATCCTTCAATCAACATTACTTCAGTTCCTTGATAATTGGTAAATCGTATAAAAAGATTAAAAATTAAGTTTTCTCAGCCCCTTCTCGTAGATTTGTTGTTGTTTAGTACATCCCCTTGTTGCATGACCCATTTTTTTCCTATCAATAGCTGTTAAAGAGACATCCTATTGTACTCACACATTAGACACCAGATCATTCAGGCTTCAATTTAACACATTCATTACCTGAAAAACGTGAAACAAACTTAGATTTCTAAGTTATTATATCAACAGTTTTTTTTAAATGTAAACAGAATACATCTTTACATATAAAACTGTTCTTACCAAAAGTAAAGTAAAAAAGTTAATTTAGAGCTTTATAATAATTTATAATCAATTATATAAAACGGTGTACTTGCACCATTGTGTTTCAATCTTTCTATTTATTTTTGGCCTTTTTGAAATTAGCAGGAGATCATTTCGGAAATGGAAAATGAATTTCTAAAAGCTTTGTAATATGCCTGGACAGAACAGAGGAGCAGTGGGTACCCGGCCACTGGAGTCTGTGAAAGAGAAATAAATATATATCCACATGTCCCCATCTTACTGGAAGCAGAGTGAACTCAAAAGGACCTCAAGTTTCACCTCCCCTATCAAAATAATTAGTGCTCCTTTCATGCTTTTCTCTCAGTCCATTTGGGTTCTCTTCTAGGGCTGAGTCATTTTTGTTGTGGCTTTCTGTGGTCACTTTTAATACAATTTTATGCTTTTAGAGTCTTTCTTTTGCTGTTTCGATCTTATTCTTTTTATTTGTGCTTTTATTTTGTTAAAAAATATTTGTTTATGGACACATTTTGTCTATTAAGTTATTCCGTTTCAAATTAATCTCCATGTTTTAGATGTATACAAAGATGGACAGACTCAAATATATTTTCAACATGAATCAAACAAATATATTTTTTTAAAGCAGACAGATTAAATCTTAAAACAGCCTAAATAAATCTGCTGCATAAATTATTTTATCTATACTTGATTTATACTTTTCATACTGTAAAACATATACTTGAAGATGCTTATTTTTGATAAGGGTATCCAGGATTAAGTCATATTAACTCTTTTTATTGTAATTGAATACATTTAGATAATTTTTTTTTAAAGGAGGAATTGCAAGTTTGTCACTTTGCATAACAGCTTTATCGTGTTTATGATGTCAGTTTACACTGATACCACCGTCTTTTTTGGCCATCTCATTGTAAAAGTGCTGAAAATGTCTTGTTTTTTATGCTTAAATAATACTATACATTTTTTTGGAAAATAAAAAAAGACATTTTTTAAGGTATTTTATGTGTAAAAATGAACACTAATGAACATTCAATATCCTTAAAGTCCTACTTCAACCATATTTTTTTTCTAGCATAACATTTCTCCCAGTAGTCTCTTAATATGATTATACACTTTTCAGCCAAAATCAAAAAGCCTATGTCCCTTTTTTAAGACATATTTTTACTGCAACGCAGAAGGACCTTATTAGGAGTTTTTTATTCTGGTTTGTTAGCTTAGCTGTTTGTTTACCCTCTCTCCCGCTAGCTTATAGCTCCTCACAAGCCCAAACTAAGGCCCAATCTGAATACTTCCCCTCTCCCTTCCATTTGAAGGGGCATTTGTAGTGAGAGTGGTTTCCGAAATATTTTTTTTAAGATCCCACCCTCCAAGCGGAGGGATACAGAGCCTTCCGTCGCGAGAGTAAACTGCATCGCGCGCTGTGCCGCGGAGGAGAACGCTCTGAAACAGAGGTTTACATTCAAATGTAAATAACGATTTTTTTGTTGTAGCATGACCTTTATAAAGTTATAAAACCACCATTGCTATGTAAATTCGAGTGCTGGAAGCTCTGCGCTAACGCTAGCTGATCGGCGACTATTGGGGACGTCATCGAGCGAAAGTGACGTCTGAATTCGGAGACACTATTTTTCTCTCCGTCTGGAGGGCCAAATGTAGGGTAGCGAGAAGAGAAGAATTTGGATTGGGCCTAGCTTAGTACAAAATATATATTTAATTTTTATTTATTTATTTACACATTTAAACTAAAGTGGGAGGATAAACCCCTACAGATGGAACATTCGTTTTCAAAGGGGTCCACCATTTCAAGAAATGATAATGACAAATGACAGACAAAGTAGTAAAAACAAAGATTAAATTCACATAACAAACACACTTCACCACCCCTACCTAACATGACATTTCAGAAAGTTTAAATAAATACATTTGCAAAAAATCTTAAAAAAACTGAACTGAGAAAAGAAAAAACGAATCACAGACAAATAACACATATATGGCGAGCAATGTCAGAGCAATGCATCCCTACAGTTTAGAGACAGATGGCAGCTCGGGCGAGGAAACTGAAGACGTGAATGGATCCACTTGTCTGCAAATAAATGCTTCAGAGTTGTTGTGGAGAAGAGTAAATTTTGCACGTCCATCGCAATTGCTGCATCACAAACCTGAGCTTTTTCAATCCACTGTTTTTCATTTGCTCCTGATCCATCACGATTAAAATAAAAATTACTTATAAAATTATGTTCTACATTATGAAAAAAATGCTACAAGAACATGGTAAAAACATCAAAAACAAGATTTTTTATTGTTTATATTTTAATGAGTATATTATAAAAAATATTTTTCTGCAAAAACACAAAATCCTAATAGTTTTTTTATTTGATATTTAGGTTTTAAATTATATATATTGCATCCACATACATGCAAAGTTAGATTGAATGTAGGAATCCCCACAGATGCTATTTTATTTAGATCGATTTGGCTGCAGATGTCTCACTTGATACATGTTACCCTCCCTGTTCTGGATGACCCGTCTTTGATCTGTTACCTTCAGAATTGTTTATTCATTGTGAGAAACTGTGCTGAGCATCTTTTGATCTGTAGTTTCCATTTTTCTTCTCTGCATGTTATCCCCAGTCATCCCACAACGATTTATTTACATGTTTTTTCTTTTAGTAAATCGATCATTGTGGAGTGTGCAGCAGGTAGTTATCAGTGGCCTGAGGTTGTTTTTCTTGCTGTAGACTTGAATCCATTTCTCGGTCCCATCTTTGCTCTGAAATATCCCAAAGAAGAGAGGAAAAGACTCGTGCGCCCCTCGGCTTGAGGGAGCAGCCAATGAACAGAGCGCAATGGTCCTGAAAGACAAGGCAATTTGGCCACAGTGACTGGAATAATGAGAAAAGCATCGTAATGTTGCCAGAGTCCAATTTACAGGGTACAGAAGGAAAGAAAGACAGATTGAAAGAAGGAAAGTGAGATGTGGGGATGAAGAGAGAATATAGGAAAGCAAGAGATGAGAATGAGAGGGGGAGTAAGCAATCACCCCTGCAAGAAGGCGTATTATTAGTTTTTTGTTTGTGTTGAGGTGGCTGCACATTAACCTGTGCAAACACAGCTTAGAGCTTTGCTTCCATGGGGCTAAAAAAGATGGAGAAAACAGGGCCTCTGCCCTAGAACAAAAGGCAATAAATAATAACTAGACATACAGGCTAAATCCTTTTTTCTGTCGTCAGTATGTGATTTTTTTAATACTCAAGATCAACATGATCAAAATAGTCAATGTAATGTGCAGAAAAGCTTTCGGAACAGCAAAATAAAAAAAAAAAAAGTGACTGGAGAAAAAAAAAGAAAATGAGAATCCTTTCAGAACTAAAGTAGTAGTTGGTAAAAATTACAAAAAAAGAATAGAATAGTCGATTAGTTGTTACTTTAAATTAAATGGAGTCAGAATATAGTAATTTTAAAGTTATAACGGCATTATGTTAGCCCTTTGGACCATTTTTGCATTTATTAGGGTTTTTTTAGGGCTATTTTTAGCTAATATTTCAACAACATGCTAGCTGTTCATACTAATTTAGGATTTTTTCAACTTTTTAGGTTAATTTGGAGCTTAGCTAATATTTTAGCTATACGTTTGCTATTTTGAGTAAATTATACATTTTACCAGTTTTTAGGCTAATTTGGGATTTAGCTAATATTTCAGCTACAAGCTAGCTGTTTTGGCTAATTTAGAATTTTTTTCAGTTTTTTAGGCTAATTTGGCATATCAGTAATATTTTAGCTAGCTATTAGCTTCAGCAATTAGTTTCAGTTATCAACTTCAGCGTTTTTAGGTTTCAATTTCAGCGTCTTCAGCTGTTAGCACTAGCATCTTCAGCAGCCACATTCAGCTTACAACATTCACATTAACATTATCACAGAATAATTGTTATAAAATGTTTTAGTATTTTTTTCCTATGAAGATTACATAAACGATTTATATAAAATTTGGCTATTTATGGCTTTCTAGAAAAGCATAAATGTTCACGTTTAGGCTGTGATTGTGTGCAAAAAAGCTTTAGAAACAGCAAAAAAAAAAAAAAAGAAAAGTGCCTGGAGAAAAAAGAAAATGAGAATCCTTTCAGAGCTAAAGTAGTAGTTGGTAAAAATGACAAAAAAATAAAAATGTTGAATAAAAGTAGACAGATCACTAGCGTGGGGGAAAAGTGTTTTTTTTTTTTTTTTTAATTTTGTTGAAAGAACTGAATAAAATCATGAGAAAAACAAAGTGGGTGTTGGACAGAAAATTGTCCCCACTTCTTCAACCTGACGAAACACAGCGTTTTAGCAGATGGATGCGTTGTGCCCCCTGTTAACAGTCCAGGCCTGATATCGACATCCAGCGAGCCGCGTCTCACACCACAAGCACCTGATGCCTCCTTTTGCGCTGACTGCTCATGATCACTGTGCATCTCTCAGCAGCTATGTTTTTGTGTCTCAGCAGCGTGGGGAGGGGGGGGTTTACCGCTGCAGCTGGACCACGAAGGCCCATTTTTTTCACAAACATGCTCGCCATCCTCCAGTAGAATTCTGTAAAATGAAAGTGACAGTTAACTGGTCCCAAGGCCGATCTAGTCAGGGGTTCATAGATGTGGCCCCAGAGGGTCGCAAAAAAAGGCAGTAAGACCATGCGCACTGATTGAGACGTATGTCTCTTGAGCTGGCGGTAAACATTTAATAAAGGCAATAGTCTGAAAAATCTTGTAGCCGTAGATCTAGAGCGATGCACATACGAATGGAAAGGTAATGAGGCTGTCCAACACATGCCTCCTTCATATTCCAAGCAGAATGCTGTCAAGAAATGGATGTCCTTTTTTAACCCCTAAAAATCATCCTGTCATTTCTTGTTTTACTACAGATCTATACTTTAAAGTCCCCCACCGATGAAAATCATGTTTTTTGAGATTTTAACATCTGTGTGGCATTTTTCTAATGAAAGAGAACAAATGTAAAAAGAAATCGAATATTTCTCCTTTTAAATCGCTGACAGGCTCTGTTTGAATTAATCAAACATACAAACAATACAACATCACAACAGCTCTGCTGCACATGCACTAAACTCTCATCTGGCACGACTAGCGTACCTAGCTTAGCTGCCGGAGAAGAGAAGATGGCATCTTCACATTGACTGCAGTCAAATGAGCCGCCGTTCGCATTTCTGTCGTCAAATCAGCCGTCACTGGATTTTTTGTGTGAGTTTTACTTACAGTAGCAGGACTGAGAATGCTAGAAAATCTCAGCGAGACTCCACGGAGCTTCTTGATGTGACCACGGAAATGCGAACGGCGGCTTATTTGACTACAGTTGTAAAGGATTGTAAGTCGATGAAATTTTCCTTTTGATGTTAGCTTTCATTATTTTCCCAAGAACTCTGCTCTGAGAAACCAATGGATTGAATGCATTGGTCACAGCAACATCAATAAACATTGGAGAATTGGCTGAAAGAGTCTTTGGTGAACAGGAAGTTGAAAGAATCAGGATTTTAGAGGAAGCTCGGTCCATGACGATCTTTACTTCCTCGTCCGAGCTGACATCCGGATCAAAATGATCCGGCTGGACATTACCGATGTTGCTTGACATTTTTATGTATCAGCAGTAAAGATTTACGCTAGTGAGACAAAGAGCTTTTATAATCAGACGGGGGGGCTACTGAGCTCAGGTCCAAAAGCCACGCCCCCTCAGATGAGATTTTGGAGGCTTCAGATCATTATGAAAAATGTTTTTATAAAGATATTTAGATTGTGGGATTTTGGTTAAGACTTCTTAATTAAAACACCACTGGGAATGTTTTTTTTAAATGAAAAAAATCTCATGGGGGACCACAACAAAAGACACAAATGAAAAAAGTCAAAACTTTTCCAAGTCTTTCACGATGTGTTTTTCATCAATGTGTTTTTCTTTTAATGAATAGTGTGTTAATGCAGCACATTAGGTCTTCCGTCAGGTGCAAATACAGTCACTTCAGTGTCTTTAGGGAAAAGACCAAAAGGAATAGAAATATGTGATAAATTGTGAATTTTTCCTTATATGAGCGTCAAACGAGAAACAAAAGTAAAACTCCCACAAGTCTTTGCTCCTTTTACTCTTCTGGGTGAGAGAATAGATGAGATTGTTGTCCCTCAAACTGTTTATGACTATTGTGGTTAAAAGAATCTTGATTTTTATCATGCTGCCAGTAATGAAGGACTTTGCAGATGTCTCAAGTGCTTGAGTTTGAGCTCATTTTAACTTTGTTAAAAACTGAATGGACCTATTATGTGTTGCTTTTAAAAGTAAAATTTTTGTGTTATTTATTTTTTTCCTTACTTTGTAAAAAATCTGCTTAATTGATAACAGTCTATTTTATAAGGCACACAATGTGATGTTCCCAGACATGGCTTCACAATAGTTCCTGAATCCTAAAACGCATAGAATATAGACAGCAGCTGTATTCATACATCTCAATATGTCAATTTTGAGTTGGTGCAGCCTACATCTCTGCTGTTGGAAAGCATGTCTTTCCCTCACAGACTCAAACCTCCTGTGCACTTCTCCATGCAATTCTCTGATTTCTTTAAGGGTACACAGTGTTGTTGCTCCGGGGGCTTTGTAAAAAAAAAAAAAAAAAAGAAACTGACAAAAATGGGGCCGAAAACATGTTTGGGAAGCGGAGCACAAAAATCCACACTAGCAAGTCCAGAGAAAAAGATTTGTAAGATTAATATCTAGGAATTGAGCTGTTACCAGTCTGTTATATGCATTATTATTCCAACAAATGTCAAATTAATGCATTTTTTGTTTTATTTGATTTTTCTAAATATAGATCCTGCAGTTTATTTTTAGCTACTAGTTATAGTCATATAGAAAACTAAATACTTCCCTTTAATAGCATCAAGGATTTTCTTCTCTTTTCTTCTCAGTGTAAAACTACAAGACACTGCCCTGCATGATTTTTTTTTTTTTGCCTAATAATGCATTTAGTCCATGTTTAATGAAAACTTAGTGCTTTAAAATGAGTCATTAATAAATGTACAGGATACTCTACACCAAAACTTTTCACAATCTAAAAGTTAATCTTTAATTTTCTGAAACAACTTCAACTATTAATTGACATGTACTCTGTCATGTTTGCTGCAATATCAAGTATCAAGTCTGGATTAACCTAAATTCCTTTCTAAGTGTTTAGAGTTTGGATCAAGTTTTAGACTTTATAGAAGAATACATTTAAACAGAAATTTTATCCCGTTAATGTTAGTCTTGGGTGGGTAGTGTTTGTCATTCTTTTCCCTTTCTTTTTTGCAAGTAATGTGCTTGTTTTATGGGGAAAATCCACTATGTTTTTGTCATACATTTTTTCTTTGTTCACTTTTAGTCAAAAAAGAACGCGCCACTATTGATGCCCATATTTAACATTATTGTTGATACCATAATTGTACGTAAGTCCGTACAATTATTGAAATATTGATTATAATGAAAAATAAAAATAAAAATAATTTTTATTGGTTGGTAATCTAAAAGACAAAATTAAAAATAAATCATCATATCTACAAAATGTCATTCTTTTTTAACCTGAAAAAACTAATATATATATATATATATATATATATTATATTATATATATATATATAAAGATACTGCACACCCTATGGTAGAAGAAGAAGAAGAAGAAGAAATTTATTTATATAGCACTTTTCACAAGTGAAAACCACAAAGTGACAAAGTGCTTTACAAGATGTCATTAAAACACAATACACTTGTAATACACTAGGATAAAACAAATGGAGCCAGATGGGTAAAAACAGAAAAAAGTAAAAACAGGTTAAAGTAGTAAAAAGATCAAAGTTAACCAAAAAGCCTGTCTAAATAGAAATGTTTTAAGAAGCTTTTTAAGGTAGGTCTATAGTATAGAGATTAGAGCTTATAATAATTATAAATAATTATAATTCTGCAAAGTATTGACCTCTTTATGCAACAATTGGGACACAAACAAAACAGTGTTAAGTTATGAACAAAAATGAGCAAAAAGTCTTATTTTTGCGTTTGGAAAATACGATCATTTTTTAAACTGCATGAGCTGAGAACTTTGTTTCAGCTTTGAACCCAATTAATTAATCAACAGCAAAATATACATATATATATATAATATATACTACTTTTAAAAAAAGAATTCTGTCCTTTTTATATTTTTATTTTTTCTTGTTTTACACTCGTGTATTTCCCTAAATCCTGCAACATTCTGGTCACAAAGTAATGTCACTGCCAGAAGATGTTTACGTCTCAGGGGGAATACATTTTCTGTAATAACTTCCATTATGTGATCACACAATGAGAGGCTGAGTATTGTTGGAGTCATGTTGGCTCAAATGCATGTGTTCTCTTTCTTTCAAAAAGTGAAAATATTGAGCCCGTTCTTTGTGCCTCCAGCATGTTGATTGCCATCATTCTAAATGAATGGAGCTCTCGTTATTAAGCTTCCACGAAAAAAAGCGTATTTTGCTTTGCCCAGAAATGCTCGTGGGGATCAGCCTTTCATTGTAAACCACTGACCACAGTATTAGTCGAAGGCTGAACATTGTGTTTTTATTTTTTACATTTTTACTGCCTCCATTTCATTTCATGCTGGATGTTTAAATGTGTTTAGTAATGCAACACCTGATTGAAAAGAGCAAAACTATCTATTAATATCTGTGGAGATAAATTGTTGGACTGATTTTACTGTTATAGGCTATGAATCCTCGCACACGTGAGGGGTATATTTGTATAAACTCCTTTTGTATTTGAAGCTAAACTTTATTTACAATAGTTTTATTTGCATTTATTTCTTGCTGGACATGACAGAAACTTGAATGATTTTAGCTCAGAAAGCTTGCATCAGCATTTACATGAAATGTTCATGCATTTACATGACAGCATGAACATCGCACTAGCATTTAAACAAAACAATTGATCTATGTTTGTCATGTGCTTTTAGTTAACAGAACAAAACAAAAGGAACATTGTCACTTAGCAATCAGTAAATACGTTTGTGTGTCAATAAGTTTATTACAAAAATTGACTTACTGAAATGTGAAAGCTTATGGTAAATAGGAGATGGAAAAAAATAAAATAAAAACACTTAGTGTATATTATTCTTGCTCTGACGTGAGAAAAATCATAATTACAAGATATTGCAAAATAAGGAAAAAAAAGAAGAAGCTTAAGTAAAATATAGTAAAAACGTTAAGTGTCAATTTAAAAAAAATAGAGTAAATTTCAATGTATTGTTATCTAATTTGTGAACTGTTACTGGAGATTAAGTTTATAGCCATTCAATCAGAAATATTTAAAGTTGTGTGACATATATAGAAAAGATTTCATACACATTTAAGAAGACATCAGCTTTTACATACAACTTCAAGAAAAACTGTTTAAAGGAGTTTGTAGTAATCAGATCCAAAATGCCCCAAAATCCCAGTACAAGTAACAAAAACCTGTTTAACTTTGAACACTGGACAGTTTGGAAATTTAACAGAAAAAAAATGTAGCTGTGGTGAAGATTTATGCTAGCGAGACACACACTATGTCCGAATTCCTCCCCTATTCACTATTTAGTGCACTATATAGGGCATTTGCTATTTTCTAGTGCTGTCCGAATCTACTAATTACGACTGCGCTAGAAATTTCCCAGAAGTCTTTGCGAACAACTCGTGTGCATCTGTGCTCACAAGATTAGCGAATATTGACGTCTAAAAAATGAGAGCAAAAAAACTTGTGAAAAGTGTTTTTTAAATAAACCAACCACATTTTCACCATCAGAACCCAATGGAATCATAATAAATGTCGTGAAATGTTTGTGTTGACTTTGTGAAAACTGTGACGTCATATCCGGCGTTATGAAAAACGAAAGAAAAGTAGCTAGCATCATGTCAGAATTGCCTTTAAAGTCCAGGGCATTAGATAGTTTTTTTACTAGTTAGGAGTTAAGGAGGGATTTTTCACACAGCCATCAGAAAGCTCCAAAAGCCACGCCCCCTCAGAGGAGATTTTGGAAACAGAGGCTTGAAATCGACATGAAAATTTCCTTTTAAAGACATATTTAGGTAGTGAGATTGTTGTTAAAACTTCATAATTATAATTAAAACACTACTGGGAACGTTTTCTTTAAATGAAACAATCGTCATTGGATCTGAAATGAAAGCTGAATAAGTAAAGAAATATTTAAATCTTTAAACTCTTAAGTAATAGAACAGAAGCCTATTTGGGTAGAAAAATATAGAAGAAGGGAATTTTCAGCGTCATACAATGGGTAAAAAAAAAGTTGAACAGCAAGAATATTAAACTGTTTAGAGCTTTCTGTAATTCTTGTTTCAAGGTCTAGAAAAAACATGTATGTAAATGTTTTTTGCGATCATTTTCTCTAAATTTGACTCAATAAGTCGGCCTCAGTGACCTTTGCTTTAGCCAGCTCCAAACAGTACCGATTCAGTCCTGACTCCTTCTCTTTCATGCCTGTCTACTGCTAAGTGAATTACTGCCACTACATGCTTGCAGGGTTTCAGAGGAAACGACGATTAATCTTTTCAGCGTAGGACATTGCTTGGCAGCCACCAACACTGAGGAGCATTCAAAGTCCCGTTCGCAAGGAGACACGGTGCATACTGTAAGATATGAGCGGCTGTCTTTGTCTCATGGATGCTGGAAGATGTACTGTTCGTGTCGGCTTTGTTTATGCGAGTGTCCTTGCCATGCACCGATGCAAAACTTTTTCTCAAAGAACGGATGGGACCAACTCGAGGTGCAACAACTAAACCAAAGAAGTTTACAAAAAAGTGAAGTTTCTTTTAAGAGGAACAGGTGAACCGCAACTCCAAGGCATTCATTTAAAAAAAAAAAGAAAAGAACTGATTTCTTTGTGAATAGGAGCCCTTACACACTCACTGGAAGTCTGGCTGTTTCTCATTTATGTGCAAATACACCAATGTTGCAGCTTTTTCTACCTAAATGATCAAAAACAGCTCGAGCCAGCAAGGTGAGATAAGAAGACTTCCATCTGGCTATCACAAAAGGCACCTGCAGAGAGCAACAGCCTGCATCACCAACATGAGATGTATTGTTAAGATAGAAGCTTCTTCAACACAGAGATCTAGATTTGTTGGCTTCTGTTCACACATTCACAACAACAAAAGCTAAAAAAAAAAGTGTAAATAAAGATGAAACAAATAGATTTTTAACATTAAAATAAAAAAAAAAGATCTCAGAAGAGTTCATTCTGTAATATTTGACCAAAATAAAATAAGACATTTTGAAAATAAACGTGTGATGTGTCAACTCAAAGCATTCACATCCGTTTTTTTTTTTTTTTTTCATTTTTCGTGCTTTTATTTCAGTATATTCTCGCTCTCAGTTCCCACTCAGCGCAGAAGGGATTACAGTAGCATCACTCAAAGCACGTCTCTGCTGAAATCCATCTATCAGCCTCGTCCCTGAGCAATATTTCTGAGTTGCTCCCAAGTGGGAAGATCAAATATTTTGTAATGCATGGTGAAATCCATTCGTTCTTTGCCGACTCCTTAATAATCCCTTCAAGAGATTCCTTTTTTCTCTTCTAAAGCCAATTATTTCACATCAGATCAAAGGCATTTATTTATCATTTACAGAGGATAAAATTAATGTAGTGAGACTCTGCCCTGACAGACGGTACACACAAAATCATGAATCTGCGTTTTTTTTTTTTTTTTTTTTTTACAGCGCTGATTCAGCAACTTCAGTGTATTTATGTTGAAAAATATATTTTTTTTTCGCAATTGTGACAAATGATTTCTCTATAATTATCTGTTGTACAAAGTAATGCATTTCTGTCTTCTTCTATTTAATGCTTCCTCTTAGGTCTGAGCAAACAACAGCGGTGAAGTGGGTTCCCAGCATGCCACTGGCTACGATGTCAGCAACAACCTGGATTCTGGCTTTGGCTTTGCTGCTTGCTATCCAGGTAAAATGATTTTCTGTCATACAGTGGGGCAAGAAAGGTATTTAGTCAGCCACCAACTGTGCGAATTATCCCACTTAAAAAGATATCATAGCATACCTCAACTATGAGAGACAGAATGAGGGAAAAAAAATCTAGAAAATCACTCTGCACATGAACTGGCTTTAGCAGGGAGTCCCATCTAGCACTGGAGGGTTTGAGTTCCTGGTGGCGTAGTGTGTTACTGATGGTAGTCTTTTTTATTTTGGTCCTAGCTCTCGCTTAACCATAATTAGCTTTAAATTAACTGAAAATTAGATATATTCACAGTAGTATTATATGCAATAATGCTACTGTGAAGGCTGTAAGCTGAATTTGAATGCTGAAGATGCTGAAATTGATGGCTAAAAACACTGAAGCTCATAGCTCGCTAAAATATTTGTTAAATGGCAAATTAGCCTAAAAAATGAAAAAGCTAAAACAGCTAGCATGCAGCTGAAACATTAGCTAAACTCTAAACTAGCCTAAAAAAACAGAAAAAAAATCCTAAATTAGCCAAAACAGCTAGCATGTAGCTACCATATTAGCTAAACACTTAAATAGGCTTAAAAAACCTTAATGGATGCCAAAAATAATCCAAAAAGCTAGCATTATTGCCATTATAACTCTCAACTTTACTACACTATGACTCCATATAATTAAAGTAACGGTTAGTTAGCTAGTTAGTTTATTTTTATTTAATTTTCATAGAACACAAAAGACTTTCAAAAAAATAAATAGATAAATAAAAAGCTCTTGTCCTTAGTGAGAATGAAAAGGGACAGAAAGAAGAAGATTTATTATCTCTGCCCCCTTGAACCAAATCAATCAATCAATCAGTTCAATCGAATATATTGTTTTGTCTTGTACGATATTATGTCAACTAGCTGGAAAAAAGCAACAAAACTAGACAAGTAAAGAAAATAAATAAATAAATAAAAACGCACAACCAAACAGTAAGAACAACGAAACAGCAGCAATAATAATACTTAAATAAGTAACATCCAATAAACTAATTAAGCAAGTACTTCAGGTTTTGTTTTGTTTTTTTGTTAAATTTTACCCGTTCCCAATAGCCTTATAATCCATATAATGAAAGCATTTGTTAATCGACTGTTAAATTAGTCGTCAACTATTTTAATAGGCAACCATAGTGTTTTGGTGACGTTTTGTAGCATAAGGACTTTTTTTTTTTTTTTTTTAAGGATTGTTCATTACTGTTTTACTCTCCCGGGTTCATTCCTGTGCTTTTACTTCATCATTTTTACAACATACAGTCATAAAGGATAGGAAATAACTTTAATCCCATGAGTTGTGCGCACATTGAGGGTTTGTTGTTCTGTAACGTCTCCCGCTCCAGGGCGCTGCTCATGCTGCTCCATCAGGAGACAACAAGCTTGTTCGAACCAGCCGAGTGAGGAGGCAGACCCCAGGGGGGGATCAGCCTCCCTCTGCTTCCTCAACCAACCAGACCCTGAAGGAACAACCTTTGATCTTTAACCATGTCTACAACATCAATGTACCCTTGGAGTCACTGTGTTCTGTTGACCTGGACGCCTCTGCAGCAGCAGCCCCAGGTGACACTGAGGACATCTGCCTGATCATTGTCCTTTAAGACAGTTTTAGCTTTTTTCTCAGCAATTTCCCTCATGGAATATAAACCAACATTGTTTATTTATATAAATAGTCTTTTTCTCTTTACAGATTCCAATGCAGAGTTAGGATCCAGACCGTCAGTGGAGGGTCCAATGGATCCGAGTGGAACAGGACCAACAGAATTCACTGAGCAGACCCTGGACGCTGACAGCCAGGTCCGAGCAACATTTTTGTTACAAACATAAGAAGTATTGGAAGTAGTGCAAGGAAAGTGACAGGAAATGTAGCCACAAGGGAGTTCCTCATTGTTCTGGTCCCAAGCTCAGATGAATACAGAGAGTTGTGTCAGGAAGGGCATCAGACATAAAATCTTTGCAAAATCAAACAAACAAATACGATCATCTATGAGGAAGGTAAATAATTTAACGTCATATTTTCATTTTATTATTTTAGTAATCTATTTATAAAGTAGTGGTGGCATCTGTTGCATCAAATTTACTTCTTATAGCCTTGACGTCCTGCCGCGGAGCAGAAGTTGTTCTTAATTCATTTATTAAACAATATGGAAAACATGGATCATGTTGAGCGAGTACCTTGGATTTATATCTTTTAGAGAGCTCTACAGAGGCACAGGCGAGCATGTCGCAGGGTCTGCGCTCGCCAAGCACTACGGTGAATTTCATCGTACTTCAGGAGCTGCGCCTGGATGACGACCATTTTAAATGTTACTTCTATATGTCTGTTGCTCAGTTTGATCCCCGAGATGGAGAAAATGAAAATAAAACTGGAGATTATTTTTATTAATATCTTGATGAAAATAAGAAAAACATCATAAGTCCGTGGGAACTAGAGCGATCACTCGTACTACGACGGCGCCCATCGGTTCTCCGTCTGCCAAGCAGCTCACTTACGGCGAGCAAGTACTGTATAGCAAGCTCAGGGACCCACAGCCGGGGCAGTGGAGCTCGCTAGTTCTACCCGGCGCCTGGGCAGCGGCGACTGCTCTTGGCTCTGCCAGAGCCTGGGCAGCAAAGCTTGCTAGCTTGCTAAACTGTCCACCAGGCAGCTAGCTAGCATATCAGTTGATCCAGCTGGCGATTTCTTCTTCTCGTCTTCGCCCGACAGAAACCAGGACCGTCTCCAGCAACCCCCCTGCCCCCGGGGGGGTTAAGGAAATGAAATTAAGTTCATGACAAAAATCTTCTCATTGAGCAGCCATGTTGAATTTATTCTTTTACATTTTGAATACGTTACAAGCCCAAAGCTGTCTCTGATTGGTTAACTCGCTGCATCAGGCCTTGGCACACCACGCCCGATGCCCAAATCGCACCACAAGACCTCAGACCGCGTCTTTACATCGACTTAACGTTGGAACTTGACGCCAAGAGGCATTTAATGTTAAAGTGTATCTGCCCTATTTTTCTTTTTCTTTTTTTTTTTTTTACTTTAGATTTTGTCACATAAATAAGTTTGAATTATAACCGTGTGTTTTATTCTTCTTTTCCGTCTTTTTGAAACTTTTTACAATTAAATTTTTTTCAGAGTAAGTTTTTTTTTTTTATTTGGTTTTAAAGTTGATTTAATGTAACTGACTAGGATGCAGAAATGTCACTTAGGACTTTTTGGTGTCATGAACAAATTTAAATCAACTTGCCTGAAATAATAATGTTACTTTTCTAGCTGGCATCTTAATTGTTTTAATTACTCATGCAGGTGGGTTAGCTGGAGCATGAAACTAATGGCAGGTTAACAGGTTCTCCTGCCAAACAGGTTTACCCAGTAGCTTCTTTCAGTTGTAGAAAATCCATGTTTCTGGAGATGTAATGGAGCAAAACTCGGATTAACATAAACCTTTTCTTGGACTAGTAATAATCTTATTTTGCCAAAAAAAAATGTTAATTGTTGTTAACCTGCTGTGTGTCCTTCCTCAGGTCACATTTACTCATCGGATCAACATCCCAAAAGCAGCATGTGGTTGTCCAGCAACAATGGCGATCCAGCAGTTAGCCACAAGAGTGGAGATGCTGGAGCGAGAAGTTTCCATGCTCCGAGCTCAGTGTGGATCTGGATGTTGTGGAGAAAGTTCTGCAATGGGTGAGTCCTTTTCATTTAAATCTCAAAGAGGAAAATCAAATACAGTTCTGGATAATTGGAAAAAAAATACCCCAAAAAACCCCATACATGTTAACATGTGAGGATTGAAACAGGAAATATAAGGAAAACTGGTTTAACAGAGGAGACTGTTGGCAGCAGGTTATTGATTCTGGGCAGAAACTTGTTTTAATCTGCTTCACTGTACTGAATGGTGTGAAGAATTCTTTGATATTGCTGCTATTATAATATGAGAGGGATAGAATGGATGGAATATATTATGTTTAAAGGATGTGCTCCAATGACACCATCAGCCATTTCAAAGACCGTCTATAAAGACCCCATCTCTATGGTGAAAATATGATTTTCTCCAGCGGTCATGATCAGAATCAGAAGGAGGATAAAATGCTCAGCTGAAGCGGACTGTGGCGAGATGAGGAAACACAAGCTGGAATAGCTTTTCCCGGGTGTTTTGACACTTTTATTTCCTGTTAAGATTTCTCAGCCCTGCCAATGTGACCGACTAAACCTTAAAGACCCACTTCAGTCATCTTTTGATCTATTTTTTTAACTTAGTAACAATACATATTGTAATAATACTAAATAAACATAAAACATTTAATAAATGAAAAGAAGCATAAAGAAAAAGACTTATATCATCTGCCACGATTGCTAAATCAACAAAATTAAATTAAATATATTAAACAAGGAAAATTAAAAAGATCTTGTACAAAAACATTAAGGACATAAAAACATACATATTTATTTATTCCATATGTTAGGACCGTATACTGAAATAGATCTCTCCAACACTTTTTTCTACATCTTAGATTTCGGAATATTTTAAAAGAGTTTTTGGTGGTCTTTATGCCGTTTTTAGCCAAAATTAAGAGAAAAACGTGTTGTTTTCTTGGACATAGTTGGTGCAGAGCAGAAGCTTGTGACTCACCCCATGCATTTTTAATGTCACAAATAAACTTTTTTTTTCAAATTTTTTTATTTTTGCCCTAGATTGTCTTGATTTAAATGAAGAAATACTCAGAAATGAAATTTTAATCTTAGTTTTCATTTTATATGTCATCCATCATGGAAAAAAAACCACAAGAACGTGTTAAAAACACCGCTGGTTTCTATTGATGATCTTCAATTTTTTTTTTTTCATTTATTAAAAAAAAAGTCCTCAGTAATGTTTTAATCATGTTTATGTAGTTTTTAACCAAAATCCCACAACCTAAATGTCTTAAAGAGCCATTTTTCATGCTGATTCGAAGCCTCTGTTTCCAAAATATTCTCGGAGGCGTGGCTTTTGGAGCAGACTTGAGTAGCCCCGCCCCTGATCCTCCCAGTCTGATTATGATAGTTCTGTGTCTTGCCAGCGTAAATCCTCACTGCTTCTTAATAAAAATGTCAAGTAGTATTTGATCTGTATGTCATCTCGGACGAGGAAGTGAAGATCTTAGTGGACCGAACATCTTCCAAAAGCCTGATTCTTTCTCCTTCCAGTTCACCAAAGACTCTTTCAGCTATTGATCAAATGTTTATTGATGTTGCTGTGACCAAAACATTCAATCCATTGGTTTGTCAAAGCAGAGTCTTTGGGAAAATAATGAAAGCTAACATCCTTTACAACTGCGGTCAAATGAGCCGCCGTTCACATTTCCGTGGTCACATCAAGAAGCTCCATGGAGTCTCATGAAGATTTTCCAACGTTCTCAGCCCTGCTACCATGAGTATTGCATGAAACTCACACAAAACATCTAGTAACGGCAGATTTAACCACAGTAATGCAGATGGCGGCTCATTTAACTCCAGCCAATGCAATCTTCTCTTCTCCGGCACCTGAGCTAGGCACGCCAGCCGGGCCAGATAATGGGTTTAGTGCATGTTGTGATGTAAAGAATTATCATTAATTCAAACAGAGATTTTGATTGACAGCAATTTAAAAGGAGAAATATTAAAAAAATGCAAATGATTTTTACTACATTTGTTCTCTTTCATAAAAAAAAAAATGCCACGCATACATATTAATAACTCAAAAAACAGGATTTCCATCAGAAGGGGGCCTAATAATCAGGGCCAATGACATGCAGTGATCTCAAACTATAGACTAAAAAACACAAAGACAGCTAAGGATCTTTAAATGATCTCAAAGTTGAAGTACAGTACGGATGAATGTCTCTGCAGGGCATCTGGACTTCGTCCCGGGCTGCAGCGGTCATGGAAGCTTCAGCTTTGATCTGTGCGGCTGCATCTGTGAGGAAAGTTGGACCGGGAAGAACTGCTCCGAGCCCCGCTGCCCCAACGACTGCTCGGGTCAGGGCGTGTGCATCGAAGGCGAGTGCGTGTGTGACCGTGACTTTGGAGGCGACAACTGCTCGGAGCCGCGCTGCCCTTCCGACTGCTCAGGCCGCGGTTTGTGCATCGACGGGGAGTGCGTGTGCGAGGAGTCCTTCACGGGGGAGGACTGCATGGTCGGGAGGTGTCTCAACGACTGCTCGGATCAGGGCCTGTGCATCAACGGGACGTGCCAGTGCCGACCCGGTTACGTGGGAGAAGACTGCTCGATGGTCTACTGCGCCAACAATTGCAGTAAGAAGGGAATCTGTAAAGAGGGTTTCTGCGTGTGCCAAGATGGCTTCGCTGGAGATGACTGCAACTCCGGTGAGTCTGCCGCCGCTTTTCCAAAAAGCCACAACAGAAATGACTAGAACTGAAAAGGCAGAGATAAATATGTTTCATTTTTTTAAAATCGGAAGTGAATACTACAAGAACAAATAATAGCTTTAAAAGTGAAACAAACTGATATTTCTTGATCAAGGCTAAAATACTCCAGTTTAAGTAAAGCAGATTGGTGGCCTCCAGTATAGCAGAAGGTTTTCAAGGCATTTATTGTCAGAACTCGTTCATTTTGAGGCGACAGGTGTCACATTAGCTTCAGCTCAGACAGTTTCTTTGCTTTTCTTCAAAGCCCGTTCTACATGCCAACATCATTTTTTTTTGCCATTTGTGATACCTGTCAACAAAGAGGAGAACAAGGACAGACAAAGACTGAGAGTCGTATTAATGAGGCTGAGTCCTCTGTGCTGCCCCCACTATTTAATATCTATACCAAGCGAGGGAAATAAATTGCTTATTTCTTTGTAATTAGCCAGTGCTCATGCAGCAGAGTTTGTGGAATACAAATTTGAAGCAGTTCAATTACCAGAGGCATGCTTGGTGACAGGCTTAAGTGTTTCACGCTATCAGAAGCTGAAGAAAGTGGCGTACGTTTTCGTTTCAATTATTGCGGCCAATATTTTCCCATTCTGAGAAATAATAGAGGCTCTTGAAGCTTAATTAGATATTCCAGTCATGGAGAAGAAATTGATGTATATCATGCTCTAAAATACTGTTTATTCTTCTACAAACAACTTATCAGCAGATATGCTTAATCATCATATTTAGGAAACCAGAAGTTAAAATGGAAAAGTTGTTGCACTTCTTGCTTCTGTTTGAATGCTACAGTTGTGAGGACGGACATTTAAATGTGTTCAGCTGCATTATTGTGGAGCATTTAAGTGTAGAGGCAGGCAGTGAAGCTAAAGCTCTCAGGTTGTCTGCTTTATTGTCTTGTTTTATAGTAGCATCACATCAGCTCCTGTCTGTTGTTACAATGCAGTGTCGTCTTTCTGAAAGACTGTAGCTGGAAGAATCACTAGTTCAACTCTTATTACAATAGTGGCTAAAAAAGAAAATAATGGAAATACCAAACGCTTGTGTCAAAAATTGATATCTAATACTGTCCGTCCATCCATCCATCCATCCATCCATCCATCCATCCATCCATCCATCCATCCATCCATCCATCCATCCATCCACCACTTGTTCATTCGTCCATCCGTCCATCTTTCCATCTATTCGTTCCTCCTTCCATCCGTCTATCCATCCATCCATGTCTCCATCCATCCATACATCCTCCATTCATTCATCCATCCATCCATCCATCCGCCATTTTGTTCATCTGTCCGTCTTTCAATCCATCCGTCCGTCCATCCATCTGTCCGTCCATCCATCCATCCCATCCATGTACCCTATCCTCCATTCGTTCATCCATGCGTCCAACCATCCATCCGTCGATCTTTCCATCTGTCCATTCCTCCATCCATCCATCCATCCATCTATCCTCCATTCGTTCTTCCATCCATCCATTCATCCATCCATTCATCCATTCACCACTTGTTCATTTGTCCATCTTTCCATCCATCCATCTGTCCGTCTGTCCATTTTTCCATTTGTCCATTATTCCGTCCATACGTCCATCCATCCATCCATCCATCCATCCATCCATCCATCCATCCATCTATCCATCCATCTGTCCATCATCCTTCCATCCATCCATCCATCCATCCATCCGTCCGTCCATCCATCATCTATCCATCCATTCGTTCTTGCATCCATCCAACTTTTTTTTTTTTAAATGTCTAAAATTACAAAAATGATGGAACTACCACATGTTAGGATGACCACTTACTATTATACCAACCTTTGATGTTCAGGTCAGTATTTAAAACTCTCTCTCCTCACCTCGTAGAAAGTCTGTGTCAACACTTTTATTGAACCATCTGTGTCCTTTATTCATCTCAAATCTAGACTCTAGTGTCAAATAACGTGTGCATAAGCACTTGTCTGGTTTATCATCTTAAATTAATAACATATTTTCCAATAATTTTCTTTATTTTTAGATAAACTTTTTGCTACTTTTTTAGGGGCCCTTATGCCCCCCACAGCTTCACTTCATCCTATCGCTTCCTCCACTCTGTGGATTACTCCTCATCCCTCTCTTCTGATTTAAACTGATGGAATAACTCTCTCCAAAAATGCTGCATGTTCTGCAATAAAGTGAACAAGCTGCTGCACAGCATGCTCTCATTTGTTGGACAGATGTGAAAGTAGTTAAAAATTAGCACTAAGGTGCACAAAAGTTCCCTAAGGAAGAGATGTCCCGTAACATTCTGTGTCCGAAGGGTTGATGGCTTGTTTATCACCCCATTAGCGCTCCTATACTTAAGTCTGTCTACTCTTTTTACCTCAGCTGTCGTCGTGTCTCATTTACTCGTCTGTCCTTGTTAATTTTTTACTCTCCTCCTTACACATTAATTCCTTATCTTTTCTCATGCTCTCCACCGTTGTCCGTGCCGCACCGAATCAGTTTGTATCTTGTGTCTCATCCTTGTCTCCTGAATGTCCTTCGCTCGTCTCCCCATCCACCCCTTCAGTGTTTGTGGCAGTGGGAGCGGTAAACATCCATGCCCATGCTTCCAAATTTGCATTCAGTACCAGATCTCTTTTTTTTATAGCTTGAAAATCTTCACCTCACCTTCCTTCTGCCATACTTTTTTTTTTTTTTTTTTTTTTTTACTGGCAGGCATACCACCAAACATGAAACACATTCAGGAGAAAGTCTGAGAATTTATGTATTTTTTTTAATTATAGCAAATAATTCTTGGCTTTATGGGAAGCTACCTGGTTGGCTGGCAGCTGTATCTAATGTGTCTCGAGAATATGCAAACAAACAGGGATGGGATTTAAATCAAGTCTTGAAGCTGAAGCAGCTGAACGTGTTGCAAATATGTTGATTTTTTTTTTTTTTTTCACCCAAAAATACTCATACCCAAGGAGTATAAGTAATTACAGAATATATATATGTATCTATAATTTCTATAGTGCATTTTCACCTGAAACTATATTTCTAATATTAGTTCATAATGACCACCTGATGGCAGTTAATCTTGGGATGTGATATGAACAGCAAAGCAAAGAAGTAATTGGATGACACACATTCAAACTATCTTATACTGTGTCAGCCATCCCTCCACCTCAGGATCTCTTATTGAGTGATGCAAAAAGCTATTTTTTATTTGGAAATATAATAATAAAATACTGCACTCACAAAGTGAAAGGATAAATACACAGATTTTACTTTGTATACGTAAAAAAAAAATTCAAAGCTGTTTTAGCATAATTACTTTATACGAAGGAAAACAAAGTTTAAATGACAGTTATGGGAATTTAAGCATTTGATATGAGAGAAGCTGATTTAAAAAAAAAAATGATGAATGTCATCTTATTTATTGACTTAATAAAGCAATTTTAGGAGATGGCTTAAACAAGGGACTTCAACTTTTAACCCTTACAGAGCCATTCGTGTCAATTTTTCACAGACCAAAACCCAGCAGGAGCCGCATCACTTCATCCTTTAAGAAAACAGGACATGGATTTGTATTAATGTCAATTGTGATTTAAAAAAAAAAAAAAAAAAAAAAAACGAACTTATTTTGAATGAATAAAACCTAAATATAAAGAGAAAATACCCTTTTTTGTCAAAACGTAACCGTTTTAAACTTTTGACAGAGGTTGACATTTCCTTTCAAAATAAGACGCTTTGCGTCACACAGAATCAGCTCAATTCTACCAATGTAGTAGCAGGTCGTGTACTGTACTATCAGCAGTGATTTTAAGTTTGTTTTCCCATTTGTGGTAGATTTCTGCCAAACATACATTAATCCAACTCAAAAAATACATCAGAGCCAATCATGACTCTCACTGTATTTCTTAACCCATAAGGTGCACTTAAATATTGTTCAAAAATAGAAAACAAATTTTTTTTTAAACTAAAACCTTTGGTTTTTCTTTACCCATAGAGCTACAATGACAGAGTAAAGGAGCCACGGGTTGCAGACCCCCTAGCTTACGAGAATACATTTTTAATTTGCTAAGGTCAAACCCATGAATAAAACAAATTTTAAGCTAAAACATATCAATTTTATTCATTTTTTTCCAGATTTTGGGCCACACCTTTAAATATTTAAGAATATGCTTCATATTCATTTTTAAAATTATGATTTATCAAGATATGTAAGATACATCTGAAGTGTAATTAACTGCATAGTAGAAGGCTTACCTTAAAAAGTTTTAGTTGCAACCAAGCTAAAATATGTCAGTCATGATGGATTCTGTATTGAATCTTTTTTTGCTGCAGTGAAAAAAAACTTCTTTATGTAAAATATTTCTCTTAATAAACTACTAAAAAGACATTCATATTATATATCAGTAATACATATATATATATATATATATATATATATATATATATATATATATTACAGTTTACATTTAAGTTACAAATATTGCCACCAACTTAATTTTACACAATGTTGGGAGCTTTTGCTTCAGGGAAATTTTTATGTTTTTTGATCATGTCGATATAGTTTTTTAGCTGAAAAAAAATGTCCAAAAGTGGGTAACACTTAAAATGTGCATTATATAAAGGAGAATGTCTGTTATGTCAAAAATATGTTTGTTACCTGCAAGCACAGAAATCCTTAAAGAGATAAACCAAAGTGAACTAAATAGAAGCACGGTTTTCTTTCAGGCTTTTAATGACATCCTTTTTAAAGAAAATCCTGAATTGATCTGTTTCAGCTAAAGAATGATAGTGTAATGTTTCCACAGTGGCTCCAGCCATGAATCTGAACGTGCGAGGGGTAACGGATCACACCATCGACCTGGAGTGGGAAGGGTCGGTCATGATCACAGATTTCTTAGTGACCTACACACCAAGCACACCGGGAGGTAAGTGCTGAGCTGAGTTCACCTTTCAGGGCGATTATGATTGCAATGTCATTTTTTTTTTTTTTTTGTTACAGGAGTAACTTTTTTACTTGTCTGTTTTTTTTTCTTTCTTTAGGTGTGCAGCTGGAAATCAGGATTCCAGGGAACGCCACAAGCTGCTCCATTTCAGGGCTGGAGGCAGGCTTGGAGTACAACGTCAATGTGTTTGCTGTCATCAACAACACCATCAGCATTCCAGCCAGTATCACCGTGTGGACCTGTAAGCGCTTCTCTAAAGTTTGCTTTATTTATTGTTGTCTGCGTACACTCACATTCATCCAGGTTGATCCCATCCAAGTAGACAGGAAAAATAAGAAGTGTACTTGAGGTGGTTCATCTTTTATTAATAAAGACGTTTCACCTTTTCTCCAAGAATGGAAAAGTCCAGTTGGCTGCTTTTTTTTTTACCTACTATACTGGTTTATTCATCATTATATTATTTTTTTTTCAAATTCATAATTGAAATGACACTACAAAGTTTTTCAGACTGCTCAGATCCATCTGCGCTTGTTTATTTATTTTTATTTTATATATCATTTTTTTATTTCATGGTATTTCAATATGACTTGTCAATAGATTTTGGTTTTCTAAAGTTTCAGTAAATATTTAAACCCTTAATGAAGGTGTGTCAAACTCAATCGCACAAGGGGCCACAGTTCGAAATAAAACTTATTTGAACAGGATAAACATTATTAAACACTCTAATAAGACATTTTTAAAACTTTAAACCATAAATTTTTAACAAAATTATGAATTAGATATTTAGCATTACCTGCAATAATCCTAGTGTGAATGCTGTAAGCTTAATTTGTCTGCTGAAATTGATGGCTAAAAACGTTAGAGTTGAAAGCTGAAATCACTGAAGCTAATTTGTGAAAATGCTGAAGCTGATTGCTAGATAAAATATTTGCTAAATGCCAAATTAGCCTAAAAATACTAAAAAAAATAAAATAAAAATCTAGGTTAGCTGAAACACCATGTAGACGAAGAAATAGCTAAATGTCAAAATAGCCTAGAAATTGAAAAAAGGCCTAAATTAACCAAAACAGCTAGCATCTAGCTGACATATTAGCTTAACCCCAAAACAGGCTAAAAAACCAAAAAAGCCTAAAGCATGTAGCTGAAATATTAGCCAAAAAAACTAACAGAATGACTATTTTTAAAAAATCTAAAGCCCATAATTATAAATAATAAAAACGCATGAATATTATTCCAGAATAAATCAATTTAAACCTTAAATAACATTCAATATTTTACCCTCCATAAAAATATATTTAGTCAAAATTATATAAGTTAGAAATAAGCGCCGGATAGCATCAGGCCATTAATAACATCTGTAGGTCCGGATATTAAAACCAGATGGGCCAGATCCGGCCCCCGGGCCTTGACTCTGACATGTGCCTTACTGCCTGTTGTGTGACATATGCGACAAACCAAATCAGCTATAAAATTACCTACATATAGCATTTACTTAAAGGCAAAAACACAAGTGAATATTGTTTTTCATAGCTGGAAATTAATTCAAGGGGTTAAACTCCTTTCAGCTGTTTGTGCTTGAACCTGTATTTATGGCTCAGTATCAGTCACGCAAACACACACTCACATGTACATACACACACATGCACAGACAGATAGCAACTACAGTAGTTAGCTCTGAAATAGAATACTGCAGCTTTTTATTGTTTAAGAAGTGTTCTAACTGCAAAATAAGTACCAACCTATTCATTACAACACCAAAATATAATAAAAATAATCTATTATTGCAATATGTGGGCAGTAAAGTGATCCTCCATTTTGGAGATAAGTGAATTTCATTGCAGGTATGGATGAATTCTCAGCAATAAAGTCAATTTGGGCGATTAAGCATGATAGAATCATTTTTCAGTGACTTGCAGATTTATGTGGTCCTCTGTGGTGATGCAAAAATATAAAAAGGAGCATATGATTATGCAAAAAATAAATATGTTTTGAAAAATAGCTGCGTATGGAAAGAGAAATCTATTTGTACGGTTTGGAGGGGAGTAAATAGGTTTAGTCTTTGGTGCTTTGTTCTTCTTTTGTGTAATTGTTAAAACAACAAAAAATAGACATACTTTATATTAAAAACCTTTTTTTTAACATTTTCTTTAGTACATGTGTTTAAGTAAAACCAATTTTCTCCCTTTCTAGGTTATTTGTAATTATTGTGTTATTAAAGAACATAAAAAAGAATCCCTTAAATTGTCAACAAATCAGAAGCATTGATCCTTTCTCGGCATAAATTAAGCAACTTTTAGGCTTTTTTGGCTCATTTGTGGGTAAGAAACAATCTATTTTATTGGTGTTTCTCACATATTTAGGAAAACAGTGCGATAGATTGCCAACCTTTCTGTGAAAGATGTGGGCTACACAAACAAATATGAACAAATGTCAGCATTATTGATTTTTGGTCACATTTTCACGTATGAAAAGAAAGCAATTTGTTTTCTCTCTTCATAAGAGAATGGCAGCATAATTAAGTTCCCCGAGAAATCTTTGATTTTTCATCCAAAATGTTGTCATCTCAAAATTTTATTCAGAGTAGTTTCCTTCTCAGCATCAGAGAAGAGTAAAAGATAATGAGGAGAAGGGAACAGGCAAGGACAGAGAAAAGATTCAGCAATGGACACGTTTAATGGAGTCACGATTTATGGTTTCTCTGGGGCCACTAAAGAACGGTAATACATGTCCGACTTGTTCTCCAGATCTCTCCAATCCTGATGGTTTGCTCTTCAAATCCATCACAGAGACGTCAGTGGAGGTCCAGTGGAATCCCTTTTATTATTCCTTTGACGGATGGGAAATCAGCTTCATTCCCAAGGTAGAGCATCGCAACATTAGGAAAAATATACAATAACGGATTACTGGTTTGTTTGTTCTGTGTTGTTCTTATTCTGCTAAAATTGTATAACCTTTTATTTTCTTTGTGATTGAAGGTTCAAGATGGTAGGCTCCAACACTGAGTTAATTTATATAAACGAATTAAGCACTCAGTCCTTTCAAACTCAAGTGTACTTCTCATTTATTCTTTCAGATTTCATATAAAGTATTTGATTTTTAGTTTAGCAAGAAATTTATTTATTATTTTCTGATAGTTTAAGCTACCCAAATGGCTTTGAATCTGCAAAATCCGCTAGAAAAACAGCAACAGAATGAAGTTATGGGTTGTTGCAGCTTATTGGAAACTGGCAAAAATTAAACGGGGTCCCCAACCTCAAGGCTGCAAACTGGTACCTGTCACAGTGCCGCTTGGTACAAGGCCGCAGACAAGGAAAAAATGCGTACAATAAGTAGGGGTCACCATTTCTTCTTTCTTTCTGTGGACCGGTACCCTAACCTGGTTCCGGTTAAGGTACCTGGTTCCAGTAACGCGTCCAGTACCAGTACAAGCTGGGAGGGAGAATGTGTAGGATCACCGGCCTCTTTCTGAATGTTCACGAAAAGCTGCATGTAAAGGTCATATGTATGTATGTGTAGGATGCCTGTCATGCCCATAAAATCTACCCACTGTCTAGTTTTCCTGAACAGGCTCCCCATGCAGTCCACAGGATTTTTTGGGGGAGGGGCAGGCAAAAAATTCGTAGGACACCCCTGTAGGGCTGCCACGATCAGTCGACTAATCAATGACTAATCGGCTAATAAACTATTTTAATAGAAGATTAGTCGTTACTTTTTATTATGGAGCCAGAATGTAGTAAAATTGAAAGATATCATGGCATTATTATAGCTTTTTGGACTATTTATTAAGGTTGTTGGGCTATTTTGCTAATATTTCGACAGCATGCTAGCTATTTTGGCAAATTTCTGCTTTTTTTTTTTGCTTTTTAGGCTATTTTAAAGTTTAGCTAATATTTCAGCTACATGCTAGCTGTAATGGCTAACTTAGGCTTTTTTTCCGTTTTTTAGGCTAGTTGACATTTAACTAATATTTTAGCTGGCTTTCAGCTTCAACGTTTTAAGCTATTAGCTGCTGCAATTTACGCTATCAACTTCAGCGTTTTTTTTTTAGCTATCAGCTTCAGTGTTTTTAGCAATCAATTTCAGCATCTTCAGCTATCAGCACGAGCATCTTCAGCTGCCAAATTCAGCTTACAGCATTCACACTAGCATTATTGCAGGTAATGCTATATATCTAGTTTTTAGTTGGTTTCAAGCTAATGATAGTTAGATGTGTTTTATATCCACTTTTTTTATGCATGACCCGATTAATCGACCAATCGGAAAAATAATCGGTGACGAGTCGACTATTAAAATAATCGTTTGTGGCAGCCCTTTTTATTTATTTATTTTATTTATTTATTTATTCATTTATTTTTATTTAACCTTTATTTTACCAGGAAATCCCGTTGAGATTTATATCCCTTTTTCAAGGGAGCCCTACACCCTGGATCTCCTGTACAGGTTTGCCCATTTTTTTTACCCACAGATAGACAATAGCCACCTGTAAGGGCAGTTTTGATTAAGGCTCTCGATGTCGACAGACCTGTAACCATTCAATTTGGTTTTCTTGGTATCAGGTGGATCACACGTATGAAGATTTCAAACAAAATGTGTAAAATTTTAAAATATGAACAATGATCTACAAACATTCTGCTTCCATTACAGAAATTCTTCTGATTTTTTTCTGCTGATTTTTATTCTTTTAAAGCCTTACCTGATTAAACTGATAGGATTTGTGAAGCTCACCGGTCGTTAGGCAGTTGAGCCATTTATCAGCTTATCCCATTTCCGTTCAATTCCACATCAGGACCAGGTTCAAAGTCCAAGAGCAAAAAGCTTTTATTTTTAAGTCCCGCTGTATATTTAGGTACACGTCAACCTCTCAGAAATTATTTTTTTCCTTTAAGGTGTTCTCGAGAGAGCTCTAAATCCCTAAATCTGATTTTGAGATGGGGTTTTTTTTTTAGGCATTTTAAGGATACAAAGTTTGTTAATAAAATAGCAAATGTCTTCCTGCATTTCTTATCACTCTAACCCCTCCCTGACGTTTCCTCCTGTACGCTCTTTGAGACCCCCCATCCCTTTCTCCTTATCTTCTTATTATAGTTTCCCTCCACCACCTCTTGGCTGTGATCGGTAACCCTTTCCTCTCTAACGACCCTCCATCCTTTCCGTGTGCATGTGCTCTTGTCAATCACACGTTCTCCCACTCTCCAGGCTCAAGGGAAATCATATTAAGACTTGGCAGCCCCACCTTCTCTCGAGTTAATCCAGTAGTGGGAATTTAGACAATCTCATAATGGAAGGAGGCATGAAAGCCGGCGGAAACAAACACAAAATTCTCCACAAAAAGAAACCGGAGAGAAAGGAAGAAGGGATCTCATTTAAGCATTATTCCAAACAGCTAGAATGAGTTACATCTAATTAATTTATACAAATGAGCGAGCTAATGCAGATTTAGTTTTTACGGAAATGCTGCATCATCTAATTAATATGACCATAAGGAGGCATGACCCTGTGTCTTCAATCAGTTCTTCAGACAATTGCAGGGATTTGGATCGACAAGGACACCCAATGTTAAATTTAAGCTAAATCAAACTGGCAAATCACAAACTTTCGCACTGGATCGATCACAGCCAGGAATAACAATGACTGACAGCTTCCGTCGGTGCAGGGAATTGCACCATTGCTGAAAGAAAACGATGAAGGCGCACTTGCTGTTCTTCAAGGAAGGAGCTGTGGTTTTGTATGAGGTACATTACAAATATGAGAGCTGTGAGACAGTAATGATTGACATGAATCTCCATGCCTGCAGATGACATTGGTATCTGCTGAAAGCATAAAGAAAATGTTGCTAGTTCAAGGTTTTCTCTGAAATAGGAGAGAAATGACGGTTATCTGCGGCAAGACAGAGTACATGTGTATGAATGAGAAGAACCAGAGTGGGAATGGTGAGGTTACAGGGAGCTGAGGTAAAGAAGGTGGAGAATTTTAAGTTTGAGTCAAGCATCTAGAGAAAGGAGGAGGCGTGTGCAGGCAGGTCAGACCAGGCGGTGAAAGTGGTTGGTGTGATGTGCTTCAAAAGAGTGTCAGCAAAAATGAAAGGAAAGGTGTGGAATACAATAGTGAGAGCAGCAGGTTTTGCTGTGGCTCCTTTTGGAGGTAGTAGGTGGATTGGAACGGGATCACAAAGACGGGTCAGAAGTTTCGGAGATAAGGTAGCCAGATTGAGATGGTTTGTGCTGTAAGAGTCACTGATGACTGGGAAAAGGTTCAAATCCCACCTGATCCTAATTTGCTCTGTGGTAAAGGCATTCCCAGTAGTCTTGAAAAGTCCCCCTCCTATGAAAACCATGTTTTTTTGAGTTTTTAACATGTATGTGTGGCATTTTTCTTATGAAAGAGAATAAATAAGAAATCATTTTGTTTTTGCATTTCCAAGAATTTATCCTTTTAAATCGCTGTCAATCAAACTGCTGCAGACAGACTGTTAGAATTAATTATCTTCTTTACGTCACAACAGCTCTGCTGCACATGCACTAAACCCTCATCTGGCCCGGCTAGCGTGTCTAGTTCAGGTGCTGGAGAAGAGATGATGGCATCTTCTCATTGACTGCAGTCAAATGAGCCGCTGTTCACATTTCTGTTGTCAAATCAGCCGTCACTTGAATTTTTTTTTTAGTTTAATACAAAATTTACGGTAGCAGGGCTAAGAGCTCCACGGAGATTCTTGATGTGACCACGGAAATGTGAACGGCGGCACATTTGACTGCAGCTGTAAAGGATTGTAAATCAATGAAAGAGCATTTTGATGTTAGCTTTCAAAGAGCAAAACAATAATGATAAATACTAAAAATAAAATGAAAAAAACAAAAGAGTCAAGTTGAAAAAAAATAAAAAAAGACTCCCCCACCCTACACGTCCACACACATCCCACTCATACCCTTACACACAAGCACTCCTTGTCCTGAAAAAGGTTGGGGACCACTGATCTACGTCGCAGGTACAAGCTTCTATAATTTCTTCTTTTTTTCTTTTTTTAAATCTTAATCCTAATTTTCTCTCTGGGTGTTTTCCATCATGGGAAAAATGCCACAAAACCAAAAGCACCAGTGGGTCTTTAAGTGGAAATTGTTTGTTTGAAAGCCATAAGGGGAAGACCATATCCATTAATTATTAAGCTATGCTATACTAGAATATATTCATTCAAGTTCAAAAAAATATTTTGAGATTTTTAAGCAGTTAAAAAAAACATAAACTCAAATACAGCTTTGTTAATGCTTATTGTGATATTACTAAAACATATTTTCAAATAAAAGCACAATGATCAGTAAGTGGAATATTAAAAGGAAGTGAGAGTAGTAATCTTTTAAAAAATGCTGCTACATTTTCACACCTTTTATGGTGAAGGTTTTTTGGACTGTCAGGACAGCAGTAGGTTCAACATCTGACAGCAGGAGGCTCATTTTTGGCTCCGACTCTCTGAGAACAGCTGGATACAGCTGGGGGCTCTGCATAGGTAAACGACAAGCCTTTGGATAAAAACAGAGTGCTTCCTCTGCAGAACACGACTTGGCAAATATCGCTTTTACATACCCAATTTTTGCACAGCTTTATGTTTTGGGAATTTAATGTGCCAAACCATGCAGAAATTTACAAGGGGGAGTTGACAAAAAAAAAGCTTTAGTTATCCTGAAAATTCACTACACAAAAATGATCTCATGTGATCTGTCAAACAAAATAAATATTTTTTTTACTGACTTGTTTCTCTCTTTTTTTCTTTGCTTTGTTTTTGTTTTTCAAGGATAATGATGGAGGGATGACTGCGCAGTTGCCTAGCACTATTAATTCATTTCTACAAACCGGTTTGAGACCTGGAGAAGAATACACAGTTAACCTGGTGGCGCTCAGAGACCAGGGTCGAAGTCAGCCGGTTACTGCTACTGTCACAACACGTAAGTAGAGTTACAAATGACAATGAGCCTTGATAACTATTTAACCATAGATGATTGTAGAGGGCTGAAACCTCTAAATGATCATTTGGAGCTCATAATTGCCAAAAGTGCTTATCAATTACATACATACATACATATATACATATATATATATTTTTTTTAAATATAAACCAATATTTGTTTATTTATTCTAAAAAAAGCTTAATTTGGAACGTAATTTTTTATTTTATTTTATTCTATTGTCTTTACAGCTGGATGAGCACACTAAATATTTTCAGAAACAGAAACATATTCATTTCCATGAACCTGTAACAATATTGCAGTGTTATTTATTTATTAAAACTATTTCCAACTGGAAAACTTGCATTACGCTCGATAATGCTAACGTGAATTATTTTTGCCGAATGCGGTCGCTGAAGAAATGTATTTTAATTGCTGAATAATATCATGAACGGGCTAAACGTTTTGATACCAAACTTGCATAATTTACAGAAAGTGCACGAATTTGAGGAAGTTCATGAAAATATTGTAATGTTGCTGAAATATTAGCTTAACCCCAAATTAGCCCACAAAACCTCAGTAGATACTAAATTAGCCAAAAACGTTAGCACATTTCTTGCAAAACTCAAAATTAGCCCTAACAACCTCAGTGGCATTCATGTTCTTAACATGCTGAACGTTTTGATACCAAACTTACATAATTTGCAGAAGGTACACAAAGAATCAATAAATTAGCCCAAAAAACTTAAGTGGGTGTCAAATTATCTAAAAAACAAACACGTTACTGAAATACTCAGAAGATGTCAAATTAGCAAAAAAAACGTTAGCATGTCGCTAACATATTAGCTAGGCTCAAAATTTGCCCTAAAAATCTCAGTAGCATTGATGTTCTTAACATGCTGAACGTTTGATACTAAACTTGCATAATTTGCGGAAAGTAAAATTTCAATAATTGCTTAAAATTTCAATATTTGCGTAAACAAAAGTAAAAGCATGAATGTTTTGTTACACATTTTACTTTATTTATTTTACCTTTATGCTACACCTTAGACCCCCAGACAAAATGGGGCGTAACAGTCCTGAACCTGCTGAATGTTTTTAATTGCATACAATTGAAAATATTTCAGTTCATATACAATGGGGCTAAAAAATAACCTAATTTGCATTAAATCTTAAAAACCTCGAAATGCACAAATACTAAAAATAAGAATGTCCTTAACGAGCCAAATGTTTTGATACCAAATTGCAGAAGTGTGATTGAGTTTTTACGATTCAGAAGACGTATGGAAGAATAAATAAGGAATAATAATACAGAGAAACAGAATCAAAATAGTGCAAATGCCTCCAAAGCATTCACACACATATTACCTGTTGGGTAGCTGTTTGGCTGCCAGTCAAATGACACAAAAATAAGCCCTGCAGCCAAAACATGTCAAACACTGCGAACTTAATCAATTAGGCAGAAGTTGGTCTGCCACCTTTTGTGGTTCCGGTAAAAGCCTCACGCGGGTATCGGCCCGCTCCTCATCCGGCTGACACCTGCCTTGACAGCTGTAATAGATCCAATTCAAATTTTGTTCATAACAATTCCGACTATAACATCAGCAGTCAAAACACCATCAATTTCCTGTCAAAGTTTTCCTCGTTTTTGTCGGCTGTAATTAAGTATGATTAATAATTCATGGCACGTTCTCATAAATGTTTTACGACGGCTCCCCACTCGACACCTTATTGGATAAAGAAGTGAATTTGAAGGGAAATGTATTATTTATAATAAAGATTTATCCCTCCTTGGTGATATGGGGGGGCATTAGGAGTTGGGGAGGGAGTGCACAGCTGATAAGGGAGCTGGTTCTTGGCAACTGTCTTCCTGAGGATGTTTTCTAGGACGAGACCCAAGGGGCCAATTTCTAATACAACAAGGATCAGGACGGAGCTGCAATATGTCAAACCTGAGTCTGAGACTTATTTAGATCTCAAAGGTTCCGTGAAATATCGGAGCGCTAAATCACTCAGGTTGTAGAGACGGCGGGTGGATCTGACCCGTAGCCAGCAGTAGAGAATCATTTTGCCATTAAAGCCCAGTGTTTTGCTTTTCACTTAAAAACACTGTGTGCTGTTAACTTTGTGGCGTGCAGTATTGTGCTCTTTCGGCACGCTATATTATTTCACACCTAGTTTAGCAGTAATCGCTTCCACTTACATTTCACTGACTCAATTTTATCGAAGAAGAAAATGTCAGCGAGGATTATGTTTTGCAAAGCGGAAAACCTAGAAGACCTCATGACCAATAACAATCGTGAAGATGCTTTGCTGAAAATGCATAATGCCACAATTTGGTACAAGATAATCCTGTTGTATAATTGCATTGGATGTAAAGAGGAGTGTGGTGAAATCGTACCACAAAAAATACCATAGGACATTATGTAGAGGAAATTAAATATCCCATTGATTGATAAGAAAATAATTTCTGAAAGGGTTTTTATCATGCTATTTTAAGCCTTTTCAGAGTAATCTGTATCTAATATATGTATATATTGTATATATTACCTTTTGAACACTAAAGAACACATTTTTTGAGCTTATTTTTGTGTCCGAAAGTAATGCTGCGTTCACATGAACGCGATTTGCTCAACAATTACGCGTTTGTTTTGCAGCGCAGTGAATTTGCTGCTTGTCGCCTGCCTGAGCTTGACACTGCATGTAGAGGAGTGACCAGCTCATGCTTTTAGCATGATTGCTAATGCGCTGAAGCAGTGTTTGTGGACATCTTACATAGAACGTAAGGAAGACACGGATGTTGTTGAGAAACGAAGTTTATTTGTTGTGAAGAATTCTTCAAAAACATGGGTTACATGTCTCCATGTTTGGGTTTATGGGATCATTCAAAGATTTTCCCGGTAACGGGGGACTTCTACCTCACTTATGACAGCACTTCCCTGGTATTTCTGTGTGAGTTTGATGGCTCAATGTCTTGCGTTAACCCGAGAGGGGAAAAATAAAGTAAAATATAAAATTAGGGGACCTCTTTTTGTTTTTATTGTCTCAATGAAATTGGGAAAAATATCTCAAAGTTCTAAAGCTCCAAACTGGCAGTCACCATACCAGCTCTCTCTCTCTATCGAGCGTGCGAGCTCTGCTGGCTCCGCAGCCAGTGAGCTGCTGCAGTGTGACTGGCTGGCGATCTGTCTCGAGTTTATACCACCTTCCCCCAACGGTAGCCGGGACGGGCTCTGGCAACACGCGGCCCGAGCGGGTTAAGGAAATACGTTGAACTTCAGGACAAAAATGCTGCATTGGATTAGTATTCTACCAGTCACTGAAAACATCACATGCCAAAAGCTGAGGTCCTGGTTGACCTGAAATGTGGCCCCCGTCCATTTTATGACGTCATCCTAGAGCCGGCTTCAGAGGCGTGTCTACGTTTCACCCATGAAAACGAACAACATGCAAACTCCAACAAAGATGGATGTGCATTTTCTGCACAGAAATAAAAGTCCATCACTGCTAGCTCCTGAGATAAAGTAGGTGTTGGTGAAGGGGCGGTGCTAGCTGTAAAGACGCTTCCTTGAAGGGGCTGTTCTCCACTTTGTGACATCACAGTGTGAGAACCTACTTGTTTTTTGTGGATTGGAACAGGGCTGGTGCTCAGAGCGCAGGTTTTAGGAGGAATGCTCATAGATGCATGCATGGAGTAAAATACCATTTTAAGTTTATTTTGTGAGGAATTAACATTATGATGCACTTTAAAGCTCAAAAAAAATATTTTGTATAATGAAGGCCCTTTAAAAAATATCTAAAACTCAAATTCGTTTTGATTTTTTTAAATAGCAACATTTTACAGGGTTAGGAGTAGAGAAGATGACTGTTCCTCCTTTGTTTTGCAGTGATTGATGGTCCTACCCAGCTGATTGTGCGGGATGTGTCAGATACCGTTGCATTTGTGGAGTGGACGCCACCAAAGTCGAAGATAGATCAGATTGTGTTGCGCTATGGTCTTTTGGGAGGAGAGGGGCCACGAACCACATTTCGTCTACAACCCACCCTGAGACAGTACTCTCTACAGGTATAACCATTCAATTTAGTGTGTATGGGAAAAAAAAGTTGTTTTTTTTTTTTTATTTCAAATAAACAATATCTATTAAATTAAAAGGGTGATTATCTGAAGGAAATAAATTAAGAAAAAGCTGAAACACCTCTGTCTTGCATTCCACAGGTTCTCCGTCCCGGCTCACGATATGAGGTTTCTGTGAGCGGAGTAAGGAAAGGAAACGAGAGTGGATCTATTTCCACCCAATTTACAACTGGTGAGGTCTGACAACAAGCAGATGTGGTGATACTGCTGTGTGATCTAATGCCTGCCTCAGGGAATAAAACAGCAATGACATATGGCTGTTTGCATGCTGCAGTGTTTATCTGCACTGGATCGCTTTGCGAACAGCTGTTCAAGGTCACTGTTACTGTGTTAACATTTATTCAGAGGACAGTATTATTAACAAGACAGAATAATGTTTTTCTTTGAATTTAAAATATAGCATATTTTGTAAGCATGTTTGTTTCACCTTAAAATGTTAGAAACATGTGCATGAGCATGTTGCACGTGGCTGTCTAACATGAATATTGAATATATTAAATATAATTTTTCTTAATGTTTTTTATATTTGATGGATTGAAAACTGTGCATTTTCGCTTGTTCACATTTGCTGAGAATCGGTCTCTGTGTCCCCAACATTGTTAGCTTTATCGTTCTTCTCAGAGATCGATGCCCCAAAGAACTTACGGCTCGTATCCAAGACCTCCACCACACTTGAGCTTGAGTGGGATAACAGTGAGGCTGAGGTAAAAAGATTCAAACAAAAACACATTTACAGATTTCTTGTTTTTTGACCTTTGTGAATTATAACTAAGTCGTTTTGATGAATTTTTATTCGGGTCCTGACTCAAGTTGCGTTCACACCGGCTGCGTCAGTAGCTGCTTTTTCATTCTTATCAAAATGGCGCAAGTTGCTTAAAGGGTAAATAAATCCTAAATTAACTTTTTTTTTTTTGCTGTTGACATCTATAAATGGGGCTTTAAAAGTGCTTTTTGTTGATCATAGCCAAACTTTGGACAAATTGAAATAAAACTGTTTAATTGTTCAAAATATAGTCAAAAACCCTCTGTGTGCTGCTCCCTACAGGTTAAATTTTGTGATTTGTCAAACCATGTAAGTTTCAGAAGTCCCATGTCATGATCTGCAGCTCCAGTGATGATAACAGTCCTGCCCCCAAGCCCCACCCCTCTGACTGGATTTTCACATTTCAGCTATGGGTGGAGTCAGCCTCCAACTTCCTGCTTTGGGTACCCTTTAATGGAATCACGACAATTTCGAAAAAATCCACATCAAAAAAAAGAGTGCATAAAGTAAACATTCCTAGGGTAGCACGAGGGATAAACATGCTCACGAAGGAGAAACTAATCATTCCGGTTTGTGCCTGGCCGGAATAATCTAACACCAAGACGTCTATTTATAGTAACAAAGCTGTGAAAACAAAAAGGCCTGGTGCAATTTAGCCGCTTTGACATTTTACATCAAACCTCGTCCCGCTGTAGGTGGCGGACAAGCGCTAGTAAGTGAAAAAAAAAAACAGAAGAAGAAGCAGCTCCCTCCCTGCCGCTCCTGTTTGTTCGGTGTGATCACCATTGGCTTTAATGAAACCATATATAGCTCGTTCTTGAACGCACCACACACACCGGTGTGGATGCAGCGTAACTGTTTTTCTCTTGAAATTACCTGGATTCTGATTTAAAGAATAACCAATCTCATGTATTATCTTAAAACTAACTCTGGATTATTTAATATGGAGTTGTACGCCTAAATGAAAAAATATAGCAGAATATAACATACAAATTTTAGCTGGGGGAAAGTTAAAAAATAGCTAAAACCTTAAAGGTCATTTATTTCAGTGTATTTAAGTTCCATTAATCATTGTGGATTCAAGATTTCAATTTTTATTTTTTTCTGAAAAATAAAATTACAAACTTATGACACCTGTGTTATAACATCAAGATATTTTCTATTAATTTCTTTTATTTAGTTTGATGCAAATAATGGCTAAGTGGTTGAGTTTTGTTTGCCAGAAATCTAAAATCACGTCTTTTATTTTTCTCTAGTGAGCATTAACCAAAACATTTCCAGAGCTTGCACTGTGCCCTTTTCTAGAAATATTCTTATTTTTAAAAGTATAAGTGTTTTAAAAGCGCTTATTTAGACTTTTTATATTTATTATCGGCAATATATTTTTAAGAAAGTGGGAAAATGTCAAGTTTTACCAGATGTTATTCAAAATCAAAGTTTAAAACGGCTGACAAGAAAACTATGGTGACCGAGCATTCTGTTAATACTTGAACATGTCCCTCATGGACGAATTTGTGAGACGTGAAAAGAGTCTCACGGTAGATTTGTGCGTAACTTAGGTTGTGTGCGTGCGTATGAGGTGATCCATGCGTATTTTAAAAATATATTTTTTTGTGTAATTAGTTTTAGGCTGTTGTAATTTTAATTTGTGCATGTGTAAATTGCATTTTGTATTTTTTAAATTTTTGTAATTTTTTTACTTTTGCAAAACATGTATTATATGAGTTACAAATCAAGAATTATGCACGCACAAATCCAAATTTATGCACGAATCAAGAATTATGCATGCACCAATCATATATACGCACGCACAGATCCTAATTTAAGCACAAATCAAGAATTACGCACGCACAAATCAGAGTGAGTCTATTTCCTCTCCATACATTTAGTCCTCCAACCTGAGAGTTATGGAAAAAAAAATGTATAATAACATCACTTTTGTTCGATGACGCCACCAATAATCTGCTAGCATTGCATTACTTACATTTAAATGTACACCTCTATTGTTCAGAGCGCACCCACGTGAAGAAAAGCTCGGTCTACCCTCGTGACTGAGGACTTTTTATCCCTCTGCTTGGACGGTCGAATAAAAAAAAATAAAAAATTCCAGACACACTTGCACTAAAAGGGGGAAGGGATAAATGGAGGGGAAGGGAGAAGGGAAGATTCTGGATTGGGCCTAACTGTTAAAATGTACCCTTCACAAATCTTTATGGGATAAACTTGGAGAGCGGATATTTTATGTGGTGATTCTCAAATGTTTTTCTGCTGTGAATGTTCAAATAACTGTGTTTAAATGTAGGTGGATGCCTACCAGGTGGTCTACAGCACTTTAGCAGGAGACCAGTATGATAAAGTCATCGTACCTCGCAATGGGGGTGCAACAACAAAAACTACTCTCACGGGTGAGTGAGAAAAGAGATGTGGTTTTTTTTTTACTTCCTGTGTAGTTGATCTTTCATAAATTATTTACCAGGAACATCTGCAGAGGTCTTATTCTCCGTGTGCTGTTTGTCCTGGTGCCTTTGATTTTTATCAGACTGAATTCATTTGTAAGGAAGCTTGGAAGTGTTTGTGTTTTACACAGTGGGATTATGTCGAGAACTAACATTTAGCTGACGGCCTACTGATCGTATCTGTGGAAATTTTTGTCGTCCTGCGGGCATATTGAAAGGCTGTCAGGAAGACGGGTCAGCCTGGATGTTTTTTTTCTGAAAGGCCATAGTGCTGTAAAGGGCACGGCCTGCATGAGAATAGAAGCGGAAGGACCTAGTGTTATTCAGTTCGGCCACAGCAATCGATGTGCTCGTTCTTCCTCCATCACTCTCATTTTTCCTTTTCTTCACCCTCCCTACTAATAATCTGTCATCCACCCTCATATTTTTCATCGCTCATATTTTTTTTTTCCCATTTTCTTTTCAGCAGGTCAAGAAACTCAAAAGTACTCAGTTTGATTTGAAGCTGATCCATTATGCAGATGGAAAAAAAGAAGAGTTTTTCATGTAAATTCTGCTCCCCACAAGAGCTAAATAGGCTCTTCTCCTCAAACTCAGCTGATTTGACGTACTTTTGTGTGATGAGGAGGATGCGCAGCGCTGCCATGCTGCCTGTTAAATCTTCAATTCTTTTTCTGTCTTTGCTCATCAGATCTGCTGCCAGGCACAGAGTATGGAATTGGCATTTCTGCCATGAAAGGCAGCAACCAGAGTACACCGGCAACAATGAATGCCAGGACGGGTAAGTGAATTTGAATTCATGCTCTGCTGTGTAAAGCCAGCTATTGCTTCGTGAATGAATTTGAACAAGAAGCCAGGAAATGATGGAAAACTGGATTTTTGACGAGGATTGCAGAAGAGTCTTAAAGTTCCACTCCAACAGGGCCGGCCCTGGGCATAGCCGACCTAGGCGGCCGCCTAGCACAAAATTGCAATGACGTTTTTTTCTTTTTTACAGTTTATCACACGCGTCATCTTGTGTAAAAGTCAAAAAATGGTAATAATTAAAACCATGATTAAAATAACTAAAAACCGTGACATAATATTTTTTCCTGGTGCTGAGCCCCTCCTTGCCTTACGTAGCCCCTGTTGAAGCTAAGTGGGGGGAAGGGGACACATGTTAGTACTTCCTTAAAACTCTAAAAGAAAAAGTTGCAAAACAAGCTTAAGGTCAAAAAAGAAAGGAAGAGGGGGGAAAAAATTGATTAATAGTGGAGGTTTGTCTGTTTAATTTACATTCAATTGCTTGGAAATCCCGAAAAATAAAAATTTACCCGGTGATCTAGTTTTTTTTTTTCTTTTCCTCTTTTTAAACCCTTAACATCGGAAATGTATAAACCTTTAAACGTGCAGAAATCACATTTCGGCTAGGGCGCCATGCAGCCCAGGGCCGGCCCTGCACTCCAATTGTCTTTGATTGATTTAAAAGCAAAGCATTCTCAGTGGTCTTTTAATTATGATTATTGTATTTTTAGTTAAAATCAGAAAACCGGTCTTGTTTTCTTTGACATAGTTGCCATAGTACAGCGGTAGGGCGGTCAACCTCTGATCGGAAGATTGTAGGTTCGATTCCCGTTTCACCCACCCATGTGGCGAAGTGTCCTTGGGCAAGACACCTCATTGCCTCAGTGGTTATAAGTTGGCGCCAATGTTTAGTAGTGGTCCAGCCATCAGTGTGTGAAAGTGTATGTGAATGGAACTGTGACTGTAAAGCACTTTGGGCCTTTAAGGAAGGTAGAAAAGTGCTATTCAGGTATACACCATTTATCAATTACTAGGGGTGTAACGGATCGCAAGAGTCACGCTTCGGATCGTGTCAGAGTTTGAGGGTCACGCTTCAGATCATTTTTTGGATCAGTAAAAGGAAAAAAAACACAGGAAAAAAAAACAAGATAAAAGCCTAAAATTACTCTTCTGAAAAGCTTCAAAACATATACTTGATAACACATACAGTACTTCAAAGCATAAATATACTCTCACACTCATCTTACATCAAAACATTTGCTCATTGAGGCTTATTTGTAAAAACAAAACATCTTTGAACACAAACAAAAGGCTAAAACATGTCGTTTCTGTTAACATTTACATATATTGAGACCAAATCTACAAAAAGTGAGAGAAAAGAATGGTTAAAAATAGTTTGAAAATACAAAATCTATATGCAGTAACTCCTAAAATGATTTTTTTTTCTCTTGTCCCAACCCCCAGGAATGTCCAAATTAAATCCTAAATAAAACAGTTAAAATTAAACTTAATTTGTTTTGGTATTGATTGATTTATGGAAACTGTGGGAACATCTAAATATTTCAAATAATAATTATTATCCGTAAAACGTGTACAGGTGAGGCACTGCCCTCTGTGACGAGGTTGAAAAATGGAAGCTCCTCCCACTTCGGGTTAGCACCCTTTTCAATAACAGTCAAGCAGCAACTTTTAAGACGTTCATGAATTTCCTGCAAATTGCATTCAGCGTGTACCGACAATTGATCTTAATGTCTTTGATTTTAATTGTAAAACACTTCGAGCTATACAAGTCTGAGAAGTTCTTTTTATAAATAAAGTTTGATTTTATTTTATTGATTTTATTTGATTTAGTTTGATTTGATATAGTTTGATCTAATTCAATTTGAGTTGATTGAATCATATAGAATCAAATCGATTTGATTTAATACTAGTGGATGCATCAGAATGGAGCAGAGTAGGGAGTTTGTGGCTCACCCAGCATCATTTCTTCATCTGAACCTGCTTCACAACCATTTGTAAAAAGAGATACTCTGACATGCAATTTTAAGTTAGGCTTATTTTTTATATATATGTCCGCCGTCATGAGGAAAATGTTACAAGAAAATGTTAAAAACTCCAAAAACACCATTTTCATCAGAGCAGGTCTTTAAACTGTCACCAGGCGAGAGGATGATTGCAAACTGGACTGCCTGCCGTCATCCAGGCATTATTTAACATTTCATTTTCAAACTGTGCTGTGGGCCACTGCTTCAACTATTAAAAATGTTTTAGAAAATGAACCAAATTAGACACTGGCAACATTTGTGCCATTTAATGGAGGTGTGCGGCCATTTAATGTTATCAGCTTGGGTCAAAGTTCCCATTACAGCATTTTAAAGCTGTAATTATGCACGGCATTTAGCTAATAACCCTCATTTTCCTTCAGCATTTGATAGACTATTGGAATTTTTATCCTATGTTAATCTGTTTAGCCGAAAAGGAAAAAAAAGCTGTGATGAATCGGCCTGAAATAACAGAACGTTTCAGTCTGTGGTGCTAATTTTTGTCATTATTTTGTGTCAATTTCATCTCTCTAGTAGCTATTCTACTAATTGAAGACATTTTTACCCTTGGGAAACTTGTGAACCATTTTCATCTGAAAAAACGCTTGACGCCTACTTAAATGCTTCTTTGAAACTGAAAAAATATCCATATTTTATCTATTAAACTCACAAATGGACTTCTACTGCTGTGTTTGGGTTCCTTTCAGCATGTTGCAGAAGGGATGAGTCATTTAGAGAGTATTTTTACCTCTTCTGTTCATTCTGATTCTAATAAACCCTCAGACGGAGCTTTAGTCACTGATATTTCAGGCAAACAAGGTGAAAAAAAGAATAATTTACTGATGATCAAGTGGGGAAGTTCAAACTCTTTGAAGATGAAAATTGAAAAAGGAAGTTGTCCTTTTATGTCAGAGTGGCACTGACAATTAGTAATTACAAAGAAAATAGTCACAGGTTCCCACAGGGAAGAGCAGAAACCTGCTGACACTGCCAAGATAAGGTACAAATATTCTAAAAAATAAAGGAAATTATCAAACCTTTGGTGGATTCTGTGAGAAGCTTCTCAGGTCCATAGAGTCCATCGCTGATTCTCTTCTGGTGTAAAGGAAAACAATTGTTTTATGTATTATTTAACCAAATTCAAAGTACAACTAGAAATATAGCATTACCTACGATAGCGCTAGTGTGAATGCACAATTAGGCTCCACTTGCATGCTGAACAAGTTCTGTGTTTATGGAGAAACTGCCCTGAGGGCTTTAAACCAGCTCTCCAAAATAGCAAAGCTGCTCTGTTTATCTTTTAATACAGAATTCAAATCTTTGTTGAAGTTTTCCGCGATGGAGGCAGTAAAGTTAAATCAAATATGATGATATAGCAAATGTAAACACATACAAATCCAGAGAATATCTGATAACAAATTATGCTCATTATTCAGGAGTTTTGCAGCCGGAAGATTGCTTCTGTGTTATATTTTCTCGCCATAATAATTGTATAGTAGTTTGAAAAAAACATCACCATTGTGGATATTAATACTGCATGATTTTTGCCTCAGTCCTTGTAATACTAAGATGTTGCTTCCTTACCTTCTGCATATCGCATCGATGGATCAAACATGATGAAAAGTTTTCAAACCACCTGTGTATTTATTGAAGAAATGTTTTTTTTTTTTTTTTTTTTTTTTTTATGCTTAAGGTTTGGATGAACCAATGGATCTGACTGTGACAGCTTCTACTGACAAGACCATCACTCTGGTGTGGGGGACAGTCCAGGGTCCAATCGACCTCTACAAGGTCACCTATACGTCTTCCTCTGGCGCCACTTCAGAGGTAAAATATCCAACGAAGTGTAGCTTATTTAGTCTATTTATCGTCTCAAATATGCATTTAATAGAAGCTATGTTATTGGACTGTAAATAGTAATAGAGTGAGAGCAATTCCCTTGATTCTGGTTTGTCTGATTCATGGTGATCCAGCTGACGGTACCCAAAGATGTAACCACAACCACTCTGACAGACCTGGAGCCGGGAACCGAGTACACCATTACTGTAGCAGCAAGGAGAGGAAGACAGCAGAGCAATGCGGCGACTATAGACGCCTTCACAGGTAGACGAATACATCGGATTTTGCCATCTAAAACATATTTGTTTGTCTCTTGAACAGGATGTCAAGAAGCTAAAATAATAAAATAATGTTGAAATAAAAAGAAGGATAGTGTAGAAAGGGGGGAAAGAGATTGTTTCTTTGATATGGAGGCCTTTGTGTTTTTAGTGTTGTCAAACTTTTTTACGCAGTCTCACTTCAAGCTGCTTAGTCATCAGAAAGAGGGTAGATAAGTGAATTCCCAGGTGCATCTGCGCAGATAATGACATAAAAGATTGGCTTGTTACTGCAGAAAGATGGAGACGATTCCAAAAACCAGTGAATAAACAAGTGGAATGCTGAACACGCTGCTGCCGTCATTGACTGTTTTCACCATTCAAAGGGGCCATACCATGAAAAATCAACTTTTTGAGCTTTTAAGTGTATTATAGTGTTTATTCTTCACTATAAAGAACCCCATTGTCGTATTTTGATCACTTCACACAATTCTGAGTAATTCTCTGATAACCTGCGCTCTCAACAGCAGCTCCTCCCATACCTCCGAAAATGAGTCGGTCCTCACATGCTTACATCACAAGTTGAGAACCGCCCCCTCCAGTAATTGTCTGCTCCACCCCAGGCTAACACAGAAACTTTATTCACAAAGGTATCTCGCTTCACGAGCCCCCGACCCACGGGTCGTGCACAGTCATGCAGACGCCGTCTGTGTTGTGAGCCAGTGTAGCGATGAGCAACAAACGCTCATTTGATTTAACTCTCAATCTTCGTGGAGAGTCTTCACATGAGGAATCTGCAAAACATGGTGGGGTTGATCCTGGATGTATCTGTGAATGACACAAGTAGATGGGGATATTGGGAAGATGGCAGGAGAAAAGGAACTGACTATTTCCCGGTGAAGAAACAAGGAAGACTGTTTCCTGGAGGTGAACGGGAGCAGACTGTTTTTTGTTGGAGAGAGAACGAAGCAGACTATTTCTTGGTGGAGAAAGGGGAGAAGGCTATTTTGTGGTAGAGAAAGGTAACAGACTATTTCATGGTAGAGAAAGGGAGCAGACTATTTCCTGATGTAGAGAGGAAGCAAATTATTTCTGATGGAGAAAGGAAGTTGACTATTTGTGGAGGAAAGGGAGAAGACTATTTGCTGGTGGAGAAATGCAGCAGATTATTTAATGGTGAACAAAGGGAGAAGGCTATTTCTTGGTATAAGAATAGAGCAGCCATTTCGTGGCGGAGAAAGGGAGCAGACTATTTCATGGTGGAGGAAGGGGGCAGAATATTTTTTGGCGGAGACATGAAGCTGAGTATTTCATGGTGGAAAACATCTGCAATGAATTAGAAGAACTTGTTTGAACATAGATTATTGAGGAAAGACAGAAAGGTACTCATGAAAAGGATTTTTGATACGGAGTATAATGCTACTTCAAAGACAACAGAAATGTTCACAGCCGGTGCTTATCTGAAAATAGTTTTTATCCTTTCAATAAATCCTGAAATGTTTATCTGGTGTCATTTTCTACATTTTTTGACCGAATTTCACCACCATTCTGTCAGTGCCAAACATTGGGGATGAATGGACTACCCAGTATATATTTGATTTTTTTTTTTTTTTTTTTTTTGTGGGTGACACGCTGACAAGGACAGCTCTAGGTTGATGTCATGACATCAACCTAGAGCCTCATAGATCGAGTCGTTTTACCTCCGGGTATGAAAAATAACATATTTAAAAAATAATTTGTTTTTAGATATCCAAAGGTAATATATGATCATATATATGGATATAGTTTACTCTGAAAGACTTAAGAAAATCATGGTATGGCTCCTTTGAAAGCTGAGAAAGTGGAGTAGCTAAAGTTTGAGTTGGATTTTAAACTCATATATTTAATGCTTGGTTACCATCAAATTTAGAGCTTTTCTGCTTTTTCCTCTGTGTTTAATTAGTTAAACTGTGGCAGCATTTAAGCTTAAAAAGATAAATGACCCTAAAGAGCTTAGAAAAACTTAGTTTGCATATTGTAAATGTGCATTCATTATGGTAGTTTGTGAGCTATTATATTCAAACTGCAAATATCTTCCTTTTGCATCAACATGCATTCTGCATCCTTGAAACCTCACCACATCGTCAACATTTTATGTTTCCTCCAGTGTCTCATCTTGTCCCGTCTTCCTTGTTTTCAGTCACAGACTAGTTATTTTTTGGCACTTGTGTTTTTCCATTCATTTTTCAGATCACTTGTCAATCTATCCAGCGTTTTAGGCTCATTTTTCTTTTCAAACTGAAGCGTGAAGTGAATTTCAGTTTCAGAATAGGATGGGGTCTAAACGATGAGCTATGGCTAACCAGACGCCAGATCTGTCGTTCACTTTATCTTTGACTTCTTGTGACCATTGTGGAACATGTCGCCTCTGATCCTTTGACATTTTTACTTTAACCTGCAGACCTAACCTGCCACCTCTCTCACAAATGTTATCATTCAGAGAAAATACTATGATTTGTCTCCTAATTCCCCCCAGGCCATTGTATTCCTGTCAGGTCTATGATGTTTTTGCTGCCTTGCATCATTTTTCTTTTTTGTTGTTTGGAGCTCCATTTTCTTGCAGTTTTGCTTTACTTTATTCTTTTCTTTTTCCACCTCCATGCTATCTCTGTTTGAATCATCTTCTACTACATCCAACTATGACAGTGGTCCTTTATAAAATAGTTTCATTAGACCCTTTTTGCTGAGCAAAGCCTCTTAAATTCAGGACTCTAATTTTCTAATACAGTGTTCTAAAACTCCTACAAGGCAAGAAAATTGGACGCAGTATTGATATTAATATTTGTTTTTAGTTAGAGTGTGACAGTGCACCACATGACAAAGTTTCCTCTCACAAAAACAGCTTCTGCCTGTCAGCGCAACAAAAATACTCATTAAGACTCACAGAGTGGAACTCTTACGTTTTAATAACAAACATTGCTTTTGTGTTGGCATTGTTGTTCCATCCTATTGGCTCTCTCTGCAAATGGCTTTCTGTCATCTTGATCAAAGATGGCACTTTTATCCAGGCCGCCAACATGGACATCATATTAAGAAAAAAAAAAGAAGACAGTAATTCCTTCTTTTATATTTAATCCTCAATTAAGCCACAATCAGTCACTTTTTCTGTTCCGAGCCATCTTTTGTTGTGCTGGTCATTTTTTGTGAGCCTCAATGATGTATGTAATGATTTACTAGCACACGGACCGCATATTATGAATGCACACTAGCATGTCATGAAGAAGTTGGTAGTTTAATCAGGATGAATCTAAATGCAAAAATAATGCAAAGTTGAGGTGATGAGGACATCTTTATTTGTGCGATTATTATTGAGTCCAGTATGTTATAGAGGCTTCATCTTAACATCTAAATATCCGCAACTTCACTGAAATTTAGGAGTGGGAATCTTGAGGCACATCACGACTTGATTATGATTCAGAAGGAAACGATGTGATTATGAAACGATTATTAATGCATTCTGAATCTGCATTTTTTTTTCTCTTTATTACAGTAAATCAGACTAATATTACTGACTTTTGTAAGGTGGACGATACGACTCACGATTATGCAAAAGACACAACACAACGACAAAAGCCGAAGCACGATGCCAAAAGCTCTAACAGCAATGAATAACCGACTGTTTCTTTCAGTTTTAAGCTGCAGTAGCTTGATATTCCCGTTGACACACGCTGACGTATGTTCAAGGACCCCTCCGCTTCAAAAATGGACATTTTGTTCGTCCACAACTCGTCGTTTCTTGACATGCTTGGTGTTCCCATTAAATCAGGGTTCCGGCTTTTGCCGTTGAGTCATCGATTATTGTCTCTGGGTTTCAATTTTTGCCGTTGAGCATCAGTTTCTGTCATTGGACTTTGACTTTTGTCTTTGTGTTGTCGACTTTTTTCATCATGCTTTCGTTTTTGTCGTCGAGCTTCAGCATTTGTCGTCGTGCTTCGGTTTTTGTTTGTTGTGCTGTGTCTTTCGCACGTATGTGAGCTGTCTTGGCCACCACACTTTTTTCCACCAAAAGTTGTTTTTACATAAATACAAGACCAATATATTTATTTAACTTTTATTAAAAAGACAAAAAAATCCTCAAATAAAAATATTTCATTTGGTAATCACAAATCTTTCACAGTGAAAGGGGAAAATTTTTCCCAGAAACCAACAACCTTTAATAATTCTCCACCAAAGAAAACTGTAAAAGCTGTAAAGCTCCAAATGATTTTATTATTCACTTAACCTTTTCTAACGACGGTAGAAGTTTCTTTGTTGAACTTGTTGAAGTCAAACCCAGACCAGTAGCATCAGGACAGTTTCTTCCCTCCTTCTTCTGGGGTTGAAACAAAACAATGTGATTTCACGAGTAACTGTGTTTCCTACACATTTATTTGGTACGACAGAACTTACTCAGTGCGTGACTTTTATTCAAACCCAATTGACACTATAAAAGCAACATTTTGGTCCAAACGGTCCCTTAAAGCTGAGTCAGGGCCGGTTGGATGATGCGATCTGAAAGGTTAGCCCTGTTTGTGCACTCTTCAAAAATGTCAGAGGGAAAAATGCTTCAATTATTAGTTTACTTTTTATCATAATAATCTTTTTTTTTTTTTTTAAACAGCATCTATAAGGATAATTTTCTTTATTTTCCCCCTGCTTTCATCCCATTCCATCTTTAATATCATTCATTTCTCCTTATCATGACTAATTAAATAATTACTGCCACACATTTGTGGTTTTCTTTGACAATTCTCACCTTCTTCATTAAGATGTAATCAAGACTAATTTCCTAAAGTTGATTATAAGTATTCTGTTTCATCATCCTGGACTGATTCCATCCATCATCCAGTGCTTTGTCTGTCATGTCCATGACAGCAAAGGCCAATGTTTTCATCACCGCTTCTCATCCATACCGAGATTTTCTTCACTTGTCCTTGAGGTGCTTTGATGACCTCTGAACCCGTTCCTCCAGGAATCAGGCCGGTAACCCACCTCTACTTATCAGAGGTGACTTCAGACTCGGTGTCAGTGGCATGGAGCGCCCCAGCACCGCCCGCTGACCTCTTCATTTTGAGCTACAGTTCTGCTGACGGGACTGACACCTCTAAGGTGACGCTGGACGGCTCCAAGACAAGGTCACTAGTCCAGGGCCTGCTGCCGTCCACTCATTACACCGTCAGTCTTATCACAATTCAGGGAGAGGCTACCTCTGAGCCAATTACGGCGTCTCTCGTTACAGGTGAGTTCCTTGATATCGTATGGAAGTCGTGAAAAAAAAAAAAGAATATTAAACAGTGCTTCTGCATAATTGCAATATTCATGTGAAACTTTGTATTTTTAACACTTTTTCTACTATTTATTAGGTTTTAGATTAAAGTTTTTGAGAAGAGCATTGCATGACACTGAACAGCAAAATTAACTGTGATACATGCAGTTTAATAATAATATTTGACTAAAAAAAATTTACAGCAGGGAAGTAGGTGGAAGGAAATGGAGAAACCGCTGATAAATTTAATGTTAGAAAAACAATCAACTAGAACAGAATACGAGAGATGCAATTGGCATTTCTTCAACTGTGATATTTGCACAGTAGAAAGCAAAATAAACCAGCAGGAGGTCAACTTTTTAACCTGAACATCAGCAGTGAGTAAGAACCTGATAAGTCTTGGCTGCGCCCCCTTGTTTTTGTGCGATCTTAGAAAACCACAAAGCAAAAACAAATTTATGAAGATTGCTTTTGCGCAGATTCATTACAGACTTGAAGTCTAATGTGAAAACAAGAGCAGAGGCCAAGTAGAGCAAATAATATGAGCAGAATTAAAAATAAATATGCCAAATTCTGCCAGAAATTGTGAATAATTTTCCATTGAAAAATACAAAAAGCCTTATCTCCTGTTCTCTTTCTGTTTCCTTTCAATCTGTGGTACCTGAATATAAAATGTACACAGTCTTTTACACATTTCTGCAGACGGCTGGGGTTTCCACATCCTGCTGAGTGTTGGCACTGAAACACTGAATCAGGACTTCTCTGTTTGCCTTGATTCTTGTATTACTCCTGATTCGTTTGAAATGCTTGAAATGTTCTTTTTTATTTTTTGCTTTACACTTTAAAAATAATTTTTCCATCAACTATTTTTTTTGTTATAATCATTTTAAGCAGTGCTTTTCTTTTACCCCGGGCTCACACTGCATCCAGTCCAGTCCGGCCTCTCCGGTGCCCCTTATCCCTTTTGTTACATTCTTCAAAATAAAACTTATTTTCTGCTCTACTTGCTGTTTTTGCCACGTTGTAAACATTACGTCATTGTTACAACCAGCCCGTTTTCCTCTACTTGTTACACGACACCCGTGGAGTTTTCAGCCTTCAGTAAAGGTCTAAAATGATCTGAAAAGTATTTTCACACTGCTGATCAAACTATTGACATATGGATTAAACGCATTGATTTGGATTGAACCAATCAGAATTTGAGTTTGTCTTAGCTTCATGAGGGCAGAAGATAACATATTCACCTCTGATTGGATGGTTAAAGCTTGCGCCACCAAAAGCTAACTTCTTCTATACTTCAGGCCAAAGGTAGTATGTAGTTGCACTTGATTTGTGTTTAATTGACTCACTGTTATGCAGTTAACAATAGAAGAAGTTGATTTATTGTGTAAACCATTCTTAAGATGGAATTTTCCGGGAAAATCGGACAACGTCAAAAAAACACCTGTCAATCCCGAAGCTAGCAAACATGTCTGAGCGGGAAAAATGATTTTACCACCACTTTCAGCCCTTCAGAAGTTCTTATTTCTTCATTTTATTTTTAAAATCTGGTAGTTATGAATGTTTTTAATTTACTAATCTGGTAGTTTATGCTCCAGAATGTTTTTTTTTTTCTTTATTGACATTTTTATTTATTTTTTGTGTTCTTTTTTTTTCATTTTTATCATTTGTTGCTGATGATTCAGTGCCTTATAATGACAACGTTTTTTTTTCACACATCACAAAAATCACAAGCTAGCACGTGCAGTTGTTCCAAAATATTTTATTTTTTAATCTGGACTGTATCAGAAATAAACACGAGTATAAAAAGATTTGATTTAAATACTCAGGTTGTTATCCAACTTCCTGGAATGAGAGGCTGTGTTGTAAGTTTAGCTCTTTAACCTGCTGTTTATTTTTCTTTGTAAATAAGAATAGTACACAAATATAGACAGATATCAAGCAGAGCTTTGGGGAATTTTACATTTTTGACAAGTTGCAAAGATGTTTATATAGTTTTTTAACGCATGATGTGTGTATATTGCTTGTATTACTGTCTAATACTCTTATTTATTGGCTTCCTTAAATATGTCCGAGTTGTTCAGCTTATTCACAGCTTGCTAGATAAACGCTCAGCAGAGCATTTAATTTTAAATGTTATTTTGTTTTCAGGCTAAACCGACTATAAAAAAAGTGAAGCATTGAGGCTTAGAAAGAAACTGTTAGAAAATAGTTTTTAACGGGAAAAACTCTGCCAAGCATCTACATTTTTACACTGGAGAAACAATGGAGTATGTTCAGTCGGAGGCTCTTTTAGCTCTTTTACAATGAGGTCCGACATATAAGGTCACTCCAAAAGTCTGTTTATGTCCCCCGGGAGGGATAGAGAGTCATTGTAAAAGACTTATTTACAACCTGAGCTTGAACTTTAGATCCAAGTAAAGGATTTATTCATTCTTTTATTCGTTTATTTATTTAAGCCGCTTCTGGGAAACAGTGCTATCTCACGTCTCTTTGACAGTAGCTCAGGTTTTGTCTCCGAAAGCGAAGGTCCTGTCATAGATTTAATTGTCCTCTTGAATTACTTTCGCTGCAACCTTTCCTTTGGTAGCTCCGCTGCCCCAGGAGACAAACACACTCAGTCAGTCAGTGTATGGATGTGTGCTTGTGTCGGAGAGTGCTTCCTTTTTTTTTGTAGTTTAACTCTTTGCAATCATTCGGTTAGGAAATAAATGGTTCGATAAATCTAGAATGTGGGCCAAATAAATGAAAGATGATTTAGTGAACAAAAAACTATCTTCTGTTGATGTTTTGGTCCATCTTCTCTTATCAATACTTTCGTAGGGATGGATCCACCAAAAGAGCTGACGGTGCTGGATGTGACGGAGGATGTAGTGACCATCAGTTGGATCAAGCCTCTGGCTCCATTTGAGTATTACAAGCTCTCCTACCAGTCAGCCAGAGGTAACAGTACATAACAGATCATTGTTACAGTCTTGTATTTAAATATTTTAAATGAAAACGCACTTTGTGACAGGTTTCTACACTTTTACGTGTGACGCTTTGGACAGATTGATGCTTTGGTGTCTCCGTTGTCCCCTGCAGGTCGAGTGGACAGCGTGATGATTGACAGCGACGTGACAAACTACACCTTGTCCAGTCTGTTTCCCGCCACAGAGTATGAGATCAGCCTCAATGCTGTCAGAGGAAGTCAGGAGAGCAAAGTTGTCAGCACATCTGTTTTCACAGGTAGGAGTTTTTTGAAATTACGCTGAAAGAGAGCCATCTCTGACCAGTCATTTCCACTATCCCAAGGTAGAAGAATATTTTTAACAAATGTTAAATGACATCTGTAAAATAAAAACAAAAAATAAAAACAAATATTGACTGGTTACATAAAGAAACTTAAAAAAAAATAACATTATTTTGTTACATCTTCACATGGTTATAATTAGTGCTGTCATGCGATTAATTTTTTGCCATTAATTAATCGCGACATTAATTAATCTAATTCATCAATTTTAAGCGCTAATATTTTTAACCTAATAATTGCTGTGAAAAACCTAATTTATGGCATTTTCATTTAACTTTCTGATAATGTAGCACAGTAAAAGATAAATATAACAACAACAAAAAGTGGCTTTTATGAGTTTTGGATTACATCAGAGTTCCAACTTTACTTTTGCAGCACCAAGGAGGATTATGTTTTCAATCTCAAACAATAAAAAAATTACATCAGGTCCAGCAGGCTTCATTAAAACAGAAGAAAAACAGTTGAAAAACTTTTCTGAGCAATCCAAAATGCATTGACCACAAACTTTTTATTAATATCATAATACAAATATTTATAGAGTTTATTTAACAGTATATCACAACTGCAATAACGTATAAAAGACTTGAGAGATTTCCTATTTGCCTTGAACCTGTTTGGTGAATTTGATCATTTCGAAGACTTGGATGCAGCAGAAGAGAAAGATAGAAAAAAAAAGGAGAAAATGAACACAAGGACATGACAGCAGATGAACTGAACTATTTAGACTTTGGATTTAGTTTCTTTGAAACAAACTTTTGCTTCATCATCTTGACAGAAACATGCCAGAAGACTGGAACTTTTCCCGCTTTGTTTATTTTCTTGTACTGATCACTTTCATTAGCGAAAGCAGAGCGTAATGGAGCCGTTACCATGACAATGCAGCACTTTAAATTGTCCGCTTTTTGTTAAACACAATTTAAGCTTAATAGTATGACAGTACTGAAGTTCTAACAAACGATTTGTTTTTGTTTTGTCTGTGGTATGAGCGCAGTAATGCCCCTCCATATGTCTTAATATTGTTGAAGATTCTGTAAATTGTTGCAAATAAAAAGAAAAAATACAGGGTTTTTTTTCTATTTATCACAGTATTTGTTTAAAAAATTACAAGCATAAACAGTTAAAATTTCTGTAAGCACATTTCTGGATGTAACAGTTAAAAATCCACTCTCATCCTCCTTTGAGCTTTTGAAAAAGGTCATAGTTTCTGCAGAGCGGCAGTAGTTTCTTAGTAATTTTCCACTGAGGAGTATTGGTCTCTTTCCTATCATCCATACATGAGAGCTCTCTGTTTACACACTGTCCTGCTAGCTCACAGCCCCCAACACCCACAACCCTACGTTACCGGTGCAACAAAAATGGCTAGTACTCTTAAAGCCATCAAGCCGTGCAAGTTGGAGCCAAATCAGATGTGGAAAACGAAGATGTACGTAGATCTAGTCGTCTACAAGTGGATACATCTGAATTTTTTTCAAATGGAAATTTAAAATCCTCTCCAGATTTATACATTTGAACAAGCAAATACTAAAAAATGCAATTTTATGCCTAATTTTCTTTATATATTGAGAGAAAATGCTAAGTTAGAAACACCAAAAACACCATTTTAATTGGAGATGGTCTTTAAAGAAACCAGGAAAACTAAAAACATTAGAAGAAGCTGACCTTTTAGAAAGTTCAGGGTTTCACTCTGTAAATGATGAAAGCATTCACACTGTGACTCCATATTTGGGGCTCGTCACTTCGCTTATTTGCATCCACACTTCAGAGTTTGATTCAGTTTTTGATTATTTATTATCTTGATTATTTGCGTTTTGTCTAAACCACGCTCTCATCTGCACATACTAAAGCACACTTTATCTTTCTCTATAAAAAGATTAGCTTTCTCTGCCATTGCATATACAAGGTATACTCTGCAGTGTGAATGTTAGAGAGGAAAAGGCAGGACAGAGGAGAACAGAACATGTGTTTGCATGGTAATGAGACCTGATCCACCCAGGGTTGTCAGGTTCAACAATCCAGAGTGAAAAAAAAGAAGCTAAAGAGACAATTTCTCTTGCTTTCACTCTGTCTCACCCCTGTCTTCTTCCTCCCCTTCACCCCTCCACTGCTCCTTTATCAGCATTTTTTTTTTTTTCCCAACAAACCCAATGCACCTACAATGAGGAGAACCGTTGGGGCTGTAATAGCCTAAAAAAAAGGAACATACTGTAACTCCAAAGTCTGGCTTGTTAGCATGAGTAAATAACATTTTCCTCACAGCACAGTCCTCCAAACATGGGCACTTTAATACAACTTTCAACAACAATGCATAAACAAGGCTTTGCAAGAGTAATCCAAAATTGCCTGGCCAAGTATGTAATGACTTTGGTAACCCTGCGGTTTCAAAAATACTTCACTTCTATAATCAATTGCCACATGAGGGGCTGAAAAAGAAGCAAAGTATTTTCCTTTTTCCCTCACAGCAGGAGCTTCTAATCTGAGATGAATCTGGTGGAAGTGGCGCTAAATGAAGCTCCGCTTAAGGGCCAATCAGAGTGTTGATAAAGAAAGGGTGATAAGATTCCTTCATCCTCCCAAAATGTTACATTTAGTTGTTTTCATCTTAATCATAAAACATATGTAGTATTCCTTTAATGGGGCCATGCTGTGAAAAATCAACTTTATAAGCTTTTAGGTGTCTTATACTGTTCCTTTGTCACTATAAATGATAAATAGCGTATACTTGTATAGCGCTTTTCTAACTTTTTCTAACTTCCTTGAATTCGGGGTTCAGTGTCTTGCCCAGACACTTCGACAAAAGGGCGAGCGAGGCGCGAATTGAACTTTCAAATCTTCCGATCAGGAGTCAACCGCCCACCGCTGCACCTTGACTGCCCCAAACAACCCCACTATAAACTTATAAACAATTTACCAAACAGCTGTTCTGAATCTAATATTCATTTATATGCTGATGACACCATACTACACTGTTCTAAACCTAATATTTCTCATATCACCTTTACTTTACAGCATGATTTCAACTCTGTACAAAAATGGATGTCATCCAATAAGTTAATTCTGAATAAATCAAAGTCATTTTCTATGCTTTTTCAGAAACAAACCATGAATTCTGACAGAAGAACACTTAATTTGTATTTCTTACATTCACCTCCACTTCAAATCACTGAGACATTTACATATCTCGGTCTTTGGCTTGAAACAGATTTATCATTTAAAACTCACATTCAATATGTTACCAATAAAATAAACTACAGTCTTAAATCATTGTATCAGTCAATTAATTGTTTCAATCTTCCAGTCAGAAAAAGAATAATTTCGCAACTCCTGCTTCCTATATTTGATTATCTGGATATTATTTATTTTAACACTTCCACTACTAATTTACACCATTTAGATATAATTTACAATAGTCTCTGTCGTTTTGTTCTGCGCTGCCCCTATATGACACACCACGGTTCAATGTACCAACAGTTAGGCTGGTTTTTACCCTCAGTTCGAAGAAGATATCATTATTTACTGTTCACTTTTAAATGCATTCATTTTAATTTTCCTTCATACCTCAAGCAATATCTTGTTCCATTCAATCCACAACACAACCTCCGTCACAGTGATCATATTTATTTCTTTGTTCCCAGATTCAATAGGAAGTCAGGTCAATATGCATTCGGCGTCCGAGCCCCCAGTGAATGGAATAACCTTCCCTCTGAAATACGCTCCAATACGTTTTTTCCATTAATTAAAAGAGCTCCTTCAGCATATTTACATGATATTTGCACTTTTTCTCATTATTTGACATAATTCTTCAACTTTTTTTTTTGGTCATTTTGTCATTTAATCTTATATATGTTGATGATTATATTATTTTGTTTTGTTTTTGTCCTTCATAGTGTTTATTCTCTGTGCTTTGACTGAATTTGTTCTGTTAAATTGCATTTTGTTGGGCGGGAAAAGTTGAGAGCTGTCGTGTGTGTATGAGTGTGTGAATGTGGATTTGTATATTGGTTATATACTTTATATGTTTAGTAATTGTACTTTTGTTTGTTGATTACACTGTACTCCGTCTTTATTTAAGTTATCTGTTTCATGGAGGAACCCCTCAAAAACGAGATGTGACATCTCAAGGGGCTGATCCTCTTATTGTTTTTGAAATGTTAAATAAATAAATAAACAACCTCAAAGAGGCTGTTCACGAGTATCTCAGTATTCCTCTAAAAACCTGAGATCTCAGTACCAGCCCCTCCCATACCCACAAAAATGGGAGGATTACATCACAAGTTAAGAACTGCCCTCCAAGAAGAGTCTGCTCCTCCCCCAGGCTAACAAAAACCACTGGCTATGTTCATATTCCTCTCGCGATAAATATTTATTCGCCATCTTGTAGTACTGTCTGAATCTACTAATTCCAAAATTGATTGCACTAAAAATTTCCCAGAAGTCTTTGTGAAAAACTAGCGTGCGTCGATGCTCATAACATAAGCAAATATAGACCACAATGCATTGCAGTGAAACAATTTTGAACAAAAAAATGTGTTTAAATGTAATTTTTGAATAAACTTTTCACATTTTCAGTATCAGAACACAGTGGACTCATAAATCAACGTTGTGAAATGTTCAGATTGATTTGATTTTCCCTTCCTGAAATTGGTGAAATCCGGCGTTTGGAAAAACAGATGAAAAGTAGTGAGCATCGTGTCCGAGTTGCCTTTAAATTCCAGGGCACTATATACAGTAGTCCCGCACTATGTAGTTTTTTTAGTAGTTAGGGGTTAAGGTGGGAATGCGGATATAGCCACTTTCTAGGTGAAGCTAGCGGTGATCAGCTAGCTTTGCAAGCCTCCATCCCTCCCACCCCCAGCTCATGCGTAGTCGTGCAGACGGCGACTGTCTATGTTCAGTTTAGCAATAGCCAGGAAACGCTAATCGATTTAGCGTTCAAACTTCATTCTGATGAGGAATCCACACGACATGTTGGGATGGATCCCAAACGTATCTGAGAATGGTGCAAGTAGACAGGGGCTATTGGGAAGACGGCTGGAGAAAGGGAGAAGACTATTTTCTTGTGTAGGAAGGGAGCAGACTATTTCCTGGTGGAGAGAGGGAGCAGACTATTTCCTGGTGGATAAAAGGAGAAGACTGTTTCCTGGTGCAAATTGGGAGGACCAGTTTGAACATAGATTATAGACGGCATAAACATTAGGGGTTGTATGTCTCTAGGAAATTGATACTCTGAAAGACTAAATAAAACCATGGGATGGCCAATTGAAAAATGTTATAGCAGAAAATCTATAAACCAGACAATAAAATCTTGTAAAATATGCAGTTGGTTTTGAAAATGTAATTCTGAAAGCAAAAAAAAATAAAAAGGACAAATTGCAAAAAAATTGAAAATTTGCAAAGAATAAAAATCTATTACTATATTACTAACATGACAGGATTACTAATGTTTATCCTCATAAGAGTTATCATTTGGGCTAAACAGAGCTATCAGTCAAGCATCATTAATGAAGACACGTCACTTCAAAAATGATTGAACCCTCTTCTGGTTACGCTCAAGAAGTCCTGTCGACCCCCCCCCCCCCCCCACACACCCCTAGTTTCCACAGACACACAAGCAGGCTGTAGAAAGAGGAAATCCCAGTGTTTTATTGAAATAGGGAAGTTTTGGGTCCTGGAAGTCCTGGTGGAAGGCACTTCCCAAACATTCCACCTCGTTGATATTCCTATTTTTCTTTCTTGCCAGTGTCCGTACATCCCACACATTCACCTCTTAGAACTTTTGTATCAGTTTTTCCTGCACAAATATTTGAGTTCACTTTCACCTCAAAAGCTCTGTGTCTATCACAGGAAGCTCACTTCTCTTTGTTTAACAACGTCTAAAATTTACAATTGAATATATTGTCGGAGCAACTGGAAGTTAGATGAAGCTTCAAGTGCAGAGCTGTTGAAGCATCACATCCTGATTCTTAGGAGTGAATTATCTTTCTGTGAATTATCACAGAAGCCGTGAGGCATTTTTTAATTCAATATTGCAATTATTTTCTTGCTTGTCTATTGTTGCTTTTTAATGATTTGATCAGATATATTTTTTTATTGCAGTTAAGAAAATATACAGTCATATATGCATGCTAATGAGTTACTTTTTTTCTCCTCAGTCAGGTCATGCATTAATTATCTCAGTATAACGCTTCAACATATTACAGTATATCACACTTTCTATGTTAAATTTAGTTGCATAATTTTTCTGTAAGTGAACTCAGATGAAAGCAAACTTTAAAGATACTTTTACAGTTTGAATTAGAATTACTGTATATTAAAGCAATTCTGATATTTTATTGCTGCAGTTTATAGATTTTTCTCTCATTAAAATCATAAAGTTTTTATTGTATTATGTAATTTGTCAAGCAACAAGTAACAAAATATTATATAATGAAATAAATATTATTTTATTTTATGTAATCATCAATCATAACTAGATTTTTTTACTGATATTTTGCTTTGGTGTTCTTGTCATTTGGGTTGAATATGTATGTATGGGTGATTACCGGGTGGGATCACTTTGTGGTAATTTACCTTAAAGGAATCTTGCTATTTTTTAACCATGTATTTTATCTTTTGTTAAAATTATAGCCATGGATATGCCCGCTGAGTTAACAGCTCTCAACATCACCCCACAAGGAGCCTTGTTAAGGTGGAAACCGCCGGTGTCCAGTGTTGACAACTATGTGCTTACAGTCACACACAACCAGGGTGAGTTTCATCGTTGTTGACGAAAGACGAACATATTTAGATAGATTAACAAGTGGATGAAATATAAATGTTTCATAGGTCTGTCTCTTCCCTATTGTTGCTATTTGCTACAACCCTCTCAGACTCCCTATAACACACACTCGGTCCAGCTTATAATTCTTAATGTTCCTAAAATAAATCAAATCAAAATATGGAGGATTATCTTTCCATTATGCAGAAGCAAAAGATTGGAATGACCTCCAAAAAGTACAAGAACTCAGCACCTTTAGGTATCGATCTCAGCTTTTAAAAAACCATTTAATTAATGCACTGACTGAATCATGTTCTAACTAAAAAAGTATTTATTTCCAGAATTTTTTTTTTTCTAATGTAAATTGTTTCATATATTCTATCTATATTTGTGTGTCTTCAGTCCCCAGGTCGTTATTGAAAATTAGAACTTGTCCTTAATAGCTTGCCTGATTAAATAAAGGTTAAATGAAAAAAAATAAAATAAAAATGTAAGTTACCTTTTTTGAGGTTGTTTAAATGACTATATTCAACACTTTATACACAATTCTCTATAAACCGATTTTTTTCAAGTGAAATTAAACTTTTTTTCAATAATTAATTTCTTCTTCTTCTTTATTTTTCTTTTCATGAAGCATTAGGAATATCAGAAACACAAAGTTATCTACAGAACAAGAATTTATGCACAGACCACAAGTTAAACTAATTCTTTAATAACACCTTAGAATTAGTTCCTTTTTTTTTTAGTTCTGAACTGGATGGAAAAGAGAGAAAAACACAGTTAGCAGAGGAGGAAGGACATAAAGAGGGGAAGGGGTTGAGGGTACAGAGCTGCTTGAGGCTCAACTTTATCAATGTCATAAATAATTGTTTACAGGAGGGCCACATTTTTGTGCACAAACACACACCTACACACATTTAACCTTTATCTGCACCAACCTATACACACATAAATGTATGCTAAACCACACCGACATTTGTACACACCACATATACTGAACAATTTAGCTTAAAATACTCACATATGCAGAATTTGTACACTTAAATAGATTCAAATGTCATACATCAGGCAAATATGTACTAAAAAATGGCAATAAATTGCTATTTTGCTTCATCATATGTAGTACAATCATACACTAAGTTATAATAATTCAGTCAGTGCAATTGTACTGTATTAAATTGAATAAATAAATAAATTTTAGCTGGTATTGAGAAGATGTTTCTGTGTAGGCCATATCTGATTTCATTCGTCACCCCTCCGTTTTTTCTCTACCCTTATATTTAGCCATCCAAGCAAACAGATATGAAAAATAGTGTCTTCAAATCCGGACGTTACCATCTGTCGATGACGTCATGAATAGATGATGGTTATCTACATTGGCATGTAGCTGCTAATGCTTAGAAAATCCGAGTTGTAGAGTACCTGAAACCATACTCGAGTAAAAGTACTGATACCTTAATGTAAAAATTACTCCATTACAAGTTACAAGTCACCAATTCCAATAATACTTAAGGAAAAGTAAAAACATTTTGAAAGTGTTTCCTCATACTGAATTTAGGCTGAAAGAACACCAAAAAATGTTAACAATAATAAATTGTTCATAAGATTTTATTTACCAATATTAGTAAGTTTATAAGTTTAACCAATAACAGAACAAAATAAATAATAAACAGAAAAAAAAGCCAACCACACTCAAATATAAAAGAAAAGCATAACTATTTTTTAAAAGTAAAAAAAAATGAGTAAAGCATAGTAAATTTGAATTAAGGGCCGAGTTAGATGTGATTCACCTCTCAGTCTTAGAGAGAGGACAATATTTTCCATTTTAACTAAATCTAGTTCTTCTGGTTGGCTTCACCTTCCGTCCGCTAGACTTGGATTTAGCTCATAAATAGCATGCAGTACTTTCAGTATCCTGTAGATTGTCAAATTCGCCCAACAAACCAGTTGTGGTGACTAATAACGATAAGTGTCTGTTCAAATATAGTGGACAAAAGAGTACATATATTGGATCAAAAATGTTGTTGAGTAGAGAGTAAAAAATGCCTATATTGGTGATACTCTGTAGCCAAAAAAATTCTTAAATAAAGTAACAAAGTCTATTTACTCAAGTACTTTACACCACTGCAGAAAATACACAACAACGTTGGTTTTATAACTTTGAAAAGTCATGCAAAAGCAAAGAGTCATTACTTACTTTGAAATGTAAACTTCACAGTACACCCAGGTAAAGAGATGTGTTCCTCCTCCATGTCACAAGTGGAACGTGGATCGCCCTACTGGCGGAGGGATACATGCTACAGCTCCCCCTTACTACTTTGGACAGATTTAAATGCCCCTACAATTGGAGCATAAGAGAAACCAAAAAAATCTTCATCTTTGATTAATTGACTTTAGTTTAACTGAAGCAATTTAACAACTAAGGATGAAAAATAGAAAAATTATATATAAATTAAAAATTTGATTTAAAAATTAAGACAATAGTAGAAATTAATACTCCTGATCATGTTTGCTTCTGTTGTGTATTTTAGATATTACCATTTAATTGGCTCCTTAAACTTAAAATGTGCATTTGTATGTGTAATATGGTGTAAAACACGTTTGTTTTTTTCTTTTACAGTGACGGCTGATACTTTCTTAGTGGAAGGCAGCAAACAGGAGCACCAACTTTCTAATCTTAAGCCAATCACCACCTACTCTGTGGCGCTCTATGCCACTAAAGGACCTCTAACAAGCGGCACTGTCGTCACCAACTTTCAGACGCGTACGTATTAACCTCATTCAACTCATTCATAAGGTGATTGAATTTGAGCTTTTTTATGTCAGATTTAAAAATTAAACCATTTTAGAGACGGTGTTTTCATATATTTTAATTACTATTTTACATTGTTTCTTTAAGCAGTCTTTTTCAAGGAGAGACATAAGAAACAAAGGAAAGCAGCTGTGTTGAAAAATGTTTTATGTGGAGGTTGGAAGCTACTCGAGAGTTTGTCAAACCCTTGTCAACATGTACTTGGAGAGTTCTTTTTGTTTTGAGCTATTATAGGTTTTTACAGGAGTGTGAGGGATCAGGATTTTTCCAAAGACTGTTCTGTCTGTGGGCTGCTCGTGTGAGAGCTTGACTCTCATTGCAGGTCAGAACCCACGAGGAAAAGGATTTCCACCAGTGCTGCCCTTTATTGCTGAAACTATTCATAACTGAAAGAAAATGGACAGGCACAGCCACAGGCTGGAATATTTATAGTTTAGTCAACACAGGATCACATCTTAGCTTTAGTTGGATGAGCTTATCCTGTTTGCTTCCTCACTCGGATAGCCCCAGCAGGAACCGGGGAGGTTTGCAGCCGAGTTTGAAGCATACAGGATGATAATTGGCCGCTAAGTCTGAGGTCATGGTTCTTATTCTGAAAAGGAAGGATCTTCTCCTTTGTACTGGGAATGAGTTGCTGCTCCAAGCGGGGGAGTTTAAGTGTTAGTGTATTTTGTTGAGGATAGAATGAAACACAAGATTTACAGACAGCTTAGAGCAGTCTGCTGTGCTGAAGAGGGAGCTGAGCTGGAAAGTAAAGCTGCTAATTTACTACTGCATTTTTCAATATTTTACTATAATTATAACCTTTGGCCATTAACTAAAAGCATTACATTGTGAAAAGGGTTTCTGGAATGCTGGACTGGCCATTAGGGAATCATTGAGAATCTTAGAAAAAAGTTGTTTTTTCCTTCACTTTAGCTTTGTCCTTTAAAGTTTGTTTTTTCTGGTTTTGGGATATTATCAAGATGGCTTCTAAAAATCCTCCAGAGAATGTGTTTTAGGTTTGGACCACAGAGATAAGACCTTATGCTTTGTTCACATCAGGCATATGTTGCACGTTCAAAAACTCGCTATACCTACAAATTCTCCCTCCCAACTCGTCGTTTATGGACTTATGGTTCGGGCCCCTCTGCGTCACTTTTTGACGTTTTAGGTGTCCCCAACGTGCTGGCTGCTATCATTAAACCACGGGTAGTCAACCCTCCGGATGCGGTACCTATGGCGGAACCGGTACCGGATTAGGTTAAGGGGGCCGATCTGGTACCAAGGATTGGGGACCCCTAACTAGCATATGTATTTTTTTCCTGTCACCAAGCAACCCTCGGACCAGTACCGGTTTGGGACCCGGAGATTGGGGACCCCTGATTAATGGGAACAGCCAACACATCAAAAACAACAAGTTGGAGACACCCAAAACTTAAAAAAGTGGCACGGAGGGGGCCCCAACCATATGTCCATATATGGCGAGTTGGGAGTGACAATGTATTGGCTGTTTGCAGTTTCATGAGCGCTCATTCAGCTCATAGTGTTCACACAGCACAATAAACAGCTTTATTCTCTTCTTTCGTTTTTCTACTCTTCTCTCAACTCGCCACCTACAGTTGAAAGAGTCTTGGTGCGAAATGTTGAAGCGGTGTGTGAATCTTGCTCCAGGCTTTTTCTTTCACAGCTCTACTCCAGTTTGAAAGACTTTATGTCATATCATTCCGACTGAGCCCAAACCACAATTCATAATTATCATTGCTAATTTATAAATTAAATTATTAATACTTCTGTGAATTAAAAAAGATGCCGTCCCCTATCGGAGGATATACTGTTTATTTCAGAAACACATATTTTGCATAATTAATTAATTAAGTCTTCTTGTGAAATTCTAAAGGTGAATTTATTGATAGAACACCATATTTTCTTCAATTCCTTAAATGTGTATTTTTTTACATAAAAAACAATATCATACTCCACAAACTACACTAATAGTTAAAGTCCTATTGGTTGTAATGCACCTATTTGTGAATTTTGTTCTCCACATTTGACCCATTCCCTGGGGGAGTGGCGAGCTGCTTCAAAACTTCCAGTCTCAGGACAGACGCTCTACCACAAGGCCACCGAGCTGTCCACTTGGTTAAGTGCAGGAATGACACATGGGAAATCAGGGTTTGATTTCCTGGAGCCGGAATGACCTAGTCCAGTGTGGGTCCTTAGGCAAGATCCTTCACACCTTACTATGTAGCCACAAGGGGGCCCGAATCTGGGTTTCCCTGTGCCTGACCCCAGTCCGGATGCAATACAAGGTCGGACATCTGAGATAAAAAAGATCGTCACCAACGCGTCAAGTTCAGCAGTTCATGAAAACCCCAAACCTGCATCTACAGGCTTTTACATAGACTTTTCTTTAAATTTGGACGCCGAGCGCTAGTTTTTGAGGTCGGTGTGACCGTCGCTTTAGACGGACGGGACTGTATGTGGACATTTGATCTTGATCAACTCTATGGCAAACAATGTGGATACAGGAAAGAGAAGTCGTATCATCTCAGAATATATGATTATATTCTCAAAGCTTGATAGAATATAGATTTAAAGGCGAATGTGGATATGAGGTAGAATAATGGTTGAATATCAATCCATCCATTATGCTCAGTTTACGGTTTCAGAATACATTCATAACAGCTCTCTTTGAAATGGAAATAAAGCCTTCCTTTTCTTCAAGCTGACCTCACATTTGAGGTTTTTTTTTACTTTTTATTTTTTTAGAGAAAAGCATGGTGGTGAGGGGAGGGAACTCTTCCATTTTAGCTGACTTGCAACTCCTAGAGTTTTGTTGCCAACTTCCTGCAGGGAGTTAAAAAAAAATGTTAAGCTGCAAATAGTTTGTTTCCCTAGAGAAGCAATGGAGCTACCTGGCCTGCAATGCAGCACCACTTGAAATGTAAACAAGCTATAAGAACAGAATTGAGACTAAACACAACAGAAAATCTTTTTTTAATCCAAATATTTAATATACATATAAAAAACAATGTATTGCATTAATGTTTATATTTGTTAACAAGCATATTAACATCTACTGAAACAGAATTTTGCATTGTCACTCATGCATAAAGTATACAACAAAGATCCAAGATGTTCTTTGCTCCTCCAATGCTGTAGGGCAGAACAGAGCATGGATTTGCTGTAAGTGTGTCAATAAACCTGTAGGGTGCAGCATCAGGACTTTTTTCCCTCAAAAGTTGCACGGTGTGGTTCTGAAGCAGCTTGGGTTTTTGCCTCGGGCAAATTCACTCCAAACTCTCCTCTTTGCAAGGAATGACCGCTACAGTCGCAGAACCATCATCTGTGATTCAGTCCTGACAGCTTAATGTAGAATTGATACTTGTAGCTTTGAAATCAGTACTGCATACTGTTTCCTACTTTTCCTACAAACTTCAAGATGTGAGGATTTTCTTAACAACATTATGTTTCAGATTCATTTTATTGGTTCTGTAAATGAGATGCAAGCTTGGGGGGCAAAAACAAACAAATCCATCATGTCTTTTTGCCAAGTGGCCAAAACAGGATTGCCACAACTAAAAGATATGCAAGAGGAAAAATTGCAAAAAGCTCGAGGCACAACATGATAAATGATATATTATTATGCAATAAAGTTGTGTTTTATATTAAAAACAAGTGTGTTCAGATAATTATCTAATTAGTTATTTAGTAGCATCCCGAGTCACACCTAGTGCAAACAAAAGTGGGGAATACAAATAAAGAAAAACATGCATTCTTTGTGAAACTTTTGTTTTCTAATGTGGCACTATACCTCAACCACAATTTCAGTAAATACGAAGTTTCTAGTTAATTCTTTTTAGGCAATTAAGTTTTGTCATTTATATTTAGAATTTTAACATGGCAGATAACGAAAAAAAAATAATGGTGAAAGTAGTTTATTATCAGAGTAAAGCACGTGTGGATTTAAAAGAAGAAAACAATCTACACTAATGTTGTCATGTTTATGTTTCATAGTAAAAAAGAGAATATGGATAAGGTGTACCAAAGTCATAAAAATATCAAATGCCATGTTTGATGGAGGATACATTTTATTTTGATAGTAAATTATGTGATGTGGTCCAAAATACAAGGTTACAAATTCTACTACAAAAATCATAGTTCAATTATTATATTTATTTTAAATGTATGTTTTAGAAATACATTTCTACAAAAGCATGGACAAAGTGTATTCTTCTAAACAGTGACTTTGTGGCTCTTGCTTAGTTTTGGTCAATTAAAAAATTTGACAAAATGACTCTCTCAAAGGTTGAAGACTTCTGACACCGACAAAGAATGAGCAAACCACCGACATCATACAAAAGTAACTGATCTGTCATGAGAACTTGAACTTTTAAAATTGTGCAGCTTAAACTCAAATATTTCTGAAAAGATAAATAATAAAGCATCAGGCACTTCACGCCAATTTTAACTTTTTTTTAATTTTATTTTGTTTGTTTATTTATTTATTTCTGATTTCATGTTCAAAAACAGCAAAAAAAACAGTCAATTAGCTAATTGGCTAATTATTATCAAAGATGAAAAAGTTGGTTTTTTTGCACAATACAACTCAATTGTCAACTTTATACAAGAAAAGAGAAGAAAAAACACTATGAGCTAAAAATTCAGTATTCGAATAAAAACTGTTGTAAATACTTTTTTTTTTTTTAATAAAAGATAATTTATTTCACTCTCATTACCAAAATGGCTGCCAATGCTGCACCGATCCCGCAAAGTTATCTTTACCCTTTTATATTCTTTCTATTTATCTCCATGTTTTCTTTCTGTCTGTCTGAAAAAAATAGAGCCAACTTGAATGCTACTGGCATCAGCTCACCTGCTTTCTGTGTGAGGGTTTAACTAGAAAGTTGTACCAGAGAGGTAAAGATCAGGAGACTGATTCTTTTAGAGGATCTAATGGGGAGATCAGAAGTGGTGGTTCCCATGCAGACAGATCTCACCACTAGTGTTTCTTTATAAAAATTGAAGGATTAGAAGAATAATAAACTATGTATGCTTCCTGGGAAAAAGACCACTGCTGTTCAGAATCTGAAAATATATTAATGGTGAAAGAAAATAAACAAGTAGATGAGAAGAGTGAATGTTTGGTAATGTTAGACTTTAAATTGGGGAAAAAGGAAAAAAAAAGTGTCAGAGGTGGTCAGGAGAGTTTGGAAAACATCACTGCAGACTTTGATATCTCTGTAAAGTGATGCTTTTATCTCTGAAAGCACACGTCTCACGCTCTCCCTTTAAAACCAGTTTTCTCTCCTGACTTTCAGACTGTCTGGGCTTTTCTTTCTTTCTGCTCTGTCTTCAGTCTTTCAGAAGAGTATCAATGCAGGTTCAGGCTGTTAATTACAGAGATGTCACCGATCGATCTGCATCTGTTCTAAAACTCCAATTGAATGTGGGGAAAACAGTTCAATTTATGTGTTTGAAAACCAAGATTCAATTTAGGTTAAGATGTTGAACACCGGCAAAAACGTTTTTTTTAAGCATTGACCTAGAGGCATAATAAGGAGAACTCTGAGTGGGAAAAATAGCTTATTTCTAAAATGTTGTGCTTTGAATTCATATTTCCTGTACAACTGCTGATGCTATATCTATTAGAATGGGTTGTAATCAGTGTTTCTGCACTTTTCTGGTCAGGAATGTCAACGGGTTTGTTGCAGAGGGTGCACACGGTGAATGTAGTGCAGAAGGCAGTCAAGTACAGTACAAAAATGTCCTCTAATACAAAAAAAATGCTCAAATCAGCAAAAAGGATGCTTTAGAATAACAATAATAAATAAACTTAGACTACAAACATGAACAAGAGCAATAACATGAATCTGAAACAAAAATACAAAGTTGTTTACAATGTGGATGCAGCCAAATGTTGAAAAAAAAAAAAATAACAAAGAACACAAAAGGCAAACTCAGCAAAATAAAACACAACTAAGAAATAATGTTTCTTCAGGACAATTTATATGATATAATTTACACAGTGCAAAAGATTGATCCATCACAGTTATAACCAAACACAAATAAATTGTTGCAACATTTAACAATAATATAAAAAAATGTTGGGTAGCTGCAAAAATATATTTTAGGAAGAATAACAACCTTAAAAAGTCTGTTAGGAAGTCTTGATGTCTGTATTCCAAATTTAAAGCAGTGTTTTGGTTTTTTTTACTGCTCATGAATCAAAGTGCTGTAGTCTTCTGGCTGAAACGCTCCCACCTTCTTTATACGGATAGATAATGTACCCCAGAGTCCTGATGTAACTCCACGAAACAGAATCTCCAAGAGCAAGGTCATTTATTTTTAATGAAAACAGAACTGAAGATGTAGTAGGTGAATGATGTCATTACCATGTCAGTAAAACCGAAAATGCACAGGAGTCTAATTCTACAGTGTGTAAGGATTTGAGTGTCTTAAATCAAGATTTGGAAAAAAATATATTAATAAATAAAAACCTTTCACTCCTTTGACTTTTTCGGCAGCCATGGATGCTCCCGTGAACCTGACAGCCAGTGAAGTAAACCACCGCAGCGCTCTCATTTCATGGCAACCACCACTTGCAGAAATTGACAACTACATGCTCACCTACAGGTCATCTGACGGCAGCCGCAAGGTAAGTGATACGTATGCTGGCCGGGGTTTCACACATTTTTGTTCCCATTCTAACTGTGGGGTTTGTCGACACAGCAAACACTTTCAACATTTGTGAGTTTCTTTTGATATCTGCTGAATGTGAATGTGCCAGGCCTCTGGAATATTCTTGTAGCTCTGACCATAAAATCATGTAATATTGTTCCTAAAGCGCACCAATCAAAGTGTTTGTACGTAATAATGCTCATTCATCATATTGACACTTTAGATCTTGTGAAGTCAGATGTTACAGTTCGCTTTACGCTAATGTGGAATGTGTGCAGAGTCATGGAAACTCCGACCAGCCTGTCAATAGCGGTATAACTTTAATGTGCCTCAGTGGAAACTTTGATTAGGGGTTTGGATTTGGCTGGCTAAAGCTAATCAGGCACACTAGTAGGAGCCGTGCTGTCAAAACTACGGTCGGTTCTGATGTTGTTTGTGATCATTTACCACCAGCCTCATTCTGCAGAACCATCTGTCCTTGTTAGTGCTGCTATACTAGCCATTGGGTGTCACTCATGCACAAATAATAAAACAGTCATATTTTCAAATGAGTCATTTCCAGAATTTGATTGTGTGTTGTGTTGCGAAGATTTTTTTTTTACCTCCAGCATGTGTAATGTAGAATTTTTTAGCAAGTCTGCAAATGTGTATGAATTATTAATTTATTCAACTTTACTTTATATCACATCTAAGCTTTTGTAAATGTTCTAATTAATATATATTAATTAGAACATTTACAAAAGCTTATATATAAGCATATATATATATATATATATATATATATATGTTTGCCCATGTGATTTTTCATAAATAAGCACATGGATAATAAGCAAGTCGTCCACATAACTATCCGAGTGCTTAGTTATAGTCTGGTTGTTCATACCAGATTTAAAAAAATTATTTTTTTTTTTTTGCATGTGTGAACATATGACATCTGAAATCAAGCCACATTTTTTATAAAAAAAAAATAAGCAAACAGTTTCAACTGATCTATTCTTTTCATATTTGTAATAAATTTGAGTCAGAATTTATTGCAAATAATGTGTGTGTTAATAGAACGCTGATTTAATAAATGAAATATAAATTTGCCAAAAGGTATATAAAGCTAAACTTAATTAAAAAATCTCTCAATAAAAAAAAGTTTCAAAAAGTGTTTTTTTTTTTTTTGAAAAAAGTGTCACAAAATAAAACCTAATTTTTAGAGTAAACCTCAACATTGGTTATGTAATGCAATATGAACTTCAACAAAAAATGCAAAAATAATCAGAGAGAAGTTGGCTTCATCTGATATCACTGTCAGGAAATTGCAATTAGCTGAACCTTTATGTTCAGCGCCCCACAGGGATGCAATCAACAACAAAAACTATTCTTTTATCTCAGTTGTTCTTTGAATGAGAGCAGGCAGCTCAATAAAATAATGACTTGCTATCACATTACTCACAGATTTTTCATGGTAATAGCTGACAGCTGGTAAAACCTGCTGTTACTGTGTTTTTCCATCAGCGAGAGGCTGGCAGAGCCAACTAGAGCTGAGAAGCTGCTGGATTTTACAAGCCATACTTGTTAGAGAGAAAATGCTCTGTCACTCTGTTTTAAAGCCTCGTAGCATCATTTCATATCGGTAGGAGTCACTTTGCATGGAATTTGTCTCTATGACTGACATGAAAATAAATTAATAAATAAATATATTCTAAAAAATATGACATGCCGCTCTTTTATTTTAAATCAAAAATGGATTTTCTTTTAGTTGTAAAAGCTAACCCATACTAGATCAATGAAAAGACCTAAAATAGTTCAAGAAAATGTGTCTTAAACCATCAAATTTAAACAATGAGTTTATAAAAACTAAAAATAAAAATCGGAATAATAGTACAATAATAAAACAATTGTCCCGGTATTGAATGGTAACGGTTAAAGAACCACTTTAACATGTCCTTGAAGCATTTTCCTTATGATGGAGAACACATTTAAATCATTTTAGACAAAAAAAAAAGTGTGTTTTTTTTTTTTTTTAAATTAAAATAAGGATTAATCAGGTGCAGATGAAAACTGTAGTTTGTGAAAAAAAAATAAATAAATCAGTTGTGCATCAACTCCATCAACTGCACTTGAAGACAAATAGATCCATTAACGTCTTCATTTTTCTCATCTGAGCAGTAATCTCTCTCAAAACTCGCCGCTGGATAACTCAGATATTGCTCGCCTTTTTGTTAGGGTTGTGAGGAGCTTTAAGCTAGCAGGAAAGAACGTAAACAAAGGGACAATGGGATATCAGGTGAGGCTTACTTCTGCACCAACAGTCCCGCTCATACGGAGAGAAAACGGAATCACCCCGATTTGTGCATGTGTGTAATCCTTGATTTCTAACTCGTAATAACTAACTCCTACTAAATTATAAAAAAACAAATACACATGCCCAACTTTAAATTACAACAGCTAGAACACAAATCTTTAAGAATTTTGCACGAATCTCTTGTTACGCACACACAAAATCATATTTGTGCACAAATCTCCAAGATTTGTGTGTAAGTGATGCGTTTAAATGCAGCTAGAATGCTGAGTCATCAGAGTTTTCTAATCAGCCACTTTGAATTTAGATTGTGAATATCTGGTGAAACTTGATATTTTCCCAGTTTCTTAAATAAATATGGCACGATAACTAATATAAAAAAAAAAAAAAATTAAATGTGCGTTTTTAAGACAAACAACACTAAAGTTTATCTATTCTCTATTTTAAATTGTGAATGTGTAAAATTGTCTTTTTTTGAATTTCATAATTTATTCCAATTTACAATATGTGTTTTATGTGACAAAGTAAGAATTACCCACATATAAATCCAGTGTTACACACAAATCAAGATTTACGCATGGACGTATCCCAAGTTTGAAGCTGCAAGTTTCTCTGTTCTCCGCGCTCTCTCACGGCTGCGCTTCCCCTGCAGCGTCTTTCCCGCGAGACTCTTCAGCGAGCAGCAGGTGCGAGGTCCTCCCCGACACCCACAGGGCGGTCAGAGTCGATCAGCCCTACGCCCCGCGCTTTTGTGTGTGCACAGAAAGCGGTTTGTGCGTAATTTTGAAAGATTTGTGTGTAGTTAGTTTCAGGCTGTCGTCAGTTGTAAATTGTATTTTTATTTTCATTTTTTAGATTTTTGTTTTCATGCACAAAATGTGTTGTATGAGTTATAAATCAAGAATTAGTTACGCACAAATCCAAAGTTACGCACAATAAAAAATTATGCTTGCGGAAATCTCAAGTTACGCACAAATCCAAAGTTAAGTGAATCAAAAATTTGCACACACAAATCCCAGGTTACACACAAATCAAAAATTATGTGCAATTATGTGTGAATTTCTCACGTACAAATCAGGGTCAGTCCATTTTTCCACCATACACTCACAACTCAGAGGTAAGCCTAAGTTTTGGAAAAACTCCTGCTGCGCTACACAAACTGTCATAGAAAATAAGTTTTTCTTTATTTTTGCCAAAAATAAACAGAAAAAAAGGAAAAATGAACAACATAATCATAATTATAAGACCACTGAGAACACTTTTAAAATAGATCATAAGATGATCACCGTGGGACGTTAAAGCTCAGCTTGATTCAGATTCTAGAAGGTATTTAATTTTATCATTTTTCTTTTTTTCCAGTCTCTGTTTACTATAATGAATTGCTTCAACAACAAGCACATCATATAGATCTTATCATCTTTATGAACACAAATATCACACAGCTCTTGCAAACAGCAACTCCGATAACTGGCGTGTCAGATTAATCTGCTCTTTGTTTGATTTTCCTCTTGACTTTTACAACCTGAGGTCTGGCTAAACTGAAAATGTGCCACAGCTGTTATCTCCGTTCTTACAGTTAGGTTAAAAACCTGCTGTGCGTCGTTTATCTTCTCTTGTTACCAAGGTTTTTTTTTTTTTAATTTACACAAAGTATCTATGAAATTAATTTCTTATCAGTTTACCAAAGAGTTTGTAAGTGTAACGCTGATGGTTATGTTCGTGTCTGGAATGATAAGATTTTCACTCAAGGACGGCTATGAATCCAGAAAACCACTCAAACACAATCGATGGCCAACGATGGGATGGAACATATTAGCCTTGATAAAAAAAAAAAAAAAAAAAAAATTCTGCACTGTATTGTTGCAATAAAACTGTTATCTTGACCTTCAAACCCTAGCGGGTGAATCTCTGCTCTTCGGAGACAGTGAGACACCATTTACCAGCTGCTCTCCTGCATAATTCACACAGACACGTTGCTCCTGAATGTGTGATTTTGTTTTTTCCAAACATTCTTAATATTTCATTCTTTCTTTTTCATATTTAATGAGAATTCTGGGAAAACTGTAACATATCAGTTCTCAGAAAGAAACACATGCGTGAACCAATTTTACTTAATTAAATGGGCATCATTCAGATTTATTCAAGCGAAATCAAAGACGCAATTTCACCAAAAAAGAAAAATCCTCTTCTACTGATGCTCGCAGGTCTTGTCTCTTTGAGATGAACTCAATAAAAAAGGATACTGTAGAATATAACTCCATTGTGCTGTGACCTTTTCGCCAAAAAAAAAGAAATCTGCTCCCACTTGCTTTTCAATTTTTCTCCTCTCTGTCATGCCTGCTTCATCTTTTAAAGAAAAAGTTAATAATAACTATTTTTTATATTAATGTTTAAAGATTGAGACTTAAAGCTAATTTCAATTAGTTATTCCCAAAAGATGTTTTGTAGCGGCCATCTTCTGTCCTTTAGATCTTCAAATTTCCCTTTTTTAATTCTGAAACATGTTTATCACAGAAGCAAGCCATTTTATCAGAGTTAAATATTTATACTGACCTATAAAAGTTCCCTTTAAAGTTCATTTTGCTTTCTTTCCATCTCTCCATCCAACCGTTTATTCATCCAAAGCACCTAAACTGTCTCCTCTTGAAGTGGAGAGCTAGCTGCTCTTCTCAGAGCTGCTTCTGTATAAATTAGCTCTGTATTCTGTCTCGAAGGGAGACCTCAGAAAGGCTGCAAAAGCAGATCATTTATACCACCTTCATCCTTGATAGCATCCGTTTCTTCACAGTCCGCAGCTTGTGGTTGTTGGTGAGGGTTGCAACAAAGGTTGACGGGTAAATTGAGAGTTTCACCTGCCCACTTATCTCTCTCTTCTTACCAAAAGGGATCAATACGCTGTCTGTCGTACTGCAAACACCCGTCAGTCTAATGCTGCACCCTTCTATCATTTGTAAACACCTGCTTTGTATTTTCGGTTTTTCTTCCATTCGTGAAGTGCCCCATATGGAGGGGATTCGTTCCTAACCCTGTAGTGGCATCCCGCCAATTTTTCTGGCTTAGAACCACACCTGCAAACTTGGAAGTCCAAATTCTCATACCAGCTATTCTCCACAAGCACAGAAGCATGGTCTTAAAGCATCCAAACAGACCTGGATTTAGCCAACCCCACTATAAGCTGAAGGTAGAATATAGAGGAGGGGACAAGTCTCTGGATTCTTAGGGTTTGGGGTCGGGCTGTCACCTTATCGTGTTAAGCGTGATTAATTAATTATAGAATATATATTTTTTTAAATTATTATTGAGTTAATCTAGTTTTTGTGTCAGGTGATATTTCTGTGTTATGCACAAAATATACACTTTAAATAAATCATTAGACCTTCAGTCCTGTTATAGGTTGGTAGGGTTGGACACCGAAGTTCGGTTCCAAGTAGGAACCGTTATGATTTACGCTGTTCTACCAAAACTGAAAGAAGCGTCTACAAACGGTGCCGCATTTCGATGCTTAGTTTCATTGAAGGTGTATTTCTCTCATGACATGTCAATCACTTCTTCTCTGACCAGTACTTTGAAGTTCTGGCCAATCTTTATGCCTTTCCTGTTAAAGTGGGCGGGCTCATTTAAGACCGCTGACGAGGCGAGCACAAGAGCGAGCACGTGCCGCGCAGTACTTGAATGTCTGCCTGCATTTCACAGCAGAACATAGTTGGCAGGTCGCTACATCGCATCAGCCAATCAGGGACTCGGCTTTGTGCACGTGATGTTCTCAGTGACCCGATCAGCGGGTAAAATACTAATCCAATAGGAACGTTATTGTCCTGTCGCAGCGCGGCGGTTCTCTGGCTGCAGACAGACTTCAGCGGAGCACGCTTGCTCCACACGCCGGGAGAGAGACGCCCGCTATGGGGAGCGCGGAGCGAGGGAACCTTGTTCTATTCTTCTGAACTGTGATATTTTACTTATAATTTTATAAAAAGTCCCTCATTTTCCTCCTCTCTGGTTAATGCGTGACACCCTTCAAACTCAGTCATAGAGACACAGAAACAGCAGAAGGGGCTGTCATCCAGACATTGATAACATCCCTGACAAGCTCAGGATCACATGTTTGACAGCCAGAGAGAAGAGAATTTAGCGCATGGCGAAAGAGTGGCGGGCCGCTAGTTTGTGCGAAAGACAGACAGACTGCCGGCTTGTGGTGAAAGAGGGGAGGACCGCCGGTTTGCAGCTCGAGGGTTGGGAGCTCTGATTTAATGGGAACAGCCATCACCTCAGTAAAGTCAGTAAATTTGAGTTGTTTATTAGTAGCCGTGTTTCCATTGACTATGAAATTGCACAAACTGTATTTGCGATAATAAATTTGCCTAATGGAAGCATGGCAATTGCGTAAAAACTTTCATTTATCAAAAGAAAAAAAAGGGTTTTGTATTTAGAGGAAATGGTTTTTGTGGCATATCAAAACTGATTTTTTTTTTCTTTTTAATAAAATTTGTTTCAGACATGTTAAAAGTAAAGTACAAGCAGTATGGAACTTATAGTGGATAGTAATAATATTCATAGTAGCAACAGCAAACAAAAAATAGTACAGACACATGTTTGTATTATTTCAATGCAGCTCATGTTTTTAAACCAAAACATTTTTTTTCTTTATACATTCATGAAATTATAGCTTGAACTTTATCAAACACAATTTCCCGGACGCTTCTGCCCTTGTGTGCTTTAGGAGCTGATCCTCGATGCAGAGGACATGTGGATCAGATTGGAGGGATTGGCTGAGACTACAGAATACACTGTCAAGCTTCAAGCTGCAAGAGGACTTGACACCAGCGCTGTCGTCTCCACCACATTTACTACAGGTATAACACACAATCAATCCAGCGTATTTTTATTCCATGAACTTGTGTGATAGGAATAGTCATAATAATGTGAGTGTTTTGTCTTTACACGTTTTAAGATGAGTTTTGAACAGCAATCCTCCACAATTTTTCCTTTTCTGACTGAAAATCTCAAAAATGTCCCCAAGATTTTGTGATGGTTCTCAGTTTATTCTATTAAAATTGAAGTCCATCACTTTTGTCCAAGTAACTAAAAACATGTTCAAATATTTATAGAATCTTCAGCTATTTTGGATTTGGTTTCCATGTTTGAAAGTGCCAAAAATATGGGATGACTTTGATCAGTGTCACCCTATGAAACTAAAATGTCACCAATTAAAAATCAGTGTAAATTTAACATTAAAGGCATCCAAAATATTCAAAACTTATGAAGTGTTGTTACCTTTAAGCTTTGTTTTGTCTCGGCTCCTGCTAAAAATATACATCAATTTAAGTACTAAATATTTTATAACTGAGAATATCAGCATGCACTTTTTTTTTTTATTTGCTCTTAAGAAAATGATCGATTATGCTATAATAATAATAAAAAATACAAAAATTAAACAATGTGTCTGAAAATTTTAACTTTTTTTTCAATAAAAAATGATTATTTTATTCATTTTACTTTTTTACAAAACGCTAAAATGTCTTTTAAAAAAGTTTTGTGAAAGCTTTAAAAATCCTGGATATTTGTATCAGCTAATGTTGATATTCTAAATCTGAGTGTGTTCAAACTGACACACGTAGAGGGCGCCAGATAAGATTTGTCATGTGTGGTCCTGTGCTTTTCTCCAGGGAGTCGACTGTTTTCGACTCCTCAGAACTGTGCCCAACACCTGCTGAATGGCGAGACGCTGAGTGGCGTCTACACCATTTACATCAACAGGGACCCCAGCCAGGGTGTGCAGGTGTACTGCGACATGAGCACGGATGAAGGAGGCTGGATTGTAAGTCATCGTAAAATGAAGACTCCTTCTTTAGAAACCCAATCCAATAAAAATCATGTTTTTAGTGTTTTTAAACTTGTTTTCTTAAGCATTTTTTCTGATATTGTAGTGCATATATAAAACAATGTAATGGTGTATTCACACCAAATGCGAGGAGTCAAGAATGTCTACGGCAGGGGTGGACAAACTTTTTGATTTGTGGGCCAGAAAGGGTTCTAAAATTTGCCATAAGGGCCGGAAAAAGGAGCAGATGGAAGGAGTGATTTGATGATGAACCTCATAAACTAAAAATATAATATGGAATTTAGAGGAAAAACATGCTTTAATTTGGATTAAAATTCACATACATTCATTTAAAAACAGAAAATGTGGGAATTTTAATTTCTAAATTTTGATTTTTGTTCTCTTTTTGGCGATCCAATGGGTTGATGTTCTTCAGAGGAAAATGTAAACTCAAAGAAATCCGAAAAATCACCTTCTGACTCAGAAAAAAACACACACGAACGCCAGAGAAACACCATTCATGAGAAGAAACCAGAAATACAATGAAAATAAAACAATAATTAGGGTTTTTGATTCAATGTATTTTAATTTTGAGGGCCAGATTAAGTAGCTTAAGGGGCCGCATGTGGCCCCCGGGCCGTAGTTTGCCCACCCCTGGTCTACGGCAATCCCCTGGGCCCCAGCAGGTTAAGAAAATGGATGGAAGTACAGGACAAAAATCCTCGTATTGCATTATTTATGTATTTAATCTGATCTTTGGTCTAGTCACTGAAAATGTCACGTGCCCAAAGCTTAGTCCCTGATTGGTTAACGCTTTGCCATGCCCGACGCCCATGTCACGACACGATCGTATCCTTACATCAACTCCCAAGTGAAACTTGACGGCTCTGCTGCACCCGCCACGTTCAGTGTGTTTCTGAGTATTTCTTTATTCAAATCATGCTGGATCAGGAGCAGATAAAAACCTGTAATTTGAAAAAACTCAGATTTCTGCCAATTTAAATTCTCCGCTCCAACTCTGATCCATCCACTTGTGGACAAATAGATCCTTTAGCACCTTCTTTTCCCTCGTCTGAGCTGCTATCTGGCTCAAAACTGTACCGCTGCATAGCCATGAAATTGCTCGCCATTTTTTGCTGTACTGATGTTATACAGTTCTATAAGCGCCAACGTTGAAAGGCTGGGATTATAACAGGGGATTGCGTCTGCACATATAGTCCCAACCACAACCCAGAGGGGAACTTTGGTAAAATATGTCTTAAAAAAAATGACACAGGCTTTTTGAATTGGGCTTAAAATGACATAATCATAATTAAAAGACCGCTGGAAACGATTTTACAACAGAGAAAAATATAGTTGGAGTAGAACTTTAGAGCCATATGATGAGGAAAAAAAACAGAATAAGTTTCCCCTACATGTGTGTATATATATATATATATATATATATATATATTTATATATATATAACACACACACACTTCCCCTTAGCATGTTTCTGTCTGTGCTTTTTTTTACACAGGGTTATTGTTTTGCTCATTTTCTTATAAATCTTGCAGGTCTTTCAGCGTCGTCAGAATGGCCTGACTGACTTTTCCAGGAAGTGGAGTGACTACCGGGTCGGTTTTGGGAACTTGGAGGACGAATTCTGGCTTGGTAAGTTTCTTTACAAAATAACGTTGGAAGAAGGGTGTTTCATTCTCAAGATATGAACAAATAAACACAATTTCCAATTTCTAAGCACGCGACTCGTCTTTTATGGCAGCAGAATTCGCAGCTTCGATTAAGTTATCTGCTGCCTTATTCCCCCTTCTCACTCTGCTGAATTAAGTTCTGATGCAATTCATGTCCAATATTGAGCTGCAACATGCCACCTATTTTGTTCAATCTCATCTCCAGTTTTGTGAAAGGTGCGTCACCCTGTCTGGCCTGACACCATCTCCATGATTGAGGTGGATTAAATGCATAGAATCAATAGAGGTTCATTGCTCCTATTTGGCTTCAAATCTGCTTTACAAGGAAGAAAAAAGGCTTTTAGATTTGTGAGGTAGAGGTGGTAAGACCTTCCTCGGGTCTGAAGATGTGTCATTTGAATTTGTTTCATTCTTTGCTCATTTTATAATTTAGCATACAGGATGTAGTTTATTGACCAATGAAATTTTGCACAAAAAAAAAAAATCCCATTTTAGTTTTTTTTCTTTTTTTTTGGTTCTGTTCTACAGGCATAATAGAGGACTTATTTCTTTTATGAAAAAAACACACCAGTTAAGGACTGAAAAAATGTCAATATGTAAATAAATCAGGAAACAGCAATGGTTTTAAATGTAACTAAAATACCTCCAAGTTGTAGAATGTATTAATAATAATGAAAATAATGCATGTATATGATAATAAGACTGTTAACACATTCATTGTTATGCAAATGTAGAGCAACCAGCCAGTAAAAATGCATGGGCTTGGTCTATTTCCTGAAAACAAAGATGTACAGAAAAACAAACGTAAACAGACTTTATAAATGCATTCAATTAGCGTATCCTTATTGTGTTCGTCATTGAACACTTATCAAATTCACTGCTTTGGTTTCTGAAGTTTTGAAGAGATGTTTAGACACAGAAGGAGCACAGTTTGAGCATTAGAAGCACATCTCCTAGAAACAGGACTTTCTGTTACCCATAGTGCAATGCAACTACAGGCTATCCCACCAAAATAAAATACAGGAAAATCACTACTGACAGAATAATCACTTTTAACTTAACTTGGACTCCTAACCAAAATTAGATGAAATATTTCTCAATAACATAAATTAGAACAATTTTTTTTCTTTTTTTACACTAGAATCATTTTTACTGGGGGAAGAACAATAAATATAGAAGATTTGTGGGATTCATGGCAGAACAAATATATGAGGCATTTTCCATCAAAAGGTACTTTTTTGTGCTGTTTCATTCTGTAATATTCAAACGGAGTTGCATCATAAAAAGTAGAAGAAAACAATTAGCAGAAAACGTTATATTCTTGTGTTGTGTGTTTAAATCCAAAATATTTTGCAGCTCATAAAGAAGGTTTTTGAGCATTAAAGCTGAAATAAACTGTTTTTAAAAGTGTGCCCAGTGATCTTTTAACCATTTATAGCCTACATTTAAAGAACCTGTGTCATTTTTTTTTTGGATATAGTTTCTCCAGAACAATAGGAGTTTATCAGAAATTCACCTGTGAGTTGTGTGCTTTACTGTTTGTAAGCCTGCCCCTACTTCCCAACATCCATCTTTTTACACTCTCTCCTGCCAGTGCAACAAAAATAGTGAGCAATTTTGAGCTCAGATGTGGAAAATTAAGACGTAAACGGATGTATTTGTCTACAAGTGGAGGCATTTGTCTGGTCCTGATTTGCCACAATTTGAAAATAGAAATACTCAGAATGTAGTTTTAATCTTAACTTTTCTTATGTATGTTTATCTATTTTGAGAAAAATGTTACAAGAAAGTGTTAAAAACACCTAAAAAAACCCACATTTTTTTAGTCTTTAAAATAATATTACAATGTATAGAATAGATTTCCTTCATTCAAGCTGTTGAGTTGATGTTGAGTCAGATTTCATCAGAGAACTATCCGTCATGTCTTCGTGTTGCTTTCGTCTGTCACCAGAGTGAAGTTAAGGTCTAATCCTGTTCTGACTGAGAGATCTGTAGCTGTCGTGTACATTCTGGCACAGATTCTGTAGATTTGTCATAGTTCTGACACTACATTTCAATCTAGAAACCTGGCACATTTCCATTGACCTGTTTCCACCTCCGCTGAATCAGCCATAAAATGCGACCTCACCTCCTCTGGACATTCACTTACCTTCATCTCCGGGGACTTGTTTTACTTTTCAGGAGCCTCCCAGGCTACACTCTGCCTCCTTTTATTCTCCCTATCTTTCTTCTTCCTTAATGCTGTCCTTTCAGTGAATAAAATGGGTTTGGTGTAACCTTGGGGTGCAAAGCCAGATTAGAATAGAATAAAAAAACATGTTAGTATGAAACATTGGTCTCAGTTTTTGGTGCCCAATGCTTTTCAGAAAAATGTGAATTTGTTGTTAAATCAGTTTACATAGCAATCAATCATTAGTTTGAAAATAAGATGTCTTCCTTTTCTTTAAGCCTGTCCTGTAAACAATGAAAAGTCAGTTAACTTAAAAAACTTCTGAAATCTTCACCACCAAATAGAATAGAAGCCTTTATAGCTTAATTTTAACATCCTATGTACCAATGTTTATTTGTTTTACACCCTTAGAACAAAGATAATTTATTAGTGAAACTTCATCAGGGTTCGGGATTGGGAATCTAATTTGATTAGAAAAAGAGAAAATATAATTATGTGAAATTATATGGACTGATACGTGAAAATGAGTTGGAGGGATAGGCTTAAAGAAACATTGGATCCTCTTGTCAAACATGCATTTTGAGTTCAATTTAACTATCACTTTTTTATTCATTAATTTAATTTATTTTTTTATTTAATTCTTATTGTTTTTTTAGTGTTCTACACAGAAAAAAGGTGAAACATTGGTTCATTTAATAAAAGTTCTGTATTTTGTTACATTTAAAATTATTACTTTTCATCAAATAAAAATGTTGATGTTTTACTCAACTTAAAAAAATTAATTTGATCAAATATAATATCTTTAAGTGTAATAAATTACAGAGCTTTAGTTAATTGATCCAATGTTTCACTTTTTGTAGGGACTTTTTTTGGTTTGCATGTTTGAAATAAATTTAAATCTGAAAAAAATCTCTGAACTAAAAACTAGTCATTCTTGAACATATACACGTTTGAAAAAATGTATTTTAATTTTTTTTCGGGCTATATAAATAAATAAATTGAATAGCCAGCAAAAATGTAGTCCTTTTAGAAATCACATAGAAATTCACATACATACTTGACTGAGACTAATTGATTTTGCAAAGTTTTTAGTTGCATCATTATTGACACTAAAGCAATCATAACATTTTCTTAAAAACCACTAATACACGTTTTAGCTAAATGTTTTTTGACTTGAAAATTGTAACTGGCTGGGTAATTGGGGACCTCAGAGTTTATCACCCCTAAAAATGTTTAAATGGGTTGATCCTGCAGATGGTCGCTGCAGCTTCACAGCATCTAACTGTCATCCTTCTTTAAAGACATTAAGTCAGTGTTTTAGCTCCAGGGGAGCCTTTGGGAGGCATTTAGCAAATCACTGCCTCTGCACACAGAATAACAATATACTGTACTGCACAGTAGGAGCCATAAACATCCACTCAAACTGGAAAGAAGAGCCACTTAACTGGTTGGCAGTAAAGACCATGGAAATTGAGCTTTCATTATTATCTGTTGCACTTTGAGGACGATCTGTTTTAATGTTACTCTTAGTCAATCTATTCTCCCTCCTCACTGACCTTTGTTGAACGCAGTGTCAGTTTGACGACGCAATAAAAGCGAAAATCGGATGACTGTGAGCGGCATGTGATCATTATCCCATTACGTCCCGCTTTAATGTCTCCTTTATTGTTTCTACATCAGAGTAATAGAAAGACTGGTAATAAAATGTGATATAATAGGGCAGGAATGCAGTAATATGACAAAATGCAAATTCAATTGCTTCAGCTTAGACCGCAGCAGTAAAAAAAAAACAATAAAAATGATGTGTGGCAGACTAATTACTGATAATATTATGATACTGTACAGTGGAAATGAAAAAGTACTGTGTGTTAAGAACAAATTTATTTCAACAATTGCTATTTCCTTGTCATCTTAAGTGCCTCTGGGTTGTAGCATAGATTTTATCAGCTTTCTTCTGACGTACTGTATTACAGAAGCTTAGTTTTCCAGCTCTCCTTGAGCTCCACTCTTTATATCTTATCTGTCGGGGCTTGAGGATTTTTTTCCCCCCCTTGTCAAATCATTCTCCATGTTGGCTCAGAAGTGCACATGTGACACATCTGCGAGAGGTTAAACAGAGAGAGACTCCTTTCCAAATGTATGTTTTTTTTTTATGTAATCTGATAGCAAAGGTACTTCCAATCGCACAGGTGGCTGTGGGGTTTTATCAGCTGTTGAGGTTCAAACAAGCTCCATTTCTGCTGCTTTTGAGATAGTCAGTGAGGCCTGTACATTAAAAAAAAAAAAGGGGAAATTCTGAATTTGCAGGGCGGCTGCTGGTAACTGTGTCCACCACTTATGAGTGTCAATCATTAACAACAGCTGATAAAGACATGTCACATGACACTTATCAGTACTCTACCGTGTCTCCTCTATCCGGACAGCATCTTTGACAAAAAGAAAAAAAAAGCCAATTGCTTTTTCCTTTCACTTAAGAGACAAATAATCCAAGCATTTCCAAAATTTACTTTTATTTTGAATTATGAGTCACAGAAGCTTCCATAAAAACCCAGTGGGAGCCACAAAGTTTTCACTCACCCTTTAGAAAAACAAGATACTGATTTATTTTTAAGTTTTTGCTACTAACATGATGCATTTAAATAAACTTTTTTTTTAAAGTATGAAATAGTTTATAACTTTAGACAGAGCTTTGAGTTCCTTTCAAAATAAAAGACATCCTACATCTTAGGATCATGTCAATACAGCAAATGTGCAATGTAGAAATGTGGAAGTCATCATAATAGAGGCACAATTATAAAAAAATGTAAAATTAATAGAGCTTTAATTTTTAAACTGACTACCATATATAAAACCATGAGGCACAATTTAAATCTTTTGTTCAAAAAATAGAAAATATGCTTTATAATCCAGGGGATAATAATTTAGTGTAGATTTAAATCAATTTAATACATTGATTTTCTGTAAAAGAATTAAGCTCAAAATTAAGTCCAAATGTGTCATTATGACGATAAACTACAAAGGATTGATGGAGAATTCCGGCTACAGTTGTTAGGATCTTCGTAGAATAATGCATACCGTCCTTCAACTGTTTGTGAATGAGTTTAATAAAGTTTGAGTTAATTTACTTTTTTAAATTTACTTCTTAGTTACTTTTTCCTTTACAGTTACTTTTTACCATTTTGTTAAAACGTTTTATTTTAACCAAAGAGTCTCACTTGGAGCCACAGGTTGAAGATCTTTGGTCTATAGTTTCTACCTCATTGTATCCCTTCATTTGCAATTAACTTTAATTAGAAATAAAAAAAATTGGAGGATTGTTGCCTATATGCTTTGATTTGATTTAACAATGTATTTCAAAGCTTAAAAATATTGAATACTGCAATACAAAATTACAAAACCCAGATACATCAAACCCGTAAAAAAAACAATCAATGACTAAGAAATAAAGAAAAAAACTAAAAAGTTAATGTCATCTTCATGATAGTTTAATTACTCATGATTAAAAACTAGACTTTATATTAATGCGTACAGTACAATCACAGGTTAGATTGATTAAATGTTTGATTAATAAAAGTCAAGTTGAGTTTGTTTTTTTGCTTAAAACTGTGAGGGAAGAAGAAAATTTATGTAATCCGGCCCTTTTTAGTTATTTCTTTTAAAATGTATACGAGTTTTTGCATAGTTGCCGTAATCAGTCCGTTATCAGATGAAGTGCAGATGATTTATCAAGAAATAAAATGGAGTGGTTATCGATTATTCTCTGAAAACATTCAGTAAACATGAATATGAATGACACTTCATGTCACAGATATGTAGTACTACTCATAACAGCTTAATGACTGTCAACAGAAAACACAGAGTACACATTTAGTCCAAATGAAATAAAACGTGCTCTTTCTCCACAGGTCTTGACAACATCCACAGGATTGCTTCTCAAGGTCGATATGAGCTGAGGATTGACATGAAAGATGGACAGGAGTCAGTCTACGCCAACTATGACAAGTTCTCTATTGGAGATGCAAGAAACCTCTACAAGCTCAGGATAGGAGAGTACAACGGCACTGCTGGTATGTGGCTGAACATAAGTCCACTGCATTTAACAGAGGAGCCTCTGTCGTTTTTATGTTGTGAGTCCTATATACCACCTATGGTCCCCAACCCAGACCACAGAGAGAAAAAAAACAAAACATAACGTCATTTTTTTTCCGTTTTATTTATAATCTGATTCCGAAGGAAGTTTTATTTTATAACACTCCTGGATTCTCCCCACCACATTTGACTCATTCTTGACGTATGTCAAGCTGCTCGGTCACATGTTTAAAATACACCCTTTACTTTCTTAAAGCGGCTGCTAAAAGGAAACCACCCAGCTATCAAAGTTAGAAAAAAAACAAAAATATTTGGAAAGTTTCTTTTTGCAAGGGGGGAAACAGAAGAAGAACCTTCAACTTCAAAGAATTGAGCATTTATCAAAAAAAAACTAGGGTTTTTTGCATGGAACACGAATTGTCACATTTGTTTCCACACAACATAATAATTTATAATATTTTTGTACTGACTGTCTAATGTTGTGAGGACGCCATAAATTAAGTTCCTCAGTGGATTCAAGCTCATAACTATTAGTGCTGACATTATTTTTTTTTGTGTGAATAATTAATCATGACCTGTATTTAATTTATCTAGTTAATCTATTTTAATCAACCCTTAAAATTGTTGTGAAAAGCCTCATTTTGAGGTATTTTCATTTAAATTTGTGACTTTTGGGGAGAGTAAAAAAACAAAATACAACCAAAAAAGTAGCTTTGTGAAGTTTTCTTATTGTATCAAAATTCGATCCTTTACTTTTACACCACATAACTACATTTAACAAAAAAAAAAACAGAGGGAAAACTTTTCTGAGCAATCCAAAATTATTTAACTCAAATTTTTTTGTAATACCGTAATATACATGTTGACATCACAGCAGTATTTATGGAGAGAAAATAGACTCACTCAGATTTGTGCGAGCGTAATTCTTGATTTGTTACTCATATAATACATTTTGTACAAAAGTAAAAAAATTGTAAACTTTAAAAAGATACAAAATACAATTTACACATTAACAAATTAAAATTACAACAGCCCGAAACTAATCTTTAAAAAAATACTCACAAATCCCCTCTTACGCACACACAACACATGAGTTACGTACAAATCTATCAGGAGTCTCTTTTCCCGTCTCACTGATTCATCCGTGAGGGATGCGTTCAAGTACTACTAGTTCACTGCAGTTTTCTGTCAGCCGTTTCAAACTTCGATTGTGAATAATATCCGGTAAAACTTGACATTTTCCCACTTTCTTAAAGATATTTTCCCAATAAATAATATAAAAAGTCTAAATAAGCGTTTTTAAAACACTTATCCCTTTAAAAAGATGAATATTTCCAGAAAAGAGCGCTTTCGATCTGCAGTAATTTTTTTACTTCACACAAAACACATTATATGAGTTACAAATCAAGAATTAAGCATGCACAAATACAAAGTTATGCGCAAATTAAGAATTATGCTCACACAAAAGGAGAATACGCAAGCGCAAACCCTAAGTTACGTACAAATCAGGAATTACGTGCGCATAAATCAGAGTGATGTTTATTTCTCTCCATATTATCTAGGATTAAAAGAACAGAGCTGAAGTTGGTGTGTGATTTCTTTTTTTTAAGCTTCCACTTTGGCAGTCATTAATTGGGGCATTAAGGCTTTATAATATCCTATTGGTTCCTGCACAAAATCTAGTGTACAAAAAAGATTTAAACCAGCTGTAGATTTTGTACAAAAAAATAGAGATAAACTTTACTCCAATACGGAGCCCCTAAAGGGACATCGAAGTAAAAAAAAAAAAAAATTGAAGTAAAGCTTTTTTCTTTTTCCTAAAAGTTAAAGTAAAATGTTTTTTTCTGGTTACTATCTAGTGTACAGCAGATAGAAGAATAACTGAGATAAAAAAATCTAAAAATGATTGTAAAAAAATTGTTTTTTCTAACAATGTAAGTTTAAAAACCTCTGGTTACTAACTGGTGACCATGTAATTACTGGTGCGCATCAGTTAGCAACCAGAATTTTTTCTTATTTTACTTCTATTGAAAAAAAAAATTCAATTCAATTTTTAGAAAAAAAATAGGTCTTTTACTCTAATTTTTCTCTTTATTCAGTTACTATCTGGTGCACACCAGTTAGTAACCATATATATGTATTTTGCCCTCAACTTTTAGAAAGTATTTTTTTAAACTTCAACTTTTAGAGAAACAATAATTAACTTCAACTTTTAGAATATACTTATTTCTTTACTTTAATTTTTTTTTGTTTTTTTATTTTGTTTTACCTCGATGTCCCTTTAGGGGCTCCGTACGTAAGTGTTAAGGGGAGCGGGAAACTAAAAAGAAAGAAACCTGACTCCCACTTTAACCTTGTTCCAGGCCTATCCGTGAAAATATTGTCTGACATTAAACCAATCCAAACCCTGAAAAAGGTTTGGAACCCCTGCCTTACACTCTTCTAAACAGTTGTTTACTTTTGTTTAGTTTTTTTTCTGACAACTTAAACCTGCTTCAGATTTCCTCTTCTCGTTCCATCTGTTTGTCCACATGAATAGATGCTGGAATTACCTGTCAACCTGCTGCCTTTATAATTACTTTTCTCCCAGCCAAAGTACATTTCTCATCCCCTCATCGTAGCACATTTTTTCTCTGCTTCCATTTTTTCCCCATTACCCTTCTGTGTCAGCTGTGTTCAAATGTAAACCGATGATCACTGCAGCCATGTGCAGGAGTTTCCCACCATCTGCTGACATTTAAGACTCCCTTCTCTCTCTGGTGATTGCAGGCGACTCTCTGAGCTACCACCAGGGCCGGCCCTTTTCCACGAAAGACAGAGACAATGACATCGCTGTCACTAACTGTGCCTTGTCTTATAAAGGAGCTTGGTGGTACAAGAACTGCCACCGGGCCAACCTCAATGGCAAATATGGCGAGTCCAGACACAGTCAGGTCAGTTTATTACTCATTTATCAAAGAGTGATTTATTTAAACTTTGATTGTATAAATTGATTTACAGTGTGGGGATTTTTTTTCTCAATATAATAAACAGTTGATGAAGTATTTTTTTTTTAAAAGCCTGACATTTTCCAAGTGTTTTACAAAAGGGCACCATTACAAAATGCTGATTAAAGGTTAAAACCTTTCTGTCTGAAATAGCTTATTGAATCTTTCAACCTTAAATTCTCTGCAATACTGGAACTGGCCTGTAATAATGCAGTGAAATAAAATTGACACTATCTTGAAGAACCTTTGCTGAAAAATTCAGTGAGGAAGATTGGAATTATTTAAAAATGTGGGGATTTTCTGGGGATTTCAGGAGTCACTTTAATTCAAATAATTTGATTTGCATTTTTTTGTACCACTCTAACATAATTCACACGTGTGTAGAAGACATGAGAAGCACAGGTACCCCAGCTGGAAGGTAAAATGATGGTATTTTTTGATGGGAACATGTGAGGCAGGGGTATTGAGGGCTTTTGAATGGCTTTAGAATGCCAGGGATGTGTTGTGTGGAGCTGAGATCAGGCTGAGCCACAAAGGCTTTAGAGCATCACAGCTTATCTCTCTCTGCCCTCTTCCTTTCTCCGTGTCTTTTGATGACTTGAACTGAGAACATGTGCTGAGCGGAGATAGACAGGCACACAGACATGAAGAGAATTTTTGTAGCAAATGTGAGGTGATGGTGAAGTGGATTAGGAGAGTTGGAAATGACCATAAAAGAGCTTTTTTACGTGACGTCACACAAAAAGGTGAGTGACTTCCGGTTATATATTATGTCTATGGTTTAGAACGTCAAAGCTGACAGCTGAGCGCTGTTTAAAGCAATTTTACGTAAATAATGAAAGGTAATCTAACCTAACCAGTTGTAACTGAAATTGGTACAATAGTTATTTTATAAATCAAATCAAACTTTATTTATAAAAGGGCTTTTCATACTGTGAGCAACTCAAAGTGCTTTACATTTAAAAACAAAACATACACGGTGAAAATCATATAACACATACATACGCCCATGACCCCACACACAATGAATACTTGAAAAGAAAAACTTGTAACATAAACTTATGGCTCGGATCTCATGTGAGGAGATGGTATGGAGGATTCTATCGTATTTGCTCAAAGGAACATCGCCACGGCGCCCTCCCAGACCGGGACGAGGCTGCAGTGCAGGACTTCCGCCGCCCCCGCAAGGGCGAGAATCACGGCAACGACCAAAACAGAAAACCCTGATATGATAGATCCCCACAGAAAACACTGGGGATAAAATGGTTGTAAGATAAAAAAATTAAATACATATAATGTATTTAAAATAAATAAATAAATGACATTGAAATTGAGATTGAATATATAAGATATTAAATAAAATTCACAAAGAAGAAAAATAAATGAATACATGAATAAAAGCTAAAAGCAGAATTAAAAAGGTGGGTCGAGTCTGTTCTTAAAAACCTCTATGGTCTCTGCGGCCCTGAGACTCTCCGGTAGACTGTTCCAGAGGCGAGGACCGTAATGAGAGAACGAAGCCTCACCATAAGTTTTGGTCCTCACCTTAGGAACAACTAACAGGCCGGTGCCCGAAGACCTCGGGGTCCGCAAGGGTTCATACTTAAAAAGAAGATCATTGAGATAAGAAGGCTCAAGACCATAAAAACATTTATAAACCATTTAAAGAATCTTAAAATCTGAAACGCACAGGAAGCAAATGCAGCGATTTTAAAACTGGTGTAATGTACTTCTGCTCCCTGGTGCCGCAGAGTTCTGTAATAATTTTAAGTTTAAGATGTCCTACTTGATTGTATTCTTTTTCCCTCTTAGATGGTTCATAAATCAAATATGCAGAATGCTCCACAGCTTCTCCCCAAAATCATATGGAGGATATTAATCGAGTCGTGGATTATTTCTCTCTGACAACACGTTCATAATTAGAGGAAAGTTACAGGTACTTCATTGAATCAATGCTAATGCTAACGCTAGCTTTCCACGACGGGGATGGATGTAGAGCTGCAGAAGATCTTTTCTGCCCACTTAAAGTTTCTCACATTTCCACGTTCACAAAATCACTAAAAACAAAGCTAAAGTAAGACGATTTCAACGTGTCTAACAATAAAGAAAAACTAATAACTGTTGCATTATTTTCTGAGTTAGCTCCCCTTTGCTGTTGCTCAGAACCGTGTCTGATCCCAGCGGAATAATACAGGTAAACAAGGATAAAAATAATTGGAAACCGTCAAAAATATATATAAGGAAATGATTCTTCGCACATAATTTTCTCAATGTGTGCCACCAGTGCTGAACTTTTGCCTTGACCACTCTTATTATGAAAACATTTAAAATATTTGCAGTCCCACTTGGCAAGCATTCCTACTTTTACAATTACTTAATAAATACCCTGAAAAACAACAAATACCCCTTATTACAACAGCTAATTGTAGCCTTGGTTAGCCTAAGTTAAAAGACGTGCGGCCAACCTGCAGCAATGTGTATTTTGGCTGCTTTATTCTGTTCATTCAGCTATCAAAATATTCAGCTAAACATTTTAGCTATTATTTCAGCGATATGCTGGCTATTTTGGCTAATTTGGGCTTTTTTCTTTTTTTTTTTTTTAGCTTATTTTGGAGTTTAGCTTTTATTTTTACATGCTAGCTCTTTTGGCTAACTGAAGCTTTTTTTTTTTTTTAGACTATTTTGGAATTTAGCTAACCATTTAGAGACTTGTTAGCTGTTTTGGCTAACTTAGGCTTTTTTCAGATTTTTTAGGTTAGATTATTTTAGGTTGCTTTCAGCTTTACCATTTTCAGGTATTATCTCCAACGATTTCAGCTGTCAACTTCAGGGTTTTTTGCTATCAATTTAAGCATCTTCAGCTATCAGCACTAGCATCTTCAGCAGCCAAATTCAGCTTACAGCATTCACACTAGCATTATTGGAGGTAAGGCTATAAATCTAGTTCAAATGTCTATTTAAATTAATGAACAATCTAAGATGGGAAATGAAAATACAGTATTCAGGACATTCTTAAAATATTGTAGATTTTACTATTTAAATTGGTAAGGTTCCCATTTATTATTAACGTAAAATAGTGTTTAAAAGTGTTCAACTGTCAGCCTTGTTGTTCTAAACCCAAACACTGGAAGTCACTATTCACATTTTCAGCCCTGTCGCCATTTTGTCTGACATCACCGTGAAAAGCGTTTATTGAATTAAGGTTTATTTGTGGGTTTCCTGCTTTATATGGAATTCAGTTTCTGAGATTAAGTCCCCGGGTTTTCTTTTTTCTGTAATTTGAAAATGTGGCATCAACCACCATCTCAGTGATAAACTTTCTCTTTCACAGGGTATCAACTGGTACCACTGGAAGGGTCACGAGTTCTCCATCCCATTTGTGGAGATGAAGATGAGGCCGTTCAACTTCCGTAGCATCAGCAGCAAGAGGAGACGGTCCACCTCTGTATAAACAAACCCAAAACCCATCCCAGAGTCACGGGCAAATAGAGTTTGGATAATTTTTAGCATTTATTTCTGTGTACCTCGCTGACAGGCAGGCTGGAAATAGCTCCAAAGAGTGAGTAGGTAGTTCAAAATGCTACTAATAAATCAATTAAGATCTATAAATTAACATACTACCAATTTTTTATTTTTTTTTAAATTGTGGATGAGTTCATATAAAAGCAGAGCTGCTGACGCCATGTCCAGTCTGTCAGTCTTGGCTCCTGCCCAGCGTCTGCTATCTTCTCCTTCTGTACTTCTATGTAATCAAATGGAATGTTATTTTTGCTCTTTTAAATCTCCCGAATGACAATGATTCTGTTAAAAAAAAAGAAAAAAAAGAAAGGCAGATCAATAGAGTTTGTTTTAATCTAAAATGTGATTTGTCCTTCCCTTGGATGCTCTGAAATCTGCTCAGAAATGCTCTTCAAGTGAAAGCCAGCGCTGTTTCGCCATTACAAAAAAATACTCTCAACTCAAACTATTCTGTATATGCCCTTAAAAACCTTAACTGTAATATATATACATATATATATTTTTTATAACTGATATAGTGTCCGAGCCCATGTATTTAATGATTTGATGCCTTGATTTTTGGACTTGGGTGTAATAAAGAAAACTGGACGCCAGTTTAACTTTTTTCATTCAAAGGCAAAACTGCAAATCCAAAATAGGTATTATGAGCGCAGTACACCAGCAACAGCTTCATAGTCACCTGTTATATACGTAATGTCTGCCGTCCATCAAAATCTGTTTAGTGTTGACATATGGAAAAAGAATGGAAAAAGTGGTAAACTATTGCTACTGGTAGCCACACTGGGACAGCTTTTGCACAAAGAGCAGGAACAGAGCAAAATTACTCATGTTTGTTCAGTTTGAGGTCACTTGAATTATGTTACCTTAGTTCATGTATTTCTGCCCTGATGCAGGTTCTAGAATTGCTTGTATAGATGGTGTCATTTGGTGCAACATGTAACCAAAGATCTACATTATAAACACTGAGAAACTATGGAGCTAAATTGTGGACGTTATTATTTGAAACCCAAATAAAACAGATTGAAAAAAATATTGGTGTTTGGCCAAAAAAAAAAAAATTGGAACATGTCTTAAACTTTTTGCTATTCTAAAATACACTTATACACTTAATTATTTTCAGCTTCAAATGTTCATTTTTGTTAGGTTTCAAAACTCAAAATTTCAATTTCATAACTTTTTTTCTCCAGTTTCAACTTTTTTTTTCATTTTCCAATCTGAAAAATTCTTTTTCAAAACTTTTGGCCCTGTTGTGGCGGGGCTAACAGGAAGGACCAATAAAAATTGATGAGAGTGGTAACTTAAGTCCTGGTGCATTCACTGACTCAGAATCCGATAATTACTGTCAGAAATTGACTGTATTGTCTGTAAAGTCGACAAAAGAAAAAGATAGCAAACATGATGAAACCGCTGTGTTTACTGTTGGCCTTGAACTCACGTTTCCTGCAAGAAAAAAAGTTAATGGGCAAGTACACTAGCCATTAGGCCACAAGAAACAACAATAGCCTAAACAGGGAATATATTTTCTATGCCTGTATGTAACACAATAAGATGGCGTCTTGAACGGGCTAGAACAGCGTTTTGGACGCACAATTTGTACGCAGTAAAACTCTACTCTTTATACCTGTCTTGGGACAACTTCAGACTATGATAGTACAGACAAAACAGCCATTTTCTGACCGTAATGATCGTATTGTGAGTCAGTGAATGCACCAGGACTGACGTTACCACCCTCATCGGTTTGGATTGGTCCTTCATGTTAGCCTCACCCCAAAGCGCAACAATGGGATCAAAAGTTTTGAAACTGAAATTTTCACATTCAAAAACAAAAAATAATTTTAATTAAATTAATTTAAATTGAAATTTTGAGTTTTGACACCTAAAAAACAGAACTTTAAAGATAAAAATAATCAAATTTATAGCAAAAAGTTTTTGACATTTTACTATTTTTTGGCCAAACATCAATATTTTTTTTCAGTTAGTTTTTTTTTTTTTTTTTTTTTTTTAATTTGGGGGGTTTCGCATAATTTTTAGCCCCAATTTAACTAAATAAGAAACAGTCACAAAAAAATTCATTGCAACTTCTTTCATTGTTTTTTGTAGAAATCATTTTAAGTACTGCGAGCTTAAAAGTGTATGAGGAACAAAGCGTGGATTTATTTTAGCGTCCTTCTGACCTGTGCAAACATAAATAAAGAAGCCGAACGGTAGCTGGAGGGAAGCCAAGTTGTTGTTGCTTCACATTTTAAGCTCCTCACTGAAACACAACTGCAGTGCGAGGAATGTGCTGGGTTTAGCTGGGCGGACATAATCTGTGGCATGGCTATACTAAACGTTTTGTTCTCTTTGTTCCGTGGTGTTCTGCTCCGTTAGCTTACAGCAATTCTTTCCTGCCTGAATTTGAAAAGAAAAAAACAAACAAAATGTTGGCCAAAAATTTTTTTTATGTGTATGATGTTGAATATTTTGTGTCACCATCCCTACAAGCAATATCTGGGCTCAGATATTTTTCATTTTTTTAAATTATTCCAAATAAATCTTTTTCTGTTTTTTTTCTCTATTTACTTTCTTTTATTCTATATATGCATAAATGCAAATGAATTTTCAGTTTGTTCCTGAAAAAAATAAATCACAACTTGTCACCTATAAAAAATGAACAGTATGCTTGTGTAGATACGGCATTGGAATGTCTTTTGTTTGGCTCTCTATTTAGATGCAAGCCGAGGCACAAAGCCTTGATGAGGATTTGCATTCTAACCACTGTATTTCTAACAACTGTCGTGCAAAAGGAAAGGATTTAGCATGCTGCATGTAAACTACACTGCAGCCAGAAGACGATGAGGAATATCTTGAGACCGTGCTTCACTTTGAGTTCTTTGCTGATCTGGGTTGCTCTTGAACTGGTTTCAAAGTGGAAGAAGTCAAATCACCTTGTAGAGCTTTAAGCTTCGTGTGTTTATTTATGTTTCGTTGTTGAGATACTTCAGACTCATGCAATAAAAGCTCCCATAGTGCTTTATATTAGAGTAGAAATGTATGTCTGTACTTATCTTATTTACGAGTTAAATAATGTTTCCCCTGATGTGTTTTTTTTTCTGTACAAAGGAACAGGACAGAAAAGAATAGAATGTAATTTGTGTGTGTGTGGATGGGGGAGATCTCTCATTGTAATATACAGGTGCTCCTAAATGCCTCACCGTTTGTTTTAATGGGATTTGTTATGATTTCTTACTTTGCTGTCACACTTTTTGCAATACTTTCAAATATTGCATGAAATAAACAAGACAATTCAGCTAAAAACTTCTTCTTTTGAGGATTGACATGAAACGCAGCAAGATCTAAGAAAGGATAAGTTGAGGATACTTCATTTTTAATTTGCTTTTTTTTTTTCTTATGTCAAATTATGACTCGTTTTTGTAGTAACTGTGTGAAAAGAGCATCTTCCCCGTTATTTTCCTTTAGACTCGGTGAACAGAAATGATTCACCCCGTGCCATAATATTTGCCGAACCTCTTACATAAAAAAAAAAGTTATCCTTTTATCTCCTGCAGTTCTTTTTTACCACCTCTTCTTATTGCAGCCAAATGAGACCTGCGCATTAAAAAAAAACAAAACAAAAAAAAAAGCTCTATTTCTTCTTTGAATTACAATTACAGTTTGATTAACTGCAACCCTCTGAAACCTTGATGGCATGAAAATGTAAATGTTGATAAAAATGTGAACTTGACTGTTGAGAAGCTCATATATGCTGAAACTACTTTTTGGGTTTTTTTGTTTTTTTTTGATAACCTTGAATATTACTGTCAAATTTAGATGTAGTTTAAGGTAGATATCTACTAGATAGTTCCTTTTTTAATACATTTTCTACACATTAATAAAATATTGAAATAGTCTGAATAAACGTGTCGGACTCGTTGTCTTATGGGGGAGGGGTTGATTGTGTGTATATTTTAATTAGAAATTAACTATTTTCAAACCCAAAAGGGTAAGGTTTAGTTGTCTCATATGATATTGTTATGGAAAAAAGTCTAAAGAGTAAATCAAAACTGTTTGTTTTTATCTTTTTGTACAGCATTAAGCATTAACTGTAAGTTCTGCTTTTAAGGAAATATAATTAGAATATAGTATAGATATATTGCAGATGCCTACTGGACATCTCTTATTTTGTTGCTCTGTCTACCATTAATGTTCTCAATCTGCATGTAGAGGTCTGCTACACACGTACCTCTAGTCATCTAATCTTTGGATATTTTTAGATGACTGTTAAAGTGCTGTTTTAAACATTTACTAGATATAAAATAAAAACAGACAGTTTAAAATGAGTAACATTTGTGATTTTGTGATAACATTTCTACTGAAATCTGAATTAAAAGTCTCAAACTGGCATTAATGCCACAATCACAGTCAACTTCATGAGAGAAGACCATATCCATTAATTCAGAGAAATTCAGAACAGAATATCTTCATTTTCCAACAATCTTTCAGATCAAAACCCATCTTGAGACATTTTAAACACATAAAAATCCCTGTTGGTGGTGGGTGGAGCTTGAGGATCCTGCGCAGTGTCTTTGCTGTTCCCAGCGCTGCGATTTTCTGGACTAAGATGTCTTTCCAGGGATCTGCCGTATCCACTCCTCCAGTTTGAACCCGAGTGCTCCAAATAACACGCGCACCACTGTCACCTCTACCTTCTAAGCTTTCTCCAGTAACGGCATGTGTGAAATCAACGATTTGACGAAGTGAGAATCTGATCAATACAAGCGTTTTACGACGTCTATTTATGACTCCAGTGTGTTCTGATGATGAAAATGTTGATAGTTTATTTAAAAAATTACATTTAAACACTTTTTGTCACAAAAAAATGTTCAAACGCAATGCATTGTGGTCTATATTCGTCAATGTATTGAGCATTGATGCATAGTGGTTTTTCACAAAGGCTTTTAGGAAATTTCTAGGGAGCTTCATTTTGGATTTAATAATTGTAGATTTGGACTAAAGACACTAAGAAATGGCAAAATTGAAATTAGCGACATAACCACTATTATACTATACCTCTCAATTTGGAGGGGTAAATATAGGGGTAAGGAGAAGAATTCAGCCTAAGATTTGTATGGACTGACTATTTTACTTTTTAAAAAAAGTTTTTGTTTTTTATGAAAAAGATCAAGTTTGACAGTTTTTTTTTTAAGTTAAAACAAAGAATAAGATGCTGTCTTTTTAAATCTTATTTCTCCTCAGTATTCATTCTTAGCCATTTTTTTTTTCTTATCCATTTTGGGGAGGAGGATATGCTCTTATGTTTTGCATTTAATCTCTCAGTAAACCTTCAAACTAATTGGTTTTCTTACAAAATAAAACATCAGCGACAATTAAATATAGCTGAAAAAAAGATGGAAAATGTACAGTTAAAGTTGTTTGTTTACAACAAGCCTACAACTTTAAAGGAGGTTTTTAAGTTTGTAAAAAAGCCATAATGTGATTGATTTTATATTCATTTATTTAAATTGTGTTAATAAAATCCTCATAAAGTGAATAACTGAGAAACTCTCTGATTACCACCTAACATTACATTGATTCAGATGATAGAAAAAAATATTTGTATTAATTTAGTGAGCAACAGCGACTGGCCTATCTTTCACACACATTTGGCAATATTTAAATGTATTTTCATGCTGTTCGCTCTCCTGAACTGTGAGATCAGTTGAAGAGAAGTTTTTCTTTATATCTGCTAAAATGTAAAGCCTCAACATTCTTGTTTAGCATATAAATTGAAAGAAGCTCGACACAAAACAGTTTTAGGTAACGACTCAAAAATGGAAAAGTAGTAAAATTAAACAATAAAAAATGCTCAGGAATCCTCTCAGCTCAGAGGATTTCACAGCAGCAGAACTTAATTTACTCTCTGGGAGAAATAAAGTGTTTATGAATTAAATTAGAATTGATCTGAATAAGAATGACGGCGTCTAAAACAGTGAGACATTTGTCAAACACAACAACCCAATATAATATTCTCCATTAAAAAAAAAAAAAAAAACACATTACCCATGAGTGCTGTTGACAACTGTGTTAAAAGAACTACCACTAAGTGAAAAAGATGAGTAGACACAAGTTAATTGAGAAATAAAAGTCTGCTCTTGACTAACACTGAGAGGAACCACTGTAACTACACGGGGGACTTTTTCAACACGTTCACCCAATTTTCAAATTTTGCACTTTCCTTTTTTTTTCCTTTTCACTAAAAAAAAAAAAAAATATCAAGAGTTGGCCGTGGCATGAAGCTGATAAAAAGCGGCGTTGTGAGAACTCCTCTGCCTCCCGTGTCAAACCAGAAACTCTTTACATCTCGTTGAACACGGCAGGCTAATAGGTCCTGGCAGACCGCTGAATGAGGAGGGAAGTCTAACCCAGATATCCAGGTTGGAGCTGTAAACACCGGGGCTTCATCTGATGACCCACCGGCTAGTGAACAGCTTGGTTTTCATCAGAGATTAATTGATGAGAAGGAATGAGGGAACATGAATGAACTGGACTTTACATTAATCACCCTTAGAAGAGGCAGATCGTGACTTGTCAGATCATAACTCGATCAAACTGAATCTATATTAATAACAACTGTGCAGATGAACTTTATTTAGGAATTTTCTGACAGTCTGGTTGTTTCCAGATTTGTTCACTACTCACTAAATAGAGTGTCATTTTGTATCGCAGTCCAAATCTCCAATTCCAAAATCCAAATCCTCTAGCACAGGGGTCACCACCGTGGTGCCCTCAAGGCCCCCACAAGGTGCCCTCAGGTCTCTTCCAAAAAAAGCCCAACTCACTTGTGAGCTGCATCTAATATTACATTTTATTCTGTTGCTATTTGTTTTATTACACTTAAATTTACACATATTCAAATATTAAAACGTCTTAAAAATCTGTTCATGATACATGAACTTTAGAGGTTTAGATGACCTCTGACTTACTCCAGTTCAAAGATCATTAATTGTGTTAAAAATTAGTTCAAAATGTGACAATATTTATTTAAAGGTGTGTAAGTTAATTTTTCTTTAACATTAAATTATTGATAAACATGGAACAACATGTGAAAATGGTACATTTTCCTATGAAATGTAAGTAATCATCTGAAAATGTAACAATTACTGAGATTAATAAAGTGCTAAATATTAAGCTTTGTTATCTAGTTTGTTATCACTGTTAATAATAATTGTAAGAAATTAGTGTTTTTACATAGAGGAGTGTCGTGATTCATTATTAATAATGTATAACTAAGCAAAATGTGTCATTTCAAAATGGTAGCCCTTCGTATGACTTAGTACACAGTAAGTAGCCCTTGGGTTCAAATGGTTGGTGACCCCTGCTCTGGAAATTTCCCAGAAGTCTTTGCAACAAACCAGTGTGCACAAATGCTCACTGTAAACCACAATGCATTGCTTTTTGACAATTTCTCATTTGAAAGAAAATGTATTTTAATATATATTTTTATAAATCATCCTAGTTTTCATCATCAGAACACAAATTCTTAATGAAAAGTTAATATTTATTAGATTTTTACTTCACCAAATTACTGATGTCATAGCTGATGTTAAAAAATACATAAAAGTCTTAAGCAATTGCATTCAAATCCAGGGCACGCTGTGGTCCAGCACTATAGTCTTATCAGATTCAACTATGTTTCTTCAAGTTTTACCCTGATTATCAATGATTATGTGAAAAACACTTCCAGTTAATAATTGAGGCAAATATATGCATTAATATGTGAATAAATAGGGGTAAGAAAATCTGTGATCCTTATGTTGTTTACTGTAACAAGAACGCATTTTACCGTCACCATAAAAATCAGATTTTACTTGATCTTTGTGTCCTGTTACTCATCAGTCTAATAATTCAAATCAAAAGCTAAAGAATCTCCATGGTTAACATCGAATATGAGTGGTGGTCAGCCCTCTCATCCCATGTTTGGGTTTTCTCTGGCACTCTGGCTCCCTACTTCAACCAAAAAGTGCTTCATAGGTTGATTGATGACTCCAAATAATTTCCATAGTGTGAATATAAGAGTGTGTTGTTGTGTGACCCAGTGACAGACCAAAAGCTGCATTCACAAATAATTTACGGCTCAACGCCTCGATGCCTTGGAGCAAATGCAGAAGTTGTTCTTGGTCTTCTTGGAAAACATGGATCATGTTAAGCGAATAGCTTGGGTTTATATGCTTTGGAGAGCTCTACTGAAGCGCTGGCGAGCGCATCTCTGAGTTTGTTTCACCAGATCTTTTAGAGTCTCTCCAGATGCTGTGTGCTTCACTCATGTTGTCTGTGGTCCAGTTTGAGTAGTAACCCAAGAGCGGGGAAATAAAAATAAAACTTTATTTTCTATCTAGCGCAGGGGGTCCGAAACCTTCTGCACTTAAGGAGCCATTCGGGTCAATTTTTTACAGAACAAAACCCAGCAGGAGCCACAAAGGCTCACTTCATCCTGAAGAAAAATAGGACGCGGATTCGTATTTATGTCAATGCTACCATTACAATAAATATATATATATATATATATATATATATATATATTTATATTTGTATGAATAAAACAATTATAAAGAAAAATCTGATGTCTAAAATGTTTTAGTTCAGTACGGTTAGTTTTTAATAACTAAAAACTATGTATTCATTTTACTAGAGAGCCACATGTGGCTCTGGAGCCGCAGGTTGCAGATCTAGTCACTGAAAACGTCACATCCCTGATGCCTAAATCGTGCTGAGCGTGGGTGAGATAGGCTCCAGCAGCAGGATCCTTACATATATCCATTTTACTCTAAATTAGAGCTAACATATTAAATGTGATCATCTGATACAGCACTGATTACAAGGAGAAAAACTATGTTGAAACAAAGTTTTTTGAATCTGCATTTGGCGCTCAGGTTTTTGGGAGGTTCTTTCAATTTTTGACTTTTCCCCGTCAGTTTCACCAGGTAAAGGTTGATCCTCCAGAGCTGTTTTCATGGAGTTGATTACCCTCAGTGTATTTAAGCGCACTGGTTTTCACTTCTTTGCTGTCAGCTCATCTGGTTCGTTTCTCCACGGGCTTTATCATATTGAAGTTTATCTATTGGACGCTGGAGTTTTGCCTCCAAGCCTGCTCTGCTGCGTTTCGGGTCCTAAAGTGCCAGTTCTTGACAGAATCATTAAAAATGACAGAAAGCCATATCATTAGTCATGCATTCTGTTTCTTTCAAAAAGCTATTTAAGAATACATCGCACGACACTCTTGTACTGTGGTAAATCTTACTGGATTTGTATTTATTTAATTTTTCATTCATTATTTGCATTTGTTCATCCTTGTATGAAACTCTTTCCTACATTTTAATCAGACATTTTCACTTCCTGCTGCGGCACTACCTGCTTCAGTTTAGTCCTTTATATTAATAAACTCCGTAGAACTGCTTAGTTTTTATTTTGTCTGCCAGATCCTCGCTTTGCTCGGCTCACCCCCTGCCATGTTTTTTCTTCCTTTCCTTTCTGCTCTCCTTTTTTATCCTCCTCCCTCTTTCATGTTCGTTTCCAGCAGCATCTCATCTCCTGCGTTGTGGTTCTCCACAAACATCAAACTGTGACACTATTACCTTGTAAATCCTCTCACTTGTTTGAATTTCAGCTTGAAAGAAACTACTAGTGTAACCGCTTTAAACTCTAATACACGGGCGTTATAAATCTTAAATGACACATTAACAATGGTACACGAGGCACAGGAGGAATAGCTGTGGAGCAGCAGGCTTTGCTCCAGCCTATATGTGTTCTCTGGACTTTAAAGAACCATCAGTTATTTTCCTCACTGCTGCTAAGAGGCGCTTTGGTGTTTATTTTCCACATTTAAAGGCCAACAAGAGAACACAGTTTGATTTTATAGTTTGCCTCTTGCATCGATTTAACTAAGTCCTTCAGAATCATTTAGATTTGAGTAGTAAAACTCAAGGCTGTATTGACCGGGGAGTGGAGCTCAGCACAAGCTTTGTTCTGTACTTTTCACATCACTGACGAGGAGGAAAGCTTAAACCAAGACTTAGTTACAGCAAAGTTACTGGGTTTTTACTTTACGGCTGATAAGGTATTATTATACACAGAAACACACACAAATGAGAGAAGATTTAAGATTATAGAATTATTGGATGTTTGGATGTTTTCGTGGGAGAAATGCAAAAAAATGCCAAAGCCGGAGCTCTCGGATGACGTCATGAAAGCAGCAGGCGGAGCCTCAGAAATCAAGTCGTTTTACTTTCAAGTAGGAGAAAACTCACGATTATTTCATAAATAATTTGTATTTAGTGTTCCAAATGTAATATATGATCATATATGTGGATATAGTTTACTGTGAAGATAAAAAATCCTTGAAAAAGAAGTTCAGAGCGCTGTCCAGTGGGGTCCAGATGACCCCACTTTTTATGTAAGCATGCCTAAGGATGGCACCAGTGCTTTGGACTGACCACTCGTGTCTACAACTCTCCAAATCAAACCCCTCAGAGGGATACCTGTGACTAAGGCACTGCATATTACGATAAATGCGTTTAGTAGAACAATGTCAAAGTTATGCACTTTTTTACTTTTTTTTGGTATCTTACAGAATGATTTTCCCACTTTTTAAGCTCAAATTCAGGACACAGATTTATTTTTCCTTTTTTATCATCAAACTCTTGACTTTTTCAAATACTCCCTTATTTAAAAGCACATTTTGCAAAAAAAATAGGCTTCATTGTCAATAGTTTTCTTAATGAAGCAGCTTAGGGTAAAACCATTTCTTTACTCCATTTCTGTTTCATTAATAAAAAAAATGACATCCACTGTGACATTATCATGAAAAGTGGGAATAACAACTAAAAACAGTTATTTAACGACTTGAAAAGTCTAAAAAGCTTGCAACTGTTTAAAAAAAACACATCAAATAAAGATTTTATCTTTTAGACCAGGTGTCACGGTTATGATACATCAACTTTAGATCGGTTTAGGTGACCTCTGACCTACTCCAGTTACAAGAGCATTCATTCTGTTTAAAATGCTACTAATTACGTGTGAAAATGCGAAAACATTTTTTTTTATAAAAGTGCTGAATTTGATATCTGTTTCCTAGCTAGATGTAATTGTTGATAAATGATGAGAAATCAGTGTCTTCACATAGAGGAGGATCATTATACATTAATAATAATACATAATAACTAAAGGTAAACAAAGCAAATGTGTTAATTCAAACTGGTAGCTCTTCGTACGACTCTCAAGTTTCAAAAAGGTTGGTGGCCCCTGATTTAGACCATATGTTAGTTGTAAAAACACAACTTCAGAAAAAACAAAAAAATCCTTATAGGTTTCATTTAAAACTTGAAAATACCTAATAACATAGAGCATAATGTATTTCCTTGCTTAGAACATCACAAGGTTTCCAATGAGAATGTATTCCTCCAGGCTGAATGTTTCCTTTTTAACCATACTGTGAAAACACAAACACATGGTCGTCATAAGCAACAATAAATGTCTATAAATTTAAGAACAAATGCCTGCAGTTAACTTTCCCCTACTTTAAGACTCAAATATAAATATGTAATCTTGGAAAAATGTAAAAATATAAATATTTCAAGAACATGTTTTAGCCTGAAGGAAAGTCAATCATTTCTCTTTTATAAATACCATTTATTTTAGATAATGTGTTAAGATTCTGATTCCCTTGCACTCCACTACTTCTCAGTTATGGTTTAGTGTTAAAAAAATTAATTCAGGCGTTTCAACTTTCCCAAGAAAGTCTGTGTGTATGAGACAATGACACCGCAGCTGAAACAACTGATTTTATTCATGTTTTCATGAAGTTGCAGCAACTTCCTCATTAAACTCATCTTTTACCCATCTTTCTTAACTTACATGTCTTTTTCACCGTTTAGTCTTTAATTAACACAAATATTTAGCCTGAAAATGTATTTTCGGCTGAACAAAGGTCAAATCTGTCAAATTTATGTCCGTGACTGAATACAAGGAGTTTATAAATTCTCCTTTTTTTTGGAAAAATTGTGTGAGGAACAAGAAGAACTTTAAAAGTCCCCTTTGATTCAGTTTGACTTCTATAGAAGAGGGAAAAAAACATTTTATTTATCACTGCTGCAGTATGGAGGAAACTTTTTTTGTTTGTTTGTACAAGACAAAGACTAGTAGCCATAAGTGGAGTTTGTGTCACATGAGAACTATGCTGAACTTATTACATAATTAAAACTTTAAATAGAAACGAAGCTTCTCATGCATTTTTTGTGCTTTGCCTTTACAAGCCAGACACTATTTTTCTTTTAGTCAAGACTTTTTTTTTTTTTTTTTTCTTGCTACAAGCAAAAGGCAAATTCCTTATATAGACAGCCTCTCTGCCTTGGCCCAAACATTTTACATCACTGAATCACAGCTCAGTTTCTCCTCTGGGAGACCTATTTTATTAGCCAGCTATTCCTGGACTCTTGTCAGATTCCACTACAGCAACACTTTGGTCACTTTTCATTAACGCCCACGTTCAAGAACTTACAGACGGCGCGACGTGGCCCGTTCCTCGGTAAAGAAAGCAGAGCTGAAAGGTTGCAGTAATTGGTAATTACATGAGGCTCTGCGTTCTCAGCAGGTAATGTCACGGCCACTTTTTGCTATGATTGTCTTACCAGTGATCCAACGTAAGATCAGTCGATTCTGGCAATTTCCTGCAATTTGTTTGGCAGTAGACCTGAGCGGGACAAAAGAGTGTATTGTTGCAGCATTCCTTCATAAGTGAGCCCCGCTGTGCAAAACCAGATGGCTGCCACGCCCACTGTAGCAGAGGTTCAACGCTGTATAAATCAAGATTAAAGTTTTCAGGGAGTAACTGGGGCATACGTGGGGGTCAGCGCGGTGTACGTTGAACATACGGCGTCCTTGGAGGGTTTGTAGGTATTATGTAGGAAAAACAAAACCTTTCTAACGGCAAGGGCAGGGGATTCTAAAATACACCTGATGACACATTTACGCAGTGCCCGCTGCTCATTTGTTCCAGGAGAGCCCTTGCAGTCTGATTCATGGCATGCAGGACCCTTTTTTTAGAGCGTTCCTTGTGCCGTTTCACGGTTGAAAGGCATACGAACCGCTTATATATTCTAAGATATTCATACACTCCCTGCGAGATTAAAAAATGTGTGTGCATAAAAGATTGCTTCTACACACGGGGTTTTTTTGATGTAGCAATCAAAGGCGGCAAATGGAATATACAGTGAAATCATTTTCATACAAACTATCCTAAAGAAGGACTTCCATCAGGGGAAGTGCCGCTTCTCTGAGGTCATTAATCAAAGCTGGCTAAAAAAGTGACTGGAAACTCCAGAGCCTCAATAACAGCTGGGGTAGAGTTTCACCGCACGTCCCGCCTGCCCAGCACCTTCAGCGAGGGTACACAGACTTTGTGAACGGCTGGTTGCTATTTGACTAAAACTGCCTTTTTTTCTTCCACTCACACATTTTTGACATGGCGAGGTTGTCTCATTAATTTTCATATAACCATACCCTGTGGCCGCCAAAAAGAACACGGCGGGTTGAGTCAGTCAAGTGGACAGGATGTTTGGTTCTTAGAGATTATCAAGCAGAAGTTTGCAAAAGCACGAGGTCATTTCAGAATAACAGAAGTGGTGGATGCTGATCTAAAATTAACCCTCAACTTTAATTCCTTTTTTTAAGTAAATAATAATGAATTTGACAAAATTCACATACACTGGTGTCTCTCCACTTCAACTCATAGTGACCTAATTTTGAGGAAATGAGATGAGGACTTGTTTTTGTCTTTGCCAAAAACGATTTACTTGACTGAACTAACATCGACCTACGGAGAGAAATCAGTATCAACACAGTTTGAGTGCAATTCTTGATTTGTGCACATAACTTTGTGCTCTGCCTGTTTAAATTTTATTTAGCATTTTTTTGTATTGAGTAATTTTGTACTTTTGCACAAAATGTATAATATAAGTCACAAATCAAGAAAGCTGCACGCACAAATCCAAAATTATGCACACATATCAAGACTTACACATGCACAAATCAAAAGTTACGCAAAAATCCAGAGTTGTGCACGCATAATCAAGAATTGCACATGTGAAATCTGAAGTTACACACAAAGCTAGACCTACGCACACACAAATCCAAAGTTGTGTGCACAAATCAAGAATTACAAATGCTCAAATCAAAAGGTATGCACAAATCCAAAATTACGCACAAATCCAAAGTTACACAAAAATCAAGAATTACGCATGCAAAAATTCAAAGTTGTGCACACAAAATAAGAATTATGCATTAAAAAATCATAAGTTATGCACAAATCAAGCATTACTAACACACAAATCCAAAGTTGTGCGCACAAATCAAAAATTACTCATACACAAATAAAAAGTTCTGTGCTCAAATCTGAAGTTGTGCATAAATCCAGAATTATGCCCGCACAAATCCAAAGTTGTGCGCACAAATCAAGACACATGCACAAATCTGAAGTTGTGCATAAATCCAGAATTATGCCCGCACAAATCCAAAGTTACACAAAAATCAAGAATTACCCATACACAAATCAAGAATTATGCACAAATCAAGAATATCACACGCTCAAATCTAAAGTTGTGCACACAAATCAAGAATTACGCACGCACAAATTGTGTCGACAGTATTTTCTCTCCATATCGACCACTCTTCTCCTGAGCTAATGCTTTCATATCTACACTGTGTGTTCAGGATCCTAAAGCAGTTTTCAATTTTTGCCTTTTTTTGTCTCCTGTTTCTGGAGGGAGTTCTGGGATGGGTGGAGTGGAGTTTTTGTTATGAAGCAACAAGCTTCCACCTTGCCTGCAACGCAGCAGAGTGTTGCAAGCTTTTTCAGTGCAATATCTGAAAGTCTGCTTGTGTTTAATGAGCATAACAGGGAGTTTATTTCAAGCACTCTCTTGTTTAGTTTGGCCCAACTTTTAGGCTCTGAGTCTGACGTCATTTTAGTGCTACTTGTTAGGGTAAACTAAAGCAGCCACAAGAATCCTGTGCGCAATGCAGGACGTAGAGGCTGAGACAGAGGGCCCATTATTGCAGAAAGTGGGCAGGGTCAAATGACGCTGTTACCACTACACACACATACACAGGAGGAGGAGGAGGAGGAGGGTGGGAAACACGGGTATAGAGGGAAACAGGAACAGAAAGTGAAGAGTTGTCAAGATGTCTTGGTGAGTGAGAACAGAACAGAGCAGAAGGCAGATGCCAAAACACGATAATCAGACGCCAGAGCAGCTGACTGGATTAGACTAACGGGAGATCTGACCTACTAACGCCTCAGGGGTAAGGTACTGTTTTCAGAGACATCTTCAGGGCCAGCAGTAACTTTGATTCAGTCATTGTGTCTTATAGAAACTGTCTCTTAAAATGTTTTTTGGGGTCTTTGTAAAAAGGGGTTTCTTCTTAAGATGTCCCAGACATCTTAAACTTTCTTTCTTTCTTTCTTTCTTTCTTTCAATCAATCAGTTTGATAAGCGCAGCATCAACAAATATTCTTGATTGGATTATAGTTGAAAGAATCCCTCCTTCTTCTCACTGAAAAAATCTCTTCCCCTCTTATTTTACTCATGCAGGATCGAGTTGACACAAGTCTTAACTTTTACGGGCTTGTGCACATTCTCCCGCTCAACTCCGTATGTCAAAATAACCAAAGCAAGAGGGGCCACGCTTTGTGATCCAAGATGTATCATACTTCCTGCCGCAAAAAAACTTTCTTAACTTCTTCTGGATTGAATAGATTGCTCACAATCCATGAGTTAACGGCGACTGTTGAGAGATCTGTTCTCAATTGGCGCTCGGGGCGAGTCATTAAAGATTCCTGCCTCGCCTTCTGTCATATCTTTTGCCTTTTGGGTCACACATGCTCCTTAAAAAAGCAGCAGGGGCCAACTGAGTGCAACCAAAACATTCTTCTCAGCCCTTTCCTGGCTTTGTGTGTCTCAGAAATGAACTTTTCCTGTAAGTGAATGGCTCAAGGACAGCTTAGTGTCATGAGAAAGTAAAAAAAAAAAAGGCCAAGAAAATGTACAGAATGGCATCCCAACAACACGGTTGTAAGATATACTTTTATGCTTTTGTTTGCATTTTTTTTTTCTATCATGAATCCAAGATTTTTCACAAAAACACTTGAACTAATCTATAAACTGAACAAAAAAGGTAAAACGTCCATTTATATGCATTCATGAAATGGCATTGACTGCACAGTCAATACCATTCTTATTGTTTTTATTTTCTTTTGGCGTTAACACGTGATGTTTGACTTCAAAGACATTTATTCCACTTTTCTTCCAAATCAATGTTACTGTGTTTTTTCGTCACCTCCGCAGACACACTGTCGTAATATTGACAATGTTTTTTAATGAAGTGCGAAAGGTCACAGCGTGTGAAAACGCGCCGCAGTAATTTGTCTCAGTTTATCCACATTTGTGTGTTTATTTTAAAGATCTATCGAAATGAATACATCTAAAAAAAAATATCACGTTTGTTCATTTCGTGTTTGAAATGTCAGAGTTGTGTTGAGCAAAATGAATTAACGAGTTTCTACATTGTTGTTGGAACAATAAAGAAAACAAGCAAAAACAATAATGTTGTTCTCCTCTGACAGAAACTTCCTGCCACCCGTCAGAGCTGCTGATATGAAGGGGAAATAAGTTCCCCTCGTGTTGTCTTGACCTTTTTAATAATCTGAGATAGTTTGTGATGAAAACGTCCAGTTTGTAATCTATCAGATTAAATGTTCATGTTCGCTTCAAACTCTAAAAAAACTTCACTTTTCTTGTTCAACAAGTCTTTTAGTGACAATGTTTCTGTAATAAAAGTGGTGGAAAACAGTTTTAAAGGCTCCTATCTAATAAATACTTGTTGGGTGGTTTTTCACATCTTAGCACGCTAAAAAAAGAAATGAAGCCGCTAAACATGAAACTGAGTGCTGGGAGGAGGACAGATTCAAAATGAGGAAGAGAAACCATGTTGTGTTTGATGGTCCAGAAACTGGCAGATCAAACTCATACATCACGTCGTAGTAATGATGAGACACAACCTAAACTAAACTACTCTAGAGTTTAAGTCATCAGCTTTGGGGAAATGTGTCATACACCAAAGTCAAAATAAGATGTTAAAACTACCTCCCACGTTTGACTGAAAAAGTCAAACAGTGAAATAAATAAATTAAAGTCCAAAAGTTTCAACAACTGATTTACAAATTTGTATCAGCAAATTAAGTTTATCATTTAATTAGTTCATTTAAGAGATGAACTTTTTCTTTTTTTTGCCTAAGATCAAAAATAGAGTCCCGCAGGGGTCATGACCCTGCCCTGCCACAGACCCACCACATTGGCAATGAGGAAGTATTCAGTGTCAGCAGCTGCGTTCCCATTACACATATGCGCGAACTTTAGAAACATCGGAAAAAAACAGTTTCACAATTACAGTTTCCATTAAAGGGGTCAGACCATGCTATTTTTAAGACATTCAGAGTAAACTGTATCCATATATGATCATTTATTACCTTTGGAACACTAAAAAACAAATTATGAAGTTTTAGCTATATTTGTGAGTTTTTTCTAGCCTGGAAGTAAAACAACTTGATTCCTGAGGCTCCGCCTCCCGCTGCGTGTGGGTACCGCCCATTTCATAATGTCATCCTAGAGCACAAACAAACATCTAAACTTTTTCAAAAACATACCATGTATATGCCTCTAGTAGCCCCGGCTAATGCTACACTGCTTCATAACACAAATACAATCGACATCTGTGATTGGGTTTGAGCAGGTGGGGGGGGGTGTGTGTGTGGGGGGGGGTGTCTTTAAAGAGAAGCGCTTCTAAAGTAACGAACGTCTGTTTGAACTGGAATTTATTGAAGACAGGAAACAATTGGAAGATATGCGGTATTCTGTATCTAAAATGAAAGGTTTTTGCTGATCACTGCTAGCTCAGTGGAGAAATTGGCTCTTGATGTCAGACTCTTCCTGTCTCACGTTGTGACATCAGCGCCGGAGGACCCGCTCGTTTTCGTGGGTGTAGGAGGGCTTCTGTTGATTTTTAGAGGATTACTCAAAAATGCCATTCCAGATCAAAATACCGCTTTGGGGTTCTTTATTTTAGTGAGAAATGAACAATATAATACACTAAAAACTCAAAAAGTCGTTTTTTAAATTTTTTTTTTTATTGTATGGCTCCTTTAATCACAATTATGCAAATAAAAACAACCCAACTCCCATGGAGAAGGTTGTGAATTTCTGCCACAGTACTGGCGCTCATTATCTCCTATCAATGGAGATGTCAGCGTCTTGTTCAGACCTTGGAGCGATTTTGGGACATTGTAGTGATTTTACAAAAGAGCTGCGGATCCAACAATTCAACATGACAAACTAAACTTTTGATGAGCTGTGTGAAGCTGTAGCACGTGGAGAAAAAAGTGGATCCATTACAGTTTTTAATTCAATTCAATTCAATTTTATCTATATAGTCCAAAATCACAAAAATGTTGCCTCATTGGGCTTCAAAATTTGCAAAATATGTCAATTTGGATACACCTCAAAAACCACTTCCTCCAAGTACCATTTTTTTTTTTAATTGATCTAATGAAGCTTTGCAAAAAAGCTTTTTCATACTTATACAAACTAAATTTAGCTGGAAAGAGATTAGCTGTGTCTATTAATATTAAAATATTATTGCAAAATGAGAATTTTGTAAAACCAACAAATAGTATAGCACAACTTGGTTTAAAAGTGTTTAGTTTATGCTTGTTTTTGTTGACTAAATAGCTCCACAATAGAGTTTAGCAATGTGTCACATGACTAACCTGTAACTCTGCATCCATTTTTGTTTGTTTTTTCCTGTTGTCCACGATTTCTGGAATTTAAGTGACAAATCAGCCTCGAGGAATTTACCTTTTTTGTTTTTATTATTATTTTTAATGAATAATCTAATAAAGGTTCAGCCACAGATTAATGCTGTTATTTTGATGTTTCTAGCCCGTTTATATGGAAACATAAAAGGAGAAAACACTAAATATTTTCATATTCCTTCCATTTAAAAAACCTGAGCTTTCAGACACATTGAGTTGGAGTGTTGTGTCAATTTTGAGACTTCCTGTGAAGTAAGTGTTCCAGTGTTGGCGGTTTGTCTGCGGGTTAACTTCTCTCATACGTGCGACAGTGCAGACAGAGAGAGGCTCACTGAATTTCTTTGCTTTCCACTTGCAGATGCATCCTTTTGTGCTGCTCATGCATATGCAAGCCGTGAATCGCTTTTTTTCTTTTCCTGTAACAAGAACATAAAACGTGCCTCTACATAAAAGCTGCAGTCCAAAAGAAGAGAGTTGCTAGAAATCATCAGAGTAAAAGCTCAAGGTTGCAGACTTGATAGGTTGGAGTCTGCTTTGTAAAAATGAGCAGTTAGTGGTAAATTTAGTCATATTTCAGAGGTATAGTTTCTCCAGAAGAACTGTTCGGGATTTTATCAGAGGCTGGCTGAAAATATTAGAAATATTTATGAAATTCTGGAGCAGTTTCCATCTATTTTCTGCTGAAGGAACCATTTGCGACTTTATTCAGATGGATTTCCTTGAGCAGGTTTCACTCCAGATTATGTCTCTCCATTGTCTCTTATTTCTGACAGTCTGTCACACTCTCCATCTCAGGGGGGGCTCTCAAGAAGATTAGTTACTCTATCTCTGCATTACTTTTGTTCAAACACAATCTCCCTCCAATTCTTTTCCCCTCTTTTTCCCTCTGTCTTCCACAGCGGGACACTTGGAAGGATCAGTTCTGAATTCTTAATGACTTCTCTGCAATATTAATGAAAGGAAAGCTTAAGAAAAGGTGACATTAACAAGAGGAAGGAGAGCGAGGGGAGAAATGTTAAAGACATGAAGATGGATTGGAGGGCAGAGAAAAGGAAAGAGGGAGGAAGAGCAGCTGTCAGGAAATGGATTTCTGTCCGTTTTAATTTTCCTTCTCTCACCATATTTCTATATTATCGTTTCAGAAACTCGCCGAGGGATCGGCGCGGCGAAAAAGGCGGAAAATATTAATCCTTGCTCAACAGAAAAAAGTATTGAGAAAACGGGACTTTCAAAGTGACATTCAAGAAGTTTTCCAGTTGACAAAAACAACACAAACTGATTACTTTTCATCAGACGGAGCAGCATCTCAAGGGAACTTCTTCAATAGGAATCATGATTTCTCCATGAAGCATGTAAAAGCGTCAAGTCATCAGAAATATTACACCTGATGGACAACTAATATTCTGTTTAATTCATTAAAACTGAAAATAAATCTTAATTTCTCAACTTGAAGTTAAAGAAACTTCACTTACACTTTTATTGAAACTTCCAAACAGAGCCATGGAATGGAAGATTGACAGCATCCAGGATTTTTTCAACCAACTTTGGAGCTTTGTGACAGACAAACACAACCAGGGGGTTTACAACACAATCTGCCTGGCAGTCGTCCTGACGCTCCCCCTGCTCGTCCTCCTCACTGCAGTGCTGGTGTGCTGCCACTGCTGCTGCTGTCGCCATGCCAACAGCTGCTGCTGCTGCTGCTGTGGAGACACCGCAACAACCTCAAGGTTGGAAACAAAGAAGAAAAAACATTCCGGCAACAATGAAGACTTGTGGATTTCTGTGAAGACGGTACCCATGACGCCCGACAGAGTTGCACTGACTATGGTGTGAGAGGCTCAACTTTTGAGATGTGGCGAATCCCAGGCCAGTTCATGCAGGTAGAATGTTAAAAAAGAAGGTGTTCTTTAGACATTTTTATCATAAGAAAACCTTTACAGACGTGACAAAATGTATTCAAAGTGTGTATAAATTCAGGAAATTCCTATATTCTTGTGAATTTTGGATTTTTGACGGTGTTTACAATAATTTTAAAACGCTTAGTTCTTCTGGAAGTAGTAGACAGAAGCACCCACCTGCGAGTGTGAGTAAGTTTGTGTTCGTCTGTGTGTGGGTGAGTGAACGTTAGAGAGGTGCAGAGCACTTTGTTCCTAGAGCTCCCATGTGAAATTCATTGTGTCTGAGAGGGAGCCAATTTGAGCTCTGCCCGGTGTTCAAATGCTTGCATTTCTGCCTACTCTTCAGATTCAGGCTGCAGTGGATCCACAGATTGTCTCTCTTCTTCTTAAATAAAAGGCTCTCACACCTGAAAGCCACATTACTGCCGAAAGAATAGAAAAAGAACAACCTTTAGCTGTCTTTGTGTAGATATTTTTATCATACCTGTTTGATAACATGCATCACTGCTCACCAGAGGGTTCACCTTCTTCTATCTTTTTTACAGTCTACTTTGGATTTTGAGAACCCACTCTGATAAAAATTGTGTTTTTATTTTTTTTCTTACGATGGAGGACATATGTAAAGTATTTTTTTTATTCAAATTGATGTGAATCAGGAGCAAACACAAAAAAAAAACAACTGTAGATGTGAGTCGTATCCTCTTTTGCCTCCTTTTGAGAGGCTGTAAGGCAGCAGAAGAGTGCGTAAACAGATGGATGATGGGAAAGGGGGCGGGTTTACTCTGCTCCACCAGTCCCGCCCACAACTTTGAGGCGAATTTCTAATAAACTACTGCTGCTTTGCAGTAACTATGTCCTCAAAAACGACAAGTTTTTTTTATTTTGGCTGAAAAAAACTATAAATATATTTAAAAGACCTCTGGGAACATAAAAAAAAAGATCAAAATATAATCGGAATGAGACTTTAAAATCTTTACTCAACATTGAGAAAAAGGAATGTGTTACAGTTCATTAATTATTGTCCGTTTGTATATATTGTTCATTTTATTTAAAGTTATGATAAAATATTATATTCTCTACTTCAAGTTAACAATTTAAAGCCTAAAGTGTCTTTCAATTCTTTATTTTTTCAACCTTAAGAAATTAAAAATAGAGAAAAAAAAAGTTTGTACACTTGGAAATTCCTGTGCAACAGATGTATTTATTTTTGGAGGGCTAGAGTTTAATTAAATGCCTTCTTTCAAGTCATTTCTTAAACTGCCTGGAGTTTCCTAACCCGCATTAAAATGAGTTTTGAGAATGCACGACTGACTTCACACTTGATTGTGCACGCTGAATAGTTTTAGCTGGAGTTTGAAAGTCATTGCAAAATATACATATAATTATGTAAGATTTTTTTTTTTTACTTTTTGACAGTTTTATTTTTATCTTGCAAAAGTTAAAATTGTAATAGCACATGTGTTTACAATATTTATTAAAGATTTTCAATATATAAGTCTGAAGGCACATGGTGTTCTCTTATTTTTTTATTTTTTTCAAGTTGAATGAAGAGAAACATTAAAGTTTTGAACAAAAAAAAGCAATATTTTATTGTCTGCTAATGTTTTCTTGGATCAGGGGTCTGCAACCTGCGGCGCTGGAGCTCTTGCGGCTCTTTTACATCTCCTCTCTGGCTAAAGAAACATAAAGTAATAGGATTTTTTTTTTTTTTTCAAGTGAGGGTTACTAAATTAACATTTATTTAATTTAGATACGTTTGTAAATTTATGGTTGAGGTGCACCCCAAAGATAAACTATGTCAAAGTCCCTGCTGACTGGAACAAGTCTTTTTTGTTCCACACTTCCTCTGGAATTCACAGATTTCAAATATTAAGCAAAACTTTGGTAATAAGTCTGATCCTTTATGAGCTTAAAGCACTTATTATCTTATGCTGTTAAGAGATGCACTGGGATGATCCAGTCTTGCACAAAACGTCTTTTATTATGAAAGGAAATCATGCGAGTTTCAATCAAACGTAAAAAATTATTTCATATGCCACAAAATAAATATAATTCATATTTATTTTTCAAAAATACATTGTGATAAATACACAGCAGTATCAAAATTAGACTTTGCAGCTCCTACTAGGATTTGATCAGTAGAAAACAAACCCGAATGGATCTTTTACTGTAAAAGGTTGCAGATTCCTGTTAATTCTTATTTGATTTCCCAATGCCGACTTTTTAGCATATTCAATTTTTAAAATCACATTTAATTAATGCTGCAGTGTCTTCTAATTTCAATGTTTAAATGTCTTATTATTTACTAACGCTTTGCTTAGGTTGATGATTGTAATACATTAAATTAACTTTTTTTAAAAAATTGACCAATTTTCCAGAGTCTTACTTTTTTTTGGACACAATTTCTCATTTAAATGTTTTCCTAAAACACTAAAACTCACAAAAATAAAGAATCAACCGGGAATCAGCTTTCTTGTGGCGTTTCAGGTAAAATCGAGCTGAAAATTTTCTCATGAATCATCTGTACGCGTTTGTTTTCTCCAGGCCAAAAACCTTGATCTTACTGCTGGGAATGCTGGACGTTCCCGTTTCCTCGTTGTGAAAATACATCCAGATGTGAAGATTAGAGGTTATCTCATCTCCCTCGCCGCCATACAGAGAAATTCTTCCTTTTTTTTCAAATAAAAAAGAAAATGATGATTAAAATCGCACTCTAAAACTGAAAAGTTGGTCATTTACATTTAACCCTTCTACAGGATGAGTTTTTGAGGCTTATTTTTTTTAAAGAAACTTAACTGTTTTCATCATATTTTACTGCATACCTGTAATGATAACAGTCATGCTGTTTTCACTCATTGTACAGACATGAAAGTAATATCTTTCTTCTCATCTTTGCTTTCTTACTTCAAACCATTTTCCTGAAAAAAAAATATGTTAGTACAAGATAAATCTACTTCTCTTCAGGCAGGAAGTCACATTTTCTGCGTCTCCATCAATCTGCTTCCTGCAAACCACAATTTATGACAAATAACTGCCAAATTGGTGAGCATGACGGATCCAGCCAGAAATATTTTTGTATTTTTAGTCCTGCCAGTAATTTATTCTGCGTAATTATAAACCAAATGTGGGAGAAGTGTCTTTATTAAGCGCTTTTACTTGTACAGACATGAATACTAATAATGTTTTCCTTTTTTCCGTTCCACACATTTTTTTTTCCAACGGCTTCCTAAATTTATCACTTGACCATGACGAGCTGCAGCTAATTATCATCCATCCCATCCATCAAAAAGCAATGAAAATGACTTTCTTCAAACAACTATGTGCCATAAATATTTATAATGCTTCTAATTGAGTTTCAACAAATGCATATTTTAACTTTAAGTTGCTGAAATTTCTGAATGATAAAATACAGAGCTGAACCAAAGCACATTCAAGTGTCACCATGCAGGTAAAGTTTACATTTAGAAAGTTATCCATTTTTTTTTTAATGGTATTTTAAGATAATTTGTCTCTGAAACTGAACCAGCCGGGCCTGATCTATTTCCCTTTTCACTTTCATATCTTTGTATGTTTACTGCCTTTAATAGAATTAATTAAGCGTGTTAATTGTTTAGCATGTTATATATCCACTCTTCTACTCTTTTTTTTTTTCCCCCCAGGGTTTTTTAGACAGAGAATATGTGGCTCTGCAAATTGTGGCATGCAGAAAAGATGCATTCCAGTGATAATACCCAGTATGGCTAAGTGAGATGCAGACATAGATTGCACACGCATGACTGTGCAACGGCAGATTAAGTATATATATTTGAAGCTTTGGGTGAATTACTTTTGGTCCCGATGAAAATCATGTTTTTGCGTTTTTAACATGTATGTGTGGCCTTTTTGTTCAGAAAGAGAACAAATGTGAAATCATTTCATTTTTCATTTTTGCTGTTAATCAAACTATCTTAGACAGACTCTGTTGGAATCAATGAGTTTTCTTTATGTCACAACAGCTCTGCTGCACACGCACCAAACCCCTCCTCTTTTAAGACATTTAGGTTGTGGGATTATGGTTAAAAACTCTATAATCACAATTTTTATTTTTTTTAATTTAAAAAAATGGTCAAAGTGGAATTTTAAAGAGCGACTGTTTTCTTTACTTTAGGCACCAGATGAAGTTATATTTAAATTACTTTACTCATTCCTCAATAAAAAAATTTGTTACGTTTCTTGACTTTTTTTCAACTCACATACAAATTCTCAAAGTAGTGAGGCTAGCACAAACAAAATCTCCTAGTAAAATCCACAAAATAAAAACAAAGAGGCAATCAGGTTTTTTAGCCCCACCTCATTAGTCTCTCCACATGAACATGAGAACATGTGTAGAAACAGGTTGCTCATTGACACTATGGCAGTAGAAAGCAGCAGGACATAACTTCCACTTCTCTGAAATGTTTTTGCCTTTGGAAGTAATTCAAATATCTCCAGACGTCAAATTCCCCCACAAATTCATCCACATCTGAATCTCTGCTCTCTTTATTTTACTTTGAACAATCTCCAACTCTGCATTAGTGCACATGCATCTGCTTAAAAGAAACAAAAAAAAAAAAAAAAAACGAGTATCTGTTATGTTTATTTTAACTAGGAGACAATGTCAAATCCAACTGTTTACAGAAATGTGTTTGTTTTATTAGTCACTTGCAATTTTCTTTTTTTTAATTACTGAAATTTGAACTGTATTTCATTACCTTACTCCATTACTGACAAAAGTTATTAAATTATATTGATTTGTTACGTTATCATTCATTACCCCAACAGTCTGTTTGTCTAGTTCTCAAACTCCATAAAAAAAAAGATAAAATACACTCAAAAGAAAAGAAACTTCATTCTTAAGTAAAAGTAAGACAACAATTTGGGGGATTTTTTTTAAGCTACAGTTTGTAAACAGAAATGTTGAATTGAAATTTTAAACAACACTCTGTCTGTTGTCAGTCAAATGTTTAATAGGCTGCTCTGTGTTGCCAGGTTGTGTCAGAGCTTTCCAGTTCTTTATTTATTTCATTTATTTATTTCTATAAATATTTATTTCATATTTCTAAACGGGGGGGGGGGATCAGCCCCTTCGTAAAGTTTGTAAATCTGACTGATGACGTCAGTGCCTCACCAGCCGTGAACCTCACCGCACGTCACTGCTGCTGTTTACTGCTCCGACAATTGCACATACTGCGCTGGAAAAACAATGATGTGACTTTTCACTAGTATAAAAAGTAAATTATATGTTCCTTTTTCATATAATCATCTCTATATGTTCATTTGAGTGAGTTTACTCTCATACATCTCGCCCATTCAAAGTCAATGGTAACTTTAAACTACTATTTCCACGTTTTCTGACAGGACCAGCTATCTTCTGTTTTTTGGAGGATGACCATGGTGTGTGTATGTGGGTTTGACCTCAGATCAGAGAAGATGACCCGCCGGTAAGCAGATTACTAAGCAGAGTAAAAGAAACCACCAGGATTTCTTCAGTAGCGGTGAGTGAAGAGAGAAGAGCCGAGCGCCGAAACCCTGTCCGGTGGACGGACGGGGACATGTGGCGTAAGGAAAACTGCCTGCCCGGTGTCGTGTGGCTGCCTGAGTCCTTCTGATTGAAGCTGGGTGGGATCCATTTGTGGATCCACCTGTGCATTAGCGTCACCACCGGCTCCGCCTTAACGAGCCCCAGCTGCCACGGGCTTTACAGTGAATGCCGCCCGGACTTCACCGCCACACCAGGGCTAACTGTGCCTTCTCTCGCAACTGGGCAGACTTGTGTTGCCCCGGGCAGGGAGCAGCCCATGTATAACGGGTTCAAGGGATCTTTGGAGATGTTTGTTATCCACCGATCAGTCTTGAAACGCAGACCGGAGTTTGTGTAAATGTTAACATGTGTATAGATTTGAATAAAATCACAATCATGGATCACACACATGTTGTATTTCCAATACAATGATGTAGATATTATAAAAATGTAAAATGCCGTTCCTCTGTTGCCCTCTGCACAAACACAATAATAGAACAGACTGGGTCTTATTTTTGTAAAATCTGACCAAAAATGAATCTTTATTTGGTCATATCTCATTTTATACTGTCTTATTCAATATGGCATTGTTATTCACTTCTCTCAGAAATGGTGGCTGGTTAGCACAGTGTCTCTAGTCAGTATTACTCACTGGTTCACCATCTACAGTTAGTACAGGCTCAGAGTGCAAAGTCAAAATGGTACAAGACTTTTTATTTTCACAGCTTTGTACTACAAATGTCTCTTAGTGTCATAATTTCAGTTGTGCAGAAACTGGCAAATGTTAATGCCTCCTTCTTCATCATGTTTACAATGGTTGGCGCTTGTGGTTAGCATATTTTAAAAAGGACACTACTCACATGTCACTATTAAATCCACGCATCAAATAGTTAAACTAGCTGAACTTTCAGTGTTTAGATCCCACGACCAGACTTAAAATCACAAGCGTTCTGGATGCAAAAACCCTAAAATTCTGCTCTATTGCATAGTAGATCATTGAATAGTGCTTTGAAAGCGGCGAGTCGACGCAATCGGTGTGAATGCAGCATCAGACATACCCAAAAACGATCTTTTGTCTAATAACAGGTAACTGTTGTTCATGCCTCCTGCTCCAGAAGTGCTCCTGTCACTCAAGGGTTTCGAATGTTTGCTAGATTTTCTTCCACCTCCTCTTTTCTCATTCTTGGAGTTTCTAACATGCTTGTTTGTCTTGTACTACAGATGTTCCAACCTTCCTTTTTTTGTCCGTCTTTCTCCTGTCCCCTCGGCGGATGGGTCACGACGAGTCTACTTCTGCTGGAGATTTCTTCATTGCTTTCTGTTGCCTCAGTATGAGGATTCTACCCAGAACCCTTCAACCCATGACACTGTTGTGGGTCAGCATTTGCTGGGACTTTAACAAAATGGGAGAAGATTTGATTTGTTTCTTTCTTTTTTCCTTGGCTTTTCTTCTCTTTGTTGTGCCAAAAAAAAAATTCAAGCAGCAACCTAAAGACACAATTTTAAGATTCTTATTGAGATTTTTTGTGTAAGGGGAGATCTGAGAACAATTCCTGTAATGTTTTAGTCATCTGTCTTGTCTGACGTGGTGAATAAACACTCAGTTGACTCATCAGACGTGTATCTTTTGCCAGCCTTCACAGACAAAAGGATCTAAATCTGTTAAGTGGAAGTTGGGAAACCCGTACAGAAACACTTCCTCTAATCCTAACTTATCAGGACACACTTCATTTCCAATGCAACTTTTAACAAAAAAAATTGAGTACAGTAAATAAAATATAGAATTCTAGAGAAGTCAGACAGTGCTTGTCCTGATAGCTCTCAGCTACTTTTTGTAACAGATTAGAATTTCACAGAATGCTGATGGACACCGCTGTGCTTGTGAAAGCAGACAAGGTTAATGAAGTTCCCTCAGGCTGAGATGATTTCATCTCATTAATAGTGCAGTTCAAAGAGCTTAAGGTGGAACCACAAATAGCTGGAAATATTATTGGTCATTGAAGCAAAGCTACAGATATTTAAAAAAAAAAATAGGGTCAAATTTTTAATCAATTTAGAAAAATAATTAGTTAATTTTTAAACATTTTAACAGTTAAAGTGGACCAAGATGAACAAATATTGATAAGCTTATAACTGATTTTTTGTGTTTTTTAATGTAACACAACAATTTAAATAGTTTATATGCGATCATGAAAGGATTAGAACATTTAGGATAGGATTTCTCTGTAACTAACTTTTGAAATGAGGATTAGGTTGTAAGGATTCTGTTTTAGTTTGTTTTCTTTTTGTTTGGTTGTTTTCATGGTTTTGGTCATGTTCTGAGTCGTTCCCCCATCAGCCACTCCTGGTTCATGTTGATCATCCACAGCTGTTTCCATTTCTGTCACTTACCCTCAGTGTATTTAAGTATCTGGTTTTCAGATCTGATCTGTTGCTCCTATGGTTTTGTCATGTTTCTGGTTTCAGTAAATGTTTTTGTCACACATTTTGGGTCCTATGCCACCGGTGCCTGACAAGAGTGTTTTCTTTTTTTCCAATGATCTTGTCTGAGTTTGACTGAGTTAGACTTGTTTTATCTGAGAATCAATGATCCATAAAACTGAGTTCTTTACAACACGCAGCTGTTAATCACTATCAGAACCCATCTGAAAACGGGACATTTCTCACAATCTAAGAAGTCTTTTTTTTTTATGCTCACTGGCCTGGAATAGATTGAACAATGATGTCTTAAGAAGTTGGATGCAATCATTTTATACCGAGACAGTTTGTGTGCAAATAATTCAGATCCCATATTCTTCCTAGGGACTTTTGAACAATAAAATATTTTGAAAGTGGGAATTGGGTAACATTTTGTAACCTAAGATTAAGACGCTTGTCTCACGTTGACAAATTTGAATTATTAAAAAAACAATGAGAGAAAGCGGCGTCTAAATCAGGGGTGGGCAAACTACGGCCTACTTAATCTGGCCCTCCAAATTAAAATACATTGAATCAAAAATGCTAATTATTGTTTTATTTTCATTGTATTTCTGGTTTCTTCTCATGAATGGTGGTGTTTCTTTGGCGTTCGTGTTTGTTTTTTTCTGAGTCAGAAGGTGATTTTCGGATTTCTTTGAGTTCACATTTTCCTCTGTAGAACATCAACCCATTGGATCACCAAAAAGAGACCAAAAATCAAAAATTTAGAAATTAAAATTCCCAAATTTTCTGGTTTTAAATGAAAATATTTGAATTTTAATACAAATTAAAGCATGTTTTTCTCTAAATTCCATATTATCTTTTTAGTTTATGAGGTTCATTATCAAATCACTCCTTCCATCTGCTCCTTGTCTGGCCCTTATGACAAATTTTAGAACCATTTCTGGCCCACAAATCAAAAAGTTTGCCCACCCTTGGTCTAAATAAAAAGAATTTGTCTTTTTTTTGTACGTTTTTTTGATTTAATAAATAAAATCTAAAATAAAGAACTTACAGGATTTCTAAAATGTGACGGTGGAAGATCATTTATCTCTGATTTGTTGCATCTAGACTCAAAAGAAGAAAAAAAATCCCATTAGTCTAATTTGTGAATAAAAAGACAAAGTTTAATGCATTAGCATGATGTTGAGAAACAAACCCGAAGAAATGCAGAGTAAAATGAAAATCAATATTTCAGTTAGAGGGCAGCATTTCTAACAACCATTTGACTTCATGTAGTGGTTTTTAAAGGAAATATTGAAGCAAAGATGATCATATTTTTTTATATTATGATGTAACTCAAAAGACAGATCATTTTATTTAAATACATTTTCATGTGTAGCCCAGTGGCAAACTGTAGGCTATTAGGTTTTAGATTAGCAAAGTAAAAATCTTAGTTTTATTTTGTTAAGATAATAACCTGATTCTTTGTTTGATTACATAATCCGATTCTAAAGAATTAAAACACCGTGAGTGAGTACGAGTTTGAGGGGACTTTGGACTTTGGGGAAAACACCACTTTCGGTTATTTGGTGGACTATAGTCAATATGTTTGTGGATTGTTATTTCTTTGTTTAACTAATCTCCTCACAGAACAATATAATATTTTCATCTGTAACTAATAAACAACGCCGTTTTTATTTTTTGGCTAAAATAGTTTTGTCTCTGGGTTTATTGCTTTAAATATTCGTTGTATACTAAATAATACTGAACCCGAGCACCCGCCATCTCAATCCAGAAGGCGCCATGGGTGCTACACATGCAAAGTAATGAAACTGTTGCAGCTGTGGGTATTATTTTAGTCACTTCAATCCTCAAGCCACTTAATTAAAAATCAGTGGAGAAAGCCATACATGCTATTTATTTCTAACACTGAGCATAAGAATCAGCTGACATGTTGACCTTAAAGGTTTCTTCATGAAATGCAAAGCATACAGTATTTCTATGTTCAAACTTTAAATTCAATTTGTGTAAAAGCATTTTGGAAATCGAAAAAAAAAAGAAAACCAAAGCACCCCTTAATACAAAGATATGGAAATATTGATAGGAAGTAATGATTGTAATTTTCTACAGAAAATGGATTGTTGAGTTCTTGAAAATCCTGTTGTAAAACAAATTTTACTTTTGAAGGCTGAGAGTAAAAAAAGTTATTTAAAATCAAAGGACTGAAAGTGCTCAATAAGACATCATGCAATTTATTTATTTTTGTCTGGAATACTTTTGTTAGAAGAAAAATGTAACTTCTAATTTTCTATTAACTTATTCTTAACTGAAAATTGATGTTTTTGATGGAAATCGTAAAAAAAAGTGGTGATATAAGCTACAAATTATGTTCAGACACATTTAAGAAAATTATAGTTTCTTAATTAACATCTTCCAAAAATCACACTAAATTTTTGAATTTCTGATTTCCTCTAAAATGTTTTTTTTTTTCTTAAAACAAATAAGATTTGAAGCACCAGGGGAGACTATTAAGACACACAGTGCAGAGTGTCGTTTGTATCTACATATGTACAGAAAGATCAAAACTTAGTGTGATTACAGGTCAATGCAAGAGTCTGCATCTGATGTGGTTCAGGCTGTTTTTCCTCTTTTCTTTAAGGCCGTTTGAAAATGAACGTTCCTCTATGCCGACAAGCGATCGTCTCTATCTGCGGGACGCGGCTCCTGCAGGTCGGATCTTCATCTCGGTGAAGTCAAGGGACGTTAGATGGCCCTTCCACGGTTCCCAATTCACTCCCTAATCGTAAAGAAAGTGGAAAAAAAGGACAGAAAAAAACAGTTTGAATAGTAACAAGGAGTAGAGAAAAGTCACTTAACAGGGATGCTGCATGAAAGACGGGCAGATAGACAAACAACAATACTTGTAAATACCAGCCTCTGGCTTCATTTTTGCAATCTTGATATTGCTTCTTGGCAACAAACACTGTGGGAAACATCAGCAATTTTGTTTATGAAATCTTGACCTGAGTAAAGAAATTCCCTGTCCTGTCCTGCAGCATCAGACATAATAACTGTAGTTATTTTCCCATCAGTCGGATCAAAAACACTCACAGTTGTGAGAGGTCTGTTTTCTTTTAGCTGATGATGGAGTCTGGCATTCTTTCTACAACCCAATAATCCAAAGCAAAACAGTTGCACTTCATTGTTTTGCTCATAAGGTCATTATTATTGACTGTCTATGAGAACAGGACTGAGTTACAACCTCCCTCCCGTGTTCAAAACAGGAAGTGCCCACGGCCAAAATCCCATAGACTTCTCTAGAGAAATAAACAACTGTTAATAAGTCATAATGTATATCAGAATAAACACTCTTGCTCTAATAACTTTTTTGAATAATTTTCTTGCTAACCTGGATTTTTTTTTTTAATGATACTTTGGTTGTCCATGTTACAAATCAACCAATCAGATATCTCAATAAAATTATCTGATACCTTTTTAGTGGGCCACATAACAGAACTGATCCTAAAAATTGTGATTCAAGGACCAGATTTGACGTGACAATTTTGTAGGCCCAGTTAGTTGACCATTTGAGAATCCAAGATGGCACCCATTTTTCAAGATGGACACCAAAATGACCTTCCAAAGCCATCTTTTCATAGAGATATGTTTACTTTTTCAATTAGAGAGAACTTAGTGTCTAATTAATTTGCAGAGTATATGTCACAGTTTGTTTTTCATAGTTTAACCAAAGGTGCAATTTCTACTCAGGAGCAAATTATTTGTGATTTTTTTTATTTAGTTTTTTTTTTACATTAATTGGCTCATATATTAGCTATTTTCCCCTCTACCAACTGTTGCCCTTTAGTGGTTGTTTCAGCTAACAACCACTAGAGGCCGCTGTATGCATGCATTGGTGTTTGCTTCTGACTTCCAGAAGAAGAACAAACATGGAAGAGAATCTGATTTTTTTCTTTTTAAACTTGTATATTTTTCTCATTTTATCAACATATTTTTGTTCTCGTTTTTATTTAATGTGCTCTCAGACTAATGCGGAACAGAAAGTCATCAAACTACGACAGAGCTCCTGCAGTAAAGAAGGTAACAACTGCTATTAGGAAAAAAGACTGAAAGATCTCATGAACCAGACATGGAGACATGATGATTTTGTAGAACTTTTTAAAATAAATAAACCTGATCTCTTGATATTTTCTGTGGATTATAAATAAGTCAATGCTTCCAAGAAGGGATAAGGCAAAAAACTTAATGGTAGCTTCTCCCGCACGCGACAGGAGCATCTAGTTTATGAAAACATTTTTGGACAAGCTTTGAGCGTTCAAAGTGTCCCGCGTCAGAGACAGAGGACGTGAATTTGTTGTGTGTTGAAGAAAAAGTGTCAGTAGAGTTTGATGAGTGAATCAAATCAAGCAGTTTTGTTCTGAAACGTCCGACTTTTCTCCTTAAGGTGTGACTTATACTCTAGACTAGAGTGACTTGTATCTGGTTTTCTTCTTCTTGATCATACATTTTTTGCTCCTACGACACACTCCAGCATTCACGGTATCTGTTTTTTTTGACATGCTGACATGTCTCACTACCCGACCCCAATGTCCAATATTCAAAATATTTGACAGACCGATTCTTTTGAGTCTGCTTTCAAGTAGTAAGGGTGGGGACTTCCAACAAGCTCACTCAAGTTTGGTTGAGAGTGGTTGCCATAGAAACATTGACTCAGACTGACTCGAACCAATCACTACTTACTGACGCCCCGTTCTGGCTCCCACAGGATGGAATCCATTGCGTGAAAACATCAAGAATCAAGAATCAAGAATCAAGAATCTTTATTATCATTTATGCAGAGCAAAATGAAATTTCTGCCAGCAGCTCTTTGCTAAAGTTTAAAAAAGAATAAGATAAATATAAATATAAATATAAATATATACAAGGTGCATTACAGTTAAAAGGCACGGTGAGTGAAGTGGACATTGCACAACAGTTAAGGTACTGCAAGAATAAATAGATCAGTGCAAGAGACCTGAAAGTTATTGTTAAGTCTAATTCCTTAGACTTAGGGTGGGTGGGTGGATGGACTTTACAGCTCTGGGGAAGAAGCTGTGTTTCAGTCTGTTGGTGTGGGTTCTGATGTTCCTGTATCTCTTCCCAGAGGGAAGAGATACAAACAGTTGGTGTCCAGGGTGGGTGGGGTCTGCAGCTATACGACCAGCCCTCCGTTGGACCCGGCTGTCGTACACTGAGTCGAGTTGTGGGAGCGGTTGACCCACAATCCCCTGTGCGGTTTTCACCACCCGGGCCAAGTCTATCTTGTCTTTTGCAGTGCAACTCCCGTACCACACTGTGGCGCTCAGGCAGAGGATGCTCTCTATGGTAGCTCTGTAAAAGTTTTTCAGCAGCTGAGAGGAAAGTCCAGTCCTTTTTAGTTTCCTAAGGAAGTAGAGTCTTTGTTGAGCTTTCTTCACAAGGTAGGATGCATGCACTGACCAGGTAAGGTCAGATGTAATGTGGATCCCCAGGAACTTGATGTGGTCCACTCGCTCCACCTCTTCCCGTGAATGAGAAGAGGGATGTGTTCCACCTTTTTAGACCTCCTGAAGTCCACTATGACCTCCTTGGTCTTGGAGGTGTTTAGGACGAGGTTGTTGTTGGTGCACCAACCTATTAGGTGCTGGATCTCCTCTCTGTAGTGGGTCTCATCATTGTTTGATATGAGACCCACAATGGTGGTGTCATCTGCAAACTTGACAACCATGTTTGTAGGGTGGATAGCAGAACAGTCGTGGGTGAATAGAGTGAAGAGGGCCGGGCTGAGGACACACCCCTGTGGTGTTCCTGTGCTCAGGATCAGAGTAGATGATGTGGAGTCTCCAATCCTCACCACTTGAGGCCTGTTGATAAGAAAGTCCCTGATCCAGAAGCACAGAGAGGCAGGCAGTCCAAGGTTGTGGAGTTTCAGTATCAGCTTGTCTGGGATCACAGTGTTAAATGCTGAACTGAAGTCCACAAACAGCATCCTGACGTAGGTGTTGGTGTGCTCCAGATGAGACATGGCCACATGTAGGGCTAATGAAACTGCGTCCTCTTTGATCGGTTCTCCCTGTAGGCGAACTGATGTCTGTCCAGGGACGCAGGGATGATGTCCTTGATGTGGCTCAGGATGATCCTCTCGAAGCACTTCATGATCACTGGTGTCAAAGCCACAGGGCGGTAATCATTGAGGCAGGAGACAGAAGATGTTTTTGGTACGGGCACAATGATGGAAGACTTGAGGCACACAGGTACTGAAGCGAGCTGTAAAGACAGGTTGAAAATGTCCAGAAAAACCCCTGCCAGCTGCTGTGCACACAGCTTGAGAACACGACCTGACACCTTATCTGGCCCTGTGGCTTTGCTGATGTTGATTCTCCTCAGGGTGGAGCACACTTGGTGTTGCTGCAGAACAAGCGGCTGGGACTGCTCCTCCAGCTGTAGAAGAGAGCCGGTGTCTCTGCTGTCAGGAGTGTCAAAGCGTGCAAAGAAGGTGTTTAAGGTGTCAGGCAAAGTGGGCTCATGGGTGATGATTTGCTGTTTACAATTTCTGTGGTCTGTGATGGTCCTGATGCCTCTCCACATCTCCCGTGGGTTGTTGTTAGCAAAGTGTTCCTCTATGCGCTGTCTGTACCTGCGTTTGGCCTGGTTGATGCCCTTTTTCAGTTCTGTTCGGGCCTTTCTGTAGGCCAGCCTGTCACCTGACCTATAGGCCGTATCCCGAGCCTTGAGCAGAGACCGTACTGTGCCATCAAACCATGGTTTCTGGTTTGGATACACTTTGATGGACTTTGTGGGCAGGACAGCATCAGTGCAAAACTGCACATAGTTCAGGACAGTTGCTGTATAGGTCTCCAGGTCTGAGCCGTAATTGTTGGCAACTAAACTGACGTCATATTGTTGAGGTGAGTCATTTTGTATGGGTGACATCACACGTACTCTGTCCAATTCTTATCTACAGTCAACGTTTATATTTGCATAAACTTTGATATTCTGTTTCAAGTGTAGTATACTAGAGCTGCCACCATTAGTCAACAAATCTACAACTAATCAACTATTTAAACTATTTTTCAGGTTTTTTTAGGCTAATTTAGAGTTTAGCTAATGTTTCAGCTGTATGCTAGCTATTTTGGCTAATTTGGGCTTTTTTGTTTTTTTAGGCTTTTTTGAGTTTAGCTAATATTTCAGTTACATGCTAGCTGTTTTGACTAATTTGGGTTTTTTTTGTTTGTTTTAGGCTAATTTAGAATTTAACTAATATTTCAGTTACATGCTAGCTATTTTGGCTAACTTTACTGTTTTATGATAATTTGGCATTTAACTAATATTTTAACTATTTTAACTTTATTTAAATATTTTAACTTAAGCTATCAGCTTCAGCGTTTTCTGCTATTAACTTCAGCATTTCAGTTATCAATTTCAGCATCTTCAGTGGAAAAATTCAGCTTACAGCATTCACGCTAGCATCCTCACAAGTAATGCTAAATATGTACTTTTTAGAACATTTAAAGCTAATGATGGTTAAGATGCGTGTTTTCCATCCACTTTATTCAAGACCCGATTAGTCGACTAATTGGAAAAAATAATTAGTGATTAGTTGACTAATAAAATAATCGTTTGTGGCAGCACTATAGTATACAACTATCTATGTGGGATTTCTGCACATCAGAACCAAATAGGTCAACATTACCTGTCAGAGCGATTTTACAATGAAGAAAAAATGGAAGATAGACATGACGTAAAGGTGTTAGTTGGCCCAAAACATCGAGCACTGAAGGAATTCAAAGCAGTTTTTTTGTTTACTCACCATGCTGTGCCTGCTATCATCCCATTTTCCATTGAGATTAGCCAGGTGACAGTTTTTGTACCACCAAGCACCACGGTGGGTCAGGGCACAGTTACCCAGAGCGATGTCATTATCGGAATCCACGGTTGTCCACGGCCGGCCCTGGTGATAGGTCATCGCATCACCTGGAAATCATTTTATAAAAGGACATGAGTTTCTTTAAATTCTCATAGTTTGTCTCTAAGTACTCAGTAAAATAAATTTTTATAAAATACCTATTAACATCATTGATAGTTTATCATCAAGTCTTTCAGATGAAGTTGCTTGTGCTCAAAATAAATGACCGTACTTGCCACAGTCGGGCTAATGAGGAATATTTAGGACCTCTAAAGCTCACCTGCCGTTCCTCTGTATTTCCCAATATTGAGTTTGTATTTCTGCTTCACAGTCCCAATCTTAAAGTTGTCATATATAGCATAAACTCTCTCTGAACCCAGGCCCAAGTCAAACCTCAGCTCATACTGGGTTGGAGTGTTGGTAAGTTCGTATATCTTCTCATTTCCTGAGAGAATAAAATTCAAAGCAGAAAGAAAAGGTCCTTGATTGTTGTTCATCCAAAATCGTTTTATTTTGAAGAGAGACGGCCCCTCACCGAGCCAGAATTCATCAGTCATGTTGCCAAACCCTGCAATGTACTGCTTCCAACGTTTCATGAAGTCCAGCCTGCCACTGTTACGTCTCTGAAGCACCTGAAAGCAGAGCGAACACTTCAAAGCTTCATCCAGACTCTGAGGGCTTTAAACAACCAGCCTCACAGGCCCAGTCCTTCCATATGATAAAATAACAGTTTAATAAAAAAAATGTTATTTTATAATTCTAGATATAAAAATCGTGAAAAGAATAAATGTTGAATATAATAAAAATGACAACGGTTGTCATAAAGATTCACTAGGATATTGTACCAGCCAACCGCCTCCATCCGTGTCCATGTCACAGTAAACCTCTATTGGTTTAGCCCGGTCATTATTGATGTATATTGTATAGATGCCGCTTCTCTTGTTCCCATTCTTCATGAGCTGAACACAGTCCATGGGGAAGGGGTACAGCACACCAACTGAGATCAGAAAGTGAGATTCAGATATTAATGAAATGTACTTCCTAAGTTTGCTTAAAATATCCCAAAGTCTATTAATTGCGTGCAGACCTGTTTTGAAGATAGTCTCTGCAACTTTGCTTCTCTTGTTGCCTTTGTAGGCAATAATAGTCACAACGTATTCCTTTCCTGACTTCAAGTTGGAAGCAAAAAATCTGCTCTCGCTCCCTCGTATCTGCTTTTCAACAGTCTGATAACACCAGAAAAAAAAAGAAAATTAGTCATTCTATATTGATTAAGGGTTTAAAAACTGTTCTCAGTAAACAAAAGCTGATCAATTTTAAGAAATTCTAGCAAAGGTTTAATAGGAGAGATTTCTTTAAACCATGCTTTCAGATGAGTCCAGAAAATTAGTATATTTTTGGCCACAAGAGGGCAGTGTTTCACAGTGTTTTGCCTAAACATGCGGTCTGTGGGTGGTGAAATCAGTCTCAACCTTAAGCAAACTTAGCTTGGAGAGGAAAGTCTTTATTCAGCACTCCAAACTTTAAGCACAATAGGTGTTCCTCATAAATTAAAATGTATTTTAAGCAAAATCACAATGCTTTGTTAAATGTAGAACATTTAAAGGTGTCCAGAAAAACGCCCAGAAAAAAAAAAACCCACATCATCAACTTATATCTAGTTTAGAGACTATTTTTTTTTGTCAATATTGTAAAAAGTGAATGCTCAGTACCTCCATCAGACCCTGATCTCTGTAGGTGAGGATGTAACCATCAATGTCTGCAAGAGGAGGAGTCCAAGTCAAAGTAGCAGTTTCCATGGCAACGTCAGACGCCCTCAGGTTCTTTGGAGAATCAATCTCTGCAGAGTGGAGCATCAGAGATCTTTTAAGTCAAGATTTTTTCATTTTCATCCTTATTTAGATTTTATAGACAAAAATAAATGCAGGTAAAATGAAATTAAATATTTGATATTATAATAAACTCCCAAATTAACAGTTTTATTACCAACTTTTCGTACTTTTTCCACCTAATTCACACGACTTGTGCCATCTGTCTGCTCATCTACACTTTACAAATAAGCTGATAGTTACACTCGTGCTGATTTAAATGCTTTGAGAGTTTGACCTCGAACAGACGCTGAGATAATTCGTCTGACATGGAGATGTGAGCCAGAGCCATGGGAGCTTTCATCTCCCATGGCTCAACGTGAAAGAAGAGTCAACATACGATGAAAAATCATCATAGATGATTGTGAAATCTTCATTTCCAAATTATCATAATCGAACAACCATTTTTTTTCTTTAAAAAAAAGGGGACAAAGTTCAACAGTAGAGCCAAATACTCCTTATAAGTCTGCAAAAACAGAGTTTTGTTAGTTTTAAGCAATCCGAGTGTAAACGGCGCCTTTTATGAGATCAGACCAAAACTTTGATGTGTACTTTATGACACATTCATGCTGTCTGTTTGTAAACCAGCATCATGATGGTTTCTGAGGAGTTATGATCAGAGAAGTTTGTAATCCAAAGCTCGGCTGTTTGCCGCCTAATTGAAAAGGATCCAGCTTTCAATTCAAGCTCCCGGGGGATTTTACAGATCATCTGGCCAACACAAAGATAGCCTTGTTGCAAGCCGCTCACATGTGGGTCCTGTCTGAAGCATTTTCTGGGAGACTGGGAACTTTGTTGACCTTTAACAGCCTTGTGGTCTAATAAATCAAAGTTTTATTGCATTAAAAAATAGCAAATATAACCTGTTAGAAAATATTCATAAGGATTATATTACTTTACCACAGCTGCTGATTAAATTAGTCATAGTTTACTATTGGTCTGTTCCATCTTAAATATAGAGATTATTGATAATTATTGCAATTTGCTTGAGAAGTCTAATGTGCAATTTGTCCAAATTTTGAACCTTAATTGAACCGCTTCCCCTAAAAGAAAGTGTTCAGATGCACTTTGACTAGATAATTAAAACACAAACATCCATGTCTCAGATTAATTGCTTGCTTCCCAACAGACGTTCTGCCTTCTCTATTTTAAACATCAGAGATTGGAACCATCCTGGAAGTTAGTCTGAAGATGTCATTAGAATTTTTCAAAATATTCTCTCTCAAAAAAAGTATATTCCCAACATTCATTTCTTGTTGGACAATCAACATTGGGGCCACAAAAAATTAATATTAGGAGATATGAAGTAGTATATTTATGATTAAAAAACGTAAGATTTATGATTTTTTTTTTTTTATTACAACTTTAAAATATGTAAATTTACGAAAACAAATAACACCTCCTAATTTAGCCTATGACTATTAAAGTATTAAATATACAACTTTATTCTCGTAATTTAACAGTTATTACTTTTTTTCTCGCAAATGTACTAGATTTTAAGCCACAATTTAATTGTTTTTTGTATTTTTCTGTAAACTGGCCCTAATACTTCTTCATAATTGGGAAATCAATTTACTTTCAAAAATTTCTATGCAAGTCCATCTGTAATGTTTGAGTAAATAGAGACAACAAAATCTCCACTGCCATTTCCCAGGATCAAAGGTTTGATCTGCTTGTTGTGGCTTTTTTTTTGCCATGTTGGCATGAAGTGAGACTGCAGATGGGAAGCAGCTTTCAGCTAAATCTGGTACAAAACAGCGTTTCTCTGCTGTGATCAAATTTGTCCCCAACAAATGAACAAACAAACAAAAAATCCACCAACAACCTGAGTTAGAAAAAAAAGCTAAATTCAATCTTCTCATTCAGTTAAACTGTCATGACTTTGAAAGTAAACAACAGCCTTACCTAATATAATGCGTGAGTACATGAAGTACCAGAAACTGCATGAATCCATAACCTAACTCACTACAGTCGATCAGAAGGTCTTTGATAAACTGCTTAAGAGGACATTTTTGGGGATCCCGTTCCCTTTCATCTCAGCGGTAGCGCCTTTCCTATTTCGACACCTAAAAGTTTTTCAAAGAAACGAGCCTGTTTCAGCTTCTGTTCTCGTTCCTTCAAATTAAGGCCACATGTCGGTTAGCTCTGACGGAGTGGAAATTATTAACAGAAGTCCAAAAACTAAGATCTTTTTTTATTAACAGGATCTGAACAGTAACCTGCTCCACCTCCTGTCAGCACCTGCTCTGCAGAGAGCAGATTACCGCTGAGCTCCTGCAACGTTTTCATTTATGCATTTCTATTTTCATTTTTGCTTCTCATCATATAATCTTTTAGTAAAACTAAAACAGAAATTAGCCTGATCTAGGTCTTTTTTTTATTACAGTTTATGAAGCTGCCCTTGAAACAATAATAAACAGAGAAATTAAGGACAATTTTGACTCAAATCAGTGAATTGATTCAAACGAGGACACAAACACAATTATTTTTAGAAATGTGATAATTAATGCAAGCAAATGTTGTTTAAACATACAAATGTGTATTTTTAAAATACATGCAACTTAAATAAGTGGTTAAAAAAAAGGTCTTGGGTTCCTCTTTGTAGTGCAAGCTTGACCAGCAGAGGAGAGCACAAGGTTGTTCCAACACATGTCCATCACACCTCCGAGTGGACTCGGGTCTGCTCATGCAGAGCTGCCGTGAGTAATTGGAGGGAAATGTTTTGGCTTTCCTTTCCCTGACTCCACGAAAACTGACATAAAGAGGGAAGAACTGATGCAAGGATAGATCAATGAAATCCCAAAACAGGCATTTTAGCTGCTATGTGAGACACAAGCAAAAGGCCCTTTTATATTTGTTTGGATACATGTCAATAGGAAATGTGAATAAGTTTTTAAATTAATAATAAAGCTGATCATCACTGTATTTACTGAGGGTGAAAATGAAGAATGATGCTGCAAATGCAGGAAATTTAAATCCCTATAAATAGCAAACTAACAAAAAAGTAAAAACATTTAATTTTCTATTCAATAAAAGCATCATCACAGAATGAACTAACAAGTTACTCAGCTCCCGTCTCATAATGTAAGAAAAAAGCCAAAAGCATACATTTGTTTATGCTTTTATTTATTTTTTTATTAATAGTTGTGAAGTTCTTAGAAATATTCAGAATATTTTGATGTACTGATCCTATTGCTGTTAGTATCACATACCACAAATGCAGTACTTTTGGTTTCAAGCAAACATTTTTGCAATAAGATTTCATCTATTTTCTTTTTTGCTATTTTATTATGAAAGCACGATTTTGAGATAATATGTTCAAAATAGGTTTTTGTCCTGCTGTTTGTGAATTATAATTTTTTCAGATATATTGAATTTTTTTTTGCATTAAAGTCTGCATCACAGTTAGAGGGGCTGGACAGCTCAGTTGGGGGGTGTAGGATCTGGGTTGTTTCCAGGCCAATGAGCTAAAATCCATTGAGGATCCTTAGATAAGACCCTTCATTCTGCTGCATAACTTGATCTATCTGTACCTTAAAATACAGGATTGTGTCAAGAAGATCATTCAGCGTAAAACTCTCTGCATAACCACCTGTGTGAATCAGGTGACAGGATAAGAAGAAAGGTGAACAACAGCAGAGTTCACATTATAGTTGGTGATGGCCATAGTTGTTAAGGAGAACGTTTTGAATCGGCACTTCAAGTCCTAAACGTTCCTGACGCCTGCTTTAGATTTACAAGAGAATTTCTTTGTTGTCTTTTTAAAAACTAACTTTAAATATGGATAAGAGCATCTGTGGAGACAAGGACAAGCTCAACAAATGATTCGTTTTGGCAAATGTATTGTTTGATACCTGTCCCTGCTCTTGTTAAGACTCTTGATGGTTGGGTTTTCTTTATAGAGACTGAAAATGTCTCCACAATCCTTTGACCCTGAAAAAAAACTCAGTTAATAAGAATTATTATTTGGCTTTTCTCCTACGTCTTTATGGCAACTTTCAGAGAAGCCGAATATGAACGTTGTACATCAGTTTTTACGTTGTGAAGACATTAGCAGAATTCTAGAAGCAGATGAAAAAGTTGTTCCACTAAAATCTGCTTATATGAAATGTGCACTGGGGGAAAAAAGGAGTAAGGACTAAATAAATGAATTATTTCGTGGTAGTCCAGCAAGGAATTATGCATTCCAACAAAATTTTTAAAGATTCTACACCATTAAAAAAAATACATTTTTTGTAGTTAAAGTGTATTATAATCTCACTATAAAGAACCCCAAAGTGGTATTTTGATCCATTCACGCATTTCTGACTATTCCTCTAAAAAACTGCGCTCTCATCACCAGCCCCTCCCATACTCACGTAAATGAGCAGGTTCTGACTAGGTGATGTAGACCGTTGAGAACAGCTCCCAGGCTAACGCCAACACACAAGCTAGCAGTGATCAGCTAGCTTCGCTAGTCCCCTGCGTCATGCAGACTCTGGTGGCAGCTTGTGGTTTTTGTGAACCAGTGTAGTGATGGCTAAGAAACGCTCATGTTTGTCTAGCATTTAAACTTTTTGCGGTGGCATATGCCAAAGAATATTCTGGTGAGGGATCTACACGATCCTGAACGTATCAGAGAATGGTGCAAGCAGATAAGACGGCTGGAGAAAGGGAGCAGAATATTTCCTGATTTCTCCGAATTTGGAGAACTTGTTTGAACGTGGATTAGTGAGCAAAGACGGAAAAGTGCCCATGTCTCCAGGAAAAATGAAAAGAGGATTTTTGATACTTCATGGAATAAATAAACGTTCACAGCCAGTGCTAATCAGAAAATAATACAATGTTTTCATTATTTCAATAAATCCTGAAATGTGTTTGTGAATCATTTAGTAGTGTTATCCGCATTTTGTGACTAAATTTTAATAAATTTCAAATTACGCATCAACACTTGATAGAAGAAAGACCCAAGCTACTTAAGGCAGATACACAATAAGCATGTCCATATATGGAAATAAATGTATTTTGGTTTTCGTAGGTGGAACGCAGACATGCTCCCAAAGCTGGCTCTAGGTTGACGTTATGATATGGAGTGAAGATCAGCTCAAATGTTTCAAGATGCAAAATGACAAATTTGTAATCATGTGTGACCAGATTTTAGAACATTTTATTACAAAAAAACCCAGAAATGCTAAATTTGATGTAGTTTATACAGTTTTTCAATTTGTATATTGTTTTTTACTTCTGTTATATATTTTTATGTGTAGTTAATTCTTGTTAAAATCTCCTTTTTTTGTTCAATAACATTAATATGCAGGGAGACTGCGGATTGACTAAAATCTGGCATGTTTACCTTTTTTTTCATTTTCATTAACATACAGTGGGATTTCATTGATAAACAAATGATCAAATATTCAAAAAAGTTTTTTTTTTGTTTAGATGACAAAAAAAGAAAAAAAATAGTTAAGTATTTTTTTCTGTCTTATTAACTTTTGGAACTGTAAGAGTTTATCTAATAAAATCTCGTTAAGATTCACAAATAATGATGAATGTATTAGTCTGGTGTTTCTGTTGGTGTGTTAACAGCAGTTTACCTTTGTACTTGACTGCTCAGTACATATCTTTACTTCTGGAGGACTCATCATGGGATGCTGCTCAGGGAAAACTCATTTATCTCACATTGTTTGCGTCCATGTCTCGGCAGTGAAACGTTATACAAGCGTTGCTTTCTAAGGGCTGCAGTCTGATCTCGTTAAAGAGTCTGTTCAATTCTCCTCCTGCATCAATATCGGTAATTGTTTCACCTCAAATGTTGGCATTTCTGGCATTTGATGTATGAGGAAGGTTATTGGAGCAAACATCTCTGCAAATCTCATCTAAAGTAACCTGGGAAACTGTTGGAAACAAATTTCAACTTTATCTATTTAAAATTACCCCTGGTTGGGTCAAATACAGTTAGTTGGATTTGTGAAAGCGAGCTCTAATTTATCAGAAAAACTCAAAGTTTAGACCTCGTTGCACCGCCAGGTTTTTAGAGCCAATGGGAAAAACGCTCCGAGTTCTTCAGCTGACTTCCTCTCAAACATTAATGCAAGGAGACAGCAGCAGCTGTCTGCTCCCGCAGCAGTCAGATTAAAGGACAGGAGAACATGAAAGGCTAAATAGTTGGCTTTGTTGACCAAGAAAATTTTTGTCTTCTCAAACCTCTCAACCCATATTCAGCCTCAGGCTAAAAAGAAATGCTTTAAATGAGGAATCCATGCTAATTATTTTAAATGGTCTGTTTCAGTCAGAGTTAAAGCGCCCCCATGGCAGTTAGGATAAGGGAGGTTAATGTGCTTATTGTGAAATGTCAGACCTGATGGTTTTAACTTTTCACCACTACAAAAGGTCAAGAAAATTATCCCTGAATTCCGGCACATAAATGATCAAAAGAAACCGTTTTTCACATAAAATTAACGATTTGATTTTATGCTTTTTTTTTTTTTTTTTTTTTTTTTTTACAAAGCAGCTCATGAATAAGAAAGTGCCCATCTGTCTTTCCCTGAGCAGGCTGAGAAGCAAAAGGAAAGATACAAAGTGCTCTGCTTCATAGCTTATGTGGATGGAGGTTTTCATAGTCATAGTAAGAAGTATGGGTTAGTATTTATATATATTTTATCATTCTTCCAAATGTAACTCTTGCACAGCCTTTAAAAAAAAAAGACCCACTATGATTAAAAATTGTGTTTTTGGTGTTTCTTATAGGTTCTTGTTGAATTTTTCTCATGATGGAAGAAATATAAAGAAAATTAAGCTTAAAATTGCCTTTCTGAGTATGTTTTGATTCAAAAAGTAGTTTGAAAAAGAGCTTATTAGTGATGTAGAAAACAGGCCACAAGCTTTCAGCAACGAGGAGGAGAAAGGGGGCGGGGTTGCTTAGTGCTAATGGTTCCATCCACAACTCAACAGAGAATTCCTAATAAACTATTGCCATTCTGCAGAAACTATGTTCTAGGAAACAACTAAAATTCAAAGTTTTCTTCAAAATTACTACTGGGAATGCATTAAAATAAATCAAAAGATGATCTGAGTGGATCTTTAAAAGGAATCCTCTAAAAACTCCCTCAATGGGCCGTAGTTCCATACCTGTTTCTGCTTTTGTTGAAGACTTCGCGCTGACTTTCTCGCCTCTGTAGGCCCAGATGTACACAGTGTGGCGAACGCCAGGCCTCAAGCCGAGCAGCGTGTATGAATTGCTGTCGCGGCCTACAGGGATGTCTGCGCTGGTGCCTTCAGAAGAAGTGTAGCTCAGCATATAGCCGTCTATCGGAGCTTGGACTTGATCCCAGACAACCGTCGCAGTGTCTTCCGATACTTCAATGGTGACGAGGTTTGTTGGACCATCAATATCTAAAAAAGATTAAAAAGATAAGAGAAGACAGTAAACATTCTAAAACATCCATCTAGTCTACATGCCACCCCTAAATATTAATAAGAAGAAGAAGGAGAAAGAAGAAAAAAATCTGGTACATAAAATGCTTCTTATGTGAATATAAACAACACAAACAGAATAGGACTGTTTGTTTTTCCCAGAAAAAAAAGCTAATTTTATATAACTTGGAAAAAAGAACATATAGCAATTTCAACCAAATAGCAAACATTTTATTATTACCCAATAAAACAAAGAGTCATTATTCTTAGGTCATTATTTTTCAGCAGTCATAACAACACAGCAGGCAAATGTGATTGCATACAAATTCCATAGCTAACTTTTGTGAAACTAAGCAAAAACAATCATAAAATCTGTATTTTGGATTGGAAATCTTCCAATAAATTACTTTTTCATGAAAATGAAAACAGTGAATTTCAACTTTTAGTTACATTTTATGATTTTAGAGGTGATTTGAAATAAATTTTCAGTTTGAAATGATTTAATTAGAGCAAGAGACATATGACTAATATAAAAATGTCTCATTTTTAATACACATTTTTTTATTATAATATTCATGGAGATTCCATAGTGTAGTTGAAAATGTACTTCAACTACAACTAGAAATAAAGAAAATTTATAAAGTAAAATTAATGCCTGAGATGTGGAAATGTTTTTTTTTTCCTGATAGTTAAACACATTCCCATTTACGGAGGATTATGGCCCCGGAAGAAAAAAAAAAGGCAGTGGAAAGTTCTGACTTTTTTTCTCAGAATTCTGACTTTAAAGTCAGGACTACGGAGGCCCGTGAGCAACATTCTTCAGTTAGCTTTAGCAGCACACTAGAGTCATGTATAGCAGATAGAAACTAACAAAAATGTCCTCTTTAAGTTTCTTTTTCTGTGCTTTAAGCTTACCAGATGAGGCTATGTGTTCATAAAGGAACAAAAGGTGAGTAAAAAAGATATTTATTTTATTCGAATTTCTAAATAAAAGCACTAAAGACAATGCTAGCTTTTCTTAAATGCTATATCAATCGTAACACTTCTTTTAATAATGTACGTTGCTGTTGAAATGTCAGGGTAAACATTTATGACTGACAAACAGTCTCAGAGTTTAACATTGTGCACAAAAAGTGTGTAGAAATGCAGTTTTGTTTACGTTCATCTACCCATCGTCTCATTTCTGGAGGTTTAAAGACATCTTATGCTTCTGAAAATACTTCTGAGCTTGTTATCTAAAAGATAAGAATTCTGAGATTAAAGTCAGAATTCTCAGTTTAAAGTCAGAACTTTCCATGGCCTTTTTTTTTCTTTTCTTCCGTGGCTCTAATCTTCTTCCGTACCCATTCCCATTAACTTTGAACATTTTTAAAAATTAAACATTCTGGTAAAAAAATTATACATTTTGTCCAAGTGGAAACATTTTTTAGGAATGACTCAAGAAATGACAGCTAAGAAAAATACAATTCCAAAGTGGTTTTAAATTATTTATTTATATATATATATAAATATGTATTTTTCTTTTATAAAGAAGTGTTTTATGGAGCTAATTTATTCCCTGATATTTTGGGAAAGATTGAACCGGCGTGGGCAGTTTGTGCGTTTTAGTTTCTTTTTTTCTGCAGTAAAAGAGGAAACGTTTTGGGATGGATATATATATATATGTTTAAAATTAGATTTTCAATATTAAGAAATATATTTTTTCCAGATGAGATAAATATTAATTAGATTTTCTAATTTATTTAGCCTTGAAAGACCAATTTTTAATACATGTGATTAAATTCATGATTAATTCAGGTAAAATACAAAACATACTTTCCTTAAACAAATAGAACAAAGCAAAAAGAATTTAAGGAATACATGACTCTTCTTATCCATTATGCTAAAATCAAAACTAAAAACAAAGAATTTTTCTTTTTAACTTTGTTTGCTTAATGTCTTATTTTGGTTATGATTTACCAAGTAAATTACACACTAAAAAATCATGAATGAATTTAACATTCCATAAGTTTCCTAGCTCCCATAACCTCAGAAAGCCCTGAAAACTTCTCAGTCCAAATGTACCACCTGTTAAATGCTTAAATGGAAGCAGTTCAGGTTATGAAATCATCTATTTTCCCCTCCTCATGATTAATTCATAAAATTAGTCACCACCAGCGGTTTTCAAAAGGAAAAAGTCTTTGAACAAAAGACTATTGACTTCCTTTATAAGTCAGCTGAAGATCCAATAATAGTGAAGCGTCTTTGTATGAAATGTGTATTGGGGGAAAAAAGGAGTAAGGACTAAAGATGATGGATTAGATGAAAAAAAAGGCTCTCCAGCTCAATTTAAAAATTCTTTGAAGCCGTCCAAAAGAAGCCCACTAACGCACGACTCAACCCACGGTGCCGTCACTGACCTACACAGCGTGAACCTCGATGAGAAGCAAGTACGGAACAAAATCATCATAGGGAGCCTCTGTTTTTAGACTGTTAGTCTGAGGAAATGGATGGAGAAGTTCCGAAGATGCAGATGGGTCAGCATCTGAGTCTGGATGGGGTACCGGTGATGAAAGTGAAAAAGAGGGTGACAGAAAGAGTTAGGACGTCACAGGGGCATAGTAGGAGGGACTCAGAGGAAGTGAAGGGGGGATGTAAAAGCAATCATCATTTAGGATTATTCCTCTGTGGTAGCAACTTACTCAAGGTCAGTTTTGTGCAGTACTCAACCTCAAAAGTGATTGATGATACCACCAGAAGAAGAAAGGAGTTATGCAACTGTCTAACTTCATATCCACTCTTTGTCTCCTGTCTTTTGCAGCTGTCACTCCCCTGTCCTTGTGGTTACAGCCTGACAGCCTGACGGCAGCTGAACTGCACAGGGAATTCATAACAGTCTTTTTTTTTTCTTTATGAAAGTTAAAAAACACTAGGTCATAAAAGAGTCAGAGTACAAATTGGGACAAAATGGACTTTAACTGTTTACTCCTAGCTCTCTCCCTCTAAAGAGCACATTCTTGCAAACACATGTTTACAATAAATCCTATTGGAACCACCTGGAAAAGCAAATCACAGACCGTGATGATGGGAGACAGAATAAAGGCTGAAATAAATCAAAACAAGGAGCCGCGAAACTATACTGTCACACTGTGTCCACGAACACCCGTTTTAAACATAAATGATTGACCACACAATTTAAAATGTGTTGCCAAAATTAAAATAAGCTTTTTTTTCATACTTTTGATTTTAGGAAAGGGAGATTTATTGATTGGTGACCTTCAAACATTTAGGTTAAAAGAGCACGTTAATATTCTTCTCTATAATTATTGCTTCTGTTTATTTAAATACTACTAATTAAACTTGTATTTTTATGTTTTGTGATGTTATTAAATCAAAAGAAATCTGGTATGAGTTGAAAAAGCTTGTGTGGAGATAGGTAGAACGAGGACAGGACTGGTTTGTGCTTGTATAAAGGTAAATTTTAAGGTATTTAGTCTGCCACCAATTTTGCAAGTTCTTCTACTTAAAAAGATGAGAGGCCTATCATTTTTATCATAGATATACAGTACCTCAACTATGAAAGAAAATGAGAAAAAAATCCAGAAAATCCCATGGTCTGATTTTTAAATATTTTTTGTAAATTGTGTTGGAAATTAAGTATTTACTAAATAAAGCAATATTTTTTTTATATACCCTCTGTTGACAATGACAGCAGTCAAACATTTTCTGTGAGTCTTCACAAACTGTTGCAGGGATTTCGGTCCATTCCTCCATGCAGATCTCCTGTAGAGCAGTGATGTTTTGGAGCTGTTGCTTGGCAACACCAACTTTCAACTCCCTCCAAAGATTTTCTTTGGGGTTGAGATCTGGAGACTGGCTAGATCCCTCCAGGAGCTTGAAAAGCTTCAATACCAAGGCAGTGTGTTTGGGATCGTTGTCATACAGAAAGACCCAGCCGTGACCCGGCCATGACCCGGCCATGACCCAGCCATGACCCAGCCGTGACCCGGCCATGACCCAGCTGTGTTTCATCTTCAATGGCCTTGCTGATGGAAGGAGGTTTTCACTCAAAATCTGACAATACAAGACTTCATTCTTTCTTTTCTTTACATGGATCAGTGTAAAGCTGAAAAACAGCCCCAAAGCATGATGCTTCCACCTCCATGCTTTACAGTAGGTATGGTTATCTTTGGATGCAACTCTGCATTCGTTGTCCTCCAAACAGTAGAAAATCAGAAATGTGATTTTCTGGATTTTTTTTTATCATTTTGTCTCTCATAGTTGAGGCAACCCATGATGAAAATTATACGCATCTGTCTTTTAAAAGGGGAAAAACTTGCACAACTACTTTTTTGTCCCTCTTTACTTTTTATTGAAATATTCCAATATTTCAATACTAATTTTAAAGCTTTTAATTGGTTAAAGCACCTGCCAATTACCAAACTTTATTGAGTTGTAGTAAAAATAGTCACCCAAGAAGTTGAGCTGTGGCTCTGTAGAAAGAATTCATCTTTTTCTAGCCTCTTTGACTTAAAGTGGATAATGTTTTTATAACCACTTGCATTTTGTAATATTATATGTCTGTGTCTAAATGTTCCTGTTAAGTTTCCACTAAAAATCATGTGCGGCCTCCACTTTAGAACACAAGATTCTTCCCTCCGTTTGAAGTGTTTTATGCACTAGAAGCCCCTTTTTTTTTTTTTTGCTATGTACACCACTGCAGCCTTGGGTGGCTGACATACCATATATGTTATTAGTTTTTTATTACTTAAGCTCTACAAGCCATCATTTACTCTGAAGTTAAGAGGTATGATGGATCCGGTTACTTTAGACGTTCTACTTCACTTGCCGTGCAGCATCTGTGGCTACACAACACAAGCTGTAGCTAAAGTCATTTGGAAAACACATTATCCATTATGGGTGCCGTGTTCAGCAGGGCCATTGACCACAGGGCACAGTGGAACAGGCTGTCTTTCATCACTTTCAGCTCCGCAGCACAGCACTGCGTGTCCACTGTACAGTGGAAGCTATATACCATGTTTAAAGAGGAAGTCAATGGGGTCTCATTTTTAAAGAGACTACAGCACGGCAGGTGTGACATATGTGTTGTTGTGAAGTCCCCTGGTAACAAAGGAGTTCTTAGGTCTGTCTAATTTACATCAACTGAAGATGAAGCTTGTTAATCCATGCAGTAACTTGTCGTAAAGGTTGTACTGTTCTCTTTTAAAAAATATTAATAATTATTCAAGAAAAAGGAGAAGCTTCATGTTAAGTCTTAACAAATCAAATAATATAATCCACTTTAACCCTTTAATGCCCTCCTATGAGACCTATTACATTCTTACATCTAACTATTCCTGCATGAAAATGTATATTTTAATTTAACCCCCCTTTCCTTTTCTCTAGTTTCTTTTCCGGCATATATTTATAAGTGCATATATATTTCTTGATTCATTTTCTTTTTCTCTTCTCTGTTGCATAAACATGCTGGCCGGAGGCAAACAACGTGTTTAGAGAGATAATATGCGCCTGCTTTCTTTCTTTCGTGTCTTGCCAGTCATCATGAAACCAGGGCAGAAGCTTTGGCAAAGAGAGCTGTGCAATATCCTCTTCAATCACATGTAAGCCTCTTCGTGTTATACCTAAAATGACGGATTGGAGCTGCTCAGGTGGAGACAAGCCACTGTCTGTCTGTTGTAGATTAGCCCATTCACACTCACAGACTTAGTGATTGTACCACACATGTAGGAGCCAAACTTTCCCAGTAAAAGGATATAGACAGAAAACCCCCCAGATACTTGTGTGTCTGAAAAAGGTGAGTGACAAAAGGAGATGACTAAATTAACTTGATTTAAAACCCTGATCTGAGTACAGTATTCTTTGGAGCACAATTTGCAGTTTTTTTACATAGTTTGTAATAATTCTATTCTATTCTATTCAAGAGCAACTCATCTGTGATTAAAAAAAAACAAATAGGCTCAAATTCTCATTATTTTTCCACTAATAACCTCTAGAGGGCACTGTAGGTGTGTATCAGAATCTGCTGCTGTCAGCAACGCAAAAGAAGAAGTAGCATCCAAATCCAACACAGAGGAGAATCTGATCGTTTTCCCTCCAAACTTTAGGATATTTTTCTTATTTGGATCAAGAAATGTTTATTCTTCCTTTGATTTTTTTCTGTCCTCTGACTAATGTGAGACAGCAAGTTATCAAACTTGGTTACAGACATGTAGGCATCGCTGAGAGCACCGTCTGTTGGACGCAGCTTGAAAAAAAAGAAAAAAAAAGGCTCAGAGGGTGTATTAGGACTGGACACATTTGGCCAGAACAGAATTTCAGTCTGAGTATGCACGACTATTAACTGCTCTCTAACCGTTCTTTTTCTTTTTTTGTTTTGACCCGCCCCCGTAACTGCTGACCAATGAGTGAAGAGATCTTTAGTCACGTGGTTTTGTTTACAAGCTTTGGTAGACCTCAATCTAATAAAGGCCAAAGGCAAGTTTCAGGCCTCTATCCATAACAGATTACCAAGACTCAGACCAGAACAAATGATTTTACTAGTCTGAATCCATCCTGAATCATCTTGTAAATCCAGACATGGAGATATGATTTCCGATGGTTTTGTAGGGCTCTTCAAAACTTGATCTTTCAACATCATTCACGTTTTTCGTGTATTGTAAATGAGACATGAAGTCAATACTTCCTCATAGCGATGAGGCTAAAAACTTGACGGTAGCTTCTTGAGCATCAGATTTGATGCATGTCAAAAGCGGCAGTTGGAGCGAATTTGATGTGGAATGAGAAAGAGGAAGTAGAATTTCACGTGTGAATCGTGTTCAGTGTGAACATGGACTTACACAGGGCTTGGCAGATTTGTTCAGAAGCATTGGACTTTTTTTTTTTTTTTCTTTTGCTTCTGCAACTTGTTGTCGGATGCAAACTTATATTCTAGAAAATACAGTAATAAAGTCTTTGAAACTCAGAACCACAAACCCTACAAAACACAGACAAACAGGCTGATATCCAACATGACCAGAATGACTCAATAAATCACGGCACTTCTCACCTTAACCACCAGATGCATTGCAGATATTACTTCCATATCATGTTTCCACTACATGATTCTGCTCACTTCAGTGATTAAAAATCATTGGGATTATTAAATGTAATTTCCAGCCTTGTCTATCCTTGACCCATAATTGTGGCCCTTATTTGCTGTATTCATTATGCAGTTGTAGGCTGAAGGTAACAGCAAGTTCAATGATACGGTACGTCAGAGCTGAGTATGACTGATTATGTGTTTTCCCTGTTAGGCTCCAACCACTGTTGAATTATAGATGATCTGACAAAAGCTGAATGCTGTCCTGGATTCAGATTTAAGTGAAATGTGATTATCGTTGTTGGTTCTTTAATGCGCTCGTCTTCCAGTTCTGGCTGAGCTATCATTTTCTGAAAGTCCGATACGTCCACGTCTTTCACAAATGCAGTCCTGGTGCTTTTGCCATCAGCGAGCAGTCAATCTGAGGACTCATTTCTGCCTGCTGCTAACAACGCGGTTAGGTTCAGGGACTCCTGAATGTCGAGACTGACCTGTGACTCCTGCGGCAATGGAAGGCTTTCCCTCGTTGTTTCCTTTGATGGCCTGCACAGAGATTTGGTACTCTGTTCCTGGATTCAAACCTGTGGAAAGATGTGTATTTTTCTTTTTGACACCAAATCGTTAAGGATAAATTAGGCTGACTTCACTTCTTCCATGTTCTTCATGAACTCAGGAAAGAAAACAAGGGAACCCAAATTACTCAGACTCCAATTATGAATTATCTGACCAAAAGAAAAACATTTATGAACAAACGTTTATACATGCCTTAAATGTGGATTCAGTTGGAAAAAGAACAAATTGTTTTTATTCTAGGTTGATTTCTAGCTGAACGTATTTCAACTGAGAAATGTGCATCCACTTCAGTGTTCAGTTTTGAGTGTGCCCAGTTTCCAGACTCACCCACAATAGTGTGCTTGGTGCGTGCCTCTTGACTCCTCTGCACACTCTGCTCCTCTTCCTGCCCCAACGGATCAGTGTGTTTCAGCCTAAAATAATCCACTTCAGCCCGTGGATTCTTCCAGTCCACTAGGATAGAGACCTCCGTCTGGCCAAGGACGCGGATATCATCAATGCCTGAGACATCTGGGAAGGATACGAGGTTTGGTGGAACTGAGAGTACAAATATGAATGAAATGGCTACATTTGGGCATGTGTCTTAATCAGAAACATGTGGCTTTGAGTTATAAGATGAGCACCTTGAAATGTGATGTTCCTAAGAAGGGGGCCAAGTAGGAATTTCCATTTAGCCGATTTTAGAAAATAGGAAAAATTAACATTTATTTAATAAATCTAATATTAACTTTTTTTCTTTGCAGATCTTTAATGTAACTAAAAGCTAGTGTTAGTCCACTAAGAAAAGCTACACATTCAACTTGAAATCCACACTTAAAGTGTAAAAGCTGGAAATTAAAATTATTGCTTTTTATTTGAATATCTAAAATAGTTTATATACATATTTAAAACTAATAATAAATAGTTTACTTATACACATTTTTAATTGTTTAAAAACTGAAATATTATTCAACTAAACATTCAAATGAGCACAAAATATTTGTACACAAATAAATTAAAAGTAAATAAAAAATTAAAAAGAAGGAAATCATAACATCAAAACTCAGACATTTGCAACAAATAAAAAAGCACATTTAACTTTATGTGTAAATATGTAAATGTATATACGTATGTTGTATATATACAACATTTGTGTATTTGTATTTTCTGTATACATACATACACACACATATATACATATATGTGTGTGTGTATATATATATATATAATATATATATATTATATATAATATGTATATATATATATATATATGTGTGTATATATATATCCTTCTTGTCATGTTTTATTAATTACTTGTACAGTAATAAATACATTTATTTATTTGTTGTGGATTACCATAGACAATAATAAGCTTTTAAAAAATGTGTTTTCAATTTAATTACTTGTACAGCTGAGGGCTGGACAACGCGGAATGCTACCGTGCTGACAGGGTTCCTCTGGATTTGCGACATATGGACAAAATGGCAAACTCACCAAGAGAAAAAAAATCATAATTTATTCCAGCTTTTTTGCCTTTGAAAACAGGAAAACATTTTCATAGCGTCTTTTGAAGTCGGCCACCGTTTGAAGTTAAAATGAAAACTATGCAGACAGTGGAATGCCTGCTTCATTCTGCGTGCGCCGCACGTACAGTCGAAAACCTGCGTGCTGCCGTGTTTTCTTACGCCCATGTGCGAACGTTAGAGAGGTTTTCCAAAGGAAAATTCATCTCCCACTTATTTAGCTCTGCCGCTGCCATTAATTCTGCTAAATAATCTCTAACTTTACACATCTGTCCGCTACCACATCTGTTGGCCACGGTTTGCATTAAACACATCCATGGAGGCATTTCCATGCAATTACTTTAAGATTTCACATCTAACAAACCAGTGCTTAATGAAACACTTTGTAATGACAGACTCATTCCTTGTCCATTGCTTTTTAGCACAGCACATTAAGCTAAATAAATAAGAGTAAAGGATGAGTGAAGAACTAGCCATCAGCGCTGATTTAGAATAATTAAAACAGGCAACCTAGTCATTTGTTCACGAATTACTAAATCCCCTCTGATCAAGACATAATGCTAATGTCTTTTTGAAAAGAAATAAATGTTCCATATGTGTTTGGATGAATTTCCGCTGAGCCTTTATGTCACCTTCTGCTAACACTTTGGACCCGCTGGAACCCAGGGGTTTCACTGTCTTCTTCTGCAACCAATTTACTTAAATACCCACTCCGATGAAAATCCTGTTTTTGGTGTTTTTAACCTCATTTTTCTCACGTTAGAAGACATATATAAAGAAAATTAAGCTTAAAATTTTGTTTCTAAGAATTTCTTTTTTCAAATCGTTCTGCACCATTCCGATGGATTCAATTGCAAACAAATTGATCCTATTATGTCCTCTTTTTCTCGATCTGACACCTGGCTCAAAACTGTTTGTTTACAACAGAACTAATTCTTCCTCTACAGCCTTTTTCAATAGTTTTAGTTCTCTGTGTGTCAAAATAATGGCATATGTATACGTTTGTTAAAATCAGATAAAGTTTTTCAGGGCCCATGATCACAGTTCCATTCTAATCCGATCTTTGACTCGATCAAGGACATTATGTACGTGTAAGCGCAGCTAATGTGTCCTAGAAAACAGCACAGGATGCTGGATTTTGCCTAAAAACGGCATAATCATAATTAAAAGATGACTGGGAAACTTTGAAAATAGATCATTTATAGAAGTGGGACTTTTAAAGTTCTTTACTTAACATTTACTTTATTTTTTTCCAACAACTCTTTAAATTAAGTATTTTTATTTAAATACATTTTAACCTTATGCTTTGGATCAAGGGTGTCCAGTTCCAGCTGGCCTCCTCCTGGTTTTTCCAAAAACCCAGTTATCTGCTGTTGATTACCTAGACCAGGTGTGTTTAACCAAATAGGAACTTAAATGTCAGGATGGTCGAGAAACATGCACGCCATCTGCCCTTTAGGCTTGAATTTGGACCCACCAGCTATACACCATCTATACCTTCATTTGAACTTGATGATGAATTTTTCTTATTTTAGTGACAGGAAGTTCATTTTTTTAAGCTTTTCTGAGGTTTTTCGTCTTGATCATGTGTCTGCACTCACCTGTGGTGGCTTCAATCATATCAGCTTCACTTTGGATTTGTCTGATGACAGCGTACACTTCAACAATGTAGGTAACTCCTGGAGTCAGACCCGTGATTAGGTAGGAATTTTTTGTGTTGGGAATCTGAATCTAGACAAACAGAAGGTGATTTAAGGACATTGTAAAGAATTTTTTTTTTCCCATGTTTTAAATCAAACAGTAAAAATGTACCTGCTCCATTGAACCCTCATCATATTTGGGATGGTATTTCAACACATAGTACTCAGCCCCTCGAACAGATTCCCATTCAACCAGGAGCGAGACGTCAGTCTGCTGGACCAACCGCAGATCCCGAGGTGATAGGACTGAAGAGAAGTAGACTTTAATTGGGTTTATTTTTAAATTTAAAGCTATCTGAATCCCCCTCTCTCTGGCTGTCAGTCTTCCCATCTTTCAGCTTCGCTGACGCCTCCACATGACATTTACCTTAAGGCCTTTTGAAGGCACCTTCTCAAATGGTTTATATCACTGCCAAAACACCAAAACTTTACTAAGTATTTTTGTCTAGTTTAAATATATTTTTACATTAAATGTAAGACAAAACTACCTTACTAGTAACTTTTCACTTAGATATAAGAGCTCATTTTAAGACAATAAATCTTGATCTCAAAAATATCTTATTTTACGTAAAATTTCTATCGAAACAAGTTACTTTTGATTCACAATTTACATAAAAAGTGTCTAATTTTTAAATAAATGATCTAGAAATGAGGGTAGTTGGACTTTTGTACGGTTAAAATAGGATATTTTAGAAGGAAAATTATGTTATTTATGTATATAAACTAGCTAAATAGATTTTTTAACAATATATGCTTAATATATAAGTTTAACTAAATATGAGTATGTATAGGTTATTTAAAGGTAATAATTGGCTTTAAACTAATAGGACAACACTACATATTTTAAGAAATGTTACCAAGACAAATTCTACTAGTTCCAATGGCAGACTTTTTTATTTAACTTAAATGAAAAATGTCTGGTATTTTTTTTTTTTTTTTTCGTTCCCCGGGTGTTGTCTCTTACCTTAGTTTAATTTAAAATTATGACTTTATTTTTATTTATTATTATTATTACTATTAATATTATTTCTCTATTTTTATTCTTTTGAGAAGTTGTGACATATTATCATTTGTTGAAAACTAACAAGGTTGAAATAAAATGTAAATTACAAAAAAAAAGAAAAACGTCTGGTAATATTGTTTTTTTTTTTTTCTTTTGGTAGGGACTTCTTTCTTGCGTAACATTCTAACGAAAATCTAAAATTTCATCAACCCAGCAAAATTAGTCCAATATTTTGAGATCAAATGTTTCATAACCATCTGAAAATAAACATGGGCATTAGCGGTTACATTCTGAGAGGCCGCTCTTTTTAAAATAGAGATCATGACAAATGGGAAAGAGGTGATTCGACACAAAAACTGAGCAATAACTAAATTAAAAAAAATGTGATTGCTTCTAAGCAGCCTTGAATAAAACAACAACAAAGTAGTTTATGTAATTGATAAGTAGTGAAAAAAATCAAGGCAGGAAGTCAGTTTAAAGTTAACAGCCTTTTCCACAGTTTCCACAGATCTCAACAACATTTGCAGACCAATAAGATCCCTCAAACTGGAATGAATAAATTAGCAAATTAAATCTAGAAAAGGGGCCTAATCTGTGAAACCATCGCCCTCTTTTCTAAAGGTTTTTAAAGCAGAAAGGCACAGTTTGATGCTAAAAACATGAAAAGACGTTGCAACCAGGAATGCAATACCCCACACTGTTATCACTCCCATATATCAGAATGTAGATCAACATCTACATCCTGGAACTGAAATGAAAAATGGCCACATAAAACAAAGAATGTCTCGACTGTGTAGATTTCTGCTCCCGTGCTCCAAGCATTTATTGCGTTTATTACCTACACCTAAGAACAACATCATTTTTTGTTTTTACGTCCCTCTTTCCTTTTCCACTATGACTTCTCCACTCACAAGGTGCCAATATTGATGTTGGCTTTGGTTCAACAGGACCGGCGCACAAAGCTGCAGATCCGCCTTTCCCTGCTCTCTGCCAGAGTCGAGCACAGCTTGAGGAAACTCTGAGTTTGACCTGCTACTGTGAGGAGAGAAGCATTTATCTTGTTATCACCTGAGCACAGGTGAAGAAGTTCCTTTTGATAAACCCTCGAAGATAATGAGGTAGTATTCTATTGAGTAAAATCATTTTAAAGAAAAAATACATTTTTTTACGTTCCAGAGAATGTAATTTCATAGAGAATCACACAAAAAAATCGGTATCATTTAGAGTTCACCCTGATACCTCTTTCCATGCTTGGCTGCCACTGTTCACATTTCTGCTTCTCTGGCTCAAAATTGCTCAAGAATGCAATTTTGCTCTCCTTTCCGGAGGCAGTCCTCTATAAGTGGTTGAGGAAAGAATTTAGCAGGAAAGGTGATGTTTTTCCTGCAGGGTATAAGCAGTACGGAGCTCCTAAAAAAACTGACGGGTCTCGGTATATTCCTGTGGTATTCTGTGACCTAATGTCATTAGTTATCTTCAGGCCAAATACATAGGTCAGCCAACCAAAAGTGCTAGACTGCTGCTGGATTTGAAGTGACTGCTGAGAGAAATGCTTTGAATTCCATGGGTCAGAATAATATCATAATGCTCACCATCACTTGGTGCTCCAACCAGGCTGCAACAGAGATTTAATAAAAGCTCAGCTGCTTGACTCTTAACAGGGACCAGAAGGAGAACTCATATTATTTCTGTTTTAAGATCTTTGCACTGGCAGGTTCAGAATTAATTAAAAATATATATTTTTTAAAAAACATTTTCTTTTCTCCTTATGGTTTTACCCCTTCCTGTTTTTCAGATCTTTTTTTTTTTTTTTCTTGCATCTTGGACCTCTCAGAACTCTCAGAACTCCCAGAACTCCCGGGTCCTCAGGTTTGAGTTTGTCAACAATTCCCACTTTAAGAATAAAAACTGTTGGTGAGGCTGCATTTCACTGTTATGACCTCTGCCTATGGAAAAATCTCCCTGAGGACCCACGAGTCTCTGCCTCTGTGAAGTTTGTAAAGTCAATAATTTTTAATACCTTTTTAACTAATTTGGTTTGTTAACAATGTTTTAACATTAAAACATAGTTTTTTTTAACATTAAATCCTGCTTAATGAGTTTAGTTATTTTAATTAATCTACCGTCTTTATTTAAATGAAGTATTTTATTTATTTTTAGTCATTAACATTTGATATCTGTGTTTTTATGACTATATTTGTCTTTAATCATAATCTTTATCCCTACATTTTATGTTAATTCGTGTTTTTATATTTTTAATGTCCTTGTTCTGTTTCGACAATTGAAAAAAATGGATGCCAATATTTCATTTTATATCTTATCATAGCATTTAAAACAGAGTTTTTTCTCTTTGATTTCTTATTCTCTATTTTTATATTACACATTTTTCAGTTTTGTTGAACTTTAGGGAATCCAAATGTTTACAAAAATTGCAATACAATTGATTATTGCTGTTTATTTTTATGTTTTTTAAGCTCATGACCGACCTGGTAATTTGAAACATTATCAATTTAAGCAATGCATTTTAAAAAAGTCAACTTTGTTTATTTGTTTTTTTTGTTCAGTCTATCATTCATTGATTCATTCATTCGTTCATCCATTCACTCACTCATCTAGTCACGTATTTATTCACAGATTTATTTATTCACTTATATAGTTATTTGTTTATTTTATATATGTATTTATTGATGTACTTACTCATTTTTTCACTCACTAACTCACTTATTAAATGATTAATGCAAAAAAATTTAAGTTGGAAGGAGGTGCTCGTGTTACGTTAAAGGTTTATTATGTTATATTTTTATACACTCCTGCACCTTCTTAAAGTTATTTGTTCCTCTGTGATCAGCTGTGACTCTATCTAAAATAATGCTGTCAATCAGGAATGTAACCACTGATTTTGTGTGCTACTTTCACAAGTTAATTGATGATTCATCTCTGTGTGCAGAGCCTCAGATTTGGAAAGCTTTATCAAAAATGTAATTTAAATAACTTCATCCTCACCCATCTCTGGTGCTCACCTGAGGAGCAGTCCTCTCCAAAAAGACCTTCATCACAGACGCACTGGCCATTCACGCAGCGCCCATTCCCGTTGCAGTTATTAGGGCACGTCGGGGTACTGCAGTCCTCGCCAGTAAAATGTGCAAAGCACACGCATTTCCCATCCACGCATCGTCCCTTATCGTTGCAATCGTTGGGACACGTCAGCTGGCTGCAGTCCTCGCCAGTGTAGCCTTCATAGCACACGCATTTCCCATCAACACACCGGCCATTGTCGTTGCACTCGTCAGGGCAGGAAGAGACGGAGCAATCGGGGCCTTCCCATCCCGGATTACAGACACAGCTACAGGACTCCTGTTGGTAAGTACCATGGCCACTGCAGCTTGTGTCCACACCTGAAAAAATCTCAAAGTTACAGTGTTTGTAGCTGCTTCTACTCATCTTTATTTTTATTTTTATAATCAATACACAAAGCATTTCAGAATATAACATAAAAACATGTTGGCATACTTTCAGCCATTTATTTCTGATAGCTGACACGCCCTTAATACAACAGTGTTAACCTTCCACTTGCACTCCCTAACTGTATTGGTTGTGACAGCCTACCTGCTGTTTTACAACATCCCTGAGCACACTGGTTCTTTAGGTAGTTGACTTCTTCTTCCAGTCCATTAACTCTGTACAACAGAGACTTGAAGCTCTCTGACTCCTCACAGTCACACTTGGGTGTTTGCAAGCGGATGTTGTGTTTGAAGACGATGTCATTTTCTCCGTTTGTTGCGACGTCTGTCTGCAGACCTAAGAAGATGACACAAGGAAACTCAAATTGGAGCTCTTAAAAGACCCTGAAGTGCTTCATTATTAAATACACATGCACATATCGCTGTTTGTTTCTATATATGTTCTTGATTGTCTCTCTCTCATTTCTTCAGTTGCAGTACAACCTGCTTCGTCCTTGGGTTGCAGACATTCTAGTGTACCAGCAGAGCTCCCTGGGATGTCAATCTTATAGACGTGGCTGAAGGTGACTCCCTGCTCTGTGGTCGAGGGACCGGGCTGGTTGTCCGTGAGGCTCACACAATGTGACACGATGCATAGTAGAACCAGCAGACACGAAGCCCTCCGTAGAAGTCTAGTGGTCATTTCTGCAGAGGAAGGTGGAGGGACATGATTGGCTAATTTTTTTTTTTTTTTTTGAGAAAGACAAGCAACCAGGTTACTATTAACTTGATAACATCATGCAAGTTAATAAAAAAAAAAAAAAAGAAAAGTCATGTAGAGAACAAACTTTGAGAGAGCAATGCAAGCGTGAAGAGCATTGGTTAATTGTTTACAGCGCCTTATGAGGAAGTAAAAAAAAATGTCCAAACTAACTTTATAATATTTAAATGTTTTTTTATTAAATAGTGAAAACAAAAGATGATCGATATTTAAAACAAAAAGTAGCCAAAATGTGAACATGCTTTGTCTCACTCTTCCTCAATGGACAAGCAGAATAGTTGATGCCTAATCAGGTCGTCGTTGTAAATGAGAAGTTGTTCTCAATCGACCAACCTGTATAAATAAAGGTTATAATAAAGAATAGCTGTTTGTTTTATCATATTTTTAGAAATATAATAAAATATTTTCATTAGTACCAAAAGTTATTTCTTTTAGACTTTAAATAATAAACCCTCTATTACTGTAAAAACATCAGGCTCACACATACTGTATTACCCCCTTATTTGGGGTGGTTAGAGACCAGAGACATCCACGAATGCGCCAAATCCACAGAAACACAGAATCAGTGAAAACCGCCACCAAAGAATATTTGTTATCAATAATAATATTATAATAATCTTTATTTATATAGCACCTTTCAAGATAAAAATCACAAAGTGCTTCACAGTAAAACAAAGAGTAAAATACTGAATAAAAGTAGAGTAAAAAACAGAAAATACAAACAGAATATAAAAACAGAATTAAGAAAAGGCCATTTTAAAAAGATGTGTCTTTAGCTGCTTTTTAAAAGAAAACACTGAGTCAACAGATCTGAGGCTGAGAGGCAGGGAGTTCCAGAGAGATGGAGCCACTGCTGCAAAAGCTTTTTTAACCGTGTTCTTTTGACTACCAGCAGGCCCATCCATACTCATCAAAAACGCTTCTGAAACAATTATTAAAGAACACAGGAGTATTGCTCAACATAAAGATTGTGCTTTAAAAGTAGGAGCGCGTGTTTTCTCCTTCATCAAATAAGTGAGGGAGAGCATTTTCTCCCAGATTTTCATCCCCAGATAATTATCCTCCGCGGTTATCTTTTTCAGCCGCTTCTGAGTCAGCTGATGCCATTTCTCCATGCAGGGGCATAGAGAGGAGGGGGGATAGCCGACGAGCTGGTGACATGAAACTTTCATACAAGTGTCTCGAGTTGTCTAAGTTTTTGTGATGAACCGAAAGAGTCACGTGACTGAAAAAAAATCTGCTAAAACGTAAAACCTCAAATAAATAAACATGAATAAGCGGGGGAACACAGTGTATGTCAATGATTTAGTGGTAGAGTGTCTGCCCTGAGACTGGGACGTTGTGGGTTCAAATCTTCAGTTGGGTCAGACCAAAGACTCTAAAAATGGGGCCTGATGTGTCCCTGCTTTACATTCAGCATTGAAGGGTTGGATTGTGGGTGAAACCACCAAATGGTTCCTGAGCACGGCTGTGACAGCAGCTCACTTCCCTTTGAAAGAGACAGGAAATTGAACACTAAGGAACACAGAGAAACCAATTAAACATCTAAGGAATAATCATGGATTTTCTTTTTCTTTTTAAGGAGAATACTTGCTATTGAAAGAGTAGTTGCACCAACTAAATGCTTTATGACTATTTGTGACTAACACATTTATGAAGAGAAAAAGAGGTGAAGCCAGAGTTTTTACTGTTTCCAATGTGCTCTATCTTTTTAAGTCAACCATAATCTCACGATCAGTCTGGAACGTGACAATTATTGAAGATAAACACTTTTTTTTTTTTTTACATTAAGTTGCATTAGATATTCTAAAAGAACATAGACAGAACTTTAATATGAAACATGTCATTTCTACTGTAGTTCTAGTGTGTCTCTTTTTTTATTGATTGCATCTTTTTGTTTAACTGCAAAATGTGGGGCAGACCAGTGAAACTGTAGATCTTTCCCGTTGCACTTCACTTCCCCTGGGCCTCGAGTTTTCAAAAAGGTCATTTTTGTTCCGTCTGTTTTCTTATTCAAGACGTGAGGACAGAAATACTGTACAGACGGTGCAGGAGTTCAGTCAGATTCAGTGAGGCACGTACTGTATATTTAATCAAAGAAAACTTTTACTGTTGGGTTCACATGTTGGCATATTTTAGTTTGCACGTGTTGGTGCTTAGCAACGAACATTTATCAATTTCTCGATCTTTCTGCACTAAACTACGGAGCAAGTTTCAGTCAGGCGTTTTGAAAAGCAAAAATTTGTTTTTTTTCCACTGTGCTGATGATGTCATTCCATCTAATGGTAGTGATGTCATCTGAACCCCAATCTGTGGCGGTTTCCCCCAAGAAACCAAATTGCATGCTGTCAAAATAGCACACCCTTTTTTAAGTTTAGAAATCTCCTCTGCTCTCTGATGTGAATTAATTTTTCCGGGGTAAAATAAAAAAAAAAAAAAAAAGCAATGCAAAAAGATCCTAATGTCACTGCCTATATTTTTTTTAAGTTTTGAAAACTTAAAGACACCCATTAAATAATAAAAAAAAAAACATTAAAAGCTTAAATTAAATGTTGAAACAGGGAATCTATTTACCTGGATGCCCACTTTCAAAACATGTGCTCATCTTTTAAAACAGCTCGAAACGTTGAAATTGTCTAAATATTGGCATAAATGTATTATATGTTCTCCAAAGAGATGCTTAGATTCGCTGCTCCGGCAGGTGTTTTATTTTTCCCTGAAACACTCTTGCAAGTAAATAAGTGATCAAGTTATGAGACATCATGGAAAGGAAACGGGAAAGACAGCGAGGACAATTAAATGGGAAAACAAGATGGATTAAGTGAATGATTGAGAGTGAATGTGATAAAAGGATTGATGGAAAGACTCTTCGATGGTGTCTGGCAGTTAGCCAGACTGAATGAAGCAATTGCAGTACAAAATGCCAATGCGTTCTTCGAGATACTGCATGCAAATTTCTATTGCTCATTGTGAAGTTTCCAATAATGCAAGTCATCATCAGGTCATTTTCTAAATAAATGTGGGATTTGCAGCATTACTAATGAACATCCTGCATCTGTACCTTTAAGCGGAAAAGCAGCAGCTATGCGTGCAGACATTCTTTTTGACGTGTCTATAAAACTACATTTTCATAGGTTATCCATAGCAGATTAAAAATGAAATTGCCCACATATGTGAGCCTGATTATCATTCTTTATTTATTTATAAACAAATGTCAACACAACCTTACTCATTAGTTTGCATTCCAGATGTAAATAGAAACAGCCGATGTGACCTCATTCCCAGCATGGAAATAGATGCATAGCGATACCCTTGAGCTCCTCTTAAAACCACAGTTTCTGTCTTACTGACTGATTCGTTGAGATGCGACTACATCATCTTGAGGTTCAGCATGTTTTTATAAATAGCTCCTGATCTCATTAAAATGAGAAATGTTTATAGAAGAGACAAATCAAGAACTGGAATATATGTGCAATGCTGTACAAACAGAAATGATAGACCTTAGTCACATGGACCTGCACAGTTGTTCCAGGTTACTGGGGTTTCGGTGTCTGTGAAGGGTAGAGTAGAGCGGCGGCATCTTAAGGGGATAGCAGTTGTGTCTTGCTATTCCCTTGAGGGTCATAGATCCACCTTAAGGGACTTGGTGAAAATGGATTGTCCGATTATCGTGAAGAATATGTAGGATAATGCAAGTTGCTTGCATCATGGGTGAAGCTATCATATGGTCCCCCTATGCCAGTCTCTAGTTGTTCAAAAGCTGCATGTACTGTTCATCTTTCGGTGGTCGCCACGTTGGATGCCCTTCCTGATATAACCCTGTATTTTATTCAGCCAGCTCCTTACTAACCTCCAATTCCCACACAAACTATGCTTTCCATTCATCTTCTTCCCCTCATCCGGACCGGGTCGCTGGGGCAGCAGTCCAGCAGTCTAAGCAAAGATGCCCAGACTTCCCTCTCTAGCTCCCAGAGGAGCTAGAGAGACATTCCCAGGCCAGCTGAGAGGTACAGTCTCTCCAGGGTGTCCTGGGTCTTCCCTGGAGCCTCCGCCCAATTGGACATGCCCGGAATACCTCCCCAGGAGGCATCTGGACTAGATTCCCAATCACCTCAACTGGCTCCTCTCGTGGAGGAGTAGCAGCTCTACTCCGAGATCTCTCCGGGTGACCGAGCTTCTCACCTTATCTCTAAGGGAGCACCCAGCCACCTGAAAGAAGAAGCTCATTTCATTCACTTTCAGTTGTTCTTTCGGTCACGACCCAGAGCTCATGACCTTAGGTGAGCAGTGGAACGAAAATCGACCGGTAAATTGAGAGCTTTGCTTTCCGGCTCAGCTCTCTCTTCACTACAACGGACCAGTACAGAGACCGCATAATGGCGGACACCGCTCCACCAGGGGCGGAAGTACTCCACCCACAGAGACCAGGTGTTCGGACCATTCGAATCAAGCCCCAAGGAGCGACGTGGGATCGCTCATGCAGGAGAGCTCAGAAGGGGCCGGTGCATCGTGGTTTGGGTGGCACTCGGCGGCACAAAGCCTGGTCATGGAACTTGGCAAACTACATTCCGATCGTCTAATTTCCGTAATCTAACAGTTAACTTATGCACAAGTGGTCCCCGAGGGGAATTGGGTTGATAAATGGAAAAATCTGTACCACACACCTGAGTCTCTTCCCCCTTCCTTACTCTTGTGTGTTGTTCACGTGTTTGCTACAGCTCGTGGGAATCTCGTAGACAAACATGTGCATGAAGGTTTCATATGGACCATGTCCGTGTCCCATGTACACTGTTTACCCATTTTTTTTGCCAACAGACAGCCCATATCCAGGGCAGTTGTGACAAAGGCTTTAGCAACTTTCCTTTTAGATTTGAAAATCAACACATATGTGTATCTAAACATTCCCATAATGAAACTTAATGTTGCAAATACTATAGCTTAAAGGTCAGCAGATTATTTTTTAACATCCGCATTGTGTTCTTTGCTTCTAAGCAGTCTGGTTTGGTCAAAATGAACTCATTTATGAAGGCTTTCTTTCTCTGAGAAACTCTGAGAAAAGAAACTGACTCATTTGCTTAAATGCAGTCAGATGTTTTTCTACATGGTCAGTATGTACAAACTTGAAAACAAGCTGTTCTAGTACAACACCTTCACACTCTGCTTTGATCAAACAAAAGGGAAGAGAGTAGAATGGCAATGACAGGTGGCTGGATGACAAACTAGATACTTGCACCAGGCTGATGCTGTTCTCAGTAGGGTGCATATTTTGGATGCAACTATCATAAAACTGTTGAACACATGTTTGCTTTGAGTGTCCTCCACGATCGTAAGGCAAACGCACTTGACCGTCACTCATCTCTTTAAAACTGGAACTCACAGCAGGACCACAGAAAGGCTCTCCGAGAGCAGGCAACTCTACCAGATTGGATTTCTGTCTGTTTTTTTTAAGTGGAAGTGAGTATAATTCAACCTGTTGTAAAAGTCAAAGTTAAAAAACTTCTTTCCGACGATATTTAGTGAATGTCAACAAAAATGCTTGTTGACGCATAAAAGAAGAAGAGAAGACTGCAGAAAGAAAGTCTTCAAAAATCATTAACCTGAAAGTCCTGGTACAATTAAAGAGAGGACGTAGAATAAGAATTTTTCTCTTTCCTCTTCAGAGAGTCGTGAAGCCTCAGACACAAGGTTGACTACTTCACCAGGTTTCAGCGAGGGACAAGTCTCTCTGGAACGAACCGACAAGCATGGAGGTCACATACAGTAAGGTCGTTCATGCTCTTATGAGCGGGACGCTCTTCCTCCTTTTCTTTTTGCAAACAGCTTGCAAGCAGAACGTGGAAAGTTAAATGATAAAATGCATCTGAGAGCAATTACTGCACGAGAGCAGACCTCTTAACTTCATGATTTCGTCTGCCTCCTGCTGCCTCAAAAACCACAAGAAGTCCTCAGGAGAGACCTGGAATTAGAGCCAAGGGGCTCTCTTCTATTTAAAAAAAACGTCTGATAAAGAGCAATGAAAACAAATTCATGGAGCTCCTAGAAGTCCATACATGTCATAGATATGTACTGAGAATAATGATATATTTCTAGTTTCTTTTTCGTGGGTTAAGAGGTCATTTGGAATCAGCAGAGATGAATCAAAAAAGACACCATCCAAAGAGAAAGTAGTCAAATTATGCAACCTGACCACCTTTTATAAGCCACCCACTCAGGGTTATAGCCTTGTCTTTGTCCTTTCTTCTCCGCCTGCTCTCCTCTCTGACATTTTGCACGGCTGAAGGCCCACATCTGCAGCCTATTTTCTGAAAGCTTCTGTGTATCCCCGGAGCCAGCACAGTAGCATTAAAGGTAAATCTCCTGGATCGAAAGCCCTGAGAGAGTATCTATCACCCCCGGCACAAAATTATTGTAAATATTTGGGTTATTATCACGGAGGGAAAATGAATGCCCACGTCTTTGTTGACAGATAATAGGAGATTATCGACAGGACAATGGAGCTATTCATTTGATGGATGAGGCAGGAGTGATGCGCTTCGACAAATGCTGTCACAGTTACTGCTTTGGGAAAATAATCAGCTTGATTTATTTAATACTCTTAGAGTAAAAAAAAAAACTCTAACCCTAACCCAAATTAGGCTTTTTTTATTATAGATAGATAGATAGATAGATAGATAGATAGATAGATAGATAGATAGATAGATAGATAGATAGATAGATAGATAGATAGATAGATAGATAGATAGATAGATAGATAGATAGATAGATAGATAGATGCTTTACAAATTTATCTCAGATTATTAATATCTGTAGATGATTTTTTACACAAAAACTCTGAAAAAAAAAAAAAAACTAAGAAATTAAAGTTTTTCATTTTTGTATTTTAAGCCAAACAGAAAGAATGGATGACAAATTAAGCAGCTTACCCTTGAGGGTTTTTTCAGCTCTCTCCTTCACGTTCTTCCTCCCTTTCTTTCTTTGCTTTTCTCAGAAGGACCGAACAGCTCTCCCCAAACCTCTCCTTCTGCCACCTGTTGACAGGTCAAAGCAAGTGATTCAAAGATCCCCAAGCTGTCGTGACTTTTCTTCTCCCTCCCTCCCTCTTCAGTGTTTCAGTCTCCCCTAATGGATCTAGACCAATGGGCAAACTGGGAGTGTTTCTGCTCCCTTTTTCTTTTAAACTTCTTGTTCAGAATTTTTTTTTTGTAAACTTTTCAATTAAGTGAAGTATTGCAAAAATTTACACTTGAGTTTTATTTTCTCTCAAAATGTACTTAGATACAGTAGAGGAGGCAGATTATGATTTTAAACAAATTTAAAGTATTAAGGAGCGGATTCAAAGCAGTCGGAGCCATGACACCTACCAAATTGGTTAAGAATGAAAAGTACAGTAAAAACAGTATTATATTTGGCTGACAGAGTCTAAAAAGTGAAAAAAAAACCACAATAATTTATGAGAATACAGCAAACTTGGCTAGCTTGCTTAATTCTAGGAAAAGTGTAGCATCTGATAAATTCTGGAGCCTTCAATGTTCTGATGACTGGCAGCAGCCAGCCAGCAAGTCTTGATTTGTTTTGGCTATTAGTTCTTTGAAAATGTTCCTCACATAATTTTAGTGAAATTAGCCCCGCTGAAAGTTGTGTGAAAACACATCAGCGAAACTCTTCAAGCTGCCAGAGAAACCACAATCTTAGAAACCATTCCCTCTCACTTTGTGATCTCCTAGAAGCAGTCATTGACCAAATGTTTTCTTTTTTCGATGGTTTCTGGTAAAGAATCAAATATGCAGTTCTGAAGGGTTTCAACTTTTCCCATAACCGATGCAGAAAATGGTTTATGCTGACAGACAGTTTCTGGTAATATGCACTTGGATTCAGATTATCCCAGGATTAACACTGAATCTAAAGCTGAGGGGTCAGGTGTGCTTCTGGTTTTGGTCCAATTGCTCCACTGACCATCTAACCCAGTGAGAAACACGTTCCAACATCAACACAAAAAAAGGATTTTGTACAAAAACTGTTTTAAATAAAACCACTTGCATGGAACTACAGACCTACAGAAAGTATTGATGCAGGTAGCAGATATAACACTGAAGATACAAGTGTGTTTTACATGTTATATTAAAACAAGGAGACGTCAGTGTCATTTATCTTTTAGGTCCCCCTATGACATTTTTTTAATTTTTTTTTTAAGTTTTAATTGAGATTATAACGTTTTCAACCAAAATCCCACAACCTAAATAACTTAAAGCCATTTTCATGTCGATCTGAAGCCTCCAAAATCTCTGCCTGGCGTGCATGGATTTTAAAAGCAATTCAGACACAAAACTCACAACTTTTCTTGTGTTTTTCTAAATGCTGAAGATGACGTCATTAATTTTATAAAGCAAAAATTGAATCAATAAAGATGTGTCATGACGTCTATTTGTGATTCCACTGTGTTCTGATGATGAAAATGTGTGTAGTTTATTTAAAATTATATTTTAACACATTTCTTTTTTGAAAAAAAAAGTATTTGACTGCAATGCATTATGGTCTATATTCGCTAATGTAGTGAATATTGATGCACGCTAGTTTTTTTTTCGCAAAAACTTCTGGGAAATTTTGAATGCACTCAATTTTGGAATTGTAGATTCGGACAGCACAAAAAAAAAAAAAAAAAAAGCGGCGAGCACACCAAATAATGCATTATATATTGAGTAGTGTAGGGATTTGGACACAGTTTATGTTAGCTGCTGGGCGCCAGCTGAGGCAGCTCACTGGAGGGGTAACCCTGCTGGGACGGCGGGAGCTGCAGTGGGGAGATTAGCAAGAGGGGGATGACCGCCGCGCCCACTTCCACAACCCGCCGAACATCGCACTACAAGAGACCCAACCCCCTGTCCAGTTGAGTCAGACAGTGGGGAGCACGAGACCCCCATGGGACGCCTACAACAGGAGGAAGGGGACGGCAACTGGTCCTCCAGAAGGAGCTTGAGCCCAGCTTCGCTTCACAAACCTTGAAAAAAACCCTGGCATTTATCGATCAAGGAGATCGGGGAGCTTGTGCATGCGCTCTTTCCCCCAGCCGCTGTGACATCACAACTGCTGATTAATCCAAACAGAGAGTTTTTGCGCCAGTTTGATTAACAGCGATTTAAAAGGAGAAATGCAAAAATGATACAATTTCTTACAACATTTGATCTCTTTTATAAAAAAAAACCACACGTACATTTCAAAAACTCAAAAAATATGATTTTTATCTTCTTTTAACTTCTTAGCCTGTTGTGCTTTGGGCTCTTTTTCTGCTCCAAACAACACTTTTCATTCTCTACAGAACATTTCTGCATCTAATTCAATTGCCATTGTTCCCTTTACACCATTAGCCTTTTAGCACAACATATTTGTGTTGTTTTTATAAATAATTCAACAAGGTTACATAAAAAAGCATGAATCTGAGTGTTGAGAGATCGTGTGTGTGTGTGCATGTATGCATGTTTAGGTCAATTCTAAATCTCCCGAGACTCTAAATATTTCCAGCAGCTGTGTTATTTTGTCATGTTTCCAGTAGCTGTGGTCTGGTCCTGCTCTTTGGATGAGAGTTAGTTGCTATTGGATTCTGTTCATCAAAACAGTTGTGACATTTACTATTACATTCATGAAATGTGGGTTGATGGGGCATGGGTGAAGGAAGAACCTATTAAATTTGGCTGCAAATGACTTGTGAAGCCAGAAGAAGAATAGAACTTGCCAAAGGTTTAGGAGACGGAAAAAAAAGCCTTCAATGTTTTTTCAAGTCATTTTTTGTGAATGAAATGAGAGACAACAACCAAAGAATGTTGTTGTTGTTGTTTTTTTTAGGGTCAACCTTAAGGAAAAAATACATCTTAAAACAGATTTCCTAATAGATGATAACATTTTTAAAACAATATTTAATACTAAACCATCAGATGTCAATGTAAAAGCACAAAAGTACTCAGTGTTTGCCCCGATTTTATTTCTTTCATTAGCTTTCTTTTTTTCTTGTTTCAGTCCAAATATCAGAGATCCATAAAAGTGGAACTCTTTCAATTAAACTGTGCATTAGGAATAAAGGCTACATTGATTAATTGAGTTGCCTTCAACTTCTTTTTAATCATGAAAGGCCCTTTTATCTACAAAGCTGAAGCTGCTGGGCCATTAGGGAAAGGAAGCTACAGAAAGAACATTTTAGTTATTTAAACTAAACTCTATACTGTAGACAAAATGACAAATTTGATTTAATGCCAAATGGGACTGATAAAATACTCACCATACATACAAACCATTTTTATTTTTAAGGAGATGCTGGTTTGGTCATGCTTTCACTATCTTTTTTTAGTTTTGTTTGTTCAATTTTGTTTTTTTCATGTGAAATAATAAAAATGTAATGTCATGATTGAAAACTTTGCTTTGCTTCAGTTACTCAGAATTCAACCTGAGGCTACAGCGCCCCCTTTGCTCCCTCATTTGGGGTTTCTAGTTGAAGAGTTAAAAAAAATGTTTTAATTTCAAAAATAAACTTATTTTTGGACTATAAGTTAACCAAAACAAAAAAAGTAATTCCCCAACTGTTGAGACACAGTCCATATTATGTCACTTGACTACACTACCCATAATGCTCCAGCAATCAATCACCCAATACGGCTTTGTAGTCTACCAAATCAAACATTTTGAGAGATTTTTAAGCACCTGTATCACAGAAAATCAAATTGAGTTCGATGAGCAGAATTCAGACATAAGATACAACAGATTTTAAGGTGGACTAGCTATTAATGAACGACATTCAAGGAATTTATTTGCATCATATAGCCAAAAAAAAGCGTTAATGGCCACTTAAATAACTTTGTACGACGGAGTATTAGGGTCACCTAAAAAAAAAAAAAAAAGGAATATTACGACTTTTAATCTCGTAGATATACGACTTTAAATCTCGTAAATTTACGAGTTTAGTAATATTACAAGTTTTTTCTCGTAGATATACGACTTTAAATCTCGTAAATGTATGAGTTTTAATCTCGTAGATTTACGACTTTTTTCTCATAACTTTATTAAAATCGAGGGGAGTCTACATTCCAGCGAATTTATGCCGTGAACTGAAGCAGACCGACCAAACTGTGAAAAGCGTCTTGGATTTCATCAGGTAAACTGAATGTTTGAAATATTTCAAATATTTGGAAGTTCCTTTATTTGATTTACAGTTTAATAATGTTTTATTCGTTGATGGTGCTTGCAGGATCTCTGCAGATCCCGTTTATGAAGCGGTCCATATCCTCCAGCTGTCCACTTCACGTCATTTCTTCCTCTACGACAGACCAGATCTCCTCCAACTCTGTGATGCTTCCGTCTGAAGAGGACGAGTTTTTGGAATTTTCAATGTTCTTGCGCTAACGTGACAGACTTGTCATTTCACAATGTTGTTTTGTGTCGAGACGGGACGTTTCATTTGGGGAAGGAGGCGTCCGGAGCTCTGATTACATTCTCTTTTGGTTTCTGAGCATGACAGAGACATGACGTAAGGTGATGAAAGGAAATGAAAGATGTAATAAAGTGACGGTCCTGATGAACGTGTATCTCTGAGCTCTTTATTTTACATATGAAACTCCGCACTGTTGTGTTTTGAAGTTAGCTGTTTACGAACTGCATTACCCAGAAGGCCAAGCGACTGGTCACATGTTCGGTGCACGGCAAGTGGTAAACAGCAGATGAGCACTAGTCATGCACAGTGCAGCAGTCGTACGACGGAGTATTAGGGTCACCGAAAAAAAAAAAAAGTAATATTACGACTTTTAATCTCGTAGATATACGACTTTAAATCTCGTAAATTTACGAGAAAAAAGTCGTAACTGCTAAATTATGAGAATAAAGTCGTATATTTATGACTTTAAAAGTCATAGGCTAAATTTATGACTTTTAATCTCGTAAATATACGACTTTAAATCTCGTACATTTACGAGATAAAAGTCGTAACCGCTAAATTATGAGAATAAAGTCGTATATTTATGACTTTAAAACTCATAGGTTAAATGTACAACTTTTAAAGTCGTAAATTTATGAGAAAAAACGTGTAAATCTACGGGATTTAAAGTCGTAAATCTTCGAGATTAAAAGTCGTAATTTAATGAGAAAAGAACCAAAGTTGTCTGTTTATCAGAGCCGTGCTTGAAGATGAAAGACGTGGAGAATCTGGTGCAGATTATGTCCAGATCGGTGTTAAAAGCAAAGAAATTCTGAACCTTTGGCGATTCAAAATCAAATTATTCCGGGTTCGGTAGTGCGTGTGTTGTCTTGCGTATCTTCAAGTAAGCAAAAGAGGCGCTATTATTGTGTTAAACAGACTTTTTATTAACAGTCTCTTCTTACTGCTGCACTGTGCATGACTAGCGCTCATCTGCTAGCTTACTACTTGCCCTGCACCGAACATGTGACCAGTCGCTTGGCCTTCTGGGTAATGCAGTTCGTAAACAGCTAACTTCAATACACAACAGTGCGGAGTTTCATATGTAAAATAAAGAGCTCAGAGATACATGTTCATCAGGATCGTCACTTTATTACATCTTTCATTTCCTTTCATTACCTTACATCATGTCTCTGTCATGCTCAGAAACCAAAAGAGAATGTAAACAGAGCTCCGGACGCCTCCTTCCCCAAATGAAACGTCCCGTCTCGACACAAAACAACATTGGGAAATGACAATAGTCTGTCACGTTAGCACAAGAACATTGAAAATTCCAAAAACTAGTCCTCTTCAGACGGAAGCATCACAGAGTTGGAGGAGATCTGGTCTGTCAGAGGAAGGAATGACGTGAAGTTGAACAGCTGGAGGATATGGACCGCTTCATAAACGGAATCTGCAGAGATCCTGCAAGCACCATCAACGAATAAAACATTATTAAACTGTAAATCAAATAAAGGAACTTCCAAATATTTGAAATATTTTAAACATTCAGTTTACCTGATGAAATCCCAGACGCTTTTCACAGTTTGGTTGGTCTGCTTCAGTTCACGGCATAAATTCGCTGGAATGTAGACTCCTCTCGATTTTAATAAAGTTATGAGAAAAAAGTCGTAAATCTACGAGATTAAAACTCATACATTTACGAGATTTAAAGTCGTATATCTACGAGAAAAACTTGTAATATTACTAAACTCGTAAATTTACGAGATTTAAAGTCGTATATCTACGAGATTAAAAGTCGTAATATTCCTTTTTTTTTTTTTTTAGGTGACCCTAATACTCCGTCGTACCGTCGTAACTTTACGACGGAGTATTAGGGTCACCGGAAAAAAAAAAAAGTAATATTACGACTTTTAATCTCGTAGATATACGACTTTAAATCTCGTAAATTTACGAGAAAAAAGTCGTAACTGCTAAATTATGAGAATAAAGTCGTATATTTATGACTTTAAAAGTCATAGGCTAAATTTATGACTTTTAATCTCGTAAATATACGACTTTAAATCTCGTACATTTACGAGATAAAAGTCGTAACCGCTAAATTATGAGAATAAAGTCGTATATTTATGACTTTAAAAGTCATAGGTTAAATGTACAACTTTTAAAGTCGTAAATTTATGAGAAAAAACGTGTAAATTTACGGGATTTAAAGTCGTAAATCTTCGAGATTAAAAGTCGTAATTTAATGAGAAAAGAACCAAAGTTGTCTGTTTATCAGAGCCGTGCTTGAAGATGAAAGACGTGGAGAATCTGGTGTAGATTATGTCCAGATCGGTGTTAAAAACAAAGAAATTCTGAACCTTTTGGCGATTCAAAATCAAATTATTTCCGGGTTCGGTAGTGCGTGTGTTGTCTTGCGTATCTTCAAGTACGGTAAGCAAAAGAGGCGCTATCATTGTGTCAAACAGACTTTTTATTAACAGTCTCTTCATACTGCTGCACTGTGCATGACTAGCGCTCATCTGCTGCTTACCACTTGCCGTGCACCGAACATGTGACCAGTCGCTTGGCCTTCTGGGTAATGCAGTTCGTTAACAGCTAACGTCAATACACAACAGTGCGGAGTTTCATATGTAAAATAAAGAGCTCAGAGATACACGTTCATCAGGACCGTCACTTTATTACATCTTTCATTTCCTTTCATTACCTTACATCATGTCTCTGTCATGCTCAGAAACCAAAAGAGAACGTAAACAGAGCTCCGGACGCCTCCTTCCCCAAATGAAACGTCCCGTCTCGACACAAAACAACATTGGGAAATGACAATAGTCTGTTACGTTAGAACAAGAACATTGAAAATTCCAAAAACTAGTCCTCTTCAGATGGAAGCATCCCAGAGTTGGAGGAGATCTGGTCTGTCAGAGGAAGAAATGACGTGAAGTGGACAGCTGGAGGATATGGACCGCTTCATTAACGGGATCTGCAGAGATCCTGCAAGCAGCATCAAAGAATAAAACATTAATACACTGTAAATCAAATAAAGGAACTTCCAAATATTTGAAATATTTTAAACATTCAGTTTACCTGATGAAATCCCAGACGCTTTTCACAGTTTGGTTGGTCTGCTTCAGTTCACGGCATAAATTCGCTGGAATGTAGACTCCCCTCGATTTTAATAAAGTTATGAGAAAAAAGTCGTAAATCTACGAGATTAAAACTCATACATTTACGAGATTTAAAGTCGTATATTCTCCGAGAAAAACTTGTAATATTACTAAACTCGTAAATTTACGAGATTTAAAGTCGTATATCTACGAGATTAAAAGTCGTAATATTCCTTTTTTTTTTTTTTTTAGGTGACCCTAATACTCCGTCGTATAACTTTGATTTAATTGTAGTTCATAAACAAATTTCTGGATGAGATGCACCAACAGCGATAAAATAAACTGTATTCATACAGTTTGTAAACCACACCTGACATCCGACTACTACATTTGCAAAACCGGGTTGACATTTGCCACATTGAGAGAATTTTACGTGGTGAGTAAGATACATTTATTTTGAAAAAAAGTCATCTGAACCTCAAAAAATCTTTTTTATTTAAGCAAAAAAATTGTTTATTGAAATGTGCCATAATAGTGACATAAATACAAATCAGTGTCTTATTTTTCTAAAGGGGGAAGTAAGAATTTGTGGCTCTAAATGGGTGGTTTCTGTGAAAAATTCACCCAAATGGCTCTTTAAGTGTTGAAGGTTGCAAACCCGTGGAATATACTAACCCCCAAAATAATATTTATTCTTATATCATAAATCATTTGGTGTTATTAACAATCAAATTTTGATTATTTATTAAATAAATCTGTTAAGTTTATTTTAACCAGATTTTCCAAATCTTTCTAACATTTTTCTGGCTTAACCTTAGAATCTGTCATTTAAAGTGACTTTTTTTTTAAATGTCCTATTTTATGTTCCCTAAACTGCAGTCTTCTGTGCTTCCTGGCTGCTGACTGTGGCTTCAAATGTTTCTTGCAGATTCAAAACAACTTTAAAAACATTCAGTTTTTACTGCAAAATACCTTTAGCCTCCTATTAACAAACAATAAAATGTTTTGTGAGGATTTGGCTGATAAAGTGTTTAATATTTGAATAGAACATTGAAATCATTTAGCATTTTTTGGTTTTATATATGTTGCAATGTTCAACCATTTTGGATTTTTTTTCTTTAAAATAACTTGGTGAATAATAATAATAAAAAAAATCTGAAACAAACACAGACATCACTCAAAGTTTAAAAAGTGACACATTCAAATCATTTTGCTGCAGTGGGAACCTGTGCTAGAGGTGATAACATTTGCAGTGCTTTATGGGAAAGTGGGAAAGTACGTCATGCAAATCCCCATATTTTAAGGAAAATTTGACAGTTTTCTTCCATGTGTGTTTCACCCCATGCTGGGAAACCTACCTCACACAGATAGGAGTGATCTCTTCACAGCAGGGTAAACTTTATATCATGTTTACTTTAAAGCCATACATGTCCATGCTTCCTTCCGCAGGTTAAAGGACAACCTTTGAGCTTTTATTGAAGGAGCCCACACACACAGAGAGACATGGTGAATTACCTTTTCTTTTTTTTTTCCCCTGTGTGCTAAAAAAGAAACATCAGCATCACAGCTGCCATGTTTCCTTTGTTTCTGGGTATGTTTTCGTCCTTTATAACAGAAGAATGCAAGTCCTGGCACTTTTAAAGGTCAGAACAACTAAAGGATTCCTACTGGTTAATCCTCTTAATTTATCCTGTTTTCTGTCAGTTTAGATTATTGTTCACTGCTTTGAAGTTTTCATTAAGATAAAAGTATTGCTTGTAACAACAGCCAAATCAGTCTGTGTTTTGTAAGATTTATTACTCCAACCAAGCTATGTACCTATATTTTAAAAGGAAACATGGTTATATTGTCTCTGACTGTTTTTTTATTTAATGTGTTTTCTTATATAAACGTATAGTTATGATTTTCAGTTTTTTTTACACCTTATTAGAAATCAAATCAACAATTTGAAGCCCACTACATCAAATAATTTTCAGAAAATAGTTATTATTATTATTTCAAGCTGAGACAGGACGAAAGTTATTTATGAATACGACAAGTCTAAGTTCACATTCCATTATGAAAAGGATACTCATTTTTGTCAGTCAATATGATTGTAATGATAATGCTTCTGAATTTAATGTCTGCATTTTGTTATTTTGTCAATTTCTGTCAGAAAATGTATATAGTTCTTTTTTCTGTTGTTTCTCCTTGAAAGAAATAAAAATCTAATCAAATACTTACTATTGCTTAAATAAACTTGGAATTCGAATAAATCCAAAAAGGAAAAATATTAATATTATTTTTGTGAGAGATAGATGGTATCAATTAGGATACTTGGAAGCTGATTTGGTACATTTTTTTCTTACAAAGGTGTTGGTTTAACCCTTCCGCTCTCCTTGGGGTCCAGATGGCTCCAACCACATATTGTTATGCGATTTTTTCCATGACAAATGTGGACGAAGGGGGACAGGATTTTATGTCTGCCATGGACATTAGTGAAACTCCGAAATCAGTGAAAAAAAAAAGTTCAGCGCACTGTCCTGTGGTGTCCAGTTGACCCCACTTTTAATGTAAACAAGCTAAGGAGAACGGAAGGGTTACAATGCAAAAATATATATATAAAAAAAACTTATTTACCCAACGTTTAAAACAATTAGAACATGGTGAAAATGTTTCATAAAGACATCTTATGGACAAATTTGCATTTCTTCTAATGCAGAAACTAATCATTTGAAAAAAACACTCAACAAAAATATAAACGCAACATTTTTGTTTTTGCTCCCATTTTTCACTAGATGGACTTAGAGATCTAAAATTCATTCCAGATACACAATATTACCATTTCTATAACACATTGTTCACAAATCTGTCTAAATGTGGGATAGTGAGCACTTCTGCTTTAATGTTATTTAACTTTTCCCACCAAAAGTGGTTTTGAGATTTTATGGTAGCAGCCATTTTGAAATGACAGGGAAAAGCCCTTCTACTGCCTCTAGTGGAATGATAATGAACTACAAGACAGACAACACAGACCAAGTAATATACAATAAATCTATATCAGGGATATCCAGAGTCAGTCCTCGAGGACCGGCCTCCTGCTGGTTTTAGTCTTATTTGCTGCTGATTACCTGGATCAGGTGTATTTGCCCAATAAAGAGCTTCAATGACAGATTGGTTGGAAAACATATATAACACTGACCCTTGAGGTCTGACTTTAGAAACCCCTGGCCTATAGCATGCTATTCTTAGCCTTTCAGAGTAGACTAAATCCATATATATGACAATATATTACCTTCAACACACTAAAGTGAGGAAATGTTATGAAATATTCATTAGTTTTGCGAGCTCCTTTTCCTACCAAGAAGTAAGCAGGGTTGGAGATGAATGGTCATGCATGAATGGAGCAATTTGCTGGTTTGGGTGTTTTTCGTGAGAATTAATATCGTAATACAGTTATAAAATCAAAAAAGCTGATTTTGCATTATACAGGCCCTTTAAGGAAAGTTTTGATCATACTAATTGAACAGGGGTCTCACAAATAGGGGGTTATAGGGGTTAAATAACTACATAGTTTTAAATTTATGTCCCTTTTATGTAAAGGAAATATTGACACAACTTGACTAAGCAGTAAAAAACTTTCAGAGAGTTACTTTTTTTGGCACTTTTCCAGTAGAGATGCACTTTGTGGTGATGACTTTAGTATTTTAAAACTGTTTTATGTACGTATTCTGGATCTTTTCAAAAAAGAATTAATGAATTTCTTTCCAAACAAGTCACAACCTCCACAAAGATAATTGAGATTTTGAAGATTTGATGCACTACTACTTCATACATTAACGTTTCTGTCAGCATAAGTGTTTAATTTGTCAAGAAACCTTTTAGTCACTTCTGAAATGATGTGTTTGTGCAGTGAAGACGCACTTGAAAAGAGTTTCTCCTTTTATGCAGATGAACATGCAAAGATGTTAAAAAATGCACTCAGGGGAATTTGGCTGTCACATGATGGGTCCCTGGAGACTCAAATGCGCACGCAAAATTTATATGTACACAAACAAACAGATGGAGACCAACAAAAGAAGAGAAAAAGTTACACAAGCTTTTCTGACAAGAAAAAAAAAATGTTTGGATCATGAGTTGTTGCTTTTAATGGTGTCCACAGTATAAATATAATAGTAAAGACCTCCAAGGTTTAGAGTAACAGCCTGAAAATCACAGCATCTGAACGTCAAAATGAAGACTTTTAAAGAGGACTCTTAACTAGAGGCAGAGTCGGTGCAAAAATGAAAAGCAGTTCTGAAGTATGTGAAACCCTCAGGACGTGTTTTTAGGAGTCTTCCAGCTGCACTCTGGACATCTTGTATGCTCCTTACAGATCTACCGCTTTAACTGGTCAAATGGAATCACAACAAGCAAAAGAAAAGTATATCCTCTAAAACTGAAAAAAACTCAAAGTTCACAGTGATTTACAATTTGTTTAGTTTTTAATTGTGTTTGAGGCTGCTGCCATGTTGGAAGGACTGACTTTGATAAAATACATTAAAAAGTAGCAAGAGAAACTCATTTCAGCTCATTTTATGAGTGTCAGGATTGTGTGATTTGGTTTTGTCATGTTCTGTTTTCTCATCATGTTCAGGTTAATCATCCACAGCTGTCTTCATTTAGTCAATCAACCCCAGTGTATTTAAGTGTCTGGTTGCAGTTCCTCATTGTCAGGTCACCTTTTCAGTTCAGTCATCAGTTTTATTGCTATGTTTTTTTTTTTTTTTTTGGTGTTAGGGTTTCCTTAATTTATTAAATGTTTTTAGTTCCTGTCAACTAACCTGGTCTCTAGCGTTTGGGTCCTCCACCACCATCCATGACAATGAGGTCAAAAAGTCTCTACTCAAAGAAGATACACTTTAGTTTGTCGCAAAGTGTTATTTTTTTTTGTATTCACATTTAATATTTATGCCTAAATTAAGGAGTACCACTTAATCTGAATTACATTCCACTGTGTCAATGAAAATAATCTATAAAGACCAACTCCAAATGAAAAATGTTTGTTTTTTTAGGTGTGTTTGAGGCATTTTTCTCGTTATGGAGGACATATATATAAAGAAAAATGATTAAAATTGTATTTGAGTGTTTTCTTTATAAAATTGTTGGGAATCAGGAGTAGAAAAAAAGTTTGAAAAAGCTTGTAGTAGTGTCAAGGATGCTGCAAACTCCCTGTTCTGCTCCATTCTGATGCATCCACTTCTGCATCTGGGACAAAACAGTGTGGCTGAAGCTATCCAGCCATTTTCGTTCCACCAGTAATATCTCAGGGGGAGATGAGTCAGTCTACAGGGATGAGGTCAGCAAACTTGAGCGCTGGTGTTCAGGCAACAACCTCCACCTGAACACCACAAAAACTAAAGAAATCATTGTGGACTTCAGAAAGAGCACAGTGGACCCCCCCACTGCACATACATGGAGACAGCGTGGAAAGGGTCCACTCCATCCGCTACCTGGGACTGCACATCGCCGATGACCTCTCCTGGATGGAAAACACCACAGCGGCAGTCGGGAAGGCCCAGCAGCGTCTCCACTTCCTAAGAATTCTCCGGAGGAGCAATCTGGAGAGGGAGCTGCTGGTGGCCTTCTACAGAGCCACCATAGAGAGCATCCTGACGTACTGCATCACAACGTGGTACGCAGGATGCTCAGCCGCTGAAAGGAAAGCGCTGCAGAGGGTGATCGACACGGCACAGAAGATCACCGACTCTCCCCTGCCCAGCCTAGAGGATATATCCACCTCCCGCTACAAAAGCAGAGCAGACCGGATAATAAAGGACCCCCACCATCCCAACCACCACCTCTTCCAGCTGCTGCCTTCAGGCCGGCGGTACAGATCACACAAAGCCCGCACAAATAGACTCAAAAACAGTTTTTTTTCCAAGAGCAACATTCATACTAAATAAAAGAGGGAACTGATAACCTGGATTCATAAATGTGCAATATTCAGTCGTGCAATCTTACTAATGTGCAATAACAATTTGATATTGGTACTGTCTTAACTTATCCTCCGTGTACAATATTTGTAAATAATATTCTTTATTCTTATTTTTTATTCTACAGAGTTTTTAGACTTTTATTTATCGTATCTTAATTTCTTTACACTTGTCTGGAGAGCCACTGTTTTTTCGTTGCAACGCAAATCCTTGTGGAACAATGACAATAAAGACCATTCTGATTCTGATTCTGATTCTGATTCTGAAAGTTGGGGTAATGAAGGGTCATAAGCCAGCGGGAGAGCATGTAAACAGATGTATGATGGGAAATAGGGCACAGCCTAACTCCATGCCCACAGTCCCGCCCACAACTCAGAAGTGAATATCTACTTGGGCTGGATATCGATTATAATTTCCAGAAACAATTTGATTCGATTCACAAGACCCTGGATGAATTTGATTCAGATTTTTTTCGATTCTTCAATTCAATTTTATGTTTATGCATTTATACACATTTGTTTAGAAATACATTAATGATCTATTATACGTTTTTAATATAGTTATATTAATCTGATTCAGTTCACATACTGTAAAATGTATTAGTGAAATAATGATATTGTTAATAGCATAATGTGTTACATGGTTTCAAAAGGAGAAGTTCTTACAAAAATGTTCAGATCAATAACATTGTAAACAGTGTTCCGTGTCTCCTGGAGGATGTTTCAGTTTGGCCACTAGATGGCGATCGCGCCATAGTATTACACCTTATTCCAGAAGAAGATAGAATGAGCAAAAAACTGTTTTAGATCACAAATTGTTACTTTATAAATATTTCCTTAAAATAGTTAGGAAAATTCATGCCTGTGAGTTCATAAAGATGTTCTTTTAGTAAGATATGTATGTTTAGGTCAACTGAGCGTTAGCATTAGCCGTCTTATGGGAAATTCCATTAAATGTTAGCATTAAGCTTGGGTTAGCATTAAGTCTAATAATTGATTTTTATGAATCGATTATGAATCTGATAAGCTTAAATCGATTCATATCGATTAATCAATGTTATCAACCCAGCCCTAATTTCAACTCAGCAACTGCTGCTCTGCAGAAATAGGGGTGAAGGGAAAAAATCCATTAGGTTATACATTCTGATATTTCATTTGATGATACTTGTATCAATTTAAAATACTGATAAGATGATATTTAATAATTATTTAAATGTTCTTTAGCATCTTACTTTCGTTTTCCACCCAAACTCCCGACCACTAGTTGGCAGCACAGCTCACTGTTTGAGCAGCTCAATACCGCGACCAAAACATTAACAAGATCTCGCAAGAACCAGCTTGTGTTAAATGTTCAATCCGACTAGTGGTTTTTGTTGTTATGAGACAATTTACTTTTTACTTGGGATGTATTTATATTCGTATACATTTTTTCCAAAGTCATACTCCTAAAAGTCATTAAAAAAGTACTTCTGGTACAGTTTGAGATATATTGTGATACATGTATCAAGATACGTATTTTATCGCCAGACTCTTGCCAATACATACACCTATGCAGGAACTCCTAAAAAGCAACATGGATTTTTTTTATAGTGACTATCAACTGCATAGACATAATTAAACAACCCCTTGGAACAGTTTTAAGATAGATAAAAGATGTTAATGATTGCTTGAACGGCTTATGATTCTTGTGCTATCCTAAGCATGTTTACATTAAAAGTGGGGTCATTTACACCCACAAGACAGGGAACTGAACTTTTTTTTTTTTTCAAGGACTTTTTATCTTCACTCTTGTCTGTGGTAGACATAAAATCTTGTCCACCTTTGTCATGGGAGGATCACACATCAAGATAAGGGTGGGATCATCTGGACCCCATAAGAGAGCACATGGTAACATGGCTGATGACAACAGCTTTTATTATGCAATTAAGTTGGATTATAAAAACAAAAAAAAAGAACTGTGGCCAGTAGTGCAATAAAAAATTTACAATGATTTTTTAAACTTATTATTATTATTTTATTATTATTAAGAATGTCCTGTCACTGTCTGCAACTCTAAAAACAATAGTTGAGTATTTATTAAGAAAAACTGCATTCAATAGCCTAACATGAAAATAATCTAACATACAAAACAATGTATGTTAGTTCAACACCATCTCATTGATCTAATATTCCATTACAATTTTATCAGTTGTAAAATCCAATGTAAAAAATTTTCTTTGCAAGTTAAAAGGATGCAAAAAAAAACAAAAAACCACCAACTATCAAATTCTCTAAAGTAAGATGAAAGTATCAAATCAATTTCCCTTTTTAAATAAATAAAAACTAAAGATAAATTTAAAAATTGCCTAATTTTTTTTTCCATTATATGACATATGTATAATAACCTTACATATAGAAAACATTGTATTAATAACCATATTCCCCAAAATGAATCATTTTAGAATATATTTTTCTGATGAGTTAAACAAAAATTAAATAAAAGAAGCAATTTAAAGAAGATTTGATATTGCAAAAACTGTCGTCACAGCCAAACCGTACAGGTGTAGCTTTCAAAATAGGCGGTGAATGAACAACAGATGCCTGAAGCTAATGCTCGCTTCTCTGTAAACACATTTGGTAACAATCAGACATTTCTACCAACTGCTAGGCTAAGTTTTTTAAACAACTACCCTCAGTAATATAAACCTAAACCCTCATTGGCTTCATGAAGTAAATATACAAGAAGTCCATTTGGTCCTCCTTTGAACTGTATGCTATATTCAATCATGCAAAGACTAACTGTGGTAGTGGCAGCTCAAACATCTTGGATTGCGTGCTTTTCTTGTGGATCTGGAAACGACTGATTGAAAAGTTTGATTTGATCCAGTGTGAAAGCCTGTGAGTGAAACAGGACTAGAATAAATCTAAACAAAACCTGTAACATGGGAAATACATGTAAACGTTCTGATGCTACCTAAATGTTAACTAACTTTTTAAAAAATTGCCAAAAGAAAATCTATTATTTAAATGGGATATAAGTTCTGACATTAAGCTCAAAACTACTTGTTTGAACTATTGACGTCAAATTAACAAGATCTTACCAAAGGAAAGGCAGTCGGTGCTTTCCTCAGTAGCACATTCTACATGTTTATTGCTGTCAAAAGTCTTGGAGGCTGTTATATTATCTTCCAGAGTAAAAGGAGCCTGTGATACTTTGGTGGAAAGCACATCAGATTAGAGGCAGCAGTGCAGATAAAGCCTATGTGATGTCAGGGAAAACAAATTAATGCCACATGAAAGTTTGGTGTATATGTTTCCTCTGAGCTTTTTTTCGTGTTTAGTGTTCTTTGAAGATGCCACATTTGCTCGTCGACACATATGCATTTGATACTTTTCCTGATAAACATGAGTTTTCTGCTGTGACTGCAGAAGGCGCATGTTTTTTATTGATTGCCAAACATAAAAAATATTATATCTTCAATTAACTCTTGTTTTTTAGGGGATAGGATTATTTCAACATGGTTTCTGTTTTGAAAGATAGTTTGTAATCAAGTAAAAGTGAAAAGGGCCTTCCTTCATAACCTGGTAAGGAAACCCTAACCCTGTACCAGTATCCTAACTCTAACCCAGTACCAGTTCCGCGTCCGGTACCGTGTCTCGAAGGTTGGGTACCAATGATTTTAAAGGGTAACCAAACAGGGAAGTTGAAGGCTGACTCTACCCACAGCTAAAGTCTGAGAATCCAGTCAGAGGGGAGGGGCTTGTTGGCAGGTTTGTTATAATTATTGGAGCTGCAGATCCAGAATATGAGATCATGTGTGTCAGGCTTAAATGATAATTACCCATTGCTTAATTGATGGAAATAAAGAGATTTCATTAGGCTTACAGAGTATACAGTATGTAATCACACAATATATTGAGTACTAGCATTAACGCCACTAAAACTTTATCTCAATGCAGGCAACACCTGAGCTACAAATATACTCAAACCTGTTTCAGAGTTGAGGACAAATAAAAGCAGCCAAAGTTTGATCTGTTGACTGTATATAGAGAACTGGACAAATCAGGTATGGGATCACCCATGGAAGAGGCTTTACGTCTGGCTCCAACGAAATTAAGCCAATTCAGTCACCGTTTTCCACATTACGAACGTCACCATCAAAAACCAGACGACAGGGATTGGTCTGAGTCAGTTTCTGTCCACGTTTCTAGGGAAACTACTGGCGTCCATGAGGGAGCTTGTTTGAAGGCCACACCCCTTCCACTGAAAGCGGGCTTGAGAGAATCTGTCAATCAAATGTTTAAGGTGGGGGGAAGCAGGCACCACAGTGCTTTTAATGAGGCATCTGAATGGTCAGTTTATAACTTGAATAACTTGTATTAAAAATAAAATATCGTAAAAAAAAAAAAATGTAGGATTAGCATAAGATAGTACGAAAAATGTATCAGAGCAGAAATGGTTTTTCTGACTAATAGAACAACTGTTTATTTCTAAATAGAAGTCTATGGGATTTTGGCTTCTTGGAGCCCCCGGGTACTCCTATTTGGAACGTGAAGAAGGAGGAGTCACCCAGTCCAGTTCTCTATATACAGTCAATGGTTTGATCGACCGAAAAATATATTCTAATGGAGATTCTCCTTGTTAAATGATGATCTTTCCTTATAACTGCAATCAAAATTATTAAAGTCCCTAAAACACTGTTCGTCTTCTCAGACTGACAAATCGCTGCTGTGTGCAGTATTTATTTAAGCTGACAGTAGGAACAAGGTTAAGAGGCTCTGACTGACACGTTGAAACCTTTGGGATTTATTTTGGAAAAGAAACGTATTGTGTTCCACAGTGAGTGACAGTGATAAATAAAGCCGAGGCTGAGTATTTCTATTCCCACATTCAAGGCAAATCAGACACATAAAAACTCGTTAACGTGTGTTTCCTTTTCGGAAAAAATCTCAGCTTTGTAATCAGCACTACAAAATATATCCTGTTCTGATTCTTTTTTTGGTCGAGAGAGATTTGTTTTCAAATCATGCAGACTGCACTTCCTACTGCACTGGTGGTCCCGCAACAAAGTGTAAACACAGATGTGGCAGAGCACCCCGCTCCCTCAAACCACAACAATAATTTTTCTTTCTTTTTACCAAAATAACTGATCTTATTTGCATTTAAATCCCATTACTTCAATACACTGTTCGGTCCTCCATCATTAAAAGCAGCTTTAGCATCAAAATACAAAGTCGGCTGAATAAATGCGGTGGTTTTCTGTAGTTGGTCCTGTATTCTATGAAAAATAGAAAGACATGAAAATGCGCCATCACACAAATGTCTCTTTTTATAACAGCAAAACATTTTCAGACAGACAAACTGGCTTGAATCTGAAGTAGAAATACAAAAAAAGCTCATCTCAGTTAAAGTTCAGATGTACCAAAAATGAATTACTTGTAATATTAAAGACCTACTCAAATGAAAATCCTGTATTTGGTATTTTTTAACATGTTCATGTAACACTTTTATATAGAGGGCATATATAAAGAAAATTAACATTAAAATAATGTATCTGATTATTTATTCATATAAATTGTACAGCTGGGAATTATTAATCGTAAACCTGGAAAAAAGTAGTTTTTTTTTTTTATAAGTCACATTATTTGCCAGCCTCTTATTTTTTGCAAATAATCACATTTTTATGAAATTAAACGCAAAACTGTACATTTAGAACATTTATTTTTAACCCTTTGGAACCTAAGCTAATAAGAATTTCTCTCCTAATAGCGCTGATGTCCATTTGACATTTTCCTTGGAATTCTGTTTTTTTTTTCTCATCAGTTTTCCTTTTTGTTTTTATAAAAAATAAATAAATAGAAAAGGTTTTTTTGGGAAGAAGTTTGATGTCGCTGGAGGTCTGCTCGGCTGGAATCTGCTCATAGGTGGCGGCGTATCTGTCCACTCTGAACTGCTCGCCTCTGGTAACAGCAGTGGGTGCGACTTTCGCGGTGAAGTGCAGAGTTTCCGCAATTTTTAGACAGCATCGGTGCTCGTTATTGTAGAAAAATGAATGTCGGTCCTCATCCCAAAATACAATAATGATCTGTTTCCTCGTTGTTAGATTTCTAATAGCAGACAGCTCAGTTTGGCTCCGCCCACTACAGTGGATCTTTCGGAAGATGATCGACGTTCATCTTAATTACTAAAACAAAAGATCGCTTTTTAACAAAAACAAAAAATGAATGCGGTATTATCTCTTTAATTAAAAGAAATATCTATTACAGAATATAAAAAAACTTTATCATGCTGATCTCACAGCTGCACATCAGGACGCCCGAGGGTGTTAATAAAAATTGACGCGTTAATTCTCTTGGATTAATCGCATGTGTTAATGCGTTAACTTTTGCAGTTCTAGTAAATTGTTGAGTCAGTAGCAAACAAAGAAAAAAAGCTGTTTAAAAAGCTTGCATTTGTTAAGTAAAATTTACAGACTACAAGCTCCCGTCTCCGCTCTATTCCGACGCATCGCATTGGTTATGATCCAGCAGGAGAGTGTAAACAAAAGGATGATGAGAAATGAGAGAAGGATTACTCCTCAGAAGTGAATTTCTGATGAACTCCCAGAAACTGTCATAGAAAACTACAGATTTTTGCTTTTTGGATAATAATTGTGCTTAAATTTCAACAAAATTGGTTTTGTAATTTAGATTTCAGGACGCCAGAATTATGAGTATGAAGAAATTCCCTTTAAGGATTTCACTCCACAATGAAAGATTACAATTTACTAATGATGGCAACACATCAGAATTTGATGTGTTGTTAAGTGTTTTATAACCTTCTGTTGTGCGCATAGACTTAACAGTTAAAGGCATGGGTCATAACCTGTATAAATACCATAAAACTGAAAACTCATCCACTGACCCTGAGGGAAAGCAGAACATTCCACACTTATGGAAAACGGGGAGCACAAAGTCATCTAGGTCAAGAGATCCTGTTAAATGAGCTGTATTGGAACAGCAATTACCGAGAGGTGAAAGAGTTTACATGTTGGTGTGTCAGTTCGTACTCTGATATACCATTAGAGGACATGTTTCCCACCAAAATATGTTTTATTTTGAAGAATTATGAGCATCAAGGTTGAAATGAACGCTTGAGAACTTAACATCCCTCTTTCTGCAGACACTGTAGGAATGTTCCATGATTAAAAGTCTGAGCTACAAGACTTTCATTGTTGATGATTTATTAAAACGCACATGCTCGGTTCTTTTCATTTAAATAAAGGTTTGCCAGAGACATCAGACACTAAACACTGTGCCTGTCTAGGTCTTGTAAACTAGCTCTGCTTGTGACATTTACAACATCTTGAATTATTTATTTTACTCCGCGCAGCCAGAGACATACAGGAAATGGCTCGCGTAACACTTTTTCCTCTTTTCTTTGACCACAAGCTGTACGCATTTGATACCAATTTCATAGGAATGACCACATTTGTATAGACTGGAATTTTAACATATCATACTTTCTGGACACTAAAAGACCACAACACACACACAAATGTCTATCTATAGAAATTTTATTAAGATTTACAGAGGATTTTCTGAAGCTTCAGGGTTAAATTCTGCTTCAGATATTCTGGGGTACAAATATTTTTATACTCTTTTTTTTTTAAATACTTTAAGTCCCCTTATGACATTTTTTTTAATTAAAAAAAGAAAAAAATCCCAGTAGTGTTTTAATTTTTAACCAAAATCTCACAATGTAAATGTTTTAAAAAGTCATTTTTCATGACCATCTGAAACCTCCATTTCCATAATCTCTTCTGAGGGGCTGTGACTTTTGAATCCTTTATAACTGCGGTCAAATGAGCCACCGTTTGTATTTTCATGGTCACTTCAAGAAGCTCAGTGGATTCTCGTGGAGATTTTCCAGCCTTAACAGTCCTTCTACCATAAGTATTGTATTAGACACACAAAAAAAATTCAAGTGACGGCTGATTTGACCACGGAAATACGAACGGCGGCTCATTTGACTGCAGTCAATGTGAAGGTGCCATCCTCTCTTTTCCGGCACCTGAGCTAGACAAGCTAGCCGTGGCCAGATGAGGGGTTTGGCGTGTGTGCAGCAGAGCTGTTGAGACGTTAAAAAGGCTCATTATTTCAAACAGAGCCTTTCTGTGACAATTTTATTTGCATTTGAAAAGGAGAAATACTCGGAAATGCAAAAATAAAATGATTTCTTGTTACATTTGTTCTCTTTCACAAGAACAATGCCACACAGACATGTTAAAATTCAAAAAACATGATTTTCATTTTTGAACATGTAAACTAATACAAAAACATGTGTTTCTTACATAAATCCGACCCACTTATCCAACCCCTAATACAGCCCAGATCACGGCTACAGCAGATCTGCTGTGGCTCCTCCAGTAATGGTCCAGAGATGTTAGGAACATTTTGTGTTTTGCCAGCTGGTGGAGACTTGTGTCCAATATTTGAACAACATAAAGACTATAAATGTGGCTTCACTTTCACAGAAGACTTAGATAGTCCCAGCTGAAAGGACATTCTCTTTAAGATGTCAAAGTGAGACGTTGTTGATTTTTCATTAATATCGCCCTTCTGTTTTGCTGCTGGAGTCCGATTATATGGGCTGTATTTGATTTATGCCGAGAAGGTCACGGTGCACAGTCTGGTTGCAAGTTTATGGACAAAGTCATCCAGTATTTGAAGGCCTAAATGTTAAAACAAAAGGACGATAAGCTAAAATATATTCTGATAAGACACCTCTATGATAGTAGTCATTAACGGACTCATTTTTCATTTACAAAACATCCGCTGGACATGAGACAAATATATTCCAACCGCATTTTTATGGAGCCAAATTGGAGCCATAAATATTTGAAACCCAAAGAAAACATTTTGGAAAAAAAAAAAAATTGTGGCACGTTGGGGCGGGGCTAACATAAAGGACCAATCAAAATCAATGAGGGTGGTGACTTCAGTCTCAGTGCATTCACTGGTTCCTGGAGAGGTGTCAGTACAAGAGGGTAACATTTGCAAAACACTTTTTAAATAAATCATCTACATTTTCACCATCAGAACACAATGGATTCATAAATAAATGTTGTGAGATGTTCATATTGATTGGATTTTGACTTTGTGAAATCGGTAACGTCATATCCAGTGTTTTGACAAGCGAAAGAAAAATAGCGAGCATTGTGTCGAAATTGCCTTTATACTCCCGCACTATTTCGTTTTTAGTAATTTGTGGTTAGGGAGGGATTTCGGACACAACCTGAAATTTTGAGATTCCAAAAAAAAAAGTTGAAAGTGGAAAAAAAATTGAAATTTTGAGTTTTGAATCCTAAAAAACTGAAAATTTGAAGCTGAAAATAATTAATTCAATTTTTGAAAGGCACAGTTTTTAGGACATTTCACTTTTTCTTTCTTTTTTTTTTTTTGGCCAAACATTGTTTTCGAGATGTTTTATTTGGGTTTCAAATGTTTATGGCCCTAAAGTAGCTCCATAGATTTTTCTCCCATGTCATATTTCAAATATTAATATCTGAAAAGAGATTAGATATTTCTCTGCTATTTTCAGAAAAAATGCCAAAAAGACAATGATTACTTTTTTTTTTTCGTTTTAATGTATCACTCCGAGAGTGCATGCCTTTCAATTTTGATTTTATTTGCTGCACACAACTCAATCAGCTAAATTATGATCACTTACATTGATTAAAAAGGGTTATGGTTGTATTTGTTGATTAAAATACACTCTGGATTTCATACTCTGTGGAAACCAACATGTGGATTAATCATAACGTATCCTCTGAAAGAGTGAAATTGTGCGTTTGTTTAGTCTCTACTAGAGGATGCGGTGGTGAGTGACCTGTTCTTCCACCCTCAGCTACATGGCGTCACGCTGTTGACCGTCCTCACTCGACTGCTGTCAGCTTTATGGACGAGGTTAGCTGTCAGCTGCCTTAGTAATCTCCGCTGAACTCACAAACCCAGCAGTCTGACAACGCGTGTCTTTATTATAAAAATGTTTTTCTGAGGTCTCCGAACATCAATGCACAATTGCGGTGTAAGATTCCAGCATACGGTACTTCAGGCTTGGACTTTGAGAAGTCCCAGTCTGGGGAAATGTTCCCTTTTGTACGTTCATGTGTTTTTGAGCCACAGCGGGACGCTTCAAAGCATCAAACAACACATCTTCAAAGCTGCTTGTTCTGTCTGCGTACAGATGTTCTTTGTGTTTTGTCTGATGCTGTTGATGAATTCAATCAGATAAAGGATTGTTTACTCAAATGAGGCTTTAAAAAAAAGATAAAATAAAAGTTTAAACAAAGGATGCTGGGAGGCTTGCAGCAGAGAGGTACACTTTTAATCAACCACACCAAAACCCCTCCTGCTTCCAATGGTTTATGAAAATGTGTCTAAGATCTTCGTTTCTTTGTCCTAGAGGGCATTCAAGCCCTTTGCTTGTCCTCAACATTTATAAAATAAAGTATAATATCAACTCTAGACACTGGCTTTCTGGTGAACCCACAATATTTGCCTAAAAATTTTGAACTGAGAGCAAGAATGAAGAACAAAAAGCAGCGAATACACAATGTATTATGCTGGTAACACTTCCTTTTATTGTACTGTACTTACTGGGTATTTATATGGTACATATGAAATATTTACTGGGTATTCACATGGCACTTAAATGTAGCCGTTTAAGTGGCACCTACGCTGTCTTACAAATTACCTACTGAGTATATATGAGGTACTTATATGGTAATCTAATACCTCTCTCTTGGTGGTTGGTATTTATGTGCTATTTTTGTGGTTCTTATTACGTGTTTCACGGTACTTGCCATAAGTATGAAGAGAGGGTACACAGAAAGTACATTTTGAGTACCTTGAATTCATGTGGTAGATTTTTGCTTATTTTGTGGAACTAATATATGAAAAAATTGAGTATTGTGGCTCTCAGATAAAGTAGTTTTTTTTTTGCAAGTGAAACAAAACAGTCAGACAAGTCAAACTTTTACTTTACAAGGAAGTCAAAGTTGAACATTTCTCATATTTAGAAAAAAGAAATGCTACTTTGATTGATGTTTAAGTCTTTATTCATGAAAAAACAATAGTTTGTTTATGCTTATCATGATAATACAAGTAACATAAAGACAAAGCAGTGTCTTATATAAATTAAGAGGTAATTGCATTTTTTAATCAAGAACAAACGTAAAACGGAAATGTCTTCTGGTTTTTGGAACAAAACTTTGGAGTTCTTTGAATAAAGACCCAAAATTAGCTGATTCTCTTTAAAAACATTTACGTTTCTGATTAAAAAAAAAAGAATATCTATGCATGTAACTGTAATATATGCATTTATAGTATGTTTGTATATGTCTATGAACTTGTACATGTGAATATGTATTTGGTTAAAAAAAAAAATGTTTTTTATGTTTGTTTCATACTTGTCAACTTGATATTAAGTTTTGTTTCTGTGTAAATTGTATTTTTTGGATGGGCTTTGATAAGCATGATGCTTCAGCCCATTCCTTTTTGATTAATGTAGACTATCTTTTAAAGGTTTTGAAGTGTTAAATTTATACAACCAACCAAATAAAAATCTAAACTCTAAACTACTTTTTCAAATAGGTACAAAGTCAGGTTGTGTTGCAGACTCCTGCGCTAGACAGTGCTGTACTTTTCACAACTTTATAAGAATATTTGTCCTTTTTAAGAATTACTAACTTCTTTTTTGATTTATATCTGCCATTACTCAGCAAATGTAACGCTCCAGTCAGTTCAGACATAGATGACATTTAAATCCCATTAAAATCCAAATTAAAAATGAATTTGACAGGTTGCTACATCCTCAATGAAAGGCGTATAAATGCAGTCAGTTGCAGCCAACAGTGATGAACTGACTTCTCTTGTTCATTATTTAAATGCCTTTGCAGCCTTTACAGCCACAAAATGTTCCTTTTATAGAGGAAGCACTCCTAAAACTCATGTGTTAATACTTACCCGTGAACACATCCCCTACAGGTTCTAAAATAATTAGGATTTTTTTTTTTTTAATAGAATCAGCTTCTGTTGTTTATTTGCATCCGTGGTATTTATTTATTTTCCATAGAGGATTTTAGAACAGCTGGGGATCCTGCTGAAGCACAGATGTTTGGGATTCTGTTGGATTAAAAAAAAGTAATAAAATATATAACTTCTGCATTTAAAGTAAAGTAAAACATTTCAAAAGGATGTTTCAGTATAAAACAAAATACCTTGAGTTTTGTGAAGGTTTGAAAACAGAAGCGCTATACTGCCATCTACTGGTAGGATTGTCACATTGATCTTGTAATTTTTCATCTTCACCATTAAATGTGTTTTTTAAATATATTTTGATAAGTTTTCATCATACTAAAGGGAAAAATCGGGGGTAAAATTAAGAGGTTTTAATATTTCAAATAAAATTAAAAAGTGAGAGCTTAATAGTTGAACCTCTACCCAAGTTAATGACTATCAATTAATATTTTAGGAATAAATTCTCGGTTAATTTTCATAGTAAAAATGTTTTTTTCTAATCTTCTAAATTGTTTTATCTTTGACGGTTATGGTTTTTGTTGTGCCCCCTCCTCGTCGATAGGTGGCGACATTTTCAGTCTCACCAGGATCACATACACATCCTGCTACAGTGAAGAAGAGTACACTCAAAATCCAATATGGCGACCCGTCGGCTAGCATGTTTGGGGTTAAATGTCGTTAATTCTACGGTCTGCTTACCAAATCAGGTAAAATTATTATTGTTATAAACATGTTGTCCTGTATTTTTGTACAGTTGTGTATTTTTTAAAAGAAAACGTTTAAATCGACTAATATAATAGACAAAACTGGCTTTTTGACCTGGACTGCGCTACTACGGTTAGCTGACACGGGGAGAAGAACACATCAAATAGCTGCGAATTTAACTAATACATGTCCTTTCATATGCTCAAATCTTGTCAGAAGACTCATTACAGAGTAACATTTTCTTGAAGCTTCACTGCTGTCTGGAAACTCCTCTTTTCAAATTGAATCCGTTGATTTGATTTAAATGTAAATGTGTTTTGAGACGTGTAATGGGAATGTATCTGTATGGTATAGATATTTGATTTAAATAAAGCAAATAAAGCATTAAAATTAATGTATTTCCATTTTTGGGTGATTTATTACATCATATTTGATCATACTCAGTCTTAAAACAAATTCTAATAGATCTTGAGGTTATTTTTTTCAATAAGTATTTGTGCTTTTAATAGATGTTCAGCTTTTTGTGCTGTATTTTCTTGTTTTGATGTATTCATATGATGTTATAAAAGTTTTACTTTGACTGCTTTAAAAAAAATAAATTGTCCTATTACTTGTTTCCAGCTGATCAGGCCCACAAAATAATAATAATTTATTCAAAACTTTGAAATCCTTGGTAAGATATGATCACAAAACAGTAGCTGGCCTGCTTTTCATGTAAGCAAATGAACTTATTTTACAATATTTTGTCAAGAACCCACTTACAGAACTGAGATTAAGTAAAAACTTTACAGCAGTGACTATGAATTACAGATGGAGATACCTGTCAGTAACTCGATGTTTGTGGTATGCAGGCCCTAAGAAGTTGCTGGGGAGCTGTGGAGCAGATCAGAAGCTACTATGTTGACTGGAGGATGCTGAGAGACGTCAAGAGAAGACAGATGGCCTTCGACTATGCAGATGAAAGATTACGGATCAATGCATTAAGGAAGAACACTCTCCTACCTAAAGAGCTTCAGGTTGTTCTCAGCTTCATGTTTTCAACTAGTTTCACATAGTGCCAAACCACTTGTTTGACAGGATGTCCTGAAAAGTTCATGATTTTACAAAAGTTCTAATTGTCTATACACCAAAAAATAAGTTACAATCGCTTTTTGAATGTCTTCATAGGAGATAGCAGACAAAGAAATTGCGGCTCTACCAAGAGACAGCTGCCCTGTGCGGATACGTAACAGGTGTGTGATGACTTCCCGGCCCAGAGGAGTAAGACGGAGGTGGCGACTCAGTCGAATTGTGTTCCGGCACCTTGCTGACCACAACCAGATGTCAGGGATTCTCAGAGCAAGATGGTGAATGTGGTCTTGTTGGAAATAACAGTCGAATTATGTGTAAACAAAGCTGTGCAGGTTTTAGCTTTGCAGATTTCTCAAAGTATTTAATTTCCTGCTAAAATCTGATTTTGTTGTGTGAATCCAAATATATGAAAGGTAATGCAAATATGGAAAATTTCAGCACGACTAGAAGTGAAAGCGATAAATAAATATTGTTGTGCAAAACTATCTTCTTTTTCTTTCCTTCTTGTTTTTTGAGTTGTAGTAATAAACACAAACATTGCTTCATGATTTTTTTTGTAAGTGTTGAGGGGGAATACAACACGGAATTACATTCTAACATGAAACATTAAACCCATCATTTATAATTAATTTGGCCTGAAATATTCAACACTTCTTTTGGAGCTTGACAACTTTGGTAAAAGTGAATGTAGAGTATTTAAGATTTTTATAAACTTGATTGTAAACCTCAATTTCAGTACTAAAAAAACTGTGCAAAAGAGCCATTAATATACATTGTATATTTATACAAACAATGTAAAATAAAACTAAATAAAAAACAAAATGACATAAAATGCCAGCTAGAGATAAACAAAAAAAATTCATACAATGAGTAAATGAAAATAAGATAAAAAATTTCAGAGTTGACATTTGACATGATTTTATATTTAAAAGCAATTTTCATGGCATTTCACAGCCTTCCGGTTTTTTGAGAAAAAGTCATTAGTTTGGCTTCCAACAAAAACAAGGAAAACCTTGGAATTTTTGTTTGAAAATTTGTGGATGTAAAATGAATGAATAGAATAAATAAATAGAATAAAAAATGCTGGTGGAACCCAAAGAACACATGCTCCCACAGTAAAAAAAAAAAAAAAAAAAAAAAAAGGAGAGAACAAACTTGTAACAACAGAAACCAAAGAAGATTTGCCCAAAAAAATTACAAAAAGGGGTAATGCTAAAATAGATAAGTAACTGCTCCTTGTGGGCATTTACAAAACATACACAATGTTTCAATTGTGGGTTTCAATATTTTTAAATACATTTTTGTGAATCTGTGTAAAAGAAATTGATTTAATCTTTTTTTGGAATAAGATAGTACTTAAGTAAAAGCCAGACGCTTTTCCAAGACACATTATCTACAAATTATTTCCAATAACGAATGATACGTGAGAAAGTAATTTCTTTCTGAAAAATAGGATATTTAAGAAGGAACATGGAAGTAGTCATAAAAATGGCTGCTTTATAAATTGAAAATAACTCAAGTTATCTTTGTTTAAATATTATTGTCACTACTAATTTATAGAAATACAATAACAAACAAACACTTAACAAATGTAAGTAAATTCCGAATGTAAAACGAAAAAACAATTTACAAGCGATTTTGTTCAAATCTGGTTTTATTTATTCCAACCGCTAGGTGGCAGTAATGAAGTTAAGTAAATAGTGAAAGCAGCACACAATTCAAAGAAGAAGAAGGAGCGTTGCTTCCAAATTGTTCGAAACCAGTTCAAAGAGCAGTGCTGTCTTCCAAATCTTTTGGGTAAAACATAAAGAGGCCAAATGGATCTAACACAACAGGTAGGGAATTTATATAAGCCGCAACATCATTTCAATTGTGTGTTTTAATCTTTACTTGAATTAGTTTGTTAAATTTATGTCTGCGTCTAATAGTTGTGCGATGTTAGCTTACGTCGGTTAGCTGGTTTCCCCTTAACGAAGATTTTATAGATTTATTCATTTTCTTTCTATATCTTTTTTATTTGTTAGCTACAAAATAAACGTTATCTATTTTAGCTACATTTACAGCCGAGTTGCAAATTTGCCTCTGAAGGTTAGGTATGAGTTGTGTTTTTATTAATATTAGTACTGATGAAGTTTACTAGAACGTTCCAGCAACGTCACGCTCGCGGGTCCTGCGCTGCACTTTGGAGCTGCTTTTTACTATTTAAATAAAAGAAAACCAATGAAAGCAACAATATTTTGACTCCTGCTAGATAATATTGAATTATTAACGCATTTTATAGTTTATTGTGTTATGTGTCGAGACAGTTATTTAAGTACTAGTAGGAGCATAAATATAATGCAGACTGTATAAATGCTTTATTAAATTCAGATATATGCATTTTCAAATTTTCTTTTAATTTAATTAAACTTTAAGTGAATTCTGTCCACCAGTCGTGTATGTTTCCTCTGAACAATTTACATTTCCTGAATGGATGCACGGATCTTGTTCGTTTGCTATAAAACAAAGTAGATCATTATAAAAATTAATTGGTTCTTATTTGACTAACTTTGATAATTAAATGTTATGTGTGGATTTACCAATCGGAGGGAAAAAAAAACTTTGAGAATCGACCTTTAAACGTAAACGTAACAGTGTCTATAAATACAAAATTTGTCTATAAATACAAAAAAAAAAAAAAAAATCTCGTGTGGCCTTTATTAAATTGCAAAGAATTAAATTTACAAAAATGAAATCAGCTTGTTGTTTCTTGATTTTCCTGATTTCCTATTTAACAGATCATCCAGTTGGAAGCAGACTTGCAGGAGCTGGGTTCCCTCCTGGAGAAGTCGGAGAGGAAAAGGGTGCAGGAGTTGTTAAAACAGGAGCAGAGGAAAGTAGAAAAAGAACTTGCGACTAAACGGCAACAGCAGGAACAACAGGCTAAGAGAGAAGCTGATCCATCTGCGGCCTCTAAAGCCCCATACACTACAAAAATCACTAACTATGGTATGGAGCATCTAAGTTATTATCAGTGTTTAGGACTCGATAATGATTTGCTAATTGTTTATGTTTTTATTGTTTGTCTTTGTAGCATGGGACCAGTCAGACAAATTTGTTAAAATTTACCTGGATTTGAAAGGTGTTGACAAAATCCCACCAGAAAATGTAGAGGTCAACTTCACTGATAGGTAATTCAACTTATGTTACGGTTTTGTAAAGAGCGTTCATACGGTTTTCATACTAAGTTTACATTTGTCTCGGTTCAGGTCTTTCTCAGTTTTGGTAAAGAATCTAAATGGAAAAAATCACCAGATGACGGTGCTCAGCTTGTTACACCCAATCGATGAAAAGGACAGCTACAAAAAGGTAAATTGCTTTTTATCTATTATTATTATATTATATATTATTACTATTTTTGTTTTTATCTGTTTTTCCATTTGACTTCAGTGTCTTAACATTTAGCACCAAGAAAGAAAGTCACATTTACAATTTCACAATTCCTCTTAATTATTCCAATTATTGGAATCAATTGCTACTTTCTTCAAATTCTACATTTTTTGCATGCAAAGTTCCCCTTTTTTTCCCCACCAAAATGAAACTTTTGCTTTTTCCATTGAATTGATACGGATGAAAGCCACACAAACCATTGGAGAGTGATTTTTACTCTTAAAATTTGCTGGCTGGGTTATTTGTGATATCTATGTATTATTTATTCTCATTTGGTGCAGTTTTAGCTTTTTTACCAGAACTAAATATTTGGGGATGGCAAACACCGATAAAAACACACATTTCTCACTTATTCATCATATATATGCTCTTTGTTTTGATATTTATCTTTTCTACTGGCATTTCTGTTTCACACTTTTTGTTCTCTCAACAGATAAAAACAGACATGGTCTTGATCATGTGCAAGAAACAAACCACAAAGAAGTGGGACTGTCTAACATCAGTGGAAAAGCAGACCAAAGAAAAAGAGTAAGTTCAGAAAATACCATTTTTGGGGTTTTTTTTCCAGCAAAATATATTCACATTTAACTGGTAGAGACTACAGTTTTAATTCAGGATGGCAGAAAAAACTGAAAAGCCGTGATCTTTAATTTTTTGGGAGGGGCTATGATCCAATTTAATGTCAGACAATAGAACGATCTGCACTCTGCGGAAATTGGCGTCAATTTTCACAGCTTCTGGTTTCACTTAATTTTTTTCAGGGAAATGTTGAGGGAAAATCAATGTGTTCAATTACATTTTTCTTCATAAAATCCAGTGTAAAAGGAGAGTTTGAAACAGTTTGTAGTTTTTTGGGTTTTTTTTTGCCAAAGATAAACTGAATTAAACAGTTTCTGAAATGCGAAAGTTGATTCCAAATAATGTAAATGAATCCAAAGCAAACTGGCGGTGTGCTGTTTTTCCTCATAGAATTCCACCTTAGTCCAGCTTTTATTAAAAATAATAATAATAATAAAAAAGCACAGAGACAAGTCAAGTCATGCTCTGGTTATCCTTCAGAGCAAGATGATTAATTATAGTTTTTTTGTATTAAAATATAATCTTGACCCATTTTGTATTTATTTTAACGAGGGGTGAAACGGATCACAAAACTCACGGTTCGGACCGTGTCAAAGTTTTAGGGTCGCGGTTCGAATCATTTTTCAGATCAGTAAAAATAAAAAGTTAAAAAGAAAGTGACAACAATATAAAAGCTAAATTAATTTTTGGAAACGCTTCAAATCATATATTCAATAAGCATTTAATGTATTTCACACACACAATATTTCTATATGCAACATCAAATAATTTGGTCAACAAGGCCTATTTATTAAAACAAAACATATTTAATCTCTGAACACAAACAAAACGCTAAAACATGTAGTGTCTTATTACATTTAAATGTCTTTAGACTAAATCTACAAAAACTGAGAGAAAAGAATGCTTAAAAATAGTGCTGAAAATACCAAATCTATCTGGATTATTCCTTAAAATGAAATCATAAATAAGATGGATACCATTATTTTTTTGGTATTAATTTCTGTGGGAACATTTAAATGTTTTAAATAATAATTATCTGTAAAACGTGGCACTTCTGTGCTGCTTTTCCTGGGGATTTTTGACATCTTTGGCTTTCCATACAAATGTTCCGTGATGGCACCGGCAAATCCGTTACGGAGCGGATTTCTCCTGCGCGGGACGGTTGCTGCTTTTAACTGGGAGATTCTTTTAATCCAGTAATAGAAACGTGTACCAATGCATCTAGTCAGCTCTTAAAATTAAATAAACCTGATATTTATCGATCCGCGTCCTTCATTATGAAGTCGAGAAAAGTTTTTGACAGAAGCTCCTCCCACACGCATCTTCAGATGAACAGACTTCAAGATAACCGTGACGCAGCTACTTTAGCGCTTGTCAAAACAAAGAGGATTTACATGAATTTGACGAGAATTCCATTCGATGTGAACAGACAATTGGTTTAAATTATGCTAGCGCGAGGTGTGCGCGTGTGGCCGTTTGAGTGGTCCGCAGTACATACGTGTCCCGAACCGTGGCCTCTGATCCGTACCGACCACGGATTTCCCGTGATCTGTTACACCCCTAATTTTAACAGAGAGGAGTATTAGTTTCACAAATCAGAAACAACTCCCACAAAGCAGGAACTTGTTTTTATTGAATCTTCATCCTCCTCAAATAAATACAGGCATTTGATGCTGTCTTTGGACTTTATATTTCAGGTAGAACCCATTAAGAATATAAATTAATATAAATTTCCCCTTAATTTCTCATCTACGCATGAAAGTGGAAACTCAAGCTCTCTGATGTGTGGCAGATAGATATAACAAAATCGTGAGAGATCGAAAGAGTAGATCGCGAGTTTTCAAACACCTGGATACTCATTACAGCCCTACACGAGGAGAACATGTAAACTCCACACAGAAATGTCTCCTGTTGGTGTTTTCTGTTTCAGATCCCCCAGCCGGGATTTAAACCGGGGCCTTCTTGCTGTGAGGCAAGAGCGCTAACCACTGCGCCACCGTTCAGACGGTTTTCTATAAATAAAAAATGGGTTTAAAGTTGCATACATAGTATTTTTTTATGGTTTTCTATATATATTGTAAAAACATAAATACACCATCTATGCAACTTTAAATCCTAATATAAGAGCCAGTCCCTACATAGTAGACAGATTTTTTTTTTTTTTTTTTCTCCCCCAATGCCTTTACCAGTCTGTTAGTACCGGTCTGTAAACAGGGTTCACGCGGGGTCTCAATAAGTCTTAAAAGCCTTGAATTTGACATTTTAGGGCTGGGAATTGGGCAAAAAATTGGTATGATTTTTTCAAATTCAAGGTTTTAATAAAGTCTTAAATTTAATTTGAATAAATGTGTATGAATCGTGTAAAGGACAGGCTATATTTATTCAATAGCTAACAAAAAATAAATCAAGTTAAGTGTGGTAAAATATATTATCTAAAGCATCTTTTCAGGTTTAATGGTGCTTGACGCTTTTGTTGCAGTCCTGAAAACATTCACTTGTTTTTTTCTTTCTCAACAGTAAACCCAAAGCCGACGATAATGCAGACCCAAGTGATGGCTTAATGACGATGCTGAAGAAGATTTACGAAGAAGGAGATGATGAGATGAAGAGAACCATCAACAAAGCTTGGTCGGAGTCCCAGGAGAAGAAGTTTCGAGGAGAGGAAATGATGGACATCTAAACTCGCAGTTTTTATTTCTTTACCAGAGGACCAAATGAAAGCCTTGAGGGATGCTTCAGGTGTGATCTGGAGTTGTAAAGTTAAAGAATCATAAAATAAATATCACGCAAATCTATGAAAACCATAAACAGAAGGATTGTTGTCTGGCACCTGAGGTTCTCCTTATGGGCAAAGAAGGAGTTCTGTCCACCAGATGGCGCTAAACTCAAACCTATCATTTTCTAGTTGAAGATTTGATATGTTAAAAAAAAAAGCATTTGTCCTGAAGAAGTTAAGGGTCTTTTGTTTTGTAAGCATTTTTGTGAAGTTAGATCAGTTATTAAATCTGTTCCATCTTATCCCTAAAGGATTTTTTTTTTACATCTGTAAATGTACTTTTTATTTCATGGTAATTCTATAAATGAATTAAATGTATTTCAAAGACACAGATAAGATTTTATTGCCATAATCCAAATAATTGCATGAATCTGTTAAATGTAACACATCATCCGTCAACAAATTGGGACCCATCAGATGTGATGCATTAATGTGACCTGCAGGATTTCTACCATTAAGTCTGTATGTTTGTATGGTAGCAATAGTTTCATTTTCAATTCAATATGCATTCCTCAAACTACTGTGATGTTTACCCAACACTGATTTGATCAAAACCAACAATACACCAGTAAAACGGAACTTTGTCTCTGTTTTTGTTTCTTCTTAAACCCAAAATATTCATGAAGAAATCAGTTGTTCACTTCTTTTACTATATATTGATACTTTTGGATACTGGAGCATCAATGCACTTTTTTATTTCTAAAAAGAACTAAAACAATATTTAGAAATTGTTAAGAAGCATTTAAAAATAAGATAAATAGTGCTGATTGTTGCACGTTTTGGTTTTAGTGCATATGTTGTATTTTGTAAATTAAAATCCTGATTTTATTATTTTGAGCTCTATGAAATATTAGTATGCAACATAAAATTGTTATTGAATCTGAATTCTGTAATTTATTCAAACTTTATATTTACAATATATAGATTTTGTTGACAGAAAAACTTGGATGGGTCAAAATCAGATTTTATATATTTATTGTGGGGGGAAAAAAAGGTATTTTTTAACAGGGTTCAAACTGAAAGCTAATTTGGGAAATTTTGATTTTATTTGTTTACTTCTTATATATAACTTTTGAAAATGAGCTTATAGGTGATTCATGATTTTAAAAAAAAGCATGTCAGAGCAGTGGGGCTTGTGTTTGTTTCATTCAGTTTCCTTGGCTCTCCGATACATTTTTGATTGAGATCGTGTCAGGGCAAATCATCTGTACTTTCTCGTCCTGTGCGTCACCTTACTCCGCCCCCGGAAGTGTGACGTTGCCAGTCTATATATATGGGGCGATCTGCTCCCAGACGACCAGATGAAAGACCGTCATTGCGGAGGAAGGGCGTGTCGTTCCCCAGCATCCGCCGAGAACTAGAAAGGAATTAAAAAAAAAAAAAAAACAAAATAGGCGAAAAAACCGCTTATACGACGGTCGTCTGTGTGTTTGATGGATGCCGGCTGTGTGACCGCGGCGCACCGTGTTTCGTGCCACACCATGAATGCGGATTTATTCAAGCCCACGCCGGAGCGTGGACCCCACCAGTCATCCGGCGCGGCGAAGAATGCCCGGAATAAACCCGAACAGAGCAAGCCGGAGCTGGCTCAGGTGGTGACGGACTCCAGGACGGGAAGGTCCTACAGCAAAGGGAAGCTTTTGGGAAAGGTACGGCGATTCATTTGAGACAAGCCCACCCTCCTCCCCGTCATGCGCTGCTGCTGACTTCAGCTGCTTCGCCGACGGATCTAGAATCTGAATAAATTAGCCGCGCGGGCTGCATTTGTCGGCGGCGTTGATTGATCAGACGCGGGTGTTTCATCATTAGAGGTTATGTCCAGGTGTGCTGCTGCTTCAGGAGGTGTCCTTGTGGATTTGAGTATTCTGCGTGTCAGTGGCTGGATGATTCAGGCGCAAGGTGTGCCCGCTTTTGTAATTGTACGTGCACGCGCTTAGCAACGTCTTGTAAAAATGGAAAAAAAAAAAAAAAAAAAATTTTTACACAACACCCCTCAGACGAAACGATTCACCAAATTGGCAGTGGGCCCTTATGATGATGCACCACTGCATGCTTGAATGAATGAATGAATGGATCTACGTGTTGCTTGACTCATGGACGCTTGGTTATTGGCCAGATCTTTATATTTATTTGTTTACCCCCCTCCCACCCCCCCTTTTCTCCTCCTGCTGCTGCTTGCCGCAGAGCTGGAAGCCTCTCCGTCATTTTCATGGTTAATGGTTGCAGCAGCTTTGCCTTTTAAGGGGCGCATTTGGGGGGGTGCACTGCATCACCAAAAAAAAAAAAAAAAAAAAAAAAAAGATTTAATGATGAATGTTTTGATTCTAAGGTATTTTAAACCATTTTTTAAATTAAAAATGCACCAAATTCATTGATTATTCATGTTGATTCAATGCAGAATTATTTATTTTAATTTATTAATTTGTACAAAAACCTGTTTTTTCTTCTTTTAAAGGGTGGGTTTGCTCGCTGCTATGAGATGACAGACCTGTCCAGTAACAAAATGTATGCAGTCAAGGTGATACCACAGAGCAGAGTGTCAAAACCACACCAGAGGGAGAAGGTATTTTTTTTTTTCTTTTTTTCCCCTTCTTCTTGATTTTTGATCTGTCAGCCCTTAAATGTATATCCTGCCAAAAACTGACCAGTTGTGAAATGTTGACAGATTACAAATGAGATCGAGCTGCACAGAACCCTGGCACACAAGCATGTGGTGAAGTTTTCCCACTATTTCGAAGACCAAGAAAACATCTACATATTCCTGGAGCTCTGCAGTCGTAAGGTGAGAGAGTGAGGCATTTCTAATGCATTGAACCCATCTCCCAATCACTGATTAGACTCAAAGTTTCTCAGAATATCTCCCTAAGATAGGGCTGTCGCAAATTCAAAACTACATTTTAACATAATTATGAACTAGATATATAGCATTATCTAGGACAGGGGTGGGCAAACTTTTTGATTTGTTGGCCAGAAAGGGTTCTAAAATTTGGCATAAGGGCCGGACAAGGAATAAATGGAAGGAGTGATTTGATAATGAACATCATAAACTAAAAAGATAATATGGAATTTAGAGAAAAACATGCTTTAATTTGGATTACAATTCACATATATTCATTTAAAAACAGAAAATTGGGGAATTTTAATTTCTAAATTTTGATTTTTGTTCTCTTTTTGGTGATCCAATGGGTTGATGTTCTTCAGAGGAAAAGAAGAACTCTAAGAAATCTGAAATATCACTTTCTGACTCAGAAAAAAACAAACACGAACGCCAGAGAAACAACACCATGCATGGGAAGAAACCAGAAATACAATGAAAATAAAACAATAATTAGGATTTTTGATTCAATGTATTTTAATTTGGAGGCCAGATTAAGTAGCTTAAGGGGCCGTAGTTTGCCCACCCCTGATCTAGGATAATGCTGGTGTGAATACTGTAAGCGGAATTTGGCCGCTGAAGATCAAAGAACATAAACAGATGTTAAAGGGTTAAACCACAATTCCACACATGTTCCTGTTTCAATTTTTCTGCTTAATACAGATTTAGCTTCTGCTTTATTTTGTCTCAAAAATTGTAGATTTGTCTTCAAATGTTTGCTGCATAGGCCGCTACACGCACACATTAAAGTAGCCATGTGTTCTGAAACCAGAGAAATGTCTGTTGCATTCCCACTGATGGACGCCGGTCTGACGTTCCCCTCGCTGCTCTGTCTCCTCAGTCCCTCGCACACATTTGGAAAGCGAGGCACACCCTGACGGAGCCTGAGGTGCGGTATTACCTCAGACAGATCATATCAGGTCTCAAGTACCTGCACAACAGAGGCATCCTGCACCGAGACCTCAAACTAGGTACGGCGCTCGGAATTCACATGCAGGCAGCAGGCATCCCAGGAATCTGATGCAACTTTGGCTTTACTCATGTTTGGAATGCCGACTGAAAAAATGTGTCTCTTTTAGGGAACTTCTTCATCAATGAGAACATGGAGCTGCGCCTCGGAGACTTTGGTCTCGCTGCGAAGCTGGAGACGGTGGAACAGAGGAAGAAGTGAGTGTTAAAAATAATTTTCAAAAGCTCATGTTTGTTAAAAGTATTAAAAAAAAAACAAGTTTTAAAGCGTATTTCTTAATTAAAAAATAAGTCACTTGAAAATATATATTTAAGTTGAATGGCTTGATCTAAAACCATGACCTCACTAAACAAGCACATATTTCTGCCGCCGGTTTCCCATGAGTAAGAACGTAACTAAACCAGTTTCCAAGTGGCAGTTGAATGCTGTGCAGTGAGCAGAGTTTCAGTGTCTGCTGGTTTCCTGTGGAATGCCTGAACACTGAGCGCAGCAGAAAAAAAAAATACCTCAGATGTTTGTTGTGTGCACCTTGCAAAAGAGAAACTTTGTAGAACTCTTTGAAGAATTCAACATATCTTCGATTCTCAGAACTATCTGTGGAACTCCAAACTACCTGGCCCCAGAGGTGCTGAACAGGCAAGGACACGGCACGGAGTCTGACGTCTGGTCTCTCGGATGCGTCATGTATGTAGATCTGTGGTTTTGGTACTTTTTTCCTTTTTGCTCAAGATTTACTTGATTTTAACTCTCTTTTTTTCTTCTCCTTGCAGGTACACATTAATGTGTGGCAGTCCTCCTTTTGAGACTCTTGACTTAAAAGAGACTTACAAATGCATAAAGGAAGTTCGATACAACCTTCCCTCCAGCCTCTCCCCGGCTGCACAGAAACTCATCTCAGCCATTCTGCAGAAAAACCCCAGTGACAGACTCACTCTGGATCAGATTCTAAACCACGAGTTCTTCACCAAAGTAAGCTCTGTGCTTTCAGTTTATTTAACTGTAGCAGGACTTTTTTTTAAGTCTCTACATTCTTGCAGTCTTGTCATTTTTCTTATTGGTATGTCTTGTCTGCTTTAAGGGTTTCACTCCAGACAAGCTTCCACCCAGCAGCTGTGTGACGGTGCCAGAGCTCCACCCACCAAGCCCCGCCAAGAAATTCTTCTCTAAAATGGCCAAGAGCCTCTTTGGCAAAAAGAAATCAAAAGGTAAAACAGCAGCTGTGCTCAGATCGACTTGACAAAACTTCTGAGAGTTCAAAAAAAAAAAGAAAAGTTTCCATAAACTGAGATTCCAATGCCTGACTGTCATTGTTGTTTGCAGTGGAGAAGATTCCGTGTGAAGACAAAGAGGACAGGGACATCTCCAAGCTGGTGTCGGGCATTGTTAAGTGCTCCATTAACCGGCAGATAAGCTACAAAACCGTGGGACCCAGCGAGGTAAATTTTTCATGCGCATCAGTGTGTTGAACACATGCTTGAAACAAAGTCTGCCCAGTTACTAAACCTCAACATGAAGGCAGGAAAAGCTGCAGAGAATTTGTCCAAAAGGCAGTCAGTCACACAAGATAGTCTTTTTTTTTTTTTTTTTTTTTTTTTAGATTAATTCATATTTTTATTGTAGTTTAGAAATTTGATGATCAAGATGCAGAAGTATCTTAGTCAGTACCTTATATTTTTTTAACCTTTTGGCCTCGTTTCTACTGAGCGGTACTGTCCAGTTTATAATTGTCCAGGCAGTTCAGCTGAACTGTCTTGGTACATGCGGTGCCTAGACAGATTTCTTAGCTTTGTGTCATGGTAGAACGACTGTAACAAAAATGGAGGTCATCCAATGGCTTGTTTTTGGTACTTCATGTTTGATAGAAGATTGCAGGAAGTGAATACTTCAATTTTATTTTCTGTCACTGAACTGGTTTCAACAGTAGCTCTAACCGCTTCGTTCCATTTTTCTATAGACCTACTACCACCAACATGGCCTAAAACTTGGTCCAGTTCGGTTTGGCTTAATGGATTCTCTTTATAATGGAAACGCTCAAAATATCGGACCGTTGAGTGGAAACGAGGCTTTTGAGAGTTCAGAATGACATTTGTAGATGTTTAAAGTGTGTGTGTGAGAGATGCATTTAGACTTAAAAAGGTAGTTTTCTGTTGTTGCATTAAACAACCTAAATTCTTGAGAATCCAGTAACATGACACATGATGCGGTCTGTTAAAAAGCATCGTCCTTCGTCCCTGGATTAGTGACTAAATGCCGGAACAGCAGGATCTGCAGTTGCCCATCCCTAATCAAGCTCGTCTACTTTCTAATAATAGAATCGAGCACCAACCTGATTGATTGGACTTTTGAACAAATATTTCCCAAATGACAAAATGAGGAAGCTGGATTTTGTCCATTTGTCCACTGACTCTTTCTAAATCATATAAATTCGATCTTAATTGGTCGACTCTAAAGAGAGTGGAGCCGAGGAAAAGTGTAAACATGAATTAAGCTCGTTCCCGTAATGTGTTGGCTTTTTTGTTGTTCCATGTGCTATAATAAGCTAATGTTATCGTTCAGGTGACCTCTCCCACGGGTCAGCTGGTCAGCTCTGTGCCCCTGGAGCAGACTCCTGCTGAGGAGGAATCGAGGAAGTCCATCTCCCGCTCTTTTAAAGGCACCATGGCCAGCGGCACAGAACGTACGTTTTTATTCTGTCTTTTAAAATATACACCGTGTTGTATATTTTTCTTATCGGGATCTGTTTTTCTTTACCAGCGTGTGAGGATGTCCTGACTCCCGCGGCTGTCGCTGAAACTGCCATGAAGGTTTTGAAGGACTGCCTGACCGCAATGCCTGCAGGTAAGATTGAAACAAATTGCCAGAACATCATTTTCCTCCTCACTATTTTTGAGATGGCTTACCATTTTCTCACATTTCCAGCCAATAGAAACCCCCCGTGCTTATCAAGACCCCAGTCGTTCCTGTGGGTGACTAAGTGGGTCGACTACTCAAACAAATACGGCTTCGGCTACCAGCTCTCAAACCAAAACATAGGGGTGCTCTTCAACGAGGGAACGCATCTCAGCCTCTGCGACCAGCGTCAGTAAGTACCTCCGTAAGCTTTTTATAGCATCAAGTGAAGTTTCTGCTAGAGTCAGGCTTTTCTTTTTTTCAAAAGCAATTTCATTAAAAGGCTTCTTTTTTTTTTCTCTTCCCAACAGGACAGTTCATTACTGCTTGACCAACAATAAGCACTTCACTTTCGCAGCCAACTCTCTACCTGAACAGCTTCGCAGCCAGAAGCAGATAGTGGAACTCATGGCAAACTACATGGAGCAAAACCTTATGGAGGTATGTGGAAATTTGATTTTTTTTTTCCCTCAGCTAATTTGCCAATAGATTTGAATCGATCTGAGCTTAATATCTTAATAATTGATCCATAAAAAAGATCAATGTAGCACATAATGCTAAAGTCTGTTAGCTTGATGCTAACATTTATTGGAATTTCCCATAGGACGGCTTATTGCTTATTCTTGAAAAAAAGTGTACTGCTATAGTACAAGCTCCACCTAGTGGCCAAACTGAAATGCCCTCCAGGAGAAGCAGAACAATGTTTATAATGTTTATGATCTGAACATTTTTGTTGGAGCTTTTCCTTTTGAGAGACCACTGTATGCTAGTAACAATATCATTTTACATTTTACAGCGCAAGAACTGTATCAGATTATGAATGTCTTCAAAATATATAGATTAATATAATTTTTAAAAAATCAGCTTGATTCTAAAAATTATCGATACCCAGCCCTATAATTATCTGTTTTTGATGCCAATTGAACTAAGATTTATCTGTTCTTCAGGGTGGAGATCTTCACTGTGAGGAGCAGGCGTCTGCACTTCCTCCTTTGCTCCTTCAGTGGGTAAAGACCGACCACGCTCTTGTCATGCTCTTCAATAATGGAACCCTGCAGGTTAGTACCAAGCACGAAAAAAAAAAACCTAACTTACCTAGGAATTTTAAAAAATATATATTTTTGTCCATTTTCTTACGCCAGTTCTTGTTTTCTTCTTGTTTAGGTTAACTTTTACACAGACCACACAAAGATCATCGTGTGCAAGTCGTCCGACGACTCCTACCTGCTCACGTACATCAGCCGCGAGCGCGTTTCGTACACGTACCTCCTCAGCATGCTGAAGGAGATGGGCTGCACGTCCGAGCTGCGTCACAGACTCCGATACGTGGTCCAGCTGCTCCAACACCACACGGATGCCTGAAGGAAGCACAGCCCTGTGCCTCCCCAGGCCAACTGAGTGACACTTGCCTTAGAGGCAGCATGACCAGTTCAACAACATCTTAGTCAGCCATGTTGATTTCTTCAGGTAGTGGCGAGAGTGACTGATGCCTGACAGATGAAAGACTCCTGAGCGAGATCTCGTCTGGACTGTTGTCTAGTTTATCGGATCGACTGACCTTGATGAGTGTCGAGCAATCTGGAAGCTGCCCAAATCAGCATCTGCCTCGAGATTCTGTGCCTGCCCTGCTTATGCCTCGAAGGTGACCACATGGAAGGTATCTATACCCGCAAGAAGAGATTAAGGTTTGTTTTTTTTTCCGTGATGGATCTCTTATGGCAGATGCCTACACAACTAAGTTACCTTCTCTCATCTACTCAATGCTTCTCTGAAGCAAACAAACCTGCAGTTTCAGCCATTTCCACCAAACCTCGCAGGCCTACTTTCTCAACGGTGGCTAAACACTAAAACTGTCCAAAATCGCTAGCAACTGTACAGGGATGATCTTGTTGCTGGAATGCAATAAGGCTCACTTTTCCAAAAGCATTTCAACAGCAAGCTCTCCCACTCTTATCGACTGCAACTGTGATCTCCAAGCAGAGATGCTTCGGGATGAAAATCTGACTGAAGAGTGACCTTTCTACTACCCTCTGTTGGTTTCTGCCCTCTGTGGAGCATGCACACATTAATTTACATTTTATACATGAGCCAGCTAAAGGACCACTTTAGATCTTGACCTCACATGCACAAGATTTTATTTCTGGCCTTACTTCATGACAGCAATGCTCCCAAGTTTCTGCTTTTTGCGCTCCTACTTCACTTGTCTTACTTTTGGATACTAAATTCACAGATGCGGTACACGGCATGCTACACCGGCTATGGGAACAACACAATTTTGCACATTTTTTTTTTTTCTTTATAAATTTCAACTGGAAAAACTTTTTTTTTTTCTAATTTTAAAAATTCACTTGTTATATTTTACTTGTTTTTAACTAGGAACCAAATGGTTTTTTTTAAATAATAGTTTTAAAGTATCACTTTCAGTGGGTGAATGAGTGTCGGCCGTACAGCTGTTGGAAAACGAGGGCAGAGAGCGTGGATAAAAGTGCCTTTCTGAGGGATGTCTGTATAGTGCAATAACAACCCTTTGTGAATGTCAAGCAGGAGACGAGATTTGAGATGGGTTTTAAATTTAGGATTTACTTTTGTACTTTGAGCCAAGTATTAAAAGTAAATCCAGAAGCACTACACTCCTCACTACCTGGTATAAGCTTTTAGAACAACTGTTATAAGTATTTATCCCAATAATATCTACTATGGAAGAGAGAAAACATTGTACTCTGTTGTACTGTAACCTGTATTGGTTTACATTGCTTTCTTGATCCAGAGTTGTATCCTAAAAACTGTGACCTGGAATGCAAGTATTACATACATGTGTTCTCAAAGAAAATCCAACATTGTGAAAGCCATCTGCCAATTTAGAAGTCTTTTTTTTTTTTTTTTTTTTTGGCACATAATGTCTTGTTTATTTATTATTTTTTTATTTATACATGTCTTTTTTATTTATTGTGTAACTGTTTGTTCTTGACACAAGGAAATGTTCAATTTCAATCACATTTTTGTATGTAACATTTTTGGGGGAAATTGGGACAAAAATAAAGTTTATTGAAAATGAATGAACAGAGTTTTAACTTTTGTTCAACTTTGTCACTGTACATGTTGGGAACAACTCACCAAAGTGTGAGCAGAATGGTTGCAATATAGTAGCTATGGGTGAGCTTATGTTATATTATTCGGCATTATCACTGTTCACACAATAATTGTGCGAATATTACCAGTCATATGTTGGAAGTGTATGAAAAACATGTATTTTATATATTTATACCTTTGCTGGAGGCAATTTGTTTTTTTCACACACAAAGTAATTCATATAATACATCCAGCCAAGCTTCAAACTGCTGCAGTGTCCACATGTATTTTAAGTGCATCAAACATATTTAAAGCTAAAGTTTCATTACTTGTCGCTCCTAGCTGTGTGAAATGTGTTCTGTGCATTTAATCCAGCTCCTGAAGGAGTGGTGAGCTGCAGACACAGCTGCCCACTAGAACCATTAGGTGGTTTAACCATAACCCTTCCTGAGTCCACGTGGCCAAGAAAGTTCACCCCCGGTCGCACATGTTTCAAAAATTACCTGCGAATAGACACGTTCTTCTATTCAGTTTGTCTGCATGGTGATGCAGTGGTTCTCATCTCATAGTGAGAAGGTCCTGCTGGTTTGAATACAAACTCTGATCTTTCTTTGTGAAGTTTGCATGTTCTCCTCGTGCATGGGTGGGTCTTTTCCAGGCCTTCCATCTTCTTGCTACAGTCTTAAAGCATGCATCATAGGTTAATTGGTGTCTCCAAATTGCCTCCAGGTTTACATGTGAGTGTGTGGCCCTGCAACAGATTGATGACCTGTTCAGGGTGTAGCCCACCTTTGACCTGTAGTAGTTTGGTTGGCTCCAGCAACACCCAGAAAGGAATTCAGCAGGTTATGACAATGGAGTAGCGGACAGTTCTTTATGTAATAAACATTTTTTTAAAAAATGAAGAAGAAATAGATCTATTTGTGCAATTGAACTTTAGCACTAACACCTGCAGATTTAAAATGTGTCTTTCAGCCACACAGAGTTTTAACTGAGTTAGGTTTATCTTTCTTTACAGCATTTGTTTTGTTTGAATATTCGCAATGTCCATTGAAACTATTTTTTTATTCTTTTTTATTTTTATTTTGGACAGTTGTCTGACTCGTCACTTTTTCTACACCATATTTTTCTCTCTGGAAACCCATCTCCTGAAAAACTGCTTTACAATTCCTATAATAGAGTGGTTGGTAAATGTAAAATATCTAATATTTTCAGTGAGGTTTGTGAAAATTTAGATTAGATTAGAAATGGTTTATTTCAAGTAATCCTACCATTTCCTGTATGTGTATTATCAATATCCAGTTCATAAATTAAGATCAGGTTTTTATATCTTTCCAACATAAATTCAAGATATTAAGAATCATCAAGTAACAATAAATTATTATGTAAGCAGATATAACACTATTTCAGATCTATTATCAAAATTCGAAAAAAAAGTCGAGATTATTTTTCATTAGAAAAATCATTCATATAAATAAAGTATTAAACATAGACAAAAATACGTATGTGTGCAAATTATTTTCCATTTGAAGAGTCATTAATGTAAAGCAAGTATCATAAGAATATAAAATAATCAAATAAATCAAGTGACGCAAATAAAAAATATGTATAATTCATTTTCACAAGAAAAGTCATTAAAGGTAGCTTTTTAAAAATATATGTACATTTCTTAGTTTGAACCTGTGTCCTGAGAAAACTGACATCTGTTTTTTTTCTTGCTGTCGGAGGCTCTTGTTCGGAAACACTTTTATGACTTTTTACAGATTGATGGGCAGCAAGTGTTACTGCTCAAAGACAACCACTTTAGCAGCTTCCCCTTTCCTTGTGCAAACATACGAGAATGAACAACAAACAGACAAAACGTGCGTCCGTACAGATCTGCACATCTGCTGCTGGTCATGAGAATCACCTGTCACCAAAGTCTTCACTTATATTCCACAGCTGCAATTTTTTCCAACTTCATTACTGTAAGGGAAATTCTCCATTATTCTTGTGTGGAATGAAATTCTACCACGACCAGGTGACAGGTTTTTCCAGTGGATAACCTGTTTAATAAATTGGCAAAAAAACAAACAAAAAATAGAACAGGAAATTATTTATGTTAAGTCAGTGAAGATATACTGTTGTGAAAGTGAGCTACCTTGTGACACATTAACAGAAATGAAACACTGGAAAGCCAGAACCATTGTACTGGTAAATCCCACTCAAAGAAATAGATATATTTTTCAAAACTACAGACTGAAGAGAAGGACAATGGCATTGATTGTTGATTCTCTTACAGAAGCTTTCTTCAGAAGAGCAAGTATACAACAAAACAAATCTTGTGAAATTTCCTAAATGCCCCTTGGGTATTATAATCTTAGCTATATTGTTCAGAATATGTCTCCTTTATAATAAAGGTATCACTTTTCACAATTATAACTGCCCCAAAAACATGCTGATGAAAAATAATAGTAGATTTATGACAAAAAGCAAAGTGAAAGTAATTCTTATTTTAGAATATCTTAACGAAAATGTTTTATTTTTGGTGAAAAAAAACTTTATTCACAGATTTAGAAAAGTGATCAAATCCTGATTTTTAACACAAAGAAGCTTTTTTCATTTTTCAATTAAATTCAATTTTATTTATATAGCCCAATATCACAAAACAATTGCCTCATTGGGCTTCATTCAATAATTTTACAGAAGTAAAAAGTCGGTTATAAAATACAAACAATAACTAATTGCTAAACTAAACAGACTAAATAAAAGGTCATTTCTGTCCTTAGATCCTCCCTCTCTGTAAGGAAAACCCCTAAAAAACCTGACATTTTTGGGATGCCCACATAAGGGGGAGAGATTCTAACCCAGGACAGACAGGAGATTTACCAGGACAATTAAAAAAAAAAAGGACATTTTAAAACTAAAGTACTAGTCACTCATACTACTACTATTTTAAAAAAAATAATAAAAACACGAAAGGAAATATGTCACTTTGCAAATCTTTAAATAAAGAAACTATCTAGTGCAGTTTTTCATAAATGCACAGGTGTAATTAATTAGTTAATTAGTTGGTTGGGGAGGATTAGGCGTTTTGTCCAAACTAGCCTGAAGTTACAGCTCAGATTTTGTGATAAGGAACCAGTAATGATGGTTTGACATCACTGCTAAAGCTTGTAAAGAATGTTGCTTTATCAGCTGACGAAAGAAATGCATTAAAAGGTATGTTGTCTTTTCTGCTGTTCCCATGAGACTTCACAAACCAAGCATTCTTACAATTACCTCATGTAATTTAGGGATTAAAAGAATTAAATAGAAAAAATTTAAATAATCTTCTGTGTAAAGTGATCACTTTTATGTGGAGGAGGATGTGACGTGAAGCAGTGTGAGAACATTGAATGTTTATGTATGATTAAATATTCACAGAAGAGTTTAACATTGAGTTTAGAAAAGGACAAAGTACATATAAACAGACCAGATTGTAAGTGTTCTCTGTGTGCGTATGAACTACAAAGCACCGCAAGGTAAATACACTCAGGTTTGTACATCTAGCCTTGATGAGCCACAAAACAGAACACTGTTTTCATTCAGGAAGATTGGGAAAAGGTTCAACTAAACACACTGTTCAAAGATCTGTTAAATGATTAGAGATATGTTTTTTTATAATTTATTTTGAAAGTGCACATTTTGTAGCAAATATATGTAACACTTATTTTTGGAAAAATAACAGTTAAAGTCTCTCTCCGATCAATCAAATTTTGATCTGTTGTAAAAGAATTCTCAGGAGTCTTTTAATTATGATTCTGACGTTTTTAGCCAAAATGAAAAAAAAAATGTTTTTGAACAACATAGCTGGTGCAGCGTGGCAGGATTTCATCAAAAAGGCCGATATCCCATCATCCTTTGGTTTAAACTCTCTCCTGCTGGCATTTTTAAGCGATAGAAGTAAACCAAATCATTTTTTTCTGTAGGGCTAGCCCTCGTGGCGGAGGGATGCAGAGCCCTCCCCTTCCAGGATGCTCCGCGTCGCCCTGTGCCGAAGAGGAGAAGTGCATTTCTCCATGTGGGTTGTACTCTGAAGCACAGAAGTTTACATTTAAATGTAAGTAATGACTTTTTGTTATAACATGATTTTTTTTTTAAAGCTATAAAGCCGGTGTTGTCATGTAGACCAGGTCTAGCAGCGCCGCACTAATGTAGCTAGCTGCCCGGTGACTATTAATGATGTCATCAAGTAAGAGTGCCAACCAAATTTGAAGACTCTTAATGTCTAAATTCCTTCCCTGTTCACTATAAAGTGCACTATACAGTACTTTACAGTGAATTCACCATTTTGTAGCGCTGTCTAAATCTATTCATCAAAACTGAGTGCATTAGAAATTTCCCAGAAGTCTTTGTGAAAAACCAGCATGCATTGATGCTTACTACAGTAGCGAATATAGACTACAATTGATTGCAGTCGAAGAATTTATGCAAAAAAAATCGTGTTTAAATCTAATTTTTATTAAACCGTCAACATTTTCATGATCACACCGTGGAATCACAAACAGACATTGTGAAATGTTTGAATTGATTCGTTTTTTACTTATGAAGTCGGTGTCATTATAACCGGTGCTTAGAAAAACGAAGGAAAAGTCGTGAGCATGGTGTCCGGATTGTTTTTAAATTCTATTTTTTAAATATATTTATTTAATTTAGGACAGTGCATATTCATCAATGTTTTAGCATAACAAAAACATAAATATGCCAGACTTGGTGCACATGCTAAATTACATCTGTTGCCCTGAGGGAAGTTAAAGATAAAACATAAAAACACATTGAGATTTGATAACAGACTAGAGTTAAAACACACAATTTATGCAGGATATAATACCACGAAGTAGAAATAAGCAGAGAGAAACAAAAAAAAAAAAAACTCCATACTATATAGTTCCGGACTATATATTTTTTTTAGTATTTAGTGATTAGGATGATAATTCGGACATAGATACTATGTTTCCATCACTCTTCACTTCAAGGATTAAAAAATATATATATAGGGAAAAGCCAAAGAGGGAAGGAAAGAATTTGGATTGGCCGTACATCCATTTGTTTGCAAGTTTTTGCATCAGAATGGAGCAGAACAGTGAGACTTTGGCCCACCTATTTCACTTGGTGCATCACAAGAGGTTTTTTTTTTCGAATGTCATTATTTCATCTGCTTTTGTCTTGAATAAAGAAATACTCAGGAATCCTGTTTTTAATTTTAAATTATTTTATCTTTGTCCTCCGTTATGAGAAAAAAATACTACAAGAACATGTTAAAATGACTATTTTCATTGGAGTGGGTTTTTTGTAGCATAATAACAGCAGATTTAGACAGAGTTTTGCCTCAGATATGGAAATGTTTAAGGTGAAAATGGGTCAAACAGTTTCAAAGAACAGAAGTTCCACAAAATGACCTGTTTTCAGTGTGACTGGCTCAGATTTCCAGCCACTATCAACCCAAATGCTTCATGTTTTTTTTGCCTGTCAGCTCTTGAAAAGAATCAATGTCTTCCTTTTTAGAAAGTTTTACATAAACCTTTGATTCGATCTTACAAAACAGGCAAAAATAATTCTGAAAACTTTGTGAGCAACTGTAATCCTTTGACTCTTTGAGAAATCCTAGTGAAAGGATTTGTGGCCTCCAAGCTTTTCATTTGACATCATGAAAAATAAACCTGGAACAAACCGTGCTGAGAGTTCAGCGTTTTTGTTCCTCATGGCTGAGAATTCAGTGTTCTCTTAAGATACGGGTAGTGACAAAAGCAAATATTAGAAACTTGATAGGTGTGTATCAAGATGACACTAAAACAGCAGGTCACATAGTTCAGACAGGATTTTAAAAAGTTGTTTCCGGTTTCTGGAAAACCGCAAAAACACGTAATAAAGCAGGTTACACAAATCTATGTGGCTTGTGGCAATTGTTCCGGTTGCATAACTTGATCCTAATTCTTCCAACTCACTTCATTTTTTTCCATGATAGAAAATTCAGTAAACAATATGTAGGTTCTAATCCCACAAAAAACCAAAAGATTCAATGAAATAATCCAGACGAAAAACCCGAGGAAAAGATGAGCCGTTGTCTGTTGGGGAAAAATATTAAAGAAAGCTAAATGTTTACTCTCTAAGTTCAGTGCATAAACATTGAAAACTGTAATAAAAACATCCTTCTGGGGTTGAAAAGAGCTTTTATGGATGATAAAATTAGATTTTCTCTGAAGGTGTTTCATAAGTAACAGAATGGACAGGTTTATGGAGGAGCAAAAAGCAAAATGCCTGAGGCTACAGCAGCTGCCAACAGGAGACATAAAAAGAAAAGGATGTTGCTGATATAAATGCAACATGGAGAAGTTAGATTGAAATTCAGATTTACACCCTCTGAATGAGTCTTTCTTATCTTCACTCTTCAAACCTGAAATTTGTCTTTTTTTTTCCATTTTAATGGGATTTTGGGGTTCTTGTAAATGAGTAGACAAACAAATACTTTACCAGTAAGCTCTTTACAGCTATTTCAGCATTAGATCATTTCCTCAGCAGATTACACTGCACTTACTGTGCTGCACCGCTCTGGCGCTTTGCCAGACTTACCTCAGCAATGTGACTGCTTTCTCACTCTGCTGCTTTGGCAAAGTCATCGCCTTTTCCTCCTGTTGGAATCGGTTTGAACCACTTTATCAAAGAAATTCACAAGATTTCCTCGTTAAAACCAGCCCGGTGGACCAGAGTTTACAACAGGGATGAGAGTAAACACTGCGGGAAAAATTGGGTTTTTCCCTCGTCTTGGGAGGTCACTCTGTCATTGTGAGGAATTCTGCAATGTGGTGGGCAGAAAATGTGACTTTGATTTAGGCAAATTGCTCTGTCAGGGTTGAATTCATTCATATTTTAGGTAAAGTCATTTGGAAAATAGATGGAACATCTTCAATGTCTTCTTTTTTTAATACAACTTTATCATGACAATTAGAAATAAATAGCAAAAATTGTTAATGTCTCCTGAGAATTTGGGGGTGAACCAATTTGCTTATGAACCTCATACAGGATTAGATTTAGAATAAATTCACAAGGAAAAGCATTTCTGCAAAAATAACAATAAGTACAAACATAAAAAACAAAGAACATCTCAGAAGTTAGAACAATTTTAAAAACTGAATTATTTTATTTCAAACAATCAAACCAGAAAATACTAAAGATAAAGAAGATATAGATATAGCTTTATATATTTTAAATGTTGGATGATCAATTGTGACTTGATTGGAAAAGTAAAAAAAATAACAGACAAAATAAGATGCGTATCTTATACACTCATTGGCCACTTTATTATGTATACCTGTCAAACTGCTCTTTACTTCAAAATTCTAATCAGCCAATCACATGGAAGCAACTAGGCATGTAGACGTGGTCAATATGATCTGCTGCAGTTCAAACAGAGCATCAGAATGAGGAATCGATGTGATTTAAGCAGCTATTACTGTGGTATGGTTATTGGAGTATTTCAGAAACTGCTGATCTACTGGGATTTTCACCCAAAACCATCTATAGGTTTACAGAGAATGGTCTCGAAACAAGAAAATATCCAGTGAGCAGCAGTTCTGTTGGTGAAAAGGCTTGTTGGTGATAGAGGTCAGAGGTGAATGGCCACACTGGTTCCAGCTCATTAGAAAGGCAACAGTAACTCAGATGGTTACAACCGAGGACTGCAGAAGAACATCTCTGAACACATCAGATAGGCTCCAGCAGCAGAAGACCAAACCAGCTGTCACTCCTGTCAGCTAAGAACAGAAAACTGAGGCTATTATTCGCACAGGCAAATTGGACGGTTGAAAATTGGAAAAACGTTTCCTGGTTTGATTAATCTGGATTTCTGCTGCGACATTTGGATTGTTGGGTCAGAATTTGGCATCAAATTCTTATGTTGATGTTTGATCCCTACCATGACAAAGGTGGACAGAATTGTACGTCTCCCACAGACGCCAGTAAAGATTACAAAAAAACCTTTGAAAAATAAAGTTCAGTGCGCTGTCTTGTGGGGTCCAGATGACCCCATTTTTAATGTAAACATGCCAAGGAAAGCACAAATTAATGGGTCCATTTACCAACGGAAAAGCTCAAATTACCTGATTGAACCGTTCTGTACTGTACTACTCAGTGGAAATGAGGCTAAAGACATGAAAGCATGGATCTATCCTGGCTTGTATCATTGGTTCAGGCTGGCAGAAGTGGTATAATGGTGTGGGGGATGTTCTCTTGGCACGCCATCCTATCTGAGTCCAACCTTTTATGACCACAGTGTACCATCTTCTGATGGTACTTTCAGCAGGATAAAGCGTCATGTCATGAATCTGGAATCATCTCAGACTGGTTTCTACAACATGACAATGATTTCACTGGACTCAAATGGCCTCCACAGTCAACAGAATTCAACCCATTAGATCACCCTTCGGATGTGGTGGAATGGGAGCTTGGGATCATGGATGTACAGCTGGTGATGCTATCATGTCATTATGGACCAAACTCTGAGGAATGTTTTCTAGTACCTTGTTTAATCTATGCCCCGAGGATTAAAGCAGTTCTGAAGTAAATAGGGGTTCAAGCCAATATTAGGAGAATGCTGCCATTTAAAAGTACTCATTTATGATATATATTATACATCCACACACACGTGAAAATTATGTCATTATAATTACTCTTAGTCATAAGTAGACATATTTGCACTTATACAAACACTGAAGCAAATAAATGTGAAGTTTGTCAAAAGGATTTAATTTTTTTGCTTGGAAAAGAATGGGAGGAAGAGAATTTATATGATCCCACCTCCTATTATTATTAAACATTTTCTTAAAAGGGAGTGGGAGTATAATACTTGAACAAAGTATGATCTGTTTATGGTGTTGTGGTGTTACCTTATCATGTTTGCTGATAGGAGTGAAGCAAAATCAGAGTAGAAAGATCTATGAAGGCAATAATTACAAAACAAGTTAACCACAACATTTAGAACCCTTTTCTGTTTAAAAAAATGTACATTATTCAAAGGCCTTGCAGCTTAAAGTTATTTTTTTCTTGTTTTCAATCAGCACTAAAAACTTTTCGATGCTTGGAAAGATTTATAACCTTGTTTTTAGACATTTAAATGTTTCCCCAGGTGTAAAGTGAGTTTAACTTATCTTAACATTTTCACAAGCTTCTCTCAAAATCAATAAAGTCAAGATGTTTTTGTCTCATTAAGAGCTAGAATGTAGAAATAATTGGTAAAACCAGTCAAAATCCTTTGCTTGATTACAGGTCAACAAGTTGGTGGCATTCATTATCATTATTCTGCAAACAAAAAAGTAGATTGATGTTCCAAGACTAAGTGCTAGTTTTAGATTTTGTGTGGATTTATAAAAATGAGGATACTTGCGTTAAGATAATATTCATATTTTGTTTACATTTTGCTCCAAATTTACTAATATCGACTTATTGGACTAGTTTTTTGTGTCACTTGGGTACAATTAGGTACATTAATACTCAAAAATGTCAACCATTTTTCCAAAAATACCTATGATTGTACTGTATAGCATTACATTTTAAGTAATTATTTCTGACAGTAAACCTTTTTTGCTTACTTGTCCCTTTTTTGCCTGTGTGAAACTTCTAGAGTTTGATATTTTATTATAAAGCTTCTTTTAAAGTAAAGATTGTTGCATGTGCAGAGTATTTTACTCATTTCTTGTGATTTCTTTCTTAAGTTTAGAGATATTTCCCCACCTCTTTTTGTGTAAGCTGCTTTTATCCTCAGCAGTGACATTAGCAGTAGTTAAGTCTTTAGGTAAAACCTGTATGACATTTATGATACGTTTAGTTTTGACTAAACATCGTCTGGTGTGTCTTTAAAAACAAACCAGACTGTTGGAGTAATGATGCTCCCCATGAGGGCTGTGCCCCCCACCCACCTACAAAATGTGAGAGATCGACTGCCGCAATCCTTAAAACTCTTTGAAGGAGGAAATGTGAGGCAAGGGGAAGTGGGTGGCTATGATGTCCATTCCCTTCCTCTGTAACTGTTTTACTGACCCTTGACCGCATCGTTTTCTGTCTGTCTCTGATGTGTGTATGCGTTTTGGCAGCGGTTTCACCCTTCATGACGGATCTTTCATTTCCCAGTGTCACTCTCTGGCCTGTTAAGATTACAAAGTGCGTGCGCGTCACACACCAGTCCAACAGGAAATGTATGTTTCCTCTTACAAGCCTCCTTCTGTTCTTCATTAAAAATGAAAGAAAAATCCTGTCTTCTCCTCTATAGCCAGACAGAAATTTAGTCTACACTTTCTAATAATCGAATTTGGTCTTTAGGAAAATAACTGCAATGAAGATTTATTTAAAAAATGTTAAACCATTTTATAGAGACTTCAGTTTGAGGGTTCAGCAGACCTAATCATAATTAAAAAACTTTAAAATTTTGCAAAACATATATGTCTATATTTTATAGGAGTAGTGTATCATGTCTTGTGTGTTCTTTTGTTCCTCAGCTTGGCTCAATATTAATCCTGATCATCAGCCTCAACATGGCCCGCTGTGATGACAGAACATGAAACAGCACTCGCAGCAAAGCCGAAGCTGTAGGAAGTCAAACATCTGGAGACAGATGAGAGCAGAGGAAGAATTCAGCCAGATTGCTGTGGGACAATTTACTTAATTAGTAACTCCTGTTTTCTCAGGAGTGTGTGGGCCATTGTAATGCTCTTTCCTCATGAATTCCAGCCAAAGCCCTCGTGAGTGTGTCGAGGCGAGCTTTTGCATCAGTGGGGTTGCTTAGCCAGGACCTATTTCCTCTCAGGAACTGGCATTTCTGGTACATTTTCATGAGGTATTTCCTTTCCCATGGTTTTGGGCTCAGACTTTGGGCATCCAAATCAATTATTTAGTTTTAGATATTTTATATCCTGCATGGATATTTTACTTTAATTGCTTTTTTGTGAGAAGTTTTTCATAGAAAAAGCTCAAATAAAATAAGACATTACAAAAAATACATGTGCAGTACATAAGGTCAGACATTTGATGTTTCTGCCCTTTATCACAGGTAAACTTCAACTCATTGATCCTTAAAAGTGCCAGCAGCAAAATTAAATGTTTCTTCAAGCCAGTCTATATATAGAATATTATTATTATTATGTAAAGCATTGTTTCATTCATTCATTAGCTAGAGCTGATGCTAAAACAACAATTTTTTTCACGTATTTCAGGAATTCTTTTGTCTTAAAGTCCAGCATAATCCAGCTACCCCTATGGCTCCTCCCTACCCCTGCATTTACCCCTCCAAATGGAGAAATATGAAAAAATATCATTTTCAAATTTTGACGTTACTTCCACTCAACAATCAACATTTCCAGTTAGTTACATTAAAGCATTGCTCAGAAAATACATAGGAACATGGCTTTTTTTTTTTTTTTTACTTTAAGGTGAAATCTGAATTCTTCCTCTATCTCTACCTTTAACTCTCTAAACAAAGAGTTTGGAGGACTTCAAATTTGGCCGCCACTCCCACAAGAAGTCCTCATCAATAGTCGCAGGTCGGCTGTGTAAGTGCGGAGCTGTAAGCGTTCGGAAATACTGTACATCGGTTTTATAACTTTAAAAAGTTCAGGCCAAAAAAAAGTCATTGCTTACATTTAATTGTAAACTTATATACTTCAGAGCACATCCACATGAAGAAAAGCATTTCTCCAGTGTGATGGCTCTGCTTCCTTACCCCAAGAGGGTTCCCCCTAAAAAAAACTATTTTGAACAACCCTACCGTTTCAAATTCCCCTATGATTGGAGAGGTAGGGAGAACCCGAAGGGGACGTCTTTGTATTAGGGATAAAAAAATCATGCAAAAGCAAAAACTCAATACTTGCATGTAAATGTAAACTTCTGTGCACGTTAAGAAAAGCATTAAGCTACATTCACACCAAACGTGATTCGCGCAGCAAATTTGTGTGGCCACCCCTGTTTTACCACGCTTTAAATTCCCTGTTCGCTGCCTGCCTGCATGTGGGAGGAGCTAGAGTGGTCGCTACACGGAGCAGTGTCTGTGTATTCTCACTTAGAATGTATGAAAGATGATGATGTTGTGAAATCAGGTTTATTTATTGTGAAGAGTTCTACAAACACGCATCTCCATATCTGCGTTCATGAGATCATTGTGAGATTGCGCGAGCTCGTTCACTCTCACTCCGGGGGCGGCGTTTTCTTTGACAGGCGCTTCCGCTGTGTTTCCGTGTCTGTGACAGAGTTTGATAGTTCAATGTCTCACATTAACCAGAGGGGAAAAATAAAAACAAAACTCAAATTAGGGGAATTTTTTTATTATTATTGTCTCGCTAAAAATAAGAAACATATCACAAAGTTCTGGAGGCCTGAGCCGGCATACCCAGAACCCCTGTTTGTCTGCTGGCATATTGACTTTCTGTAGGCTGAAGCCAGAGAGCCCCCTTGGGGAAAGGCTGGCGATCTGTCCAGAGTGTATCCCGGCTTTGCCCAAAAGTAGCCAGACGACCCCTGGTAACCCCGTGGCTCCAGCGGGTTAAGGAACTAGATGGAAGTACTGATTGAGTCAATGAAAACGTCAAGCTGAGTTCCTGATTGGCAGATGTGATGCGGTGACCTGTCAATATTTAGGTGTATGAACTCTGGCCGCTTTGCCCTATATTCACACCGTGAACTCGTGCTGCGCCTCCGTCGCTCAAATTGCACCGCAGGACTTCAGGTTGCCTCAGTTTGTGTCTGTTCCACTGACAACATTGAAACTGGCTTTCTCTACCGAGCAAATCGCATTCGGTGTGAACGCAGCATTTTAATGTCTATGGTTCCTGCAATGCGGATCCACCTGCGGATACCCAGCCTGAACTCGCTACCTAAATAAGTTCAAACATCCCTACAGCTTCAAATCGCCCTACAAATGGACAGAGGGAGAAGCCGTAGAAGTAAGTGAAGAATTCAGATTCAAGTGTGAATTAACCTCTACATGCAGTTTATCATGAACTTGCATCGTTCCATTAAGTCCAGGACTCCACTTAATTTAGCATCACCTTGATTTATTTGAAAATAAGTATTTAATCAAGGAGTTATGAGTTCATTCTTGACCAAAGTGATCTTGTACACTTCACTAAATGCTGTCATTTTGAAGACACCAAACAACTGATGGAATGTAGCATCTTTTAGAAACAGCAAAGTGCCGATATTAGCTTTAGTAATTCAAACTCTGTCTAGTTTGTTTTCCTATACTGTGGAAATTTAAGACAACATTAAACAAAAACTTGGCAGTATATGCTTAAACTTTTTTTTGAGATATGCAAAAGTTTCTGAATTAGCGATCCAACAATGTTCTGCTTCAGATCACATAGCGGTCCAGATGGCTTTGTCCAGAAACCAACTCAGAACTGTGACAATCTCTCACATCTCTGAGCATGACTGAATGCGTGGTTGGACTCGTAGTAGACGCTCACTTTTTAACTGTCTGTACGCTCATAATAACACGCGGAACCACAACGGCAAGCTATTTATAGATTTGAAAAGTCAGGGGGTCTACAGTGCATGGGCTGAACGGTGTGGAAAGATTGCAATGAGTAACTAGCATCCTGTGGTGTAAACAGACGCAAAAAAAAGATTCGCACTTCTTCCTGTTTTTTAAGTGCCGATGAAGCCAGATGCGGCGCCCACGCAACAACAAACCTTTGAGGCTTTGGAAAATAAAAACAACTCTGTGGTGAAGTGAGAACATTTTTTCCTTTGCTTAAGCAGATCAAAGGTAGTTAGTCGCAGGTTATTACGGTTGCAGAAGCAACATTTTTCAGATGTGGCTCTTCAGCATTGAGACTAAGAAGCATTTGACACTTTCACTCTTACATTGGAGATAGTATCACAAAGCATGTTTGAATTAATGGATAGATTCTAACCTTCATACTTACTTTTAATGTATGCACTGTGGTAGTGCACTGTTCACAACATGAGGTGACTTCACGAGATGTTAATAAAAACTGTGTGTTTTCTATACAAATGTCTGCCAGGAACCACAAGTTTATTTTGCGTCAACGAAATGTAAACGTAGAAGAAGATTTTTAGTTTACATTTGTTTAGTTAAAATATGAGTACGCTTGTAGACACAGAAAACATTCAAACTTTGAAAAAGTTCTGCTTTGGAAACAATAATTATCAGACTTCTGCAGTCAACCAGATGACAGTTATGTCTTACAAGTCTCAATAATGGCAGTATATCATCAATTAATTTACAAGGGTGCAATTGAAATGTCAAAATGACAGTTTTGTTGTCTTCTCCTGCAGTATTTTGTTTGGTGGTGTAGAATTCTTAGTGTGGAAACTCAGGCTTGCTGGGTCATAGACAGATGCAGCCATATTGTGTGTTTTAGATTTCCCTGGCTTGATGTGTGTGTGTGTGTGTGTGGTAATTGTATCACAAAGTATTTGTAAGGATAATGTAAGTTACACTAGTTGATGCTGACAACCTGTCTGAGGTGTATCCTGCTATTGCCCAACAGTAGCTGGGATAGGCTCCAGCAACCCTGCAGGGCTGGATGGAAGTTCAGGACAAAAACGCTCACATGATTGGATTAGTATTCTACCCGCTGATCGAGACACTAAAAATGTCACACGCCCAAAGCTGAGTTACTGATGCGACACAGCGACCTCGCCAAAGTTCAGATAATTTAAACTCTCGCCCTGCCACAAATTCAAGCTGCACCGCTCAAATTGTGCTGCTGCCAGACCACTGTCACTTAAATCTCACAGCGGAACCTCAGATCACGTCTGTCCCATTGGCTAAACAATGAAACTCTGGCCGCCTTGCATTCTGTGTGAACCATAGACCGTTCAATAAAAACTGGACATAACAAGTGTTGAGGTCCCCCATAGGAAACGCATTACCTTTGGCCCTCAGGAAATCAGGCCAGAGTCTTCGCCATCATGTCCTGGTATGTCTACCGCAATAGCAACCTGTTGATTAGTCCGAGTCGGTCTGAGTCACGTTTTTAGAGGAAGTAGTGTCAACCAATCATGAGTGAGCTTGTTTGAAGCCCACACCCCTCCCATTGAAAGCGGCGCGGAGGAATCTGTCAATCAAACGTTCAAGGCGGGGCCAGCGGGAGCCAGAATGCTTTTACTGAGGTATCTGATTGGTCAGTTTTTAACTTGAATAACTGGCGATAAAATAAATAAGATTAGAAAGAACGCGTTAAGAAGGAAGCAGCAGAGCAAGAATGATTATTTCAACAGATAAAATGACTGAGAAATAACGTTCTTAATGGAAGTCTATGGAACTTTTGCCTTCCTGCAACCCGCGGGTACTTCCTACCGGTACGGGTACTTTGGGTTGCCAGGGCCCATGGAGGGTCATAGACAGATGCAGCCATATTGTGTGTTTTATATTTCCCTGGCTTGATGTGTGTGTGTGGTAAGTGTACCACAAAGTATTTGTAAGGATAATGTAAGTTACGCAGGTTGATGCTATCGTACAACAGTACAGTTAAAATTATGTGCAGGCCACCAGCCTATACAGATCTGCCCATTTCCCCCCTTAAGGGCAGTTGTGGAATAAGGCATAACCATTCAACGTAGTTGAGGAGGGAAACATCGATCGCCCAATACACTAAGAGCTTTGTTCTCAGGCTCAACAGTTTCCTCTCTTGAATAAATTGGTCCGAGGTCTGCATTATTGCAGACAGCGCACAGATCAATTTATTGTCATCCTCATCAGAACACCCCCTCCAACTCCTCCACATGGAAAAGTCATTCTCTCCTGACCTGGAGGGGGTATTCCACCTATGAGAACCACGGCCTTATACTTGGAAGTGTTAAATCTCATCCCAGCTGCTTCACACTCTGGAACTGGAGGGCATGGTTTAATGGAACAAAGACTAGATTTAAGACTTCTTAATCCATTGTGTAATTAAAAAATAATAGTAACGTCATAAAATCCAAAATAACTACCACATACAAACACAAAGAAAGCCAAAATAGAACATTAGAGGAAAGTTTCCAGCATCTGTATCCCTGTAGGCCCAACACAGTTCACTTCATGGTAACAGAGTTTAAAAAGTCAGTAACATTACTCTTTCTTTGGTTTATTTTTCTTTGTCAGTGTACAAAAAGAGATGATAGTTTTCATTCTTTTGGCAGCAGTTTGTCCACACCAGTGAGTTATGTGGTGACAGCTTGTGTGGGAGACTGTTAATCCATTAATGTCTTTGGTAGGAAAAGTCTGCTGACTAGACAGAACCACGCAGTTCTCTGTAACAGATGGTCAGAAGACAGCGATGCAGAGGATGCATCCAGGCTCCAGAGTAGGGTTTTTGGAACGGATTTCACAGGGTAAGTGCTGAAAAGGGATGAGTCAAAAGCTGGTCAAAAACATTATTATGAAGAGATCTAGCACGGTAATAATTCTGATGCACATGAAGGATTTTTCTCCCCATAAATTTATGTAGTTCATGCTTTGAAAGTAAAATGTAAAAAAATATATATATAGTTTTATATAGCAATGCATCACATGCTAAATTAAACCACTGATGGATGGAATCACATGATTAAAAGCAGGTTGACCACTCGCATGATTCACAGGCAACCAAATGAAGAGGAAATACTGTAATTTAAAAAAAAAAAATTAAGAAATCAACAATCAAAATGGCTGCTGACATCAAACAAGCTGATTTTGCTAAATATTTAATCCTCGAGACAAACGGCGGATTCAGTCTGATTTTGCTCTCAATTCTGTCTCTCAGCATCATCACACATTTTATCATCTGCGAAACAGACTTTCATCAGCAGCCATGGAGATGTAACTGCTGACAAGAGAGTTTGGCAGCCGAGGCCTCGAATTGAACCGCTGCCATGGAAACTCAGACAACTTTTACTGTGTTGACGTTGCTTCATCACGCTGCTTTGTCACGGTCACGCTTGATCCAGCATAAGTCGGTAGGAGGAAACGGATCCAAAAACATCACGTGATTCATCGGTGAAAAGCTCCGCACATGATAATCAGGCGGCATGATCATATGAGGAGGACATGCTGGATCTCTAAATGTGTCAAAATGGGTTTTTGGAACAGAAAAACCCTTAAAAAGTAAAAGAGAAATTAATTCTGTTTCACTCATTTTAAAATATTTGTTTTTTGTGTGTATGGATTGTAAATTAGCCAACAAAATCAGAAAGATTCAGCAGTTTTTTCTTTTTATTGTCTCTGCAAACTGGTTTTGTAAGACACAATGCAGTGATTTACTTTTCTTTCTACCCTGAAATTCCTAAAGACTGCCTGTTTGACAATTGATACAGTGAAAAGCCACCCACTCCAACTATGTCTAAGCTTCAGTCCATCTGTTGCAGAATAACAGCTTGTTGTAGGACCAGGCACCCTGGGTCCTCTCACACATCTCAATGGGACACTTTGTGCTCAATCCTGTGTGGGGGGGCTGTTTGAAAACCCCCAGAGAGGCTTTATTAGCTTCTAAATTAAAGTCAAGACTTTGTGTGAAACCACAACTGGGAAGGAGCTTAATCTTGTAGTTGAGAATACAAACATGAAAAAAGATTATTATCTTTATGAAACTCCCTCCTCTTCTTTTGTCTTTCACCAATTCTCTTTCAGCTTTCCTAAAAACCCAAACAAATATTAGCTTAAAGTGAAATTCCAGACACGGCTGACGCTGACCGATAAAGGGGGAAATCCCACACTGTGGATCATCTGACACACAAAGTTCAGCTCAGATGAAAAGCTACAGTTAAACCAACATGCCACACTTCAAGTTAGTTGAGTTATTCATTTCGAAGTGACAAAATGGGCTCTTTTAAAAAGAAATCCCCAGTTCAAAACATTACAACTCTGGCAGTCAACAGCGTGATTTCAAGGTATCACATCAAGCAGAAATTACTTTTAAACATGACCCTCTGAAGTGCACACACCATACTGTCTGCAAATAAACCCCCAGGCATCCTGAATGAAATACACAGAGATAAGACAAACTTAATCTAATCCAAGAGGAATGAGGGAAAAACCCTTGACTGACTGAATGGAGGCAGACTCAGTGAGCCGTGATAATAGGATTGCTGTGCCATATTTCAAGCTGTCCGGTGCCACAGCCAAAATAGTTAAAGAATATTGTGTGCTGCGGCATGAAATTTGGCCTCCGTGAGCCCCTTGTGCCGACACCATGATGAATGATTTTTCTGTCAACTGGTCATTCTGGACCCACTCCAGTCTGACTTTGGCTGTAGCTGGGATTGCTGGGATTGTTCAGTATAATGGCCTGGATGTAAAGTCACATTTTATTGTTTAAAACAGCGAAGTATTAATTTACAATATTCATTACATGAAAAAAGAGCTGTCATCAGGAAGTGGAAGTTATTCATTTCAACTGAAACTAAGATCCAATTTCTGCTTTAAGCTACTTAACTTCCATAAAAGCGATTCACATGTTTTACATTTTTTTTATTTCAAATGAACTGTTTGACCCTGATCACAATTTGCATTTTTTATTAAGTTTGATGAACAATGGTTTTCTGTTTGTGAGTAGTTCCCAGACCCTTACAAGTAACGACAATGGTAACACGTGGAAACGGCAACAATTAACACTAAAACAAGAACAGAACAACCAACCATTACATTGGCTGACACGTGCTGTTTTATTTCAATCTATTTGTGATTTTTTTTTTTTTTTTTTGGAGAGTATTGTCCTAAGTTGCAGTCATTTGTTTTAAAAGTAATAATAATAAAGCAACAGTATTAAAATAGGCCAAAAAAAAAAAAAAAAAATCAACAGTAAAAGTCTTGCTGGCCTTGAACTTTGATCTTACACCATCAGAACATATCGGTATGTGAAGTAAAATGTGTGTGTGTAAACTAAATATATACATGTGATAAATTAAATGGGAAAAAATGTCTGAATTTGTTTAAAATCTCTCTCTGATTTTATTTTTGATTCATTGCAAAGGCTTTCCTTGTGGTATTTTAATTATAATTATGCTGAATTTTGACAAAACCAAAATATGAGTTGTGTGGTGGACCGTTGGTGCTAAGAAAGCCCGTCCTCACATCCTATCATCCCTTTGTTTACACTTTCTCCTGCTATCTTACAGCCCACCACACCCCCAAGCTAGAATTAACCGGTGCAACAAAATTGGAGCTATAGGCAGTAGAATCCCTCCCGCCTTGTATTCTATTTTGGGTTTCATCGAATTCTCTCGAGAAACTATATCTGATACAATTTCTTTAACATGTTCTTGCTAATCCTAATTTTCTTTCATACATCGCTGGTCCTACCTCAAGCGTTTGACTTATTCTCCCTCAATAGAGGGGGTGTGGCTTTCCAACAAGTTAACTCCTGGTTAGCGAGAATAGTTGCCCTGGAAACGTGACTCAGACTGACACGGCCCAGTCTGAGTCATCTGGCTCCAAATGGAGGAAAAATGGCCACTGAATTGGCTACATTTCGGAAAAACCAGAAGCACGGCATTTGACGTCCCAATCCATCCAGTGATTATACAGTCTATGATTGGAGCCATCCAGCTGTGCAGTTTTAAGTCAGTTACCAACTCAGGCGAGGAAAAACACACACACATATCGATGTGTAGGAATTGTGCGCAGCTGGGAGCTTTTGGCCAACTGTTGCGCCCTGCTACAGACTTTTTCCAAATGCAATTTTCCGTCTGCTCCAGATTTGTAACATTTTGAACAAAGAAATAATCACAAATGTAATTTTGAGCTAAACTTTCTTTATACATTTCATCCATCACCAGAAAAATGGATGTTGAAAATGCCAGAAACACAACTTTCAGTGGAATGGATCTTTCAGGGTTTTCTGCGTGAAAGTTTTGGTTTGTTTCATTGTTTCCTGTATTCATAACAACGCCGGTCCTATTAGCACAGGGAAATTCTGCCAGAGGAACTAGATCAGTCACATTGTCATTTACCAATATGGTACAGAAATGTCACAGAACAACATTTATGTTAAGGAGGAACAACTTTTTTTTATTTTTTAGTCAGCAAAACAACCCCTCAACCCAGTTCTGGATCTCCCCACAACAGCCCCCGCTAAATTTTTATGAAGTCCTTCTAGTGTGTTTCAGTAAAGTACGGGGCTGTCCCACGAAAGCTGCCTTCATCAGAAACACCCACTGTGTGATTGCTTTGTGTTGAGGGGATCCTAGAAAACAGTCTTTAATCCAGTCTGTGTGTGAATGCTGGCAGAGATGTTAGAGAAAAAAATTAAACTTATCGAGAAGAGGTTTCAAAAATTCTCGGTTAAAAGACAAAGAAAATCCACCTCACTTCTTGTAAATATTTTGTGGGTTTACCAGTTGAGCAAGTAACACCCAGCGCCCCCCACCCCCCGCCCCCCCATTATGGCGCAGAAGTTGTGGGGGCTGTAAGAACAACATAAGTAAAAAGCTCACACTTTTCTTAGAAAGCATTGAGGGGGCTAAAGAGTTGTTGAAGTTGACACATATGGGTCAACATTTTCTTTTTTTTTTTTTTAAATGATTTTTGATTTAGATGGATGAAATATGTGACTTTAAAATTTGTGTTGTAATCTCTGAATTAAGACTTTATGTGGGAGCCCAAAAGCATATTTACACAATTATATTGACTTTTCATTGAATTTGTGTTGCCAAGTCTGATTGAACACAGCATTATTATTAATCAGGACATCATTATTAAAGGGACTTCAACTGCCATTGTTTTAGCTGAGCAGGACTTCATTTCCATACATTGTCTATATCGGCTTATGAGGTCACAGGGTTGTTGGAGCACACCAGCTACTGTTGGGTGAAATTGGGGTACACCCTGAGCTGTTTCTGTCCATCACAGGCTGGGCTTCAGATCAAACAACACTTCCAGCCTCCACTTACATGTTACATCCATCCCATCTATCATTTATAGTCCCCCTCCAATGAATATCATGGTTTTGTGGTTTTTGACATGTATGTGTGGCATTTACTTATGAAAGACAAATAAGTACCGGTACCATGAAATAATTCCGTTTTTGCATTTCAGAGTATTTCTCCTTTTAAATTGCTGTCAAACTGTTGCAGAAACGCTCTGTTTGAATGAATGATCTTCTTTACATCACAACAGCTCTGCTGCACATGCTCTAAACTCCTCATCTGGCCCGGCTAGCGTGTCTAGCTCAGGTTCTGGAGAAGAGATGATGGCATCTTGTCATTGACTGCTGTCAAATGAGCCGCTGTTCACATTTCCGTGGTCAAATGAGCCGTCATTTGATTTTTTTTTTGTGAGTTTCATACAATACTTACGGTAGCAGGGCTGAAAAAGCTGGAAAATCTCTTGATGTGACCACAAAAATGTGAACGGCGGCTCATTTGATTGCAGTTTTAAAGGACTGTAAATCAATGAAAGACCATTTTGATATTAGCTTTCATTATTTTCCCAGGAACTCTGCTCTGATAAACCAATGGATTGAATGTATTGGTCACAGCAACGTCCATAAACTTTGGATAATTAGCTAAAAGCTCTTCACTTCCTCGTCCGAGCTGACATATGGCTGCACATTACCGATATTGCTTGACATTTTCATGTAGCAGCAGTGAAGATTTACGCTAGCGAGACACAGAGCTATCATAATCAGACAGGGGTAGGGGGGGTGTCAGGAATGGGACAATTGAATCAAAACATCCACTGTAGCCGGTCATAATGTGATAGAAACAGAGAGCTTGGGCAAACATGGAGCAGCGATACAAGAGAAACTCATTAAAATGTGTTAGGATGAGCTTATCAACCAAAAAAACTCTCACACTGTAGTTGTCAACAATTTATTTGTCAAGGATACTTATCACTTATCAGCGAACCTTCTTAGCCGTTGTCTCCTAATCACCTTGCAGCATGCTTGTGCTGTACCAAAATAGCATTGAAAAGTGTTGTACCTGACGTTGATACAGATGTTCAGAATCGGTCAGCGAAATATACATGTTGAATAGGGGAACTGTCCCGACAAGGTTTGCAAAGCGCAGGACTTCCATTACTCCATCTTTCGTTGTTTCGCCCTAATCTCGTAATTCCTGGCTAATGAGTGAAGAGATGTGGCTTTAATTAAAAACTTTGGTTTATTATTGATGAATACAGGCAAAACACAATTACAATTATCTGTTTAAATAAGTTGATTGTGAGTTTATAAAAAAGGTTAAAATAAGTTCTGTCTCCTTTACTCGAATATAATTAGTCTACTTTCAGGTATGTCACATTTACTGTAAGTGATTAGGGATGTGCAGAAAACAATTGACTCTTCCCATCACACCCCTCCCTCACACAAGAACTTTCAAAGTTCACCATGTGTGACATCACTGCATTGTAATGTATTTGTGTTGTCTGACTGTAATCTAGTCACATTTTCCACTACTGAAGGTCGGTTCAGGAGCCCAGGTTAATGTTCATCAGATGAGTCTTTGATCCAACCAGAGATGGTGACTGAAAAGAAAAAAAAGGCTTTACAGGAAATGTCCCAAAACAGAAGAAGAATATTCAACCCATGCAATACATTTTACAACAGGGGTTATAATGCTGACCAAAAAAAAAATAATCCAATTCCACAATTAATTTACACAGCAAAACACATCTTATCTTTCTTTATAACTTTCAAGCTTTGATGTAATGCTTGGTATTTATGAGGGTAAAATCCAGTGATGGTGTTTACATGTGATGTTAATCCTTTTATGGAAGTGTTAAACATTAACTCTTCTACCCTGAAACTGACTGCAGATTTGGCCAGAGTTCAGCTCAGGGAGTGGGTGTCAGTCTGTGTCAAGCTCTACTATGTTGTTTTGCAAATGTTCCTGATTGCACTCAGCACTCTCACTCTGAGAGGATATGAAAACTCAGAGTTCAACCCAACAAGCTAATGTTTAAAAGAACAACAAAAAGCCTTTCAAACTTGAAAAAATAACTCTTTGTTTGATTTTTAAATTATAACATTGAAATTTGTGAGCGAAAAGTTTTAAAACACCAAAGAACAGTTAAGCATGTTTTAAAACACTGTATATCTGTGTATATGTAAATTGAGACAGAGATTAATTTAATCATTTCAAAACAGCTGCATCTCCACTTTCTCGAAAAATCACTAAAGTAAATGCTTCTCTTGCTTTTAAGTTTTATTTAAGGCTTAAGTTTATTTTTTTGTGGGGCAGGGCCAAGTATTTGAGCAGTCATACTCTAAGGTGTTGGTAAAAGCAAAAGAAACAACAAATAACACTGGGATGTGCTTGAAGTTGGTTCATATCTTCAGTATTTTGGGATTGGCTCTAGCAACCCAATCACTTTTTATAAGACAATCAGGGAACAAAAGATCAATGGATCCATGATTTTATAAAAAACTTAAAATGATGACATCAATAAAACTTGAGTATAGTTTAAGCACTGACAACTAAAAGTGGGAATAATATATTGACTATGCAAAAACATCCAAAAAAGTATTGCTTATTAAAAGTATATTTTCACACTTTTTTTTTTTTTTTTTTTTTTTTTACAAAAAATTGTTTGTAATATTCTCAGGCCTACTTAGATTAAAAAATAAAAAGTTGTGTCTATGTATAGTTAAATGTTTGGCACATTTTCATTCATACTGTGAAACATAAAAAAACATACTTGCAGATAAACTATTACAAAGATAAGTGTTAAGTCTTTACTAACATGATGTTTCATGGAAAAAAAATAGAAACATTTTAAAGACTGACATAAAAAAAACAAAGTGTTTCTGTCGCCTTTTTGGCAAGTGAGACCTGGTGGCAGAAAAGATAGCAGCTGAAAGTCATTGTACAGAAGGCAGTTCATCATATCACACACCCTCTCTCCCGCATATTTCAGTCGAAAAATATTCTTCTTTTTGGCCAAAAAATATTACCAGTGATCCTATCAGTTATGTTTTTTTCCTCCATTTTAAGCTTGAATCTTCACCACCTGAGGTGTTTCTGTCAAAACCTACCACTCCGTAACTTCTTGCACGATCAACGTGAATTAGCTGATCTGCAGAGAAAAGCGTTTTTTTCACAGAAAAGCAACACATTATTAAGATTGAGTAATTTGTGTTGCTTTAAAGCTGCTTTTTTCTGCAACAGAGCGGATTCACATTGATCGCGTTTAGCAGGGGTACTCAAACTTGAGTCAAAATCTTAACGGGATCGCAGGCCAAATACAATATTTTTTTGCACTCCATGAAATAAAAGGAGAAAATAAAGAATATGGTTTAATTTATTTATTTTGATTTAAAAGTAGAAAGTAGAGAATCAATGGGAAACAGCTAAGTGGTTTTAGCTAAACACTCCGCGGCTTCCAAACCCATAACTTGGTGGGCCAAAAGATAACCAATGTTGGGGCAAATTTGGCCCGTATGACCCACTTTGGGCACCCATCGCATATAGGGTTGAAGCTAACTGCGGTCAACCCCTCCCTGCTTGTACTTTTAAATAAGAAGTACCCACTGGTTGCAAGAAGGCCAAAATCCCATAGACTTTCATTGAAAAATAGAATTTTGTCTTTCTGCCAGAATTATCATTCTCGCTCCGCCTCAGGCTTTGATCGAAAGCTTTACCATAGCTCACTCTCAGAGAGAGGGGAGGAACAAGCTCACTCATGATTCCCAACAGTATTTCCTCTAAAGACGTGACTCAGACCGACTCGGACCATTCCCTGTCGACAGGTTGCAATATGGCGGTACACGTATCAGGAAATGACAGAGAAGGCTCTGGCTGGATTTTGCGATTGCCTGATATAAGCCACGTCAACACCTTTCTTTGTCCCGTAATATATTTACGGTCAAACGTAAACACTGGTCTGGAGCTGAAACTCAACAGTTTTGCAAATCGGAACACTTTTGACACATTTGAGCTAATCCTGAACACTAAAAAAGTTATAATAAACGTGGAAACTACTCTGAAACCTTGTGGAATTTATGCTTTCAGCTTATGATGTTTGGCAATATTATGTAAAAACTAGATTTGTCAGTGGTTTTACTATTATCATTGGTAACTAGTCTATGACAGAAGAGAATTATGAATTTAGAAAATAAATCAAATTTAGGAAAGTAATCGATAGTGTAAAATCTGTGTAAATAAGAAAATTAATTCGTATAGTATTTAGTAATCATAGGTGTTGCTATCTTTTACTGTTTTCATTTTTTATTCTTCTCAACAGCATTCTACATTGCCGTCCTCATGTGGCCTGTAGCAAATTAAAATAGAGCAATTTTGCTGTGATAAGAACATGTGTGACTTTCCTGTCACCTTCCTCCCACTGAGACAGAACCTCACACTCAGACGCACAAAATGATGCAACAGCACATTACAGGATGTGTTTCCATGGTGATGCGACAACCCCAAATCACACTGAGAGTTTCTCTTGGTGAGTCACCCATTTTTAATCCATATTCATGTACAGAGAGCATACTTCTCCCACATATTGCCCATAAAGAGCGTGTATGCATTTATTTATTTATTTTTTCTGGAGTGTTTGTTTTATTAAGAAGCATTTAATCTCAGCTAGTGGATCAGCATGCGGCTTCATGTTTATGAGTGAACTGTGAGCTAACGTTCTCTCCAGGGACCACCTACCCATTTACAGGTCTGCTTCGGTTTTGCTGGATTCCTCTTGACTTCCCCCGTTTCCATGTCTTGAAACAACAGCCTCCCCCCCCCACACTACAGGAGTCATGATCAGGCTTGAAAAGACGCATGCAGACACCCACAAAAAGGCAGTTGGATCACTAGCAATCATCAGAGGATTGTGCAAGAAAATAACATTTGAAGCAACTCATCAGTGATGACTTTTTTTCCATTAAAGAAACAACAAAAAGGTTATTTTTTTGGTTAGAAATGAACATCACCCTTGTTATGGTTAAAATCAAACCCAATTCTAAAGTTTGGAATAAATACATTCACACTCTAGCAGTAGGACTTAGTTTGCGTGTCTTTTTTTATGTAAATCCATTTTGACCTCGTTTAAAGTTTCTGTTTTGTCATTTAAACTGTTTAATTATTCAAGAATGACTCTGTATGGGTGCAGCGAAAGTGATTTCCCAGAGATCTTCTTCCCTGCTGACTTCTCAGTGAACGATACCTCATGCTGTTTTATGGCTGGGAGGGGGTTTATGCAGGTGTGTGTTGACACGTGTGTGTCTGCGTGTGTTCGTATTCCCCATTTCCTGGGTGAATCATGGACATCATGCAGAGCTGATGATCTATGGCCGACTGGTTTAGGCAAGTTCTCTCTAGAACAGGAACTGCAACAGTTGCTGTTGTAAAATGCGAAAAAATAATAATAAAATTTTCAAACTCAAGCAGTTAAGCTAAGAAAAAAAATGACACTGGGTTTGGGGAGCTGAAATTTCAGGCTCCAGCTGGAACAGCTGCTGTTAAGTGTTAACGTGTGTTTTTGTTGTCATGAATCTGTTTCCGTATTTCAACTTTAAGAGGAAGGACATGGAAGCACTGACAAACAGAAGAAAATCTGAACATTTGCTTTACTTGCAGCACAAGACAATTTACTTTGACCTTAAAGTCCTCTTCTGATGAAAATCGGGATTTTTTAGTTTTTAACATGTATGTGTTCTTGTGTAAGAGAACAAATGTAATAAGAAATAATTTTGTTTTTGCATTTCCAAGTATTTCTCCTTTTAAATCGTTGTTGATCAAACTGTCAAAGACAGACATTATTTTCCTAAGGACTCTGCTCTGAGAAACCAATGGATTGAATGTATTGATCACAGCAACGTCAATAAACATCTGATAGTTAGCTAAAGGAGTCTTTGGTGAACTGGAAGGAGAAAGAATCAGGATTTTGGAGGAAGTTCAGTCCATGAAGTTCATCACTTCCTTGTATGAGCTGACATCTGACTCAAAACCAAACGACTGGACATCGCCGATATTGCTTGACGTTTTATTTAGCAACGGTGAAGATTTATGCCAGCGAGACACAGAGCTATTGTAATCAGACAGGGGAGGGATCAAGGGTGGAGCTACTCAGTTCAGCTCCAAAGCCACACCCCCCTCAGAGGAGAATTTGGAACCAGAAGCTTCAGGTCAACATAAAAAATGGCTTTTTAAGACAGGTTAAAAACTTCATAATCATAATTAAAACCCTACTGGGATTGTTTTTTTTAATTTAAAAAATGTCAGGGGAACTTTAAATAAAAATGAGAAATATTGTTATTTATTTATAAATAATTCTATTTACTTTGCGCTGTTATTTATTTTACTGAGTAAGCACCTTTTAACATTTACCTTTATGTCATTACTCTGACAGAGTAATTTAAAACAAGCATAAACATTTTTTATGTCTGAAAATTTTGTGCAAAACCATCTAAATCGATCCAAGCAAACATACAATCAATGCACGATCAAAATGAAATGCATCATTAATTTGTTTTTCAGAGCTTAGCAAAAAGAAGAGAAAATTAGATTAGAATAATCAATGACTGGTAGTTTGCATTTTGTTTTCCAACAGTTGTGAGTCTCTGGAGGCTAAATAAATTGGTAGACTAAACTTTTTAGCATTTCCGAACAAGTAGATACTGAGAGAATGAGGTTGCTTATGTATGCTCAATTGCAGGTACCAAAGATTACCCTTTTCTTTAAATAGTCACGGAATGATTATTATTTTTTCCACTGGCGGTGCAATAAAAAGTTTTGTTTTTTTTTTACACTTGTGTGTATGTTTGGGCTGATGTCAGTGCCGACTTTAAAATAGGTCAGCTGAATTACTTAAATAATTCTCATTAGAGGTAAACAAGACTTGCTGACACAGATGAAGAATGTATCATCTGAGAACTCCTTTCAGAGCCGATCACAGTGAGGATGAAGGTATGAAGGATAGAGCAGAACATTATGACAGTGTGCATCATCAACACGGTGAACCAGCAGGAGATGATAGCAAGAGTGGAGACGTCTGTTATTGTTACAGTCAGCCAAGCAGCCATTCATTCTGACAGGCCACTGCCATAGGTACTTGAAGGGTGAGTAAAATTACGTCTCATCCTCCACTGTTGAATCTTCCCATCTTCATACTACTCTAGTTTCTCCTCTTTTATTCTTTTTTTCATTCTGTCTTTGAATTGTTGCTTCAATTTTTGAATATTTGCAATTCAAATTTCCTCCACTACTTTACAATTCCACCCTTTTTAAACATGTCTTTTTATTATTATAATAACTCCTGCTTTATCCATATGGGATCTTAAAGGGCTAGATTGAAAATACAGCTGTGTCTCTTGGAAGGGAAGTCACTGCCTATGTAACCTGCATTACTCTGAGACAGAAACACAGCAACTCACCGTGATGTTTCAGTGTGGATGTGATCAGCCTAAATTACAAGACCACCTCACCACCTGCCATCATCATTCTCAGCCTTCTGATTGGCTCAGCGTGTACTGAAAATGTTCTTGTGGCTAAAAAAAAAAGTTATTTTAGCAAAACGTGAGGAGAAAATCAATAACTGTGGTTCAGTGCAACTTTTTTTTCTTTTTTTATGTCGTTTAAAATGAGTATAAAAGTGTTTGGTAGAGATTTATGTAGATTTCAACAAACTTTTATCAACTTTTCGACTGTCTTGCCAGAATTTTATGATTTCTGATCAATATATTTTGTGCATATTTTTGCTTAAGAAAAAATAACAAATCATTTAAGATTTTTTTTCTTCATTAAGTTTCTTGTTCAGGGCTAATGTATGCCTACTTGTAATAACTGGCATGAACAATAAACCATTCATTTGTTTTAGTGTTTATCTTAAAACAAAAATCAATCAAATAGTGTTCCTCAAATTTACTTAAGAGTTACCATAGTATAAAACATTTATCGGAGATGCATACAATTACTAAATTCATAACATCACAACACAAGGTTTAAAAAGAAAGAAACCTGGTGCCAAAAATAATTTAAAGAAAGTCAAAATAATAAAACCAAACCCTTTTTTTTGCACATTTGCTCCAAAAGTAAAAAATAATTTGTAAAGTGTGACAAAACAAAATCATATTAGGTGAAGAGATTAGATTTTAGATTTCAAAATTCAGTCCAACCCCAATCCTCTTTTGATCTATTTTATGAGCATTCTCAGTGTTTGATTATGCTGTTTTTAGCCCCCCCAAAAAACGTAGCTGTTTTCTTAGACACAGTTTGTGCAGATTGGTTGTAGTTTATCAGAAACTTGCCACTTAGTTGTGGGTGGCACAGAAGTAAGCCTCTGCTGATATCCCATCATCCCTTTGTTTATATATGTCCTCCACCTTTAGAAAAATGCTGTAAGATTGTGTTAAAAACCCACAGAAAAAAAATCAAGGGGGTAAATATAGGATAAATGTAATCTCAATTTCCATCTTTACTACAGCAAAGTCTTGACTCTCAAAATTTCCTTCCATTTTCACAGACGTTGCATGAAAGCTGTCAGAAAGCCTTTAGTTAGGCTGTTGGTCTGCATATCCTCTTCTGGATTCATTTAAATTTAAATAACCCAAGATGCACATTAATAACGGCAGCTGTAGTAAAATAAATAGGATGACCCTTTTAATTTAATTCTTGGCTGCCCTTTAAGCAGAACAGGATTTTATAAAGCAGACCATTATTTGTAATTGAGAAAGGGCCTGGAACAGCTTAGGCAGCAACCTCAGCAGTATGTGCCATGCATTAATATTCATGCAGCCAATTCGAGACTGTGATGAGAGGATCTTTTTGAGAGATTTATGTTTATAGCAAATGAAAAAATAAGAAAAACTATGAATTAAAATTTGATGTGCTGACACAAAAGTGTACTTTTGTGTGTTAAAACAATATTTTTACAAACCACCAAAATGGGATTCAGCAGTTGTAGACGTGAAGCTAAAAAAAACAAAGCCAAACGAAAACTCCATCTGCTGTGACGAAAGCAGCGAGAGCTGACTTGACACATGACCTTAAGCTCCAACGGCTGCCACAAACGGAGCCTAAGAAACCACCGCCGTTTCTCCTCCTCTTTTCTTTTTCTTTTCATTGAGCGACTACACGCTCTGCTGATTACTGCGACTAATGCCCCCATAAAAACCTCCGACTCTCTCCTCCTCCACCTCATTGGCCTGCTGACGGATCGGGGCCCCCTTCGTTTTTAGCACAAAAACACGGCTGCTCGTCTGTCAACCGGAGGTGCGGGGACAGAGCAGATCCCCCACTGACTGCTATTCAGCAGCTCTGAATGACATTAAAATTGAAATCTCTGTCCCAGTTGTGTGCATTTGCGGAGGCCATAAGCACGCACCTGTCCTTTTAGCATGTCCCCTTAAGAGGACTAAAGGGGGGAGAGAAATATGAATGTGTTGATGTGCAAACCGACCACTTAATCTCAGCAGTTTAAAATGATGTCTTTGTGTTTTTTGTTTGGTGTGGTTCCTTTATTATAAATATTTATTTTTCATTGTTTTTTACCTTAAAAATGTACTGAACACAAATCCTCACATCCTCTTTTAAAATTAGAATTGAATTAAAACAGTCCTTAGTATCTACTTTTGATACAGAAAAACTATAAAATGTTGAATTATTTTAAATGTGAAACGGTAAGAAGTGGATCTGATGGTGTGTTCAGTTAGATGCATATTAACTGATAATAAACAATAATGCAGCAGCACTCAAGTTGCTAAAGCCAATTATAACTAATTGGATGAAAAATAGGCCAATCCAATTGTTCAAGGAGTCTACCCATAAGTAGGTAATAGGCCTATCCAGCTGAATATGCTGAAGCTTTTTGATAAAGATGCTGAAGAAATGTATTGTAATTGCTGAAGGGATTTCTTAAAAAGGCTAAAGCTATTTGCATGCTGCTAAAATTACTAAAGGACTTGAAGTTACAGATATTACATTAAATGCACAAAGAATTTGAAAAATTTCTGGAAAAATTGAAAAAAATTCTGTTAAATTCAAAAATGCGTAAAGGTATGAACTTGGATTTGTCCCAAAACCTCAGTAGATATCGAATACAAAAAAATATATAAAAATATCTAGAATTTTCCTCAAGTGTTAGCTTACTTCCAAATAAGACCAAAGTTCCTTACTAGGTGCCAAATTAGCCAAAAAAGCTAGCACATTGCTAAAATACTAGCTTAACTCAGAATTAGCCTAAAAACCATCAGTAAATGCCAAATTAGCCAAAAAAGCTAGAACATTGCTTTAATTCTAGCTTAACTGAGAATTGGCCTAAAAAATGCAGTAGATGCTAAATTTGCCAAAAAAGCTAGCACATTGTTAAAATACTAGCTTAACTCAGAATTAACCTAAAAAACTTCATTAGAAGCTAAATTATCCAAAAACGTTAACATGTTGCTAAAACGTTAGCTAAACTCAAAATTAATCCTTTAAACCTCAGTAGCATTGATGTCCTTAATTTGCTGAAAGTTTTGATACAAAAATTGCTGAAAGTGTGATTGAGTTTTTACGAGCCAAAAACGTACAGAAGAAAAATAAATAATAAGAAAGATAAACAGAATCAGAATGCTTTCAAAGCATTCACACAATAATATAAAAACAGATGGTCACATTAGTTCTATGGAACCCTCCCTGTGTTCTGCTTTGGAGTTATGTTTCATTCTTGTTAAGTTCATCTGACTTTCTTCAGTTGCTATCTTCATTGGAAACTCCCCCAGCGTGTCTGAGCAAAGAACTCCTGCTCTTTCCCTTGTGTATTAACTTTCGAGAACCAGCAGTTTTCCAACTCTGTTGTATTTTAGGAAACTGCAGCTGCATTTACACAGCTGTTTGTCGCACTTTTGTCACCACCTTGTTCCATCCAGCTGTACATGTGAAGTGCACCACATGGAATTATAAACCGGCGCTTTCCACTTGTCCTCTCTCTTAAGAGGTAAAGACTTGAGCGCTTTTTAGATATTTTGAAGAAAAAGATGAAACATTGCTGCATCTATTGCAACTTAAGCGAAAATAAATGTGTAACGCTCTCAAACTTAGGTTAATTTTATTTATTAAGCATTTAAATGAAAAAAAAACACGATATTTTCCTAATTATTACCTTTAAAGTTTATTTTATTTTATATTTTTATTATTAAATTATGATTCTGATTAGTCACATACAGCTGCAGGAGAAAATGCTTTTGGAATAATTTGGTTTTATGCATAAACTGGACACACAATTGTGTTTAAATAAAAACATGAAAACATAAATTGGTGTGATTTAAGCGATGTTGTGATTTAGGTTGAGACTTAAAAATTTTGTACAGGAAAAACAAAGGATTCACATACTTTTTCTTGCAACTGTAGATTGTGCATTGTCAAGCAAGCATATTATGTTTTTTCAACCACAGCAAATGCGATACATCTCCAATGACATCTTTTAGGTTGTGAACTTTTGCGAGAAATGAAAGGGTTCAATTGATCCCAGTCAAGTGTTTTATGTCATTGATTATTATCTCTCTTTCTCCTTGCACAGACAGAGGTTCTATTGATTGATATTGACTTTTGTTAGACCGAAATGTCAACCGAGTTCACAAAGTCTCAAGGTCATGTGACGACGCAACCAGCAAAAACAACCAGGGGTCAGACTCTCATGTGATGGTTTTTACAAAAGTCGTTTAAAAATAGAATTACTGTGTTACTCTGTCTGAAAACAAACTGATATGATTAACAAGTTGCTTAGACTAAAATTAGGTTGTTGTGAAAAAATAACACATGGCAAATACAATGTTCCTGATAAATTCAATCAGGGTAAAAGTAACTACACGAGGTCTTACTGGAGAAACCTGGTGTCTCCAGAGGGAAAAAATTAAAAGTACTTTTTGCAAAATGAAAGTGTTTTACAAAAATAAAAGACATAATAAAACCCAAACACAGATAGCTATAATATCCTACACTGACAGGAAGAACTCACTAAAAGTTAAAATGAATATTAAAATCCTGATAGGACTAAGATCAACTAGAAGCTTTTCTGAACAGAAACATCTTGTCCTGGGTTTTAAAGCACTCAACAGACTTGATCTGAGGCGACAAAGGAAGGAAATTCCAAAGATGAGGAGCAGCAGTTTGAAAGGCGAGATCTCCTCTTTTTTTGTAGCAGGTTTTTAAAATATAAAAAAAAATGTCGTAGAAAACACATGTACAGACCTGAAATTGAGTTCATTACTTGATACAGGACTGATTGAATCTTTTCTTTATTTATGTATTGAAGGGTGTATTCAGACTGTAACAGATTTGGTTCGCTTGAACTTAACCAGAGTTAATTTCCCCAGAACATATTTTTTAGTCTGAATGGTTTTGAGACCCAGGTCCGAAACAAGGAACCGCTCTCGGATCCATCTTTTAAGGTGGTCTCCATTCAATTTCAATTGGTCTGAGCTCCGGTTCGCTCTGAGTTTTCTCAGTCTGAATGAACCAAAATGGCAGCAGTAGCCAGTCATCATGTTAAGAGAGCTGCAGATAAACATGCAGCAGCAATGCGAGAGAGACTCATTAAAACGTGGTCGGATAAATGCAGGCTTGTTAACAAAACACTTTTACCGTGATACACATCACTTCTCACAATATTTTCCCGACAATCTATTGTCATGAACACTTGTCAGTTCATAGCCGACATCTCCTCAACAACCTAAAAATTTGTAAGGTACAATTTTAGGTTTTATAGATTGTGTTCTTTTTTATGATTTCATTCAAATTTATATCTTGATCTTGTAAACTCTCTTTTGTTTCTCAGCAGATCTTGCCTTTTACCAGCCCACAGCTATACATAAGACGATTATTCTTAATCTGTCATGTCTGGATAAATAAAGGTTAAATAAAAAGAAATGATAAAACCCCAGTGAAAAATGTTGTACCTGATGTTGATACAGACGTTCAAAATTGGTCAGCGACATGTAAAGTTTGAATAAGTGACATTTCCCAACAAGGACCGCAAAACACAGGACTCTTGCTTTGCTCCGCCTTTGTAATTCCTGGCCAATGAGTGAATAGCTCTTTAGTCACATGGTTTTGTTTGTTCAAAACAACAAAGTCCGACTCACAGCAGTCAGAATACAAACCGAATGCAAGGTTCATGGCTCAATTCCGGACCAAATTAAGCTGATTTGGACTTTTCCAGTCTGAATACACCCTAACAACAAGTTTGCTAAAAAATAAAAAAAAGTGAAGAAGATCCTCAGTCGTCTAGATAAGGTCTTGATGCGAGGACTTGGTATCAAGACTTTTTATTTTCTCTTCTTGAGGCAAAGAAGAGCCAGCTGAAAAAACTTTATCAAACCTTCACTATAGTTGTTGTTACAGCCAAACAGAATCTAAGGCCTTCTTAAATCCCTCTCTCACTAGTAGGCTATCTGGATGCTTAAACAAAGACGACAGCCCTAAATAGTTTACTTAAGAAAACAACACAAAAAAAAAAACACTCCGACTGAGCAATAACCGAAAAGATAGAAAAATAAAGAAGACGGCATGTCCAACACATGCACACATGTTAAACTTATCTTTTATGTCAGTTCATCTCATCCATTTCATGTTATCTGATTTAAAAATTCTGCCAAGAGTAAACAAAGCTAGTCTGAAAACATTTTGGCAGATGGATCAGGAAAGTTTGATACAGTTGAAAGGAGACAAAAACAAGTAATTTCTCCAAAATGTTTCCCTCTCTCTGGTTTTTGAAGCATATTTTTGTCATAAATCCATATTTCTCTTGTGTCTGTTCTTCCTCAAAAAACTTTTACCTCTAGTCTCTATATTTTTTTTTTTGCAATTTAATAAAAAATTACCAGTTTTTGCTCATTTCTGATTATGCTAATGGAACATGAAAAACATCTCTTTAGTCTTAAAATTATAATATCTCTATTGATATTTGGAAAGAAACTAAATTTAATCAAAGTTAAAGAAAAGCTCTGTTAGCATCAAGATGCTTTCAATCCAGTATATTTATTTGATACATTTTCAAAATAACACCCCCAAATATTTCTTTTTAAGTACGATTTTTGAAAGTAAAGTTACATCATTGTGTGGCCTCTTTTTGTTTGTGAATTGCAAAGACGACATGGAAACTTCATATAACCTACTTTCCCGTGTGAGCTGTATGATGTAGACAGAGTGCAAACAGAGCAGCAGGAAATGGCAGTTGTACTCAGTGCAGTAAAAATGAAGAAAAAAAATGAGAAAAGACATAGTTTGGAATAACTTTAAAGAGGGAGAACAATCACCTGATTCATAACATACAATAAACATAAATCAACCGTAGATATGGATGTCTTAGAAAAGTTAAGATATTTAGAGAGTTTAAGTATTTAGAACATTTGTTGATTGATTTAACTTTTCTTTTCTGTCTTTTTTGAACAGAACTCTGTAGATTTTAGAGCAGACCTTTAAGAAAAAAAGGCTTTCTTCAGATCTTTAAATCTTTCTCCACAAGTCTGATGGATTCTGGGATATCGGCTGTTTTGAACTCATTTCTTAAAAGGAAAGAAAAGGTCTAAAACTTTTAAAATAAACTAAATAGTCTACAAAATCTCCTCTGACATAAATACATCTTTGACAGACTTAATACCAAACAGACCTCCCCCTCCTTCTTCAGATCTCCTCTCTCCCTCGTCTCTCTGAACATGCACAGACATGTTCGGAAAGACCAGAAGGGAAACCCCCACGCGTGCAGCGGAAGCCCTTTGCATCCTGAATCGCAGGATCTGTAAGCACCATGTAACAAAGGACATATGAGTTACAGTACATATCTTTGATTTTCAGGATTTCCTTGATGTCTGGTATCCAGATCTGTTTGAGCGCGCGGGATGGGGGGCTGAATTAGGGGGAAAACAATAGAACTAGTAGTAGGCCGGGGAGGCAGGCAGATGGACAGACCAGCAGAATCAGACATTTATGAATATAAATGGAAAAACTCAAAATAAGGTTTAAGCAGTGATCTGTCTGCGCGTGTGCTCTTTGTACAAATTCCATTCAAATTTGCATGTGGTTCAGCTCTTTCTTTGAGAAACTGTTTGGCCTTTGACCATCCCCCTGTCCCCCCCCACAACCCACATGCCCACACCCATTTCACCTCCTCACATCCTGGACAGCTGTCAGCGAGGACCTGGCCAAAAGAAAGGGAACCCATCTGTCGTCTTCCTTCAAAGGTCAGGGTGCTGCATGCGTGTCTGTGTGCGTGGTGGGGGGGTGGGGACGGGGGGGGACGGACGCCTCTTTTCACTGGGTTAATCCCCGCTGTTGTCCTTTCTCGTGGTCTGTGGCACACTTCTGAGGGATACGGCTGTTTTAAAAGCAGACACCACGACTTCCATGTCTGATGTGTTTAGTGTTTGTTTGAACACATGAACCCCCCCCCACTGTGCATGGGTGCCTCACGTGTGTCAGCTGGTCCTACGTCATACATGCAGAGTGGATGCATATTCAGCAGTTGCTACAGCTTTAGCGTGAATGTCCTAAATCCAGCTGTCTGTGGTGCATTGATGCAAAACAGAAAAAGTTGTCTTGAAAAATTGTTTTACCAAAAACAATTTCTTTTTAATCTCATAAAACATATGTATCAATATTCACGTTTAAAAAAAACATACATTTTTATCATTTAGTTTATTATTTTACACAGAAAACATTAGTAAAATTAATTTAACCCCTGTGCTATCCTAGGCGTGTTTACACTAAAAGTGGGGTCATCTGGACCCCACAAGACAGAGCGGAACTTTTTTTGTTTTAAGATTTTTTATCTTCACTTGTGTCTGTGGCAGACATAAAATCCTGTCCACCTTTGTACACTTTTGTCATGGGAGGAATCACACGTCAGCAAAAGGGTGGGCTAGCGCAATTGGATAGCACAAAGGATCGCACAATTGTTAAAAAGCCAGTTTCTACCAAAAACTGTTTTTGACATTTTTTTTTAATTGTTGATAATGTTACAAATGGTCACAAAATTGAAAATATTTGTTGGCCTTAGAGCACCATAAATATAATGATCTTGTTAATTTAACTTTAATTTTTTCCTTTTTTTTTTTTTTTTGTTCCCAGTGGTCTTTTAATCATGATTGACGTTTTTAGCCAAAAATCAAAAAAGCTGTGTCATTCTCTAGGACATGTTTTCTGCAGAACTAATCAGAAATTTGTCTCTAAGTTTTGAGTGGGATCTTCTTTCATTTCAATTATCTTCCATGTCTTCCATCATGAGAAAAATGCCACAAAGCATGTTAAAAATGCCAAAAACCTGATTTTCATTGGAGTGGGTCTTTTAAACAGAAGGGTTTTTAGCTGAAATGTGAAGCTAAGTGTGTGAAAGTTTAATGTCCCACATTTTCATGTCATCAGAGTCTTCCACTCTATTAAAATGCTTCAGCTTGGAAAAAAATAGAGGCATTAAGGTCTTAATTTTCCTCACTCAAGCTGGTATTTGGCTCAAAACTGTACGTCTGGATTGCTCTGATATTGCTCATCATTTTGTTGCACTGGTTATGTTAGCTTGGGGTTGTGAGGGGCTGCAAACTAGCAGGAGAGAGTGAAAACAGATGGATTATGGGGATATGAGGGCAGGCTTACTTCTTGCCAGCAGTCCTGCCCACAACTCAGAGGTAAAGTCCTTTTGAACTCCTGCTGTTCTGCAGACACTATGTCCTAGAAAACAACACGGGTTTTTTAAATTTTGTCTAAAGACAGGATCATCAGAAGACCACTGTGAACGCTTTTACAATGGATCAAAAGATGATTAGAGTTACTTTAAAGTTTAGAAATAACAGATTGCATTTACTCAGTAATATCTTTTTTATTCTTCTCTAGAATAAAAGGGGAAAATCCTGCTTATTTCAGGAAAACCAAAACGGATCCAAAAATCTAACCTGCAACTTTTCTCCATCAAAGAACAAAATAAGCTACAGGGGATTTGGCTCAAACATGTTCCAAGTCACAAATTATACTTTTATGATCTAACTGCTGTTTTCTTTTAAAGAGGATTTTAAATTGGAATTTCCCTGAAGTTCCTATTTCTTTTTTTTACAACATGACGGCCAAAACATTCCCCTCTGAAATAAAAGTTTATACAACATCAAAACAGCACAGCAGGTGATTTATATCATAGATTTATCAAAGCAGGATATTTGACTTTGTTCCAAGTTGTAAAGCACAGTCCAGCAATTGTCAATAAAATCTTCTTCACAGGTAATATTGTGCTTTGGAAAATAAAAGCTTCTGTGTCATGTCATGCAATCTGGGAAGAAAGAGGGAGGAGCTTTGTTCAAGATTAATGTGTAATAACACAAGTATGACTTCCCAAATTGATGAAAAGTTGATCATTGCTGACTTTTTTTTAACAGTAATTGTAATATGTGAGCCCAATTATATATTTTTCCCCCTGTTTTGGTAACTGAATTCAGTATTATAATCTCCTTTTTTAATATTTGGCCTTTTTTAGAAGATTATACCTCAAGATTGCTTTTCTCCTCAGCTTATATTTTTGTTGGGTAATAATATCATCTTATCACGACTCAAATGATTGCCAACAAAAATGTTTGGCCTCAAAACCCCACACGAATGAAAGACTTGTAATCAAATCTAGATTAAAGTAACCGATTATTCTTTTTATTAATTTTTTTAAATAAAAAGTAGAAGATATTTACCTCTTAAGGAGCAAAATACCTGAAAAATTAAATAAAGCAGGCGGTTTATGAAAGTATCCTGGACTTTAAGGTGATCAAAACAGTGAAACAGATTCTCAAGATAATGCACAGAAATTTTAATTTTTTGATTAAAAGTACTTTCACCCTAAAACTGTTTGGGACAGCCGTCCTTGTGTAATGTGATCCACTAGATTTGTCAAAAGTAAAGTTTAGAAAGAGTAAAAACTATTGAGACTTATGAAAATGTCAAGGAGTGTTTTTTTTTCTTTGCCTCTAGTCTTGACAAATAAGATAATGAGAATATTTACTCATTTCTATCATTTTCTATTTTCCCATGAGTCAAAAACACAGTAGCAACTATGTTTTAATCAAAGTTGAAATAAAAAAGACAACCTGAAGGTTTAGATTTATCCATAGACATAAATTTATTCGACCAATAATCTCTGACATAACTTTGTGAGGTTCGTGCCCCTGGATTTAGTCTCATCAGTTCCTCTTCTTCTAATAATAATAATAATAATTTCCGGCAGGCCGTACACTGTGTGTAATGCTGTCCCCCACGGGTGTTCAGTAGAAATCACTCAAATCTTATAATACAAACCAGCATGACGGAGGAAATGAAGAAGTGTTCTTCTAAACCAACAAATCATAAACACATGACGACATATTGGATTGGTTTTGTCAATTGTTTCTTAGTTCTGGTTGAGTTGTCAGTTACACCAGGTTAATGTTGATGATCATCGACAGCTCTTATTATTTCTTAGTGCATTTAGGTGTCTAATTTTCAGTTCTTCAATGTCAAGTAATTAGCTTTGTTGCTCCTTTAGTTTGCTATGTTGAAGTTTATTCATTAAATGTTTACGTTTCTGCCACCAAGTCTGGTCTCCTGCATATTGGGACCTACACCACAGGTTTCAGACAAATTCATGGCAATCTGAAAATTAACAGGACTGTGACACTTTGCCAATCTCAGCAGTACTCTGAAAAGGGGAATCGGTTGAGAAAAAACATTAATTTTGTTTTTCTTTGGAAAAAAAAACCCTCCTTCAATAAATCAAAAACACGAGTGCTACAAAAACCAAAACAGCTGATTTACAAAAATACCATCCCACACGTTTGTCACTATTAGTAGCTATAACGATCAACCAAAAAAGTTTCACTGTATTGCCATGAATTCCATACACACCATAAATACTTGGTGTGAAGTTTGCATTTTTAACATTCAAATCAATAAAAACTGTACCCTTTTGAAAATATAATGTATATCCTTTTGAAACCAGCTTCTGGTGGTCATTTGAGGAATTGCGTCAAGTTGTATTTCCAGGATGGCTTTTGGAATGAAAGATGAGGATTTTAAAACAATAAAAAAAAACAAAAAAAACAAGGAAGGCAAAGTTTACCTGGTTTCTAATTTTACTAAAAAGCAAATGTTTTGCTTTATGTATTCATAAATTATCTAGCTCAAACAACACTTAGGCATTGATTTGAACAAATTTTTTAAAATGTTATTTTAAGAAGCGTTAGAGGCAAATTTTTTTAAGTTTTATTGTAATCACACAAAAAGACTAATAACATTAACAAAACAGCCATAATTGTGTCACTGCACATGCATAAAGCAAACATTTTCTCCCTATTTGTATTACAGCAAAATTATCATTTCTGTCAATTTGTATTCGTTCAATTGCATCTTTTTTTTTTTTTTTACATTAACAAAGAAAATATAATCACAACAAAACTCCGGTCAAAAAAAAGCTCTAATGTTCACAGACTTGATTGGAATTTTTTACTTTACAGGTAAACTGTTTTAGATCTGGGAGAGCTTTTAATTGAGCAGGTATGTGTTCCAGATCTGTGGACCTTTACTGTGAAGGGACTTTGACTAAATGTAGTCCTACATTTAGCTGGCCTGCTGTCACTATTAGCAGCTCCTCTTGTGGTGACTCCTTGGATTTTTTAATCGTGTTGCTTTTGATTTCTGGGGCAAGACCATTTGTTAGACATTCTATTTTGTTTGATGACTTCCGTCTTATTTTTATTTTTCTGCAACAACATTTTTTTTTTCTTTCACAAAACTTAGAGACTCTACAAATTGAGAAGTAGGTGACTGGAACAAAAACGTTCCACTGAAACAAACAGAGCTAAAAGTGTAGACTGTGTGGTTACACAATGTTATGCTGCAGCATCTCGGATGCTCAAGCCTCTTTAATCTGTCGCTACTAGAGAGAGCCCATGTGGCAACCACTTCTGTTGCATGCAAGATGTTCCACCTGTGGACACCAGATACAGATTGCTTTCCTTCCGTCACAGACATTCTTCTAGTCACACACAAACATGCAACAATTTTCCTAAACTTACTTGAAAATATTTCTTCCAACTGCATTTTTTGTGGTGTTTGTCTTTGCAGAAACCAAATGATAAATATCTGTTCACCTCAGATCAAATCACTTTACTGCCGACATTTGACAGGTGTGTGACCTACAAAATGTAGATGCATTTCTAATCTTGGTTGAAATGCAAAAGAAGAAAAAAAAAACATTTTTTTAAATAAAAATGTTCTTTTGAAGTGTTTGACTTTTCAAAGAAATGGGGTTGTTTGCTTGAAAGTTGCAAAACTAGTAAAAATGCAGTTTAAAATAAACTTCCTCTTCTCTTTCTATAGTCCCCCTTCATGCATTTTTCCTCTTGGCATAAGAAGAATTGGGTAAAGTGAAGTGAGGCTTTTTAACACCAGCTGTCTCAGTAATTTAATCTGTACTGAAGTGCATTAACTTTGGCTGAAACCTATCATTTCCCCCTAAGTAGGCCATTAAAAGTGACACGATGGGTTACTTGTAGGTTTTATATTTCAGTTATTTGGGTGGGTTACTGACCTTACACACACAAGTTATCAGGTCATGAGTGGCTTTCTTGGGTAGCCTAGTTTTGTAAATGTCACCCAAAATAATTGAATACAAAAAAACTGGTTCCATTAGGTTCTGGTTGCTTGGACATGTAAACACATTTCCTATGATGCTTTTACAAGAGTATACAGTAGACAAAGTCAAGATGGGGCAGATGTTTGAAAAAAGATGGAGAAACCAACAAACAACCAAAAAAAATGTAACTTATTTTTTTTTATTTAAAGACAGTTGTCTTTGTCATAAAAATACTTTCTCACACATACACATAGTTTCAGTTTGGTTGTATAATTGTAGGCTGCCATGTGTTTTTGTGCTCTGTAAGCAGCTGACCTAAAGCCTTGTAAATTAGTTGCTGCCATAAAACCAGCCCATCCTTTAAGCTAACCCTAACTACAAAGGAGTTTGTGTTGTTGCTGCAAAGTTAACATTTGTAAAGTGTACACTCCCAAAGCAATTCTGAGGCAGAGGATAAAACTGGCTACTCTGCTATGTTTAGTTTTCCAACAACCAGGTTTCATGTCTGATTAACCGTGTTCCTGTGAGTAACCTGATTATACTGTACAGTATTTCTGTTCAATGCCAAACCACCTCCTTTAAATGTCACCCTAAAACAAAGGAAACACTGGAAAAAGATCACAGCATCAACATCCTGCTACGGAAAAAAGGAAAATGCAGAATAATGAGTACAGTGGAGTAGAAGCAAAAGGTGGTGGAGACACTAAAGAGAGATCTTACCAATAGCTACAAGGTCATGGAGGGTTTACTGGGGCTGATGACAGAGCAAGACATCGCTTGTGTCTGAATTACTCCCCTAATCACTACATAGTACACTATATAGTGTGTTCGCCATATTCTAGTGCTGTCCAAATCGAGTGCAATCGAAATTTCCCAAAGTCTTCAGGAAAAACTAGCGTGCATCAATGCTCACTAGATTAGCGAACATAGACTACAGTGCATTGCGGTTGAACAATTTCGAACAAAAAAAACTGTTTTAATCCAATTTTTGAATTAACCAACCACACCATCGAAACACAGTGGAGTCATAAATAAACGTTGTAAATATTGGTATTTATTCGATTTTCACTCCGTGAAATCGATGACGTCATATCCAGTGTTTAGAAAACAAAAGAGCATCGTGTCCGAATTACCTTTAAAATCCAGGGCATTATATAGTCCTGCACTAGATAGTTTTTTTAGAGGTTGGGGGGGGAATTCAGACACAAACATTGACATTCAATTCAATTTTATTTATATAGCACAAAATCACAAAGAAAATTTGCCTCATTGGGCTTCATGCGGGTAATTTACAGATACAGAAGTTAGTCATAAAATATGAAGAAAAAAAAAGCTAAAGATTAAACAGACTAAATAAACTGGTTATCCCTGCCCTTAGACCCTCCCTCCGTGTAAAGAAAAACTCCTTAGGGATGCCCACATGAGGGAGAGATCCTATCCCAGGACGGACAGGCGAAACCAGAACTATTAAAGAAAAATTAGCTTCTACAACTACATATTTAAATAGAGTTCATTTAGATAGAGCTGAGGGACGAGTGGTGATGAAGTCCACGGTCAAGATGAAGCAGAAGTGCAGTCCACGGCCAGGAGCAGGAGGACAGACGACCCTCCAGGGATCACTCTCACTCAGAGATGATGTATCTGTATAATAGACTGCATCTATGGCCTTCAAAAAATCCATAGAGGGAGAACCTCACAGACCTATTTCCAGTAGCACAGACTCTATCACATTCAACATGGCCAAACACCTGGTTACATTCAGTATTACACCAAGACTCACAAGACTTTAGAAAGTCAAGCATCTTCTGGTGTATTTTTATAAGACACTTGAGACCTTTCTGTTTCCATGTGTCCACATAACTGAAGATGTTGGCACCACAATGAGGAGGAGACTGCTTTAAGTCAATTAAAGTCCAAAACCACAAGAGAGGATAAAACTGACTCAAGACCACATCTGCCAAATATTGAAAATGTGCTTCAAAACAATATAATTCGAGTAAAAAAAAAAACACTTCTAGAGGTCGTGCCATGGGTTCCTTAGTTTCACTCATTATGACAAACCTGTGGATTGAGGGAGTGGAGAGAAAAGAGCCCAAAGTGCCCAGAATGTCACTAGGTAGATTATAGTGACATGTCAGCTTAATGAGACACCTGTGTGAGAGGGCGTGGCTACGCACAGAGCAGGGAGGTTTTTCTTTTTTAAGGAAAATCGGCACGAGAAGGAAAAAACGCTTGGAGCCTGAGGTGGTTCCGGACGCTTGGACGCAGCTCGCGGGGCGAGAGACGAGGGAGAGCCTGAGACGCACCACGAGCGGACGGACAGAGGACTGTGAGCGCGACCTACGGTCATCGCGGGTCCGGATCGGGGCGTTGGCCAGCGGAACGCCGGCGAGAGAAGGATTCGCTCGGGAGGAAGATCCGCGGAGGAGAAGGGAGGCAGCTCATCCCCAGAGGAGTTTTTCGTACACTGCCGTTGGAGACGTAGAGGGGTGAACGGGCTTCACCCCTCCCAAAGTTAAGTGCTCCATGGTTACCCAGGATCAGTTTTAACAGCCTGCAGCTCTACCGCCAGTGTTTTTATTTGGGTTTTAGAAACTTAATTTTTGTTTATTGTTTTTATTTTTGCATGACTTGGTGTTCTTTTAAATCTGTTTGTTGCTTTGTTTTAGTGCATGTTTACTGGCAGCACGGAGTGCAGGACTGTATAGTCTACTTAATGAAGAGACTGACGGCTGGGACAAGCAGCAAAAAGGGGACTATGGTGGACCACTGCACGGACAATCGACACCTCCAGTTTTTATTCTGTTAAAACGCTTTTTAACTTTTGATATCCATTGTTTTTTAACTGGTTTTATGTCATTGTTTTTAATTTTTGTATTAAAACATTTTTATTAGTAGTAGAGGCTTCTGCTGTCTTTTGGAGCGGCTGGTTTAAAAAACTCCCCAGCAGGTCCCTAAAATTGATTCAGTTTGAGGGTTTACCCTCACCCCTCTGACAAGAACAAGGTGAGAAGAAAGAGGAACATGATGCTTGCCAACCACTGATAACCTGTGGATATCCAGTAAATGCTTTCTCCAAATTCCAGATCATATGAAAGCAGAACAAGAAGGAGCGAGAGCCACAAACCGATGTTCTTATATGCCTTTGAATTGTCCGAGAAACTCAAGTCAAATTCAGACTTTTCAGACTGTAACTGGTTCAACTAAGGACAAAATCCCAAGCTATAAACAGAGGAATGTGGTGTAGTCAATCCACTGCAGTAAACAGGTGCATTTGCATGGGAGGCTTATTATGCTTATTATCATTGCAGGGCCAATTCTATTGGACCAGAGACTGTCCACCTGAAGGTGGTCACTAACTATTTGTTTTAGGATTGAAATCTTAACACTAAAACACTTTTGCTATAAAAGTTTACACCATCACTTTTGCTGGGTAATTTTTACTGTGGTTTATGTAAGAAAATGGAAAATATAAACATAGGATGATCCTGAAAACATACATGAAAATGACAGAAAAATTAGGAATTTAAAAAAAAAAAAATTCCTAAAAAAAAAATGATAATACTGGAGACTTGGTCTTTGGTCCACCAATTTTGGGGACATGTATGACTTTTCCAAGGGACTCATGACTCTCAGAAAAATTAAATAAATTGGAAATCTGTGAAAACTTTTGCTCGGATGATAATCACCCGGGGATAGTGCTCCAGGGTTAACTATATCTTGAAACCCAACCAACTGTCTAAACACAGCAAAAACTGGAGTGTTGAAATTTCGGGGTTAAACAAACCAGAGTTGATTTTAACTCTTGAAGTGTTATTTCAACACATTGCGATTTAAACAGGGTTCAGTGTTGGAGTTATTTATCAGAGTTAGCCAAACCAAACTAAATAACACTGAAGAGAGATCCTGTTCACGTCTCCTCAGCGTTAACTCTACAGCGGCCCCTGGGGGTTGGCTTAGTAAACCCCGTGTAAGAAAGAAAGGCTCAGACGACGAGAACTTTCCATGTGCTGCGGCTCTTTTCGTCAGAGCTGGGAAAAGTGATCTACAAACGGTAAGTAAATCTACTAAAATTGTGTATTTAGAGAGAAATATAACTTGTCTACGCATATTTGCGTCACTGTTAAGCTGCTTTCCCACCAGCCGCGGTTTCATGAACACCTATCCAGCAAGCGGGGGCGGTGGGCGGCTGTATTTGAATATATGTCTCATTTATAACTATGCACACGACCGAGGGCAATTCGTATGTCAAGGGCGTCGAATTTCAACATTAAGTCAAAGTTATAGATGAGGTCATAGGATCTGTGGTGCAATTTGAGCGCCATTCCGCCGTTCATCTGTGTAACAGCGGTGCATGTTCAGTGGTGCAGCGCGGCTAGCTCTAAAAGTTGAAACATTTGAACGTATGTGAGGGGGTTGTTTCTGAGGATGGTGTGGGCACGTGTTTCAAAATGGCCGGTCGATGCGAGCGTTTTCATACTGAACGTCCATTCATTTTCACATGCTTTAGCTTTATTTCTTTTGGGGTTATGGGGCGTCTTGATTACTATTGGGGAAGGTTGGGTAAACCCAGAACAGGCTCCCCACTTGTTGCAGAGCCCTTGTGGCTGGAGCAATTGCTCTAATTAAAAGGAAAAAAAAAAGCTCTCCTTACATTCGCCCCCTAGTGGCCTCCTGGCAGACAGACAGAGAGGCGTTGCAGCATGGTGAGGCAGCCTGGCCAGCCTCTAGCCTCTCTTTAACGCTTTTCAGATTTTTTTTTTTTTTTTTTAACAATGATTAAAAAAAATCCTTTAATTTTATTTATACTTTTGTTTCCCTTTCTCTGATCAGTGCAGGGCAGTTGGGCTGCCACAACTAGTCGATTATGATAAGTCATTACTTTATATTATATGGAGTCTAGTGTGTAGGAAATGTGAAAGTTATTATGCTAGCTTTTTGGAAAATTATTGCATTAAGTTTTTGTTTTCACCCCCTATTTAGGTGTTTAGCTACATGCAAGCTGTTTTGGCTAATTTGGAGTTTATCAAATGTTTCAGCTGCATGGTAGCTGAAGTGGCTGACTTAAGCTATTTAATTTTTTACTTTATCACAGAGACTTGAAATCGTGTTCTGTGTGAGCGCAGTTTCAGATTAGCTATTTCACATTTTAGGTGATAGTTAAAAATGTTTCACTGCATTTTTTTCCATCATTTAGCAAGTTTCACAAATGCCTAAATTTGTGTAAAACAAAGCTTGGTGTTTGTGACTTTTATCCAGTTGTGTCATTCCCCATTGCAAAAATCGCAACATACTTACTCAAACAAATCACATAGGGCTGTCCTGCTCAAGGAAGTTTTTCACAGTTGTCAATAACCTTGTTTTACTCTGTCTCAACACCACATTGTGAAGGTAACTCGATATTTTTGTCACTAATTTTAATCTAACTCTGGTAGGTCAACGGGTGTTTCTTACTTCAGAGGGTCTCAGCTGGTAAACCTTGAGTGAAGAAGGTAAGTCTTGATTGTCATGTTAGTCACGTTAGCATGCCCATTTTTTTTTTTCTTTTGGTCCTTTTCCCAGATTATCTCATGTTCTTTCATGGAATGGTCACCTCACCATGACATATTCAGTGCTTACATAATTTAATGTATATTATTGTTTTTAAAAATATATATTTTTCAGTAAAATGCTGGTCCAGGTTCGCTACAATCAACAGCAGAAATATGTAAAAGTGGATGATGTTGATGGACAGTTGGATTTTATTGAATTCCACAAAAAAGGTTTGTTTTTTATATTTTGACTGAAAATGAAATGCGTTTTGTGTAGGTGGTTTTTTTTTCCAAATTAGTTCAATTATTTGTGAAGTGAAAATAATGCTGGTTTAAAAAGATGCTCTCAGAAATGTCCTATCTTTTCCAGTCATCGAGAGGTTTTGCCTTCCACCCGAAGCAAAAGTAGTGTACAAAGATGCAACAGGGACAGAAGTTGATGAAGACATTTTCAATGACCTTGTCAGCCAGGGCAACGTGGTTTTAACGGTTTTCCCAAGTGATGGTGAGAAATGTAAAAGGGTCAATTACAAGAGGCAGTTCAGTGTCAAATGGTGGACCTGTATGTGTGTTTTCTAATCTGGAAGTCTGCAGAGTAGTACATTTGTTGCATACTGTGGAATGAATGCTATCCACTTTTACAATCTAGCAATGCAAAACCTTCTGCCATATGTTAACAAAGCTGTTTATTTTTACGGAATTTATTTTTTCTCCTCTTAGAGTTTACTGACTGCTCCTTATCCTCTCCATCTGAATGGTCTGACTCGAGCTTCAGTTCAGGCGCAAGTGGATCGACTGTACTTCTAGATGAGATCCCAAGAAAAAAATCAAGAGTGGAAGGAACAATTAGTGCAGTGTCCGCAAAAAAGGTTTCAACAAACGTTTGTCATCTTTAACTGTTGACATTTGTTTTTTGCTGTTTAATAACAATTTGTGTCTTTCCTTAGTTGATTGAAGCTGTACTTGGAACCAGTTCAGGTGGTGAGGAGGTCCTTGAAGAGTATCACACATCACAGACTCTTAAAGATTCTACCAGAAGAAAACTGGTCAATATAGTAGTGGCCCACATGATTGACAAACACGGGTAAATATGCTCAGTTTGGATACTCTTTCCCAAAAAGAGGGAATTCAAACTTTTAAGCAATTACACGAATAATTCCAATTAAATCTCTTCACAGGCATCTCCCCACCAAAGCTGTGAGAGAAGAGTATGCTCTTGGAATCGTGACGCTGTTTCCATCCCTTAAAGACCCATACTCCAAGAAAGGCTACGTATGTATAATCATTATTGTAACTGTTGTTGAGATAGTATTTATGTTATGGGTTTTGGGTGGGCATTTTCAATTTCTGAAACTTTTAAAAGTGACAGTCAACATATCACGTGTTTTATCCATTTCACTTTCAGGAACACTTCTATGATGCTGCAAGCAGCACAGGATACATTTCATGGCGTCTTAAGACAATCCAGAGAAAGATTCGACGAGAATCTACCCCTTCAAATAGCCTCACTGGCCTTCCTCAAGGAGGAGGTAATCTGCAAACTGGTCACCTTATGTTGCACACACTTTTTTCATAACGAAGAGGGTTTTCTGTTTGTTTACAATCATTTTTTTCACCAAGCAGAATGTACACACAATGTTTTTTGTTGATAAACTACACATTACAACTAAGAGGATAGATCCATACAACACGTTTAAGGTAAAAAGGACAAGAAAACTTTTTATCATGTCGTAAACTTGCGTATTCTTATAAATGTATCAATTTAATTCAAAATAATTGTCTGGTTCGCTTAAAATCCACATTGCTGTGTATTTAAGCAAAACATTTTTTTTTAAATGCAGATCTTTTGGATATTGTTATCTCAAAAGTGGCTCGCATTCTTAAAAACTGCGAGCACCCATGTTTTAACAATTTATTGTACTCATTAAAATTGTTATTGTTGACATTCACCTTTCCTTAATGTGTGTATCTTATCTTCAGGGGGGCCTACTTCCCAAAGATCTGTTGCAGCTGAGGAGCAGCTAGATGGAGATGCTTGTCAGGAGGCAATCTCTTTGCTCAAACATACCGCGGACGCTTCATTAATTTTTCGAAAGATGAGAGAGACCTTTCAGCATCGGCAAAAACTCGTCAATGACTCAGACAAAACGCTTGACATCCTGTCGATCTTCCCAAGATTTCTGGATACCAAAGGATTGGTAAATGTGCCGTTGTATGTTGAGAACTACTCAAGATGTGTGCTAAATGTGGAAGTTTTATATTTTCTGTTCATAGGTGAACCAAGACTTCATTCTCCTGTTTGATGACGAGGTATCCACTCGACTGCTCCAGAGATGGGACCCAATCTTTAGATGCAACGTAATCAAAGAGGCCAAGCAGCTCACCTCAACACCAGAGCTTCGCCAGTTGTTGCATTCAGCAGAGAGTCAACAAAAAAGTGATGAGGCAACAAGTGAGTTTGAATTTTCCATGAACATTTCATATTTTTAATTTTTTTATTACATACAGAATTTTTTTGTTCTTAGTTTTTTTTTTAAGAAAAAGAAACTCAATGACCTACAAAATCATGAGGTATTCTGACAAGTTTGTTGGGAATGCTTGAGAGCAGTCGTTCATTGATAAATGGAAAAATATACATAATTAAGCTAACAATGGGACTACTTCAATGCAGGTTTAATAAATCAGATTTTATGAGGCATATTTAGGTTTTTCAGCTTTTTCTTCAGCACATTTGATCTCGAGGCCTGCTGAATTTTAATAAATATTATTCAACTTTTTCAACAGAGTAACTGCTTTTTGCAATTTTAAAGACCATTGCTGAGTGAATTTTGTGCTTCTAATCATTCCTGTAACTGTGGTGTTCTTTGCCGTTTGTCCGTTTTTGTCTGTAGCTTATGACAACGAAATGGCCTCGCTTTTGTTGCTGTTACATCTCCTTCCACCAACACCTGGGGGACCGAAGGCTCCCAAAATTAGTGCCTCTGATGCAGTTGAGAAACTCGTTGTCTTTCACAAGGTAATTTTATATTTGTTAACTATAAGCATGTGTAAAATTGGTAGAGGTAAATGAAACAAATTTTAGGTATTATTGCTTCAGTAGAATGTTTGTGTTCACTTCTGTAGTGCTATTTTCTGATTGATATGTCCAATGTCCCCCTCAGTCTTGCTGCAGTTTGGAAGAGCATCTTCAAAATCAGCAGAACCGCCAGCCATACCTCCTAGCCGTTGGTCGCCAAAAGAGGAACATCGACAGATTCTACATCTCCATTGACAAGCGTCTCATCCCTTGCCAGGCAAACAGCTCCCTTGGAGCATTTGATGAACTTTTTAAAGCTCATTTTGTTTTCAGTGTGTCTTATGATTGTGCACTTCTGAATTTCTACACTTTTTTGCAGACAACAGTTTACAATATTGATATGGGTAAAATGAGGTTGTCACCAAGAGTTCGAGACATTAGAGCCAGACTTCTTAGCCAGGAAGTGCTTCTCACTCCCCAGATTTAAAGCCAGAGCATTCTCTTAAAGGCATCTTGAGCAAAATGCTCACATGTTTTTTGTGTAAGAAAGTTTTCCCTAGCAGTCAGCAGTTGATTTCACATGTAAGAGGTGAACATGGATATTATCCTGGACCAAAGTTCAAGTTGATTTGTTGTCAGCCAAGTTGTAGGCTTCAGTTTCAAACTTATGCAGGGTTTAGAAAGCACCTCAATACTGTTCATAGCAAAGATCAAATCGTTCATACTCCAGCTGTTTCAAATGTGCCTAGTGATCCAGTTTCACCTGGTTTTGAGGACCAGTTTCATTCAACAGATCTTTCTCAAAGTTCATCCAGTGGTATTCTACAGTCTAGTTCTTCTTATGTTGCAGAGAGTAGCAAAACTAGTGTTTCAGGCTTTAGCAGCGATTCATCCAATAAAAATGTGTGCATCCATTGTTGCCAAACTGCAGGGTAGTGGCATTTCTAACAGTTTGGTTTCGTCACTTGTGGGTGATTTGGAGGAACTAACAAGTGAGCTTCGCTCAGAAGCAAAAAAGGCCATTATTTCTGCTTTACCCACAACTGATCCCAACATATCTGCTATCAATGAATCTTTTGAAAAACTGGAAAACCCTTTCTCTCATCTTAATACGGAATGGAAACGAAATAAATTCTTCAACCTGAAATGGGGAGTTGTAGAGCCTAAAGAAATAACACTTGGAGTGAGATATGACACCAGGCGGAATCAAAAATCCGGAACTTATGATCAAGTACCTGTTAAGGATACTTTCATTTATGTTCCTATTCTGGATTCTCTGAAGTTCATGTGTAAAAATCCTGAGATTTGTGCTTTCCTGAAGAAGGAGTGTGTGTCAGAGCCGGATACTTATCATGACTTTTGTGATGGAAGTTACTTTAAGACTCACCCTCTGTTTTCAGTCAAAAAGCATGCTTTACAAATTCAGCTATACTATGATGATTTTGAAACGTCCAATCCCCTTGGCTCAAAACGTGGAATTCACAAAATTGGCTGCATTTATTTCATTTTGAGAAATCTACCTCCAAAGTGTAATTCCATTTTGATGAACATTCATTTAGTATCTCTTTTCCACACACCAGATCTACACAAGTACGGTTTTGATGTTATACTGGAACCACTGATAAATGATGTGAAACAACTGGAAAGTCAGGGGCTAAGTCTTCCATTTTCTGATGAACCAGTATATGGGACAATTTCACAAATCACGGGCGATAATCTAGGGATGCATTCAATTCTCGGTTTCACTGAGTCATTCAACAGCCGTCATTTTTGTCGCCTTTGTTTGATTGAAAAAGATGATTGTCAAACGGTGTACAATGAGGATGACCCTAAAGTTATTATTCGTGGAAAACATGTGTTTGACATGCATTGCCAGTCTCTTAAAGAAAATGTTAATTTGAAGTCACTGTATGGTTTGAAAAGAAATTCTTCTCTCAATTCCTTACAGTATTTCCATGTGTCCAGTAACTACTCATTTGATATAATGCACGATCTTCTAGAAGGTGTCGCTCAGTATGAGATCAAACTGTTGTTTGAGTACTTTGTAGAACACTTCATATCAGAACAAAACTTGCTTTCCAGGATTTATGGTTTTGACTATGGTTTTTTAGAAAGAAAAAATCGCCCCACTAAAATTATATTGGATGGTCAGGGTAATGGCATTGGCTTGAACTCCATCCAGACGTTATGTCTTGTGAAAAACATTCCACTTATTTTTGGTGACATAATTCCAGCAGGGAACAAACACTGGGAATTATTACTACTGTTACTTCAAATAATGAACATCGTTTTTTCTCCTTCTCTCACTCTGGGTATGACTTTGTATTTAAAGAATCTGATTGTTGACCACCACAAACTATTCAAGCACTTGTATCCACACAGAAACTTGATACCTAAGCATCATTTTATGATCCATTACCCGTCTTCAATTAGGAAAATTGGCCCATTGTTGTTTCTCTGGTCTATGAGGTTTGAGGCTAAACATAAGTTGTTCAAAGATTATTTCAAAAATTTCAAAAACATAACTAAATCACTTGCTAAAAAACACCAGATGGCCATTGCTTATCACTGGGAAACCTTCACACTCAAACAGAAGGAATATGGGCCAATTAAATCATTTTTATTGAGAGATGAAAATGTGATTAACAGTCAAATTCTTGAAAAGGCCAAATGCGTTTTTACTACAAGCTGGGTCAAAGTTGATGGTGTGGAGTACAGAGCGGGACTTATTGTTTGCAGTTTGGTGGAGGATGAAATGCCTGTCTTTTCTCAAATACTTGATGTACTTCTAGTTGACGATGACATATTTTTATTTACCCATAAGTTTTTAACAGAATGCTTTGACGAACATCACCATGCCTTTAAGATATTAAGGACAGAAGAAAAGAGCATTGTTAAAACAACAGAACTGAAATGCCACAAACCTTTTGATGTTCAAAACTCATATGGAGCTGCAGACGAAAGCCTTTTTGTTATTCCGTCATGTATTGTGTTTTAACTGACTGCATGGGATTAAAATCTTCAATAAATGTTTTTGAAAATGCATTTTTTTGGGTAATTGTTTCATTGTGATTTTTAACAGTTTAGCTATAGTATTGCAAAAAAATTTGAGAACCATTTTAAAAACATTTATTAAGGCATTTGTAGTGTTATTTTAACCTGGTTTAGTGAGTTAGGAAGAAACTTTGAATCTGCTTAACCATAACTTAACTTCCTTTAGTGAGTTAAGAAGAAACTCTGTCTCAGTGTTAATTTAACCTAGTTTAGCGAGTTAAAAAGAAACTCTGATAGAATGTTAATTTAACCTAGTTTAGCGAGTTAAAAAAGAACTCTGATACAGTGTTAATTTAACACATTTATTGAGTTAAGCAAGTGACTCTGACTCGGTGTTAAAAAAAGTAACTATTTTGAAAGTGTTAATTTAACTCTGTAAAGTGTGGAGCTATATAAACCCTGAAAAAGTGTTGAAATTGACTCTGTGGGAGTTGAATCAACACTCCAATTTTTGCTGTGAACTTCAAAGAAATGAATCTCCTTACATACAAAATGAGGCGTGATGGGGTGCTTTTTTCTGGTAGCATGTTAAATTGCCACCATATTTCAAATTAAAAAAGCTTCTTAGAGAAGAAGGAAAATGTCTTTAATGAATAAATAAATCCCCAAAACTAGCTGTTTTACCAACTAGTTTGATAGATTGAACAGGTATGAATACATATGCTAATTGTCTTTCGTTTAGAACAATCCCCTTATAATTTTATAGGTTTTTCCAATGGTCTGTGCCAGATGATGTGTGCAAGAAAATGTGTCATTTAGCTACACAGGCCTAAAAAAGGAAATTAGAGCATGGAATCACTGTTTTCTGACACACTGGAAGTGGTCCAGAGGTGGGATGGAATGTAAGATCATCCACCACTGATGTAATTCTCTCAACAAACGAAAGCAAATGCTAGTGTGGATGATGATCTCCTGGCACGGAAAGCTGGAGAGTGGAACCTAAGCTCTAGATTTCCAATTAGCTGGACAGTGTGGAAAGAAAATAGGCTCACCTCGATTTGTGGATGTGGTGTTCTTGATTTGTGCATAACTTTGGATTTGTGTGTGCGTAATTCTTTATGTACCTCAAACTATACATTTTGTGCACAACTTTGTCTACTTGCAGTTGTGTATTCAAATGTACAAAATGACAAATTTCAAAAAATACAATTTGCACATGCACAACTTAAGATTACAACATCTTAAAACAAACCACACACAAATCTTTAAAAATTATGTACAAATTGCTTGTTACGCACACACAAAATAACATTTATGCACAAATCTGATTTGAGACTCTTCTCGTCTGCAAGAGATTCGTGTGTAAATGATGCACTCAGTCCCAAAGGGAGCGATGATAGTGTTGACTGTTTTAAAAATGCATATTTTGACATTTTAATTTTAATCAGAGGGTATGTTGGGAAAGTGGGATTATGTGAAGTTTTCACTGAATATTATTCACAATCGAAGTTCAAAGTGGTTGATAAGAAAACTCTGATGACCCAGCATGACCAGCAGCCTTTTAACACATCATTCATACACAAATCTTGGAGATGTGAAAAGAGTCTCAAATCAGATTTGTGTGTAAATGCTGATTTTGTATGTGTGACGAGCGATTTGTGCAGACTTTTTCAAAATTTGTTGATGCTGCAGCAGTAGTTAGTTTCATGATTTTGTAATTTTAAGTTGTGTTTGAGTAAATTTTTTTTTTTTTTTTTTACTCGTCATTTTTGCACATGTGAATACATAATTGCAAGGAAACAAAGTTATGCACAAAATAATACTGCTCATAAAAATCAAAGGAACACTTTTTTTATTGGGCCTGGCATGACTTGAATTAAACCTGTCTGATAATGTTCTTGTTGGTTCATCAGCTGAGGGCCTCGTTACTCAATTTCAGCTGTATTGGTGTTAATGGAATTAACAACAGGTGCACTTCAGTGGCAACAATTAGAAAACCCTCCAAACAGGACTGCTGTTACATGTGGAGGTCATTTCAAGTTTCTCCCTCTTGATCTTTTTTGGCTGGTTTTCCACCCGTATTGATTTTGGCTTGTGTAATTCTCTCTACTGGTAGTATGAGGAGATTCCTTAACCCTACAGAAGTTGCACAGGTTGTCCAACTTCTCCAGGATGGCACATCCACACGTCTCAGGAGACTGGTGGTTATTCTCAGAGAGCTTGACAGGGCCGTAGAAGGTCCTCAACCCCTCAGCAAAATCCAAAGTTACTCACAAATCAAGATGTGTGCATGTAAAGTTGAGGCTATTTTCTCTCCACAGGACAGAACCTGTTAAATTCCTTGATTAAGATGGAAGACTACAAGAAAAAAATCAAATGGGACTCAATTGGGTATCTATCAAAGAACTGTAGCTAGGTTAGATTACATGTCCGTCCGTCCGTCTATCCATCCATCCATCCATCCATCCATCCATCCATCCCCTTAACATGTTTTGGGGTCACAGGGTTGATGTTCCAGGTGTTTCTAATTCATCGTTTTTTGATGCGCTGGCTGTTCCTATTAAATTACGGGTCCCAACCTCCGGTACCGGTACCCTAACCCAGTACTGGTTCGCATTTGGTACCACGTTTGGGCCCAGTTTGCGGGTGGTAAAGCATCTGGTAGTGGTTCGGGCCCAGTACCACGTCCGGTACCGGGTTTAGGTAACGTGTTTGGGAACTGGCACTGAATGCATTGCGAGGATCAATCCAGTAGCGTGTTCAGTTCCGCATCCCGTACCGTGTCTCGAGGGTTGCGGAGGTTTGATTTTACGAACATCTAGTACATTAAAAAAAACAAAAAACGATGAGTTGGGGACATTCAAATAACAAAAAGTGGCACGGAGGGTTCCTTAATCGTGTGTCAATAGGTGACGACTCGGGAGTGAGAATCTGTTTGGTCATCAGTGCATTATTGGGTTTGTACCAGGGCCTTTTAGCTCTGAGGTGAAGGTGCTAACCACTACACCACCATGCAACCCCCAGATTACATCTCTTTTCTCCAAAATCTAAATTTGTTCTTTTAATTTTGCCTGTCTTTGACTAAAGCTCACAATGAGGTGGACTAATTGTGACAACCAGAATTTGAGCTCTTATGTTGTTTTTTTGTGTATACACAGATAACAACAAAGGGACCACAAGTGTTTGTGTGTACTTCTGTGTTACATTTTCTTAGTAAGAAACATAATCTCTGTCTTCTCAAGATATTTTATCAGCTAAGAACAGAGAAGCCTTAGTAAGTAATCCCCCGTTTTCTCACACACAGGAAGTTAGTTTCACAAAGAACTGACCTGATAAGTGACGTAGACAGACGGATTAGTGAAGATGAAGAGCAGAAAAAGATTAGATACAACATAGGAACACAAGAAAATAAAATAAATGAAGTCCTGACCCATTCAGCATCAAGCAGAACAAGCTGAAGGGCAAGACTAAATCAAATAGAAAAAAAATTGGTTTGCAAAATGTCAATATGAGCAGTGAAGTACACCCTGCCTTTGTGTGTGCATGTGTGTGATTGATTGTTTATGTTCACAAGTGTGGCTTTATCTCCAGTGTCTGCGTCATCGTTTAGATTGCATAAAGGAGAGGCGAAGAAAACCCCAGTCCTTTCTTCCTCCGTCCTCTCCCTCCTCCACTTTACCTCCTCCTTGACTCTTTCTTTCAGTCTCACACTCATTTCACACCATAGAATGTGTTTCTTGTAAATCCGGGCCATTGCTCTGCTTTGCCTCTTTTTCTAGGTTTTGCTTACTCTGGTTTTCTGACAAATCTTCATCTGCGTTTTCTCACTTTCTCTTTCAGGAGAAAAACATCCGACATTTGCGCTCTCATTTTAACCACCACATTTGAATTTTAAAAAATTAAAATAAAAGCAAAAACTTCACACAGCTCACTTACAGAGGAGTCACAGACAGCTACTGTGAAAGTCAGGAAGTCAGACCGTGCCTTGCAGTCCACTGTGACGTGTTGCGGTTGGTTTTCACTAAGCTGCATGGGTGTGTGTGTGTTTGTTTTTGTGATTCAAGGTCGCTTTTGTCTGGAACGTGATTCAACATGTGGTTCAATAATGGTTGTCTAAAAACTTCCCTTGAAGACTGACCTTTGGAAAGCCTCCTGCAATAAAGATGAAATAGTCAGACTGTTTCTCATACAGATAAGATAATCAGTATCACTCTCTGTGGGTGAACATTTACAATAAATCAACACTTTCTATGTCAGTACCGTCTTGTTTTGTTATTATGAGTGTTTAAGTCTGTCTTATTTAGGCTGAGATATTTTTAACATATTTATATTTTAAAAATGTTTATGTTTTTGTAAAGTTACATAATATACTGGTCAAATAAAATAAATTAGTAATAATATATATATATATATATATATATATATATATATATATATATATATATATATATATATATTACTATGGCAGTGGGGTTAACTGTCTGCATTAGTTCCTGTCTGCTTCACAAATGTCATATGAAGACATGTGTCAAAAGGAAAAAAAAAGTTGAAAAAATTCCTTCAAATGTGAAAAAAGTACCAAAACAGCAAATGAGAGCACAGAATGAAGGAATGATAAAACCACCATTTGACCTTCTAGCTTCCGGCTTTTCAACCACATCATTGCATTTGGCATTAAAAAAAAACAATAAGGAAAACCGTAACCTTTTATCTACGGAAAATGTCTGACAGCACAGGAACAAACATTTGTTGATCATACATAAAACGATATACATCTATTTGTCCCCTCACTACGTCATGTCTCAGTCAAGAACCACTAAAAACGATAAATCAGGAAATATGGTGGTAAAATGTTGCTTGTTCACTTTTTTTTTTCTTTCTTTAGTTTTTAGGTGATTTTCTGATATTGGACTTTGAATTTGAAGCTATAGTAAAGATGCTGTAGACTTTTCTTTACACTGGAAAGAAACTTTTGTGCTGTTGTTTTATTTGATTTAATTCTATGTCGTTAAAGGTTGTTAGAAAGTCAGCTTGTTCTTGGCTTCTTTCTCTCCAGAGAATAGCATTGCACTGTGGAATCTCCGACTGCTTTGTTTGGTGTAGTGCTGCTGGGGCGCTGCCAGGCAAAATGACAGACCAGCAGATGGCTGGAATGTTGAAACTGCCAAAGATCAGAGGCCAGCAGAGTCACAATGTGATTAAAAGGGAATCAGAGAGCAGCCACCCAAAGCTGAGTTGTAAACATCCTTGTTTCTGCTGAAGTGTGTGTGTGTGTGTGTGTACCTGTATTTGTCAACTTGTCAGGACTATTTCTGAAAGCTTTAAAGGGATATCTTGACAGGTTTTCACAGAAGGTTAGAATTTGGGTCTGGGGCTAAAGTCTGAAGAAAGGTTAAATCAAGGTTACAATGAAGCAGCAACCAGTGATGGTTATAGAGCAAGGATGGGAAAACCTTCTGACTCGTGGGCCACAAAGGGTTCTATAATTTGACAGAAGGGCCGGACCGGGAGCAGATGCTTGAAGTGTTCTGGTAAGAGAGAGAACTAACATGGAATTTGGACTTTTTCCTGAAGTGCGAAGCGTTTACAATGTATACCCATTGTTCATTCACTCCTCATTCATACTTGGTGATAAAATGCTACTAATGTAGCCACAGCTGCCCCGGGGCAGACTGACAGAGACGTGGGTGCCAGTACGCGCCTACAGCCCCTCTGACCATCACCGGGACATTCACAGGCATTCAAACACCAAACTACAGTGGAGACTGGCATGTAGTTGACTTGGGGGAGCGGGAATCAAACCGCCGACCCTTCAATCATATCGACTGACTTGCTCTACCACCTGATCCACTGCAACCCTAAAAAATTGAAGCCGCTTTTTTTATTTTGGTCAAAAACTGCATAATTTTATATAAAAGACCACTGGGAACGTTTTTAAAATAGATCAAAAATGATAGGAGTTTGTGTTTAAGGTAATCTATGTAAGTCAGTAGAATGTTCCAATTAGTGTGGCTGTACGTGTTTGTGTGTTTGTGTGGTTTAGGGTTGTTACAAAAAGGGATTTTTTTTGACAAAACATGATCAAAATCTTAAAATGTTTTGCTATAGTTCAATAGTTTCACTTTCTTGCCATGCATTGTTTGTTCAACCAATAGTTTAATATGCAACCAGTGCTGTGAAGGGACAGTGCTAGGAACAGCCATGGCAAAAGCTGTTTGAAAGGGTATGCACTGCAGGCCCTGTAGGATGATGTTTTTGTTTGAGACAATGTTATCAGGGAAACTTTACAGTCACTAACAAACAAACGTAATGGAAATGTAGCATCTGGAGGACCACAGAGTACAAACCAAAGTGTTCTGAAGAACAGTTTGGTTGTTTAGTCCAGATTCTCATTGGCCAACATGCATATCCTCCAAAATGATGAAGGTTTGCTTGTTCATTTATTCATATGAAAATACAATGAAGGCATGATATTTGGAAGTGTGAATGTGATACCACATTAAAAAAATTTTGCCACCATCAAAATTTCTGCAAATCATTTTTCCCTTTCCTTTTTTTTTTACAGTGTTCCCTTGGTTTTAACAGGAGTTATGTTGTTACAATAACCAACAATAATTGAAATCCGCACAGTAGTCATCTTTTTTGAGGAATTCTATTAGATTTTTTTGTTGTATTTTCCTGTTTTGGCTAATTTGGCATTTAGCTAATATTTTAGTTGACTATCAGTTTCAGCGTTTTCAGCTATTAGCTTCAGTGATTTCAGTTATCAGCTTCAGCATTTTCAGCTTCAACGTTTTTAGCTATCAATTTCAGCCTTTTCAGCTATCAGCACTTGGATCCTCAGCAGCCAAAATTCAGCTGGCAGCATTCACACTAGCATTATTGCAGGTAATTTTACATATCTAGTTAATAATTTTGTTAAAAAGTTATGGTTTTAAAGTTTTAAAAATGTTGTAATTTTTGTAATTCAATAAATGCTTATCCTGTTCGGCCCGTGACTTATGGTGTGTTTTGGATTTTGGCCCCTTGTGCGATTGAGTTTGACAGTTTTGGATTACATGGACCATCGTAAAGTTAAAAATCCCAAACTGGATGGTACAATGAAAAAAAAAATCACTGAAGTCAAATATTTGAATAATTTTGCAATTTTTCGCTCAACTTCATTCTCCAGTGAAGCATCCTCTGCAGTCCTGACTTGCTACCATACATAAAAGTAAAGACAATGTGAGCTGGAGGATGTAAATGCTAATACATTTCAGGATTATACTGTGATTATGAATCGTTTAAACATCACCGTTAAGCCAAATACTGTCATGGAATCAATTATTTCTTCTTTCCTGACAAATCTTAAATTCCCATTTTTCATGGATTCATTTTTCTTATATGAATTCTAAATCAACATATTTGTGTTTGAGGCTTTTTGGTATAAAAAAAACCCAGCATACTGTTTAGAGCTGTCATGGTAGAGTGCACTTCAGTTCACTTATTTTGTTATACAACAACTGGAAAGGCTTTTGAAGAACCCACTCACCTTGAAAAGCTGCATCAAAGCTACTTGGTGTTTCCAGCCCTACAGTGGAATGTACAGTATGTCTTCTGTTGTACTTGGATAAATTACCCCACCCTATTCACCACCATTACTGATCTTAATACATATTGGTAGAAATATCTGTCACATGTAAGAAGTTATAAATGAGCATCTGCTCAATGTGGCCAAAAAAGGGAAATCGTGTCTCTTTACCAACTTTTTCCAAACGTTATTGTCACTCCACTCTGGAGGGAAAATTCCTTCAGTTCCACCAGCAACCGTTCCTTGATGTGGAAATCACCAAGTGTTATGAAAACAAACAGTAAGGCTGACTGTTCCTGTGTCTGCAGCTTAAAGCAAATCATGTTGGCTTTTATCTTGAAATTGACCAACTGGTAAATAAAAAAAAATTATCTGCATCTATGATCTGCCGTATTTTCTCTTGGAAGCCATTTTTATTTAAAAACAAGTTTTTTAGGTATTAGAATATTGCCTAGACGACCCACTCCAATGAATATTGGGTTTTAGTGTTTTTAACATGTTTTTGTGGCATTTTTCTGATAATAGAGGACATTTGTAAAGAAAATGAAGCGTAAAATCACTTATATGAGTATTTCTTTATTCAAATCATGGTGAATCCAAAGCAGATAAAAAAGATATAGCTGGGATGTGAAGTAGGTGGTCCGCTCCATTATGATGCATCCATTCAAAATTCTCAAAATTGCACTAATAGATAGCTCCAGGTTTGCTCGATATTATTGTTGTTCTGTCAATGACAGGTTGAGGTTGTGAGGGACTTTAAGTTACCTGGAGATAATGTTAACAGATAGATGATGGGAAATGGGGGAAGGCTTACTCCACACAAACAGTCCCACCCACAGCTCAAAGAAGAATTTTTATGCAACACATTTTTGGTTTTTTAGGGGGGGCTAAAATTAATTAAAAAGATGATTGCATAGGAACTTTAAAATGAATAAAAAAATAAAACTGATTGGTCAACACTGAAATAATTCTTTATTACATGGAAGTGTTCCATATTTTTTATTGAAAATCCTCATTTTTGATATAGTTATGTTGAGTGATCTAATTCCACACCATAGAAAACCAGATCTTTTCACAATCGTACAAAAGGATCTTAGAAAATGAATGCATACTGTGTTACATAATCACAGCTTAGAGGGAAAAATTGACTCAACATGAAGTAGATGTAGGCTGAAGTAATCATGAAGGCCTGTATTCTCTACTTAAATCCTTTTCATCAGTTTCTGTGAAATCCTATTTTGCTGGTTGCTGTATTGTCTTTAAACACTGTATTGGGGGTCAGTAATATTTCAAGCATAAATGAAAACCTTTTAGCTGCTGGACTGGATCTTGGGCTCTGATATAAGGGGTGATGCAGTAAATTATTTTCACTATATTGAGCAGGTGTATGCAGTCGCGCTCCATGAGGGTTTGATCTTTTGTTTGCATAGCAGCAGCAGCAGCAGCTATGTCGTCGCGTATTCCCACCACACTGATGTTGTTTTGGGCTCTGAAAACCAGTTGGAACACATCCAACCAGTTTAACTTGACTCTGTCTGAACTGTAGTTTGTGTTTTTAGCAGAAAGTCATGAGTATTACTGAAAAAATGTCACATGACAAAGTGGCAATTAAAGTGGTATACTGTTGTGTGCATCTTCTTTTTTTAATTTAGTGTAATTTTCAAATGCTTTCATGACATATTAATGGTTTTGAGTTAAATGTATTCAAATTATCTGACAACGTTTTAGAGCTGTTTACATCTGAATTATTTAACTTGTATTTAATATTTAAAAAATCTATTTTTGTAAAACACTTCATACAGAGTTTATTTCATGTTTTAAATACTAAAAAAAACCACAAAAAATTCACATTTTAATTATATTTGTTTGATATTTGCATTTACTTTTGGGCTTTTGCACACATAACTAATTTTTTTCCTTTATTCTCAAAAAAATGGCATGAGTCAAACAGCAACATTCAATGTTACATTTAAAATCCTGGGCCAGCTGCAGTCCAGAGATAACCTTCATTTGACAAAGAATTGACAACAACTGTAAAACCAAGTGAAGCAAACAGCTAATCAGTGATATCTGGTGACGGTGATGAGATATGTACCAATTCAAATAAGGTTTGACACCAGGTAATGATTTGTTTATTGAAAATTTTGAAATAAAACACATAAAAAGGCTTTATTTCTTTACTTAGTTTTAAATTGTTTTTTGCTTTACTCTGTTATTTTGTGTTACTCTGTCCTTTTCACACCTGATTTGATTTACCAATTACTGCAGCTGCTTCCAATTCAACTAATTAGCTCTTAAAATTTATAGGAGCAAGTTTTAATCTGATGCATTGTCATTTTGACATGTTTTCTATGTGTTCAGGCATGTGTTAATGTATTAAAAATCTATATAAAAATATTTTTTGTATTGTTTAAGTTATTTTCACTTGGGTTTTGCATTTGGGTCAATTTAAATTGAGCTATGAAATGTAATATATTAAACTGCCATTTTTTCTTTTCAAATTATTAACAATTTCCTTGATTGTTGTCACCGGAACACATGTTTATAAGAAAAAAAAGTTGCACACTTTTGTTAATTTTGTTTTATTTCTGCCTGACAAATTTACAGAATTTGGTCTAAGATGTGCTAAAGCAGTCTCTTTGAGTCTGACTCGTACTGCAACTTGCCTGCGAGTGAATGCCCTCAGAGTATTCTACCAAAATAGAACAATGCATAACTAAAAGTGGGACGTTGACGCAGGATATGAATAGATTAAAAGCTCAAAAAGATGAGTCTGACAGACAAAAGGCATCATTAGGTTATTGGACTCCTCACTGGCTGAAACACATTAAAGTTAATCTGAAGATAAATGTTTAGACGTTTGTTTATTGTGATTTTAAGCACAAATCTTTACTTTCTGCTAAATTAAGTTGATATTTTACTGGTATTTCTTGTATATTTGCATAGAGAATTTTTATTTTGCTTAAGTTAAACATATAAATTCAACAACACTTAAACTTCTCTGTCAAGATATTAAAGATGAAGCAAAATTATAACAACTTAAGCACAGGAGTATTTTTACAAAAATGTCTCAGAAGTATTTTTATCAAATGGATGAGAAAACCGTTTACATGCATGCTCTCAATGATTACAATTCCACATTCGCTATAGCCAAAAAGTCAGTAAGATGGGAAATTTTTGGTATTTAAGATTTTAAAAAAAATCACAGTGGGCTGAACCAATCAGGCCACAGCTGGAATACGATTTAACACAATGACCTTCTTATTGAAAATGATTTCACACTGAACCCAGCAGGTCACTGAGTTTACAGCAAAGAGACGGAAGCTTGAAAATGTTATCGTAATCATCTGGGTTGATGATTTAATCATTGTGTCAAGCAATGGATGAAAGATGAGATTTAGAAAGACTCAAGTTTGTTTTTTAATTTTTTTTTTTCTTTGAAGAAAGTCTAATGGATGTGTAAAAAAAAAACCCAACAGAAACAAACTATCAAAATGCTGAATAGGTTTAATAAAATAAGGTGTTAAAAGATGCTAATTTGTACAGAAATTAACATTAAATAACCCTTAGGACATGTGAGGTCTACTCATTTGGACCTTTGTGGTAACAGAAGAACAATAAGGAACAGTTAAGATATCTCAGAGGAACTGCAAACAAGAAGCTGTGGTTTTAGGAGAAACAATAACTATTGTAGACGGAGCAGGTGACACTACAGACACAGCACGTGGGATATTGCGTGAGCCTCAATGAGAACAGTTCTTTGGTTTTAATGAAAAAACTAAAAGTATAAAAAGATTCAGCCTACAGCAGCACTGTGTACCTGTGAAGCAGAACATATGGCTTCAGCCTCCAAGTGCGCTTTATTTAGAGCTACTGTCACAAAGTATGGATGATCCCAAATATGCACAAACAGGAGTGCATGAGGACAAACACGGAACAATAGATTCAGCAGAGTATGCAAAGGTGCAAACATGTGAACTTGATATTTCGTTTTGTAAGCTATATTGTAAATACAGATTTATGGTTGCTGACATTATACCTGTTTCTAAGTAAAACTGGGGAAGTTTCATATGTCGTATTTGGTTTCTAGAAGAGCAGAAGTGATACGTGTCGTGAAGACATTTTTGTTTGGATTGGATTTTGTAAGATTTACTTTATGCATTCAAGTCCAAAACATGAAATGTATAAAATTGCCAAATTGGACAAATTTAAAGTCCCACTCCAAACTTCTTTTGATCCATTTCAAAAGCATTCCCAGTGTTTTTTTATTTATGATTATGACGTTTTTAGGCAACATCAACAAACCGGTGTCATTTTTTTTAAGCAAAACTTCTGCAGAGCAGCAGGAGTTCATCAGAAATTTTTCTCTGTATTGTGGTCAGAACAGGAAGTAAGTCTTCACTCATTTCCCAGTATTCCTTTCTTTACACTCTGTCCCACTAGTTTAGCCGATTGTAGTTTGTACATTTTTCAAATAGCATTTTTTCATCTGCTCCTGATTCACAGATAAAGAAATACTGCTTCAATATTCATTTTCTTTACATATGAGAAAAATGCTGCCAGAATATGTAAAAAAAAAAACCAAAAACACGAATTCCATTGAAGTAGGTCTTTAACCACTGTTGGAGGCAGGTTTGAAGGTCTAGGTGAGATGTATTCTACGTCATCACATTAATGTTTAGTCAGAGTGACTGTTTGAGTTGTGCACTGTTTGCTATGAAAGCTTTTTTTTTTCCTTTTATGGAGCTAGAAAGATAAATAAACAGAAGTACAATGTTGAACAACAACATTCATAGTTTGAAAAGGAATTTGGAACAAGTTAGAGTACTAATCAAGTCCAAGCTCTTTTTCTTTTTTTTCTTTTTACTTAATCCAAATTCAAAATTGAACAAAACAGCTCTATTACCCCAACCAAAAATAATAAATAATAATACTCCAAATATGTTTTAAAGCATAGAAAATACATTTCCCAAAGTATACCAAAGACACTTAGAAAATAAATTGGCAGTTTACTAACAGATATACTTCTTGAGACTAAATTTGTCCACTTTTAATTTTAAAAAAAAGTATTCTTAGAAGTATAGTTAAAGTAACCTTTCTGGAATAGTATTAGTTTACTGGCAATACAATTTAAGTTTCCTCTAAGTTTATGAAAGTTCACTTTTAAGTATATATAGTATAGCTTTTAAGGTCTGCTTACGGGTTTACAAGCAATACACGTATATTGAATAGTGTATTAAAATAAATGTTTAATATACTGTAAACATTCCAAGAATGCATTTATTCCACTTGTAATGGTGTTTAAGAACCGTGACAAAACTAGGCTAAATATGTTTACATTTGTAGTATAATTCTAAGTATAATCCAAGTATACTTAAACTTTACAAGATCGTAAGTTTATGTTATCTCTAATAAGTAAATGAAAAGTACATTATTTTAGTGCTAGTTTTAAAAAAATGTATACTTAAAACAAACTTGAGTATACTTATTTTTGGTTATGGACAGAAAACCACAAAAAACAAAGAAGGCATACACTGTACACAGTGATCAGAAAGTCTCATAGAGAAAGGCAAAAATACAGAAAACATTGAGTTACTTATGGTTTTTAGTCAATTGTAATTAAAATCATTTGTTCTTATTACATGGGGTTTCCAAATACTAGTTTTTTACATCCAATTATCTACTACACAAGTTTATTGAACATTTGTTCATGTCTGTGTATTACTAAGCAATATTTTCTGTGTTTCTGTACTCCTTTGAAGATTACTTTAGTTTCAGCTTGTTTTTCCATTTAAAACTTTGCATTTGTCTTTGCTATTGACGTCACGTTCTGTCGTTTCTCCATGTAGTCAGAAAAGTCCTGAGAAACTGTTGCTAACATCGTATCATAGATTTAAGTTTGATTATTGAGGGACATTTTAAAAAAAATTACACTGCATATGTTCCAAAACTGAACCCCATTTTGTGGAAATAAAACATTCCTTTGCATTTTTGTATGTAAAGCTGATCTCTTAAATGAAAGTGCTCTCAGGTACTTTATGATAATTATCTTTAACTTTGATTATTTTTTATTAACTTTTTGTTCCTAATAAATAAACCAAGAAGAAGTCAATTGTCTGCGTCCCCTTTTTCATTCCAGTTGATTGCTGGTGAAGCTGCAAATGTGAATAACGTTTAAAAAAAAAAAAAACAATCTTTATATTAGGCAAATACTCCTGCTAAAAGGAATTTGTTGAATTTCCACCTTTGCTTTGTCCCACTGATACATTATTTGGTTTTGTTCCGTCCATTACAAATGCTCAATAAAAGCAAATTGAGTTTTAAAACATAAAACATTAAAAAGCACAAAGGATTTCCATTTTTTTTTCTTTGCTTGTTTATTTCAAGGTTGTGACTGATGGTGAACTACAGACGGATCACCGGTTAATACGATGCCGTGAAAGCATGAGAGGGGACAGTGATATTGCTGGAATAATCTTCTCTAAAACCCATTAACATTATGTACATCTAGAGAAGATCTGCCTTTAGTGTTCCTGCACGTGTTTTTTAATCATCCAGCAGTCTTATAGTATTAAATACTAATCCAACAAACTCTAAAAAATCTGGTCTATTTATGCCAGCTACAATATTTCACCATCAGTGTTTGTTTCATGTCAAATTTTGACAGTTTTTCAAATTTTTAATGCAAATTTTTGATTAAAATGACTGTTTTCTGTGTTAAAAATAATATAAATAATGTCAGTTCTGCTCAGAAAGTCTACCGTGTATGTAGGCCAGAGGGAAATATTCATTAGGTAAGCATATATGATACAGAGTAATGAAGAAGGACCTTTTTGTGCTTTACGCAGCTGCAAACAACCAGCACTGAAACATTTATTAAGTGACAACACCAACAGCATCATACAGTGAATCTTTGCTCTGTTTTTCTCCCCCTTTTAGGCTGTGGATCAGTGGAGCAAAAGATGATGTAAGCCAGTATCAGGAGTCAGGTGTTGCAGACGGAGCCAATAAATCCAAAATAATTGTGCCCTTAAATCAAACTTTATTGTTTTCTGATCAATGTGCTTGTTTGGAAATCGGATAAATCTGTTCAGCGGAGGATGGAAGGAGGAGGGAAGGAGATGGAAGACTGGAGTCGAGCAACACAGCTGCACTCACAAAAGGTACTTGTGGAGAAAGGAACACTGCTTGCATCATGCTTTACCCAAACGGAGGGAGGGAGGGAGGGAGGAATGGCTTTTTAAAGCTCAGGGACGGCCAATGTTTACAAGATGAAGATTTTCCTTCTTTTTTTTTTGCTCCTTCTGTGTGTTTTTCAGCAGCAGTAATTTTGCAGGCTGGGATAAACTTGGGTTCAGTTGTCGTTCAACCTGAGAATTAAGTCAGGCGGGGGGTTTAATTATGCTCTCCATCAGCTATCATTAATTAAACATCTGAAAATGGAACAGCCGCTTGACCCAAATTCTCCCAAGATGCATGAGATCATTCTGAACTTACAAGAATAGAATAAAGGGCGTTTTTATCATCTAAATAATTCATGTTACAAACAAAAACAGATATATTTTTTTCTGATTTGTAAATATTTTCTCCTGCCTATGACCTCAAATTCCACCCATGCATTGCTCCATTTATTTTCTGTCTATCTAAAACCAAGCCAGCCTAAAAAGAAATCTCCTTCTCCTCGGCCAATTTGTCTGAATATTAAATAGCCTCAGAAAGCTTCTGGCCATCACCACTGATTTAGCCAGAAAGTCTAAAGGGGAGATTAAAAGAAGGTGCTTCCTTGATGTACCACCCCAGAGTATTAGTGAATTAGTGGCCGTTGTCCTTGACAAGGGATGCACTAGTTGGTTTTTAGCTGTTGTTCCCTTAGTGTGTCTAATAACTAAAATCTATGCAGTTTTTTAAAATATTTCAAGAACTGTAATTTCTGCTTAATCTATGTTATAAATTAACCACATATGGTTTAGTTTTTTTTTTTATTACAATGAGCGGAAAGCAATCTAAAATATTAGATAGAAAATATTAGAAATTGAATAAATGTCACTCCTACTGCCTGAAGGCTGAAGAAAGTTCTGAATAAAAGAGAGATACTGTTGTGCTGCAATGAAATGAGGCTTTAAAAACAACCGTTTTTATGGAGGTGCTACACTGACACCTGGAGGACAGAATGAGTATTGCACTGAATTTCATGAGGCCTAGATGTCAAAATTGCTATCTTTTTAATCATAAAAATAAAAACAACAGCTTGAGAAAATAATATTTACACATAAACAAAAGTACCAAATGAATTTCTAAAAAACCAAAAAAACTGAATTGCTGTTTTTTTTCCATTATTTTCTTCATCGATAAATAAAATCTGCATGTCATACTTGACATGACTGTTTCACTCCTCATTTAACCTTTTTATTATTATTATACTGTTCATTTTTGAGGTATTTATTTCAATTTTATTACTTGAACGGTATGTTTAAATTAAATTTAAATTTAGGTTTGAATTTTAAAAAAAATCAACCAACTCAAGTCAGTGTAAAGTGCAATTGCTGGACAAGACAGATTCATGAAAGCACCATTTTTGTCTCTCACTGAGTGTTTACATGAATACAGTTTTTTAATAACTGTAAATTTTAAGATCTAATGTGTTTACATGGACTTCAGAAATATAATAACTAAGCAGAAACCTGTGTTTTGCATTTTTAGTGCATAATTGGAGAGCTCACTGGTGATTGGTGAGAACCTTGTGCATGATCTGTTTCTAAAGATCAATTTGGTCAACCAAAGCTAATGCATAAAAGGGGAAAAAAAAAATTTTTTTTCTTAACCTGCTATTTCCCTAATGAGGTAGCAGGGTTGCTGGAACCTGTCCTGGCTACGGTAGAGACAGGCAGACAGTCTGTCGCGTGACGGAAAGAGAATTTAAACTAAATGTTTGACAAACTGAGATGGAAAAGAACTCGTATGTTTGCAAATGAATTGCTAATTAGCTACATTTCAAACTTAATAGATGTTTAAAAACAAAATACAATCGTACAATAGAAAAATAAATAAAAAACAAAAAGAAAAAAAACTGGCAGGTCTGAACATAAATCGATAAACATTCAGGGATTCTCTCTGAAAATCACTTTTATGTGGATTTCCCAAAAACTTTAATAGAATTTTAAGAGAAAGCTTAAAATACCAAAACTATCCAGGTCATTCTTTAGAACAGCAGAATTGAGCGGTTGTGAGGAGCAGCTCATTTTAGCCTGGAAGCATCAAATAAAGCAAAATGCAACCCAGACCTGTAATCAATCCAAAAGTCAGATGGATCTTTTTGATGCTGACAAAGTAAAAATATGAATCAAAAAGCTGACAAGGCTCAGGAAGAACAGTGACCTGGCAAAAAAAACCAAGTGTAAAATGTGTGTAATTTATTAAAGATCAAATACTTTCAAAGTAAAGTGTGTGCTCCACTGGCTCTAAAAGTACCTCATCGGGTTAAAGATTATCAGTTAATCATCAACTTTTATCAATTTCATATAAGAACGAAAGTTTTTAATGATTCATTTAAAAAAAAGCAGCAGCAGTAATATTAATATTATTTTGGTTTAAGGCATACATATGACCTTTTTCCATATACACTGAATTAAACTCATTTGTAAAAAGTAAGGAGACTTTTTGTCTCTTTCTATTTAATTTTTGACAAAAATATTTTCTCAACATGTGTTCTTGTTTTTTATTGTTCCTGTATGAAATAAAAATGACAACAGTAAAAAGTATAAGTTGTTTATTTGAACAAAAATGTTAAATAAATGATTTATAATATGTTAAAAGAGAGGATGTGGTTTCTCACATGGGGAAATAATGAGAGTTTTCATAAAAAGATGAGGCTAATTTCCTTAATTCCTCTGTAGGTTGTTGTGTCGTCGTACTCATAATGATGATGATGATGATGATGACCTCTATTTGGCTAAAAGCACACAGTCTGTGTCACTGATCGAATTAAAACCCACAGAGGCTTAGACATCTGAGACAAAAATAAATCTCTGACATCATCGATTACGCCCATACTATCATTTGTCATTTTAAAAAGCAAGTAAACAACAGACTCTATTTATATTTTCAGTCAAATGTTTGTAAAAATTTTAAAATTTAGATTAATTTCAAGAGAAGTTTTTTTCTTTACACACAAACATTGAAAACAGCAAATTACTAAGTAAACTAAAATGATTTTGTAATTGATTAGTTTATTCAAATGATTGAATTTAGAGAAAATAATAATTTAGAAAGTTTTATTTTTTTAAGAAACTGTACATTTTTGTTTGTTTTATCATCGAGGAAGGACCGTCCCTTCCTGTAGGAGGATGAAATAGAACACATTCATGACACATAGCTGTTTGCGAAATGACAGACGTTAAAAAAATGACAAATCCTAACAGTAAAAGACAACATCCTGCCTGCAGGAGACGAATACGTCACAGATATGGGAGAAACCCAAACATGACCAGACATGAAAAAGTTTCAATTAGTCAGAACTTACATCAGAATCTGAATGATAGATTCTAATTTGCTAAAAAAAATGACACTAAAATGATAATTAGTTCATTTGAATGGCGTTTTTAAATCCCAACAGTTAGGTTTTTTTAAATCTTTTTTAGGATTGTAAGTCATACTTTTAGTTGAAATATAGAATTTTGAGAAGGTGGAAATCTTTTAATGGTCTCAGTTTTTGCTGGCTCCCTTATATTTTTCAAGCCACTGCATATTCTATCAAAAAATACATAAATAAATAAACAGAAGTTAGCATGACTTCTTAGATCGTCCCAGACAGATAAAAAAAACTTCCTGTCCTGCAGCTGATTTGATCTCATGGAAGCCTGATCAAATATTCCCTTTAAAAGTTCCTTTAGGAGGTTTACTAATTTCTTTTTATGGAAAAAAAAATATCATGAAAGCCTTTATAACATGGCCTAGAAGAGTCAATAAATGAGATGAGACAAGAACTAAAAGAGTCGGACAAATGGAATCAAATTGATTTGATTTCGTAAAAAGTCTAGTGAACTTTGGCGACCTCTAGTGGTGATGATATGCAGTACACCCTTTGGTTGTGTGACGAGTAAACAAAAATGGATAAAATCACAATCATATTATTATAATTTATGGTTTCATACCCAAATATATAATCTAATAATTTGGCAACACTTGATCTTCCTCGAGTTAGATCAACTTAGAGCTAAACTTTTTAGGAAATTTAGAGATTATGCATTAACTAGCTCAATATTCCACTGCTTTATTCATTTTTTGCATTTATTCTTTTTAAATAAAATTTTTGATTGCTAAACTGACATAGGAACCTTAAAGTTGAGCAATTTACCAGCTAATTCTACTCTCAAATAATGCATGTCCTACAGTGTGTAAAGTCCAAAACAGATTAAACGTATAAGGTTAAGCCTATGTTAAAGTACTTGCAATAGTTTATTATTTGTTGCCAGGAAGGACAAGAGATCCCCATAATGGGACTGTCTAACTCCATTTAGGTCCCTGTTCAGGTCTTGTACAGCTAAATTGCACATTCTTAAACGGAACACAAGCTCTCAACATGGTGCTTCAAAAGTTCCAGACCACCAACAAAGCCGGTTGCGTGGTCCATTCAGATGAGAGCTACCTCACGCACATGAGCACCCCCTCCCTACCTCCCCGAACCACTGTCAGCAGCACGCATGCACTCATCCACGCAGGCACACCTCCCTCAAAATAAAAGCTTTTCCTCTCTAAAGGATAACAAATGCAACAGACAGAAAACACAATCAGGGACAAGATGGTGAAAATGTTCTGCTTTGACACTGAACTTCTGAGAAATTGTAAATATTTTGATTTTTAAACACGATTTCTCTCACAAAAAGATCTAAATATTAACACTGATGAGGCATAATTGAAATAAAAGTCAAATATTGTTGGTGAGTTGTGAAAAAGTGACATAAAAGAGACTTTTGATGCAGAAAAGCAGTGAATGCCTCCTGAAAACAGAAGCAAGTCATGAAGCCACAGCCTGCTTTTGTTTTAAAGGGTTTCACCAGCAAAACACTAAAAAAGTGAGAAGAGAAGAAAAAAAAAAAAGCAACAAGAACAGAAACAGAGGGGGGGGACCTTTTCACCTGCTGGCAGACGGAAGCGAGAAGAGACAGAAATTGGGCGGTCTGTTTTGAAAACTGGTGAACACCCCCTTTTGCATACTCGGCCACATTTTCTTCCCCCCCCCCCCTGTCTCCTGCATTTCCCCCCTCCCTGGGAAAACAGGGACAACAAATTAGCCTTCTTTTCTCAGCTGGGCCCGGGGAGGAGGACACTTGGACAACCCTCAGAGTGTCCGCCTGGAGTTCCCATGGACCTCTCTTGCCCCTTCCCCTTTCAGCCGACAAGGAAGCAGTCATTGTGCCAGCACCTGTCTCTGAGGAAATTGGTAAAAGTGATGGCTTTGTTAGCCATCGCTATGACAACAGGAGAAAAGAACGGGGGGCCAACCGAGGATTGCAGCAATGCTGGGGTTGGTGAGGAGAAAGAGCTGGCCGGGGAGGAGGTGAGGGGGGGGATCTCGGGGATTGGACAATGGAGGAGCGGTTGCATCGTTTTGGCTCAACATGAGGGTGCAGTGATGTGTCTGTATTCGTATGTGTCTATTAGCTCTCTGTTGTCAGAGACAGTCGGTGTCAGTGACGCAGTGACATCCACCAGAGACGGCAGAAGTGCGAACAGATTAAAGCCAACAAGGTCAGCCCCATCATGTCCAGCAGATGCCCCTTCGCTCCCAGCACAAATCTCACTTTGATAGTAATTTGTTTCATGCTGAAGGGGAAAATTTAACATCCATCAGCTTTTATATTTCAACCTGAGTTATATTTAGGTAACAGAGTGACAAACGCTTAAAACTGAGTTATTTAACATGTTCTTTTTTGGGGGGAGACATGATAATCCACTACTTTTTAGATTATTTTCAAAATTTTTACTCCTACATCTTGCTTCTACTTTTAAAATGCTTTAAAACTATTTAAGAATTTTTTTAAACTTTTGAAAAAAAAGTATTTTATGCAAAAAAAAGAAGAAAAAAGCAATTACTTTATTTAAAAGAACAGATCAATTTCTACCGAAGGCATTTCCCATGTTTGGCCAGCAGATGGTGCTCATTCACTTGTTCTGAAATGATTCTGTTGACATTGTTTTTTTCTTTTTTTACATGATACATCATAAAATACTTACACATTATTATAAGAGGTTATCCACATCTGAATCATGAGCTTATGATGTTGGTTTTTTTTGCAACCATATAAAATTTTTACTTTCACTGCATTCATTAAAAATCACTAAAATAATCAGTCAGGTAACACTGCATTCTTCTTTTTTTTTACTTTAACACAATAAATAAATTATGCACAGATGCATTTAATACTGCTGTACTACAAAAATATTATTTATTATTGTTACAAAGAACAAAAAGTTTTTGGTCAAGAGTCTTTCTGACTCTCTGGTGACTAATGCTTGTTTTCATATTTTTGTGTTTTGCCAAAAATAACCTAAAGATAACTTTTTTAGGGTTTATTTGCATAAGTGAGTAACTCCCACCAATGGGGTTTTTCATGCTACCTTATTTTTACTTTAAAAAACAAACCTTTAATAGTCTTTATTAAACTAATTCTGTCCTGAGAGACTTTTACTGGGAAAACAAACAAATTGCACAACATATTATGTCTAAATGTGAGTGAGAAAAATGCGTTTGACAGTACAGTGGGCTAAAAAAAAATACGATGCAATTTGATACGGAAGTCCTTAGTTAGTGACCCTTGTTTGCAGCTCCTTCACAAACAGCTGGATCTGATCAGAAACCAAATCTTTTCATGAGTCATTTATTGAACTGGCTCAGGTTGAGGAAATGAGGATGGGCAGATGCAAAGGTTGCAAAAACATAACATCCAGTTCACAATCAAAATCATGTTGGAACTCTTTCTTAACATCGGCAGGATAAAAAATGGGATCCATCACTGATGCAATGTCTGCTAATAGATGTCTCAGTTCTGATGGGCTTTATACTGATGGTTTACATTTAAAAGATGGAAAAAAATGTCTAGAAAAAAGTAGGGGAAAAAATCAGAGCTTGCATTTCCTAAATATCAAAATCAGAGGACTAGCAAAGGGATTTTCAAATTTCAATTATATTCTTAGACTTATATATGGTCGCAGAAAAGCACTTTCTGAGGTGCAGGTGTATCAGAATTTTAGGAATGCCTGCAGAGGATTACATGCTCCATCACTGTTATTCTACTCTGTCCTTTTCTGTTGTGAATTTCTAATTATTCTCATCTCAAATGAAAACTTTTGAAGTAAAAAATGGATGCACGTTCTGTCTCTTTAATGTACACTACGCGCTCAGTAAAACACACAAACATGCTAAAAGATTTCAATGACACTCCGACACGTCAGGAGACAAACACCTCAACCTCAAACCTCATGCTAGGAGCAGACAGGACCACACATACTGTCTCACACACCAAATGCTCGGCATGCCATAAACATTTATTCTAGTTCAAGGGTATATCGTGTGTGTGTGTGTGTGAGCATGCATGCTGTTTTGACTGTGTGAAGAAAAGTGGAACTGCACATGTGGGCCACCAGACAGTGATCAAACAGGGCTGAATATTTTAGAGCTGCTGTCAATGAATAAATGAGAAAAAATATTGTGTTATAAAAAAAATGTGCTGACAAAATTTGTGAAGAGTCATGGTTTATTTGTTTTCTTTAACTTTTGATTTAATACCTACTAATAATTATAGAATTGGATTAATAAAATAAATTAATCGATCTGAATCAATCTAAACTTAATAGATCAATAATCGATCCATAAAAGTAGATCGATCTACCGCGAAATGCAAAAGTCTGCTAGCTAGATGCTATCGTACAACAGGATTTCACACAGGACGGCTAATGCTAACGCTCTTTTGAGGCTGAACAAACATTGCTGACTAAATGAACATCTTTATAAACTCACAGGTATCGATTTTTTAAACTCTTTTAAGGAAATATTTTCAAAGAAACAATCTGTGGTCTAAAGGACCGTTTTTTTAGCTCATAGTTTCTTCTTCTTCTAAAAATAAGGTGCAATCCTTTAGCACTTTCGGCTCCTAGTGGCCAAATGGAAACACCCCCCAGGAGAGGCAGAACAATTGTTGGAGCTTCTCCATTCGTGAATCCATGTAACACTGTATGGTATTAACAATCATTTTACATAATGTGAATTGTTTCCGATTAATATGAATATCTTCAAAATATTTATAGAGATTATTAATGTTTTTCTGAACAAATGTGTAAAAATTAGTAAACCGTGTAAACTTAACATTGAACTGAATTAAAAGGAAATAAAGAATAGAAAAAAATCGAAATTATAATCAGAAGACATAATAATTAAAGCAGTTCATCACAATAAGTGCTGACTTAATTCACAAAAAGGCTGCAATTAAAAAACATTCAGGAAATGTTCAGAAAACATTTCTGCTTGCTCCTTTCAAGACTAAAACTAAAATTTGGACCCAAACAATACAACTGATCTATTGTGTTTATCTGATTTTAAAATTAATTTCACTAATTAAACTGTTTCTTATCATTTACGTGATCATTTATGTTAGATTAATTGAGTTCCTGCATCTTTTGATTTTTTAAATCATGATGCTAAAACTTAAGTAAGTTCAGCAAAATTAGATTATATATTAAACGTTTTAATCCCAGGAATGTCACAGATTTAAATACTACTAAAAAAAAACACACGACAAAGTTACCTAACATAGGAAACTTTTGTTTGAATTGCAGAAGTACTAAAAGTATATATTTTTTCTATTTAAGAAACAATGATTATTTTCTTTTTTAATGTTTTTTAATCTAAACATCTCTTGTTATATCCAAGATTGTTCGCGGGATAACTTGCATCGTTACTTTTTACTTTTTTTTTTTTGTTCTTGTTCAAAAATAAAATTACATTAATTTTTTTTATTTATTATTTTGTTCAGAGACTCTAGCGTTTAAATTTTTTTAAGTTCATCTCACATTTTTGCTAATGATCTTATCAGATGTTTCTTGCTAAAACATGCAGAGCATTTTTCTATGTTTCATGCTTATGGAATACAAAGGCTGTCTGTGTGTTCTTTTGTTTATGTGTGTTTGGCCTGAGTGTTTCGGAGACCTCCCAGAGAGTACTGCAAACAGAACGTTGGTAGAAAAATACACAAAAACTGACAATTCAATGCTGCTGAGAACAATTGGTCAAGCCCTTTTTTTTTCTCTTTCTCTTGCTGTATTCTTTCCTTTGAACTCAATAAAAACAGCTCTGTTGTTACTTTTAATGCTACATTTTAAGATGTATGTGAACCAACTGTGAGGTCCTCAAGGAGGAACCTCGATCAAACAGAAAAGGTAATACATCCACGGTAGCGATACTCTGCAGTAGTTGACATACAGAAGAACAGAGCACACAGAAATGTTAAATCATCAGCTAAGCCGTTAAAAGTGGCAGATTACAGAGAAGAGTGCCCATGGCCATCTGAAGGGAGTTACCAGGATTTTCTTCTCTGCTCTTCAAAACCCAACCCAGATATTTCCTGGTTCTGACAGCACTTTGGCTCTTCTGTATTTGAGAGAGAGAAAAAAAAAATATGACTCCAGCCACATTCAAGTGAAAAAAAAGAATGGATTTCAAGGTCTGGTGACACGGATTGTTGAAATTTAGGGAGGCAGAAGACTTGGAAAACATGCCTCATGTCATGGCTGTTTGACATTTGGAGGCTGGTTTTAAGTTGAATAAATCCAAACAAATTTGACTGGTGCTACACAGCAAATCAGAGCGACTGTCATTCAAAGCCAGTACAAACGACGCAGTCGGAGAGTTCAGTTTTTTTGCCATAAAAGAAATGCATGGGCCTCTGCTCTGCTGCAGCGCAGGGAGACATCTTTATCTCTGAACTGTGAGTGTATGTTCATTTTGGCCCTGACCGAGCGAACAGGCTGTTATGGTTTCCACAACAGCGGTTAGGGCCCCACAGCGCACCGGCCCTGGAAGAGCCCTGAACACTAACCTCAGTGTGGGTGTGGGTGTGTGTGTCTGTGCCACTGCATGTCTGAGACCACATATGAGCTTCTATGTTCTGCAATACCCACCTCTGAACACTGAGCATCGCATCAAGCACACACACACACAGATGAATGCACACTCACGAACAATCTCGCTTGGCTCCGTGCTCTTCCTTGGTGGTCTGTGCTGCAAATGTTTATGATCTAAACCATGCTAATCCAACTGGCTTGTTTCAGTGAATTGAGAATGATTTACAAGATGCTGTAGCATGGCCAACAAGAGGAAGTCTCAGGAACTCTCATGGCTGCGTGTCGAGTCAATCTGTGATCAGACGTGGAGAAGTGTCTGCACGGTCCCATAAAAGCTGATGAAAAACAAAACAAAAATGTCCCCAAAACATTATAATCACAGATCCCTTCACTGATACATCGTTTCAATCAATTACCATTTAGAGGCATGAAAGACCCACATCAATGAAAATTCAGTTTTGATGTTTTTAACATGTTCATTAAGGATTTTTCTCATGATGGATTCAAAATCACTTTTTTTTAGCTTTTGTGTGTTATGTTTATTCCTTATAAAAACAACACCAAAGCGGTATTTTGCTCCATTTACGCGTTCCTCTAAAACTTTCTTCTCTGAGCACCAGCCCCTCCCAATCTACAAAAACAAGTGGGTCTTCACATTGTGACATCATAAAGTGTGGAACAGCCCCTTCCAAGAAGTGGCACTGCCCACAGGCTAATCAGACGGCAAGCGTTACAGCTCATGTGCAACTGCCGGCCGGAGTCTTTACGTTACTTTAAAAGTGCAAAAGGAAATCCCACTGCAAACAATCACACACAACCTCTGTGATCTAGCCTTTGCGGAGCTGCAAATCCGTTTAGTTGGGTTGAATTTTTGCTAAACCCCTGCGAATGGGGGAGGTTACTGTACATCATATATAAATGGCGGGTTATCGTGTAAACCTACTTGAGTTTGAAGTTTCGCGAGGTCGCAGCAGAGCCTGTGACTGCAGTCATCCCATAGCCAATGCAAGTCATCTTCCGTAGCAAGACCGCTCCCGCATCGCGCCTGATCACTTGCAGGACACACTAGCCTTGTGAGTCCGAGGTAACACAAATACCAACTTTCTCTACGGAGCTAGCAGTGATCGGCAAAATGTTTCACTTTATACGCACATTCATCTTTGCAAAAGTTTGTGTGTTGTTTGTTTTTGTGGGAAAAATGCAGATACGCTGAGAAGGCCAGTTCTAGGTTGTTCTTATGAAATGGACGGCATCCACGAGGAGCGAAAGGTGGTGATTTAAAAAATGGCTCGCGAAAGCAACTCGTATTTCTTTAAAAACTTGTTTTTTCTGAGTAAAATCTGGCTCAAAACTTTACGATAGGATAACTCTAATACTGGATGCTGTTTTTGTTGCACCGATAAAATTACCCTCACCACAAATAAGTACACTTCAAGTACATATATTTTTTTTAAGTATATTTAAGTATAAAAAACTACATTCTCCAAAGTGTACCAAGTGCACTCAAAACAGTATATTCACAGCAAATCGGGCAGTGTACATTTTGTGCCATAGGAGTAAAGGTTACACTGAATTCGGTGATTATTTGGGTCCAAATTACTCCTATGGAATAAAATGTACACTGCCCGATTTGCTGTGTTGGCAGTTTACGAAGAAATTAACTTCTGGGAACTAAAATTGCCTAGTTTTCGTTTTAAAAAAGTATACTTAAAGTAACCTTTCTGGTATAGTATTAGTTATCTACCAATAAACTGTAGGTTTACACAAAGCTTATTAAGTTTGAGGTATATAGTGTACAAGTTATTATTGTTTTAAAGTACAAGTTTAATACTGAAAATATCCCAAGAATACATCTACTCCACTTTTAATGCCGTGTAAGAGAATGTTTAAGGACGGTGACAAATATAGGCTAAATATATTTAGACTTGTATCATAATTCTCAGTATAATCCAAGTATACTTAACATGAATTTATGAACTTGTAAAGTTTATCTCTAATAAATGCCTGAAAAGCAAACTAAAAGTATACTATCTTAATTTTAGTTTTAAAAAAAGGATACTTAAAACAAACTGGAGTATACATATTTTGGGTGGGTTGTGAAGGGCTGTAAGCTAGCAAGACAGAGTATAAACAGAGGAATGATGGGATATCAGCAGCAGGGCTGAGTGGATAAAATCGATTAATCGCTTTGAATCGATTTAAGCTTAATAGATGAATAATCAATTCATGAAAATATATATCGATTTAGCACATAGAGCTAAAATCCGCTAGCTTGATGCTAACGTTTAATGGAATTTCCCATAGGGTGGCTAATGCCAACGCTCAGTCGATGTAAAAATACATCGCTGACTAAAAAAGCAGCTTTATATAGTCATAGGCATGAATTTTCTAAACTTTTTAAAGGTTTTAAAGTAACCATTTGTGGTCTAACACCATTTTTTGCTCATTCTTTGCTTATTCTTGAAAATTGTACTGCTACAACGAGCTCGCCACCTAGTGGCCAAACTGAAACGCCCTCCAGGAGAGCCAGAACAATATTTACAATGTTAATGATCTGAACATTTTTTTAAGAGTTTCTCCTTTAGAGAAACCATGTAACATTGCATGATATTAACAATAGTAATGTTTCACTAATACATTTTACAGTACGTGAACTGCATCAGATTATTATGAACATATTCAAAACATATAGTAGATTATTAATGTATTTCTAATCAAATTTGTTAACAATCTAAACTCAAAATTGAGTTGAATCAAACTGAATTGAGAGGATCAAAATAATTTTTAAAAATCAGAATTGAATCAATCCAGGCTCTTGTGAATCGAATTGAATAGTTTCTGGAAATTATTATCAATACCCAATCCTAACCAGAAGACATTTACTTCCAAACCAAAAGTTTTACCCACAACTCAAATGCAAATTTCTGAGGAAATCTTTCCAAATATTTGTCTCAAAGATGACGCTGGCTGTTTTATTTTGGCTAATAATTAAAAGATCTCTGGGATCAATTTTACAATAGATTAACATATAGTTGGAGTGGGACTTGAAGAAGAAAAAAAAACACCTTTAGAGCTGTTCTGACAAAAAAAAATCTTCAAAAACATGTAGAAACTGTTGATAGCTTCCTGCAACCATCTGGTCCTGTAGGAGTAATGGCTTTGTGTTTAGTTTTTTTTCCATACATTTTTCTTCCTTTCTTTATTTTATTTGTCTGTATTTTACAAATACATCTGGCCTTGAATCAGTGAAAAAGCAGGAAGTAAACAAACTTTGTTTCTGGGCATAAAGATTTGTGTATTTCAAAAGGACAAACATTTCAAGTACAATCCGTCACAGTCTGTCTGCCATATTTTTTAAATATACATCAAATAAAGCAAAAACATTTTGTCATAGCATCTACTTTTGTGTGGTCAGTTGTTGCTCTGGTGGTATTGTCATTTTTCAAAATGAGCTAGTTTTCATTTTGCCATGAATAAAACTGAAGGCAGAGTCAGACGTGTGCAGTAATGGACAAAATGTAACTATTTAACTTTATTTTTTTCACTTTATACAGAAAATTTAAATAATGTTGAAATAATCTGACTTTAAAATGCTTTTAAATGATCAGGAATTCGATTGAATAACATAAATCCGGATGTCTGAAATGGATTACCCAAACCCCCCTGATGGGGTGTTCTGGTGTTGGTTCTGGAGAGTGTAGGGCTGCTATGACAGCAGATCATCGGGCTCTGTAGGTTGAAGGGTAGAATCTGTTCTTGCAGGGCCCGCTGCCTTCCTTCTAAGGGAGGCACCTCCGCTCTGCGAAATGTTTTAGTGTCACAATAACCTCCACGTGAAATCCAAGCTGAAGAACGTTTCTCGGCCTGAATTGTTGACGTTATGGCTGAATTGTGTGTAATTAAATAGACAGTTGAAGTTTTTACTGGTGAGCCCGAGCAGTGCTCGTGGCTGAAGTTCCATTTACAAAGGGAGGGATCGCACATCCTCCAGCCACTGCTTAGTTTTATTCTTTTACTTCTCTAAATGGAACAAAACATTTATCATAAGTGTTTAAACAGATTCTAAAATATACCTGAGGGTTGATTTTTTTTTTTTTTTTTAGAAAAAAAGTATTTCAAATTTTGCGCATGGATACAAATTCAAAGATGTTTTTCTTGAGTATATTGTTTTATTATACGAAAAAGGGCATTAACCAACCAAGTAATATACACATTCTGATTAGTTTATCTTCAAAATGTTGAGTCTAAGAGCATCATAATCTAGAAAATAAACATAATTGGTTAGTTTGAATTCAATAAAGTGGACATTTTCATGCAGAATCACACAGTTAAATTTAGCAAAAGTGTTCAGATGATGAGAAAAGACAGATTACTGTGATAAACTTTTAGTATGAGGAAATACCTGCTCTGTTTTAGAAAGGTTGAATAATTGAATGAACCAACATTTTTGGATTATAAGATTGAAAATACTCTAAACATAGATTTACTATACAATGCACAAATCATGTAAACATGTAAGTTGTTTAAGTGATGCGTGTGTATAGACTAAAGAAAAAACAGGGCAACTATTGTGACTAGAGACAAAGAAGTGGTGTCTGTATACATGAGGATAGCTGCTTTAAATGCTCTTAGCTGTGAGCTTAACCAGAAATGTTTTATGAAGAAACTATTCATGAAAATATCTGTTAGCGCATGAGCAATCTTATTAGCCCTTTGTGAAATTCACATTTGCATCCTGTTAAGTGAGCTTTCAGTGGAAACAGCTTGCTTCTCTGGCGTAGTTATGTGCAGTGCCTCCCACACGTCAGCTCCCTGTGGTTAAGCAGCTGAGCAGTCATGTCTGTGAGCTTTTTAGGCTTCAGTTTGACTTTTATTGCAACTTCACTTTTCGCCAGATCCCTTTTTTTTCTTTTTTTTTTTTTATTGAGCGAGATGTCACCTGTACTTTGACAAAACCTTGTAAAGCTTGTGCCTGAACATGACAAATGGAAAGGGTCTTATAAAAGTTAAAATTTGAGAAAATAACATGCATGCATTTTCTGCTTTAAGTGAAATTTGTTGGCAAAGTAGTATTTTTTTTTTTTCAGTGAATGAAGGATATTTCCAGAAATGTATGTGTCAACCAAACAAAGTGACTTAAATAAACCATTTTACTCAAAACGTCTAAAATATAAACATATCTATTTGGTGATGGAACCATGTTTACATGAACATACTTAGAAAAAAAGCTACGTTTTTTAAAGTTACATTTATAAGTGTTGTGCAGTTTACCAGAGTTCAGTCAACCAGTATATTTCATTATGAACTTTTTCAGTAACTGGCATTCCCAAATCTTTGAGGGTAAGTATTGTTGTTTTAAGGGGGGAAAACAGCTAAGGTGCTTTGTCTCTTTGTCCTTCATTTCCTCTCTCCTTCTCTTTCTCTAGTTGCTTGCCTGGTTTTGAGCAAGCCATAATGAGCAGTCAAGCTCATCTCCTGGCTAGAGCAAACAAAACCAAAGCCACATTCCCCAAGCTCAATTTGCTGTTAAGTTTCAGCTTTGTGAATTGCGAGTTTTCAAGCTTGAAGTGTGGAGCAGTACATGGGTGGCTTCTTCTGGCTGGTAGTCTGCTCACACTACATTTGGTTTCTGAAACCAATGCATTCCACCAGAAAAAATGTAAAAAATATATATAATTTTGTTTTTATTTATTTTATTAACATGCATTTGTTAATGGTATGTTTTATTTTCACAACCCGAATGTAATGCGGTGGGTGTGAAAGCAAAAACTTTGGTTTAATGCATTGTTAATGAATTCCACTTTGATTCATACAGTTGTTTAAAGTATTATTATTATTATTATTATTATTATTATTATTATATTATTATTATTATTATTATTATTATTATTATTATTATTATTGTTATTATTATTATTATTATTATTAAGCAGCAGTAGTAGTAGTTTTTTTTTTTTACTAAGAAACGGGACTAGCTGTAGGAACTACATTGCGGCGGAAACTGTTTATCTACGGATGACTTTCACGGAACACCTCAATGTGTCATCATGCATTCTAGGTGTTAGCTTGTTTTAAGCTTTTGCCGTAGAAGATTTAACTGTTTATCTTTCTTTTAATCAACATTCCTGTCGGATCCGATCAGATATTTATCTTCCAGGAGTCATATTTAAATGAATTTAATTTAACTGCAGAACAGCGGGAACTTTGAAGGCTAGTTGCTAACAGTTAGCCAATTGCTAACAACACTGAGTGGAGCAGACTTCCATGCGTCCGCTACTCCTTTCCCCTCCACGCAGGCGATCAAAACTACTAAACAAGACCTAGACAGGTATGTAGAAAGTTCACTTGTAATATTTTGGATATTTCTAAGTCTATAATAGAATTATTTGTAGCAGAATGGGGTGTAACCCGTCAGAAAAGCATTCTGGTAGCTCCTTAACACTACAGCTTTGCTGTTGAATGCTGCACTTGGTCAAGATGCTTCTTCCTCCTCAACAGTGTTTTAAACTGGTGATTCAACATTTTTCCTTTTTGTGATACCTTACAGAAAGAAAACTGTATTTACTTAACACTTAATTTATGACTTTTCAAGCTGTCACTGACAATAATGGCTATTTTGCATTTCCATAATTGCAAACATTTTAGTTCAAGTTTATTCAGTTTTAGAGTAAATTAAAGGCAGTAAATTAAATTTCTCTATCAGATCTTTGAAACAGACATTTTGATTTTAAGTATTTTCTTATTCAAAGACACAATAAAATTGAAATAAAAACGAAAACCAAACTATGTATCAGTATATATTTGAAAATTTACTTGTACTTTTTAATTTAAATATTCTGAATGGTACTTAGTAGTTTATAACAGTAAGCTTTTACTTCACTTTTATTGTCATTTTTTTTGTTTCAATTTCTTTTATCGAAACCCTAAAGATTAAATTATTCAGTTTGATACAGAACCAAAAAGACACACAAATAAACAGATGTTTTATTTGTACACATTTGTCTCACAGAGACATCCTTAAATAGGATTTTAAGTTTAGTCGTGGATATAGGTTTAAGTTATTCTGCAGACTACATCAGTATCAGTGTCTTAAAGGATTCTTCTCATTTTTGTATTAACTGCCTCTTATGCTGTTTACAATCTATTCATTTTTCTGTAAAAGCGCCAAATCAAACTGAAATTAAAGCATATATGTATATTTTTTATTTAATCCAGTGGAGTTTATTAACAGATTAACTCAGTTCAAGCAACAGGAAGATATTTTTATTTTCTTGAATGATAAAATGTCTTCTTAAGAATTTAAATACATGGTTGAAGTTCTGGCTGCTTTTTGTTGTTGTTGTTGTTTTTTCTCTCAGTTGAAAAGCATCACTTGGCTTTTCTCACTAGCAGCTGTGTATTCCCAAAACAAATTATCATTCAGCTCCATGTATTGTCCTGTAGCACTGAATTAGTTGGAGAAATTCTGTATAACAATTCAGTATTTATACTTCAGAGAATCCAGAATGAAAGTTTTGAACACCGATCATCAGTTTCACCCTTGTCCTTCTGCGTTGGGGTTGCTTATCTTCCATATCCCTTTGCTGCAGACATCATGGAGCTCCAAGCGGTGTTGATGGCGGCTGGCGGTGGTTCCCGGATGACTGATTTAACTTACAACACCCCTAAAGCCATGCTGCCCGTCGGCAACAAGCCCCTTATCTGGTATCCCTTGAACTTGTTGGAAAGGGTGGGATTTGAAGGTGAGAGCAAAAGAGCACAAACAATTACAATAACAGTCAATTCGCTGTTCCATCTGCACTCTTTCACCATTTTTCCTACTTTCAGTACATTTGCTTGAGTGTTTTGACATTATTTATGGAAAAAAAAATCAATTGGATGTAAATGCTCACTCAGTTGAGTTTTATACAAAATTACTTAAAAATGATCAACCACTTCTTTATGCATGTTTAATAATACATTTGCTATCAGTGACAAGTTAAACAAATAACTTACACCTTCATATCTAACGATCAACAACTTTATATCCTGCTTAACAGAACATTTTGTATTCTTTATTCTCATTTAAAAAATCTAAAATGATGAAATTAGACAAAGAAGGTCGGCTTATAATTAGGACAGGGTTATGATTAAAATTACATGTGGCCAACATGAATTACCATTGGTTTTTGTTCTTTGTCACCTAAATACGTGTGAATAACTTCGGCCCAAAGCAAAAGTTTTGTGTGAATAGAGATAAGATGGTAAAATCTATGATGATGACAATGACTTATTAATGAATGTTTAATTTTTTAAATATATCATTTAGATTTTTTTCGTCACTGTTGTTTTTTTCCCACTATCTTCTTGTGTTTAATAAATTAAAGGAAAGGTTTATCTGTTGTGTGAACATACTCAGTGTTGCACCCTTTTTTGCTAAAAAAGAAAATCTCCTTGTTGATCTGCTTATTGTAAAGTTGACAATTCCTGTGGTTGCAGTAGAAGCCCAAACCATCACCTTTCTTCTGAAGTATTCTTACCAGTTTTATGTTATCTCAGTCTGCCATATTAACAAACTTCTCCAGTGGGTGCTGTTTGTCTAAAAAAAGACGTTGCAAAAGTTTAGTGGCTTTTTAAAATTTTACTCGAGCTTAAAATGTATGTTCAGAAAGAATAGGTTCAAATCTTTTTTAAAAAAAATGTAATTTGATTAAAATGTCTCGTTGTAAGCAAATTATAGAATTGGGACAAGATGTGTGGTCATGTGACTCAGATTGTAATTAATTGATTTAAATCTCCAATGTTGACACCATCTCGCCATGTTCTTGAAACACATTGGTCTTTCCTGACATTGAGAGTATTTTGTTTTAACAGTTCTGACAGTTGCTACAGTAATCAGTAGAGCTAAAGATTCAACTGTCATATGCCAAAAAAAAAAAAAAACTCTGTTCCTCTGCTCATTTAATCACTTCTGGATCTACAATATAAAATAAGAGGTTTGCAGAAAATTCTCCCTCTGTTGGTTGGTATGGATTAAAAACTATTACAGAGACAAAAAAAAAAAAATTTTTAAACCCTGACCTGTTGAGTACAGTAGTTTTTTTTTTTTTGTTTTGTTTTTTTTAAGTTGGTCCTTTTTTTTCTATGTAGTGTTACAGTTCACTTAATCCGACAGCTGTCTTTTTAAACAGCTTCAAACAGGAAGTCAAAGTGTTTTTTTTTCTTGGCTCTAACATTTAACTTGTCAAACTTATACATCTAAAGTCAGTTTAGAAACGTTTTACTTTATTTTTTTTCTTAAAACCATCAGGCAGTTTGGCCTTAAAGTAAATTTGCTTTAATATAAAATAAAAGTTATCTTTGATAAAAAGCTTAATATTCATATATTACAACATTTTCTGCAATTAAATGTGTTTTAAATAATATTCCATCCTTGTTTAAACATCACTTGGATGCTTCTTATACTTTTAATTACAATGGCAAATGTAAAAGCATGCCATTTTTTTCTTTTTTAAATAATTGATTCAGAAACCCTCAAAAGGGTTGGTTATTTCTGCAAAAAATACTGAATCGATTCCAATTCTATTCACAAGATCAGGGTTTAATTCATGAATTACCGTAGTTTCTAACATTTTTCAGTCATTTTCTGTTTTGTGCTTTAGGCAGGAAGGGTCTCCGGTGGCAGAGAGGGTTGCAATGGGTCAAAAAGGTCACTCTGTCTTTGAGTTTATTGTTTTATGGAGATGATATGCAAAGTTTTCCAAAATTGATTTAATTTTATGTAAAATCCTTTTTGTATGGATTTACAGGCCCTAGAACAGAGGTCCCCTCTTCATTAGTTTGTTCTCCCGCTCCTGCAACGACTGACCGCAGATTAGACTCAACAGAAGATGTGTAACATTTTACTGCAAATGCTGAAGGAAAAAAATTGCATTTTAAAAATTTATATTAGTATGTTGCTTCCCCTTTATCCAACTAAACCATTGAAATCGAAATGTTTATTTGCCTCCTTGTATTTATTGTGCAGAAGGAAAATCCTGTGACCTTATTTAAACATTGAAGCATTAGATTAAACTTAAAATTTATGATCAAATTCAAGTAATTCTTATTCTGACCTGAAGCTTATGATGAATAAGTTTGCAGTCACATTTGTTTCCACTGACAGATATAAATATCCACATTTGCTTTACAGAATTGATATTTTGTGCTGCAGGTTTTTAAATGTACGCAGTATTTTTCCTGCAGACTGTTGTTCCTGCCAGTAAACTGGACTGTTCACTGTAAAAGCCTGTAGTTTCCTTCTCACCTAAATAAGAGTTGTTTTCTATGCGTAATCATCCTGTGTGGCCGACAGTTTACTGGCTGCAGCCTGCTAACCGAAGCTATGCAATTAGATTTTACTGGCCTGTCACAGCTAGAGTGAAGAAATCCCCACTAGAAACTATTTTATGCAGATGGAGCTGAGTAAAGTAGACATTCTGGTATGAGTTGATTCATATGTTTTGAAAATGTTATTACAGTATCTTCTGTTTCTGAGAGCTTTTTTTCTCAGCTGAGATAGAGGAGAATAGAGGCAGATAAACATTTGAGTTAATAAAAAAAATATATATTTTGTTTTTCCCCCAGAGGTCATTGTGATCACCACAAAAGAAGTCCAGAAGATGATGAGCACGGACCCTAAAGTGAAGGTGGACGTGAAGATGAAGCTGGATGTGGTTTGTATCCAGGAGGATGCAGACATGGGCACCGCTGACGCTCTCAGACACATTCAGCAGAAGATTAAGGTGTGTTTGTATAAATTCACGAGTCATCCAATCTTATCGCTTATTTAAAATAATTTTTCACATTTTTAATTTTGTTTGTTTGTTTCTGATCAGACAAATAAGAGGAAAATCACATTTTTTAACTGCTCATAGGTTAGAGGCTTTTGTTTATTAAGATTTATACTGACTGTAGGAAAACAAAACAAAAAAAATATTTTGTGAATAAAGCTGATTTGCTGCTGTACACAATGATTTTAAGGTGTAACAAGACGCAGTGGCTCCCAACCCCTCAGCAGCGGACCAATACCGGTCCATGGGTCACTTGGTACCGGGCCAGAGACAGAAAAAAAAGAAATACATGCGCTATCTTAGACTATTTCATTTGTTTTTTGTTTTTTTTTTTTAACTTGAAGGAAGTTTTATTTTGGAAAACTGCCGGATTCTGTTGACAACATCTTTCCATCTTGGTCGCGTGATTTAAAGCGGATACCTGGATTACGGATGTAGACTAAAGCTAACAAAAAGTAAACAATAAAATGTATTTGGAAAGTTTTTTTGATGACAAAAGAGCCATTGAGAAAACCGAAATAAAGCCTTTGACTTCAAAGAAAAATAAACCTGCTGTTTACAGTCATCTGTTAAAAAAATACTGATATTTTTAGGCTCTCTTTAGACTATCCTTCTTATAGAAACATTTTATTTTGAAAATAGGTTTTCAGCTAGCGGAAGCTTAAAAATGCTAACTTCATGAGGTTTGGTCTAAATAACTGATTAAAAAGAATGATGTCAGAGTCAAAATGTTGATTAAGAATTGCAGCATGAAAAATCCTGTTGTCTACATTAAAAGCAAACATCAATGAAGACTATAAAAGATAAGCTCAACAGTCATGCTGGTGTTGCAGGTTGTTTTTCTACCATCCGATAGAAAACAGGCTGATCCGTCTCTTGTGAAGTTTTACTTTGGGTTTTTTTGGATTACCAGTTTCTGTTCCGTTTCCATGCTGAAACACTTAACCCTTATGCTATCTTATGGGGTCCAGATGACCCCACCCTTATATTGATGTGCGATCCCTCCCATGACAAAGGTGGACAAAAATTGACAGGATTTTATGATTAACCAGTGAAGAAAAACAAAAAAAATGATTTAGGGTTTGGTTACCCTTTAAGTAAACTTCTGTCATGGTCTGGGTAAATACTCTATTCTGATTGGCTGCTGGGTCTGAATGTGGATCTTAAAGGAAGTTCCACTCAAATACCCCAGATGTTAAATGTGTAAAGTTTCTTTTTGACAGCCCTAAACTTAATAGAATTGTTTTTATTTATTATTAAATTGCTAATTTAAATAAAATAGTGCTAAAGTTCTAACCTAATTAGAACGTATGTCTTATCCTTATACCCAGAGCAATTTTGACCTAAAATATTGCAGGGCTCCTTTAGAGGCAGTCTGCAGTTTCTCCTCTAATGTGATTTAAACTTTTGGGGTTTTTCAGTAAATGGGAGGGGGGGCTCAAATACTATTAAGTATTTAAGAATATGAGATAGTTTTTTGTCAGTACGTTATCATACACTTTCCTAATGGAGTTTTTTTTTAGTTCCTTTAAAGATTTGTTATTTTTGCCTTAGATTTCCTTGATAGATGCTCGGTATGTCAACATGTGTGCACACCAAACGTCTCTCCTGCTCCTGCATGCTCCCATTGAGAAGCGTTCAGGTCCTAATCCCTCAAGCATCTCGCTAGATTAGAGGCATTGAGTTACACACGCTCACACACTGCAGGGTGACGAGTGAAGAACTCGACCAAATCGCAGCGTGGAGATCCATCCATCTGTCAGACTCATGCATCAGCACTGAAAAACAGCCTCGCGTCTTTGTGCAAACACCCTCCTATGAGAGGATTTGGTGAAAGCTATCAAACAAAATGCTTACAGGAATCAGTGTAAACTGGAGGGACGTCATTCCTGCTGATTGCTGAAAAGAGAGATTACTAGCGGCATATTTTATTTTGTTCCGACTTCAAACAGTTAGCTGCTCAAATCCAGACGGATGCACTGATTAATGCTCCGATCTTTCACAATAAGCTCAACTAGTGAAAGGAGGTCTTTGCGAGCACTTTGTGCTTTACGTGCTTCAAGCCTTTTGACATTTCCATTATTTTTCCCGCCTGGTAAAATGAGTCAACATAAGCCAGCAAAACAAACTTCTCTGTAAATGCCGTGATTCAGAGGTTCATCTGTAGCAAAGGCACGTTAGTCTTCTAGTAAAACTTGAATGAAGAAGGGCTTGAGAGACAAAGCGCCGGATTTTCATGGGAGGAACTCAACAAACATGCAAGACTCAACGTATTTCTTTCCATCTTTTCCCTCTTCTTTTTTTTTTTTTTTAACAAGCTTACTTTACACTTACCATCCATCTCAGGTACAATATGCTAAAAGTATTACAATAAAATCCCTTCGACATCATTAATTGATCAAAATAGACATTTTGGGGTCTTAGAATTGCAGTTTTGGAATAAAAAAAATACTATCAACTAAAGCTTTAAAAAAAATCTTGTTTATGAGTTTGGGGTTGAAATTGGTCACCATTTGGACAAATGTGTGACTCTTTTTTTTTTTTTTTGTTTGTTGTTGTTGTTGTGTGTGAGCATCAGTGTGTGTGGTCCTGACCTGTCCACTGATCCTGGCTGTTGAAAGGCCAAAGTGTCTCTGTCTCTCCAGCTGACTCCACTCCGCTGTCGCCTCCGAGTGTGTGCCTGTGTGTGGCCCATATACAAGCACATTTTTGTCCATTGATGTCTGTGTGTATCTGTTTTTTTTTTTTTTTGCGCTCTTGTTTCTGAACATGTGTGCACGCTCGTCAGTGCGCGATAGAGAGTGGGTGGGTGGGGGGGGGGGAAGCTGAAAAACCTGAGTCTGTGTCAGTTGATGTCCTGCAGACGCATCCAGCTTCGCCGTGGCAGCTTTCTGTCGCCAACAACAGGTTACGGTTGAATTTAAATTGAGGTCAACGGGGCGACCCTTCGCTGTCTCTCTCAGTTCCGCACACAGAAAAAGAGCCCAGTTTTCATTAATCAAATTACAGACATTTATCTAAAAATCTGCATTTATTTGAAAACCAGATGTCTCGCTTCTCTGTAGGTCCCTAAATGATTTCTAAATGTACATGTGAAAGACTGGAAAAAGACCTTATCTTGTACATTTGATGCTATATCAGTTTCAAACCGAGCCCTAAGTTGAGTGGTTGCAATTTAAAAAAGGATTTTTTTTTGCTGTTTTTTTTGTCATACAGAAATCACTTATTGAGCCAAAAACAAACCCATGACCTAAAAATCCATTAATCTCATAATATACATTATTTTAGCCTCACTTTTGATCATATTTAGAACATAGGAGACATTCTCTCTCTATAAACACAAATATTCTTTAATTTATTAATAAATAAAACTTCACAGTTAAGTTTGAATGACCAAAATATGACAAAAAACGTTTTTTTCACACTCGGATTGTATTACAAAACACAAATCAAACTGTGTTTCCATCCATCTGTTTCAGTTTTTGTAGTGCTGGCTCGTGGTGTTCCTCTCCGCCTGGTTCTGTTCTTCCTGTCACAGACAGAAAAACAATGTCTCTGTCATTAAAGCTGCTGGAGCTAATGGTGGGATTAGTTTCTATGCTGACAGCATTCATCACTGGACAGGCAGATGGATACCACAGACACACAAATGGCGGGCACGCCCATGAAGGAACACACACGCACAAGTGCAGACATGCGGCTTCCATTGAAAACCACTGATCAGAGTTTCTGTTTTTATTTTACTTTCTTCTGCTGGTGTTGAATTATGATTTGTCACTTCGAGTTCATAAGATGCATCTTTATCATGAAGGCACATAGAACTTTTGGCTTTGTATAAATTATGTTATCATTGTAAAACTGAAGTTCAAGGTTGTGAAAAGAGTTTGACATGATTACAACACCTTTATTTGTTAATCCATTTTTTACAGATATTGTAAATTATTGACATGTAGCAGAAACTAAACATATGTTGTTTGTGTTTTTTTTTGTTGTAGTGTTATTTAATGTAATTTAAAACTTTTTTTTCTTTTTTTTTGGCTGCTTTTATTGACTCCTTGATGCTAACTTTCATAAGATTTTACCACTAAAGGATAACAAATAATATGTATTAATCAATTTGTTATATTTCTGCTTTTGTAAAACGGTAAAGTACAAAGCAGATAAAAATAATACTCAAAGAAATAATTTAATTTTTTTGCAGTTTCCTTGAATTTCATTAAACAATATTAAATGTATAGAGAGATAGACTTAAATTATTGGGTCTGCTGGTCGTTATTGTAAATAATAACTTTTTCTTAATATCTTACCTGGTTAAATAAAGATAAAAAAAAACCCAAAGAAGATAAAAGATAAAACAAATCGTCTAAAAATAGTTAAGATGTTAGATATAAATAAAAATATGAGTTTAAAATGATAAAAGGTCATTTATAATATGTACCACTATATAAAAGCCTCGCTGTTTGTTTAAAGATGCTGTTTGTTTCAAACCTGCAGACATATTTGACATCATAGAAAAATGCGTTTTTTGTCTCCAACTTCTCAAACTGCGGAACATCCTTGTTGTGAGCTCGACTTATAATCAGACCTGATAACATTTGGAGGTGGCGCACCATGATTTCGAGGCCTTTCAGGCCCACAATGCAACGCTAGCCATGCTAATGAGCAAAGCCCATGAATTCACAGAGACTGTCCCGGGGCAGAAGGGCAAGAAAAAGACCGGTAATGAGGAAAATTAGCCACTTTTGCTAATGCAGATTTTTTTTTTTTTTTGATGATGATGATGATGCACGGATAATAACTGTTGCATAAAAAAGGTCATGTTGTCCTCGTGTCACTCCTTGTCTGTTGTTGTAGCCGAGCAGAGAGACTTTGTGGGTGTGGATCAGTCGGGACAGCGGCTGCTCTTCATGGCCAATGAAGCAGACCTGGAGGACGGCCTCTCCATTAGGAAGTCTGTCATTAGAAAGTAAGTCGAGCAAGAGAGGATGACAGATTCGACAAAGCATGCGCAGTTTTGAATCTGCAAAGATGTCACGTGAATTCTTAACCAGATCTGTTTCGACGCTCAGGATGATCTCACCGATTTTAAAATGTTGAAATGCTAAACGTATACCTTGTACACTTAATACAAGTTGTTTTTCAACTGCATCAAGGCTTCCACTGAAGGTGGGGATGAAGTTTACCTACAACAGTGAATTCCCATGCTGGATTGTCCTTTCTCAATGCTAAAACACACAGAAGTGTGAGAGCGGGTGTTTTGGAAGCTCGTAAATACTTCATGGAGCCAAAGTCACTGTAAATTGTGACCAGAACAGCTGCTCGGCCGGCTCTGGCATGCAGACTCGCATGTTTACCTGCTTTTTGTTTGTGTTTGTTCTTTTTATTTTTGTAGCTGTTCATCCAAGTACTTTTGTGTTCATTACCTTATAGAACTTTCAGGAAATTGAGCATCTTTTCATTTTGCGCTGCAGCTAAATGAATCTTTGTCAACATAATTTTCCTGTATTTTGTGAGTTCACTGTAAATTTTATGGTAACTGGAGTATACTTTCACAGCACTTCTCTACCTTCCTCGAGTACCAAAGTGCCTCATAGTCACAGTTCCATTAAGCTACACATACGAAAATACACAGAAAATGACACAACTGCTGTGTGTTTGTGATTTTAATAACCGATAAGAATCAAAAATTGCTTTGCAATTTTCTTGACTAAGTCTTTTTTTTTTTTTCCTTTCCAAAATGTGTACTGTAATGTGTTAATCCAGTCTCATCTTAATCTTATAAAACCATCACTGCTTTATTTTCAGTTCTTCATGTTCATATTTGTTCGGTTACTTTTCTCTTTTGAAAGCAATCCATCATTATTGATGTCCCGCCCATTTGATCACCATCTAGTTGACTGACTGTTCAGCGTATGAGCTGCTGGCTGTTTGCATTTGTTATATAGAGGTGAAACCCCAAATTAATTTGAATTCAGCAAAAATTGTACATACAGACTAGTTTGAGATTTTACAGTAAACTATTCAAACTTTGTAAACCCGACAAACTTTTTCTTTTTTTTAAAATAAAAACAGGTGTCCCATTAAAAATATTTTAATTGTCCTTAACATCAATATTCATTATTAAAGTTAGATACTTGGCTTAACAATGCAACAAAATTATTAAGTCTCCCCCAAACTTTTACTAAAAAGTTTTACATTTGGACAAATGGTAAATAGCGTATACTTGTAATCGCGTTTTTCTACCTTCCTCGAAGGCCCAAAGGGCTTTACAGTTACACACTGGTGGTGGCTCCAGTGCCGAAAACTGCCAGCCTTCCACCAGAGACAAATTAAGAACATAAATCTAATTACATCCAACATTAATTGTTATCATTGTGCCCTAGTGAAAGCCCCGTCATGTGTCTGTTTTGCTTTCAAAATATTTCTCATTAAAGCTAAATTTTCTGGAGTTTCTAATACCTATCGCTTTCAAAATTCTAAATTTGTTTCTCTATTAGCTGGAGTGTGTGAGGTTATTATAAAGCAGCTTATTTGATTAAAATAGTAATAAACTTCATAATTTTATAATAAATTTATAAATGTAATTTCTACTTGCAGCAGTTGTGATTTAGATTTTATTTTCAAAGCAACACTCTTGCCATTTAAAAAAAAGTCAAATGTTTATTTTTTATTTAAACAAAAAACTAGTAAAAGTGTTTACTGCATTTGACTAGTCCAGGGGTGGGCAAACGTTTTGATTCAAGGGCCACAAAGGGTTGTCTGAAATCAGATGGAAAGGCGGGACGTGGAGCGAATGCATGGTGTGTTTCGGTGATCCACCTGATAAGAGAAAGAAAATAGTATTTGATTTGGACAAAAATTTGATTAAAAATAGATGTACTTTTTTTTTTTTTTTCAAAACTGTAGCTTTTTTTTTTTTTTTTCTTATTTTAGTGCCAATTGCAACAATAGTTTGATTTCAGGGAAAAGACTAATTATAGAAATGCTGCGTTCATGCAGGTGTTGGGATGATCGGAAAAATGACTGTCGGACTTGGAAAATATACATTAATGTTAAAAAAAACGTATTTTGTTGTTGTTTTTCTTACATGTATTTATTTTTCCTTACTTTTGTTTGTACTTTCTCTGATTGTGAATGAAGTGAATGAAGTAATTTTAATTTAGCAGGTGAATTTCTGTGAGACGTTTTGTGTACTTTTGAAAATTGAAATAATATTTCAAAAAAATCTTCAGACACTTTATAAATGCAGGGTAATTATCTGCATCTAAACAAAATTACATTTATTTGTAGTGCACAATCTAAGGGGAGACACCAGAAAATAAAGCAATAACAAAGTTTGCCATCATATTTTATTCCAGATTAGATATTTTGATGTCCACCCCTGGACTAGTCTGTTGGTGTTTCCATGTTTTCTCATTAAGATGTTGTCATTTGATAAAACATTTCTGACGGAAAAAGGCGCTTTCGGATGATTTTAAATCCCCGCTTGGATGAGTTTCAGAAAGTCTTTTTGCTCTAAAGAAAGGTAACGTGTTGGGGAAAAAAATTAATCAGCAAAAACGCAAAAAAAAACATTTTTTATCTGCAGTTAAAAAAAAAATAAAAATCCCTTCATACACATTTAGTTAGATAGTCTTATTGTTGTGGAGCATGGGGCATGGTCTGTCCGCTTGATTATGACTTATCCAGAATTTTTCACTGCCGGACTGCCAAACAGTGATGTCACAGGCCGGGTGTTCCTATAAATTTAACTTAACACCCATTCTGCTTTCACAGAGACGTACACCAGGGAAATGTTATGTGAATAAATACATTTGTTCATTTGACAAACATCCTCAGAGCAAGTCTGTGCACGAGGGACGTGGTGTTTTTTTTTTTAAATCCTTTTGAATGTAATACGTTTAAACAGATAAACAGACACACTCGGTTTGATTCATGGCTTCAGCATCTGGCTGTAAAATGTGTGTGAGCGAGCAACAGTCCTCTGGAGTTGCTCTGGTTACTGGAAAGTCAGTGAGAAAGAACTATGGTAAGAAAAGTGATAATATTTCAAACCTCTTTAGACTCTTTATAACTTCTGCCTGTTTCCTTCAGATCACACCGACCCATCAACCTATTATGATTTACATCTACTCTTACACCGAAAGTGTGGCTCAAAAACACATTTATCATCTTTTGAGCTGTTTTAAAGGCATTCTCAATGGTCTTTTAAACACGATTACCATGTTTTAAGCAATATCAAAAAAGTTGGGACATAGTTTCTGCAGAGTGACAGGAGTTTATTAGAAATTTGTCTCTGAGTTTAAGCAGAGTAGAAACCTTGTGACCACTCCAGTGTATTTTCTGCATCACAAATGATCCTCTTTCAAGCTGCCTTTTTTCATCTATTCCAGATTCTCAACAATTTAAAAAACAAAAAGCTCTGATATGCAATTTTCAGCTTCATTTTCTTCATTCTTTGTAGGATCCTTTCTTTAGCGGAGAATGGTAGTTTGCCCTCTCTCGGTGGGTGGAGTGCTCCTGCCTCAGGTGGAGGAGTTGGTTAATCTTTGGGTCTTGGTCCCGAGTTAGGAAAGATCGGAGCGGGTTGGAGCAGCATCTGCCGTTATGTGGTCGCTGCACCGGTTCATTGTGGTAAAGCGAAGCTCTCAGTTTAGCTCGGTCACTCGAACAGAGCTCCGTGTAGAACCGCTTCTCCTCCATATCCAGAGGAGCCGTTGAGGTGGATCAGGCATCTGGTCCGGATGCCTCCTGGACGTCTCCCCTGGGGAAGTGTTCCAGGCATGTCCCACTGGGCGGAGGCCCGAGGGAAGACCCTGGACACGCTGGAGAGACTGTGCCTCTCAGCTGGCCTGGGAACGCCGCGGGATCCCCACAGAGGGGCTGGAGGAAGTGGCCGGGGAGAGGAAAGTCTGGACATTTTAGCTTAGACTGCTGACCTGGTCCTGGGTGAGCAGAAGATGGATTTATCGGAAAAAGGCCACAAGAACTCGTTAAAAACAGAATTTTCATAGGAGTGGTCGTTTAACACCACCACCAAAAATTAAATTCAATCAACTAAATTCTTCCACTTTTGGTGTAAAACTGTGTCTTAAATCTTTGTAGAAATGCTAAAGATATGTTGTTAGTAATAAAAGGGGGGTATATAACTTGAAAAAAATGAAATTAATGGATATTGCTTAAAAAACATTGTGGGTATGTAATAAAGAGGTTAAAGCAAACCTTTTCAGCTCTTTCAGAAACAATGCACCCACAGATTTACTGTGGAATGATGGAGAGGGGCAGAAGAAGAAGACAGAGGGTTAAATGATTTTTTTCTTTTTTCATTGAAACCTGGAAGGATCGCATGGTTTCCTTTGGCTCACGCTTCATAAATGTCGCCGTTAAACTCTGGTCACTGAGTCTCTGTATGAGTGTGAATGAGTGAACGCATGGTTGCGTGGTCGTCGTTTCACATAAACCTGTTCGTGGCAGCATCAGTAGCTGGAAGACGACAATAGACAGACGTCTCTGTTGTCTCACTGTCATGTGAGCTCACGTAATGTAGTTTGTTGATTTAAAAGCAGATTCTGTACTTTTTTTATATTTTTTTCTCTCTGTCTTGCAGACATCCCAGAATGCACATCAAAACAGGCCTGGTGGATGCTCACCTCTATTGTCTGAAAAAGGCTGTGGTTGACTTTCTTTCTGAAAACAAGTAAGTAAAAAGGTCTAACTTCACCTTTAAACTTTGTTAAAATTTAATAAGTTACAAAAATAAGAACTTGTCAAGAAACTTTCATCCAAACAAAAGAAGCGTGTGCGCCCCTCAGTCCTACCGACTTGAACTCTCAATCCCTGGTTAATCTGTTGCAAGGGTTAAGCGCTGTTGCATGACTTTGAAAATGCGCCGTGAGCTGGGTATTCTAGCAAGGTGTTAATTTGTTTTACTATGTGCCACTGAGACACGCTGTTAGGCCTTTAGCCTCTGAGGTGAAGCAGTGGGACGGGAGGCGGCCCGGAGTCCAACCTCTTCAGGTGGACATTCAGCCTCAAAATATGCTGTTTCTTAAAATAAAATGTTAAGCAGTTTAAAATTATACTAGAATATAGAAAAATTAAAGTTCACTTTTTTCTTTTTTTATGGTAACGACACCGGGGCACAACCATTGAGCCTCTTAAATCGGGGGTGTCAAACTCAATCGCACAAGGGGCCAAAATCGAAAACAGACCTTAGGTCGCGGGCCGTACAGGATAAACATTTATTGAACACTCTAAAACAGCATTTTTTAAATGTTAAAACATTAACCTTAACATAATTATGAACTAGTATATAGCATTACCTGCGATGATGCTGAATGCTTCAAGCTGAATTTGGCCGCTAAAAAATGCTGATAGCCAGCTAAAAAAGTAGCTAAAGGCCAAATTAGCCTAAACTTAAAAACAAAATAAAAAAACTTACGATAGCTAAAACGGCTAGCATGTAGCTGGAAAATAGCTAAAATTCAAAATATTCTTAAAAACTGAAAAAAAAAGTCTAAATTAGTCAAAACAGCTTGCATGGAGCTGAAATATTAGCTAGACTTCAAATGCCCTAAAAAATCTTAGTAAATGCCAATAGTCCAAAAAGCAAGCAGAATGCCAATTTGTAAAACTTAAAAACCTTAAAATTGTAACTTTAACATAATTATGAACTAGATAGATAGTATTACCTGTGATAATGCAAGCTTAACTTGGCTGTTAAAAATGCTAGTGCTGATAGTTGGAGAAGATGCTGTAATTGATAGCTGAAAACACTGAAGCTGATTGTGAGCTAAAATATTAGCTAAATGCCAAAAAAGGCTAAAACACTAGAAAAAAAAAAACTTATGGTACCCAAACAGCTTGCATGATTTAGAAAAAATAACTAAACTTCAAAATATCCAGATAAAACGGAAAAAAGCCTAAATTAGCCAAAACAGCTAGCATGTAGCTGTCATTTTAGCTAAACTCCCAAATAGCCTTAAAAAATTTTAGTAAATGCCAAAATAGTCCAAAAAGCCAATTTTAAAAGCTTAATACTGTAACTTTTTGACATAATTATGAATAATAAAAAGGCAGGAATATTATTCCAGAATAAATCAATTTAAACCTTAAATATCTTTTAATATTTTAGTCTCCATAAAAATAAATGTCAAAATTATTCAAGTTGGAAATAAGCGCAAGATAATCGGGCCATTAATAACAATGAAATAAATTGATCTGGAGGGCCGGACCAGACCCCCGGGCCTTGACTTTGACACGTGCTCAAATTAAAGCAGATTTCTTACTTTTATGTGGATGGATGAGATTTATGCCTTTTATAAAGCAAATATAATTCATTATTCCCAGTTATTCTGGAAGTTCCTTGCAAATGATCCTCAAAAATGCACATGCAAAATCAAGATTTTTTTCAAATTTTTTAACGTAATGTTTACCTTAAATGTTTCTTTGATTGCACACTGTAAGGTCAAATCCTCATTTCTCATCCTCCCAGCAGAAGTAGATGTAAAACCTACATCAATCATTGCATGACTAATGCACCTTCTATTGCCACCATATATTACGTCTAGTTAGATGACTCATTCTTTTCTTTAACTTCTTTCTTGGACTTTCTTTTCAGTGCTCCTCTCAACCTCTCCTTCTTCATCCACGTTCTTTCTCTGTCGCTCGCTCGAGGAAAAGAAGTAGACAGAGTAACTGTTGTTTTTCTCCTGTTATTCACATGGAAATTCTAATCTCCCTTTAAAAGAGAGTAAGTGAAGGAAAGTTGAAGGGGGCAGGGTGGTGTGGGACGGTGGAGAAGAGCACTGATTGTGGTGCAGAGAAGAAAAACTGATGTTAATTTAGCAGAATCAGAGGTGGTCGTAAATGTTCCTCCTGTGTGCTTCTGTTTAAAAGTTGGCCAGTATTGATCACCGCTTTATTGAGAGCATAACAAAGTTGATGAGACTGTATTCCATTGGATATGCATACCCATTTACCAGTTGGTTAGTTAGCAGTTTAACTCCCAAACTTAAGTGATTTGAGGTAAGATGGCCAACCCACATTAGCCCCAAATGTTAATTAAAAATAAAAAAATCTGGAAATCATTTAGGCATCCACTTTAACGCTCAATGCCCTGACGCAGGTTGCATTGAGCACCTGCTGCTAATAAACAGTGGATTCAATTCTGTCATTAAATTAAAATGTTTAATTTTATGAAATCAAACAAAATACAAATTAATCATAAATTAAAGAAATAAATTATATTATTAATGTAGTGTAAATTTTAAATAAATAAATAAAATCTTTCAAGTCTTAAGGTCCAGTCATTGAAAAATATTCTCTGACTTTAAACTGATCTATGAACACACATAAAAGCTAATTGGCATTAGCATCATGCTATGCAACATCGTGGTCACTAAATCGCCACTTTTCATTGAACTTTCTGTTGCTGCTGAGTCCAGCAGGTTGCTCCTCCAGTTCTGACTGAATCCAGTTAAAAACCGCCAAATGGCGCACTCCTTCATCAGCTGAAACTAAATGTAACACAGAGAAGATTAGCGGAACTGACCACAGGGTGTTGGACCCTTCAAAATAAAAGTCTAGATAGATTCATGCTTCTATTGAGAAAAAGTTCTATTGCGATATTTATCATTATCGTAACTGACCATCCATTATATTGACTTTTATTTAAACAAAATTGTTGCAGTGAATTGGAAATTATGTATTAGTTGTTTCTGTGTTTCTAGTTGTTCATGTATCATAAGTCATACTATCATCACGATATTTATCGCTAATAACACATATTGAAAGTTCTCTTCATATGGTGCAGCCCTGGTGTTTGCAACAAACTAAATAGTATATATATATGCGTGTGTTCAAAAACAGGACAGACTTGGTGTTATATAGTCAATAAAAGAAGACATTACCTGTCAGAATAAAATCAAAAACTCGATGTTGAAGGACATTTATGTTTTCAGTTATCAGCTTGGATGTATTTCTTGCAGGAACAAAACTCTGACGTCTGCTTCACCTGTGTTTGGTGTTAGTTAAGTTCTTCTCGGTTCTCCTGTCTCAGGTCCATTTCATCGATCCGTGGCGAGTTGGTGCCATATTTGGTGCGTAAGCAGTTTTCCAAAACGACAAACAGTGAGAAAATAAAAGACGACTGTGAAGATCAAACCCAGAAAAAGAGCGACAGCTCTACAGAACATGGTAATCCACCGCACTGATCAACACTTGAAGAACACTAGTCATCTCTCATTTCTGAAAGGAAAATAAGTCAAATTCCTGTTTGTGTGTAGTTCTGCTGATTTCCATGTTTTTGTCAGAACTTTTCATCTCCTCACGGGATGAACCCCTCCTCCAGCGAGCCCAGGAACTCTCCTGTTGGAATGACCATCGTGGGGACATGAGTGAAGCTTACCACGGAGGAAAGCTGCGCTGTTACGTCCACATTATGGAGCAGGGACTGTGCTGCCGTGTTAACACGCTGGCTGCTTATATAGAAGCCAACCGCCTGGTTAGTGGCAGATGACTCCATTTATAGTCTGCTCACACACTTTTTCTGTAAAGCTACTTTTAATTCACTATATATTTTTACTCTTAAATGACACCTCTTGAAAAAAGGTTTAGTTACTTTATTCTTTTATTCATAATTAGGCCCCAAAGCTGTTTGAAGAGCCAGCAGTCCACCCATCGACAGTCATTTCTGAGAGATGTCAGGTAAATGTGACACATAAATTAATGTTTTACTTTCTTTTACTCATCCCCATTTCCGATTCTCCATATTGATTTCTACTCTTTTGTCTGATTCTCCCCTCAGATGGGATCAGACAGTATCATCGGAGCTCTCTGTCAGGTGGCAGATAAAACGTCCATAAAAAGATGCACGATTGGAAACTCCACTACAGTTAAAGAAAAGGTCAAAGTTGCCAACTCCATTATCATGCATGGGGTTACCATTGAGGAGGGGTAAGAACACACACATTTACACACAATTTGTCAACCACAGAATGTTCCTCAGAATAACAGTTCTGAAGTAATAAAGTGACACTCCTATTAGAAATTATACATACATGCTATGCTAATAGTGTGTGTGTGTTTGTGCATCAGGGCAGATGCTCTCCGATATGTGTGTGTCCGCTGATAGGAGGTGTAGCAGGTTTTGTTTTCTGGGTTCTCGCAGGTCAAACAGGGATCACGGCGTTAACAAAGCATGTATTGGTGTGCAGCCAGCCAGAGAGCAGCTCCAAACAAACAGAGCTGCTCAAGTGAAACCCAACGTCCGTGCATTTCAACATTTACACACCTGTGTCTAAGCTTCACACTGGTTGTAGAATTTGGGAAAAACATTTGAGGCCTAAATGATTCTCCCTGTTTTTAACTTTTTTGCTGTCTGTTTTTTGAAAGAATGTGTAAAAGCTTGCCTTAGAAATCAAGAGTTCAGATAAAGATTTACATAATTAAATTGGATAATATAAGAAATATATTTAAACGCTTTGATGTCTTTATAGATTCAGTCGTCAGAGTCACATTCTAAAAATAACCTGCGATCAGTGAAATTTTTACAAAAATTTTTTATGTTTAACAGCTGTAAAACCCCCGTTACTGCTCACTTTATACATTTTTCTCACACAGGCATGGACATTAACACACTCTTCTCTCTTGTTTAAACTCTCAAAGTTTAAATCTTCGTAGAAAATAAGTCCATTATGACAAAATAATAACAAGAATCTGGTTAGGATTGTGATTTATGTAAATTGAATGCATTCTGAAAAACAGGCACATCACACAGGGGATTGATTGACCATGGTCTACAGCCAATCAGGAGGCAGAACATAAGGCGCCGTTTGGAGAAAAAAAAGCTTGCAAAATTTCACTGGAAAGAAGAAATTCCACACTGAATCTGCAAAACGTCAAAGCAGCTTCAGGATTTTCCTTCACAGCTCTTTTCTGATTTATGAAAGACTTTGTGTTATATAATTCTGTCCGGGCACAAACTGCAATTATTCATTTTGACATATTCAGTTGACAATTCTGTGAATTAAAAGGAAAGTACGTGAATATTAAATCCAAGTCCCTGATTGGTCAAATTTCAACTTGTTTAACTTACTGCCTTTAGTGTCTGCATGTTTTGTGCATAGAGCTTGAAAACTGCCTTAGAAATGTGCATAGCGACAAGTTAACGCTTGTGCTTACATCATGCAAAATTAACTTTTTTGAGCTTTGAAATGTATTATAATGTTGATTCCTCATGAAAAACAACCCCAATGTGGTGGTGGTGCTCCATTCACACATTTCTGACCATTCCTCTAAAACCTTGTGCTCTGAGCACCAGCCCCTCCCAAACCACGAACACAACTGGGTCCTCACATTGTGATGTCATGAAGTGGGGAACAGCCCCTTTCAGGAAGAGTATATATGCACAATACTGTACTTCTGCCTTTAATAACTTTGGTGTTTATTTCAAGAAAAAATTACAGCCAGCCAGGTGTTAATAAGAGACGGGTAGGTTGGAGACCTGCTTCTATTTCGTCACAGGCAGAATGCTGATGTTTATGGGTCCTATAGCTGCATGGAGGCGCGGTGATTAGCACTCTTGCCTCAACTATTGTCCTCAGGTGTGAATGTGAACATGATTGGGTGTGTGGTTGAGACTCTGCGACAGACTGGCGACCTGTTCGGGTGTTCTCTGCCTTCGCCCATCAGTAGCTGGGTTAGGCTCCAGCGCCCCCGCGACCCCGAAAGGGACAATGTGGCCTAGAAGATGAATGATTGAATGAATGGGTTAATTTTACTGTTAAATCCAGTCAAGAAATGCAGACGACATCTGATGAACATTTTAGGATCTATTGAAAGGAAAATTTGGTGCAGATTCCTCACCGGAATTTTCTTGGCAAATGTCACCGCATGAAGTTTTAATGCTAAATCAAATGAGTGTTTCTTTCCAATCGCTACACAGCACAAATACCACAAACACCTGGGGAAGATGGGCAGCCACTATTAGAGACAGGAGTCTGTTGGACCCGACGGATATTGAAAACTTGCATCAATAAGAGATAGAACACGATTGAAAGATGTATAATATGTACATCCATCTTTCCAAAAGTTGGGAGGTTGTTTGTTTTTGTGGCTGAAACACAGACACTCTGCTGCGGTCAGCTCCAGGTTGATGTCATGGAATGGAGCGAATGGTGGTGCCTCAGATATCAAATTGTCCAACATCTTGTGAAAATAACTTTGATTTAAAAGAAAAATGTGTTCTTTAGTGTGCTAAGGTAATATATTGACATTTATATGGATATAGTTTGCTCTGAAAGGTTGAAGAAGAGTAGAAGAATAGGCCCTTTAAACACAGAATCCTGAAACTTTCATTTTCATGGGTTTACAGAGACTTTTCATTGAAACTGGTCGCTTGAACATTTGTAGCTTTACACGTAGATTGGTCCAATCTGCCTTTTCTTTAATTCCTAATCAAGAGGAGAATCATTTTGACCTGAAATTTAAATTTTAAGGCTTCAGATTTGCAGGATCCTGTCCTTTAATCTCAATTTCTTACTCCTTCTCTTTTCCATCCATCGAGGCCTCAACACCTTCTTGCTCTCTTTCTGTCTCTCGCCATCCCCTCTTAAGCCTCTCGGGGTCCTCATGCTGGCTGGGGTACCCTCATCGTGGCCGTGTAGGTGCGCGCACAAAGCCATGAAAGAATGAGGGAGATGGGAGAAGGGAAGAAAGAAGCCGGGGGGAAAGTGAGCTAGTAGGGCAAAAAAGAAATTGCAATTCTTTCTTCTCTTGCTTTGAGGACACAGAAGGAAGGAGAAAGAAGGAAAGAAAGAGCCAGTATGAGGGGATTAGCAGACCCCAGCCATGTCGCAGAAGCCCCTCACATTTCTGGTTTCTTTGTTTGCAGCTGACCAGAGCTTGTTGACAAAGCTCCGCATGTTTGAGAAGAAGGATACTAAGGGTCAACTTTATAAGGGGGTTGGCACAGGAGGTGGGGGTGGATGTTTGTGTGATAGAGAGGGAGGATGGGGGGTCATGACAAGGAGGAGCCCTGGTGTTAGTAATTAGTGGTGTTTCAGCTCTGAAGCTTCTTTGGTGGTCTCTTTCTCTCTAATGTTACAAAACTCTGAATCTTGTAATCTCCCATCACCAAGTACCACCACCACCACCTCCAAGGTAGTCACTTAAACACACACATTTCTCCACCACCCCTGACCCCCTTTTTTAGTTCCAAACAACCTGAATAGAAGGAGCCGATACAAACCCGTATGTGTGTGGGGCACGGAGGGCCAAATGCGAGTGCGTCACTACCTGGGCAAGACCAAAACGAGTTCTCCGCCGGGCTTCCCGAGCAGCTGAAGCGCACACATTCTCTGCCCCGCGCTCATTTGCACACCCCTTCACAGTCAGCCGACGCCCGGCACATAAGACGGTCTGTGTGTCTCTCCAAAAATGTTACGGTGATGGTCGGGATGAATGCGAGCATGGACGGAGGGGCTGGCACTTCCAGTTCAGGTGGGAACACAGTCCAGGGCCAGGAAGGTCTCAACACCCAAAACACAGACCTCTGTTTAATAAATATGCTAATGTCTTGTCATTAAGTTTGCTCGATTGGATAATTCATAGTTTTCACAGCAGGTGTGGAGATCTTTGAAGGAAACAGACTTGGCTCTTTATTGGTGGCACTCTTTTCAATCTGCTTGAAGCGTGTGTGTGTGGGGGTGGGGGGGGGTGCGTGTGTGTGAAATTTAGCTGACAGGCAGCTGAGTTGAAAAATAATGTTTTGACATAATTGTGCCACTGACTCAGCCTTTGCAGGGGCTTTAAAGACTCCAATGATGTTTTTAATTCATTCTTGTTTAGTGCTGCCACAAACGATTATTTTAATAGTCGACTAATCTTTTTCCGATTAGTCGGCTTATCGGGTCATACACAGACTGGATGTAAAGCACACATCTTAACCATCATTAGCTTTAAACTAACTAAAAACTAGTTATATAGCATTACCTGCAATAATGCTAGTTCTTATAGCTGAAGATGCTGAAGCTGATAGCCAGCTACAATATTAGTGAAATTAGCCTAAAAAACTTGAAAAAACCTAAGTTAGCCAAAACAGCCAGCATCAGATGAAATATTAGCTAAATGCCAAAACAGCCCAAAAAACTGAAAAATATCCTAAATTAGCCAAAATAGCTGAAAAATTAACTAAACTCCAAATTATTCTAAAAAAAACATAATAAATGCCAAACTAGTCCAAAAAGCTAGCAAAATGCTCTTATAACTTTCAACTTTATTACACTCTAACTCCATATAAAATAAGGTAACGACTAATCGTCTATTAAATTAGTCGTTGACTATTTTAATACTTGATTAGTTGTCGACTAATCGTGGCAGCCCTATCTTTATGATGATGGAGGACATATATTAAGAAAATTAAGCTAAAAAATGGCATTTCTGTGTATTTATGTATTTAAATGTTAATCAGGAGCAGACAATAAAGACGTTAGAAAAGAAGAGTCTTTGCTCTGAATCCACTTGTAGAAGACGAGGATCGATGTGCGTCTTTGTTTTCCTTGTCTGAGCTTTAATCTGATTCAAAATTGTCAACATTGCTCTCTATTTTTGTTTCACTGGTAATGTTAGGTCAGCAGCAGGTAGGAGAAAGGAGGGCAGGGTAGCTCCACACCAACAACAACTACTTCTGCTCTGAGGGCACTATGTTTTTGAAAACAACACAGTTTTTTGGGGGATTTTGGCTGAAAAATGTCATCACAAACACAATGCTCACTACTTTTCTTTTGTTTTTTTAAACAGCTAGTATGACATCACCAGTTTCATTAAGTTAATATCTAATCAATAAAAACATTTCATAATGTCTATTTGTGACTCTACTGTGTTCTGATGATGATAATGTGGGTAGCTAATTAAAAAATGTTAGGGTTTTTTTTTTTCGCAAAAATTGTTCAACTGCAATGCATTGTGGTCTATTTTCGTAAATGTAATGAGCATCAATGCACACTTGGTTTTTGCAAAGACTTCTGGGAAATTTTTAGAGCACTCGGATCAAACAGGATGAGAAAATGGTGAAAGCTCCATATAGTGAGTAGTAAAGGATTCAAAGATAGAAATAATTAAATGACCTCTGGGAATGCTTTAATTTTGTTTTGTTCAAGTGTATTTATCAAATTTGACACTTGTTACATTTTGTTATTACAATGTAAGGCCCTTTCCAGACCCAGAAAAGAACCCCCATCCCCACCCACGGCTTTGATAGAAACAAAAAAAATAAAATAAAATTTTAGGGAACCCAGAAAACAATACTAGAATTATAGCTGTCTTATCATTCATTCAAATCTAATGTTTCAAAGATCAAAGAGGAACTTTTTTACATATTCTATAAGATGTTTCAGGGAAAGCTTTTAAAACAAGATTATCAAAACTGAGATATTTCTTAGTTTACATAACCTTAAAATTGCATTTAGCTTGTTCTTTGTAATGGATCATTTTTAAAACAAGTGATTATACTCTTTTCACTTGGAAAAAAGTTTTTTTTTTTTAAAAAAAAAGAAAAAATATGCGGCTCCAAAATAAAATCCAATTCAAGAGTCTCAACCATCTTTAAAGGAGTCAGATTTTCGTGTCACATAGTTTTTGTCAACGACCCACTTTAGAGGTTTTCTCTAGAGGTCGAAATCTTGAGTTACCTCACGATTCGATTACGATTCAGGAGGCAATGATTGGATTACGTAATGATTATCAATGCATCCCAGAACTACATGATTGTAGAAATGTTTCTCTTTACTACAAGACACTATACCGATACAACTTACTTTTCTACAACAAAGTGCATCTTTAAGTAAAGACAAAATTAGTGTACCTTTAATTGAGATCATAAAATTCTAATTGGTCTAATAATCCAAAATATTTTCACAGCATCAAAAGGAATTTTTTTCCGTGATCTCAGTAACCTTAAATAAGATAATGTTACATTTTATAATCAGAAACGCTCTTTAACTCACATCAAACAAAATCATTTGTGTCTAGTCAGCCACAATTTTTCCAAATATGTTGTGTTCCCGACATATTTAATTTTGCTGTGACAGAACTTACACACAGTGTGACTTTTATCCAACTGACCCTCAACACTATGAAAGCCAAAATGCTTCCAAATGGTTGCTTTAAAGCGATGTTTGGGCCTATTGGTCGGCCATGTTTGTGTTCTCTTCAAAAATGTCAGAGTGAAAAATGCTTTGCTTGATCCTTTTACAATAAATCATATACATTTTTAGATTATCGATTATTTAAAATTCATAAAATGATTCAGAATAGTTTATGGATCATAATTGATGCATTTTCCTCCACCACTGCTTTTCTGTCAGTTTATCTAATTTATCTAAAGACAACTTTGCTTCATCCTTTTGTTTGGTTCACTCATTCATAGAATGAACAAGCTATTAACTCAAAAAACAAAAAAAAAAGTTCCTCTGGAATTGTTTGGGAAAAAAAGCTCTAAAATGCTAAAATGAGTGACAGGAAAAACTATTGCTGTGGAGCACTTTAAGAGATTACAAGAAAATCTGGCGCCTCAGACGCAAAATGAAGGATATGAAATGAGGGGTGCACCAAACTTCTGAAGCGACGCCCAATTTAAAAATTACCAATCATGTAGCTTTGGAGAACCAAAAGTCTGAATGTGTTTTTTTCCCTTACCACGCACTTCCACATCTGGTTTCACTTTTCTCCTCTCCACCTGAAAGAGTGCTAATCTGTTGATGTTAGCTCTCCAAGGTGCACAGACGGACACCTCTGACTCTGGAGGTTCGGTGTCCAGCAGAATCATAAACCAAAGGATTACACAAATATCTAATTATTATATTCTTTTCTGTGTGTGTGGCTTCCAGATGCAACATCCAGGGCAGCGTGATCTGCAGTAATGCAGTAATTGGCAGAGGAGCAGACCTCAAATATTGCCTGGTTGGAAATGGACAGCGGATTGAACCAGAAGGTGGGTCGATCCAACTTAAATTCATGCACAATAAAAAAGAAAAAAAGTCTTCTGCTTTTCTCCACTTTTCTAGTATTTCATCATCTGTCATCAGCACACAATGTAAAATCTAGTAATAGCTCACTTTGTTCCACAAATTTTATACCCATAACACTTTTTTTCCCTGGATTGAGTGTATAAAATCACAAATATATCTTTGTAAATAGAATTCCTTTCACATTGAGGGTTAGCATTTCTAATACATTTAACTCCTCAATCGCTGATTGGACTCGAAGGTTTTCAGAATAGCGTATAATCAAGACAGTGGTGTCAAACTCAATCGCACTAGGGGCCAAAATCCAAAAAACACCATGGGTCGTGGGCCGTACATTTATTTAACACTCTAAAATGACATTTTTAAAACTTTAAAACCTTAACTTTTTAACATAATTATGAACTAGATATTTAGTGTTTCCTGCGATAATGCTAGTGTAAATGCTGTAAGCTGAATTTAGCCGCTGAAAATGCTAGTGCTGATAGCTGAAAACGCTGAAGTTGATAGGTGAAATCACTGAAGCTGATAGCCGGCTGAAATATTATCTAAACGCCAAATGAGCCTGAAAAACTAGGTTAGCCAAAACAGCTAGCATATAGCTAAAAAAAAAAAGAGCTAAACTTCATAAATATTCTAAAAAAACTGAAAAAAAGCTTAAATTAGTCAAAACAGCTAGCATATAAATATTAACCTAACTCTTAAGCACCCCCCCAAAAAAAAGGAAAACCCTAAATTAGCCAAAATTGCTAGCATGTAGCTGAAATATTAACTAAACTCCAAATAGCCGAAAAAAATCTTAGTAAATGCCAAAATTGTCCCAAAAGCTAACAGAATACACATTTTTAAAACTTAAAAACTGTAACTTTTTAACATGATTATGAATAATGAAAGGGCAAGAAAATTATTCTAGAATAAATTATCTGAAACCATAAATAACTTTCAATATTTTACTATCCATGAAAACATTTTTTGTCAAAATTATACAAGTTAGAAATGAGCGTAAGCTAACATCGGTTCATTAATAACATTTAAATAAACTGATCTGGAGGGACGGATAGAATTACACGTGCCCTAAGAAATGTATTTTAAGGAGGTACTGAGAAATGACATGACAGAAAAAAACTCCCAACACTTCTTACTTTAGTTGAAACTAAATTGAAGCTAGACAGAATGGCTTACTTAGACCTAAAACAATACGGCGGCAGCCAGAGTAAACAAAAGAAGAGGAGAAACTTGGAAAGCGTGTCATCATCTGCTGTGTAAACTTTCATAAATGTTTCTGTCATGTGCAGTTTCTGTTGTTGCCGTCACTTCATGAACTCCTCGCTCTGACTCAATCATAGAAGGTGTTAATGAACGTGTGTGGTATCCGTTTATAAAAGCTAAGCGTTTGAGCCAACAAGAAACGTTTCTCCTTTCTAAAATCTGACTTGACAAAGTTTTTTTTTTTTTTTTTTTTTTGTATTAATTTCCTTAATCCCCTTGTCCCCAGAGCTGGCTGTGTGTGTGTGTGTGTGTGTACATGTGTGTATATGTGTGTCACATTGATGGAGAGGTTAGAGAGCAGGGCCAGAACAGGACCACCCGGAATTCAACAGCAGCAGCCTGCAGCCACATCCACACACACAAACACACACTCACACACATACACCAAAGAAAAAGCTAGCGAGCTCTGCTGCCAGGCAGTGCGGCCTTACTGACTGAACAACAGGCTGCACAAAATACAAAATATTCAAAATTTAGACTCATTAAAACCAAACAGAAGCCTCTGACGAGCTGACAGTCATGTATTGTGTCAAAATTATACACATTTATCAATTATTAATTAAAATATTCTCGATTGAACATGTTATTTTTGCGTCAATCATATTTTATTTAGTTTTTTCTTATTTACACAAAACAACATAAGAAGGGAAAGAGAGGGAAAAAAAGGAGATAAAACAAAACTTGTCGGTCTGGGCTAGGAAAAATGAAAATACAATGAAGGGTAGAGAGTAGAAAGTTAAATTAGTTAGAAATACTGACATTCAATCTTGCACATTCTCCTTAGACATACAAATGAAAAACAGGATGTGAGATTAACTCTAGAGTACTGTCAGCGGGTGATTTTCACAAAAGTATTTACATGATGTTCAACATGTTGCATTTTTCTGAGCATCATGGGTCCCTGCGTAAAGTCCCAGGAGTGGGTGGACCAAAGACTAAGTCTCCAGTATTTTTTATTTAATTTTTTTAAGGAATTTTTTGTTCTCACATTCTTATTTTTTCAGTAATTTTCAAGCACGTTTTTCAGATCTTCCTATGTTTTTATTTTCAACTTTGTTACATAAACCACAGTTGAAAAACAAAGAAAACTGCTCTAAATCATCATGTGTTGTTATATTTTCATCATTTTTTTATGACAAATACTTTTTTTGGATATATTGGAAAAAATTGCCCAGCAAAAGTGATGATTTATGGCAAAAGTTGTTAACTCAATATTGTGTTAACAAAGATTAATACATTCATTAAGCAAATAAGCAGTTTATTAATATGGCCTTTGTAGACAATCGTCTCACTTTAGATGTTAATGAGTCTTATTAAGTATGTTTATGAACATTATGCTGCTTATTGTGCTTATAAACGTCTTAATAACACACTATAAACCCCTTAATAATGTTTGTTAATGTAATAAAGCTTGATCAGGAATCTTATTATAAAGTGTTATCTGCTATTCATGTTATTTTTAAACTTTTATTTTTATTTTTTGTCCCTTTTGGCTGTTTTTGGTATGATAAAGCCAAAATATATTTAAGTTTATTACTGAAATTCTGTTTTTGACCAGTTTTAGCTCTTTATCTAACAAAATAAACACTTTTTTGCCCTTATTTTTAAACACATCTTTTTTAATTTTAGAAATATACTTTTTTTGTGCAGGTATTTTTTTTTTTTTTTTACTGCAATTGCCAATTTTAGATTTGTATCTAGTCGACACAAAGCTACAAACTTCTTCTTTTTCATGGAGATGTTTTTTTTCACCCTTTAAGCAGTGTTGTGGTTGATCATTTGCTGTTGAAGACATTACACATCTACTCCACCGCTGAAGCTGTTAACAGCCAAAGACCACCCTGAAAGCCTTGAGGCACACATACAAACACATGCATCAGTACACAATCCTTCACTGCAGTCCGCTGGGTGTTGATGTTTAAAGCTACATCCCTCTCGTCTGCACACTTTCACAAATACTCACCTGCACTGCTACAATAGTGAAGCATATTTCCTCCCACGCTGCTTTTCTAGTGAAATATCAGTATAACATCTGTATTTGGCTCAATGTAAAACAATCCGGCATTCTTTTCAACATGCAAGACTTCCTCTTTGAATCATGTCACCACCCCATCAGGAGAAATATGTAAATACATATGGTTTTCATGCATCTGCAGTCTAAATGAGTTTTCTGGAAATCACTTGATACACAGCGAGTATCGTTTCCCCCCTCTTTTCTTTTCTTTCCAGTCACTCCCCACCTTTTTCACTTCTCCTGCTGTCCTATGCTTCATTTGTCCTCTCCTACACAAATCCTTGTATAAGCTCGTTCTAGACTTTGAGATTCCTTCACACTAAAAGCTGTGTGTGTGGAGGGAACATTGCGCTCTGCCATCATTTGCTTTGGAACCAGACCGCTGCTTGGCGGATGGAGGGAGAAGAGGAGGGTATCCAAGGAGGAATTGCGGCTGCGCTCCTCATCCCGGGTTGAGATGGAGAGAAAGTTCTCTCCGTCTTGATCCTCATCTGCTTCTTTTGTGTAGCAATCGGGGAAATGTAACAACATTAACCCTTTGACACCGGAGCTCCAGTGTTTATGGTCTTTGATTTACTGTAACTTTTCAACCGTTAACACGATGATTCTAGTAGATTCTGAAGGAGAGCAGCAGCTCTCCTTCAGAATCTACTAGAATCATCGTGTTAACGATTAAAAAGTTACTTTATGTTAAAGATTTTGTGTTTAAGCGTCACCAACAGGTGCCTCAGAAGTGATTTCCAAAAACTCAAATGATCAAACAGGGAATGATGTTCATTTCCTGGAAAGTAGTTTCTACTATTTACAGTATGCAGAGTCGGAGATCTGTAGCTGTTTTTGTTTTTAGTCCCCCTGATAATTGCAGGGTTGGCATTTTATGGGAAACTTGCTGGAAAATCCACTTCTGGCAAATGAAAGATCCTCCAGTTCTGTTGAGTGACTGCTTTCTGATTGTTTCTTCTATTGCCCCCAATTTTTTTTTTTTTTTTACATGATTACTATGTTTCCTAAAAGCGTACACCTAAATCAGCAAAATGACTAAAAATGTCCTTTTCTTGAGACGTTGATAAATTCATTCCCTTAATGTTGTCTTAATGTTTACAGATCTGTTTCACTGCTCCGGACTGAATTAGTTTTTGTTAAATACATTATTTGTTCAAAACATTTTTTTACTGTCCTCTTATTATTTCACATTATATGCATCAGCTACAATCTAAAAAGGGTACAACTGTTCTGCTAATGTCAAATATATTCATTTATTTGTTAAGCTTGCATTGAAAAAGATGTTCTGTCATTTACACGTGGTGTGCCACAGGGGTCTGTTCTGGGTCTTTTTCTTTTTACAATATATATATATTAATAACAAAAAGCAAAATGTAAGTGATGCAAATTATCATTTTTATGCCGATGACATGATTTAATCTTCTTTTGCAGCCTCACTGAAGCCATAAGGGAATGACAGTTAGCATTTACAGCTGTTTGTCACAACTTTGCTGAATTGAGTCTTTCTTTCAACACAAATAAAACTAAAGTGATGTTATTTTTCCAACCAAAAAGACGAACAGAAAAACATCTCCCCTTTGTTTGCTCCAGATGGCTCAGTTATTGAAGTTGTAAATACTTTTAAATATTTGGGAATTTTAATTGATGATTCATTATCTTTTAAGCCGCATGTCGACGATTAACTTGTGAGAGAGCCACGCCTATAAAGGAGTTTCTACTTTAGAAACAAGCTTTCCTTTATATTTTTTCCTTATGTTCTGTATTTCAAAGCAAATTTGGTTAATTTATAAATCCTTTAACATATCGTTTTAAATTAAAGAAAAAAAATGTTTAAGGATAAAAGCACAATTAACCAAAGTATGTATTTATTTAAAAGGGACGGAGCAAAAAACAACATTGTTACAATTTCTAAAGCAACCGACGTCATGTCCACGGGCTATCCAGATAACAGCTCAATTGCAGACCAGCTCCCTGAGAATAAACCAAAAAAAGCAACAAATAACAGCGACACAAAATAAATAAAATCCGGAACAATCGTAATAAAACACTGGTAAAAATGTGCAAGAAAAATAACAAAAATTAAGAGCTGCTACAGTAGATTAAATAATTCTAAATATTTTTAGAGGTTATACTGAACCTTAAAAGTTCTTTAGAAGCTCAAAATTGGAATTTAATTTAGTCAATTTTAACAAATAGTTTTAGTTAATTTCTCGTTAGAAATGGACAAACTACATGATGGAAGCCCTGACTGCCAAACTATAACTACACATTTATTTTTTTTAAGATGGATGGGAGTAATTACTATGTTTGAGTAATGTTTACTGTGTCTTTGAATGATAATCATCATCCTAATGCCCTTTTTTCCCACATATTCATGGGCCTTTCTGTTTATATGTGGATATGTAAGCAGACGTGCATGGATATCTGTGTTCCCACACAAAAAATTAGGTCATAATTTTTATTTTAATCTGTTATATCTGCTGTAATATGCCCAATCCCAGGTAATACAATTATGTTAATTGCCTGTATTTCTGCATATTAAGGCAATAAAGTTAAAAAAAAAAAAAAAAAACAGCACACAAACTGATTAAAATAAATACAGATTTCCGTTATAAGACATCTATAGGTCTTAATCAACTTCTTCATATATGTGGACTTCATTGTGGAAGCTTTATATAGTTTGGAAAAGAGACAAAAACTGCATTTTGTTTTTAGTAAAATTACATTTCTACCACTTTATAAACTATTTCTCCTAATGTTACAATCAGTTTGTGATGGTAGAAAGAAATAAAACACAAGGAATGTGCAACATTTTTCAACTAAACTTGTATTTACTGTATGTTTTATCTAAAACAGATGCTACATCACCCAAAAACCATTTTTTTGTTTACCATAAATGCAATAAATTGTTTTCTTTTTATTATTAGCGTAAGTATGCACAATAGCCTCAGATTATCACACATTTAGACTTGTTTCTATCATCCTGATCTTGTTTTTGTGCAGCTAGAAGCATCTTAACTTGCTCTCATTTGTAAATGTGTCTCCCGTTTAGCCGAACGGACCAACGAGGTCATCGTCGGAACGGACCAGCTGATGGAGATCTAGCTTTTACAGGGACAGAAATGTCCTCCTTCACTGACCCAAAGGAAAACAAATTCTCCAGAGGACTGAAGGATCAGAAGCCAGGACTGTCGGACAGTGCTGCTCTCACTTTTTTTTTTTTTTTTTTAAGCGCTGGGCTCTAATAAAAGCAAATGTGCTGCTACCAAATGTGTGTGTCGTATTCCTGCTTTAAGTTTTTGTTGTGATTGACGGCACCAAGCCGGCTTTAACAATCAGCGACTCCCTCAGTTATTATCGGGTCATTACTGTCTCTTAAAGACAGACGGTGCTCGGCTTCTTCGTTTACAGGGTTCCTGCAGGACGGTCTCACTGAGGTGTTTGCACACGCACGCCGCGCAGCTGTGAGGCCGGAGGCGGGAGAAGAAGCAGTGGGAGGGGTGACCACTATGGCGTGGGGGTTACGTTTATTTGTACACAAAAATGGTGTATATGTTAGGCCTGGACCACCCAGCTCGGTCCTGTATCAGTTCGCACCGACACCCCGCCCTCACAAACACAGCCGAGGAGGAAACGGACTCACGCCTGGAGCTTTTTTTTTTTCCTTCTCATCTTCCCTTTTCTGCTCCTTTTGCTGTCACAAGATTTATTGCATTCCATCAGTGGAACTCTTTTTTTTTTTTTTTTTTTTCCTTTTCTAAAATTACAGGTTTAAGGTTTTTCAGTCATGAATGGAGGGGACGAGGAGGACAGGGATGTTAGTTTATGCGTCCATATCTAATTTACTGTCCGTCCTATTGTGTCTGTGGCTTTGTGCGAGTCACTAAACGTGTCTTTTGTGGCTTTATTTTATGACCCATGAGTGTAGAGATCATCATCTTGTAGTTTCTTCATTCACTGTCTTGTAAGCAGCCATATTTCTTTTTCCAAAAGCCATTGATTTATGTGAAGAAGCTCAAACAAAACATTCATCAAATGTTGGTATAAAATGTCATTCATCATAGATTAAATGCGGATCTTTTAAGGAGGTTTGGTTTCAAAAAAGATCACAATACTACTTAGTTTAAAAGGTTAACACTGAAAAATTGGATCAATTACCTAAAGTTATGTAATTTGCTACATTTAAATTATTTTTTTACAATTTCATGAGATATAAACTAATATTTTTAAATGTAACAAATTAGGCTTAAATAACTTTTATTTGATCCAATGTTTCACTTTTTTCAGTGAAGCAACCACTTTTTGACTGATTTATAACCCATTCCTCACCTCATAATTCATAGCAATTCATTCAATACATTCATCACAAATGAAGAAGAACAAGCCTAAACAGTTAAAATGCCATCGAATTGGCATTTTAAAAAAAACGGTCACAGACATAATACTCAACGCTTTTGCTATAAAACAGATTTTTTTTTGTTGGAGTTATTTTATATTTACAAGAATTTTTTTTTTAATGCAACAGCAATAAATAGAAACAAACCGATTAATGCAAACAGAGGTCGCCCACTTGTGAAATATTTACTGTTTTGTGTGTTTGACATTTTGTTGTCCAGTCCAAATCAAAAATTCCAAAATTGAGTGCCCTAGAAATTTCCCAGAAGTCTTTGTGGAAAAAAAAAAACAGTATGTCGATGCTCAGTACATTGGCAAATATAGACCACAATGCATTGTGTTTGAAACATTTTTTTGTGAAAAACAATTAAAAAAATGTGTTTAAATGTAATTTTTGATGAAGTATCAATATTTTCATAATCAGAACAGAGTCACGCATCGTATTGATTCGATTTTCACTTCATGAAATCTGTGGCGTCATATCCGCCGTTTGGAAAACAATGTAGTGAGCATGGTGTCAAAGTTCCTTTTACAATCCAGGGCACTGGATAATCCTGCACTATATATTTTCTTAATATATGGGGATTAGGGCGGGAATTCTGACATATCCAAAGTCTTAGGAAAGTGAAGTGATTATCAATCGAAGGAATTGATACATGAAATGCTTTTGTGAGAAATAGTTTCTCTCCCACTTATTTTCTCAATGGATTTGTGGCTACAGAGAATACGGATCTCAATATTTGGTTTACAAATCGGAACCATGAAAACTTTTTGAGATTTTAAGTGTATTATACTGTTCAATCCTCACTATAAAGAACTATTTTGATCCGTTGACACATTTCTGAGTAATCCTCAAAAAACCTGCGCTCCCAGCACCAGCCCCTCCCATATCCATAAACTCCTCACGCGTTGATGTCACAGATTGAGAACAGTCTCTTTCAGGAAGAGTCTGCTCTGACAGCACCGCCCCCAGTCGAAAACCAACACCCAAAATGTCCACGGAGCTTCTGGTGATCAGCAAACAAACTTTCATTTTAGTTTCATTTTAGACAATTGTAGTTGACTCAACTTGATGAATCCAATTTACATTTTTTCTCATACCATGTGAAGCTAGAAGCACTTTATAACTAAAAATGATTGCATAAATTAAAATACAAACCTAACCCACCCTAAAGTAAATGTAGAAGTAAAAACCAGCTTCTGATTGGATGTATTTTTATGAGAGCACAACAGGAAAATAACTAACAAAGTTTGCTAGAAACTGATTATTTACTCCCCTATTGAGTTTTATTGCTTTTTGCCAAAATGTTTTTGTTCAACTGATACTGCTATTACTTACAGATCAAGTTTTTCGATACAAATCTGTATTTTTTTGTACTTGCTCCATGTCAAGAAAAGGGAATTTTGGACCAAATGTAGTTTAACCAGTATGTTTTCTTTATTAAACTGCATTATTTCTCACACAATTTTCTTTCTATTAGATAAACAAAGTACAGTTTCCATTAAAAATTCATTTCTTTTTCTAGAAGCAGTTGCTGTATAGATGCCGATGGGTCCAAAAGGGCATTTATCACACTGATAGTTTGACCACAAGATGCCACAAACCAGCAAAGAAACTGCCGTCTGCGTCAAAATATGGAGGAAAAAAAAGAGGATAATGAGTCTCTGGAAAAGAACTAGGAGGAGAATTTATTGGTAATGACAGAAGAAAATCTGTTGGACTACAAGGTAGAACAAATGCTGGATTCTGTTTAGTTGGGTGGGGATAATAGGCGGCTGTAAAACTGTGTAATTCTACTCTGAGCTGCTACATTACTTTGACTTACTGCCACTCTGGATATGTGAACCAGTCAGAATAGGACGTTTTTTTTAGTAATTTATCAAGTTTGAGTGACAGATGTTAACAAAAGTCAGTCATGTGACAAAATCTAAAGTCAGTCAGTAAACAGCCCTAAAAATCTAAACATGATGTGGAGAGTTAGCTGCATTAATGCTGTGTTTACTTGGAAAGTGGGATTCAAAGCCTCCAGATATAGAATTGAATCTTTTCTGATTATTTTTAAACTAGAATATTACTTTATATTTGATTTATTGTAATAATGATCCTTATTAATGTTTTATTTTGTCTGTAATTCTGTTGTGTCCCCATAGATGATGCACTAAGGATCCACTGACCTTTGTTCATCTGGTGTTGGAACATTTGTAGTTTTTTTACATTCATGTGTTGGGCAGGCATTTTTCCTAATTTCAAACACCACATGAACGCAGTATTTTTCTAAGTTTTCCTAGGGATATAAAATATATTAAATACATATCAAAAAATATGAAAAGATATGACCTAGATTATGTTGGTTAAAAGAAGTAAACAATCAATTTCTGGCAAACTTCAAATTCTCTTGTTTTTTCTACCATCTTTATTTAAATGCAATGCAAACAAAAAGTCGTCCAATCATAAGCTTGCTTCTTCTAAGTCAACGTCTGAATACATGTTTCTGTCAAATGCCTTGCATTATTATCTATTAGCTTCATATGCCATATGAATAATAAATATTTAGATTTTAGAGGGTTTTTTTCCATTAAAGAATCGGACTGTATCCTATGCAAAAAATTTAGTTGAATCCTTTATGTATCAATTTGTGTGCTGAATCAAACAAAGACTTCATGTGTGAGGAAAGATACACACCCATAATTACTAATATATTACTAATAATAATGACATAAGTACTAAAATGAGAACAAAAGCCACAGTGTTTACTCTCCAAAAGAACTCCAAAACATTATGTTTTTAAAAAAAATACTTACATTTATTGTCCATCAAGATTAAAGTATGTTTTTTTCTAGATTATATGTTTATTTCTTTCTCCTTTAAGGTGCCAAAATGCTCCACGAGCATTCTGAGGGCATCCTGTCAAATTTTAGAACTTTTTGTGCCACACGAGTCAAAAAGTTTGGTTCATGAGGAGGGCTGGTAAAATAGAATGTAGAGAGATAAATGTTCACAAATTTAAGAGCAAAAATAGGATGTGATTGGCTAAGAAAAGAAGTCAAATGTAGTGGTTTAGAGTAAATCGTTGAATGGCGTGCAGAGTGAGTGATGTAAGAACCCGGTTTACCTGGAAGTGAGATAGATTATTGAAATTGTGCCAAAGCTCCATTTAGAATGTTTTATTGCTGGTTGCAAAAAAGACCATCGCTCTAAGCTGGTTTAAGCCCCACCCACAAACTATGGCTCATGGCTAGGCTGGATGGATTGCTGTTACTGTTATTTTAAAGGCCCTATATCATACAAATAATTATAATGTTCATTCCTCACTATAAACAACCCCAAAGTGATGTTTTGACCAAATTCTGAGTATTCCTCTGAAAACCAACACTCTGAGCACCAGTCCCTCCAAAACCCACCAGTAGGTTCTCACAAGCTGATGTCATGAAGTTAGAACCGCCCCTTTCAGGAAGAGTCTGCCCTGCCAGCACTGCCCCATGCGTTACACAAAGGCCCAATCTAAATTCTTCCCGTCTCCCTACTCCTTCATTTGAAAGGACATTTGTTGTACTGTCATGTCCAAAATACTTTTTTAAGATCCTACCCTCCGAGTGGAGGGATGTAGAGCATCGTGAGGATGCAATGTGCCGCGGAGGAGAAGCGCTTTCCTTCATGTTTACATTTAAATGTAAGTTTTGCCTTTTTGTTGTAACATGACTTTTTTTAAAGTTATAAAACTGCTGTTGACATGTATATTCGAGCGCTAGACTAGACTATTGGTGGTGATCATGGAGCAAAAGTGACTTCTGACACAATTTTTCCATAACTCTGAATAACTAACAATTCCGATTGAGTAAAACAGCTAATTTCTCCGCTCAGTTAGCGGCGCTCATCCGTTAGCTTCTCAGATCAGCTAGCGGTGCACAGTTGCTAGGTTTGCCGCTCAGCTCGCTCAACCTCTAGCTATAAGCAGTGTAGCTGCTAAAAGCACAAATGTGGGATGTACATAATGACGTCATTAAATGGGTCGCAACAAAAGGCGGGGCCTCAGAGATTGAGCCACCTTACTTCCGGGTAGCAAAAGAACCGATAAAAAAAAAAAAAAACTCGTATTTCTTTAATGTGCCAGTACAGTTTACTCTGAAAGGCTTAAGAAAAGCATGACACAGGCCTTTTAATGGCCTGTAATTTTGCATCTTAAGGTAAAGAAAAATAAATGTGCCGGTGCTACCTTTGCACTTTCAGGGAGACCCAATGTGCCAGGAAAAGAGCACATTTGTTTCCTGAGCTGTAAAGACACAAAAATAACAGCTAGGACTCCCTGCTTTGTTTGTGTGTGTGTTGACCTTAATGGGAAAAGTCCACTCTGACCTCTCTCTTCTCACCCACATGATGAGATCTGGCAGCTGGGTGTGTTTGGGCAGAAATTTGTGTATTTGTACTAAAACCACAAAGTTCCCTTTGCACCACCCCACCTAAAGCGCATGCATTTATCTCTTCACGTACATCTGCGGGTTTGCTTTGGCTTACCTGTCTGAGGCTGAGACATCTGTGTGTTACACAAACACAAATCCAAGAGTATGTTCATGTTTTCAGTGTGCGTCTTTTTTTTTTTTAGTCTTGTAAAGCTTGAAAACTTCATCTTAATTCAACAAATTCAAGCTGCACAAATGATCTGTAAAATCAAAGATTACAGTCTCATCGGATCATTGTAGGATTTAAAAAGGGAAATAAAATGAATAAATTTGTAGAGATTTTTTGTTTCGATCCACCCAAATAGCATCTGTTTTTTTTTTTAAAGAAGATAAAAATAAAGCTATTAAATATGCCAAAAAAAAACGTTTTTATGCTAAATGTTCCTTTTGAGGCTTGAACTATTTAGAGGAAACTTCCTGTGAGATTTGTGGTCTTTAAGTTTTCCCAGATCGAAGTGAAAAGGCAGAAAGTTTCCCAGTGGCAGAGCGACTCTTTCTCCACTGAACAGTTGTGTCGGAGCCGTATAGCAGAGTCGAAGCTGCCACCCACAGTTTCACACAAGATTAATTATGATAATGCATTTCTTTACCCCTTTGTCATCGTAATGAATGGTTGCCTTTCTGGAGCAAAACACACAGAACACAGACAGAGACAGAGAAACACACTTTTCTTTAAGTCTTTGTTTGCGAGGTTGTAACAGTGGTTTTGTCAGATGCAGCTAGCAGGTGGTAATGCAAACTTAGACCTGCAGCTTGAAAAGAAAGCAAAGAACCTCACAAGCGGCGGCGTGCATATATATGTCTGTGGGCAAACACCGATGAAATGAGGTGGCGTTTTCAAAAGAACGCCGTGATGAAAAACCGCATCAGAGGACCTCCCACCTAAATCTTCTTCCTCATTTCGATAAAACAAAAAGTCTTTTTTTTTCTGTCCCACATTAAGCAGCAAAGGAAACTGGTTTGAAAGTGAATCTTATTTTTGTCGATTTAGTTGCACTTCCACCTCAACCACTCTAACTAATAAGATTAAGAAGAAAGGGACACCTTCGGATGCCAAAAAGGTCAATCTTCTGCTCCTTCCTGTGATTTCGCCGCCTTGATCCCAATCAGAGACTCGCTCAATGTTAAGTTAATTAGCAAAGGGTGCTCTGCAGAGACAGACTGCAAAATATCTGGCTTTGTGAGCCAGTGTGTGGCTGTGTTTGTGCCTTTAAGGGGTGGCTCGGAGCTTGTTATCCCACACATAGGATCCGTGTCTTCACACACATTCTTTGTTGGCGGAGCAACATAAAAACTCGGGGCTTAGGCGAAGAGAAAAGTGTCTGTATTTAATCAGACGTTTAATTTGGGGATAGATTGGTTTCAGCGAGGGTGTACGTGTTTGGTGGCGGCAGTGGGGTGTTCTTGTAAGGTGGTGTGGAAAAAAAGAAGAGGAGGGAGGAAATTCATTTGTGGTCAAAGAACACAGAAGACAAATTGAGGAAGTGTTGTGCTAATGTGTAGGGGTCAGCAGCAAACACACGCAGGTTTCTGACTGACTGCCACTTGGGTGGCCTGCTGGCTCTGTGTGTGTGTGGGTGTGTGTGTGTGGGTGTCTCTTGCTCACCCACAATCAGCCCTCAAGCAACGAAGCCACCCATCTACTCAGGCAACCCCCCAACTCCGATTTGCGACTCCACCCCACCTTTCGGCACATCTGTGTACGTCTGTGGATCACACATTTGTCCCTTCCACACATCCAGTCCATCCGTCTTACACTAGCGCTCTTTCTTTTATTTTTTTTCCCCCCGCTTTGGATTTCAGAACTTTGACGATGATGTCTAAAGGAACCAAGCTGTGAAGGCACTCTGTGGGTTTCATCTTTTTCCACTTTATTCTGCTTGTTTAACACGAGGACGGTCCGTCTTGAAAAATACAATCTTTTCTCTTTGATGTTCCATCAAAAGTGCTAAAGACAAATACATGTTGCCTCTTTTGGATTTTTTTTTAGTCAAATTCTCCAAAACCGATGTTGTTTTCCAGAGGTGAAAGAAAAATTTGCACAAAAAAAGTTGCTTAATTCTCCATCTTCATCTCACTTTTTATATCAGAAGATACAACTATGTTGGAGTTGTAAAATCCAATGAAAAAAGCTACAGTAACTTATATTTGTCTGAGAAAAGAAACGAAATAATGGATGATATGTTAACCCAGTGGTTTGCAACCTTTAACAACTAAAGACCCATTTGGGTCGATTTCTCACTGACCACAACTCAGTAGGAGCCACGCATCCTTAAGAACACGACTCAAAGTCAAGGCCCGGGGGCCGGATCCGGCCCTCCGGGTAATTCTATCCGGCCCTCCAGACCATTTTATTGTGTTGTTATTAATGGCCCAAATGCTATCTTGCAATTATTTTTAACTTGTATAATTTTGACAAAATGTATTTTTATAGAGAGTAAAACATTGAAAGTTATTCAACATTTAAGTTGATTTATTCTGGAATAATATTCGTGCCTTTTTATTTTTCATAATAATGTTATAAAGTAACTGTTTTAAAGTTTTAAAAATTGGCATTGTGATAGCTTTTTGGACCATATATGCATTTACTAAGATATTTTAGGCTTTTTGGGAGTTTAGATAATATTTCGGCTAAATGCTAGCTGGTTTTTTTTTTTGTTGTTGTTGTTATTTTTTAGTCTGTTTTGGATTTTAGCTAAGATTTCAGTTATCTGTTTTAGTTAATTTAGGCTTTTAAAAAGTTTTTTTTAAGGTGTTTTGGAGTTAGCCTAATATTTACACGCTGGCTGGTTTAGCTAATTTTGGCTTTTTATAAGTGTTATTAGGTTTATTAGTTTTATTTTGGATTGTAGCTATTTTATCAGCTGTTTTAGCTAACTTAAGTTTTTTTTTGGTTGTTTTTTAGTTTCTTTAGCTATCAACACTAGCATCTTAGGCGGCCAAATTCAGCTTACAGCACGAATGCCAGCATTGTATAACAAACATAATAATAATTATAAACATAAACATCATATTAAAAAGTTACGGTTTTAATAAATTCTGTTTAGAATGTTATAAATACAATAAATGTTTATCCTGTTCGGCCCAGAACCTAAGGTGTGTTTTGGATTATGGCTCCCGGTGCAATTGAATTTGACACTCTGCTTTGAAAAAAAAGACACTTCTTTTTATTTATGTTGTTTTATAAAATATAAATAAACTATTATAAACTATTATTATTATATACTATTATTTCTTTGACAACAAGTTTTAGGGAAAAAAATTCTCCCAAATATGAAAGTTTATCATTTTATAACTTTTAACAAATTTTCACAAGACTTCCTTTCAAAATAAAAGACTTCCTGTGTCACATAGGATCATTTCGATGGAGCAAATTCTAGTGGTAGGTCGGTAGTGTATATATATATTTTATTTGTAGTGCTTCTTAGCCAGAAATTCACCAATCTGACTAATTGATTGCATTTTTGAACCATGAGGCACACTTGAACCACTGGAATTTTTCAAAAATGTTTAGTTCTTCATTATTGAACAACTATGGCTACTATGCTTTGGAGGTTCGCAGATTGATTGGTTATATTAATTTTTTTTTTTAAGTTTACTTCACAGTCACTTTTTAAAACTAAAAGTGTTTTATATATATATATAAGAATAAACATGTAACTGGCACTTTCAACAATCAAAACATGCAATATTGTGGCTCTAATACCACAAATGACATGGGGAAGTACTTTTTTTTAGCACTTATACTAAGCAAAAGTTTCCTAAGTAAAGCTTCTTTTGCTCTTCTTTTATTATTAAATCGTTAATTAATATTTCTTATATTCATGTCTCAAAATTTACTTTTTACTGTAGTTTTTTTTTTCATAAATCAAGAAAAAACTATTATTTAACTTCACTTTTCAGTAACTTTTATCACTTTCTCAAAACTGAAATACATTGAACTTTTTTCTGTTTTTTGTGTGCTATAGAAGAGCTTAGCTGTCCCTTCCATGCCAAGTCTTCTGCCTTCATTTGTTCCCCATGAAGGGAAGAAAAGTAGTCTTCCAATCTATGCGTTGCAAAATAAACAGTTTTCTGAGCCCAAACTCATCTGCTGTGAGACGCTCGAGTGCCAAAAACGCTGCGCGCCTCTGCCTATAGCACATACAGAACTCCGGACGGACAGCAAGCCATGCATGGATGAACGACTGAATGGATGGGGTCACTGGGGAGAGATGAAATGGGGGGAATGAAGGGGAGGGCCGGAGGAAAAAACGGGATGGCAGTACCAGATAAAACAGAAGAGACAATAAAGTATTACAAAAAAATTAAGATGCAAACAGAAGAGTAAAGGAGAAACTAGAAGAGGAACGATGGAGCGAAGTCCGCAGAGAGAGCATGAGGATAGAGAGAAGTGAGGGAAGCAGCGAGGGCTGTGTTTGGAGTCCAGGGAGGTGTGATGGCAGATATCTGCACAGCGCATGGTCATCTCAGATGGTTTATTTATCCAAGGCCTCCAGACCAGGCCTCGGACCTCCCTGAGTTTGTTAGGCTTGAAGGGGCCCCATACCACACAGCCCAATTCCTCACATTCCACATTAGCTCCCATTTCCAGCTGCCTTTTTCCCTCTACCACTCAAACCCAGCCCAGTCCAAGAGAACCAGTTCCAGTAAAGTGAAGAAACAGTGCCACTCTGGGAACCGAGCAGGTCCTCAGATGGATGAACGAGTGAACGCGACAGGAAGTGGATCAGTGAGCTTCCGCCGAGTGCTGACGCGGAGGGTAAACCCACCGATCTGATACCATCTTTATTAAAGATTAGCTTTGAAAAGAGGAAAATAATTCACGTTCAAGTTTGAATGTTTTTACGTTGAAAACTTCAAAAGAGTCTCTGGAACAGACAGAACCGAATCTGTAAACAAAATCTATCAGTTTTTCTAAATTGTTTATTTGTAGAGTAAACTGAATAGGATTAAAGGTTGTTTTAGTTTGAATGTGGTTCCATGTAAAAATAAAAAAAATACAGTTTTTAGTAAAGATTTAATATTACAGTAAGAACAAAAACAAATGCATGAAAAGAAATGTATCTTTAAAGATTATATTTATTGAGATTTTTCTGAAACTTAGCTTATTAAAGTCGATGAAAGAGTCATGTATTCTTCTGTGCTCCAAAATTAAATAATTTCATCTACAAACTGAAACAATCAGATTTAATAATCACGGGTGGATACTTCATATAAAAATGGATGAAAAAAAGAAAAAACACAAAAAACGTTACAAAATTGTAATAAAAAATAACGTCAGTTAAGATTTTGAAGCGACTTGTGTTTTCTTATTCCTTTAAAGCAGTTCATAAAATTTTACAAATCTGAGCCAAATGTCAGATTTTAGAATAAATACATTCAATTCAGCTTCATATTTTATAGATGTATGCACATGTAATTGTGCAGGGTTCACTTAAACATTGAAAACATGTAAAATGGTGGAAGTTCTAAAAAAAAAGTTAGTTTACTTTAATCTATAAAAAGCATATTTTGATATATTTTTATTAAAACTTGTTAAATTGAACAAAATGGACATTAACAAGGTTTATTTTTGTATTTGAGATACTGAGCTTGCAATTAAAATAAATGGATGGATTTTGCTTTTGGATTTCCTCTTATTTGTGCTGAGCACCCTTTTAAACTAAAATATTTTGTTGACTTTTCATTTAGTAAAAGTAAAGTAAAACCATGGAATGACTCTGTTTTCGGACACTGTGCAAAATGTAGACATACTGACCTTTCTGTTCATCATTTAGGCTCTGTGTACACAGTGATGATAGACGTAACAGCTCAGGAGTGAACCGTGGCACTGGTCCTACCTGCATCAAATTCAGTTTGTCACTTAGAATCCAACTGCTCTGCTTTCGTTTTAGATTGTTTTACAGTCACTCAAGGTGTTTCACATTAGCACCAGTCGTCTGACAAATGTTCTCCACAGCAGCACAGGCTGATGATCAAGCAAGGAAAACAGCTGTCTGCCTAGAGGTGGTGCCATGTTGGGCCTTATATCACTGGATCACTTTGCCTCCATCCATCCAACCATCCATCCATCCATACATCCATACATCCATACATACATTCATACATACATACATACATCAATCTATCTATCCATCCATCTATCAATCCATCCATCCCTCCATCCATCCTCCATCCATCCCTCAATCTAGCATCCATCCATCAATCCATCCATCCATCCATCCATACATACATACATACATTCATCAATAAAGCCATTCATCCATCAATCCATCCATCCATCAAATCAACCATCCGTCCTCCATCCATCCATCCCTCAATCTAGCCATCCATCTATCAATCCATCCATCCATTCAATCAACTATCCATCCATCCAATCAACCATCCATCCTCCATCCATCCGTCCCTCAATCTAGCCATCCATCTATCAACCCATCCATCCATCCATCCATCCATCCAATCAACCATCCATCCATCCATCCATCCTCCAATCAACCAACCATCCATCCATCAAATCAACTATCCATCCATCCATCATCCATCCAATCAACCATCCATCCATCAATTCAATCAACCAACCATCCATCCATCCATCCATCCATCCATCCATCCACTCACCCATCCTCCATCCATCCATCCCTCAATCTAGCCATCCATCTATCCAATCGACCATCCATCCATCCATCCATCCATCAAATCAACCATCCATCCATCCAATCAACCATCCATCTGTCATCCATCCAATCATCCAACTATCCATTTATCCATCCATCCCTTTTGAGGTCACGGGGCTACCAGTAGCTATCTAACCTGGCTACTGTTGGGCAGAGTTGGCGGGGTACGTGCTGGTAAACAGTCTGTCACACAATCACACACCTACGGGGACAACTTGGAGTCCAAAAACAAATTTTTGAGACAGTGGGAGGAACTAACTGGTGCAAACACATGCATGCACAGGGACAACATTCACATAGAACGGTCCCAGCTGAGATTTGAACCAGGGCCATCTCACTGTGCAGCCCCAGTGGACCATTCATTTGTATTAAAACAAACTATTTTCTTTCTTTCTTCTCTTTCCTTTGTTTCTTACAAGGTGAACTACTTTCTGAACCAGTTAAATCAAGCATGGCAAGACGTGGAATCGTTCCAAAAAGCCTCTTGGAGATAAGGCTGGGAGACGGCGCGCATGCCAAGGTGTTGATGAAAAAAGGTGCAGCAAAGAAATAATTCTCTTGACTTTTTATTGTTTTGTTTCACAAGGGTGATAGGTTATATTTTCTGGAAGAAAAAAGGCTATCAACTTTTTTAGAAGCCACAAGAGGTGAGGTTACAGCTGTTGCTGCAGAGATCCTACATACTCATGACTTTCTTCCAGCTGTCTGGAAACAAAGCGCTCCCACTGCAGGAACAGACCAACGTCTGGTCTGCTGCAAACGTGAGGCTCCAAAGGCTTCCCAAAACATGAGATGGCCCGGAGTGATATGAAAAGTGTTGAAAGATCTCTAATCCCCCACATACAAGCTCAAATAAAGGGAATGTTTGCATTCTTCTCACAAAAGATGACTTTATTTTTATTTATTCATTAAAAATAAATAAATATACATGTGTGTCACATCAATATGTACAATTGCTACTTCTCGCTCACACGTGTCAAAGTCAAGGCCCAGGGGCCGGATCCGGCCCTCCAGATAATATTATTTTATTGTTTTTAATGGCCCGATGTTATCTTGCACTTAAACTTGTAAAATTTTGACAAAATATATTTTTATGAAGAGTAAAATGTTGAAAGTTATTTAAGGTTTAAGTTGATTTATTCTGAAAAAAAAATCCTTTCTTTCATGAGTTTGTTAAAAAAAATATATAGTTTTTAAAAAAAATGTCATCATGTAAATTTTTTGGACTACTTTGAAATTTACTGAAAGAATTTAGGCTGTTTTGGAGTTAAGCTAGTATTTCAGCTACATGCTAGCCATTTTGGCTAGTTTAGGCATTTCTTCGGTTTTTAAGGCTGTTTGGAGTTTAGCTAATATCTCAGCAACATGCTAGCTGTTTTGGCTAATTTTTTACGCTGTTTTGTATTTAAGCTAATATTTCAGCTACATGCTAGCCGTTTTGGCTAATTTAGGCTTTTCTTCAGTTTTCTTAGGCTATTTTTAAGTTAAGCTATTTTTTCCAGCTAAATGCTGGCTGTTTTGGCTAACTAAAGTTTTTTTTTTTTTTTTTTGGCTAATTTCTTATTTAGCTAATTTTTTTTTTTTTTTTAGCGTTTTCAGCATTAACGTCAGTGTTTTCAGCTATCAGCTTCAGCATCTTCAGCTATCAGAGACCTAAGTTATGTTTTGCATTTTGGCCCCCTGTGCGATTGAGTTTGACACCCCTGTTCTAGCTGGAGGGTCCCGGCCACTGGGAATATTGTTCAAGTGAAGCAGGGCAGGCAAGTGCGGTGCGTGAGACGGTGCGCACGCACACGCGCTCCGGTGTGTGCGTGCGCGCAAAGTTTATTGAAAGAGTTCCTCTCCTCCCTCCCTCCCTCCCCCTCGCCCTCCCGCCTCCCCTCCCTGCAGCCCAGGCAGCAGCAGCCTGGGTGGTCCTCCTCTCTCTCCACTTTGGCGAGCTGTTGCTTAGCAGCTAATAATAGGCGATGTTTGCAAAGTAATTTGCCTCTTCCTTGGCCAATGGGAGCCGGAGCACTTTTCCATCAAACCTCCCTTTTCAGGATTTGCCGAGAGGCGAGCTCCTCCAAATGTTACCACTACGGGATCGGAGTTAGACCTGACACGGACGCCTCAGAGCCGGGCTACTACTACTACTACTACGACTACTACTACTACGACTACTACTACGCGCACCGATCCTCTTTAGTTTTTCCTCCCCAAACTCTCTGGACGAATGAAGACTGAAGGATCTTTACGGATTTCGGCGCATAATGTTGGGATGGAGTTTCGAGACTCGTGCGTCTCCATGGAAGACTAGAATCCCGAAGTGGTCGCCGGAGGTGTTGGATGAGCCCCGCTTCTTCTATGTTGGATTATTGTTGCTGAACTCGCACCGATTCCGCGTCGCGTCCCGCTCCCCCGTCTTTGGACCATGGCCGCGGACCGCGGGGTCCCAGGGGCCGGCGTCTTTGGAGATTTACCCCCGAGTTATACGCGCTCCCAGCAGCCGCCCGCGAACCCGGACCTCCTCCGGAGACCCAGCTACTGCCACGCTGCTTTCGCACTTAAACAGATCTCAAAGGTGATGCGATGGAGTTTCTGTCTGTCTGCAAAGTCGAATGACTTAAAAAAATAAGTTTTCTGACAGTGATCGGTGGAACTTAAGATCCAAATCTCTCCCCTGAATGAGAGGAGATTTAGAGCAGAGATGCTGAGACAGAAATGTCTTATCTCGGAAGTCAAATCAGATGAGAAAATCAGCACATTATTGGGTTAACAGCATGTAAACTTTGCTGTTTGTTTGAATTCATGTCCACTTTCTAAAAGAAACCCGTCTCTGTCTTGGTTTTCCCGTGCGCCTTTTCCTGGCTCTGTGCGCACTGGCCCCGGGTCTGTTTGGAAATGTGGTGGGTCCTGTAAAGGAATCCACTGATTGAGTTTGATCTGACAAAGCATCTTTGGACCGCCCGGATGCTTGGACGTGTTTCAGCAGTGCTGAGAGAAACCACAACACCAGAGCAGTGTCCTCTGCAGCAGCGACATTTGTAACTCTGGAGATATGAAGATGTGCTGCACAAAATATGACTAATGCATCTGGGAAAAGACAGATTAGGAGTTGTTTCTGTATTCCGAAGCATGCTTTTGTGTTATGAATTAATAAGAAGATGACTTTTATGCTTAAAAACATGTTCTCACTGAAGTTTCATTCAATTTAAGTTCCAATCCTGCAAATTTCAACCCACTTAAATCTTTTATATCATCTATTTACCAACATGACAGATGTGATTCACATAAAGACAAGTTATCAGCTGCTTCTTCATCAACACGACTTTCTGTAATACTTTATTCGCTTGCAGTAATCTAACAGTTTTCTCCTTTTTGCCCTCGAAATCCAGGGGAAGGCGGTAGGTCAGAAAGCTCCTCTGTGGATCCGGGCGAGGTTCCAGGCCTTGCTGTTCTCTCTGGGCTGCCACATCCAGAGACACTGTGGGAAGGTCCTCTTTATTGGACTCTTAGTATTCGGAGCTCTTTCCGTGGGACTCCGGGTGGCAGACATCGAAACAAACATCGAGCAGCTATGGGTGGAAGGTGAGTTGAAGACTCTTTCAGTATTGTGGGTATGAAACTTTTTTTTTTTTTACTTGTTTGTACAAGAGATTCTCTGTATGTTTGGGTTCAGCGTGTGGATTCTTGAGTTCAGACAGCTTGTTACATACGAGTTTGAATGACAATGGCTTGTGGCAAGAGGCAGGGTGGTCACGTTAGTGTCATCTTAGTGCCTTGGGAGGGCACTGGCGATCGGTGACTGACACACTGGTATGTCTGGCTAGAAACTCGACAGGAGTCAAACTGAGGACGTTTGTTTGAAATCAATAAGCAATCAGGACTTTGCTAGATTTACCTGTCTCCTTTTTCATAATTCAAAGCTTCTTTTTCCATCTCCTGTTTGTCACCCATCTTCCTTTAATCGGGACAGTAGCTTCTGGATGCCTCTTCTCCATTTTCATCTTATCTTACGCTCAAGTTATCTGTATGATTTCAGAGCCAGAGGCAACTTTATTTGGTTTTTCACACCGGCCAAATTCCTTTTAAACCCCCAGGCTTTCAGTGCGGAGCCTGATCCCCGCAGCAGATGGACTGTGTGAATGGTTAGCCATCTTTAAGGGCTCTGACCCCTCCCTCCCCCCCCTCGGCTCCCTGTGTGGTCCCTAACTATTCTTGGATTCCATTCAACAAGAGGCAAGCAGGCACCACCTCCTCCCCAGCCCCTCTTCCCTCCGCCCTCTCTCTCCTCCTCACAAGAAGAAAAAAAATATATAAGTGAATGCAGCTGAAGTTTACCCACCTGTTTTGCACGCTCTAAAGAGCCACAGCAGTTGGTGAATATAAACAGACTCTATAGGGTTTTTTGGAGCCCACCGTGTTGCTGGAGGACGCCACAGAACCTGGAGGTGTCGGAGCGATCAAACAGACTCCCACAGGAATTCCATTTAATGTTTCAATCAGACTACTTTTAAAATGATCTCATATATATATAAAAAAATAATATCATAAACCAATAAAGGCGTTGACATTTTTTTTTTTGAGGACGCTAGAACGGGGTAAATCAAAAATAAAAGAACAAGAGATTGAATTTCCACAGTTTCCATTTTTCTTTCTGGGCTTTGGGATTACCTCTTGAGCTAATTGGCCGAGCTTTCTCTTAAAGGAGATGTTTAGATGTTTGTGTGCCAATTGTTTTGGTGGGATTCAGGGAGCTGAGGCAGCAGAGCTGAAAGGGAGCGCTGTGCCTTTAAGAGGCCGTGGCCATGTTTCTAAAGTTTCTTCCTGCCTTGTTTCCACCAATAGCCCATTGACAAAGCTGCGAGGGCCTCAATGGAGAGTAAAGTGGTTGGGTAACAAGGAGAGGTTAGTTCTCTCTCTGTCTTTCTTTCACACAAACACAGAAGCAACACACACACACACACTCATGCGCCATTGTACTTGAGCCAGAAACAAGGAATGCAAAGCTCTCAAGCAAAACTAGAATAAAAAAAAGTCAAAATATTGTTCTAAATCAGTCATTAGATTTTCCTGAGCTCTTTTTCTTTAACCAAAAAGGCATGTCTAAAATAAATATGCTAGACCAGCAGATTCAAGTTTTTCCACATGTATCCTCATTTGTTCAGGATAAACTAGAATCAACACCGTATGTGTGAACACTTTGCCTCCGTACTGTTTGCTTTTGGAGCATATGCTTGCCATCAGTTATTCCAACCAGAACATCCCTCCATAGGCTTCACACGCACAAACATGTATTTTTGTGTGAATACTTATAAGCAGGCTTAGAAAGCATTCACAAAATAGTGACTGTCCTGCTCTTTTTCGAACGTTTTTCGGCACGTAAAAACTCAATCACACTTTCAGCCGTTTCAGCAATCTTGGTATCAAAATGTTTTGCTTGTCAGGGAAATTACTGCTTTTTTTTATTATTCTCATAAACTTTATAGTTTTTTAAATATTGAACAAAGTATTCCCCATAAGAAATGAATGAGAAAGTCTTAAATTTTCCAAAAAATTAAGTAGATTAGCAACAAGCCTTATATGCATGGGCTATGTTTCCATCTTTTATAGTATATATATATTTTTAAATTTGAAGTTTAGCCAATATTTTAGCAACATGCTAACGTTTTTGGCTAATTTTATTTGTTGAGGAATTTTAGGCTATTTTGGAGTTTAGCTAGTATTTAAGCAAGCTAAACAAGCTAGCTTTTTATGCTAATTCGGATTTTAGCCAATAATTTAGCAACATGCTGACATTTTGGCTAATTTGCTATCTACTGGTTCTACTTTAGTAACAGGCTAACGCTTTTGGCTGATTTGATTTATTGGGGAATTTTAGGCTATTAAGGAGTTTAACTAGTATTTAAGCTGTCAAAAAAAGCTAGCTTTTTTATGCTAACTCAGATTTTAGTTAATATTTTTGCAACATGCTAACATTTTGGCTAATTTGTTTTCTACTGTGGTATTTACAGGGTAACTTAGAGTTTAGTTTCTATTTTAGCGACAGGCTAATATTTTTGAATGATTTAGTTTACTGAAGAATTTTAGGCTATTTTGGAGTTTAGCTACTATTAAAGCAACAAGCTAACTTTTTTGGTTAATTTGGCATCTACTAAAGTTTTTTGGGCTGATTTGGAGTTTAGCTCATATTTAAGCAACATACTAAAAATGTTTTCAAAATTGGCATGTATTATTGATTTTTAAGCAATTTTACTACATTTTTTTCAGAAATTTAGGTAAACTTCAGTGCTATTAATAGTTCTTTAATGGAAATTTCAGTGTTTTTCCAAATGTAACATTTTGCAAATAGCTATTGCATTTTCAACAAATTGCGTCACAATTTTTAGCAAAAAGCTTCAGCATCTTCAGCGACTACTCTCAGTAAAAAGCATTCACGCCAGCATTATCGCAGGTAATGCAACTTCTCTAGTTACCCTTGTGTTGAGTTCAAAACAGATGTTTTTTTTCTGGTGAGCTCGTGCTTTGTGTGTGTTTCTGTACCTGTCTGCGTGTGCTCATCATGCCACCACATTTTATTGGTTTTATTGCTTCCTCATCCCCACAGGAGGATAAAGCTTAGCAGTTTGTGCAAGAAAATCGTATAATGAAATGAGTTTTTGTGGAATCCACACATATTTTTTCACTTCTGTGCACACCAACTTATTTTTCTCAGGTATGTCGCGCACCTGCGACGAGCAGATGTAATATAGAAGTCGCTGGATTAATCTTCAGTTCTCACACCTGCAAAGGTGAGGCTGAAAGCCACAGTATCAGGGTGTTTAGTCTGACAAGAGGATTAAGAACTGTTTCTGGCTCAGAAATACCAAAATCACCTTTAACAGTTCAAATACAGACTTGAGGAGACCTGCGGTCGCAGCAGCAGATGTTTCTGGGGTTCATTCATAAACACGAACCTGGATTTTATTGTGTTTCTTTTATCCCCCACCTCAGTTATACAGTTTGCCCAAGGCAAATATTCGTAAGTTGAGAGTGTGAACATTGTTTTGACCACGGAAACAGTCTGCATTGTCCACAAGCAAAAAAGAAAGATCATAAAAAGAGGTGCAGGAGGAAGACAGGGATGAGAGGAGACAATAGGGGGTTGGGGCAGGAAAAGGGTGGTTTATGGCTAGCTTGCGCTTTTTTCTTTAACAGTTTTTTTCTCCTGTCTCAGTTGAGCAAACATCAAGTGTGAAGGAGTCACCGGCGTGTCTCTATTCCACAGAGAATTAAAGTGTTTTTACTAAAGGGGGTTGCAGTCTTCTGTTGACAAGAACTTCATGATTTTCTTTGTTGTGCCCTTTCTTTCTTTCTTTCTTTCATTTTACTTTTTCTGATCTGGTTCTTCTCCATCTACAGAGTCAAAAAGATTGTTTAGGAAGGAAAAGAAAGAAAAGGGGGCCCTGCATGTCAGAGCGATGGTGTTTACTTGGACATAAACTAAACTCATCTTTCTTGGCAGAGTTTGGGTGAGGCATGACAGACGTATACACAGACTCAAGCTGTCCAAATATGAGTGTGGCGAGACAAGGCCTCGCAGTTTCACCACGTGTCCCATAAAAAAAAAAAAAAAAAAAAAAAAAAAAAAAAAAAAGTCTACGAGCAGAAGCAGAGGTAAAGAGTGCCCTGCGTAAACACAAATAGTAAGTGAAGTGCTAGTTAAGCTTACGGTGAAATCAGACAGGATATGAGGAGATCAAGAACTAGACTAATTAGAAAAAAACGAGGGGGGAGGGTGAGAAAAAACACGCCGGAGTTTACGTAAATGAACGAACGCACATGTGGGTATTTCAAAGTTTGGAGCAGTTTCTCTAAACAAACCTCAGAGCGGCGCAGCAGGTAAATGCTATAATTCATTGGAGTGCACACAGCGTCCCAGTTCAGACAGAGAAAGGGAGCTCTATGAGGCATTATTGGAGGTGAATAGTGCGCGGTGGTGCCCCAGCTAGATAAATAAACTCCCAGCGTTCAGGGCTCGGGACCTCACTGGTAGAGAGAACAAACAAGACTAGAGTCAACCTGGGTCACTTCTAAATGTTTATTTCACCCCCCTTCCCTCCATCCTTCAATCCAACACTACCTCATTCCATCCCTTTCTCAGAACTGCCCTCAACACCTATGCACACTTCCACACAGACCACCCCTAACAAATAAACACACACCCATATTTAGTTTCAAACACAAAGATTGTTCTACAATTGTCAATTTGATGCACACTAAACCACCATTTCGCTACGTCGAACGCAATAACTTCTGCAAAAGTGTCCAAAAGTGAGAAAATCAAAACCTCAATCAGCATAATGAGTCGCTCTTTCTCTTCTCGCCGAAGGGCAACCTTTGTCTCTCGTCTGGGCCAAATAAAGCGACACCAGCCACCTCAGAGTTTGCACCATTTACGTCTGTCCTCACGCCATCAAAGCACAAAAAGTAAAGCGAAATAGAGACTGAACATTTTCTTACTCGGAGGGGAAAAAAAGAAATGCTTCTCGGGCTCAATAAATTCATTTCTCATCTGAATGAGACCAGCAACGTGGAAAAATTTTGCTTTTCAAGGAGGGATGAATGTATGTTTCAACCACACATTAGGCAGTATTAGCGGTCAGTGGAGTGTCTAATGTGACTATTTTTCACAGTGGCCAACACTGCCCATGATTAGCATAATTAGCAGAGGCAAGCCTATACATATGGAAATAGAAAGTACCTAAATGCCAACCCTGGTGGAAATTTATGTGTGGTGACTAACACCACTGGCACATCTGAAAAGAATGTAAGTTAAACTAATCTTTCATGTTGTTTTTGCTAGTTTTTAACTCAATTTTTAACTTGTGACTGCAAGATGGCTCCTCGTATTGAGACTTTGAACAAGCGGAAGATGTTTTCTCGCGTTTAATGACTTGATCGGGATTATCTCATCAAATGCTTCTCTTTGTTGGCTCCTGTACAGATACACTGTATTTCTATAGGTAAAGTAGCAATGTGCCAGTTTCTCTTTCTCGCCCCATGCTTCACCCTCCCACAGACGACCCTGGCATTGTTTCACAGGCTGGGAAAGTTTTGGTCCATTTGCTTTTGTTGTGGAAAAAAGCTCTTTATTCTGCTGTTTGTTGGGAAACATTTGAAAGAAATTGAAGGGTTGAATGACAAAAGGGTCTGCATTCAGTCTGGAGCTGTACTGAAGGATTGTGTGGAGGAACGGCCCATCTGCTGGGGGGTGCGGGTAGCCTGTTGAAGGCAGTGGGTGCCCTGGCTGGGGAATGCCACAGGGCAGGGCTGCACGTGGGATTTTGATTCAGACATTTCTGGAGGTCACAAAAGATCCAAGAGGATTTTTTTCAATGCTAAGTACAATGCTGGGGGAATGAATATCTCATTTGTGGTTTCATTTGGGAATACTTTCCAGGAGATATTAGATCGGCTGGTGGTTTTGCGATAAAATTGGATACTCCAGTTCTTGTTCTCATGTTGACACGCTATTCAAATGAGGGACAACACGCAAAGAACCGCACAGCAAATGAAAGCATACATGTCACTTTCAGCCCTCTTCGTCTTGGGTCTTCCTCTGTAGCAGCGTGGGGCCTTTCAGAGGCCCCCTAATCCAGCTAATCTACCACACTGAAGTTTGAAGGCGGCCTGGTCTGACCTAGCCTGGCCTGGAACTGGGACTGTCCCTCTAAGAAGTCATGAAGAGGAATTGGAGTGAAACCAAGAAGATTGTCCCTGAAGCTGAAATTCACGAAGATAGGGTTCCGTCTATACACCAGATATAGACCCACACAGTTAAGCGAAGCAGAAAAGCGCAAACATTTGTGGGCCATGAAACTTCGTAAGAGTTTATGGCATTTTCCTTCGTTCCTCGCTTCCCAAATGTCGTAACTGCTGTGAAAGAACCTTCGGCGTTGAAGCCAGTAAACAGATTCGTATGTTCCCCCATCAAAGTCGAGCTTTTGGCTAAAATCTGTGAGATGTCGGTGGAGTGGCCTTGATTTATACACAGTTAGGTTAATGTCTTGTTTTTTGCCATTTTTTTTTTTTTTTTACAAACAAATATTTTGCACATGTAAAAAAAAAGAACGAGCAGCCGCTGGCATGTTCAAACCACAGTTTCCACACTCAAAAGCTTTTTCATCCCAGGGTGGGAAAGTTACGGGGAGCTGTCTCTTTAAGGGTCTTCGGAGCACAGGCTGAGTAGAGGGGGAGTGTGTTATGGAGGGGGTAACTAAAAAAGAGTGAGAAAGCAGCAGACAACACCAGAAAGAGAGAAGAAGAAGAGAAACCAGCGAAAGGTGGAACAGGAGAGGCTCCTGAGGGAGTGAGCGGTGAAACGAGTCCTGAGCAGAAGTTGCTGCTGAGCTCCGCGGAGTGGGGTGGCGGAGGCCGGACCAGGGGCTGAGGGGAGAAGGCGAGAAAGAGAGCGGAGAGAGGACCCGCAGCCTGGGTGGTCCAGATGGGAGGAACGAGACACAAATAGCTATAATTTACTTCAGGAGGCCTGTAATTATAGAGCCAGAGTCTCTCCGAGCCACCCAGTTCCTGTTGGGATCAAAACCCAGCACTGCAGAGGTTAACACACGAAACGTCAAAAAAGGTTTAACAGATGTCAAAGAGGCTCACAAACAGAATGGGTTCAATTTAGTTGTTACCTTTTGATTGGAAGTTGAAGGAAACGATCCGGAGTAGAACAATTGACCAAAGATTACAATTTCAAAATTCTAAACTATAAACATTGACCCTTTCCCAATCTTAACCTTAAAACATTTATCTTTCTTTCTTTGATTCTTAGAGTTTTTTGTTTTCAGGATGCACCAGACCTCACACCAATGACTGCAAATAAACAAGGCGACGTGATATTCTCAAGCCCCTGCAAATGCAATTAAAGTCCAGAAATAATGTACCGCGTCTCCAAGGCCCCGAGTTCTAACCTGATCTCACACTTTAGTGGTGTAGGCTGAGTAGTTTGTTTTTTCTTTTCTCCCCATCAATTATAACAGCCTGTTCCAGGCTGGGGGAGGTGCAGAGAGCGTGAAGGAACGAGGGGGGGGGGGGGGGGGGGGGGGGGAGAGAGAGAAGACAGCAGCGAGAACGAGATATACACTTGGAGTGGAGAGAGAAGGCAGAGCAAAAAGGGGTTGAAGGAAGTAGGTGGTAGAGGCCTAAAAATGCAGAAGCAGGTAGAGGAGCGCTGACATTCGGAGTTGAGAAGGTTCTTGTTTCCAACCCCCTCCTCTTTCTCTCTCTGGGGTTGTCATGTGGGGACAGCAAGAGGGGCAGACGGGCTCTCTGTGATCCAGCGCGGCATGTTTCATGTCCACTTGGCACAGGCACAGATCCCCCCGGCTGGCAAGCTCTTTTCAGGGCAACCTCCTGTAATTAGGGGACTGGGGTCTACCGCACAGAACAGCATTGCCCTCCCTATCTTCCTCCGTTTCCCCTTAACTATTTTCTGCTCATCCTAATCTGCATATTTGTATTTCTTCTAATTCACCTGACCAAAACGAACTTTTTCGTCTTCAAGATTTCCCTTCTGTGGATGAAGATGATGAACAGGTTGTGTCTTCTAGGTCTATGCATCCTGCCAATAGCTGTACGGCAGCGGGTTTTAGTGGCTGGTTCTGCTAACAGGGCACATCTGTTTTGAGGAAAGAGCCAATGAGAAGCTGCATTAGTCATTTCCATTGGCTAGACATTGGCTTGTATGAAGTGCCTTCAAAACCAACACTGGTGTAGGCCAAGGGCGTTGGTCATTATGTGTGTGTTCTTGTGAAAATATGTGTGCATGCAGGAGACTTTGTAATAGGATGCAAATGTGTGCGTCTTTGAGTGTACAGAAAAAAAAACTTTTAATGTATTTTCCTTTTTTTTTCTTCTTCTTCTTCTTTCTAGCTGGTAGTAGAGTGAGTACGGAGCTTCGCTACACCAAGGAGAAGCAGGGAGAAGAGTCAGTGTTTACCTCACAAATGCTTATCCAGACCCCCAAAGAGGAAGGCGGCAACATTCTTACCCAAGAGGCTTTGCTGGTCCACATGGAAGCCGCCCTCTCTGCCAGCAAGGTTCAGGTGTCGCTGTTTGGCAAGTAAGTGGACTGTGTGATGAGAAAAAGCTTTTCACATTAATGCTCAGTTGTAAAAGCTATAAATTATATGTTTTTCTACCTTTTTCCTTGCAGATCGTGGGACCTTAATAAAATATGCTATAAATCAGGAGTGCCAATTATAGAAAACGTCATGATTGAAAGGGTACGTTGATGAAAGGAAGTTTCTTTTTTTTTGTCCTTTCCACATTTTTTTGTGAAGTTTAATTATTCTTCATGTCTATTTCTTCATCCCAGATGATTGACAAGCTTTTCCCCTGTATGATAATCACCCCTTTGGACTGTTTCTGGGAGGGGGCCAAACTACAGGGAGGCTCTGCCTATTTACCGTAAGTCCTGGAATTTTTGACCCAACATAAATCTTCTTAGCACATTAAAACATTTCATAAAAGGCCCGGGCCCTCCTTGTGCTGTCACTGCTTCCATCTCGTCTGTGTGGAGCTTTTAGCGCATGCTGGATGGAGACATACAGTTGGGCTTTCAGTAGTCTGTCGGTGGGTGCTGTGACTGACAGCGGCGGTCAGTAATAGAGTTCTTTTAGGGCTCAGAAAGGGCCTGGTGGAGGGGGGGTACCCTGACAGAGGATTTCAATAAGAGAAGGTTAGGGAGAGATGCACCAAAGTGAGGGAGGGAAAGGAGATGGCTGCAGTGGCAATTGGGTGGCAGGTTGGTAGAGCGGAGGGCGGGGAGGCGGTGGCGGCAGCGGCGGTGGTGGTAGCAGGGGAGCCCTTTGGGTCAGACAATGGTAAGCATTCTTTCAGTTTACGAGTGAGTGTCCATCAGTGCAGGGGCCCCAGAAGAGGGAGGGAGGGCGGCTTTGTCAGCTCACGGCTAACACTCAGCATTCTCATGGTAATGCCCCAGGCTCCCAGCTCCCGAGTTGTCCAACAAATAAAATGGGCAGTATTCAAACCTCAAGTCCCCCGAGAAGCACAGAGAGCCGCTACAAGACATTAAAAAGTAGAGTCAGGGCGTATTTGCCGATTTTTTTCTCTGTTTTTGACAAAGTTCTCTTGAGAAATAGAGTTGCTGAAAGCCATGTCCATATTTGTTGTCCGCAGTGATATTTCAATCAACTGTGCCCCCTTTTTTTTTTTTTTTAAGGGATCCTTTAGCAGATGTTTCCTTTGAAAACAAATGATTTGTTTATAGATCCATTTGAACTGTCGGCACTCTGTTGCATGACAAGCCAGCGCATACAGAAACAAACACAAGTTTCCCATCCTCAGCATCTCCCAGTTGGCTTGTGTGAAGGCACCAGAACGAGAGAAGGGGGTCTTTGATGATTCACACATTATCCCAGCATTCCTGTAATCCATGCAAAGCCTTCAACATCTGCAGCTATTTATTAAGTATTTAATACTCGGTTTTTACTTTGAAAATGGATAAATAAAGCTAGCAGCGGTCACTTACAGCAGGGTTGCTTCAGGCTGCTTTTAGTTTCAAATGTTTGGGGGTAAAAAAAAATTGGTGGGTAGGAAGGGAAGAATAAGAGGGGTAAGTTTTAGGAGAAGAAATTTAGGAAAAAGGCAATCTACGAAAAAAGAAAAGGGTCCAGGTCTGGTTCAGTCAAGCACAAACTGGCTGATAAAGGAGTGTCTTTGCAACCAGCAGCAAAAAAGAAGACTGGTATGTGGGAACACGAAAGCAGCCCTCTTGAAGAATGAACTTTAAACAGAGAAATCCTTTTATCGTTTTTCTCAAAGTTTTCTAAAATAAAATGCATTTTAAATTGGCAATTTGGACAAATTTGTCTTTAAACTCTAAAAATTTGCAGCAGAAGTTTTGTTTAAAATGAACTTATCGTTGTTGACGTGACAAAATTTAATTTCTTTTAGCATTAAAAACCTTAAAGTTGAAATGGAATGAGATTTACAAATAGAGTGTTTGTGCGCTTTCTTAGGCTATAATTCAATCCTCACTTGCTTTCCTTCTACCTTCTCATCTTCTGAGCCTCCTTATCAAGATGTTTGGGAGGCAGAGGTAATTGTTATGACTCAATGCAGGGCACTGAGGAATGAAAGTGAGCAGGCAGCCACCGTGCCTTTTCCCTGGGCATTGTGGCAGCGTGAAACAGGATAATAAACGCTATTTTATCTTGTAACTGCAGCAAGCCTCATGCGTGGCCCGGTGCAACAAAGGCGCAATAAAGAAACTGAACTTAAAGTATTCCCGCTTATAGCAAAGATTAGATTTTCGATTTTCTCTTCAGGATTCCTCTATTGTAATCAAATTGGTTGTGGTATTTGTTTGCTCTGCAGGGGTATGCCCGATATCCAGTGGATGAATTTAGATCCTGTCAAGCTAATGGAGGAATTGAGTCAGTTCACTTCTCTTGAAGGATTTAAGGAGATGCTGGACAAAGCTCAGGTGAGAAACGCCAAAAATCACACTCATTCAGTGACGAAGAGAAATCAATACATCAAAGTCAAAATTCAAAATATTAAAAGTATAAATAAAATATAAAAAGAGTTTTATATGTCAACTTTTTCAGCTTTCTAACCCTTTAACACTGGAGCTACAGTGATTATATATTTCTTATTGTGTGAATGCTTAGAAAGCATTTACACAATAGTGATCCCCCTGCTCCTTTACTCACGTTTTTTGGCACGTAAAAACTCAAACACACTTTCAGCAATTTTAGCGAATTGGCTTTAGAGCATTCAGTTTGCTAATAAACTTTATAGTTTTTAAAATGTTGAAGAAAAGATGCCCCATAGGAAATACATGAGAAAGTCTTCAAATTTCAAAATTTTAAGTAGATTAACAACATGCCTTTAAATGTTTTCCATGGCCTATGTTTCATCTTTTATAGTAATTAAAAAAAAAATTGAATTTACCTAAAATTTTTAGCAACATTCTTTTTTGGCTAATTTTTGGCTATGTTTTTGGCTAATTTGTTATCTACTGAAGTTTTTATAGGCTAATTCACAGTTTAGCTTCTTTTGAATACGCTAACTATTTGACTAATTTAGTTTACTAAGGGATTTTCGGCTATCTTGGAGTTTAGCTTGTATTTGAGTAATGTGCTAGCCTTTTGGACAAATTTGTTAACTACCAAGATTTTTTATGCTAATTTAGAGTTTAGCTTCTATTCCAGCAACCGGCTAACGTTTTTGACTAGTTTAGTTTACTGAGGAATTTTAGTCTGTTTTGGAGTTTAGTTAGTATTACTGTGCTAGCTTTTTGGGATAATTTGTTATCTACTAAGGTTTTTCATGCTAATCCAGAGTTTAGCTTCTATTTCAGCAACAGGCTAACATTTTTGACTAGCTTAATTTACTGAGGAATTTTAGGCTACTTTGGAATTTGGCTAGTATTTAAGCAACAGGCTAGGTTTTTTTTCTAATTTGGCATCTGCTAAGTTTTTTTTTTTTGCAGTTTAGCTTATATTTAAGCAATACACTAAATAGTTTTTCGAAATTTTCATGTATTAGGGATTTTTAAGCAATTTTGCTATAAATGTTTTTACATTTTCAGCAAGTAAATTGCACCACCATTTTCAGCATATTTAGCATATTTTAGCGACTATACTATCATCAAAAAGTATTCAAGTATAGTATCGCTAGTAATGCAACTTTTCTAGTTTACTGTAACTGTTCAACCGTTAACATGATCAATGTAATTTCTGCAGATTCTATTTGAGTTACGCTAATCGTGTTAACGGTTAAAAAGCAACAATATGTTAAAGATTTAGTGTTTAAGAGTCACCGGTGAAGCCTTAAGTGTTAAAGGCTTAAGTTACTGGTTCTGATTCTGCATTCTAAATAGATAACTACACAATGCTGCTTTTTAAATGAAACATCTCTTCAACAGATGCTAATGCTTTTTAATTCCTCAGGTGGGACATGCCTACATGAACAGACCATGCCTCAACCCTTCAGACTTGGACTGCCCACTCAGCGCTCCCAACAAGGAACAAGGAGAGGTAAACTGAATCGATTTGACTGCAATCAATGCATTCCAGACGATGTGGTGGATGTAGCGTGGCACTCTACTTGAAAAACATCTAGCATTTTTCTCTGCTATCTGGTCACCTCCTCTTCTGCTCGTCTATTCAGAGTCCTGACATTGCTGGGCGTCTTCAGGGCGGTTGCCATGGTTTCAGCCAGAAGTTCATGCACTGGCAGGAGGAGCTCATCCTGGGAGGCCAGGTCAAAAGCAGCCAGGGTACACTGCTGAGGTGTGTGTGAATTCCTGGGAAAACAAACCTGACACTGAAGCATCAAATTCTGTTCACTACACAAATGTGTTCTTGTCTGATTTGATAGTAATGATCTCAACTCTGTCTTTGAACTGCAATTTTCCAAGACGCAGCAATAAAGAAGAATAAAAACACTTTCATTTGCATTGGTCTGAAGCTAGCTTTTACTTATTTTCTAAATCCTAACTTATTTTAATTGAAGCAATCAATGTCAATATTCAAACAAGCTCAGCTGAGCTTTGATTAAAATTGGATTCTAGCTCCATCTGCATGAGTCCCAATCACTCTGATTTATTATCATTCTTTTCCCATTTTGAGCAGCACTGCTGCTTGTCGGATTGGTGCTGAGAAAAAAACTACGGACATCTGGGATCGCAGCCTAGAGATCTGCAGACAGACTGCATAACACCTGCTCTTAGTTGTTTGAATTGGCAAACAGACAAGCAGACAGGCGGATAAATCCTCGAAGACACAGCACCTGCTTTTATACACTCAAATAAAGGCATGTGTCAATATAGTTTAGAGCCAACATGGAGGACTTTTAACGTGCTAGTAATGTGATAGATAATGCAGTTGGGGTTTCAGCTCATCTCAACATTCAATAAGTCATGTTTGCAGTGGTGGGGGGGCCTGGACATCTGTGATTTGGCCCAAGCTTTTTCCTGTGTTTTCCAGTGCGGAGGCTCTCCAGACGATGTTCCTGCTGATGAGTCCCAAGCAGCTGTATGAGCACTTTAAAGACGATTACGAGATCCACGACATCAACTGGAATGAGGAGAAGGCGACCGCCATCCTCGAGTCCTGGCAGAGGAAGTTTGTGGAGGTGCGAACCCACCCATGTGCACTTAAATGCTTGAAGGAAAACTAGGGCAGATATAAAGATGTTTTGAGGAGCAGGCATTTCCTTCTCCCTATGCAGCCTTGTTCTGCTTTGGCACACACACACACACACTAGGAGTTAATCTGCAGTGTCTGAATTCCATCAGTCTTCAGCTCCCTCGTAAAGTGTATCGCAGGGCAGACCAGGGCGCCAGGTTTGCATGTGTGTGTGTGGTAGGGCAATCATCTCTCTCTGTCAGAGCCCTAGTTATAGGAACAAGCTGTTGCTGTGATAGCTGACACCCACCACAGTGAGGGAAAAGGGAATAAAGGGAGGGGCCTTCGGTAGGGAGGAGGGGTAACAAAGCTGACGGAGACGTACGACGCCTTTCTCACAAATAAAAAAAAAAATTATGAAAAGTAAGGGCGACTGGCGGCTTACAGGTTTTGAGAAACTTTGATTCATTCATGGTCCAGAGTGGCAGAGAGTAGCCGCATGTGATCCCATCCCTTTCACCTTTGACCTCACAACCTCTGGCATCTGTGCTCATTACTCCTAGTTGTCATACACACACACGCGCTGCCACATGTAAAAACACAATCATACTCACTTTTAAACACATGTGCATTTCAAAGAATAAGGGGCCTTTCACTTTAAAGTATTTAGGGGGCGAGATGACTTTTGTGAGCTTTTAAGTTGACATGTTTTTTTTTTTTTTATCTCTGTAGGAGGTACACCAGAGTATTCCAGCTAATTCCAGTCAGTCCATCCACGCTTTTTCTACAACCACCCTCAACGACATCATGAAATCCTTCTCTGACGTCAGCGTCATCAGAGTGGCGGGTGGATACCTGCTTATGGTGAGTCCTTTTTCTCACATTTCAGGTTCTCTTTTCATTGATTCTGTGTTTTAAGTTGACTTCTCCTTTTTCTCAGTTGGCTTACGCCTGTGTGACCATGCTGAGGTGGGATTGTTCAAAATCTCAGGGAGCCGTTGGGTAAGCGGGGGTGTTGCTGGTGGCCCTTTCGGTGGCGGCCGGATTGGGTCTCTGCTCCCTACTCGGCCTCTCTTTCAATGCTGCAACCACACAGGTACAACTCAGAGGAAGCGTTATACGGCTAATGTTCTTTTGATTTAAAGGCCGGATTTTGATCTTCAAATGCAGAATCTGACCTTTTGCTTTCCACTGATGTGCTTCCCATCCCAGGTGCTTCCCTTCCTGGCACTAGGGATTGGTGTGGATGACATGTTTCTGTTGGCTCACTCATTCACAGAGAGTGGAAGCAACATTCCCTTCAAGGTACTTTTAAAACGCTTTTGTTTTATCTTGGAAGCTGCTCTCTTGCCCTCTAAACTCTTATCTGTCTTTTCGTGTTGTAAAAGGAGAGGACGGGAGACTGTTTGCGTCGCACCGGCACCAGCGTCGCTTTGACCTCCATCAACAACATGATCGCCTTCTTCATGGCTGCCCTCGTGCCCATTCCTGCCTTGCGGGCTTTCTCATTGCAGGTACGTTTGGCGCTCACACAAGCACACAATCGCACACCATGAGCCCCCAGGCCTCTTTGAAAATGAAGGAGATAATTTAAAAGAGGTGACATTTATTCCGAAAAGTAAAGCCTTGCTTTTGTTCCTAGTTTTATTGCCACTGCACCTACAGGGGCAACACTTTTTTTTTTTTTTTAAGAGAGCATTTCTTTGAATGTGTGTTTGTGTGTAGCGGGGAAATTCAGAGCACGGAGAGTGATGAGCAGACTTAGAGAGACAGACAGAGGGAGAATGAGAAGGAGGGAGGAGTGGATCAGTATATCACTGGCCTGTCACGGCGGTTTTCTCTGATCTGTGACTAACGCTGGGTGGTCTGACACAAGCACACGCATAAACACACATGTGCACGCTGAAAAGCACAAAGTACCACATCAGTTTCGGGTGCTAAGGTGAGTGGGGGAGGACAGTGGAGGTACCGGTGAAAAGTGCTCGAACAATATCCCAGCTCTCTTAGTATTCCTTGCTGTTGATTTAGAGCAAGGCTTTTCTTTACTTACTGGGCTGTGGTCCCAGACCCTAAAGAAAGTCCAGACTTTCCCCATCAGAGGTTGGAGGTTGGCTGTAACCTTACATACTCAAGTCTCATTCTCTTCTCATTTTCCCTGATTTTCTTTCCCCAGGCAGCCATTGTGGTTGTGTTCAACTTTGCCATGGTACTGCTTATATTCCCCGCAATCCTAAGTTTGGACCTCCACCGGCGCGAGGACAAGCGCTTGGATATCCTCTGCTGCCTGTACAGCCCCTGCTCCGATCGCGTCATCCACCTAGCGCCTCAAGAGCTGTCCGACTCCGGGGAGCAGCCTTACGCCGCCACGACGGGCACGGCGCACCAGTACGCAGCGGGCTCCACGATCACCACCAGCACCCAGATCACCACAACGGTGCAAGCGTTTACTCAGTGTGACGCAGCCGGCCAGCATATCGTTACGATCTTACCGCCTACCTCGCAAATCTCCACCAGCCCCACGTCCATCATCGTCTGCCCCACCTCACAGCCTCAAGGTATGAAAAAAAACATTGTAATTTACCTTTATAATAGTGCAGTTATAATTCGTTTATCTCTTTGACTTCTTTTAGCCATATCTCCTTCCCCGTCCACCACCTCTGTACCGGATCCCTACGGCTCCCAACTCTTCACTCCAACCTCCAGCTCCACTCGAGACCTCTTAGCCCAGGTGGAAGACTCTAAATCAGGGAAGAGGTGTGTCCCCTTCCCTTTCCTGCATTGGAACCTGTCCACTTTTGCCAGGGAAAAGTATGCCCCCCTGCTCCTCCAGCCAAAGAGCAAAGCCATCGTGGTTGTTTTCTTCCTGGGGCTCCTGGGCCTCAGCCTGTACGGGACCACCATGGTGCACGACGGCCTTTACCTGACCGACATTGTGCCACGCGACACCAAGGAGTACGATTTCATTGAAGCCCAGTTCAAGTACTTCTCCTTCTACAACATGTACTTGGTGACCATGGATGGATTCGATTACGCCCGATCTCAGAGGCTCCTCATTCAGTTACACAACGCCTTCAACTCTGTACGAAATGTGGTCAGAGACAACGACAACAAACTGCCCCGCATGTGGCTGCACTACTTCCAAGACTGGCTCAAAGGTAACAGAGATGTTAAGGCGCATGCTGAATAATACCTCAGGTTAGAAGTCTGTTCAGACTTTATCCCTTAATGATGATGGAAAAGCGGGACACAGCTAGTTTGTTCAGGTGCGATCCTTGCTTAGCATAGAAGTGAGCAGCGGGTGTTAAGGGTGAGTGAAAGTTCAGTTGCTCTGTTTTACCCCCCCTCCACCTAAGCCTGAGGGGGTGGCATAGTAGATGTCATAGGTTATCTTTCTGTGTGCGTGTGTGAGTCCTGAGGTTAGAATGTGTCAAGAGTCCAGCCAAGAGGAAGTAATTGCTAGCCGGAAACCAACAAAGAAGAGAATAAATGCTTTACTTTTTTTTTTTTTTTTTAAACCCTCGCTGGTCACATAGTCAGACATGTAGGGACACTTAGAGTAATAAAAGTTAAGGCTTAAATGAATAAGAGAATGCCTAAATAAATCTTCTTGTGACACCTAGGTCTTCAAGCTGCCTTTGATGCCGACTGGCAGGCAGGCAGGATTTCTGCTGACAGCTATAGGAACGGCACAGAGGATGGAGCTTTGGCATACAAGCTTCTCATACAGACTGGCTCCAAGAAAGAGCCTTTCAACTACAGCCAGGTATGTTTACCACTTTTATAGATGCAACTTTAAAAGAAACCTTTTGTAAAAATGTCCATTTTGGTTTTTCTACAGTTGACCTCTCGTCAGCTGTTGGATGCAGAGGGTTTGATCCCGCCAGAGGTTTTTTACATTTACCTGACCGTATGGGTCAGTAACGATCCTCTGGGGTACGCCGCCTCTCAGGCCAACTTCTACCCTCACCCGAGGGAATGGATCCACGACAAGTACGACACCACAGGGGAGAATCTGCGCAGTAAGTGTTTCTACTTAAAAAAATCTTTCTTTTAAAAATCAAAATATTTAAACTTGTTTTTCCTCTTTGTAGTTCCAGCTGCAGAACCCCTGGAGTTTGCTCAGTTCCCTTTTTACCTGAATGGCCTTCGCCAGGCCAGTGACTTTGTGGAAGCCATTGAGAGCGTGCGGGCCATTTGCGACGAGTTTAGTCGCAAAGGGGTGTTCAACTACCCGAACGGGTACCCCTTCCTGTTCTGGGAGCAGTACATTGGTCTCAGACACTGGTTCCTGCTGTCCATCAGCGTAGTGCTGGCCTGCACCTTCCTGGTTTGTGCGCTTCTCCTGCTCAACCCCTGGACTGCCGGCCTCATCGTAAGTCCAACTTGTCTTATTTGTCCCCTTTTTTACCCACTTTTCCTACATTTAGGTTATTGTGACATTTTTTCCTTACTCCCATCTCAACTTTCTGTTTTTTTTATCCTTTCAAGACCCATAAATTAGATTTATAAAATCGATTAATCTATTTAAGGTTAATAAATCAATAATTGATTCATAAAAATAGAGATTGATTTAGCACATAAAGCTAAAGTCAGCTAGCTTGATGCTAACGTTTAATAGAATTTCCCATAGGATGGCTAAATCTAACGACCTAAACATACATTTCTGACTAAATGAACATCTTTATAAACTCACATGTAATAATTTCACAATCTCTTTTAAGGAAAATGTTTTTAAAATAACCATTTGTGTGGTCTAAAACATCGTTTTTTTCTTCATACTTTCTTCTTCTGTAAAAAAGGAGTAATGCCATAGCGCAATCGCCATCTAGTGGCCAAAATGAAGCAGCCTCCAGGAGAAGCAGAACAACGTTTACAATGTTAATGATTTGAATATTTTTGTTAGAACTTCTCTTTTTGAGAAACAATATAACACTGCATGTTATCAACACTCTCATTATTTCACTACTGTATATTACAGAATGTGAACTTTATCAGATTAATATAAATATATTCAAATCAAATGGTAGATTATAAATGTTTTTTTAAACAAATGTGTATAAATGTGTAAACTCAAAATTGATTTGAAGAAGCAAAAAAGTTGGAATCGAATCAATTCAGGTTCTTGTGAATCGAATCAAATCGTTTCTGGAAATTATAATCGATACCCTGCCCTACCATAAATGCTGTCTTGGGGCCTCTTTGCTCTGTGAAGGGTCACTACATGCACAAGCGCACGTACACACACACACACACACATAGAGGAGCATTGTTATACAAATTTAGACTCGACCAGCTTTAGAAAAGAAGATGCAAAGGAGCAGGACAGGCTTTGCCTCGGTGAAGCCTCCATGTCCTGCTCCCTCACGGCCATTGTCTGAAGGAGAGGGAAAAAATTTGAGAACAGATCGGATCTGTTCAACACTCGGATTGTCCAACCCATCCATCAGGGATGTTTGTGTGAGAACGACAGAAGGAAAGCACCCACAAACTGCAAACCTGCAACACAACAAACCGTCCAAAACTGCAACCGGTTCAGACCACCTGTATGTGGTTACACAGAAACACCTTTTATCTTTTGAAATTTTATCGTCTTAAATATCAAAGTCCCTGCTGGGATCAAAAGCTCCCATTTTTTTCCTCTTTGTTTTCTAAGACAGGTTGTTCCTATTTCCAATTAGTGGTAACACCCAACTTTGAAGGTTAGAAACAATTAGAAACATTTTAATCAAGACACAGGGTGTACAAAAGGAAAAAAAAATGCTCTTATGTTGTTTTGAGCATTTTCAGTCCTTCCAGCTTACTCAGGGACATTGTGAAAAGGGGGAGGGAAAACTAAGAGGAGGTATTAGCCTGGAGGTCAGAAAGTCGATCCTCTAAAGTTAAGGATTGTGAGGCACGGTCACTGATTGTGTAGTCTGGGAAGACAATAGTGCTCAAGTCCCCACATATTACTTTCTAACAGGGTTTTGCTGTTATCTTATCATACTTTTTTTAAAATATGTTTTCCTTGTGTCCATTGCAGGTGTTTATCTTGGCCATGATGACAGTGGAATTGTTTGGCATGATGGGCCTGATCGGGATTAAGCTCAGTGCCATCCCTGTGGTAATCCTGATCAGCTCAGTTGGCATTGGAGTGGAGTTTACTGTTCACATCGCACTGGTAAGTCAACACTTGCAAACATGAACCAAATGTTTGGAAAAAAAAAAAAAGCTAAGAGTCTCGATGGTTTTCATTTATGCAAGAATAAATTTTAAAAAATATGCTCAATCATCATCTTTGGCTTTCAACTTGAGGTTAAATTAAAGAGTAGTCTGAATTAAAATTAAAGGTAAAACATTTTATTATTTAGATCTGTCTTGGCATTCTTCTCCATTCTGGTGAACCTCATCCCCAGCGTCATTTACTTTCATCTGGGGAAGTGTAGTAACTTCTAATAAAAAACCAAATGCATCAATTTGGAGTTTTGTATTTTGGATTCAACTCATTTGTCTTTCCCATCTTCCGCTTTATCGCAGGGCTTCCTGACGGCGATTGGCGACAGAAACAAGCGCTCAGCCGTGGCGCTGGAGCACATGTTTGCCCCGGTGGTTGACGGAGCCATCTCCACTCTGCTGGGAGTTCTCATGCTGGCGGGGTCGGAGTTTGACTTCATCATGAGGTGAGACATAACGTCTGCTTGTGTGTGTGAGGGAATGTTTAACCCTTTAACACCTGAGGCGTCGCTGGTGATGCTTAAACACAAAATCTTTAGCAAACTGTAACTTTTCAATCGTTAACACGATCAACATAATTCCAACACATTCTGATGGAGAAAAGCGTCACGAAAAGCAGATAGTGGCTGAAAAGGCTGAAGCTTTTTGCTGAAAACGGTGATGCAACTTTCTTTAATTGCTGAAGGGATTTGCTGAAAATGCAACAGCTCTTTGCAAAATGTTAAATTTGCTAAAAGACTGGGAATTCTGTTAAAGTACTATGAAAGAGCGCTGATATTGACCTAATTTTCTTTAAAAAAAAATTGTAGTAAAATTTCTTAAAATCCCCAATACAACTATTTAGTGTGTTGTTTTTATATGAGCTAAACTCCATATTAGAAAAAAAAAAAAAAAAAACCCCTAAGCAGATGCCAAATTTGCAAAAAGCCTAGCTTGTTGCTTAAATGCTAGCTAAACTCCAAAATAGCCTAAAATTCTTCAGTAAAGAATTTAAAAACGTTGCTGGAACTGAAGCTAAACTCTAGATTAGCATAAAAAACCTCAGTAGATAACAAATTAGCCCAAAAAGCTAGCACATTGCTTAAATACTAGCTAAACTCCAAAATAGCCTAAAATTCCTTAGTAAGCTAAATTAGCCAAAAATGTTAGCATGTTGCTAAAATAGAATCTAAACACCAAATTATCATATAAAAACTTCAGTGGATAACAAATTAGCCAAAAATTTTACCATGTTGCTAAAATATTAGGTAAACACTCAAATTTTTTGAAAATTGCTAAAAAAGATTAAAACATAGCTCATAAATATTTTTAAATGCCTGTTTATCAACTTAAAATTTTGAAATTTGAAGACTTTCTCTGTCATTTATTTTGGGCCATATTTTGCTCAATATTTTGAAAAGTATGAAGTTTATGAATACCAAAAATACAAGCAGCAATGTCCTGAACAACGTTTTGATGCCGAGATTGCTTAAATCGCTTATAGAGTGTTTGAGTTTTAACGCATAAAATATTAACACGGTAGCTCTGGTATTAAAGAGTTAAAAAGTTGACAAATAAAACTTGTTCTGTTCTTAGTATGAGTTTGGAAACTCTGGAGCAAACAAAAATGTTGATTAGAGTTCAGGGGAAAAAAACAGACGACTTTATTCAGAGGCAATAGGTCCTTCCCTCCTGCAGAAATGACAATTGGAAACCACATTGACGACCTAATTCTCCTTACAAGAACAAAAGAAATATTTTGAATTTTGACTTTGAGGTATTGATTTCTCTTTGTCATTGAATGAGTGTAATTTTTGGGGTTTCTCACCTGAGCTTTGTCCAGCATCTCCTTAAATCCTTCAAGAGAAGTGAACTGACTCAATTCCTCCATTAGCTTGACAGGATCTAAATTCATGCTCGCGCCGCTTTTCTCCTTCAGAATCTACTGGAATAACGGTGATCGTGTTAACGATTGAAAAGTTACAGTAAATCAAAGAATATAAACAATGGAGCTCCAGCTTTTGTCCTTTTGCATCACAGAAGTTGCAGCCCCTGAATGCACAAAATGATGCCCTGATTTAGACGTGCATCTGGTTGTGTCACTCCATAAACACAGATCTCTAACCTGAGAGGGGAACAAACACGAGGAACATTAAGAGTGTGCAGCAGCTGCTTGTAAACATGGAAGTCTTCTGCTACCCACAGGGTGCTGTCTCTCTTTCTCTTTGTCTTGAAGCACACACACAAAGGAATCTGTAAAAATTCCTATCATCCTTTTGCCATATAAAAAGCTAAATTTGAACTGGTCAGGCCCACCAACAGCCAGGATTCACCCCCCCTCTGCTCCTTTATGTTTTCGTGCGTGTCTGCAACCCATCCATGTGCGCTGCCATGTGTATGTTCCTGACCGCTGCTTCATGGCCAGAGTGGAAAAAAAAAGGCAAATAGTTCCATGTTTTTCAGCTTAAAGCGGTCTAGGCCCAAACCACAGCCTTGAGCTCACAGACTGGAGCAGGCCTCCGTGACATAAAAAAGCACAGAGTTTCTGCAGGGAGAGAAACAGAAGCAGAAGAAGGAGGGGAGATGTTCAGAAGGTGGCTGCCCGTTTGTGGGTGGTTCAGAATTGGATTCAAAATGAATAATGATCAGTTTCAAACTCAAAAGTTCTCACTTTTGCAAAAGCATAGATGTCAGAAGATGGGTTGAGATGGAGGGTCGAGTCTCTGTTGGAGGTCTTGTTTAGCCGTAACTCTCGCTGTGGTTGAGTAAATAGGGTGAGTCGAAGCTGGCTAGCAGGGGAGCAGCATAAATACTCTGCTGTAAACATCTCCTGGCCTTGTAATGCACTGAATAAACAGCATTCAACGCAGCTCAGAGAGCTCTCTCACACACACACATAAATGTCCGTACTCATACCCACAGATACACACACTTACAGCAAGAAATGCACATACATTTATTTTATATATATATATATGCAGGCATGTAAACACTTACAGACACATATACACACACGACTCCCCCAGGCCTGACAACGACTGGAAAAGTTTAAAGTTTAAATAAACACAAGAATTCTTGTCAGGGAGATGCTGTCGGAGGTCCCACCGTAGAGTCTGTCTTCCACACTCTTATTTCCACCACTTAAGAAAGAAATTTGGAGGTAGTTTCTGGAGTAGAAAAGGTTAAAATCTCCTAACATACACACTGATACACACTCAATACTAGTAGATATTCACAGTTGGAAGAGGCCTGGTGCAAATCTTGCTTCAGGCTTTTTCTTTAACAACTGATACTTCAAAGATTTGGGTTTCTCCCTTCCACTTCATTTGGCCCTCCAAATGGAGAGCTATGAAAAAATAGCGTCTCATAATTCGGACGTCACTTTCATTGGATGACGTCACCAATAATCGCCAGTCTGCTAGAGTTAGCGCGGAGCTTCCAGCTCTTTAATATACATAACAATAGCAGTTATATATCTTTAAAAAGGTCATTGTACAACAAAAAAGCATTTAAATGTAAACGTCTGTGCTTCAGAGCGCACCCAAACTTTAAAATGTTCAGCTACTACTGTTTTTTTAGGCTAATATCACAGTTAAGCTTTTATTTTAGCAAAATGCTAGCTTTTTTTTTGGCTAATTTAGACAAAATATTGGCAAATTTAGACATTTTTCTAGTTTTTTAGGCTAGCTGCTTTGACAAAATTTGAATTTTTTTTGCAGCTTTTTTAAGGATTATTTTGAGCTTAGCTAATAGTTCAGCATTATGCTAGCTGCTTTGACTAATTTAGTTGGTTTTCTAGTATTTTCGGCTCATTTGGAGTTTAGCTAATATTTAAACAATATGCTAGCTGTTTTAGCGAAATGAAACACTTTTCAAGTTTTAAATGGTTTGAACACGGAAGCAGAAAAAATGTATATGCGTACATTTACAAAGACTTTTTAATGAAAGGGGTCGTTTTAACGGCTGTCTTCGAGCCTAGTTTGAACATAGCATAAGAGGCAGAGATTACTTCAACCACATGAGCTCAGAACTTTTCTCTTTTGATGATAGCTATAGCTATTTTTCTTGTCCTCGTAGATTTTTCCCTCTTAAGTTATTATCATCTTTCTCTTCCTTCCTCTTTTTTCTACTTCCTTAAGCCAGGGTGTTGGTGTGCCTGACACTGTCTCTCACTTTCTGCTTTCTGTTAGTGTTTAAGTGGCGTCCTCTCTAATTTTCTTGAGCTCTTTCTTGTGGCCTGCCTCCGCCCCTGGCCTCTTCAGAACTCCAACACGATCTCTGCACCACCACCACCACCCCAAAGAAGAAAAAAAAAACACACATTTAAATATGAGTGAGAGAAAGTCTTTCAGCAGCAGCAGCACTGGAGGCACCTAAACATGTTTTACTTGGTCTGATTGGCTCCGCCTCCCTGCCTTTGATACACAAACACTGGGCTTTCCCTGACTTCTTCCCCTGAGCTTCTCTGGTCTTGTGTGCCAACTATGTGTGTGATCTCTAAACCATGCACTTTTGTGGTTGCACAAAAAGAAAAACAGGAGAGATTTGATTAATAAAGGGATAATCATTGTCAAATGTTTCATACTTTTTTGCGTAGCTCACATTGGAACCGTCTAGAATGTAAAAGAAAACAAGGTCAAATGAATGGTTCAGTGAACGTGTTTCAAGGTTCTCTCTAATTTAGTGTCTGTGGATTCTCAGTCATCTTGAGAGGTCAGGTTATCTCAGGATTCGGGTTTTCAAGAGAACATGATGTCGAAGAATCTCTTTTAACGTGTTTTTGTGGCATTTTTCTGATGATGGAGGACACATGTAAAGAAAATTAGGAATTTCTTCTTTAGTCAAATCATTGTGAATCAAGAGACAAAAAAAAGGCTGTTTGAAAATGAAAATGATCGTATTTGTGATGTAGTAAAAACGCTGGGCGGGGCCACAAGCTCCACTTCATTCTGATGTATCCACTTGTAGACGACTAGATCCATGTATATCTTCGTTTTCCTTGTCTGAGCTGGTATCTGGCTCCAAACTGTACAGCTGGAGAGCTCTGATATTACTTGCCAGTTTTGACGTTAGGCTATGTCCTAGAAAACGACTTTGGTTTTTTAAAATTCTGTCTAAAAACGGCATAATCGCGATTAAAAGAGCACTTAGAATGCGTTTAAAATGGATCAAAAGATGATAAAAAAAAAGAATTTTGAAAGAAATTTGGTTATGTAATGTTTTGATATTATTCCAGTCACACTCTGTCCACCTTTGGGGAATCTTATTCCAGTTATTTAGTTAATAATTAGCTTCCTCTGCTTGATGCATAATCATTGATGTTTTCTCTTCATCCTCCAGATATTTCTTTGCCGTTTTGGCCATCCTGACTGTTTTGGGGATGCTGAATGGCTTGGTTCTCCTCCCGGTGCTCCTCTCCATGATGGGGCCTCCAGCTGAAGTCACCCCTGTTGACAACGCCAGCTGCCTGCCGGCCCCTTCCCCCGAGCCCCCGCTGCCTCCACCGATGACCCATCACGGCTACTACACAGGCCACCACAACTCCCGGTCAGCCCATCAGCAAGCGTTTTCTGAGTCGTCGGACTCCGAGTACTATTCCGAGATAACCACCACCTCTGGAATTGGAGAGGACGACTACAAGTACTGCGATCGCGGCACTTGTACGGCATCCCACCCCGGCAGCCCACCTGCAACCTCTCACATCCTGCTGGAAGCCAGCAAAAACCCCAGCTTTCCTAAACTCACGGTGAGCTGCGCGCAGATTTTCAGTCAACTCTCTAAAACACGTGTCAAAGTCAAGGCCCGGGGGCCGGAACCGGCCCTCTGGGTTATTACTGTAACTCCGGCCCTCCAGATCCTTTTATTTTATTGTTATTAAAGCCTGATGTTATCCTGTCCTTATTTCTAACTTGCATAGTTTTGACAAGATATATTTTAATAAAGAGTAAAATATTAAAAGTTATTTTAAATTCAAGTTAATTTATTCTGGAATAATATTCCTGCCTGTTTTTACTCATAAATATATTAAAAAGTTACAGTTTTAAGGTTTTAAAAATTGGCGTTGGGCAAGCTTTTTTGGTTAGTTTGACATTAATAAGATTTTTTAGGCTATTTAGACTATAGCTAATATTTCAGCTACATGCTAGCTGTTTTGGCTAATTTAGGCTTTTTAAAAGTTTTTAAGCTCTTTCTGAGTTAGGCTAATATTTAGAAGCTAGCTGTTTTGGTTAATTTAGGCTTTTTTCAGTTTTATTTGGCTATTTTGAAGTTTAGCTTTTTATTCAGCTACATGCTAAATGCTAACCTAGGGTTTTTTTCTTTTTTTTAAGGCTAATTTGGCGTTTAGCTAATATTTCTTTTAGCTTTAGCGTTTTCAGCTATTAGCTTAAGTTATTTCATATTTCATCTTCAGCGGCCAAAATCAGCTTATAGCATTCACATTAGCATTATCACAGGTAATGCTATATATCTAGTTCATAATTAAAGTTAAATTTTTAAAAATGTTGTTTTAGAGTGTTTAATATATGTTTATCCTATGGCCCGCGACATACGGTGTGTTTTTTGATTCTTGCCCGTTGTGCGGAAAATCCATTCATTTGAAAACAACGTTTTTTTTGTTTCTGTTTTTTTTTTTGATGTAGGTGGTGAAGCCGTTCAAAGAAACCCCCACTGGTGGAAGAATTGAACCAATCTGTGAACCCTTGAACAATCCCCAGCCTCTCGGCTCCCAGTTTACATGCTGGGACGGCAACAAGCGGAACAACCAGCAGAGACTGCAGGCTCAGCAGCCCTCACCCAGCGAAAGAGCCCCCTTTGCAGGGAGAACTTGTCAAAGCGGCCCCAGGCTGCAGAGCAGCAGAGGGCCTCAGCCAAACAGGACTAAAGGGCCACCGAGCCATAGCAACTCTGCCCTGCCGGCATCGCAAGGCTCCACCGGGGGGCCTGTTACTATGGTTACGGCCACCGCCTCCGTGACGGTGGCTGTGCATCCAACTTTGCCAGGAGCGGCATACCAGGGCTACATGCACGAAGGTTTTGACACGGACAATGAGTCAGACTTTTTCGAGGCGACTAAAAGGACTTGTGACAAAACAAACTTTTCTTCGTGCAAGAGAGACTCTGTAGAGCTCCAGGACTTGGAAGCTACGCAGGGCCAGACAGAGCATCAACTCTGCAAGACACAAGGTGAGACAAGTTTGTCTCTTCCTCTATCATAGACGTCATATCAAATGAGCCATTTTGGAATATTAATCTCTGTGTTTTGATTCTGCCGCAGGTGGACTGAGGATCCAGGCATCCAAAGATTGCTAGAACCTCTCTCACGCCACGCCCTTCTCACTTCAATTTTCTGCGTCTCACCTCGACGTTACATCAAGTCCTCCCCTCTCAAATGTATGTTGACTGCACATAAACCGGAGAGGATTCCCATCAAGGACACGAAAACTGAGTTGTTGTAAGAATTAATTAAATCTATGAGTATATATTTTAATACTAAAAAAAAAAGAGGGAAGCTATTTAAAAGAGTACTGTATAACTTTGGTATACTCTTGTGTAAAATTTCAGATGTAAAATATTATTTTCACGTGGAGGAGGTGGAGTTTTGTTTTTCCTCCTCTCACACTGTATAGAATAAGAAATGAGCTATATGTTTTCACAGAAGATGTTATTAAGGTATTAGGATATTGAAAATACATGGTCAGTGTTTGATTTGTATTTGTTCTGTTTTGCTGCTACACTTCAAAATGATTTTAAGCAATTTGCCCTAAAACGTGCAGTACCTCTCCCTCCCTCCATCCCCGGTCACAGTTTTTACTCTGTGAGTTACCTGGCAGTCTTCCTGGGACGAGTACACTTTAGTGTTCACTGTAAGCAAAAATAGAGACAGATTTTGTTTTCTTAACCACCGTGCCTTCACGCTTTTCCCTTCTCACAGCAGATAGAGCTCAGTATTATGTATTTAGGTTATAAATGTGTGTTTGTCTCATTGAGGGACTGAATGTGTGTGAAGAGGCGTAGATTTGACGATATTTTGTCAGTTGTCACCACCTGCCTGATGCGATTTGTGATCCCTCTGCCATCATTTTGGCGTTACTAGCTCAGATTGACTATAATTTTTTTTATTTCCTTTCATTTTATTTTTTCTTCTTGTCACTTTTAGATTGCAAAAAAAGTGTTGCTCCCCCTCTTGGAATTCTTTAAAAGGGAAATATATAAAGCAAAGGGATTTTTTTTTTAAATTGTAGATTATTATTTTGACAATTTTCTTTCTTTACTGGCTGCTTTAGGGCTGTTTGTTTTGAATCTGTGCAATTGTTAAACTGTGTGAAGTGGTTCAGTCTTCCTCATGCCTTAATTGGCGTTTTATATATATGTATAATATATATAATTTACATATATATGTATTAGATATACATATTATATACATATATAATATATATATATGTATATTTATATATATGTATATATATATATATATATATATATATATGTATATATATATATATATACTATATATGTATATATCTATATATATAGATATATATAGTATATATGTATGTTTTATATATATATATGTATAATATATATAATTTACATATATATATATATATATATATATATATATATATATATATATATATATATATAGTTTAAAGTGGCAGCTTATCTCTTTTTTTATTAAAACAAGCGGCACAGTATTTCCAGTCTAACAGCAGTAAGCCAGCGGAGGTGACTTTAGATACAGAAGTATCTGGGCAGGGAGGGGTAAATAAAAGGGGGGGGGGTGCGCCTGTTTGTAGTTTAATTCACAAGAACAGTTAATGTCCTGCCATATAAATTATTTATATTAAAAAATTTATTTTTGTAGTTTGTACAGATGTTAGTATCTAGACTGAAGTTCTATTTTTAAAGAGTAAATATATATTATATATATAAATATATAAATATCTATTTGTTCTGTTTATTGTTTTGGGTTTTAGGATGCGGTTTTGGGGGGGCGACACATTAGATCAGAGGCCTTTGTATGTATGCGTGGTTGTGTGTGTCGGTGTGTGTGCTTGCGTGTGTTTGTGGAGCAAAGAGGGCATTAGGAGGTCCATGAAGGAGAAGGTGGAGTGCATTGATGTGTCACTGTCACACCTTGTGTTTCTTTCTGTTGCCTCTCGTCCCGTCCCCTCGTTCATTGTTATTTTTTAAGATGTTGTTGATTTTGTCTGAAACACTGTGACTTCTGAAAACTATGCTCAGTAAAACCCATGAGTGACCATTATGTTTCCTCACCTGCTATAGAAGATTAACTAACAAAATAAATTGAAAGAAAAGGTGTTTCTCTGTCTTTCTTTGAGTCACATTTCATACATTTTACATACATTAATGTAAAATTACTCCTGTTATGAAGTGAAAAAACTGATACTAAGTGTACTCTCAAAACTCTTACAATAAACATTAAAAATAAATACACATTTATTTATTGATTTTATCATTTTCGATTCATTTTAATCTTATTTACTTGTTTCAAAAAAATTATATTACAACAAGGAAAAGTTTTTTGTTTATCATTATTTGGTTATTTTTTAAGCTAGAAAAAAACAAAAATAATGCATATATTAGTATATATTGGACCCATACTTAAAATTAGTTAGTAGATAACATAGAATAAAATCCTAAAAAGCATTAACTAACATTTTTTGTTGTTATCAAAATGTGTGCTCGAACAGTAAATACATCAGAAATAAAAATAGATTACTTAATTTTTGAGTTGAGACGTTTTTATTAAGGCGGAACAGAAGCAAAAATGTTGAATATAATGTTGTAAATAACTCAAAAAAAGGCTGGATATGATAAAAAATAAGGAATTATAAATGTAAGCTAGTTTTGGTGGATTTCACAGAAATCATTAAGAAAATTATCTGGTAGGTGATTCATATTTTTACTTTTTAAAGAGGAAATTCCAGTTTTATCAGGTTGTGATCACATTGATCCAAACTCACACTATAAGTAATAAGGTTACGCATATGCTTTTATGCAAATAAAATCCTTTCAACATGTAGAGTTTGATATTATTACCAAGAGAAAGTTAGAAAATCTCAATGTTTGATATCACAGACACAAGTGACGTTAAACTCTCATACTCGCCTGCATAAGAAAACTTATCTGGTTTGGCAGCATCTGAGACGTTTTCTCGTCATTCGGCACGTCAATCGTTGCATCTGCAAGTGTAAGTTGAGACTCTTGTTGTACAAGTTGAAATACAAAAGTAAAAACTGAAAAGTCCTGGCGTTATCTGGGCTTGACGTCAGAGGGCCTCGGTGTCTGTGGCATGTTTTGCAACAATGTTTGGGTTCAAACTGATGTCTTAGAAAGATGCGATGCGGTTGAGGCGAAGCTCCTTTTCTTTGGAGTTCTGCAGTTGCTTGATCAGGGCATTCGGTGCTTCACGGGCGCGGTGTGGCGTGTTTGGGTGGCCCACTTGAAATCCAGATCTGCGTCTTTTTGAGAATGTCTGATGCATCATGGGAAAAACAAGACGATGACTATGACTGGTGATAACTAGAAACCTATCTCTATAAATATCTTTATGTTCCAAAGCAATAAAAAAAATCCCAAATACTTAAAGTAAATGCAATTTAATATAGTTTCTTAACTTTTTTTTTTTTTTTAAATAACAAACCGAGTATGACTGGCATCAAATACTTAAAGCATTTATTTTAAAATTAGTCTGTAAATAATGTATATAAAAAGAAGTAACGACAATTAGATCTGTATGTTTTTTAAAATGTAATTATCAGTGCACAATATTAAATTTTTTTACCTAAAAATTTCTTACACTTTTAAGTTGTTGCACATGTTTTGACAGTTTTCCACCCATTGAAAACTAATGAACTGGCTTACTAAACTGCCTGTATACATCATTTGTTGCTTGAATAATTATTGTCTGTTTCTGTACACACACAAGTATGCATCACATTCTGCACTCTTTCAAGCTACACATTGTCTATTTGCTAAACTCACAGAGAGCATTGTAACGATAACTCAGAACTGTAAAGCTAACTAAAATACACAATCAGGCTGTACAAGTATATAGTAAATGTAGTAAGCTTTAAGGTTTTGGACCTCACAAACAGAGTGAAACCCCCTTTTTCCTTTTTATTTCCTGGTACGCTTAAACGTAAGCACAGGCCCACCTGTGTAGATGAAAGGTAGGTGCTGTAAATTCCTGTGCTCGCCACACAACAGCCTTTGGTTTGTGGGGTATGTCTCAATCTGATATCTCATTCTTTTGAAGTTGCAGATCTTAACACAGCAGTCGACTTGCACTACAACAGCTTAAGCATCATGCTTTATGGTGATTTGGTTTGTTTCATTAATTTATTCTTTTCGTTGTTTGTGTTATGTGATCCTTATAGTTATTCTAAAGATGGCATTGCATCTCTATTTAGCAATCACTCAGTTTGACACTTTTGAGGCAATAGACAGAGATGCAAGATCATGTAACTTCAATAAATCCTGACGGACATTCATTTAATGTTTCTAAATTTACATTTTTTAAATACACTCTTTAAAGTCCCCCTGTGACAATTTTCTTTTATTTAAAAAATCGTTCCCAGTAGTGTTTTAATTATGATTTTGAAGTTTTTAACCAAAATCCTACTAATTAAATGGCTTAAAAAGCCATTTTTCATGTTGATCTGAAGCCTCTGTTTCCAAAATCTCCTCTGAGGGGGCGTGGCTTTTGGTTCTGAGCTGAGTAGCCCCCGCCCCTGATCCTACCCCGTCTGATTATCATAGCTCTGCGTAAAACTTCTCCGCTGCTACATAAAAATGTCAAGCAATATCATTAATGTCCAGCCGTATCGTTTTGAGCCAGATATCAAGACGCATTTTCTGTCTTATTTATTGTGTAAATTGACTTCCTGTTATGTTCTGTTGTCCTGTTTGAAATCTGCTAAGCAGTTTTTGGGTTGCATTTTAGTGGCTCCTGTTTCTACACATATTTGTTCTCCGTTCGATAAAGTTTGGATCTATTTCCAAACCCTGTCTTAGCTGATTTTTAAAGTTGCTTTTTGTTGGGATTCAGTGTAAAAATTACATTTATATTTTTGTTTATTTCCTGTTTGGCTCCTTATCTCTCATCTTATGGCTCTCCATCGAAGTTCTTTTCAGTTTCTCTATGCATTATAACACATGACTGTTATCATCATAAAATGTCATAAAATTAAACTTTTACAAATTAAACTAAAATCTAACCACAAAGAATTTTACAACATTTTAAAACTATTTGTTTGCTCACTATGCAAAAAATTACAGTAATAATTATAGATGTGTTTTTCCAATTATCTTAACTTTAGATATAGAAAAGAAATTAAAAAAACGTATGTATAGAGCTTTACTACCTTCCTTGAAGGCCCAAAGCGCTTTACAGTCACAGTCCAATTCACCCATGTAAAATCACATTCACACACTGATGCAGATCACTGGCACCAACTCCACCAGGAGAAGAATGTCTTGCCTAAGGACATTTTGACACATGGGCAGGTAGTGAGGGAATCAAACCTGCGATCATCCCTCCAGAGGTTAACCACTCTACCTCTGCACCGACGCCCTCCCAAGGTTAAACATAACATCTAACTTAAAAACATTTTAAGCATAATTACATAAAATAATGTGACAATAAAGGAAAGTTGTGACAGCAAACGTGAAAAGGTTTCAAAGAAGACTAAATAAATAACTGAATACGTTGCTAAAAATGCCGTCACAGTAATAAGGGAACATCTTTACAATGCCTTATCTTTCTTCTAGTTTTTTGTTTTCTAGGTGTGAATTCACTTGTGTGGGCTCAGACAGTCCACACTTCTTGACCTGTGAAGGTAAGACCAACAAGGAAAAGGAAAACAAAACACAAGAACAGAAGGTTGAAACGCTGATCATGTCGTGCTGCCGTGTGTGCACATGTATGCTCTGCTTGGGTGGCCAAAGGACGGGCGCTATTGTTGCCGGGATAAATAGTGCTGATTAGTTTGGAGAAAAAAGTGTCTGAAACATGAACCGGCACGCGTTCCGTTGAGATCTGGGTGTTGCAGTTTTTGGCTTTTTATTCTTTCTACATCTTGTGGAAAAGTTGCACTAAAAAATAAGAATTAGATGAAGACAGAAAGCAGCCTCAACTGACAGATAAATATAATAAAAATGTGCAAATTGTTAACATTTAGAAGCCTCAGTCGACTGAACTAAAGTGACTTTATGTTAAGCAAAAGGCTGACATCATTAAGACAAAAATTAGGAAACACCCTGAACATGTCACCAAACTCACCACTGAGCCCAACACAAACACACACAGGCAATTATGCTTAACACAACACGGATAGTCTGTACTTTAGAGTATGACCGGATGGAGCGTCCAGAGAAAATGAAACATTTATAATAGTGGGTCAAAAAGTGAAAAAATTAAAATTTCTGTCTTTTCTGATTGATCAAAACTTCTGTTTGACTCATAAAGGTTTGTGTACTTTAAATTATTGATACTAGGATGCGAGTAAAAGTAAAATAATTTTCAAAGGCTTTTACAAGTGATAGTTGAACTCTTAAAAACTGTGTCAAAAATCATCACCCAGGAAAAAAATGGTTAAATATTGTGTAATTTCCTTTAAAAAATTGTGTGCATTCAATCTTTATGAAAATGTTTACAGCCACAATAATGTAAAAATGTAAAATATATATACTATATTACCAAAAGTATTGGCTGACCAATCCAAATGATCAGAATCAGGTCTCCTAATCACTTGACTTTCTGTACAGTCAATGGATTCAGAGCTCCAAACTTCATGTGACCTTCAGATCAGCCCAAATAGAGCACCAGAGAGCTTCATAGCATGGGTTTCTATGGCCGAGCAACCCATAGGATCCCAACAGTGTGGATGCTGACTCAGCATTCACACAATAAAGATAGAAACATCAATAACGCAGCAGCCATCCCGGGCCGTTCTGTTTTCCTCTGTGTTTCTTTGAGCTTCATGAGCTCTGACTTCACACTGCTTCACATTCTTGCTCCATCTGACTCTTTCTAATCATCTCTTGCAGAAACAGAGGAAGCAGAGATCAATATTTACTCAAACGTCTTCTCAGCATTGCAAATATGTTTGTAATCTATGCCCTGCGCATGTGTGTGAGGAGAGATTGTGAGTGTGGTATACCTTGGCCATGACTGAGTCTGTCGTGTGGAGAAGGAGGGATATGAAGTTCCAGGCAATCATGCAGACAGGCGGGAGGGCCCATATAGTGTAAACATGTTTTAAATAAACAGGAACCAGCATAATGCCCTTTTAATTGATTCATTCTGTGCTTTGCTGTTTACAGAAGGGCTAAATATGAGCCTCGTAAGCCAGAGGCCTTGTGTTTATAAGTGTCTTGTTTTGTTCAAACAGTTTGAGCACCAGACGTAGCTGTAGATCCGCTGTGACGTGTTGTGTACAACATTTCTTTTTCTTCGTTTGTTTTCTGCATCTTTGCTCCGTCCTTTTGAGGGAGCAGCTTTTCCACAGTGCCCCCACTGTCTCCAGGAGGTGTGTGTGCGCGCCGGTGGTTGTGTGACTGCCATGGTGTAATGATATAGTAGCATGGCATTGAGGGGTTCTCTAAAGGGAGAGTGGGAGTTGGTAATTAAACATATGCAGACACAGACACTTACATGAGGGTGAGACTCTCTCCAGCACACACACACACACACACACACAGTGAAACATACAGAGAGTGAAAGAAAAGAAGCAGAACTAAACACATTCAAGTGGGGTAGTAAAAGCTAATGAAGGCTCAGTGCTAGGCTGGCACAGACTGCCATTTCATGTGGTGTGGAGGAAAGGAGGAAGAGGAGGAGGAGGACTGGGGCAAGAAGGAGCAAAAAGGCAGAGCCAGAAAGTTTGGCAAACCAGATAAACTATAATTGGCACCAGGATGGTTTTTCAATACGGCGCTGCCAAAGCGTTATAATTACAACGGAAAAGGCAAACAATAGCATTAACACATCTGGAGGTAGCAATAGCCAATAAACTATAACCACATTGTAGGTAGCGGGTAAAATAAACTAAAAAAAATTCATCTAATAATAACACATGACACCGTAATCCAGGGGTGTCAAAATCCAAAATACACCTTAGGTCCCATGTGTTTATATATTGAACACACAAAATCTTTATAACTTTAAAACCTTAACTTTTTAAACTCTGACATTGATGGCTGACATCCCTGAAGCTAACAGCTGAAAAATGTTAGCTAAACGACAAATTAGCTTAAAAAACGAACAAAAAAAACAAGGTTAGCCAAAACCGCTAGCATGTAGCTGAAAAAATATCTAAACTTCAAAATAGTCTGAAAAAACAGAAAAAAGCCTAAATTAGCCAAAATAGCTAGTTTGTAAATAGCCTAACTCCAAAACAGCCTAAAAAAACTTTAAAAAAAAAACCTAAATTAGCCAAAACAGCTAGTATCTGAAATATTAGCCAAACTCCAAAATACCCTAAAAAATCTTAGTAAATTCTAAATTAGTTTAAAAATCCAGCAGAATGCCATTTTTTTAAACTTTAAAACCTTAACTTTTTAGCATGAATATGATTAATAAAAAGGCTGGAATATTATTCCAGAATAAATCAATTTAAACCTTAAATAACTATTTTTTACGCTTCAAAACTTTGTCAAAACTATACAAGTTATAAAAGAACGCAAAATTACATCAGGTCATAAATAACAATAAAATAAAAGGATCTGGAGGGCCGGATAGAATTACCTGGTGGGCCGGATCCGATCCCCAGACCTTGACTTTGACACGTGTGCCGTGAACTTATATTATCAATTTGAAAAGCAAAATGCAATGGGAATCCTGTTTTAAATTGAATAAGCAGATTTTTTTTTTTACTTGCAAAGCAGACTTTCAGAAAATGACTGAATATTATGATTTTTTACTGCTTTTTTTTAGGAATATTTACTTTTCTCTATGACCAGGAAAATAACAACCCTTTCCCCCAGTATCCAAAGCTAGGGCATGTGTTTGATAAATGTTATTGAAAATTATAAAGTACTAACCTGTAGTAGTAAAATGCAATTACTGTTTTCACTGCTTTGTTCTTGGATTTAGAGTTGTCTTTGAAGACAAACCAGCGTCTGCTGTGGTGATTTCCAACCACAAATCAGAACGCAGCGTTGCCAATGATGTGGTTACTTTAATTTCTGAAGCACCTCATCATATAATTTTAGCTTTTTTTTTCCCCCCTCTCAACTTTTTCTTTTATACTAAACATAGACTTAGTGTGCGAATATAAAAATTATTTTACTATAGTGAAGTTTTTTTTTTATTTACAGATATATTTAGTGAAGTTTGCATTTTATCTAAATAACTTTGCATTTCTCAATAAAGTATTTCATTTTTGTTGAGCTTCTGGAACTTTTTGCTAATATAAAAACAGAAGCTCCACAATGACCTCCACTCTACTGTGTAGGTGAACGTTTTTCTGTGAACACTCTGGCGTCCACATGTTCCAGGCGGCTACATCGCTAGCAAACATCTGACTCCTCTGGTGAGTCCTGTAAAAAAAAAAAAAAGGGGGGGCACTGGTGGGTTTTTGGGGATTAATTTCAAAAGCACACTGACACATTTCTGCTCTATTCATGGTCTGTGGTTTCGATTGGTGTTTCCTTAAAGAGGCTGTGTGCAGGCCTGCTGTATTTCAATTTTTACAGCCTACAAAGGAACTGATTGAAATCAAGAATAGAACTTTTATGACTTAATTTCACAGTTATTGCTAAAGTCTTGTTTCAGAAACCTTATTTTCCTACAGTTACTACCGTTTTTTTTCTATAGATTTATAAAAATCAGGTTTGTTATGTTAACCAGAAAACCTCATTTAATCTTTTCTTTTGCTTTTTTCCGCAAAGTAAGTTAATATACTTGACAAGGATTTCTTTTAACTTCACTTGGAAGGTATAAGATCCTGTCCACCTTCGTCAACCGTTGTCATGGGAGGGATCAAACATCAAAATGAGGGTTGGGTCATTTGGACCCCATAAGATATAATCATGCAGTTTTTAGCCAAAAAAATTGTAAAAATATACATTTCTTAAATATAGTTTCTGTGGTGGGGGTTCATCAAAAATTAGCCTCAAAGTGAAGACTGGACTATTGTAAGCCTCAGCTGATATCCCCTCATCCCTTTGTTTGCACTCTCCCCTACAAAGACGTACACAACTTAGTCGATGCATCAAAATGTGGTGGAGGATTGTATTTGTGGCTTGCTGAATTTTGACTTTGTGTAACAACTTAAGGCTTTTTCCAACTGAATTTGTCTTCGTCTGATCCTGATTCACAAAGATTTGAATAAGGAAATACTCAAAAACTGAGCGTCAATCTCAATTTTCATGTGTCCTCCATCATGATAAAAATTCTACAAGAAAACAACAAAAACTCAACAATTGGTCTTTAAATCTCTAACTGATTGATGTGATTGCTTAAGATTTGCATAACATCTGTGTATAATACAACTGTACGATAGCTCTTTCACTGAAGTGTATTTGAGTAATTATAGTTTATGCCATAAATAATGGAGTCTAACTGAATATATCACATTTTCTATTTGTTTTGTCTTTTCTTCATCTTTAATGTTCAAATAAATGTTAGCAATAAACCATCTTTAAGTTTTTTGTGATCATAATGTCAAATTAAACACCAATCAATTAAAACTCTTTTAAACTTTACCCAATATTTTTTATCTTTCACATATTCTGGAAATTAAAAGAATAAAGTGGCTAGATCTTGTTCAGCCCTATATACTTGTTAAAATGTTGTTAAAATGTAATTGAAACCAAATTGTTAAGAATGACACTGAGTATTGACCATTGCTGTACGATCAGGGGCTCCTTTTTGCTTCTATATTGCCCTCTGCTGGCCATGGTGTATATAGCAGTTGTCCTCGCAGTTTTAATCATAAACTTTTACCCAAACAACCACTTTGAGGCAGTTTAAGTGCTGACTGAAGCAAAATTATTAAATCAAAAGAAACTCAGATGTTAAAAATAAAAATTTAAAAACTATTCTTGTCCTTACAGAACACACTAAAATTCAACGTACAGACAATTTTGATTAAAAACATACATTTCATATCTTTATATTTCAAGTTGTGAAAAATGCTTTACTGTTAGATACAATTCCCCAAAATACCAGGCAAAGACAACATATTTAAATGTTAATGTCAATCAGAACAGATTTCACGAAAAATGAAAGCTCAAACGTTAATATTGAAGAGTTCTCTTGGGGGTGGATTTTGTCATGTAATATTTGCATTTTGGAGTATTCAATTTATAAATAAAATTGAGCATGAAGTTTAACTTATAGATTGTTTAAGTAAACATTTCTTGAGCTATTTTTAACCAATTTACCGTCATATTTAGCCTTTGTGGTTTAAACTTTTGTAAAAAATTCCAATCTTTATTACAGATATTTGGTTAAAATTGCTCTTTTCACCAATTTTTTCAGCTCCTATGTGTTACTTTCATTTTTTTCTTGCAGATATTGTATTAAACACTTACAAGTATGCAAGGGCTAAAATCAAGCCTGGTCTGTAGAGGATATATCAACATTTGAAGTTGGTTTGAAGGGTTAAAACAAATCAATGTCTTGACTACTTTATTGGTATTTCTAAAAAAAAAAAAAAAAAAAAAAAAAAAAAAAAAAAAAGTATCGACACTAAAACAATCTACACGGTTCATTTTACTCTTTGAATCATTGTTACGCTCATACTTTAGCAATACTGCGTAATCTGTGTTTATTAAATTTCTACAGAAGAAAATTTTCTTTACACACAAAAAAATTCTGTTAGAAAGATCAGAAAATAAAGATTTAAACAAAAATGAGGCCAACAAATACAATACTTTCTTCAAATTAACTACCAGAAAAACAATTAATTCTAGGTGACAAAATATTTCTCCATTACTGGTAAAAAAAATAACATATAGTTTGGCGCCTTGAAGTGAAAAATCTTGAACCTTCTAGTTAAACTTGTCAACCAACATAAACTCTGAAGGTCAGAGATGACCACATCACACATTTTCTTTCCTTGAACGTAACTAATCATTATATTAATTATAGAAATGTGCCAAAGTTTAGCTCAATTTACCTTTTCAAGGCCAATTAGATGAAACCACTGGCAGAGGGGAGAAGGGGAGGTGCTAGGAAGAGAGAACATTAAGGAAGGGAGAAGAGGAGGAAAATAGGAGGAGGGGAATACCACCCACTGAGCCAGTTGTGGGGAAGTCGGGGGGGTTGGGCTGCCCACAGGAAACAGTTGTGGCTCCGTCCCAGGCCTCACACCAAGCAGACCCGGGCCACCCAGTCGTCGGCAGACAGACCCACCAAATGGCCTGGACAGTCGACCAACAGGGATTTGTTTATTTTTCATCCCGCGGTGGAAGGGAGGAAAATTGCTCCGCACAAGCTGTTTATTAGACCTTTGATTTGTCATGTGTGAGCGTTCCCTCGTGGAGAATGTGTATACACAAGTCCAGCTTGTGTATAGTTAGCAGGTTTGGAAGCTGAGAGGGTGTAATGGGGGGCAACGTGAAAAAAAAAGAAAGAGGAAAAATGGGAAGGCTCCCACCCTGAAGGCAACGCTGAGCCGCATGACAGGTTATTTGCCAGCTGCTCTTCATTGTTGATGTCTTGGGGGGTCCAAATGGGGGATCAAGCAACAAGGCACCAGGACAAAAGTGTAAAATTTGGTTCAAATTTTAATAAGAATGGGTAAATTATTCCAAAAGTTGATTATAAAATTACAAAACAAGGAAGGTGATGCCCCAAAGAAAGACTTAGGGGGGAGCTGTTTTACCTCTCCATAGTGGCTCTCTGGCTAAAGATAATTTAAATAAGAGTATTTCTAGAGTTACTAAATTAGCATTTATTTAATTTAGATTAGATAATTTATAAATTTATGCATGGCTGAGGTGCACCTCGAAGATAAACAAGGTTTTGCACCCCTGATGACTTCAAGAGGTTTTGTTTGCTCTATACTTCCTCTAGAATACAACAATTTCATATACAAAGAAAAACTTTGGTAAAAAGTCTGATTCATTATTAGTTTAAAACACATATTTTTGTATACTGTCCAGAACTGCACTGATCCAGTCTGGCACAAGGTGTCTTTTATTTTTGAAAGGAAATCATATGGTCAAAAGTAAAAAAAAATAACTTCCCATGTTGAGAAAATACTAGTTTCTTTTTATATGTATGTTTTTACTCATGCCACAAAAGAAACATAGTTCATATTTATTATTAAAAAATACATTGTAAAGAATGCACAGCAGTATGGAATAAGACTTTGCGGCTCCAAAGTTTTGATCAGTAGAAAACAAGCCCAAATGCCTCTTTGACTGTTAAAAGTTGCAGACCCCTAAACCCCAAATGAGCCCTCACTTCATGATAAATAATGTCTCACATGAATATACAATTTAATTCTTGGAAAAATAAATCATGTAAACTTAAATTAAAAAAAAAAACTATAACTAAAAACTAGAAAAGTTGCAGTACCTGCGATAATACTAGTGTGAATGTTTTTTTGTTAAATGTGGTCGCTGAAGATGCTGAAGGATTTCTCTTTATTTGCTGTATAATGTTCTGAACGTTTTCATATGAAACTTGCGTAAGTTGAAGAATTACTTGAAAAAAGTGCAAATTTTCCATACATCTTTTGAAATTGAGTAAAATTTCCAAAAATGTAAAAGCATAAATGTCCTGAACATGCTGAATGTTTTGATAGCAGAAATTGCAGAAAATTGAGAAAAATCCATTTAATTCTCAAAGGGGCTGAAAAAATCACATAAATTGCAAAAAATCTTAAAAAATGTAAAATGTACGAATACCAAAAGTACAAACAGGAATGTCCTTAATGAGCTGAACGTTTTGATGCCAAGATTGCAGAAACTGCTGAAAGTGTGATTAAGGTTTTACAAATCAAAAAACTTACAGATGATTAAATAATGACTAATAAAGAGAGACAGGATCACAATAGTGTGAATGCTTACAATGCATTCACACAATTAATGTATACATTTTAAATGACAAAAAAAGATTAATTAACATTTCCTTTTAAATGAAGTCAGACTTGAATGTGTCCACCCATTAGATAAATCTATCCTTAAATTAAATTGTCATCATGACGGGGCGAGGTGTAACAGGCCCAGAAGGATCATGGAAGCCAGTATTGGGAGGTGGATAACATTGAATTGTCCTGTGGATTTCTGAGGACTTGAAGTGGGAACGGATGAATATGGTGGACTGGAGCTGGAACTGGAGTGTCGTCGGAGGTGCAAGATGAAGAACCCAGAGGTGAGATGCGTGGGACAACCACAGTGTCTCTGGCACAGGATTCCTGTGGTCACATGGTGGAAAGGCATGAAGCCAAATGGTTTGTCATTAGGTAAAATTTGAAGAAAGAACACGCATCTCTCTATGGTTTGAAATCTCTTATTTTCAAATCGCCATGTTATCATCATCTTTCAGTAACTTCATGACAGATCATTTTAGTTTTTCAAAAATAATAAGCATCAATAAACTGTTTATAATGGAGCTTCACTTTATGTTTGGGTTGAGAAAAGGTGTCCATATAGTATATTTAAAAAAGAAAAAAACAGGTTTCAAAACACTTTTGGCCCTTAGAAAAATATTAAGTCATTGTTGTGTACTATGAAAAAGAAAATGAAATAAATAAACAAATAAACAAACAAACAAATGAATAAATACTGATTATGTCTTCAGACTAAATTTGAACATTTTACTTTTATTTATTTTGTATAAAAAGTAAACTTCAAGTTGCCTTATAGAATCAATATGCTTGTAGTTCACTTAAACAGACTTCTTTTTGTTAAGGGTTGAAATATTTTATTCAATAATTAGTCTATTTAAAAAATAATAAATTTTACTTCACAGAGCCCAAAATCTTTTTTCCTTTTTTTAATTTATTTTTTCCTTCTTTAACTTGTAGTTCTATACAATAACATTAAGATTAAGAAATCGTTTTTAGTCCCACAATGTGGAAATTGCAATATGCAACAGCACAGGTACAGTCAGAATAAGTAATAAAGATAAAATATACATTATAAAGAGCTAAAATGGTAAGATACCATATACTTTATGAAAAGATACATCAGAATAAACATCAATCAACAGTGCACAAAACAAAATCAATCTTTCTTATAAAAAGCAAAATGATTCTGGTTTTGTTTAGTCCTGATTAATGTTAAATATTAATTTAAAATGTATATTTAAAAAAATAGAGAAAAAAAACGTTCAGTGGATGTTTTATAAGGAGTAATTTCTTTCCAATCCACGAGATGGCAGTGCAACTTCCGGGTTGTGGACGAGCTAACACAGAAGAAGAAAAGAACCACCTGCTTCAAATTACGACAACCAATCAGAATAAAGGAAATCTGGTAACGGCGCAGTTTCAAATCTTGAGCATTGCAGGAACACGTAGATTGTAAGTAAACTATTTTGTCTTCAGGTAATAAATTGATAAATAAGAACGAGAAGTTCTAGAAATTGTAGGTAGTAAACGACTATTTAAGACAGTTTGGGTTTTGCGCGACTACACATTTGTCGCCATATTTATGGCTTATTTTTATCTGTACCTTTTTAGATCTTTCGCATCGGAAAGCTAGAATGGAAGCTAACCCGTCCAGGTTTCTTATTGGACTGTCAGTCCAAATCAGCCGCAGTGATGGTAGGTTCATATCTCCACTTTTTATATTCATATTTGCATGTTTGTTTGTTTTTTTGACGTTAGGTTTTCTCTGAATTTGCTTCCTCGTAACAGGTCGGGTTCATTCGGCCACTGTGAAATCCACAGACGCTACGAAATCCACGGCTATGGTGGAGTGGTATGAGAGGAACGTTTGCCGAGGAAAAGAGGTCCATTTCCTTCAGTGATAACATGTTTTTATGGCAGACAAAACAACATATGGTTCCATTATGTACTAATCTGGCTGCCAAATCAAGTAATTGAACTGCTACTCGTTTAATAAAGACACATTGCCCCCAACTCAGACCTAATGACGAACAAATTGTACTTTTTTATTTTTAAATTGAATTTTCTCTATTTTCAACAGATACAGTATTTCATTTCCCTCTTTAAAAATAATTTAAATTTATTCCCTAATTTTAGAAAAATAAATACTATCTTGTTTATTTTATTTTTAGATTGAAATCAGTGAAATATGTGCGCTCAATCCAGACCTTGTGTACAAAGTTAATGCTGCCAACAAAGAAGCAGCTGAGCCTCCCACTGCTGCTATTGACAAAGTAAGTCTAGAATCGATCTATTTTATTTTTTTTTCTTTTTTAGCCCCACTTGTTACACCAGGAAGATCTTAAACTGTTATTTTTGCAGAAGTATGAACGACAGCTTCGATCTTCAAGGATTCCTGCCCCACCCTCCTGTATGTAGATATCGGTTTTTATTTTTTATTTCCGTCATTATGGTATCTTACATTGACCTAGCTAATAGCTCATTTTGTTCCAAAGCTACTGAAACAACAAGCTTGAAACCCCAAGAGTCAGGTCAGCATATTCCTTTGTTGGAAGCAGATGAACAAAAATTTCAAATCGCTCCTTGTAAGTCCTAAATGGAAGATGTTGTAGTTCTACTAAACCAGATTTGTACTTGATCTGCTTCTAATAAATCAATCAATCACAGGGGTGAAAATCAAAATCTTGGGCTTTCTAAGTGTGCAGCACCTTTTTTTTTTTATTATTATTATTTTTTTAACAGATCTTCCAATTCTGAGTGGTGCTATTTTTCTCTTTACTCCCTACTCTGACCATCAGATCCCACTGCTTTCCATTTTTCCACCTTAATAAATAAATATAAACAGCTGATTAATTAAATCATCAAGCTCAGCATAATTCAGAATCATTACACACAAGTTTTTAAGCCGAGTCGATGCATGCTGGACAGTGTATCCTGAGAAAATTATCGTTATGCTTTAGGTTTACTTTATTACTTAATACTGCTGTTAACTAGAGCATGGACATGAAATATTTTCAGTTAATAAAGATTAGAAAGAGTACATCAAGATTACACAAATCTGTATATTTTATCCACTCCCCTCTGAATAGCTCGTAACTATTGTTTTTCAGCATAAGCTAAAATGTTCTTTAAAGTCGTAAAATAATCTTGGCAATAAGAAAATATCAGTCTTTTTACCAAAGTTTTACCTAGTATTTGTGATCTGTGTATTCTGGAGGAAGCGCAGAGCAAACGAGGCCTTATGATGTCAGCAGGAATATAAAAATTATTACAGTTTATCTACTATGTTCACCTCAGCCATAAACTTAAATAAATGAAATCAATACTAAGTTAGCAACCCTTACTTTTAAACATTCCTATTGTTTTATTTTCCTTTAGCCAGAGAGCCACTGTGGAGGAGTAAGAGCTGCATTTGGCTCTGGAATCTCAGGTTGCAGATCCCTGGTTTAGTCTATATATAGTCGGTCTTATCAACGTAAAAAAAAAAAAAAACACAATTATTTTGTGATCTGATGTGTTTCTACTCAGTGAAACCTGGGCTTTTTTGGAGAAACAGCTGATGTATTTGAATAATTTCCCCTCTACCGACCTGATGATTCACAATACACTGGCTGAAAAAACACTGATGTCACACTGTCGAAAAGAAATGTCTTTTGATTGAAAATGAGACTTTTTGGCACTACCATTATCTATTCTCAACCTTCACTGTTCCTCTGCTAATCACTACATGCATTAAGACAGCTCAGTAGCAGCTATCTTAATATACTGTTGCATGTTTCTGTTCACTTATTCATACAATACTTGCTTTTTCTTTTTTAAATGCTTCACTAAATGGCGCAAAACGTAAAAGATTCTGTTTGCACGGAAGCGAGAAAACAGAATCTGCAAATGGATTGTTTGAAAAATAGTTCAAGTATTGTGTAGTTTTTATTTCTAAAGCAAAACTCACTTTTGCAATTAATCTTTATATTAAAGCATATATTATTATATTAAATTATTTTAGAATAATAAAAAGATTTGTGGATATGCTGTAAAATGCCATGTGTTTTCGCTAAAAGATAAACCACATCTTGAAAGAACTTGGATAATACTTTCATTTTTTTTTTGTCATTTGTTCATTCTTTTAGTTGCCACTCGATCCCAGGTGAGACAGACGTGTCTTTTCCAGCCCCCAGTACCTGGACTTACACCCAGCACAACAATCAGGTCCTCCTCGGCTCATCCGGAGATGAGTTATCCGGATCTTAACCCACCAACCACACTTAAAACTTCTGGTTAGTTGTAATTCAATATCGGACTTAAAAATCTTTAAAAAATGATTATTTCCTGTGTCTCAACGTCAAACATTTGCGATATGTTTATTTGTGTCGTCTACTGTTTTTGTTTCTTTTTGTCCAGTAATTCCTAAACACCACCGCAAAGGGAATGATGCCAAACCGGCGCCATCGCTGCCTTTTCTACAAGAGTCGAAGAAGGAAAATGAACCTGAGGAGATGCCTCCGCCTTCAGCCAAAGGTCCACGTCTGATTTATCGCTCAAATCAAAGAACATGCATTTCTTTGAGTTCTTTTTTTTTTTGTCACTCAAAACTTAGACAAATAAAGTTATAGAAAGTGTCCATCAATTTTTTATTTAGGCAGAAGAAAATCTGTGGCTCCCCAAGAGTTCAATAAAGGCAGCAAAAGGCAGTCGTGTATTGTAAAGCCTTCTGAAGTGCAAACCAAGAAGGGAAAGGTAAACAATATTTATTAATAATTACCTGTAGACAAATTCTAACTCATCTAAAACTTGTAATTTCTCGTTTTCTTTTAGTTTGGTGAACCGTCTCGACCAAACCAGAAATTCTTTGATATGATCCAAGATTTCAGAGAAACGTTGGAAATAACTCCCTTATCATCTACTGACCTGGTGAGATTTGTCAAAGAAATGGTTAACAAATTGTTATTTTTAAGATGAGATTAAACTTTATTGATCATGTCGGGTGGAAATTCAATCATTACAACAGTTCAGGTGCAAAGAAAGGAAAAATATATGGAAAATTCAGACTTTTTTTTTTCTTTTCTTAAGTTGATACAGAAATCACTGTTATAAAGTACTGGCAATACAGATTTAATTAACATTTTAATTTTTGAATTAACTATTTTTACAGCTTGAGCCTCACCGAATCTGTGTGTGTGTTCGCAAGCGCCCCCTAAACAAGCAAGGTTTGCCTGATACTTACTGATATTATGTGGCTGTAAATTATTTTAAGAGTCGTTGTTTATTTAAGTGTTGTGTATGTGGGTTTGATCGTTCCAGAGCTGATGAAGAAGGAGATAGATGTCGTGTCTGTTCCAGGAAATGGGACATTACTGGTCCACGAACCAAAACAAAAAGTGGATCTCACAAAGTACTTGGACAACCAAGTCTTCCACTTTGACTACTCCTTTGATGATGGGGCCACCAACGAGCTCGTCTACAAGTAAACCTTCTTTTCTTGTAATTTAATTACAAATAATTAGAAATATTTAATAATTGTCATTGTTGATATGTACCCGTTATTTATTTTAAATAGGTTTACTGCCAAACCTTTGGTGCAGTCCATCTTTGAAGGTGGGATGGCTACTTGCTTTGCTTACGGCCAGACGGGAAGTGGAAAGACCCATGTAAGTCTGCATTCTGATGTGGAGTAGCTTTAAATTCACGTTTTCTGACTGAAAGACTTAATATCTTCTCTAATTATGGCAGACAATGGGCGGTGATTTCACAGGGAAGCAGCAGAACGCCTCCAAAGGAATATACGCTCTCGCAGGTTAGAGGAAAATCTGAATCTTTATTTTATTTTTTTAATTGTCGTGCCTCAATAAAATAACATTTAGAGTGCAAAGATGTTGTGTTGCATGTTAATTTTCATTTCAATGTTATGTTGTCTCCATTTAGCCCAGGATGTTTTCACCTATCTGAACCACAGGAAGTTTGCTCATCTGGATTTGTCGGTCTATGTCAGTTTCTTTGAGATCTACAACGGAAAAGTAAGAAAAAGTACTTTTTTTCTGGAACTAAATCTTACATTTTTTATTCATAGTTTAGTTTAGCAAGATTATACTTTATTATTATGCAGGTGTATGACTTGCTGAACAAAAAGACCAAACTGCGGGTTTTGGAGGATGAGCGTCAGCAGGTTCAGGTGGTTGGACTGGAGGAGGTCTATGTGTCGGCAACAGAAGATGTCATCAAGATTTTACAGACGGGCAGTGCTTGCAGGTAATTGGCTCTTTAAATTTCCTTCTTTTGTCATATTATGTTTGAGATTGTAAAACTTTAGTGCTGAGCGATATGATGATGTATATTGTGTGGGCAATAGAAAAGTGTCATTTCTCTTCTATCGTTTCTATTTATTTTTATTGCTAAACTTAAAAAAAAATTGATTTTTCTTTAGAAACTTGAAAAGGTTGTACACTTAAAAAAAATGTTTCTCATCTCTGACAATTCAATTGCTTTTTACTTGAGAAAATAAAGTCAGAGAAAAGTAATTACATTTTTGTCCATTTTTTTTCAGATTTTAACATGAAAATGTATTTGTTTTTGGTATATTATGATTATATATATATATCATTATTGTGATATAAAATAATTCATATCGTCACAAACATTTTTTTTTTTCCAAATCACCGAGCTACTTCAAAATGTTTATTCCCTCTTCTTTGTTTTCTTAGAACGTCAGGCCAGACTTCAGCCAACGCCAACTCCTCGCGCTCGCACGCCGTCCTCCAGATTGTGCTGCGGCGCAACGACCGCGCTACAACTCTGCACGGGAAATTCTCATTGGTCGATCTTGCCGGCAATGAGCGTGGCACAGATGTCAACAGCTATGACCGCAGCACTCTGGTGGAAACGGCTGAAATCAACCGCAGCCTTCTCGCCCTCAAGGTATTATTTTTTCTTTTTTAATGAATTTATTTGTGCACAAAAACAATGAAAACTTTTTTTTTTTTCCCCCTGAGAACATGTTCACTAAACTCAATGCTGTTTCCTGTAGGAATGCATTCGCTCATTGGGAATGAACAGTGATCACATTCCTTTCAGAATGAGCACTTTAACCAAAGTGCTGAGGGATTCCTTCATTGGGGAGAAGTCCAGAACCTGCATGGTGAGTAGTGGCTGTTTAGCGCCATAAATTTAGTTAACTTCTAGACATTTTTCGTTATTAAAAAAATGTGTATTTTTAGGGATACTGAAGATAGATTTGATAATTCAAAACTATTTTCTGGCATTCTTCTCTCCCAGTTTTTGTAGATTTGGTCTTGAAATGTAAATGCCATCAGAAACGACATGTTTAGGTTTTTTTGTCTGTGTCCAAAGTTCAAAGATATTTTGTTTTTATAAATGGCCCTCAATAAGCAAATTTTTTTGCTGAACATAAATATACATATGAGTAATACACATTATCTACAATAACTATATACTATACAACACAATACAGTACTATACAATACAACAATATACTATACAATGCTATACAATAATTTTACATACACATATTAACCTATTAAAAAAAAAAAAAAATTGAAACATTTAAACAACGGCATTGTACAGTCTGATGGCTGTGCAGAGGAAAGATGTTACACACATAACCAGTTCAAACACAAGATAGAAAAGTGTCTTAAAGAGCTAAATATTTATTTCCTGCATGGATGGATTCTACATTCTATCTTCCAAAGTAGAAGTAAATCTACAATGAGCATTGCAGACCTCATCTGTTTTAAGTCAGACATGGTGCAGAATTGGTGACAAATATATTTTTAGCCCCACTGTATACACACATTTTCAATAATAAAATGTATATTCAATGTACTTTCATTCCTTATATAGATTGCCATGGTGTCTCCGGGGATGGCTTCCTGCGATTACACCATGAATACGCTACGTTATGCTGACAGGTAATTTCAAGATAATAAATATTTTTGTCTCCATGTAGCCAATTTGGCAGAATGTTATGCAACTCAATCCTGGAGATTTCTTGCTTTGCAATATTTTAGGCACTCAACCAAATTTAAAACTTAAACCATGGTAAGAAGGACATAAGAAGGTTGAATAAATAATTACATTTTCCCAAATTTAAAAGTTTTTTTTTTTATTTTTTTGGCGCTATCATTAATCAAGATTATTTTTTTTAACAAATTTAAAATCGACAAATGGACGAGAGACGAAGCAGCTGGAGGGGATCAAGTCATATGAGAAAATTGTCCAGTACTGAAAGTTTCAAGTCTTGTCCTGCAGGGGGCACTATGATAATGCACCTTAACCCTTCGCTATACTTGCAGTCTTTTTCTGAATTCTGACAGAAAAAGTTTGCCAGAATCTTAAGACAGTCCAGTCTGCTTTAACTTCCTGAGAAAGAAGAGCCACTATTGAGCCATTTTTAATAGGTGTGAGGTGTTTACTTCTTGAAAGTTGAAAAGGTTAATACTTAGAAACGATGTTCGTGAATCTAAATCAAATGTGCTCTATTCAGTACAACTACATAAAATTCATCCTGCTTGTTGGTTTGAGTGGGGACCCACTGGGGCTAATGTTTAATTTATAATGTATTTCTGTTTGGAATCATGGTAGAGTGAAGGAGCTGAAAGGCAATTCCAAAAGCAATGACGCACCCAAGACACGTGAATCTTTAAGCAGTTCCTCTGAGGAGGTGAGTTAACATTTAACTGTCAAGTCTTTAATATTCTATCATAAAGCTTGTAGAAAACAAAAAAGAAAATCACTACATTTTTGTATCTACTGTTCTATTTTTGTGTGCAGGAACTTCCTTTAGACACCAACATGTATGACGCCATATCCAAGGTGACCGAACTGGAGGAGAAGGTTTATGCTGAGCTCAAGGTATTTTTTATTTTATTTTTATTGATTAACTTTGCAACTTTTTTCAGCAAACAAGTTTCAATATACATATTTTTTTTTACTTTCAGAGGGGGAATGAATTTATCAAAGAAATGGATCAAATCTCATACAACATTGAGTTGGGACTTCCAGACTTGTTGGATTATTCTCAGAAGTTAATGGGTTAGTACAAACCTTAACCCCTTCATGATTTAAAATTAATTGTATTAAGTCAAATTTATTTTTCAGTTTTTGAGCAAAATTTGTAAAACTATATATATTTTTTTCTTTGTCATCCAGAGACCATTCTGGCTGTAAAGTCTGCAGTGGATGAGGAGCGAATGGCGAGACTAAACTGCTGAAGCCGACAATCAGAACAACAGACTAAAATGAGCTATTAAGACAGCCTTTATTATCATTTTGTATTATATATTTTTTAAATAAAGTACTACAATTTTAGGAAATTTATGTTGATTTTTTTTGTTGTTGTTAAAGGTTTGTACATACAAAACTCCCAAAATCGGCTTGTGCTTTTTTTTTTTCTTCTTAAACTCGACATTGTTTAAAATAATCCATCTACACTACACACTTGTAAAATATTAATGTCCTTGATATAATATACATAGCTAATATTTGTTTTGCTTTAATTGTTGAAAAGTGAATCATTGTTTTGTATGAGTTTATAATGAATAAAACCAATTTTAGTGGAATTTTTTTTTTCCTTTGGGACTAAAACACTTTTAATTGTGATAAAATTATTTTTGCTGGAAGTGAAAAACATTTGCAGTATAGCATCCCGACGTTAGGGGGCGCCAAAGCCAGCTAAAACGTAGCGTTTGGAAGGGGAAGGCACATTAAGCCACCTGTGTACAACGGAGCAGCAGAGGGAAGAAGACCAGCGCCCGGCTAACATGAAGTCGTTGCGGCTTTCGCTCCTCGTTTTGGGGGTGTTGTCGTTGTTTTGCTCCACGTCTGGTGACACCAGCGGCATAAAGAGGATGAAGATGCAGTTTGCGACGGGACCTCTTCTCAAGTTTCAATTCTGGTGAGCCGAGAAGAAGCGGAAATCTGGCGAGTCATTCTATGCTAGCTAAACTTATCGGCTAACGACGCCATAGGCCAGAAATGTGATAAAATGCTATTTTCTATCCAATTTTAACGACTTCAAGTAAACTTATCACTGATTATTTAAGAAAAACATTTACTTATTTCGCTTAACTTAAACACCATGAATACTTGAATGAAATGTGTGTATCTTGCAAGCGTTCCTTATCGGAAACGGCTTCACTTCCGGAGTTAAACTTGTTTGTAATGTCTAATCCATAGGGACACACTGTTCTTTAGATAATTAATTGGATAGATGTATTTTGGCTCATGCGTGGAGGGTAAGTTGTCGGTTTAAAGTGACTCTGCAAACTAATTTTATTAGTATTTAAAAATAAAAGCTTTAAATTTCGCAATAAACAAGTACTTAAAATAATTACAGGAGAACGTTCACACAAAGTCATCTTTAGTTGCCTATTTTTGTTTCATGCCATGGATGTACTGTTTGTTCGATTTGCCTTTCTCATCACGTGTTTGTGTTTAGCATTTCCTGAGGGTACAAGCGGGTGTTTGAGGAGTACACGCAGGCCTTGTACCAGCGGTACCCAGACATCCGCATTGAAGGGGAGAATTATCTTCGCATACCCATGTATCGGTAAGAAACGCTCATTTTGTTCATATTTTTTAAAGTTTACTTATGAGGTTTGATTCAAATGAAAATGTACCTCGTTTAAAACGACACTTCTGTCTCGACCACAGTCCCAGACGGAAATTTAAATATATTCAAATCTTAAATATGCTCTCATGGGTTTCAAAAACCTCATTCCCGTCTGTATTTATCTAAGTTTGCATCACTGAGTCTGTGTGGTCTCTGGTGTTGTCATTAAACTTGTGTCTCAGGTCCTTAAACACACCAGAGATTACATTAACCCTTAAACACCGGGGGAATTTCTGGCAACAGCAAAGTAACACCCGTTCTTCAAACTATACAATTAACGCAAATCCAGTGGATTCTGAAGCTGACAAGAGAATTTCAGCGCAAATTATTCAAATTTCAACATTTTCAATACACGCGTTTTGAAAAAAGAGCCCAAATAGTGTCTTAAAAATGTTTTGTGATCGACAAACATGAGTTTTGACACATTTCCATAGACGTTTCATTGGAAATTGTCGCTTTAACGCAAGTTTCTGATGGCGTGTGATCATAGCTTCAGCGCTAGCCTTCAGTTAACACCGGAGCTCCAGTGTTTATATTCTTTGATTTTCAGATTTATGTTGGTCGCTGACACGATCAACATAAGTTAGAATATGTTAAATATTTTGTGTTAAAGCGTCACCGGTGACGCCTCAGGTGTTATAGGGTTAATAAAGGAGATTGTATCATGTCCTGTCTATCTGATGTTCCATCTTTTTTACGTTTATCAGTTACTGAACAGGGACTTATGCACTGATTAGTTTTTAACCCGTCAAACAGGTTATTTTTGATCAAATTAGATTGAGTTTTTTCATATACGTTAATATTTTACAGCTTTATACTGCAAGCAAAACTAGTCATGTTTCTTTACCCTAACTAGGCTCTTTAAACTGTGCAGAGTAACTAATAAGACTGCATATTGTGACATTTTTGAAGACTTTAGAGATGGAAATCTCCATCGTGTAACTGGTTTTCTTTATTTTTTTTTTCTTCAGACATGTTGCCTCCTTCCTATCTATGTTCAAACTGCTTGTAATTGGGGTGATTATTATCGGCAAGGACCCGTTTGCCCTCTTTGGTATGCAAGCCCCCGGTTTCTGGGAATGGGGTCAGGGAAATAAGGTAAGATTTTTATAGATTTTCTAGATTTATTTAGACAGAAATGATTGGATTGGAAAGTTGTGTGTTTGAATACCTTTTTCTTAAAGCTATGGCATAGTTAGAAGATACAGACTTCCCAATCTGTTCTTGAATTGCACCAGAAATCATGACATTATTTTACTTAAAAACTTTAATTTTATGACCGTCCAATCAAATAAAAATCAATTTGGGGATTTGGTCCAAGCAAGAGATGAATCCCTAGTTTTTTGGGAAAACCCCTGAACATGAGCTGAAATGTAGGCTAAATTGTTAACCAAATTCATCTTTACACATTTTTGTTAATAAATTGTAAAGTAAAAAAAAAAAAAAAAGTAGTTTCTTCCTCCTCTGTAAAACATTTTTAACATTTGATTCTTTCTTCTTTTAGATATATGCCTGCATGATGGTGTTCTTCTTCAGCAATATGATTGAAAACCAGTTATTGTCAACGGGAGCTTTTGAAATCACGTTAAATGGTGAGTTTTGTAGGGTAGTGTGACCTGTGATGGAATTAAGAAAGGGTGGTAGGACAAAATTAACCGTTTTTTTAGACTGACTTAAGTAAAATACTGTTTAAAGTTTTATTAATTAATAAATAACGTGGTTCTACTTTTCTAATCTGTGCATAAAACAGTAAAGTTTTAAGTTTTTTTGTTCTATGTCAATGTACAAAAATGTTCTGAGAAGAAGACTTTATCTATCATGTCTGTGGGGTTGTAACGTGGTTGGTGGGCAGAGATCCACTGAGGTAAAGGAAACGTACATTCTTATCTTAGATGTGCCAGTGTGGTCAAAACTGGAGTCTGGTCACCTTCCCTCCATGCAGCAGCTGGTTCAAATCCTGGACAATGAGATGAAGATGAATGTTCACATGAATAGCAGACCACACCATCACTCTTAACCCACTTTGTCCATTCCTGGCTGGAGCTGATAGACCCTCACTGTGAGTAAATCAGCGGTCATACGTCCAGGAAATGGATTTACAGGAACGCTTTGACGGCTTTCATCCATTCATCTCCTTCCTTTGTAGGTCTGAGGCGGGTTTCTCTCTGAGCTGTGAGGTGATGTTAATGAACGTCTGCGCTGAAGGCAGGAAGACTGCTGGCACAGACTGGATGCCCTCATCACTCTTCACCATGCTCTGGAGATGTCCTGCCCCTGAGTGGGGACAGAGCCGGCCACTCTGCTGTTTTCTTCTCCTTCTTAAACTACTGCAGATTTCACCCGGGAGATTAGTGGTCCAGTGAGAACAGATTTAGCATTGATCGTTGTAGTCTTTAACCTGTTGCATATAATTGATCAGTGAGAGTATAAACGTGTTATTTGTACCATTGAGCCACGTGTGGAATTGAGATTTTATGTCCTAAAAAGTCAATAACCATACTGGGGAAAGAAAAAAAAAGACTTAAGATTTGCCATCATCATTTGTCATTGGGGGGAAAATGTGTATTTGGGATGATTTCTGACTAATTTTTATATTTGCATAAGTTGGAAGAACTAAAGAAGAATAAATCATAACTATTTAACTGTGACCCTGTTGTTGTGGTTTGTTAAAGGTAATACATAAATACCTTATAAGGTTAAAAACGTGTCAAATCAGGGATGAAGAAAGAACAAACTCCAGACCGTTGAAAGAATTGTTGGCATCATGCACTGGCATCTGCATTTTCATTTTTTACAATTTACATTTAATTTAAAATGTAAAGCATAAAAATTACAAACGAATGTTTTCGGGACATTTTAAAACCTAAAATGCACTTCATAAGCTATGGATAAATCTAGATTTTCTAACTTAAGCAGTAAAGCTGAGTTGAATTGGAGTCTTCTTCTGTCAACCATTTAAGCGTCGTGGAGTTTAAAGCTTAACCATGTAGTTAAAAGATCTTTAAGCTCAAGTCTTATTGGATCAGACTGCAACATGGATCAGATATAAGTAGGGGGAAGGGTTGAATACAGGGATTTACAACAATACTCTCCCCTAAATCTGTGTCAGACCTTTCTTTGAAATGTTTTAGAGACTAAATTCTAACAATCATTTACTTGATGGTCTAAAAATAATCCTCTCAGATAATAGTGTTAGTATTAAAAATATTTAGATTCTCAGTGCTAGTAACCAGCATGCACTCATTTGTATAGTAAATTCTCTCTTAAATGTGTATCTGCAGAACACGGTTCTGTAACCATTTCTTGAATAGATAAAATCAAACTGAGCCAAGTACTTAAAGCGGTGGCGTTTGACACTTATTGAGTGACGTGGTTTGAAAGTTAAATGATCAACAACTCTCAATGATGCTTCAGGCACATTTTCTTTCATAACTTGCTTCTTTTAATTCTCTTAAATGGTAATATTACAACGTTTTGTATATTTGGGACTAAAGAAGAGCATTAAATTTATTACAATTCTCTGTCCCATAGTTATAATAAATATCTTTTTTCCCTTTTGGCTTTTGTTATTAGATTGTGTTTTTTTCAACAAAAAGTTTTTTTTTTGCATATATCCTTGTCTCGAATGGAAAAAAGGGCCGTCAACCAGATTCCAATAAGCCTAATAAAGTACAAACCAACAGTTAGAAATTTTGAGCGTCTTTGAGGACAACAAAAAATTTAAACAGTTTGAACAAAAACACTGTAAAAAAATTAAGCAAGGTTTAAAAACAGCTACAAACACATGGGATGGGTAAAATGCAAGAATATATGATGAATACTATAGCATCTTAAAATGTAATGATGAATATTTTATTGGTAAGCATATTATTATAGGATATGGAGATGAAAATGTCTGACTTATATTCATTATATTTGTATTATCCTTTGGGTAACGTTATTTTAGGTTCTGCCCCCTCATTTTCAAACATATTTTAATTTGTATTGTTCATTCTCTTTTTTTTTTTTAAATATAACTGGTGTTATTATGATCTATAGGTTTGTAAAGTTTGTATTCTATATATTATTAACATGTTTTAAACAAATGTTCCCATTTTTTATTTTCAAATTTTTTTTAAATAAGTCATACTAAAAATCAAAAGCACAAAAAACCAGAAAAGTCCCTTAAAAAACATTATTCCCTACTTAATCTTCCTTGGTTCATAACAAAAACAAAAAATAAATTAAACAAATAAAAATAAAACAACAAAAATAGATTGTAGCTGACTAAAATTCCCACATATTTCATGTTTGAATCAAATTTACTCTCTTTTCCCTTTATTTCAATGGAAGAGTCCCTCATCCAGAAAAGTGTCCAAAGTATTCATCTAATTTTTATTTCCAGTTTCCTTTTGAACAATCTCCAGAAACAACTGCAGCACCAAAAGTAAACACGTTTTAAACTTTGCTCCTATCTCTCCAGTAGATGGCAGAGTAGTCACTCATTGCATTAAAAAACTGATTTTGTGTTTTGATGATAAAATTTAAATTGTGTTTAATTTTAAATAATTTTTTTAGACAATTTTTGTCTTTAGATTTTATTTTATTATTTATATGTTGTTTTTAAAAGCTTTACAAAAAACACTAGATTAGCTACACCTTACAGGTGCAGCCAATCCCAGATAATTATAGTCTAGAAATCGTCCCCGCGTGTGATTGGTCGCTGTCATATCAGCTGTTCCTATATCCAGAAAGCGGCGTAGATCAAACAACATAGATAAAGCATTACTGCGCACGTGCTGCGGTTTCCAGGGGTTGCGCACAAATAAACGATGCGTAGAATTAAAAAGGCAGGTTCCGCTGTGTGCGTGGCTGCAGCTCTCTTTCTTTTTCTGCTGTCCTGTTTGGTCCAAACGGCGGAGGGTCTCCGCTTGAGGAAAACGGAGAGACGAGCTGCGCAGCCGGAGCCCGGGCCCCGCGCCTATACGGGCGCTCAGGAGGGACAAATCATCTTTGGGGAAATTTCCGAGAAGGTCACAGATAAAAGCAAGAAAACTTCAAACGCTTCCGCAGATGAAGTGGCTTACCAAGCAGATTTTCCAGGTAATTTGTAGGTTAACCACTTTAGTGACATCTGTTCCTGCAATGAGACAATTTCTTTACACTAACATATAGTGATGAGAATTGAAAATTGTTGAATGAATGTGATACAATCAAGTGTAGAAACCATAACACGTGCTATGGGGTATTTTTTTTTATTTTCCCCTTTAACTCCAGGATGGTCTAAGGTAACTGTGGAGGATCCTGCATCCAAAGACAAGTGGAACCAGATGGCAGCATCCCTGCATTGTTTTGGGGATCACATGAAGTTCAGATCACTTGGTCCAGGTGCTTCACAATTTGAAGTTGAGCAAGGTAAAGCTACAAGATCCTTGAAGATTGATGTATTGGCAATACAGTTTGCTTGATGATGATTTTTCATCTTCTGTAGCAAATAAACAATCTCTACCGCTGACCATGGTACCCCAAAGATGTGGCTACAACATGCTTGGAAACTCCATGTCATTTGTTTTGATTGTTCCTTACAGTGGTTGCCATATGCTGAATCAGGTAAGTTTTCATGAGTAGCATTATGGTCCCACTTAGTTTATTATTTGATTGGATGTAAAAGTACTTGCAGTGGTCTGTCATCATCATCATCATTAAGCTGTGGGGGGAAAAAAAATCTAAACTTTTTTTTTTTTTTTTTTTTGGACATTGCTTCTGCAGAGTGGCAGGAGTTTATCAATGATTCACCTCAAAGTGTAGGTGGGACTATTGGTGCCTAAGTAAGCCTCGGTTGATATCACATCATCCCTTTCCTTACACTTTCTCCTGCTAGCTTACAGCCCCTTTACCATTCCAATCCAACATTAGCAGTGCAACTATAATGGTGAGCAATATTAGTTATCCAGCCATACAGTTTTGAACCAGCTTGGATGAAGGAAAAAAGATGTTAAAGGGTAACCAAACAGGGAAGTTGCAGGCTGACCCTACCCACAGCTGAAATTTGAAAGTATAGTCAGAGGGGAGCAGGACTGTTATCATTACTGGAGATGTAGATCATGACATGGGATGTACATGGTTTGACCAATCATGAAATTCAACTATAATATCTCAATTCAACCTTTAGGGGACAGTGCACTGAGTGTTTGGACTATTTTCTAGAATTAAATATTGTAAATTATCAAAATCTGGCAATGACCAACAGACAGCACTTTTTACAGCACCATTCATAGAGATCAACAGCTAAAAAAAAATTATTTAGGGTTTGGTTACCCTTTAATTAATATGTCTGCAAGTGGATGCATCAGAATGGAGTGGAGCAAGGAGACTACGACCCATCCATTTCAATTGCTCTGTCACAAAACTGATCTTTTTTCTAATGGAGGGTTTTCATCTGCTCTGGATTCATACAGATTTCATTAAAAATGTCAAGAAGTGCAGTTTTGATCCTTACTTCTTAGTTCTCTATGAGAAAAAGGCTACAAGAACTTGTTAAAACACCAAAATGCATTGTTCTTGTGGCATTTTTCTTTTGAGGACATGCATATGAAGACATTAATCTTAGTGTTGGGGTCTTTATTCAAATAATTCAATCAAAAGTACATAGAAAAAATGCAGTTTGAAAGCCTGTAGCAGTGATGTTGGCCCAGCAGTCAGCGGGGCAAAAGCTGAACATGAACATCTTTAGTTTTCCTCGTCTGAGCTGGCAGTGTGCTCAAATCTGTACAGCTGGATCGCTCTGACTTTGTTGTACTGGTAATGTTGGCTTGTGACTGTGAGGGGTTGTAAGCTAAAAGGAGAGTGTAGACAGAAGGATGATGGGAAGTGGAATGGGTGCAAAGGTCCAAACAACTGTGGGGCATTTTTTTTTTTTTAATAGGAACAGCTGCCTCTGCAGAAACTGTCCTGGAAAGTGAAAGTTTTTGATTTTTGGATTAAAATGACTCAGTTGAAAGATCACTGGGCTTCTGCAATAGATCTAAAAATATTTGGAGTGGGACTTAGAAAGTGGGTCAGAATTTCACTTGGCTAAATGTATAGTCTCTGGAGACCTGTTGCTGCATTAAATCTATAAGTTAAAGATCAGTCTGTGTGGGGGGGGAAAAAAAAATTTTTTTTTCAGTGTTTCCTTTTTTCCAGGGCGGAGGTTACAAGCTGCCACTGCGTTGGATGGGGCATCCACTATCACTTCTGTGTCCAAAAAGGGCAGCAACCTTTCTGTCAAACCTCTTCCATAACTGGGCTCATAAGCATCTCTGGCCTCATAGGCATTATTGGCCTCATATGCACCACTTGCATGTTGTGCCCCCAGTTTTGCCCCAACCTCAAGATCCTCAGGTACAAAGCTTTCCACCAGTTTGGCCTCTGAACCCACAGATTCAAGTCCTACCACCAAACATCCCCCAGCCCCAGGATCCTCAGGTTCAGGTATTTCCACCAGTTTGGCCTCAGAATCCTCAGATTCAGGTCCTACCACCAAACCTTCTGCAGCCTCAAGATCCCCAGGTTCAGGTCTTCCAACCAAATGATCCTCAGGGTCAGTTTCTTCCACCAGTTTTACCACCAGCTCCAGACCAAAACAAAATTCAGTTTCCATCAATGTTTTATGACCTGCCTCAGGTTCCGGTTCCACCTCAGAACCCTCAAGTTAACTTTCCTCCAGTTTACAATCTACCACAAAGTAACTTCTTTCCTTATCAGTTTCTCCCTTACTTCTATGGGACAGCGGCTGATCCAGAAAAGTTTCCAAAATATCCACCTCATCTCCAGTTCTCTTTTGGCCAAACTCCAGTCGCAGCACCAGATACAACTGAAGCACCAAAAGTAAAGCTTACCCAAGATACTTTCTTCTCACATTTACCCTGGTCCTATAGCCATCACTTCTCAGACTTGACTCAACAAGCTCAATATCCAGAAGCGAAGCCGCCAGCGCCTCCTACAACCCAGACTCCAAAAAATGTTCCCTTACAGTTTTATGCTCCTGACAATCTGCCTTTTTTTCCATTTGAGCATCTGCCGTTTTCCCAGATGTATCCATATTTTCTAGGCTGATCTAAAAGGACTAAAATAAATGTTTTGAATAACACCCTGTCTTTTGTTCTGGGCATGTGTGGTGCTCTTGTACATTCTCAAATGAATACCTCGTGCAATGGAAGTAATAAAACTATTTTAATATCTGCTCAGATTTTGAAAATGGAATACAGTCTGTTTAGTTTTGCAATCAACTATTGAGACGACTGTATTGTGTTATTGGGCTATAAAAAACTGTCTTCATGAATGAAAACAGTTTATCTTGTACAATTAAACACTGCTTAAAATTATTCTTGTACTTTAGATCCAAAGGAAGGTTACTTTAATTCTTCAGGAACATGTCAACACTAAAAATTTGAGTGTATAGAGGAAAAGTTCTTCTATGGTGCAAATATATCAGTTATTGGAACAAAAAAAAGTCAGCTTTACTGGTGCTTAGAGATTTTTCAGTGGAAAAAATAGAAGGCTTGTGCATTACTGATGGGTCATGCTCAAAGTCAAAAGCATTGATTCTATGACCGAATCCGCATATGGCTTCTCTCTATCATAGCCCTCCAAACTCAGCTATGGAAAAAAACAGGTATGTTTGAGATCACCCGGGGCCTAGCCTGCATCGATGGGGAAAGGCCATCTCTGACTGTACAACTTCAGTAAAGTTTTCATATGCCTCTGTGCTATTATGTATTTTAATGTTATTTGTAAGAGGAAAACGGATAAAAATTGCCACAGGGTTAATATGTCCACTGTCCCAGAAAATAAATATAATTGATACTAAAATTAACTATTAAAGGCAACTGTAACACATAACCACAGATGATTTGAAATCTTGTTACCCAAGTGATTCGCCACTGTCCAGATAGTTACGAAAAACGCAAATTTACTTAATTTAGTGTCAGTCATTCCTGATCGAACTACGAGAACTGTCAGGACACAGTTTCCCACAATGCATTGTTTTGTAGTCCTCAAGGCGGCTTGCAGCCAATGCAGTACCTATTTTCTGGCTGCGCTGGCTTAATATGGACGTGACACGTGCAAGAAACTGGCCACCATACACCGCCATGCCAGTGATCTGTGCAGCGCTACATACCCCTTGGTCATCTCAAACATGCTTAGTGTCTTCAATTACGGATGTTAATCCCACTCGATGACGTCATCAATAGTTGCTGGTCAGATTGGAAGTACATTAGATCAGTAATTTAACTTTAGAAACGCTATGCTAAAGCAAAAATATTTGCTGCCTGGTATTTACTCAAATGATCAGAGCTGATTCTTCAGTCAATGGCACAGATGCAACCTGAGGGCCTGCAGTACGATTTGAGCACCGGGAGAGCCGATTCTTTCCCCGGAGTCAAATAAAAAGAATCGGCTCCTGAGAAAGAATCATCATTATTGCTCATGCAGCCAAGGCATACACTGCGGCAGGCTAGTGTAAGATGTTAAATAACATTGGAAAGTGTAATTTTTGTTTGCTGAGAAGGTTTTGCAAAATAAAAATCCAGAATGCAAATTAAATCTGAAACTTGCATTAGTCTCTTGGTAAAAAAAGAGTTCTAACCCACACATTGTTTTAATAGGTTGAAATCTGGTCATTTTCAAGTTTCTCCAACAGTTTCTATTTATGAATTTATCCCAGTGAGTGTCCTCAAAAATCTCTAAAAACATAGGAAATTTGCTAATATCATTGTCCTAAATATTTGTAACACCTACGCATGGATGTTTGAGCCACGGACAAACCACCATGAAATGTTGTGGACATCGATTTCTCGACTATGGATGGGAAACAGTGACTTTCTACAACAGAAAGTAACTGGAAGCAGAGACATGTCGACTCTTAACGAGTACAGCTGTGTTGCCATGAGGCTACGTTGTACTCGTATCTAATTGGTCCGTCTTTCATTTGACTCACCTGTTGCTTCCACATGCGGAGCTTCAAATGATCAAAGGGAAGTTTTGGCTCATCAAGTTTCCAGTTTTGAAATGGCTACAGGAGGAGGTGGAGGGGGGAGATGCAAGAAATGGCAAACTCTTGCAGGTGTCTTGCTTGTGTCTTTTTTAGCCATTAGTGCTTTGTATTTGAGCTTGCATGGGCAAACTAATGTAGCTCAGCGAGGTGATTCTAAGGAGTCTTCAGCTGTGGAAGTGGCAAAAGGAAGTATTTTCTTTGATTTGAAGCCATCGGATAACCTTTGCAGTTCTTCTGGAGAGTCAGATGAAATGGTTAAAACTGATCTGATTGGTAAGATGCTTCTTCTTTAAGAGTCCCACTTTTCAGCCCAATAAATATTTCTCCTTTACTTCCTCCAAAAGGGATGGATCATGGGATCAAGGAAGCAGAATGGAGGCTTTTGAATGCTTCCCTCCAATGCGGCCAAACGAAAATGAAGTTGGTAGTTGAAGGGCCTGGTGCTGCTGACTTGGAGCTGTACTTTGGTAGAAAAAGTCCCACATCCATTATTGATTGATTGTGTATTTGAAAGTCTATGAATCTTTTTCTCCCTTGCAGGTGATTCTTGCTCTTTACCTCTGAGCCAGGTACCTCAGATGTGTGGCTTTTTAACAAAAGGGAACGCCACAAGCCTTACTTTAATTGTTGACTATGACGGGTGCAATGTCAAACAAGAGGTATGTTTTTAAAATCTCTTGTGTGGAACTAGTTTGGCGGAAGCTAAACTGATAATTTTAACTGTATGCTCTGATTTCAGAATGGGAGCTTTGTGTTGTTTTTAGGCTGGCGAAAGACTCCCATAAAGCTCGCCTGTGCCGTGTTGCCAAGCCCTGACACTACAATTCCATCCACTTCCGAGCCGGTAAAGCAGTTCCTAGAACCCGCTGTGCCTCCCAAACTACGGCCCCTCCGTCGGACGAAGCGATTCTTCAAAGATCCCTATAGGCATAATCATTTATATCCAAGATACCATTATCGGCCCTACATTCCTTGTTTTTACATTAATCAATTTCCAATTACAACTACCACAGCACCGCCCATAACGACGACGAAAAGCCCACTCCTAAATCCCAATGTCTGGCGCAAGCTTCTCCATCGTCTCTCCGCTCGTGACCAGAATACCAGCCCTCAAAATACAATAGATAAATATGTCCAGCCCAGCCCAGACGACTGGCGTAAATTGAGGAAGATGGCACAGCAGGCAATTTTTCAAAATTACATGCATAAAGCACTAGGGTTTCATCCGCATATGCATCCTCTTAGTAATGTCATTTCCAAAAGTCCGCTGCTAAATCCTAACCCTTGTCGCAGAAGGTGGTATGATGGGAGCTGTCCGGACTCCCATAAGTTGGTTCGGAAAACCTTAAATATCCCTCTTCTTTCAAGCCTGTCTTTTAAAAATAAATACAGAGATGACCGACAACCAGTTTACAACATGAATCAAAAGTCCAATGTGATCTGGGATCAGCTCCCATGGTTTCAAAACTGAAGGGAGATGCATGTTCCTACAGACTGTTTTGTCAATAAACTTGTTTATCCATGAAGCAGAGATTCTAGTTGGTTCATTTCTGACTTTCTTTTTTTTTTTTTTTTTTTTTTTAAATATAAACCTGGCGAGGCTCAATATTCGCATTCCAAGTTCTATTTTACTTTTAAGATCACAAATAATTCTGGCTTGTAGCTTCATGATGACTTTTTTTTTTTTTCCCCCCTCTAATCTAAATGTTAGCCTTTAGCTTGTCTTTTTCGCACGATTAGTTTGCTTCATATCAATGTATTTTCTTTAGTTCTTTTAATCTTTAATTTCAATCTGTATTTCTATATTTAAATGGTTATTGCTTCTTTAATGTGATTTGTTTTTGTAAGAGTCTATCTATTCAAAGCGCTATGTACATTTTATTAGTTGTAGAAGGAATTCCGCATGTGCAGGCTGTGCGCCCCATTCTGTCTCTTCCTGTATATTTTCCTCATGGTCCCATTTCCTTCAGGCAACCTCTGATGCTGCATGCCTAGAATTACACACATCACTGATATCAAGTCACACGTGACTATTCAGAGTCGTGTGTTATCTAGAACTGAAGATGTTGGTCAGCATCTCTCTGGTTCTCTATCTACCAACCATGCATCAGCAATTATTATATTTGAAAATTACTTAGTCCGTTTAAGGATTTTAATCTAAACCTCAAGAACGGTAAGTCTTTTGCAGGTATGTTCTGAATTTTTTTTAAAATTATTTTTCACAATTGATGTTTTGGCTAATACATATAGGGATTTTATTTTTTTTAATCAAATATGAAGAATAGTGTACAAATCCATTCCAAATCCTTAAAATATGACCTTAAAAAGATGAATTAATTTGTATAATTCTAGGATACATGACCCTTGAATTTATTCAACCGTTCCTCAGTTTGTCATAATGGAGGATTACGATGTGGACACAGAAGAGGAGAAAGAAGTCTTGTCCAGGGTGAACACAATGGACCAGTGTTGGTACGGCTGTGATGGCAGCGGTCACACTCAGCCCCAGGAAGGATTAAAGAGCTGCATGGTGAACAGTCGCAGTTGGGCCGAAGAACTGCAGGATATTTTTGCCGGACAGGCTGAGGATTGCTTGGGTGTCGCGAGGACCAGGCTTTCCAGCATTTCTGTAAGTATGTCACATTTGACCCTTTGGAAGAAGCAGATTTTATCTGGTAACTGTGGAGAAATGTAAAAAATTTAATTTTCCCCCCAAAAAGATGCAACCTATTAACTCTTTGGGATTTTCTCCCATTAGTTTTGCTGATTTTACTATTTTAGGCCAAAAATAATAGGATTAGAATTGTTTTCTATTTGACCATCATTTTATTGTATTTTTTACCTTTTTAAACGTTCCATTTGACTTTAAATGGATTGAATGACAACGAGGCAGTAAAAAGACGCCAGTTTTGTTATTCAGCCCCCTCCTTGACTGGGAGACAGCTTTGTGAGAGCTGTTTGAAAACTGCTGTGTTTCTGAATGCATGTGTGGGAATACACGCACTCTTGTTTTTGTTTGATACGGCTCACAGCCCTTGAATCTGTCATGCGGAATGGAGGCTGCAGGACTTTTCTTCTGAAGAGGAGGCAGAAAATGTGCAGTTTAGGATTTTTTTTTCAGAGATGGTTGACAGACGGAAGAAAGATCCAGATTGTTTAGAAGGTGTAGTAGTTTGGCTTGACAGTGTATCATTTAGTCTCAAATGTCTGTTATTTTGTGTAACTATCTATTAACTCTAATGAAAATTGTGTTTTTAACAGGTCCTTGTGACATTTTTCCGATGATTTACATAAAGAATTTTAGGCTTACAATTGTATTTATGAGTATTTATTTTTCAAATTGTTGTGAATCAGGAGCAGACAAAAAATCTTGTAGTTATTGCGTGAAATCAATACTCGGCAGGCAACAAACTCTCTGCTCCGCACAATTCTGATGCATCCACTTGTGGACAAATAGATCCACGTACGTCTTTTTTTTTCCCTCGTCCGAGCAAGCAACTGACTCAAAACTTTACACTTGGATAGCTTCGGTATTGCTCGTCATTTTTGTTGCACAGTTAATATTAGGTTAGGGGTGTTGAGGGCTGTAAGCTAGTGGCATGTAAACAAAGGGATCATGGGAAAAGAAAGGAAGCTCACTCCACGCCAACAGTACTACCCATGACTTAGAGGTGAATATTCGACTAATTTCTGCTGCTCTGCAGAAAATATGTCCTGGAAAACACATTTTAATTTTTTTTAAATGGCATAATCATAATTAAAATACTAATGGAAACAGTTTTAAAAAAGATTAAAAGATGATCAGAGTGGGTTTTTACCCTCGCTTGATATTTAAGAATTATGTTTTTTATTCAAATGTACATCTAAAAATTAATTTTCTTATTTTAATGTAATAAAAAATGTATTGAAAAAAGACAAAACAAGTGACAAAGATAGGGGAAAAGCAGTGGCAGCGCTGAGCATCTCTGTGTATCTCCCCTCTTCTCCATTTCTCTCTCCTCCTCCGCTTCTGTCTCTTCCCACTCTTTCCTCTCCCCTCCCGCCGCCTCCTCCTCCTCCTCTCTCAGTGCGTCTTCTCTCCTCCACGCTCGCTCCTCCCTCCCACCCTCGCTCATCTCTCCTGCATGGACCTGCAGTATATGAGAGGGTCTCCTGGGTCTAGCTTCACTGCAGCGTAGAGGAGGGCAGGACGGCTGTTTTAGTGCGATGCGCTGACAGGATGGTGCACCAGGAGAAACGCATTTACCAGGTTTGTGCTGGCATTCGATTCTAAAGGGTGTAGCAGGTGCTCGGGATAGGTATCCATCATGGGTGGTGTAGATAGGTCAGCCATGCTGGGTGAGTTTGCATGTGAAGAGGGAGTGGATGTTTTCATTTAAGATTCCTGTCTGCGTCTCCTATTTGGATTTCTGAAATACATCCACTCCTGTAATAAGAAGTATATATTTCAGAGGACACATATTTGTTTTTGTCATCTGTTAGTTTATGGCTGTGTGCGTGTTGACGGTGTGTGAGTAAGCAGAATATCCGGTTGTCTAAAATAGGTGCTCTTCTGTGACTGAAGGCCATTTTTTCCACTTATAAACCTACGTCACATCCACATCAGATAATGCGTCACCACAAAAAAAAAAGAAGAAGAAAAGAGGGCACTCATTTGCATTTGCCTGTGTGTCTATTTGTGGGAGCAGTTTGTCTACAGAGAGCGCTCGCTACAGATAAATATATAATATTGCTGTTACTCACCAGGAAGCAGCAGCCTGAGTGGAGCATATGTAGCACAATCTCATCATGCAGAAAAACTGCTGTTTTTACTGTCATAGAAGAAATTATAAATTGGACAATTATGTGTAAAATACTCTATATGTTGGATTCTGGAGGAAAGGAGTTTTAAACAGACACAAATGCTTAAAAAAAAATTTAAAAAGCAGTGAAAATTTATGAAAAAAAGGGTGTGATTTATAAAGCACCATCTGATGCAACAAAAAAGAGGAAGCAGTCAAAATAAACCAACAATGACACAGCATTTTAAAGCATCGTCACTGAGGATGCAACAAAACTGGGGTTTTGGTTCCCTTTTATTTTAGGATATTAAACTGATGATCGCATATAAAAGTGAAAACATTAGCAAGAATGTAAGTTTCTTTACAAAAATCAATTTGACCAATATAAATCTCATATTAAAGATAGATTATCAAAAGGTTATTCTCAGATTTAATAGAGGTAAATATGTTTTCACTTGCCTGTATTTACAGTAAATGTGCGTCTTCACCAGAAATAAAAGAATAGTAAATGTATTTCAGACTTGTTTTTTGTATCTTTTAATTTATATTTTAATCAAATGTGGTTTTGTTTTTTTTGTCAGGCACAGAGGAATGAGAGAGAGTCCATCAGGCAGAAACTTGCACTCGGCAGTTTCTATGACGACGAGCCAGTCATCTACACCAGCTGCAGCAAAACCGGCCCGTCCTCCCGGTGCGTTTCAGCTCAGTGCGTTTGTGGATGTGTGTTTCAGGGTTTGATCAATGCACCTTTTGAAGTCTGACACCACCGTTTTTGTGTTATTTTTGCTGCACGCTGACAACCAGGGACTTTGAACCTTTTCTTTAGTGAACTGAAAAAAAAAACAAAAAACAGGGAAGTGTTATTGAAAACCAGAACAGACAAAATCTAGGACTAATCTATTTATTTCAGCATTTAGTGGTAAAGCTACATTAATTGGGCGGCCGGGGGGGTTGTTCTTGGACATCACTGCCAGCAAGCAGTAGATGTCCTCTCAGCGCCCTTCCCGCCAATTTTAACCGCACCATAGACATGTAGGGTCATTGGTGAGAGGGTGACGGGGCATCACTGTGAGCAATGAGGAGATGTCCTGTCAAGGCCCTACTCACCAATTTCAACTGCACCCTTTAGTACACACACCTAACACCTTAAAATATAAACTCAAACAAGCAAACACACATGCATCACACAAGGAAGGTGGAACTTGCGACCTTTTGTCCCCTGCCCCATCCCTGGCGGGGGGCGGGAACCCTCGGCCTGGTGGTCTTGCCTCTTGGGTGCCGGTCTCTTGGCTTCCTCTCCATGCCAGGAGAGGGATCCCTGATATTTAAGATCTAGAGCTAGGAATCAAACTACATCGGAGCCTGGGGGTGTCCAGGTCTCGGTGGTGCGGATTCCGGTCCTTGCTCTCGAGAGCTGGGCCTCAGTAAGTGAGCCTGGTCAGGCCTTGATTACATCACTCCTCTAGGACCTCCGTTTCTCTTGGGTGCGCCTCTCCTCGGCGGGGTTGGACGGCCCCTTCCTTGCTTCACCCTGGACCTCCTGCGGCGGGGGCGGGCAGTTGTCTGGAGCATGGGGTGGGTCTCCCTTGGGGCTAATTACTTGGGTGGGGCGGGGGGATGCTCTGCGCTGATGGGTGGTGGTGGGTTGCTCTTCTGGGGTTGGGGGCTCTCCGGGGGTGGGGCCTCGCATTGGTCCTCCTGGTATGATAGAGGGTGCTGCTCTTCTGGCTGGGCTGGGCCCTGCACTCTCTGTGTTCCTGTGCCTTCCTGCTCTCGGGCATGGGGGGCCTCTGCGGCGGTCCCTCATGCCTTGGTCTGGGTGTCTGTCGGGATTGCCCGGCGGGCGGATTCTCTTTGCGGCTTCATGGCGGGTGTTGGGGGGGGTCCTGGCTGCTGAGGCCGCGGGGGGGTCTTGGCGTGGGGATGGCTGGGTGCTCTCCCTCTTTGTACATTCCATCAGTACCCACATAAGCAAAACATAAACATTCACCTCAGCACAGGTGTTAGCTCACCTTTGCATTAATGGTATGCGTGACAGAATGAAAGACTTTGTGTGTCTGTTTGTATGGTTGAGCGTGTGTGCTGTAGTTGCAGTTGTAGTGTGTACATTTCGACTACTTTAAATGTGGAGACTATTTCGGCCAACAGGTATGTGTTCAACTACAGAGTGTGTGTGTGGAGAGGCCCCGCCCATTCTCGTTTATTATTCAGACCTGGTTGTTTTATGATGTTCTTTCCCTCTGTTGCCATCTAATTTTCTCTCTAAACCCCTCCTCTTAAACCACCCCATCTCCCTCTTCTTCTTTTCCGTCCGGTCCAACAAAACAAAAACAAAACATAATCAACATAAATTAATAAATTAAGTTACTTAAAAAAAAGAATATATATATATATATATTTATATATATAAGTATAAATAGCTTTTAATTGGTCAACATCCCACTCAGCTATATTTTTTTTACTGTAAAAAATTTTCCAGTAGTATTTTCATTATGATTATGGAGTTTTTAGACAAAATCAAAAAGCTAGCTGTGTGTTATATTTTAGAACATAGGTTTTTTGCAGGAGTTCATTAGAAATTCACCTCTGAGTTGTTGGTGAGGCTGTTTGTGTGGAAAATAGCTTCCAGACAATTTCCCATCAGCCCTTTGTTTACACTCTCTCCTGATAGCTTACAGTCTCTCACAAGCCCAAGCTGGCATTAGCCTAGCAAAAAAAATCTCCAGCAGATCCTGAAGGAGAAAAGCAGCTAGTGACACTTTTTTTAGAACATATTTTTGTGCAGAGCAGCAGGAGTTAATTAGAAATTTGCCTTAGAGTTGTGGGTGAGGCTGATGGTATGAAAGTTAGCTTCTGGATAATTAACCAGCAGACCAAGAAGACAAAAGGTAAAGATTTCAGAACTTACGCTTTAACAGAAAATCTTCAGCATACTGTTCTAAATCAAAGAACATAAACACTGGCGCTCTGGTGTTTAACGGTTAAGACCATATGGAAGCACATACTAGGAATACGGATTTATTTATTATTTACTAGGATTTATTTGTCTGGCAAGTAGATGCATCAGAATTGTAGCAGAGGAAGGAGACTTTGACCCATTCATGGCAATTACTGCGTCACAAACCCTAGATTTATTTTGTTATTATATACTCCTGAAACAACAATTTTAATAAATACTTAGAAATGCAGTTTTAATCTTAAATAATTTCATTTATCCTCTCTGCTGTGAGGAAAATGCTATAGAACATTAAAACACCAAAAACGGCCTTTTAGGGTTTTAGTGTTTCCTAATTAGAATGGATTAAAACCTTATGCCCTTAAGTTGCCAATGAGCCGACTGTGCCTTAATGACAAGATTATTAACACATTTTATTAAGAACTAAAATAAAAATGTTGTCAAAAAGATTAATTATTTTCCTATTTTACCCTAAATGATAGCTCTGCATTTTTTGTTTAAAGAATCCACATAAGCAACAAAAAAACATCTTTACCACTGGAAAACTAGATAAAAAAAATGATTTAAAATTCTTTATCAGTTGTATAATGGAATTATCTATTTAATGACAGTTATGGAGGTAATGTGTTTTTAATTTTACAATTTTGGGCTAAAAAAATTGTGTATGAATAATTTATCCAAATAAGAATAATAAGGCTGTGTGGATTTTTTCCATTTGCACACAGCCTGATATGTAATTACAATCCTAAAATGAACAAAGGAACTCAATATGACGAGACTTGACATCACTCATGTGAGATAGTGGTTAACCTCGATTACGTCTAGTGTTTCTGGGAAAGAGTTCCACATTGTGGCATGTTTGGACACAACTGCGAGTTTCACTGATCGGTGTTCAGCCACATGGCGAGCTGCACAATGCACGTAATTGTTAAAACTCGGTTGAGAGAAACTGCTGAAGTTTAGATTGATGTTGGAGGAACTGTGATCTCGAAACTGCTGGTCTCCTGGAGTTATAATGGAAAGCTCTGGAAATGGGATGTTGAAGGTGAAAGGTGACCAGACCTGGAAAAGGCTTATCTTAAACTCAAACATAAAAACATGAGGAATTGTGTGTTTGGCCAAGAAGCCACCCTTTTATTTACAGCATCTCTACATTCAAAGTTACTGAAATTGTTCTGATTAAAATGGAAACTTAATTTGGTAGTTTCAAACATTCTATACATTCATTGTGCATTTTTAAATATGTATATGTATATTTTTAGTTATTATAAAAGCGTTACCAGTGGTCTTTGAAGTGTGATTATGTAAATTTTAGTCAGAATTATTTTTACAGTTGTTTTCTAGAACAGAATTTCTGCAAAGCAGTAGGAGTTCGTTAGAAAGTTGCCTCTAGGTCAGGGGTGGGCAAACTTTTTGATTTGTGGGCCAGAAAGGGTTCTAAAATTTGGCATAAGGGCCGGACAAGGAGAGCAGATGGAAGGAGGATTTTGGTAATTAACCTCATAACTAAGATAGATAATGGATGTTAGAGAAAAACAATGCTTTAATTTGGATTAAAATTCACATATATTCACTTCAAAACAGAAAATTTGGGAATTTTAATTTCTAAATTTTGACTTTTGATCTCTTTTTGGTGATCCAATGGGTTGATGTTCTTCAGAGGAAAATGTGAGCTCAAAGAAATTCGAAAAATCACCTTCTGACTCAGAAAAAAACACACTAATGCCAGAGAAACAACACCATTCATGAGAATAAACCAGAAATACAATGAAAATAAAACAATAATTAGGATTTTTGATTCAATGTATTTTAATTTGGAGAGCCAGATTAAGTAGCTTAAGGGGCCGCATGTGGCCCCCGGGCCGTAGTTTGCCCACCCCTGCTCTAGGTAGTGGGCAGAACTGTTAGCGCAGAATTAATTTCCCAGCATTCCTTTGTTTATACTTTTCCCCACTAGCTTACAGCCCCTCACAAGCCCAAACTAACATTACTGGTGTGACAAAAATGTCGGAGCTATGCAGTCATACAGTTTAGAGCCAGATGGCAGCTCAGATAAGGAAAAATGAAGACAATTGTGGCAGAGCGAGAGAGGCTTTGGCCAATCTCTGTCGCTGCATCCCAAACCTGACGTTTTTGGGTTTTTTTTTTAATCAGTAGCTTTCATCTGTTCCTGATCCATCGCAGTTTGAATAAAGAAATACTAGGAAATGCATTTTTAATCTTTATTTCTGTCATATATGTGTATATGTATGTATGTGTATATATATGTATGTATGTATGTATGTATGTATATATATATATATATATATATATATATATGTATGTATGTATGTATGTATGTATGTATGTATGTATGTATGTATGTATGTATGTATGTATGTATGTATGTATGTATGTATGTATGTATGTATGTATGTATGTATGTATGTATGTATGTATGTATGTATGTATGTATGTATGTATGTATGTATGTATGTATGTATATGTATGTATGTATGTATGTATGTATGTATGTATGTGTATGTATGTATGTATGTATGTATGTATGTATGTATGTATGTATGTATGTATGTATGTATGTATGTATGTATGTATGTATGTATGTATGTATGTATGTATGTATGTATGTATGTATGTATGTATGTATGTATGTATGTATGTATGTATGTATGTATGTATGTATGTATGTATGTATGTATGTATGTATGTATGTATGTATGTATGTATGTATGTATGTATGTATGTATGTATGTATGTATGTATGTATGTATGTATGTATGTATGTATGTATGTATGTATGTATGTATGTATGTATGTATGTATGTATGTATGTATGTATGTATGTATGTATGTATGTATGTATATGTATGTATGTATGTATGTATGTATGTATGTATATGTATGTATGTATGTATGTATGTATGTATGTATGTATGTATGTATGTATGTATGTATGTATGTATGTATGTATGTATGTATGTATGTATGTATGTATGTATGTATGTATGTATGTATGTATGTATGTATGTATGTATGTATGTATGTATGTATGTATGTATGTATGTATGTATGTATGTATGTATGTATGTATGTATGTATGTATGTATGTATGTATGTATGTATGTATGTATGTATGTATGTATGTATGTATGTATGTATGTATGTATGTATGTATGTATGTATGTATGTATGTATGTATGTATGTATGTATGTATGTATGTATGTATGTATGGTATGTATGTATGTATGTATGTATGTATGTATGTATGTATGTATGTATGTATGTATGTATGTATGTATGTATGTATGTATGTATGTATGTATGTATGTATGTATGTATGTATGTATGTATGTATGTATGTATGTATGTATGTATGTATGTATGTATGTATGTATGTATGTATGTATGTATGTATGTATGTATGAGTATGTATGTATGTATGTATGTATGTATGTATGTATGTATGTATGTATGTATGTATGTATGTATGTATGTATGTATGTATGTATGTATGTATGTATGTATGTATGTATGTATGTATGTATGTATGTATGTATGTATGTATGTATGTATGTATGTATGTATGTATGTATGTATGTATGTATGTATGTATGTATGTATGTATGTATGTATGTATGTATGTATGTATGTATGTATGTATGTATGTATGTATGTATGTATGTATGTATGTATGTATGTATGTATGTATGTATGTATGTATGTATGTAGTATGTATGTATGTATGTATGTATGTATGTATGTATGTATGTATGTATGTATGTATGTATGTATGTATGTATGTATGTATGTATGTATGTATGTATGTATGTATGTATGTATGTATGTATGTATGTATGTATGTATGTATGTATGTATGTATGTATGTATGTATATGTTATTTATGGTGCAATGACATGCTAAAAAAAAAAATCAAAAACACGATTTTGATGGGAGTGGGTGTTCAATATATAGATCCGCTGCTCTGGTTTTTTTTTTTTTTTTGTGTATGAACATTTCTAGAATTCTGTAAAACATTTTTATACTAAATAGCCTAAATCACAAAGTCAAGGCTCGGGGGCCAGATCATTTTATTTTATTGTTATTAATGATCTGATGTTGTCTTACACTGGTAACATATGGAGGGTAAAATATGAAGTCATTTAAGGTTTAATTTGATTAATTCTGGAATAATATTCCTGCCTGTGTTTATTCATGGTTATATAAAAAAGTTAAATTTTTAAAGTTTTAAAAATTAAGTTTTAATTTGTTTGTTAAACGTTTATCCTGTTCGGCCTGCAACCTAAGGTGTGTTTTGGATTTTGGCCCCTTATGCGATTGAGTTTGACACCCATTACAAAAAGTTAAAAATGTTCCCAAATTTAAGCTGTTAGGTGATATTTATATAAAATAAAGCACAAAATATATGCATAAAACAAAGCAGGTTTACTAAAAACAAAAATTAGGCTTTATATTCTGCTGTCTTTCCCACTTTCCCATTCTTCAAAATTCTATTTATTATTGTTTGCCACAAAGATTTCTTGCACACTCAGCCTGGAAATGTTTGCACTCGTTTCTTTTCTTTCTTGACACCACAGACCCCCACTGACTTTCCGGCTGTTTGACATTTCTATGCAGCCTCATGAACCCAGTTCAAATAGTGGGGCTGCCCCCCCTTCCCACAGAGCACTGGCTAATGCTTGAGGAAGTATTGCTCTCTCGTTCATGAAAGAGGAAGTGATGTCTGCCATAAGCCAGCACTTCTTTAACTTGTGTGAAGAGAATCCAGTGATATTTAGCTTAGGTGGAAATTCCAGAACCACCCAGTACAAATAGAGTAATTAAATTTAACAAACAAATACATTTTATTTGTGCATTTCATATGCAATAGGATAAAAATGATAATGATAAAAGCACTTTTTTTTCAGGAAAAATTCACAAAAAATTGTATAAGTATTTTTTGAGCTATCCTTTAAGAAATTGCAACATTTTATATTTGGTGATGTGCTAAAAAATGTGTTTTTGTCCCTTATTTTAATCTGCAACTCACTTGTTAACAGTTTAACAATTTTATCTAGATGTATTATAATTATATTTAATCAATATATTCAAAATTTCCTAAACACTAACCGCACTTTCTGCACCATTTTATCAATGGACCTGCTGTGCTAGCACACTAACCCAGATGTAGCAGGATGAAATGGGCTGCACCTGCTACACAGGTGTTGGCAATTCCCGTTAATTGCCAAAAAGGGTGGGGCCTATAAAAGGCAGAGTGGCAGTGTGTCTGACACTGCACTCTAAAGAGGGGGCGCCGTGAGCCCCTGCTGTGTTGCCTGCATTGCTTGGCTTGACTTTTAACTTTTTTGTGATTTTATGATGACTGCTCTTTTTATCTGGTTATGATTGGTGCCTCATTGCTGCCCTGACTGGCCTCTGCTTGGACGGCAGGATGCTTGGGGGGGTTGACTACTTTGGCATGATGCATGTGTACAGGGTTATTTGGTGTTTTGGGTATCCCTCCCCACTAGTTGACCCGGTCTGGTACGTGCAAGAAGACTGTGCAGATTTTAATCGTAATAAATTATATCTTTTAAAAACTCCTCTGTGTGATCCTGCATTTAAAAAAAAAAAATTAATGTGCCCAATACCTCGCCCCTAACCGCTCGTGTTGCCGCACAGAAATGAAACCTAAAGTCCTCTCATGTTGCCACTGCTGTGGCTTTGGTCATTTCAATTGTTTCTGTATGTCAAAAGGTGCATATAAGTGAGTAAATTCCCTTTATACCTTTTAGGTTTCTTTATGACTGTTTTTTCTTTGCAGGCGGCAAAGTGGAGTGAACCTCCAAGTGTGTGTTGTTAATGACAGCAGCAGCGATAAGGACAGCGATGCCGAGGACAGCAGGACAGAAACCAGTCTGGACACACCCCTGTCACCAGTGGTATGCCCCCTCTCGCTGTGCGGTTTTTGGGTCACATGACATGAGAAGTGCGTGACTGAACCTCTCTGACTGATGCTTTTGAACAGAGCAAGCAGAGCTCGTCGCTGTCCGACCGGGACACTGCAGAGGAGGACTCCGACCCATTAGATGACTGTGGGGGGTTCTGGAGAGTGCAGAGACGGCTACAGGAGGAGGCCCGGGTGGCGCTGGCTCTGGCCCGACCCATGGCCCGAATGCAGGTGGAGGTGGAGAGGCAAATCCAGCTGCATAGACGTTCCCCTGTGGCAGACCTGGTCAGTTGATGACAACAAAAAATGTATAAAAAACATATGTACAAGTAAAAGAACACAAAGTGAAAATAAGCAAAGCATGCTGGTGTTACAGTAAACACAAGACAACAAAGATGACAGAAGGGACTTGCATAACCTCAGTGGTAGGTCGTAAATTCGGCTTTCACATGATGGAAAAAGCCCCTGATTCTAGTTAAAAACCTGTTCTGAGTTTGTCCCACTGTTGAGGCTTAGGGGGTATTTGCAAACCCAGTTGTGCAAAGCAAACACACTGACTGATAATGCAAAGACTTTTAATGTCATTTAAGTTCGTTTCTTGTACACATCTACTTTCAGCTTCCCCACCTGCCCCACATCAGTGAGGGCTTGATGAAGAGGAATCTGAAGCGAGGGGACATGAGAGAAATGAGCCTCGGACAACTCCAGGTCATCACGAATGATTTCCACTCACAGATTCAGAGTAAGGACATGACAGAAACTATCAAATGAAAATGTTCAGAACCCCAATTTTCCTAAAAAGCATCACTTTATTTCTTCCACTTAACAAGAGGAAACACAACACTGATCTAAGGGTCTATTCAGACTGGACTCATTTAGCTCACTTAGTGAATCCGAGTTCTTTAATCTGTTAATCCAGAACAAATTCTCAGTCTGAATACATTCAAGTGGACTCTGGTCCGGGACCAGGAACCGCTCTCAGATCCATCTTTTGAAGTGGTCTCTGTTCGCTTTCAGTCGGACTCAGCTCTGGTTTTCTCGTTTTCTCAGTCTGAATAGGCTCCATGCTCTGAGTGGAACAACTGGACCAAAACAACCACCGTAGCTAGGCATTATGGAATGTGAACCTGATTTAAAGAGAGTAGTGCAGAGGTGTTAAACTCAATCACACAAAGGGTCAAAACATACCTCAGGTCGCGGACCGAGCAGGATAAACATTTATTGAACACTCTGAAACTGAATTTTTAAAACTTTAAAACTCTAACTTTTTAACATTATTTTTATTAATTAGATCTATAGCATGATAATGCTAGTATGAAAGCTTTAAGATGAATTTGGCTGCTGAAGATGGTGAAGCTGATAGATAGAAATGCTAATAGCTGAAAATGCTGCTTGATAGCCAGCTAAAATATTAGCTTAATGCCAAATTAGCCTTAAAAAAAAAACTCAAGTTAGCCAAAACAGCTAGCCTGTAGCTGAAAAATTAGCTAAACTTCAAAATGGCATAGAAAACTGAAAAAAGCCTAAATTACCTAAAACTGCTGGCCAGTAAACATCAGCCTTACTCCAAAACAGCCTAAAAAACTTGAGAAAAGTCTAGATTAGCCGAAACAGCTAGCATGTGAATATTAGCTAAACTCCTAAACAGCCTAAAAATCTTAGTAAATACCAAATAGCCCAAGAAGCTAGCAGAATACCCATTTTTAAAACTTTAACACAGTAACTTTTTAACATGATTACAAATTATAAAAAAACAGGAATATTATTTCAAAATAAATCAACTTAGACTTTAAATTACTTTTAATATTTTATTCTACATAAAAATGTATTTTGTCAAAATACTACAAGTTAAAAATAATAGCAAGATAACATCGGGCCATTAATAACTATAAAATAAAACAATTTGAAGGGCCAGATATATTTACCCGGAGGGCCGGATCCGGCCCCCGGGCCTTGACTTTGATACATTTGGAGTCGCGGAACAACAATGAGACGCAGCAACTCATTTTAATGTGCTCAGATTAATGCAGGCTCATTAAAACAACTTTTAACAAGATAAACATTACTTCTCACACCGTTTCTGACAATCTGTAATACTTACCAGCGTACTTTTATAGCCATCACCTCCTCAGCTACCACCTTGAAGCATGCCTCCGTCTTACCAAAGTAGCGATCAGTGACTGTATGAGTAGGCACTGGACATAACAAATGTAGAGATCCCGCACAGGAAATGCCTTACCTCCAGCCTTCACAAAATAAGGCCAGAACCTTCAACGTCACTTCCTGATACGCCATTTGCAACCGATCGCCACCACTCGACAGCGATTAGTCTGAGTTGGTCTGAGTCACGTTTTTAGAGGAACTACTGTCGCCAATTATGAGTGAGCTTGTTTGAAGGCCACACCCCTCCCACTGAAAGCATGGGAGAACCAGTCAGTCAAAGGCGGGGGCAGCGGGCACCACGTGTTTTTACTGAGGCATCTGATTGGTCAGTTTATAACTTGACTTACTTGAAATAAATTAAAAAAATATCTTTAAAAAAAATCAGGATTAGAAAGAAGATTCTAAGAGGAATAATAGTTTTTCTGACAATTAAAATGACTAAGAAATGGCATCTATTTCTTAATGGAAGTCTATGGGACTTTGGCCTTCTTGCAACGCTGTACTTCCTATTTGGAATTCGAGAAGGCAGGGGTTGATTAGTCCAGCTCCTCCTTATACAGTCAATGGTAGCAATAAAAAGTGTTACCTGACGTTGATCCAGATGTTTAAAATTCGTCACGGTCATATAAAGTTTGAATAAGTGAACGGTCCCGATAAGGATTGCAAAGCTACGAATCGGTTTGCCCCGCCCCTGTAATTCCTGGCTGAAGAGATCTTCAGTCACATGGTTTTATTTACAAGCTTTGGTTTGGAACACAAATAAGTCTGAATACAGACCAAGCTCAAGGTTCAGGACTCGATACAGACAATATTGAGGATATTTAGTTCTGACCAACAGACTTTTCCAATCTGAATACACCCTGGCTAAAACTACTTAGCTGTTTAGTTATTGACGTTTTCTGAACTGCATCTGTGTTTCCTTCTGATTTTTCCTTTTGAATGAGGAAGTGACATCACCATCTCCTCTATACAGGTCTAAATGAGGAGCTGGTCCAGTTGCTACTGATGAGGGATGAGCTGCACGTGGAGCAGGACGCCATGCTGGTGGACATAGAAGACCTCACCAGGTAAACCATTCAGCTTTTCCAAATCCCCACAACGATCCTTTCCGCTCATTTAAAAACCTGAACTCTGTTTTGCGACAGGCACGCACACAGCCATCACAGGCCCCAGGTGGACAAAGCAAAGTAGCGTTCCAATAAGTGTCGTTTTCCCTCGGATAGTCGCCGGTGTCACCATCACATCTGGATATTTGCATCGTACGACACAGATGTAATCCCTCCGCAGAGAAACAAATAAAAACCATCAAAATTCACCTGTTTGGAAAAGCATAGGTCAGTTTTTGCTGGCTTTCACTATCACTAAGCATGATTGTTATTGTTGTAATTCAGAGAGGCGGGGGAATTCTTTAAGCTTAATTACCCCTCATCTTCATTTAATGCTTTGTGGTTTGTTTTTCAGTATTACACATGTTTTTAGTAAAGCTCGGCTGAGGATTGTTTCTCTGAAGCTGTGTTTAAAAAAGAAAGCAAAATCTCTGGAAAGCAACATAAACCCACTGAAATGTATGTTTTTTTTTAATAAACTACAATATTTTAATTTATAATTTATTGGCAAAAAATAAATATCTGTAATGTCGCACAAAAAATGACCAACTTTGTCTGTTAGTACACCACAATGTAGTCACGAAAAGATTATAAAATATGGTTTGAAAGTTGTCAGTCATAGTTTCATAAAAATATGCAATTATTTTGTTTTCCTCTTTGAAGATTTATTTCTAAATGCTAAGCATAGGAACCAGAAATCATCAAACTATATAAGCTAAAATAATTTTCTGTGTAAGAGATTTATGCATATTCTATATGTACATGTTGAAAGTTACTTTAAGAAAAAAAGAATAAAAGACACCTTGAGATGTTATCAGTGTTATCCTGCTCTGCTTTTCAAGAATGTAATTTCACACAAACATACACGTTCTGTTATTTGCTTTACTAATAACTGTACTGAAAATGATTGTAAAGAACAATTCTGGCAATAAATGTTTCAAGTGTGAAAACGCTACCTTTCTGGTTTGATTTTCTTTGCTTCGATTTGTAATCATTGATGGCAATGACTGAGTAAATTTCACTGCTGTTTCCTCCTCTCAAGACACTCATCTGAACGTTAACCACAAGTTTTATCTGATTCTTCACACATTTGGGTTCGTTTTCACACATTTAAGGACTGTGGATGACAACCGCAACCAACAGAGGCACAATATGACAAAAATATCACAGATCAAACGGCTTAACTGGAGCAAGTGTCAGGGAAAAGTACTACAAAAGAAGGTCAGGTGGGCAAAGTATTTGATAAAATGTGTTCAATATTGAATTTAAGATGAAAATAGTTAATTTTATTAACACAAATCTTAAAAATAAGAATTTTTAAATCCATTGCCGGTTCCTTTTGTTTGGGTGTTATGAAAAACCTAATCAAACATTTCCATCTGAACTCTCTACATCTGAAACATGTACATTTTCACAGCAATCTCTCCATTCTTCTGTCATAGTTGTGTTGCTTTCTTTCTCCCATTGACTTTTTATGAGTTGAGTTGAAGTCAATTTTTTATTCATAAAGTCTAGATATTGTCACTTTTTCTACATTTTACTTTATTTGCTGTTAATATTTCACTAAGCACCGGTTCTTGTGTATCTGTACAGTTGCATAATTTCAATTAAGTGTTTTTAGGGTTTTATTTATTTATTTGTTTTCATGTCTGTGTGGAGATTGTAAGCAGCTGGCCGTTTTTAAATTTCCTTCAGGATGAATAAAGCCATTCATTCATTCATTCATTGCAAACATCTGTAAAAGTAATTTTTCCTTAAGTTATGATTATCCTTAAGTGTTTGAGGTTCTATCATTATTCCTTTGTGAAGTATAAAGTAGAAAATTATCTTTAATCTGTTCTTGTGGCACTTTTCTCAAGATGGAGGACAAATTTGGGAAAATAACGCATAAAATTCATTTCCGAATATTTCTCTCTGTAAATTAATGTGGATTACGAGCATTACAAATTGCACTTTAATAAAGCATAAAACATTGATACAGAAGACGTGATTCGCAGGCGACCTCATTGCTCCGCCCCATTCCGACACATCCACTAGCAGACAAATAGATCCATGTACGTCTTCTTTTTTCTCGTCTGCGCTGTCATTTGGTAATGTTATGTTTGGGTTGTGATAAGCTGCAAACTAGCGGGAAAGAGTGTAAAAAAATGAATGATGGGAAATTGAGGAGGAGCTAAGTCTCCACCAACAGTTTCACCCACAATTCAGAGACAAAAAAAGTATTTACTTTTATCCTTATTGAAAATGACCAAATTACCCATTTAAACTGTCATTTTCCAGCACCTGACAGCAGAATTAAAGTCTTCAGTTTGCAATTTCTTCTAATCTGGTTAAAATCTATTAACATGTTTGACTTTTTTTTTTTTAAAGCAGTGATGAAAACCAATTAAATAATGGCTCAAAACTCATTGCAATGTTTCACTTCATTTTTATTTGAAATACAAACGGCTTGTTTTAGTCACTGATGTCCAACTCGATTTTACCTTTGACCACCTCAGGTCAAACAAACAGCCTTTTCTTACCCCTTTGTGTTTTTGTATTTGTGTTAATTCCAGTTTCACTAAGGGATTTAGTGATTGTGGGAGAAAAGGAAAATTACACAGCTTTCTTTGACTGCCCACTTTCAGTTTGGTTTTCACCGCATTGCTATACTTAAGGGGAAATCCCTTCATTGGTACAAGTATATAACATTTTGGGATGACAGAGCAGAGCCAGACTGAATCTGATTCTACAACTACTGACAAGATGCATCTGTTCAAGCTCTGTGAGTGCCCTGCACTTAAACTGAACTGCTTTCACGTGTCCAGGTGAGAAGATTGATCATGTACTCTCTTGTTTTTCCAGACTTTGCTCCTGTGCTGCTGCTGTTGATGCTCAGCTCCTCAATGTGGCGACTCAGCGAATCCCTGCCGGTGATGAGCGAGAAACCAATGTCCAAGACCTGCGTCAGTTATGCACAGATGCTTTTGGAAAATATTACTGAGGCTCTGACACAGGTAGTTAATTGAGAAACTTTGTTGCCTCAAAGTTTTGGTTTTAAACGTCTACGTTTTTCAGACCAAACTGTTTACGGGAATCAACTGTTCAGAGCAGAACATGGAGCTGAAGTGGAGCACAAACACACCTTATGTGTGTGCACCAAAGGTATACTTCCAAAATAATTTACTGTTTTTTTTTTTTGGCTGCTGCAGTGGCATTAACTTATTATTATTATTATTTTTTTTTTTTTACAGGGGGCAACATGCTTTGGAAACATCAATTTAGACTTTAATCAGGTAATATTCCTTATTTTTGTGTCAAAATTTATGTCTTTGTGACATTAGAAAACAAAAATCCAAGAGAAAATATTCATAAATTGCCTTTTCTTTTGCTTAGTTTGAAGTTTTTCATTTGTTTTCCCATTCAGGAATCCTGTTTGTCAAACATTTCCACGGATCTGAGCCATTACTACAAATTCTTCATGGCCCAGCCAGATCTCATCCACGTCCCAACTTTTATCCACAGCCTCAGAGAACTGATGGAGGTGAGTCTTTATCCCTTTTAGGTTCTTTTTTTTTTTTTTTTACACTTTGAGAATTGTTAATTGTAAGTGTAAATTAAAAAATCATATGAAAAAGTACATGCTTAAAATGTTGGATTATTAGTAAAAATTTGAAACTAAGAGGATATTTTACTCTCGACAGAACTGCTTTGTGGAGTCTTTGCCCTCAGACTTAACCCAAAATATGGTAAGGGATTTTTCACACTGTGAGTCTCCAACTTATAATGACTTGATCAACTTAAAAATATAATTTTTGCTGTTCAAGGATCCTGCGAGTCGTGCCAGCACCTACAACGAAAGGTTGAGTCTCTGCAAAACCATGAGAGGCTTCCAAGTCCAGGCAATCACAATCAGCCGCGCCATCAGCTACATGAGCTCTGGCGAACACACTAAATAAATCCTCCAACTCAAGAAAGTTCATCAAGGCGAGAGATTTGTAATGCCAAAACACTGTGAAATGCACCAATCTTTTTTTTAAGGATAATATTTATTAATTTGTGTGAAATGTATTGATAAAATGGGTGTTTCAAAGAAATACTTTTACAAACTATATGCTATTTATTTATTAAATCTATTTATTTGATGCTATTTCATTGCAATTTCATTATCTACTTGATTCTGAGAATCATAAAATAAACATTTTGCTGATTTAAAACGTTTGAATCTTTTCTTGTATTTGTGACAAATTGTGCTTGAACAATTCCCTATATATGAATCAGAAATCTTTTCATTGAGAACCTTTGATCACATGACAACAAATATATGCAACTTACAGGAAAGTCTTAGTAAAGTTGCAGAGATGTGTTATTTGCTTTCTCGCCACTTGGAAAGTCCAAACCCTTAAAGATCAACTTTTAATCAATGACCTTTATAGGGCCAATAGAAAGTATTGGCTCATGTGAGGGAAGGTTAAATCAGGTCGTTTGAAGTTAGAATCTAAAAAAAATGCACACCTTTTTTCTTAACTGATTAAAGCATTTTCTTAATCAAGTGGAAAACTGGATTAAAAAAGTGATATGATAAATTGACAGAGATGTTGTTTTCTCTGTTTCCAAACAAGACTAAGTTTGTAAAGACAGGAAAGATGCTCTGTAGCATTAATTATTTTAATTTTTTTTCTCTGTATTATTAAGTAAGTGTTTTTGTTTGTTTCCTGTGCTCGTTTTGTTTCACTCACTGATTTCCTGTCAAAAGGGAAAGATCTATGTCTAGCATTTTGTAACCACTGTGGTTGAGAAAGACCCAAACCACAGAAAACACATATGTTACCAGTAGTAATCGAATGGGTGTGGAATTTTATTTTCTGGCACTAAAATATAAATAGAACATAGATGAGAAAAGTAAAGAATGTTTTTCTCCCTTTTCCCACATAAACACTTTATTTATTCATTGATAGTTTCTAAGGCATTATCTTTAACTCTTTTTTGCGGTGGTTAGCTTGTCACATCAATACTAATAGTGAAAAACAATAAGATCTTAATTTTCTTTGCAACCATATTTCCTCTTTGTATCTCTTACTTTTTAAACTAAAACTTTTAATTTACAGAAATAAAAAGAAAAGATGTGGTGGGGTGTGTCACTCAAGGAACTTGCAATAATTCCAGCTTTAAAATGAAAAGGTCACCCCTAAGAGAGTTTTATTTCCAAGGTTTTTTGGATTGATTTTTCTTTTTCTCATACAGTATATGTTTAGGATTTTTGTTTGCTTGCTTTTCTATAATATGTACTCATTTTAATTTCCCCTGAGACATTCATTTTGTTGCTGTACAATCTTGTTTTTTAATAAAGTTTTTTTTCTTAAGTTTTATTTGCAAATTGGTCTTTAAAATATGTTCTCTTATGCATCAAATCAAATAGTTCTTACAAATACAATCTTGCTTCAAAGCCTCCTTTTTGCGAGCTCCAGGGCATGGTTTACCAAGAGATATCTTCCACACTTGTTGTAATTTTTATAAAGAGTGATTTTTTAGCATTAGAATAACATTTTTCAGGCTTTAAAACATGTTCAACTATTTGACGTAAATATCCTTGAAAAATGTTTTTTTTTTGGTGTTTTTAGCATGTTTTGTGGCATTTTTCTGATGATTGAGGACACATTTAAAGAAAATTAAGCTTAAATCTGCTTTTCAGGGAATTACTTTAATTCACATCATTTTGAATCAGGAGCAGCCAAAAAAAAAGCCCCTGCCTTCAAATCTCCTGGACCTCCTGTAGAGTGGGCGGGTGGTTGCTTGGTGCGGGTTTCTCTTTTAGGGCCTTAGCTCGTGCCTTGAATTGGGGGATGCTCCCTGGTGGATGGGGCCCTGTGCCGGGCCCCCTGGCGCAGCAAGGTGGCTATTCTTTCCTTTCTGTGCTCTTGTGCAGTTCCTAGCGTTAGCTTATGTGCTGGAAGGCAAATGAAAGGAATGAGTCACAGAAACAAAAATTATATCATTAAATGTGGGCGACTAAACATTAGATCAATTACCTCAGTGTCCCTGAATTGATTAATGATAACAAACTTAGCCTGTTAGCTCTAACAGAAACCTGACTAAAACAGAATGGTAATGTTTGGCTGAATGAACCAACCCTCCTAACTATAATAACTATCAGAAATCCAGGATTTCTGGGAAAAGAGGTGGGGTAGCAGTTATTTCAGAATCATGCTTACTTCTTAACCCTAAAGTTTAACATATTTAAAACTCCTTTGAAAAATATTGTGCTGTCTGTAAATCACCCCAACAGAAAAACTCAAAAAGCAGTTTTATTTATAATTATTTATCGCCCTCCCGGCCCATATTCAGAATTTTTATGAGTTTTCGGACTTTTAATCAAATATTATTTTAGATTCTGACAACATTATAATAACAGGGAATTTTAATATTAATATTGATGATTCCAGTGACTGTCTTGGAAATGCATTTGCAACTTTATTAGAAAATGTTGGTTTCACACAAAACGTGGATCAACCTACTCACTGTAACAAGCACACTCCAGACCTTGTTTTAACTTATGGAGTTGAGATTAGTCAGCTGAATGTCCTTCCTCATAATCCCATACTTTCAGATCACTTTTTAATTACCTTTCAGTTTATATTAGAAAATGCTATTGCTCCAATAAATCAGAAAGAGCTTAAACGAACATTATCTGACCATTCTGTGAACTCGCAGTCCAACCAATGTTTAGTAAAATGTTGAGTAAATATTCTCAGAGCAATTTAGGCCCTACGAGCCAGACAAAGAGCGGTTCAGAACCCCTTTATGAACATTAAGACCAGAGATCCTGCTACATCGCCCAGATTGGTGTCACCAGGGCGTCACCTATCATGGTTATTATCCACATCAGCTCTGGGGTTCTGTTCTCTATTCTCATTTCTTCTCCTCTCTTCTACTCTTTATTATTCATTGTATTTAGTTCTCCATGCTTTTGTTGGTGCAGTTTGATTCACATGTTGTTCTTCTCTCTCACTCCCCTCTGGGGAGCGGGAATGATTTCAGATCCAGGTGGATCGCCCACGCTCCTGCTCCTGGTCCTGGACTGCTCTTCTGCTTCGTCTTGACCGTGGACTTCATCACCACTTGTCCCTCAGCTCTATCTAAATGAACTCTATTAAAATACATAGTTGTAGAAGCTAATTTTTCTTTACCAGTTCTGGTATCGCCTGTTCGTCCTGGGATAGGATCTCTCTCTCATGTGGGAATCCCTAAGGTTTCTTCTTTTTTCCTGACTCAGGTTTTTGAGGAGTTTTTCCTTAACAGGAGGGAGGGTCTAAGGGCAGGGACAACCAGTTTATTTAGTCTGTTTAGTATTTAGCTATTTTTTCATATTTCAAGGCTAACTTTTGCATCTGTGAAATTACCTGCATGAAGCCCAATGAGGCAATTTTCTCTGTGATTTTGGGCTATATAAATAAAGTTGAATTGAATTGGATTGAATGGTGCCTCCCTTCTCTCTGGCGTTGCTGGTCTCTGTGGTGGTCCTGGTCTGGGCGACTGACGTGTTTGCCCGGCGGGTGGATTTCCTCAATCGGGCACATACCATGTGAGTGTCGGGGGTGTATGAAATATGGTACTGGGTCTCATTTTTAGGAGTCTTTGGTATGACTTGGCCACGGATTTGAACTCACGACCTTTCAGCTTCAGATCAACAAAGCCCCTGAGCTAGTCAAATTTTGAGTAAATAAAATACAATATAATAACAGGGGAGACCGGGGTCAAATGTAACAAAGGCTCCCATCTCTAACAGAAACAAGCCAGAGGCTTAAGCTCTGCCCCAGGCATGCTCATGTCATCCCTCCACATACTATTTGAATGCAAGCAGGTTTAGCATTTCATGTCACTTTCTACAGCCAAAAATTTGTTTTTTGAACAGTAAATTTTACATCACGTAATATTTTCTTTTTTTAGGCAAATATGTGATTGAGATATGACTGTTATTGCTATATCTTAACAAAATATACTTTCAGACCTGTGTTTGATTAATTTTCCAACAGCTCATACCAAGGTAAACATAGAAAAAAAATCCTGAAAACACGGCCACCCTCATCAGGGGCAAATGTAACAAAGCGTTAGAATTGCCCCTGGGGTTTGCTGAAAAGCTACAATTGCCCTGGCTTATGTTTTCATCATGTAAAAATTGCAAAAACGTTGTCACAACTCTGAATTATATTTGATCATATGACTCATTATGTGTTGCTAAGATGGTACTTGACCACAGTCAACATGCTCTGCAAGCACTGGGCATGAAGAATGTACCCCAGGCAGTCGGGGTGATATTTGTATTCCAAAATTGTGATTCCAACTTTTCTGATTAGACTTGGGAATAGGATAACATCAAATAATTTCTTTGTCAATAAGTTCAGATAGATTGACTTTGAGTTATGTTTACAGGAAAAACAAAGCATTCTTTTTGAGTTCAGACATAAAACCTTTGTAACTTAACTACCAAGTATATACAAGGGATATATGTATTTTGTTTTGTCCAAAAGGGTTTGTGCCTTGATTCATTGATTCATTTCTTAGGATTATCAGCAAGTAATGTTGAAAGCATACTGTTAAGAGCTTTATCACAGCATTGTAAAATATTTATTGAGTTAATGTTTAAAAAACTTTAATCTTTCAAGTATAATACTTTTTAAAATGTGTCGTTACATTTGCCCCGTGTTCTGGGGCAATTGTAACATTATTTTGTTTTTCAAATTGATAACAGCGTCAAAATAAATAGTTTAACTGACCCCAGATCTAGTCATATATCAAGCCAAGATATTCATCTTTCATTCCATGCAGTCTAAATGAAGCTTTTACACATTATTAAGTTACTATAACCAGTTTGGAAAAAAAGTGTTCCAATTGTCCCCCACTTATTTTTGCATTTTATGACATAAAAAGCTAGAATAAAACATGCTGGTTGACACACAAAAGTGTTTAAAGTGTAGGCGCGTTTTAGCGACACCCTGTGGAGTTTTAGGGTAATTACATGCCAGAATGCTCAAACTGGTTTAATTAAAATCAAGTGCCCAAACAAACAATCATCAGTATTAACTGTCTTCCATCTCTCCTCGTGCATGTGTCACAGGAGGAAGTGGGAGGAGTATAAAGGCCTGATTGCTGCGGCTCCTGCAGGTGTGCCTGAGCAGGTTTAATCGCCTGCAGCTGCGCGGACTCTTTTCAGTGCGCGCAGGGCCTCGTCGCTCCTTCCAAACTCTGAGAATGGACTGCAACCTGCGGCTGGCCGTTTCTTGCTGGATCATGGTCTTCTCTTGGGTTTCTCCTCTGACACACAGTCACCTGACATACAGCCGAGGTTCCACACAAACCCACTTCCAAGCTCCGGTCGGAGGACCGCAGCCTCGGCTGTTCTCGGTGAAGCAGCAGCAGCAGCAGCCGCCGCCGCCGGCCCCGGAGGTTCCCGAACAGCGTCGCCCCGTCACGGTCAAATGTCACCCGGACTCCATGGAGGTCGTGGTGAAGGCCGACATGTTCGAGACGGGTCTGAATGTGGACGGGCACGTGGAACGGGCACCTGCGACTGGGTTCGAACTCTCCGGGCTCGGGCGGCGAGTGCGGGGCGGTCCAGAAAGGAGAGGACGAATTCACCATCTGGGCCCTGCTGTCCGACTGCGGAACCAAACTCTCAGTAAGTACTGCTCGCTGCACTGGACGCCGCGAAGCTCGATGGGGTCATGAAAAGCTTGTTTTCTTAGTCAACAGAAGAGAAGATCATTTATTCCAACCTTCTGATCTACTCACCCGAACCTTCTGCTGATGGGTTACTTAGATTTGAAGCAGCAACTATTCCAGTTGAATGTCATTACGACAGGTGGGTCCTGCACTCATTCATCCCAATCTTCTTTTTTTCCCCCTTATTTTTTGTTGACAATGGCCTGGTGGCAGAGTGTCCAACCAAGACTGGAAGGAGTTCAAATCCATGCCAAAGACTGTTTTATTAGTCATTAAGGGTTTGGATTTATACTTGAATCTGGCCCACTAAACTGGAATAAATTAAATAGATAATCCTTAATAATTTTGGAATCTATTCCATTCACCATGATTCCAATCACGATTCTCGATCCATTCAATTTAGTTTTCACATTTAGACACATTTGCTTAGAAATAAATTAATAATCCATACCACGGATCATAAACTCCATGCCTTGAGGGTCATATTCCTGCTTGTTTTCCAACATACCTGCTCTATCATGTTCTAATTGGCTGGACACGCCTGTTACACGCTCGGGTATCTAGAAATCAGACGCTAGTTGCCTATCCCGGATCTATACGTATGTTTCGAAGATATTCACGATAATCTGATACAGTTCACATATTGTGAGATCGCTGGCGTACCTTGTTCTCCTGGAGGGTGTTCTCAGTTTAGCCACTAGGTGGCTATCGCGCTATAGCATTACACTTTATTCCAGAAGTATGAGCATAAAATGGTGCTTTAGACCACGAATGGTTACTTAAACCCTTTTAACACCTGAGGTGTCGTCGTTGATGTCTAAACACAGAATCTTGAGCATGCTGTAGCTTTTTAACCATTAACGCGATCGTTTCAGTAGATTCTGAAGGAGAAAAGCAAAAAGTTGGAGTTAATCATAAACACTGGAGCTTCGGTGTTAAAGGATTAGTGTTTCACTAAGAGTGGGAAATTCCTGCAAGTGGATATAGGCAAATTATAGGAAAATTCCATTATAAGTTAGCATCAAGATCGCGGACTTTAGCATTATGTGTTAGATCTATCTCTACTTTTATGGATTGATTATTGATCTATTAATCTTAAATTGATTCAAATTGTTTTTTTTTTTTTTTTTTTTTCGATTGTGCCATTGGTATGTCCTTGTCATGTTTAAATTAAAAGTGGGGTCACCTGGACCCCACAAGATGGCGCACTAATATTTTTTTAAGGACTTTTTTATACCGTATATACATTTATTTTTCCTACACTGGTGTCTGTAGCAAAAAAATCCTTTCCAAATTGTCACGCATGGGATCTCGCATCACTATAAGGGTGGGGTCATCTGGACCCCATAAGATGGCACAAGGGTTAGTCTTTTTCCCTGCTAATCGGGTGTCGCCACATAAATGGTGCACTATAAAAACATTTGTTTTGTTTGGGTGCAGACAGTAATTTTGCATTTATGCACGGTTGGGAGATTTTTGTTTTTCTGAAATGTATTTTTCAGTTGAATAGTCTCACCCCCCCCCACCCCCCCTTCACCACATGAACGCAGCATTTCTCTAAGTTTACGTTAATCCCTGATGGACATCAACCAGCTGGTGCAGTTGACTCTAAAATTAGAATATAAGTGAAACAAAAACTGTTCTGTTTTAATAGGTATATATTAATTTTCAATCAAAATTAATTCATAATTTTGGACAGATTCCATGTTATTTCTTTCTCTTATGAGGTGGATTACCACAACACTCCACACATCTGCTCCTGATCTGGCCCTTCTCACATTTTAGAAACCCTTTGTGGTCCAGGAGTCAGTTTACCCACTCCTGGGTTAAACCATCAAACAGTTCGCAAACATCCGGGGGGGGGTTGGCCAAACATGATGTGACATGTGACTGTAACATTCACTTTGATTTTCCTTTTATAGGAGATATTCTGTTGATGGCATTTCTCTTGAATCAGCTTGGGTTCCCTCCGTCTCCACAATGTCTGTAAACGACCAGATAGATTTCAACCTGAAACTCATGACTGGTAAAGGATGGTTTTGTAAATTCTGTTCAGGGGACGGCTTCAACACTCTAATGCTCTCCGATTGAACAGGTGACTGGCAGTTTGAGAGGGACTCTTACACATATTTCCTGGCTGATCCCATTAATTTTGAAGTCTCTGCCATTGTGGAAAACCACATCCCTCTGCGAGTGTATGTTGACCACTGTGTTGCCACGGCAACTCCTGATGCAGAAGCTTCTTTAAGATACAACTTTATTGACAATAAGGGGTGAGATTAAAAAAAATGCATCCATTCTACAGAAAACGTACTTGACTGAATCGAACTGAACACATTTCTGCCGAACTAGATGCCTCGTCGATGCTTACCTGACAAACTCCAGAGCACGCTTCCTGCCAAGAACTGAGGAACACACGCTGAGGTTTCAGCTGGAAGCGTTCCGGTTCTACCAAGAACCCAGCAACCAGGTCTGGCCCCAAATTAAACGCTTTTTATGCTTGTTGTGGAAGTTGTTTTCATACTATTTTTGACACTTTCTTGAATAATCTGCACTGTCGTTTCTACAAAATGGTCATTGCTCCAAAAAGGAATTGTGGGAAAAGTCACCGATTTCCCATTTATTCCCAGATCTACATCACTTGTGCTGTGAAGGCTGTTCCAGCGGTTCAGACGGTCAACTCTCAGGACCGGGCCTGCTCCTTTATCGAAAACGGGTGATGAATAAGTAGAAAATGCATAAAATGTTCAGAGCGCTTTCTGCGCTAAACTAAATTCTCCAATCTCCCTCCAGGTGGCAGTCCGTAGACGGAGGTGACCAGGTGTGCAGAAGCTGCGACGTGTTCAGACGGGCTCAGGAATCTCGAGCTGCACCGCCTCCTAAAATGGCGGTGAACGCCAAAGACCAGATCAGCCTGATTTCACCGAAAAATATAGTCCTCAATAAAGGCGACCACGAGCCGGCTTCTTATATCAATTATCGACCGGGATCGTACCAGAGCCAACACTCGAAACTCAAGCAGTCCACCAATACATTTATGAAGAGAGATGCAGACCAGGATCAAAGTGAGTAGAATATATTTATATATAAAAATCTAAAGGTTTTTTTTTTTTTGTCAGCAAAGTGTAAATTGAGCAAGTGTAATTTGTAAAGAAAACGTTTAATTAAATTCCTTGTTTTGCAGATCAAGCTCTCCAGCTGGGGCCTCTTGTTGTTCTACCATCAAGAAATGTAATTACAGTGGCGACAAATTTCTCAACATGGTCAGAAAAGAACAAGACCTCCTGAGACCTGGACCGCCCGATTGGAGGCATCTGAAACCGTGTTTGAGAGATCTGGTCTTAATGCTCTAAAGAATTTTGCTGCAATCCATTAAATTTCCAATGTAAACTTTATTTGTAGAAAATTCTGTGGACAAATCTTTTTTTTTTCTCCGGTTATTGCTTTATTTCCTTTAAATGTATATAATATCCACTAAAGCGATTTGCATGGAGAAGCTGTTGGTCCACGGACTTGATGAAACTAAAGCGAACGACTTGATCAGTCTTGTCTATCGGGCACATTAAAGTTTTGGAACAGAAGTGGATGTCAGATTACGAGTTTCTTCCGAACCGTCCTTGGGATGAACTGAAAGACGACCGAAGTAACATGACACTAGCTGTAGTCTGTTGCAGAGACATGCTATTAGGGAGCATTTCCTTCCATTACTGCCCCGCAACCTAATCATGTAGTCACAGTATTGATTATCTTAAAGGCTATGATGTAACTGCTTCGCTTTGGCTGCTTCATCTAGTGATCGAACACTCATTTCTTTGGAACTTCTTAGCATTACAGTTGAATCGGCAGAATATTCAGACGAGATTAAGAATTTATTACTGACATTTGACAAAAAAAAAATCCTTGACTGCACTTAGTGGGCAGCCATATAGGAAATGATAAGTGGACATGGAAACCACTGCAGCCTCTTAAGCGATGACCTAAATCGACACAAAGCTCTACAGCAAATGGAGTTTCTTTGCGTCTTGCCAGAAAGGACGTTAGAGTTATGGCTTCAGCTGGTCAGCACCTTGGACAGAGTCACATCTTTGAAATTGTGTTGAAACGTCCCTAATGTATTAATACTGTTTTTTTGTCTAACATGACTAATATCTTCAAGTTTGAGGTAAATGAGACTCAAGGATTTGCAGGTTTGGGGCCATAAGGCGCACAGGGGAGGGGAGGGGTGACGCGCCTCCATCTCCATCCCGTTTGGTCTTATTAATATTGTGCGCAGTGGAACTCTTCCTCTTGAGTATGCGGTGAGTTTTAAGTGTTTCCCTCCTTCCAGCCCACTTTGTTTGGATCACCTCGGCGCAGCACAACCATGCGTTTCCTCTCCTCTCTGACTGTTTTCATCCATTTTCTCAACCTCACGTTCGTTTCTTCCATCCAAAAGTGCCAGGAAGAGATCTGCCCCGACGACTTGGTGTGCTGCAAGCCCAAAAACTCCACGCACACCGCCTGCTGCCGGCAGGTGGTGGACCCGACTTTTTACAGCATCGGCGTGGTCACACGGAAGCTGTCGGGGATCCTGATCCTGCTGCTCCTCTTCACTTTGGGGTACGGCTTCCACAGACTGCTGTGCGCCAGAGCCGGGACGCAAACGCCGCCCCAGCACGGACTACAGACCATCACCGCCTCGCGGGAGCTGCTGGTGGACGGCTGCACGCCGGACAGCGCCGTTGATCCACTTCCAAAGTTGCCCTCGTACGAAGAGTGCAAACACCTGCCAACTTACGAGGAGACGGTGCGGGATGGAGGACGCGAAAGTGGGACTATCCAACCCGGATGCTACATGGACACATCTGCCATTTACAACCAGCAAATGAAGGTTTTTCATCCCGCTTGTGGCGTTTGATCTGCAAACATTTTTATGTAGAAATAAGAAGGCTGCCAAGCGATTCTGGTGAAATGGAACATTTTCTTGAACACATTTTGAGGAAAAAACGTTCAAAAATCTCATGTATTGGATGTATTCTAGAATATAATCAATCCAAACCACTTATCTGTGTTTGTCCCGCCCCCTTTTTCATGGTATCAGTGCGATTGTTTGGAAATGAGCTGTGGGAGTGGTGGTAGATCAATAAAAATGATTTTAATGCGAGCTGATATTTTCCCAGATTACATGAGTTCACGTGTTTCTGAAGAACATCTGAGCAACAGGATTTCATGAAGTCGAAACTTCTACACTCCATTTTTTTGGTTACAAGTTTGATAAATCCAAAATGTTCTGGTTCGGATCAAAATTGACCATTTTTTAAATACACAATTTTGGCACAAATAAGTCCTCATGGCCTGCTGGTTGACCGAATGAATTGCACTTTTTCTTTAATGTTCTCTTTGACCACCCCAGCCTCTGACGGGAGTCTGACCATCTGCACCACCCTCCTGAAAGCGTCCTGAACTCCAAAACCAGTGGAAGCGGAGCACGGCTGAACGAACCAGTCCCGATCCGAGCAGAGCCTGCTCAAGTCGATCCTGTCCTTCAGTTCCGTGACGGTCAGAGCGCCGTTCACGTCCTGCTTGTTCGCCAGCAGGATCAGCGGGCGGTGGCGCAGCAGCTCGCTCCGCAGGATGAGCTCCAGCTCCGCGCGCGCCTCCTCCAGGCGGCTCCCGTCCGCGCTGTCCAACACGTACACGACGGCCGCGGCGTTCAGGTAAAAATCCTGCCAGTGCTCGCGCATCCTCACCTGACCCCCGACGTCCCACATGGTCACAGAGATGCTCTTCCGGTTCTTCCTGCCCTCGAACATTTCCACGTTGAAGCCAATCGTCGGCACGGTGGAGACGCTTACGTCGTGTTTCATTTTGTACAGGAGGGTGGATTTCCCAGCATTGTCCAGGCCCAGAAGAAGAACGTGAACTTCTGGTTGTTTTGACCCCAGATGGCCCATGGCGACGCAGGAAACGTGCGCCCTGCTCGGTCCGGGTACGCGCCGCTCCAACTGTTTGCTCTCTGCGTTGCCCGGAGTTTTAATAGATAAGCAGAAGCTGCATGCAGAAAAAAACCGCATGCTATGATAAGGTGCCACACCAGGGAGCAAAGGTTAAGATTAGCAAATCCATACTCAGCTCTATCAACGCCACTAAACCTCGTGCTTTAATAATACACACGTGAAAACGGAGCAAAGCAGAAGATAACACAATAAAATTACGCATCACCTTTCCAGATTGCTTTAATCTTTACGCACAAACGTTATTTCATCATATTGTGATCAACAAGATTTAAGGAAACGTTTTCTGTGCAGCATAAAATACAAAAAGGAAACAGAAAAATCAAATAAATAATAGCTTAAACCCTTAATAATAATCACAAAAATGTTTGTGATTGTGGTTTAAACTGTTAGTTTTCTATTCCATATTAAAAATATGTATTTATAAAGTCATTTTCCTGCAGAACACTTCAAAGTGCTTCACGTAAGAAGAATTAAAACATAATTGAAAACATATTAATAAAAAACATAGTTTTATTAAAAAATAAAAACAGAGAACACAGTTTATAAAGTCAAATTAAAACCCGGAAAAGGGTAAAAACTGCAAAAAAGTTAACAAAAACTTTTGATTTTCTTAAAAAACCTCCCCAGAGGATGAAGCCCACACCTCTTATATTCCACAGGTGAGACCTGCAGTGCTGGAATGTGGCCTCTCTTTTGTCCTGACCTTTAACCTGCACCAGGACCGGAAGTCATTCTGAAAAACAAAGAAGGTCCAGTTCCATTAAGACACTTATGGACTGATAAAATAACCTTAAATCGGTTTAAATCAACATCTTTAAACCACGTTAAAATAGTATAAAAAATTAAATAAAAGAAAGGAAAAATTAATTAAGGCGAGTCTGCTAATATTGCTGCTGACTTCATCCAAGTTCCCATCTTTTACTTTTTTCACATTTTTTCAGATTTACTGATGCAAACAAACAATGCAAGAAAGTGTTTCCAAAGAAAACAATTCTCAGTGTGCATAGCTCTTCATCAGTGTGCACCTTCTTCATACTTGATCAGCATCCAGCTCTCCATGACGCAAGGAGCCCCTTTTCATCCACTGACCAGATGCGCAAAGACGCACGAAGGAAGCATCCCTACAGAGGTCGCGGATGCGTTTTCTCCTATAGTGGCTTTTCCAAATCAAGACTTCTTGTGTCAAGATCTGGTCCATTTCTCTCTGGGTCGGTGTTCCAACGCCACGCCTCCCGGTCGCAGCCACCATCACGTCACCAGTGTGTCCGGCGTCCCGGCGGCTCTGAGGCCATGAGGAGTGGGGGGAGGATTTCTCCGGGACTCGAGCGGAGGAGCAAAAGCAGGCCGTGGGAGTGGACGCCTTCTTCTGGATGCGGACGACCGGAGCCTGGCTCGAGCAGGAATCCGTTTCCTCGGAGCGCTGGAAAATCACCCGAGCTTCAAAGGAGGATTTGGAACCGTGCGGCCCCATAATGCCTTCAAAATATGAAAAGGTTCCAAAGGAGAGGATTGATCCCGTGAAGTGACCCGAACCAGAGCTGTTTAAATAGTGTTTGCGCACAGCCTTCCCATAACGACTGACTAATGCTTTCAGCTATTAGTCACGTATATATGACGATCCAAAGCACTTGGGTAAGTCCCAGCTATTCTGAGAGTACCCACCTGCTGCTGGCTGTCTTTGACCCCCTTCCTTTGAGTGGTTTCAGGTTGCGAGCGCTCCAGAGGCCTGCAGAGGCGCAAGCAGCACCAGAGAGGTCTAGAAAACTCGTACTTTCCTTAAATTCTTGCCTTTAAAATGGATGCAAATGCAAATTATTATTATTTTTTAATTATATAGACATACTTCATTTGCAATACTCCTGAGCTGCAGGCCTGGATTTAACTAGTCTTCCTTTAGGGAGCAAGTAGAACCTCAGAGGAGGGGAAGTGTGCTCATATATCCCCTATGCATAGAAAAGCTATCATCATAACAGTTGATCCATAAATCTCTTTTCATTTGGTCTATTTAATGTTAGATTATATTGCAATTGAACTGCAAAAAAAAGATATTACTGTAATTTTATGTTCCTATTGTCTTCCTTTGACTTATATTTGTGTAAAATTTAACTTGTTTACCCACCCCTGCAACAAAGCTGCAGGGGATTCTGAGGTGATCTAAATCCACAAACATACCAAATAATATAATAGTTTTAATGTTAAATACCAACATGTCTAAACATGCGCCCACAGAGGGGTGTCAAACATGCGGCCCACAGGTCAAATCTGGGCCCCCCAGTTAGTTTAATCTGGCCCAGTCCTGAAGAGGAAACATATAAGGATGTTGAAAGAAAAAACAAATTTCAATATGCAATTCTGCCACTAGGGGGAGCAAATGAAAAGTAGGCAAAGTAGGAAAGGGTGTTTTGTATTTTTCTTTGTATTTTGCACACTTGAATGACATTGTGAAAGGTGTTGTTGCACAGGATTTGAATCCTAATATTGACGGCCTGGGGAAGGCCAAATGATGCAGAGTTTCAGGAGAGAAAGGGAGGTTAACTGCTAATTCTTTCACAAATGTTTGCAAGTTTATTTTTTATATTTTAGGCAGGGTGTTTAATTTTTTTTCTATCACACCCTCTTGAGTTTACATTGGGACCCAGCAAGCAAGGCTAAGTGGGCCACATATGGTTTAAAATTGGTCGGAAAATGTGGGCCTCGATTGGCTTTGTCCACAGTTTCTGTGGTGGTCCCACCTGTGTTTGCCAACAATGACTTGAATGGGGATTCACTGAATTAGCTTCCTATGCTAGCCAGCTGCCGGTGGACAGCGAAACGTGCTAGCGAGCTCCACTGTAGCGAGCTAGCGAGCTCCTCTGTTGCATGCTAGTGAGCTCTTCTGTTGCAAGCTAGCAAGCTCCACTGTAGCATTCTAGCAAGTTCCACTGTATCATGTTATGAAGCTCTGCTGTAGCGAGCTCCTCTATTGAGGTGACGAGTGCCACTGTAGCATGCTAGCAAGCTCTGCTGTAGCGAGCCAGCAGCCCCTCTGTAGTGAGATGGCCAGCTCTGCTGCCATCCAGGTGGCTGGATAGCGTAGCGAGCTAACCCACTGGGTCAATGTGGGCAAACACAGGTGGGACCACCACGGAAGCTGGACAAACCCAGTTGGGGCCCACATTTTCTGCCCACTTTTAAACCATATGGGGCCTGCCTGGCTTTGCTGGCTGGAGATCGTTGACGCCAGATGTAAAATATTGAGTCTGGAGAAAATTCAATAAAGCATTTTTTAAAAAAGTGAATTCCATTGGTCTCTTTGAATGAATGTGTAATAATAAGTGATTAGGCTACTGGGTTGTTTGAGGCTTTTTTTTTACAACATGAGAAAAAACAAAGCTACAGTTGACCATAGGTTATTTTACTATTATGTTAATGGTCCGGCCCACTTGAGATCAGACGGGTTGAATGTGGCCCCTGAACCAAAATGAGTTTGATACCCCTGCCCTATACCTTCTGTTTACTGGACTTGGGACAGGAACAAGCTTGTGCCCTGTTGAAGTTAAAGTTCCATAACGAGTATAGGTGTCATGCAGCTCTGTTTGGGAATTCGATTCCCCACGTTTGACTCCTGGGGGAGTGGTGAACTGCAGACTCAACCGCACTCAGGAATCCTTTGGTGACTTAACCCTTTCACCCCCTTAACACTGGGTGTCAAACAGGGAGGTAGTGGGTCCCACTTTTAGAGTCTTTGGTATAACTCGGCCATGGATTTGATCCCATAACCTTCCAGTCTCAGGTCGGACACTCTACCACAATTCCGATCAAATTTTGGGTGTGTTATTCTATATCAGGGGTGGGAAAACTCGTGGCATGACCGAAGGGCCAGACCAGAAGCAGATTTGTGGCGTATTTTGCTATTTAAATTGTAAAAGAAAGAAATAACAAAGAATCTGGACAAAAGCATAGTTTGATTTTGATTGAATATTACTTTAAAACCAAACATTTTCTGTTTTTGTTTTTTTGTTTGTTCTCAATTTAGTGCTATTTTCACCAATTTCTTGATGTCCCCCGGGAAAAAACTCAAACTCAGGAAACGCTGCGTTCATGTGGTGTTGGAATAATCAGAAAAATGATAACTGTCCGACTTGGGAATCACAAATTAACCTTGAAAAAAACAACAAATCTTCAAACACTACATAAATGCAGAATAACTCAAAAAGGTGAATTTATCTATCAGGAAAGACCTGAAATAGAGGAAAATAAAATATTAAAACAGGTCATCAAAATAGTGGCTGGCCAGATTAAATAGTTCAAATAGCCCCTTGCCTGGGCTACATATATCTTTTTCTATCTATCTTTTTTTTTCCTTTTCTGTTTTTTGGGGGAACGTTGTAAGTTTTATTACTTTAGATAGTTGTGAATTTTTTTTGGAAATCAAAGCTTTTAGGGGTGTACTGCCCTCCCCCTGTCCATGCTAATATCTGGTTTTCCCTTTAATAAAAAAAAACTTAATTCCCCTTAAAGTAAAATTAAATACATTTCTGCAGATCATTTTGGCACAATAAAGACAAACAGATTTCACATGAAGACATTTGTTTAATACTGTTTATATGAATCAGAAGATCATTCACTCTGTGTTAGATATGAACTGCTTTTCACAGTAAACTGATTTTTTTTTTTATTGTAAACTTCTGCTTATAGGCGAAAAAGAGAAAGAAAAACACGCAGTCGATTTATGCTGATGTGGTAATCTTCATCCAAAAAAAAAAAAAAAACTCAATAAATAAGGCATTGGGGTAAATTATTACATAAAGAAAACGTCTCAGCGCTTCTCTCAGCTGATGACAGATCATTGAACACAGTGGTAAACAGCTGAACTGAAAACAGTAGTAAATCAAGTATGCTTTAACTGGAACCTTCCTCACCGCCGCTCTCGTTGATGATGACGCCAGTTTGTATTGCTTCAGGAGCGCATCGGGTTTCTAATTGCATTCTGTATGAGTCATCTTTCTGAAGTCACGTGTGCTTTCCAGGTCAAAGGTGGCCTCCAGTGTCCAGCGACAGATGCAGTGGTTCTTTTATGAACAGCCCAAATGGCGAACCGCCTCATCCGAACGTGAAGGGAACACGTCAGCTCCATTTCTGCTTCTAAATGGGGTTTTACATACATCCAAACCCGTTACTCAGAACAGCACGATGCTAATGTGGGCTGATGTGTTCGACGACGTGACGTTTAATGCAGCGCTCTCTCCCCGTTTCTTTTTGGGTATCACACTCAGTCTGCAGACTTTAAAATAGAGAGTTTCAGTCATGCTGGATAAAGATTCCTTATAAGAGCAAAGGAAATCTGCTCAGAAACGTATCAAACGGCTGTGACGGTCAGAAATCAAGCATATAAGGCTTTTAAAATTCCTTCTCAAAACTTTTTTTTTCCTGAAAAAAAAAAATGGTGCCAGCTGAAACATTCAGTAAGTCAACGCAAAACTTAAGACGGATCAAGCTTTTACTGAGAAAAGTTGCTAAATGTCTTGGACCTAACATTTTCATGCTGATTATTTTATTTTATTTTATTTTGTTGAATTCAACAAACAAATGCTGTACGCAAAGTTTGCAGAGGTGAGTGTTCGATACCCAGCAGATATACGGTATTTGGGGAGCAGCATCCTCTGGAATTTAGTTAAGGACTTAACAAAAAAAAACAAACATTTCTTTAACCCTTTAACACCAGAGCTCCAATGTTTATGTTCTTTGATTTACTATAACTTTTCAACCAGTAACACTTTTCTCCTTCAAAATCTGCTGGCCGTAGGTTGTGTTAGCGGTTGAAAAGTTATATGTTAAAGATTTTGTTTTTAATCACCATGATGCCTCAGGTGTTAAAGGGTTAAAGCATCACTTTTTTTTGGAGGCGCTGCAAGCCGGATGCTATTTTTTTATGACATTTTTTTTTTTTTTTTTTTTGCAGTTGCATTTTCAGCACCTCCAGTATGTTGCACAGTAAATATTGCGTAGGCACATTTCAAGCCTCCTCCCAAAAATAAAAAATAAAAATAAAAATACCTCCCAAGGAGAGCTGTACCATTCATGCACATTTAAAGTGAAGCAATCACAGTCTAATGTGTGCTGGTTAAAACGAGTTTCCTGTATTTTAAGTCTTTTTTTTTTATGATTATTTTTTATTATTAAAACCATATGGACTTTGTGGTTAAATGCCCCTTTTCTCCACCAGGTGGATCAAACTCATGAGCTTCATTTCCGATGTCAAAATTAAAATTTTTTTGTTTGTTTTTCAAAATCCTGATGCTTTCCCTTTTGTCGTTGCATTTCCACATCCAGACGATCCAGTCCTAATCTCCGGTCTTGCTGCTCCCCCCAGTTCCGCTCTTAAACTTGACCACCATGACGGTGATGTTGTCGGGGCAACCGCGGTAGAAGGATTGGAGGACTATGCTCTTGGCGCCGAAGTGGGGCTCGTCCAGACGCTCGCGTACGAACCGCACCGCCTCCTCGTTGCTGAAGGCGTCCCACAGCCCGTCCGAGGCGAGGATCATGAACTCCGGCTGCAGCTTATCCAGGTCGAAGGTCATTATGTCGGGATCGGGAATGACCACGTTGAGGTTTTTCAGTGGGTAGTCGCCCAGGGAGCGGGACATTGCCAGGATACCCTGAACCCTCCAGGATCCGTTAAAACTAATGAAACCTCCTGAAAAAAAAAAAAAACAAGGAAGTTTAGAAAATTATGTAATAAAGAAGTTAAAATAAAAAGACAGTAAAGGGAAAAGCACAAGTGATTAAAATCGGTCAAAACTGCTTTTCCAGACTTCACCACTAGATGGCAGCAAATGGCTTTAACTTGCAAATGAGGAGCAAAGGCAGCCTCTGCATAGATTTTTTGATTGTTGGTGTCACCCCGTACCTGCTCTCTTGATCCTCTTGCGTTCTTTAAGCTGATAGGGTTTATGATCGTGCGATAGCGCAATGGCATTTCCATCTTTATCACACAGGACACCGCGAGAATCTCCGACGTTGGCCACGGTGAGCTCTCTGTCGGACAGAAGCGCCACCAGGCATGTTGTTCCTGTGCAGGAAACCCAAAGAAAACGAGATAAGACACAGAGTTCTGACATTTATAATAATATTTCGCTCATACGATCCAGTTATTCTCACTTGGGACAAATCTCAAAAATAATAAAAAAACTATTTTATTAGATTTTATTAAGGGTTTATAAGTAGTATTAACTCTATTTCACTGTAAAAGCAGTAAAGTGTGTAAACAAATCACTTTAGGTTGAAAAAAAAACTTGAATATAGGTTTTATGAGACACAGAAATGTATTTTTTGTATGAAGTGGGGTAAAAGAATTTTTGGGAATTTTACTTTAAAGTGTTGGAAATATTATGGTAATTTTTAAGAATTATAGTGAATCTACTTTTATTGACTTTTCTAAATATAATTGCCCTTTCAGTGTTCAGAAACATATTTTTACAGGTCTTATTGGTTCACCCCAGTGAAAATGTGCTTTGGGCGTTTTTAACATTCTGTCGATGGAGGAAGTGTAAAAACAAATTAAGATTAGAATTGGGTTAAAGTTTGGAATTTTGAGCATTTAATAATTCAAACTGTTGTGAATAAAAAAAAATGTTGTTTGAGAATGACTTTATAAACCAACGGGGGGGGGGGTTAGTCCATGCCAATGGTAATCTGTCTACAAGCCAAGGCCTCAAATCTATAATGAATTTGAATTGAACTTGAATTTAGAACTTTAATGTAATTGGATTTCTGTTTTTTTCCCTTTAACGTGTGTTTATTGTAATTTTGACTTTTCTAACCTCTTCCAGGTCAGGTTTTTTGTTGTTGTATTTGTCTGAAACCCACATTCGATGGCGAGAAACCCAACCCGAACCAGAAAAGAACCATTCCACCATCTGTATCAACCCTAACGGGTTACTCTGACATCACCAGCCTTTTTCATCCCCTGTCTGGTTTACATGTGCTTAATATTTATTTTTTTATATAATACAATCATTTGTTTTTGTCTATCCTGGACCGCTGTTTCCCTTCACACACCCTGGACTCATTGAGACGTACCTTCTATGATAGTCCGAGTGCCTAGCCTTACACAATGGTCCCACCCACAACTTAGAGGTGGCTTTCTAATAAACTATGTCCTAGAAAACGATACAAGTTTTTAAATTTTGGCTAAAAACAACAAAATCATGATTAAAAGACCACTGGAAATGCTTTTAAAATTAATTAAAAGATGATCAGAATGGGTCTCTGACAGTTTCCTCAATATTTTGAGCCAACTGTCATAAGCAGAAAAAGTACACACTAAATTAATATGCAAAATCAAGTTAGATTCAATTCGATTGTGTATTTGTCTGCTCCTCCATTAGCATTTCAAGCTTAAAAAAATGTTTATTGATAAATGCATCCAGGTAGCTGATAAGTAGACAATAAAATGTCAAATTAATTCATTAACTTACTTAATTGATGCATATAAATATTAGGCTAATATATGTCACAAATAAGACTCATCAGATGTTTCTGTGTATTTATTTAGGTCCATTTTAGTTTATTTTGTCATACTTTTATTTTATTTAGAATCCTTTAGCAAAAAGTAGTACTCTTGAAGTCTATTTTATAAGTATGATTGAATATGCTTATTCAGACTAAATAGGAATATTTTAAATTTTACAATATTTAAACAGAAAGTAAACTTGAAGTACACTGCCTCATTACGTATATTAGCTCTAAAACTTTCCAAAAGTTGAAGTTGGCCGTCTCTTCTTCCTGGCTCACAAACTGCGCCACATAATCCCACTTCCTAACACCTTCTGACCTGCTTCGTCGTGGTTGGCAGAGAGCTTGTCCAGCATCTCCCGATCCACGGCCAGGATGCGCTGCTCGAGAATGTTGGCGTACGACACAGAGCTCTCCCTCTTCTCCCGCTCAAAGGCCTGCAGCTGCTGCTTCAGTGTCTCGGGCAGATGGGCCTTTACGTAGTCAGCTGCAGCCTTAGATGAGGAGGAAACCAGAGAAACAACAACAACAGTGAGATACAGAGAGATCCAGACGGATGAAGGATAGACTGAGGCGATTCAGAGCAAACAAGGTTGTTAGACTAAAAGATCTTTGCAACATTTTCATTTCAAGATTCTGTGTCAAGTACTTCTCCTCTTGCTATTTGTTTTTTTAATTACAGTTTCTTCTTCTTCTAGAAGAATTACAGTATGTTTTAGTTAAAAGCTCTTTTACCAACCAACAAAAATCAACTTAACCATAAATATGCTTGATAATCTTGTATTTTCAGTCTTTTTATGTGATCCGCTGCTTTTCTGACACCTTTTTGTTTATAAATAGCCCATAATATTACAGTTAGTTATATTTTTTACACTGTCAAGCCATTTTCGTTGAGCCCAAACCATAATACTACCACCATAATTTTAAAAAATGATGATTTGGAAATTTCGAATTAAATCGATGACTGCATTTTGGGTTTTTTTATGTTTCCTTTAAAGAAAATAAAGTCTGCTATTGATATTCTGGAGCATAAAAGTCTTCCTGATTGACTGGAAAAGTGGGAGGGATTATTAAGTACTGTCCACAATCGAGTTAGATTACATCTTAAAGGGCAGACATGCTTTTTTCTTCCCAATGGAGAGTATAAAATCCAAGATTCATGCCATTTTCAATCACTGTAGTAACATTGATTTATTTTCTGCTGGTGCCTGGAGCAGCTTAACTCCAGAATGCAGTCAAACTTTTACAGTAAACACTTTTGCCTGCATTTCTAAAAGCTGCAGCTTGGAATGATTCCAGGGATTCAATCAAAACCTGGAGAAATAATCAATAAAGTCCTTAAACTGGCAACCTGTTAATTACAAAATTGGTTTAAATTTAAACTACTGTCAGTTCAAAATGTGCAGCCTCTGTGTCTAATAGGGGCCACTGAAACAGTTTGCCATGCATAATATATTTGGTATGTAGATTTTGTGCAAAAACACAACAATAAAACTTTTTTTTTACATTAAAATTCAAAGTAGATAAAAAAAACAGTTAAAAAACAGGTAATAAGTTCCATCATCTGTTGATATTCTGGTTTAAAGAGAAATTTTTGATGAAACCGAGACTAAATTTACAACACAAATCTAATTTAGTGAAGTGCTTTTTCTGTAACATGTAGCAGGTGTTAAGAGCTGAATTATTGAACAGCTTCCTCACCGCACAGCCCACTTTTCTGCTTCCTCGTCATTTCTTTTGCCAAGGTTTGCATTAGGGGAATGGTATGGAATCATGTCAAAAATAGAAAAATGTTCCTCTTTTTAATGACCTTTAGCTGAAGGGATATCATTTAATTTTTGGATTTCAGCTGTTCTGTATTAGCCTGTTCTCTATAAGGTCAAAAACTATGTCTTTAATGTTTAATTCACTTCAGCTTATGATTCAAAATCAATCAACCTTTATTTAAAATTCACTTCTGGTTTAGAAACTGATTCTACTTACTTTTTTTATTTTTTATATGCTTTTAGATTAATTAATTACTTCTTATAAGTCTAAACCTCTGCAGATGAATGATAAAATTAGCTTTAAAAAGCAAAAAAAATGGAGCAGTCATTTAACTAACTTCTATCTCCCTCTGCAGCTTTAGTTTATCAGACATCTGGTTTCATATTTGACTCTAGAATTTTGTGGTAAACCCATGATTTTTTTTTTCTAGTGCTGTAAAACAAGTACAAATTGTGGCTTTTTAAAGGAGTTTCAAACCACTATGAGAGAGTTTCATAACTGTTGTAACAGTTCACTTAGGGGCAATTAAAACAGACTCAGAAAATTTTAAATAAAAAATTATGTAAAGACTCCTGCACATTAATAAAAGTGGCAAAAAAAATAAATTTAACCATCAGTTCTCATTCACAAAAATCTATGTATTTAGAAAAAGTGTCAATGTCAAAAAAACAGCCAAAAAAAACAGGAAACACTTAAATATCTAGAAGTACTTCATGTCAAAATATGTCACTCATGGATGATCAAGAGCTCAAAAGTTGTTTATTTAAAGTTGCCTTATAAAACTGTTCCTAATGTTTTATGATAATGCTAAAATAAAAATAAAAAAGATTGTGCTGTTTTCTAGGACAGTTTCTGTAGAGCGGCAGGAGTTAATAAGAAATTCACTGCTAAGTTATGGGCAGGACTGTTGGCTTAGAGCAGGGATGGGCAAACTTTTTTTACTCGTGAGCCACAAACTCAATGAAAGGGCTGGACCAGGAGCAGATTTGTGGCGTATTTTGGTATTTCACCTTGTAAAAGAAAGAAATAACTAAAACATGCCTTGATCCTGATTGAAAATTACTTTAAAACTTTACATTTTGGAGTTTTTATTTCAAAACTGTTGTTTTTGTTCCCACTTTAGTGTCATTTTCACCAATAGTTGATGTATGTCAGGGAAAAAACTCAAACTCAGGGAAATACTGCATTCATGTGGTGTTGGAATAATTGGAAAAATGACTGTGTGACTTGGAAATCCCGCATGAATATCGGAAAAACAACGACGACATGAATGCAGAATAGCTCTCTGCACCTAAACTAGGGTGAATTTAAGTGTAGTGCGCCCTCTATAGGGAAACACCTGAACTACACAGAAAATAAAACCTGATTTCTGGTCATCATAATTTATTCTAGTTATAGTTTAACTTAATATATGGCCCTCCCAATATCCTTCCCAACATCCCTTTGTTTACATTCTTGCCCGCTAGCTTACAGCCCCTCAGACCCGTAGCTTAACATTACATGTGCAACAATAAAGACAGGAATATTGGAGCTATCCAGGTGTACAGTTTTAAGACAAGATGCCAGCTCAGATGAAAAAAACTAAGACGTACATGGATCTATTTGTCTCCAAGTTTCAAATGGCATTTTTATTGTCTGCTCTTAGTTCACAACGATTTAAATGAAGAAATACTCAGAATTGCAATTTTAAGCATAATTTTCAATATATCTGTCCATTTTTTGGGGCAAAAATGTCACTAAAACACCAAAAACACATTTTTCTTTGGAGTAGATCTTTAAAAATAACAAAGAGTTCAAGTTCAAGTGCTGCCTTGAGCTCTCAGTTGACTTAATACCCTAATGATAAGAAAGATGTCACCATGACCCAAACTTTTGCCAACTTGTGGAAACAAAGTTAGGGATATAAGGTAAATTATATGAAGTTTAAACTGAGGGTAAAAGAAAAAATATGTACGGAAAGTGACAAAGAACAAGGATCATGTTAGAAAGAGAGGACGTGTATGTATTTGTTTATGGGACAGGAATAGTCAGATATCCAGGTGAGTAAACACCATCCAACCTGTGTTTGCTGACACCATCTGCAGGAATGAGCAAAGGCCTGAGGCAGCTTTTGCATAGACAAACAGAAAATAAGTAAATGTTCTGAGTCCCTATTCACCATTATATAATGATAAAATCAGTAATATTATGGTATGTTGGAACAGCTCTGTCTCAGTCTGACTTGAACAAGGATGGACAAAAACTTCTTCATTTAGAATAAAGACTAACTTCGATCCTCTTTTAATCCATCTTAAAAGCGTTCCTAGTGCTCCCATTTTTAGCCAAAATTTAAAAACTTGGTTTAGGCATTAATAGGCTAGTCACCGACTATTTTAATAGTCGAGTTAATTATTCGACTAATCATGGCAGCCCTACGATTTACACATTTAGATGTATAGAAATACATTAATCTATACATATATTTTGAAGATTTTAATCTTAATCTGAGACAGTTCACATACTGTAAAATGTATTAGTGAAATTATAACGAGATTGTTAATAGCATATAATTTAACATTGATTTTCAAATGGAGAAGCTCCAACAATTGTTCTGCCTCTCCTGGAGGGCATTTCAGTTTGCCCACTAGGTGGCGATCACTCTATAACATTACACCTTATTCCACAAGAAGAAGAAAATATAAACAAAAAACTGTGTTTTAGACCACAAATGGTTACTTTGAAAAAGTGTTTCCTTAAAAGAAAAGTTCATGCATGTGACTTTATGAAGATGTTCAATTAGTCAGCAATGAATGTTTAATGTCTGAGCATTAGCATTAGCTGTCCTAAGGTAAATTCCATTATTTGTTAGCATCAAGCTGGCAGACTTTACCATTATGCGTTAGATCGATTTCTCTTTTTATGGATCGATTATAGAGCTATTAAGCTTAGTCAGATTTATTTTATCAACAGAATTTTAAAGCTATTTTACTGTACAGTTTTGAATTAGATGCCAGCTCAACTGAGGAAAACAAAAATGATATATCAGAATATGAAGAAATATGTAGTAATGCTATTTTAATCTTAATTTTCATTACATATGTCCTCCATCATGAGAAAAAAAACATTAATAACATGTTAAAAACACCAAAAACGTGATCAGTAGTGAGTCTTTAAACTGCAAACTTCCCTTGGATTCAGAGAGTTTTTTATGTCAGACGGTTTTGAAAAATCACATTTATTTCATGAAAGCAAGCCACAACAAATGGTGGACATCAGATAATTTTTCATCAGAGTGGGTTTTTTTTTTACAGTTCCTATTTGATAGAATGCAAAGAAATATATTAATTTAAAGTATTCTAGTTGGATTAGGATTTGGATTAGCTCCATGAATTTGCTGCATTACAGAAGCTAAACTTAATCTTGTTGAAGATGAAGCAGCAAAACTTTTAGGTTCAAGTTTGGTGATCCCAAATTGTTTTATATGATTTCAGAAATAGTTTTGATAAGTTTCCTACAAAAGCAAAAAACAGTGTCCAAACTGTTAGTGAGGTAAAAATGCTTAAGGGCCAACCATTCTTTCAATTTTTTTAATAATTCAAACCACCTTAATTGATATTTCATTACAATGACATACTTTACATTTCTTCACAATATTTACCAGTATTTCTAAACAAGATAAAATCAAAATTATTGCCAGTTTTTCATACTATTCTTTTCCAAGACTATTTTGTCTGGCAATCCCTGTTGCAATCAAACTCTTTGAAAACAGTCTCTTGGAATATTAGGCAGCCATATTTGTTTAATATTTTACTAGAAAAATGCACCAATTTCCACATGTCCTGGAAGCGCTTTTCTTTTTTAAGCTCATGTTATTCACGCGTATGTAAGTGTGACCAGCACAAACCGTGATGGAAATCATGTTAATACATGGAGCCAAGATGCACATTGCTGCATTGCCCGCACGTATTTTAAGTTGATATTTTAGAAATGAGTCAGATAGAAAGTGTCAGATGATGGTATTGCCACATTTACAAAAGCTTAAAAAATTATTTAGCCAATACCAATCAAGAAATCATCCATAATGGTTTTAGGAAGTGCTGGGAGCTGCATATTATTAATTTTGGGCCAGTAGGGATGACACGATTAGTTGACTAATCGACGACTAATTGACTATTAAAATAGTCGAAGACTAATTTAACAGTCTATTAGTCATTACTTTATATTATATGGAGTCAGAGTGTAATAAACTATTAGTTGTAATGACATTCTGCTAGCTTTTTGGACTATTTTGGCATTTATTAATTTTTTTAGGTTGTTTTGGAGTTTACCTAATATTTCAGCTACATGCTTGCTCTTTTGGCTAATTTAGGATTTTTTCAGTTTTTTAGGCCCATTTGGAGTTTAGCTAATATTTGAGCCGCATGCTGGCTGTTTTGAGTAATTTTTGATTTTTTTCTGCATTTTTGGCTAATTTTGAGTTTGGCTAATATTTCAGCTGCATGCTAGCTCTTTTGGCTAATTTGTGCTTTTTATAAGCTACTTTGGATTTTAGCTGTTATTTCAGCTGCATGCTAGCTGTACTTGTTAATGTAGAATTTTTTTTTCAGTTTTTTTAGGCTAATTTGGAGTTCAGCTAATATTTGAGCAGCATGCTAACTATTTTTTGGCTATTTTAGACTTTTTTTTTTTTAAGGGCTATTTTGGAATTTAGCTACTATTTCAGCAACATGCTAGCTCTTTTGGCTAACTTGGGATTTTTTTTAGTTTGATAGCAGCTTCAGCGATTTCAGCTATCACTTTTAGCTTACAGCATTCACACTAGCATTATCACAGGTAATGCTATATAGTTTTTTGTTAGTTTAAAGCTAATGATGGTTAAGATGTGTGCTATAAATCCAGTTTGCACAGGACCTAATTAGTCGACTAGTCGGGAAAAATAATTGGTGATTAGTCGACTATTAAAATGATCGTTTGTGGCAGCACTAGTATAAATTTGAACATGGGCCGGACTTTGGATGTGCCAGGTGTAAATAAAATCAATCCCACCAACAACATCCTCATCCTTCTGGCTGTTTTTGGCTTGGAATAGTAAAAGAAGAAGAAAAACTGTGTTTTTAACTTTTAAGAAGTTTTCTTTATATCCAATGAGGGGGTAAAAAAAAAACATCTTTTGTCATAAAAGTTACCTTTGGGGACAGATGGTGGCTTCTTCCGCCCCCATCCTGCGAAACTACCCACCCAAAACCATGCAGGGAATGAAAGACCCCCTCCACCCGCTGTGAGAGGACCCACACAAAGCTCTGTTATTGTGAAGCCCAAGTCAAGAGGAGGTTTTCACAAAGGGGGGGAGCGCAATGCTGCAGTGGGGAGGGGAAACCAAGTGTTTCATGAATTATGCTGACTATTTTTTTCAAGGAATATTAAATAGCAGGACTTTTAATTCATTTTTTTTAGATGCCTGCTAAATATTTGATTATATATGTGAATTATTGGTACTAATAAATCCAAGAGCTACAAAAGTAAATGCATATTAATAATAAAATAAAATAAAATCAGCTTTACCTCTCCTCCATGACCATCAAATATCGCGAATATGGAGGGGTGGCTCTTGTTGGTGATGTCGGTGAGCACCTCGAAGCGGTCCTCCATGTGGTCTCTCCTCCCTTGGATGGAATAGACGGCGACGTTGTTGTTTTTGAACTCCCAGGTTTTGGAGAACTCCGCATCCAGAACGCTGAGGCCTCCCAGCCGCTCGTTCTGCATCATCTCCGCCACCTTTCCCTTCACCATCTTCACGGCATCCCGGCTGGATTTGACGATGGTTTTCACCTCGTCGGTATGGAAGAAGTAACTCCACAGCGCCAGACTGATGCAGAGCAGAAACAACGTCTCCGGCCTGAGGAGAAAATAGCGCATGATCCGACCCAGAAGAGACAGGAGCGTCATTGTGTCTCCTATCATCACACGCAACCGAGCTGCAGTCTGACTCCCTCCCTTTTGCTCGTTTCACTCCATCCGCCAGCTGGAACTAGAACGAAATCGATAACAGGAGAGACTGATTTTTCCCCCCTCAAGTGTTTTCCTTCTTCCCTTCACCCCCAGTCTCCCCTTTCACCTATTGGATCACAGACAAAAGGCGACTTTGTGTCCGATCTCCTTTAGCTTCCTGGAGAACTAAACCAGGATTCTGGTCGGACCAGTCTCCCACGGTCCATTGTGAAGAGTCGCTGTTTTTAAATAGACCCCAGAAAGAAACTGGGGGGTCATCCAGAGGGGGTAGAAAGAATTAGAGGTGTCCTGCTCTCCGCGGCTGACCCCGTTTCCTCCGCGCGCGCGCGTCTCTCCGCCTCCGCAGCCGCCTCGCGCCTTTCACATTCAACTCCCTGATAGGTTTCACATCCAGACATAAACTTCAAACAGGTTATAAAAAGCTCAATACTCTAATTCATTGAGAAATTATGTTAACGGGGGCAAATGATAGAGTATTGGGGTTATCATATTGGCCTGCTTAGGTTTGCGTTGCACCTTTATTTTGAAGGGCTAAACCGGAAAAAGAAGTTTTGTAGCCGGAACTCTCACCACAAAAGCGCAATGACAAGTGCGCAGCTGCGAAAAACTTGTGTGATGTCATTCATTGCCAATTTTATTGTTTGACTCAAATGATAAATCCCTTTTTGAGCGACAAACTATTTTTGACAAATATAATTTATTTTAAAATGAATTATTATTATTATTATTTTTTTTTTACAATTTCAACATCTATCACGAAAAGCAATTTTACATTACTAATTCATTTTTAATCCTAGCTAAATTTCCCTTGTCCAGTCTTCTATTAGTTGATATTAAAAGCTATATTGACTCTGTGAAACTCTTCAGACCCTAAAGCTATAATACTTTAGAGATGTTTGGACTTATAGATCCATGATTTAATGGTTCATTGATTGATTGATTGATTGATTCATTCATTCATTCATTTATTCATTCATTCATTCAACTTTGTCGTTTTTTTTCTCATAATGCAGAGGGTATGCCACTAACCTCTTGTTTATCATTTTGGCATTATTGTTCACTTGATGTAATGTTTGCTTAAACATTTGAAAAACAAATAAATAAACTAATTAAAAAAAAAAGACTCAAATGATGAAATGGTTTTGGGTTAATCACATAAACCACTTCCTCAAAGTTTGGGTTTTTTATGTGTGTTATTTTTATAAAGCCCCACTCCAACTACATATTATTCTATTGTAAAAGTGTTTCCAGATTTCTTTAGTAATGATTATGCAGTTTTTAGCCAAAATCTATAAATATGATGAGAAATTTGCCTATATTGGCCCGAAAGTAAGCTTCTATTGATACCAATCATCTATTTGTTTACACTCTCTCCTGCTAGCTTACGGCTACTTACCCGGCTACTTATCCCAAGATAGCAGCAGCGTTCTTTTTATAATAATTGAAAATATTGACTCAGTTTTTGATGATACAATAATAATTATTGTATCATTATTAATAAAGACTAAGAAATCATTAATACCCTACAAGCTTCTTTAATGTCCCACTCCAACTACACATTTTTTCTTTTTAAAAAGTGGTGTTTTAATTATTATCATGTAAGTTTTAGTTGAAATCAAAAAGCCTTTGTTGTTTTCTTAGATACGTTTTCTGTAGTTGTTTATCAGGAATTTGGCTTTGAGTTTTGGGTGGGAAAGCTAGCGCAGAAGTAAGCCTCTGCTGATGTCCCATCATCCATTTGTTTACATTCTCTCCCGCTAGCTTCCATTTGAACAGCAGAGTGGAAGGCAGTCACAGCTGAAAGGTCCAAAAAGACCTATTTCAGGCAGTTTCAGCCAGTTTCTTCTAATGTATTTTTGTATTATATTTTTCCAAATGTTCAAAGTAACAAAAACAACAAACATACAGTTTATTTTTTCTTCAGAACTGATAAATAGTTCAGGGGCATAACTAAAGTAATAAAATAAGCAACACTTAAATCTATTTCCCCTCATTGCATTGATCTAATAATGATAATTTGTTCTTTTAAACCTACTGTTCATTAGGCCTGGGTATTGATAATAATTTCCAGAAACGATTTGATTCACAAGAGGCTGGATTGATTTGATTCAGATTTTGTCTAATTATTTCAATCCACTCAATTTGATTGAATTTAATTTTAAGTTTACACAGTTTACACATTTAGACACATTTATTTAGAATTACATGAGTAATCAACTATGTATTTTGAATATATTTAAAGTAATCTGATACAGTTCACATACTGTAAAATTGATCAATAATTAGAATTCTAACATACAGTTTTACATGATTTCTCAAAAGATAAAGCTCTAACAAAAATGTTCACACCATGTACGTTAACAGTGTTCTGCTTCTCCTTGAGGGCATTTCAGTTTTGCCACTAGGTGGGGATTGTCCAATAGCGATACATCTTTATCCAGAAGAAGAAGAAGAGGGAATGAACAAAGCACTGTGTTTTAGACCACAAATGGTTACATTAAAAATATTTCCTTGTAAGAGTTTGGAAAATTCATGTCTGTGAGTATATAAAGATGTTCATTTTGTCAGCAATGTATGATAAGTTTGAGTGTTAGCATTAGCTTTTCTATGGGAACTTCCATTAAATGTTAGCATCAAGCTAGCAGACTTTAGCTTTATGTGCTGAATCGATGAATTTCTTATGGATCGATTATTGATTTATTATGCTTAAACCGATTCAAATTGATTAATCAATTTTATCAACCCAGCCCTACTATTTATAAGTTATGCCATATGTCTTTAGTGTTTTCTCCTTTACCATGTTGTCAGTGATAACAGGACATCAAAGAAATTCTTCCAAACTTTTTAATTTAAGTAATTGCAAACTTATAGGATTGGTGTGACAGATTCCTTCAACTTTTAAAAGCTAATTCTGTGTTAGGCCTATTTTTTTCAGTGAACATATAAATATATATTTGATAATATTTAAGAGTGAAATGTTTTGGATGTAATTTACAGACGATTTCAATGAAGCTTTATTTTCTCATTTAGCGTTTTTAGAATGTTGTGTTTGCTCGATAGAATTCAATATAATTAATTTTAATGTGCATATTATACCATGCAAACACTCAATTTTTTTCAGTTTTCTTTGTTACTTGTTAAAAGTATATCATTTCATTTGAAAATATATTAGGTAAATCTGGGGTTGGAACAGGAATATAGCGAAGATTTAGTTGTTTTTTTTTTTTTTTTGCCATTTAAAAAAACAAACACAAATAAATAAATAATTCAACAAAAAATACTATTTTACATCCAATGGCTATTAGGCCCTGCAGGGTTATTTGATTTCTTTCATGTTGGGCCAAAAATGATTTATACCCACATTAGTCAGTGCTTTCTGGTAGGTGCATTCGCTCTATGCTGCCATCTAGTGAATTTATCGAGTAATCATCCATATTTAGCTCAGTTTTTACAAGTTTAGGATGATTAGAAATGTGAAGAAGTGGACAAAATTTACGTCAATAAGAAAAAAAAAAAAATAGTCTTTTCTGATCTGATGCCATACCACTGTCCTTACCTCTGAAAACTGAAATATTTTAAAAGAGTAATTTGGATTAGAAATAAATAAAGGAAATACTGGAAATAGTGTAAGGAAATGTGTCAATTTTCAACTATTATGTCCAAATTATGGTCTTATAAAGGCCTCCAAAATATTATTGTGACAGATTCACTGTCTCTTTAATTTAACCTAAATTATTGAATAGATAATAATAAAAAACGACAACAATGAAAAAAACAAAAGCAATTGCATTTGAGCTCTGCAATAGACAGTAATCTGCCTTCACCCTCTGGCTCTAGTAGTTCCATGTCCCAGAAAGAGAATTAGCAGGTTTTGAAAATGGGTGGAGATTTTTGAGTCTTATATTAACCTAGGAGTTTAAATTTATAGTTACATATAGTTTTTCACAGTTAATGTAGTTACTTTAAGCATGTGTTTTTCCAGCACTCAAAAGAATTGACCAGCTTACTTAAAAAATTAATCAGAATGCATCTGATTCAGGTAACCAACAGTATCAGGCATAGATTACTGGGAAACACATAGAAAATGGGTTTTTCCCTAACAGATAGCAGGACATTTTAGCCCTGTGAGCATTTTGTTTAAACAGCATTTTGACCATCCTATTTATCCCATCCACACAAGAGCTGGTATAAGAAGACCATAGGTGTCTTTCTCAAAGACAAACAGTTCAAAAGTTAGAACATAATGGGCAATGATTCAACCAGCAACTAAACTTATCTGCTTTTCAAGGTTCGTGTTGCTTTAGTGAAAGTTCTGCTGTTGAAAAAAAGAAAAAAAGTTTCAGTTTCCTGCTTTTTTAATGAATATGTAAAAAAGACTGAGAGAATCCTGAGTGGTATCATGTATTCTATAAACCAAAAGATATAATAATACAGGTACTACTGGTTGTGCAGGTATGTGTGTACTTCTTTTTTCATTTAAAGGTTTCTCTGCGACTGGTCAAACATGACATACTGGCTGACAGATACCAACAAAGATAAAAACTTCTGGGGTTTTTTGGCCCAGAATACCACTTTAAGTATTAAATCATTTCTGCTGAACCTCCTCTGAAATCTATGTTTGTTTGTTTTTTTGTCCAACTACAGGTAAATTTAAAAAAGTCACTTCAGAGACGGTGAACAGTTTGCCCAAAGAACACTCCGACCTGATGGAAAATCTCCTCAGACATTCAGGTAAATTGTGTTTCTTTGCTCCCACTAGAGGGCATAATTTGTTCAATTACTTGAGATAAAATTCATTTGCTACAAGGTTGCAAAAAAAAAAAAAAAAAAAGCTGCAGATAATAGCAATGCAACACAGTTTTAACCTCCTAATATAGCATTTTACTGTTCATATTTTTTATTACAACTACATGCATCACTTGCTCAAAACAAGAGGTTAAAACTGTCTGAGCTTTCAATGACTACAATAAAAATAATAAACAGTATTTACCTCATCAGTAGTGGAAAAGCTAGAAAAACATTACAAGAAGAGGTATTTTATGATTTATTTTGTTTAATTTAATCTGTTTAATTTACTTAAAATTTACTTTATAAGGATTTTTGGAAAAGGTTGTTCTCATGAGAGAAATTTTATTGAAGAAACTTTTTAACGCTGACTTGAGTAGACTTATTATAACTTAATCTTTACTGATGCATAGTTACAATTAACTTTGAATTACTTTGCTTAATGCAACATTTAAACCATATATTCTACACTTCAATTACAATTTTGAACAAAGACATGTTGTTTTTTTTATGAAAACTGTTTTTAATCTATTTATTTTAATGTAAATGTCAACACATTCATATTTATTTTATTATCAGTCTGGTAGATTGCTCATTTTTGAAAATGGACAAGTGGACAATAATATTATTGAATCGTTCTGCATAAATTAGCATATAACAACACATTTTTCATTTTTTGTTTTGTTTTATTGTTTATCGTTATTTTGCACGATGGGGTCGTAAGAGAACCTTGGTTAACGTTTGACAAACTGAAAGAAATTTTAAGTATTTCAATTACAAAGTCAACATGAACAACTTGTTTGATGATAAAGATAATTTTAAAAATGCATCAAGCAAGCAAAAGATTACAGAAATGTCTTCGATGCTGTCTAGGAAAAAAAAAGAATAAAAATAAGCTATCATGTCTAGTTTTTCTTGGTTATATAAATACTAATTTAGACTTTCTAAAAGTTGAATTTGTCCAAATATGTTAGGACTTTTTTTTTTTTTGTCCAAGTCAATGTTTTTACAAATCAACAAAATGATATATTTGTCAAAGCAATCAACTGTTTCTGGTTTGATTTATTCCAATGTTTGAATTGCAGTTTTGTAAATATGTCATTTGGTGCTCAGGAGCGTTCTCTCTTTCAAATAAATTATACATACACACATTTTTTTCTAAAAGTTTCTGGAACAAATTACATTTGAGCTGAAAGCCTCATGCAGGCACATCATTTGACACGAATAACAAAAGAAGCATCTCAAGATACTTTCCATTTTATTAAGTGGGATGGCTTTTATCTTTCTCTACCTTCCTTTTTTTGTTTGGCACATTTTAAGCTCATCAAATTCACTTCAGTTCAGTAAATCCAGCTGGAACCTGTCTAAGCTGTCATAGATCAGAGACTGAGAGGAAGGCCATGTTTTGGAGGTGCTGCCAATCTACGAGCCCCCACCCCCCACCCCACCCCAGACACAAATGAAAGAGAAAAAAAACATGCACTCACTCGTGCAGAATATTGCCCCGCACACATCAAACCAACCAAACGTTTGTCTGGCCTGGTTAGCTTTTTCTAACCCATTTAAAAAATATATATAAAAAAAAATTCTCTTTACACTTTGTAGCATTTACTAATTGTCATGCTGTTCATTTTCATTGTATTTTATTTCTACGTTATCATTTTAACTGTATTTATTTTCTTATGTTGATGCTTTTCGGTCCAAGACTCCCTTGAAAAAGAGATTAAATCTCAATGGGATTTCCTTTTGAAACAAAGGTCAAACAAAAAAAATATAAACACATGTTATTAATATCAGTATTATTGATTTGTACTAATATGAAACTATACGGTAATACCATTGTTTATTTAAATATTTATTTTGTATTTATTTTTTTTTAAGTATCTAACATTTTATTTTAATTTTGTATTAAACATTTCAAAAGACAGTTTTTGTTAACAAATGTAACAAAATAAATAATTGCTTTGGTTGTCTTTGTGATTACTATTTACATTTCTTTTTAAATCATGATTTTTTTTGTAAAAAGTAAAACTTTCTTGTATCACATTTTAATTAAAACGCATTTCATCGATTGAAAAATACATAATTATGTATTTTTGTTGTTGTATTACATTTAATTTAATTATTATATTGTTAAATGAAATTTTAAATTGTATTTCTAAGCTTTTTTTATCAAATTAAACTGAAATTAATCTTATCAGAAATAATTTTCTTCACCTCTTTCATAAAATTATATAAATTATTGTCATTTAAGCTCATAAATTACAAGTTTGTGGATCTGTAAGAAAAAAATAAGGTAACATAACTATTAAAAATTGTATTTTTGGATTGAATGTTTTTGAACGCACCCCAGTTATTTTTTCTGCAGTCTTTACAAGATTAGAAACAGACAAAATAATATAAAACAGCAGATAAATAAAATAACAAAAAGCTTTTAATACAACGAGGATGGAACTCTATTAAAGTACTTAGACAAAAAGTCATTTGTCCTTCTATGTTAAGTTCTTACTTTTAATCGTGAATAAAGTATACTTTTTGAATCCTGAAGCACTTTGAATAAATTAAATGTTCGCCGCAATCAAGGCAACAGAGAGAATTCTGTAAATGTGTCGGGAACATATCAATGATACCTGCTCAGGAGTAAGCTGGGAATGACATCTTCATCTGCTGCGGGAAAGAGGCGCAATTTCTGTAACATTTTGTATTTATGTTGCTGTTTGTGCTGATGGTGGTTTGTGTGCGCGTTTGCTAAAATGTTATTTTTTCCCCCTCTTTTTTTTGTTTATAGGCCTATCTGTATATATGTGTGTATGCGGAAAACTCTGTTTTATGTATTTTCAACAACTCTATGCGAAAAATATAAATAACTACCTTGGCGGCGTGTGCAGTGTAATCTGTTCCCAGCAGGCTGGATTCCCACTGTGAGAAAGACAGTATATTGTTCCTGCAGCACCACAGATAACAACTCATTAGCATACTGAATCATTTGGCTGCAAGAGCCACTCTGCCACCCATCTGCACTGAACAGATAAACACGCACACATACAGCCAAGCTCTCTGTCACACACAAAGATCCATGCAATGCGCACACATCCACATAAGCCTGCACTCTCCCTCACATAAACATGAACACTCTCACACACATCCTCTCACTCGCTGCCTTTCAACCCCTCAAATACTCCCTGTATCCTTCTGTTTTGTTGCTCTGCGTCTTTTTCTGAGTCAGGAACACTGAAGCAAGTAAACGTTTGGCAGGCATTTACCCAGAGAGCCCTTCGGTGGATTCACAGCACAGCCAGAGCGAAACACAGGAGAGGTCTCCAAACACCTGGATGTCTCTGATGCTCTCTGGAAGCAATTATAGCCTTCAGAAAACGTCTGAGTACTGAGTCTGCTGTGGTGGTGGTGGTGGTGGGACTGCTGGCCAAGCTCGGTGTGTGTGTGAAGCTGAAGACTTAAGAAAAGTGCTGCATTTGACTAAAACCTCTCCGCTATCATTGCATCAGCAAACACAAGTTTACAAATAGTTTAACCTTTCCTGAATCATTTAAGGAATGTTCCTTTATCCTTGCGACTGTTTGGAAAAGTGCACAGACACAACAGCGGGTAAACGAGAGCGGTAAAGGCTGTCGAAACCACTTTCACAATGGCAGGAAATCCTGAAGGTCATCGAGCCATGGTAACCTCCATAGGAAGTTGTCATTTGTTGGAGAGGAAGTCAGGATTCCAGCGTCCATTGGAGCAGCTTCTCACAGGAGAATGTGGCTGAAACTATGCAGCGTAGTTGAAGGTTTCCGTCATCCAAAACACTCCAAATATCTTTTTCTTCATTGTAAATTGGTTCCCAGTAGTCTTTTAAATATTATTAAGCAGATTTATCAAAAATCAAACATCCTGTGTCATATTTTAAGACATATTTTCTGCACGTCAGCAGTAGCTCATTAGAAATGTGTCCTTTGGGTTGAGGGTGCAGAAGTTAGCTTACGTTAAAATCCCAGCATGCCTCTACCGTTAGCTTACAGCTCCTGAAAAGCCCAAGCTAACATTAGCGTAGCAAAAAAATGAGCATCAGAGCCGTTTAGCTGCACAGTTTTGATTGAGATGGCATTACAGTCGAGGAAAATGAAGACGTTAATGGATCTATTTGTCTGGAAGTGGATGTATCAGAATTGTAGCACAGCAGGGAGACTTTACCCCACCCAAGGCAGTGGCTGCTTCACAAACCTGAGCTTTTTCCAACTGTTGGTTTTCATCCGAATTTAATTGAATTTATTTCTTTAAATAAGGACATATGTTATAAAAACCTAGACATACTACAATGTCCGCATGCCTGCATCATAGGGCTTTTAGCTGTAGCTGGTTTGCAGCATTTGTCCTTAACTGGGATTTTTTAAAAATTAATTAATTAATTAAACTAATTTTTTAAATTTACGACAAAAATATATAAAAATGAAAATAAAGTACCAGGAATTGTTAAAATTACATTAACAACTTTAAAACACATCGGGACACGTCAAAAGGATAAAAAAAAAACACACACCAAATAAACCTGTTAAAACATGTGGACAGCCAAATCTCTCAAATCAGTGGGAAATGAGTTCCAAATTTTTGCATCTTGCACTGAGAGAGTAATCTGAGCAAAACTATAGCTTTGCGAAAAGGGATCTTGCAATTCCCACCGAAGACCGCTCCGGTTGATCTGCTGCAAGTCTCTGCTCCCGATCTGATCTGATCTTGTTCTGATCCAACATGATTTGAAACAAGAAATACCCAAAAATACGGTTTTAATCTTAAATTATTGTATACGTTATAAGAAATTGGCTACAAGAACATGTTAAAAACATCAAAAAGAAGACTTTATTTGGAGTGGGCCACAGAATGTTGAGTTTTTGGTGTTTTCAACAAGTTCATGCAGCATTTTTCTCATAATAGAGGACATTTGTAAAGATAATTAATTATTTATTCAAGTCATTGTGAACCAGGAGTAGTAATTACAATCGGCAGGCCATAAGCTCCCTGCTGCACTCTGTTCTGATGCATCCACTTGTAGACGATTAGATTCATGTACGTTGTTTTTTTTCCTGGTTTGAGCTGGCATCTGGTTAAAAACTGTAGGGCTGGATAGCTAAAATATTCATTCTGTCCAGGATTTCGTGGCAGATTTTTATGATTGTTTTGGCCAAAAATGCCTGATGCCACGTCTGCTTTTGTGAGAAGTTGCGACAAAAGTTGCAATGTTTTTTAAATATGTATTGTTTTAGAAAAGTGCCTAAAAATGTTAATTATGAAGTCAGAGAAGACTAAAGAGAGATGAGTAAAAAAGAGCACGGCTCCCGGGAAGAAGTCATGAAGCTGCGTCGTCATCCACGACTGTTGTCACGGTAGATTGGTCAAAGTTGCAGTAAAGTTATGATTAAAATAAAAAGTTGCGAGTTTTGTTTGAATTTGTATTAATATTTGCGATCGCAACATCACGAAATCCTGGCGGGTTTGAATATATTTTTTGCACCAATAATATTAGGTTGGGGTTGTGAGGGGCTGTAAGCTAGCAGGAAATGGGTGCACACGCACTTGCTCCGCTCCTCCAACGACTTGGAGATTAATTTTTAATCAACTTTTGACGCTCTGCAGAAACTATTTCCTAGAGAATTTTTGTATTTGGCTAAAAATGGTATAACAAAATTAAAATATCACTCGGAGTGCTTTTAAACTAGATCAAAAAATGATCGTAGTGGGCCCCTTAATTTTGTAAAAGAGCTTGACAACATAGAAAAAGCTTTGAAACAGATGGCAAAGTATAAACTTGTTTTTCTCATCAGGTTTTTATTTAGGACTTTTATATAAAATTCACCAATTTACCATTGGAAGTGTTTATAGATACAGCTATCATACAACAATGATGCCTTTACCAAATGTACAATGTCGCCTTTTACTGCAATTCATAAAATACCATAATTGTCAAAGGTACCAATATAGGCTACTAGGTCCTGCTGAAAAAAAGCAGAATTAACAGCAACAGTGAGCAACACATAACTGTCTTTGTCAGACAACTGCTGGTTTTCTTAGGATATGAACAGTGTGTGTTGCTGCCGTGTGTGGTTTGTGAGTGTGTGTGTGTCAAAAAGGGATTCATCGGTGTACCTTACTAAACTACAACTGCATTACAGTTTAAAAAACACTGAAACATTCATATCAAAAAGAGCCATTTTCAGTGATCTCATTTTTTTTGTACACTTTTTGAGCTCTCATCGTCTTTGTACCTCCACAATAATTTTGATAGGTATATTTACTCTAGACAACAAAATCAATATTTGGTCAGTCAACATATTTTTTTTTTTTAATCACCAAAGTATAACAAGGAAAAGAAGGTACCACATTTGCTGTACTTTAGTGTGAGTTTTTATGTTTTTCCTCTAATTCTCCCCTCATTTCATGCCCACTAAAGACATTTTAGCCAGTAAACTGATTGACAAGCGCACTATGGTACATGTTAAACCACATGACTTGAGTTCAGTCATAGTTTTTCAATTGTGCCTTGGAAATATAATGTTATTTACAATTTATACATAACTGCGCCTGTGAAAGTACAGCTAACACCCCTTCCTGGTTTTACTGGATTTTTCTATCTGCGGGATTCTACGAGCATGGTAGACCGGTTGTGGGTTTGCCGTTCTAAATTGAGGCACTATTTCGGAATTTTAAACATTTAAAAAGTCTCGGAGTAAAACTTTCTTTTTTTAATGACAACTGTTTGATCGTTTGCTCTTTGTTTTTTCTTGGAAAATTCTTATGACTTTTTGACTCATAAAAGTTGTGATCTGTAGGTCAGTTGAACAAAATTAGACATGCAGACAGAATGTACAAGTCTTTTCTGGGGTTGAAAGTAAAGCAAACTATTCAAAAGTACTGTCTGAGATTGAAGGAGGAGAACCAAAGTCCACTCTGGATCCACTTTTTTACTATATGGTAAGTGGTTTGGTTCTCCTTTCTACACTGTTGACCCGAATCTAACAGTGTTCTGATGATTTCCTTCTGATTTTTGTGAATATCTTTGCTTGTTTTTACTGTCACATGTTGTTGGTTTGCCGGCATCTTTATCATCGGCGATTGGAACCATCTAATGGACGCCCGTTGCGCCTTAGGTCTCTAGCAGCGAGATGAAGCGGGGCCCCACGTGAAGCTGTTAGAGTCCTCGTGGCTGGAGGTGAGTCCTGGTCTTCCATGAAGCTCTCCGGACTCCCTTCAGCGTCCCCATCGGGCAGGCTTCCACAGCTGGAACCTGGGGACATTGTCTCTACAAGATCATCCCTCGCCAAGTCTACCACAGTGTCCTGGTGCGGCGCGCCCTGAGGGCCCCCCTCGTGCGTTGCAACACCAACCAGCAGTCCCGTGTCCCCCTCAGTTGTGCTGCCAACGTTCCTCCCGCCGTCTTGATCCTCCAGGAGGTTGGAGAGGAAGCTGATGTACTTCATCGCCAGCCGCAGGATCTCATTTTTGCTCAGCTTCTTGTCCGGAGGGTGAGTGGGAATCAGTTTGCGGAGCTCTGCAAAGGCGCCGTTCACATTCTGCTGGCGCCAGCGTTCACGACTGTTTGTGAAGATGCGGCGCACGATCTTCGGCTGGCCGGCTGGAAGAGGCGAAAGGGAGAAGAAAATGGAGACATGGAGTGAAAATAATAAGCTAGAAAACAACCAGCAGAGCTGAAACAGAAAATGTGGTTCTCCTAAGACGTAAAGCATCGAAAAGGAATGAAAAATTAGCAGCAACAGATGCCCAACTTTGAGAACAAATATTTATCTGAAAAAAGAGCCCAAATATAACATAAAAACTGCTAAATTAGTCCTCCATTAAAGCAAATATTTTACTTTTTGAACCAAAAGTTTGTCCGCAACTCTTTAAATGTGACACGAAATCCGTCCATGTTGCCAAACCACAAAACGGAGTGATTGAGGGTGTCCACTCACTCAGTACCTTCCACAGCCTACCTTTGATTTAGACATAATGAAATGATTCACTGCAGGTAGTCACATCCTCCCACCTCCAACAATGATGTCTTCTGGGCTATTGTTGCCCTTGGAACACACCCAGTCTATCTTAATCCCTCAGCCCACTCTGCAGTAAAACCTTGGCATGGAAGCGGCAGCAGCAGCCCCATTCTCCTCCTCTACATGACTGCGAGTGGGCAGCACTGGAAATGTTATAAACCCCAAATCTTCCCAGGAAGAGCTTATTTTAGTTGCATGCAGGTACATGGCAGCTATTCGAGTCATGGATTCTGATTTATTTTGTTCTTTTTTATTATTATTTGTGAGGCATCTTCTGCACACAGCAGCAGTGGATGGATGAGGATGGAGATGGGGAAGGGACATTTAGAGGGGACTATATTGGCAGAAGGAGGACACAGCAGAAGTGCATCTTACCATACTTATAAAGATCTAAAATGCGCCTACCCTCGTCGAGTTCAACCTCATAAGGCGCCGGGCGGCGCTTTACCCTGTTGCTGGGGTACATGCTGTACTGCTCCGACTCCCCTCCAAGACTACAACAAATAAGAAAAGATTATAAAAAAAACATCATTCATTATATTGCAATGAACTCTTGTGGTAAAAATGCAGCCTGTAATGAATGGGAAGCAAGGTGGCATAAAAATGTAAACAAACGAAATTGCATCACTTTTTGTTTGCAGAATTTAATATTTCTGCAATGAATATTGGAGCCACTATATTTTATTTTACTATAAGTACACATTTTTTCCCTCTTCCCGCCTGCAGCTTTACCTGTTGATGGCTGCAAGAGGCTGCGCCAGGTTGTAGAGCATCGCCCGGGCCGGGACAGGAAACGCGTTTGGGCTCAGTTGGACCATTCGAGCGTCGTCTCGTTGCGGCGGAGGGAGCGGCAGCGGTGGAGGTCTGCGAAGTTCTGTGATCGGCACCAAATGGCTTTCAGTCCTCGGCTCTAGCACTTTTATAGCCTCCCTCCTGGAGAGCTCGATCACCGGCACTTCCCTTTTCAGGTCAAGGGCGTTGTGAGAGGCAGTTTCCTTGGCAACGCCGTTGATGATAATGCTGGTCCCGTTGCTCGAGTTCTGCAGAGGAACGTCATCCGTCTCCTCAGCGCCTTTGAAGCTCCCTCCCCTCTCCTCGTCGTCTTCTTCCTCCTCCTCCTCCTCCTCCTCCTCCTCTTCTTCTTCTTCTCTCTCCTCCTCTCTCCGAGGCTCCTCGTCCTCCTTGTATCCGTTTTGTCTGGAGATGATGGCGGAATCCTCCCACTTTCCAGGACCGGAGCCCGCATCAGGACTTCCAGGACAAAGCTCCTGCTGCCGTTTTTCCATCATTTTTAATCCTTCACCCGTCGTTAAAGTCCACCCCGCACTCCTACATTTAATTATTTCATTATCAAAAGATGATTTGAGGCGTCCGTGTCATAAAAAAGCCTCATTCGGTGTCCTTAAAGACCTATCAAAAGAAAGAGATCATCACCACTTGTCCTTCATTAATTAAGAGGCTATAATTAATCAATTATTGTTAATTTGAAATGAAAGATATGCTGCTTCTCCCCGTTTCTATTTAAATATGGAGTTATAGGTTGTTGTTGAGCTGTTGAAATCCAAATTATTTCGCTGGATTTGGTTCGTTCATAAAAAACGAAACATTCCGTTTCAAAGCTTTGCGCATTATTTTCGTTTAACATTTTTTTCAAAAAACTGAGATGCCTTTTAAATAATGAATTGATATTTTAATTTTCACATATAAACATTTTTTTTAAATAAAACGTAGATTGCCCCTTATTACGTTCGTGTTAATCCAAACATGTATTTCAGTTTTAAATTAAAATCGAAATTTTGTTGGGGGGAAAAAATGAAATAACCTCCTTATAGAGACAGTTAGTAAAGCATAAACACACGGTGAGCTTACTAACGAGTGTTCCCCGTCGAACTGAAACTATTCTGTCTTTTTTGATCTAAAGAAATCCCCGGAAAATCCTTCAGAACCGTGCGTAAATTTGTTTTTTACGCGCAAAAATGAGAGAATTATTGCCTACATTTAGTTAGAATAAAGGCCATGGCTGCTGCTGTTAACAGGATCGTCGCTGCACTACAGACCGGCGTCAGGTGTTACAGTAAAATATTCGAATAAAGTCAACAGAAGCACCTTTAAAACCGCAAATTGATGTTTTTTTTTATTTTTTTGTCGAAAAAAGACGCACTCCTTTTCCCGCAAATCCACAAGCAGGCCGCGCATCCGTTATTCAGGACATTCTCACACGATCGCACAAAACAAAAAACAAAAAAAAAAAGAAATAAATTCCATCAAATTTCAACCATTATGTCCCTAAAAGATGTCCGATAGCAGTTGGATTTCAGCGTCAAAAGACGCAAAAGCGCGTATTTCTCGGACTTACCGCTCCAGACGTGTTGTTGATGTTACTGTGTAAGTGGAGCCATTTTGTGAGTGGGTCATCCATGTCTGAGCTTTTTCTTTTTTTTTTTTTTTTTTTTTTTTTTTTTTTTTTTCCACCAGTTTAGGAGCAGTGTGTATGGGTGTGTGTGTGCGTATGGGCGTGCGCGCCTCTCTGAGTTATTCCTCGCCGCATCCAGTGCGCTCCCTCTGCATGGGGAGCGGAACACAGGCCGCAATGTGGCCGAGTGAGATAAGCGCACGGCAGCGGCCTCTTCATTACCGATAAGCCCCTAAACCCATTATTTATGAAATGATTCATTATTATTTGGCTGTCGTGGGCTATATAGTCTTGTGGAGGGCAAAGCATTTAAAAAAAAGCAAACAGGCACAGAGCAACGGCCTGTAACAAGAGGCAGTAGACTGTATACTGTAGGCTGAGCTACTTTAAGTCGGCTGTTTATTTATTTTTTTAATGGAATAAACAAAATATCGGGTTTTCGTTGCTTTTGAACAACATATACTCACATCATAAGGTTTTTCTCTTTGCTAATTTATCAATTAATTATACATCAGGCAACAATGTAGAGTCTTTTTTTTTTAAATCCACGCGCGTCCATTAACTGTTTTAAACCATGGTGCGTAATTATATACATAAACGTCTTCCGATTTAATTAGTTATCATTTCCTGACTTGGGAGGGAGAAATAAATAAAATATCATCATGGTGTGTGAGAGGCGTTGTTACAGCTCCGGGGACGTTGGCCCCCATGCAGAGTCATGGCTCTGGGAGATAAAACACCTCCGCTCGGCCCCTGGAGACATCAGATAGAGGAGCGGGGCATCAACTGACACACTATCGGGACACATTCGGGACTGCCCTAATCTGAACGGGGACATCCTCATAACGGATTTTAGACACCATTTTTTTCCTCACTCCTTTTTTATTTTATTCAAATGAATGATAGATAGATAGATAGATAGATAGATAGATAGATAGATAGATAGATAGATAGATAGATAGATAGATAGATAGATAGATAGATAGATAGATAGATAGATAGATAGATAGATAGATAGATAGATAGATAGATAGATAGATAGATAGATAGATAGATAGATAGATAGATAGATAGATAGATGATTTGCACTTAGTCACGACTCTTTGGGGACATCAGTCACGATCATTCTCCTACATCCTGCGTTTTCAACCGCGTGGGAATCAGACCCCCCCTCCCCCCCATCACCCCTCCTGTTATTTATTTATTTTCATTTGTTTCATTTTCTTCAAGATTGGCACATGAGCAATCGAACAAATATGGTGAACTGACCTGCAATCAAGAAATATACTGCAAAAACTGAGCCTTAAGAAAATAAAAATGCACTAATTTTAAGGAAAACGTTTTTTAATAACAAAACAATATTTGTTTCTGAAAACATGTTTTAAAGTTTTAATTTTTTTTATTGAAATAGTAATTCTTGGTAAGACCCTTTTATTACCTTATATTGGCAGCTTTTTTGATTATTTAAAGAAAAAATATATATATTTTAAGAACATTTGACTTATAATAGGAGCCCTGTTTTTGTAGTTCAAAATTTAAGCATTTTATTTGATATAAATTATGCTCAATAAAACAGTACATTTGTATGCATACATGTGCAACAGACTTATTTTTTTGTTTTATTTTGAAGCAATATTCTCATGTTAGGCCATCGGATAAATAAAGTAAACTATAGCCAAACAAACACTACTTTAAGTTGAGCAGAACAACATTTAAACCTTTCAAAAAAGATTAGGTTTACAGATCTTTTTTTGTTACGGGGTCTATGGGCCAAACTATGGTGGAGTATACATTGTTTTTCAAAACTTTACAACAGAAACAAGATTTTACAGTTTTAAATGTGTCAAAACAGCAGTATCATGTCAAGAGATTAAAAAAAAATCATGAATTTGATTCAATATAATCACAAAAAGGAGTTTAAATTCCGCACCGTAACTATTTTCCACACTGAAATACTAATTTTTTTAAATGATTCTGCTGATTTGTTTGAACAATAAACAACCAAACAATATCTATCCCTTTTGTGCATCTTGTATTATTTCCTTCAGATCATTGTTTTACAGAATAAATTAATTTGCTCCGTCTTTTTCATTAGTCCAACGGTTTGTCCCCAAGAGAAGCGTCTGTGAGGTGTGCCGTCCCGCCTCTCAGCGCTGATTGCGTCGAGCTGGCAGAATCCGCAGGGAAGCGGTGCTGTCTCGAGTCATGACTCGAGTCACTTGATCCAAACTGAGTCCAGCCACCGCCTCTCCATTCACCTGCAGGATTTCATCCCCGACTCCGAGGAGGCCGACATACGGGCCCTCTCCACTGCCATCGCCCACTTTTTCAACATAAACACCTACAAGGGTAGAAAATGAACAACACGGTTTCATTTCAGAGAATCTGACTTTGCATTTATGTGAAAAGAGTAAAAGAGTCACCTGTATCTGGACGACCTTTTCCTCTTGAGATCACAAAACCAAAAGGACCATTTGGTGGCTTAATGAGCTCCAGGAGGAGGGACCCATCAGGAAAAGCCTGGGTCACACGGCCCAGCGGGCGCACTATTCTAGTGACAAGCACGTCCTCCACACTCAGAGTCCTGTGAAGCTCAAGCTGAGGACTATCTGGGCTGTAGAAGCAGATATTGAAAATCAAACTATATAACTAAAATACCACTTTTTTTTTTTAAATCAATTCTCCTGTTTCCACGCTGTAACTCTTACCTGGGTGCCAGACCATATGGTATCTGCACCTCTCCAAGAATTGTTGATCGTTCTGTTCTTCTCTCCAAACTTTGCACAGAAGAGGCTTTCCGCAGCTGGGCCAGCGGCAGCACCTAGTGGCAAGAGGGTGGCATTGCAACCATTTAAAAGAGGAGTGCTTTATGGAGCTAAATTGAGGCCAACATTATTTGAAACCTAAATAAAACAAACTGAAAAAAAAATATTGGTGTTTGGCCAAAAAAAAGAAAATTTCCTATATATTTTGCTGTTCTAAAATAAAATCAAATATTTCACTTTTCAATTGTTCTGTTTTTTAGGTTTCAAAACTAAAAATTTCAATTTCCAAACTTTTTTTCAGTTTCAAATCTTTTTTTTCACTGTAAACTCTTTTTTTTTTTTTCAATCTGAAAATTTCAGTTTGAAAATGTTGGCCCCGTTGTGGCGCGTTGGGGTGGGGCTAACAGGAAGGATTAATCAAAATCAATGAGGGTGGTAACTTCAGTCCCACTGGATTCACTGACTTCTTGAACCGTGGGACTTACAGTCAGAAAATGGCTGTTTTGTCTGTACTGTAATAGTCTAAAGTTTTCCCAAGACGGGTGTAAAAACAGAGTTTTATCACGTACAAACTGCTAGTCTAAAAAGCTGTTATATCTTGTTCAATGTTAAATCTTACTGAGTTACATACAGGCGTTGAAAATGTCCTTATGCTTGGATAAAATGGCTAAAACACTATTGGAGCTTTAGTTATCTCCTGTGGCCTAATGGCTAGAACGCTAGCACTAAAAAAATTTTTCATGCAGGAAATGTGAGTTTGATGATTTAGAACAGCAAAAAGTTTTAGACATTTTTGGCCAAACAACAATATTTTTTTTTCATTAAGTTATATTTGGGTGTCGAATAATATTGGCCCTAATTTAGCTCCATATACTTTATGAGAGTAGACTGTGTTTAAATAATTTGTATTCATAGATACAATCACATGATTGTCTTCGCAGCTTTTTTGGTGTATATATATATATAGTTGCCTGGCTCACCGTGTGTAGGGTCTGCAGAGACGGTGTCCTCTGTATGCGAATGGAGGGCTGGGGTCTGCGTGTAGGACTCGGTGAAGCTGAGTTTGCTCGGGGGGCAGAAGGAATACTGAGCTGTTCCATGCTACTGGAGCGGCCTCCTTTCACCAGTCTGCCAACACTGTTCAGACCGATGGAGGAGAAGAAGCGGCGGAGGAACAGCTTTGGCCTCCCGTCGAGTTTTCTGAAACAACATATGGGAATTGTAACATTTTGGAACTGAAAACCTTTTATTTTCCTCTCCTCTTATCCTTTGAGGTGCATTGCTTTTTATCACCAAAAGGGGGCAGTGTTTTACAGTTTAAAATGGTCTTTCAAACAGCGACACCCTGTGGACTGTGAGGTCAGAGTTTTACTCTCCGGACTGAAACATGCTGAATTGGGAATCTGTGTTGTTGGGGCCCCAGAGATATGGGATCTAATTCACAAAAACACTTCTATCTATAGGCTCACCTGGAACCATCGCTGTTCTCCTCCCATAAGGCTTCAGCTTTCAGATGCTCTGCTCGCAGCAGTTCAGCTCTGAGGTCCTCAGCCCTCGACAAGCCCGGGCCTCGGACGGAGCGGCTGTCTGAACCAAAACCCGCATCCCCACTCAGACCTGCAGATAAAAACTATTATTATTGTAAAAAAATAAATAAATAAAAAACACTCATAATGTTGATTATTTTCTAGTGTGTTAATGGGATTTAAGTAAAGGCTTTCACTATGTTCAGTGTTTAAACTTAGTAGTTTGGGGGCCCTGGGGGACCAATAACATGGAGCCCTCTGCAGCGGTTCTGGGATGATGGAACACACAGGACACTATTGAATGGCGTTGATAAATAAAATAAAGAAATATTCTCAAAATGGCTGTTTTCTGCCACTCTTTTAGCCTTTCGTCACTCTTTTCTCTTTCTTAATTTCCTTTATCTTCTTCTTGAGTTCCTTTGATTCTGTTCTTCTTTTACGTGTTTCGTCTGTCCTCCTTCTCATCAGTTTTGTTGCTGTTTAACATACATTGTTAAATGTTGTGTTAAATGGTTTTAATTTTCTTCTATTGCGTCAACAGTCTAATGATAATGATCATTTTCACCCCCAGTCGGTCATCTACGCTTCATCTTACTGCTTTTGATTAATTTAAATTCATTTATTCAGCACATTGACCACGGGACATGCCCATTTATCATCAAAGTCAACACATATACATTATAAAATATATAATTAAATACATCCAAACGTTTATTACATAAAAACACATACTAAAAAACATTTGTATTAGACACAAGGACATCTACCAACTTGACGTATTTCATAGTAATTATCTTAATAAAATGTCTATGTCTAAATTTCTTTAAAACTCATTCATTCTAATTTTTACAGTCTCCATTCTCACATGGGGAATTGTGAATAAAGCACTGTTGCGAGCAAGATGGAATGAAACAGCCAGGTCAAAGCAAGTACGCAGAAAACCTGAATCAATTTGGCTTTTAAAGATCTGGGTTAAAAACATCAAGTAATGCTGAGTTCGTCAGGCTGTACGTTTTTTAGCTATTTTTTTATTTTTTTTAAATCTCTTCAAAGGTTTTGTCAGAATTCCTTACTCGCTACATAGTGCAAGATATAGGGCGTTCGCCATTTTGTAGCGCTGTCCGATTCTACAATTCCAAAACTGAGTGCCATGCAAATATCCCAGAAGTCTGCAAAAAACCAGTGTGCATCGATGCTCACTGTATTAGTGAATATAGTTTTATTGTAATTTTTAAATAAACCATCACTATTTACATCGTCAGAACACATAAATAGATGTTGTAAAATGCTTGTATTTATTTGATTTCACTTTGTGAAATTGTTGACGTCCTATCCAAAAAAAAAAAGTATTGAGCGTGGTGTCTGAATTGCTTTTAAACTCCAGGCACAATAGATAGTTCTGGACTATGTAGTTTTTATTTGATATGGATTAGGGTGGGAATTCGGACATAGTCAAAGATTTTCTGTCTTGTCTCTAACTTACTGTTGACGGAATATTCCATTGCTGCAGAAGAGCGGGGGAGGATGAAACACTTTCACATGAGCTGTGCTGTTAGTTTGGGTTCTTTGTGACATAGTTAAATAATAACGGGCATAGAAATTTTTTTTTTGACCACATTTGCCTAATTGTAACTCCGCCCTTAATTGTGTTTAAAAACTTTTGGTTATTTTCACGTTTTCCCTTTTTCTTCTTTGAAAATATGTTTTTGATCTCATAAAATGTCCCTGTTAACTGGAATCCTGATGAATCAATGAAATTCCCCAGCTATTCAAAATTGATGCTTTGAATATTTTATCTGCATTTTCTGAATAATTTAAAATGTTTCACTTAAAAACACATCACTAAGACATGAAAAAACAGGAGGAAATTCGTCTTCACATCACCTGCTGCATCTGGAGTGTTTTCCCAGAGCTCGGCCGATGGTAGATCTGCAGGGATTCTAGCTGGAGAGTATCTCAGAGTGGTGGGTCTGGCACAGGGTGCTTGGTTGCCTGACGCTGGCCCCCCTTGGCTTTGAGACGCAGATGTTTCAGAAGAGTCCAGTATAGGCGGCGATCCACCGTCTCCCTGATTTGATGACATCTGAAACTGAACCGTGGACTGCCCTGCAGCAGAACGGTTCCTGGAGCTGGACTTCAGGGCTGACTTTATGGGCAACGATGGGGTAGGGGACTCTCTCGGTTCACCCGAGGGCGGCTGTGAGTGTGGCTCCAGAGTCATGGGACTGCCAGGTGCAAACGAAACGCTCCTGCTCAAGTTGACTCTGTTCCTTGGATTTGAGTTGCGTCGCTGAGCCCACGATGGGCCGTAAGGGCCGTGACCCGACTCCAGCCTACTTTCTCCTTTCCTGCTCCTTCTTCTGAGTTTGCCAAATCCAGAGGACTTCCACCCCGAGCTAGCCTCTTTGCTTTCCCCCAACACGTAAGCCCCAGCAAATGTGACGGTGAGTGAAGCTTTGGGACGAGTGCTGGTGTCTGGTTTGTTTGAAAGCACCCAGCGAGGAGTGGCTTTTCCCCGAGCGTCGTCTGTGCTGCCAGCCTGCGGCGGCTCACTGTTCTGTGGATCTACTGTGGACGGAGGCTGCGGTTCTCTGACCACTGACCCACATGCCTCACATTTCTTTACCAGCACAATTATTTCTTTGACAACCGTTTCTTCACTTTTTACCACCTCATTTTGCTTGGGAGGAGGGGGCATGGAGACGCTTCTGTGGCCTCTGCTCTTCTCTGAACCACTACTGCTGGAATCTGTATTAGTCTCCTTATTCTTGGACTTTGGCATGCCAGGCCTTCCTCGCTGTTTCACCCTGTCCAAGTAGCGAGACTCTGCTTCTTTCTCGGATTCATCCTCAAAGCGTACACGCGTCGGTGAACAGCCGTGGCGCCTGGTGCGTCCTGGTTGGTCGGTGGGGGAAGTTTCTTTCTGCATCGGCATAAGGAAGGGGCCCAGGACGGTCTGGGTCGAAAGATCCTCTTTGGTTTGAACAGCTTTTTGTACTTTGGTTGGACTTGATGATTCACTCTGGTGTTTTTTGCTGCAAAAAATTTGAAAAATATTGTAAAACTGCTTTGTTTTTGTGTCAGTTGGTGCAACTGGTGATTTCATAAAGGAAACACTAAAACTTCTTTAACATCTGACATATAAACCAGCTCTTTCTGTAATCTTTTTCTCAGATTATGTCATAATCAAAGATTTACCATCAGATTTGTTTTGTTGAAATTAATGTAAAATCCTCTGCAAGTACTCTTAATCCTAAATTAAACAAAGGCTTCCTGTTTATAAAAAAGGATTATAGACGTCTTGTCTCTTACATAAAAACTATAAATGCTTTCTTTTTTTTCATGGCAGCTTTATGAATTTAATTATAAGGATAAAAAAAAATCCCCAATTGATGCAAAACGACAAAACAGAGAAAAAGTAACTTTTTTTTAAATTGAAGGGGAATCTAAAAGAGGAAAACTGAACTTTAGAGAAGCGGGAGGTTGAAAGTCACGAATAGGTAAATTTCTATACGACTTACACGGAGGTCCTCTGATCAGAATGGGAGCGTCTGGGGCGATCGCCTCTAATGTGACTGGAGCGAGCTTTGAGCCTTGCACGCTCCAGAAGACGCTTGGCTTCCTCATGTCTCGGGCTTAGAGGTAGTTCATCCCCAATTACAAGAAGTGACCTGAAATTGTTAATTAGCAGATAAAATAATGCCACTTAGATGATGAAAATCAAATAAATCAGGAAGTGATATGATTCATTCTAATTATTCAGGGCTTGGGTGTTAAATAGGGAGAGTCTGGTCTCTTTTGATCCATATCCAGTAGCATTATATTTCCCAAAGATTGACTTAGAGTGAATCAAGCTGCATCTTTCTAAGCTGTCTTATGTAATGTCAGCTAGATGGGCATGGGCGTGGTTCTGCTGGTGAGCAGGACAGAGAAACGTCATCCATCTTTCTAAGCTGCTCTGCATTGTGCTCCATGGTCTGTCCCTGCCTTTATCCTCTGGTCCTGTGATAAAGATAGCATGATACACCATCCATGTGGATTATCCGTGTAATGGACTGAGTGTGATTCATTCTCTCCTGCGAGTGAAGACTAAAACATAGACAACTGTGTTTCAACAGATTAAAACTCCTCTTTTAGCCCCACAAAAGAACACAACAGAATGGTAAAGTATAACCACAGCAGGTATTACGTGTTTTAGGTTGTGCAACATCATATAAACTTAAAGGGGATTTAAAACGTAGACATAGGAACAATATCTTGATTTTCACTTTTTTTATTTTATCATTTTCACCTCCAGATTAGACTAAAATGGAAATATTACTTTAGTGAAGATGCAAATAAAAAGGCTTTAACTTGTTGCATTGAAGTTTAATTCCAAACATTACTTTGTCTTCGCACACATTCTGTCATGCATTACCCTTTAAATGCAAATAATGCTGCAAAAAAAAGCAAATACTTCTTTTCTACAGCGGGGTTGGGCAAACTATTATGCTTTTAGGCCATGAAGGCTTCATAAAATAAAGAAATTATACAAAATCTGCAAGAAAACTTGCATTGATTTTGATTGAAAATTACTTTAAAATAGAAGATTTTGCAAGTATTTTTTTTAATTGAGATTTTTTTTTTCTCTCCTTTTAGTGCCAATTACACTGATGGAATGATGTACATCACTGAAAGACGCAAACTAAGAGAAATACCATGTTCATGTGTTGGAATCGACTAAAACTCACACGAGCATCAGATAAACAAAAGAGTCATACCAAGGACTTTAAAACTGGGACCCAATGCCTCCCTGCTTGATTGTTGGATTGGGGGTTTTAAACCACCAAATGGTTCCAGAGCGCGGCTGTGCCTGCAGCACACCACTCCCCCAGGGGGTTAGGTCAAATGCAGAGACAACTAATGCTGACCTTCCAACACCACATGAATGCAGAATAACTTTCAACACCTAAATAACAGTCAATTGTAGGGCATCATCTATGGATGGGAAATAAAATAAAAGGAAAATAAGACATTAATAAGCATTATCAGTATTTTTATTACAGATTAAATCTTAACAAGCCGTGTTTGGTTCCCAGGCGTTAATTTGTCGACCTCTGCGCTACAGTAATAAAGGATTGTGTTCATGTGAAATCAGCTTTAATCTTTTTATTTTTTCTGCAGAACAAAGTTGCTCTCACATTATACAGGTGAGTAGATCACCATTCAAGAAAAAGGTTAAAAAGAAAATGGATGATACATTCTAGCAATTAGGGCTGAGTTGATAAAATCGATTAATAGATCACTAATCGATCAATAAAAGTAGAGATCGCATAATGCTAAAGTCCACTAGCTTGATGCTAACATGTATTGTGATTTCCCATAGGACAGTTAATGCTAACGCTCAGTCGACCTGAACATACATTGCTCACTAAATTAAAAATTTAATAAACTCACAGGCATGAATTGTCCAAACTCTTTTAAGGAAACATTTTTTAAATAACCATTTGCTGTCTGAAACACAATTTTTTGCTCATACTTTCTTCTTCTGGAATAAGGCGTAATGCTATAGCATGATCGCTACCTAGTGGCCAAACAGAAACGCCCTCCTGGAGAGCCAGAACAATTGTTGGAGCTTCTCCATGTAACGCTCTATGCTATTAACAATCTCATCCGAATTTCACTAATAAATTTTACAGTACGTGATTGATATGAAAATCATAAAAACATACATATAAAGTATTTCTGAACATATATGTCCAAATGTGTAAACCATGTAATCTCAAAATTGAATTGAGAGGATCGAAAAAATTTTTTAAAGAATTGGAATCAAATTGATTCTGGAAATTTTGTACATCCTGATATGTTTGCCAAAATGATAAAACAATTTAAAACAGTTTCAAGTTTTTTCTCATGGAATGCCAGAGTAAAGAGTATTTAGAATGAGTTAAAAGTTATTTTTTTTTTTACATTGTAATCTATTGTGTAACAGTTTGAGCTAAATGACGTAAAATGGGAAATCCTGTCTTATACATTTTACTTTAAAATTAGAGTTTTATGACATTTTTTGATTAATACAAAATGCATTCATTACATGTTTAGGATTCCCAAATTTATTTGATGAAATAATACTAATTCCATTGAGGCATTACTTTCATATTTGCAAAATGGACTTAAGAGAAAATGTATTTACTTACCTCAAATATGGCTCAAGTTCTTGAGCAAGAAAGGCTGTGTTGGTGTTGTCCAAAACACTTTGGCTTCCTGAAACTGACACCAAAACAGAAGATTTGTCATGTGAGCTGATACTAATGTTTAAATGTCAACATGAAACAGGATTTCTTGGTAATTAAACTACTTAAGGATTTTTTAAAGCCTAATTCCCGTAGATTCACTCAATTATCTTAGTTAAGCCTGCCCAATCAAATATTACATTTATTGAATAATTTAAAAAAACTGTTGTGCAACAACTAGACAGACTATGATCTAACAAATACAGTTCATCACATGCACTAAATAGACCCTGGCATGAAAAATGATAAACAAAAAAGTGAAAATACATAATCTGTCATCCAGCCCGCATACAAAGCCCTCCATTAGGGCTCAGACATGGATACAAATGTAGGGGCACTTCCCCCACTGCTCAGTCTGCTAATAATAGCAACAAGCTCACGCACATGTGCACATCTAACATCTGCTTGTTGCTGGGAACCTGCCAGGTTACATGTTGCCTTTAAACACATCATCTTGGATGGATTGACAGCAGACTCTAAATCATAACAGCTGGAAAATGTCTCATATAAAAGGAAATAAATGAACTTTCAATAAATAAATGATCCCTGCAAAGCCTAATATTCTAACTGTTCTATACATGCACACCACTGTATGTATCATAGCCATACTGTAGCTATGAATCCAGCTGATTTACTGTTTAATGGCACAAGATATTCCGTATTTTCTCTATCACTACTTAAAGACCCATTCCAATTAAAATTATGTTTTTTTTTGGTGTTTTTAACATGTTCTACTGATGATGGAAGACATACTCAAACAAACTCAAGAGTTTACCCCTCTGGGATTAATAAAGTATCTTGAATGTGTCGAGAAAATTAAGTTCAAAATTGTATTTCTTAGTGTATCTTCATTTGAATTGTTGTGAATCAGGAGCTGACAAAAAAACTGAAGTTTGAAAACGATTTTATTGTGATGTAGGGAAATATTCTGTGGGACCACAAGCTCCTTGCTTGCATCCACTCAAGCTACTTTGGCCACTTCCATTAAAAGCCTATGTAAGCGCGCCTGAATGCGTGTTTCGGGCTTCCTTTTACAAAACCTTTGCGTTCACGTGTTGATTCACAGAAGTTTATTCTACTCTCATTTTTGGCTCTATCTACAAAGTGCCCATCCATTTAAAGTTAAACCAGGTCAAACTTTGGCCAATTAGGGACTTGGATTTTGACACATGGATATATATATATCTTTTTTTATTTGCTGAAGTAACAGTTTAAAAATTGATCATGAAAGAGAAATCAATAGTTGCAATTCATTCTTGATCAGAATAATTCAAAAGTCAAGTCCTTCATTTATTGGAATAGAGCTGTAAAAGAAAAGCCTGGAGCAAGATTTCCACCTCTTCGACATTACACATAAACCCTCCTCCCACTGTAGGGGGAAATCATGGGCTAGTATTGGGTAGCAACAGTTCACTGTGAACACCCTATGCTAAAGGTACGTTCCTGAACGTGTGTCACGGTTGACCAGCATTATGGACTTGTACCAGTCTCAGCTGGTATCTGGCTTAACTGCATGGCTGGGTAACGCCGATATCGCTCGCCATTTTCATTGCTTCGCTAATGTCATGTTTGAGGTGTTAGGAGCTGTAAGCTAATATCTCTTGGTAGCATGGAGGGGAATTGGGATTGCAAGATGACACCAGTCCCACCTACAACTCAGAAGCTACATGCCGCTCTACTGAAACTATGTCCAGCATAGTTTTTGTTTTTTTAAATTTTGGCTAACAATGGCATAATCATACTTAAAGAACCACCGTTTTACAATAGATCAAAAGATGATTGAAGTTAGAGTTTAACTAGCAAACCAATCCAAATTCTTCCCTTCTCCCTACCCCTCCATTTGAAGTGGCATTTATAGTGAGAGAGGTGTCCGAAACATTTTTGTAAGATCCCACACAGCCATCCGTCGCTAGAGTAAACCGCATCGCGCTCTGCCGCGGAGAAGCATTTTTCTTCACATGGGTGCGCTCTGAAGCGCAGGTTCCTATATAAATGTAAATAATGACTTTAAAGGCTGGTCTATACTTCCAAGCGATTCGTAATTGCTGGCATCGTAGTGGACGCATGGCCATCGGAGCAGAATCATTCCATCGCTGCAGAATATGATACCAGCTGATGATGTCACACGCAACTGGAACTTTACACCCAGTGTACAATCATGGGCTAATCGTGTGATTTAACTTGAATTTATTTCAGTGATTAGAGTACGCAACTATGCAGAAAACTGTCCAGAAAAATGTCTTTTAACACTGAAAATGATAAAAACTAACTGAAGTAGTTTAGAAATTCAGACCTTCAGACAAAAAAAGGTCTAGTAGTTTTGTTTTGAGCTGGTTGTCAGCTCGGACAAGAAAGTTTAGAGCTTCACGGACCAATCTTTACAACTACGGTCAAATGAGCAAGCGTTCGCATTTCTGTGGTCACATCAGGAAGCTCTGTGGTGTCTAAAGGAGAATTTCCAGCGTTCTCAGTCTGGCTAAAGCAAGACTTGTACACAAAAAAATCCAGTGAGGGCTGATTTGACCACAGAAATGTGAACGGCGGCTAATATGACCGGGGAGATTTTCTTCTCTTCTCCGGAACCTGAGCTAGACACGCTTGCCGGACCAGATGAGGAGGGGTTTTGTGACGTAGTAACTGCCCATTAATTCAAACAGAGATTCTCTGCGACAGTTTGACTGACAGCAATTTAAAAGGAGAAATACTCGGAAATGCAAAAACGAAATGATTTCTTACTATATTTGTTCTCTTTCATAAGAAAAATGCTACACATACGTGTTAAAAAACTCAAAAAACATGATTTTCACTGGAGGGGGACTTTAAAAACATACCCTTATAGTCCACTCTGTATGTGATGTCTCCACAGTAGCCCACACTTTCTCCTCCAGACTGATCTTGCTCCTCCCTGCAGTTTTGTTGTCGTTCCCTCAACTTGGCGTAGGCCCTCTCCTTCACCCGAAGCTTCAAATCAGCACAGAGCACGCCGCTCTGAGAAGGTAGAGAAGTGATGCTCTCCCAGGAGTCTGAGTTGCACAGTTCTTTGGCGGGTTCAACCAAATCAGCCTCCTTTTGCTCCCACCTGTCCAGGTAGCACTCCTCACTCCCTGATTGTTTCAGTTCTGACGGCGCGTTGATGGTATCCAACCCACCTCTGGATTCCTTTCCGCTGCTCGATTCGGGTTGTTCTGACTTCCTCTGAGGCTCTGCGTGTTCTTCTATCTGAGTGTAGTCCTTTAGTGGTATGCTATCAGGGCCAACACCACTGAGGAGCAGGGTTTCTGGACGTGCCACTCTCCAGAAGCCCTTTGGAGGTGCCCAGTGTTTTGCTGAGGACAAGTTTGAAGTGGAAGCAGAATTGTTGGAAGCAGAGGAAGAGGAGAGCAACGTTGATGGAGGAGGAGGCGACGGGTTTTTCTTACTTCTTGAGTTGTCCGAGAGAAGACTCTCCAGACTGGCGCTTTTCTTGAAACTACGAGATCGCCCTTCCTGGCAACCACTCTGGCGCTCATTTTTGTCGGATTTCTCCTTTTTAGCATCTTCTTCCAGGCGCTCTCTTTGTACATCAACTGGTGGGCTATGGATCTCTAGCCTGACCTGCACCTCTACCTCCTCGTCTTCATCACTGCTGCTCAAGTGCTTCTTGACCCCTGACTGCCACGAAGGAGCCGGCACAGACAGCTGTTCTCTCTCTCTGGCTCGGTGCCGCACAAAAACTTCCGATGGACTTTGTTCCGATGGACTCAGCCTTTCCCTGTCCTTCTCCCGGTCTCTCCCTCTTGTCTTCCTTTGAGTAAGGGACTTCACCTTCGTCTGTAACGCGTGCACGGCTGAACTCTGGGGAGGAAGCGACGTGTTGAAGGACGAAGTGGAGAAAACCGGTTCCGGAACCGGCCCGGTAATGAGCCCCCAGTTAATGGGAAGTCCTGCAGGTATGGGGCTGAATTTTTTTTCAGTAGCTGCTTTTTCTTCCTCCATTTGCTGGTCATGGGAAAAAGATCCAGACAGAGTCTAAAAAAAAAAAAAAGAAAAACGTGTCAAAAAACAGCCTTCCAACAGTGATACCTTTACTGTCTCCTGCTCCTTACACTGGGGACAGATATGTATTGTGGATTCAGTCACGTTGCCTTATCCAGTGATTACTTTGCAGGGCACAGGATAATCCTTTAGAATGAGAATAAGCAACTGCTGTCTGCTACTGAGACCTTTCAAGCCGAAGGAATACAATATGTGGTCTATTTCTTTTACAAGCAGCCTAAGTTGTTTAAGACCCAAAAATCTGTCACTTGTGCGGTCAAAAGAACAGAAAGGAGCAATTAAATCACCCATAAAAACTCATCCATGCATAAGAGCGTTAAGCAAATCTCGTTCATAGAATTATGCAAAACACTTAAAGCCAATGTGACATATCTGCATTTATTTTCAAGTGTAAACAACCTACATTTTAATCAAAAATATACCTAAATGGGATTGTTAAAGCACACTTCCAGTTATGAGCGTAAAGAAAAAGTTAACATAAACAAAAGAGCAGCTGCACAAATTCAAGTTACCTTCCATGTTAACACAACCTGCACCGAGCAGCCATGCAGATGTTGCAACCCGCAGGATCGGGTCTGTTTCCAGCATGAGGGATGATGGAGGGATAAAAAAAGAAAGAAAGAAAGGAAAAAAAGAAACAAACGTACTCCGAATCAAAAATGTAAACAAAAGTAAGATTTCTCAGAGCATCTCCGGCAGGTCCAAAGGTGGCTGTTGTTTCCAGTCACTCTGTGCATCCATCATCCAATCCGAGCAGCGTCAGGCGAGCCGCGTTCCCTCTATCATGATTGGTCCGGTAATCCCTTCAGAAATCACTGGGATTAACAACGGGGGAAAAAAATGGATTTCAAAAATGCTTGCTTTAATTTCGCCCTTGACTCAGGAACCGACTGATGCTCTGTGTGTTACATAAGTGCAGAGATAACACTGTGTCCTGTGCATTTAGGGAGCGACAAAGTGGAATTGATCACCTTATAATATAAGGGAATATGTTTTACATTTTATAAAAAAAACCATAACAATGTAAAGCCAAAAAAGGTTTAAACCAGACATTTAGGCTCCAAGCAAGTCAGATGAACAGAAATGTTACAAGTATTATTAGCCTTTAAGATGATCCACTTTTTGCATTATTTTTTTTACATTTTCATTCACACATGCTTAATTTTTAAATTGTTATTTTTTCAACAATTTAGCTTTTAATTACAGTAATTTGATAATTTTATGTCCTGTAATTTTGCACTTGCGGACATTATGTTGTCATATTTAATTAAGTAATTATTTCAGTCTTTCCTTTACCTTTGTGTTTCTACTTCTATTAATTTCTTACAGATCCTGTAGTTTGTGTTTTATTTATAATGTATCATTAAAATCTATATATATATATATATATATATATATATATATGGGACTGATATAATGCCAAAATGATTTTTTAGCTGGTCAAAAGAGGTTATTTTTTTGTCTCCTGAAAGCCCAGTCTTTCCTTCACGTCCACAAGTGTACACATCAAAATCAAACAGACAGAACAAACAGATGGTACATCTGACCCTTGATGTCAAAACACTTTACGAGGACAGCTTCTTTCCCCCAGATGCAACCAGACAAGGGCTGCACGGTGGCATTGTGCACTGTTTTTAACCAGTGTGCTGCGGTCTACCAGTGGGCCGTGAGTTGGAAATGATTCAGTTTCAGCTTATTGGTCTGAAAAATATTTACCACTGTTGACAGGATTTTATTCATCCAAACAGACCCAGGTTTCACATTGTAAATATGAAGGATCGTACAAATATACATTGATTTTTGTTAATTTAATTTTTATGAGAATTACTGTATAGTCAGATTAGTTATTATTTATTACTATATATTTTCAGTTTGTGATGTTGTGATTATCGTTATGGTAAAAATGTACCTTGGCCCATAAAAAGGTTAAAAAACACTGGCGTAGTGAGGGGTCTCACAGGTGAGGAGAAGGTCCAGGTTCAAATCCCAGCTGGGACCTTTCTGTCTGAAATTTGCTTGTTCCCCCTCATACACCTGTGGGTTTTCTCCAGCATCTCTAGTTCCCTCCCACAGTCCAAAAACATGTGTAATGGGTTCATTTGGGGTTTTAAAATTTCCTGTAAGTGTGCATGTTTGTAAATCTGGCCTTACAAAGGTTTATGGATTGGCTCCAGCAACTCTGTGACTTCCAAAGCGATTTAGTGAGTTCTGGAGATGGAGGGATGGATAGAACCCAGACAGGTAGATGTGATGTTACTTATATTATCTCTTCTCTTCTAAACTTTAACATAGGCCAGTTACAGGAAAAAGGTATTTAAACTGAACACAGGAAAATTAATTTTAAATAAACCAGAAAACAAAACTAGCAAAAATAAAAGAACAAAAAAGCTAAAAAAAAGAAATGTTTTTTTATTTATGGCAATAGATTTTCATTTTTTCTTTTTAAAGTTTATGAATCAACTGATTTATATTATCTGCAAAAGAAGATCACAAAATATAGCTGGTAAATAATGTTGTTTCCTACTTTGCATAAAAATCCAAAATATGATTTAAAGTAGCAATGTGTGAAGATGTGTAGTAAAAAGCATACAAAGTACTTTTTCTTTTACTTTCTTATTATTTTTTAAGTGTAATGCAAAGAGTCGATCTTTTGAATGCATTTCAAAAAGTGGGGATACTTGATACTTTGATGTGTGGTGTGACTGGTTTGCAGAAAAAAACGTTTTGCAAACAAAAAAAACTGAGTTGAATCTGTTTTTGTTGGACACTAAAATAAATATTTGAACAATGTCAACAGCATTTAGATGTTTATTAATTAAATCCATTATAACAACAATCCATTAAAGCTTGAAGCATAGTCCTGTTATGCACCCTTACCAACACTAGAGGGAGCCATTGGCACACAGAGTTACTTGCATGCAAACACGGGCACGTACACACCTCTTGCCCAGCTCAGCTTGCTGTAACCGGCTGGGAGTCCGTCGCCGAGTTGACACCCTCCCAAAACCTCGGCAGCAGCGAAGCTGCACAGTCGACATGGCAAGAAAATATAGCAACAGTTTTCTAAAGAAAGATGAAGTTCTTCCAAATCTGTTGGAATGAGTGAGTAATATTTGCTAATTTTGGTTATTTTTCACGACGAAAGCGAACACAAGACACGGCAGGCTTTGTTTTAGTCGTATGGACGTATAATAACGATGTTTTGTTTCTAACATGAAGAAATTTAGCTAACAAGCTAACGGCTAGACGGCAGCTAGCACTAGCATTTGTTCGTTAGCTTGTTAGCCTCTTGTGCTAAGTGACAAGAGACACATTTGAGCATATTAGAGGGCAACAAACATAACAATTTGTCATAATTAAAAACGCTCGGGCTATATTGAATTGGATTTAGCTCGTATAGTTCTACACTGCTGTAATATAATGCGGAAAATATGCTTGTTAGCTTGAAGTGCTAGCGTTATATAATGTCACTACAACTGAAGTCGTTGTTTGTACGGTCCCGTATTCTCGCTTGTTTCCTCGACCAACGCTAAAAATCAGTCAATATTTTTCAAAGTTTGACAAGCTAATTTATTGGCAACATTGAGATTATTTTTTAGAAGTTGGCCAACAAAGGAATGTATTTCGATTAAGAGGCTATTTGTTTTGATGTGTTCACTTTTACTCGTTAGCTATGCTAACAGACTAGCCACCCTTAGCCGATGTTGCTAAAAGTAAGCTAACACATAGCTTGGTAGTATTTCATCTACAGAATATTGTAATAATTGTCACCGGGTTAGCAAAACACTCGACCATTCTTTATCAATTTGTAATGCTTAAGGTTGGTTTCACTCTAGTTTTTCTTCCCAAGAATGGTTTGTTTACGCATTTGATGTCGCAGAAAGTCTTGTTAGCTCTTTCAGTATCCTTTGTCCATAGTCATAGTGTTAACAAGCTTCTGCAAGTACGCCAGACATTGCTTGTTTTGGCCATTTTAAAGTTGATTTTCTGCAAAAGTGCTACTTGTTATAATCGATTGAACTCCTTGTGTGTAACTAATCTTACATTGAAAATGTAGAAGTGATTTTAATAGTAGTTTTTAGCTACTTCCACTACATTTTTAGAGCAAAATTCTTCACAAAAATATTTTTTTTATTGTTATATTTAATTTTTTTCAAATATATGTCAACTTTATTTTGCTATAATGCAGATTCTTTAATATTTTCCATTTTTTTTCCTCTGTTCTTCATTTCAGAACTCGTCACGAGATGTGATCCCATATCCACAATGTGTGAAGAGATTTAAGAACGATTGAGTTCGGAAAAAAATTGATTCCAGTGGAATCTTTCATATATCTCTATATATATAATTATATTTTCTTTTTGTGTTAAGTCTTACTCTCATCCCATTCACCTTTAACCATGCCAGTTCAAGCACCACAATGGACAGAGTTTTTGCTGTGCCCAATCTGCACACAAACATTCGAGGAGACTGTCCGGAGGCCAATCAGCTTGGGCTGCGGACACACTGTCTGCAAGATGTGCCTGAACAAGCTGCACCGAAAGGCCTGTCCCTTTGACCAGACCGTTATCAGCACAGACATTGAGCAGCTACCTGTGAACACAGCGCTGTTACAGCTGGTGGGAGGCCAGGTAAGCAACTGGTTTTGATCATTGTAAAGCTTGAACACCTTGAGACAATTTTTAAGCAGAGTTTGTCTTTTGCAGCAATGTGTGACTTAAGTGTTTTGCTCATGGAACAAAAATGTGTGTGACTGTCTTAATCCAGTTACTCGCATAAATGAGCAAATACTAATGCATTAGAATTTAACACCAAAATAAAGTAGTTATATAACTGTGGAGACACTAAATGCATTGGGTCAAACCAGTTTATCCTAAATCTTGTCCAAATGAAAGTGCAATTGCAGAATTACATGACTGCCACAGACTAATGTGAAAATATAAAATTGTGTTAAAAAAATAACCCCTTTCATTTGAAGATTTTCACAAGAAAAATGTATATAGTTTTTAAATTGGGATTTTTTTTATTATTTTTTTTTTTACACTAATATAATGAACTGACCCATTTATTTTACAAGCTTAAGAAAAAGCACTAAATTGTGGTTGCTGTTTTATTCCTGTAGGTTCCAAAGGCTCAGCCAGTTGCCTTGATTACCAGTCCAGAAGACTCACAGAATTATGAGGTGGCCAGGCAGTGTGTGGAGGAACTGGCCCTTTACCTCAAGCCCCTCAGTAACAACCGAGGTACTAAAACATTTTCATCTGTTGATGCTGTCGCTATTTTTTATATTTTCCTCTAAAGTTCAGAGAAATGCTCATGCGTTGCTGTTACAAGTACTTTATTGTTTTAAAATTGTATTATCTGTCGAAAAAGATAGCACACTTCTTAGATGCAATGTATAAATTCAATGTCCCAACGACAAAATTGAATGTAGTTTTTTTTAATGTGATGGCTAGTAAAGGTGGTCAAGGAAAGAAATAACATAATTACTGCTGTAATCTTCAATAATAATCCTAAATATATATATGTTTTGTAAATTAAGCATAAGCGGTGTCTCTAAAGGTTTTCTAAACATCTATCAAACACCTAAATGATACAGAGGATGGATAAATTTAGGAATAAATTCGGAATTATGTTTCTTCTTTATGGTTGTTGGTGATTACCTGGATATTGACAATGTTCAAAATATTGTTAAGACTAAATTAACAAATTAAGTGTATTTTTTTTTTTTTTTACAAAGTAGGACAAATGGATTCTGTTGCTTTCTTTTGGAAGAAATGTACAGGTTTCTGTATTTAAGTAGCTCTCCTTACATAGTCATGTGGACATCTTAACTGGATAAAACTTAATATTCTGGAGTTCAATTTTTCTTAATTTTACTACAAATCAGACACAAATAATTCCACACCGACACAAGTTGAGCTGCAGATGGTGTGTCAAGTTACTTTGTCACCATGTTAGCAGTGGTTGTGAAGTACAGTGTAGCAGGAACTCAGGAAGAAAAATCATCAAAAAAATATTTTTGCATTGTCACAGTCATAAATAGAATTATGGAGGGTACCTTTGAGGGAAATAGTTTTTGTTTACAGAGTCATTGGTCGGGTTAATGATTGAGCATAAGAATGTCTAGTAAAGGAGGAAATGTTTGTTGTTGATTGAAGGTTTGATAGATTGTCTCATGTTATTCTTATGTGAATATAGTAACATAAATCCTGAAAATTAATAATTTGCTTTGACAAAATAAAAATTGTAAAACTATAGAATTACCCCTGTATTCTTTTAAAGTGTTAAAAAAACTAAATGGGAGAATATTAAATTGGTTATAAAGAAGATGGTTTATCCCGAGAAATGATAAAACAATAAAACCTTTTTATGGGTAGGAAACTTAAAAAGGATAAATTAAGAAACATCAATGGAACTGTTGAAAGCAAAATATGTAATTGAACATTTTACTATTTTCTTGTTGTCTACATTTTCCTTTTGTTTTCATTTATCCTGTGACTCAAATTCATCAATCCAACATGTAAACTCAAGTTTGTTAAATTGAAATGATCAAAACATCAGTGTCCCGTCTCCTTCATGTCACTAAACCAATCCTCCTTTTCAGAAATGATGAGCGTTAAGGAACCATTCAGAAATACTTAGACGTGTTATTATTATTATTATTAACTGCTCTGGCCAAATGCAGCACATATAATTCAGCATTTGGCCCATTAGTGTGTTTAGTTAGAACTCATTATATTAATATATATACTCATTTAAATGTTACCATTAAAAAATGTACAATATTTAGTTGTTTTGTGAAAGAAGTCAATTGTGTTTTTTTTTTAATACAGAAATGATCAAAAGTGGGGAATTAATAATTAGATAATTGGTCTGTTAAAGTAAATAAATGAATTTTGTACTTTTGAAACAAAAAAAATATTATTTAGTTCAAGCATTATGAAGTCGATGTTAGTTCCAATGACCCCTGACAAGAAGGTTTCTACTATTAGACTGAGCTGGGTTCATGTTCTGTTGACATTTTTGTTCTCTCTCTGCCCGGGTGGTTTCACTATAGGTGCTCCACTCGTGCATGTCAAGTCTATTTTTGCATCTACTTAAGTTGAGACCGAGTTTTCTGTGCTGAACTGGTTTCTCATAGGTTTATTTTGGATCACATGCACTTTATGCTCCAGTCATTAACCTCACCTGCGATGCGTCTACAGGTGTGGGTCTGAGCAGTACAGCCCAAAGCATCCTGAGTCGACCCATGCAGAGGAAACTGGTAACTCTTGTCCACTGCCAGCTGGTGGAGGAAGAGGGCCGCGTCAGAGCCATGAGAGCTGCCCGTTCCCTTGGTGAACGAACTGTCACTGAACTCATCCTGCAGCACCAGAACCCACAGCAGCTTTCTTCCAACCTTTGGGCAGCTGTCCGTGCTCGAGGATGTCAGTTCTTAGGTCCAGGTAATTAAAAAAAACATCACCGACGTTTAAGATTTTTTTTCTCTCTCAAATCTTTTGTCACCTAACATGTTTGTTGTTGCTTTTTCCACCCATAGCAATGCAAGAGGAAGCGCTTAAGTTGGTCCTCCTTGCTTTAGAAGACGGTTCTGCTTTGTCCAGGAAAGTGTTGGTTCTCTTTGTGGTTCAGAGGCTGGAGCCACGCTTCCCTCAGGCCTCTAAAACTAGCATAGGCCATGTGGTGCAGCTCCTCTACAGGGCTTCCTGCTTTAAGGTGTGTTTCCTGTCAACTAAAAGAAATATCTATTTATTTTGGACAAATTTCCAAATCACCATTGAATGGTTTCTTTAGACGTTGAACAGCGTTGTCTATTTTGACTCTTTAGGTCACCAAACGTGATGAAGATTCGTCTTTGATGCAGCTGAAGGAAGAGTTTCGTACTTACGAGGCTCTAAGACGTGAGCATGACTCTCAGATCGTGCAGATTGCCATGGAAGGTGGATTACGCATAGCACCTGACCAGTGGTCTTCTCTGTTATATGGAGATCAATCTCACAAGTCTCACATGCAGTCTATAATAGATAAGGTACGCAACAATTTGATTCTGCATTCAGTTCAAGTCACAATACATCAAATGTTTTTTGTTTTGCAGCGTTTGTAATATTTCTTTCCATTGTATTTTCTGTGCTTTATTTAGCTGCAGACCCCAGCGTCTTTTGCCCAAAGTGTCCAAGAGTTGACAATTGCACTGCAGAGGACCGGAGACCCAGCCAACCTGAACAGGCTGCGGCCCCACTTGGAACTACTGGCAAACATTGACCCCAGTCCAGGTTAGAACCATTTTTCAGAAATACTTTTTTCTACACTGAAGCAAAGGCGTTACATTTCGTGGAAGTGCATTAGACTGAGTGGTTTCTAATTGATTTTTTTTTTTTTCTTAGATGCTCCTCCTCCTACGTGGGAGCAGCTTGAGAAAGGGTTGGTAGCTGTGAAAACAGTGGTACACGGGCTAGTTGACTTTATCCAGAACCACAGCAAGAAAGGAGCTGACCCTCAACAGGTCAGTGTTTTGGTGTTTGCACACTGCAAAAAATATTCTAAAGTTGTCTGATGGATTTTTGATCTAAAACGCCAAACACTATTAATGTTTAAATAGTAATGTCCTCTAAAGCGGGATGTAATCATTTAAATGTAATATATTCGTTGATGTTTTCCATGATCATCTCTGGGAAAACAGTTGAACAACATGTTGCATTGATTTTTGGAAGACAAACTCATTACTTCTGCTAAATATTTTTATAAACTATAAAGTTTGTCGGTTGTTGTCAAAAGCTCTTCTTAAAAATAATATTTTCTTCTAGTCGATGTCCAAAGTCATTTCTGGATGTCTTATCAAAATATTAATATAATTGAAGATTGATTTAATTGAACCAAATGTTGCCTTTTACTGATGAAACTGTTCTGTAGTGAAATATAGTATTTACAATCTGATATATAGCAAACTCTTGTAAATTATGAGATCTCCAACAGTGAAGTGTTACTGTCAAGTGTTTCCTTGTTTGCATGACAGGGGAAATTCTAGACATAGGAATACAGATCTTTCACTGTTGTAAAACCCCTCACTTATATCCTTTTCTGAAACAGAGGTGAATGTTTTCACACTTTTCTCTCATTAAACTTTTAAAGTTCAAACTTTTGTAGCAAAATAAGTCCAGTATTATAGAATGAAAGCAAATTCTTCTCACAAAGATTTAGATAAAGTTGGTGGGCTGAATGCATTCTTTGCAAGAGACAGCACGGAAGACGCTGTCAAAGTCAGCAGCCAATCAGGACACAGTACAGTTTGCTGTAAATCAAAACAAAAAAAAATAAAAATCAGCAAGACCAATGAAGGAGAACCACAATATAGTGAAGGAACACTGTCTTTAATATTGCAGTATTATTGTTTTTTCACAAAGAAGTTAAGATTCAGCAGTGACATGACACCGCTGCTCATTGGTTTGACTTGCTATATACGCTCATATTGAGGTCTAAAAAAACCTAATTTAAAAATATATATCTGTTTTTAATAGTAAACAAAAAGTGATGTTTATCGTTTCCTTCCAGCCTCCTCAGCACAGCAAATACAAGACCTACATGTGTCGTGACATGAAGCAGAAGGGAGGCTGTCCTCGTGGAGCCAGCTGCACCTTTGCTCATTCTCAGGAAGAACTGGAGAAGTGAGTCCGAGATGCTGCTACTGCAATAATGAGGCTTTATCCAACATTTACTGTTCTATTCCAAATCCTCCATCCGTCTTCTGTTATTAGGTATCGTAAAATGAATAAGCGTCTGGCAGCCCGCTCAGGTGTGCTTCTGCCAGATGAGGGGATCCCTCTGGAAGCAGGAGTGACCCGGAAACCCTCTCCCCTCACCAATGGCAGCGGGACACCAAATTTACCCCAACTTATCCCTCGTTGCACCGACACTGTCCCTTATAAGATTTTGACTGATTCCATCAAGATGGATGGAAGAGGTTCAAATGCCCCAGGATCACCACCGGATCCGTGAGTTATTATTTTAAAATAAAAAAAAAAAGACCATCTGTACTGATTTTCCTGTTATTACTTGAGAGGATGTAGAGATTTAAGTAATAATACATTTTATTTTTAAAGCGCCTTTCAAGCTACTCAAGGACACTGATATTTGAATATGCCAAAATGTATGTAAAAAAAAGGCTGATTTATTAAAATATTCTTCTAGCCTGGGCCATGGAGCAAAAAGTCACATGCCTATCCCACCTCATTCAATGGGCCACCCACGGATGCCAGCAGATCACCTCTCAACAGTAAAGCATATGTCTGTGGTACCCAGAAGTTCACCAGTGTATCCTCAACGACATCCTGACCTGTGCTATGACTCTCGCCCTCCACCTGCCTCTCAGTATGAGCCCCCTCAGTACCCCCCAGGTAAGTTATAAAATATGACTATTTATCTTGAAAAAAGACCCGACAACTGAATTAGAAGCATTTATTGTCATTGTAACAGCACAAGTACATTACAACGAATTACATAAATTGTAGAGGGGGAGATAGGGGGGAGGCAAAGTCCATAAGGGGATCAGCGGCGGCAAAAAATAAAGAAATGATGTGATGTTGACATTCACATTTTGTGGTTCACTTGTGTTGGTTAGATGCTAAGAACACCATCCAAGTTCTGCTCTTTTTGAAATATTATGTACTGACATTTTAACACACGTGTCTTGTTACCTCTTCTGCTGGGTTTACACTAAAGCTGTGTAAGAAAAAAAAATTACGTTAAAAAAAAAAAAACTTAACTGGTATGTATGCCAGAAATGTAGTCAGCTATGCACCTTTAGAGACTCACCTTGTGTAGCAAATACCTGTTCCTCCGCAAACAGGAAAATCTACAGCCAGCTTCTAATAAACAAAAGAAATAAAAAATAAAAACAGAGCTTAAAAACACTTGATGTGTGTTCTCAACATTAAATACTCCTAAAAATATTATATCTGTTAAAAACAAAGGACCTAATCTTTTCCTCTGGTGCTTTTAATAACAAAGACTAATAATTAATGGGAGCACCAAATGCATTTTGATTGCTTATATTTATTTGACATTTCTTTTCCACTTGAAATATTTAACTAGAAAAGAACTCTGATTGCAATTTAAAAATTGTGTGTGCATGCATGCTTGTGTGCATGCAAATAAGGAGTTAACAAGTGAAGTTCATTGTTTGCCAAAGATAAAGAATGAGGAACTCAAACCTTGTCTAAAGTTTAAAGAGATTATTCACAGAATAAAAGCTATGTTCAAAACAATGTTGCACTGCACGTGTTCCCATCAAACACAAGCGTTTCTTTAAAATAATCCAAATACCAGTGGATTAAACAAGTATTAGATTTAATATTCTAAGGAAAAGATAAATGTACATAAAGCTTGTGCCATTTTTCTTCTGTATTTTTTCACATTGATTAGTCCAAAAGCCACAAACGGCGTGCCACACTTATTTTTTGTTTTCTCATCATAACAAGATAGTGAATCTTATTATGATGAGAAAACATTTTTAGTTTCCTTGTCATAACAAGATAATGAATATACTGTAGTTTCCCTCTCTTTCTTTCCTGCACTGAGATGCCAAAACTTTACCTGGTTGAATCACAGACACCTGGGCCTCTGAGTGATGGGTGCCAGAGCTCTGGACATCTACGGCAAAACAAAGCAGTTTAAAAAAAAAAAAAAAAAGAACTGATCCATTTATATTTTACTGATTTAATTGTATCAACATTTTTTCTGAAAAGCTGCTTTTTTTTCTTGCGGATTGTATAAAAGTGAAAAAAGAATGTTAATCTTTACAACACAAAAAGTAAACAACAGCTCAAGATCGAGTTAGGCTGAGTGGCTGTTAGGGTCCGCTAATGTCCGGAGCCTGGTGAATACATCATTCAGAGATGTTCGTCGGCCGTGGGTTCTGTCAATCAACCTGTTTGTTCAGGGGTTTTAGGGAAATAAAGGGAGGGACAGAATGAAGGCGGTTGGGGAACGTACATCCACTACTAAATGAAAAAATTAGCTAAAAACAACTTTTGTGGAGTGTTTTCTGCTGCTATTTTTGCTGTTAACCACTAAATAAAGAGGCTTAAAACAAGTGAAGTCTGTGCCTCTCAGTGCGGAACAGAAGAGAAGGATGCTACAGCATATTCTTTATCTTTATTAAAAAAAAATAAATAAATAAGCAGGGAATCCCGTTTTCAGCTTTTTTAGAATATTATTGGCAATTGAAAAAACATTAAATGAGATTTGGTGATTTTTGCATAAACCTGTGTAAAGTTAGGAATGTGTGTTTGAAATCACAGTTTTAAATACTACCCTGAATTGTGTAGCTTCTACATACAAATACTCTGACCTGTTTGTTATTTCATGTTTATGGATTTTAAAAAAATTGTTACTAGATGCTGTATACATTTTTTAAACATACCTGCCAACTTTATGTTCTGGAAACCCCTTTTGTCTTGAAGAAGCAGACTTATCTGCGATTTTAAGTTGTTTTTGTGTCTAGAAATGTGATTTTTAAAATGAACTGCCGTCTCTCTTCAGGTTACCCATACCAACCATCGCCCCAGTATGTTCATGGGGAGTTCATGCGTAACCCTCCTCCCCCGAGTGAGTCAGGACTGCCTTACCAAGACCCCTATGCTAACTACAACCACCAAGAGCATAACTACCAGGCCCCTCACTCCAGCCAGCATTTCCCGTATCCCCACCCTCCCTATGACAGAAATCCCCCCGGCTCCTACAGCCGCCCACCACAACCCCCACAGCCTTATCCGTCTCAGAGGGACGACCATGTCAGAATTCAGAGTCCAGTTCCTCTAGACGGTCCCCCGCCCACCACAGGAGGACATGTTGCCTCCCTCTACCACCAAGAGACGAGTGCCCGCGATCGCTACCCACCAGACGGCTACTATGCAGCAGGAGCCCAGCCTCCAACAATGAGGCCTTTTGTCAAGGTGAAGCCTCTTTATCTCTTGTCATTTAATAGTATTTACAAACCAAACTACAGCACAGTTGTCATGTTTCTGCTTTTGTGTCTTCAGCCGTCACAGCCCAGCCTTGACTACCTGCATCAACGTCGGCGGGAGCTGCTATCACAGCTTGAGGAAAGGAAAGTCATCTCGCCGCCGCCATTTGCCCCCTCGCCCACTCTCTCCCACACCTTTCCTAGTGATTACCCCTCTGAGGTAGGTACAATTTCAGATAATAACTTCAGTTTAATATTCACTAATTATGCTTTTGTGACATATAAATGTTTGTTGTTTCTCTTTGTGTTTGCAGTGTTTGCACGGTGATGATGGCTCCAAACCGATGATGAAATTCAGAGAGCCTGACTATGCGGGCCAGTACTCCCCTTGGTCTTGTGAAACGATTGGTTCATACATTGGTACAAAGGATGCCAAACCCAAAGATGTTATGGTTTCTGTTCCTATTGACATGATGGTAAGAACTGATACAGAATTAAATTCTGCCATTGTCAACATCAGAGATGAAAAATATGACATCTTTGATGAGTATTTCAGTTTTGATGCTAGTTAGAATGTATCTTTTACACTCTGACATGCTCTCTCCCTCTTTAGACCTCCGCACATTAACCTCTTCTGTTTGTATCGCTCCTCTCCTTTGTCAGAATGTGGACGCAAAGGGTTCAAGAGATTTATCGTTGGACGTTCCACGGAGGGGCACAGAAGTAAAGGACGACGACCCTATTATCCCGTTTGGACCCCAGCCCACTGTGTCGCGCTTTGGTGCCATCTCTCGCACTTCAAAGACAGGCTACCAGACCAATTTCCCTGTGCAGACCATGGCCTCCGCCCCTCAGAACCCCAGCTCTAAACACATGGCTATGCCAGGTAAGTCAGTGTGAATTATAGATGTTGTTGACTAAGAAACATCGTTAGTGGCACTTTGGTTGTTGTGGTTTCGACGGCTCGCCGCCACCATATTCTCCATGAAGGAAAACCCTGTTTAGATGTAGATTCCTTAAGGTTTTCTTGCTCTGTGTTTACATTGCAAGCATTACAGCGCAGGTGTGAAGCGGGAACGGTCCAGCTACAGCAGATGGCTCACATTGGCTACTGGATGGCTGCAGGCTCTGCTGCTGACCTCCCGAAACTCAAAGGTTTACATGATGACCTATGGAGAGAAAATAGACTAAGTCTTATTTGTGCATGCATAATTCTTGATTTGTAACTCATATAATACGTTTCGTGCATTAGTAAAAAAGTGATAGTCTGCAGTGGGATTTCCTCTCGCATCAGAGCTGTAATACTAGCCGTGGAAGCCCAGGGCTAGATAAATAGGATTTGACTACTGAGATTCTTGGATAGATACATTGTTGGATAACTACCGTATTTTCTGGACTATAAGCCGCTACTTTTTTCCTAGGTGTTAAATCATGCGGCTTATACAAAGGTGCGGCTATTCTGTGGATTGTTCTTCCACTGTTAGGGGAGTTCTAACCGGAATTTGAGTCAAAAGCAAGATAGACAAAAAAATCAATGCAAATCAGAAAAGCCAACGCCACTTTTTCTTTAGCAGATAGAACACTCGTGACAAATTATTAACTGGCAATTGTTTTTAAAATCTTTCTTCATTGTGGAAATCACACAAAGAAGTTTGTGTGGTTGACATTTTAAGTCAAAAGATATGGAGCTTGCTATCTAGGAAAGAAACCGCACTGCTGCACACAAGCTTAGCATCAATGAATCTATGGATAGATGTGCATACATGTACATTTAAAATACAAAATTGGTATAGTAATTATCTTATTTTTCAACATAGATATCTGTGGCTTATAGCCCAGTGCGGCTTGTATTTCTTTTTTTTTTCTTTCTTTTTTAAACTGAGCAGGTGCGGCTTATATACAGGTGCGCCTTATAGTCCAGAAAATACGGTAATCAATGTAGTTGTTTCTGAGTCTATTGGATTCTAGTAAAACTAAAAAATGTATTTATTTTAAAAGACTGAAACCTGCATTCCAAACACATCTTAAAGACCCACTTCAATGAAAATTGTGCTTTTGGCATTTTTAAAATGTTCTCTGAACCTTTTTACTGATGGAGGACGTATATAAAGGAATTCAAGCTTAAAATTGCATTTGAGTGTTTATTCAGGTCACAGTGATTCAGGAGCTGAAGAAATCTGCAGTTAAATAAAGCTTCTTGTTGTTAGGTACAAACTACAATCAGCAGACCACAAGCTCCCCACTCTGCTTCATTCCAGTGAATCCACTTCAGACAATAGATGCATTAACGTCCATTAAAGTCTTTTCCTCGTCTGAGCTGGTTCAAAACTGTATGTGTGGAAATCTTCAATGTCGTTCACCATTTTTGTTTCTCCACTAGTGTTAGCTGGGTGCAGTGAAGGTCTGTAAGCTAGTGGGCCTTCATGTAAACAAAAAATAATGGGAAATGAGCTCACTCCCCACCAACGATTCCGCCCACACTTTTGAGAGGAATTTCTGACAAACTACTGCCACTCTGCAGAAACTGTCCTGGAAAATGACAGAAGTTCTTTGATTTTCCTTAAAAATATGTTTTTTTAAAGACCACCGGGAACAATTTTGCAATAGATCAAAAAATGATTGGAGGGGGACTTAACTTGTTGCTCCAAAAAACCCCATTGCTTCTGGTAATATCAAACTGAGGAGGTGTTTTTTATTGTTATTTATTCTTTTTTTTTTTTTTCGTTAAACTAAAAACTGCTATTAAAAAGTTTGACGTATATAAACAATTTTGATATTTGCGGTAAGTTTTCCTCCTGGATTTCTGTAGTGAGTTTTGGAGGAGGTTCCGCTCTCTGAAAATATGACTTTTTCCTGAACAAACTTCTCATTCCTTTCATTTTACTGCTTTGCTGTCAGCAGAATACTCATATGGAAGTCATGGCGCATGGAGTGGGCCTTCATACCCCCCTCAACAAACCCCCTCCTCTCAGGGACATTTCAGTGACCGGTGAGTCTGCTGTTTCTTTCTGTTATTACTAGTTTCTTCAATAGTTTTGTTAACAAACACGTTGAACTTTAAAAGCGATTTTTAAAAATTTTTTTTTTTTTGTTGCATTTTCCTGACAGCCTTGCCCCTGACAGAGAACAGTTAAAGATTGAACTGCAGCAGGTTAACCAGCAGATCACCCAACAGACTCAGTTGCACAATATGGAGGTGTGTAAATCTTTGCAACACAAAAAGTAAACAACAGCTAAAGAAGTTTGACCATTTTTAGGAAACAAATTTGGAAAATGTTTGGAAAAAAATTGTCAAATTCCAAGGGTTGTTTTTATATGTAGAATCAAAAAATATTAAAATATTGGCTTTTTTTTTTTTTTTTTTCATCACCCATTTCATTTTCCTTCCAGGCTGCCAGTAACTCTCTACTCATGCAGAGGGAAGCTAGTGCATTGGCAGGTCAGAATGCACAGCCCAGCCAGGGCCAGACAGCAATGCCTACACAACAGCAACAGCCCAAGTGGCCAGCAGGGGGTGCTAGTGCAGCGGCAGTCTCCAGTGAACAGCTCAGCTTGGAGCTCCACCAAGTGGAGAGGGAAATTGGCAAGAGAACCCGTGAGATGGCTATGGTAGGAGGAGCCTGTCGAGCAAATTCAAGCTTTGTTAAAAAGGAAAATTGCTAATAGTTATATTTGTCTAACTAAAAAAAAAAAACAAGCAGGAAAACCAAGTAAGCCATGATGTTCAACAGTACAAGATAAAGCCTGCAGAGAACGGACAACCAGAGCACAAGACTCAGCTGGAGGATATTTCCCTGGGTCTTGGGTAGGTGTAAATATCTTTTTTGATGCTTTTTTCATATCTTTCCTTGTCCTGACGTTTCTCTCCTCCGAATTCAGCGAGGTGTCCAATGGTTCCAGCAATCTGCAAGAAAGTGCAATGGGCGGGTCCATGCTGTCGCTGACAAACAAGGCTTCTGCTTTGAGCCTGTGTTCCGATCCAGACGCTGCTGGTTCCGAAATGCAGAAAAATGGTGTCCATTCATGCTCTTAAGAAGTACTCATCTCCACACACATGCAGATTTTATGAATACACAAAACGTTAAGTCAATTAAAAAGCAGGACACACAACCGTTCTATTTAGAAGATGAGCAGTATCTGCCGTGAAGAATTTTCTTTTTTTTTGTTCTGTGAATGAGCTTTTTTTAATGACTTTCCTTGCCTGGAAACCAGAGCATATGATAACATTTGTGTATGTTATTTTTTCTTTAATTGTTTTGTATTGGGATTAGATCAGCAAAGCTTTGCGATTGATATACAAGAAGAGAAAAAAATGATGGTGATGTTGACAGTGTTTTGTTAAAGTAGAAACGGCCATTGCATTTTTGAAACACAAAGTATTAGTCTGCACTTGTTCGGTTTGGTTTAGACGCTTTCCTGTGAGTGACCAGTTAAATGTAGCAATTCACACGTTAACTAGCATTGTCCTGTCACACACTCGGAGGAACGGTCACATGATCTACAAAGGTATTCTAGGAATGAACAGACATCTATGGCTGGGTACTCGCCCCCAAAATCGTTAAGAGGTTCTCCAGAGGTAGATTTCTGAGGAGGGAAACATCATTCAGACTGTACCACTTACATGTTTTTTTGGGGGGGGAATCTTAAAGGTTGTACTTTGTTATTCCTCCCATGCAAAATCTTTTAATTATTCCTGCATTTTTATAAAAAGACAATATCTGTTCTTATTTAGGACATTAAATGAAAGCATTCTGTTTTAAAGATTGCGGCAAAAACAATAAAATGCCATCTTAATAGGTTTTTTTTTTTTTTTTTTTTTTGTAAAAGAATTCTTTGAGCTCAGGTGGAGCACTCTGCTAGTCTGTAGTTGAATTCCTCACCCCTCGGCAGGTCACGCGTCCTCGGGCAATGCACTGAATTTCACTAACCCTCAATGTTAGAAAAAAAGAACACTGAATTAGTTTAAAGAAAAAGAAGTGCCTCATGCAAAAAAATATGAAATTAAAAACTTTTTTAATAGGTCATCAAAAGCTTCAATATCTTAAATTTCTTGTTTTCACCTGTTTTCCTCCATGTGCTACATTTAAATCCTCACTTTATTAAAGGATTTTTACATTTTTGTTTACTAAATGTGCGTTTTCAGGGTCAAAAATCTTTGCTTCAATAGTCGATCATTTCCCTCCTCAGAGCGTCTAATCTGGCCACATGAAAAGCCTCCCCATTGGGATCATCTTGTCATATGTTCTCCTAACTTCTATGAAGTTGCCTTTATTGGTGTTGCGTTGTTTAAAACTTCATATTTTTTTTTTGTCTTGTGTTTTACATGATTAAGATTTTGGGCGGTGCAGATAACCACATTCAAGGTAAACGCATCTTTTTCTATGTTTGCAGCAGGAAAAAAGGAAAAAAAAAAGACCCAGATCTTCAGAGCTTCGTACGTTTATAACAGATTTATTGCAGTTCTTTAAATGTCAAATCCATTAATTTATACAAAACTGTTTTGTGTTTTTTTTTGTAACGTGCTGTCACCATCACCATCATTACTTATTCCTCTTTCTCCATTAAATATAAATTGTTTACTGCCGATGCTCAACATGGAGCTCTTTGCCTTTTTGTAAACAGTTAGAAACCTGCTGAGAGCGAGGGAGTCCTTGTGATTAAACGGTTAAAAGACGGACTCTGTAATTTGGTCAAACAAGGGGCCCTTAGAAACTGACTTTTTTAAAAAAAAATATATATATATAAACCCCCATTAACCAATGAACACATTTTAATAGACACAAATCTTTTTGTGTTTATTGTGCTCATGGGTTCTTGATGGGAGCCAACTTTTCAGCATCACGATGGCAAATTTTTACCTTTTTTTTTCCCCGTCTACTCTTAAAGCCTTTGGCTGCTCTTGCTACATTTTTTTTAGGTACACAGCTCACTTATACATACAAGTATGTATTCATACATTAATATACTAAAGCACTATTAACGTGCCACCTCTTACTCTACTTGCTCAGCATTTATATTAAATGATCTCTACTTAGAATCGTTTTTTTTTTTGTTTCTTTTTTTGCCGTGTGCGTGTTTGTATTCTGTCCAGTGGTTGCCAGCACAGACTTTATCCTTTTCAAGATGAAGGACCTCTGTGTTTATTGATGGTTGTTCACTTAATCTTTTGTGTTCAAACAAAGATGTTCTTTATAGGCTATGATTTCAAAGACGACAAAAATCTGTAACTTCAGAAAAATTAAATGGAAATATCTTGTGTGTGCTAGACTATTGTAGAAATTGTACCCTGATTCAGCTTTCTTTCTTTTTTTTTTTTTTTTCGTTTTTCTTAACTCCCTTGAAAGTGTGCTGTACCAGTTGATAGTGTTGAGGATATAAAACAGTGTTGGGGGTTGCCACTCACTGCCTCAAAAAAGGAAAGGAAAAAAAATCTGCCCAAGGCCTTTTTAGTGCTTTATTCCATGGTAACTGGTTTTGGAGTGTAAAATCCCACAAATCCAAACGTGGATTCCGAATAGTAATAAGTACGAGTTGCATAGATGGACTCAAAAAGATCACCGTCTTGTCCTCCTTTCAAAAAGTCCAAAACATAACTGAAATGGCAACAATACTTTTTTTTTTTTGGGTAAATTTTTGTTCTCTGCTTGTTTTGCAACAGTTGAGTGAATTCACTGACCTGCAAGTCTTAATGCATCGTCAGATTTTATTCAACAGCTTTAAGAGTGACTTGAGTGAGGTAAACGGCTTAAGGTGTTTTTTTATTTTCTCTTATTTTGATAGGTAGTTGCTTAAAATGATTCTACCAAAACTTACCATAAAATATAATTTAAGGAATAGGGCTTTACTATAAATTGGCTAAATTAATTTATGATAATTTAAATACGAGTCAACCCCAACTACAGAAAAGCTGATTACACGTCCCAAGTACTAAAATTTCTTTAGGAACGTTAAACTAGCTGTGTGAAGAGAGTGTGATCTTTAATTAAACCAGGTTCTAATGACCTCAGAAGGATTACTATCTACCTGCTTAGAAAGGTTCAAAAGCTGTGTACAATAGTGCATAGAAATACCTTTAGCACAGGGTCATGGGAAGTTATACACACATCGTTTTGGTTCTTAAAAAAAGATAGAAAGACGTACTTTAATTTCCACAGGGCTGCATGGCGTCAATGAGAAAAAGGATCTGTATTCCAGTCTTGTTTGTTTCTGAGTGGAACTGCAGCCGACACCTCTTCCCCCCCTCACCTTTGACCACTGACCTCTGTTACTGCTGTTTAAGGCTCACAACGTTTTCCCAGACTTCCTGGGGAAAATTCACAAATGGCTTTTTATATGATGAATCCCTTGTAAAATATCTCTTAAATTAAGGTACAGGTTTGATTTCAACAAGAAAAAAAAAAGTTTTATATGTATATTATACTCCATTAAGGAATGTCTAGAATTATCTTCCTCCAATGTGGATGTAGCCATTATAATGCCATTTTATGACTTTGTAAGAGAATTCACTGTGTGAAAATTGGTTTGCATTTTTGTATAATACAATCTGCTTTTTTGTTTTGTTTGATATGAGAGGGAGGTCAAACTGGATGTTTTATTAGAGGAAAAAAAGATCCTGTTAAATTGAGTAAACACAATGTAAAGTATGTGCAACAGTGATTCTAAGCTGAGGGAAAAGAATAAATGATATTGCTAACTCTTGAGTGTTGTCTTTCAATTTGTGTCACTTTTTTGCCTATAGGAGCTGCATTACCACATATAAAAAACAAATTCATTTCACTTTTATTATGAAGTTTATATTTTTGAAGTAGATTAATGCAAAAATTCATACATTACATAATTCAAATTCATACATTTCTACTTATTTTGCGATCAGAAAAAAGTTCAAATAGATAAAAGACTTGGATTATTTGTATTTTGTTATTTGGTTCCAGTTTTTTTTTATTTTATTTTTTAATAAACACTAATGTTAAAGGCAGTTTCTCGTTATGCAAAAAAAAAAAAAGTAAAACCAAAAGTGCTTTGTGGAATATCCATCTTCAAATCCCACTAAATCCCTTTTGGGGTACAGGGGTGCTGGAGCCTATCCCTACTACTGATGGGTGAAGGCAGAGTTCACCCAGAAGAGGTCGCCTCTCCATCGCAAGGCCGCAAAACATTCCCAACTGGCACATTTTTAGAAAACATGCACAGCATTTACAGAAAGAATCCAGCTGGGACTTGAACCAAGGCCTTCTAGCTGTGAGGTGAAAGTGCTAACCACTACACCACAGCCTGATTAGTACAACAGACAAATACAATATGGGAATAATCACAACATAGGGCTGGGTATCAATTATAATTTCCAGAATTTATTATATTCAACTTACAAAAGCCATTCGATTCAATTTTTTTTTTTTTATTCTTTTGATTCTTCAATTCTATTCAATTTTAAGTTTACACATTTATTTAGAAATACATTAATAATCCACTATTTTTCATATATTTATATGAATCTGATGCAGTTGGCATACTGTAAAATGTATTAGAGAAATAATGAGATTCTTATCAGTGTAAAGTGTTGCATGGATTCTAAAAAGGAGAAATTCTAACAAAAATGTTCAGATCATTAACATTGTAAACGGTGTTCTGCTTCTCCAGGAAGGTGTTTCAGTTTGGCCACTAGGCGGCAATTGCGCAATAGAATTACACTGTATTCCAGAGGAAGAAGACAGTATAAGCAAAAAATGATGTTTTAGACCACAAAAACTTCAAAAAAAGTTTGGAAAATTCCTACCTGTGAGTTTATAAAGATGTTCATTTAGTCAGCAATGTATTTGGGTCTACCAAGCGTTAGCATTAGCCATCCTATGGGAAATTCCATTAAACGTTAGCATCGCGCTAGTGGACTTTAGCTAGCAATTTATATGCTAAATCAATTTATGTTTTATGAATTGATTATTGATCTGTTAAGCTTCAATAGATTCAAATTGATTAATCAATTTTTATCAGTCCAGACCTATCACATTCTGTTGTTAGAGTTTTAAAAACTTAATTCCTTCTACATCTAATTAGATCAGTTATATTTTCAGACTAAAAGAAGGTTCCAGAGCAGTCTTCACACTTCTCATTTCACATTAGTTGGATCCCAAGAGACGCGTCTTCCATCATGCATGCTCCTTAAAGCAACCATGTCAGTCTCTTCCAGCTGAAAGTCAAATACCTGTGAAATAGAAGACCAAAGTAATTAGAGTACTTGAAAAATAAGAAAAAACTTGTTTTATTCAAATTTGTTAAAAGTTGCTTTCCATAGCTTTTCTTTTTGACTCAATGGCATTACTTCTATTTATTTGTTTTCACGTGTAAACTGCATTTAACAAAAAACTGATCTCTACCAATTAAGTTGAGAATTCTTCAGTTTTAAAGTGTGGCAGTGCAAAAAAACAACGACCATTTCTGAAATGAAAACAGAAAAAGTTGACTCACTTGAAAATTTTCTTGTACCCTTTTTTTTTTGGTAGACTTTGGTATTGTGACGACTCCATTCTGACGGAAACGTAGAACCAAAGACAAAGGCGTTTAAAGGTATTTTCAAGAATGTTCAATGGAACTACATTGATGCACAGCTACCTGAATGCTCCAGCGGATGCAGATCTGAGCTGGCGTTCGCCTGTACTTAAGCGCGATTTGATGAACAGCGGGATCGCTGAGAATCTGACCCTTTGCCAGAGGACTATAACCCTCAAACACAATCCCTTTCTCAGCACAGTACTCCATCAGAGTTGTGGGCTGCTGGTACGGATGATACTCCACCTGACAAGTCAGCACAACCACCAATATTTTAAGGGTAGGAGCACAAGGTCAAGGTTACCAACATCATTTTTTGATAAGTTACAATTAGATTGGGTGTTTTTGTATCCATAAAATAGTCCAAGTTTTACAATACGTGTTCAGACGGGGAAAAAAAAGGCTTATTTCAGAGGAACATTTTCCCAATAAAGCATCCCACTGATCTTTCTAAAAATAGTTTTTGCACAAAGTTTTTACTGCTATGATCCAAGCTACTTACTTTATTTATAAAATCTACAGTATTTGTCACCAATATTGTAGAAAAACATAATTCTCATTGGTGTTTGAACCAATTAGATGGGACATTTGGCCCAAACTGGCACATTTTAAGAAAAATAATGCATTTGAATAAATAGAAGTAAAAATATAAACATACCTGGTTAACATGTGGCATCACACTACAGTCTTCTTTTAACTGCTCAAGGTGGTTGATCAGAAAGTTGCTCACTCCAATACTACGACAAACACCTATGATGACAAAAATGTATGAATTTATGAAACACTTGATGCATCTGTGACTATCAAACTGGAGATGAATTATATATCTATTTTGGAGTTTTAATTGATTTTAATAAAGATTAAGTTTGTGTGACATCTTTGACTTATTTTAAAAGCAGTCAAAGCTAATGTTTCACTAAGTCATAAGTTACCTTCCTTGTAAAGTTCCTCCAAAGCTCTCCAGGTCTCAGCTCTCACTTCTCTGTTGGAGCCTCCTTGATTTATCGCCTCTGGCCAGTGCATCAGGTAGAGATCTAAAAAAGAAACAAGGGATTAACGTTTTGAGATGACTTCTTATTTTTTAAGGCTAAAATGTCTAATTTCCCAGTGTAAACAGAATCATATGTGATAGAAATACCAAAATATTCAACTCCCATCTGTGTGCATGAGTCCAGACAAGCTTCTCTGGCAGCTCTGTATCCATAGTCTCCAGGCCAGAGTTTATTCGTAAGCCACAGTTGACTTCGATCTAGTCCACTTTCTTTAATGGCTTTGCCCAGATCCCCCTCACAGCCGTAGCGCTTTGCGGTGTCAATGTGCCGAACGCCACATTCAGTAAGTGCATAAACAATGGCATCATGGGAATATCCACCATCATGGGACGTCCCTGAAAAACAGATTAAATACATACATGAGATCATATATTCACTTAAAGCTATATTTTAACAGAAAGTCCACTAATGCAACTCAATATTTGATAAGTCATCAGATGTTTCCTCCAATGTTTTGGATAAAAAATAAAAACAACATGCAACAAACTTTAAAACACATTTTCTAATTAATGCAAGGACTCACAATTTTAAATGTGAAGCTTTTATATCAAACTTTAATCATTATATGTCTTGGTTTACGGCAGATTATTAACACTCAATTAAATAATTTGTACACTTCCGGTGATTCTAAAAACATTGGTTTTCAAAATAAAACTCACCTAATCCAAGTATTGGGATCTGCAAACCGTTGTAAAGCGGGATTGTAGAACATCTTAATTCCGGAACTAAAGGCATATTATCTGTTCGCAGATGATCATAAAAGACGGATTAAGAAAAGAGATAATATTTTACTATTTTTTCAACAGAAACTCGCATGAAATTCTGCTAAAGTAGCATTGTTTAACTTACTTTGTATTTTTGGTGGACAAGGACACTTTTTAGACTCTACTTTCTGAATTCGGGTCTGCTCCTTTCACAACCTGAATAGAAATAAATGAGAAACGTTTTTAGAAAAAAGGAAGTATATCATTTGATTTTAACTTTCAGTTTTGCTTAATGGTGCCTCACGTGATGTGTGTTTGGAAAAGCCGCATAAAGTTAATACATTGTTATCGCAGTAGCCGCAATGACCACCAGGGTTATTTGCTTTTATATGAAATTTAAAAAAATCATAATAAAAACATGAAACTAAAGAAATATACTGAGTTACATTTTGTTTTCGTAAAACTGAACACAAACAGGCGCGAGGGTTATGCCGAGCCAGAAGGAAGGGCATGAGGAAATGAGGAACAACCGTTGCTGTCCAATCACATTTCAGGAAGTAAGATTCAGGCCCGCCTCTTTTTTCCTTTTTTTTTTTTTTTTTTTTTTTCCGTTTTATTGATTTAACTTGTAGCATAAAAAATACAAATAAAATGGAGCTTAACGAATTTAAAATATTATAATGTTGATAAACAAGTTTAGGTTTCATTAAAACAGAAACATAAAAAAAGAAGGAAATAAACACAAACTTTATTTATTTGTATAACTCCTTCGATTCAAAAGAAAATAAAAGCTCTTATCATAAAATAAAAATAAAATACATTAAAAACACCGTGTGTTAAAAATACACGCAAGGAAAAAGTAAAATTAAGGAAAATAAAGGGGAAAACTCCATAAAAAACGTCAGCTGTGACGCCACGTTTACGTGACCAACATGGCGTCCGTGTAGCGAACTGGGATGTCAACATTGAACACAAAATGAGGTAAGTTATTTAAAAAAAAGGTAAAGGAACGTTAACAATAATAATTATTATATTTTACAGAAGGAGTAAGATTTTATCCCACAAAAACGAGTTTAAAAAATGACAAAGTATTTAGTTTAAATATAAACTAATAAAAAAGAATGTGAAAACTGCTCGACTTTAATCCTAATTTTTTGTTTTAGAATTGTGTTCTTGCGAATTTAACATAATTAAGACAAAACTTTAGATTTTGGTGCAAACAAGCCTCGCATGGATGGAAGCTGTGCTTCTCCTCCTCATGCAGGTTTTCCCGTTGCTCCTTCGGGATTCGGCCAAAGTTTGTGGTTTTCCCCATTCTCCTCATCCTCTTGGTGGGAGCTGCCTTGACATCCCTGCTTCCACCAGCTGAGGACCATGGAGGCGCTGGGGTTCTCCTGCGCAGGGCCACGCCGCAGAACAAGCCGGAGCCTGCACTGGAGGAGAAGTTCACCATCATCATCCAGACTTACAACCGCACAGATATTCTGCTCAAACTCCTGAACCATTACCAGGCTGTGCCTCATCTTCAGCGCATCGTCATCATTTGGAACAACGTTGGCGAGCAGACTCCAGAAAAGTTATGGGACTCCTTGGGTCCTCATCCGGTACCCGTCGTCTTTAAAGAACAGAAAATCAATCGGATGCGGAACCGACTGCAGCCATTCTCTGAAATTGATACTGATGGTTAGTAAATGCAACTCACCTTTTATATATTTTGATTTTCCTAAAAAGTCTAAATGTTTTTGAGTTGTTTTTATTTTAATCCTCTAGCTGTTTTGATGCTGGATGATGACACACTCATCAGTGTTCCTGACATCAGTTTTGCTTTCTCCGTCTGGAAGGTAAACCTTTTTTCTGTCACCAAACGACATTTATGTCTAACATATATGCTCTTATTCTGTGTGATAGTTCCTCTGCAACACACACCTTTGATCTGAAGGATAAACCATGAATATTTGCTATTTTCCAGCAATTTACAGACCAAATTGTTGGTTTTGTCCCACGAAAACATGTCTCCACACCAGCTGGAATTTATAGTTACGGCAGCTTTGAGCTGCAAGATCCGGAAACATCCGGAGGAGACAAGTGAGTTATTTTAAATAAAATCGTTTACAGTCTCTTACCAGCTTGACAAATGATGATATGCACTCATTGCAGGTACTCCATGGTTTTAATCGGTGCCGCCTTCTTCCACCGTCAGTACCTGAAGCTCTTCCAGGACCAACCTCAAGAAGTCCATTCTCTGGTGGACCAAACCCAGAACTGTGATGACATTGCTCTGAACTTTGTCGTAGCCTTGCACTTAAGGAAACAGTCAAAGGTGAGCGTTAGACCCTCTGGGGTTTTCGTCAAACCTGTAGACCTTCGTAACCTGGAGAAAGATGCTAACAGTGGATATCAGGGAATGTGGCACCGTCCTGAACACCTTCTCCAGAGGTCCTACTGTCTGAACAGGCTGACGCACATTTATGGCGTCATGCCTCTCCACTACTCCAACATAATGGTGTCTCAGATGGGTTTTCCAAGCTATGCCAACCATAAGAGTAGAGGCTGAGGAGTTTCCTTCTTGCAGATTCTGAATAGATAAAACAGCTGAAGATGAACAAGCTGGTAAGTTCATTTGTGTTACTTTGTGATCAGCTGGCGTATCAAAGATGGTGACCCCTGAGGAGCAACTTGATGTTCTTAAAATGTGAATGTTTTAAGGACAAACTTGAGCAAAAACATTGGCTGTTACATTTTTGAAAATCTTGTTCCAGGTGTTTCTGTTTAATGAACCCGAATCTTTTTTTTTTTTTTTTTTTCCAAAGATGTGTTAGTTTATAGAAGAGAAATCTCAAACCTCCTAAAAAAAAAATCCACCTTTCATTTTGTTTGAGTAGTTAAGAACATTTTAAATGATAAGCAAGCAAAAATATGTGTTGCCAATTTTAAATGCTGACTTTTAGAATTATCATGTGACTGAATTAAAGTTAGAGAGTTTTTGTAAGTTTGTGGTGAATAAAAATAAAGAAAAACAAAATACGTTTTTTTTTATATATTGATAAAATGTGAACAAAAGCTCAAAATGAAAATTTAAATAAAGACAAAGTGCAGAAGATTTGTTTTAAACTAAATAATCTAATTTCCAAAAATGCATTTTTTTTGCCTAAACACACTTGCTTCTGTGTGATCAAAGCGGTTTCTATGGTCTTCCTTTCTCGTCCAGTAGAACTCTAACAAACTAATAACAATTATTTCTCTTTTCATTAAAGTACATTTATTGTGTAAATAGTCCAGAGACATGAATCTGTTTCATTTTCCATGGAAAAGGCCTTTGTGTAATTCTAAAATCCAAACTTTTTTTCTGTTTTTGGTGACTATGTTTTCAACTTCTGGTAGTTCACAGCTTCATTTTGAATTATTTCAAACTGTTCATTGGACTGTACCACTTTGAACTGGAATAGATGAGACATTTCTAAGAATGTCGACCAGTAGTTTGTAGTTATGTATGTTCAATCCCATTAGCTAAATTACTTTTTTATGGAGTGAGAATAGAACATTTTTTCTTGAAAACTTTTCATTATCTATAAATATATTGTGACAAACAAGGGAGAGAATATTTTAATCTTTATTAAGGAGTCTTGTTAAAAATAGTTGCAAATTAATCGACGAGCATTAAACATCACATCTTTTTTTATGTCGCCACATCAACTTCCATTTAAAAGTTTCTTAAGAAATCATTTGGGATGGAAAAAAAACAAACAAAACCGAATTGAAAACCTAAACCGCTTCAAGCATCCGTACTTTTTTCTTTTACCAAAAGAAGCGATGTTTTAGAGACAAAGCCATGCTTCACACTCAAAAGCCAAACTCTGACTGGACACATAAACAATAGACACAGAAAAATGGGGTGCAGGATTGTTTGGCTTTTTAGCACCAAAAGCTTGACTCAACCAAATTGCTAAATCTTTTCAGCCGTTCATTGTAGGACAACTGTTTACTTTGCCCATCACCTGCCAAAAAAACCTCTTAAGTTGGAACCGAAAAGACAGAAAACTCTGAAAAAAGCAAGACAGTATTCAAACAGTTGACTAAATTTGGCTTTAAACCCCGTTCTCTTACTTGAGTGATACCCCACTTTACGTCACTGAAGAAAATAAGGTCTGTGAATATTCAGAAGTATGTTTATGGATCTCTGGGCTCTTGCAGAGTTTTAGGGGTGTCCAGCTCCTCCACCAGAACCAGGTTTGGATCCCTTGGAGCCCGGAGAACGGATGTCATGCCAGAGCTTTACTAGAGGTTCCCTTTTTCTCCAGATCAGTTTGTGACCGTATGCCACGTACCATCTGTATGACAAGATAGATGGTGTCAACATGAGACAAATATTAAAAACATCCAAGACTTTACATTGGAATGTTGGATAATCAGTAAAAGTTTTACTTGACATGTTTCATTAGAGCAAAAAAGAAAAATATACTTCTAAATAAAATGATAAATTACCTTATAACACCTTTTCAATCCTCTAAGGGTTTTTATTTGATCAGTTAAAAACGAACACGTTGCTAAATAAATTTAAAAAGTGAGTGTTCTAAACTATAGAAAAACAATTAAATGGATGTTCTAACTATAGCCTTTTATTCCAACAGTCCAGTGTTTTAAACTAACTTAACATGTAAACAGGGAAACTAATTGACTATAAAAGTAAGAAGACACTCACACTCCAAAGAGAGCTCCACCAAGGTGAGCTGCATGGTCAAACAGCCGCCATCCCAGTATTAGCCCGACTGTATCCATGGCCACGAGCGCTTTAAGGGCCTACAAAAAAAACAAAACAAAAAAAACAATTGAGCATTAGGCTAGCACTCTGTACTTTTCTGTTCTTCAGAAATAATATTTATTCTTTTTACTCAATGTGATGATTCAATTCAATTCAAACAACTTTATTTATCCCCGGGGGGCAATTCTTTTTTAAGGGGCAGAGAGTGTCTTCAATCAACATTCAGGTTACACATGACACAGTAGCAGATAGAAATAATCAAAATAACTATAAAAATCTTATGATTTCTCAATAACGGAGAGGTCTGATGTTTTATAATAGACACAATATATACAGAAAGGAAAAAAGAATCAAAATAATACACATATGTAAAAAAAAGAAAGATGAATGAGAGGGTTATTACATTTTCAATTACATTTTCAATGAAAAAGCATGTTTGTATGAAAATAAAAAAGAATCAGATAAAATTAAATATTTTCTTTTTACTCCCATAATCTGCACATTTCATTGACAAACAGGGCTGGGTATCACTGCCAAAAACTGAATCAAATAAACTGAGAATCATTAAATTCCCAATTTGACTTGATCTAGAATTTAACATTCCACCAAAAATTAGTTTTATTTGATGAAGAAAAACTGTTTCCACATAACTAAAGAATTTAACGAAGCAAAGCTGAAAACCTTCAGGATTTGATCATTAGATAATGTGTTTGAGCTGATTTGATTTCAATTAGTTAATAGTTTAGTGCCAAATGTCCATGTGGAACCTGCACCTGTTCTGCTTTAATCACTCAGAGACAGACTACAATGCTGCAGAGATATGGAAGAATCGACAAAAACAAAAGAAATCGGGAAGAGATCCTGTGCTTCTGTACATTTGTTCTAATAAAATTCCTTTTAATGCATTCATGCTCAAAGATGTCGACTTACGTTTCCAGCACTGAACGTGAACATGGGGAGAAAGATTATTCCTAACTTGGCTTCTGGTACTTTTGCACAGACTGCAGCGAGGACCGCCATGACAGCACCTGACTGTAGACAGAGCACAGTCCTGGGTCAGAATCAGTCAATCTTTTATTTTCTCTTTATGAAAATAATATATGTATGTAAATAGTTTTACCGCTCCTAATGATGGATGGAATCGCCCGGTGGCTGTTTTACAAAGGTAACTAACCATTGTAGAAATCACACCTAAGATTACACAGAGAATGAGACATGTCAATACATACAGTTAGCAAACGACAGCTGGCCGTTAGTTTATTTAGTTTGTGAACATCAAGGCAAAAAACAGCTTGAAATTACAGCAAACGACTAAGTTATTGCAGATTTGATGTGATGTCACACAAAATGGCGAGTGTGCAGTGTGACTTCTGGTTATATATTATGTTTATGGTTTAGAACGGCCAAACTGACAGCTGAACGCTGTTTAAAACAATTTTAAGTAAATTATGTTACCTAACCAACAAAATTTATATAAGCTTAATTTTATAAATGTTCTACATGATTGTTTTCATTTTTCCTTCTTAGATGATTCATAAATCAAAGTACCAATATCAGTAGTCCTGTATGCAGAAACTCCACTGTCGCTTCCCCAAAATTGTATAGATTAATTCTCTCTGACAAACCGGTCATAGTTAGACAAAGGTTACACTTACTTCACTGAATGCTGCTTGTTTGATTATGAATGTAATTAAGATTTTCTTCTTCTAATTTATGCTAACACTAGCTTTCCATGACAGGGATGAGACGTAGAGCTGCAGAAGATCTTTTCTGCCCCAGTTAAAGTTGCCAACGTTTCCGTGTTCACAAAATCACTAAAAATAGAGCTAAAATAAGACAATTTCAACTTGTTTTACGATGAAGAAAAACTAATAACTGGTTATTTTCTGACGTAGTTGCTCATAACCGTGTCTGATCCCTGCAGGATAATAAAGGTAAACAAGGATAAAAATAATTTGTAGCCGTCCAAAAAATATTCCTATTAAAAGCATTCGCATATTTACAATTACCCCTTAAAATACCCCAAGAAACAACAATCACCTCTTATTAAAACATCTTAAATTTAGCTTTGGGTGCAGTTAAAACATGCACGGCCAACATGCAGCAATGTAAATCTTGGCTGGATCTATGAAATGTGGCAAACATGAATTTCCATCAGTTTTTGTGCTCCATTGTACTTAAAACATGTGCAAATAACATAAAGAAAAATGGAATCCAATAGAGTATTATCTGCTCAAATGAAAAGATGAAATTCTCAATAGAACCTCAAATATTAGAGGATTATTCAAATTTGTATTCAGATTTTGTGAACGATCTAAAACAAGAAATGAAAATACAGTTTGGCAGGTCATTCATAAAATAAATATTGTTCATTTTTCTGTTGAAATTGGTAAGGTTACCTTTTACTAATTAAGTGAAATGGTGTTAAACAGCGTTCAGCTTTACTGCTCTAAACCCATAAACCGGAAGTCGCTCTTCGCATTTTCGGCCCTGTTGCCATTTTGTCTGACGTCACTGTAAAAAGGGTCTATAACACATTCCTTAGTATTAAATTAATTTAGGAGAAATGCATTTAAACTCTACATACCTGCAGAAAGGTAAACTGCAAGAAATTGCTCTTTTCCTAAAAGAGAGACGATTCCAGAGGAAAATGTCCATAGGACATACATGTTAGCCATCATGTGGATAATGGAGTAGTGGCTGAAGGAGGACAGGATCATTGGAAGGCATCGTGTTTCTGTAGGTAAAAAAAAAACAACAATAAATGTCTAAAACTGTCACTTTTTATTAGATCACTAAAGAACTAAACTTACTAGAGGCTGGGTTTGACGTAAAGTATTTGATCATGTTTCTCTGCAGTGATGGGATCCGCCAGCAGCAAAGAACTGCAGTGTTTATTGCAATAATACCTAACAAATTCATGGAATTAATATGTATAATTAGCACAAAAATGGCATCAGTTAAGTTTGAAATAGCGCTATGGCTTACCGGTGACCGTCTTCTGGCCTTCTGTTAGGCTGCTCCAAAAATCATCTATCATAGACATCAGGAGGAGGGCCTGTCGCTGCAAACTGGAGAGCTGGTTCCACCAGTCGTGCCAGTATGCCATATCCTGGGAGCCCTGGAAATAACAAACATGTTTTTATTGAAGGAATGGGACTACAAAAACCTCAAGTGCAGTTTGAAATCCTCACCATCACGAGTTTTTCTAACTCTTCTCCATCTTTTGCAGCCTGCACTCTTGACTTGAGGGTCTCATACTGCAGAATGGCCGCCGCGCCAAAGGAGCAGCCTGTAAACTGACATGGAATAAGAAACCGACCTCGAGCAACCTCATGTCCTAAAGTTCATTTAGCTAGAATCCAATCCAAATGAAAACCTTCATCAAATTAGATCCAAACTGTTTGTTTTTATCACCAGCGATCGAGGAGTTCAATAAATTAAAGGAGAACATACCCCAACGGTGAACATCAACGGTCTAAGGAGACTCGGCCTTCGGATTTTGGGTGGAGGTTGGGATCCTGGCGTACCCGCTTCAGGGGGCAAGGCTTTTGGTTCTTGGGTCTCATTGCCCCTTTTGGTGTCTGACCTTTTTGCTTCTCGACGGAAACCAAACCTCTGCTGGTGGTAAGGGTTGAACCTGTTCCAAAAAATAAAACGTCTAAACTTTTTCACAATAAAATTCAAGGACATTATTCAGTCGGTTAAGACAATAAAACCTTGTAAAAAAAAAAAAAAAACAAGAAAACAACCAAATGATTTTTCATCAATAAAAAGGGTTGCCGCGATTAGTCGACTAATCGACTATTAATATAGTCGTAACTTTATGTTATAGGGTCAGAGTGTTGTAAAGTTAAAAGTTATAATGGCGGTTTGCTAGTCTTTTTGCATTTATTAAGATTTTTAGGCTAGTTTGGAGTTTAGTTAATACTTCAGCTGCACGCTAGCTATTTTTGACTAATTTAAGCTTTTTTTTGGGTTTGTTTTTTAAGCTATGTTGGAGTTTAATATTTCAGTTACATTCTAGCTGTTTTGGCTAACTTTTTTTATTTTTTAAGCTAATTAGGAATTTAACTAATATTTTAGCTGATTCAGCTTCAGCGTTTTCAGCTGTTGGCTGTAGTGATTTCAGCTATCATTTTCAATGTTTTCAGCTTTTAGCTTTAGTGATTTCAGCTATCAGCTTCAACGTTTTCAGCCTTTAGCTTTAGTGACTTTTAGTGATCAGCTTCAGCATTTTCAGTTATCAATTTCAAAATCTTCAGCCATCACTAGCATCTTCAGCAGCCAAATTCAGCTTACAGCGTTCACACTAGCATTATTTCAGGTAATGCTATATATCTAGTTTTTAGTTAGTTTAAAGCTTACGATGGTTAAGATATGTGTTTCACATTCACCTTTTGTAAAACCAGATTAGTCGACTAAAAGAAAAAAATAATTGGTGAGTCGACTATTAAAATAATCGTTTGTGGCAGCACTATCCACAAACAAAACAGATATAATTTGTTATGATCGAAAATGTCCATATTTCAGTGTAATTAAAAACAACATACATGAGTATACACGTTGATTTATTTTTCATACCTATTAAAGATATAGTTAAACAAACCCTATGTCAGAAGCAGGAGCCCACATGACACTTGTGTTATGACACAATTCAAGCCACACATGTAGACACAACGTTTATAAATACATATTGAATCATTTTATTTCGACACGTTTATTTTATCCTTTAATAATAAATGTACTCATTTTAAAATGTATGTGCTTTGATCGTTTAAGTAACCTGACTGTACGGCAGTGCGGTTAGATAACTTCCCGCTGTTGGAGGAGGAGACAAACACACGAACAAACATCGAACGTCTCATCGTGTTTCCTGGTCGAATTTATTAGCTGAGGGGACGTTTCATTTACTCACCTTGAGCCACAGGTTATCGTGTTCTGGGATTTAATAGACTCTATTCTGGACCATTTCACAAGACATCCCCTCCACGCCATGATTGTTGTTGTGACCTCTCGTAGAAGCCACTCCCACTTTTAGTGCTGCATTCACGGTCATTCCTAAAAGCTCGGAATTTTCCAATGACTACAACCTTGCAGGTTTTTTGGCGTGGTAGATTCAAGAACAAATAAGAGAAAATCTTACACTCAAAGTAACAGTCTTATGTTTTATATTTCATCTTTTAGTTTCCTATTTTTTCTGAACTACGTTATTTTTTCCCCTTTAAGAGCAGCACTTTAATGTATTTCAATTGTTTGCATCAAACACTGCAGCACATTTCTATATTGCAGAGCCAAGCAAATAGCAATAAAACTATTACGTTTTAAATTAATCTGAAAAAGGTAACTATAGGAGAGATGGAGGGAATTGAAAAGGAAGCATAAGAGTAAAGGTAAATAAGAGTCAGCATACCTGCAGATCCATTATAAAACTGATTTGACTATTCTGACTACAAATAAACATCTTTGTATAGGAAATATTTCAATAAATATATTTATGCTTTATATTTTACGAGCTGTTATGTTTATATTAGTTTTAATATATTTTAAATGTACTTTAAAAAGTTAAAATAACAATTTGACTGGTTATTGCATTAGAAAATTACATAAACACACAATCAGATTAACTGTCAGACAGAAATTATTGTCATTTTAAAAAGGACAATTTATGCTCTTAAAAACCTCTCTGATTTACCAAAATCCTTCCTTCCAAAAGAATGTGGAACTTTTCAAATCACCCCAAGTAAATGAAAAGATTTTACCACCTGAAAATGTATTCAGGATTGTGGCCGAATCCAATTCTTTCCCTACCCCTCCAACTGTAAGGGCATTTTGGAGCTTTAGTGGTGTCTAAAATGGTTTTTCTTTAAGGGGAAGAGAGACTTTTAGGGTTGGCTATTCCTCTGCTGTTCAAACGCATTACTTCACTCGGGTGTTCTCTGAAGCACAGAGGTTTCAATTCATTCATTCCTCAATTTTTTAACTGCGTTTTTGTCCTTTTCGGGGTTATGAGAGTGCGTGGGTAAAGCAGGTATCCTTTCAGACCCAGAGTCAAGTTCAGAGGCGCAGCCTCCGTCCCAAGTGGTTTCCTTCCATACAGAGCCCAAAATTCTAGACCAAAGTCTTCCATATCAGGAAGATCACTAAATGCTTGCCTACATGCACTGTGAGAACATGCAACCTCCACACAGAAAGGTCCCCAGTGGGTGGTTCTGTTTCAGGGCCCCCAGCCGGGATTTGAACCAGGGCCTTCTTGTTTGAGGCAACCACTGCGCCACCATACAGCCTTTAAAGTTTAAAAATTTACATTTAAATGTAAGTCGTGACTTTTTTTAAGCCACAAACCGATGTTGTTATGAATTTTCTGAGAGCTAGCAGCTACGTGCTAACGTAGATGACCTGCAATTACTGATGACATCATCATTCGTTATTTACGTCTGAATTTGAAGACACTATTTTCCTAAAACTCTCCATTTGGAGGGATAAATGAGGGGATAAACCATACGAAAAGAGGAGGTATTTGGCGAATGACTTAAATCAGTTTCAGTTATGTGGTTAAATCTGAATCTGATACAAAAGCGGAAAAGTCGGTTAAAAAAACACTTTTAAGGATGAGGGTGGAACACTAAAGCAAAATGCTCACTGTTGTGTTTTAATAATAATCCTCAAAGAGGATGTGTATGAGCAAATTCTGTCAGATTGCTTTCTTTTTAGGTTTTTGTTATTTTCTGCAGATTTCATATTATTTTTAGTTGATGTATTTTTGTGTGAGACAGTGCAAAAATGTCTAAAACTTCTCTACACAAAACATTTTTTAAATATTTTTAGATCAAATTATTCTTTATTTTATCTGCAACATCAATAATAATAATAATAATAAACAATTAAAAAACATTGACACTTTTTGGGTTTTTTTCACTGATGTAAGTCTTGGACACCAGGTAACAGGTATTGACAGGTCCGGGGGGAAATTACTGGCATCCTGACAAGTTCCACCAACTTGCCAATGACTCTAGAAATAGAAAAAGAAGGTAGAATTTGTTGTGTGAAGGCTGCACTGCAGTATCTGCAGAGAAGCGCTCTACCCTAATGCAAAATCGGCACTTGCTGTATTGCTTCCTCTCTGTACAGCATTTCACAAAGACCTGCTACTGTTATAGTGTTGGAGGGGGAGGGATAAAATTAATGCTTTGGAGTACAACAAAAGTAATTTATCTTCACTAAATGTGACAGTGCATCCCTGTTTACAATACCACACAGTCTCTTTCTAAGAGGTTGCAGGAAAATCAAGCGAGGGGGGGCAAACATATGTGGAAAGAAGAGAATTATGCCTTTGTCACTGTACAGACCAAGGACATGCAGCCAGGTCAGATGATATTGGGTGCAGGTCTGGGGCAGAGGAGGACACTGGGATGAGAAAGAGTAGTTAGAGGTGATTGGATGAAGAGCAGCAGCTGGTAAGGAGAGGAAAGTGTAACCGAGCACGAGTCAGGGTATCTAGAAGCCAAATATAAGGGAAAAGTAATATACTTTGAATTCAAATACATCTTCAGTGCAATGATTTCTGAATGATTCCTTCCTGTTCAGTGCAGTTCTTTGTTTTTCACCTCACGGAGGTGTCCTCTTTCAGTTCCTCTCATTGATTCTCTGCGATCCGACGCCAGCCTGTGTCGGCAGCGCGGAGGCAAGGCCACAAGTCCATGTGACAGGAAGCACTATGTCCGGAATCCGAACAACTTGTCATTCGTGTAGGACAACCGTTTATCCCACTGCAACAATATCCACATGGACAAAATAATGAACCCAAATTTGATGCTCTTCTCCTGCAAATGTGCTGAGATGTGAATCCGGATTTGGGCGTGATGCGGCCGACGTCATTTGGCCTTGAGGCTTCTATTTCAGCACAAACTCTGAAGCATCTTATCCCAGCAGCACTTTCTTTTTATACCATCATAGGAAACTCTAGCTGTTGTCATAGCGCCCCATCAGAGTGCTGACAGGACGCTTTCGAAGACACTGATCAATGGGGCCAGTTAGACTTGTGTTTTATGTCTTGTCCAGCACATTTCGTGCAATTTTGGTGGTCGGAACATAATTGCGGTAGTTTTTGGCAGCAAAAATAGGTCAGTATTTATCCTTTTAGATGACACTACGTCCAGCTTGTATTAGCCTCTAACTCCTTTGAAAAGATTGACATAATGAAAGTTACAGCTCATTTAAGGTGGTTGGAACAATATAAGTTGCACAATAAGGTGTTTTGTGAAACCACCATGATGAACACCAAGTTCTCCTTTATCCAATTAAAGTTTTAATTAAATAAGTAGCTCAATCTGCATAAGCAGCCATTGAATACATAAAGTTCTACTGCTGTGTGATCAAATAACGTGAAAAATATACCAATTGATCTGATTTCCGCATGAAAAACTGATGTGTCAGCCGAGGTATCAGTTCAGCAATGGGGCCAATGTGGGATAAAATTTGTGTTTAGTTTTATATTACCCAAACTAAAAGTGATTTAAGTAGCAATAAATACAATTTTAGACATATCTAGAGTAAGAATTGGTAAAATATGAATTTAAAGCCTTAAAATCTGTCTTTCAATGCTGACAGATTTTAATAAAAGCTCTGGCAAAAAAAATTGCAAGGATTGCTAAATTTATCTTATTTACTTAGTATATTAGTTTATCCAAGACTATAATTAAAATGAAACGTGATTTCTAACAGCATTTTTCAAATGCATTTCTGCATAAGACAAAGCCTGCAAAGCGCACAGCCCCCCTCCCTCCCCCATCCTTTACCTGAGCCCTCAGTCCACCCAGGAGAACTCCACAAACACCGGGAGAGACAGAGGCTTTGGCTTTGCATCCCGTGAAGCTCCTCCTAGCTCTGAGGATCCGATTTCTCCATCCATTGTTTGAACTTTCTTCACTTAAACTTCCTTCCCGTCCAAGAAAGCCACGCGCAAGCGTCACTTTTACGCAGCAACTCCTGCAGAGCGCGAGGACATGGGTGACAAAAACGCCGGTAAGAAAAGAAACTCCTGCTCTTAAATAAGTTATGAACATATTTGATTATCTGATGGTTGCTTACTGCTCCAGTTCCCACGACTTTTATTATCAAAGATGCGTTTTCAGGAAAGGGAATCAATTTCTCTTCAGTGCTGCAGCTTGATTCTGCTGCTGTATACCTGCTTTACTCCAGCGTGCACCCTCACCTCTCCAGATCACCAACGTCGTTCTGGACGCATTTTTATTCCACTAAAATACTGAATGAAAAGCGACTTTATAGCTGAAATGCGGCCGCTTCCCCCTCTGGAGGGGAGGATTGCGCATGGAAACCGTTTTATTCTGCGTGCTCTCCTTTAGTCTGTCAGTGCTGTCAGCTGGTTTGGGCTAAAACTGCTGCCTCTCCACTTTTCGCCGCTGGGATGTCGGTGTGTGCGGCTGTTCCCTGTGCAGCGGTGGCGGTGTGGCCTCGGCGTGTTGTTGACACAGCTTTTAAAGTGTCTGGAACGGGTGCTATGCCGTACCAAACCATACAGAATTCTGCTGCACTGGGAAAAGTCAAAGCCACCTTATAGGAGCAGCAAATATGAATGTTTCCCCTCTTACACGTCTTTGTTGTGACTGCTGCTGCTGTAAGCGTTTTAAAGATTAATGAGGTTGAAGTAACTTTACCTGCAGATCACAAAGGTGGATAAAGAAGTGAGTGCCCTTGATTAAGTAGGGTAACCTTCTGAATCATGTTTTGTTTTAGCCCTGGTTTAAGTCACACTGAAACAAGGTTAAAAAGTGACAAAAGTCATAGAAAATGAGGGGACGCAGCATTGTTTGCCTTCTCAACACTTATATTTTAATTTGATGTCAAAGTTGAAGAATTCAAAACTGCATTACATCATAAAAAGCAGCAAAAGGTTTTCTGAATGAATATATGTAAGTTTTTTTGTCCAAGAAACTCTGAAAGTTGACAAAATTTCTAGTAAAAGCACATGCGGTTCAAAGTGAAATACATATTTAAAAAAAAAAAAAAAAAACACTTTTGTCTAGAATTCTCTGGGGATACTGAGAAAGGAATTGCGTATTTTTCTTTACCTTTTTCTTCAGGGGCATATTTGTCTATGAGAATCAAAAAAAGTACTCACTAGTTATTCAAAGATACACTTTCTTCATGATTTGGCTCAAATGTCAATTTTTGGGTCACGGTTTTGTTTCGGTTCAATTTATGATTTGTGTGTTACAAAAAAAAAAAAAAAACCCAGACAAAAACAGAAATTCCGTCATTTTATTTTTTAATAGGCAAGTAAAAACAAAAGAGAACTTTACATTTGACTTATATTAAGCCTGCATTCAATGTAACAATTCAATAAATTTGATTTCCTTCTCAATTTTAGCACCACAGACACTAGGGCTGGACAAGACTGATCATTTTTTGTATCGATCCTATACCGGTAAATATCCCAGATATTGATACCAATGTTGATATTTTTCTCAAATGCAGTGGACATGAACCTCAAAATCTCAATTGTTTTTAATTGCTGTGAATATTTTATTTTAGGTTTTCTTTTATTAAATGTCTTGATAAATAATAAAACAGAATTAGGAGAACATTTTCAGTTAAATGGAAAATAGTTTATTAAAATAAAAGCTTTTTGAAGTTAAATAAAAAGCCAAGAAGTGAATGCAAACAATCAACAAACCAAAATAAACAAGTAGCTATCATACGAAAATAAATAAAAATGTTTAATTATTAACAATAAGACATTTAATATTTGGTAGATATTTAAATAATTTGTAATTTGTTAGCCTTTTAATTTAGAACAATAAAAATAGTTGAAATTAACTCGTTAAAACTGACTCAGCATTTAAACTGATTGGAAACAGATTGAACAATGCATGCCGTCATAATATAATAATAATATATAATATTATTTATGGAATGACTTGGGGACTTGCTCCTGGGTCAGCAAAGTTATATTGTTGAATCAATGTTAGTAATAATTAGGATCAAAGACAGGAGTAGAAAGCCAAAGTTTTAGCAAGCAATGTTAGATTTGTGTTTTTAGAAAGAATAACGCTTAAACTGCAAATTTGAGAAGCTTTGAGAAAAATCAGACAAAGATTACAAATGAGATGTGACAGTAAAAATAGTAGGGGTGTAACAATTAATGCATCAATTAATTTGTTTTCATTTGATCCAACCAGATAAATCTGTCTGAGGCTGAATCAAATTGACATTTGCCATTGATATTTTTTTCAAAATGAGATAAAGCGATAATAATTGTTGGTAAATACCATTTGGATCGAGGCAGGGTAGGTTTATTGTACTGTAACGTTAAAAACAAACAAGTTTTATTACAGCAGACAACAACGTGTGATGACAGCAAAACATTATGAAGCCATCATTCCAGTCCAATGTGTGGAAACACTTTGAATTTAGTAAAGACGTGACCACACAGTGTGTTAGAATATTCTAATAATGTTCCCCTTGTAATATGTTCGTGTCAAAAAACAACAGTGGGCTAAACTTTATGGAGCTAAAATGTGATTGGAGTTTCCATTAATTCTTGTTTACTTGTTGGTTTCCACACATAATTAATTTAGACGTGAATATCTTGAAAGAAATACAAGGAATTTGGAAAAAGACATCTAGAAAATTTTAGGTCAGTGAATCAGATTGTTCAAAATGAAACAGTTTTGACTAAACATCGTATCCACTACCACAACTTATGATATAAATGTAATTACTGTTAAAGTGAATTGTTACACCCCTAGAATATAGAAAACCAAAGTCTACAAAATTAAGTTTCTACTGTAACATATTTTGAATCAATTAATGTATATAAAATACTTTTTGGAGATAACCAATGATTGAGATTTTAACTTTGAGATGGAAAATATACTTCTTGTGTCTATTTTAGTGTTAATCTTGAATTTATTCTAGGAAAACAATTTTTTGAAAAAAGTGTCTTTTTTTTTTTTGCTTTGATGCATAATTTATTCATTAAAGGATTTCCGTTGAGAACTGTTCATTTATTTAAAAAAAATTTATGGTATCCAAAAAAAAGGGAAAAAAACTAGATTATAATTCATTTACTTTCATCATTTTAATTCCTCAGTCTTCATTTTATTTGGAATCTAATGTTAGAATGAAAGTTTTTTTTCTTGACCTTTAGCTTTTGTTGTGATTGGCTCTGCAAGAAGAGTATAATGATTGCTACAGATATACAGCAGCATCATCGTAACTGTCACGCTGGGTCGGAGGCCAGCCCTCATCTTTGTACACCAAGCCTCTCTCTATTCTTCACTGACCTCTTGTTATTTGCATTGCTGCTGATGTTGAAGCGTTTTGCTGACCTGCTGCATTCTTTTTGCATATTGTATGTGTATGATGAACAGCACCAACATTTTCTCTCTGTATTTTATGCTGAACAATGAGGGGCACCTCTGGTGCAATGATGTATAGAGAACATTTAGAAGAGTGTAAATATATATAGGCTATATTTATTATAAAAGCAGATTGAAACAATTTTTTATTTTCGTTATGGTCGCATGAAAAGTCATTCAGATTTTTGCCAAAATTATATTTCTCTGTTCTTTAAATGTCCAGCATTATGTTATATCGCCCTCTAGTGGATAGAATGCTGCAGTACTACAGTCGTATGCATCCAAAAAAGGATGCAGGGGGATATTGCAGTTTGAATTTTGGCTCATAATTTTAATCAAGCCAATGAAGTTATTTGAAATTGTTGTCTTTGGGTCCAAATTAATATTCAATTTTTTGTTTTGTTTCCATATGTCTGAGATTCTAGTTTTGTGGCAGTAACCCACACTAGAGGCACAGACTAATATAGCTTGGTGTTACTTATATATATATATATATATCATCATTATTTGTTAATTTGGCCAAGTTATGTCACCCTGAATGACAACACTACAAAAACAGCCTTCCTATGAAAATAAAAAATTAATTAAAAAAAAAAATTAATAAGAAAAAAAATCTGTCAATGGCTTTGAGAAAATTGTCTTATACCAATAATTCCCAGTAAACTTCCGAATATTTTGATCTATTTTAAAGTGTTCCAATTGGTCTCTTAATTTTGATTATTCCATTTTTAGCCAAAAAATAAAGCAAACATATGTTTTCTATATAGTTTTTACAGAGTGACAGTGTCAGTTATTCGCCTAAGTTGTTGCGAAACTGTTGAGAAACCCAAACTTGAAAAAATGACTTTTTTGATTTCGTTGTTGAAAGAGGAAAAAACTGGAAGGAGAGGCGAGAGATGAAGGAGGAACAGGCTACAGCACAAAAAGAAGAGAGCAGAGAAAGAGTGAAAAATTAAATATAAATAGATTTGAATAAGTACACACCAGGGTCTCTTATAAACTGTTTTGTTTACAAATTGATGCATTAGAACGGAGCGGAGCAGGAACTTTTACGTTACAGCTAAACTTTTTCCAGCTGCATTTATTATCTGCTCCTGATTCAAACAATTTTAATAAATCAATATTCATCTTAATTTTCTCCATACATGTTCTCTATCATAATAAAAATTCCACAAAAGCATAAAAACACAGAGAACACATTTTCTTTAAATTGGGTCTATATGAAAAAATCTAGTCCCTAAAACATTTTTTTACTTAAACTATTTTGCAATTTAGAAATATTACTGATATGATTATTTTGACGGAAAGACAGTAAATAATACTTAAAAAAATTCAGTTTTTACTGTTTGTTTTCTGACGTCTGCAGCAAATATTCAACAAGCAGTTCATGGGAATAGAAGCAAATTTTTGCTCTTGAATCAGTTTAGTAAGAATATTGTTGAAACAATAAACTAAGGTTCCTTCATGTCCGGGGCGTCAAACTCAAACACACAATGGGGTCAAAATCCTTAACAAATTTTAGGTCGCGAACAGGATAAACATTTATTGACAATTGAACTAAATTTCCAAAATTTTGATCTGTAACTTTTCAGGCATACTGAATGAACTAGTTATATAGCATTACCTGCTGGCTAGTGTGAATGCTGTCTGCTGAATTTGGCAGCTAAAGATGCTCATGCTGATGAAGTTAAAATTGACAGCTGAAAACGTTGAAGCTGATAGCTAGCTAAAATACTAGTTCAAAGCCAAATTAGCCTAAAAAATAGGTTAGCCTAAACAGCTGGCATGTAGCTAAAAAAATAGCTAAACTACAAAATAGCCAAAAAAAAAAAAAAAAAAAAACCGTAATAAAAAGCTTAAACTAGTCAAAACAGCTAGTGTAAATACTAACTAAACTCCAAAACTGCCTAAAAAAAACCAAAACAAAAAAATCTTAAATTAGCCAAAACAGCTAGCGTGTTAGTATTTGCCTCACTCCAAAATAGCCTACAGAAAACTTTCAAAAAACACTAAATTAGCTAGCATGTTGCTGAAATATTACCTAAATGACAAAATGGACAAAAAAAAAAAAAAAAAGAAAAAAGAAAAATGAGCCTAAATTAGCCAAAAAAATACCCTGTAAATATCAGCTTAACTCCAGCTAAAAACTCTTAGTAGATGCCCAAATAGTCCAAAAAGCTAGCAGAATGCACATTTTTGAAACTTTAAAACCTTGACTTTATTGTTTTTACATGATTTTGAATTATTAATAGACAAGAATATATGTTATTCCAGAATAAATCAACGAACCTTAAATAATTTTTAATATTTTACTCTTCATAAAAATGGATTTTGTCAAAATAAAACAAGTTACAAATACTCGCAAAATAACAATAATAACAATGAAATAAATAAGACTATCTGGAGGGCCTGATACAACTACCGGGAGGGGCCGTATCCGGCCCCCGGGCCTTGACTTGTACACATGTGCTGTATTTCATCATAAACTTCCTGACATCGAACATCTCAGAGGATCCTCGTTGGCTTTAAACCAATGAGCTACAGCTGACGTTGCCGCGTGCGTGGATCCCTTTTGTAGTGTAAGAAGGGAATAAAAAAAAAAAAAAAAAAGAAAAAGAAAAACAATGAATGGCTTTGGAGCTTCTGCACCTGCATTACCACCCTCGTGGCCACTTAGCCTGCAGTTTAACTTCAGCGCCCCCCCCCCCCCCCTCCCTTCACAGCCTCCTGCTGTTACGTCCGCTGCTGGTAAAGACGCGGAGGGAGGGAGGGAGGGAGGGGAGGGGAGGAGGAGGGGGGTATAATTAAGAGCACATTGTAACGTCCTTGCGTCGCCTGCTGTGGCGGAAGAGGAGGGTGCCGCGAACACGAATGACCGCCGGTGGACGGGAAGAGCTGTGTACGTACGGAGAGAACGGGCCAGAGAGAGGAGGGGGGAGACCACTGAAGATGTCTCGTTTTAGCGTAATTTGTCCTGCAGACTGTGCCCTTCCGGCGGTTTGAGGGCTGCTGTGAGCCTGGCTGACTGGCTGGCTGGCGACGCTATGCAGCCTGACCCTCCTGTGTTGTGTTAGCCCTGTCCGATTGTTTGGATTGAGGAAGGCTCCCATCAACCCAAATCAATGAGGATTCTGAGGACATTCCTTCAGAAAGGAGCGCATATGCTGCAGTGTTTCTGTGGACAACGATCGAAGTCGACCACTATCCCCGACGGTGAGAGTCGAGCAGCTTCACGGCTGTCTTTGCTTTTCCACTAGAGTGATAGAAAAAAAACAAAGAAGGCACAAAGAGACTCTTTTGCTGCTGCAGGGAGAGTCTCCTTTTCTCTTTTCTTAGAGTTTTGTGTGCAGTCTCATCTCGCCGCGGATGACTGCTGTCAGTCGGCAGCAAACCCGCACTACGACCGTTCCAGATACTTTACTAGATTGTGCTGCATTTGCACGAGTCAGTTTTGCCTTTAAAGCCAGCCAAGAAAGAGACAATAAAGAGATTAAGTCCTTAAACTTCGGCAACCGGAAGCGGCAGCAGCGAGGGCCCCAAACAAGCGTTTCAGCACCATGGATAGCGCCATGGTTTACGCACTCCTGCGCAGCGCCTCCAACTTTTTCCTGTGATTGATTTATTGCTTTGAGTGTGAAGAAAACCCTTTAAGAAACTTAACAAACTTCAACATTTAATTATAAGGCAACCAAAAAAGCTTTCATTGATTAGAGTGCAAAAAGAAAATTAGATATTTTTGGTCATTTTTAGCCTATCAGGATGGAAAATTTCCATAAATTAAAGAAAAAAATAGAACTTAATTGACCTAAAAATGTAAAAACTGACTGGCACATAGACGTTCACACAACCACTTACCAGGGTTTGGCATCAAGCCTAAGATGCATGTCATGTCCTCTATCTCTCAGGCCGTTGACTGCATTGCTACTATTGTCCCCTCATGATAAAGCACCACACTGTCTTCCACTGCATTCAAGAGCTGTATCTACAGAGCAAAACAGAATGCCGTGTAACTGGTGGACAGATGTAACACCTTCGCTTGTCTCCTCACACAGTTTCTCTGCTCGAAAATTTAGGGCAGACAATTAGAAACTCCATTAGTTGATTCCTTTGAGGTCTTTGGAGCACAGCAGTGGCACACTGGGATCTGTAGGACTTTCACAGAAAGTGCTATCAGTGCTTATCTGGCGGATCAGTATTATACGAACCCCATGACCTCCATCAAAACTTCACGCGTCAGCTCATAATGTCAGATGCAAAATGTGAGTTTTAAAACTTTTAAAAGTGTCATCATTTTTAGACTCTTCACAACATTAACTTGCATATGTCAAATTTCCCCCAAAAGATCTTCTAACTTTCTGTAATGGGGTCTTATTACTGATTAGAGCTTTTAACATGCAACAATTCAGAAATCAAGAATAGCAAAAATAATTCTTCACATTAAAGCAATATCTATCTGGGATATTTTGAAGTCAGATTAGACAAAAATCTATTCTTTTGAATGCTAGAACTGCATCTTGATTTGACCCTTTTGTTGAAAACAGTTTTATTTAATAATCCGAGGCATGTTTTCTTCTCAAAGGCTTCTTTCTTTTGTTGAAGAAAGCTTTAGAAGAAGCTTTATCAGTTCTGATGAGAAGAAAATGTCCTGGATGACTGAGAATCTCCATAAGAAAATATTATAATATAATATAAATTTGTTCCGGAGCTTTATTTTTTCCCTATTTGGCTTCTATTTACCTGATGTAAACAGACGTAAGTTTTTACATTTTCTGCTTTTATGATATTTTTTTAACTCATCTATGTTGTCTTTTCAGTTATGATTTATTTAGATTGAAGTGCTTTACAGGTAAAAAAGAGAAGGAAAAGTCAAGCTTGAAAGAAAAGTTCAGATATGTTTGATTCATTCAGTTTCTTTAATAACATAATCCGATTACATTCATTGGACAACTCATGTTGACAATAGACTGTGTTTAAAGGGCAGAGTTAGTCAGAGAATAGCTCTTGTTCTCTCACATGTCAGTTTATCACCTCCTCCAGACTTGGTGATTAGCACGAGAACGCACCATCAAATCTAGTTCCAGCCATTGTGAATCAACAAAGCTGTGAGGCGACTCAAGGACACTAAAGCGACGAACTTCCAAGTGGCAGCACTAGTTTCTATTTTTGAGCGGCTGTGGTTCATGTGTCCCCCACAAGGTGGAAGCAAACTCTCAGTCTAGGAGACGGAGGCCTCAGCAGATATGAAAACATGCAGTGAGAAAATCCCATTTTATTTGCCTCCAACAGTTTGAGTGCATCAATCCGGTATGTGTGAAGGTACAAGTCGGTTGATTATTTTTGTTGGACGGTACTAGAACAAGAACTCGATCAAAAATGAAAATGCACAAATTTTGAAGTGAACAGGGGTTCATCTAAGTTTTTGGAAAAGGTTTCAAAGTGCAGTTTAAGTTGTTTCGCTACTTTTATGGGGGATTTAATTATATGTACAAACTTGGGAGTTAAAATGCTGGAGATTGCTATTTACAGGATGGCCACATGATGTCAGCAACTATTACAGCTTTCTTCATTATGCTGGAACTCCTTGTAGAAATATGCAAAACATTGAAGATCTATAAAAATAAAATTTATATTTTTTAAAATTATTTTAGAGACGATTTAAGCTAATTATTTGTAAATGATACTGAAGCAGTTTTCTTTAAAAAATGGCTGAAATTTCAATTGCATTCTGTTAGTGCTGTGGTTCTTTTTTTCATAAATATGTACATAATTTCTTTACACATTTTCTGAACATTTATTATTTTTATATACACTGCAAGAGCTTCCTTACTTTCATTTTAAAGCATTTAACAACGTATCCCACACCTACAAATATGATTATTATTGATATTCAGTTATTGCTAAAAGATTGAATCTTCACTTTTTATGACCAAACGTCATGATAAGTTGGCCCCTCCTTTCTTTCCTTGTCAGCCTGTCAGTCTTTTCCCCTCACGTACACAGATACACGCTGAAAAAGATGCAAAACTGTAACTAGGCTAATAGCTTTTCAGATTCTGCCCCCTCATCCACTTTGTTCAATTCTTACATAAGGGGAGCATGCGGTGGAAGTCAGAAGAAAAACTCTTCCCTCTCCTGGCGTCTCTGTGGATTTGGTTTGAGAAGAGAATGTCAGAGTCGCAGAGAAAGACTTTAAATATTTCATACAGTTTCATCATGGGATGAAAGAGGGTTTGCGGTGCTCATTTTTTCCCTTTAGCCCTTAATGGTTAAAAGTATCTGACGTCTCTTTTAGGCCTTATTCCGCAGTACAACACCCACACGTGCATCAACATTCCTGCAGGCTTTTTAACCTTCTTTTGACCAGCCTCGAAATGGTTTCACAGGATGTTTCTGAAACTGTACTGGTTTCAGATAAAGGAAAAAGATATGAATGATTTTAGAGGAAAACAGTGAAGTAAATGTGAATGTTAAATGTTTGTGCTGCTGTAGTCTCTGTGATGACTTGTTTCATACATCCCATCAAGTCTTTTCCATTCTCTTTACATTGAAATTTATGTGATCCATCCATTATCAGAACCAGCTGAATCCTTTTCCCAGTTATAGAGCTGCTGGCGTCAACCCTGAACAGGTCACCGGTCTGTTGCAGGGCCTGAAATGTAAACATATTGGGGGTGTAACGATTCCTTTTAATGAGGATTGATATCATTTTGTAGTTGCCGACATAATTCAGTTGATATTGATTAATTGTGAACGATCCAATTTACTGACCTCAAATCAATTCAAGACATCTTTAGCCAAAAATTCAACCAGTGTGACTCAGAGATAGGGGTTGTCACAATGCCTATTCCAGCCACATTACATGATGCTCTGGTACAATTTTCACATCAACATATAATTATTTATACTTCAAATTGTGTTCAACAGACACAAAACATTGAGGTGAGGTCACAATTTTTACGTAAATGTTCATGTTTGTGTTGTTTTTGTGTTGAGAGTTGCAGGTTGTAAGTAAATCAAAAACCAAACACTAATTAAAAAACCGAAAGTAGTAGCTTGAGGTTGAGCTTTTAAAATTCCAATTTATATTGACAGTATAATTGTTGTTAGGAAAAGTGGATATGTAGACCTTTTTAGGCTGTTTGTAAGTTTGTTTTTAGGCAATTTATATTATGAAATGATAACAAGGAATTTGTAGCAATGAAAATTGTTTGCTTTTATTTACCAAAACATAGAAAATATTTAAATTAAACTGATTCTGTCCCATTATTTAAATATAAGGGGCATTGATGACATCTATCATAGAGATGGCACTCTTGATAAAACTTATTTGCAGTTTCTAGCTTTAAAAAGAACAATTTTACACATCATTTTTGAAGTTCCATAGGGTCAACCAACCTGTGTTGGGGTTGGTTGTCACATGGTTTTCTTTGATGAGTAATTATTCTTGTTGCAATGAATTCTAGAAGCAAAAGAGATACACATTTAATGCTAAGACTTCAAACTTTCATTTTATATAGGAATTACTGAAGAAGATTTTTTTTTTTATGTGAGCGAAGTAAAAATTGAGACAATGGAAGAGGAAGTTTTCCAGATTCCCTGAATTCCTTGCAAGATAATAAAGTGTAAAATAAATGTGTACAAACAAACAAACAAGAATTCATGGCAAATCCAGTTACATTTTATGTTTTTCCACACGTTGGACTGTAATGATGGTTGATCATGTTTTTCTGCCATCACTTGTACGTTGATGGGACTTTTTACGTTTTAGTAAGACAAACCTAAAGTGACTCAATTTAAATGGTATTTTCCAATCGATTTAATCAATTTGTTTCATTTTGAAATTAATTTAGCTGATTATCAACTTGCACCAGAAAGATTAATCTTGTTGGATCGTCTGAATATAAATCGATTTATAATCGTTACATCCCTAAAAAACATAGAAGTAAATTCAGGTTTATGTTTCTCCTTGACGACTAGTGATGCAAAAATGCATCAAGCCACCCAAATTACCTTAATTTGGTATCTTTTTATAGCTGGAAATAAATTCAAGTGTTAAGCACTGACTTCAGCCATTTGAGACTAACGGTTACTGTCAGTCTTTTCTCTTCCCTGATATGATCAACTACATCGGGGGTGTCAAACTCAATCGCACAGAGAGCAAAAATCCAAAACACACCTTAGGTCGCAGGCTAAACAGGACAAAAATTTATTGAACACTTTGAAATGACATTTTCTATACTTCAACAATGCAAATTTTTAATACAATTAAGAACTAGATATTTGACATTACCATGATGCTAGTGTGATTAGTGTAAGCTGAATTAGGCAGCTGAAGATGCTGTAAGTTGATAGCTAAACAACGCTAAAGCTGATAGCTGAAACGCTGAAGCTGATAGCTGAAAATGCTGAAATTGATGACTGAAAACGCTGAAGCTGATGGTGGAAAATGCTCAAGTTGATAGCTTAAAACGTTGAAGCTAATAGCTGAAAATGCTGAAGCTGATAGCTGAAAACGCTGAAGCTGATGGTGGAAAATGCTGAAACTGATGGCTGAAAACGTTGAAGCTGATAGCTGAAAACGCTGAAGTTGATAGCTAAAAACGCTGAAGTTGATAGCCAAAAATGCTGAAGCTGAAAACACTGAAACTGATAGCTGAAAATGCTGAAGTTGATAGCTGAAAGCATTGAAACGGATAGCTGAAAACATTGAAACCGATAGCTGAAAACGTTGAAGCTGATAGCTGAAAACGCTGAAGTTGATAGCTAAAAACGCTGAAGTTGATAGCCAAAAATGCTGAAGCTGAAAGCTGAAAACACTGAAACTGATAGCTGAAAATGCTGAAGTTGATAGCTGAAAACATTGAAACGGATAGCTGAAAACATTGAAACTGATAGCTGAAAACGTTGAAGCTGATAGCTGAAAACGCTGAAGCTGAAAACACTGAAGCTAATAGCTGAAAACGTTGAAGCTGATAGCTGAAAACGCTGAAGCTGATAGCTGAAAACGCTGAAGCTGATAGCTGAAAACGCTGAAGCTGATAGCTGAAAACGTTGAAGCTGATAGCTGAAAACGCTGAAGCTGATAGCTGAAAATGCTGAAGCTGAAAACACTGAAGCTAATAGCTGAAAACGTTGAAGCTGATAGCTGAAAACGCTGAGGCTGATAGCTGAAAACACTGAAGCTAATAGCTGAAAACGTTGAAGCTGATAGCTGAAAACGCTTAGGCTGATAGCTGAAAACGCTGAAGCTGATAGCTGAAAACGCTGAAGCTGATAGCTGAAAACGCTGAAGCTGATAGCTGAAAACGCTGAAGCTGATAGCTGAAAACGCTGAAGCTGATAGCTGAAAACGCTGAAGCTGATAGCTGAAAACGCTGAAGCTGATAGCTGAAAACGCTGAAGCTGATAGCTGAAAACACTGAAGCTAATAGCTGAAAACGCTGAAGCTAATAGCTGAAAACGCTGAAGCTGATAGCTGAAAACACTGAAGCTAATAGCTGAAAACGTTGAAGCTGATAGCTGAAAACACTGAAGCTAATAGCTGAAAACGCTGAAGCTGATAGCTGAAAACACTGAAGCTAATAGCTGAAAACACTGAAGCTGATGGAGGAAATTACTGAAGTTAATAGAAGACACGTGAACTACATAATGATGATAATAGTTGAATGATAAACTGACTTACTCCACAGAGGAGAACCAATCCCTGCCTTAGTTCTCTCTATCAACAGCTGACCTGTTTTCCATGAACTTTGTCTCCAGAGATGATCAATCGTTTCCTCTGCTGTCCGTGAGAATTCCTAATACAAACCTCAATCACGTATGATTGCGTTAGAGGAGTTGGAGAGCGCGCGGCAGGGGTGGCGGGGGGTGGTTGAGGGGGTGGGGGTGGGGGGGTGCAAGAGAGAAAGGCAGGCTTTGGACCGAGCGCGCGCGCTCTCCGAGTCTCTGCTGGAGCTCCGACACAGTCAACAGCGCTGGCTGGTTCCGGACGCACATTCATTCACCGGTCGGGCTCTGCAACCAAAACCAACGCCGCGTGCGCGGCGCGTCTTCGGCACAACTAATTGTTGCTTTTTTTTTTTTTTTTTTCTTTTTCTTTTTTTTAACAACCCGGGGGGAGGAATCGCTCTGCTGGCTCCACTTCCTGCTCTGCAGCATCCTTCCATTTTTCCAGGACTGCGTTTAGGGGAGGAGGGGGGGGGGTACCATCAACGGAACCGAGGACTGGGTTCACACATCTGGGTACTGATCGGCTCCGACAGAAGCAGCTGCGCATAGACCTGAAACTTTGCGCGTCTTGTTTGGCGCACAGGCGCGCGCTGCTTGGGTTCAGGATGACTATTTGAAGTCAGGGATGTGCAGATGAGGAGGACTCGTGCTGGTCAGACGCGGCGCTGTTCACCTGGATTACCTGAGGCTCTTCAATGACAATGCAGCCGCATTTACTTATACACACTTTAGTGTGTTTTCACGTCTGACATTCATCACTAAAGGATTTTTAGAAGCTCATAAAAGCAGCCAGAGGATGCCTGACGCACCGTGATGCTCCTGCAGGATTGTCTGATCAGGATGACATTTGGTTAACAAGCATCGACTCCCTCTGCGCTTTATTTATTTTAATTATTATTATTTTGCGCCAAAAAAAAAAAAAATCTGCATCATCCGAGCCCATCCGAACTATAGACTCTCGGTTCTGAAACTGGGAGATGGCCGCGATCGCCAGCTCCCTGATCCGGCAGAAACGCCAGGCAAGGGAGTCCAACAGTGACCGGGTCTCTACTTCTAAACGGCGTCCCAGCCCCAGCAAAGACCCCCGCTCTCTGTGCGAGAGGCATTTCTTGGGGGTCTTCAGCAAAGTCCGCTTCTGCAGCGGCAAGAAAAGACCCGTTCGGCGGCGACCAGGTCAGTAAGGTAGATTTATGCATACATATATATAATTTTTCCTCAATTTTTTTCTCCTCCTTCCCTCCTCCTCCTCCTCCTCCTCCTCTCATCCACCGACGTCTCTTATGTGTGTAGGGAAGCGCCCCCTTCGCCTCCCCGCCGCACCCCGCCCCTCTTTGGAGCAGCAGAGGCATTATATTATACTGCAGTCTAGGGCTTCGTTTTTACCGGGGAAGAAAGTAGATCCTTTCCACGGTGCAAGAAATAATAAAATAAATAAAAAAATAAATCCATGACTGTCAGACACTTTGCTGTCTGCTTTAGTGGTGCTGCAGGAATAGCATCCTCCAAGCATGGATTTATGATCGGATCAATACTTTCTCCCCAAACCAAATTGATAAGCCCACCTCAAAATGCATTTAAATCGATCAATTAAAGCTGCTTTAATTCAACACAAATGCAGCATGAGTTATAGAAGGGGAGATAAGTCGCTCTGCAGTGCACCAAGGCTCTTTTGAGATTAAATGTTTTCAGGGTAAGATGTTTTTTTTTTTTTTTTTTTTTTGTGCAGAGGGAGCTTTGCTGCAGAGAATAGAGGTTTGTCATTAAGAGTTAATTGCCACATGCAGGCTCCATTCCTACAGCATTTCACGACACAGACATCTTTACTCCACTGGTTCCGTCATGGTGCACAACTCAGCAGTGCCCCCCCCTCCCCATCCCTGTCCAGCATCCATCCCGCCAGACAGACAGTTCTGGCGATCCGCTCTCAGTTTTATTACAGACAAACTGATGAGGGGATGAGAGGGAGGTTGCTGCGTTATTGTTCAGTGCAGAGCAACAGAGACGTGTCACCTGCCAGACAGACAGACAGACGGTCAGACAGACAGACAGACAGTCCTGCTGTTTCATAAGACCCTCTGTGCCAAAAAGCACGCACGGGTTCCCGAGCAGACAGACAGATGAAGTGAGGGCTCCATATGGTGGGGTCAGACGAATGTCCGTATCTTTGACTTCATTTCCACTGATGCCTTTATATTTGCTCATAAACAGCCGATACACTCAAGCCTTTATGCATTCTGCCTGTTTAAAAGACTGTTGTTTTTCCTTTTATCCTTCCCCCCTCGTAAGATGCACCCTCGAAATCTCCACAGGTGTCCCATAAGGGCTGCAGGCTAGGTCAGTAGCTCAGCCTCCATTTGTGTGTGCCGTGTTTCTCCTCGTCTCCACCCCCATCTCGCGCCCATGTCGACAGCCCCTTCGGCCAAGGGAGGAGTGGGTGGGTGGGGGAGGCGGAGGGTGGGAAGGGGCTGGGGGCTTCAACACCTGTCTTACAGCCGATGACGCTCTCCCTGTTCTTTTTCTTTTCCTCCTTTTATTGTGGCTTCTCTTAGTTTTTATGCTTGATTTCTTACGACCGTACGAACAAAAGCGTTTACTGCTCTCTGTCTCTTCATTTCCTATAAGTCTCATTATTTATTTGTTTTTGTCAATGTCAGATCAGTCTTTCTCCTTCCGCTCCTCGTTCTGTCTGTACGTGTTAGACGGCAGTGATTGCAGTTTATATTGTGGTATGGTGTCCCTCTCCTCGTCAAACACTATAAGAACAAGTGATCATTCACCATTTCACGGTCATGATGTCATTTGTCGGCGTACCTGAATGTTTTTGTCTTATCTGTATTGGTATGATGTAAACCTATTGTTGCTGTAATGGTCCATTATAGACTCAAAAGAAACATCTTAAGCTTCCTGTCAGCGAAAGGTATTTGTCATGAAACACCGAAAGCCATTTTTCACGTGCGCTACCTGCACGCAAACATGCACACTCTTCGCTAAATGACTGGAACTGATGAGCCGTCAGCAATTGCCCAGGGAACGTGCTGTGGCAGGAATTTATGGAAGCGTAGTTATCACATGTGATTTACTGATATGTACACTCCCATGTGCTTTCACATACACACATAAATACCCACACACCCACGCTGTTCTCAAGCTGCCCGTGATGGATGATGAAGTGCCCGTCCCAGGGATTGATGGTTCTAACCCAGGGGTAGGTGAGTTGGGAATTGATGGTCAGGATGATGTACAGTTGAGCAGACGTGAACCCACTTTCACCGCGGGTCAATGCTCGGCGTCGTCCCGCAGCAAGCTTTCTCCTCCTGTACAGAATAATTAAAGCTCATACACGCCTAATCATCGCAGTGATCAACTTTCAAGCAATTACGCAACATCTGTTTAATGCTCCTATCTGGCTAAAACCGTCTTTCTCCTTCAGGAAAGGAACTTTGACAAGCATTCTGTGCGCTAAATCAAATGGGAAATAAATTGTGTGTCCTCAAAGTCTTGTTATGACCTTGGATAACTGTTGGGTTCACCCATATTTCTTAATCTCAATCACATGCATCATTTGATAGAGCACACATACCTGCAAGACAGCCATTTGGAGTTTATTAAGGGACATAAAATGAATAGAAGCACCATTAAATTGTGGCAACATGCAGAATTTATTTCTTTGGTCACACAAATATCACAAAAAAAAAACAGTTTATTGACTCTTAAGAGATTGTTTCGCATTAGAAGTGAAAATGCTTTATTCACTAAAGTTTCTTATAGGTTACCTGTGGAACATATCGTTTTCTGCTCCTTTTTCTAAATCAAAAGACCTGCTGGACCTCCGATTGACGCACAGCGTTCATTTTTCCCACACCAGAAGATTATTTTCCAAACACGTATTTTTCTCTGGCATTGCCTGGAGCTGAGAGGCCTTCTTCGCCCTGAGCTAAATCTTGTGTTCACCTGCTCCCCTTGAAGCGTAAGAAGCATCGAGCCGCCCTCTGGCTTGGTTCCAGAAGTCTCACCTTTTTAGAGTTGGAGGTCAGTGTAGGGTTATTTTCATTCATGAAAAGAAAAAAAAGTCTTTAAGGTCAAGAAATACAAAGATGCAGACTGAATAAACATTGTAGCTGTTAAAAAAGTATTAGCTGATTACCTAGATGTTAAATAGATATTAAAATAAAAAGCAATTCTCCAAATGATCTGCAAACAGCTACTTTTCTACATTACATATTTGTGAGGCGTTATCTATTGGTACGAGCCATTTATAATATAATGACTGGTCACAGATGAGTCATGATAAAGCTTCCGTCTGTGCTTGAACATGCATTGTCCTTGGTGCTGCCGTTTTTAAGCAACCACTCCCAATAAAACGTCTATGTAAATGTGCGTAAATGTAATTTGGGTTTAAAAACTTTAGCATTCACGTGTCGCTTCATAACTTTCCGCAACCTTTTTCTGGCGATTTGTAAAATGTGTGCGTTGAAAGTTAAATTAGGCTGAACTTTGACCAATCAGCCACTTGGATTTAGTAGTGACGCATAGATGGCGACCCTTTTAAAACTCTTTGAAAATTGATTATAAAGGGGAAATTAATATTTGTTATTTGTGTTATTTGTAGTTATGGATTTAGCTGGGAATTCAGATGTAGCCAAAGTCTTCCATATATTGAAATAGTATGGTGGCCCAGAAGTGTCATAACACTTTAAATTTGCAACACAACACACTATAATTAGTTACAACGCAAAAAAAAAGTCACAACACAGTACTTTGAATTCAAAATACAAAATGCTGCAATTACACAAAGAAAATCATCTCACAACACAAAGGGTCACAACACAACATTTTAGATTCTCAAAAAAAAAACGCTACAACACAAAAATTTAACTCGCATAACAACACAGAGGGACACAACACCTTAAATTTGCAACACAACACTACAATCAGTCACAACACCAAAAAAAAAAAAAAAACTCACCACAAAAAAATCCACACATTATGTCAAAACAGAAGTTTGACCTACAACAGAAGTTGCACTGCTTTTATTCTGAAATATCCTTTAGGCTGAGCAGATTATAGGTGACCCTCTTAGGTCGCTTTAAATAAAAAAAAAAAGAAGACGCCTGGAGCAAGATTTGGGACATTTGACTACTTGTGCCATGCTTCTTCTAACTGTAGGTGGCAGAGCTGTTCTAGTAAATGATGTTCTAGTTCTAGTACCCTCCTTGTTTCAAGAAAAGTTCAAAAACGCACTTTGAGTGCATCGTTAAACGGGTGTCACGTGTCCAATGTGAATGTAGCTTCATTTCATTGATATCCAGCCTAAATTTTTTTTCTTTTATATATTGTCAGCTTAGAAGACTGGAGTGAGTCATAGAAAACAACTTTTTTTAATATAAATTAGTATTCGTGTTAAACGTTTAGCTATTCTAATGACTCCAACACACATAATCTCACATGAAAAGCTAAAAAAAAAAAAATGTTCAAAGTGAAAAGCACTCAACTATTTACCTATATTTTGTCTATTTCTCAGCTTTTCCTGTTGCTCTAAAAATTGCTTTCAGTTTGATTTATTTTCCTCTGATTGTTTGAGCTTTGAACAGTTCTGAATATAAGAGCAAAATGATCAGGATAACAAGTAAGGCGAGCTAATATATTCTTGGTGGGGATGGGGCCTACCACCTGTTGTGTATGTGTGTGTGCGCGCGTGTGTTTGTGTGCATGTTGTTTGTGTGTGTCTGTGCATTTCAGAGCCACAGCTGAAAGGCATCGTGACACGACTGTTCAGCCAGCAGGGTTTCTACCTGCAGATGCAGCCGAATGGAACCATCGACGGCAGCAAGGACGAGAACAGCGACTACAGTGAGTGGAGCGGAGCAAACCCTGCAGCTCCAAACGCTCTTCTATACTATTGCACAACATTAAATTGATCTGTTTTACATTGTTGTTTGACATATGTCATTTAGTTTTTCCTAAATATTTCAAGGTTTTAAAGCAGATAGAACAGCATTTTTAAGGAAACTCACTCATCTACCCATCTGGGATTGTAATGTGCCAAATAGTGTGACATAAAAAATATAATATTTAAAAATATCTAATATTTATGTAACATTTAAAAATGGCAAATTCCGGTTGGGTTTTCATGTTCTTTTTACTTGCTTCTCAACGTCCTCAAGAACTAAAATAGGGGTAAATGAGTCGAGGCCGTTGGGGAACTCTTTTACCTTAAAACGCCGGCTTTTGGAAGAGTTTTCGTTAGGTGTCAAAGAAGAGATATATGTCAGAGAAGAATTGTCACTGAAGTGATAATGATGACAATCTCCGGCTGGAGTGAAGCCAGTCTGGAAACCAAATCATGACCTTCCTTTCCTGAAACATCCTGCCAATCTTTGAAGAAGCCAAAGCTGCAAAAAAAAAAAAAAAGAGCCGTCTCTCCTTGTCACATGTCCTTTTATATTTTTATGATAAAAGAGGGCCTCAGTTATTTAAAGGGGAGGCCTTCAGGACAAAGGAGATTAAACTATTACGGGGATTCAAGATCGTCAAAGTGCCTTTTACCTGTGCAACTTAGAACATTGTAATATTAAGGTTATTTCTGGTGAAGGACTCTTCTCTGTGAGGGTTTCCCCACCTTTAGATTATCCTTTAGTTAAGCAGTCCCGCTGGCCAAAGAAGAGAGAGGGAGAAAAAAAAAGCATTAAATAATTCAACCTCAAGCAACTAAAAATACCTTCTCTGTTTGTACCCAATAAATAATTCTCTATAAGAGATGCCTGAAGCTCAGAGAGTCCAAAGGAAGACACGGAGGGAAGCACGAGGTGCTGCGAAAGGAATTTATTCAGAGCAAAAGTTAAAGATGCACCAGAGAAAGACATGAAAGACATGAGCAGAGAAAAGGAGAAAGAGAATTTAGTATGCAAGGCCTGCATAGAACTATTGATTGCCTGTGGAGATTATTAGAATAATAGATTGCCCCCATGTACCACAACACCCCCTGACCTGCAGCATCCTAAGCAGTTGCAGATGGAACAGAGTCATTTAGCTTCAGGCGATGGATCAGTGAAACTGATACAATTAAGAAACACAACGAGGCTTTTAAGTTCCCCACCATCTGTCATATTTCTGTGAAAAATTACAAGTGAAATTCAGTAAGTCACACTGAGAGACTTTAACTTAAAGAATTGTTTAGATGAGAACAGTTTGTGCATTAAGAGCCTATACCATGCAAAATCAACTTTTTTGATCTTTCAAGTTTATATTGTTTATTCTTCATGAAAAACAACCCCAAAGCAGTATTTTGCTCCATTCACGCATCTCTGAGCATTCGTCTAAAACCCTGCGCTCTGAGCACCAGCCCCTCCCAACCCACGAGCAGGTCCTCACATTGTGACGTCACAAAGTGAGAACAGCCCCTTCCAGGAAGAGTCTGCGCTGCCAGCATCACCTCCAGGCTAACACACACACACTCTTTCTGTGGAGTTAGCAGTGATTGGCAAAACAATTTCAATTTCTATTTACAGTAACATATATCTTACAGTAAAAACCCCCAAAAAAGTGGCAGCCAGACAGGCTTCCATTGGACACCAGCTTTTACTCCATCCCAACCCATGAGTAACGGGTTCATTGTGATGTGAAACTCGGCCAAGAAATTCAGACAATACCACCAGATTAATATTTCAGGGTTTATTGAAATGATGAGAACATTGTCGTATGTTATTATTAGCACTGGCTGAGAACGTTTATTTTCTCTTTGAAGCTTCATCAATATCCGTATCAAAAATCCTATTTTCTTTCATGCCAATTATTTTCCTCGAGACACTCGCACCTTTCCGTCCTTGCTCAACAATCCACGTTCAAACCACTTCTTCTAATTGCTTTCTTTGCCCTCCACCAGGAAATCGGTCTGCCTGTTGCTCCTTTTTGTCCAACAGTCTTCTCAATATGACCATCTTCTTGCTCTATTTGTGCAGATTCCTCACCAGAATGTTCTTTGGCGTATGCCGCCGCACAAAGTTTAAACGCTAAATTGAATGAGTGTTTCTTGGCCATCGCTACACTAGATCACAACACAAACATCACAAACACCCGGCGTTTGCACGACTTGGGTAAGATTGGTTGTGCTAATAGAGAATTAGTCTATTAAAGACTTATAGTGGCCAGTCTCTAATAGACGCCATTAGAGACCGGCGTCTAACAGTAACAAAAACCTGTTAGACCCAACGGCTATTGGAGACCAGTGTCAATAAATGATGGGGCACAGTTGTAAGAAATACAGTTTGTACATCTTTGCAAAAGTTCAGATGTTGTTTGTTTTTTGAGGGCGAAACACAGACTGGCTGCCGAGGCCGACTCTAAGTTGACGCCATGAAATGGACTGCAAGAATGAAAGGTGGTGCCTCAGATACTGAGTCGTCTTACTTCCACAATTCAAATTAATTCATATTAAAAAAAAATAGTACTTTGGTGTGCCAAAGGTAATATACTATCATAGAAATGGATATAGTTTACGCTGAAAGGCTTAAGAATAGCTTGATAAAGGCCCTTTACGCCAGTAAAAAAATGATACGAAAGAAAAATTAAAATTAAATTAGTGAACCAATAACTTGTGGTTTTTAAGTCGCTTCACAGGTACGAAAAACAGCTAATTTAATGGACACCTTTGTAGAAATATACCAGTTTGTGATTAAAGTGTAACCAAACCCTAAATCTACTTTTGTTTTGGCTGTTGACTTATATAAATTGGGCTTTAAAAATGCCATCTGTTGGTCATTGCCAAATTTTTTCTAATTAAAATAAACTTGTTTAATTCATGGAAATATAGTCAAAAACCGGGTGTGTGTTGCCCCCTACAGGTTAAAACGAGGTAGTACAGTTTTTTTGATTGGTCAAGTGGTGTAAGTCCTAGAAGTTCCATGTCACCACGCTCTGCAGCTCCAGTATAAAATCCCTGCCTATCTTTGATTCTGTTACGGTTGGTCGTTAGCTTTAGCATGGCTCGTTGGTGTATTCAGTTGTCAAAAAGCTACTGGCTTACACAACTTTCCAGTGGACTTGGAAGTTAGGGAACAGTAGTTTAGTGCAATTGGCACTGAATCTAGAGAACTCGTTCTGGTGATGGGATTTGCAATGAACATATCACTTGAGATTGCTTATTTAATACGTTAGCCTTTATTAATTATGACGCTAGCAGCATTTTACCACTCTCAGACACGGGTCCTCTTCGGACCTGCAAACCCTCAGCTGCACCAGCAGCCCCGTGTTAGGCAATGCAAGCCAGCGGCTCGAAACAATAAGTTCTGGACCACGAGAGCTTGTCTCGGGAGAAGGAGGAGGCGAAAAATCCTCAACCTCCTCGGAGAGTCCTGTGGAGAAACTTGCATCACTTTACCTGGCACCACTCCATATTAAAGACCCGGCGTACGTTACATAAAGCTAACCTAACTGTCAATCATAGAATTAAGCCAGTCTGGTTCCCCTAGCTCCGTCCCCTTTTTGGCATTTCAAATTTGGGCTGAGAATGGAGTTAGCCTCTAACTACCCTGTTTGGTTACCCTTTAAACTGCGATCATCTGATCGAGTGCAATAGTTATGTGCACCCTGATCATCTTTCGATCTACTGTAACAGCTTTCCTAGAGACCTTTTAATTGGAATGATGCCATTTTTGACAAATTCAATAATTGTGAGAAGTTTTCTAGGACAAAATTTATGCGGAGCAGCAGTTTATCAGAAATTCACCTCTGAGTTGTAGGCATGACCGTTGGCACAAAGTAAGCTCGTCCCTACTTCCCATCATCCTTCTGTTTGCACTCTCTCCCGTTAGCTTACAGCCCCCCACAACCCCAACCTAACATAATCGGTTCAACACCATCAGAGATATCAAGCCGTACGGTTTTATGCCAGATTCCAGCTCAGACGAGGACAACAAGGACGTACGTGGATCTAGTCGTCTGCAATTGGATGCATCAAATGGAGCGGAATAGGGAGCGTTTGGCTTGTAGTAGCTTCTACATCACAGCTACAATCTTTTTCAAACATTTTTGTCACACAACAGTTTGAGTAAATAAATACCCAGAAACTCAATTTTAAACTTTATTTTCCTAATATATAAGAGGAATTCCACAAAAACGTTTTCATATTTTCATTGGTGTGGGTCTTCAAACATTTTTGTCATCTTGAAAGAAAATCTTTCAATTTACATACAAACATATGAATTTAGTAGGTGTTCTTTATCAAATCTCATTCATACTAATGTGGTTTTTTCATGCCCATTTTTGCCTCAAATAAAATGTTGTGGGATTCAGTAAAAAAAAAATATATATATTTTCTATAGACAAAATGCCTCCATGCATTATAAGTTGAGCAAAAAGGAATTCAACAATCATGTCAGTAAATGATGCGGACATAAAACCTTTTATTTTAGTCGCCTAATAAATCTTGAGAACTCCCTTTAACCTTGTTTGAGTTCGACTTATCTTTTCTAAACTTTCCTGCAGGGTGCCTGCATTAACCAGTGGTTCTTACATGAATTTCTAGCCTTAGTCTGTCTGCAGGATTTGCTTCAAGCTGATTACAGCTTCATGGGAAGACTTGCAGTTTTGAGGATTTTGCTCTGTCGGTGCGTCTAAGCCCATTCGGTCTGACCCTCTGACAATAGAAGATCCTTGGAAATCTCTCCCTGCACCTGCCCAGAGGAGAGACACCCCCAGGATAGTCATTCGTAACAGCAGCCAATGCTGCAGTAATTATGAAATCCATTAAGCCTTTTAGCCGGTAACAGAGAAGTGGGATAGGAATTGACGAATCCTGTCCATCTTTGTTTTTAATTTTTTTTTGCATCTGAAAAAGCAGGCAGTGATTTAAAAAAAAAAAAAAAAAAAGGATTTGGAAAGCCTCCTATTTTTCATCTCGATATCAAGGTGAATTGTGGGTTTTACCTCTGTTAGGAACCGTTACAGAAAAACAAGGGCAGCCATCATCAAATGCTAATGAAAAGAGGACAGGGTGAATAAACAGGGGGGGAGATGAATGATGTAAAACCAGGGAGGAGATTGAGAAGCCTGGATGTGCTAATCCTTTTCTGAGCAGGCTTCAAGGACACCGATCTACTGTGTGAAAGTGGTCAGCGTGTATCACCTACTCCAGTGCCCTCAGGGCCGATTTAAACCACTGGCAGGCAATACCAATGCATCAATATTTATTGAAGGAAATTAAGTCTTTACAGAAGACGGGCCCGTTTTGAAACATCTGCTTATTCTCACAATCTTTATCGGATCATCATTTCCATCAGTAAAGCAGTGGACTAAAATTGCTCCAACCTTTATTGAACTAATAACAATCAAAGCCCCAGTTAAAGCCTCTTATTTGATGAAGGTTCATCATGGTTGTTTAGACTGAATATTTCATCTACTGAAACTGATGAAAGTTCTCTCTTATATTAAATAGACATTAAATTGACTTTTCCTCTTTTTAATAAGCTACAACACTCATAAGTCTATTAAAGATTTTAAAATGGACTTCCAATTTTTAAAATAGATGTACTGCCACCCGATATGGTTTCTGTCAAAAAAAATGTATTTGCTATGATTTTGAATATTTACATGCATCATTTATTTTCACACCAACAGTTTAATCACTTTTTTGGGGGGAAATTAAGAAACAATTTAAATGGTGTGCAGAGAGATGTGGACAAAACTCTCATGTTTTAGCTGTCAAAGGAAATTTTTGGAGTTTGTTACCCTGTGAGGTGTGTCACCCTGTCATGTCCCGATGGCTGATGGACAGCCAAAGAGCTATAAACCGAGACTGTTTTTTTTTTCTGCAGGGGTTAAGCTAAAACTCAAATGTCCTGTTCTGTCGTTCATTTGTTTCTGCCTGTTTTTAACTGCCACTCTTGCCCTTTTTCTGCCGTGCAGCTCTGTTTAATCTTATTCCTGTGGGTCTGAGAGTGGTGGCCATCCAAGGTGTGAAGAGTGGCTTTTACATTGCCATGAATGGGGAAGGCATGCTCTACAGCTCGGTAAGCTCCGTTCACAGTACAGTTGGCTCTTGCCAGCATTAATTATTTACACATTTACTTAGTTCATTCATTATTCTAGTGCAGGAAAACTTTCTAAGCCTTTGATCTTCTCACTTCAAGCGCCTTTCGGATGGGCTTTTGTATTGCACTGCACCACTTCTCTGAAGGCTTTTACATTAACACTCGGTCGACTGGAATTCCACAGTGGCAGTCATTTTAACGGCTCGGACAAGATTTATATATAATTTGAATTTATTGAAAAGAGTATTTGGGAGAATAGGTTGAAACACATCAGGACACAAAATGAAAACTACAACTGAGTTTTTCCCTGTCACCAAAACATTAATTAGTTTTATTTAATGGAATTTTCATCTCATTGAGCCTTTTCCAGTTTTTTTTTTCAATTTCTGAATGAAGCTTTAACTTGACTTTAGCTTCAAAGAGCATAAAAGACAAAATAACTAGGCTAAAGCACGAGAAAGATCAGAAAAATGTTACAAGTAGTGAAATATGACTCCTCCTGTGAAACAAATATGGAGTAAATTTGACTGCCATGGTCATTTGAGGGAAACGTAATCAGATCTCTTTTGTGTTTTGAAGTTTTAATGATTTAACAATGTTAGAAAAAAATATACACACATTTAAGAAAAGTTGGGGTCCTAGTAGTCCAAAGATTTTTTTTTAACCAAGGTATGAGGTGGCAATTTTGGATAATAGTCATTTGACCGTTTCAGTAGAATAGATTTGTTATAGACATTGTCACATGTACTACGAAATTTAGAAGGCATAAAATCATTAAAACATATATAATTATATTATGTTAATACTTGCATGTATATCTATAAATGTAAAAGGTTTTTGAAATCTCTGGACCCCAGGAAGAATAGTTGCAACTGCTTGGTTGAAACCAATGGGGATCTTTAATAAAATATAAAAAATTACTAAACTTTAAAGATCCACTCCAACCGTCTTAAGCTATTTTAAAGGCATTCCCAGGAGTGTTCCATCTGTGATTATGCTTTTTTTTTTTTTTGCTAAGATTAAAAGACTCATTTTCTAGTACATAGTTTCTACAGAGTGGGATTAGAACATTTCTGCACCATTGGCATGGAGCAACCCCACCCCCTTTCCTGTCACCTAGCCCAACACATTTTCACTTCCAACTCACCATATGTTTACATTTGGTTCGGGCTCCCTCCGCTTCACTTTTAGGTGTGCCCAGCTTGTCGTTTTGACGTGCTGCTGTTCCCATTAAATCATGGGCCCCCGAACAGTACCCTAACCCTAATCCGGTACCATGTCCGTCACCGTATCTGGTACCGCATACCAAGGGTTGAGGACCCGTGACTTCATGGGAACAGCTAGAACGTCAAAAAACAAGTTAGGGTCACCCAAAACGTCAAAAAGTGACATGGAGAGGGCCTGAACAATCTGTCCAGTTACAGTTGGGAGTGAGAATGTGTGGGCTCGCCCCTCAAACCCCCAACGTAACATTACCGGTGCAAAAAAAAAAAAAATGGTAAGCAATATTGGAGCTATCCAGCTGTCCAAGTTTGAACCAGATGTCAGCTCAGATGAGGAAAATGAAGACGTGCACAGATGCGGCCCTCTACAAGGGGATGCATTAAAATGGAGCGGAGCAGGAAGCCTTTTTTTTTTTTCTGATTAACACATACGCACCTTTTTTAACAGCATTTTATTTGTGCCTGCTCCGGATTCACAACAATTTGAATAAAAAAAAAATAGAAATGCAATTTTAAGATGAATTTTCTTTATTTATGTCTTCCATCATCAGAAAAATGCCACAAGAACATGTTAGAAACACATAAAAACACAAATTTCATCAGCTGACTTTGAATTTAATACATCTAAAGTTAAATCCAAAGTTTAATTTAAAGTTAACAGTCGGTAATCTCAATTTAGAGATAATTATTAGCAAAAGCACTAAACTTGCTATGGCTTTAATGAAATCCACCAGATATGTATTTAGGAGAGAATGTGGACTAAAAGACGTATTTACCCACAGATCTAAGTCAGACAGGGCAAACGTCCTTCTGAAAATTCTGTGATGAATGACCGGCCATGACTTGAATTCACAAACTGCCCGTCAAACTTTCAGCTCATAAATACTTGGAGGACACAGTAAAGCCACCATTTGTACCTTGACAAAATAAAAAATAATAAAAAACGGAGCCATGCAAACGGTGTGCACACTAACTGCATAATTTCCACATCGAGCACATTTATGGGCTGTAAAATGTTTTACTTTGTTCAGTCTGAGCACAACCTGACGGACGTATGAGCCCCTCCCAAGTTCAGAGAAGGACAAACATTCACTGCAGTAGTAACTCGTTTTTTTATTATTATTCAGAAAGGCTTGTGCAGCATTCACAGCCCCATCCCGAGGCCTATAACAAACCCCCCACCCAGCAATCCATGTCTAATTAATGTTCAATCATGTCCAGACTCGGGTCTTTTAATTTGTCAAGCCCATTCGGAGTTAAGTTCTACCTTAAATGCAGACCTGATGGATTTCATTACTTTTATGGATGACCTCTACTCATACCTATCCATATAAGACATCATCAGCTGCATCCATCCCTTGATTATTATTAACACAAGAGATGGAGTGCCCGAGTGTCAGAAGGCAGCTTTCAGCATATCATTATACTGCATTTTTATAAGGGGAAGTTCCAATTTTTGACCTTTTGGGAAAGGTAAGACATTTATACAATAATATTTAAAAGACCATTTCAGCTTAAATTTTGGAATGATTTGATCACATCCAGTCGGCTGGAGCACAGAGAGAGGCTTATAAACCACACGGAGACGTAAAACGCTCTGAAGCAAAACCTTTTATTTAACTGAGAGAGGAAGGTAAAATACCAGTGATTTCATGATTTATCATTTTAATGCTGCATTATGAAAAAAAAGTAAAATAAAAAAACATTGGATGTGTTTACAGAAGGTAGAAAGGGAGTATTTTTTTTTACATATGAACTTAGTGTAGTCAGCTTCAAATACAATATTTATTTTTTAAGTTTCTCTTGCTTTCTTATTTCTCCCCATGTTTTTCATTACTCTGTGTTTTCTGCAAACTAGAGGAATCTCTCAGCGCTTGTTTGCTTGTCTTGTTTCCCCTTTATGCCATTGGAGAGAGCGTGCTTCCCTCTATGGTTCTCCCCTTGAGAGATAATTACTGTGGGATATCCTCCAACGTCTGCATCATTCCTTCTCTTCCTCTTTTTTTTTTTCTTTCCACCCTCCCGTCTTCAAGACCCTCATCGCAGCGTCGTGTTTCTGATTGTACGTGGCACGCTTCATCTTCTTTTGCAATCGGCCTGACAAGCCGAGATGCAGCGGGAAGATGCCCTCCTTTGCATCTTTATGTCAGTTACATGATGAGTTTGGAGTTGGTTTACGATTGCTGTTGACCATTTAAGTGCTTAAAAATCACAGCCTCTAAATTGTTTTCACTGTTTGCAGTTCACGGCTCTCTGTTGAAGCTTGTTGCTGACGGAACGCAGAGACTGAGTCTGATGAAAAGGCTTTTGTGGGGCGTTTAGTGAAGAAGTGTGTGGGTGCTGAGCATCTACAATGAAGAGTTCCCCTCCATTATTTATAACACACAATATGACCTACTTTACTGCACATCAGCAGACGCAGTTTTCTCTGTGTGCATCCATCCATGCATCCATCCATCCATCTGTCCGTCCGTCCATCCATCCATCCATCCATCCATCCATCCATCCATCCATCCATCCATTGTTCAAGTTGTTTGTAAATTATGATTGAAAGTGTAAGCATTTGCTCAATAGCAAAAGTTCAACTCTATACTTTGTTATATATCCTTTGTTGGCAAATATAGCAGTCCAACATTTTCTGCTGCTGGTATTTTGGTCCATTCCTCCATGCAGATCTCCTCTAGAGCAGTTTATGTTTTGGGGCTGTTGCTGGGCAACACCAACTTTCAGCTCCCTCCAAAGATTTTCTTTGGGGTTGAGATCTAGAGACTGGCTAGGCCACTCCAGGAGCTTGAAAAGCTTCTTACGAAGCCCCGCCTTCGTTACGCGTCTTTACAGAAAGACTCAGCCACATGAACGCAGAATTTCTCAATGGTTTTCTCTGAAGAACATCAAACCATTGGTGCAATTGGTACTAAAAGGTGAACCAAAGTCAGAGTTTTGCAATAAAATCCCCAAAATGTTGTAAATTTGCTTAAACCAAAATAAAAAAAAACATTTTCACTCAGATTTGATGGTATTTCTTTCTCTCTGGTCCTTCTGTTAAAGTTTAGAGCTCTTTTTAGCCCACAAGTCAAAAAGTTTGCCCACCCCTTTTCATAGTTGAGGTATATCTATGATTAAAATTACAGACTTCTCTCATCTTTTTAAGTGGGAGAACTTGCACAATTGGTGGCTGACTAAATATGTTTTTTTGCCCCACTGTATCTATTTTACAAATTAAAAAATATCCCAGTCAGTTGTTTGATTAATAACTCATTGGATAAGAGATTCTGGCTTTGTTGAATAATTGTCCTTTGCTCCACTGATTATCAGTCATCGTCCATCTATGATTGCGTGCACGTGCATCATGTAATTCCATTAAAGTGTTTACTGTGTGCTGTGACAGAAGATGGATGTATGAGGGATCCCTGCAGTCGAGGCAAATGAGAGCAGAATAAGAGCGTAAAAAATCGAAGCAAAGTCAATTACTTATCCAGCTTAACCACAGGATACTTAGATTGTGCCTTATTTTATTTTTGTTCACATTTTTATCCATGTAAAATGTTTACAGCAGAAACTAACCTTTTGGTATTCAGGGGAATTTCCAACTCTCTACTAGGTGATGTTTGAATTAAGCCCTCTCTGCCAGACTGCGGTTATATCTATAAATATTTTATCTCTTAATTATTTCTCAGGATTTTTTAAGGCCTCATGGCTCACTTCAGTGGCATCTGTCTTAATATAAAAACAGATGCTTCTTTTCTTTTTTATTTCTGTGATTGACATTTTGTAGTTCGTTGCTCATAAATTCCAGTTCTTCAAAACACAGTTAGTATTGCCATAAATGTCTGTTCTTTTCATCAAAGCTGTATTCATAGTTTGCAGAAGATAAAATGGCTAACACAATATTTTATTTCTATATAAAAATGTAACTTATGTGCTGGATGATTTGTCGGTGTATTTAAAAAGAGGAGTCAATAATCTGTGTACAGATGCTTTGGATTATAACAAATATGAGGAAATAAGAAAAGCAAAACCTTTACATAATTGTATTTTACCACATGACACATTTGACCCCGGCTATCAATGACTTGGTGAATTTTGAAAACTAACTCCTATCGAAGTAATTTATATGCATTTTGTTAATAATGAAATAGTTTGTAGTTTACTCTTAATGTCATTTTACAAGTTAGCTCGCTTTTGGGCTTGAACAACTGGAACAGAAAATCCTATATAATCTGTTCCTTTTACAATAGCACAAAGACAACATTAATAACAGATATAAAAACATCTTTCAAAACTTAACATTTCTGTTCCTTCTCAATCCCATCTCAGTCTCTATCTTATAATTGTGTTCACTTTAAAAAGCTTTATGGACCTTTATGCACTTTATTCTATTACGTATTTTTAGAGATTTTTATTTATTTTTGAATCTTTTTATTCTAAAAATCTCTGAACTCTTTGAATAAAAGCTGTTTTGGAACTTTTGGCAATGTAGAAGCTATAAAACTGGATGATTGGGCGATTCTTTGATTTTCTTAAAGGGTAACCAAACAGGGAAGTTGGAGGCTGACTCCACCCACTGCCGAAATTTGAAAATCCAGTCAGATAGTTGGGTCGGTGGAACAGGACTGTTACATTACTGGAGCTGCAGATCATGACGTGAGACTTTTGAAATGATGTGGAACTTAAATAGTTTGACCAATCACTAAATGTATTGATTGATTAATTCATTGATTGATTGATTGATTGGTTTGTTTATTTCAAGCACAGATTGTGAACAATATAGAACAAAACACAAATATTTCAAACTCATTACAGAAATAATGAAACGCATTGATTAGAAAATAGGAAACAAACAAAAACAAAACACACTTATGTCACATTGTATTAATTAGATATAGTAATTATTAACTAAAGTCAGTCGAGTTTGATTGATTGCTTGAAAGGGAGTGGGAAGAAGCAAACTTATGTAAGCCCACCCCTACTTAGTTACTTCATTTTACAGTTTTGCATAGTTATATAATCCGGTTCTGATGAGATCAAATGCAAGTTTGTTTTTTTGTTATAACAAAGTGAAGTGCTTGTTGATTATTGATCAATTTTATAAAACAATATTCAACTGTAATACCTTGTTTCAATCTGTAGAGGGCAGCACACTGTATTTTCATGAATTGAATAAGTTTATTTTAAATTATAAGAAATTTGGCATTGACCAACAGACTGCACTTTTAAAGCCTCTTATATAGTTGATTTAGGGTTTGGTTAGCCTTTCAGAGTAAACTACACATTTATGATCATTACTTTTAGAACACTAAAAAATACAAATTATTAGTTATTTTCGTGAGTTTTTTCCTAACCTGTATGTAAAACAACTCGATTCCTGAGGCTCCACATGCTGCTGCATGTGGGTTCTGTCCATGCTGCTGTTGAGACTGCAGGTTTTTAGAAGTCTACTCAGAATTGCGTGAACAAATCAAAATATCTCTTTAGGGTTCTTTATAATGAGGAATGAACAGTATGATACACGTAAAAACTCAAAAAGTTGTTTTTTCATGGTATGGCCTCTTTAAAATAAAAATTTGACTTTAAAGGGACCCTACCATGAAAATTCCACCTTTTGAGGTACAAGTCTAGGTAGAAGTTTTGAGGTTCTAGTATAAAGTTCAACCAAACCACTATGTTTTTTTTTTACAAGTACGAAAGAACAAGTTTTAATTTATCTGTTTTTCAAACCTCTGTATTCCTACTTTTTAATATTTAAATATTTTCACCTGTTTTTCTAGTAAATTTCAGTAGTTCCACGCCCATAAAACCAAACTTAACTGACCCCTCACCTTTATGAAAAATATACATTTTAAATGAGCTATACCTTTAATGTAAGGAAAATATTAAAAGCACACCTAGATAAAAATGCTAATATTTCCCGAAAATGTTATATTCCTTTTTTTTTTCGTATATCGGCGCAAACATGTTGGCGTGCATGTCCGAGTGACCTCCTGTGTCATGCGTGGAGCACGTATGTGTGTTGGCCATTGTGTTTTTCTGTTCTTTTCATTGTCCCTTTGGTTCTGTGGTTCATGTCCATTAAGGTGATCTCATTAATCAAAAGAAACTCCTACCCCGTCTCAGCACCTCATATTTCTACTCAGCCATCCACGAACAAGGTAGTTTGTCAAAGACTTCAAAGTCACTTACATTCCACCCCTATCATTCCATAGCCACAGCCAGTGTGCTCACTGAACTTTCTAAGTTGTTCCATAAACAGCCCAAACATTGTCCTTGTGGAGAAATCTGGAAAGGATTTTACAACATGTCAGCGAATAAGCCAAGCATCTGACATGATAGCACAAGAAAAAAAAAAAAAAAAAACGACTATTTGGAGCTACAAAAAGATAAAAAAGGACACTGGTTTATGGCATATCACTATCTTGCACCACCCAACCCAGGCACATATGTTGGTGCTTGCACAGGCAGACAGGCCCTACGTGACCACCGGTGCCCCAACAGTGACCGAGATGTCTGGTTTTTGACAGTGTGTCAGCGTGTCCAGATAAACTCAGCCTGCGCTCCTCCTCTGCGCCCGTTCCCCTGCTGCTAAAAGACATTTTAATACTCCTGACCATGTAAGCTCACCTTCCCTGACTCCATTTGGCCAGACTCCCAAACACTGTTTGATTTGCTAAGAAAAAGAGAAAAACTGGGACTTACTTTAAATGATGCCCTACGTGTATTCTTCCAGACCCATAAAAAATGTGACAGAACTTCTTGAACTAACAGTTTTGGAATATTATGTGTAAGACTTAAAGTTGTAAGAGAAATTTGATTTGGTGATATATCATGATATTTTGTTTGGCGATATTTAAATCAATTATAAATGCTGACAAAATTATATTTAGTTAATTATTTATGAGAGTCTGTCAGCATCTTATTTTTGTCATGTAAATAAAGCGTCTCAGCCACAGTCCAGTGCTATCATTCATCCTGTCGTCAAACTCAAATGTTTCTGGCGAGAATTGGCTTTTCCCACTTTATATTTGAGGCAGCAGTTCAAGCTCCATTCAGGCTCATGAACAGTTTCAATGCTACATTTAGCAACGTTGGAAATACACAGCACCTTATTTTTTCAATCATTCTTTTAGAACGCTATTAGTTAAGGCACGTTCATTCAGTTTTTTTTTCCTTTAATGAAAATTATTTTGTTGTGGTAATCAGACAATGTTGACAGTTCCTTTTAAAAACAACTAATCCCTAATTTACCAAAAGAAAAGCACCAAGAATTTCCAGCAGGGGCTGACGCTGCAAATAGCTCAGACCTATTTCCGGTGGCTTACCTGACTTCCGTATCGTGGGTCGTGACTCAAATCTCATGGGTCATGACTCAAATCTTGTGGGTCATGACTCAAATCTTGTGGGTCATGACTCAAATCTTGTGGGTCATGACCAAATCTTATGGATCGTGACCAAATCTTGTGGGTCATGACCAAATCTTATGGATCGTGACCAAATCTTGTGGGTCATGACCAAATCTTATGGATCGTGACCAAATCTTGTGGATCGTGACCAAATCTTGTTTGTCACGGCTCAAATCTCGTGGGTCGGGACTGGAATCTCATGGGTCCCAACTCAAATATTGTGGGTCACGACTCAAATCTCGTGGGTCGCGACCAAAACTCGTGAGTCGCGACTCACCTAGCCCTATCCCCTATCTCTTAGCCGTGTGAGTCTTGTTGATAAAACGAGTGCATATGCGGCTGCAGTGGCTTAGCGCTGACTTTTGCCATGACACGCGTCGTAGCCGATGAGCTGCCCCTCCACGGGTGTTCCTTCCCCAGAGCGGAATCCACGAGCAAGGTGAGCCCGGAAGGTGAAAACTCAATCATAAGACTTTATTTAGCCCTGTGATTTAAAAAAAACAAAAAAAAGGGACGTCCCAAGATTTGGTCGCGACCCACGAGATGTGAGTCAGACAAAGCATTGGAAAAAGGTCAGATCTGTTTGCAGCGCCTACTGTCTTTCTGAATTTGTGGGTAAAAACAACTTGTACATGACATTCAGTTGTGTTGTGATCATTTAATAAAAATAATTTAAAAATTTTATAACAATGAGAGATGCATTAATTTCTAAGTCATACCCTTAATAAAAGTGAAAATTTGTTCTGGTACAGTTTTTGATATATTGTGTTATGTATGTGTGTCAGTCTCTTGACCCCTATTGTGTGATTTGTTTCTATGAAGTGCAAACTTTAATGAGTTTCTCCCTTTATTTAGATGAAAAATAACACTTTCTGTTGACAAAAATGGATCTACTCAACAAAAACAAAATAAAACTGTTTAATGTTACCTTTACATTCATCCAAAAACAGCACAGATTCTAAGAACTACCAATATTACTCATGTTATTGCATATTTCGGAGTCGCAGCTGGAAGCTGAATTGGGCTGCGAGTCAAAAAGACAACCTTAAAAGGACACCCAGCTCTAGAGGGGATATTAATGAATGAAATACAGGAAAAGCGCAGACACACACAGGCTCAGAAAAGTCTGCCAAATTCTGGGATGGTCCTCCAGAACAGCTGTTGTGCATCACCTGCATCAAGGACTAAAGTTTTACCTCTTTTCTGCGGTAGCCTTGACAAGGTGGATCCAAGATGAGTCAGGCATCCCCTTCAGAAGTAGACATGAAATATTTGACTTTGCTAAATACACACTGCTTTTGATAGAGAGATAGTTCACGCTTTGCTTCATATTTTTAGTTGCATGGCCTTTATTAACCTTGTTACACATTTTTAATGACCAATTAGATCTCTGATGGATTACAGCGACAATAAAACTGTTTTCTTTCCTTCACCGCTACGGTCATGAGCTGGCACTGAACAGTCATGACTCTGTGCCCGATTTGTTCATTCCGCCTGTCATTTATCTCTCTGGTGTCCCTTTGACTTTCTGTTTGACTTACTACTTTGATAATGAAGCTGGAAGATAAGATCCTCCCCTGTTCACCTGTATTCTTCCCCACCACCTCGATTTGAGAGAGTGAGTGTCTGGGTTTTGTGTGGGACAGTGTTTGTTCTCTGACCTTGGCAATGGCCGCACGCTGTTAAAGGTTAAAGCTGACATTGAACAGACAAGAAACGGATCGTCTCTGTGCTGCTTTTATTTTTACACACTGCTCTTCACTCTTTGCAGGAGATGTTTACACCAGAGTGCAGGTTCAAGGAGTCTGTCTTTGAGAACTACTATGTGATCTATTCGTCCACTGTGTACCGGCAGCAAGAGTCAGGCCGAGCCTGGTTCCTTGGGCTTACCAAGGAGGGGCAGGTCATGAAGGGCAACAGGGTTAAGAAGACTAAGCCCTCATCTCATTTTGTGCCCAGGCCTATTGAAGGTATGACAAGTGCATTTGAAGCCGATCTGATATGTTCTTGTAATGCTTTTCTTTTCTGTCAGTGGTTAAAACTGATAAATAACAAGAGTATCTATTATTATCTTAATTATTACATGATAATTTAAGATATTTTGATTTATGTGTTTTCAGAGTGCACTATCTGGCTATGTTGTCATTAAGGGTTTTCCCCCAAAAAAATCAACATTTTGTTACAAAATTGAATAAATGTTTGGTCAAATAATTTTTTAAACTATTTTAAAAGCCTTCCTGGTCAGCTTTGAATTATGAAAATTACTATTTTAGCCAAAAAAGAAAAGTTTGCCTCAGAGGAGTGAGCGGGAGTGAGTGGAGCAACCCCGACCCCTCTTCCCATCATCCAAAGCTGAGAAACATTGTCCTTCTAGCTGGAGCCCATGACACCCCCAACCAAACATTACTGGTGCAACAAATATCACTATCAGAGCTATTTGGCTACTTTGGACGTGGAAAACCAAGACGTCCAGACCAGGAGTCTGCAACCTGTGGCTGTTTTGCCACATGTGGATCTTTTACCCCTCCATTGTGGCTCTGGTTAAACAAAAAAGTGTTTTATTTTAAAACAATAAAAGGACACTATGTATCACAACTAAAATATTATGACAGATTTACCGGGTAGAATAGAAAATCCTTAGGAAGGTCAGTCAGCACAACAGGAATTGGTACTTTTAGGGAAGTGGATTTATTTTTTTTACAAATTGAAGTGTTTTAAGTGTATTCTAGGGCTAGAAAAAAAATTGATGTCCCGCAAAGGTAAACTAAACTTTCTTTTTTGTTTTTGTAACTGACACAACACTTCCTATTTCTACATTTGTTGCACTGTGATAATCCTGTGAAAAAGTGTCTTTTATTTGAATGTAACAATTACATAAATACAAATCAGTGTTTTAGTTTTCCAAGAATAAAAGTCAGACTTTGTTGCTCCTGCTGGATTGTTGTCAGTAAGAAATGGACACAAATGACTTTTTAAGTGTTGAAGGTTGCAGACCACTGGTCTAGACGATCTAGTCGACTACGAGTAGATGCACAAGAACATATTTTCTACATCACAAATACACTCTTTTTCTAACTGCATTTCTCTTGATTCACAACAATTTGATTAAAGAAATACTCAGAAATTCAATTTTAAGGTTAATTTTCTTTATAAATGTCCTCCGTTTTGCCATCGATTTAAAAAAACTAACTTGTCGTCGGAGTGGGGTCTTTAACGCTTTACCTAATCTGATTTAATTAGTCAAAGCTATGCATACTTGTGAGTGATGGCTGTTAAAAATTGATCACTCTTCCCACCGCTGTGGCTGCATGTTGAATATTAAATGTCACCTGTTTGTGTTTTTGATGAGAGCTGTTGTATCATGAAAACTTGTCAAGCAAGGCACACAAAAAAAAATTGCTGACAGAGCTCTCATTCCCTTATCTCCCCTCTCAGCCTGGTATAATTGTCCCAGCCTCACACCTGACCTTGTCTGTGCCTGCACACCCATCTCTTCAATCTGCTCCCTATTGTCCCCCTTTCTGAACGCCACCTATATCTTTGCCCTTCCTTCTGACTTCCTCCCTTCTTCCTTACCCCTCTCTGCCACAGTCTGTATGTACAGGGAGCCGTCCCTGCATGAGATAGAGGACAAGCACCGCTCCAGAAAGAGCTCAGGGACTCCTACCATGAACGGAGGGAAAGCTGTCAATCAGGACTCCACATAGCACCAAGAAGAGGGGCTTCCAGCAGTAGAGGGGGCGTGGCTTCGTCCAGACCTATGTGAAGGGGCCTTTGGATTATTTACCACCTCAACAACATGCACCACTATATTCTTACCAGTGACGGTGTTGCAGCGACAGCAAGGAGCCGCTGCTCTGTGACATAAACAACGACAAAAAACTGAACTCTTGCCTGTGAAAACCTTTTAGATGAATTCATATAAACCAGAGGGGACATACAAATTTCAGTCAGAAGTTGACCAACATTTTATGCAAAAAAAAGAGAAAAAACTAACTACAAAAAAGCAGAAAAGCTGTGATTATGGAATGATAGTCTCCCTTCACGCAAAAATGTGTCATTTCCAATTTATGCTGTGAGAAACAAGCTTTAATACATTTAAAATTTTCATACATGGAGACTTTTACTAAATGAATTCTCACATGGTTTTTGTGGTTCATTTAGTCGGTGATAACTATGACATAAAACCATAGTTAACTTTTCATCCTGGTTACTTTTATGTTAAACTAGTCTTGTTTTGTGAGGGCCTTTTCTTTTACCTCATTTTTTTTCCCCTTCAGTCTTAAGAGTGCTTCAGGTGGGATGTACTTTACTCAGGTGTGTACTGTTAAATCGAACAACTATGACTTATAGGAAATGAACGTTTCCTTCTTGTCATGCTGTAGCGGGATGGAACTGAGACAAGCAATACAGAAAGGGGCAATCCGGTGTCTTTCTAAGTGAAACTGACTTTATTACATTACTGTACATGGTGTGTGTTCTTCAATTAGAAGATACAAAGGAAGTCATGGTAAGTAAACTTCACGAAGTTTTTAAATTATACAAGGAAACATGCTTCAAATTCAATAAAATGTAATAATTCAGTTGGAGAAGTTACTATTAGCAATATGAGCCAGGCCAAGAATGCATTTGCACCTTAGAAAAAGTTCTAATATGTTTAAAAAACATATTAGATGTTTTTTAAACATCTAATAAAATTATCTATCACAATCACAGTTTGAAAATTTCTAGGGATGCATCGAAGATTCGGCAACCGAATGTATTCGGCCAAACGTTGCAAAAACAAAAACAAACAACATTCGGCTTCGGTGGGAAAAGCGGGGCAAGATTATTTACCCCTTTCGCTTGCCATACCCAATCAACGTGCGTCAGCAATCTAAAGGTGCATTCACACCGGAAACAGTTTGCATGGCCAGTTTCAATGTTAAGTCAATGAAACAGAATGAGGCGATCTGAAGTCTGGAAGCCGCTTGATTTGAGAGACGAGGAACGAATCGGACGGTGCAGCCAAAATTTAAATGTCTGAAGTTTAACAGATCGCCGCATTGTGTCTACCAATCAGGAACTCAGCTTTCGTCATGTGACGTTTTCAGGGACTCTATCAGAGGGTTGAATCTTAATCTAAAGTGAGTGTTGTTGTCCAGAACTTCCATCTATTTCCTAAACCTGCTGGAGCCGCGGGGATTGCAGAGCTCATCCAGCCATTTTGGGGCGAAGGCAGGATACTCTCTAGACCAGTGTTCCTCATTCCTGATCCTCAAGAGCTGCCACCCTGCCTGTTTTCCAGATCTCCAAGTCCTGCCAGCTGCTGATTAGTTCAGTCAGATGTCTCTCCACATTCTGATTGAATGAACACACCTGGTCCAGGTAATCAGCAGGAAGCCGTACACAAATAGCTGGAAAACGGGCCGGCTGGCGGTTCTCGAGGACCTGGAACGAGGAACGCCGCTCTAGACAGTTCGCCAGCTTTCGCTCCTGCTCACCTGCTCGATATGGCGGCAGACAGAGAGCCCCTGTGAGGTGTGGAGGCTGCCAGCTCGAGCCTCATCAAGTAATTAAAAAAAAAAAAAGAAAAAAGTCTCTTAACTTAACCCCCCCCCCAAGCTCAGCTACAGAGACACAGAAACACAGTGGAAGCGGCTGTCATACAGACACAGACCCGGTACCGGGAAAATCTTTTAATATTAATAACATAAACCCAAAAATGGAGACATGATTACTGATGTACTTTTAGAACTCTTCACAATAAATAAACCTTATTTATTTCTCAACGTTTTGTGTCTTCCATACATTATAAGTGAGATATCCGCCTTGTAGCGATTATTCTAAAATATTAGCAGGTTGCTCCCACAACATGCGGCTGCGGCAAAAAGCTCAGGAACACATTTTTGACAGGTGACGAGCATCGAATTCATCACGCGAAAAAAGAGGTGGGGCACAGAAATTTGTCGCGCTAATCACGTTTGGTATAAAATATTGGCTGTGCGGAAATATTTTAAACCGCTTGACAGGGATAAAAGATCTGAAGTTTGTCTAAATTGTCGCGAGGGGGTTCATCAGCCAAAACCTTCACCATGTCTGTCTTAATTGGGTCTTTTAAAGCTAAACACTTGGAACAGCATGAGGAATACGAGAAAGAGACGACGAATGCTAGCGGTATTGGCGGGAGTCCAGATAGCACCAAAGTGAACGGAATAGCAAAAAAGGTAATGAAATTAATTTCTATGTTGGAATGTCCTCGTCAATCAGCATGTGTTTAGATTTCTTATGGACTTTATGTGGAGTTAGACAAAAGGCTTCGTCTGTAAAACAATTTAAAGACATTTCATGGTTCGCTTCTTTTTATTTTGAAGCTGAATTACTGTTTTTGACTAATCTGTTCTGGCCCTGAGATAAGTGTTAGCGAATGAGGTTAAATGAACACAAAATTATGTTAATAATGTTAGAATCTATGTTTTGCTTGAAGGCCTGGTCTTATGAAATGCACTAGCACACTTACTGGAAGGATAAAATATAAAGTAAACACGTTTTATTTGAAAAAGTCATGTAACGTTTATCCTAAGCACTCCAATACTTAAAAAATAAAGAGAAACTCAACATCCTCATTTGATATTTGGTCGCTATTTGGCCAAGCATTTTAATTATTAATTGGCTAAAAATTTTTACTTTGGTGCATCCTTAGAAATTTCCATTAAATATAAAGCTTTTGCTGCTTTACTAAACATGGAGATGTTTCAAAAGTTTCCTTGGCTTGCTAGTAAAGGATCGTCAACTTTGAAGCTCTGCCATTTGTTTCACTTTTTGTTGCTAATCACTAGAGACTCTGGTGGACAGGGTGACTGACTGTTTATTAGAATTTAATATATTGGGCTCATTACAACGCTCCCTTAACGACAGGAAGGGTTTAGGTTAGCATATTCTGACGTGCTAACATTTTTTTTCTTTCCTGCCTTTGTGACCCTTAAAAGTCATCCCTTTGGTGCATTGTGGTATGGAGCTTCTCTTCAATAAATCACCATCCTGACTGGGCTGCTTAACTGACCGGTACACCTCTAATAGTCTGCTGAGCTCATTCTAAATCCCAGATTAGATTGTCTAACTCAGGAAGTCCTCCAGATAATTCAGTAAATGGAGCCAGACATAAAGGATGGCGATCTCATTTCCAGCACTTTTTGCACATAAGCTGATGTCTAAGGTTCGGGGTTTTGACGTGGCCCACAGAAAGGCTGGAAAATACGACAAGAACCAGAAAGCATGACCATCGCATGACTGTAAAAGTTGATTTTTTTTTCTTTGAACTTGTGGAACATTGGTCCAAAACTTTTATATGCAATGTTTTGATCATTGTTTTAGTGAGAGTCTACATGTCTCTTCCACTGTATATCTGGTTGAAAACCTTTGACTTGTTTGGTGAAAAGTATGCAACAGCACACAGGTAAACGGGAGCGACTCTTCATCATGGATTCGGGACGACCTTCCACCTTGAGTCTGGATCCTATGCTAATGCAAGTTCAAGAGCTAATGGTAGATTAGTTCAATTTCCACATTACCTACAGCACTGCAGTGAAACATGGAATTTAGGAGGTGAATTTGAAAGTCAAACGGAAAGACCAGCAAATAAGTGTCTTTTTACAGAGATTTATATTGGTGCAAAAGATATAAAAATGCATGAAACTGAATGTGTAATTGTCAGCTAAAGGATGTGAAATGGTAATAGAGGAACAAAGGTGGTGATGTGTAAAAACAAAAAGCAAAGCACTTTCTGTGGGTTATTTGATGTATGATAGAGTCAGCAAAGACTTTTGGTTGTATGAGATATTAAATAGAATATTTTTTATGTTTGAAGATGATTTCACGGCATTGGAACACACTCATATATGCATAACGAATTGTGAGATGACAAAAAAAAAATATGCATTGATGATAAAATTCTGAATAAAGTTAGTGATTGTTTAAGAATAAAGAGTATATTATCAAAAATCTTCTACTTTGCGGTGATTGATTCAGTGTGTGGCTGAGCCAGGCCGATTTTCAACAATCGGAGAGGCGTCCTGAGCAGCGGTGGTTGTGGTGTGTTTGTACTTTAGGACGTAAAAAAAAAAAAAAAATCCAATCTGTTCCATCCATCATTCACCCATAGTGATTTATTCTCCTGCCGGCGCCCAAATCCGACATGTCATTTTAGGATGGTGCTCGTTTGCCCTTAATTCTCCTGTTGTCATGGAAACAGGCCCTGCTAGGAGAATGAGGGGGAGGAACGGAACGGTGGGATGAAGGCTCCTCTGACTTTTAGGATGCGCTTCGTGTTCACTGCTGTACGCAACACAAAACAGCTGTGCGTGAGGTGGGGGGGGGGGTAACATGTTCTCTTCTATTTTAGGTGGTTTCCTGTGAAACTGTAAACAGCAGAAAAAAATGGCAGGTCTGCCTCTAGGGAGACGGTATATGTGTACAATAAAAAACAGACAAAAATGAAAAAAGAAAAAGTTGGAGGATGCCATTCAGTCAAAGAAAAGGGTAAAGAACTAAAAAAAGAAGAGTATCTAGTCAAATGATGCATGTTGACTTCAAATTGGATGATTTTTTGTTTTATAAATAATGTTGCTGTTTTGTTGGGACCCCTTTGTAGTTCTTCTCGTTTGATTGATTGTGGAGAGATATAAATTATCAGTTTAAAGTTGATTTAACAACTGATGGATTAATAATTCTTCTGGTATTTCAAAACCTCTGTACATATGCATACGCTCAGATTGTAGAACAAAGAAGGAAAAAAAATCAGTTCTGTGTTTCCTGCTGTGTTTGAACCTCTGGGACTTCACTTCCCCAATCCACCGTGAAGTAAGTAAAAGTGGGAACTCACAAGTAGGACATTCCCTTTTGCTCATTAAAAATAATTAGCTTGCGATCAATTACCACTCATTGATGCTCCTTTGATGTTGTTGGATCTACTTTATCCAGTTGTACTTAGAATAACATAGATATTGAGCAAAGCAGCTCAATTTGCGTCACACTTTTTGCTATGCAAAAAAACCCCCAAAAAATATGAATATCAATAAAAAAGCAACAAAACATTTAATTAATGAACCTGTTAAGCTCATATTTGAGCTAACCCTCTACACACATGGTTACCATGCAGCAAAGCAGAATTAACTACTGTGGTAATATAACTTGATTTGATGTTCACACATTTGGATGCCGGGTCTTACAATGTTAAGAAAACAAAAAATAGCAACAACAAAAATACTTCTATATTAGCATTATCAATTTAAAATCAGGTCTTCTGAAACTAATACAAAGACTCATGTGTTATGTATTTGGTTCTGAGGCAATATTGATATCTGACTACTTTTGGGAATTCTTAAAAACAAATAAAAAACACAGCACCCCTGAAAGTTCATTCATGAATTTATATATTTTTATATTAATTAAATGAGTAAGACTATGTGTAGGAGTCAAATAGACTTCTGATTGGTAGATATTCTAACCATTGTCATATCAGTCCTAAAAATTCTGATGCACTTTTTTCAGTTTCTAATCCAAGATGTTAGGAAGGTATTGGTGAGAAGGTCTTTTAACTTAAAGGAGGTCAATGGGAGACCATCAGTTTACTATCTTACAGTGACTATTCAATAAATGTTTGGATTTTTGACTCATAATTAGCTGCACATAAAATCAGGCGAGGAAAAAAAAACAAGCACTTTTGTTTTGTTTACTGTTTTCTTTAATCATTAATTGTATTTAGGAACTACCTATTGCCTACAGTGGATTTAAAGATGGTTTTGTCAATTTCCAGAAAGAAAAGTAAAGTTTGTTGAATGTCTATTGCAGGTTGATAAAGTCAAATGGATTTTATTTTTTGAAAGCACACTACCTCAGGCACAATGCTGTACAATATGAATTAAGCATTACACAGAGATGTTAAAATCAAATCAAAAAAGAATTCTTAAATAAAAACAACCACAGAACAATGTCTAAATAGTCTGGGTTTGAAAAAGGGTTTTAAAGCTTTTTATTTATTTTTTTGGGCAGTGAAAATTAAAATAGTACAGCAGCAAATAATAGCATTTTTAACTGAATTTTCCTATCAGTGGGCACAAGTGGACTGGTTACACTAAACAAGTTTCTTTGCTAGTGCGAAGTTTCGGATTCTGTCTGTGGCTCATGTCCTGAGACCCAATCTTTGCTCTGAAGCATAAGGCTTTATAAACCCCCATGACTCTGCACAGGAATAACAGAAAGTGAATGCATAGATGGATGGATGGTTTAGTTTAGCAATCGGATATTGTTTATATTTTGTGATACCTTTTCATGTTTTTATGTTTCTGGACAATTACCAGTGAGAAGCCTGTTGAGAAAACTGTATCGTGTTTTTTTTATGAATAAAATTGAATATGGATGTCTCAGCTTTGGGATGGAAGAACGCTCATTGCACATTATTTTGAGATAAATAATCAGGACGTGACCAAGTTACCAGGGTAGTTAGTTAACAAAACATGCACTGTTTTTATTTTGACAGTTTATTTATTTCTCTTAAATTTTTGCCAAACAACGAGGTATTTTATCATATTTGTTCTTTTTAATGCTTTTACGTGGAGTTTGCATGTGCTCCCTGTGCATGCGTTGGTTTTGTTTGAGCACTCCAGCTTCCAGCAATAGTCAAAAAACATGCTTATAAAGGATTTATAATGTTATTTATGCTTACTAGGTTGATTGATTACTGTAAATTGTGTTGAGGTGTTACCGTGAGTGTAATAGTGTGGCCCTATGACAGACTACCCCACCCTCACCCAGCAGTGTCCAGGTTCTGTCAGTCCTGTGACCCCGAAAGGGATACAGCAGGTCAAGATAAAAGATGGATGGATAACTTAAGCAAATCAAAATACAGTAAAATAAAGATTTGCCAGACTTTCTACAGTCAAGACTCATTTTCTTGCTGTTTAACCCTTCCGCTCTCCTTGGGGTCCAGATGGCTCCAACCACATATTGTTATGCGATTTCTTCCATGACAAATGTGGACGAAGGGGGACAGGATTTTATGTCTGCCATGGACATTAGTGAAACTCCGAAATCAGTGAAACAAAAAAGTTCAGCGCACTGTCCTGTGGTGTCCAGATGACCCCACTTTTAATGTAAACAAGCTAAGGAGAACGGAAGGGTTAAATAATTTCTGCTTCAAATTCACAACACTTTAGAGTGAACACCACCATAAGGTAACTGTTTATACTGAAACCACTTTTCAGAAAAACATTGAAACTTCTTCAGATCAATAACATAAAAATCCAAAAGACTCTTAAAGAAGACAGTTACAGCATAAGTGGGTCTCAGATTATAAAGAAAAAAAGGTGCATGAAGAAAGCATAAAATTAAAACTGTTTGTAGTGTTAAGATTATTCATTAAATTAAATTATTTCTGAAGCAATCCACATTCTCCAAAGCTGCATTCGAGCATAGTAAGTGATAGATGCTTTAGCTGTAGATGATTCAAAAGTAAAATCAGATTTGATTGGAGAACACACAAAATCTAACAAATCATAAATAAAAATAAATTAAACGAACTGACCAGAAGAGGCTTAGCAAATCATCTCGGACCTGAAGATTAAATTCCTGGCTCTTTGTCTTTGCTGCTGCATCTCAATGATGTGATGATATAAACAGAATACTGTAACTGATCATAAATCCTGCATTATTCGGGCATCCACACTCTCACAGCACAAACCCACTCATCGCTGCCTGCCCACACATGTTTCTTACGCTCAAGGACTATTAACAATAAAAACCCCTGCAGCATCTGCATGTTAATGGATTAACCATGGATCCTGGAACAGAACAGAAACGTCCTGTTGAGCTCAAGTAGCCCAGGGACAGAAGAGATGCTTAGCCATGGCTTTGACAGCGGTTATGCCCTGACAGTGTTAGTTTAATAATTTCCTCTCATCTTCCAGCTCAACCTCTTTATGCCTCTCATTCCTTCCCTTCCTCTTTCTTAAGCTTCTCTCCCTCAACAGCTTCTATTCGATTTGTTACCCTCCTTCAATCTTCTTTTCATTTCCAACCATGATTTATTTTATTTTAGTCTTCCCTCTTTTAGCTGTTCGCTGTACCTGGTTCTTCTGATTGATGCATTCTTGTAATTCTCAGTTGGATATGAAAGCGCAGTTTGGAAAAAGTGAGGATCAATACATTTTTTCTTTAGCAAGAGCGCTCTGGATATATATTTTTTTTTCTGCTGAGCTGCACAAATGACTGTTCCCAGTGCAGTAATAAATGTACAAGAACATTTCTGGTTCACATTAGCGTGGAGTATCGGAAGGAAAATACAGAAAAAAATCTGCATTACTACGTTAGCGACAAAAACATAAAGAAAAATTGGCATTTTAAGGCTGCAGTTGCAATAAAGACAATAAAAAAAATGGATTACGAACCCTTATTATGTTAAAAGACTACACGATGTTGCATTTTTTTGGCGGGGTAAAAGCAAAGTCTAATGAGAGAACAATTACTGGTTCAAAATGAAAATAAGCACCACATGAAATTACTTCAGCTTTGGTTGATTTTCCAGATGATCAGATAAACGCAGCACCCTTCTGGTTGGTCCGGCACAGCAGTCTGATGATGCTTTTAGCTGACTGCTGGGGTTCATTTAATGTTGCTTTAATGAACAGGAGAGACTGATCATCAGCAAACTTCCAGCATGCAACTGTAAACTTGGCTCAAAGGATTAAGGACAGGTATCAACAAGGTACTTGACAGTCCACCAGAATGACAAGTGACTTAAGGGCTCCTAAAAAGACACGTGTACTGCACTGGCGTATATATTTCCTCCTCTAAGCCTTAGCCAAGATTCTTATATTTGCAGTGTTAGACTGTGTACACTTTAGTAACAAGGACAAAGTAGCTTCTGGTAAAATAATAAAGCAGCAAATTGCAAGAACAGATGCGTGTTGCTTTATTGCATTTTTCAGAGAACTGTGTTCCTCATTATAAGCCGTTCAACCACCACATTTTGTTGCTATGTTAAATCAGTAAATTTCCCTTTTTTAATACATTTTTGGTATACAGGGTCACACCTATGCATGTCGGATGCTTTTAAGTAATCTCTGCTGCTTTCGATATTTTCTGTTTAATTGTTGCAGCCTCAAAAATATTTCAAGCTCAATGCTGGAAAAATTAGAGAACATCTCAAGATGTATTTAGCTACCATATCTATACAAATACCATTGTATAGGTGTACCACAGGGCATGTTTCTAGGTCCCAATCTCTTCTTTATTTTTGTTATTTACGTTAGCAAATTTATCATATCATCTTTATGCAGACGACACTGTCATTTGCTACTGCTCTCGCTCAATTGCACAAACTTTTGAGTTTTTACAATTTGCTTTTAACGTTGTTTAAGTCTCGTTTATGATTACTAAAAATGATTTTAAACAGAAAAAACCAAGGTGATAGTATTTTCACAGAAATCGCAGGAGATCACTCAAGTACATAAAATGGAAATTGCCAAATTGATAGAAATAGTGGACAGCTACAAGTACCTCGATTTTGTGCTTGATTCAGATATTTTAAAATGCATGTGGCCACTTTAATACATAAACTAAAAAAAACAAAAAACATCCTGTTTCTTGCTCAAAGCTCATAAAGTTCTGGTAGCAGTAACATTTTTGCCTCTGATTGATTATGGAGATGTTCTGTGTATGAATGAATGAATGAGTGAATGAAATGGTTTATTTCAAGCTATCAGGTATATATTATACACGAAATAACATTTCACATAATAAATCACAATTGAAAGGGAGTGGAAGGAAGTGAATTTATATAATCCCACTCCGGCTCAACCATACCATTTTCTCTACATGAATAATCAATATCCAGTTCAGGACTTAATATCAAATATTTATACTCTTCAATCATAGAATCAGGAAATCAAATTTCCAAACATCCACCTGTCTTCAATCACTAAATACTGTATAATCCTGTGCCCTGAGATTTGTGAATATTTGTAGTCATCTCCACCCATTACTGTGAACTGTAGCAGAGCAGATTGGTCTTCTCTGAGCACAGAAAGGTACACGCACTGGAGGACTCCGCCTGGTTTAATCCCCTCTTTTCTCTGTTTTGTTCTCAAAAGAACCACCAGTCAGTCTAGACGGCCTAGACGGACCAGGTTCCTCCTCGCTGTCGGAGCTGCTGTCCAGCTGCACCCACAGACTCTGTAACACAAACCAACACAAGCAAACAGTCAAGAATCTCATCTTAGAGAAACATCCCAACTATAGAAACTGATCATTTATCAAGTATCTTCGTGAGACAAAGCTACTCTATAACATGTATATTATATGATATTTAACATGAAGAAACAAACATCTGGAATACTCACAGCAGGCGGGGGTGCAGCAGCTGATGGACGCGGCCTAGACGGACTAGGTTCCTCCTCGCTGTCGGAGCTGCTGTCCTGTTGCTGCCGTCGTCTCTGTAACACAAATGAACACAAAGCAAACAGTCAAAGATCTCCTCTTAGAGAAACAACTCAGAGAGTTTGAGGATCTCGTCTAAAGAAATCATTTAAAGGGACATTAAAAGTGCTGTCTGTTGGTCTTTGCCACATTCAACAATCAACATTTCACTCGGAATTGTTAGCTTAAAACGTTAGCCGCTATTAGCAGTGATGCTAGCAGCATTTTACCATACTTACAACGAGATAAAACCATTTGACAATATGTATATTGTATATTTTATATGACTTTTAGATTGTATATTACATATAACATGCAGATTATAGGATTTGATTAGCATGTGGCATCATTTCTGCGCTAATATCAACAGAAGAAGTCTGCCTACCTTCTGCCCCCTCTTCCTGCCATTGTTGTGGTCCTCCGGGTAAGGAGAACCCTGACACATCTGTAAAAGAGGAAAAATGTCAAGAATTTCCAAATGTTTAGGTATTATAGGAGCTAGTTGTAGAATACAAATTTGAACTTCTGTTGTACAGCCACGACCTTTAATGAGGTTTAGTGAAAACATAAATAAAACCAGTTAAACTCTAAAAAATGCTGTAAACTTACTTTTGCAATCGCTTTTTGAAAAAGGTTGTTAGCCTTGGAAAATAGAAGCTGTCACTTCGAAGTCCGAGCACAAACTGGGGATTTTTATGAATGGATCCTTTAAATAAAAATAGAACGTGGTCACCAAGTCAACCACTGTTTTGTCAAAATTCCGTTTAAACCTGTATCAACTAGATTGGCATAGAACAGATTCTATTTTTTTCTTTTCTATATGGAATTCATCTGTGGCTGCCGTGGCAACCAATAGTTTATAAGAAAGCAAATGAATTCCAAGCCTCAGTTTGGGAACTTGATGCCTTTTTCACATAAATTATCCAAAATGCATTTATTAGTGAACTTTCATTTGTCAGTATGACTGAAACGAAAACACCTGTCAGTCTTGGATAGCAGTTTAAGAAAAAAATGTTTTAGGGTCTTGTCAAACTTTATTTTACATATAATACCACTTATGTTTCACAGTTTATGGCAGCAGACACAGTGTTATTGACTAAAAATTGAATTGAAAATGGTTTAACTAGGACTGGGTATCAATTATAATTTCCAGAAACAATTTGATTCAATTCACAAAAGCCTGGATCCAATTCTTCAAATCAAGTCAATTTTGAGTTTACATTATTTTGACATATTTGTTTCGAAATACATTTATAATCTTTCATGTTTTGAATATACTTATATTAATCTGGTACAGTTCACATAATGTTAAATATATTAGTGAAATAACTGAGTAACACAAGACGCGTTAAAACCAACAAAACAAGAGTCTGTTTACGGGACACACGAAAAATGTGTCAAGAAAACCTGCCCCCAGTGGTGGTTTGAGGAACTGCAACAGGTGATGCAGACGTGTTGAAAGACGGCCGCAGATCTTCATCCTCCTGGAAAACATGAAGAACATTTAGATATTTGACTTCTATTTCCTTTAATTAGTCTTGGAGTCGTGTCAGAAAGAAAATGTTAGTTCTCACTTGTGAAAGTCGCCACATTTTTGGTGTTTGTTGAAGCTGCAGAAGATCCGGTCTGAGGCGGTCCATCCGGGTCGGTTTTCTGCTCTCTGGTCCTCTGGATTGGTTCAAACATCCCAGCATCTTCTCTCCAGCTCCAGCTGATGTCTGCTGAAACCAAACTCTCATTCAACACAAACATGGAACTCTCTGTGTCTTTGAGTCTGTAGGATTTCAAAATAAAGGCTGCTGCACTCACAGCATGTTTCAAATATGGAGTCGTTTCTGCAGCTTTTCTTTAGACGCTCAGTGTTGATGTTTTCCTCTCCAACACAGAGAAGAAAACAAGAAACATCACAAAACATCTCCTTAGTGATTCATTCCACAATAACAGCGAGAACATTTCAGAATAAAAGCTGAATGTTGAGAGAAACTGTTTCTTCTTACCATAACTTGGTTAGTCTCATTCCAAACAGGAAACATAAAAAACAAAAGATTAAAAAGTTCATGTTAGTCATTTAAATTAAATAAAATAAGAAAAATCTGCAGTTTTCTTTTGGTAAGAAAGAATCTGATTTATCTATCTTGTAATCAATCTCCAAAACTGATTTAAATCATTCAAGTTTGACTCACCTTTTCATGGAAATGATCCTAGTTGGAAAAAGAATTTGTTAGTATTGTTGTTTTTGTTCATGATGTTAAATAAAATTGATAAAAGTTACATGAGGAACTCACTGATTTGTTTTAAGAAGTTTGTGTTTCTGCAGCTTTTCTGTAGACGCTCAGTGTTGGTGTTTTTCTCACCAACACAGAGGAGAAAACAAGAAATAAAACAAAATATTTCCTTAATGAGTCATTCCATGATAACATTACAAAACATAACATTTTCTGTAATCATTCTCCAAAACTGATTTAAATCATTCAAGTATGACTCACCTTTTTCATGAAGATGATCCTTTAAGTTGGAAAAATAGTTTGTTAATATTGTTGTTTTTTGGTTGTTATTTTGCATAAAACTGATTAAAAAGTTAGAGAGAAAAACTTACTGATTTTTTAAAGAAGTTTGTGTTTCTGCTACTGAAAAAGAAAACCAAACTGCTGAAAAATTAGTTTAAAACAGTTATTATTTTAACTCATCTAAAAAGGAAGAAATTATTTTAACTTCAAACTAAAGATAATACTTACGTTAGAAATAATTAAGCACATTTACTAAATAAAAACTTAAAAAATAACTATTTAAATAATTAAATAAAGGAAACTTAGCAAAAATACTGAAAATCATCTAGTTCTAAAAGGAAAGTAGGAAGCGTAAAAGAGAGAAGGAAAGTGGATTTTTTTTTGTTTTCTAGAAAAAGAAGAAGAGGGAAAGTCTAAAACACTAAAAATAAAAACAATTAAAAGTTGTCTCTGTTCGTCAAGAAAACATTAAATAAAAACACAAGTTATTTCACAGAATAAGTAAAAAGAGATTTTCTGTGTGTGTGTGGGGGGGGGGGGGGGGGGGGCCCTGCAACAGACTGGTGACCTGTTCACGGTGTACTGTCCTCACCTTCACCCATCAGTGGCTGGACCAGCTCCACCAGCTCTGGGACTGGATGTTCTCTCTACAGATTTTAAATACATTTTGAAAAGGGGATGAGGAAATGTCTCCAAAATATATATATTTTTTAATTAAAATATATATTTTAGGTCTTTACTGCCACTAATTAAAAAGAAAATTGGGAGTGAAATGTAAAACACTAAATCAGCTCAGTTTGTGAAATCGAATTAGCTGGCCTAACTCACAACTTTACAATGATCAAGGATCTCTACATGTTGAAGTTGGAAACAATTCAAACATCTTAAAATGTAGAACATTTAAATTTTTAGTGTACTGTATTGTAGACTTTCTTTTACACAAATTGTAACAACATGAGGAGGCACAAATGCATGCATTCATGTATCTATCTTGTTGAAAAGCAGCTTTACGGTTTTAGAGCAATGGTGTTACGAGGAGCTACAAGTCTGGTGGATAAAAATGTGTTCTTTCTCCTGTAAGGTTGACCATGTTTGTCATTGGTCATGCTGGTGATGCAGAAGGTTTACAATCAGAAACCATATAATTGGATGACCCTGCAGGCTGCTGAGGATGCAGCATGAGAGGATATGAGGCTGGTTTAGACTTTTAATAACATTCTTAATGTTGTAAAGAAAAGGAAGATATTTTTGTGATGTGACTGAAAGGATTGATTGTATCAGATGTGTTGATTTTTGCAGATATTTTGTTGACATTTCAGACAAACCATGCATTTTGTGGTACAAGCACCAAATTTGGCATGGATGTATCTTAGGAACCACTATTTCAGAAAAAGCATGTTAGCCACACACACAAAAAAAAAAAAAATGCAGCCCTTTAAGATGACGGTCATGTATTCAATGAAAATTCAATGTCTAGTTACTCAAGTCTCAATTCAGTCTTTAAACTTGCTGGGTACCAATAAAAACAATCTTTTAGGGTACCTGAGAATATTATAATATATTTTTTAAATCATGGATTTTCTTGTGACTAACATGCTGCTCTGAAGGAGAGGATCCTCAGGTGCATCCATTCCAAATTTGGTGTTTGTACCACAAAATGGACAGTTATTTTAGCCACCGGCTCCACTAACTCTTTGATTTTCTAATATCCTTTTGGTAATAAATAAAGTATTTTTTATTTGAGTTTAAACAGTTTTTGTAATTGGCTATGTATCCATTATTTTTGTGATGTTCAGACTGTACTCAGCTAGTCAGACTTTTCTGTTGGGAAAAGGATGCATTTTTGATGGTCATTCATGGTGTGTTGTGGTGTTTTAGGTATCTACACGTCTGCACACTGAAAATTTACAGAAGAGCAAAATACTGCGATCCCAAAAGACATGCAATGAGGAGTGTTTTTAATCAGTGTAAACAAAGAAAGGAGATGAGAGTTAAATTGTTTGAAAGTGTAACTTGTGACTTTGGGGTGAGATCCAGAAACATGCAGTGACTGCAGACAAGGTCTGAAATTGAAACAAATTTTATTGAACTCTCCGACAAAGCTAATGGACATACACACAAATGCAGTTTCATAAGGTGCAGGTTAAAGAGCTTAAACAAAATTTGACAGATGAACGGATCTCTTTTTTTTTTAAAACATTGGAAAAATCACACATTAAGAACAGATGTGAAAATAAAATGTTTATCAAACTCATGAAAAAAATGAAGTAACCACTAGAGCCTCATTATTGGTTCCTTAGAAAGTCTATTCTATCTGGGTGCATCAATGATCTTATTTAAAGAAATATCAAATAATGATAGTTGCTAATATTGTCTAGTTGAACGGTAAAGATGACTTCAGCGATAATTTTATTTGAATCCAAAAAGCAACACAACACTAAAAGCACTGTTGTATTTTCACTAGGAAACAAGCATCTCTTCCATATTGCAGCCCGGCACATGAGTGAAGATGCTGTTAGCACTTTGCCCAGGACTTCCAGTAGAAGACTCTGCAGGGTCGTTGAGTGGCGTTCTCCACTCCACGCCGATTCTTCTCCTGCTTCACTGAGTCTCTGACTTGTTGCAGGGTAAATCCACTTTCAGGTTTGGAGAGTTTATACAGCAAATTTATAAGAATCCCGGTCTCGTATGATTGCTGTGAAAGATAAAAAACCACAAATTTTTTAATTCAATTTAGAATTTCCTTTACATGAATGACCTAGGATAGGCTAAAAACCATCAGTTTTTATACAATTTAAGAGAAGGTTTGCATCTGTTATAACAAATCTAGCAAATAAAAACAGGAAGATGAAGGTTACAAAAGCAACCACAACACATAAAATCTTACCTGAAAGTCTCTTATTCTGTCAAATGATAAGTCTTGACGAGCTGGCAGATTTTCAGATTCCACCATAATCTCTGCGTTTTGGACAACACAGAATACAAAAACCAGACAAGCCAAGACGCAAAAGACACGGGCCATCTTTGCTGGAGATAAAATACTGCCCTCTTTGTTCTTGCAGAAAAGTCTTGCTCTCTGTGAAAAACCCCAAAAAGAGGAATGATGTCTATCAGACGGGAACCTCTGTTTTTATAAGCAGCAGCCGCGTGTGCAGATAATCTGCGTCAAGACCCTCTTCAGGATTTTGTTTGTCCACATCAGCGCAGTGAAGCATGCCGTCTGTAATTTACAGCAGGTCATTAACAATGAGTCAAAAGTTCTAAATAAAGACATTTTACATGGAGCCGTCCTCCATGTCATCATGACGGTCCGGCTAAACGATCCTATTCTTGAATTAATGTAAATATTTCTTAGAGAATGCCAACTTTTCTGAATCTTAAAGGACTCCATGGAACATTTTCATTAGTTGCACTCCTGTGATCTTATTGTGGAGCTCCGTTTAATGAGATTTCTGCTCCGTTTGACTTCACACAACAATTGGATAAAGGTGTTTTTGTCAGTCTGTCCTAACTTTTGCAGCTTTTAGTTTTCATCTTCAGTAATTTTCACTGACTACAAAATCTAACCAATCAGGATACAAGTAGTGACATTTTAGCGGAGATAATTGATTTATCTGTTTATTTTACTATATTTCCCTCCAAACTAGGACTGCCACAATTAGTCGACTAGACTATTAAAATAGTTGAAGAGTAATTTAACAGTCGATTAGTTTTTACTTTAACTTACATAGAGTCAAAGTGTAGTAAAGTTGAAAGTTATAATAGCATCATGCTAGGTTTTTGGCCTATTTTGGCATTTATCAAGGTTTTTGAGGTTATTTTGGAGTTTAGCTAACATTTCAGTTACTGTTTGACTAATTTAGCCTTTTTTTTTTTTGCTTTCTATAGGCTATTTTGGAGTTTAGCTTATATTTCAGCTACAAGCTAGCTGTTTTGGCTAACTCAGACTTTTTTTTTACTACTTTTTTTTTTTTTTTTTACATTTTTTAGGCTATTTTGCCATTTAACTAATATTTTAGCTGTCTCTCAGCTTCAGCATCTAAAGCTATCAGCTTCAGCGTTTTCAGCTATCAGTCTTCAGCTGCCAAATTCATCTTACAGCATTCCCACTAGCATTATCGCAGACAAGTGTGAAAATATCTAGTTTTTTGTTAGTTTAAAGCTGAAGATGGTTTAGATTTGCGTTTTATATTCACTTTGCGCATGACCCGATAAGTTGACTAATCAGAGATTAGTCGACTACTAAAATTATCGTTTGTGGCAGCACCACTGCAAACCCAAAATGACTCCATCAATTTGAAGGGAAAGCTCTATTGGTAGAATTAATTAGATCTTTTATTTGGGCTAAGTTTTAGTACCAATATGCCGAACAAATTTTATTTAATTTCATTAGGTTATAATTCTCAATTATATTTATTTAAATATTCGGTTGTTCTTTACTTAATGATTTTATTTGGTCATGAAAAAAGCTTTTGACATAACCCAAGACACAAAATAAGGTACTTTTATCAGTAAAATGGAACATTTTATAACAAATTTCTATTTGCCCACAATAAAATATTTACAGGAAAATTAATAACTGTATTTGATTAATATATATCATTTAAAAAAAAAGATTTAATGTAGATGAATTCATTTTTAGGCTCACTATTATACTGTTAATACAGAGCAATATAGCTTTTTATTCGTCTGGCACAAAAGTTAAGTGGTCCCTCCAAAAGGATCTTTTTTAATGGCATATAGAAGTAATTCCATAAGTAGCTATTACGCTTTTTATTTTAAGAGTTTTAACTGTAAAAAGAAAAAAAAGCTACAGAAGTATCTCATATGAGGGAATGGGAGGATATTTCCTTGGAAGGTGAACCAACCTTGACACGTTTCAGCATTCGAACACATTTCGCTGTAACTCGATTGTGGATGTGTCGAAGTCTGATACAAGCTGCTCAAACAATTAGAAAGTGCACTGCTGGGAGATGAATAATCCTGTTATGGAGACAGAATGCAACACAGCAATGCCAAAAGCAGTCACCATAGAAGGCTTTTGGCCACAATGTTTGCAATAGAACAATCATATATGGAATTGGAGTTTTAATAAGATGGATTTAGCTCCACTTTGTGGAGATTCATTAGCTGATAAATCTGTATGTATGTGACAATACATCACTGGTTTTTAATTTAGTGGAGAGGTTTAGCTGTTGTGCAGCTTTCTCTGGAGCTGGCTGAGATTCTTGCATAAACATATGAAGCTGTTTGTTATTTCTGACTCGGCACAATCAATACATGGGGAAAATGAGCAATTCTATTTTGAACCCTGTAGTGTTTAGAAACACCATTGTGCTGTTTTACATCCAAGATTTTTACCTGCTGATGAAGGCGACAGATAGCACACAAATGTATAGTTCTTTGGTGCTTTTTTCTTGTCAAGATCCTGAAAATTAGCTAAAAAAATTGCAACTTTCCAGCTATTATTGTTATTTTTGTGCTGATAAAAGGTTCAAAGCGACAAAGCATTTCATTTTTATCTTTTTTTCCTCTGAACTGCTTTATAAATGAAAAAAACTTGAATGGAAATTTGTTTTTGATGTTTAAAGTAGATTCTCATGGTTGCCTCTTGCCTTTCCGTCAGAGCTTCAGGCAATGGAAAAAGTTGCAGGCAGCATGAGTCATAAAGTTAAATCTTTTTCACACTCCATTTAACCGGCTTAAATTCAAAGAAGAGCCGTTGGAGTGAGGGAACTCGCGAACGGTGAAATCTCAACGCCAGATCGTCACTTTTACAACATCTGTTTATTTATGGTGATTCAGTGTTTCCAACGTCATTCAGCTGCTGGATTTAACTAGTCCTGTTGGGTCACAAACATTCTGTGCTCAGGTTTATATCAGTTGTTATCTTTTTCAAATAGAAGGAATTAAAGTTAACTGATTATGAAACAGACACATTCAACACACTTTAAGAGATTCCTGTTTACCAAAAACACAAAACATGAAGACCCCTAATAGAAAATACTTTATTCTCATGTCATTGCATGAGTTCCGCCTTATCACAAAGGTGAGAATTAATCCTCGTAACACTCTATTTTGTCTCCTCTGATAAAATCCTTTTTGTCTCATTGCGGGAACAAAATTCAGCAGGGGACCATTATTCTTCTATGGTAATAAATCACACATTTTCTGGAGTTGAAATCCATTTCATCCTAATAGGCCGAAGTTGAAATGATAGATTACCAGGGGTTTCTTGTTTTCCGTGAGAGCCAGAATCTCCGTGGGTCCTGGGGGTCCGGATCTGCCGGTTGAACCCTCGAGACGCAAATGGGACAATGAAAGGTCAGAGATTACACTGTTACAGAGTTAGAAAATGTTGCATTTCATACACACAGAGTGCTTGCCTATGGTGTACTACAAACTGATGCTGCAGAAGTAGTCTACTGACAGAATGTTCAGATAATGTGTAAATAGATATGGACATTTATACTCACTGTCTTGTCTGTTGTCAGTAGACTCTAGGGGTGGGCTTTTCGATCTGAGTATCGATACTATCGAAACAGAGGTGAGGTATCTAGCGTGATGAGATGAGATCTTGACTCCATACTTGAATTTCCTTACGGAGTTCATACAAGTGCAGCTTCTATCTGTCTGCAGTGTGGCCAGGTTGGACAACAAACAGCCCAATTTGAGAGAAAAAAACCCACCCAACCTGGCAACATTGGGTAAACAGTGCACCACCTCCTCACACCTTCCAATTTCTTTAGTTTACTTTTTTCACTAGGGATTTTAATATTTTATTATTGCTTTATATATATATGTTTGTGGTGCAGTAACTTACTTTTTTAATTTTTGGTGTTTTCTTCTTATTATATTGTCATTATTAGGTTCTATATTTGATGTATGTTCAGAGAAGATTTATCTGCGAAAATTCTCAGTCATGTGTGTTTTTATATATTTAATTGACCAAAAAAAATTTTTTTCCCAAAATTATTCTATAAAACAACATAAAAAAAAGGATTGGTGATTCTAGTACTGTAATTACTTGGTATTGGATCTTTACCCTAATTGCCCACCCCTATGAGAATCTGGAAGACCATTTGATCCAGGATCAAGCAGATGTTTAAACAAAAATGTGTAACAATGCAAAAAGAATGCTCTGCTTCACAAATTTTGACATAAAATATAAATCAAGAAGATAAGCCAGAATGCATAGATTTTTCTAAACTGTTTACACTGCCGGGCTTGTTTTTGCAAAAGAGAAACATGAAAAATAGGAAGTGTTTTTCCCCTCTTTTAAGATATTTATTTATTTATTTGTGCTTTTGACATTTCCAGGGAATTCATGCGCTTTCAGTCTACGAACGGATCTGGAAGTCCACAGACATTCCAGAAGGGGCCGGGCTTCCCAGAGGACCTGAGCCAAAGACGTCTAATTAAATTTCTGCTTGTTGTTTTCAAACACCAGATGCGCGGTGATGTATTGGTTAGCACTCGCATCTCACAGCGAGAAGGCCTGAGTTCAAATCCCGCTTGGGTCCTTCCAACGTGAAATATGTTCTCTCCGTGCACGCGTGGGTTTTTCCTCTTCCTCCCACAGTCTGAAAACTATTCCTCCTTCAGTTAATTGGTAAATCTAAAATTGGTCCTGAGATTTGAAAATGAATATGTCCTGTCTGTGTGATCCTGTGTTGCTAGCATAGGCTCCAGCAACCTAGTGACCCCATATAGTAAAAAGCACGTATTGAAAATGTAAGGATGCTTCAATCACTGCTCCTGCAGAAATAAGTGTAAAATTTGAGTACAGGCATTTATTTGTTATATTTTTTTTTCTCGTGACTGTTATTTTATTCCAAAGGAAAAAGTGAATTAATTTAAACAATAAAACAGAACTTCCTAAATGTTTAATTATTGCCACTTAAAATAATGAATCCACTGTTCCTTTTTTAGCATTGGTTAATTACGAAAAGAAAAATTGTACGATCCGTACTTCTTTAAACAAAAAGATAGAACGACACTCAGGGATAATAAATCCACCTCTATTATCTGTCCAATGGTAACTGCAGCGGGATCTCCAGACAGCACAGTAATGAAATGAAAACAAAAGGCTTTTTTATTTCTTTCCTTGTCGACTGAGAAAAGACTGGAATACAGAAATGATGGATGTGGTCCAAATAGCAAAGGTTTTTGACGGTTATCTCATCGTTTTAGCCACATTTTGGTGATGCGATCTTTTAAACCCAAATCTTGTCCAAGCTGTCACTGAGGAATTTTCTGCAGTCTATTTAAACCACATAGATGAAAAGCTTCAAACGATCCACACACTTCCAAAGTCAATTTGTCTGTGTAGATGAGGCTGCAGATATGTGGGGTGCATGCAAAGTCCTCTGAAAGCTACTATGATGCGCTTTTATTTCCATTAATATGAGGCAAGTCTGTGTTGTGATCGATTTAAATGTATGTGGAGTTTCTATATAATGTGAAAAGTAGAAAAATCCCCTCCAGGATCTGCTTCCCCAGACAGAAGTTGTTAATAAATATAGCAGTTAACGCAACAAAATCAATTTATGAACTTAATTAGATAAGGATGAATAAATAAATAGACAAGGTCGATGAAGGAGTGCAATGTTATAAATATGGCAAATCGGGGTTATGTTTCCTCTATTGACAAAGGCCTCCTGGGATGCATTATCTTGTTTTCCAAGAACTTTTCTAAATACATAAACTAAGAGACCTCACAAATCTCCACTGTCTCCACTAACAAAAGACAAACTACAATGAAAATTTAAAACTTATTCATTCACTATATGCTTAAACTCATTGAATTCATTGTACAATGTGTAAAAGTAGTGTTATTACATGTAAAAAGAGTTCATTTCAACGATTAAAAGCATTTTTAAGATCATTGGCTGTTTTTTCACAGGAAGCTTAAACCATACATTTTATTTCTGTAATAAATCATAACTCTTTACATTTCTTACAAACCAAACTCACTAAAACAAAATGACTTAATATTCTGGTGGGCATTTAACGGTTATTAGACAGATACATCTATACAGACCTTTCTGCTGCCTTTCAATCCAGTTAATCACAAACTGCTTCCATACAAAACAACAGTCATAGAATATTGATGACAAGAATCTTTAATGGTTTGTTTCTTATCTGTCAAACAGAGAGTAGAGAGTTGTAACGAACGGGAAAACATTGGAATGGGTAAAAATAACATCTGGAGTACCCCAAGGCGCTCTGCTTGCACCTTTACTATTCTCAATCTTTATCAATGACCTTTTGGAGGTTGTAAAATCATCTGAATGTGTCATTTATGCAGATGATGTCAATCTTTACCAAACTTTCACCTCATCATTGGACTGTTTAGCACTTTAAAATTGACTGTAACAACCTCAAAGGGGTTTCTAAAATTTAACCCAGAACACTGCTAACAGTAACTCTCAAAAAGGTCCTTCCCCCCATCAAGTGGACAAAGTGCACGACTTGGGCGTCATCCTTGACGACTAACTTCTTCCCCTACTCCTCCAATTGTAGGAGCATTTGTAGGGGTAGGGGTATCTGACATTGTTTTTTAGAGTAACGCGTAGTGACTTTTGGCTGTCTTTTTAAAGTTATAAAACCAATGTTGTTATCTATTTTCAGAGTACTCATGTAGATGGGTGCTAAATAATGATGATGTGATAGAGTGGTAATGTTGTCGGAATTTGGAGACTATTTTTTTTCATACTTCTCCGCTTGGAGGGGTAGGGGAAGAATTCTGATTCCTTTTCCACCCATGTCAGCAGCACAGTTGCAAAAGCAAACTCCTCACTAGATCTTCTATTCATGTCATTTCAGATTTTGACCAAAAAGCTCTTATATCTGCATATAACACCAACAACTGCCTCGTTCTGGAATATGGCAGCAATATCTGGTCTGGGGCTGTCAGCTCACACATAAAACGCTTAGAGAAGGTTCAACACGAATTCCATAAGTGGCTGGCTGGTCAAACCCCCGGCTCAGATCCCGCAATCTCCAGATTATCTACATCTCTCATTATCTTTCAACATCCCAACATTAGAATCATATCATGTTCAATTAGAACTTACAATCCTCATACCTGTTGGGCTGCTTTGGACTCCGTGTGCCTCAGCAAACCACACGACAAGCTGCTTTTATTTCATGTTTATCACTTCCTGTCCTCACCTTGCCTTTTTTTTTGCTGACAACTGCGCTTTCAAATCCCATCTGTTAATATACATCAAAAGTATGGGAAAACGTTAATATAATGAATTTATCTGTTTTGTTTTGTATTATTGTTTTTACTGTTTTATGATATTTATTTAGTATTTTATATACAAAACCTGTGATTCTAGTGTGTGAATTTATCTATTAATGGGTTTTAGACTGTTAGAAAGAAAGAAAGAAAGAAAGAAAGAAAGTTGGTGGTTTCAGCAACCAATTTCAAGAACTTTTTTTTCAGATTTCTATTATTAATTTTAATTTTTACTCATTTTTATTTAGTTTTGTAAAACACTTACAGGTGCTCTTTTGAAGGAAAAATAATTAATAAATAATACATTTGAATTTGCATTCATGTCTGGATTATGATGAGTTGAGTGGAGGAGTCTGTTCCAGTAACTGAGACACACTTGAATAAATTAGTGAACTAGTCTTGCTGTTTTCTTTGGGCTGCAGCCAACCAGTGATTTCATACATGTTACAGTGATGGATTCAATACTGGCATCCTATAACCAAAGTAAAGACCTAAGCAAAATACTGAGTTGAGTGTATTCAACACTCCTGTATCCTTGTTGCTCTGCCACCTTCTGAGTTGTTTGTCCTTGTGAAGCTGATGCTCAAAGAATTCACATGACTTTAATATATACTGACCTGAAAGCCCTTGATAACCATCTGGCCCTAATGGTCCCGGTGGTCCAGACGATCCTTTGGACTATTTTCTTTACTTCAAGAAGGTCTGGTGGCCTTTTTCTGAATAAAAACGACATAAAGTTTGAATTTGCATGAATGCCTGATGTATGTTCAAATTAGGACTGACATGATCAAATGTTTGTGCTTGAAATGAGAAAATAGCCACAGACTTGGTTATGAGTGTAGGTTATGGCCTTGTTTTTAATGACAAAAAATAATAATAATAATAAAGACTGACAAGAGGTCATCCATTAACATTTTAGGGATTACAATGACATCACCATTAAAAAAAAAAAAAAAGAATTTCAAGAGATTTTCAAGAGGATATAAGGATCATGGAAGCAGCACAAAGGTAATGAAAGGTTTGAATGATAAAGAAGCAAAGAACAGAAAATCTGTTTTTTTTTTTGTTTTTTTTTTTTTTGTTTTTTTTAAAGTCAAATTGACATTCACACTCAAACCATTGCTTGTTTTGGAACAAGAGTCTGCAACCTGAGGGTCTGGAGCCACATACAGCTCCCTCCATGACTTAAGGAAAAATGCTAATGCTTTGAATAAATAATAGACTTGTTAGTTTAGTAACACAGATCATTTTATATTCTGATGCGCAGCAGTAATTACTGAGGCAATGTTCTTCAAGTATACTTTTTATTTACATGTAGAGCTTTTTTTAATTGGATTCTACGCCAGTGTTGTCATGTTTACATTCGGTACTAAACAGGAAAAGGAGGAAGGTGCGCTGAATTCATATTGATAGAAAATACCGTGTTGGTTGGCTGGTTGTGTGAATTTATTCACACTATTGAGATTCTATTTCTCTTTAAATATTATTATTTACGAGTTCTTCCATACGTTTTTTGACGAGTAAAAACTCAAGCGCACTTTATGAGATTTACGCAATCTTGGTATCAAAACGTTCAGCACGTTCAGGACATTACTACTTGTACTTTTACGGGTTTTCGCAAATTTTACTGTTTTTGCAATTTTACGCAATTTATGCTAATTTTGAGCCCTAAGTTAAGTCAATAGAAAATGTTTTCAAATCGTTATTAAACTTTTTGCACTTACGCAACTTATGCAATATTGGTATCAAAACGTTCCACAAATTTAGGACATTCATGCCTGTATTTTTAGTATTAGCAAAATCTACGTTTTTTACGGTAATTATGCTAATTAGCCTAATTGAAAATGAATGGGAATTTTTCAAATCCTTTAAAAACTTTATGCACTTTTGTAACCAAGGCAACTGTGGTATCAAAATGTTCTGCTTGTTCAGGACAATCGTGCTTGTACTTTTGAAATTCGTACACTTTACGATTTTAACACAATCTATGCTAGTTTACTAGCCTCATTGACAATTAATGGACATTTTTCAAATTGTTATAAAACTTTGTGCACTTTTTACACTTGTGCAATATTGGTATTAAAACGTTCAGCTCGTTGAGGACATTATGGCTAGTATTTTTGGTTTTTGTGCACTTTACAGTTTTCGTGATGCTACACATTTGAGCGATTTTTTTTTTTTTTTTTTTTTTTTTCAGCCCCATTCAAATGAATGACATTTTTTCCTAATTTCTGCAAATTCTACAACTTATGGAATTTATGCAAATAAAAACATTCATCATGTTCAGGAACTTCATGCTTGTCCTTTGCCATTGTGCAATTTTCTGCAATTTTGAATATTTGAAGACATAATTGCTGAAGAAGAAAATGAGAAAGCAGTTCTAAGAATTGCTTTTTAGTTTCATTTAAGAAACAAATAATGCAGGTACATTCCAGAACTGGAATCTCTGATGGTTTTTGGTCTTTAACCCTGCAAAAGTCCACTATTACATCAAATAACTGACAGTAGATTCAAATATCCAGGAACTAAGAAGTTTCTTAAAGCCTGAGATAAAATCCTAGAACAAAAGGGTATCAAATCTTCCTTTTTTATGTAGTTTTTGTTCACAACGTTAGTTTTAGATTAAAAAATATTAACACGAGTGTTGATGATAAAATCAACCCATTTTCTGTTAATGATTTGATCCAAAAATTATTTAATATGGTGCAACTGTATCTTTAAGTATTTAATACTTTATAATTTTAAAGTCTTAAAATTAAGATAAACAATATATGAACTAGAAAATTTGCATTTCCTGTGTTAATGCTACTGTGAATTGTTTTTGCTGAAAGTAGTCGCTAAAGATGCTGAAGCTTTTTGCTGAAAAAGGTGATGTAATTTAATATAATCAAACGGATTAGCTGAAAATGCAAAATGTGCAAAATGTTAAATTTGCTCAAATTCTGGAAATATCATTAAAAAACTAAAGTGCTGAAGTTAACATAAATTTCTGAAAAATTTGTAGAAACATTGCTTAAAAATCTCTAATACATGATAATTTTGCTAAAATGTTTAATGTGTTGCTAGACTTCAAATTTGCCACAAAAAAACATCAGTAGAATTGGCCAAAAAAGCTAGCTTGCTTTTTTAAATACTAGCTAAACTCCAAAATAGCCTAAAATACCTCAGTAAACTAAATTAGTCAAAAACAGTAGCTTGTTATTAAAATAAAAAACAAACTCTTAATTAGCCTATAAATGCTTCGGTACCAAATAAGTCAAAAACATTAGCCTGTTGCTAAAATAGAGGCTAAACTCTTAATTAGCATATAAAAACTTCAGTAGATAATACTGGCTAATTAGTGGCTAATTTGGCAACTTTTTAGTTTTTTTTGGGATAATTAATTAAGCTAACATATTAGCAACGTGTTAGCTTTTTTGGCTAATTTGGCAAATTTGAGGTTTTTTGGGACTAATTTTGAGTTAAGCTAACATATTAGCAACGTGTTAGCTTTTTTGGCTAATTTGGCATCTAATTAGGGTTTTTGGGATAATCTTAAACAAAAATCTTTAACAACCACATTCTGCAAATTGCATTCACACAAGCATTATCGCAGGTAATGCACTTTTCTAGTTTGTATTTATTATTCAATTATATCCGCTGCAGCAGGAGGATCTTATTTGACAGAAGTTGTTTCGAAAAGAACTTGCATGTGCTGCTGTCAAAGGCAAACAAAATTAAAATTGTTATAAACCATATCATAACATTTTATTTAGTACGTTTTAAAGGAAGAAGGAGACAAGATCTTAAAAATTTTAACAAAAAAATTTTTTTTAAAGTATCTGAAAGGAAGTAAGAATAAGAAAATAAACCAAACTTAGTACCACACCCACTGCCTATTTCCAGCTCCAATAAGTACACTTTCAGTTGCAGATAAGATTTTCACATATAGATGAATATTTACAGAAACAAATGCAGAAACATTCGACTTGCATTTGTTATGCTATGTTTGATTTAAATCCTTTTCCCCAACACATCCAAGTGCATCCCGCACTATTTGCAGATCACAGTTTATTTGTACTATTATGTACCCTACATATTAGAGAACAGCTATAATTTAGATATTGCATTGTATTATTTAAAAAACTACATTTTAAAAATGAATGGTCACAAAAGCATAAATAAAGTTTATTCTTCTCAAACAGTCAAGAGGGACTCTGACTCTTGTCCGCTTTTAGTTGGTTAGAAACTGGTCCAAATGGCCCCTTTTAGCATTGCAGACCCTCAGTTTAGAAGCATACTTTACTCCGGTTTAAGCATCTTGAGATTTACTGTTTTAAAGTCTCTCTTAAACACTTTCTTAATACTAAAATTGACATTTTATACTACCAGTGTCTTTTTGGTGGTTTTTGTTATCAAATTGTTGTTATCAAATTATCAATTTTCCCATCTCGCACTATTGAAATACTCCCCTACTTTCCAGGTACTCATTTGAGTCCTTGTAAGCAGGGAGAGCCTGAATATATATTGGAAATTTCACCTATTTGAGGTTACATGTAAAAATATGGTAAACACATCAGGGAAAAAAGAGATATGTTGCTAAATGCTAAGAAAAAGGCTTAAATCTTTACATCTGGAGATTCTCCAGGAAATCCCACCCCACCTGAAGAGGAAACAGATTTATTTCTGCATGTTTGTGAAAAACCAAGCACCAAGGATGCAGCTAAATTTATCATACCTGCCAAAGTAGACACTGACTGATGATGCAGCAGTTCTTGTTTTATTGATCTTCCTGTCTGTCATCACAAAGTTTCTTTACGCCAGAGTGTTGTGGTTTTAAACAAGCCCTACGGCCCCAGAAGAGCCTGGAGCACCAGAATCTCTGATGTGTCCTTTGAAGGGCTCCGGTCCAAAAAACTGTTGACTAAAACATAGCAGCAGCTCAAGATCCTGACCAAATCCCCAAATTCTGGTGCTTCTCTGAGTGCTAATATTATTTCCTTTAGTAATTTATCATCAAATTTGACATTTTCGCAATAGTCACATATTTTTCACATATTCTTTGAAACATTGTAAACACTAAAGAGCTGTAGATTTTTGCAATTTTAGTTAAAAGGAAAACTAGAAACACAATTTCATACTCTATATTGTGTGAATATATTCATATAAAAAAAAATCATACAAGCATATTTCACACCATTAGATCAATTTGTTAAAAAAAGCAACATTTTGTCTTTTTTGGAGAACAATAAATACACATGTGAATAAAAACAAAATAATTATTTATCAAAATTGAATTGCTTCTGGGATTGATCTTTAAAATATCTTTTTGAAAATGGCAGTGAGAAGTAAGCACAAACACACAAATGAACAAAATATGAGAAAAAAAACTCTATAAAGGTTCAAATGAATTATTAAATCCATACCATAAATTAAAGGTTTCTGTAGTTTCCAAATTCACTTTCAAATTATGACATCACTCCATTTATTTCTTTAATGTTTAACCTAACAGTTCTAGGAGTGCGGTGGCATTAACTTGTAAATCTGGGGACTTCTCTTTTCGTGTGCTATGTCAAATAATTTTTCATGTTTCATTCTATTTTTTTTTTGGAAGTAGCTATTATATCCTTGTGTTTTTAGGGATGATAAGAATGATTCACATTCCAATAAATCTTAAACTTCAGTTTGAAATGTTCTGTCTGAGCTTTTACTTTGAAGAATAAGATAAGTTACTGCCCCCTGCTGGTCATTTTTTTAGGGTGAGTAGATCTTATAAAAAAAAGCTTTGAAATTTAAAGTTTTTATTATGAGAGAAATATGTAAAAGAAAGAAGGGAAAAAAAAGAAAAAACATTAATAACACACAGATAATGTCATAATAAAGTTAATTATCCATTTTTGTGTAATTTATTATATTATTATTGTGTAGTATAAAAAAAGAAGGACAACACTTCTTATTTTACCCCTAATCATAGAACTGAGGTAAATCTGGAAGAGTAAAATGGGTAAAAATCCGAAAAGACAACCGGTTTAATAGTTGTGAAATATTCTGTTGGATAATGGTGACAAATGTTTAAATTAGGGAGAAACACACAACCGAGGGGCAGAGGAATAGGGTGGTCGACCTTTGGTCCGAGGATAGCAAGCTCGGTTCCTGACTTGCCCAACCATATGTCGAAGTGTCTTTGATCAAGACACTGAACCGCATTTTGCCACTGGTGGTAATTGGTTGGCCTCAGTGTTCAGCTATCAGTGTGTAAATGTATATGTGCATAGATGAATGGGACTGTGACTATAAAATGCTTTGGGCCTTCTAAGAGGGTAGAAAAGCGCTATACTATAAGTATTTACCAGAGAAACTCTGTATTCAGGTTATTCCTAAGTTCTTACATTGTGGTGCATTACTAACACTATGTCTTCCTTATGCACACGTCTTGTTTTTGCACATTAATCTGAAACACAAGGTGTTCTTTTTCTATTTATTTATCTGTATTGACCCTTCACATTGAAGACAAGTGTACCTGAATTTTATTGTACAAGGAATAATGACAATAAAGGTGTTCTATTCTATTCTATTCTATTCTAGACATCCTGTAGAGACCAAGGAGTTTTTATTTTTCTATTTTTTTTTTTTTAAGAACAACTACCAACAACTATACAAATAACAATAATATACTAATAACAGAACTAAGATTTTACCTAACTTTTGAAATGATAAAATAAAAAATGTCTAATTTATTTATTTGTTCTTAATTCGTACAATATTCATACAACAATCGGTTCCTTAGCAGACAATATACAGTCTGCTAAGGAAGAACAGGAGTAGGATGAAGATAAAGTCTTATAAATCCCTACCCCACTCCTATTATTAAATATATATATAAATGTCATTATTTTATCAATTTATCTGACAGAATACACCAATTTATTGTCTTTTTTTGTCCTCTAATAATGTAGAAAATAAAGCAGACATCATAACAATTGTATTGTCAAAAATGAATAATGTTCATTGGCATTAAGGAATAAAAACTTGTTATTAAAACAACAAAAGGCACATTGTTTCATCAAAATGCTTCACTGGCACTAAAATGAGGCTCACAACATTGATGAATTACTAAAATATAAATGAGTGTGCATTCAATCTTTTTTTTTTTATGTACATTGTTTTCTACAGCATGGTTTAGAAATTAGACCCCAAAAGAAGGTCCTTACCTTAATTTTATTTTTTTAAATAATGTATTACCTTTACTTTTCCTTTTGAGAAACAAAAGCAGATGGTCTAATACTGAATACCTATTTATCCTAAAGCAGCTTTTGTTATTGTATTATTCTTTAAATCCACATTTCAAATTTGTTTAAACCGATCATTTTTAAACAACAGTTGTACTTTTAACAAAAAGACTCCATGAAAAGTACTTTGTTTACGTACTATGTATACAAACTCAACCTGTTCAGTATTGTATTCCATACACCAGAATAGATAAAGTTTATGGATTCAAAACCATAAATCAGGAAATCTACAAGGGAAAAATGCACAAATGAATGTACTCTATCCACATTTTCAACAGATAAATCAAATATAACCAAAACTTTTAAAAAAATATTTGACTCTACACTTTCTAGTGTTTAAAATAAAGACAATTTACTGTACTAAATGCTATTTTAACTCTCTTTTCTTTCTCCTCTGATGGGAACTTTCTGTCAATTTCCACTTAAAACATCTTAAGAAAGGACTTTTCCACATTTGTTGTTGTTGAAGATTAACAAGAAAAGTGATTGTTCCCTCACAAGTAAAATGAAAGTACAGCTCAGGGAGTTTCTGTTAACCGAGAGGATAACCGTTTGTGCAGCATTGCACTATTTTTCCTGGTGCCCCGATACCTCCTAAAAAACAATCGTTGCCGAGCAATTCTGCTGTTTCATCTTTCTTAAGCGCAGAAAGTCCTTAACAAAGGGCTCTGGGGTGGCACGCTGTACATTTTATGACTTTAGGTTCACAGAAACTTGCAGGACCCTGTAAAACAGAGGGAAAGCTTGAAATGAAAAACAATAACAGTTAATTGGCAACGTGGAAAGTTGATTAAAAATGCAGCAGGGGTTTAGCACCAGGGAGAGGCCCATCATCTACCAATAAAATGGTGATAAAATGTGTAGTAATTTCAGTTGTAAAGACAAAAACATGATGGAATAGATGTACTTGATCATAATTATTAAGTCATTTAAAGTCTAGTAATTTTATCTTTGCACACTCTGACACTGTTGTTAACCTGTCAGTTATGAAGTTCACACATGTCCAAACATTTAGTTAAGGTATACTAGAATAGTTCTTTTTACTCTTATGAGGTTTTATGTGTCAAAATGACTTTTCAGAGGTTTTTAAGCACATCCATTCATTATTTTAGCTTACATAATGTTACAATCCGACATGTAAAATTGACAACTTATTCTTTTTAATGTGGTTATTGAACAGAAATTAATTATTTAAGTGCCCTAATTTAAAAAACTGGCACAACATCCTTCCATCCATCAACTGATTTATATATATAAAAAAAGGATGATTTTTTTTTTTTTTTGGGAGAAAGTCAGAATTCCTGGAGAACACGCACACAGAATGGTCTTAGCCAGACACTGACCTTTTAGCTTTGAGTCAAGAGCGCTTACCACTGAACCACTGTGGAGCCCCCGTCAACAAATACTTCATAAAAATAGTGATTAATAGCTAAACGTCAAATCTTTTTGTTGTCATTTTGCCACTTGTTTTGCCAGCCGTTTACACCTTTAAGGAAGACATCTGCAGGTGTTCTCTGCAAACGGAAGCTCAGAGGTGGTTTTGAACCGCAGGCCTACTATGCCCTCCAGTGGACAAATGGTAAAAATGCTGGAAGGAATTACTGGTGTATGCCATTGCCTTCAGAATCGACCACAGTATCTGTAAAAGCTTACATATAGAGCTATAGTAACCACTGTAGTATTATTAAGACATATTGGACTGAAGCAGGACCAGTAATAAAACGTGTTTCAGTGTTTAAGCACAGAGAGTGCGGTCCCACACGTCACTTTCTATGTAATATAAATCTACTTCACTGAAGCTACATGTCAGTCACTTCAGGGAAAAATGGGGGGCTTGGTTTATAAAGACAAGATTACTACAAGTAAAAAGTCAAATTATTAAAAAGGTTAATTTTGTGGGGGTTTTTTTTCAATTAAAGTTTGTCAATTTGTTGAAAATGTGTAACTGGGTCACAAATAGGAAGATATAAATTAAGACAAGGGGTTTATTCACAATCGTATCCCTTATCAACCTGTCAACAAATAAATAAACAAATCAAGAAAGTATTCCTCTCTGGGGCCTGTTTCAAGAAGCAGGTTCAACAAATTTAGAGTTGAAACCTGAACTTAGAGTCACTGGACTCAAAATTCCCGAACTTAGAGTTTTCGGTTTCAGAACAGCTGAAAATGTTTGATTCAATCAACTTGAAGTTGTTGGAACCAGAATCAGGTGCGAGCGTCGCGACCATTAAAAGCCCTGATCAATGGAGCAAAGACAGCACGATTCACCATGGCAACGGGAACACACTTCCGAGTTTTGTGGCCACTTCCGGCGACGGAAATTTATAAATTCCTACAAGCATATGAAACTATAAGAAGATTTTCAGCAAGAAAAGAAACCCAGCTGCAGCGATAAAACATCTGCAGAGTTAATGCATACGTCTACATTTGAATCATTTCAAATAACGAATAAATAATATCAGGAAGGTTATTTTGTCACTTGTTAAGTAAGGAATGGTTCTTGATCTGTTAATAATTTAACCAGTCATCTCCGTAATTGCATGAATGACCGTTTTCCTCAACCCCCCCCCCCCCCACCCCCCACACGCACCACATACACACACGGATATCACCGCACGCTAAAATGAAACACTGTAGCTGCCTGAGATATATTAAAAATAAGCATTTATTTAAATGTAATTCTCAAGACTTAAAAAATTTTAGCTGATAAGTAGTTTTTTATTTACATAAAAAAGATTTGTGCCGGGCTCGGGATTTGAATTTAGTGTGCCAGAAGCGGAGGCAGCGTCGCTGACAACCGAGCTAATAATTAGTCTGTGATAATTGTTGTATACGAGTTCAAAGCCCCTAGCAGTTTTTGAGATTCAATTATTTCGATTTTTAAGAGCTTCAAATGATGAAAATAAAACTCTTTATTTTTAATATCAAATCCCTGGAATAACTCACTATTTATAATGGTCGCTCAAATAAAAATGAATCGGGGAAACTGCATCAATCGACTCGTGTCCTCAAATCCTCTCCCCACATAAATAACATTTCCTCTGGATTAATCCCGCCTCCTCTCTACATGATCCTCTATGAATGGACATGTAATTTTGGTTTCTACTGGTGGAAACGTGACATCTCTAATGTGAATGTTCTCTAAATGTTAATGAAGAACTCAGATTTGAACATCTTTCACTTTAAAAAGGGGCGGAGACCGCAGAGAACTCTAAGTTTCCTGAAGAAAACCTGCTCCAGACCAGGTTTCGTTCACAGACTCAGTTGCCACAGTGATTGATTCTGAGTTCAGCTTAACCCGCTTCTTGAAACGGGCTTGGTTTCGCCCACTTTCACGGGTTTGAGTTATCTCTCTTTCTGAAACCGAAAACTCTGAGTTCTGCTGAATTTGGAGTTCGCGAACTCAGAGTTCCAACAAAACCTGCTTCTTGAAACGGGCCCCTGGAAAAAACAAAACAAAAATGAACTTACCAACATGACAAGATTTTACTTGTCGATCAAACCACTGGAAATGAAAGAGGGGTGAGATTTATTTTTATAATGTGACACTTGTAATAACTGTACACAAATAAACATGAGTCATATCCTTTTAAGCTATGCGTATTTCCATAATTTTGATTATTTATTTGTAAAACAATGTTCAATTTTAATTTGAGCAACATTTTCGACTAAAAATGTTTTATTCCCCCCTCTTTCTCTGCCATCATTGGATGGAAACTTCCAATGAGGTAAAGCAGCTGTACCCAATCAAGAAACTGAACTCAACCAGATGAGATGAACAAAGAAACAAGTAAGCAAGAAAACAAACAAATGAATAGTAAGATAAACTTTACATATATTAAAAAAAGAAAAGAACAATAAAAAAAAGGAAAAAGATAGAAAAGGGAAATAAATGAAGTGGGCGAGTAGCATACAATCATAATTATTTACCGTGTGCCTGTATTTTTCAAACTGTGGTCTTTTTGCCCTAATGCTAAAAATGTTCCCATGGTTGTCGGTTTAAAGTCCAGAATCATTTTCAGATGTTTCAGGTGTTTCTCTGCTAGATGATACTGAAAATAACAATATAGTCAAAATCCACACACAAATGTATCCATGGAATGTGGCTGGAAGTGGATGACCGTGGAGTGAAATAAACGGAATGGAATGCAGAAGAATGCCAGCCCTTGGGATTGTAGTTCTTGTATAGATGGTGGTCGAGCGGTCAAGGAGTCAAATAAAAATTGTGCATTCAAATCTGTAAGATGTATATGTATGTGTGTGTATATATTATTATATATATATATATATATATATACATATATATATGATAGAATGGGAAGGATGAGGATGTGGCAGAATGAAAGGTATAAAGGTAAAGTTTATAAGATGCTTTGTCATTCTCTCTGGTTGCACCTGGTTTTCTGATTGGTCCATTCACTCCCTTCCTTGTTAATGGTTCTTGACTTCCTGATTGGTTAAGATTGTCTATGACTTCTGATTCACGTACATGTTTTCTTTTGCTCTCTTTATTCCCTTGTTCTGGTCCACAGGTAAAAGTTTTCAGAGGAGCTTAATGCACTTTTTTTTAAGTGTACAAATATGTTTCTATCTTTATGTATTTAAGGAAAATTCTGCTTAAAATTGCATTTCTTTGTATTTATTTATTCAAACTGTTGTGAATCAGGAGCAGACGATGCAGTTTGAAAAAGATCGTACTGTATTTGTTGTGTAGAAAATACAAAAGCTCCCTGTTCCGCTCCATTCTGATGCATCCACTTATAGATATCCATGTCAAACTGTACGGATACTGCTCGACATTTTTTTTGCAACAGTAATATTAGCTTGGGGGTGTAAAGTAGAGGTTGTAAACAGAGAGCTCTCAGCAAAAGGAAGGGTGGAGTTGTTTTGTGCCAACAGCCCACCAACAACTCAGAGGTGAATATCTAATGAACTAATTGCTGCTCTGCAGAAACTATGTTCAAGGAAACATCATTTATAATCCTAATTAAAATACCACTGGTAATGCATTTAAAATAGATCAAAGGATGATGGGAGTGTGTCTTTATGCTTGTTCGTTTATTATTATTATTCAAGTTCTCAAGCCGTTTCCTTTTTTGAATGTCAAAGAACACTAGTGTGTGACTAAAAATATGCGCATTTGTGATTTTGACCCAACAAAACAACTAATTTTAGACAATGACATACAGTGACTTAAATCAGCTAGCTTACCTTTTTTAAAAGAGTGTTGCTAGTTGAAGCGCCAAGTACTCAAGTACTCTTTTTACAATGGTCCTATCCTATAACATACTTTTCTTAAACCTTTCAGAGTAAACTATACCCATATGCATGATAATATTTTACCTTTAGATCCCCAAAGAACAAATTATTTATAAAATATGAATTATTTTCATGATTATTTTTTTCTCTACCCAGTGTAGGTACTACATGTGCTCGGCCTGCAAGATCGCTTCAGGGGCTTGCAACTTGATGACGTGTTAGATTGCGATTGGTCCGGACCATTATACCACTGTCACGTGACATAGGATATGACAGACGTGCAATTACGATGCACGGAGTCTTTCTGAGTAACGGAGAGGGTCCGAGCAAGTACGCAAATAACCACAAAAGGGAGCGCAATCAACCGCAAAAACCTTGACAGCAAAATAATCCGATCGAGAGGAATCATCACAGGATCGCAATCGTATTTTAAGAGAGAGCAATCAGGCTGAGAAGCAGGAAGTTTGTGCTAAAGTGGGTGCTAGCGCGTAGCATGCTAGTTTGCTGTTGGTCGCACATAAAAAAAAAAAAATGAAATTGGTTATTCGCACGTACATTTTTTTTTTTTTTTCATCCTGGCAGTGTTGAACTTCTTTTTGGTCGAATGCAAGTAGAGCACATGTGGTACCTAAAACAAGAAGTAAGATACCTCGGTTTTTGAGGCTCTGCCTGCCACGTCCATTTCATGATGTCCCCCTCCGCAGCGTTACGTTGTCCACGTTTCTCCCACGAAAACAAAACAACATCTGAACTACTACAAATTTGAATGTGCACACCATACATCTATCCTCAGTAGCACTGGCCATAGCAACACTGGTCCACAATACAAGCACACCGTGTCTGCTGGATAAAGCCATGTCCCTGATTTGCAAGAAGGAAAATGGAGTTCTAAAAGAATTCAATATAAATCATCACTATTGTTGCACACTTGGGAGGATGACCCGGACAAATGTGTTTTTTTTTTTTTAAAGTTTTGCCTTTAGTGAAAAGCTGGAACATAAACACAGCACACATTAAACCTCTGTCTCATCGTCACGTTGATGTTTAATTCAATACAAGCCAGGTTAAATTTAGCTTTTTACATTTATCAACAAAATACATCAATATTTCTCCATTTTATATCCACGTGACCATGGCTAAGTGCATATTCAGAACTCCATATCCACCCCAATAACCCGTTCGTGTGTTAGCTTTAGCTGCTAAGTGCTAGCGATATCGCTAATTACATGAGAACCAGTACAAACAAAAAGCGACAAAAAAAATACAGACAACGGCCAAATTCCTGCATTATCTTCCCTCTTGTGGTTCATTTTACTTTATGTATTTTATCTCTTTGATGCAGCTTACCTGGAACATAAACACAGCACACATTAAACCTCTGTCTCGTCGATGTTTAATTCAATGGCAGGCCAGGTTAAACTTAGCTCCCCTGCCCTGCTCAGTTTAGGGAAACTCCCTCTTGTGGCGAGATAGAATATTACACTCTGCATGTTGAGTGCTGTGTTTTAGGTGTTGGAGAATCACTTATTTTATATATATATATAGATATATATATATAATAATCAACATTATGAAATAGAGAGGGTTGCCTAATTAATTTGTCCATATTCATTCCTTTACTCTACACTGTGTTACGAATCATAACAGCTCTGACAAATTTACTGGCACGGAGTGCAACAACATGCCCCAACAACTACAACAAGGCTATGCTGCGCAGCAGAAGTTTACAAAAACAAAAGCAAAATCCAGAGAAGCTGTTTCCTGCTCTCAGGCCTCGTTAATTTGTTTTGACACGCTCTTGTTTTGTCCCAAAAGGCAGGTGGATGATTATAATATACTTTATCTAGAGCTTTTGGGAGTTTATAGTCATATTTGATTTTTTTTCCCTACATCAACAAAAGGGGGCGCGGATTCTGTCGAGTCGTAGCTGATCTAGCCTGCCATGATCTACGCCTCCAAAAAATTTGCTGTAAAAGCGACAACTATTTATTAATTGTTCATTGTTACTTGCTTCCTTAATAAAGTTACTTTCATAAATCTTGTTTCTTATCCTAAATTGGCTAAACAAAGGTAATTTTTTTTGAAACACAAAAAGCGTTTGTTGTTTTAAGTAGAAAATGTGGAAAATGCGCAAATATGAAAATAAACTTCCCAAAGCCCCAGAATAAAGTATATAGTCATCTATCACCTTCTTTTAAAGTTTTTAAGGAAAATATATGAGTGTTATGAAACAATTCAACATTGCCAGAGATGGAGGAATATACTGTACCTTGGCACGACACCAGCATAGACAGTCCTTTAGTGACGGGAAGTTTGTAACAGAATAGCTCACATGGACATTACACATGTTGATCAAAATTGATATTTCTGAGTTGAAACAATGTTTCAAATCTTGCTCTGTTTGTTCTTATAATCTGTTAACAGAACAACTGACAATTGATCATTAAAGTTATTAATAAAACTTTGAGAACTCTTGTTTGGAGGAGCTGGTGCTGAAATCTGAAAACTGGAAAACAGGTTTAGAAATCTGATTGAAATCATATCAAATATGGTTTGAATGAAAGTTTTTTTTCTCAATATTATCTATAAGAGACATTTCTCTGGTTTCAAGTTCATATTTATTTATTTCTCTCAACAGAACCCAAGTGACAATCAGAATACAGTACTTTTTTTTTCATGAAACATGTTTTTTTTTTTTTTTTTTTTTCTTTTATTGTAACGTAAAAAACAAGAGAACACTCAGTGCAATAAGACAGAGGACTTACAATGCGGTGCTCTCTCTACCTTTTCACAGTGCACGTTTATACACACAAGAAGATTGTACTACATCATTGTTACATTTCCCGCCTCCCCCCACCAACATCATGATGGGGCAAAGTGAATGTCTTAAAACAATCATTTTTAACTTGCATCCAGTGTAGCTTGGCACACACCCATGAACACACACGGCTCTCTCTCCTTCACACACATACAGTTAGAACATAGAGGGGATCTCTGCGTCCTTGATCTTCACCAAAGAAGGTACTGCCGGGCGAGCTCTTCTGTCAAAGCGAACCTATTTTGGCAATATTGACTGTGCATTTTATGACCGGTCAGATTTTTAAGAAAGGGTGTTGAGGTAGAGGGAGAGAAAAAAGGGAAAGAAGGATGTGTAACTGATTTGCCTGATTTGTTGTGATAATATATGTGAGGTACACTTTATTTTTCCCTTACAAAAGGAAGCCCAAAAGCTTTGACCGCCGTTGAGCAACCCCCTGCCTTGGGAAGGTATAACTGCTGCCATGTTATAGGTCCGTAAACGATTCGATCTCTAAATTGGTAGCAAGCCCAACTGAAAAAGGTAATGCTGTTAAAGATGCCTGCGTGTAGCGCAGTCTCCTGAGGCCTTGCCTTGCAGCCAAAAAAAAAAAAAAACATACAGTACATGGCACAACTCATGACTCCAAAAAATATATATATAAACATAATCTGGAAAGTTATTTCTTAAACAAGTGCATATGGCTATTGAAATCTACAGTAAAATCAAGAAATCTTCTAAAAGCACAGGTGTTGATTGTACTGGCTGGTTGTTGGCATCAAGTATTTACACTGCCATGGTGCTTACAGTGTGCATGGCAACATAAAGGTGCTGGCATTCGCCAGCTATTGCCACTAACCCCATGTTTTTTTTTTTTTTTTTTTTTTTAATTACCAACCATCCAAAAGTGCAACCACACCAGTGTCTTGCTTTTACAGGCTTTGGCTGGTCTTTAGAATTAAACTGTTGATAATTTAAGTTCTAATTTACTACTTTCCATCTTAGAATACAGAAGAAACATTTCACTTTCTCTGTCGAACAAAAAAAAAAAAAAAAAAAAAAAAACAGACAGCAACTCCTATGAAACAATTCAAATGCTTCAAAAGGCTTCGACGTAGTGACTACACAGTTTCTTACCGTAATACACTAACCAAGGTACAAGAGTTTCTTCTTTTTCTGTTGTTGGACCAACTGTTGTACATTCTGAAACATACTGGTCCTTGTATGGAGTGCTCTGGACTTTAAAGCACGTTTACGGTCACTCTGAAACTTACAATACAACAGTGAAAATGTTAAGTATAGATAGAACTGAGCACACCATTCATGTAAGAGCTCTTGAGCACAAAAAAGAGTTGGGCATGAGTAAATTATGCGACTACAGTACAAGTATTGATAGATTATGTATTCAAATGAAAGATAACATAAAAACAAATATTACACTGCATCTACAGCTACTATACTTAATTTAAACTGCTTTTTGATTCCCATCGTTTCATTTAGAAAATATCTATTCATCGTCAAATATCTACTCTACTATTTATGATACAAGAGCCCAGTCACAGGAAATAGAAAAATATCAAATATCACCAGTGATGGTAAGAAAATGTGACAACCTGAATGAGCAGAAATATTGCTGTGGTGTCCACCTTAGTCCTTTGACATCAGTGAGGATCATCCTTCTGGTTCTCTTTGCCCTGAAGCTCTTCTTTTTGCAGAGAATCAGTACACCATGACGAGAAGCGAGGGAGCAGGGGATGTGGACTCGTATGGCAAAGGGGTTAAATCATTTTGTCACGTTAGATGGCTGTGTCCCAGAATACAGTTTTTTGTGTGGGATAGGGGGGAGGACGGATCTTCTTTCCACCGCTGCTCTTCCCCCAGCCCGGCAGAATGGGCGAGCTTTCCTGTTTGCATTGACTCGGCTCCTGGTTCCTGTCCTCGTTCCGGTCCGCGAGTGAAGCCCTCTCGGAGAATTTCTGCAGGTGCGGATGCTGCCGAGAGCGGATCTCCATGCACAGCGTGCGCTTCCTTTCAATCTGCTCTAGCATGGTCGTGTCTCCACATATCCATGGCATCTGGGGCATCTAGGAGGTAGTTGGTCAAATAAAACAAAACTGAATTAAACTTTAAATTGTTTGTGACCTTTAAATCTAATATTTACACAGTCTAACAATGTATTTTATGCTACATTCACCTTGTATAATCTTGAGAGAATCAATCAAACAAAAGGGATAGATCTTATGTGATGACACATCCCAGATCTAGACTTTTATTTAAAATGGATCATTTACATGCAGTTTAAAAACATCATAGAAAATTGTGATCAAGGATTTTTCTACTGTTAATATGACAAAAACAAACATTAAAATGATAAAAGGCAATAAACAATGCAACATTGGTCAAACTAAAAAAAACATTTGTTAAATGTTTAAATTAACCCTTTAACTACCCAAAAAAGAAAAAAAAAAAAAAACACAAAAAAGTTTTTTTTTGCTTCTGCTGCTTATTGTCTGAGTACGAAGCCCCCAAAGGGACATCGGAGTAAAAACAAAAAAAGAAAAAAAAGAATTAAAACATTTCTTTTTTCTAAGAATTCTTTGGGACTCTGTAAAGAATTAAAGTAATAAAAGCAGTTCTGGTTACTGATCAGAACGTGTTTTTCTGAAACTTAAAGTAGTAAAAAAAAAAAAATTCTGGTTAGTAAGATTAGATTAGATTAGATTCAACTTTATTGTCATTACACATGTACATGTACAGGGCAACGAAATGCAGTTTGGCAACAAACAGGTAACAGGTGCACACCAGATAGTAACTGTTTTTTGCTTTTTAAAATTAATTTAAAAAATGTTCCGATTATTATCTGGTGCGCATCCGTTACCAACCAGAATTAATTTTTTTAAATATTATTTTTAAAATGTTTTCCTTCCATTTCTCTTTATGGGTTCCATACTTTGGGGAGTAATACACTCAAACAGTATTTTTAAAAACATGTTTTCTATATATTTCTTGGTGGGAAACATATAGATGGCAGTTAAAAGGTTAAAGACAAACCATTTTCATACTTGAAATATTTTCCTTTCACAGAAAATGATTAATTACGTTAATTTGATTTTACATTACACTAATTGTTTTTATTTTTCGGATTTTACCAATTTTTACACATATTATTCACTTGATTATTCTTTAATATTGTTTGATTTCCAACAAAGCCACTAGGCTGCCTCCATAACTCAAATATTCATGGCGTATACTTCTAGAGCGCTTTACTACTTTATTGAAGGCCCAAAGCGCTTTAGAGTCTCAGCTCATTTTCCATTTCACACACTGACAATGGCACCGATGCTGTACACTGGGGCCAACTTATAACCACCAGGATCAACATCTTGCCCAAAGACACTTTGACTCATGGATGGGCGGGGCAAGAACCAAACCTGTGATCCTCTGTACCATGTCCACCTCACTGTCTACTACAGTTTCCCCACGAATAAAGGACTCTTATCTTATCTTATCTTTTAGCCCAAGTTGACCAGTTCTATAGTGGATTCAGCCTGGGAAAAGGATTTGTTTAGGTCCGAGTCCTTCCAATTTGCTTTGGATCAAATCTCAAACCTTGCATTTGGTCTGTATTTATTTAGACTACAGTCAAGCAGTCGGACCAAAGCTTGTAAACAAAACCATGTGACTAAAGATCCTTTACGTCATTGGCCACCAAGTACTGGAGTGGGTCAAAACAAAAAGAGAAAGATGGATGTGCTGCACTTTGCAAATCCTTGCCAGGATTGTTCACTTATTCAAACTTTTAATTTTTGCAGATCAATTTTTAAAGTCTGTATGAAGGCCAGGTTCAACACTTTTTACTGCTACTTTGGTGCTGCAGGGGCATGCTGCAAGGAACTGGGGATGCTATGGCTATGAGGTACACTGATAAGTGTTTATGACATATAAATCGTAGGGAAAACATTGTGAGAAGCAAAAGCTAAAAGTATTTTTAATGAGCCTGCATTTATCCGACCACATCTTATTGAGCTGCTTTTGCATCACTGCTCCTCATTTGTCTGTTAATGACCGGCTACTGTGGCCGTCTTGGTTCAGTTGCTCCAGCCCCCATGTGGACTGTATTCAGACAGAGAAATTTCAGAGCAAACCGAAGTTCAGTCCAACTGGAAACGATCAAACAACACATTGAAAAATGGGTCTGAAAGTGGTTCCTGGTCACGGACCAGGGTCCACTTGCGTATTCAGACTGAAACCTTGTTCCGGATTATTGAGGGAAGCAAACTCTGGTTCACTTTGAGCCGACCAAATGTGTGCAGTTTGAATACACCTTTAGTTTCTTTGCTAGTGTGTATATTGAAGCAGTGTCCCCTCTTTGATTTAGTAGTTCCATTAAACAAAAGGATGGTATGCTTTATGGCTACACTAACTTTCAGATTGTAAAAGCAATAAGACTAGCAAACTACCACAATAAAAAAGGTTGATGTATCCGTAAAAATAAAACAAAATTATACTCATATAAATGAAATAGTTACAAGATCCAAAAGGGAGTTCTAAAGCTGTCTTGGAGGATAATATCAATGGCATAGGGTCATATAAAAACAATAAACATACCTGTGATTCTGTTGCTCTTCTCTGTGGAGTTCCTATTGGGGAAGGATTTGTTGGCATAGAAGATGAGCGGCTATATTTCGATGATGTTTTTGAATCTGTAAAGAAAGAAAATATCTGTAAGTTCCACGCAATGTTTACATTCATTACAAAAGTGAAAAATAAACCTTACCGTTTCCTGTTCCTTTAGTCGTTGGTGGGCTTCCTGATGATCTCCCATGGTGAGTAGGTGTAGTGGTTGATGAATGCTGCCCTGAATATGTGCTCCCGTTCTTCTCGTGTGCTTTTACTGGGTCCATGCTGTAGTTCCCTCTGTTTTCTCGCCGTGGTGTGCCATCACCCCTATATCCTCGTTCCTTGTTGTCAGACCTGTGGTCCACTGCAAACTGACTCTTTGTGCATTTGACATCATAAAGATGCTGTTCTGAGCCGTTAAGGTTTCTGTCTTTGCTGTCCCTTCGTACTTCCAGGCCAGTTCTGCTCAGATCTTTACTGTCCTGCCTGGACAAAGGAGATCGAGGAAGATCCCCGTTGTGGGTACCTCGATCTCTCCCCTCGTACTCGACTCTGTCCTTGGAATTTCGAGATGTTTCATGTCTGTGCAAGATCTCAGGTGGCTGGTCAATTCTTCCCTCGTGTCTGTGCTCATTTTCGCTCCTTTCTTTGTCTTTGCTTTCCTGATGGGGTAACAAGTCACGGTGGTCTTTGCTCTCATGCCTATATTCTGGTCCGTTTCTAGATCTATCTTTGCTTTCTTGTCGGGACAAAAGCTCCGGTGGCTTGTCCCTGTGTTCATGCTTGGAGTCTATACCATTCCTGGTTCGCTCTTTAATATCCTGTCGAGATAAGAGCTCAGACGGCTGATCCAGAAGTCTTTCTCTGCTATCATGTCTATAGTCTAAACCATTTCTTGTCCTGTCCTTGCTGTCTTGTCTCGGTAAAATCTCAGGTGGTTGATCCAGCTGTCTGTCACGCTCCTTATTGTCCTGTCTCAGAGCAGAGTCCGCTGAGAGTCCCCCGTTCCAGTCTTTGCTGTCTCTCCTTAGCATCTGGTCTCCATTGTTAATCCCTCTGTCTTTGGAGTCTCTTCTTGTAAAAGATATAGGCTCAGAAGAACTGCAGGTTCTGTCTTTGGAGTCCTGTCGTACAGGAATTGGTTCTGCACCGGCCTGGTCTTTGCTGGCCTGGCGGGCAGGTGGTGCATCTACACTGCTAAAGGTACGGTCCTTACTGTTGCGTCTATGAGGCAGAGCTTCCACATTGCTGCTCCCCTTGTCTTTGTCTCTGTCTTTATCTTTTCTGTGAGATGACTCTTTGCTGTGGCGCTCCTTGGACTCTCTCTTGGACTCTTTGCTGTGACTATGGCGTTCCTTACCCTCTCGCCTGGACTCACTGTGAGATTTGCCTTTGGACTCAGCTGTAAAAGAATAGAATATTAGTGCTGTAGTAAACATTGAACATGTGATCAAATTCCAAACTAGAAACTGCTTTGAAATGCAATTCCACCATGCATCCTCTAGATGTCAGGATTGCTTAAAGGTCTATGTAAGCCCATACGAATGTGGTGGACTTTGGTTGAAATATAGTATTTACAAAATATTACGACTTCTCTTGTGTTTAGACATTCAGAAGTATCTCCTGTATTCACTGCATTACACAAATCATTTACAAATAATAGTCAACAAGAAAAAAGTGAACATTTTTAAACTTAAGATTCTTCTAATACCAATATGTTTTTCTAAAGAACAAACTCTATAAATTAGTAAATGTCCCTACATATATGTCCCTCCTATATTCTAACATATGCAGCCTGCAGATACAGCACAGGGACATAAGACAAAGTATAGAAAGACTCCTTGATGACACCTAGCAGTCTTTGCATTGAAGCTCAGTCAGATTTCACTCTCCTTGTCTGCTGGGATGTACAGATGCCACATTGGCAAAAAAAGAAAGAAAGAAAAAAAGAGCTGGTTGGATAAAAAGAGAAATTTTCAGTTCAGAGGCAAGATTCTCCCTGTCAGAACTCATTGCTCTGTTGTAGAGTGGCATGCCCTGAGCTGTGATTGGCTGCATTACCCACAGGGAGGAAATCTGCAAATAAGAAAGAGGGATTTTTCCTCTTTCCACTGTTGCTATGTTGTAGTTGCTAAGAGCAGTGGGTGCGGACAGATGTATAAAGTCTCTGTAGTGCTTCAGGATTTCTCTTTAGTGTCTCAAACAGTCACGTGCATGAATTGAATTTTTCAATAGAGCTAAAATAGTTTGATTTGCATTAAGCAAATGTCTTAACAGAGATCAAATAAAGCAGATACAACATCCAAACAAATTATATAAGCATAAAGTTTGTTAATAAACCGTCAAATGGAGGCTGCATTATATATTTCACAGCCATAAAGTTGATTATTAAGACTATTTCTTAGTTTTATTGGAAACTGTAGGGATTCCAATAAAGTATTAAAAAATGATGGTGATATTAATATATATATATATGTTACATCAAATGTGACCAATAAATTTATTTGCAAAATCAAGTTTTGTTTATGTTTTTGTTTATCATCGGATAAAGTTAAGCTTTATGAGAAACGTGAAGAGATGTTGTTTACCTTCCCAGCAGCACAGATTTTGGCAGCATCTTGGATGTGGCATGAATATCTGTATTTAAATATGATGTTTACATGTTTAAGAATAATCCTGCCTGATGGCCTAATGCCATGAGTAGGTTTGGGAGACCTGCTGTCTGCTTTGCTCTCTAATCTCCTCAGATTAAATCATGCGATCTGCATCAGTTGGCTTCATTGGTGTTGGTTAAACAAGTGGACTTATGCAGAATCTGCACTGGAGACAGTCTTCTTCAAAGTTTGGGACTTTTTAACCAAAAATAGAGATGAAATTAAAAAAAAAAAAAGGCAATGACTGCTCTTTTTTAGATTGTTTTTATCAGAAAGTACTTGTTCTGTATCAGAATAGCAGGGAAATTTGCTTTGATTTTGACCTTTTTCATATTAAAACTCCTCATATTGTAGCTTTACAAATGTAACTAAACATAACTGGAACTTAGGAAGGTGGGAAAGGCAACAGTAATGGTGGAAATCTACCTACAAGCCTAAAAAAAGGCCTGGACCTATAATAGGATCAAATATTAAAGCTAAAATCAAAAGATAAATAGTTTATTGACTCACTTTCTCCGGGTTCTTTGAGCCTTTTGCTGCTCGAATTCTTCTTCAGCATATTCCTGCCTGTAGTAAAAAGGTTTGTTAATTCATCCAATGGGCTGGTAGGAGTTCGCGAACGACCTGTTGACACATTCTGCATAGAACCATGGAGTCGTCCGGGACCGTCTTGAGGTGGCGAGCCCTTACCGTGAGGGGTAGCAGAGGCACTCCGCGGCAGCCCCCCAGGAAAGTGCATTGGAGCATCAAAGGGAGGCGTGCGCATGAGGCTCAGGGGGGTGAGACAACGGCCCATGCTCACGGGCGAGGGGCAAGCAGAATGACTCCGCTGATAGGAAGAGGATGAGGAGGATTTGTACAGAGTGCAAGGTAGCGGAGGCGCAGAAGAGCGACCAGAGACGGTGAGCGTTGGGGTGGAGGTGAGCTCCCTGCGAATGTGTGCAGAGGAACTTTGCTCATTGGAAGAAGTAGGAGATTTGCTAAAGGACTGATTGTCCATCATGGGCAGTTTGTTTACATCTAATGGAGTGAGGGGGGACTCGTCTGAATTGGGGGAGCACTGGGCAGGAGCTGGTGGGAACACCAGCAGTGGGGGCCGATGAGTGAGTAAATTGGGAAACGGGGCTGGAATGTCACAGAGAGGAATGTTTCGAGGCGTGGAGCAGCGACTGAGAGGCTCGGGGTCGTAGGGCGCCGGGGTGGGGCAGGCGGAGCGGCATCCCACGGGGTCAGAGCGGTATTCCATATCATCTAAAACTGGATATTTCATCTCCTCGTACACAGACTCTCCGGGCTCCTCATCCTCGATTCTTAACGCTTCTCGAGTTCCTACATCAATCCCGCCCATCTCGATGTAGACGGGTTCGTCCTCACAGTCGTTTGACGGGCTCTCATCGCTCTGGGACAGCAGGTGGTTGCGTTCGGAGGGCGATGTGGTGTAGTTCAGGGGTTTGGACATGCAGACCCCGCCGTTCCCGTGACTCTTTATGTAGGACTCATCAAAGGAAACACTCAGTTGTGTGTTGGGGTTCCTCTTGGGTTTGGGGGGTGGTACCCTCCTGCAGTCCTCACTGCATCCTTGAGCAGCTAGAAATCAAGAAAAAGAAGAAAAGCTTTAAAAAAAACATCCAAATACTCGTATCTGCAGCACATATGTGCATTTTGTTAATAATTAATCAAACAGTGTCGCCGTAATCCAAAATCCTTTTCAGTGTTGTGGGTCAATTTTAGGTCAGCACATATTGCTGAGAGGAATATGTGCTGATAAATGGAGAAGTTAAGGCATGTGCATGTTTCTAGGTCATTTATATGGCAGAGAAACAGCATGTGAGTATATTATCTGGGTCACACATACTGTGAAGCCTCTCTTTGATAGCGGTGACGTAGCATTGCAGTGTGAATCTCTTTAGAAGTGGTGCAGTGAGGATTTTGTACCGTTTTTGCACTCCCTGGATACTACTGTACAGTTTAGAGCGCACGATTCACTGACTGTAGTAGTATTTATTCAAAGACGAAACAAAGATGTTTTTTTTTCTTTACCTTGGCAGTTAGCGTAGTGAAGACTGAAAATTCAAATTTGCAGATTTTACACTTTAAATAATTTAAAAGCCAGATGGCCAAATCGCCCCCCCCCTCCTGTAAGTGTATGACTCACCATCATCTACAGTACATGTACATGCATACATGCCTTCACATTCACGGTCGTGCACACGTTCTGCGGCGCGTAATCCCACAACCTTTCAAGTTATTTGAAGAAGTCTAAATAGAGAGCTTTTTTTTGCTCTTTTTTCCACTAATCCCAGCCATGCAGATTCTATGCAAACGGATTTTATTGTTGTGGATAAAGAATAAAAAAGAAGCTTCGTCTTGAACATATTTTTTTCCAGTCTGCATAAATAAAAGAGGATTTTTTTTTTTTTTGTTTTAGCTAAATGTAACGATTTTACTGCTCAGATTTTGTCGTCTCCCTCTTTTTCTTTGTGCGCGCCTGATAATCTGAGCTCACAGCGAGGAAGCATCACTACAACCGGGAGATTTTGGTAGTGGATGTTGAGATCTGTATCAGCACTGATGATGATTCCATCCTTTTCAAACATGAATTACCCCCTGTTCTTTCTCCTCTCCTCTCCCCCCTCCCTCTCCCTGTAGCGGATGTGTTTAGCAGCAACCCTCTCCCCCTCCTTCTCCTCCTGGGGAAAACGAATCTAGGTCAATTGCTCCTCTTGAATGAATTCTACTCTGACAAGGTCCTCCCCTTCCTGCCAAAGCGCCAGCTACAGCGCACGCAACCCTCCCCTTAGCCAGGGACACCCCCACACTGGCTCTGCGATTGGCCGCGGAAGCCTAGATTTTGACATGTCTGCAGCCTCATTGGCTCGGGCGGCTGAGCGCTGCTGTGATTGGCCGTGCTGCAGGGCTTCTTGTTTCTGTGGGATGGTTGCCGTGGTGCCCAGGAAGATCTGTGCACACACAGACATCCCGACCAATCTGAGCCAGGCTGGATGACTTTAAACAGAATGGTGGCAGCCAGGAACGTAAACAAAGTCAAAGCTTCTTGTGTGCTCAGTTTTTCCTGCTGCGATTGCAGCCACCTGCCATGACGGGTTTCATCCTCCACACTGCAAATAACAGGTTGCAGCTCATTTTGTAAATATGGGAGTACTATTGTGCAAATGTTTCACTGCACAAGACACAATAAATCTGATTTTAGTGCATTTGCTTTTGGTTCCACAAACATGGATTTATAGTCTCAGTTTAAATTAAATTAAATGTTTTAAATAAGCCTGAAAATTTTTGAAAAATTACACAAATCATTCATTTGTTCCCTTAGAATAATACACATCTATTGCATAGGGCAGGGGTCTGCAACCTGTGGGTCCAGAACCATATGTGGATCTTTTATCTCTAAGATTACTTAATTAGTATTTACTTAATTTAGATGATTTAAACTGATAAATTAATGGCTGAGGTGCATATAGATGATAAACTATGTAGGTTTTTACATGCCCGTCTTGTGAAAAGACGTCTAGTTTGCTCAAAGCTACATCCAGAGTGCAACAGATTTTATGTGCAAAAAAGGCAGTAAAATGTTTGATCTTATATGAGTTAAAATCATATATTATTTTACCCTGCACAACAATGGTTAATAGCTGTCGAGGGCTGCACTGACATGATCCTGTTTGTCACAGAACATATTTTATGTTATTCGAGTTTCTGTTAAATGTAAAAAGAAAGAAAAAAAATCACATTTTGAGAGATGCTAGTTTCTTTTTATATTTTTGATTTTTGTTCGTGCCAAAAATAGACATAATTCATAATTGTTATTTTAAAAAAAAGAAGGTAATGAGTGCAAATCCAATTTTCTTAAAGACTAAAGTAAGACTATGTGGATCTTTATGGGTTTGATCAGCAGAAAATGAACCCAAGTGGGTCTTTTCTTTTCTTCTTCCGCTGAGTGTTTTAAATCCTAGGTCAAGACGTTTTTGTTTTACTATGTCTTACTGTGTATGTCGTTGTTTTATTATTGGTTTTTATTACTTCTCTGTGTTTTGATTTTAAGCTCTTTTTGTAAAGCACTTTGTGATTCTTTCAGTGAAAACTGCAATAGAAATAAAGACATTCTATTCGATTCTCTTTTATTGTTAAAGGTTTGCCGACTCCTGCCATGGGGGAAACATAAATACAAGAAATAAAACTTTTATAATATTTCTTATTGAAAAATTATTCTGGAAGGTGAATAAAGCTGGGAAATTGTGCACTTTGGGTTGAATTATCAATAGTTTAACACTTTCCTGAGCTTTGTTCAATGACTCAAAATGTCTACATTCAAGTTATTTTAGCTTTTTAGTTTTATTTCGGTTTGCATTATTGTAAATCCACCAATAGAAATTATTTTGTAAAATAACCTATTTTAAGTTTCTAGCATTCATTCCATATGGAATTTTTAGGTCTTTTTTGTCATTAATGCCATCATTTGCTTAGATTTGTTTTGTTGTTTGCTCAAAGTGTGAGTTAGTGCGGGGTTATTGAGATGTCAATGTCATTCTGGGAGAAACAATGAGAAGGGCACTGCTGAGTGCAGCTAAATATAGCTGCAGCAGTTTGGTGTGAAGTGCCACCACCGCTTACCATCACATTTCTCCCCGTAGCAGGTGTAAATGGGGCTGTGGTCCACCGCGTCGGACGACATGCTCAGCTTGGTTGCCGGGTCTCTCCGGGGCTTAGGCGGAGGCTGCTTTCTCGAGGTTGGACTCCCAACTTCCTCCTCGCCGCCGCCCCCATTGTTCCCACCTCCCACGGAGTGGAGGGACTGGGAGCGCACGGAGAAGCCCTGCCCGCAGGCGATGGCGTGCAGGTGCGGCATGGGCAGACGCTCCGGGGGATCCGGCATCGTTATGGAGGCCATTCGTAGGTGCTTGCCCTCTGCTGCTACGTTCTCACCGGTTCTGACACATCACAAGAAAGGAAAGGAATGAAGACAAATCATAGCCACAAAATAAAACACGTCTAAACTAGTGCTGCAAACGACTATTTTAATAATCAACTAATCGACGATTATATTTTTCTGATTAATCGACTAATCGGGTGATGCGTAAATTGAATGTCAAGCACACATCTTAACAATCAAGAGCTTTAATCTAACTAAAAATAAAGACAATTAAGATGATAGTTTATTAAACTATTCTAAACTTTTATTACTAAGCAGAAAGAAGGAACAAGGGATGGAGCAAAATCTTTGGGGACCATCACTGTGGAAGTGCCTTCCATGATGAGAGACCTTGGTTCCCAAAAACACTCATGAGAGAGACACTCTCCCTGCAAAGTTATACCCTGGACACGACTAATGCCCATGAAAAAGCATGGAGTCCCATTTCGTTTTTCGGTCAATACGAATAAATGGATTATTGGACGAAATGGAGTGTTAAACACATCTGTGGTAAAAGGATGGGGAGGTGGGGGTGTTGGGGTGGAGTACATAATCTGATGCTGGAAATGTGTTTTGGGAAATGTTCAGAACAAAAGATGTTGTCATCTCGCCGTGGATGTGTGTCAGATCTTGTATGATTCGCTGCTTAGTTTTTAATTAGTTATCATTTCAAACCCGATTGAAGTTCATGTTTTATCCACTTAAAACAGAACGCTTGAGCTTTGGACTTGTTCATGCGTGCAATCTGACTGGAACTCCCTCCTGGTCAGCTGTTGAGCAAAACAAGGTGCTCGGTAACTTAGGTTCATTGGTCGAAGGCTTCACTTTGCCTAGCAACAGGGTATCCATAGAAACCAGGATCAAAACTAATTACCGTCGTAGGACAACAACAAAGTACACGTGCACACCAAAAGTGATGGCAATTGTGCACGGCTATCACAGGCAATTCTGCCTACAGACAGTTTGGGTAATTAACCAGGAGAGCCGAAGCGATGATGTCACACTTCAAGATAACCAGTAAAGACAAGCATCGTAAAAGTAAAAGTGAACATGTGTTTTTTTAATTTTTTTTTTTTTTAATTGAGCAAACTTGAACAGAAAGAGATAAAAAAAAACACAAAAACAATGTTTTGGTTGTGCATTTATTGCACTTTTGTTTGTGTGGGTGTGACTGGACCACTGTTGACTGGGTTATTTATAGGACATTTGCCCAGTGATTAGCTAGAGGACAGACCACAGGTGCACTTTAAGCAGTTAGCTTGATTTAAGACAGGTTTGCTCCTCTTAATGCTATAAAATACAGTATTTAAAAAGTCAAATTATTAACAAAATCTGCAGAAAAATAAAAAGAAATGCATATCCGGTGAAACAAAGACAAAAGCAGATGTTTGGAATTTGAATTGACATGTAAATAAATGCAAATAAAGGGGAGAGTCAGGGTGGGGCTCAGGGAGTGGCAAAAGTTTTGCATCCACATTTGTGACTGACTGAGTACTTTCATCTTCATCTGAAATAAGATTAACTTAAAGTGAAGCACATAGAAAGCAGAAAAGCCAATCTCACTCAAACCCATCAAACTGATTTGATTGGCCTGTAGTTGTTCCAGCTGTCACCAGGCAGAACGCATCTCCTGTAACTGAGCCCTCTCTATTATCGCTCTAACAGGTTTTCATCCTCACTCTAAAAACACTTTTGCTGTAACGAGATCTTTCCCCCCTCTCTAACACAATCACACTTCTTAGAAAACTTCTTTCTTTCTGTGCTGTTCCTCGAGGTTCATCCTTCAGTCAGAAGCAGGCCCGCATTTCTAGGTGGTCAGTAAAAAAAAAATAAAAAATAAAAAAAACACCCTGGATTCTCACATTCTCATTCAGCTCCTGCAGAAATGGGTCATCTTATTGACCTACATAAAAGCCCTCATAAAAAATCCAGCTTTTTTAGGCTCTTCCTTAAATGATAACACATAAATGTTTGAACGAGTGCTTCGAGACCTTTGACAGTTGGAGAGGCAGGAGACGCTGCCTCCCCGGCAACACCCTGCCTCATTCATCAATGTTCTGCACACGATTGCAGTCCAAAAGAAAAGAATTGTTTTCAGAAAAAAAGCAATTTCTCAGTTACAAGAAATATAAGAAATCTGAAGATAAATAAGATATAAAGGTAACTTTTAAGAATAACTGCAAGTGTTTTAGTGGTAAAATACTAAGCTGCACCTCTGTAATTAATGAATTAACCCCTAGAGCACTTTCACTTTAAAAAGTTATACCATCACTTTTTTTTTTTACTCTATATAATGTACCCAATAAAATTATTTCTCAATAAAAATAGATCAAAATATGATGATAATTAGATGAATTTTCTTTTAATTTCAACTGTAGTATATGTGACATAATGGTAAATAAAAACATAGGAAGATCTTGAAAACAAGCTCGAAAATTATTGAAAAATCAGGAATTTGAGAACTAAAAAATTCTAAAAAAAATACATGGACTTGGTGTTTGGTCCACCCATTCTGGGACACATGCAACAAATTGAAAAGCATGTACTTTTGCTTGGGTGAAATAGGGTGCAATAGTGCTCTAGGGTTAATTTAAAAAAAGAAAAAAAAATAGGTCCTCCAAAAGTAACAATTTAACTCCTTAATGCCTGTTGTCTCAAATATGCGACAAACCAAATTAGCCATAAAATGACCTAATTGTAGCCTTTACTTAAAAGCAAAAACACAAGTGAAAATCTTTTTTCATAGCTGTGAATAAATGTATGCTTAAAGGGGTTCAAGGTTTTCCTTTTCACTCTCCATTTCTGTTTTTTTCAGACATTTACTCATTCATTCATCATCTTACACCCGTTTATTCCCACATGGGATGATGGGGAGGCCTACCCAGCTACTGAAGGATGAAGGTTGGGGTACACCTGGACAGTTTGCTGGTCCATCACAGGACCACACAAAGACAGACAACCACGCACACACATATATATTCACACCTAAGGGACAATTCAGAGACAGCAATTAACCCTTGAAACATGTTTTTGGACTGTGGGAGGAAGCCAGAGGGCTTAGAGAAAATCTCTGCAAGCACAAGAAGAACATGAACGATCAACGCAGAGAGGACCCAGCTGGGATTTGAACCACTGCCTCCCCACACCTTTAAAAGTGTAGACATTTCATTTATTATCACAGATTTTGGACAATCTCATGAGAAATGTATTTGAAATAAGAAAAAATGTATTGTTTTTATGTATTCCGAAACGAAAAGTATAAAAATTGTTCTTGCTTTGTGGGATTATCTTCATGTTTCTGCCTCCCCCCTCCACCCCCTTCCTAATTTTTAAAGCTCTGAATCTCAAAATGGAGCAGTAATGACCTCCTCACAAGGGCGAGTCCCAAATAACTTTTAATGAGAAACTCATTTTCTTCTCCAGATACCAGAGCGCAGCAGTTCCGACTTGTAAACTCCAAAATATAGCGCCCTGCTTTTGCCTTAAGTGAACCTGATGATCTCCGTCCAGCAATAAAGCAGAATCCCTATCCTATCCTACATTCGAGGACAAATTAGTATAAAAATAGCTTCAATATTCTCTGGGCCATATCGTCTGCAGTAATGGGCTAATGGCTGGTTAGATTGCTTTTTGTCGTCCTACCTCCTGACGGCTTCCTCTTGTTTTCTTTTTTTGTCGTTTTTTTCCTGCAGTATTGTCCTATTTCTCTCATTCCTGGTGTGATCCAAGTTCTGAGCTAGCAGGCCGTTGTAGGCCATCAGCCCGTTCTCCTCCACATACTGGAAAAAACTCAGAGTTTCCTCCTCCTTGGAGCTCATCATTCTCAGAGTTTTTTCCGCCGCATTCTGGTGAGGGGGAGATATAGAAAAAGCGGGAATCGTAATTATTTCACCTTGAAAAAAAATTAAAAATTTTGGTGACAAATGCTCACTATGATAATTGGTTTTACAAAAATAAAACCAACTCTTTCAACCTACTTTGACAGCTGCTTAGGAATTCAGTGATGATAGTCAAAGTTGCATCATTTTAGCCTCTCTTGAGATTTGCAATATGTTTCTTTTATCATGCACACACAAACAAATGCATATACTTGTGCATGTGATTGGCGTTTAACAGGCTGGGGACTCGAAGATTTGCTTTTAACCCTCCCCTATTGAGTGTGGCTCAGTAGCAGGTGCTCATTTTCTCAGTTGTGTTTGCACATTTCCTGGCTGAAACTACTGGCTTCCACCAAGTGATTAAGTGAACGTGTGAGCGAAACTGAAGAGAGCCTTTCATCTTCTGCAGTTTTAATATGGTGTGGGCTCAGATGCTGAAATATGGCTCTCCCGGGACAAATCAGATCAACACAAATCAAATTAAGCAATCTTATTCAACTGTGATGCATAGTTTTGCCTATACAAATATAATAAATATTGTGCTTTAGATCATCACACATGTTTGTCAGAGTCTTTTTAATTTAGCAAAAAGAACAAATTTTAAATAAAATACAAAAAAAAAACCTGATTGATATTTTTGATTGTTATATATTTATCTTTTGAAACAAAAAGAATTACCGCATATTTACTGTATGTATTTGTGTTCCTGCTGCATGCATCCAAATAATACAAATCTAATAAACCTTGATGCCTTCATGGAGTCTGTAAAACAACTGGATTTGGATTCGGTGATGGAAGTCAATGAGGAAACGGCACATGGTTTATGTAGGTCAGTGTTTTCAGATCAGCCTAAGACTCATGCTTGTTTACGCGCAAGAGAGCACTGACTGAGTGTGCGTAGGGAGGGGGAGGGGGCTCGTGTGTGTGTGTGTGTAAGGAGGCAGCGGCAGTATGGGGGGGTCTTGGAGGGCAGCCAGATGGAGGTTGCAAGGCCAGCTGAGAGGCCGTCCGTTGTCTGGCAATGCCCAGCATCCTTCTACCCCGTGTCTGTCTATGAATAAGTCAAGCATGTGGTACGGGGCGTTGGGTTCACTTCCCCCCGATACACGATGGAGGCGTTTTTTTTGGTTTTTGAAGGACAGAATCCCTGTTTCAGAGTTCAAACTGGGGCTCAAAAGCCAGGGGTGAAGTGGTTTCCTCCAACGTCTAAAAATCTTAAGCCATAAAAAAACAATGACGTTAAAATGAGCTAAAAAAATAAAAGGCGCACCAGTTCAAGGTACAGAAATGAGAAAGCACAGTTCAAAAAGTGTTTGAGCTGAATTAAGCCTGTCTGCCTAATCCCTATAAGCCTGCAGCAGCACTCTGCACTGCAATCAGCTTGTTTATTACAGTGTTTTTACCAACCCAGCCTTTCACATTGGATTGTCCTCCCATAACTCATTGACGTAAAATGCCGTCATTATTCGCTCATCTCTGTAAAACCTGTAAATTTAGCAGCCAATAATAATTTTTTTTACTCCACCCCGTCTTTATCTCTCTCCGATGTGATGTGGTTTTTGTTTTAACATCTAACAACACGACCCCCCCCCCCCCCCCCCTTTTTCCTGCCCCTGTGACATGGGTTGCAACAGTTGAAACAGAGGTGCACTTTGCTTTAAAGCTAAACGACGGTGGCACACCGTTTCTGTTTCCAGGCAACCATGTGACAGGAGAGGACCGGCGTAGATATTCTAAAGGCACGGTGTCAGAGGATTACAGGGTTAGTAGCCTCCAGATCACATGTACAGATGCTCTTTCATAAATGTACCTTCTGTCACACATTTCACTGTTAGATCCATTCTAAAAATATTAAAAAAGAAAGCATACTTACAACAGAGCTGTGTGCTTGTCTTCCCTGGAGTCCACTTTAGTCCAATGAACTCTGAGCTATTCTTCAGCACCTGTGCACTTTTCCTCTTAAATCCACATAAACTCCCATCCATTGTATGGTCCAATGTTTAGGTCTGCTAGAAGGAGTCTCCTTATGACCCAGGATACGGATGGAATAAAAAGAGGTAGGCCATTTGGTGCACAGCCTAACTCTTCCTCGCCGGGCCAAAATTAGGACTCCTCCAGTCCAGATGATGCCAGAACTCCGGGCCGGTTGTCAGCTTCACTTCTCCACACATCTGTCCATGCTAAAGATAGCAGCAGAACGCGGCGTGTAAAAAGATCCCACCCTCGAATGCGTGCATTACCTGCACTCACACAGTCCCCGTGCAGCCTCGAAATCTGTCAAACGCCTCTTCCCCACAAAGCCTTTTCTTCTCCGTCTTCACGCATTAAAGGAGTCCTCAAGGTGGATGCTGAGGTAGAGCGAGGTGCCGCGGGTTTCCAGGATTTGCATTCCCTGCCGCGCTGATCGGGCACACGGATCTGCACAGTCGGTCTGTGCTTAAGCAGATGACACTGGGCTTCCCAACTGTAGATCACAACAACAAGAACACGCCCTCTGTCTACTGTAGCACACCTTCCACAAAAGCATCAGCCAATCTCCTCTCGCCTTCCTTTTTTTTTTTCCTGCACTGCTATTCCTCTAGCTGTGCACTTTTGAACTCATTTCCATAAGCACGCAGATCTGATTCTTCTCCTGCGATGAATCGTTTAATGCTTTCGCCGTGTGAGTCCCCCCCCGCCTGCCTTTACATGCGCCTTGATTGTAAATGAAGTGTTTTTCTGCTTTCAGCACCACGGAGAGTTCTCCCCGTCAGGGGTGGGGGGGTGGGGATAAAGAAGTAGAGGGGGGGTCTAGTGGGAGGAGTCACTGGGTTGCCAGGGTGTGACCTCATTAGACACAACCTCCTCTTCCCCTGGCAACCACTGCCATTCCCCTCCCTGATGCCCCCTCCTCCCTCTTCTCGCCCTCGCAGCTCATAAACAAGAGCGTGACACAAAAACACTCGCAGCGAACACACCGTGTTGCTTTCAGGTGCTTTCCTTACATGTGCTGTTGCCAAAACAAAGAGGATGCATAACTTAGGAATAAGAACAGCTTATTTATGCAACAAAAAAAACAATACAAATACATCTGGATGGGCTTAAAAATCAGACAACAGGAAGGAGTTCAAACTTAGCCATAAACACGTCATTCAAACTGGTTAAATAGCTGACATGTGTCTGTTTGGAACACCGGAGCGCGTCCAGGGGAAGGGTGGTCGTGGCGAGAGAGTGGAGTGTCTGGGCTTGCTTGGATGGATTAACGTGGCGGACACAAAAAGATTAGGGAGTCAGAGATCTGTTGTTTTTATCAAGCCTTCCCGCCGTTTGTCTTGACTCTTGTCCTCCTGCTGCTCACATTCTCCATGATACACTTTCAAAAATAAACAAAACAGAAAAAGGTCTTTTGAGAGATTTAACTCCTCTTTTGATAAATGCAGTATGCTGAAAAGATAATTAAAAAAATGAACAAAGTTACAAAAACATAGGATGGTGAAGAGAGGGGAGGGTAAAGGGTTAAAAAAAAAAAGTCAATAAACCAACACTGTGGTGAGTTCAGCATCAACCACTGAGCTAAACTGCATTTGATTTGCAAAACCGAAATCTGATTTGAAACGAGAAAAGGAGCGGCCGAAGAAATTAAAAACGAAACGGCTCAGCATAAAGTAAAAACACAACCTTTATGTATTTCACCTTTTGCAAATATCCAGTTGACTTCAAATGCCCTATTAAAAGGCAGTTGACCCCTCTTAACGCCAATTGTGCAGGATGTGGATGACTGACTGAGCACAAAGCAGGTCTCTCAAGCCTTCACACATGCACAAACATGCAGTGCTTGCATGCACACACACACACACACACACCCACACTGAGGCCAATTCTACCTCACTATGTACGACTAATGCATGAAATCTAAAACTAAATGCTACGTTTTCTTAAGAGATCAACATAAACAAATGAGAAAATCTCTTTTTTTGGCCTTTCTAAACGACAGTAATTGTGGTTACCAACAGAATTAACGGTAGATGTACGTGCATTCAAAGAATATAGACAATAAAAAGTTGTTAAATAGTCTTATGGGATACTACTCTTGATTTAAAAAAAATAGAGTTTGCTTAAAATATTTATTGTTGATAAAAATGTTTTTTAAATAAAAAATTTAATGCATTAAAGTCTCACTTCAATCATCTTTGGATCCATATTCAAAATGTTTCCAATGGTTATTTAATTATGACTATGCTATTTTAGCCAAATTAAAAAAAAAAATCTCTGTTGTTTTCTAGGACATGTTTTCTGCAAACAGTCAAATATTTGTCTCTGTGTTGTGGGCGGGAAAGTGGATGCAGGTTAGGCCTTCCCCTGCTTCCTGACATCCTTCTGTTTACACTCTTTCACGCTAGTTTACATTCCTTCACTCCCTCAACCAAACATTACAGGTGCAACAAAAATGCTGAGCAATATTAGAGCTATCCAGCTGTACAACGTAGAGCCGGATACCAGCTCGGATGAAGGGAAACCATGCAAGAGGACCTGGTGGCAGACAAGATGGTGGCTAAAAATCACAAGCTGGAAACTGACGTTGACAAACATTATTAGCCAGAAGCGGTAAGTCCATAAGATTTCAGAGATGTTGCCACTTTTACCAAACTTTTTTTAACTTTCAGGATTAGCTTTAGATTTGTCAAAAGAGGGTAAATGCTTTATTCATTTATTTTCTTGTCGTGCTGTCAGCTGTTGTCGTGTTGTAGCTTTTGTCGTCGTGTTGTGGTTTGTGTCGTGCTTTCACTTTTGTTGTTGTTCTTGGGCTTTTCTTGTTGTACTTTGGCTTTTATCGTTGTGCTATGGCTTTTTGTCGCTTTTCTTCGGGTTTTGTCGTTGTGCTGCGGCTTATGTCGTGTGTCAACTTTTTTCGTTGTGCTTCGGCTTTTGTCGTTGTTCTTCGGCTTTTGTCGTTAAGCTTTGACTTTTGTCATTGTAATTCAGGTTTGCTGTTGTTCTTCAGCTTTAGTCGCTGTGCTTCAACATTTGTTGTTGTTCTTTGACTTTTTTAGTTGTGCTTTGGCTTTCGTTGTGCTTCAGCTTTTGTCGTTGTGCTTCGACTTTTGTTGTTGTGCTTCGGCTTTTGTCGTGCTTTGGCTTTTGTTGTTGTGCTTTGGCTTTTGTCGTTGTGCCCTGGCTTTTGTCGTTGTGCTTTGGCTTTTGTTGTGCTTCGGCTTTTGTCGTTGTGCTTCGGCTTTTGTCGTTGTGCTTCGGCTTTTGTCGTTGTGCTTCAGCTTTTGTCGTTGTGCTTCAGCTTTTGTCGTTGTGCTTCAGCTTTTGTCGTTGTGCTTCAGCTTTTGTCGTTGTGCTTCAGCTTTTGCTGTTTTGCTTTGGCTTTTATTGTTCTTCAGCTTTTGTCTTTGTGCTTCAGTTTTTGTCGTTGTGCTTCAGGTTTTGTTGTTCTTCACCTTCTGTTGTTGTGCTTTGGCTTTTATTGTTTTTCTTCGGCTTTTCTTCATTGTGCTTTGGCATTTGTTGTCGTGCTGTCAGCTTTTGTTGTTGTGTTGTGATCTTTGCAGTCATGTGAGCTGTTGGCCACCGTGCAGATCAGCTAATTCACGTTGATCGTATAAGAAGTATGGAGTATGTCGAAGAGCATTGTAGGTTTTGACAGAGTGACCTCGGGTGGCAATGGTTGAAAGCTTAAAATACAAAAAAAAAAAAAACAAAACCCATAACTGTTAGGATTGTGGTTATATTAGTCTTTTTCAAACAACAAAAACTATTTTTCAACCAAAATGTGTGGAGTAGGGCTTGGTGTTCCGGTTCTGAACTTCCTTCTGGCTAATGATTTTCAACCACCATCTTGTCTGCCACCAGGTCCCCCTCAAACCAAGACATTCATGGATCTTTTTATCAGCAAGTGGATGTATTGTAATAGAGCAGAGCAGGGAGCTCATGAGTGGAAGATCCGACTGTCTACGACATATAACAGTTTCACAAAAAAAATTGAAAAAATGGCTTATCGAAACCTACTGCTGCCGGCATTAAAAGATAAAGCTGTTGTGAATGTTTGTTTTGACTCTCTGTGATATCTTGTTCTTTGTAATCTGGTACTGGATTTTATTGCATCTTATTGCAGTTATTGGACACTGCAGATTTGATTTCGCTTTAATGTAAATGTCATTAGTACATGTTTGTGTGTTTTTATTGCTTTCTGTGTTATCACGGCACAGACAAAAAATAGCCTCTTGGATAATTCTGGCTTTTTTAAAACTATGTGGTTTTCTCTTAAATTGCATTGTCCCCTTTTAAATAAATAAATACAAATACCTACATCACTGCTCCGAGCTTTTTTCCAACTGCATTTTTTCATCTGCACCCAATTAACAATCTGAATAAAGAAATATGCAGAAACACAATTTTTGTCTTAGTTTTTTTTGTACACGTCCTCCATAATAATAAGAAATGCCACAAAAACATGTTAAAACCGCTCACACATTTTCATTAGAACGAGTCTTTAAGAAAGTACTCAGCAGTAAATCATTGTTGGTAACAGTCAATGTTTGAGTAATAAAGTATGCACTGTTAAATATGTATCTTGGCAGGGAAAATAAAAAGCATTCATAATAACATTTTAAACGAAAAATAACACCAACAATGCAAAATGCTGTTGATGTTTACATGTCTGTGCACGACTGATTAAAAATAAACTTGTATGGACAATTTATTATGGGTTACAGGCCACATTGAATAGGATTACTAGTTCAAATAAGTTGGAACACTGACATCAATAATTGGGTAAAGAGAGTGATGTACCCCAGAGCGGATGCCTGATAAACGGTTCAATTATGCATGTAGTGATGCAGCATCGATCCGCTTCTTTAAAAAGCTAATTAAGAATCTATAAAAACATTAAAGCAATCAATTAAATTCTATTGGAAAAAAAGACAATTTTTAAACACAGGTTATGCTTAGGGAGGTTTTTTATTAGTGTGATCAAATATTAAATGGATTTCACTTCAATATCTGCTAGGAAGAACACTGCGCAGTGGCATGCAGATTCTTAAAAGTGGCTGTGTTGCTCTGTGGGATTTTTCCGCTCTGGGAATGCCACGCAGGTGAGGATGGGGAAGGCGGCGGGCGGAACAGATAGTGAGGTAGATGTCAGGCTCTCATTAAAGATGCATGGCTCACTTCCATTCCTTACTTCTCTGAGGGAGAAATGGAGCATGAGGTTCCTGCTCGGACCAGACATCTGACCACTCCGTGTTTCGTGCACGCTTGCATGTTTTCACGTGTGCGTTCCCTGTCAAATCATGTTAAATTATGGACTGCTACAGCACTTTTCAATACATCTTGAATGGCAATATGTTCTTGGAAAGCAGCTGCATAGCAGAAGGTTGTACCGCGGTTCAGCAAAAATAATTATTTATTAGCACTTCTTCTCTCTAGAGATGCCAAGCTGAGGCATGTCTCTTGTATCCGCTCTTTACACTTCCTCTGATTCAGCTTACATAGAGGTGAAAATGGGAAACTGAAGATGGCAATCTTTTAAACTGGCAATTGAAGGACTTAAACCCCTGTAAACCCTTAAATCCCCCGTTTAGAGGACCAGAACTGATTGGCTAAAACACTCACAGATTGTGAACAATCTACTGGTTCCTCAACTCAAGAGAAAAAGAAAAAGACTAGTAAGTGAATCTGTGCTTTAATTACTGCAGCTGCTTGCACCGCAGCTGTTTATCTGTCCACAGCTCCATTGAAGCATCAGTAGCTTCACTGTTCCACCTTCAAACGCTCAAAGCGCCAGCATTGGATTGTGGCGATGGTGGAATCGCTCAAACATATTGTTCTTTTGTCCTGAACAGCTGATGCTGACGTGTAAAAACGCCTGAGGTGATTGTTGACTCACTGCTGACCACAGTTGGGCATTCTGGAAGTCAGGTCAACTGAAAGGATTTGATTCTACACTTTTTATATGATTGATAATGCTATATTTTTTAAACATTTTTTACCTAATTGTGGTGACCTTTAATGCTGGTGGACACCTTAAAATGGTTAAATGAGCAGTAGAGCTAATGGAGAGCAAAAGAAAAGTTGGATGATTGGCGCCATCTGGTGTTCACTTTTTATAAACGCATGCGGATGAAAGAAACGCTTCACTGCAATTTAGAGGAGCTTTTCATCCATCCATCCATCCATCCATCCATCCATCCTTTTTCTTAACCCGCTGTAGCCCCTCATGGGGTTGCCAGAGTACGTCCTGGCTACTGTTGTTACTCTATGGACAGTTTTTCCAGTTTGTCACATGGCATGCATACACTTTCCAGTAACCAATTAACCGATGAAACACGTTTTTGGACTACGAGAGAAAGCTGGAGAAAACCCAGACATGAATGGGGAGAAAGTGCATATAACTTGGATTTGAAACAGAACCTTCTCACTCTGAGGCGAGGGCGCTAACCACCATGCAATCGAGCATCCCAGAAGTTTTTCAGAGCTTGATAAAATTGAAGTCAGAAATAAAAAATAGGCATAAAGAGAAAATAGCCTTTGTTTTGACATTTAAAATGATTGGTACATTTTGAATGACTCTCCCAGGGGTCTGCTACCTGCGGCTCCAGAGTCACATGTGACGCTTTTACCCTTCTAATGTGGCTCTCCCATTAAAGAAAAATAAAGTTCTAGTTTTTAAAAACTGAAAGTACTGAACTAAAACATTTTAGACATCAGATTTTTGTGCATTTTGTAAGTCTAAATGCGCAAAGAGACTTAAGACAAACTGGATTATAAGACACATTCTCTACTTTTGAACAATATTTAAGTGGTGATTGAGAAATATAATTTATTTTTTGAGTTGGATTAATGTATTTTTTGCAGGGATCAAGTACAAACGCTGGAATAAACTTAGTTTTTTTTTAAATCACTGCTGACGTTACACTACATGCAACTACATTGGCAGCATTGAGTCAATTCTCTGTGACACAAGGAGTCTTTTATTTTGAAAAGAAATCGTGTGAACTTCCGTCAAAAGTATAGTGTTTCAAATTTGGAAAAAACAAGGGTATTTTCTCTTTATATTTAAATTAATTTCATCAAAAGAAGAGAATTTTCATTTATCATAATGGTAGCACTTATGTAAATACAAATCCATGTCTTATTTTTCTAAAGGATTAAGTGAGTCTTTGTGACTCATGCTGGGTTTTGGTTCATCTCAGTCAAAAATTCCCAAATTAAAACTAAGAACATCTTATTCGGACTATAAAGCCTTGTTTCCACTGAGCGGTCAGATCCGGCATTTTGAGAGGTTCCATAGTAAAACTGACCCTTTAAACCAGGGATGTCAAACTGATCGCACAAGAGGCCAAAATCCAAAACACGCCTTAGTTCCCGGGGCAAACAGGACAAACATCTGTTGAACACTCTAAAAGTACATTTTAAAAACTTTAAAAACATAACCTTTTAACATATTTATGAACTAGATATATCGTGTTGCCTATAATACGGGTGTGAATGCTGTAAACTGAATTTGGCCGCAGATAATGCTAATGATGATAGCTGAAGATGCTGAGGTTTTTTAATTTAATTTAATTTCTTATCTCAAGTGCCACTATATCCATAATAAACAAGATTCAACCATGAATAAAAGCTTCCTTTCCTTCTATTATTACTGTTATAATTTACAGCTAAAAATGTTGAAGCTAATAGCCAGCTAAAATATTATCGAAATAAAAATTAGACTAAAAATTAAAAAAAAAAAAAAAAAAAAAAAAAAAAAACAGGTTAGCCAAAAGAAATGCAGTTGAGAAAAACAGATATACTTCAAAATGGCCTAAAAAACTGAAAAAAAAAGCCTTAATTATCCAAAACAGCTGGTATGTGGTTAAAATATTACCTAGACTCCAAAACAGTTCAGAAAAATCCTAGTAGATGTCAAAATAGTCCAAAAAGTTGGCAGAATGCCCATTTTTTTTAACTTTAAAACCATAACATTTAACATAATTATGTCAGATAACTAAGAAAATTAGAGTAAGTAAGAGAAGTTCATTATTAGAATATTATTAAAGCACATGTGGATTTACTTAAAAATAAAACAATCTACTCCAATGTTGTCATGTTTATATTTGATAGTAAAAAGGAGAAAATGGATAAAGTGCTCCAAAGTCATAAAAATATAAAATGTCAGGTTTGAATTGACTTTCTCGCTTCTTTGACACAGGATGCATTTCAGGTCTTGCTCGCTTTTAGTCAGTAAAAAACTGGACCAAATGGCTCTTTCAGCGCCAAAGGTTGCAGGTTTCTGATCTAGAACTTTTTGTGGCATTTTCTCATGATGGAGAACATATATGAAGGAAAGTAAGATTAAAATGGCTTTTCTGGGCATTTATTGATTCAAATATTTGTGAATTAAGAGTAAATATTAAATATTTTATTTGCAACATTTTGTTTACAACTTAGAACATTTTGATTTCAAAACTGTGACTTATTAATATTGTGGCACAAAAATCCCTCCATAGATTTAGATTTGAGCTGACGTATGCTTCTTTCCTTCCAATGTTTAGGATTAGCTTTTCCATCAACCAGGACAAATCTCACCCACAGCAGGCCTCCCTCATGTACAGCTTTTTATTATTAATTGCTGTCCAGGTCACAGCAGTCTTTTAAGTTCTCCAAAAATCTGCCTGAGCAAACCAGGAGGATGACAGCGTGATGAATAAAACATGAAGGACGAGCTCAAAGCAGTTCACTCAGGTGAGCCAGAACCACTCGTGATTCTCCATGTGGTCGTACTGTGGATCTCATCTTTAAAGCAAGCGGGGATTTCCCTAACTTCTCTGCTGGACCACAGATTTGATGCCACTTAAAGGACATCAGAAATGATCTTCTGTGCATGACATCGAAAGACAGAAAATCACATTTGCACCGCATTTTTCACTTGACACAAGAAATCCCATAAACAACATATAAACATAAGCATCACTGTTTTTTTGATCATTTAACGACAAATCCTGAAAATGTTCTCAACAGCAGTTCAGCATCACTTTATGTGAAGCATTTCATATCAGTGCAAAAACGTTTTTTTCTCCGCTGCAGAATCAGCTGTTTCACTGGGATCGAACAATTACTTCACTACAATGTTGCATTTCAGTGCAAGTCAGTTAGCATAACCTTAAAGATGGGTCAGTTCTGGAAACAGAGGCTTCAGATCAACAGGAAAAATTGCTTTTTTAATACATTTAGGTTGCAGGATTTTGGTTAAAAACTTCATAAGCATAATTAAAACACTACTGAAGATGTTTTTTTAAATCAAAAAATGTCATTTTTTTACACATAAAAAAAAAAATTCTACAACAGTCTCACTTTAACTTTGCCTTTGTTGTATTCATATTAAGGTGCACCACGCCCCTAACAAATTCTCAATTATCAGGTCCACCACCAATTGACACATTTACAAACATGAATGTTCCCACTATTCAATAATGTCTCTGAAACTGATCAGTTCTTCTCTCAGTCCAGGCTACGCGTAGAAAAAAAATCCGAAACAAATAAACAGGCTCGGTCTCACCGGTTTCTGTCCAAGTCTGTGAAGTTGGTATCCAATGGGAAAGGGGGAAAAAAAAGAAAAACAAAAAAACCCATGCGGTAATCCATCCACAGAAAGGAGCAAAAAGGTAATGTGGTGACAAAAAGCAGGAAGCAACAGGTTCTGGATGTCGGGGGGAGAATCCTCAGGCCAGCTCCTCTCTTCCTCCTCCAGACTCTGTTCTCTGTGATACACCTGGCTTCCTTTTCTTGCCCCGCCCCTTCATTGACAGTCTTTTCCTGCTCCAGGTGCCGATGCCCTGTTTTTCTATTAAGTTCATTTGTGCTTGTTTTTAATCAGTCCATCCTTCTACAAACACTAGCCACTTTATTTCTAACAGTATACAGAAAACATGTTGCCCTTGCAAGGTTTTTCTTTCACAACATGGTTACATACTTTCCAATATACTTTTAATGTTGGTGACAGTGTCACAAAGGAGCTTCACACTTTATGAACTACACAGAGAAAGATTTCACATAATGTAAAACTATATTTTTCAAACTTTTTTGAGCGTAGGTTTGCTTTTACCCTTAATAAAAATCACAAGGCACATCACCAACTGCAACCCCCCCAAAACAAAACAAAAAAAAACAAACTGAAGTTTGAGTGAATAATATACACCTATTCCTGTCAAAATTTATTGATTAAAAACAAAAAAAAACCAACAAAAAAGTATTTTTTATGATTTCTCATATCTCAATAAGTTAGTTTTAAAAACACAATTATTGTTTTTTTTTTAATGATTTATCCCAGTGCAGAAAAATAAATGCCAGTTATAATGAAGCGAAGGAATTTTAACTGCAATAGCACTTAAAAGGAAGAAAAAAATCAGAGTTTATGATCAAATAATGTAACTAACAACATTCTTTTTTTGTTTCAATTTTGTGTAATCTGATTTTGTTTGTTGACAGCTTTGACATTTTTAACATGAAATGGATAAAGCTAATGAACTAATATGACCACGTAACTCCTATTTTAATGCTAAGTGAGTTGACGCTTTCCAATAGGATCAAAACTAAATAGAACTTGGATCAAATCAGCTGGAAAAGAGAGTATAAACAAAGTTAAGGCTGCCTGCAGATGGAAAGTTACAAAACCAAACAGCCGGAGCAAAGCAATGTGTGAGAGTGTGGTGAGACAGTTCATCTTAGTTCAGCAGACAGTAAAACAAGTCAAATTTAGCTCTGGTCAGACTGGGAACCAGTAATGACGGATAATAAAGCAGACTCTTTAGTGTAACTTTGTGGTTACAACAGGCAGTGCATTTTGTTTGTTTAGCAGTTTCAATGTTTCTCCACTAGATGGCACCAAAGTAAATTTAGTAAATTACTGGTAACGTTAAAACACTTTAATTTGTAATAGGCAACAAATTAATGTTAAAATATTTAATTGTGATTTTTTTTAACTTAGTTTTAGTTGCGTTGATTTTTTAATATGTAAATTCATCAGTTTTATTTGTGAGAGGATGAAAAGAGGTAAAAGAGAAAATATAAAAAAACAACAAAATAAGAAAATAGTTCATGATTATTTATTTATTTATTTTAGGAATAACGAAATTTTTCTTGAATGACACCAGCAGTTCCATTAAAGGGATTATAGTGACTCTCAGTGAGCTGCGGTAAACAGGGAGGGAGGAGGAGGGGGGGGGGGGAGCGCGCGGCAGCACTTTGGAAATAGGCATGCCGGCAGAGCGCGCGGGACAGACTGGCTCGAGCACACAAACCCCAAACCTCCTCTGTCAGTGAGCCTCTCACACCCATCCTCACCAATAATGTGAAATCAGTCGCAAAGGCTCGTCAGATGTCCAGAGCGACCGCCGCTGATCCTCACGCGCCCGCCGTCCTCCAGATCGCCCCGTGCCGGCAGTTGGTCACCTCCTCCGCGGATACCCCGAGTGCGATGCGGCAATGTCCCGCGGTGGCAGCTCTCGCTTGAACTCTCGCAGCGCCGTCTGGAGCGTGAGCCTCGCTGTTTTTCTGATGAGCGTGATCGACGCGGACGCGTACAGCTGCCAAGAGGTGAGGACCGTGTTCCAGCTGCGGCAGGTCGGACCGCTCAACCGCGTCCCAGAGACTCCGGGCACAGGTGAGCCACCAACATCACTTATTTATTTACTCGCCTCTCACCTGTAAAGCACTTGATCATCCAAACTTTTACTGAATGAGCTGCTGTTCATATAAAGAATATTAAAAATAAATCATAAATAAATAGCATAATTGTTCATTTTAGTTTCTGCACAGGTTCTCCTCCATCATTCAGCTCCACAGCTGCCAAAGAGCTGAAGATCAAACAGTTATGTCCCTAAAAAGATGCAGATTTAAGAAACAGAAGTCCTTTTATTTAATATGGGTAATAAACACTCACATCATTCATTTATAGCAACTTCTACAGAAAGGACTGATCTGAAGCTGCTCATGTCCTCATGTGGTTTGTGTAAACAGCTCGTGTTGATCTACTGGCTTGATTCTCAGATCCATCCTTACTTCATTTTTATAACAGCATCTTCAAAGGTCTGAGGCTTTCACTTTGAACACAGAGAACAAATTATGTTATGAGGATAAACATTGGCTGCAAATCTGTTTGAGGTAAAACTCATCTTGAGGAGATTTTGGCGTTCATTCAGCGACGCTAAATTCGCTTGAAAGGTAATTCTGCAGGCAGAGTTGAGTTACATTACATTTGTGTACTGGTTTAAGTTCTTTGAGAAAGATATTTTACTTGTTGAAGCCTCTTCTGCAAGTGCATGCTCTAGTTTTTATGTTGACCAAAAGTATTCAGTCAAGAGTTTTCAGAGTCAGGGGAAATATAAATGCATTTGTTTAATAACTTAAATGAAAAAGAGTGCTGAATTTAGCAAAAATGACTCCATCCGTTTATCCATCCCATCCTTTCAGGGTCATGGGGTTGCTGGAGCCTGTCCTAGAAGTCGCAGCAGCAAGTCTTTAAAGAGCCATTCCAATAAGAATCATGTTTCGGGGGTTTTTTAACACGCTCTCATAGCATTTTTTTCTTGATGGTGGAGATATATGAAAAAAAAAAAATTAAGATTAAAACTGTGTTTTTGAGTATTTCATTAAAGCCAAAGTCTCCCTTCTCTGCTACAATTCTGAAACCTCCTCTTCCAGATAAATAGATCCAATAACGTCTTCATTTTCTCGCCATTTGGCTCTTAACTGCACGACCGGCTAGCTTTGATATTGCTCGACGTTTTTTTCTTTTTTGCAGCGTAGTGTTATCCTAGTGGGAGAGAGTACAATAAAAGGAATACTGGGAAATTAAAACAGCTAACTTCCACGCGCCAACAGTCCCGCCAACAAATCAAAATTCTAATGAGCTCCTGTGACTCTGTCGAAAATATGTCTTAAAAAGCGACACAGTCTCTTTGATTTTGGCTAAAAAGTGCACAACCATAATTAAAAGATCACTGGGAATGGTTTCACAATAGAAAAAATACATATAATTGAAGTGGGACTTTAATGTGGTCCTGAACTATACCTAATAAATTGATAAACTAAGTGGAAAAAAATGTATAAACCAGTCTTCTTCGCTGGAGACCACCTACCGCAGATTTTTTTGCGAGCGCCATCTACTGGTGAACTATTTAATTACAGTTTGGAATAAGTTCTACAGTTGCCCATCCCTGTCATAGACCAATGATCACGAGTATTTACTGTCCACCTCTCGTCCACAGTGGTCCACAAAGGTAGTTTGAAAGAGTTTTTCCCTTTCTGATCTGTATTTATCCAGACTTTGGCCCTCTTGTGGCTACATGGGATCATAAGTATTTCTGTAGTGATTTTAAAAAAGTGAAAGAAAAATGAAAAAAAAAGGTAGGAGGCAGACTTTAAACAATAGACCATCTACTACAATATAGTACAAAAAACCCATTCCTCTAAATCTATCTGATAAAATGCTGCTAATAGACAGAAATCAACTCATGAGACATATTGGTTTAAAAGTCAAAAGCTCTTAATTAACTGCGAGCGATCTAAATGAGGGGAATTTCTGTTGCTGAAGTCTACAAGATGGAAACTCCACAAACAAACAGCTGGAAGACAGATGCAGGAAAGGCCAGGAAAACCATCATGAATGAGGAAACACATTTTTTCTGTAATGTCTGTGGTTTCCAGGCGAACTGCAGTTGTTGATCTTTAACATCGTATTAAGAATTAACATTCATTTTATGATTACATCAATTTGTCTAATTAGCTTTAGTCAGACTGGAGTGGTTGACATGTCACAGAGCTATCGTTCTCAATCCTGTTTGTTGGGCTAAAACATTGCTGAGCTTGATTTAGAGACTCATTTTTATTATATGTGCTGAGGCATTTTGCTGCATAACCTCTCCTTTTTTTAAATTCTATGCTGTTCTATTGTATTTTTTTCTACTATAGACAGTCATCTGTTTTCAATAATTAAAGCTTATCATTGTTTTGATATCTTGCAGCAGGAGATGCTACTATATTTTTAAAATAAAGCAAAAACAAATGCAAATTTCTTGAAAACTCCAGATCCAAAAGGCTTATATCTAATATTTTAGTATCTAGTTCAACATCCTTTGACTAGTTCCACTTACAACTTGAATAACTAGAGACCATCTACTATAAGCACTACTTAGGAATTTTAACCCCGTCCTCCACTACTATTGCTTGGATTTCTGTGCTGCAAAATTAAGGATGCAAATCCAACCAAAGCATGTCCATGTCAGGGGTTCCAGAACTACGGCCCGTGGGCCGGATCCGGCCCTCCTCAACATTTTACCCGGCCCCCAAAGTGTTTTGGCTAAATAAGACATTTTTCCAGTTTTTTAGGCTAATTTGGAGTTTAGCTAATAGTTTAGCTTTATGCTAGCTGTTTTGGCAAATTAAGACTTTTTCAATTTTTCAAGCTAAATTGAAGTTTAGCCAATACTTTAGCTTTATACGAGCTGTTTTGGCGAATAAAACATTTTTTCTGTTTTTCAGGCTAATTTGGGATTTATCTATTATTTTAGCTACATGCTAGGTGTTCTAGTTAATTTAGGCTTTTTTCAGTTTTTTAGGCTATTTTGAAATTTAGCTAATATTTCAGCTACATGCTAGCTGTTTTGGCTAATTTCAAATTTTTTGAGTTTTTTTTTGGATAATTTTCCACTTCGCTAATATTTTAGCTAGCTATCAGCGTCAGTGTTTTAGCTATAAACATCAGCATTTTCAGCTATCAGCTTCAGTGTTTTTAGCTATCAATTTAAGCATCTTTAGCTATTAATCTATCGCAGGTAATGCTATATATCTAGTTTTTAAACACGTTTTAGTATTATTTTTTTCTCTGAAGGTTATAACATTGAATTATTTAAAATTTAGCTAAGTGTGTCTTTCCAGAAAACCATAAATCTCAATGTTTAGGCTGTGATTGTTACACTTTTTTTGTTAGCCCACAAACTGACCCCGGCCCCACATTAGAGAAGAAAACAGCTATGTGGCCCTCACAAGGAAAGGTTTGGGGACCCCAGATGTAGATATTTGTGGGCAAAAAATGGACCAACCTTTGCAGTCTACGCTGGTGGCCTGTACGAATCATAAAGGTCGTAGACTGGTGAGGGAGCTCGTAAAATGTTTATGCACTTTTTTTCTATGGGCATGCTGCAGTCGAAAGGTTGTAGTGAAAAATATGCAAGGATAAAGGTTGGGTGAAGTAGGTGAGACTCAAACATGTTGTGACGTGATGAGTTTGTGCTTCTTGCCTGCATCTTGAATGTTATAATTTAGGAAATTAGACAATCAGAACATAGTTTGTGTGACCATTCTACGAGTGTCCTGTGGACACTTGCGTATCATCTTCACACTCCGTGCATGCGGCATTTCCATTACAGAGACAAGAGTGTAGAACAGGGCTGTTAACCTCTTTTTGGTTCATTTGATCTTAAGTGGGCTGGATCAGGAACATAATAGCAAAGTAACTTGTCATCTACAGCTTTGGTTTTGTCCATATTTCCTAGAAAGCTCCGCTCTAAACGTCAATCTCTCTTCTTTGTGACAACGACATTTTGATAATTGCCATGTCACACCTGATCATTTTTATAGCAACTTAACAGCAGTGAAGCTGGCGGGGAACCAAACTACCCAGATGTGGCACACGCCTGCAAGGATATGCTGTTCATTTCTTGATCTCTTGCCATGTCAGTTTTACTTTCCCTTTGCTCCCCTTAGTGGTGGAATTGCGCATTGCAGCCATTTTTTAAAAATTACCATAACTTTCCACAGGATTGGGCTAGAAACTTACTTTTTTTTTTTTTTTTTAACATATTTTTTTTTCTCTTCACAACTGAGCCAGATTTAACATTTGGTAGGCCGTATCCAGCCCACGGACCGTTTGTTTGACACCCCTTCCATAGATCATTACAACTGATTAGTTACAAGTAATCGTAGTGTCGCTTCAATATGTTATGAGTGGAAGGTAAAATCGGACTATTAACAATAAAATAAAGTGATTTGGTGGGTCGGATATAATTAACTTTAATAATTAGCCTTGACTTTAACCCTCCATAGGCCCAGACAATCCAAAAACCTGCAAGACCCATCCTGGTGGATGAAATTCATCAGTACCTTTACTGAAAGAAAGATTTTGCTTGGGATGCACTAATGAAGACATCACCTGTTTAAGTCTCAAGTTACTCATTGATAGCATCATCTTATTGATTTATTTATTTTACATTTATTGATACTGTTATTTAAGAAAAGTACTCTGTTTTGGTTCCTATGGTAAGGAAAGCAGTTCAGCCTTAGAAGCATTGTTGTTATGACAAAAGGTTCTTTATACCCTTCGTTTCATTTTTTTCTATTGTCGGTTCTCACAATGATGCTGAACATATTACTGAAAGTAGTTAAAGAGAAACTGACTCGTCATAGAAATGAAAATTGACTGTAAATACAAGATTGCAGACTTTATAAAAAAAACAAACAAATAAAGTCACTTCTATGAAATGATTCTCATGGCAGGTGTAGATGGTGGCATTTTGCCATCAATATTTTGCAAGGAATATTTAGAAGTTAAGAATGATCAATAACAGCTGTGTAATCATAAATCATTAAATCATCACAGGTGCTTAAAAAAATTTTTTTAGACCATAACATAAGTATTTCATTTACTTTGAAAAATCTTCATGTATCAGTTTTTGTCTGTTTTCTTCTGAAACATAAACAAACTATACATTTTATGGGATGTCCAAACTGTGGCATTGAACCCTCTGTGTATGACTCAGTCTGGGACTCTGGTTACAGTAGTTACGTGCACATTGGTGACAGTTTAAGTGTCAACCAGTTGGAATCAGCCAGCTGTAATTGGAAGAAGAGTCACTGATATGAGTGTGAAACATGCCGAGACGTTCATCTAATCCATTTGATATGTTTGTTTAGAACCATGTAACCAGTAGCAACAGAAACCATCAGGACATCGTAGGAAATATAAATGAAGAGTTCTTCACTTTGTCCAAAAGCTGTTTGAAATGGAATTATTCAGCAGAATCAACATTTATCTTAATAACAACATACATGCATTATTTTTGCATTTATAAAAATAAGCATTTTTTGGGCAAGATTTTTGTCAAAGATGAATAAATGATGTTTTGTAGAGATGTAAGAAAAACTGACAAATTTTTTTTTGTTTGTTTTTTTCCCATAAAGAAAAATTGTTTTTCTTTTCTAAGAGACAAAACTTAAAAGTCGTCTTGGTTTTCATTTGTGCTTCTGCAGTTTTGGGTCAGAGTCGTCTTCAAAGTTGTTGACCAGAGGAGCTTCTCGTTGGAGTTGAAAATTTGGCATTTATGAGCATGCGTGTGTACACAATTATGGTACACTGCTGGAGTTCTCAGATCGGATGCCAACAAAAGCAACTCTTGAAATTTGAAGTGGCAAGTCTTCAACTCTTTTCACAGTCTAATGTTTGTATTAGGATACAGTGCTGCGTTTCATGTGTGACCAACAGATTTCTCCCTGAGTAACAGGAACGTGGCAGCCGGGCTACGGATGATCCTGCTTCCAAAGAACAGTGGCTTATCTTACTTTTCTTTTTAATCCAAAAAGGCTTCCTGTGAAAAACTTTTTCCAGATAACTTAGTCAACAAAAGGAATTAAGCTCCTAATTTTGTGAAAGTAAAAATTGTAGAGAACTAACTGTCAGCTATGTATTTCTCAGATAAAAATAACAAAGTGCTTCACAATAGGAAAAACACATAAACTTAATCGCAAACATAAAACAAAGTAAAAAACAGTAAAAACAAACTAAACCACAAATTGGATCAACTAAAAGCTCCTCTAAATAAATAAATGTCTTGACCTGACTTTTAAAACACTCAGAATTGATCTGTCCAACACATTCTCACTCCCAACTCGTCACATAAAAAAAAAATAAAAAAAATTGATGTTTAGGGTATCCCAAACTCATCATTTTTTGACGTGCTGGCTGTTCCCAATAAATCACGGGTCCCCAACGTACGTGTTGTAAACCGGAACCGGGATGGGAAGCACACTGGTACCCTAACCCAGAACTGGTTCGTGCCCAGCACAGCACCGGTACCAGTTCAGGTCCGGTATTGCGTTCGGTATCGGTGCGGATTAGAGTACCTATACTGTGTTTGAATATTGGCTCTTGACGCATCTGGACGCATCTTATACTGCAATAGAGCTGCCACAAACGATTAATTTAATAGTCAACTAATCACCGATTATTTTTTCCGATTAGTCGACTAATCGGGTCTTGAGCAAACTGGATGTAAAGCACACATCTTAACTATGAATAGCTTTAAAACGGAAAAATCCTAAATTAGCCAAACTAGCTATATGTAGCTGAAATATTAGCTAAACTCCAAATTTGCCTAAAAAACTGAAAGGATACTAAATTAGACTAGATGGCTAGCATGTAGCTAAAATATTAGCTAAAGTCTAAATTAGCCAAAAAAACCGGAAAAATCCTAAATTAGCCAAAATAGCTAACATGTCTTTGAAATATTAGCTAAACTCCAAATTAGTCTAAAAAAACCTTAATAAATGCCAACATAGTCCAAAAAGCTAGCATAATGCCATTATAACTTATAACTTCACTACACTCTGACTCCATATAATATAAAGTAACAACTAATCGACTATTAAATTAGTCGACAACTATTTCAATAGTCCATTAGTCGTCAATTAGTCGACTAATTGTGGCATCCCTATCCTGCAATCTGGTTCCGCAAACTAGTACAACATCTACAATACAAATTTTGTTGGTGATATAAAAAATGTCTATCCTACTGTTATTTTTCTATCATTTTTATTTGTTTATTTTTATCACTGAACTTTAGTGCAAAAATGTGTTTTCCTACGAAGAAACTATTGAGCACTTTCCTTAAGTTTTTCAGAGTAAACTACATCCATATAAATTTTCAAGCATAACCTTTGGAACCTCTGAAAAAACAAATTATTTTGAAACACAAATTTTTTTTTCTGGTCCATTTTTATACCCGGAAGTAAAATTAATCCCTGAGGGTGCCGCCCATTTCTCAACATTACCCTAGAGCCGGCATGTCACCCACGAAAAAATGAAGCGAAATTAACTGATCACCACTAGCTCGAGTTGCTAGCTCCATAAAAAAAATGTTTGTGTTAGCCAGGGGGGCGGAGCAGACTCTTCTAGGAGGGAGCTGTGACATCACTCTGTGACATCAGCCCTCTCGTTTTCATGGGTTTGGGAGGGAATGCTGTTGAGAGTGCAGTTTTTTTAGAGGATTACTCAGAGATGCGTGAACAGATCAAACTACCGCTTTGGGGTTTTTTATAGTGAGGAATGAACAGTATATTACACTTAAATGCTCAAAAGTTTATTTATTATGATATGGCCCCTTTAAATAAATGTTTATTTGTGACAATTCACTTAAATATTGATTGAAAAAATAAAGTAAGTAATGAAATTTTTGTCTTTTTTTTTTAACAGAGAATGCCTGAAAATATACTTTATTAAGGATATCATGATATATATTGCTATCATGATATAAATTAATATATATCGGTATATAACATTTTTTTTTTCCCATATTGCCCGGCACTAGTCCTGAGGGTTGCAGACCCTTGTTTTTCCAATAGTGAGCACATCAACAAATGACGAATTGAGCACACCCAAACGGTCAAAATGGGGGCGGTCCTTAACCAAACGTCATACGTGACGAATTGGGGGTGAGAATGTGTCGATCTGTTGTAACGATAAAGGGAGGGCATCCCAAGGTCTATTCTGGTTTTATGGTGGGTTTTTGGAATTTATAAAAGTTCTTGATTTGAAGACGTCGGTTACCAGGCTGCAGAGTCGAGGGTTAAAAGGTCAGTGATGTAAACAGGAGTTTGTCCAGACTCTGAAAACAAGAAGTAAAACTAAATGTCAGGGTGTAAAAAGTTTGTACTTAATAACTTCCATTTTCTATAGTGTCTGTAGATTACCTCTATTTGCCTTTTAGTCCTTTATAAATACTTTGTATTAAATTTATCGCTCTGTCTGGGAGGAATTTAACAGAGAATTAATATTTAGTACCATGGCTATATTATCTGGTGTGAATTGATGCTATTCATAGGTCAAATATTTAGTCTAGGAACTACTACCTTATTTTTATCTCCACTGCAGTTTCATCATCAGCACAAGTTCAATAATAAACGACAGAAAGTTGACTCGAGTGTGATTCATGGCCTCTTCGATGCAGCCGAGCCAAATGTACATCTTGTGATAACCAGCAGATCGCTATTATCTTCCCTCTGGAGATTATGTGGAAAGAGCAGCACGACACCAATGTCAACAGACACATTACACAGAAAAAATGAAGCTTTGAGATGGGATCAGTCCACGTCTTCGCTCACATTTAAACTATAAGTCATGTTTAATAAATAGCAAAAACGTCGCCAGACTTTTTCATTCTTCTGTTAAAGTCTGCTATTTAATGAGTCAGTTTTAGAGCAAAAGAAAGTGTTTTATATCTTTATCCAGCGCATGCGGGGTCATGTGTTAATAGCAGCGGAATGGCGGCTCAGTGGGTGATCACATGTTGCCACATCCGTAACCAGTTAGTGTCAACGGCCTTGGCAAGCTTTTAAAGCTCACCATCGTCTTTGATTGGCTACAATTATTTAGATTCCCGTTTTAACTCTGCTGCTCTCACTGAGGCAACACATACATGAGGCCGACCTTCTCCGCATGCTCTTAAGAACACTCTTTTGGTTGTTTGTCAAGCACATAATTTGGCGAATTATGTAATTGACTTTAAAAGAAAAATCGTATTTGCTTAGAGAAAAGAGAGGCAGGCGGGTTGTTTTTACGCAGCGTCTGTCATTAAGTTGCTTTATTTATTTCTCCTTCCTTGTGTTTTTTTTTTTTTTTAGATGTTATAAATGATTTTAGCACTGGTAAATATTATCAATATTTTTTGAGACTTGTTGCTGTTGGAGTGGAATCGTGGGAGCTACTTCTGAGGCACATGCTCCACAGATGGTATTAAATAATAACTAAAACGCTGTTGAAGGCTGTGACTACTGATGAAACGCTGCTTCAGCAGCTTTGTATCTCTCTGCCCAGCAGCCCTAAATCTCTCTTTATGCTCTGACCGTGCAACCCCTGCCCTCTGGTGTGGCTTTGGACGCCGTGCCAACGGCTGCAGAGCGTTCCAGCGAGGGATGCGAGGAAGCCAAACATTCCATTTGAGTTTCAAGGTAGTCCAAAAAATGCAGGTACATGGCAAAGACCCCTTTGAGATGTGTTTTCATTCAAGATGGCTTATCCAAAGTACAGCAAATATGTTAAGAGTAAATATCCTGTAAGTTTAAAGGATCTCAGAAGTTCAAAGAAAAGTGACTTCCAGGGCCAGCGGAAGGAAAAGTGTCTGACAATGTTATTCTTGTTCTCTGGAAAATTGTAGCACAGTGAAGCAGTTAAAAACAAATAAAAGCACAACAGCCGCAACCGATTTTACAGGTTTAAGATAGCAGATTTTGATATGGTGTGTAATTACAGTATTTCTATCACACTTGTACCACATGTTATAAGTCGCTCCAGGGTTTTCTACTTTAATTTTCTTAACTCGTTTAATGGTTGGCAGCGAGGTGTTGCCAAAGGAAATGTGCCAATGAAGTTAAGGCCCCTTAAAATTGACTTCAGAACAGCCAGAGAGGTATTTGTCACCGGAGGACAATTAAGGGAATTTAGAACTCAAAGCTAATTTACAATCTGGAGTGCGTTAAAGCTTTCTGGGCTGAATTACTGGGATCAACAGCATCACATTCTAGCTTTTTGTTGTTTTTTTCCTGTTAATGTGTATGTGTTAATCTTGTAAAGGTGTTTATTGGTATTTTGGGACAAAGATTGAAAAAATTCAAACTGATGTAAAAGCTTATTGTTTTCCCAATAAAGCTACTTTTTTTTATGAACATTCAGTACAAAAACTATGATTTCATGTTTTTTTAAGAACACCATTGTACACATCAAAGTAAAAATAACAATTTAGGTGCAAGTAGTACTAAAGAATTTTATGTTTTTAAGCTCTTTAGACCACAATTCATTTTTATTTTATCATAAATTGACTAGAACTGCTGTTCGTAAAAAAAGTAATTCTTTGGGATGGAAGGCAACAAATTCAACTGAAGGTTTGCAACTTTGAGTCAAAGTGATGGATTTCCAGTTTGAAAAAGGAGATAACAATATCTCCTTTTTTGCCCATTCAATGAATTTTGCATCCATTCTTAATGTATTAGTTCCTGTAAAGTTAATTTCATGTTGCTAATGCACTACTTCAAAAACTGAGTTTTATAAAAGTAAAAATACCCTTATTTATAAAAATTTTTTTTCTGATTTGAGAAAAAAAATCTAATAGAGAAAGTTATTCAAAAGAAAAACAATTTAGTTTGAGAAACCATGTCTTCGTGACTTAATTTTTTTTAACCCGTTAAGAACCAGACCCATGTTTCCTTAAAAATGAAATAATTTGGAAAATACCACAAACCAAGTTGACCACAGAAAACATTTCAGATATATTTCTGTTACACCAATGTCACTATCTCATGGGTTAAAATGAGGAGACCATTTTTCTTACCCAATTGGCAAATTTTTTATTTTTTTGGCCTATTTAAAGAAAATCTATCAATGGAGAAATCATATTTTAATTATTTATAAGGAGCCTGTTTTTGTAGTAGGGGATTATATTAAAAAACATCTTTGGACATTGATTTGACCATATTATGCAGAAGATATTGTTAGAACATGGTTCTATAATAGATAAAGACAGAATCTTTTTAATTTAGAAATATATGCTTAACTTCTGATAAAGATGATCTGCATACTTGTTACGGCCCCAGGCCTTTGGGATGTGTGTTTGTGTGTCTTTGTATGTTTTGTCCGTTCCAGAGAGGTTTTTCCATCCTGCTGCCTGGCTCCACCCCTTTCCAGGAGATTGCAGCTTCCTGCCCTCCACCAATCACCAGGCTTGGAGGGAAGCATAAAAACCCCTGCAGACCCTGATCCAGTGGCAGCTGAATTCCTTGAGAGGAATCCGTTTCTCAGCTCGCCCCTGCTGTCGGTCTTGGCTTTGAAGCCATTGTGAATGCCTGGTGTTCCTTTTCCCTTGGTCCTTTGTGCACCTCATATGTTTCTGGTTTTGTGTCCCTCTTGTTTATAGGTTTATTTTGTTACTACTTGTGTTTTACCTTTTGGTGGATGTACTTGTGTTAATGTTTGCTGAATAGTGCCTGAGGCTTTAAGTTTGTTACCCCTAGTCCACTTTCGAGTCATTTGTTAAGTTTTCGCAGCTGTTCCTGTAATAAACGGCTGTCTTCTCCCTCCTCCCGGGTTAAATAATCTTTTCTTTTATTTTATGTTACCTATCTTCTCCCTCCCCCCGGGTGGGACGTAACATAAGTGGGGGCTCGCGTCCGGGATACGTCTCCCCAGGGTGACGTGGCTTTCTGGAGTCAGCTGTTCCTGACAGCTGCGCGTGTTTCGCTGACGTGTCCTTCTCGTCTCGTGTGTTTGTACAGGGAGGAAAACCATGGCTACTGGCTTTAGTCTGAAGCAATTTATTGCTCGTCCTTCATTGACTTTATTGGATGCGTGCCGCAAATGCGATTTGGAGGAAATAGCAAGCCATTTTGAGATTTCGTTTTCAAAGCAAATTAAAAAAAAAAGATCTTAAGGAACTCTTGGTGGGTAACCTGGTGGAAATGGGCGTGGTTTGCCTGTCATCCACTGTTGTACCTGTGTCCGCGGACGGCGCCTCTGGGAGAGGTGGCCGCGAGCGCGACAGCGATGCCCCGTGCGTGGGTGATCGCGTGCACGCGGATACGCTTCCCGTGCTTGGTACACCTGCCAGAGAGCAAGAGGAGAGGCCCGAGCGGGAAAAACCACCCCTCAGCCTCCCTCGGTATGACCCATGCTCTCCAGGCAGCGGCGGGTCGCGGGATGAGGCGCGGCTGAAAGTCCGGCTCGCCCGTCTGCAGTTCGAAGCGCAGGAAAAGGCGCACACCCGCCAGATGCAGCTGGAGATCAAACGGATGGAGATTGAAGCTGAGACCGCTGTCAAGATTCGACAGCTGGAGTTGGAGGCGAAAGCTCATCTCCCAGTTTCTTCCGTTGACAGTGCAAACCCTCCTTTCCCCGGATCCCCCACCGGTCTGCTGGACGTGAGTAAATTAATTCCTCTTGTGCCAGCATTTCGTGAAAACGAAGTTGAATCGTATTTTGCCTCCTTTGAACGCATTGCTGGTACGTTGAAGTGGCCCCGTGATGTTTGGCCTTTATTGCTCCACTGCAGAATGAGTGGAAAAGCCCAAGAGGTAGTAGCAGCTCTCCCTCTTGAGGATAGCCTAAATTATGATAAGGTTAAATCGGCCGTTTTGCAGGCCTATGAACTAGTGCCTGAGGCCTACCGCCAGAAATTCCGACAGCAGAGAAAAACGTTGTCACAAACCCATGTGGAGTTTGCTCGGGAAAAATGTGTTCTTTTCGACCGCTGGTGTACAGCATCCAAAGTGGATGATTTCATTTCACTCCGTGAATTAATTGATGTTTGGCCTTTATTGCTCCACTGCAGAATGAGTGGAAAAGCCCAAGAGGTAGTAGCAGCTCTCCCTCTTGAGGATAGCCTAAATTATGATAAGGTTAAATCGGCCGTTTTGCAGGCCTATGAACTAGTGCCTGAGGCCTACCGCCAGAAATTCCGACAGCAGAGAAAAACGTTGTCACAAACCCATGTGGAGTTTGCTCGGGAAAAATGTGTTCTTTTCGACCGCTGGTGTACAGCATCCAAAGTGGATGATTTCATTTCACTCCGTGAATTAATTCTGTTAGAAGAGTTCAAACGAAGTCTACCTGAACGCATTGTTGTTTATTTAAATGAACAAAAGTTAGTACAATTACCTCAGCAGCAGTGCTGGCTGATGAGTATACTTTGACCCACAAAACATCCTTCCCTGCTTCAACTAACCACCCGAGAGCTACAGCTGTACCACAGCCAGCTCGTACCAAAACACACGCACCCAAAGAAACGCGAGAGTGTTTCTATTGCCACAAACCTGGGCATGTAATCGCTGATTGTCTGCATTTGAAAGGTAAAAATGTACATGGTCCTCAGAATCCTTCGAGCCCAAAAGGTGTCGGTGTGATCCATCCTCCGCCAGTTAAATGCGAGGAAACTCCCGACTCTTGTTTTGAACCGTTTGTAATTGCAGGGTCTGTCTCACTGACCGGTGAGAGTGTGGACGAACAGCCTGTGCGTATGTTGAGAGATACAGGTGGGTCACAAACTGTAATTTTAGCAAACACATTGGACTTCTCACATTATTCTTATTGTGGCTACCATTCCATACTTTGTGGAATCGGCATGGAGTACTCTCCTCGCCCCGTGCACCGTGTCCATCTGAAGTCTGAGCTAATATCTGGTATATTCCCAATGGCAGTTTGTCCAGCTTTACCCATCAAAGGAGTGGCCATTCTGCTAGGAAACGATGTGGCTGGCGGTAAAGTCGTGCCACATCTTGAAGTCTTACAAAAACCACTCATAGATCGTCACAGCTGTAATTTACAGAACCGCTCAGAGCGCAAGCTGTACCCAGCCTGTGCTATAACACGTTCACAGTCCCGTAAACACGCAGAGCTTGACCTTTCTGACAGCATTCTTATGTCAGCCTTTTCAGGAGATGAGAAATCTCAGAACTCTCGTTCTAATGCTGTTTGTCTTCCCCCAGCGCAGGTGGAAACTACGGTGGCTCACCCATCTAAGGTGGAGCCTGCGCTTCCCATTACGCGCACCAGGCTGTGCACCGAGCAGAGAGCGGATCCAACTTTACGCACATGTTTCTCCATGGTGGTGAGTGAAGAGCAACTCGCTAAGGAAAAGTCAGGATATTTCATTGAACATGACATTCTTATGAGGAAATGGTCCCCCACTGCTGCAGAGAATACACCCTGGCAAACAGTAAACCAAATCGTTGTGCCTTTGAATTACCGCGCGCAAGTATTATCGTTGGCACACGAAAGCCAGTGGTCCGGTCATCTTGGGGTGACAAAAACGTATCGACTTCTGTTGAAGCATTTTTTCTGGCCAGGTGTTAAACAGGATATTGTACGATTTTGTCGCAGTTGTCACATCTGCCAGATGGTTGGAAAACCAAATCAGAAAGTCCCTCCTGCACAGTTGCAACCGATTCCCATAATCGAAAATCCATTTGACCGTGTCATTATAGACTGCGTTGGCCCATTGCCTCGCACCCAGAACGGTAACCAGTTCCTGCTTACCATAATGTGTGCAGCCACACGTTTCCCTGAGGCTGTACCCCTGCGCAGAATAACCGCTCGTGCTGTCATTAAAGCTTTAATAAAATTCTTCTCTACTTTCGGTTTGCCTAAAATAATCCAAACGGATCAGGGAACCAACTTCAAATCCGCCATGTTTAAACAGGTTGTCCAGAACCTCGGCATATCTCATATAACCTCTAGTGCTTACCATCCGGAATCTCAGGGCGCACTAGAACGATGGCATCAAACCTTGAAAACAATGCTCAGAAAGTATTGCTTAGAAGTAAGGAAAAATTGGGACGAGGGAGTCCCTTTTGTTTTATTTGCTGCTCGTGAAGCTGTACAAGAGTCACTCAGATTCAGCCCGGCTGAATTAGTGTTTGGTCATAGTCCTCGAGGGCCGCTGCAATTGCTTAAGGAAAAGCTTCTGTTACCGGCAGAGGACAAAAGAAAAAGTGTGCGTGTCTATGTCCGCGAGTTTCATGAGCGGTTACGCTGTGCCAACAAACTCGCTAAAGAGTGTTTGGTCAGCTCGCAAGACAGAATGAAAGGTAGACATGACATTGGTGCCGTGAAGCGTGATTTTCAACCTGGTGACAAAGTGTTGGCTTTACTCCCTGTTTTAGGTCCGGCCCTGTCTTCTAAGTTCGTGGGTCCACTTGAAATACAACAAGTGTTAAAAAACAACAACTACCTTGTCGGCAGTCCTGACAAGCGGCGAAAAGCCCGCATATGTCACGTAAATATGTTGAAGTCATACCATTCACGTGAAAGCTCAAAGCCCGTGGTGATACCCACTCCGCAGGTTTCTGCAGCTGTTGCTGTAAGGCCAGCTGTGCCTGATGACCCTGAGGACGATGGTCTGCACCTTCCTCCTTCTCCTCACAGCTGCGCTAGGCTGTCTAACTCAGAGATGCTTAAAGTGCTGCCAGTTAGACTCGACTACCTACAGGATGATCAAAAACGTGATGTCTTGTCCTGTATCTCCAAGTACAAATGTCTTTTCAATGATGTGCCCACTTCGACTTCCGTTCTTAAACACGATATTGTTGTAAAAACTGACAAACCCATAAAACAACATCCGTACCGTGTAAATCCTGAGAAGAGAGCTCTTATGAAACAGGAAACTGACTATTGTTTAAACATGGTTTTGCTAAGCCTAGCGTCAGTCCCTGGAGCTCTCCATGTTTGGTGGAAAAGAAACCCGATGGAACCCCTCGGTTCATCACAGACTTTAGAAAGGTCAACTCAGTCTCAGTTCCGATTCCTATCCTCTTCCTTAGGATGGATGACTGTGTTGATCATATTGAAACGCCAACTTGTGACAAAATGGATCTTTTAAAAGGGTACTGGCAGGTCCCTTTAACAGAACGTGCATCTGATATTTCGGCCTTTGTTACCCTGATTCCTTTTACAGTACACGGTTATGCCTTTTGGCCTATGCAATGCGCCGGCCACATTCCAGCGCTTGATTAACGTCGTTCTTGCCGGCCTCCAAAACTGTAGTGCGTATCTTGATGACGTGGTCGTCTACACGACCACTTGGAACGAGCATGTGGAGATGCTGCATGCAGTGTTCTCTCGGCTGGCAAAAGCCTCACTCACACTGAACCTAGCCAAATGCGAATTTGGTAAGGCAACCATAACTTACCTGGGGAGACAGGTAGGCAGGGCCGGGTCCGCCTCTAGAGGCAAAGGTTGAGGCAATATTAAACTTTCCTCCTCCTACCACTCGCCGTGAATTACGTAGGTTCCTTGGCATGGTGGGATACTATAGACACTTCTGTAACAACTTCTCGTCTGTCACTTATCCCCTTACCACCTTGGTTAGCCCAAAGGAGAAATTCATTTGGAGCCCTGCATGCCAACATGCTTTTGAGAGTGTAAAATCATTGTTGAGCCATGCACCGGTTTTAGCTGCACCAGACCCACTCGTCCCTTTGTGCTGGAGGTTGATGCCAGCCAAATGGGTGCGGGTGCAGTTCTTCTCAGGAGGATGCAGTGGTCGAGCATCCAGTCTGTTATTATTCTAAGAAGTTTAACAAACACCAGCATTATTCCACCATAGAGCAGGAAACCCTGGCGTTGTTGCTCTCACTTCAACACTTCGCTGTGTATGTTGGGTCCGGTTCTCTGCCGGTTGTTGTCCGCACTGACCATAACCCGCTTGTCTTTCTCTCAAGGATGTACAACCACAATCGGCGGCTAATGCGTTGGGCTTTATTAGTTCAGGACTACAATCTTCAATCCACACAAGAAGGGTTCAGAGAACCTGTTGGCTGATGCCTCTCCAGGTCCACTTAATCCGTCGCTTTGGTGACGTACCCAAACACACAGTTGAAATTTGTTTGTGTTATGTTTTCAAACCCTTAGATTTGTTGGGTTTGAAACTTAAGGGAGGGGTGTTACGGCCCCAGGCCTTTGGAATGTGTGTTTGTGTGTCTTTGTAGTTTTGTCCGTTCCAGAGAGGTTTTTCCATCCTGCTGCCTGGCTCCACCCCTTTCCAGGAGATTGCAGCTTCCTGCCCTCCACCAATCACCAGGCTTGGAGGAAGCATAAAAAACCCCTGCAGACCCTGATCCAGTGCAGCTGAATCCTTGAGAGGAATCCGTTTCTCAGCTCGCCCCTGCTGTCGTCTTGGCTTTGAAGCCATTGTGAATGCCTGGTGTTCCTTTTCCCTTGGTCCTTTGTGCACCTCATATGTTTCTGGTTTTGTGTCCCTCTTGTTTATAGGTTTATTTTGTTACTACTTGTGTTTTACCTTTTGGTGGATGTACTTGTGTTAATGTTTGCTGAATAGTGCCTGAGGCTTTAAGTTTGTTACCCCTAGTCCACTTTCGAGTCATTTGTTAAGTTTTCGCAGCTGTTCCTGTAATAAACGGCTGTCTTCTCCCTCCTCCCGGGTTAAATAATCTTTTCTTTTATTTTATGTTACCTATCTTCTCCCTCCCCCCGGGTGGGACGTAACAATACTCATTATCTAATATCTTTGGAAAATACATAATCAACATCCTTTTGACCAGTTTTTGGGAAATCACACATAGCTAAAGATGAGTTGATGAGGGAAACTGTTGAAAAAAATATTTTAAAAAACATATGTAGACTTTAAATTGGAAAATATATAATTTGCACAAAATCAGTCAATTTTTAAAAATCTTTTATTTTTCAGTTTTTTTTTAAACATTACCAATTTCATCCATCTATGCAAAGCTGGCAACACAAAATACTCATATTTCTGTTAATAAGACCAACTTGTTATTTTGACGATTGTTTTTTTTTTTGACCGGTTTTCTTAGAATCATGTAATTTGACACTACTTAAATGTGCTCTAGTATTAAAAAACACACCTTAGTGGTATTTGAAGGAAGTTGGAAAGAAAACAGAAATGACATAGGATAAAATGTATTCTAATTATGGACTGCTTTCAGCAGGTCAGAGTGGATGAGTATATTTTTAAGCCTGAAGACAAGTCATCTTGAGCATACCTCTGCTGCCTCAGGTTTTCAATAATGAGCCTGAAGAGACATTCATATAGTTAAGTGTAGCATGCGATCTCCAATGATGTGTAGCTCACTTTCCAAAATAACAAAAAGGGAGCCAAAAAATGTGAAGGAATGTTCTATTCAAGTCAGAAACTCTTCCAAACTCATCCAGTCAAACACTTGAGGCAGATCTCGAAAACTGCGTGGAGTCTTAATCCCCAAGCAGTTTGACAGAGCTTGACTAACTTTTGCAAATAATATGCATGCAATTTTTCAACGCAGATTTTGCTGCCAAATATGTCTAGTGCACTTTTAGCTAGAAAAGGTTAAAAGGCTGTAGAGATTTTTTTATTATTTCATTTTACGTATCAGCGGGAACAAGAAACAGACGTTTCTCGTTCTGGACGATCCGTAAATTCCAAATGATTAATAAACATTTCCTTTGTTTCCCATAAGCGCAGAGAGAATGATGAACGTCAGCAGACTCAGCTGACTCTTTAGCAAGTGGCATGGCTTCCAATGACTGCACTGGTATATTTGGGACATGGGCAGTCTGACTGCTGTGGTGGCTTTAGTAACCAAAGTCTTTCTGGGTATCACTTACTCCATGCAGCTACTCGCATGGAGATGGAGGGGCCAGCCCGGATTCCACCATGAGTCCCTGGATATTGCTTTCGTGTTGTACATAACCAACAAACACAAAGGAGTGAAAGACTCTGCCAGTGGGCAGAATGGGGTCAGGGGCCTAATGAGGAAGAAGACAGATACAAGAATGTATTAGAACATTATTTCAATCTGACCTACAGTATGACCTGCTGTTGAGTTTATTGCTGTAGCCGTGGGTAAAAATTACATTCTCCAAATAGTTTCAGCATAATTTTTATATTTAGATCTGATCTCAAGGAGAAAATCTTTCAAAGCTTAACTGGAGGCTGCTATTAAACGTAGACCTTGTTACGCATAATGTTTTATGATCAGCTGTTGTTGAAAGGTCTCAGTTACTGACTGACAGAAACACAAGTCCTTCAAGTTTACTTAGCACAGACAGTGGGTGAATGGGATTCTGGTTTGTTTTGTTTTTTTTTAAATAAAGAGAAGATGTACAAACATTTTTAATGATAATTTTAGTATTACTAATGAGCTATTTCACTTTGCGTTCGTATGCAAAGCAGACAAATCTAAAAGTATCAGCCAGCAGGAAAATATAGAGTGGAGAAAAAAATAAAGACAGACAGTGGAGTGGAAGTTGCAGGTCAGCCAGTTATGACTTCATTGATCTGGCTCAGGAGTGGAAACAAATGGAGCCTCACTGAGTAATTAAAAGACACCAGGCCTCGCAAGGATATGCCAGGCAAATAGCTCAGAGAGAGCAGAAAGCGAAAAGATGCATTCAGAATGCAACCCTATTGTGTTACATGGAAGGATTTGGATGGTGGGGCACTGGTGTTGTGGTCTGCCCTGAAGCCCAGCATTAAGCTCTGGTTACAGCACCTGCCCACAGCCACCCTCGACCAGCTCGTCCTTTAGTAAAATGAGTTATCTCATCAGGCTTTTGGGGTAGAGAAATGACCCTGTGTTTCTCAGAGATGTTATGTAGGGCAGTGGTCCCCAATCCGATCCACAGGGTATTGACTGGTACCGGTCCATGGGACAGTTAGTCACCGAGAAAAAAAAAATACAACCAACATTTTCCAGGTTTTTTTTCTCTTTAATAATCTGATTCTTAAGGATTTTTTTTTAATACTGGATTCTCCCCATCATATCTTAATCCTTCTTGAATCATGTCAAGTCAGTTGCTCACATGTGGAAAATCTATCCACTACTTTTTAAACCGGCTGCACAAACTTCTAAATTAAAGCTAGCTAGCTTGCTAGTTTTAATGGAGAACAATAATGATAAACGTGAATCCAACGTTTGAGCAACTTTATTTGACTAACTGTCACATGAACCGCTTAGGTCACAGTTAGTCACAGAGAAAAAAATTACAATGAACATTTTTCCTGTTTTTTTTTTTTTGTTTGTTTGTTTTGTTTCAATAATATAATTCTCAATGAAGTTTTTTTTCATTTTATTTTGGGAAAATCCAGTATTTTCCCAATCACATCCAAATCCTTTTTGACCCATGTCAAGTCAGTCGCTAAAATCTATCCACTACTTTTTAAAAAGCAGCTGCACAAACTGCTAAATTGCTTGCTAGCTAGCTTTAATTTAAAACAATAATAATAAAGGTGAATCCACTGTTTGAGCAACTTCCTTTGCAGTATCTTCACATCAAACAGTAGTTTCTTGAATATTATGCGGCATTATTGTGGTGTGTGGGAACAACTGTCCCAAAAAATCTATATTTATATTTGGAGTAAAGACTCACTGATTTTGTCTGTTAAATGCATCTTTTTTCCCCATTAAAGTTGAAGGCTCCTCTTCATTTTCCTCACTGGCTCTTTTCTGAAAAATACAACTATTTAGCTTGCTAGCTAAACCGCTAGCTAAACAATTTTTTTTTTTAAACCTAGCTATCTAGCTAAACAAACAAGTTTGGAAAGTTTAGTTTTGCTGTAAAGAGCCAGTGAGGCCACAGAAGAGGATCCTTCAACTTTAAAGGGAAAAGATGCACAAAATCCAGGAGTCTTTACTCCAAATATTGTCCCCACACACCACAATAATGCCGCATATTATTCAGGAACCGACTGTCTGATGTTACAAAGATGGTGAAAATAAAGTTGTGCAAACGATGAATTCACATTTATCATTATTTAAAAAGAAGAAAATATCAGTTTTGTTAGTTTTTTTTTTTTCTTCTCAAAAGTCAAACTATTTTTTTAGCCTCCATTTTCACAGTTTTGGGTTAAAAGTAAAACTTATATCACATTTTTAATGGTTTCTGCACAAAATTTAATGTGCAAATGATGTTTAAACCAGCTGCAGATATTTGACATAAAGATAAACTTCAACGTCAAAAGTTAAAGGAACAAGAAGAAAATGTAACCGGTCTGTGGCCTAAAAAAGGTTGGGCCCAGTAATGTAGAGAATTTTGACCAGATGGAGTTACGTTTTGTGTCATTAAAGTAGGATTTTAATTCTGATATTATCAATTTGTTCAAAATTTAAACAAAGACTTCATATTTATATTCAATTATTAGGAAAAATATGAAAAAATGAATAATATTTGTGTTTCTGCTTGACTATTCTAGATGTTGATCTGCTGATTTGTAAGCACAAAGGTCCATCCTGCTGCACCCGAAGGACCGAGGAGAGTTACCAAGTCGCTGTTAAAAGAGAAACTCTTCAAAATGTTCAGTCTTACAGCTATGAGTCGAAGCACCTCTTCTCCACACACGCAAGCGCCTTCCAGGGTAAGTTCTTCGACCGTGAGGGTCAAGCAAGGCTTGGACGGCCTTGAGACACAGAGTTGTTGAAAGACAAGCCGTGGTTCAATGAGTTGCCATGAAGTAATTTTTGACATGTGGTGCTGTCACTGACTGAAGCAAGAGGATACTGGACAGCCTCAGCTTTTACTTTAGGCCAATGAAGACCAAAAAAAACCCCTTTATATCTAAATTTCCATTCTTGCAATTGTTTTTAATTATTTGGTATAAAAAAAATTGTTCCGTGGAACCATGGTAGCTGGCATTGAGGTAAAAACAGCATAAAATTGAGCATGCCCTGCTTTCCTCTGTGGGTTTGGCAGCAACATTTGAAGAAGGGTCATAGAGGATAGAAGGGAAAAAGAGGACACACAAGCCGTCTATCCTAGTAGCTTTTAAGACAGCAAAAAGCTATGATTGAGTATTTTTAGAGGGGTTAATCATTCAGTATTTATATTTTTTTCTGTTTTCTTGTTGTATCAAGGCCTTGTTTCATTCAAAATTTGGTCAAAATGCCCTTTTTCCCCAAAATTTAAAGTAAACTTTATTGACATAAATGCATATCAAGCCTTTTAAAAGCAGTGTAAATTTGTTGACTTTTACAAGCATTTCTAAGAATATGAAAAGATTGTAAACTGTTAAAAACATTTTTCTTATAGGTGAAGCAAGCATTCTGCTTTTTCTTGTAAAACAGGCAAAAATACATGGAAAATGTGGGTAACAGCAAATTAAAAGAAATGAAAAGCTCAATTTTGAGACATTACTGTCACGGAAACTATTTCAGTTATGTCTGATTGTTTACATCATCTTAATAGGATATGCTAGAGTCAAAAAGGGAAAAAAATGTTAAAAGTGAGTAAAACAGTTTGGTTGAGTCCCTCTGGCAGCTATTTTACAAACAAGCAGCATGAAGTTACACTGAACAGGGTTTCTGGTGTTTGTCCTTTTCATCATCATTAAGATCTTTCCCATCTTACCTCATGTCTGAGCCTGTCGGAACAATGACCGTCAGGTGCAACACATGTCCAGAAAAGGCCAAAATGGAAAATTGTTACAATAGGAACTGTAGCAGAATGGCGCTGAAAAATGGTGATGTCATCACCAGCCTTGGCTTTAAGGCTTTCTGAGGACAGTCTCAGTGCCGTCTGACTGCTTGGAGAGGAATGCAAAGTAGCAAGAAGCTCATATATCACGTGGAGTAATGAGAATAGGATTTTGGCATTTGTAATGTTATTCACACATGACACGACAAAGAAAACAAAAATGGTGAAAGAAAAAAAAAAAGATGACTGGATCTCATTCCTCGCCTGCTGATCTGTATCTATCTATTGCATCAGCTGTTTCCCACACCACCAGCTGTCAGGAACTTTGGCATCCTTTTGCCATACTATACCTTTGCTTTCTATTTCATCTACAGATACAGTTTTCTTTATGTTTATGTAAGGTATGCCGCTTCAACGATAAAACAAGATGTCCAGTACCAGGGTGCGCCATTTGTACTGGTTTGAACCAAGTTCACTCCCGCTGATTAGTGAGGGTAGTTAGTCAAAGAGACATGCCCAAAAGAATGAGGGTTATTTGTGTGTGCGTGCCTGTTCCTTTGTGTGCTTGTGTTGAGGGGGTTGTCTGCATGCATGGCTGTTTTTGTTGGACTGTCCTTATTTTGACAGCTTTATGTAGGTCCTACTGTGCTTTGTCATGTGTGGGAGTTGCCACGTTGTTGATGTGATCCCTGCTGACAACATTTAAGCTTCCTTAACTGATAACTGTGATTACTAATATTGAGTAAATTCTTATATATTTTATTATTAATTTTGATTTTATTTATATTTTTTTTATTTGCCAAAAAATTTGGTATAGTTATTTAGCTGCTTCCCTCATTCATAAAATAGAATTGGTTAACTTCATAAGATCAGGGAAATTGCACTTTATTCAGTTTATATTACTATTATGAATGGGGTCCATAACTACCAAGTTTCTGTATTTTTGCAACTCTCCACATTCTAAATTGAAATTGCATTTCGTGCCATCACCCATAAGATTCTGACTGGCAAGAACAAAGCAATACTTCAGACATACTGACTGGAGTTTAGGTCACCTGAGTCAACAATCGGAAAATGAAAAGTTAGAACAGACAAAATAAAATGAGTGTTTTGTTTAGTCAAACTACACACTGAAAACTCTGTAGTTAAAATGTTTTTAGCCAAACCCCGAGATTAGAAAGAGACAATTTTTTTTTCTAACTCTGAAAAATACATAACATGAATAACCCAAAAATTAGGTTGATTAACCAAAAGTGTTTTAAGAGTGTACCTGCCAATCACCATGACCACCATCCCATTCCAGTTATCATAGAAATCAGCAATGACCATTGACAAGCTGTTTACGAAAGATTGTACATACATGTTTATGTCTAGTGTACAGTTGGACATTTTTTTTAACATGCAGAAGTTAAACTGATTCAAATCCCTATAGACCCATGTGACCCCAATTAGAAAGAAGCAATTATAAAGGAAGGAAGTAGCTGCGTTTTGGATGCCTGGGAAAAGTAAATATTGCACATTTTCTTTAAAATCTAAACAAATGACTCTCTGACATCAATTGAAAAACAATATGGTCATTTTTAAAGGAAGTTGAATTTAACAATTGTCTAACAGAATATTAATACAAAGGTATTAAACACCTTTTTTTTTATGCCATGGTCCAGGTGAATACTCAATTCTGATTGGCTGTTGAGTGTGGATTAAAAAGTGGTAATCCACAGTGATAATTGCCCAAAATTTTCTATATCACTGAGTAGGTTTTTTTCTTCATCATCTGGATAAAAACAAGTTCCAACAGCACTATAGCTTCAAATGTCCCTACAATTGGAGGGGTAGGGAGAAACCGTAAACTTAGGGGCAGAATTCCAATTCGGCCTGTAACTACAACAAATGCATGCTAGTCACAATCTTCACATGTCTCTGCTTTTAAATCTTATTGATTAGACCATGTTAAAAGTAATAAAAAAATACATTTTCATTATTAATGTGCGTATGGAACAGGTTGTTCACTCCTACAAGTGTGTCCTGTTGGGATACAATAGTGTCACTCGATAGCTGAGAAGCCCATTGTTCACCACGATGAGCTTCAGATGAGGCAGCAGCACTCTCATATCTTCACTCAGCAGCTGCTGCGGTGACAGGAGACAACCTCTCACCCAGCTCCTTTAGGCTCACAGAAAATGCACACCTGTCAGAAAGCACCGAGATCTGCTGCTTGAATTAGTTTATACTCGGGGATACGAACTGCTTCAACCGACTGTGGATGAAACTTGAAGCACGTATTGTTAAACATATTGTTTTTTCTTCTGCTTTTTGTGAATGTGTGGCTCTGACATCTTTTGTTATATTAAGAAACTATGACAGTAGACACACAAAATCAATTCCTATAGGTGTCACAATTTGGCCAAATTTCATTTTCACTTTTACCCTTTTACCCTATAGACCAAATGTGTCAAAATCAGTTTTATTATTCATATTTATGTTAAAAAGTTACAGTTTTAAAGTATTAAAAACTGGCATTGTGTTAGCTTTTTAGGCTATTTTGGAGTTTAGCCAATATTTCGGCTATATGCTAGCTATTTTGGCTAATTTGGGCTTTTTTAGTTTTTGAGGCTGTTTTGGAGTTAAGCTAATATTTTAGCTACATGCTAGCTGTTTTGGCTAACTTAGGCTTTTTTTAAGCTGTTTTGGAGTTTAGCTAATATTTCAGCTGCATTCTAGCTGTTTTGGCTAATATCTGCTTTTTTGTTTTCGAGGTTTTTTTGGAGTTTAGCTAATATTTCAGCTACATGCTAGCTGTTTTGGCTAATTTAAGCTTGTCTTTTTATGTTTTATTTGGCTATTTTTGAGTTTAACTAAAATTTCAGCTACATGCTAGCTGTTTAGGCTAATTTGGGTTTTTTAAAAAAAAAAATTGTAGGCTGTTTTGGAGTTAGGTTATTATTTAGCTGTTTTGGCTATTTAAGGCTTATCTTTTTAAGTTTTTTTAGGCTAATTTGGCATTTAGCTAATATTTTAGCTGGCTATCAACTTCAGTGTTTTAGCTATCAATTCATCTTCAGCGGTCAAATTCAGCTCACAGCATTCACACTAGTATTATCACAGGTGATGATATAGATATAGTTCATAATTATGTTAAAAAGTTGCGGTTTTAAAGTTTTCAAACTCCTGTTATCCTGTTCGGCCCGTGACTCAAAGTGTGTTTTAGATTTTGACCCCTTGTGCGATTGAGTTTGACACCCCTGCAATAGACAGATTTTTTTTACCCTTTCTGTTTCCTTTCTTTGAGATAAATGGTTCTCTTAGTACGTTTTTGTCTTTGTATCCTCTAAAGCTCCTTTAAAAACAGGAAGGAAGCACCGCTAGCCCCATCAATCTTTTAAAAGGACAACTCTGTCATTGAGACTGAAGTCATTTTTTACATTAAAGTTCCTGACAGAACTTTCTCAGACATACCAGCTTCCTTACATCATCTGTTCTTCTGTGACCCAGACAATGTTCTCCGTCCACATCATGATGAATCTTCGGGTCTATTAAATCCGTCAAGAGGGAAAGGAGCAAAGAGGCAGGGGCTTTATCACAGATTCTTCGTGATAAAGAACTCTTAGTCACAGAGTAAAAACATTTTTTTTTTTTGCAACCACAGCAGCAACAGTCGCTTTAAGGAGCTCAAGAAAAATCTCTGGCTTAATCTCTTTAGCTCCATCTTTGCCTTTGTAAATGTTAGACTGACAGGAGAGGTTCCAGCATGTCCAGGAATTATATTAATACACGGCAAAGAAAATTCAGCTTGATGTTTGAACGATGTTCCTTCTCTCAGTGTGTTTGTTTGGTACACAGTTTTAAAAGCTTCTGTATTTACTCATCTTAAGGTGAAGTTTGTAGGATTTATGTTGGATCCGCCAAATTAGAAACCGTCCCGAACTTTGCCTCTTTTACGTCGATGTGACCCCAGGTTGTTCAGACTTGCGGTGTGTTTGAAGGGTTAAGGATAAATTAGCAAGCAGTAACTTGTTCAAAATTCACCGTCTATATTAATCTGAAAATTGTTAAATATGGTTTGTTGGTGTTCCGTCATCTATTCATGCAAGTTTGAATATTTATGACCTTTTTTTTGTTTGATTGTCCTTATTTGAATATTCTAGACCGACTAAAATCTTTGCTGTAAACTCAAAGTAGCTATTTGATTTCCCGGATATTTTTTTCCCATCCTCTTAGATCATTTTTGTTCCCTCACCTCATGTCTGAGTGGATTTTTTTTTCTGCAGATGTTTTGACCGACAGCGCGATTGCTCTGGAGACTGGTTCTTGGACACAGGATGACATTGCAAGGCAACATGAGCTCATTCTTAAATTAGGGAGGATATCCGGAATCTGTCCCCACACGTCTTATTTAATCACACTGGGCGGAGGTGAAATGTGTTTATGGACCTAATAGTGAAGCAAAAGCACTGCACATTTGTCCATCCGAAGCGGAGTTGTTGCATTGCAACTACCACTTCTTACTCCCCTGAGCGGAGATGACACATGAGAGTAGGATGCATTAGCTTGAGCTTAGAAGCCTGTTGTGTCGGAAGAAAATAATAAAAATGAAGAATGTGGGAGTTGAGGAGAAGCAAAGCATATTGAAATGATAAAATCACATTTGTATTTGCCCTTCTTGTGGGAACCAAGACTTGTTCAGCATTTGATCTGGAAAATTACAGGAAAAAAACTGTAAAAACGGTTTATAATCAAAGCAATGCTTCAGTTAAAGTGTGCACAGGTGTGTTTGCATTCACTTCAGTCAAGTGTGCACGTGTGTATATTGGTTTTCCTTTAAAGGTGGTTGAATCTACAGGTGTTTGGCCACATTTGCCATGCGCAGCTGCTCTTTGCCCTCCATCCTTTCTTTTGTCTCCATCTTTGGTGCATGCTTTGTCAGCAGTGACTGCTGAACCAGAGCTCAGTGAGCCTGTGCAGGCATCATGCCAACTACTTACTTGCTGATTACCACTCACACCACAGGGAACATTTGTGTCTCAAAGTTAATCTAGCTGCCAACACTCCACTCCAGGGAATGAGACCCTGAAGAGAGTCGTATATCTTCTTTACCTCAAAGATCTCTATCCCTTAATCATCATCAGGTCTACTGTTACCTACAATTTATAATTTCTAACAATACATCCAATACTTCAATTATTAAGGGCCCTGTGGAGATTATAATGCCACTAAGACTGTCAGAATTTGGCAAACCATTTATATTCTCCCTGACGATTTCTACTCCAAGACAATTATTTCTATCTTCATGTGGGTGTGTTAATTTTATCTAGCGTCAACTCAAATTTTTCTGTCAAATAAAATAAAGATCCCCCTAATTTAAGCAGAAACTTTAACATACTTGCTTCGTTTTTTTCAAAAAAATCGTGTCCTCCAAGGCTTTTTACAAGATCAAATGTCTTTGCAAGAACACAAATATTGTGGCTGACTATACTGGATCCTACTCAGATGACTAATTACAGATACGCATGCTTGTATGAAATATATATTCACATCTGCTTATAAACAAAGCCGCTGGGTAGGAGTTGGAGAAAAATGAACGGTCTCACATACATTCCAGTCGAGCTAATTCCTCTTTTTCTTGTGCTCCATCAACTCCTTCTTTTAATAAGTTGCAATGCTTAAAAAATCTGGATAAAATCAAGATCTGGGTTTTCTCCATTTTTTTTAACACTTTTGTGAATCACCACTGTAATGCACAAGTCTCTGTATTATGACTCACATGGTTTTGCAGTCCAAAGTGAGTTAGAATTGGCTTTGTTCCTCCCATCTCTCACCACTGGCTCACTTCATCACTCCCATTCCCACATCAACTTCATTTCCTCATTACACCTTGTCATGGCTCCTCTCTTTTGACTTGTCCTGCCTTCCCTCTAAAGTTTCAATTGTAGCATTAAAGAGTCCCAGGGGTGGAAAAAAGGCACTGATCGTCCAGTGATTCACTTGTGTTTCTTTAGAGTGAAAACTTTCTAGAGTATAAGTCGTAAGAGCAAAAAAAAAAAAGAAAAAACGATCTAAGTTGCCCCAAAGAATAGGTTGCCATTTTGGGGAAAAAAGTGTGACGCTTTTTCACAATTCCACTTAGCCTGGTGTTCTCACGAACTGTCCTACATCGTGAGATTTTCCGACCCGTAGCACAAAATTCTTGATATAGCTATCTAAATGTCCTACCTTATCAGATAATCCTACCGACTGCTTAGGAAACGAACACACAGTTTTGATATTAGGTCATAAACAAAGCAGGAAAGGACTTCTCGAGTAAAAGTGTATATATAGTGTGTTGTTGTGTGCTGGGTGAAAGTGTAAGAAACATGTCAGGCTTTCATTAATGTGCAATATGGAGATAATTTAGAGCAGGGGTCAACAACCTGTGCCCTCAGGTCTCTTCTGTCTCCAAAATTCAATTTTATTCTGTTGCTTTTTTACATTTGAATTTACACATATTTAAAAATTAAAACATCTTAAAAATATATAATATAAAACAGTTATAATCTATATAATATACAGTAAATATAATATATAAAATATAGTTTACATTCGTGAAACCTTCACTGAACAAACAGAGGCACTGTGGATCTGCCGCGGAGTCATGGAGCTGTGTTTACAAGTCCCAGAAGTTAAAAAGTTAGCTAGCCTAAAACTCCAGAACTAAGATTACAAGTGTAGCATTACACTAGAGGTGTTATGCATACAATTTAATGTAACTTAAAGTCACAGAACAGCAAAAAACATATTAGTAACCACAAATTCAATGCGGTAGACCAATTTATGGGCAGTCCGCCAAAACAAAAAAATATGACGTCATGTCAGTGTGTACATGCACAGTAGGTGTAGGTAGGAACATTTCACGGATATGAAGGATTTATAGAACACCAGCATAATAATCGTACGCCACTGATGAGTCAAATTCACGTCCACTGCCTCTTTTTTTGAGGAACGGTTGCATCTGCTGCCTTTTTTGCCACAATCCTGAAATGTGTTCATAAATTAGACGCTTCTGTCACATGTTCTAAAAGCTAGCGTCAAGGTTTTTAGCTTCATCGCTATATGAAAAATAATAATGAGTACCTTTGTAGTCCAGGACCTGCGTCTGAATGGCGGCGTTTTCAGCAGTACTTCTGTGTCTCTGTAACCCAGATTGATGACTAGCTGTCCCGTGCTAGTCCAAGGAAGGAGAAAATAAAAACAAGAACAAAAAAGTCTTGATGTAAACAAGAAAAATGTTATTAAGTTCAGGAGGAGAATAATCAGATATTCCTTCATGTTTGTTTTTGGTGCCGGTTCTTCTTCTTCTTCCCTGTTTTTGTGAGTAGCAGATATTGATACACACCTCTCCGGTGCCCCCTAGCGGTTGCTAGTGAGAAACAACCACTAAAGGACAATTGGTTGTCAGTGGAAAAATAATGACTATATGAGCCTATTCATGTTTTTAAAAATCCCAAATAAGTCATACCCCTGATCATACAATGCAAAAAAAAAAAGAAAAAAAACATGACATGTACTTGCAAATAAAAATACGGGTATACCTGGGCTAGCAAACTCCTCTACTGTACATGTTTTCTTAATTTTTTTTATGATCAGTGGTAGATTTCACAAGCTGTATTTATTGTGAAAATTGGCAAACATTTGCTTTTACTCTATCAATCACAGTCCATTCCAATATTAACATGTGTAAGAGCTTTTCTTAGTTCTTACTTTTATTATTTATTTCAAACTGATAAAATAAAAAAAAATAAACATCTCATACAAAAGTTTAGTGATGAATGACAATAAGAAAAGTACAAAAAGGTCCTTGGATGATGTTAAACAACTTGTCCAAGCCTCTTTTTTTACAATTCATTCCAAAATTTTATTTATACAAACATCATTTTTTTTACAGAATTACAAGAAATAAATACATACCGTGCTGAAAATATCAATTATTACCATAATAGCTTTTTATGAAAGTCAACATGTATTTTTTGAAGAAAAGAAAAAAGGAATTCCTCTTAATGGTATAAGTATGTGGTCTTTAGCCCTAATAAAAGAGCTATGTTGGCCCATTTTACTTAATGAATGCAAAAGTGACCCCCGCCTTCTGCATGCTCTCTCAATTCATTAGAAAGCTGATAAATGAAAACAGGAGCTACACCTGCTAAGAAATGTGAAAAACTCTTCATTAGGATTCTTTCATCTCCTATGTATTCCACACCTCAGTCCGTTCAAAAATCTGGTTCATGTTAATTGTATTCCAAGCTTAGATTTCCCATAATCTGGGTACCAGTCTTTTTAAACATAACTGTTCTCTTTGATTACAATAAACCACAGATGGCCAATTTGTTATAAGCTACATCCAGTACATATATAAAATGTTTACAGACAATTTTGTTTTAAGCTTTAGCTTTAAATGTTTTTTTTTGTTGTTTATTAGTCATGCTTTGTATTTGAAGACACAAATTGTAACTGCAATTAATTAATCATGACCTGTAAGTAATTAATCTAAATATCTATTTTTAATTGCTTTTATTTTTAACCAAATAATTGCTGAAAAAAAGCTTAATTTTAAGAAATTTTCATTCAAATTTGTTACATTGATGCAATAAAAGATCACATTCCAACTACAGGACTGCGTTTATTATGTTTTCCCTAATATGAAAGACTTCCAGCATTTACTTCACATGAATTAGGTGGACTTTTTTTTTTCAATCTTGAACAATTAAGAAAAAAAACAAAAAATCAAGTCGAGTGCTCAAATATAACTTATTAAAACAGTAGTAAACACTTTCTTTAGCAATCCAAAAATACTAACCACAGACTTCTTATTAATATCCTAACACATAGTGACATACTTCATTGTACAGTTTACCGTACAGTTATGTGATCAGCCCTCAATGTACCCCATGAATTTATGATGATTAACACCTCAGGGAACACTTTGGGCTTTATCCTTTCAATAACAGATATAATAATGTAATATAATGTAATATAATAACTGTGATGTTGTGGGCTTTTTTGACTAAGAAATACAAAGTTACGCATTGACAACGTCACAGCAGCAACGCGGCGCTACACAGTACACAGCGGTACAAAGACATCAGGACATGCACTCTGAGCAATGTAATCAATGTAATCAATGTAATCAATGTAATCTATCTATCTATCTATCTATCTATCTATCTATCTATCTATCTATCTATCTATCTATCTATCTATCTATCTATCTATCTATCTATCTATCTATCTATCTATCTTTCTATCTACAAAAGAGCGCCCCTAGTGGTGAAAGAAAAACCCACAGAATAAAAAACTCTTGTGAAAGCTGCATGGTTCAAAACCTTGGATAAAAGTAGCAACTTATAGTCCAGAAAATACGTATATATATATATATATATATATATATATATATATATATATATATATATATATATATATATATATATATATATATATATGTATATATATATATAAATTTGCAGTATTTTTATGTTTCGTCAAAGAGAAATAGAGGCTCACCAGTGACCTGTGGCCCTCTTAATGTTGAGGACCAGCTTTGCTGTCCATCAACCTGTCAACAGTTTGCACCCAGGCTGCCCCTCTGCACTTGCCCTTTATGGTACTATTGCTACTAGAACCCCCCTCCTCCCCCTGCTCTTCCCCGAGCTCTTCAACCATTGACTGTGAGCTGTACCTCTCTAGTTTCTTGTAGTATCCCGTTTGCTCAGTTCTCCGCTCTCTGGCCCTACTGGAAAAAGTGGAAAGAACTATTTCTATGTCAATATGGGAATTGTGATATTTATTAATATTCAATATATGATACATGACTAACAATCCACAAAATTAAGGCTAAAGAAAAAAGATTACATCCATGTTCTTATTTAATTTAATTTTTTGACCTCTAAGCATTTTTGGCAGGATGACAGTTTCTCATTTGCAGTATAGGTCAAATTTGTGCGAACAGCATGTCTGTTGGTGTTGTCTAGCAGATGAGTCATGCTCCCCCTTTAGACTTGCCCATGCTGTGTTCAAAGTCACGCAAGTATGATGAATCAACAGATTGATTCAGAGACTTAATAATAGTTTCTTACCATTAAACTGATGTTGTATAACATTACAGCTCTCCCTCGTAACTCAAGATGCCCGGAGCTGTGTGAGAGAAGATGGAGCTATATTTACAGCCTTTCTGCTAATTAAAATGAGGATATGTAATCTACACACGTGTGACTATGTCACATATCTGTGTGGTGACCTGTCTGAAACCAAAGCCTGCAGTGGGATTAAAATGCTTTGCCTGAGATGATGGCTGGTCAGTTTTGCTCTGCACTGATTGCCAAGATAGGAATGGCCCACAGCTCTTTGGTATGAGAACAGTGTCTCCTACCTCATTATCACAATATTACTCCATCTCCAAACACACGCAAGCAGTCACATCTACAATAAAAGAACACATGCATACTTTTGAATAGAAGCAAGTTTTTGTATCAAGGTGAGGCTTTCTTTTATCCCCCCCAACAATGACTCTTGATGAAAACTAGAGCAGAAATTACATTACTTCTCTACTTTCAGCAAAGCTTTTTGAAACCAGCTCCACCCATTTTAAAATTATTGTAGGAAATCCTACAATAAGAGTTTGAAGAGTCAGAAAAATATTGCTATATTAGTTTATTCTGCCTAATATAGTGTCATTAAGAGTTTTGATACTTGCTGATAATGCAACTGTAGCTACTTTTCCATTACATATATGAGCAAAATTTGTATCAAAATTTGCCCAAAAATCCCCGCAAGTTTGCAATTACATTGTTTACATTAAATTCTAATTATGCAAATAAACACAACCCAATAAGTAATTCAAAAATATTGTAACAGATGTGAACAATACTTTAATTTACAGGAGATATATTTAAATTTCTGCCACGGTACTAGTGCTCATCCATCAATGGAGACATCGGTGTCTTATTCAGGCATTGGACTGGCGAGCTATGTGGGAGCAGCTATGAGTGAAGGGATTTTGGGAAATTATCGTTGGGGCTTTTACGGAGAAGCTATGGATCCAATAATTCTGCATGACACGCTAGATTTTTGAAGAGCTGTGTGATGAGTGGGACCTCCTGTGGCACCGTGGTGCAGCGGTGCAGTCACTTTTGGTCACATGACTCATTTAATTAGACAAAAAGGGTTTCCATTGCAGCTTTGGAAAATATGTCAATTTCGATACGCCTAAAAACTACATAAATGCAAGTTTTTTCTCTTCAAATTTCAGATCAAATTTACACAGCTTCATAGTCGATGGAAATGCACCATATGTATGTAACCCCCCAAAAATGTCCAAATTATGGATATTCAACCTTATCTGACTCCTTGATTGTATTTATGCTTTTGTCTTTTAGGTTACACTAATTAAATTGTTTTTCTGCTGTGGTACCAAATTTCAATATTGATTTTAGATATTTTGAGTTTAAGAGTTGCTATTCAATGTCATCTTTAACACACCAGTTTTTTTACTCCAGTGTTGAAATAAATTCAGTTACTGTAACTCTTCAATTGTTTATGTAATTGGTAACATTTTTCCAGTAAATTGTGAAGCTGTCAGGAAGTGTTGGTGGATGACCCAATATGCAGGAGATCAGGATTGTTGACAAAAACTGAACATTTAACAAAATATGACAAAACATGACAAAAACCATGGAGAAACACAAAGGGAGGCAGAGCAGCAACCGAAAACTAGACTCTTAAATAGGTTGAGGGCAATTAACAGAAAAAAAGACAGTTGTGGATCATGAATCTGAAACTGGTGTGACTGAACGACAATTCAAAACAGAACGTGACCTAACCATAGTTCACAATCCTGACAGTACCCCTCCCCAGAAGGGGAGATCCCAGATGCCCCAAAACCAAAACACATCTGAGAAGGGGACACAGAGGAACAAAAGAAAAACACATCTGAGAAGGGGACACGGAGGAGCAAAAGAAAAATAAGTCCAACAAACATGACAGATATGAGGGGTATCAAAACCCCTCTTCAGGAACAGATGTGAAGAAGAGCAGTCCCAACAACTCTCCCAGGGTCAGCGAAAACTCTGAGTACAAAAAAAATCGATTCACATTCGAATCTAGATTCTCATTTTTAACGATTCAGAATCAATTCTAGATATCCAATAATTGATTTTTCTCCCATATTCCTGCATTTATATGTTTTATTTAATGGCTCAAACCTGCTCGCTTACTTGCGAGCTGTAATGTTTGTCCTGAATCGGCTACCGTAGTTTGTTTTCCCTGGAGGCGAGCGGAGCTTACTAAGCGTGCACGCTGCGCTACAACATGGGAGAAGAAAAAGAGATTCCTCCTGTCCCGTTGTCAGTGAAGGCAAATATTTGGGCACACTTCGGATCCACAAATTTTGGGGTAAGGAGATTGACATGACACGTGCAGTGTGCTTAATCTGCTAAATCCAATATTTCGGGAACGCTTCAAATGCTCGCGCTCATATCTCGCCTCCATGATTTCGTGATGTTGCGATTGCAACCATTAATGCAAATCCAATCAAACCCCGAGATTTGTTGCGCACCTTGCAGTTTTTTATTTTCACCGCAACTTTGCTGTGATCAATCTACCGTGACAACAGTCGTGGATGACCACGTGACCGTTTCCCTCCCGACTCCTTCCCGGGAGCCGTGCTCTCTTTATTATCGTTCTATAGTCTTCTCACACTTTCTCTCTTCATAACGCGCGTGAACGGTCACCCCACAGGTGAGCATGCGCTGCGGATTGAAAATGCACTAAGCGCGAGCATGCACACGGAAGATGAAGGCCCGCTGTCTCCGGGCGCGCACACGGCGGGGTGGGGCGCAGGTACAGATCGGTCTGTCATATTGTGCGGGGCACAGCTGCTGCACAACAGGAACCGAGTAAGAAGAGAAAGACAGAGAGAAACTCTGGAAATCTGGAACCATTTCACTTTAATTGGTAATACAAAGGAAGAATTTAGAGTCTGCAGGATAATAATTCCATATAGAACCTCCTCCACAACAAACCTATAGACACCTGTGAGAACATTCTTTAAAACAGAGCAGATTATTAAAACCAGATCAACTCCTCAAAGCCTTTGTCTTCCTCTACCAGAAACTCAGCAGTGATGTTTTTGAAATAGATAAAGAGGAAGATTCTGAGAACATCTGATGATTCATCTGTTTATGATGTTTTTTAAGTTCACGTTTTGTCACTGGAAATGTGGAAATCTGGAAATATTTTACTTTAAAATATGTTTAAATCAATACATATTTGGGTTATTGTGAGCAAGAAAGATCAAAGTTTATCTTGTGATCAAAGTTCATCAGCCCCTGTGACCCTCTTCTGGAACGGGAAACAGCCAAAGGGGATGAGCAGTGACCGTCCTTAGGGACAGGGAACAGGAAGTATGGCGCCATCCTCAGGAACAGACAAGAAGAGGAGCGGCCCCGGTGACCCTCTTCAGAAACAGGGAGCCTGAAAGATGGCCCCGGTAATTCCCCTCAGGAACAGATGCGCTAGACGTGGGATGGCATGACATGAATATGGCTGCAGGACAACCTGGCAGACTTGGGATGGTATAATGTGCAGACATTCTCCTGCTGGGTCCAAGGTGGTCAGGTCATTCTGTCAGACCCAATATACAAGAGACCAGGTTTGGTGACAGAAACTGAACATTTAATAAATGAACCAAAACATGACAAAAACCATTGAGAAACACAAAGGAAGGCAGAGCAAAGCAGATGACCTAACAAGGATGAACTAAAAACCAGACTCTTAAATAGGCTGAGGGCAATTAACAGAAGAAATGAGGACAGCAGTGGATCATGAACCTGAAACTGGTGTGACTGAGGGACAATTCAGAACAGAACACGACCAAAAGTCACAACAGACAAAACTCAAACTAAAGTTCACAGTCCTGACAGAAGCACAGAACAAGGCACTGATATGAAATACTTTACAGTAGGGGAGTGCTTACACAATCAACATAAATCAGATGATTGTGTCACAGAGAAAATGTTATGCAACACTCAATGTTAGTAACATGTCAATGCAAAGCGGCTATTCTTCAGGCCAGAATCCGCAGTTTATGTTGTTTGTGTAAATGGTTGAAGAGTTACTGTAGGCCGTGTGTTATTTAAATACCGTCTGTGACATCTCCGGTGTTACAGGGTTGATATATTTTGGGCATTTGAGTCATTCATTTGTCACTCTATGCAGACTAAGCCTGCATTTTTGTTTAATTCAACATTGCTACCATGATTACATGTTTACGTTTTTGTCTTAAAACCATTAGCTCTTGTACAATATGCCACATTCTGCTTGTGCAGTTGAGAAGTAATGAGACTTTAATGGTAAAGCCACCCATAAGTGCATATCTGACTTGAATGTGATTACATCCAGATTTTTAAAAAGTGGTCTGACGAAGAAAAAGAGGCAAATCACATTTTATGTGAAAAAAGGTTTTTTTTAATTGCATGTATTTTGTTTATGTATAATTTTTATCCCCAAAACTATTAAACTTAATTCCAAATTTACGTTAATTTACAATAAAACAATTAATTTTAGTATTTTATTATTTCAATACTGTGTGTAGAGAAAAAATACAAGGAAATCATGAACGAGTGGGAAACAGGCCACATAAACACCAGCAAAACAGGTGGTTTCTTTGGAAGGTTTTTCAAAATAAAAGCTTGTATATGCAAGGAAATAAAAGCACAGCTCAGGTTCACAAAACCACATGTAAAAACTACATGTCTGAAACAGTTTCAATGAGAGGTGAGCTCAATTTGGCTAAAAACATAAAACATTTAAGCAGCAGGAGCATATCTGTCCACATTTTGTCTGTTGTGTTTTGAGTTTAACAGATAGTGAAACAAAGGAGAAATCGGTCACTGTCAACAACAGTATTTAGATTACTTTCTTATTATACTTGGACTTTTAGTTAAGAAGATTAAATAGAGTACCCTCAATCTGGAGTAGTCTGTGATCAGCAGAACAGTTAAAACATTTTTATAAGAATTTATTTTCTAAGATTTAAGTAATTTAAATTAACCTGATCAAATTACTTATATTTAAACTCACAGTGATGGATTTAAGCAATTAGTAAGCAAGTCATTGTCTTGGTATTTCATGTGTTGTTAGTGGTTTTATAGTAACATTATATTTAAGGGCATTTTATGGAAGTTTAGTTAAAGATTTTCTTTTGCAGATTAATTTCCCCTTTTATATTCGAGTGCATGTGTTGTTGGTGACTTATGTGTGTCCTAACAAAAAAAAAAGACTTCCAAAATGTTAGTTTTTCTCATAAACTGCTGCTGTCAACTTTCCCCTGCAAGAGATATCATTGTTTCTATGTTAAGGCTAAGCAGAGACTTTTTTGTGTTTGTTTCATTCAAATCTTTGTTTTATAACAAATAAATCATTATAAATTGTAGAATAACTTAATTGTAATGCTTCCAGGTGAAGTACCAACTTTTTTGTGGCCAAAAAGCACTTTTTATATTAATAAAAAAAACCCCCCTCTGATCTCAGCAGGGGAAAAGTGAGGACTAATGTGTGAAATATCACAGGGTTCTCTGCTGTTCAGCTAACAAAGAGACACAAATGAACTGAGAACCAGCTGTGGTGAGATTCACAGCATAACAGTGCAGGTGTAAATCGTTAGATTGTTCCAACAAAAAGCCTAATCTATTGTCACAAGTGGGCCTAGAATTTATTGTTTTGTATCATCTCTGTATTTGATGAATGAAGTGATGTGTATTTTGCATCAAGGCCTTTGTCATCCTTCCCTCAATCGAACAAATATCCCTCAAGAGTATTATCAACATTCAATGGAAAATGAGAAAAAACTCCCAAAATGAACCGTAACCCACTGCTTGCCATGCCCTTAGCAGGGTTATTATACATTCAAATTAAAATGTTCGGGTTCACCAAGATATTTTTCCATTAGAGTTTGTTTCTTTCCTGAAAACCATTTAAATGTCTCTTCTGTACAGTTTATCTATGTGTTTTCCTTCCATCAGCTGTGGCTACTAAACACCTGCTTGTTTGTCATCTTGCATTCTTTTGAATGTGTTTAACAGGACACTGGGCGTAGGGATGGTCACAGGCCACCAGGAGAGAGCAAAACACTGTACCATACTCCCTATGAGAATATCTTAAATTACTCTGCTATCAAGTCTTCTTATCCATTCACAGAATGTCTACGTTTCACTCTCAGTATAAAGTTTTCTTGCTGGCTGAGGTGTAACCAACTCAAAATCAGTCTGTTATGTGGATTTTAAAGGCCAGATTTCATGAAACTTAAAGAAACAAGTTTTCTGAAATAGGATTTTATTAAAACTTCATAATGACATCTAACCCTTTCAGCAGCTGGACCAAGTAAATACGTTCATTTTTATTCCATATTTATGAAATACATAGGTTTTAGGCCCGCACAGAAGGCCTTGCAGGGCCTGACAGCCCACCGCAGGATAATCCACATGTTCTAAATAATGATCTGAAACGCACAAGAACATATTTGAAGGGAACACTCAAGGAGAGACATGGAAGTGATCTGGACCCAGGGGCCGAGTGAATCCAGATGTTTGCATGTTCACAAAGCTGGAGTCAACTTGTACAGTAGTTGTTTTTCTGGGTTTCATTCACTTTTTCTTTTTTTTTTACAATTTTATGAGCAGCTTTTCTCACACTATAACATTGTTTTTCATAATATTTCTTATAAGAAATAAAACAACCTATTGCTTTTTTAGGATTTGAGGATAGTATAAAATAAAGAATCACATTTTAAATCTTTATTTTGGTGTTCTGTGTATTTAATTTTTATTTATAATTTGTGGTATTATTAAACCATAACCTGATGAACATAACCCCTGAGAGTCCATTAGTTCTGGGTCTACCAAGCTTCTATGTTTTTAAGACTTTAGGTTTCAGATTTTATTGTTTTTTGAGGAAAAACATTTTTTTTTTCTGGGGAGTTTCATGTTGGATGCTCTTTAGAAGCAAACCGGGAGTCCCCATGTGTCACAGACAGTGCTCATATTAGTGCAGCTGTTCAAGAGGACATGACTGTTGTTATCCTTCTGTCTGGGAGCTGGGAGGGGCTGGACTCAGATAATTACAAACACACACAAACTATCGCTCGATGAAACACTTTTGTGATGTCTTGAATAAAAATGTAAGAAATAAGGAGTTGACTTAAGGAGCTCAAAGAACAATCAATATATCGAGATAGCTTTGATTTTAGCATGTTGAGCTAATCTATGCTACTCGTCTGTATGGGTGTGTGTATGCCCACATGCAACTGTATTTGCTGCCTTGCACAAACATTTTTTATAAAATTATTAACCTTGGCAATTATTAGTTAAGCAGTAAGTTTATAGGTTAAAGTATTTTTACTTAAGTCAATTAAATATCTTTTAAAATAGTATTGTATTTGCATTTATATTTCAAAAATTGAATTCATTCCTTCTCTATAATTATCGGTGTTTCAGTTTCAGTTTCGGGTTGTGATGATAAAGCAGCTTAATAAATAAATTGAATTATTTTCATACGATCCAAACAGATCAATATGTCTGCGGCAAGTTGTTTATCGAATCGAACCTATACAATTGTAAAATTATAAAAATTATAATTATTGGAAAATATCATTCGGTTTGAAATCCAATAGGTTTATTTTCCATACTGTAAAAACGATCAAGTTTTATCACAGAGGACAACCCAAACCAAAAAATGATCACAACATCATTACAGTCTAATGTGTGGAAAACTTTGAATTTTGCAAAGAGATGTGACCATACAGTGTGGTAGAATGTTCTAATAATGCTGTATTATTTTGATGTGGAAAAACAACAGTGGGCTGAACTTTATGAAACTAAAATGTGAATGGATTTGGTATTCCTGTTTACTTGTTTGTTTGTACACATATTTAATATAAATGTGATTATCTTACAAGAAATAAGAAATACAAGGAATCTGAAAAGCTTCACCTGTACTGTTCAGAACCAGGTATTTGAGTCGTTAAAATGAATCTTCACACCCCTAGTTTGTACTTTTTTTTTGTGAAGTGTCATTTTATTCACGCCTACATCAGACTTCAGAGAAGAGTATTGAATCCAAGACGCACTTACACAAATCCTGTGCCTCCATTCAAAATGAAAATAAATTAATATATGAAGAACAGATATAATTAGTTTAAACAAAAACAGCTGTTTAAAACTATAATAAAGCTATATGGAGAATGATTATGAATCTTAGTTGCTACATACAGTAAGTGTGTATGCCACACACCTGTGTTGTTGATAGCTATAATGTAGATTTGTCACTTTAAACTTCCAAGGAGGATGAATAAATACATATCAAATATTTGACTCTGTTTACATGAATGTTCATTACAGCATTAGAATAAAGCTCAGCAACATTTTTAACCAACACATTCTCACTCCCAACTCATCACATATTGACGTTTGGTTAAGGACCCCTCCGCGTCAAAAGTTGATGTTTTGGATGTCCCCAACTCGTCGATTTTTGAAGTTCTGGCTGTTTCCATTAAATTGCAGGTCCCCAACCTATGGGTCACAAACCGGTACTGGGTTAGGGTCCGAACCGGTTCCGGTTTGTGTCCGGTACAGGCTTTGGTTACTGGTATCAGACGCATCCTGATGACCAGTCCGCGTCTGGTACTGCATCCGATACAATGTCCTGAGAGTTGTGGACCCTTGATTTTACAAACAGCCAGCAAGTCAAAAAAACGACGAGATGGGGACACCAAAAATGTCAAAAAGTGAGACGGAGTTAGGGAGGAAAATGTGTTTTTTTTTTTTTAAACAACTTTCCATCTACTGCAGAGATTCTTTCTGTGACATCTCTAAGTGTGTATACATAAATAAGTCACAAGTCACCTAAACTGATGTTATAAGGAAAAAAATCTAAATTAGGAGACATTCTTGTATTTTAAAATATTCAGAGTTACACAAGACAGAAAACATTTTAAAAAGTTCATCTGGACATAGTTTTGCAAGCTGAGAAATTTCGAAATATCTTCAACCTAAAAAAACAAGTGCAGATGAAAAGTTTAAAAAACTGTTTCTGCAATGAAGCCATTCTTCCAGAATGACTCTTCACAGATTTTTAGGCAAAATTACAAGTTGTCTCCAATCTAATTTATTGGTACTGTTTATTGGACCGTGTCTTTTGTCTAGATGTGTTCGCTTCCTTTCCTCATTTCTGTTTCTCCTTTGCACTCTTTGCAGATATGTTCCAGGCCCTGATGCTCTTCTCTCAAGGCCATCTGAGTTCCTTCCTGGAAGACACATACATGTCCCTGTTCCACCACGCTAAGCCCCATGTGCACCAGCTCTTCTCCTCTCTTTCCCAGTACCTCCATGGTGCCAATGTCTCTGTAGAGACCACAGTTCACCGATTTTTTAATAGCATTTTCCCACTTGTCTATGAAAAACTTATCAATCCAGACATGGAGGGAAGCCTAATGGAAGGCAGTGAAATAAGCGACTGTCTCAGCACGATCAGACAGGATGTCAAACCTTTTGGGGATCATCCAACTCTCATGACTCAAGAGCTTGTTGAAGCGTTGGGGGCTGGTCGACAATTGGGTCTAGCCTTAAAGGAAGGTGTGGAGGCTATGAATGCTACCGAGCATGCCAGCTTTACCAAAGACTGTGAAAAGAACCTCTTGAAGATGATGTACTGCTCTCACTGCAGAGGCTTGACACTATTCAAGCCCTGCATGGGCTATTGTCAGAATGTAATGCGAGGGTGTTTGGTCAGTTTATCAGAGCTGGATAAGCCTTGGAGACAACATATTAACCTTGTGGAGCAGCTAACGATTGCTGTAGCTGGACAACACAGCCTGGAACTAGCCCTTCTGGGGGTCAGGGGCCATATCAATGAGGCACTGGTCTATGCAGAGCGCCATGGTCCGCTCACAACTGCCACGGTGAGTACACAATAGAGAGATTGCAATCAAACACTTTCATGGCCGAGCCAAAACCCAACAGATATCTTCAATTGACATCTTTTCTTCATTCATGCATGCTGATCATATTTAGGTTAACTAGACAGATTCTTGTACTTGCACGTGTGTCACAAACGGGAAGACAACTGGTTCCACGTGGAGCCGGTTTCTTAGTTCAGACAGGAATGAAACACAGCTAAAAGTCCACAAAACTAAATCAGGGTCAGACAGGCAGAGGTCTATCACGAGCATGGGGGCATCAAAGAAGAGATGAGAGTAGTCAGGGTCCAGGCCAGGGTCAGGGCAGGCGGCAGAGATGAAGCAGGGTCAGAAACATAAGATCAGGTCCAGATAGAAACACAGACAGAGTGGCACAAACAATACTTCGCACTGAGTGAGGCTCTGAGCAGTGCTTAAAGTGTGGGTGACATGGCCTATTTTAATAAACCAAAATATAGTAAATAGTCTCTATTTCATGTTGCGATTGTTTTTAATATTTTTTCGAAAATAATAAATAAGCGAAACGCGATATAAAGATGAGGGGCCGCAGGCTGGAATTTCTGCGATGTCGCCCGCATGTTTGTGACGTAACGAAGGCACAACATGGCTAGCACCGTAGCTTGCGAGAGTGGATGCTATATTCTATTGCGATTTCTCATCAGATGAACAGAAAGATGAAGAGGAAAGTTGCGAGAATGATTGAGTCCTTGTGCCAACCGTATCGATTCGAACCCTTTTGCGAAAGTGAGGAGGATGTAGCAGAAAGTAGTAGTGATGCCGATGACGATAGCCAGCATGAAGATTCGGCTAGACTCCAGAACACGGCATGGTAAGTTGCCTTTCGAGATTTTGGAATCTACGTAGACTAGGCCTAGTGTATACATCTGTAAAAGTACACGCAGAATTAAAAAGTCGATCTAATAATGGTGAAATGTTTTCAGTGATTCCTAACAGTATATATGTAGGACAGGTGAAAGCTGCGCGCCGCGGTCTCTCTGTCCGCGCTTGTTTACTTCGGTTTACTTCCGTGTATAGTGTCGGTCTAACATCCAATCAAATTAGAGCCCTTTGGATTGATCTGACAGTCCAACCAATCGAATTGCAGAAAAACTTAGTTCCGCCCTCCTCTTCAAAGCACGTGTGCCTGTTTGCCGGCGTTTTTATTTCTAGCATTAAAGTGAAAATCGTCAACAACAAGCGGTTTACCTTCAGCAGAACATGAGGATTAAAGGATTCCTGACAGAGACTCAACAACAACCAACTTCATCTGATCCAGGATCAGCAAAATCAAGTAAGTTCTGAGTGAAAGCTGGCGCTAGCATAGCGGCTAACCGCTAGCTGCAGTTAAATGAATGAGACAATAACGTCTTCGTTTAGTTAGCAGGACACTGTGTGAGTCTGCAGCTGGATAGAATCACAGAGAGACCACAGGTGATTTAGACTTTTCCACCGCTCAGATCTTTACCTGGATCTGGGCGGGACGAGAGCGATCATAGCTGGAGCAGCAGCTGCTGGTGACCCGGGGTAGAATGTTCTCGGTTGTTTTCTGATGTAAATCCAGCCATTCACGGAGCAGCTAAGCAGGTTTATTTTCTATCACTTATTTTCTGTTTGCCCATCTTGCTGCTTTATGCTTCGTGGTGGGTGTGTTTTGGCAAAAAGCGTCCTCTTTCTCTCACAGATTTTCTCTTTTTGTACTGGCTGCTGCCAGTGCTGGTACTGGGCGTTTCTGTTTCGGTCGTTGCCACTAGCGATCTCTTCAAAATAGTGGGGATGGCGTTCGGTTTCAATACTTTTTTTTATATCTTACATGCATTCCCATGTCTTTCATGAGCTGTGGTGTTTCTTCAAAACAGCCTGCCTCAAAATGTGTTCGCTGCATAAAGTTGACGACGCAGTTGGCACCCAATTCGCCCTCGTTCGCTGCACTTGTTTTGTCCATTGTTTCAGCAGCGTTTCTTGTTTTGGGAATTTATACACAGATACACTTTCACTAGATGTATTGCTACATCCAGCTGCCACACAACGACTTGGCATGATAATTAACAGATTTAAACACGAGAGAATCGAAGACTAGGCAACCTGCTCTGTTTACATTCTGTCCGAAGCGGAACTGCGAAAATCAATGCCTTTCGTGACGTCACAGGTCATATCGAGGTCACTTCCAGTCTGCGCTCTCAGCGGAAAATAAAAAACTCTGATTCCTTCGAAAGATGTCAATTATTCATATGCTTCGGATTTTTTTTGAGGCTAACTATTGGTATCAATAGAATCAGCGTTTAAAAGGCTTTTTTATTTGACAAAGTTGTTCAAAGCATGTCAGCCACACTTTAAGTATCAAGTCAATGAGTGTCAGCTGAGCGGCATCTGGGTAGTCGCTCCCACCGATGACCAGAGGGGGAGACAGAGCTCTGACCTCTGACAATGTAGGTCAAGGATTTTATTTATTTCTACTGTTGTACCAAAATAATGGCTGAATCTGAATCTCTTCCTTTCCTCTTCTCTTCCCAATAAACTCATTACTTATATATTTAAACATTAACTTCTGAGCACACCCAGATGAAGACACCTGTTTCACTTCTGAGCCACAAGCAAATGCAGATCACCTTACACAAAAATACAACTTTCAGATAGTGATACAGGTTCAAATGCCCCCACAATATGTGGTAGCAATAGCAATAGGTGGTAGCCAGAGGGGTAGAGGAGCAATTAAGATTAATCTAATCAACAAGTTCTGTACATTGATACATTGGTGTTTATTTCTATCGCCACGTTTGTTCCTAATTTAAGTTCTCTCCAGGGAATTGCAGGCCTTCTCAAATTCCCAAATTTTAATAATGCCTTCAACAATCTATTAAACTCTGGACCTTTTAGGTTTTTCTGTACTACAGGCTTGGCCAGTTTATCCCAAACCATCCATCTATCTTCCAAACCCACATAATCTGTACAGTTGCCAGACTGTCATAGGGCCACACAACCACACACACAGTCACATCTATGGGGACAAACGAAAGTTACCATTCAACCCATGAAGCACGTTTCTGGACTGTGGAAGGAAGCTGGAGTGCCTGGAGAAAATTAAGAGAACATACAAACTCCACAAAGAAAAGGTTTCAGGTGGGATTCGAATCAGGACGTACCCCAAAACTAGGGCTGCTACCGTTAGTCGACTAATCGACAACTAACCGACTATTAAAGTAGTTCACGACTAATGCAATAGTCGATTAGTCGTTACTTTATAGAAGCCCTACAGGATGTGGCTCCGATCAAAATGCTGGCCAATGCTCTTAAACAAAAATAAGAAAAAAGCTGCTGTCATTGCTATTTTTAGGGCAATATTTTCAACATTTTTACTTTACTGTTACATTTCCAATAATCTGTTGTTTGGATAAAATACAGAGCTTTAAAAACATTTAGTGAAGGATGTCAATGATCATTCAAATATGTATTTTAATCCTGACTGAGAGACCATTTAAAATGTGTTACATCACAAGTCTTCAATAATGGGCCTTTCACTATATTCTAATATTCTTATCTCTTGTGCTATCCTGCATGTTGACATTAAAAGTGGGGTCATCTGGACCCCACAAGACAGCGCGCAGAACTTTTCAAATCAAATCAAACTTTATTTGTATAGCACCTTTCCAAAAAAATCAATTTCACTCAAAGTGATAACATAAAACAAAATCAAATTTTAAAAACAAAGAACATGAGATTACTCAAGGAAGAAACCCTCCCTTACACACACAGGCACACACACGCACAAATACAAGTCAGCATATTTCCACAAAATCATGCCATGTCGAATCGAATCAGATCAGATCAGATCAAACCAAACCAAACTTTATTTATCAAAGCGCTTATAATGCTTTGTGCAGCCTGAAGTGCTATACATTTAAAAACATTTTTTCTCTATTTTGGGTAGAAGTGGTTAAAATAATTAATAATAAAGGGATATATATATATATATATATATATATATATATATATATGTAAAAAAATAAAAAATAATAAAAAAATCTAATAAAAACAGCAGCCAAATTTGAACCCAAGGGCTCGCCAGGGTTAAATATATAAACAAATTACATTTTACAATTCATTGACCCGAAGTGCAAATAACACCAACAAATTACACAGTGCAAAACATATTAAAGACTGCATGAAAATTAAATATAAATTAAAATGAGATTCCAGAACTCAAAACGGAATTTTCGAAAAATAAAATGAAACAAAAATGTGATCTGATTTAAAAAATAAATGTTTTGCCTAAAAGAAATTTCCTGAAATCAAAATTAAATGCTTAAAATAAAAAAAAAAACTTTAAGAAAGATCGTTTGGTAAATCGCTGATTTGATGATGAATATTCTCATTCAGTTTAATTAAAAGCTATGTGGTATGAAGTGATACTTGATATACTCTATTCGCGGACAGTGAAGATGCATTTGAAGACCTGAGTGTCAAAAATCTAATGTCATCATCTAATCATCAACATCCCACATTACCTACTTTTCCTGTTTTCTTATTGTGTTTTTTTTTCACTTCATTTTGATTTATTTGTTTTCTGAAACGTTTCATTTTTATTTCACTTAATTTTTATGGAATTGGGTCTTTGCAAAGATTTTTACATAAGATCCCCATGGCTTTAGACAGAATCTGTTTGAATATTTTTTGTCAAATTTACACTAAACTGTCACAAAATCTACATTTCAAGAGAAAAGTAAAAGTTTGTCAGCATGTGATTAGTTTGCTCACGATGCGGGTCATGAAACGCGACACACTGTAATCTTTATCGCTTATTAAATCAAACTTGTCTTTTCAGCTGCTAAAACAAAAACAGTGGAGGCATGCGTGAGGGTGTAAGGTGACATGAGTCATATATCAAGGAGGAGAATGTTATTTTTAGAGAATGATGTCTTTCCTCAAGAGGCTTACAAATCAAGCCTCTCTAGCAAGAACCCCCCTCTCAACAAAATTTCATACATTTTCATGAGCACAGTTTAGCTCTCAGTATTATGAATGTATTGGACTAATTGAAGCTTTGGACAGCACATTTCCACAGCATTTATGCAGAGTGGATGTAGAGTTCAGCTATTTTCTCACATGATTGATGGTAACTGTCAACTAACCTTTTTGCAAAGCTTTGCTTTAGCAAAAAGACAAGGACAGATTAAAGAACAATCTGCCCAACCTGTTAGTGGGTTAAACATGATCTTCACTGTCTTGTTTTGCATAATGTATATCAGTAAAATTATAATTCCGATCCAGCACTGTTTGTAATTCCTGATTTAAAATCATTTGCATGTCTCTAAAGTTGCTGGGTAACGAGACAAAGCAACTCTATATTTACTAACTTTAAACTGGCATATCTAAATGCTCAGAGAGACAGAAGAGAACCAGCTGCCCGACCTGAAGACAAGCCTAAGACAGCCATGCTGAAAGAGAGCAAGCTTCCATTTCCTTGTGTATGAACATTAAAGTGTGAGTGGATCCTTGTTTTGTGTACATGGGGGTGGCAAGCAAGCCTAGAGTGGGAAGAACAATGTGCAGAGAACTGAGATTTAACTAAAAGGGGAACACAAGCCCAAATAGACAATTTTAGCTTGCAAGTTTTAAAAGACAATTTTAAAGACAAAAAAAGTTGGAAAATAAATAATTTTATTTGTTTAATACACCCAGATTTATAGAATTGGGAACTACTCATCCAATATTTGGTTATGTGTATAATAAATGTTCTGTAACACGGAGATATTTTATACATATTTAAATAGCATGATCATCCAATGGTGACCCTTTGAAATCTGTAAGTTCCTGCTCAGGTTTTATTGTTAAAATGACCCTTTATTTGACGAATTATTAGCTTTCAACTAAAGTTACTTAAAAAAATGTTTTTGTTCAATTGGTATTTTTTTCTAATGAACAAAGCAAACATATTTTTCAACTTTTTATGAATTTTTCTGCGCTTATGACTTGGTGTGGTAAAGTGATAGTACCATATTGTGTGTCTTACACTTATAAGCCCTAATTTAAAAAACAAAATAATAGGTCACCTTATAATCAGGTGTACCCTAACAATGTTGTAATGACTTTACAATTTTTAGAGGTACGTGGCTGTCTGTCAAAAAATCCATCAGATTTTCATGAGTGGCAAATTACTGTGAAGATGCTAACGTAGCTAATGTGTAGCGGTGTCAAACAAATTTTTTTCTTTTTTTACGTCTTACAAACCGAGTTGGGAGTTAGTTTAATCCCAGTAACGGTTGTTTTGAAGACTGATTTTATATTTTCAAACAAGTTTGGGATTTACAGGTATTGTCAATAAATACACCGACATGGCTAATGTGTAGCGTGTTACAAACAAGAATATTAAAAAAAAACAACAACAAAAAAAAAACCACTCAAATTGTTATTATTGACTTACTTCTACTTATAAATGAAGTCCATCCACCGCTCCTTCTGAAGAAACACATGGATAACCTGTTTGTAGAAGTCTTCCTTTTCTTTCTTTAGTTTTAAAAGTTTCTCTGTTTCAATGAAGTTTGCTGCCAGGGACGTGTTTAAACTAATTCTTGAGTTTAAGGGTTTCGACATGTAATTCTCTATTTAGAAAAATTATGCTAAACAATATTTAAAAATAATTGCACTTAATTTGCAACCACTAATTCTATAATTCTTCAGCCGCGGTGTCACATTCTCGGGGTTCACCAGCGCCCTCTGACTCATGGCATGTGTACTGCATTTCTATATTTTTAATGCACATTTTTGGTGAAAAAAAATGTAAATGAGTCACAAACTGGCACCAATGTAATCAGACAGTTAGTGAGAAATAAGCAAATTTGGTCATAAAAAAAAGCATTTTTTACGATGATAGAAAGACAGATATAGTACAGCTGCAGCTCATGTATTTGTGCAGGACTTTTGTATACTTTTTTTCCAAAAAAATGTTGAATCTTCGAAAAAGATAACCATAGAATCGACATGTCTGAAAATGTTATTTATATATATATACTTTTTTTTTTTATTTACAAAAATAAGTTCTCTCTTTATTTTATTTATGCATTTTTAACTATATTTTGCAGGTGAGACTGGATGTCAATGGACAAATTTGTTGAAAACTCTTGCATTTTGGTTGCAGTGCAGTGGCATTTTGGGATATGTGTAGCTCTGCAACTTTTAACACTAAAATTTGGTCTAGTTTCTTACAGACCAGAACCAGATCAGAGCCACAAAGCCTCATTTAAGAAAAAGCACAAAATTTATGCCTTTTTCTCACTTAAACATTGGTTTATAAATGTAACTTAAATATTGCATTAATACGTTTTCAATGACAGCAACTTACTTTACCTTAGACAGCAGCACACCCTACTTCCTTTCAAAATAAAACTCATTATGTGTAAAACAAAAAGGTCCTCCTGCTGGAGCAGTTTACTTAAATTAAAAATGCGAGACAGTCAAACGCAATGCTTTTTATCATTAACATTTTGTTGTGCCATTATCATTTTTTCCCTTTACCCTCAAATATAAATAACAGTTTAGTAGAATCTATTTATTAAAAAAAAAAAAAAAAAAAACTTGAACCATTTAGAATAAATTTAGCTTTTTTATTGTCATTCTCTAAGAAGTGAGGCACAAAACACATAACTCTAAGCTGCATTTGTCAAATTTATAACCGCTTCAGTGTAATTTATCTAAAAAACTCAACTTTATTTTGACTAAATTTAAATTAAAACACAAATTCAAAGAGCATTTCTACTGAATTTCTGACAGTAAATTACTTTCTTTTCTTTAGTTAGTTGACATCTTAAAAATCTAAGCAGAAATGACAAAACTTAAATAACTAACCTATTCTTTATTCAATTGTTTGCATATTTTGTTAAAGCTAAAGAACCACAATAAAGGGATAAAAGAGCCACAGGTTGCAGCCCCCTGGTGTAACCTTACAGTTCATTTAGCTTAGCTTAGCTTGTGTGCGGCGTACGGTAACTAAATAAATTAATGTTTGTAAGTGCTTTTAAATTTGAAAATTTCCCTAAACCATTTTCTGGCTAGTCTTTCTCCCATTTATTCAACTATAAACAACACAGTATCTGCCATTTACTCATTCACAAAGAATAACAACACAAAATTTACATCTACCATATACAAACATACACACACTGTGACAGCGTCAAGTTTTTTTTTTTTTTTTTTTTTACAAAAAGACAAATATAGTTTTTTTACACACTCCTGCTCTTGCTAAGTGCCTCAAAGGGAAGCCGCTCTGGATGTTATTGGGAGAGTCTGGGGCACGAGTTAAGCAGACACAATAAAGAGAAAATTGGAAAATCTCCAGTAAAAGTGGCCAGTCTTATTGGACCCTGGCGTAAACGCTTGCTCCAGTGTTTAGTTAGGCTTTCTTCGTCTGAATACTGACTTGTTGGATTTAACCTACAATGTTTCCCCCCAGAGTTACCTGCGCTCAAGAGGCCCTAGTAGGCTGTTGTTTATTGACATGGTTGTAAAAAATTGATATGACATTTGACCTACAGGGAGCTTTTATATAGTCCACCTGGTAAAGATGGGCCGCCATGCATAAATCTTAACACACAAAAGCTTATTTTCCCTCATTTCTCCATGCAGTCATACAGTCAAACATTGAACTATTATAGCCTACTTATGACATGCTAGAACTGGTCCAGATCAGAGCAGCTTCACGCAGGTCTACCTTATCCATTTGTTGGTTTTACTTCACTTTCTCATTAGAGTCTTATGAAGGAATGATAATAGCAGCCTGGCCTTTCAGATTGTGGAAAAAGAAGCGCCAGTGGAATGATTCGAAGGCTTTCGTTTACCATGGCAACACCTCAACAGACTGACACAGCTTATTTCACTTTTACCCACATTCACAAGAGAATAAAGGAAATTAGACATGTAAATGTAAACCTGATTTTAAGAAAAAGTTTAGTCATGTCAAAATAAAGTAGATTTAAGTGCCTGCCAGTTTTTTTTTTTTTTTAGCAATTCCTTTAAGCTTAAGCTGTCAAGAACATAAACTAAATGTGATGTATGGAATTGTTTAAAATAAAAGAGTTGGAGCAAAAGCTCTTTTTTCAACACTGCATAATATTTTGCAGTTTTAGAGTTTTATATTCCTAATTACAGCCTATTTAAGCAGACCAGTGTGGTTGAAAAGATTGCTCAATCTGCCTCAGCTTTAAGGCATTTGGTCGGAGTCCTCCTCTTCATCACACATTCAAAGCATTTTTATTATTATTCACACAAATTATTTGCACAAATTACCAATGATCATTCTATTTGTTTTCTATCACTGGCTGTGATGCTGTGGTTATGCGGCAGTCTGCAGTCCTCAGCCGTCGCTGTTTCCCTGCTGAGGATACACAGGGGCTTCATTATCGGTCCTTTTTTTTCTTTTTTAAACCAATCTTTCTAATCTTCCCTATATGCAGCAATACTGAACTTTTTTTCCTTTCCACTCGGGGAAATTGTCAGAAACGCTACAAGAAAAGAAAAACAGGAGTTTTGTGATACATTAAAGGATTCGCTGGATATTTTTTCCATAAACAGGGAAGCGCCTGCGTGTGTTATTTTAGATGATGAAAAGTGAGGCCGTTGACAGGAAGTGCTCCCATGGCGATATCCACTATGTTTAACCCATCTTTTAGAGTAGTGTGAACTTTTGGCTCTACCTCCAACCCTCTAACTGACCGACTTACTCAGCAATCCATTAGTTTAATGATGGCGACGGAGGCCTCTTTGCAGTTGTGCTGGCACGTTTTACCTGCTGGCCTGTAACTGTACTTCATTATATGTATATTTGAAAAAAAGAAATATATCTACTTTTTAACTGCTGCTGGATTATTTTACACATAATTTCTGACAAAAAATAACAAGAAAGTAATTAAGTGACATTTATGATGACCTTGACTTTTAATAGTCTAATACAAACTAGAAAGAACAATGAGGCAATTCTGCACTGGTCAGAACCGGTGAGCGCTCTACTCTAATGTTTAACCTGGAGTAATGTGATTTTTTTTTCAGCTAAAATAAAACAAAATCTTGCTTGTGTTGGCTTTCTGTCTCTTAAATCAAAAAACCTTCAGAAGGTAATTTTTCATGTGCTCAGGTTTTCTTGTATGCATAATTTTTGAATACTTTTTTTAAAGGAAAGTGACTTATAGCTGTGAGTTCTTTCAACTATGACCCACTTTGAATTAAAAAACAAATCAAGTGTGTCTTTAGGAAGTAAAAGTAAGGATCAAATATTCGTTGTGATTCCCACTCTTCCTGATCAATATATATTACACGACACTCACCTTTGCCTCGTTTCCACTGAGCGGTCCCGACCGAACTGGTCCATTCCTAGCTGGTTTAGAATGGTCCGGGCCAACAAATTCTCACTCCCAACTCGTCACATATTGACATTCGGCTAAGGACTCCATCCGCCTTACTTTTTGATTCTGTTATTGCTTTTCTAACATGCTAACAGTTTGTAATTTCAAAGGACCATAATGAGGTACTGCAGGGGATACGACCGGTACCAGTACCCTAACCTGGCACCGGACGTGAACCGGGCCCAGACACGAATCGGTACCAGGTTAGGCCTGTCGTGAGACACAAATGGAACACACCATTGTTATGAGTGTTGTGTATTGGAAAGTTTTAGTGCACATTAAACGCACTTCTGACATACAGGTAATGGTGTTGTATAGAGGCCATATGTCACACTTGAATCTGTTAGCAAGGTACGTGAACTGGATCCGTACTGAGGTGTGCAGGTGATAATTAAAGGGTAACCAAATACGGAAATTGGAGACTGACTCCGCCCACAGCCAAAATGAGAAAATCCAGTCAGAAGGACGGGGCTGGGGATCAGGACTGTTACCGTTACTGGAAATGCAGATCATGACGTGGGGCTTCTGAAAGGATGTGGGACTTCATCGGTTTGACCAATCACAATCTCGATTCAACCTGTAGGGGGCAGCACACAGATGCTTTTTGACTATATTTTCAAGAACTAAACAAGAGACAGCACTTTTAAAGCCCCATTTATAGATGTAAACAGCCAAAAAAAAAGTTGATTTAGTGTTGGTTACCCTTTAAGTGCCTTCAAGATGCCTGTTGTAAACCCACACAAACTACACTGTCTATTTTCCTCATTTCTAACAGACAAACTACACACATGAGAGTGAACCAATTACTTGACGGGGTTCAAAAAGGAAAAAATCTATATGACGTGGCTGACCATTGTGTCCTTGATATGTGTTTGCTATAACCTGTCGCTGGCAGCACGGTCGTAGAAAATAAATATGTATGAACATTTTTACACTCACCGAACAGACTGTGATTTTCAAATTTTGTGCTGTCCACCTGTGTACCCATTCAGGTTTCCCCATTTTTCGACCGCAGACAGCCCATAAGGGAAGCTTGTGCAACAGCTACAATCAATTTAGGGGACATGCATACATCAATGTGTCACAGACAGGATCATAGACAGACAGAAAAAGCTGTCTGTCTGTCTCTCTTTGCATTTGACAGTCTGTCTCTACGCATAAAGACATAAAGATTACTGAGACATCTTGGCAAACTTGGCAAACTGTACTTGATTCTTATTTACAAAGGCAAACAAATGCATACTTCAAACTTCATGGTGAAACCCAGATTGGCAAGGCAACTAGAGCTTCTTATTTTCACATCATCTGTGAGTAATTTAATCAGCGTAAACAAGAACAGGCCTTAGTGTGGGGAGAGCAGCTTAGTGTGCTCTTTGCTGATTGGAATCTGAAGGGCTTCTTCTGTGATTTACGGGCAACTTCATCTCTTTTTAATTACCACTGACTTTATTTGAACGGTTTGAAATCGGGAACTGGTTGACAGAGGCAGACAGAGACAGAGAATGATTCACAAACAATTATTCGAGAAAAAAATAAAATGCCTGTAAATAAATATCATAGATTGAAATGAAAAAGCAAAGGCAGCCCACATCCTGTAAATATTAAGAGTTGAATACAAGCAACAACAAAAACAATTAACCCTTTAGCACCCGAGGCGTCGCCGGTGACGCTTAAACACAAGATTTTTAACATAACTGGCTCACACCGGTTTTATCTTTCAGAATCTACTGGAATTACAACGATTGCGTTAATGGTTGAAAAGTTACAGTAAATCAAAGAGCATAAACACTGGAGCTCCAGTGTTAAAGGGTTAACTCTGTTAAACCAATAAAAAATAACAGATCAATAAAGATAATAAAAATATTGTTTTTTAGAAAAACAAAAATTCTGATTAAAAACATCCTAATTATCCATGTCTAGGGCCTGTTTTGCTGTTTTGGAAACTTTTATTTTCTGCTTATGCACAACAAAGCTTTGTGAGTTCTCATTTATTTATTTAAGTCTACACTTTGACCCACATATTTCACACTGAGATGGGACCAAAAAAAGAAAAAAAAAACAGTCAAACAGATCCAACAGTTCTGCTGAGGGAGTAGAGAAACATCCTTATACCCTGGAGGGTTGAGTGCTTGTTGTGGTGGTAAGCTGTCTAACATTTTAGATTATTATCATATTTTCTGCCATTTATTTAATCTAAAGTTGTTATAAAATTACACACAACTACATTTTATTTATGTTGCTAAGTAAATGTTAGACATGTCTATGTTGTATTAAACAGATAATCTTTTATTTCAACTATTTACAAAGATCAATTCACAAAAATATCTTAAATTCGGACATTCCAGCAGGGGCTCAACCCGGGTCACTCTGAGTTTAAAAGCAAATGCACTAATTGACTAACTGACTGCGCCACCAATTAGTTAATAATCAATAGGAAAGTAGGGGGATTTCAACTGTTAAAGGTTTTGGGGGAAAAAAAAAAAGAAAAAACATTAGATTGCCAGTTAAATTTGTCTTTTCGACCAATATGCAGAGGGAGTGAATATCCAAGGAATTTTATGTAAGTAAAACAGAAAAAACGCCTGCTATGAGTCCGTGTTTCTTCCTCTTCCTGTTTTCATCCTTAAAGTTTTAAAGGCGGCAATGCCTCGTGCCCCCACCCCGAACCAGCTTAGACACCATCAAAAGGAAGGTGAGGGGCACTGCTCTGCACTTATTAATGATATCAAAATTTTGAGTTATGTTATTTATGTTTTTAATTATTGCTTTTGTACATGAAATAAGTAGTGCGTCAAACTGTTAAAAAAAAAACAATATATAATTCATTCATTCATTCATTTTCCATACCGCTTTATCCCTTTCGGGGTCGCGGGGATGCCGGAGCCTATCCCGGCGGCTAATGGGCGAAGGCAGGGTTTACCCTGGACAGTTCGCCAGTCTGTCGCAGGGCCACATTTGTGCACACAGTCACTCACACATTCATACCTAGGGGCAATTTAGAGTAACCAATTAACCTATGAAGCATGTTTTTGGACGGTGGGAGGAAGCCGGAGTCCCCGGTGAGAACCCACGCATGCACGGGGAGAACATGCAAACTCCACACAGAAAGGTCCCAGTTGATGTTTCTGATCCCCCAGCCGGGATTTGAACCGGGGCCTTCTTGCTGTGAGGCAAGAGCGCTAACCACTGCGCCACCGTGCAGCCCCAATATATAATTATAATTACAATTATAATATATAATAATATCATTGTGATTTGGCACCCCCTCCAGCAGATGGCGACCAAGGCGGCCGCCTTGGTTGCCGATGCCCAGCGCGGTCCTGCTTGCATGCTCTTCTTGGAGCATTTCTGCGGCTTCCTCACACAGTCCTAAAACATCCTCCATTGGTTTAGTGGTTTCTTTAAATTTTCCCGAATTGGGACTTCGTTGCCTATACCTGTTTACGGTATTCCCCGCCTTCCCCCTACAGTAGCTGGGTTGACTCAAGCACTCCCGCCACCCCAAAAGAAATTCAGCAGGTTCTGAAGATGGACAGCAATCAGATAAAATGAAAACTGTTCCAAATGTGCCAAATTAACACTTTTTTTTTCCAAGATGGCAGGCCTTTTTTAGGATTATTTATGTAAAAACAAAAAACTAACACTACACAAAACCAAATATTATATAAGAAAATAAAAATGTTTACGTTTTTGGTGCTAATTTATAATGATTTAAATGAAAGCATAAGACCATCTACTGTATTTATTTGGTATTTGAAAGCCCTTTGTTTTTTCCTGATGTTCCATGGATTTCCCACCTTTTTGCAATTTGCTGCTTAAATGAATCCAATTTTTTTCTTTGAAAGAGGCTATCATCCGTTTTGTCTGCAGAGACTTTCATTTTGAGACATTAAAATCAGCAAACTTGTTTATATATTTTTATATATATTTTCTCCTGAGTTTTGTGTCAGTGTCAGGTGTTTAAAAATGGACACGAAATTACTTTAGAGTGAATAAAAGTTCACAACTAAATGACCGTGATGAGTTTAAGCCTTGATAATTCCATGTACATTTCCCATTAACGCAAATAATTAATCTCCACATTTAAATGCAAAAGCGTTAATTTTTATTTATGAAACAAAGCTTACCCATTTATCTCTGCAGCTGTCCTTTACACCTTTTGAATCCCATGTGGAGCCTCTTGGCTGCTATTGTCTTAGTCTAGCTACTGTTATCTGAAGGCAGGATATATCCAGGACTGTTTGTCAGTCTGTCGCAGTATCACAAAGAGATACAAAACTTATTTTCCATAATTATGTTTTTAAAGGTTGTTTTAAGACCATTTCGCTCGAATGCTATTACTTTATGAGAATTGAGAATGTTGCAGAGAATTATGAGAACAAAAATCAGGAATAACAAAACTTTGAATTTTTTTTTTTAACGTTAAACCACTGTTTGTTTATTTTTCATCAAAAAAATTTTAAAAACTTGAGTGCAACCACTTCTGACACAAAGACAGTATGTCCTCGTTGCAGCTGTTTGGACTCTTGAACTAAAATAGACCATTCAATCCCATTCACTTTGCTTCAACCTACTAATATAGCATTTACTTTTTAACAAAAACTGATAAAAACAGCTGGCATCGTTATGCAGCAGGACAATATGCATGTGATGGCAGTGTGCACACCTTCAGTCTAATTTAAGAAAGAATCCTCAATTACTGAGCAAGCCTTGCATCTCACAGTGCTCCGGGTGAGAGCGGGGCTGAGAAAGGTCCCCTGGTTTTACTGTGTAATCCTTTAATAAATAAACTGGAAAGAAAAGGCCACCACTTCTATCTGTAAGCCAATACTCCCACAGAGCAGGGATGGCCCCGGATTTGGCATGAAGCTGATTGTTTTGCTGTACTTTCTTTACACAGTGTTTATCTCGGAGAGATGGGCATAGAAGCCACAAGCGAGCTCTTAAAGGAAAGTATAATAGAATTTCAGCCACACCTAATCACACGGCTTATTTGTTTCTTCTGCATCTGTCCCGACCTGTAATGGGTATTAAATGGTGCGGAAATGCCTTAGATTTCCCCAAAGTCTTCTGATGTGAACAACAATCATCCCATTAATCTTGGACCTCCTTCATGTTCTCCTCTAAGTATTTAAAGAATGCGCTAAAAAAAATGGCAAATGTGTGTCAAATTTGAACAGGTGGTCAAATAAACACAGATATTGATGTTCAAATGCATAAAAGGAGCCATAATTCTCTTGTCATCATTATGTCAAGGGGTAGTTGATTTATGGCAATTTAAGATAATGTCGTTATCCAACCTGTCAGCTTATTGACTGTGAGGATTATGCGGTTAACGGAACCATCCTGTAAGGGAAGGGAAAGTCTATTTCTCAAGAGAATCCTTAAGAGAACACTGTTTATTTTTCCGGCAATGATTTTTGCTTCTTGTTTACCCTCTCGTATGTTTTGTTAGGCAAAGGAATGACTTGTGTCGGAGTTATTGTTTTGAACTGGCAGTCCTTCTCTAATCATTTCTGGCCCCCGTAGGATCCTGCAATTTGAAGCTCTTTCGCTGCGGTTTTGCTCACAAAAATAGTGAGGAAACGCAAACAGAACTGAGGATGACCTCCTCTGGGTCTTCATATTTTTAACAGATGTTTACATTTTTGTCCTTTACTGGAACAAAAAAGTGTCATACAAAGAGCCTGTGGAAAAAAAAATGTGCTGAATCTTTAACTGAACTCTTCCAGAGCTCACAAAGACAGATCCTGTGTTAAATCTGTGCTGATCAAACCAGCAAAAGAGTTTTAAATAAAAAATGCTGGTACTTAACGTGAATATGTAATGTAAATCAGGGGTCCCCAAAACATTTGGGGCCGGGGTCGGTTTGTAGGCTAACAGAAAATGTGCAACAATCACAGCCTAAACATTTATGGTTCTCCAGAAAACTACACATAGTCAAATTTTAATAATTAATTTCTGTAATACTCACAGACAAATATTGCTAAGACATTTAAAAAATCAAACCAATAAACAGGCTAACCTGTCCCATCACAGTCCAGACCCCAATAGGGTGGAATAAAAAGTCCCGTTCATGTGGGTCTTGATCTGCCAAATTGAGGAAAAACATATATATATATATATATATATATATAGATGTGTATATATATATTTCTTATTTTATCTTTTATTCTTTTATTTGACTAAAAAAGTGGTTGTAATTACTTAGCTGAGCAGCAAACTTCCCTTAAGGTTTTTCTGTCTTTGTCCTTAAAGTCCCCCGTGACCATTTTTTTTTATTTTATAACGAAAAAAAAACGTTCGCAGTGGTGTTTTAGTTATGATTATGAAGTTTTTAACCAAAATCCCACAACTTAAATGTCTTTAAAAGACATTTCTTATGTAGAACTAAAGCCTGTCTCTTCAAAATCTCCTCTGAGGGGGCGTGGCTTTTGGAGCTGAGCAGCTCCACCCCTAATCACCCCCTCGTCTGATTATCATAGCTCTGGGTCTCGCATAAATCGTCCCCGCTGCTACATAACAATGTCAAACAATATCGAGAGTGTCCAGCTGTATCATTTTGAGCTGGATTTCAGCTCGGACGAGGAAGTGAAGAACTTCGAGGACCAAACTTCCTCTAAAATCCTGATTCTACTTTCAGTTCACCAAAGACTCTTTTAGCTAATTCTCCAATGTTTATGGACATTACTGTGATCAATACATTCAATCTATTGGTTACTCAGAGCAGAATCCTTGAGAAAATGATGAAAGCTAACATCAATGGTCTTTCATTGATGCGACAACTGCGGTCAAATGAGCCGCCGTTCACATTTCAATGGTCACATCAAGAAGCTTGTGGAGATTTTCCAGTGCTCACAGCCCTGCTACCATAAGTATTGTATGAAACTAGCACAAAAAATCCAGTAATAGCTGATTTGACCACATAAATGCGAACGGCGGCTCATTTGACAGCAGTCAGTGAGAAAATGCCACCTTCTCTTCTTCATCTTTTCATCTTCTCTAAACACGCAAACCGGGCCGGATGAGGGGTTTAGTGCATGTGCAGCAGAGCTGTTTTGATGTAAAGAAGTCTCATTAATTCCAACAGTCTGTCTGTGACAGTTTGATTGACAGCGATTTAAAAGGAGGAATACTCTAAAATGCTAAATCGAAATGAATTCTTATGACGTTTGTCCTATTTCATTAGAAAAAAGTTCCACACTTATATGTTAAAAACTCAAAAAACATGATTTTCATTGGAGAGGGAATTTAAACGCCTCAGCACTGTTGCAGGGAATAAAGAGGAATAGCAAGAAAGTCAAGGATAAAACATTTACATAACTGCCCTGTTTCTTTAAAAAAAGGAATCCACAACTGTTATACTCGCAGTTGTGCCGGGTCTTTGAAGCACATGTGCCGCTTACACAACCTGCCAGACTCACAAACTTCATGTAAACACTCGCCGCTCCACATGCACAGCACCATAGACCTCCCAAAGTCTACGGTCTGGACGTGCCATCATTAGACTTTACGTTGTCTAAAAGACATGCAATGAATCCCTGGAATGGGTTTTTTTTTATAAATAATTATCATGCATATGAGAGTACTGACAAAAGATTTATGTGTTTGCTTTATAAATAGATTTAAAAATTGCTTGCACGATTGAACGAATAAATTGAATTTGGTAGCAGACCGCACGATGGAATACTCCCTTACAAAGTTGAGTTCGGTTGCTGCTTTAAAATTGTTTGTTGTTATGCAGGTCCTAACACAACATGACAGGCAGACAACAACAGTGGTGGCTTTTTAGGGAAACACTAACGATGGTGTAGGGAGCATTTGGCTTTGTATGTTGGCAGACCACTTGGGCAAAACAGTTGCTATGCTCTATCTTTTCACACAGCCATAACGAAATGTTTATGAGTGTGTGTGCATGCATGCGTGCGCGTGCGGGTCTTTCTACCACATGTGAGCGTGTTTTATAGGTCCAGAGGGAGTTAAGGTTAATGCAGTAAAACAACCTTCCTCATGCCCAACGTCTGCTGGAAGAGTAGATTTAAGAGCTGAATGTAGTTAGGAAAGGATTTAGAGAGTGAGGCCACAGTGAAGTGTAATGGTTCAGGTAGCCGTGGTGTTATCTGTGATTCCCGATCCATGTCAGCTCTATAAACCGGCAGCAGCTCGCTGTTATGTAAAACTGACATTCGCATGGCCGTGAGATGAAGGTTGGGCCTCACCCATGAGGGAAAGTGTATTTTTAGCGGGACGGCCAGACACTTTTTGAGCATGTTAACACTTATTCCATTTGCTTCCAGACTAATCCAAACTCTTCCGAAGCTGCAGACACACCCATTCAAGCAACAATTTAAAAGCACACGCTCTCTTTCTCCTTTGTAAAGACGTTTGCTCTTTTTATCAATTTCAAATTTGTTTCCACTGATACCGACTTTAATGTCACATTTTTTAATGCGAACATTTTGGAGTGTTCAAGGAATCACTGGTCAAATACAGACAATGGACCATTTTTTTTCTTTAAGTTTCAAAGAGAATCTAATCTCTAAGCTCATCTCTATTCCATTTTCTTCAATTATATTTGGTATGGATGTAAGGATAACAGATGAATATTGAAAAATCAATATCAGTATATAAAATTGATCTGGGAAATAAATGATCAATTTTTGGCGAATGTCGATTTCTGTTCCTGATTTTCTTTCTAGTGTCTTTGTTTTTTTTTTTTTTTTTTTTACATGTGATGCAAATAACAAGACGTCCAATCACAAGCTTGCTTCCACCAAGTCAAGTAAATTGACTATGTGGGATGTGTTCTACGGCCCTGATATCAGGCTGTTTTAAACCTAACTAGTATTGCCAAAAGTACAACTGGTTAACTAGTGACAGCCACTAAAGAGTGAGCTTTACAGGAGCCTTACTGGAGAACTTGTTGAAAATTTGCATGCAACCAGTTAACTAGTGACCTTTTTAGATTGTCACTTGTTAATTAGCAAGCACAAATAATGCCCACTTGTAAACTAGTTCACATTTTTAAATAATATTGGTTCACTAGTTCACATTTTTGGCTGTCACTTGTCAACTAGCTGTCCTTTTGGAATTACCGGTTTTGCTTAAAAATCTCTGATACCAAGGATATTGGTTTAAAAGGATTGCCATAGATTGCACTTAACATATGATTAGCTTGTTTTTTTCTCACAACACTGCAAGCAATACTTTACCAGAATAAATTACATGGAGCAAAAATAGTTTAAAAGTCCTAAAATGAAAGGTTTTTATGTTTGAAGCTGTCATACAAAATACATTTTGTATTTGTTGCTTTAAATAAAGAAAGTGTTCACACACTAAAAAATAAATAAAAGTTTTGCCAAATCAATAGTAAAAATTTAGATTGTATCCATTTTAGTACAAGAATTAGTTTGTATCATCTCAAAGTTAGTTACATTTATTTTCTATCGATTCATAAACCATAAATTGAGATGTTTATTGAGTCATGTTAGAGTAGAAGATACACACCTAATATGGTGATGATTGAAAGTTATTATCATTTATTATATTTTTAAAACCAGGAACTCCAAACAAGTGAGACATTGTTTTTAAAATGGCAACATAGACTATATAAGAGAACTGGACACCATCCATAGAAAATGACTTGCTTTTGGTTTCAACTATAGACAGTTCAACCTCTCCCCCCCTCGCGTTCCAAATAGAGAGTACCCGCTGGTCCCAGAAAGCCAAAATCCCATAGATGGCAAAAATCAAGCGATATCCATGCCACGGAAAAATGACGACTGAATTGACTTCATTTCCTTGGAATCTGAAGTAACAGGCTTTTTTTTTGTCCATCTCTATTCATGTCAATGGTTCCAACGAAATTAAGTCAATTTAGTTGCCATTTTTTTGCGATAAATGTTAGAACCAGAAATAAACAGTAGGCGATGATTGGTCCGAGTTGGTACGAGTCAGGAGGGAGCATGTTATAAAACCACACCCCTTTCACTGAAAGTTGGACCGGAAGAATCTGCCAATCACCACATACTTTCATTGAGGCATCAGATTGGTTGGTTTATAACTTACACTACAAAAAAAAAAAAAAAAAAAAAAAAAAAAAAAAAATTAATGGATTAGCAAGAAAAAAATAAAGCAGTTGCAGAGCAAAAAGGGTTATTCTATATGGTGACTGAGTAAAACCTGTTTATTTCTCAATAGTAATCTATGGGATTTTAGCTTTTTGGGGATACTCAGTCCAATTTTCTTATAGTCAATGGTTGGCAATGACTGTAAATACCAAAATACACACTCCAATGCACAAAAATGTATTATTTTAGAATCATTATTTTATTTAATACCTCAGTGGCCCTGTTCCGAGCAGCATTAGAAAAATCTGTCTTAGTTGAGTTTAATAACAAGTCTGCTTGTTTCACACAAAAACAAAGCTTCAATTTTTACTGATTGAGCAGCATTCTGCTATGAAATTATAAAATTATATTATTATAGCAGTTAGGCTTATAATTTTGATTAAACACGCACTGTAGTCATATATTTGCTTTAGTGAAAGTTTCTGCACATCTTAGAGTAGGAACAGGTTGCCATGACTACGGCCAACAAAGTGGTTTTCAAAGTCAACTTGAATGACTGCCATTTATTGCTGAATGTGTCTCATTCATAACCATACATCACAGAGTTAATATCATACATATTGCTCCATGCTTTTATAAGGGTAGAAATGACTCATCTCCAGCAGACTGTATTTGCCGATCGCCGTCACAAACCGTTCAGTCAAACATTTAAGAGTCATCACAGCATGTCTCTGACTTATTGGGGATCATTTACCCATGCTGCCCAGAGGCTTTTAAACCAATGAGATGCCATTGATTTTGCTTCATGGTTTGAAATGCACTTTTCTTAACTCTCGTGACCCTGCTGTCTGGTCCGAAGCTTTATTAGTCACTTCAGGTACTTGTGCTCGCTGCCAGCAGCACTCGTACGCATTTGCTTCCCTAAGATAGTGGAATACTGTTTTCTGTCAGCCCTAAATTATTTTCGTTCATCACAACCCCTTCTTAAAACTTTTTTTTTCCTGCATTGATTCGGCTCGAAATGCGTAGGCAGGCTCTGGCATCTGTCTCTAAAGGGCCTATTTGTGTGTAAATCCTTTTAAAAGTGCAGGTGTCAGCTCGGTTTGGAAGACACATGGCAGCCTCGGCCGCACTTTCACGTGTTTTTCTTTGCTTAGCAGGTGTGTGTTGGCTTTGCTCTCTCCACAGGTGGACAAGGTGTGTGGCCTGTCCACAGGGGAACCCGCAGGCATGCAGTCTTCCACCAGCCCAGAGGTCACAACCCCAAGCATGACCTCAGCTTCGTCTGCCGCCCCCACCCAGTTTACATCAGACCAGGAGCTTAAACAGTTTGCTCATTTAAGAAGGTAATATAAAGCTTTATAAATCTGTATCAGTTCAGCTGATGAATAGGTGCAATATTTAATGACTGGGAAGAAGGCCAACACCTACAGCAATCTGAACAGATTTCAGTTCAAACATGATACACAAACACATAGCAAATGTCAGAGGCAGGGACTCGATTCACATGACTTGAACTCGAGTCAAACTTGAATTTAATGACTTTAGGATTGACTAGGACTTTCAAATCAATGACTCGTGACTTGACTTGGACTTTAACATCAATAACTCGTGACTTGACTCGGACTTTAGCCCTCTGATTCGGAGGACTTGTTATTTTCTGAGTTTTCATGCATGCGTGTGCGATGTCGGCACAACATCCAATCAAATTAAGGTCACATTGGTTCATTAAACCACAAGTTTCTATTCGCTGGTGTTTTTATATTCCTTCATTTCGGATTTTTTAAGTTAAGATGTATGAGCTCCGAGGTAATTTAACTAATAAAATGTAGATAAATAAATACAGTTGTTAAAGGCCCACATGGTCTGTGTAAATAATATTACTGTCATTGGAAGGAATTGAGAAGACTTGAAACATTAATGATATGAGTTGTGACTAGACTTGAGACTTGTTAACCTTGACTTACAACTCGACTTGGAACTTGACTGCTTTCAGTTTCGTACTTGACTTGGACTTGTGGACAAAGACTTGAAATGTACTTGTAGTGCTGCCATAAACAATTATTTTAATAGTCGACTAATCACCAATTTTTTTTTTCTGATTAGTCAACTAATCGTGTCATGCCCAAACTAGAAGTAAAGCACACATCTTAACCATCATTAGCTTTAAACCAACTAAAAAGTAGATCTATGGCGTTACCTGCGATAATGCTAGTGTGAATACTGTAAGCTGAATTTGGCTGCTCAAGATGTGCTGATAGCTGAAGATTCTTGAATTGATAGCTGAAATCACTGAAGCTAATAGCTGAAACAAGTGAAGCTGACAGCTAGCTCAAATATTAGTTGAATGCGAAATTAGCCTAAAAAACTGAAGAAAGCCCAAACAGCTAGCATGCAGCTGACATATTAGGTAAACTCCAAAATATCCTAAAAAACTGAAAACATCCTAAATTAGCCAAAATAGCTAGCATATAGCTGAAATATTAGCTAAATCCTAAATTAGCCTTAACAACTGGAACATTTCTAAATTAGCCAAAAGAGCTAGCCTGCATCTGAAATATTAGCTAAACTCCAAATTAGCCTAAAAAACTGAAGAAAATTCCTAAATTAGCCAGAATACCTAGCACGTAGCTAAAATATTAGCTAAACTCCAAGTTAGCCTTAAAAACTGAAACATTTCTAAATTAGCCAAAATAGCTAGCATGTAGCTGAAATATTTGCTAAATTCTACATTAGCCTTAACAACTGGAACATTTCTAAATTAGCCAAAAGAGCTAGCCTGCATCTGAAATATTAGCTAAACTCCAAATTAGCCTAAAAAATGGAAAATTTCCTAAGTTAGCCAGAATAGCTAGCACGTAGCTAAAACATTAGCTAAACTCCAAAATATCCTAAAAAACTGAAACATTTCTAAATTAGCCAAAATAGCTAGCATGTAGCTGAAATATTAGCCAGATTCTAAATTAGCCTTAACAACTGGAACATTTCTAAATTAGCCAAAAGAGCTAGCCTGCATCTGAAATATTAGCTAAACTCCAAATTAGCCTAAAAAATGGAAAATTTCCTAAGTTAGCCAGAATAGCTAGCACGTAGCTAAAATATTAGCTAAACTCCAAATTAGCCTAAAAAACTGAAACATTTCCAAATTAGCCAAAATAGCTAGCATGTAGCTGAAATATTTGCTAAACTCCAAATTAGAATAAAATACTTTAATAAATGCCAAAATAGTCCAAAAATCTAGCAGAATGCCATTATAACTTTCAACTTTACTACACTCTGACTCCATAAAGTAAAGACTAATCAACTATTAAATTAGTTGTCGACTATTCTAATAGTCGATTAGTTGACTAATTGTGGCAGCCCTACTTGCTTGTGACTTTTAAAACAATGACTTGGTCCCACCTCTGGTAAATGTGCTTTGCTAATGTTTGAAAGGGAGAGCGCTGGCCAGATTGGTCTCGACTTGAATTTCCTGTTTATCAGCCAGCTTTAGTTTTAACAGCATCTCACACAAAAGCACACACAGAGAGACTGCTGCGCTGCCTCCCTGACCTCCCTCTCAAACCATGAATCGCCGCTCTGATGCCGGCGAGCCTGACAGGTCTGGCTTGGCAGTGCCACCGCCATTCATGCTGGCAAAAAACAATCAATTGCTGTTGCTGCACGTGCTGACCAGAATGGCTAACTTTCCCTCCCTCTCTATGTCTGTCATGGTGTTGAAAAGCTCGAAACATGATAGAGTAGGGCAACATTGACTTCTAATGGGGGAAAAAGTGAATCAGAAAATTCAGCTTCAGTGTTCTTTGGCTCCACGGTGAAACTATAACTGCTTGCACGTGTTCAGATATTTGCTTGTGTGTGTTTACTTACTTAAGATATGAATCACTTTCTATTATCTGGTTTCATTTTGAATGTGGTGTAAGGAGAAGTGATTATAGAGTAAATTGCTGTGTGACAAGCCACTGCACGTGCATGAAAAACCACTGTCTTGAATGGTCAATTAATTGTCCTTTTCCCTCCCTCTCCTATGTCCTGTCATGGTGTGATTTCATTTCTTTCACTTTTTCTAAACCTTTCATCCTCCGTCTTGCAACAATCTCCCCTGGACTACATCTCCCATCACTCCCAGCCCAATACCCCTGAAACCCTCCAAGAAAAATAAACATAATCTGAGAACGCTCTCTAGGTAAGCATTAAACTTAGTAATTTAACAGCTGATCGACACATTTGTGAACGTATTGTTAATGTGATATCATTCGCACGTAACCCTCATGGCCCTCGCCATTTGAATCTCTGAATCACGGGTGGCAACCGAGTGCGTGAGTTCAAAAATTCTGCTTTTGTTTTGCTGAAGATGAGACTATTTATATCGGTAACACGTGTCAGCAGAACGGGTGAAGCAAGAGCTTCACCACACTGCAGCAGTGAGAAAAATGCGCTGATGCAGGGAAGTGGTCACATCCAAAGTCATTTCTGCCATCGTCATCTGTCATCACGTTTATTTTATCGCATGATTTGTTCAATGTCTTTGAAATTCTGTTTGTTGTTGGCGATATTGTTTCAAACGATCACAGTTATGAGCGTTTGCCACCCACCCCGAAGACTTGGTCGCACATGATGACACCCACAAGATCTTTGTTGTGTTTTTTTGCTAACAGGACTCTCGATGCTTTAGATTTTTGACAAAAAAAGTTTCTTTTCTTTCTACTTGTTTCTTCATCAGGGACTTTTTGATGAATTTGGAGCCCATCAAGTCTTTCTTTATGGTACTGCCAGACACGCTGTGTAGAGGGGATGCAGCTGTGGAAGACTCCACCTGCTGGAGCGGACACGATATTGTCAAAAGGTAAGGTCAGCGCCATCTTTACTCCAACCCAAACAATCACATCATTCTCTGATATGTAAGAAGAAGTTAGTTTATATAACACTTTTAACACATAAATACCACATATTACTTCATATGGTATAATAAAAAAGCAATACCATGTTAATAAAATAAACAAATAAAGCATATTAGGTAAGATACAGTAAAAGGTAAAACAAGTCAAAGGCATTCAGATGCAAAAGTTGTCTGAATAAAAATATCCTAAGAAGCTCTATTGGTTTATTCAGAGTGGACATATTTGGTCCGCTGAAAGTAGGGGTGTAACCGATCACAAAACTCACCGTTCAGATCGTGTCGGATCATTTTTCGGATCAGTAAAAAGTAAAAAAAAACAAGACAATAAAAGTATATATTTAAAATAGTTTCTAGCCCATTCCTGTGCCGCGTTATGGTTATTTTAAAAAAAGGTAGCAATGCACAATTCTGCCACTAGGGGAAGGAAAGTAAAAATTAAAGCAGCATGACAAGAGATCAAAAAAATAACTATATTTCTTTGGAGGTGCGGGCCACGTCTGGGTAAGATGCAGTTTGGTTCCTCGCCATAAAAGTCACTATAAAAAGGATCAGGTTTTCAATTACCAAAAATGTCAAAAAGAAGAAAGATTGACGTGGCGTGCTGAGCTTTCCGGGTAAAATGGACAAAACAAAGCTACAGACAACAAGTTGACCATGAGTTATTTTGCTAATATGTTACTGGTCCAGCCCACTTGAGATCAGACGGGATAGATAATGTAATAGGAATAATACTGGTGTGATACGTCACCAATAATCTATACGACAGGAGATAACAGCATAGATGGTCCTCAGTTTAGAGATGGATTTTAAATGAGAGAAACTATTGTCTTGAAAAGGCATTCAGGGACATGGACTTGTCAAAAAGAATAAGGGATTTTCTGTTCAGGTGAAATAATTACAGTTTCAGTTTTTTTAGTTGGTTTATTTGCAATACAGATGCTATATATCAAGAAATTTGCACCACATGGGTTTCAAAAGATCACTTCAGTTTCATTTTTCAGAGTAAACAAAGTCATTATGCAAATAGAGATTTCATTTTTTTGCAGCAAAAGCATATTTGTTGAACTTCTTTGTGCGCTTTCGTCAAAAACACATCAGGCAGTGAGTTGGTGCACTGAGTTTAATTTAGAGACATTATTAAATCCATTTCCACAATGACTGAAGGCTGGCTGACACATTCCTGCGAGGCTGTGCTCTCCTTTGTATTAGAGAAATTGTTATGTGCGACTTCAACTCTAATTCTCTTAAATTTATGAGATTTCTCAGGTCAGAAAATGTATAGATTTCATTTATTGATTTGGTGGTGGGAGCAAAAAGTTTTTTTTTTTTTTTTTTTTTTTTTTAGCAAGTGATTATATTGCTCAGACTGAGCTCAAAGAACTAAGAAATTAGATAACTGGTTCAAGTCTGTAAAGTATATTCCTCACCACGGGACTCTTCTACTGCTGTGACATTCCTTTACATTTAATGCACCTCTAAATGACTTCAAATGCACCACCATTTTTTTATTAAAGTAGCTCGCAATATTAAAAAAAAAATTTAAAAAAACTGAAGGTTTGCCTCAAGCATGCTTCAATTAAAAATAAATATGCGTATCTACAAAGGAATGGTGTAAAAGGCCCTTCAATAAAACATGTATTTCTAACACTAACAGTGTTTGTTATCGCACATTTTTTTGATTCTAGTCTAAAATGTTCTTGGTTCGAATGAGAAATGCTTGGACTTTTGGCAACGCCAACAAGCTTGGCCTACAGCGACTCAGCTACACTCTTCCACTGTACGTGACTCTGTCGTCCTGTGTTACAGAGACAGAAGGCCAAGACAGGGCATGAAAAGGGTACTCACTTTGGTGCCCCATGTGTGTTGTTGTGCCCCTGATGAGGGAAGCATGGCTGAGTGATGGTAGGGAGGGGGGCCTTGGCAGCATAAAGACCCATTGTGGAGTCAGTGGAGTGGGGCACAGCCCTGCTGTGGGGACCCCCAAAGCTTGGAGGGGGAACAAAGACCCTCCTATGAGGCTGTATGGGAAAGACTCGGACATCACTGACATTACTTTTGCTTCTGCTCTGGACCGCGCTTGGGAAAGCTGCGTGACAATGCCAGCCTGCGGTCATGTGACACCGAGCCGTTTCCAAACCAATATTCTGCATATCAGGGCGATAAAATATAGTCCCTTATAAGATAATTTATTGATTTTTTTTCTCCTCAAGAATGCAAGTCATACTGTACTACACTGTGTCATTGTTCATTAAAAAAAAAAAAAAGAACAGCTAAAACTCAGAAGCAGTAAGTGGAAAAACTACGGGCATGATTTTATAGCATATTAGAACCACCTGTAGCAACAATAATTTGAGGTCTTGTTTTGACGGGACCCTCCAGGAACCGCTTTATATGTTGTCTAGAAAGTTTAGTAGAAAAAAAAAGATTGAAAAATATTTTAAGATAAACACGAAACATACTAAAAAAAAAAGGTCCGAAAGAAGGATATGCAGTAGCCAAACTCTATGTATCATGTGGCTCAAATATGACAGTAGATCTGTGGGTTTTAAGAAACTAGTGTTTGTTCAAGCTGTGCATTCAGAAAGTAAGGGGAAAAATAATAATGATTAGGAGCTTAGAATCTAATTTTCTGCTCTCTTGCCCAAACATGAGGAAGTATTGATTCTTAAAACAGACTGGATTTTAAAATATTTATTTATTTTTCTTCAGAGAAACAGATTTTTAATTGTGTTTCTTTGAAATTTGAACTCCATATTAAATGACTGTGGTAATTAATGCTCACATTTACTGTGTGTGTGCATGTTCTTTAGCAAGAGCACAGAACTGACGAACCTTTATCCTAATTTGGGGATGATCCCAAAATTCTGGGTTTGACTCCGAAGACGGTCCACAGACAATAGAGCAATGTGAGCGCTTCTGGATGCCGTGCATTTTTATAAGGTTATGACAATCCATTTGTTTATCATTTTGACATCTGGAATCCATTCTGTTAGTGCAAGGAGAAACCGACCGGGAGTGCGCAGCACTGGGCAAAGAATTCACCCCTCGTATTCCTTCTAGTGCCATCAGGTCATGCTTTTTTTTTTTTTTTTTTCCTCCCCAGTCTTCTTGTAGGTTGAACCAGTCAAAGAAAAGAAAAAAAACCTTAGCTGTTACTATGTGTATGCATTAAAAATTTGTGCGGAGGTCTGAAACAGGAATTAGCTGAGTGAATCTTGGTTTGCTAAACATAAAAAAAAAGAAGAAATCCTCTCTCTTTTTTCTCTAAATTTTCATTTCATGGCCCATCCTTTGGATTTTTTTTCTGCATGTAAGTGAATAAAGAAATAAGCTAAACCATATTACACTTCTGTTATGCTATTTAAATATATTAAACTTTGGCTTTTCTTTTGAAATTTTGAATGCTACGTTTGTAGAGGAGGCTTTAAATAGGTGGTTTCTTTTGTCTTATGCTACGTTCACATTCAACGATTCGCGTCATGGCCACATGTGGGAGGAGCTACCAGCTATTGTTTTAGCCTGATCGCTACATAGAGTGATGTCTGTGGATATCTCACTTAGAATCTATGGAAAACACAGATAATATTGAGAGATCAGGTTTGTTTATTGTGAAGAGTTTCACAAAAACATCATAAGAAAAAAGAAGTAAGTTCCGGAAAAAAAAAACATTCACTTTGGATTAGTATTCCACCTGCTGATCGAGTCACTGAAAACATCATGTGCCCAAAGCTGAGTTCCTGATTGGCAGATACGACGCGGTGACCTGCCAAAATGTAGGTATTTGAACTCGGGCCGTGCCACGCCGCTCAAGTCGCGCTGCTGTCAGACTGCTGCACCGCAAATAGCACCGCAGTACTTTAGATTGGCTCAAGTTGCGACTGTGCCATTACTTAACATTGATACCAGTCACGTTTAGTGTGAGCTCAGCTGTGTGATTTCAAGAGCAGTGGTGGACTTACCAGTTTGGGGACCCAGGGCGAACAATAAGATGGGGCCCTCTGCTTTGGTTGCATCAATCATTTCATTTTTAAAATTCTTTCCTGGGGATAAATGTCTGTAATTTCTTGCATTTGTTAGGTTTCACTAAAGAAGACAAAAGGCGGCAAAATACTTAAATGATTGAACAAAAAAAAAAACCCCTTATTGAGTGGTGTCAACCAAAAAAAGAAAAAGAATAAAATCAAATTTTTACTTTTTGACAGTTTTCTGTTCCTTTTGCCTTTCCTCTCATTTTCTCTCCCTCTCTTCTCATTCCTGACTTTCTTCATCTTCTTTTTGAGTTCCTCTGACTCTGTTCTTCTTTTTCCTGTTTTCTTTTTCCTTCTTGCACTTTTAGAAGTATAGCAACATCTTTTTCTTTTCTTTTTCTGTTCTTTTTCCTTTTTTCACAGCTGGTTGATCACCACTTTTTCTAACTCTTGGAAGAATCTCTTTGCTAGATAACTTGCTGTTGGCGGAATGTTCCATTGCCACAGATTGACGGGGGAGGATGAAACACTTTCATCTGAGTGGTCTTTTGCCACTTCAGTGACATTTTTTTTATCCTTTTACTATGAGTCCAACAATGATTTCAGAAATATTTAGAAACATTTTAAGTCTTCGGCTCAGGGCCCCAAAAGTCTTGGGGGGACCTGGCAGTCGCCAAATGGTAAGTCCGCCCCTGCTTAAGAGGTTTTGTTTTTGTTATGTTTCCAGTCTTAGCAACACTCACTGTAAATTGAGGAGTTTTTTTTTTTTTTTTTTTTTTTTACAGTTTCTCTTTTACTGTGTCCCAGCTGTAGAGTTTTGTGAGCTAGTATAAGTGAATGTCACAATGGATTGGCATGTTTTACTGGAGCAATAAGCATTGGACGAGTCAGTCAGTGTACTCACTAACCTCTGTGCTCGCCCACAGAGCAAGAATTTCAACTTGTAGCAGGAGAGGAGGACGGAAAGTAAAAAAAAAATATATATATATATATATGTGCGGGAGGAAAGGAAGGATGAATGAAAATATTTTAGATGGACAGCTGAACTGTGGAATAGACGAGAGATGTAGGCCAGTGGCAGAAAGGAGCGCTGGCTTTAGGAGAGCCCCTTGTCTTTTTAACCTAATTGCCTTCATGAGCCTGTTTGAAGTTTTCACTACGGGCATTTTTGAGTGCCAGCCAAGAGTTGTCAATATATCATTGTCTACTGTGTGTATTTTAGAAGGGTTTTAGGCATCTGAGGTATTTCTGTTCTATCTGACTGAGCAAAAAAATCCCACCTAATGATTCAGATAACATGTAATTTAATGATGCTGCATGCCAAAAAAAGCATTTTACATTTATAAAACTCAGTCTAAGGCCAAAGAAGGCTTTTAGCTTTTCAGTTTACCTTCTTTTTTACTTTATTTTACATTTTAAAATTGTTCAAAGGTGGGGCAAATCCCTGGTCTGACCTCTGCTTTGATCCTCTCATAGGTGTACTGGCAGGGGATTAAAGCCATAAAGACCATGGCACCATATCAGCATTTTACAGACCGGCACACTTGATATAGACATAGACTCACACAATCGCCCAGACTTTTCAAGGCCTCATTTTTTTTTTGGTGTTGTTGTCGAGGCCTCTCTGTTCTGACTTTTCACTTTTTTAAGGGACACAATGATCCTTTTCATTTTCTATTTTTTTAAGAATTTAGAGTCAGTTAAGTATTTTGCAATTTGCTGAATTATGCATGATGCAATGTCCACACACCGCTCTGAATCTGAGGCCTGTGCTGAGCTGACAGACAATTCCTTGTATGGTTTAAGTCTCATTCTACATACATGTATTTACATTTTTGGAGTGTGGTATTTATCATTACAGTGAGAATCCCAAAGGAATGCCTGGTCAGAGTCCAAATGCAAGTCCAAGTTTTTGTCCAAGTTCCCGGAGAGATTTAAAATGAAAATGAATGACAAGCACTCGAAGTGAAGGAAAGTTAGCAAAAATAGCTCTGTACCAATAACAAAAGTGCAGTACATTACTGTGGAGGCCGTTGTGTGTGAGCCTGTGATCTGTGTTTAGCGTGTGTATGTGGTAACCTGAAACCACAGGGAAAACGTTCCTCAAATTCCGGGTCGGTTTGGTATCGTGGATCACTTACTGGAGCCCCCTGAGTGGTGCTGGGAATGCAGCCTCTGCAGGGGAGAGGTGCAGCATGAATGGAAAGTCCCACCCTATTTTCATACATCCATATACACTTTATCCCACTTCCACACACACAAGCACACACACAAACACACTCGAACCAATGAAAACATACAGAAGGAATATGGGCACAGAGGAGCCTTTTTAAAGACGCGTTCAGGAACGACTGTGTTTTTTTTTACTCTAAATACTGTTACAGTAACCAAAGAAAAGAAAAAAACATCTCTTTTGCACTTATACGTTATTGAGTGGCAGGTTCTCATATTGCAATTACTTTTGTCAAAAGTCAAGCCAGCTGGGTTTGATTGTGGGTAAATTTTGAAACTTGCAGGGAAACCATCACATATAAACTGGATCTGGTTCATTTGGCTGTCAGATTTTACCCAGCTTTTAAGGGGCAGACGTAGTCCATTCCTGAAGAAACACAGCCCTGTTTTTTTTTTTTTTTTTTCTCACTGCTTTGGAAAGCATTTAGGCGTGTGTCACAAAACTTCATCCAGTGACTGCAGGCCTGCATTACATCTGAACCAGGGCAACTGATCAATTTGCGCAACAGGATAACTTAATTTAGATCCTTTTTTTTAATGAAAAGGTAACTGACACAGGACAAATGTACAGAAATCTTCTGAGAATAATGTACTGCTTAAGCTCAAATGTTGTCACCTCTGGTTTCTAACAGAGACTTAAATGTTATTGCGTTCATTTAATACAGAAACCATTTACAATATGAAAAAAGTGTTTTTAAATCAATAAAAGGTAAGTGCCTTTTTTACAATGACCTCAAAAATTACCTTAAATGATCCCAAATTGGTATGTTCGGTTAAACAAGTGGCATACATTTACATAATACTTTAGTGCCTTATTAGAAGGCCCAAAGTGCTTTACAGTCACAGACCAATACACTCATGCGCACACACATTCACACAGTGAAAACACTGGTGCTAACCTGCAACCACCAGGAGGAGTGTTGGGGTTTGAGTCAGGAACCGAACCTGAGTTCTTGTCAACCGCTCTACATCTGCACCACCAAGTGCATAAAGAATATAAATATACAGCATAATCTTAAAAAAATATATATTTTTTTAGCTAGCTACCTAGCTACAAAATACATACATAATACATTTATACATGAAAATACATTATATGAATTACCTACATTGGTAAATAGCTGAAAATATATATACGTTATACATACAGTAATACATATATACATTTAAATACATTGTATGTGTTAGCTAGAGCTTGGCTTGCTAGCTAGCTAGCTAGGTAACTAGCTAGGTAGCTAGCTAGGTAGCTAGCTAGATAGCTAGATAGGATGGATGGACGGATGGATGGATGGATGGTAAGAGACAAGTTGCAAAGACATAGGCAGCAGCCATGGAATTCTAGCTAACCGTACAGAAAGACACATGAGAGAGTACAGGATATGATGTCAAAAATCAAGCATCTTCAGTCAGTGTATAAATGGCATAAAATTAAGTACAAGCAAAACTACATCGACATTTAAGTAACATTGCTTCACAAAGACTCAAAGATCCATACAGAAATGTCCATCCTGCATTATCGCACGGCGCTCTACGGCACAGTCAGAGTGAGCATGAAAAACTATATTTTTAATATAATTAGTGCTTAACATAAATACAACAACGCTTTTAGGGACTTCAAATGCAAAACAAGGAAATTCACATAAGTCATCCAATTTTTTTTATTTTTTTTAAGAGCTACTAAAGTAATTTTGCAATTTATGTTTAAATATCCGATTTTTGAATACATTAAAGTTGATATTCCACCTAAAAACTTGCAATAATTAGAGTTTTACTCCTTCCCTTTTTTATTTTTAAGTTTGTTTACACTTTTCTATAAATGTTGTTTAAAAAACAGAAACATCATATTTAGTCATTTTCTATAATCCAAGACTTTCTTAAGTTTTTAATTTCAATTAGTGTTGGTTTAAATTACAAAAAATATTGCATCGAAAGCTAGAATTGGTAATGGTTTTTTTTTCAAAGCTACATCTATCACGTCAATAAGTTGTGCTCTGATAATGGTTTATCCAAACCTCTTGTGCAAAACCCGGACTCAAATTAAGCTTACTAACCGTCTTTATGATGTACAGCTTCTACCCTGTGGCTGATTGACAGATCAGCCTGCTCATGGCAAACACGATAGTTATGGCCGGGATTTACGCCAAGAAAGCCATTTTGTCCATGTGTTTGTCAATGCTATCATCTGCCTGACTTCACTTGGAAAACAGATCCCTGACCTTTGCCCTTTCCCTCTTCACAAGCAACACAGTCACTTTCTTTTACTCTTGACCTTAACTGAACGGTTGATATTTCAAATGTGTGGTTGTGACGGAGTTGTCTGTGGAGCGGACTTCTCATCTCTTTGTCTTCAATGTCAAATCTGGTTGCGTATCTGTGGGCCATTCCTGCTCAAGTGTGTGTGGGCTCTGTCTCAAAACTGACTCTACAGACATACTGGATGTACTTTCCAGTCGTGTGTGTGTCTGTGTGCACAAGTTCACAGGGAAGGATGGGAGTGGGAAGTGCTCCCACGTGCCCCCTGCAGAAGCAGAGTGTGAACTCTGACCCCCCTGAGTCAACACCTTCACAAATCCTCGTTCTCTGCATGTGTCTGAACACATGGAACCATTCTGTCATTGCAGAAATACCTTTGACACGCACATATGCTCGGCAAACACATGAATCTTGACAAACTGTACAGTCAGCTTATTGTACGTGAACTCTTGACTGGTTTGTAGTTTGTACTGCGGCTAACAAACTCAAACATTGTGACACCGCGCAGGCCAGCGGCACAGACAGACGAACAGGTGTTCGTACCACACCAGAGGCTGATGGTCAGCTCCACCCATCTGTGCTCTGAGGCATTGTTTACCCTCCGAATTCTGCCCCTGCCTGCCCTCGTCTGCCGGCCAAACACCAACTGTCCCTCCAGCTCCCCCCAGACCTCTAACCTCAGTTATCCATGCCCTTCCCGGCATGCATGCAGCTTTTCTTTCTCTCTCTTTCCTTCTTCTCTTTCTTCAAATCTTCCTTCCGTTATAATGTCTTATTATTATATATTATATCCAGAAATAGTATATAACATTTCCATGTGACATACTTTCTTTTCTTCAATTTATTTAAATGATCTTTCATGTAAATAAACGCAACCTCTATTAATAAATATACAGCCAGAAAAAAGGGAAAAGTGGCACTCTGCCGCCATCTACTGGTCAAAACATGGTATTAAATAAGATTTGAGCTTTAATGATGTATGCAAACATTTAGTGGACTTCTAAAAAGGACTGCATGGAAGTTTAACTACCTAATTGAAAGAATATCATTCATACTATGATTATAAAATCAAATTTCATGAACGCTTCTAGGTTTGGATCTAATGAGTTCAACACAGATGGGACTCGGGATGCCTGTTTTTAAACAGAATAGCTTTATTTCAGCAAGCTCGAGCAAAAGAAATGGAAGTTTTTGTGGGCAAATGGTGTCTGACCGCATGACAAGTTTGTGTGTGGGCATGTCTGCTGATACACTGAGACAAGTGACAGTTTAAGGTGGAGAGCAGTTACACCCAATGACAAACACTGTCATAAAAAGTGAAGTTTGGGGAAAGTCCTTAAAGCACACTGTGGGCCAACGAGCTGAATACAAACACTAAAGCTGACATTAGATTTCATGTGTCTGAAACAGGTTGAACCACTAAGATCAAAAAGGAAAAACATAGATTTTATGATAAAGAAAAAAATGAATATAGCTGAGAGTTTGACCATCCATCCATTCATTTCACAATTTAGACTTTTTCAGGGTCACAGGGTTGCTGGAGCCTATCCAGTGACTGTTGGGGAGAGGCAGGCTACACCCAGAACAGACTCCCAGTCCACTGTGGGATCATAGACACATACAACCTTGTACACACTTATGCTATATTCACACAGAGGTTGGAAATGGGGATTTAAGTGACGACTTCTGATGAAAAGTCTTTGTAAATGTGCGTTTCTGTCTTCTACGTTTTAAACTCTTGCGTTTTCGCAAGTCCATTTTGAGGCTCTATGTACAAAACATGCAGCCATTGAACACACGTCAAACCAGTTGAACTTTGACCAATCAGGGACTCGGATTTGGGATTGAAAATTGATCATGAAGGAGAATTTATTGACTACTGGAATACTGTATCTTTGCAGGCAAAGAAGAAAACAGCGAAAGGAAGACAAAACTTTCATCTCGGATCTTGAGTCGCGAAAAGCGCTGGTCAGACGCTTGCTGTTGTTGGAATACCTTTCCACCAATCAATAGATTTAATAGTATGACGGCTGTAGCTCCGCCCTAACTGGTCCCTTCCATTTTTCTATGGACCTACAACCAATAGTCTGGCAAAATCGATCCGGCTTAATGGGTCCATTTTATAATGGAAACACTCAAAATACTGAGCCGGTCTGGTTCAGACTGATCTGGACCGCCCAGTTGGAATGAGGCACAATTTTTCCAAATATAGGAACAGAGCTGTGAAAAAAAAAAAAACACTGGAGGAAGATTTACAAGATCTTTCAACTGTAGGTACAAGTGCTAGTATCGTGTAATTTTTTAAATATTTAAATCCAAATGTGCATGCTAGTTCTTTTGTTTTCTTTATTTTTTTTATAACTTAGCTTTTCAATTATGTCTTCAAAAATTAAATGGTAGGCAATCCCCTGCTCGAAAGGAATACTGTGGGTGAAGAAAGTGGATAGAAGTTACAAACAATTGGATTGATCCTCCATGAACTCCACCCATAGCTGAGTCCCTGATTGGTTGAGGCGAAGCAGCAACCAAAGTCAATGTTCTGATATTTGAAATTGCGCCGCTGCCAGACCAATGCGCCACACCCAGCTCTCAAATCGTGCCGCAGGACCTCAAATGGCATTTGTACCATTGACTTAACATTGAAACTTGCTTACAGTGTGATCCAGCAGACAGAGAGCACGCAACAAAGAAAAAAAAGAAAAGAAAAAGTCACAACACCATTAGCTCTTAAGGGATCATGGGAAACATGTCCGGGTAGCTGATGAAGTCATTAGGATCAACTCAGCACCGAAAACTCGAAAATCTGAATTGATACTGAAAACAGAGAACTGAAAGCAAAGAATGAAAAAAAAGGAAACTTTAAACTATAAATATTTTTTTTTAAATTGTAACAGGTTTATGTTTTTTTTTACAATTATTTTTCAAGCTTCAACTTTAATTTTTTTTTTCAAAATTGAAATATTTTCAATATCAGTTTTTCAAATGAGTAATTTTATTTTTTCACATTTTCAATCATTTCTTCAAGTTTTCAATATTTATTTTCGAGTTTGAAACTGCTTTCAAATTTTTCGTTCACTTTGATTTGACCCTGTAGAATTCTCCATAAGACTATTGAAATATGAGTTGTTTTTTTGTAATAGAAGGATCCAGTTGAAATAATGGAACATTTTAAAAACTGCCAATGTATTATCGTGTGTGTCAGTACACCATGTTGACCACAAGGGTGCAGTGTGGGAGCGCACTGTCACACCAGTCTCCTCAGTTAGGAGGTTTTGAACTTGTTACCATATTTTTTTTGTTTTGTTTTATTATAAGTCAGTTTAGTTCTTCTATTTCTGACACAATGGAAGTTAAAGAGTAATGGTGCAAAAATGAATTTAAAATACATGAAGGAAGAAGACAGTTCAAGGCTTTTGTGTTTATAATAGTCAAATATTGTAGGCTATGATTATTTGATTAATATAAAATATATATATATATATTTAACTTTTTTGAACTGCAAATAAAGTTTTATGTTGGTGCATTGATAACATTTGCATTTACAGGGACATTTTTTAAGGCTGTGCTTGTTTTTTCCCTCCCTTAAAATGAGCTTACACAAGCATAGAAGTGAACAAGACAGATAGTTTGTTGGGGAGGAGGGGGTGTTGAGCAGTCGGTTGCCAAGAAGAACTCACTTACACCAAATTAAGTGAGCACTTTGCAGTTGTTGGGATTGTTAAACAAATCAATACTTGTTCATTAGTCTGAAGTAGTGCTGACGTGAAAAAAAGCTTTGCTCCTTGCAGAATAGTGATTGGCTAATGATGAGCCGGACCAGATATTGTCCCACTGATAGAGAGGGAAGAATCACTTTCAGTGTCCTCCTGAAATTATCAGTAAGTAATGGTCGTCGTATGAGAATGATGAGAGCTACTTTATTTTTTTTGTTGTTTTTGAGTCTGTCCTCCCTTTCATGTTTCAGTTTCGCCCAGGTCACAGTGGCCTGCAGAGCATACCAAGAAAGGACACTCCTTCCAGAAGAAAATCTGTGTTGAGGCAAACTACAGCTGGGCTTTTGTGCTCTCACAAAAAAAAAAAAAAAAAAAAAAAAAATGACCACGGAAACTTCTGAGGCCTAATTCACTCAAAAGCTTGGCCACCGATGTGCAGCCAAACCTGTTTCTAAAAATGTAGCCATCGTGGGTTGTAGTTTTTCTTTTTATTCAAATATTTTTATTCAGTAAGCATGCTGGGAATCCCAATTCCAAAAGAGCATTCCCTTCCTGCCATTAGCAGTGGGCCACATCTCCACACGACCACGGTGGAGCGGATTAGAAGGGACCGGGGTCGGCTTTCATCTTCATCAACCCAACAATCTGAGTAAACATGCGCAGTCAACAGCTACCAAACTGCAAGGCTGATTACACAAGCAAATACAAAAGGCGGACACACATGAAGGCTGCTTTGTTTCACCATATGGAGCTCCAATCACAGTGGAAACAAAAATATTGTACATGTGACGCAGATGAAAGGGATGTTGAAGACAACAAGTGGGGGAATGCATTAAAAATGTATCTATCAACTTCTTTTTTACCCAATAAAGCCAACTTATGTGTGTTTTTAGTATTAAAAAAAGTGTAGTTAATAGGGTTGCACCTCTATTTTGTCACTTTAAGGCCAAGTATTGTGTAACTTGGACATTTTCAAATCTTCAGTGTAGATTTAATAACTTAACTAGTGTTGTGTTTGGGTCGGCACTGACCCGTTTTAGTTTTTAATAGCATAAAAAGAATTACTTAAAACTAATCTATTCCATCAAGGCTTTCTGACTTTGTCAGGAACTTTAATTTCAACAAAATTTATTTTTTATGTGAGCTTCAGGAGATTCTCATGTGTCCAGTATAGTATGGAGAGAAATAAGTATCACCCTGATTAAGTACAAAAATTCTATTTATAAAAAAAAAATACAATTTACACATGCACAAATTAAAATTACAACTAACTACATGCACAAATCTTTAAAAATGACGCACAAATAACTTGTTACGCACACACAAAACCGCCTTTACACACAACGCTAATATGAGACGATTTGTGCGTGAGTGATGCGTTTAAATGCTGCTAGAATGCTGGGTCATCAGAGTGTTCCTATCAGCTGCTTTGATTTTAGATTATGAATAATATCTGGGGAAACTTTTCCCAATCTCTTAAGAAGTTTGTCGTTTGTGTTCCGCAAAGTTCTTCTGCTGACAAAAATATATGTTTTTCTGCATTTCTCAAAACTGACCCATAACAAAGTCAAAGTTACTACTGAAATCTAGAGTTATATGTATTTTTTTAAAGGCCCAGAAACGCATAGAAAAAAAGAATAAAACCAATATTTCCTTGAAAAAGAAAGCCTAACAAGATAACCAAGAGATGACAAACAAATTAATGTTTTAGTGTATTTTAAAATTGATTTAAGACATCAGTAAGGTACAGAAAAGGACAATAAATTAAAAGATTCAGCACAAAAAGTGTCTCTTCTATTATTTAGTGAAAGCATTTTTAAAAGCTACATTTTTCCAAACTAGAGTCGATCTTTCCTATTGTTTACTCTTTCAGGTTCATTAGCTGGTTCGTATGTGGACCTGTAGCTTTATAGCATGTTCTAGAAATTCAATGCAGCTTTTTAAACTGTTAACAACAAAGTTCAGCGCTAAGTATTATAAGCCAAAACAAGTTTAAAGAGTTGGGAGTTTTCTACAGACGTCCATAAAAATCGTCAAGACGCTTCCAATTAGAGAGGAAAGTATTTCAGAATAAAAGCATCCAAACAGGACGGATGATAGAGGTTGACTTGAACAGTTATTTGCAGTTGCTAAAGGGATCGCTGCACTTTTATGATGCTGCTCTTTATATTTCTGACTCTGCTTGACTCAATTTTTCGACTTGAGACTGAACTTTATTCACACATTTTCCATTCTTCGATAAGGCAAGACTGAACACTATATTGGTTTTTAGTTAAGTTCACATCAGCACTCTTTCTTTAGCAAATCCAAAATATATATATATATACTATCAGAAGAATTTTATTACTTTTTTGGTTTAATTTTTTTTTTTTTTTTTTTGAAATCTCAGATAACTGCAGACAATAAAGCAGTATTTTTTAAATATTTAATAAGTCTTTATCACACTCGAAGCAGATTGACCAGTTTTACCTCCAAATCCCTAATCTTGCAGCGCAAAAAAAAAAAAAGGAAGAATTGAGGTCAAAAGTCAGGCAAAGACAGAGTGAATAAAAGCTGGAGCAGTTGGGATTAGAAGTAGGATGGAATTAAGCCAGGACTGCATGCACAGGTACTGCAGAGTCCTCCGTGTGACTGCAGCTACTGGTAGCATTTAGTATGTTCAAGTGGTCACCAGCTGGGTTACAAAAGACGGCACTGAGAACAAAGACGGAGTTTGTGCTGGTGAGCCGGGAAAGCAGGAGGAAGAAAGGAAAGATGGCTTGAACTGCGTGCTCTCCGTGGACTCGGTTAGATCATTTAAAAAGACAAAATCAAAAGCCGAGTGGATGGGAGAAAGAATGAAAAGGACCCTGTTTGAGCTTGTCTGCCCTACAAATGACCCTCCTCAATTACTTTGCTGCGTCTTGTACGTTTTATGATCCAACTATTTCCTCTCAAATGAAACTGTCTTTGAAGTACAGAAAGCTTTGCTTTTCATTGCCAGGTTTGCAGACATCTTAAAACGTTTTGCCACTTCCTATTTCAAATTTCTCCATGTTAGGTATTTATTTTTTCACTGGTGATTTCTAAACACATTTCGAGTTTAAAAGGTTCTGGTTAATTGCAGTTCTGCGCGCACATAGTTCCACATGATATAAAGCGGCGGCGCTTTTGTCCGTGTTTACATGTATTTAGATTGCCTGTCCGCAAAGAAGCATGTGCTCATAGGTCAAGCTGATTAAATGTTTGCAAAGTAGCTTTTGACCAGTTGCCTCTTCATGTCACTAGTATTTGTAGTCCAGCAAATGTCTGCAGAGCGTGTGAGAACGGTCTGGCCTTTTTGAACAAAAACCCATCGTTCAGACATTTCAACATGTCCTAGAAATGCTTGTAAAAAGTTTGCTGGCTCCAGAGATCCACTTGACCCCTCCCCTACTTTCACTGCTGGCCTCACATGTGACTGCAGGCGCTTTCTTTTCATGGGACAGGAAGGGAAAAGGCGAGCCACCTTCTTTTTCTTTTTTTTTCTGAGATAATTGAGTTTTAAATAGCACACAAATTGAATTAGAAAATGGATCAAAACACACTGGATATGAATACATTTTATCTGCCACATTAAGAGAAAACCTTAATGCCATCTAGTGTTTGGTGAGATTATTGCAGGGATTATGCAGCAGTTTAAAACCAGTGCTGGAGGACATTCTCAAGGGCTTCACGTTGGCTCAGTGCAGAACCATAAATTCAGTTTAGTGTCTAAAAAAGAAAGAACCAACTCTAAAATTCAGTGTTTTTTTCACTTTGTAGTTATCTACAACGTTATACTATATATATATTTTTAAATGTATACTTCTGGTTGTTTCCTGAGATTTATTTCGACATATATACTTGATTACAACCCAACAAAATTCCCATTTACACTCTATATTCTGAGAATACATACACATACATTAAAATGCTTTATGCCCTTTTTTTCTTTACACATATTATTTTTCCATCTTAAAAAGATGGTGGGATGAAGGAAAACTTTTTATATCCCAATATGATTTGTGATTTATAATTGATTTAGTACATAGAAGTTATGTTTAGCAGAAAAATATGTACTTTTTTTACACAAAATAACTGAAAAGTTGAATTTGTATGTGTTTTTTCCATTCTATTATAAGGGTATTGTAATATTTTTTGTACTCTCATCTTTGTTGAAAAACACACATTTTTCTAAGAGGTTCAAGAATAAAAATGCTCTCAGTATCTTGTAAAAGCCTTTTCCTGAATGACATTGTTGAACTTTTTGCACTTTTAATTTCTGTCTGAAAAACTGATCAAATTTCTTTCAAAAACACTTTTTAATTTAAAATATCTTTCTTTGAGGAGAATGTTCTCATCTGTTGTTGCAAAAATCTCATTATTTAGTGGCTTTTTCTTGCTTTCCAACGAAATTTGGCGTCAATTATTTGCTCCGAAGCTCCAGCTATTCAATCAATGCTGACAAAGAGAACACAACACGGTTCCCTGTGGACACACAGACATCAAGGTTTTCATTTCTGCCTAAGGTCCACCCTTTCTTTTAATTTTTTAATGGAAAACCATATTTCTGTCAGTATGATTATAATTTTTCCTGCCAGAGTTTATATAAAATTTAACAATGCACACTTATGTTTTGCATTGAGGAATTTGTATGACACTCCATCAGCTCATTGATCTGAGGATCCCTGTGTTCAGGTTGATTACAGAGTCTAATTACAGGGGCAAACATCCAGATAAATAAATAAAAAAAAAATCCTTTGGTAAAATGTCAAGCTCTGAGTGCAACAGGAAGCCTTGGTTTGCTCGTTGAGGTGAATATTTGATAAAGACCAAAATATTAGCAGATCTATAAAAATTACATCAAGCTTTTTCCCTTGAAAACACACATTTTTAATTTCCCTGGGGTAGAAATATTGATAATAATCTCATATTAAACCACTCATAATTTTTGTGTTATTTCTATTTTTTAGAGTTATTGCATGTCTTGAACTTTTCCTTTCATGTTTTCTTGAGAACTTGAACCAGCTGTGAGTGAGAAACAGTTCATGCAGAAATGCAGCAGTGAATTTTCCCTGTGGTTAAAGAGCTTTACCCGCCATATAATCATCAAACTCAATGAGTCCCTCAGGAGTGTTTTCTGTTTATTTAAGCTGTCAGCCAGAGTGCATGTTGATAGTGTGAACTGGGCACAGGTAAAAGACAAGTGGAGCTAGTTATTAAAATAATTGTGCATTTTGTGGTGAGGATTCCCTTAAAAAAATGTTGTAAATTAGAAAATCTGAGATTTAAAAAAATATATAAATAATAAAAACATATAATAGTGTTGTGTAGATACACGTTTAAATACTACATTTTGTGCATGAACATCTTAAAATGTTGAGATTGGGACAAATTAACTTAGAGTTTTATTGTGCAATTGAGTGAGGCAGCCATCTTTACAAATGGCTGCCATTTTGGATTCTTCTCGTGACTAACCTGCTTTTCTAAATGGATCTTAAAGCCTCATTTCCACAAAGCAGTCCAGTCCGGTAAGGAGCGGTACAGGCCGGACCAGTTATTTCCTCTCAGTTAAGCCTTGCTTACACTGAGCGGTTTGATTTCACGGCGCCTGCGTGGTGTAGACCGCTAGCTTGTCATGGCGTCGTCGCCGGGTGCCATGAACAAGCCAGCGCGCAGCCTCAGTTTCTGCAGTTTAAGGCTTTACTTTTACTGAGGCTTACTTTTGGATTTTATTTTAGCGACTTTGGACACCAGAAAAATGTTTTTAAATGAGTCTTTCTGCTTAAAATGTAAGACTCTTTTAGCTTTCTACGCTAATGTGTGCTAGCCCATGCCTTGTATTTGGGTGGAAACAAACACAATGAATGCTACATTCACTTAGCTTTAGCAGCTCATCTTTTTCTTGTTTTACTTTTGTACATTGTGTATAACAGGAGTTTAATGTTATTTGAAAGATTGTGATCAGCTGAGATGAGGAAAAAGGAAATGCTAGCTTAGCGCTATATTGGTTCTTTCTAATATCATCATCACTTTCTGCCAATCAGCAGGCGCAACCGTCCCTTTCTATTTTTCTATGGACCTACAACGAATGAGGGTCCTCAAGAGGTACGGGTCAGAACTGTCAAATGGGTCCATTTAACAACGCAAACGCTCAAAATACCGGATTGAACCGTACCGTACTGGGCTGCTCAGTGGAAATAAGAAACTGAATTCTTTTTTGTCTGAGTTTTATGCAATACTTATGGTAGCAGGGCTGAGAATTCTGGAAAATTATTAGGGGTGGAGCTGTTCAGCTCAGCTCCAAAAGCCACGCCCCCTCAGAGGAGATTTTGGAAGCAAAGCCTTCAGGTCAACATGAAAAATGTATTTTTAAGACATTTAGTTTGTGGGATTTTGGTTAAGAACTTCATAATCATAATTAAAACAATACTGGGAATGTTTTATTTAAATTTAAAAAAAAATGTCATAGGGGGACTTTAAGATTGTGGTGGAAAAATAGTTGGATCCGATGGAATAAAGAAATGTTGTCACGGTTTTAAGAATGTTTATTAAAACAGAGCAGAGAAAAGTACACGTCTTGCAAGCATGGAGGAGAGGTCTGCAGAGCCCTGCCTGTGATGAAGGACATTCGTATTTTATAGAGCCATACAAACAACTTTAATCAGAAACTTAGGATAGGAACGTAAGCGCCATATCTAATATGGACAAGATGTTCTAATGAAGTCAAAATGTTTATACACTGTGATCAAGGCGTCCTGACAATAAGAAAATAAAGCTTGTGGCCTCACGGCTGTGCACAAAGGTTAGACACATTTAATTGTAAAGATGAAATGTATACGTAAACGTATAATTTCCATCACAAGATACATTCATGCCAAATTTGGTGCTTTTACCAGAAAATGCAGAATTTGTCTGAAGTATCAACCTAACCAGCTCTGCTTTTCTTTAAGCCAGGCAACTTGATACTCAATCACTGCTATAACAGATCCAATATGTAATGCTGTTTTCCTTAAACACTCAAATCTACTTATGGACTGTTCAAAAACATCCAAGGTCAGTAGTGCAACCTTCATACTCACATTGTCTCATTGTGTACCTTGGAGATTTAATTTCTTTTTCTTTTCAGTCTGAAACTCAGAAAAAGAAATAAATGAAACCTTCAAACTGTGATAGTTGAGTTCAGGGTCAGCGAAGGGGAGAGGAGGTCACTCACAGTTTGTGCTCCAGGCAGAAGAAACAATTGACAAAAGCGTTTTAGGAAAGTGTTCTTTTATCATAAATTCATAGAAGTTTTTTTGACAGAAAAGACTCATGGAGTGTGAGTCAGAAGTTAAACATGCGTAGGTAGTCATGTGAAATTCTGAGTGAACTTTTGATACCAACAGACGAGAGAGAAGACTCTTGTTTGTATTGTTAGTCATCTAGGGAAAAAAAAAAGCTGTTGCGTGATATTTCTCTTTGCCTTGTTTTGTGTCTAAAAGCTAAATATTGCTCTGAACCTGGACCTGAATTGTTTCTCAGGTAACCAGCCACTGGCTGGCTGTCCTGCTATGTCAGCTGTCATATCCGCTTTGTGCTATCAAAAAATTCCCTTCAGTGAAAGGGTCCATGACTCACCATGACGCTTTTCTTTCATTAGCATCCAGCCTGATGAACTCACTTCCACGCCAAAGCCACAAGCCAACCCCGGAGACAGACAAGCATCTGCCCCCCTCCAAATACACAGCCCTTTGATTTGACACTAAATAATTTATGTCAGAGGGACACGTTTTAAAGTCTATTGATTGCTTCCCCTCGGAGTTGGAAGCAAATAAGAGGTTTAGAAGTTTTCAAAGCTGCTCTTTTTCTTTCTTTTTTTTTTTTGTCAAAGTATTTGTGCCCCAGAGGAAGGGTGTGACAGTAAGCTAGTAAATAGCGAGGAAACAAAACCAGGTAAATAAATCAACAAGTTTTCAGAAATTAAGAAAAAAGATAGTTTTGTGAAGTTCGTACGATTCATGAATAAGAATTCTTCCTAAAGTTCTGATCGGTGCGGTTTCAGCAGACGAAGCTTCACTAAACTCACATCACAAGCTGCAGATTCAGCACTTTCTGATTGTCATATTTGCATAAACACGTATGCAGGACCACAAGTGCACAAACATGACCGTGGGGACACGCGTGTGGGGCATGCTCACTTTTACAATCCATCATCACTTTGTCAGTCTTACATTACCACCAGGAGCAGCCATTGATTTCCTATTAGAGCACGTCGTTCTTATGGTATGAAGTCAAACCCTCCATGAATTAAACATCAGCATCAGTACATACACTTCAAAATGATATTGATAAAATACTGACTGTGGGAAAGATAAATAAATAATATTCATGGTATGATAAAAGACTTGTGAGTATATAGCTTCCCTCTATATGGTCAAAATATAATGGAGCTGACCAGCAATCAATATCCTGTTTTTGAACGTGTATGAGGAAAAGGTGGGGGACCAAGATTTAGTTTAGATTCTGACAGTTCAGAGGATTCGTGGTTCTTTTTTAATATTCTAAATTATGGTTTTTGTGGTTATTTTTTAAAATTATTTTAGTAATTTTTTTTTGTATTTCTCCTATGTTCATACTGTGGCAAAATTGATATAAAAATTATTAACTTGCTGATTTTCTATTAGGAGAACTGGACAACTGGAAGATGATTTAATTTAAAATATTCCTTAATTTAGATTAAAATGTGTTAGTTTTAATGTATGGGAAATTAATGGGAAATAGAAAAATGTTTCTACTTGTTGGTCTTGAAATTAAATTGATGATGTTTTTGTTTTTACCGATATCTATATATATATATATAGATATATATATAGATATATATATATCTATATCTATATATATATATATATATGTATATATGTTTACTTTTTTTTCCTATTTAAAACTTCCTATTTAAGTGAGTTTGACATGTTGGCATTCCTGACAATGTGATTCAAAATGTAGATGGTGTTTACTTGACTTTGATGATTCAAACTTTGCATGTTTAATCAGTGATGTTCCACTCCTTTTTCCGAGAATCAAAATAAAAATACATGTAAGCTGCTTTAGCTGCTAAATTCCATTATGCAGATTTTCTTTTGCCATACAGTACCATAATAGTTTCTAATACAAAATAAAATTAACTCTTAACATTTGTTGGATTTTTTCTAACATCTAGCCTGCTTATTTAAATAACATAAGATAAAGATACTTTATTGATCCCTGCCAGGGATATTTGCAAAGTATCTTTATCTTATCTTATTTTTATGGAGCCCCCAAAAGGGACATAAAAAATTGTAAATTAATTAAGGCCTATGGTGCGTATCAGAGAGTTACTTTTTCTTTATTTAACTGGTGCTCAACAGTTAGTATTTAGTGCACACCATATACTAACCGGTTAGCACCAGATACTAACTGGTATCCACCAAATACAAACTGGAGGGTACCAAATACTAACTGGTGCAGACCAAACAGTAACTGTTCTTTTAAATTTAACTGGTGCTCACCAATTAGTTTCTAGTGCGCACCAGATACTAACCATCTGCTAAACACCAGATACTAACTTATGAGCACCAGACAGCAACAGTTTTTTATTTTTTCTAAATTTAACTGGTGCTCACCAGTTAGTATCTAATGCGCACCAGATATTAACTGGCGAGCACCAGATAGGCTACTAACTGGTGAGCACTACATACTGTCTGGTGAGCACCAGATACTAACTGGTGCGCACTAGGTACTGACTGTAGATAATAATTTAGAATCTTTTTTTACTTTAGTGTCCCTTTAGGGGCTCCGTATAAATCGCACAAACACTTCTTATGTGTGTGTGTGTGTTTGTATATATAATATATATATATTATATATATATATATATATATATATATATATATATATATATATATAAAAAACAAGTCTGTAATAATTAATATTTATATTAAAGGAACTGGGGATTACTAACAATTAAAAAAAAAAAAACCTAATCAACAATCAATTAAAAAAATTGCAGTCAAATAATCTTGTATTATAGAGATGTCAGAATATGTTACAAAACTAAAATACTACAATTTTTTTCCTTCTAGCTATGCGAGCAAAGTCGTCGGAACTGGTTTTTATGCCCAACAGCAAAACCCAGAGTTTAAAGTTCGCAGCATGGACCCCAGAGTGGTGGAGGTCAAGGAAAGGTTGGAGCATTTCTGTCAGGTAAGGACTCCATACTATAATTTACTTCTTCCACAGCTTTTTTACAGCCTTTTCTTTTTTTTTTTTTACCCTGAAAGACTTGAACTGATTTCTTTGTGTTTTTTCAATTGTGTTTTCATTTGGTTTAAATCCTCTGCAAATATCACCCACAGTGGCATCTTTGCTATCTCCCACTTTTTTTGTGTGTTGTGTGTGAAGGCAGATATCAAAGATGAATAAAAAAGATGGTGGGCGACACTGAGGAAAAAAAAGCGAATTGATGTGGAAAGCCAAAAAAAAAAAAGGAAAAAGAAAGATGAGAGGCAGGAGCAAAAGGTCAAGAATGAGTGACACATAGGCATAGATGACACAAGCAGCTTCAAAGTGACACTATTTGTCATGTAGATAGGGGTTTAAACCTGAAAAGAACCGAGAAGAAAAGGACCCTTTCAGACTGTCCCTAGAGGCCATTTGAAGAGACAAACGAAGCAGGATTTGGTTCCCTTTGCCTCCCTGCCCTTTTATTGCCCTGAAAATTATGCCTATAGATAGTACATCAGCCATCTTTTTCTTTTAACTTGATATCTGGTTGAGTTTTCAGCCTCTCTACCTGTTTAGTTACCAAACTCATCAAACAAACTTTACCCTTTAAGTGTTCCTCAGCCAACACAGCAACTCATCTACCCAGACAGGTAAAGATAATTTTACTCAGAGCTTGACATCCCATTGTGCACGGTAACTGTCAAGTCCCCCGTTGTCATGGAAACTATGCAAAGTTGAGCCGATACCCTGTTGACATTTACAGGGCTTTAAAAGTCTATCTTGAAATAGGAAAACATAGTGAAGAATCAGCGATTGGAAGGGACGTCGATCATCACTTCCTGTATGTTTCCGAATTCCCCAAACCACCTGGACTGTTGCGATCCCTCTCTATATGAATTCATAAAGATCAAAGTGGTGTTGTTCAGAAGTAGATCCTCTTTCAGCACTTTAAATAGGTTAATACCATTTCATGCTCAAAAGGCATTTGACAGGCTTTAAGGCACTCTCCCTATTTTCAATGTAGCACACCTACATTTCTCTACCTTGCTATTCTTTTCATGTCTTCCCACATTTTAACTTTTTATGGGTGGAGATGTGCTGACGGTGTGTTCTTTTTGAAAGATGAGCCTTTTGAGGTATTAACTAGTTCTTGTTAGAAATTGTTACCAAACCTTTGTGAAAAACACTTGAACATCTACTTTAAAGCAAACAATTTTTGTTTCTAGATTTGTGGTCAATGTTGCATTAGAACCAGGCGTGAAAGTCGATTTTTTGTTATGCTGGTGCCCCCCCTCCCTGATGATCCACGATCTTTGATTGGCAAAGATCCATTCATCATGTTATTTTGTCCAAATTGAAGGAGAATCTGGCAAGATAGAAAAAGTCACCTGTCCTTGATGACCCTGGTGTCTTAATGGAATTTTCCATGCAACTTGCATTTTTCCCTTTCTCCGTGTTACGTCCTGTCGCTTCTGCTGAACTTTTTTTCCATCCAGTCCTCCTATTGGACTTGATCACGGACAACACATCCTCATTCCCAAGTCGTCACATATTGACACTTTGGGTGTCCTCAACTCTTCGTGGCAGCTGTGGTGCAGCGGTAGGGCGGTTAACTCATGATCATTAGATTTGGGGTTCGATCCTCGCCGTGCCCGTCCATGTGTCGAAGTGTCCTTAGCTGAGACACTGAACCCCATTGGTGCCAGTGTTCAGCAGTTGTGACTATAAAGCGCTTTGGGCCTTCAAGGAAGGTAGAAGAGCACTGTACAAATATACAACATTTACCACTTTGTTTTCTTTTGACGTGCTGGTTGTTTGTAAAATCAAGGGTCCACAGCCCTCTGAATGCGGCACCGGTACCCTAACCCGACATCGGACGCAGTAACAGACCCAAACCGGTACCAGACATGGTACACGACGTGAACCAGTACTAGACGTGGTACAGGACCCGAACTGGTACCAAAGACAGTATAAGACGCCAACAAGGGCCAGACTCGGTACTGGACCTGAACCAGTACTGGATGCAGTACCAGACACGGTACTGGACCTGAACCTAGTACCAGACACTGTACAGGAAGCAAACCGGAACCAGAGGTGGTACTGGACCCGAACCGGCACCAGATGTGGTACCGGACCCAACCGGTACGAAACACGGTAATCCACCTGAACCAGAACTGGTACCAGACGTAGTACCAGACACAGTACAGAACACTAACCGGTACCAGAAACATACCGGACGTGCGGTACCGAACACGGTACTGGATCCAAATCAGTACCAGACTCGAGTGGGGCCCGGGTTGGGTCCTGGTGTTCTCCGCGACCTGATTCTGGACCGGTTCTGGTTTGCAGCCCGGAGGTTGGGGACACGTGATTTGATGGGGACAGCCAGCAAAAAAATAAAAAATAAATAAATAAATAAAAGCTTACTTTCACCCCTGATTAGAACTTGATGTTTGTCCAGGCTAGTACAGTCTGTTCATGAGGTAAATTTATTTGAGCACATGTTGGTCTTTTTGGGACATTTTGATGAAACCCTTTCCTCTCTTGTCATCTGTGTATTTATTTTTAATCAAACTAAACCCTTAAAGATAAGACCGATTGTTCAGTTTGGTTCAGCTGGAAACAAGAGTGTAAAAATCTTTAAGATGATTCCCTTTTTTTTTTCTCCTGAAGCCACCAGTTCTAACAGCTCTGTTTGATTTATGCAGGGAAAGTTTGATTTCCTCCGTCACTTATATTTTTTCCACAGTGAAAATAGACTTGCAAAGCTATAAAGTCCTTGAAAAAAAATTTATAAGGTGAATCAATAAAGGAGACACGTATGCGCAAGACAAGCCTAAATGTCTTGGCCTCTGATAAAATGCTCTTGTTAAGCGACTCGGCCAAGTTACGATACACCCCCGTGTAACTCCTTTAACTATCCTTTTTACTTCCCTGCTTCTCTCCGGCTGTAAATAGTGCAAATGTGAGCCATAAATGTTTCAAAGTGGATTTTTGAGTTCAAGCCATGTGTCCAGCTGTTTTTGGGTGTGGTTCTTTTTTTATTTGTTTTCGTGTGATTATCTAGTCCAGCTCATTTTTCAGTTTGCTCCTAAAATGTAAAGTCAGCTGGAGCGTGTTGCTCCGCTGTGAATAAACCCCCCCCCAGTATTCCGTGGGTGTATTTTTGTCTTTATGGTTGTTGCTGTGACACTTGTGTGCGTTAACAAGAGTTTTGGAAGTGATGTTGAATGTGGAGCTTTATGGAAGCCAGTTAGACTTTTGATTGATGAGGCTGACCACTGCTTTACTGTCTCCTTTGACCAACAGCCTGGCCAGAATCCATGTCCGAGATGCTTTTTTTTTTTTTTTTTTAAGTTTTAATAAACACTCAGCAGATCCCTGCTGCGGATCCAGCCAACCCTCCGCCCTATCGGCCTCCGCACAGCCTCGCCGCTATTATTTGCTGTTTAGCAAAAAATAAAACAATAGGCTTATTAAGAATATAGGCTTAGGATTTGGCCGTGCGAAGGGATTTAAGCTTTAAAGAGTTAGTAGAGTCCAGGGATGAAGAAAGAGCCTGGGCTGAGTTGGCAGCCTGTCACGGGAAGGGGACAGATTCTTTCCACTTGAAGAGGATGATGGAGCTAGTCTTCACAGGAGCTCTGCCTCTCTTTGCTGCTGCTGTGGCAACAATACAGCAACAAGTCCCACTGCCCAGGGCTCTCTGTTCACTTGGCAACCAAACCTCATGAACCCAGACTGTAATTTGAGTTTAGGACTTTTTTTTTTTTTTTTTAAACCATCATAATTAAGTGCTTAAATGTCCAGCTTGCTGTGTTCAGATTGCCAGAACTGACTTTTGACAAAATTATCATATTTTGTGCAATTGTTCGCTCTCAGTTTCATAAGAAAATGTTTGCAGGTTATGACGCACAGTTACAAAAAAAATGTAATTTATTATTAAATAAGAGGGTTGTTATACTTTTTCTTTTAAGAGACAAATATGGTGCATGGCGTTTAGACAATACACTTTTTTTTTTAATTCTGTGACATTTTAAATATTAGGGGAAAATGTTCTGTAAAAGCTGCATTGATTAATGTGGAATGATTATTACCATAATAATGAGGTTTTTTTTTTTATTTTTTAAGAGTGACCTCCATTAATACCTCGTCGAGGCCAATTTTCAAACCTTTTGTGCCGCTGTTTTATAAGAAGCCCAATTTTGGATGCTCAAAATGTGTCCGCTTCCAAGCAACAAGACACAGCCTCAAGTATTTGTTGCAACACGCACCGAAAAAATGCTGAAATTACGCAAACCGTCATACATTTTTCAATAAGATCTCCAAGTCAGAATTTATTCACGCAAACACACACACACGTCCAGAGATCGCACAGTGTGCTCCAAACAGAACCTGAAAGGAGCAGGGTGTAACCATCAACACAGCAGCGCCTCACTTTGACTGAGTCATGAGTGGAACATGAGGTCATGGTGCAGAAAGAATCAACAATAGTTTGCAACCAGCTTGTTGTAGCCTGTAGTGAAAAGGCGTTTGTGACTCCGCTCAGACCATCACTCCAACACTTGATGTTGGACATTCATGCTTTCATATTTCTTAAGGCTTAATTTTAGTTTCTTTCTAAAAACACTTTGTAACAGATACAAAATTACTGTTTAATCATTTAAATATGCTATGAAGTTGTGTTGAAATTCCAGGAAATAAAAAATTAAAATGCTGCCACAAATAAATATCAAATATTGGCAATGAAAAAAATCATTAATTTATTATTCACCAGAACCTTGTACCTGCCGGAGAAAAGCTAAAACTAATGACCTTAACATGGCCTAAACCAGGGGTGGGCAATTGTTTTGACTCGTGGGCCACAAAGGGTTCTAAAATTTGGCATAAGGGCCGGACAAGGAGCAGATGGAAGGAGAGATTGGGTAATCAACCTCATAAACTAAAAAAATAATATGGAATTTAGAGAAAAACATGCTTTAACTTGGATTCAAATTCACATATATTAATTTAAAAACAGAAAATTTGGGAGTTTTAATTTCTAAATTTTGATTTTTGTTCTCTTTTGGGTGATCCAATGGGTTGATGTTCTTCAGAGGAAAATGTGAACTAAAAGAAATGTTGCATTTATGTGGTGTAGGAATAATCCGAAAGATCACCATCTGACTCAGAAAGGAATACACACGAACGTCAGAGAAACCACACCATTCATGGGAAGAAACCAGAAATACAATGAAAATAAAACAATATTTAGGATTTTTGATTCAATGTATTTTACTTTTGGAGGGCCACATTAAGTAGCTTAAGGGGCCGCATGTGGCCCCCGGGCCGTAGTTTGCCCACCCCTGACCTAAACTGATAAGGATGAAACAGAAAAATGATCCCATCTAATGAGTATTTGGGGTTCAATGTAATTAAATTGATAATGTTTCTTGAATTGTTTTAACTAATTGTCCATTTATAAAAAATACTAAAAAAAAAGACTAAAAAAGTATTTAATTTTTGCAAATAACTATACATTATTATATCAACTCATTATAGACATTTTAGGCATTAAATTATTATACTGGTTTAAAATGTAGTTGAAAAAAAAGATGAGGTTATCAGACTTTGTCAAAGTTTTGTATAATCCTGAAAAATATCTCTTGACTTTACATGTTATGTGACATTACTCTTTTTTTGGTTTTTACTTTCCCTTTTTAAAGTCTAAGGCTGAATCCAAATACTTCGACTGCAACCTAAGTTTTATGCCTCAAGGCGGTAGCTGAGGAGGCGACTGCTTTTAAGGTACGCTGACGAGTGTTTATGACATATCGATTGTCGGCTGCATTCATTCAACCACATTTCAGCGAGTCGCTGAAATGTCTTCAGTCTCAATCTTTACATCTCATAATGCCTGGCTACGGTGGCCATTTTGGTCCAGTTGTTCAAAACATAGTAAATAATGTAATAATAGGTGATTAGGCTACTAGGCTGGTTGAGGAAAAACAAAGCAAAGCTACTAATAACAAGTTGTCCGACCATTGGTTATTTTTCTCCTATGGTCCTGGTCCAGCCCATTTGAGATGGATTGAGATCAGATGAGTTGAATGTGGCCCCTTAACCAAAATGCTTTATGCAAACCAAATGTATCCAGCCTGAATACACCATCTGATAACAACTGGTCACAAAAACCAAACTTTTATTATTTGACCTGCTGAAGTGTCATTAGGGTTGTTTAGTTCATTACAACAGTTTGTAAGAAGCTGCAAACAGAACTCACAAAGAAGTATTCCTAATGCTCCAAAATATACTGTTGAGGGAGGTTCAAATTCACTAGAATTTTGGATGTCAAAAAGTTTTGCACAAAGTATTTTGAGCAAAAATAGTCCTCACTTTTCCCTAAAAGAAATCTAAATTAGTTTCAGTGAACAAACAAAAGCAAGAAATGTCAAACACCTGTGGGTGGGCGCAGCCCTGCTCCATGTGGTGTGCTAATCTACTGCCAAGATATTACTGTTGAGATATGAGACTGATATTAGAAACACAGGTGGGCTGCAAATGTTGCTTTGATTAGTATATTAGCTAAATTGGCAGGCTAATACCAGTAGTCAACAGCAGGTGTGTCACACCTTTGACAGGAAATTCATTTGTGGCTCAACTGTGCTATTACTCATGTCTTCCTCTGAATGTTCTCAGACATTTCTTTTTTGTGAAATACTCAGTGGTCAAATTCAAGTGGGAAAAAAAAAAAACATTTTCAACAAAAAAAACTAAAAGGCCAACAAATGTAGCTGTCAGCTTTTCATTTAAAAAAGATCCAGCAGTGCTCAGAAAAGTCTTAATATCAAATGTATGTTGGTGGTTTTATTTGGCTTTAAAAGGCAGTGTTGTTTACAGAAGGTTTTATTTTGAAGAGTTTCTGTTAAAGCTGCAGAGAATGCATGTATTGACACCAGTGTTAATTTTGACGGAACATTTTAATTTAGTTTTAGTCATAGTCTTTTGACTAAAATAAGATTTGATTTTAGTTGAAATCTAGTTATGTTGATTCTATTCATTTTAGTCAACATTAAGCCAACTAAATTACAACAGATATTAGTTAAATAAATCACAGTAGATATTTAGTCGTGAAAAGTATACAGTAAAAGTGAAGCATTTTTATGAAATTTACTAAGTGTGAATAACACAGAGATATTTTACTGAATTGTAAAAAAAACCCCAATTTACGTCACTTTGCTTCCAAACTTGTCATTTCTGCAAATTCAGCTTCAACAACTTAAAACACATTAAAAAATAAATGATAATTCTATCCCATTTGTGATAAATGTCTGAACATAAAAAAACAAAAAAAAAAAACCAAACTTGTATTGAAGAAGTAGTCAAGAGCAAAAAATGCATTAAAAAACCCCTCACCAGGGAGTAAGTCTTAAATGTGCTGAGCATTTTGATGCTAAGATTGCACACATTTCAAGAGCGCATACATTTTTCTGAAGTATTTTGAAGAATTTCCCATTCTTTTTCAATAGGGATAAAAAAAAAATTGAATAAATTGCCTAAAATCTGGAAAACCGTGAAATATATCAATACCAAAAGTACAAGGTGGAATTTTCTAGACGTGTTGAACTTTTTGATATCAAACTTGTCTTTGTTTCAAAAGGGCGCAAAGAATTTGAAGAATTTCTTGAAAAATTGCTGGAATTGTAAAATTTCAAAAACCGCAAAATTTGTGAATAGCAAAAGTACAAGGATGAATGCTTTAAATGTGCAGAACTTTATGATATACCAAGATTATGTAAGTTTCCAAAGTGCACAAAGTTTTTAAAGGATTTTGAAGAATTTTCCATTCATTTTCAGCAGGGCTAAAACAAGTCACATATAAATTGAGTAAAATCTTAAAAACCATGAAATGCATCAACACCAAAAGTATTAACCATAATGTCCAGAAAGAATATTTTGATACTAACTATGCATGAGTTTAAAAAGTGCATAAAGTTTTTTGAAAAAAAAAAAAAAATCCTATTAATTTTCAATGGGGCAAAACTTGCATAAATTGCGTAAAATCTTAAAAACCATAAAATACATTAATACCAAAAGTATAAGCACCATTTCTCCAGAATATGCTGAACGTTTTGATAACAAGATTGCAGAAATTGCTAAAGGTGTGATCGAGTTTTTGCGTGTCAAAAAGTTTACAAAAGAATAGTTAAATAAGAAAAAAGAGAAACGGGACCACAATGGTATGCTGACTCAGCATTACCACAATTAAACAATTACACTCCTTAATTAAAAGTACTCGTCTTTATGTTAATTGATTTTTTTTTTTTTTTAGCAAAATACTCTTAAAAAGCCTTCGATCATATATTTAATTCCTCCATTGTTCCATTGTTTTTTTGTGTTTGGCAATAAAGAGAACACCATTATTTTAGGGTTCAACAATGTCATCCTGAAGATTTCTCAAATGACACTGATCATTTATAATTATTTTTTGATTAGTCTGTTTCAGATCAAACTCAAGGTCCCTTGCTGCTCTTGGTAACAGTTTTATGCAAATCAATCTTTTTCCCAGAATTTTAATTCAGCCTACTTTTCCGAGAATTGTTTTAAGTTCAAAGATCACTAGATGTGCAACTGTTACTTTTTTCATTTCTTTTATTTTTTCTGACAGACAGTGGGTGTCAAAGCTTTTTTTTCCAAGTATGCAAAATTCTGGAGGGAAAAAAACAAGAAAAAAAAAAAAGAATAACCAGATAATTTGGAAAAAAAAGGAACCTGGATCGCACAGGGCTCGGTTTCATTTAGGGATTTAAAACATCCGACCCGCTCAAACACAACAGCCAACTCTGGAGATTCACAGATACAGTCCACATTCACACAGGAATAGATTAGTGATTCATTTGATGAGAAAGAAAGAAAAGTTTAACTAAATAATATTTAATTCTAAGTGGACTTTTAAAGTAAATGAAAGAAAGATTGAAAGAATAAATACATTTGATTAATAATGAAATGAAATTCATTAGATTAAGAACATTCATGGTTCATATTAGCATTTCATTTGTCCCACTCTTGTTCTCTTTTCAATTCCACTTTCTTCAAGGACCACGGCTGTCTTTTACTTCTATTTTCCTTTTACCGTCTACTGTTTTTTCTTTTAGTTCTTTTTTCTTGGTCTTTTTACTTTTCCATCATTACCTTAAACACCCTCCTCAATTAACTCATTTTTTCGTGTGTGTTTTTAACATGTTCTTGTAGCTTTTTTCTTACGATGGAAGACATATGTAAGGAAAATTAAGAAAAAAATGCATTTCTGGACATTTTTAAGTAAAGTGAATTAGAAGCATACAAAAAAAAGTGTATTTGAAAAAAGATAGTAAACAAAAGCTCTGTTTTGCTCCATTCTGGTGCTTTCGTTTGCAGACAAATAGATCTATGTGAGATTTTGTTTTCCTTGTCCAAGCTGGCATATGACTCAAAATTGTAAGGTTGGATAGCTCCAGTATTGCTCGACATTTTTGTTGAACGGGTAATGTTAGGTTGGGGTGTGAGGGACTGTAAGCTAGCAGGTAGTACTGCTACAAACGATTATTTTAATAGTCGACTAATCACCGATCATTTTTTCAGATTTGCCGACTAATCGGGTCACGCGCAAACTGGATGTAAAACAGACACCTTAACCATATATATATAGCATTAACTGGAACAATGCTAGTGTGAATGCTGTAAACTGAATTTGGCAGCGGAAGATGCCAATTATGATAGCTGAAGATGCTGAAATTGATAGCTAAAAACGCCAAAGTTGATAGCTGAAAACCCTGAAGCTAATAGATGAGAACGCTGAAGCTGATAGTAACCTAAAATATTAGTTACATGCTAAAGTAGCCTAAAAAACTGACTAACTTAAACTTGTTTTTTTGTTTCTTAGGCTGTTTTGGAATTCAGCCATAATTTCAGTTACATGCTAGCAGTTTTGGCTGTAGCTGAAATATTAGGTAATTCTAAAATAACCTAAAAATAGCCTAAAAAAAAGAAAAAATCCCACATTAGCTAAACTCCTAGTATGTAGCTGAAATATTAGCTAAATTCCAAAAAAGCCTAAAAAACTAAATTAAAAAAAAAGCTTAAGTTAGTCAAAACAGCTAGCATGCAGCTGAAAAATTATCTTAACTCCAACATAGCCTAAAAAAAAGTTTAATTAGCCAAAATAGCTTGCATCTTGCTGAAATGTTAGCTAAACTCAAACATAGCATAACAAAAAGCCTAAATTCGTTGAAATAGCTAGCATGTAGCTGAAATATTAGCTAAACTCTAACATAGCATAAAAAACAAAAAAAAGCTCAAATTAGCCAAAATAGCTAGCATTAAGCTGAAATATTAGCTAAACTCCAAAATTGCCTAACCTTAAAAAATGCCAAAATAGTCCAAAAAGCTATATAGAATGTCATTATAACTTTCAATTTTACTACATACAGACTCCATTTAAAATAGAGGAACGACTAATCGACTATTGAATTAGTCGTCGACTATTTTAGTCCTCGATTAGTCAACTAATCGTGGTAGCCCTACTAGCATGAGAGCGTGTAAACAGAAGGATGATGGGAAGTCAGTGCAGGCATACTCTTTGCCAACTCAGACGCAAATTTTTAATGAACTACTGCCGCTCTGCAGAACATATGTCATTGGAAACAAGTTTTTTTTATGTCTAAAATAATCACAGTTAAAAGAAGACTATGAATGCTTTTAAATAGATCAAAATATGATTGAAGTAGGACTTTAAAAACAGAGTTACCTACAGTATTACCTGCTTACACGTAGGCACAATGCATACAATGAATTTTTATCTTCGCTTTTGTTCTATTTAAACTCCACAAGTATGTAAACCCCTTAAAAAAAAACGGTCTTTTTATTCGTCTCCTCACAAGGAGACTGGGAGCCGAGGTTTTAGCGTCGCAGGGGTGAAGTCAAATACATGCAGGAATTTGGTCTTTTATACTCTTCAAGTGCTCCATCATACTCAGACTAAAGAATTCTTTGGAGAAGAAAGAGATCGGGAATTAGTTGGCACGGTGTGAAGAAAGCGAGAAAATATTTAATGATTAAGGATTTTACTCAAAGCTTTTTGGGAATACCTGATTTGTCTTTGGATGCCAGTGTAATTTCAAGGCTAAGCTTATAGGGAATAGTTTGTATCTGGGTTTTTTTTAATCAGTCTCTTCCCTCCTCACCTCCCCATCAGCTCACAAAACTACAAAGATATATTCTGATAGTTTATACTCTACGGAGATTTTCCACCTATGGATGCAATAGTTTGACTTCCCCATAGAGATTATGGCCAACAAGCTGTGATAATGCTTAATATATATAAATATAGAAGTTATTGCTGTTTCTGTTTTTTTGAACTTTGTAATGTTACCTGAAAAGCACATGAAAAGTAAGCTAGCTGTTTTGGTGAGATTAAACATTTTTCCATTTTTTTTTGGCTAGTTTGGCATTATAGCTAGAATTTTAGCTTCTACAGTGTCAGCTATCAGCTTCAGCATTTAGAACAGTAGAAATAAGTAATCTAGGAGTCGGTAAAAAAATCCTTTAAAATACTGGGGAATAAGATTTAATATTTTATTTGTGAGTGAAGTTCTCAACAGTACAAGAACCTTTTATTTCCACATCAGTAACATCCTCATCGATTTTGATTGGTCCTCATGTTGGCCCCGCCCCAACGCGCCACAACGGGGCCAAACGTTTTGAAACTGAAACTTGGAGGTTCATAAACGAAAAAAAAAAAGGTTTGAAATTGAAAAAAAGATTTGAAACTGAAAAAAAAAATTAAATTTTGAGTTTTGGAAACCTATTTTTTCGGCCAAACATTAATATTTTTTTCAAAATATTTTATTGCGGTTTCAAATAATATTGGCCCCGATTTAGCTCCATACATGTGGTCTTCATATTTCTACACGGTAAAAAGTGAAAACTCAGATGAATTAACAAAAGCTCTGTCATTTGCCACATTTAAGAATATCAGTTATATATTTTTTTTTTAGTTGAGTCAACCATTCGCCAAAAAATTTGAATGTGATGAAAACTGAAGATTGTACTGTAAATGTAACAACAGAAATGTTGTTATTTGATCCAATAATCCACGCTTTTCAGTGTATGTCCGAAACATCTCACCCTCACTTCTTTTATTGCCTCCACTCCTATTCTGGACCCTCCTCACATAAACTACTAGAACTCAGTTCAAACCTCAGCTGGTCCAGTTGCTTCTCTCTGCTAAACCTCTGGTTCCATCACATCACCCTTATCCTGCATTGGCTCAATGGCTCCTGAGTAAACACCTTGAAGGCCGGCCAGTCTCACCCCTCCCTACAGGAAATAGCTTCCATATCACCACCTCCTCCTGCTCCCCCGGATCCTCATCCTTCCATCACCTATTGTGCTGTCTGCACAGACCGCTTGTTTACAGGGATGATCAGTCGTTTTAATCTTTTTGGCGTCCTTGAAAACCCTGAAAGGTGCTTACAATAAAACGTTTTATTATTATAATGAAAATGAGTTATTGCAACTTTTTTTCTTATGTCATTTTTTGAAAAACTAAAAATATAGCATCATTTTTGTCTTTTTCATAGACCATAAGTGACGCTTTTGACTTGCTCTTCCTTAAAGACCCCATTTGAATATTACGAAGCAGATAGATGACCATATAACTCAAGTTACCTTGTTCTAGCAATAGTCTTAGAGAAAATGTGCTTTTATGCAACAATCATTGTCGATAAAATCAAAATAATTCAGGACCCTATAATAAAAATCAAATAATTGCCTTGTTATCCTTGTACAACAATAAAAACCAAATAAATGTGGAATACAATGACACAAAGCATTATGGTCAAGCATCTGCTCTCCAGCTTTGTCAGTCCAAAAAACATCATTTGTTTATTCTTATGTTATTTCGGAAACATATGTTTGAGCTGCCTCGTTCATTTAACATCTGGCTTGCTAAGTGATGCCTGCAGATGATGGATTGACCCTCTTCATTCTGCTAGCAGCATTCACAGTAGCTGCTACTTATGTTTTCAAGTACAGTGAGGGCAGTAATGAGGCACTTGTGTTTTTTCCACTTTGCTTCTGGACACTATAAGGACTTTAATAGAAAATGATGTGGTTTAAAGTCCCCTAGAGACCGTTTTTCCACTTATGAGTGCTTAAGCCTACATTATAGAAAATATCCTGATGTGTTTACATAGGAGACCCTGGAAAGGTTTCCATACCTGGAGGAAATAGAAGACTGGGAAGGAATTGGCAGCGGGGAAGAGGACGGCAGCACCGAGGAGTGCGATGATGAAGATGGGTGCCAAAACTCTGGATATGGTCCAGAGGAAAACCGTAAGTACTATATTGCTATCGATATTAGTTCAGATATATAAAATAACAGTCATATCCCTCAAAACCCAATGGGTGAGATTACACGAGCTTAAATTACCCAGCTTCCGAGGGAAACCTAGAAAAAAAAAAAAAATAGCCAACCGGTTTGCATGCAGAAAAAAAAAGCTGAATTTCTGCATTCCCATGATCTCGCATGCAACCTTCTATCTCCTCCAGCTGCTGCTCTATTTTGCAGAGATAAGTACAACACATGAGCAACCTCTTTTCATGCAGAAGTGCTCCTGAACAACGACGAATCTTCATTTTGAAAACAGGTTCGGGTAACCCCTCAGACTGCTTTTAAAATCCCATTTCCGGTTTGAATCCCATTAAAATAAAACCGTTAGTTGAGGAAACCAGCTGTTACCTGGTTGCTGAAATACACCATTGTCCGAGCTGGTGTTCCACTTCAGACAGAACGAGGGAAGAGAAGCCTGAAGGAGGAGGAAAGCTTCTATTAATAAACAAAACTACATTTCTTTCAAATTCATTTATTTTTTTTTTTTAACAAGTAAATCTACTGGAGCTACTATTTACAGAGACATGAAGCAGACAGGACATGAATCCCCTCCAAGTGATAAGATCCCAGCTGAGTAAGCCGAGCTGCATTAGTTTCCCCTGGAGCGAGATTGCTGAAATGCCAGCTGATGATTCAGCGATTTACTCAAATGTAACATGTTTACTTTCTGAACACTAAATAAAGAAAAGCAGACCTTTGCAAATTTGAATACTACATTAAAGGCAACAAGAATGAAATAATTGTCAGGAAACAGAATACAATACAGTTGTGCGCTTTCAATGGGTTCCTTGGGTTCATTTTTTTTCCTTTTGCTGTTTATTGTGTGAAAGCTTTACAGCCTTCACACAAGACTTTCTACATTTTTTCAGCTAGAGGCATCGTTCAAACTTTAAAATCTTCAGCAACTAGTTGGATTTTTAGGGTAATTTGGAGTCTTGCTTTTATTTTAGCAAGATGCTAGCTGTTTTTGGCTAATTCAGAAATTTCCCCATGTTTTTTAAGCCAACTTGGAGTTTTCCTGAGATATTGGCCAAATTAGACATTTTTATTTTTTGAGGCTAATTTGGAGTAAGCTAATATTTTAACATTATACTAGCTGTTTTGGCAATATCAGGAATTTGTCCAGTTGTTTTAAGATAATTTGGATTTAGCTAATATTTTACCATTATGCTAGCTGTTTTGGCAATATTAGACAGATTTCCAATTTTTATTGGATAATTTGGATTATTGCTAATATTTTAGCATTATGCTAGCTGTTTTGGCAATATTAGACAGATTTCCAGTTTTTATTGGATAATTTGGATTATTGCTAATATTTTAGCATTATGCTAGCTGTTTTGGCAAAATTAGACATTTTTCCAGTTTTTATAGGATCATTTGGATTATTGCTAATATTTTAGCATTATGTTTTGGCAAAATTAGACGTTTTTCCAGTTTTTTTGACTAATTATGCATTAAACTAATATTTTAGCGAGCTTTCGACTTCAGTATTTTCAGCTATCAGCTTTAGCGTTTTTAGCTAGCTATCGGTTTTAGCATTTTCACCTATCAGCACTGCATCTTCAGCTGCCACATTCAGCTTACAGCATTCACACTAGTATTATCGCAGGTTATAATATATATCTAGTTCAAAACTGCCTTTCAAAGTAAAATAATAAACTAGGTCATACATTCTGAATTCATTAACTTTTATGAACTTTAAGAGATTTGGGACTTTATCAAAGAAGGTAGAAAAGCGCTTTTCAAGTGTACACCATTTACTATTTATAATAATCAAGATTAGAAAACAAAGCATTAAAGACTTTTCCACCATAATGAAGTTTAGAAACTAAATAATTCTGATTTGAGATCTTTACACATACTTTTAAACCAGATGCAAAAGTAGACAATCCATTTCTACGCTCTTAAGACTCTACTAACATCGATTTTGATTAAATGTAAGAAATAAATATAATTGCATCATTTGGTTCTTGGCTTATAAAATGGGTTTCATATTGCAGGGGCATGCAGGAGACAGTTTTATCTCCCATCACTGAGTGTACTTGTTTGCCCATTCTGAACCATGGCAAGCTCCCAAAATCCACAAGGAAAGAGGCAGGGTTGTGTTCTGTTTGCTAAAGTAAACCTCATTACCAAGCTAATCAATAGCAGTAATTGGCAGAAAAAAACTTACTATCTCTGCCTTCATGTGTATATGATAGAAATGCTGCAAATCTAACAGATTAAAAACTAAAGCCTTTGCTAAGGATAAATGCAAGGACAATTTTGCAAAACTATATTTATCTAAAATTATTTTTTGTAGTACTTTTTATTAATTTTTTTCTCGCAAAAAGTCAATTTAGAGTGGATGTTTACATGTGTGATCAGTTTTGCCAATAGATGTGTTTTGGCAAAGATGCTACGTAGTAAAGGTTTTTAACCTGTTTAACCTGTGCTTCCCACCTGCAAGAAAAGACCATTAGTATTATTTTATTAATTTATTTTTTTAGGGAACAGAAAAACTATGTGCTCCACAAGTCAAAGAAAACCCCGTCTGTTTGGGCGATGCAAAGCCTGTTTGATCTTGGTTCAGATCTGACTCCTTCAGCCTGGAGACATGCAAGCGTTTTCCGTGTGCCAACCAAACAGGGCTCGGTCATGTTCTGGACCCCCACAAACCGGAGAAGAAATCTGTGAATTTTTATCAAAGCAAAGTATTGCTCTCCCTAGGCTATGAGAGACTCCGCTGTGGTACATTTTTTAAACATGACCACGGCTTAATTGCTGCATTGGTCTGACAATACTAATACTGTTCTGACCAAAGAAGACAATTTTTCCTGGATGAATCATTAGCGCACCAGTCTTTAAAAATACTCCCAGCACATCAGACCTTTTTTTTTTTTTGCCATTTAAATAAAGAGAGCTTTCAAATGTCCACATATTAGAAAAATAGAAACTCCTGTGCCTCCTGAATAAAGAAAATGGCTTTGTCTGGGACTAAAAGTTTTTTTTTGTTAGTTTGTCTTCTCTCCGATTGGACAGAAAAATAGCTTGAAAAACCGAATCTTTCAAACCCGTGCAGAAAAAATAGTTGTCAGAGAATTAGCTTCATACAACACTGGGGATTCGTCTGCTAACACATTAGGCTGGTAGGATGAGACTCTAAACCAAAATAACTCAGAATAGCTAATAATGTTGTGAAACACTACCAAATAAGAGTGCAGAAGAGATTTTCCATGACGAAGAAACTGCTGTCAAAAATAATAGTGTTTACTAAAAGCTGGGGATTGTGAACACTCCCAGCCACTAATCTGGAATAATTGCTTAAGGTGGATTTAGAGTCCATACTTAGTAAATAAATGTTCATTAAAAATACAAAAATATATTGGAAATTAAGAACTACAGTGCAAAAACTGAATTTCAAGAAAGTCTTTTTTTTTTTTTTTTTAGCTTTTTTTATTTATTTCTATGCTGCCTTTTTTGGAGTGTGGTAGCTCAAACTCTGGTCTGAGTTTTAAATTAAATTTCTTTAATTAAGGTTTTCATTAAAGTATTAAAAATGTTAAAAAAAATAACAAAATTAAAATATTTTTTTTCTAGAAATCAGGAGGATTTATTCTTTTAAATGTGCTTACTTTTGGGTTTTATATTGTGATATTAAAGGGGCTGTTTTTCCCTGCTTCCATTCTGTTTTTTTTTTATTTATTTTTTAAGTTTTGAATTCTTGACTTATTTCTAAGTGGCATGTTTTTGCAGTGTACCAGCTCAAAGTCTTTTTTTGATAACATTTCTAAATGCCCTTTTTAAAAAGTTTTTTATTAAGGTATGAAAATGCTTTCATAAATGACATTAACAAAATTAAAAGATATTTTTTTGTAGAAATCAGGAGGATTTTTTTCTTTTGCGTCCTCATTTTGGTTATATTGATACCAACTGGAATGTTTTTTCCTGCTTCCATTCTAAATTGTTATTTTTTTTTTTAATTGTTAGACAATATTGGTTGAAGTTGTTCCTATGGTTTAAATAATCTACTGGTGCCTGCTGTGGCGCGTCGCCTTCAGCTGTTTGTTTCACAGCGGGCGCAAAATCCTTCTAAAGAAAACTGTCCGGCGACGAAACATGTCAAGGTACATAAAAAAAAACCTCTTTACTGTCAAACAAAAGTGAAACCGCTTGCTTTAAATATCGATTAAAGCTGATTTTTCTGTGTTTCCATGTGACGAGATATAAATAGTCATGAGAACATCATGTAAAGAAGTGATCCATTTCAAACAGGAGAGGTAAATGCATGGTTAAACATTTCCTGGGATTGAGCTGGAGGGTGTCGAGCACAGAAGTCTGAACTGTACACCATGAAAGTACAATTTCCCCCTGGTGAAAAAACACCATCTGTCAGGATTACTTTTGAGCTCATCAAGAAAATGAAGACACTCCCAGTGCTTCACCCCCTTCCCGAGCCTCCTGCCCTAGCTTGCCATTTTGTTCAAACACTCCTCAGATCACTTGTTAAACCTGCATACCATTAGGCTATCTGACAGTTATTGTGGGATCCTTCTTTTTTTTTTTTTTAAATTCCATCGTGGAACTCAGTTTTGTAAACTTAAAGTACAAATTTAAGTTCAAAATTCTCTTTAAGTGTCTTATCCTTCCAAACTTTATTAGAAGCAGCTGTGTGGAAGCCTAAGCTTGAGCTCAAGAGATTCCACTTTTATATTTTTTAAAAGAAACACACATTTATATAGAGTGTAAAGTCCGAAGGGCACCACAGAAAAGGAGCGGCTCCTCATCAATCTGTGTTCATTGCCTCAAAATATCCCTTATGAATATGCACTAACTTGTTCTTTTTAAACACTGCCAAATATGAATGCATTCAAAACATCTAGTAGATTAGGATCCATCAGGATCCATCCCAACATGTTGTGCAGATTTCTCTGCAGAAGTTTCTTCCCAAAGTTTAAAGCTAAATCAAATGAGCATTATAAGATTACTCAGAAAAATGTGAAAGGATGAAAATACCGTTTTGGGGTTGTTTAGATTGAGGAATGAACATTATAATGCACTTAAAAGCTCCAAAAGTTTATTTTTCATGGTATGACCCCTTTAAAGCTTTAATGTTATGGAACTAAATACATTGATGTAGAGAAAATTGGGGGAAATAATGCTAAGGTTCCAAAAAACGTTCTAAACAAGATGCACACAAACCAATGATTCAATCTACCGTGAGAGAAGAGGTTTAGGAGGATGTAGGTGGGATTTAGGGTTTGTTTGCTCTGCCAGGCTAAATCTCACCATTGAAGGTTCTGGACTAAATAGGGCCCTTTGAGACTGGCGTGAGTAGAAACTGGCTGGCCAGCAGATGCTGTGTCCCGAGTACGGATATTACCAGTATGACTGCCATTTCCCTTGGCTTTTCATCTTCAACTCAAGGGACTGAAATAAGATTCCCTGGGGCAAAACGGGGTTGCAGGAGGAACAAGAGGATCAAGGCTGACTTTGGCCAGACATCATGATGGTCTGGGGAAGATGGGGGGAGAAGGGGAATTACATCTTCAGGCACAGAGTACTATAGTTTTGCCGACAATGCTTTAAAGTCGTTTTCTATTGTTCACAAAATGCACTTTACATGTCATTTTGCGTTTTCTAACACTCTTTTTTTTAATGATGGTGTTCCCATTCTTTTATTCTCTCCTGTACTTTGCCCACTTTTCTCCCTCGCTATCTGTGATTTTTACTGCACTTTTTAGAGCATATTAAGCCAGAAAGCTCCCGAGGTGCGCGGTCATCAGAGGAGAATGGTTCCCATTAACCAGCATCATCATTTCCTTCCTAAGCAGTATCTGTAAGCGCTTTATGGCTGAGCTTCTCCAGCTCACTTCTGGGAGGTTGGTTAGGAAACACCAAGAGCCTCTGGTTGAGTAACAGGTTATAAAAATCAAAGGATGTGGTTTGAATTGTTACTAGAAGAAATCACCAAAAAAAAAAAGGACACAATTCAGCATTTTGTGTGAAAGCTGTGAAGTTAACCGGCAGAAGGACATGATGTGCTCGGGATTCGGTGGCCTGATGTGTCAGCCACATGAAAATCCTTTACAGCAGTACTAGAACTGTAGTAAAAGCAAAAGACTAGTATTTTTCATTTAAAGCTGTAAATTTTCTGAATTCAATTCAAAGATTACTCTCCAGAACTCTCCTTTTTTCTTTCTTTAACCCTTTAACACCTGAGGCGTCAGCGGTGACGATTCTTCGCGAACCAGTAACTAACCAATTCAAACTCTTCAACATGTTCATCGGCGCAGGAAATAAAAAAAAACCTTGCCCTTTTCCTAAATTTAGAAAAATGCAGAGCAGATTGCATTTCCTCATGCAGGCGCGCCTGTGATTGTGTGCAGGGTGCCAGTAACTGTGTGCGAGCGCACCTGTGACTGTGTGCAGGCACACTCGTGACTGTGTGGTGTCAGTATGTGCAGGTTTGCCCAAGATTGTGTGCGGGCACGCCTGTGAGAGTGTGTTGACACGCCTGTGAGAGTGTGTGGACAGGCCTGTGAGAGCGTGTTGACACGCCTGTGAGATTGTGTGCGGGTGCGCCTGTGAGAGCGTGTGTGGGCGCACCTGTGAGAGTGTGTTGACACGCCTGTAAGAGTGTGCGGACACACCTGTGAGAGTGTGTTGACACGCCTGTAAGAGTGTGCGGACACACCTGTGAGAGTGTGTTGACACGCCTGTGAGAGTGTGTGGACAGGCCTGTGAGAGTGTGTTGACACGCCTGTGAGAGTGTGTGGACACACCTGTGAGAGTGTACGGACGCACATTTCAGAGTGTGCAGACGCGCCTGTAAGAGTGTGCGGGCACGCCTGTGTGTGTATGAGTAATGGAGGGGCTGCGTGTACTTGAGCTGCGATTCGCTCCAGGGGAAATTCTCACAGATACTTCAAATTTAAAATAAGTCAGGTTTTAGGTTTCAAATAAGTCAGCCATTCCAGGATCTGCAATGTTGCGATCGCAGCTATCAATGCAAATTCAAGCAAAGCCAAGATGTTCTCCTCACTTTGCAGCGTTACATTTTCCTTGCAACTTTACCGCAACTTTGACCAGTCTTTTGCGACAACAGTAATGGATGGCTCGTGCCGCCTTTTTCCTTCAGAATCTACTAGAGTGATGTTGATTGATTTACAGTGGAAAAGTTACAGTAAATCAAAGAACATAAACACTGAAGCTCCGGTGTTAAAGAGTAAGAGTCGGGCATAGAGTTTCCAACATTTGCACCAATTATAACTAAATTCTACTTATGAATGAAATATGCTTCATTAGAAAAGCAATCTAGACATTTAGCAGGGAGAACTTTGTTATAGACCTGTTTCATTTTTTCTTTTCCACCAAATAATTTCAGTTTCTTTGCAATGTGGACTCGATGGGAGGGTGTGCGAAATAACTACCTCCTTCACCAGCTCGGCTCACATCTTAAGCTCCTATTTTAGCCTCTAAGCAGAAACTGAAACTCTTTCTGTAGCCCTGCTCGACCAAATAAAGGCAGACATTCCAATAATATTGAAAAATAAAAGTTTTCGGATAAGCAGGAACGAGTATGATCCCATTTGTCTCAAGTTGAGCCAGGGAGACATCAAGTGAAAGAAAGCAAAGTAAAACTTTCTCATTGAGGAGGTGGGAATGTAATTATAGCTTCGACGAGACAGATGCAAACCTTTGCTTTATAATGAGACCATAATGAGATTATCTGTTGTACATAGCAGCGGTGCATTACCACACGGTGAGTAATCAGGTAATGAGGGCTTACAAGAATCAGCAGATTTCTTAATTGACTGCCTGCAGGGTGAGTCTCTGTGCAGGCTTTTCACATCTAAAAGACGCACATGTAAGTCAGTGCACTCAAGAATATCACTTTGACCAGTGATGAGAGTGACAAAGCCCTTGTTTTTTATCCACTAGTTGTGTTGCAATGGGATCTAAGCCCAGCAGTGAAGGGGACTGGCATCTGCTGGATTCACCCCACAGCACGTTAGATAGAAAGGACCACTGACGTTTTCCTTTTTTTTTTGCATATTTATTAACATTTTTTAATTCATGAAGTGTAGAAAGAAATGCAACTGACTTATACATCAAAGTATTCATCTTCTTCTCCTCAAAAATCAAAAATTCACGACGTCAAAGCCTTTTTTTGTCTTTCCCACGTGGGTGTCAGGGAACACTTTGAAGCTGAAAATACAAGCATCATTTAAATCTGTTTTATTCAAAGGGTGGATGCCACATGGAGTAACATGAGATGTCATGTTATTATCCTCCTCTGTGAATTTGTGGAAGTGTATTATAATAGTGAGAGCGAGAGCATCAACAAAAAAAAATGCATAATGTTTTTATCCTTCATGCTTGTCTATCCACAAGGACGTCCTGACACCTGCCAGTGAAATGAGGCATATGGTGCTTGACTGCCCACAGGTGTAGTATGAGCTCTGTCTTCTGATGTGTCTGCCTGCAGGACTCATCCCTTGCAGATAAAGGCTGCTTTCTTCTTCTGTTCACACCACATCTTTAGCATTTGTCACATTGGCTGGTGGAGGTCACTGTCCTCCCAGGGTCCATTTGCCAGTTTGTTTTTATGTGTGCATGTAAAGGGGTGTAAATCTTAAAATGGCCAATGAGCTTAAAAGTCTAGAGGGATTCCACTGCATTGATCTTTGCTCAAGGGTTGCTATGCTTTAATGCTGGTTGCTAGGTTAGCTGCAGGCTCAGATGTGTATCTCTGGTGTCCCAGTACTTGGAGCCCTGCAACAGTCCCACTTTCACTACAAAACCTTCCTGAGAAATAGAAGGATAGTTCCCAAAGGCAACAAGTAGACCTACTAGTACCCACATCTATGGGATGTTTGCGAGTGTACTTTTTTTAAGCTTTGAGGATAAGCCTTACTAGTTGTCCCATATTTTGGGGCAGTTGGAGTTCTTTGGTTATTTTTGCTTGAACCTATAGCTTCAAAGATATTGGGTAGAGTTGGAACTTTGGTTTTGGGCAAAAGTTGCACTCAAAACTAAGGTTAGGAGATTTCTTAGCATATGGACAGGCAAAGACATTGTATATATAGAAAACCCTGCCAATATCTTTGTAAAGTTAGAGGTAATCTGTCAGGAAGTGGTGGCAGAGGACCCAAACTGAGGAGAACGGGCAAGGTGGCAGAAAAGTAAAACATTTAACAAATAAAGTGAAACATGACAAAACTCATGGGAGCAACGAAAAGGTGGCATAACAGAACAGATGACTTGCCAAGGAAGAACTGAAAACTAGATACTTAAATAGACTGAGGGGAATTAACAGAAATGAGGGACAATTTAAAACAGAAATTGACCAAAACACATAATATAACTGACAAAAACCAAACCAACATCCATAATCCCCACAGTACCCCTCACCAGAAGAGTAGATCCCAGATGCCCAAAAATACCACAACTGGCAGGAGGGGGACATGGAGGAACAGAGAAAACAAACAAGTCCAGAACACAGTTTGGGTCTTGACAAGCCTGAAACGGATAACACTGAGGGACAATTCAGGACAGAACATGTCTAAAACCCATAACATAACTGAAAAAAACAAACATATTCAGTAGATTAATATTACTGACACATGAACGGTAGCATAAGTTTAACCAGCCGCTTTTCCAGGGATCTATACATTTTTCTACACTCCCCTTAAGCTTACATTGCTGGCCATCAACAGAGGTTGGCTGAAAAGCATAAAAGAACTTTATTTGACTACTGGATAAAGCAAATGTTTTGAATGAAACAGTGACATGAGGGTCTTAGGAAACAAAGTGACCCATGAATTTTAGCATTCTTCCCCTGTCCTCCTGAAAGCAGTGTCCGGATGCCAGCGCTCCGTAGACACCAATGAGAGATCATCAGTCTTATTTGTGTCCAGAAGTCTGAAAGAAGACTGTTAGCACTCTGTTATATTGAGTTTACATAGGAATTTAAAAAAAAAAATGGCTTAAGGAGTTATTTGTTTGACTTGTGTCCATGGTGCAGTAAATTTATTATGTGGAAAAAATGCAGAGTGCTGAAAGAGAAATGCCTCACCTGCTAGAAAAGTCAAGGATAAGTTTTCTTTAACTTCTTTTCATAGATGAGCAGGAAGCTACTGAAAGCATCAGTTTTATTATTATTATGATTGGAAATGCAGCAGAAATACATTTAGAGGTGGATAGCTCATTCCACCATTCTAGATCACAGAGTAGAGGAGTTTATCTAGTGACTATTTTCTACTTGGTGAAGGGGCCACCAGGTACCAATATTTGGCAGAGCACCTGAATAAAACACCTTACTACTGAAGGGTTTTTATGTTACACTTTTCTATCTTGATATTAACAAATTGATGAATGCATTGTTACATGAACCTACATGGAGCTCCAGACCAGTTAAAACAGTTATAGAAAGTATTAAGGACCTAATCAGTACTTTCCCACTGAAAAACAAAGCTATTCCTCACTGGCAGGAGCAGGAACATGGACAATGACCACTCAAGACCTAGATTTGGTGAAGACAACAATTTCAGGGATTAAAGACCATAGGGAGGGGTTCTTCTGTCCTGGCAAACAGAGGTTTAAAGCTACCAATGATCCACCTTAAGGACTATATTTTTGGAGTCCATTTTACAAGTTTTTTTCTAATGCTACTTTCACACTAGACGCAGAAGCCTCGCGGCATCCGCTTTCTTCTGCAATTCACACCACAAGTGCATTTTTCCGGCGCTTCTGCCAGAGCTTTTTTTTGTTTTTGTCATCATGGGTAAGTTAATTACATCAAAATATAACCCCAAGTTGTAGTATAACGACAGTATGCCTTCTATTGTGAAAAATCAGTTATATTATGGAAAAAAAACAGATTTTTTTCATGTATCTTGATGTAACTACCTGCTAGAATTGATCACTTGCGGCTCGCGCACAAAATAGACCAGACGCCAAAACGATCTGCTGCTTGGTCCGCGCAGACCGCAGAGGACCGCGACGCTCCACACCACAGGTTAACAAGGGCGCCGAATGGAAGCGTCCTCTGTTCCGCGCTGCTTCGCGGCGCTCCCGCGTCCAGTGTGAATCAGGCGTTACATGCCGGAAATCCAGAGTACTATATATGAAGCTGACCCAACGGTTTATTTATAGGAATAAATCCCAACTGAATTTTTTTGTCACTTTAAGGCTCTGATTCAGATGTGAGCATCCACAGGAAGCCTGTCCAAAGATCTGAAGAAGTGAAAAGACTTCTTTATTCCCTTTGGTTGATTTAAAAACAAGATGAGAAACTGCACTTTTTAAGCAAAAGCCCTTCAATTGATATTCATCTTTTTTTTCCTTTGGTCTGGCTAATCTAGATTTGGGAATGATGCTGAATAAGGCAAAATGAATTTATAAATCAATAGATGCAATCTAAATCGCCCATAAAACGTGACTAAAATACTGTCATCATTTGTCTCACGAAGTCTTGATTGTGAGCATTAATAGGTTCTAGTTTAAGGTTAAAAGCAAAAAAAACCCACAGAAACCCTGGAAGAGCATAAGAAATTCACTCAAGCAAAATCTTTACCAAGATTAAAGATGGTAATCTTTCTGCTACAAGGTGAAATAACAAACATCTATAGCAGCTCAAATTGACCCAGTAATTTAATTTATGGCTAGATAACAAGAGTAATGAAAAATGTTCATTATTTTTATATTATTCATAGATAAAGAGGATGCAAACAAAACAGGAGCCTTAATCAGCTAATGCTGAATTATATAAACGTAATCAAGGTTATTATGCTTTTCTGGAATATAAAATAGAAACTTGAAAAAACAGCAAGCATTGAAACAGTTTTCTATTCGCAATAAAATAAGCAAATTGATGTTCAATGGTTTTGGAAGCCTGAGCTGCTTCTGTTTATGTATCGAGGATGATTGACACTTGTCAGTTTCTTATCTGACCTTTTAAAATAATAAAAAATAAACACAACTCTTTAGATTATACATTCAGGACTAATTTCGTTCGGTCGCTCTAATGTCTGACATTATTTTATCATCACTCCATGTTTAAAGCTGCCTAATTAATGATGACTTCAAAGTGGAACTTGATGTGAAAGTCCTTTGGAGCGTTCAAACGGTTCAAACAGTTCAGTGTTTGTACCAACAACCTTTGTTGCAATACAATGGACTTGCTGTGAGCCTTTGTGTTGTGTTGCGTGTATCAACTGGAGTCCAGATAGCAAAGCTGGCACAGATACCATGTTTTTTTCATCTAATTTTTACCTGAAAAAGCTGTCACTGGCATAATCATTAATTTGATTGACAGTTCTGTTCCAGAGAATAAATGTCGTCTGAATATTCACAAATGTATCGCTTAAGTGGAAACGGAACAAATGATATGGAAAGAGGTCAATGTTTCACGTTTTTATAGCTAATCGGGAAGGCATGTGTCTGCGTTCATGTGTGCATCATGAGCTGCATAAATCTTTTGTTGTGTGCATGCTCACATTTATGTGTCTGCCTTTGTGGATGGTGAAAACTGTGTCAGAGGTCACCTCTGGTAATGAAAGATCGCCATGAGGCAGAGCCAGCGGCCTTGTGAAAAATCCAGACTCATGAGCTCCTTTACAACCCCCCACCCCCTCCATCCGCCCGCCATCAACCGCTTAGCGGGGAGTGTTGCCACAAGGTCAAGGCAGCCGCGTGAGTTCAAAGAGAAGGAAACAGATAGAATGAGTGAGAAAAGAATCAAGGGACTGACCTCCAACGACCATCTACAGCAAAGCTTTGGATTTCCTAAATTAAACCTCCGTCGTGTGTTGTTCTGACAGTTGTGAACAGCAGGCAGTGCAGAGCCACACTGGAATAGGGGCTTTACAGCTCAGGACGGCACATTTGTACACGCTGCTGGAAGGTTAAAGAGTCGAATAGTTGCCTTGAAAATTCACACAAATTCAATCAAATTGATCAAACATCCTTTCTTTGTTGTTAACTCAAGATCAGACATGTACTTGCTATGTCAGAGTCTTTACTGTTTGATTGACTACAGACAACATGTAAAAATACATTATCGAACAAGTAGGCTCCAGCAGCCATCAGGACCCAGCAAGAACAAAAGATAAACAAAGGAGCATTAAAAAAAAACTAAACTAAATTTAATTAAAAGTTCTTAAATATTTAGTTTCCGTGAGTTTTGCATTTCATTTACTCTTCTTCAAAGGGTGACACAACAGGAAAGTTGGAGGCTGACTCCGCTCTCAACCCAGATTTGAAAAATCCAAAAAAGGGGGCGGGGCTAAGGGAAGCTAACCTGCATCTTCGATAATGGAAAGTGATGCAGAGCAAAGTAATGCCAGCTTCACCTATTAACTGTATGTTGTGATATAGTGTGATATGTATATAGTGATAATAATATATGTAGATGGTTTCACCACAGAACTTTCTGTGGAGGTTTTTCTATGGATCTGATGCCTGATGGAGGGGCTGCAGGATGAGGGTTACCAAACAAATCAACGATGCAGTGACGGAGGATACACATTTTGGCTGGAGATGCGCATCTTGGCACAACACCCGGAACAGCTGAGCGTTAGGCAGGTCCGAAGGGGACTCGTGTCTCAGTGGTAAAATTACGCTAGCATCATAGCTAATAAAAGCTAACATATTAAACAAAAAATCCAGAGTATTCATTGCAAATCCATCACCAGGATAAACCAGGTTCTCTGTAAACCAGGTTCTCTGTATTTGATGCCAGTTGCACTCAAACACTGATTTCTAACTGAAAGTTTGGACAGAATTCTTTTGGGCGGGGCTTTTATATCGGAGCTGCAGAGCATTATGACGTGAAACTCCAGAAACGACGTGGGACTCACACTAGTTGACCAATCACAAAATTCAACTGCAATACCTCGTTTCAACCTGTAGGGGGCAGCACACGGACGGGTTTTGACTGTATTTTCAAGAATTAAACAGACTTAAAACTATGTGACTGGATAGCTCTGATATTTCTTACTTTTTTTCTTGCTACGCTAATGTTAGCGTCAGCTTGTGAGGAGCTGTGAGCTAACGGGAGAGAGTGTAAAAAAGGGCTGATGGGAAATTAGCAGAGCTAATTTCTGTAGAAAATATGTAATAAAAAGCAACACAGGCTTTGTTTTTTTTTTTACTAAAAACTTCCTAATCATAATTATTGACCACTGGGAGCAATTTTACAAGAGAAAACAAACATCGTTGGAGTGGGACTTTAAGCTGTTTGTCTTTTTTCTTTATTTGTATGACTGTAAATGTTTGTGCATGACTCTGTGATATGAAGCGTCTGCTTTGTCATTCTGCCGTGTGGTGCCTCGGAAAAGAGAAAATCTTATCAGTTGAAAACATAGAGGACTGTGGGAAAGCAGTTTGTGTGTTTCCTTTGCATAGGCATGAGGATTTAATCTGTGAGCCAACCCTGGCAGTGAGCTAAGCAAGCAAACCAAAAGAAAATCAGAGGAGATGAAGAAAGGACAGTCGTCTCTCTAGCTTGTTTTATTCAATTATTTGTTTTAATTGTCTTTAATGCACTGTTTATTATTCTAATTTACCATCATTCTCTCCGTGTCTTCTCACTGTTTTCTATCAATTCATCCTCTTGGCTAAAAGCTTGGATCCACCTCTTCCTCGTTCTGGCCAGGCTTGTTAGAGGCAGCTGTTGTTGCTTCTTGGCCAGCGGAAAACGAAAGTTCCTCCACACACACTCAAGCTACCCATCTGGAGAGGCATTAGTGGCAAAGATCACTTGTGCACCAATTCTCACACACTTAGCCAACACAGATGTCAACAAGGTTTTCAAACTGTTCATTTCATATTGCATGTTAGATAATAAGATGTACAAAAAGCCATTTCCTCTTCCTCAGTGACCCCGTTTACAGCACGGTTGAATAGGAAATAGAAGCTAGTGGAACCTCTTTTATACCAGTCCAGATGCCAAACACACTTTTGTGCATGCCGACATTTTTTTTTTTTTTTTTTTTTTTGGTGTCACTGTTTGTTGCTTATTATAAAACACTTCACAAATGGGGATCAGAGTTGAACTTCCCTGATGGAGAACATGTGTCACTAAACATTGTCGCAATGGGAGAGGAATCTCAATGTGCCACTGCTGGCCGGCCTTGAAGTTGTCTCAAGTGATTGATTCCATCTGTCCCGATATGAACGATGAAGGATGCTCTTCCTCCTCGCGCTTTGAGCCAAACCGTTTTCATCTTCCAGCCATGTCTTTCAACCTCTAACCCGTTTTTTTTTTTTTGTCTTGCTCGATTTTCCCTCAGTTTTAGGGATTTACGCACAATCCTAATTATAAAGCACAGGTTGACTTCTTATATTATCCGTCAAATCACACCTATGTGAAATGTTGGCATTGGTCACTATTAGTCAAGTTACTTCAGAATAATCCTTAACTTCTATTACTAACAAGCACATATTAAAAATGAATAAAAAAATTCTTATTGCAGCCACTCTGAACCTCAAGGTCACGAACAGTAGATTAAATGTTTCTAGTATTGCTGTCTTCAACACAAGGTTAAAAAAAATGTGATTCCAGGAAGTGGGACCACTTCTGCCGTTTTACAGCTCTACATCTCTAAGATACTCTGGTTCCTGCAGGGACCACTTTGTCCTTCACCTTCTGAATCTTTTCCATCTTTGATACAAGATTTTTTCTTTTTTTTCAGATACTCATTTTCTTACATTCATTTAGCACTACAGCTTTCCTGTCCATCACTTAAATGGTCTGTTGATACATCAACATTCTGTCCGTTTGAATCCTAAAGTCCCACAGGAGAAGTTATTTTCTACCACCACGGGGTGGCTTCCCTGCTTGACTTTGGGGCTGTAGATATGACCACACCATAGATGTTTTTTGTAGAAGTTTAAGAATGTGGATGATTTTATTTAGCAATCAAACATGTAACAGATACCTTAAATAGCAAAAAAGCAAAATAATGTGATGTTAAATCTTCACAAAGGCATGATCTTAAGGTCAAAGGTCAGACTTAGGCGTCTAAGTTTGTTTTTATTGCAATTGTTTCATCCTAATTCTTAGAAATCTGAAGTCTTTTAAAGGGTAACGCTATAGGACAGCTGGAGGCTGACTGCACTGACTGTCAGCCAGATTTAAAAATGCAAAAAAAAAAAAAAAAAAAAAAAAAAGATTGACAGTGAGGTTAGCTTGAGCTAATAAAGTCACTGCGTCTTCAAAATGAAGAGGGATAGAGAGCAAAGTGATGCAAGCACAACTGTCTATCCACCTCATGGTCCAGACTGAAGGAGACCCGTGTCTGAGTGGTGAAATATCGCTAGCATAATAATTAAGCTAATTAAGGCTAACATATTAAACAAAGAATCCTAAATGAAACATTCGTTGCAAATCCATCGTCAGGACAGTTTGCTGGATTCAGTGCCAATCCCACTAAACCACTATTGCCCAACTATCAACTCCAGTAGATTTTTGACAACCGATGCGATACACCTACGAGCTATGCTAAAGCTAACACCATAACGACCAACTGTTACAGAATCAATGATGGGCGGAGCTTTTATACTGGAGCTGCAGAGCATGACAGCATGAAACTTCTAGAATGATGTGGGAGTTACACTAGTTGACTAATCACAAAATCCATTTGTAATACATTGTTTCAACCTGTAGGGGGCAATACACATATGGTTTAAGACAATGATTTCAGAAAAAAAGTTTATTTAAATTTTCAAAAACGTGGCAAGGACCAAGAGACCGCATTTTTACAGTCCCATTTATAGAGGTCAACAGACAAAAAAAGTTGATTTACTGTTTGGTTTCCCTTTAAATATCTTGTGGAAGACACAGTGAATGATTGTACATATTCTTCAACATAAAAATAAAAAATATGCTGTTAGTAATTATTGTCATAGAATTAAAAAAAACACAATTTTACAAAATACAGGCCACAGTCCATAATTGTTATAACTTTATTATATTGTGTTTTCAATGAATCTGGATATTTCTTAATGGAAGTTTTTAATGAAAATGACAAAAAAAAAATGGCAGTAATTTCATCTGTCTTAATTGGTCGGTCGAGCCTGTTGGTTTGTCTGTAGAAAAATTCCATTAGTGTTGAATTGGCAAATTCAAATCTTTTTTTTCTGACATCTTCCTGATGAGATGCAGGCCATTTCCATTTAAACAAAAACAGCAGTCTAATTTGGGATGAATAATGTCTTTGTCCATTGTCTCCTACAACAACAACAAAAAATAACACTGGCGCAAGACAAAACACTTCCCTCTCCAGAGCCATGCCTATGATGCTTATAAACCCAAGAGTAGACTGAGGGATGGGTTATACATTTTATTAAAGACATTTTTTCAATACTTTCTGGTTAGAAAAGTACGCTAAACATCTTTCTAAGAATATCAACAAACACTTATTTCCTATTTGAAATAATGATTGGATCATTTCATTTAATATATCCCTCGAGTGCAAGAAATCTTGCAGTCAAGATAAGTCATAAAACTGCCACAATAGTTTAAAGCGAGGTTGTAACAGGGAGAAGATGAAATTTAGAGTAAAACACTGTGAGCCAGTTTGTACACATTAATGCAGAAGAACCCAGACAAGCTTATATTTAGAAAACCCCGATGTCGAAAGTAATCTGCAGATGCAAGAGGGATCAAATGGAAAATTTTGCAACAAAATCTCATCTCAGTACTTATAAGTTTGGAAGATAGTTATTAATTGTCTGTTATAATTAACACGTAGTGTAGGTGTAAGTCTTTTTTTTTTGCTATGAGTGCAGTGTTGACTACTGCAGGTAAGAGTTCAAAGAACATTTTTTTGTGCAATCAATTATTTTTCTGTCTTTGAACAAATGTAAATAAAAAAATATAAATATATATATATATATATATATATATATATATTTGCTTTCTGTATCTTGGGGAACTGTTGATGCTTTGCTCTGAAAATCCTTGCTTGGACTCTATCATTTAGTTTGTGGATTCAAACATTAGAACAGGAGCGCTTCTCATTTAGGATAATGTTTTGCCCCTCTAAGCCTTAGTCACAACTGCCCTTACTCGTGGATATGGGCCGTCAAGAAATGGACAAACTCGTATGGAAATATTAAGGTCGTAGACCGCTTTGTGAGCCAAAATGTTCATGCACTTCCATTCTATGGACGTAGCGAACATTTAAACAACACATAAGAGTAAGTAATAGTGGTCGACCGATAAAAATATCAATTTCAATCATTATCAGTTTGGTATCTGACTTTATTTTTAATCTGATATAGCCAATATTAAACTGGTTGTTTTTGGTATTGTCCCGCCCACTGCACCATTTGATTGGTTAACAACTCACAGGCAGAGCCAATCAGAAACTGTTTGCGATGATGTCAGCGGAGAAGAAAGTTTTCTCTGTGGTGAATGTTGAACTGAAGAAGTCCTGTTTGCTCAATATTTTCTCCAGAAACAACCGATTTTATATACAAACCAAAACTTTGGTTAAAAAATTTATCTTTTGCAAGTTAAAAGCATGTTTTATATTATGTTGTACAACGGTAACTAGCTGTCCAGAGCTGCACTGAGATGATCCTGTTTGGTAAAGATAATCTTATATTTTGAAAAAAAGTTATTTGAGCTTCTGACAAACAAAAAAAATCGTATTTTGAGAAATGTTCTTTTTATATTTTTGCTTTCGTTCATGCCAAATGATAGACATAATTTATATTTATTATTATTAAAAAAGAAGGTCATGAATGAAATCCAAATGTCTTAAAGGCTAAAGTCAGACTATGTGTCTCCTTCTAGGTTTTGATCAATAGAAAACGGCTCTTTTACTGTTAAAAGTTGCCGACTTCTGGTATAGAGGAACACGAGAGAAAAGGCGACTGTTCCATGTGGATCTATTTGTACACTTGAATAGTAGCTCGCATGTTTCTGAACATTATAAATCTCACTTGAAGCCAAACCCATCCAACTCAAAGAGCTATTCTTATGCTTCAACTGATGTGCATATGAACTTCTTCTGTCTGGAACGGGCAAAGCCATACATCATCATTTTGATGTGTGAAAAGCCTTGCAAACATCAATGGTGATTACATGGTGATGATTCCCTTCATTTGCATTTTTATGAGTCCAAATGACTCAGAGAAATATTAACTCGGTTACACTTTGTAGAGTATTTATCTCAGTTTCTGTCTTTTGATTTTTGTTTTCGTCTTTTCTAGCACATGGAGGCGTCCCTATTGAAAGGAAGCCACAAGAGAGACAGCCAGAAGGCGGCATCTCAGAAGAGAACCCCTCAAAGCCCCCGCCAGTGAGGGTGATAGGGGGCTCGCCATCTGCCTTCTGGCTTCAGTCTTGCAGCCTCGCACTGCTTTCCGCTGGACTTGGCCTGCAGTGGATTCTCTTGTGAAGACGGCTCTGTCTGTGTGCCTCCACGCTCCCCCAACCCGTGCACGGAACTCAAGTCGTAAACATGTCACTATTTTATTTCTCACTTCTGTCATCAGCCGACGCCGATGGATGCGAAAGGAGGCAAGAGAGAGAACCGTCAAATGAGGCGCCATGTGGACAGCATTAGGAACCTGCAGATAGGTGGCCTACATCGACAGCATCATCAACGGGGCTGTTTGCACAAGCTGATTGCATGCTTGCTCATCTACAAAGAATTATACTTACCGCTTCCAAAACGCTGTTCGGAGCTAGACTTGTATGCAAAGGAGCTCCTCGATCAACTCACCCACACACCTTTTGTGATTTAGGAGGTAAAATTCTTAAGAACATTTGCAGAATTTACACACAAACATGCTGCAAAATAATAGAACAAATGTCTTCTTTTTTTTTTTTTTTTTTTTTTAACTGCTGGTTTTTATGTAAGCTACAAACCTCATCACAGCATTACACCATTTGCCAGCCAGGTATTAGAATTCAGATCATTTTAATGCTAAACTCATTCCTTTTTTTAGGGATTAAGGAATCCATGATAGACTGGTCGATCAATCCCAGGTGCCTGTCCCAGAACAGCAGATTTGATATGCTCTAATGGCTGTGTACCGTCACAAGGATTAGAATGTAATGAGTTCACAGATTCGGCACAGGCTCGACTGTGGGTCTAAAAATACTGTGCAGATAAATGAGTTGTGTGTTACTGTATGAAAGTCATGTATATATGTGGAAAGATTTAATGGAATGTATGAGGGAAAAAAAAAAAAAAACTGCTCTTAACTGGTTAAGCTATTTGAATTTTTTGTTTTACATAGCTAATAAGCAGGCTCAACTTCACACTGCTCATCGGTCTGTACAAATAGTCAGAAATAAAGCAAGGAGATGCAACGCTTTCCACCTAAAGTCAGTAAACGAATGGATGGTTTTGGAAATGTTACAGAAGAGTTTGCACATTGTGTTTTATGTTTGTCGTGCTTCCTGTTATGTGTTTGTTTGTTGAATTGCACATGGCTACCACTTATAAGTTACCAAATTAAAAATCAGAGCCCTCCAAAGTACATTTACTGCAGTTTTTCCATAGTTTCTAACTTTCCGGCATGATACTCTATTTACCTTGTCAGTGGTTTTCACAAGACGAGACAGAGCAGCAGATGCAAATAAACTGTCGTTCAAAAAGTTTTGTTGAACTGTTCCAGTGGCTGTCACTTTTTCCGTTTTAGTCCATTATTTCATCCTTTATTGTATAAGTTTTTCTGGAAATTTCAGTTTTTTAAAACTATGTTGCATGGAAATGAGACTTCTGCCTATAGAACTCCATTGTTAACATGATTCTGTTTTTCATTTTAATGCTTTCGATAATCTTCTGACCTAAAATAAATTGCATGGACGGTAACAACAAACCCTGAAAAAGTTAACCGCCTCAAATAAATTAAAATGACCTGCTTGGTTAATTCTGTCTTAGGCATTAAAAAAAAAAAAAATTTGGACATTAAATGTATTTGAAGTACATCACCACATGGTTATGCTTTGCAGACAATTCCTCCCAAAATGATCAAATCATTGAATCCTCATCATCTTCACTTATACATCTTTGTATGTGTAAAAATGCACATAATTTATGTCATTTGTTACAGAATTTTCTTCTGATTTTGTGTCTTTTGTTTCAGAACGATACAGTGTAGCTCTATTAAAAGTGCCCTGCACTGTTTTTGTGTCTTTTTATGAATCAAATGAGTATAAATAACTGCATCACTCGCCAATGACACACATATACAGTCCTATACAGCAGTGGCCCCCAACCACCGGGCCGTGGACCGGCACCAAAAAAAAAAAAGAATTAATAAACTTAAAATATTTCCTTTTCGTTTAAACTCTGATCCTGAAGGAAGTTTTATTTTGAAAAACTTCCACATTCTGTTCACAACATCCGTCCAGGTCATGTGACCTACAGCAGATACCTACATGGCTAATTGGATTGCTAAGCTAGTTGCTCGATGCTAAATACAAAAAACAAACAATAAAACATATATCGAAAGTTTCCTTCAGGAGAAACTAAGCCAGTGAGGAAGCCAAAGAAGAGCTTTTGACTTCAGAGAATAATATAAATGCGAAAACAAAATCATACAAATAAAAAACTTTATTTCATTGAATCTTTATTATCTGCATAAAAAATATCTTCTGATATTTTTAGAATTTTTTAAACCAAATTTCATGTAGTGGCATTTTCTTTTGAAAATAGACTTGAGCTTATAAATGCCAACTTCGGACAGGTCCACAAAAACATTGTTCAATTTAAACCGGTCTGTGGCCTGAAAAAGGTTGGGGACCACAGCTATACCAGTGAAGAAAATGCTGCTCAAGCCTGCAGAGTGGTTGACATGTCCATCGCTCCCATATTGTGTTTGTTAGGGTGTGACATCTGTTTGTTCATGTTATGTAACGTTTTAGTTTAGCTGCAGTCATCTCCCAACTCATCTGCTAATAACTGAAAGCACAAACAGCATGTGAATGTTTTCATTTGTTCCAAGCTGTCAAAATTCACATTTCAGAATTAACTTCAGTTTTTTTTTCTCTCCGATTGTCTTTTAATCTATTTTTAAATGGTCTTTTAATTAAGATTATGTTGTTTTTAGCCACCATTGACTGTACATTAGAACTGGACTGAGCAAGTGAGACATCCCATAGAAAATGTCTTGCGTCTGGTTCCAACCAAATGAAGCCAATTCGGTTTGAACTTTTGTCCGCCACCATTTTAGAAGCTCAATGAGCTGTGATTGGTTCGTGTTGGTCTGAGTCCACATTTCTATTGCAACCACTCTCTCCAATCACTAGTAAACATGTTAGAAGGCCACACCCCTTCCATTGAAAGCAGGGTGAGGAGAATCTGTCAATCAGTAGAAAACGGCTCAACGTGAGGCCCCCTACTTTTATTGAGGCATCTGATTGGTCACTTGAATAATTTGCACTTAAAAGAGTGAAACATTGTATCACTTAACAAAAGTTCTGTAATGTGTAACATTTAAAATAATTAGTTTATAGCTTAAAAGTAACCAGTGCATTTTTTTTTTTTCGTCTGTGTGTTATGTCAAACTGTGTCAATGTTGTTTTTGTACCAGAAAATTGAAAAGAAAACAAAAAAAAGTGAGTTTGAAAAATAAAAGATTAGTTTTCAACAAGTTAACATTATGAGGTGATGGCTTACTCAACTTAAAAAAATAATTTGATAACAAAACAATATTTTTAAATGTAAACGTTACAAAACTTCACTTGTTACAGAGTGCACTATAGTTAAAATATAATTTTAGAAAAATAGAAATGCCATAAATTTGTTAAAAAAGATGTATCAGAGCAAGAACACTTTTTTCTGATCAACATAATGACTGAGTATTAGTTGTTTATTTCTCAATAGAAGTCTATAGCGTCTCAGCTTTTTGGTCCAACAGGTACTTCCTATTTGGAATGTGGGGGAGGAACAGTCACTCAGTCCAATTTTCATATACAGTCAATGATTTACCCGCTCCCTCACTAGCTGACGGCGCCTCACACCCCCAACCTAATGTTAGCGGTTAAGCAAAAATTGCAGTAATATTGGAGATATCCAGCTGTACAGTTTTGAGCCAGATGTCAGTAAAATAAATTCGTCCAAGCTTCTATTTGCCTACGGTGGAGAAGTGCAGGGAGCTTGTGGCCTGCTGCTGTAGCCTCAACATAACACCAGCAAACTTTTTCAAACTCCATTTTTTGTCTGCTCCTGGTTCAAAAGGATTTAAATAAAAAAATACTAAAAAATCCACCACTATCAGAAACTATCTTTATAACATGGTAAAAACACCAAAAACACAATTTTTATTTATTTGTGTGTCTTTAAATGATCATAAAGACTTCTAAAGGCGATGGAATTGTAATATTTAGGCTAAAACTGTTTAGTGTAAATACTGATCTTACCTACACAGTCACAGATAAGAAGAACTGTCTCAAACTAACCTGCTGTGGGGAGGTTTTTGTTACATGTATCTGTCACTGCTTTTGAAGTGTGTTCACCTTATCAAAGGCTGGTTTGTGTGTGTGGAACACCACACCTCCAGTCTCTAATGACTTCAATTGTGCTATTAAGTTTGGAAGGAGATACTGCAGATACATTTTTAGCCAAATGGGGGAAGAAAACTTCATTACAGCCAATGCTGATGCTAATTTTGTCCCCCTTGTTAAATTATGCAGGTGTTTATCAATAATTGAATTTGCCTGTGCTTTGGAGAAATGTGACACTGTTCTGAAGAGTGGAGTGTGGGGGACGTGATTTGATTAATTCTGGTGTTGTTTAATGTTTATTCAAACTGAAAGGTTAGATCGGGATAAAACATTTTCTTCTGCAATGTCACTTCTGACATTGCTGGCTTTATTAAAACATATTTTCAAGCTCTTCTCCACTTTCAATAAAATGACTACAACTTAGAAAAGAAAAAGCAGCTTTGGAGGATTAACAAAAACACATATTTATATCTTAACTCATGATTAGTAAAAAAAAAAAAAAAAAAAAAAGAGTGGTTTTCAAAGTTTTATAAAAAATGATTAGATTTTTAATTTTTTTTTTTTTAATATTTTAAGAAATGAAATAATAATCTGTTTAAATAATCTAGCAGGGTTGCAAAAATATTTTTAGAGAATGATTCATTCATTTAGAACCTAATCTGATTAAATAGATCTGTCGTTTTAGTTTAGTTTAATTTTATTTTGTTTTCATAGAACACAAAAAGACTCTCATAATACTCCTTAGTGAAAATGAAAATGAACAAAAAGAAGAAAACTTGTCTTTGCACCAATCAATCAATCAATCAATCAATCAATCAATCAATCAATCAATCAGATCTATCTCTTTGTCTTTTAACAATATTATGTCAACTGGCTGACAAAAAGCCACAAAAGTAGACAAATAAAAAAAAGAAACAAGAAAGAGACAAACAGTAAGAACAAAACAACAACAATAATAATAATAACATATAAATAACTAACATACAATAAACCAAATTAAGCAAGTACCTTAGATTTTTTTAATTTTACCCGTTCCCAATGGCCTTATGATTCATATAACGAGAGCATTTGTTTTTTTCACAGTTTTTTTAAATGTAACAATTGAACTAGACTCTTTTTTTTTATTTTTCAAGATTATTCCATTATCTAATACCCTGCACCGAAACACTTTTCTCCTTCATTTTTGTTCTAAATTTGTCTGTTTTGAAAATGTCATGCCCTTTTAGGCTATACTTGCTCATTTTCTTCTCTAAACTCTGCAACACACCATACAATAATTAAGAAATTCACAAGAACACACAATTCTCTGACATAGTCCAAAGCAACAGTCATTAATGCTATTTAAAAATCCCAGTGCAAACACAAAGCCTTATCTCCAGGCCGCGCTGACTTCTGCTTTCACAAAGTCTGTTTTCAAAAGCCTGGTTACTATTTAGTTATATCAGTGCCGCTGGGTAATGTGATTTTAATTTAAGAGTTCAAAAAACAGGAGCACTTTTTTTTATGCTAAATAAGATGCATTCAAGGCAAGAAGAGAAATTCAAAGGTCATTTATGCATTTTTTAACAAGACAATGCAAATGAACTGTTGCTTTAATTAAGAAGGCTGTGTAATTAAGAAGGTTACGCTGTTGGAAACGGTGTTAGGCTGGCCATTTTAGATCCCTGACAATGTGGTTTATGAAGGATTTTGAATTCTACTCATTTTTTATCATTTTATATTTACTAACTTATTTGTTTTTCTCAATGTTTTTTTTTGCTTGTTTTTTTTTGTGGTTATTTATACATTAACTTACCCCTTAAAAATATGTATGAGTTTCAAATCACCACATCAGTTGAAGCTATAAAATATGTAGTCACTTCATGGTAAAGGTGTCATGATGAAAGTGAAACTGCTCTATCAAGATGTTCCGACAAAGACAGCAATGCACAAGCAGCTTAGAAGGTAGAGTAGCTGACTTCTGATTGGAAGGTTGCAGGTTCAGTTCTGACTTTATATATATGGTTATGTCAAAATGTCTTTAGGCAGTACACTAAACTCGACTCTTAGTAGTCTGGATGGCTCCTTGCATGACCACAATCAAGCTATGTACACACTGGGCGTTTGACTCACGTTAAAGAATGCACTAAACGCAGGTTCTTGTGTGTTTACTCATGGTGTTTATGAGCTCATCTTATACAGTTTTTCTTTTACAGTTGTATGAGGCTTGGTACAAAATACTCAAAGGGACCAAATCTTGTAATTTTGGCATGAGATGGAAATGGTTCGGTTCATTGCTAGCTGCCTTGCAAAGGTGGAAATAGATTACCATCATGTCAGGGGAGTGGCCTCGGTTTATCTTTATCAGAAGAGCAAACGCAGACGTCCTCAGGCTCATGGTGTCTGGTTCACCAGATAAGTCAAATCCATTAGACACTACCAAATTCAAGTCCCTGATCAACCAAAATTCAGCCAAGTTTACCTTGAATTTCAATGGCCACACCTTCCAAAAAGCTAGGAACTTTTTTGAAACCTTACTGTTGTATTTGAATGAAAACTGAACTAATGGGGGAAGGGGGAGCTGTCATTCCTCCTATATCATTATAAATAGGCGATAGCTGCGTTTTCATAGTAACGTAAACACGGCATTCACAATATTCTGACCAGATCAGACTCATTTGGATCCAAATTTCCTTCCGATTAAGATAGATGGGTTATGTTGATTTGATCGTGGTGCATGTAAACAATTTATTCCGATTGTGGATCATAACTGCGCTGGCTTTTATTTAATGCGTAGATGGTGTGAAGCTCCAGAGGAGGCTTTGGAGCATTTGGTACATGCAGCTAATGTCAATAACAAACTCACCCGTGAGTTCAGAGACTAATGAGGGATGAAGACATTGCTAAATAGGTAAACTCTTTTAGAGACTATACTGCTCACAAAAATGCAGCGGAGGGCCTCGTTAATCAATTTCAGCTGTATTGGTGTTGATGGAATTAACAACAGGTGCACTTCAGTGGCAACAATTAGAAAACCCTCCAAACAGGACTGGTGTTACATGTGGAGGTCATTTCAAGTTTCTCCCTCTTGATCTTTTTTGGCTGGTTTTCCACTCGTGCTGATTTTATCTTGTGTAATTCTCTCTACTGGCAGTATGAGGAGATTCCTTAACGCTACAGAAGTTGCACAGGTTGTCCAACTTCTCCAGGATGGCACATCCACACGTGCTGCAGCAAGAAGGCTTAATGTGTCTCCCAGCACAATCTCCAGAACATGGAGGAGATTTCAGGAGACTGGTGGTTATTCTGGGAGAGCTGGACAGGGCCGTAGAAGGTCCTCAACCCCTCAGCAGGACCCATACCTGCTCCTTTGTGCAAGGAGGAACAGGCTGAGCACTGCTCGTGCCCTACAGAATGACCTCCAGAGGGCCACTGGTGTGAATGTCTCTACCCAAAGAATCAGGAACAGACTTCATGAAGGTGGCCTGAGGGCCCCACGTCCTGTAGTGGGCCCTGTGCTCACTGCCCAGCACCGTGGAGCTCCACTGGCATTTGCTCAAGAACACCAGAATTGGCAAGTCCGCCACTGGCGCCCTGTACTTTTCACAGACGAGAGCAGGTTCACCCTGAGCACCTGTGATAGACGTGAAAGAGCCTGGAGAAGACAAGGAGAACGTTATGCTGCCTGCAACGTGGTTCAACATGACAGGTTTGGTGGTGGGTCAGTGATGGTCTGGGGAGGCATATCCATGGAGGGACGCACAGACCTCTACTGCCTAGGAAATGGTACTCTGACTGCCATAAGGTATCCAGATGAAATCCTTGAACCCATTGTCAGACCCTACGCTGGTGCAGTAGGTCCTGGTTTCCTCCTAATGCACCACAATGCCCGGCCTCACGTGGCAAGAGCATGCAGGCAGTACCTGGAGGATGAAGGAATTGAAACAATTGAATGGCCTTCACCATCCCCTGACTTAAACCAATAGAACATCTCTGACACATGTTTATTTGGGTCCATTAGGCGCCGCCAGGTTGCTCCTCAGACTGTACAACAGCTCAGGGATGCCCTCACACAGATCTGGGAGGAAATGCCACAAGACACCATTCGTCGTCTCATTAGAAGCATGCCACAACGTTGTCAAGCATGCAAACAAGCTCGTGGGGGCCACACAAGATACTGAAAAGCATTTTGAGTTGGAGAAGTTAAGTTTTGGAGAAAATGGACTAGCCTGCCACATCTTCATTTCTCTCTGATTTTATGGTGTCTGCACAATTGAGCCATCTTTAGGCTGAAAACTTTTATTTCCATTAAAAGACTTGGCATCCTTTTGTTCCTTAGACACTGCCCTGTCGTTATTTGTATGGATATCCAACTTCATATTGAGATCTGATGGATCTAATGTGTTTCTTTAAAGTGCTCCTTTAATTTTTGTGAGCAGTTGTATTTCAGTCTTTATGCCAGTAATTCACACAGACACAGAAAGCCCAATTTGACAAACACATTTTTGCTGTAATGTCTATACTTGGACAGACAGGTCACCATCAAAGCATAAAGCTGAAGTCAGACAGCAGAACCTTCCAAGTCTTAATACTGTTTTAGCAATCAACCAGGAAAAGGAGAACTATTATTATTCCATAAGCATTGTCCAGGTGAATTCAAAAATCATCACACACCACTAATCTTATTTCAACACTCAGTCTCTCAGCTCCACATTTCTAATTGCACACACACACAGTGCATGTAATCCTTTGAGAACGCTTTGTTTGTCACCATGAAACTGAGTGTGAGTCTGGCTATAGAGCGGAGATGAAAGTCCAAACCAAAGATATGGGTCTCATACTTTCCTATAATGTGGCTGCTAACGCTGGAAAAACCCCTTCATCCTCCCCTGACGGCGTTCCTAACAAAGCATCGCTTTGAAAGAGGGACGACACTGGAAGCAATACAACTGACTGAGATTCAAAGACAAGAATTTCTTCAAAAAGGCCTGGAGATGATTCAGTGTCAGACGCATGAACACTTTTTAAGAAGCAGCGTGGTCACTGAGTGTAACTGAGAGTTTGGGGGACCTTAGGTCACAGCTGCTCAGCTGTCTGTCTGGGCTATTTAAAAACGGTAGCATACATCAGCGTTTTTGTCCCCTGGCGTCACCATGTGCACACCTACACAATCTCACGCAGACAGAGACAAATATGCACGATGAAGGGCAGACAAAAGAAAAGGGAGACAATATTTATTCCTTTAGCAAGGAAAAGGCGTGGTATTAACTGACAGGCATGGAAGTTTGGGTAAAACTTCATGAACTGACTGCAACCAGTTTTTTCTTTTTCAAAAGATGTTTGAGAAATCAGACTCCGCTCCAGACTGTTTTACCTTTTCAGAGAAAAGATGGCTGTGACAACTCGATGAAGGGAGCAAAACAAGGAAGAAAGCAGTGAAAACAGCTTTTCAGACTATTCAGTTTAGTGAAGGGTGTCCTGCAGCTCCTGGCTCTCAAGTGTCAGCTGGATCCATGCGTCTCTGTACACAGCTCCCTCTTCTTTTACAGCAGACTGATGTGTGCTGTCACTGCCAGTTCCAGATATGTCACCCTGCTTCGCGAGCCAATTAGTATTTTTCTCAGGGAGTTCTCGAGCTGACTTGTTTGAGTTCAATTAAACTCATTTCTCAGGTCTTAAGTATCAAAAAGAGCATCAACAGACGTCAAATCCTCAACAGGGATGAAAGAACTTTGCTTTATTCCTGCTTGCTGCTGATTGCTCTCACTTGTCAATTGTGATTCTCATCATGTGCTGTTCTGCTGGAAGTGGGCAGAAAAACAGCAGAACACATGGTGCCCCCCCCCGACAGTTGCCATGAGACTGTTGTCATTTTCTGTCTAATGGTGGGAAAAACTGTTGCAGGGCAAAACACATCAGTTTGTTCCTGAGCGGTGACACGCAGTAAAGGCCCACGTGCATCTACAAATCGGTCATGCATGCCAGGACTGTAAAGGTTTTGTTTTTTTTCGCATTGTACAAGTCATCCTGCGTGCTGGAGATTGCTGCCTGTGGCAAGTCATTCAGAAGAAACAACATCAAATATGAGGAGCCACTCAGCTGTGCAATAATTTCAGATCCTACAAGAATCCCAACTTATTCTTCCTGTTATGAAAGAAAAATACAGGCAACATCTCAACAACCACACCACAGGCTATGAGACGGAGCAGCTTGCCGGCATCGCTTTCAACCTCTCGGTGAGGGCATTAAGGGTTTGTTCGCAGGTCCTTTTCACTGCCAACGCAGCACGGGTTGAAGGCGCGGTAGACGTGTCTTTAGACAAGAGTACAGCAGAAGCCAGGATATAATAAAACAAATTTTGCGTAAGAGGGAGATTTCCCCGCGTAGACGACCCCTTTTCATATTTTCAGGAAATACAGGTAAAAAGTGAAATATTACAAATTGATCACAGTTATTATTACCTTAGTCATTATAGTCATAATTACCTCATGGAACGTTCTGGGATCTACATCAAGGATCCTGTGACATCGGTCAACCGGTCAATCACAAAGGAAGCTTGGGAAGATCGCGGACCATCATAAAAATAATGAAAAACACATTTTATAATAGATATATATGTATATACATATGTAACTAATATATATGTGTGTATATATATATATATATATATATATATATATATATATATATAAATAAATTTAGCACTTTAAAGAAATTGCCTTTACCTTCTCATTATACCTCACTAAAAGGCATCTCACTCAACTGAAAGCCAATCGAACGTCCTTCAATACATACTTCACAGTGCATGCTAATATAGTTTTCTTCCTCTTAATCTTCAGAGAGCTACTTGGGTTCAGAGTAAGACTCCTAACCGTGGATGCAGCTGCAAATGTGTCTTGACTGGACCAAGATCAGTCACATATGTGAAGAACCTCGAACAGAACGCACATCATATTACGAACACGCGCGTCCAACTCAACGTGCTGTTGAAGTATAATGAAAAGAACTTTATCATGTTGCAATCCTGCAGATTCATGTACGTTTATCAATTTAAAAAATCAAATTATGATTTTATAATACATGATCTTATGGCATCTTCCCACTGACTGCGATCAAATGAACCACCGTTCGCATTTCTGTGGTCAAATCAGCTGTCACTGGATTTTTTGAGTGGGTTTTATACAAAGGGCTGCAAAAGCTGGGAAATCTCTGCGGGTCTCCGTGGAGCTTCTTGATGTGACCACGGAAATGTGAACGGTGGCTCATTTGACCACAGTTGTAAAGGATTGTAAATCAATGAAAGACCATTTTGATGTTCTTTAATTATTTTCTCAAGGACTTCGCTTTGGGGAACCAATGAATTGAATGTATTGGTCACAGTGATGTCAAACATTGGATAATTAGCTAAAAGAGTCTTTGGTGGAAGGTGAAAGAATCCAGTTTTTGGAGTAAGATTGATCCATTCTGCATTCCAACTAACATCTGGCATACATTTTGATGTAGCAGCAGTGAAACAGGATAGAGCTATCAAAATCAGACAGGGGAGATCAGGGGCGGGGCTACTCAGCCCAGCATCAAAAGCCACACCCCCTCATAGGAGATTTTGAATACAGAGGCTTTAAAGACAACATTGCAAGAATAGGCTATTTAATAAGACATTTAAGGATCTCTGAAGATTTCAGTTAAAATTCAAAAATTCTTCATAGAAAAATAAACTACTGGGAAGGTTCGTTTTTTCATAGGGGACTTCAAAATCTTCTGGTAGCTTCTGATGTGAATTGAAAATACTGGGAAATAGAGTCGTGCGGCTTGTTCCTTTTTCTTCGCTCAGATCTCCCAGAGGGTTTGTAAGGAATTTTATTGCCAGGACTGGTAAAAAATAACATTTCTATGACAAGCCTGATTGAGCAAACATGGTTAGCTGATGAAAAGCGTCAAGAAGCTTTCAGAACGCAAAGTGCTTTTTACCTTCTACATGCAGTGTACTTGCTTAAATATTCCAAATATGACTGTCACTAACAATCCAATTAGACTGACATATTAAAACATACTTTTTTAGGCAAAATAATAAGGAAAGTGTCATAGCCAGATTACCTATACTCTATTCATTTGTTTGAAATACTAGTTTTTTTTATTTTGTTTTGCTTTTTTTATGTACCTGCCATTGTTTTCTACTGACAAGTAAATCCTCCCCAGAAATTTAGCTGTAAGATTTACACCAGATGTCTTTCATGACACAATCTTACTTCAGTTGAAAGCGGTGGCATGGAGGTCACCCATCCACCACAATCCAGGTCCAAAGGGAATTCAATTAAATAAAAATTTACAAGATCCCATTTGTTGAAACCATGAATAATCCAGTTTTTCCTATTCTGGAGCTGCTGCACAGCTCCATATTGGAGCTTAGATTAGACTAATTTGTATAATGAGGAGTTCATGTTCTGGTCAATTACTTTCAGGTCCCCAAGTCCCATAGCTTCAGAACCAGTCTAAACTCTGCCTCTTCCAATAAAAGGCGGTGGAATAAAATGAGGTGCTTGACATTTTGGCATCATGGTGCTTGCTTCTGACCAAAATGTGTTTTTTTTTCTTTGCTGAAGGCACTTTGCTCAGATGCAGCCTTGCTAACATACTGTAAGACCAATTCCTGTGATCTTTTTGGAGAGAAGAGCCTTTCCCCAGGCAACCTTTGGAAGCAACCGTGCTTGTTCAGTGTTTTCTGACTGCATTGCAAAAGTTCATGTGTGACAGGATAACTGAGGCATCTATTTTTTAGGTTTTGGGGGTATTTTAGTGAACATTTTCTGTATTCTCTTTAAATTCTCCCTCCAACAATATTTTTTTTCTATTGTAAAATCATTCTCAGTGGTCTTTTTAGTCTGAATATGGCGTTTTAGCCAAAAACAAAAAGCATGTGTCATTTTATTATGACATTTTCTGCTTCTCATAAATAAGATTCTGCGTTGTGGGAAGGACCGTTAACGTAAAAACTCATAAATGCAGCTTTAATCTTAAATTATTTCATAAAGGTTCTTTATTATGAGAATATTGCTACAAGAACATGTTAAACACACAAAAAAGACTAATTTCATTGTGGGTCTTTGTTGCTTTGTTGTTTTTCGTGTTATGCAGAAGTGAATGAGCTCTCTGAGCAAATTGTTTCAGATTTTATAAGATATTATTGAAGGATAAATTAGTGTATCGCACTAGTGTAGCAGCATTGGCATTTATGATTTGCACATTTCACCTTAGGGAAGAAAAACTGCAAACAATCAAAGATTAAAATGATTAGTGGTTTTACCTTTTTGTTTTTCAGGATAAATCCAATAAATAGCCTACATTAAGTCAATTTAATTACATTAAGTCTGTACAGTCACTTGAAGTTTACTTTAAATTCAGTGTGTTTTAACTTTATTTAATCTCAGCTGATATTATCTAAGTAATGTGAGTTGATGAATGCATAATAAATATTTTCATTGACATTAATGGCTACAAGGAAAAATATAAACATCACCAGTTTCTGTAAAGTCTGTTATGCCATTCACTCTTTCTCTTAATCATTCAGCATGGAAGTCTAGCTGTTGGACAAACAGCATGAAACCCCATTCCAGTCAAATCAGTGGGGTTGCTATTGGTGTAAGTGTAAGGTGAGGTGTAGTAGAGGTTAGAAGTGATTTGTGTGTTTGTGTTTCCGTGAGAATGTGTTTGCATGGGTGTCACATAAGTTCAAGCCTGGCCTGCATCTCCAGTGGAATTCTCTGTCAGGTCCGCTCTTGTTGGCATGCCACAGGCAGCTTCCCTTCCTTATGTCCTGGAGATGGATGAGCACTGGTGTGAATGTTCCTTTGGTCCCATGGGTGCCATTCCACCATTGCTCTCTCACAGGCTCTCTAACACTTCCAGGTTGAAACTGAATATTTTATGACTGCTTTAGCTGTGTTCCTGGATTTTTATTCCCATGCATTTACTCTGTTAGTCCCTAAAATCAGATGATTTTGTGAGTGTTATTTTTTACTTTACTGACTAATGCCTTTGTGTTAATTATCATAGATTAGTTGTTATGGTTCCATTGACTGATTTTGATCAAAGATGCAGACATGCCTGCTGCCGTCCTGTTCCACAGGTCACAAGAGAGGGCTGATCAATACACCAAAACTTGAGGCTTATTCCCATAGAATCATGCCAGACTGGTTTAATACCACAGTAATGACACAAAAACACATTGCTGGTTGAAGAGACTCCTTATGAGAAAATGATCTTCCAACCAAACCTCCTGATTTTTGGTTAACAGTTTTCAGTGTTAAAGACTTATAGATTCACTCCGATAAAAACTGAGTGTTTTTAACGTGTTCTTGCAAAATTTTTCTCTCAAGGGACCAAATATTGAGCTTGAAATAGTTTTTTTTTTGGTTATTTTTGTTTGAATATAAAAGTGCTGTTTATAAAAGATTTGTGAGCTCCCTGCACACCTCTATTCTGATGCAATTGCTTATAGACAACAAGTTCCGTGTACATCTTTGTTTGCCTCATCCAAGCTAGGATCTGGTTTAGAAATTTATGCCTTGATAAACTGCCATTTTTTTTTCGCGCCGATGTTAGGTTGGGGTGGGAGAGGGTTGTAAGCTAGTGGGTGTCACAAATGGGCAGACATCTGGCTCCACATTCAGCAGGTTTATTAGTTCAGACAGGAACTAAAAAATTCACAAAGCTAAACCAGATTCAGACATGAAGAGGTCAATCACGAGCATGGAAGCATCAAAGAAGAGACTAGAGTAGTCAGACTCCATGCGAGGGTCAGGGCAGGCGGCAGGCAATCAGAGATGAAGCAGGGTCAGTCACACAGAAGATCAGGTCAAGATAGAAACAATCGGTAATGCAAGCAGAGTGGCACAAACAATATAACGCACTGAGTGAGGTTCTGTGGACTGCTTACGTGTCATATGCTTGATTAGCAGATGAGAGTGATGTGAGCGGCATCCAGGAACTGTGTGCTAAAAAAAACCAAAAACCCCGCCCACTTAAGTCAAGTGTTTGTGAACCAGAAAGACTGATTTTCTTTGTTTGTTTGTTTTACAAGTTATTTACAGTTTGACATTTTCTTTAAGCCAGTTGTGAATTGATGTGATGAATTATACTAATTTTTTGTTTATGGCTTTTACAGCTGAGTAAAACTATTTTTTAATCTAAACAAAGGGTAATGAAAATGACCAACGTTGTTCCCTCTCTGTGTGGTACTCGTGTAACAAAACACTCAACATGTTGGAGAAGCAACGATTAGAAGGGAACCGAACATTTCAATCACAGCTGCAACATAACCTAATGAGCCAGATTGACAAACCTGTTGCCAGAAAACCTGGAGCTGAAACCAGATAGCATGCGTATACAATTATCAAAGGCGTTATACTACAGCGGCTGCTAATTCTCTGCAACGAAAATTAATGACTTGTGTCTTGAAGAGTGAATCATGTGGAGAGTTTCAATCTGAATAATCTTTAAATTTATATATATATTTTTTTCATTTTAAGATAATTTCTGACCAAAATTGTTGATTTATGCAACCAAATCAGCATCATATTTTGCTGTTACAAGTATAAAGTATAATCTACATAATATGAGTTTTTAAGATTTAGAAAAATCTTAATATAATGGAAAGTATATAAGAGTTTTAAATAATTTAACCCTTGTTCTGTCCTTGGTATGTTGACGTCGGGACAGCACGCTGACCTGTTTTTTAAATGATTTTTGATTTTCACTGGTGTCTCTGGCAGATATGAAATCTTATCCATCTTCATCCACCTTGACATGGGATGGATAACATATCAATGTAAGGCTTGGGTCATTACTACCCCATAAGATAGCACAAGGGGTTAAGTAGAGTGCTCAGTAAATTTTAACTTTCAGCTAGTTTTAAGTTGTTGCTTTTTAAAAAAAATATGGTAAAATTTTATTATTTATTTCTTTAGTTCTTAAAGTGACATAAAGACTTTATAATTAATTAAGGCTGATAAATGCGCTTTGCCCTTTATTTTCTAAACTGGGAAGTTTGACTTTTTTGTACTTTATTTTGGATTTTTGGATTGTTTGATAGTGGATAGTTGGATGTCTGTCCACAACATGTCAGAGAATATTTGAAAAGTTTTAGTAAGTCTCACCAGGCGAATAACACACTGCTCATGGTAGTATTTTTAAAGCCATTTTACAGTTTCAAACGCAACTACTCAATAGCTGACTTGACAAACTAATTTCTTCACATAAAAACTGCCCTGCATTCATCGATTAGTTCATTTCTCTTACTGTTTCAATCACTTTTAAATATCTTTGAAATATCCTGCAAGAAAGTATTAAAAGTTGGGCACCTCAAAGTCTCTATAACACATAAATATATATATTTTTTAGAAAATATGCAGTTTTTTTATCTTTTCATAAGGAATATATTTATGGGTAAATCTGATCTTTTTTAATAATTCAGAACTTCATCCCCAATTCTGCTGCACAGAGAAATCTTCATCGGGATGTTCAAAAAGGAAGTAACTTTTTCAGTGATCCAGTCATCAAGAATCTAACTCCCTGTAAAAAGTACCAACAACAAAGAATAAACTACTGTATTTTAGAACAATACATGCAACTAATTCTTCCATTTTAATGTAAGAGACTTTTGCTTGTATTATTTTAAGTGTCATTTTGGTCTCAACTTTTTCTTAAAATGGTGAGTTTTAAAAGTGACAATTTCCAATGGAGTCTCCCACTGATCACAGAGAAAAAACTGAAGCTTTTAAGACAAACTCAACCTATCTTCATTTGTTTTCAAATACAGTTGTTTTTCAAATTAACTTTATTTAATCATGTGAAAAACATCATATAAATACAAGAAATGATTTGCGTGCTTGTGTGTTGAGATCAAGCGTAGACAGAACAGATATAGTCAACTTATTTCTTTCAGCATCCCAAAGAAAAGTGGGCTTGAAAGGAGTAATGCAATAAAGTAGTCTCTGTTCAGAGGAATGTTGAAGGAATGTGCGTGTAATCAAAAGTCCTAGTGGGAAAATAATTTGGGTCTCCTCGTAGAGAGATGAGAACCACACAGCGTTTTGGGTTTCCCACTGTTCCAGAGGTCAGTGAGAAGGGAGGTGATGCAAGTCAGGCCTATGATCTGTAGAATAACTATGCAACACCCGTAGCCCGGTGAGGGCAACTCAAGATCGTTTGCTTCAAAACCTGTGCAGCCACACACAACAATAGCATCTCTAAGACCTGTAATAGGAGTCGAGGGCTACAGGAAGATAATTCTTTAGCTTTGTCATCTTTCCGATGAGTTCATGACATTTCACAGCATGAAGCAGATGAGGGAGGTAGATATTCACCCTTCAAGATATGACAATAGGAAGGAGCGGAGGCTATTAATATATAAACAGCATGCAGGCAAGAGATGAAAATGATTCAGAAGTAAAACACGTATTAAGGTGAGATCGTGACCCCGGGCTAACATTGCATTCAGTCCAGCTCCGGTGAATCCTGTCCGGTCCAGCCTCTGCATATCCGTTTTGTTGGCTTCAAATTTTCGCGCGGAGCCGAGGGTACACAATACGTTTAGCACAGTCAAGTATGTACATTTAGGCCTTTAATATTTGAATTAAATTTAATTCCATTTTATCTATATAACCCAATATAACAAAAAAATTGCCTCACTGGGCTTCATGCAAATACAACACTCGGCCTGGTGGTCTTGTCTCTCGGGTGCCGGTCTCCTTGCCCTGGAGGCCTCCTCTTCACGCAGGGAGAGAGATCCCGGAGATTTAAGATCTAGAGTGGGGGATCAAACTACATCGGGTCCTTGCTCTCGAGAACTGGGCCTCTCCAAAAACTCTGTCAGTGGGTGTGCCTGGTCGGGCCTTATTTACATCAGTCCTCCAGGACCCCCGTGTCTCTTGGGTGCCCCTCTCCTGGGTGGGGGTGGGCGGCCCCTGCCGTGCTCCCTCCTGGACCTCCCGGGGCGGGCGGTTGTCTGGAGTATGGGGGGTGGGTCTCCCTTGGGGGGCCCTGGCTCATACCTGGGGTGGGGCGGGAGATGCTCGGCACTGCTGGGTGGCGGTGGATTGCTCTCCGGGGGTGGGGCCTCGCGTTGGCCCTCCTGGTGCAGTGGGGGGGCTGCTGTTTTGGCTTTGCCGGAACAGCAAAGCGTGTTCCTCTGCCTTCCCGCTCTCAGGTGTGGAGGCCCTCTGCGGCGGTCCCGCGTGCCTTGGTCTAGGTGTTTGGCGGGATTGCCCGGCGGGTGGATTCTCTTCGCGGCTCCATGGCGGGTGTTCGGGGGGTCCGGGCTGCTGCTGCTGCTGCTGCTGCTGCCCTGGCTGGGGGTCTTGCCGTGTGGGTGGCTGGGCGCTTTCCCCTTTGTACATTCCATCATCATCCACATCATAAACACTCACCTGAGCACAGGTGTCAGCTCACCTTTGCACTAATAGTATGTGTGACAGAATGAAAGGCTTTATTTGTATCGGTTTGTATGATTAAGCGTGTGAGCGCCAGCTGCAGTTATATTGTGTAGATTTTGACTACGTTAAATGTGGACACTATTTTGGTCAACAGGTCAACAGGCCCCGCCCATTCTAGTTTGTTATTTAGACCTGTTTTTTTAACGATGTTGCTTCCCTTTGCTGCCATCTTCTTTTTTCTCTAAAGAAATGTTGCGTATATAATTCAATATCACAGGCAATGAGAGTTTGTTTATTAGTACAGTGTTCCCCTTATTCATGTTTCTTTATTTGCAGTTTCGCATCTTTGCAGAATTTTTTTCCCTTGCGTGACTCCTCCAGTTTTTCACAAAAACTCAGACTACTCAAGACACTTATATGCAACTTTTGCGTCCGAAGGTGCTGCGGGAATTTCCCAGGAGGGGAGTGGATATGAAATTCAAGCTGTCCCGTCGGCAATACACAGACCCACACACGCAGTAGGCCAAAGGCTAGTCCCACCAGTTCCTGAGTTTTTACCAACTCAATAACGTGCATCTGCATGGAGAAATGGCATCAGCTGACTCAGAAGAGGCTTGATAAATGTTCTGATAATCGGGGGGGATAAAGTCTTTATGTTGAGAAATTCTTAAATCTTCTGTAATAAATGTTTTCAAAGCATGATCAGAAGTGTTTATGATGAGTATGGATCGGTAATGGACGTTCTTCATCCACGGGGGTGGGGGTTGGGATAGGAACAGGCTTTCTCCTTATTAGCAGGTTTGGCGCATTCGCGGATGTCTCTGATCTCTGAAGGAACTTGGAGTTTTGCGAGGCCAGTCGCTGAGCCTGTGGCTGCAGCAGGACCGCAGCCATCCGTAAGCAATGTGAGTCATTTTCCGGGGCTAGACCGCTGTGGCGTCCACACCGGAGCTGGACCGGATGCAGTGTGAGCCCAGGGTTACCTTCTTGCAGTAAAACTGTTATTATATATATATATATATATATATATATATGTGTGTGTGTATTTATTTATGATTATTTGGTTATTAAAATCAATATGAAAAAACTAAAATGGCAAACTTTTGAATTACTTTCTTGCAATGTAAGAAATGTAAAGAAAAATCTGACTGTTATGAAAATAGAAATAGCTGTGACAAAACAATTTCTTCTTTTAATATTATTTGTGTATTTTGTGTCCATTATAGAGTAATAAAAATGGATAGGATGTCTTCAAACAAATGTAAAAGCAACTATGTTCAAAAGTACATTTGCAAAACCTTGTGCACCACAGTGTGTTCTCTGCCAAAACTGAAACTTTTAACATTTTTTGTCTTGAATAATGTGTGCAGTGTTTCTTGGAATTTTTTCATCGCATTAGTCTGTCATGTTCTTCAAGGGATTCATCAATTTTCCTCTCTTTATCCTATAATAACACCCAATAAATTCAATTTTTCTTTTTTCCCCCCTAAAAGTTTAACTTTTATCTGTCTTGTCCTGTAACACTTATCATCAATTCCCTTTTCTCTGTCATCACTTATCATCAGCAGCTGGGAAAAGATTCTCCCTTTTACATACTGAAGCTGTGTTTGGGAAAAAAAAAAAAAAGTGAACACTTAAGTTTTACAAATGCAGGAGTGAAGCTAAAGATGATTGTGCAACCTTAAAATGTTTTGAAGTTTAAATTGTTTTAATGGCAGTCAACTAATTATTATGAGTGTAAAAAATAAAATAAAAAAGGTAAAGTAAATGTGACCACTATACTCTATAACTGTATAACTGATGCAAAAACTCAGAGGATCCAGAATCAATAGTGCCTGTGAAGAGCCCTGTTTGAGACTGGTTTAAGAGAGATAACACAGTGATCTCTCTATAAATACTGAATAAATCTGTTAAACAGCACACTGGTATTTACAGCTAAACCTTGCAGAGGTTTTTAGAGGGCCTTTTATACAACGCTGAATCACAATTGTGTTGCTGGAGGTGTTGGTTCTTGCATTTTTGCATCTTAAAAATGTAACGTCTGCATAAAACTGTATATGTGAGTTTATTGAGAGAATTCTGTGGTTGTTGTGTTTTTGTGCTTTGTGTGATTGTTGGTCTTGCAAATATTGGGTGAACAAAAAATAAAAATCTATATGAAGAGGTCTAGTAAGAGGACGTTATGCGAGACTTATTCTGGGACAAAACCACACATAACCACTTGGAGAGTGTGTAAAGAGAGAAGAGTTAAAGCCATTGACACACATAGAAATGGACAAAACAAGGCAATTCAGTCGCCATTTTTCCGCGGTACAGACATCGCCCGATATTGCCATTTTGAGACAAGACTACGCTAGAAAGCTGTGATTGGTCAGTCAAACGCTTCCAACATTTGAAGTGGAGCCAGAAGCACAACATGTTCTTATTGAGGCATCTGATTGGTCATGTCATAACTTGGATAACTTGTAAGAAGGAATATATATCACGAAAAAAAAGGTTTACAAAGTATATGTTAAAAAGAGACACCAGAGCAAGAATAGTTAATCTCAAAAACAGAATGACTAAGAAATAGCTGTTTATTTTTCAATAGAAGTCGATGGGATTTTGGCTTTCTGGGACCATGCGTACTTGCGAGGGGAGAGGGGATGATCAGTCCAGTTCTATGAATAAAACACATCTCTGATAAAAAGCATTTTTTTATGTTTTTTTTTGTGTTCTTGTTGCATTTTTCTCATGATGGAAGACATAAAGAAACTAAGCTGAAAATTGCATTTCTGGGTATTTATTGATTGAAATTTTTGTGGAAAAATGCAGTTTAATCCTAGAACATTTTCATTATAAAAAGTTACCCCATCACTTTTGCGGCATAATTTTTACCTGATATAATATACCCAATAAAAAATATTTTTCACACAAAAAATATTCAAAATATGACAACACGTGATTAATTAGAGTAGTTTTGATTTATTTCTAACTGTGGTTTATGTAACAAAATGGAAAATAAAAAACATATAAATATTCTAAAAACATGCTTGAAAATAACTGAAAAATAGGAATTTAAGAACAAAAAATATAGACACTGGAGACTTGGCCTTTGGTCCACCCGTTCCTGGGACATGTGAGACTTTACCCAGGGACCCATGAAACAAAAAAAATGCAACAAATTGAAAATTGTGTAAATATTTTTTCTAGGGTTAAAATCATCCAGCGATAGTGCACTAGAGTTAAAAAAAGGAATGAAGATGTGAAACTACAATCGACAGAGCACAAGCTCCATTCTAATGCATGACTAGATCAACGTATGTCTTCATTTTACTTCTCTGAGCTCAAAACTGTACGTCTAGATAGTTCCAACATTTGCCATTTTTGTTGTTAGGTTGGGGGTTTACGAGGGTGACGGGAAGGGGAGTGGACTTACTCCACACTAAAATACCTGTCCTGAACTCAGAGACAAATTTTAAAAAACCTACTGCTGCTCTGCAGAAACTATATCCTAGAATACAACAATTTTGACTATAAACAGCTTAATTTTAGTTAAAAGACCACCAGGAAGACTTTTAAAATAGAACAAAATTCGAATGGAGTAGGGCTTTAAGCATGAATGTTCTATTTGTGACTCTCCTTTTCATGTTTTTATAAGATTATCTGCAGAAGTGTATCGAAATATTAAAGTTAAAATCCAAAAGAATAACTGTTTTTTGTTAAGTGCCCATTTTTGTTAGAGTTCCACCAAAAGCAGCATTTCACCAGAATTTTAACTAGAAATCATCCTCTCACTCTGACAATGCTCAGCTCTAAATTACTGCACATGGACTCCAACTTACTGTTGCTTATTTATGGCCTCTCACCCCCTTCATTCCTCTGTCTTTGCTACCATTCTGCCGGTCTCCTGAACTTCCCCGGGCTTCCTGTTCCTCATTAAGCAGCCTTTCATGGTCAGAGCCAATAAAACTTCAATGAGAAGCAGCCTGAAAAAAAGATGGCTGTTCTGCGGCTTTATTGAGCATTAATTGCATAATCCTCATACCAAACAGTAGAAGGCCAATCAGTTCTCGAGCATCATGACCGACCTATGACCACATGTGGAACACAGTCAGACACATAAACTCAGATTTCACACTGCCGCTGCCACATACACACAAAAAAGGTCATGTATTCACAAACCCATATATAATGCCAACTGACATGTTGTCCCACACATGCTTTGAGCTCGCTAGACTCATTAACCTCTTGCCACATGTGCTTAACGCCGGCCAATTTTCCTTCACCGCGAAGGGAGGAAAAAATCATCACACAAAAAATTAGAGTGTTGTCTGACTGCTGTACGCCGCTGTTAGGCTACAGTTCTCAAATTTATCTAAATGATTATGATAATGTGCCAGATTTACCACGGCACTCATGCACAGTCCACAGTGCAACGAGGAAGACACTCCACATTGCAGAATAAATATGCAATTCGTGCCCAATCATTTCAGATAATGGGATGTGAGTGTGGCCATTTGTCACTTTGTGAGATGCTGCTCTCTTTGTTTTTGACCTGTGACAAAGGACGGGCTAATTATAGACTGGCATGTTGTCCTCATAAACAATTTCTCTCTCCAGAAATACAATGATTTTGAGGATAGGAAATGACTCCTGCTGCCACGAGGTTCTCTCCTTCCAGACTTCATTCCTTTGTTCGCCTTTTTTTTTTCTTTTTCTTTCTGTCCTGTTATTGCTTCATATTTGAAGATAACCTGTGTGCATGTGCGTGTGTTTTATGTGTCCGTGGCATCTTACTTGGCAAACAATACTTGAAGTACCTCCCACATGAGTTGCACCATCCAACACTGTCTTGTTCAATTTCACACATTTTTATCACAAGGGAAGTCGATGTGACACAACCGTCCTTAAGCTCACAGATTCATTTGAACAAAACTTAGAAAAGAAGAAAGACAAAAAAAAAAAAAAACGAAAGAAAGATGCTTTCCTTGAATATATAAAAGCTTTTTCTTTTGTTTTAGAAAACACACTTTTATCTTTTTTCTGCAAAAGCTTTGTATTTTGGCTTAAAAAAAATAATTTGCAGGAAAGTGGAAGTATCACTTGTGACAGGCCCCAGTCAGTCTGACACAGGCCTTGGCTCGTGTTTTTATTTTCGTTTTGTTAAGTTTAAGATAACCCGGTTTAAGTAACCACCTTGTGAATCTGAGCAAAACAACAACTGAATTTGTCAGGATGAAAAAGAGACTCTGAAAGTGATTAGAATGTCCCAATTATCCCGTTCAAACTACTTTTTGTCACTCACTAATTTAACTCAAAAGTTCTTTCAAGTGTTAAAAAAATTAGAATATCATGGAAAAGTGTATTCTTAAAAAAAGGTTTACTGAATATAGATTCAGGAGCCATTTACATAATTTGGACCTCCAACTCATGAAACACTCAAAAACAGGATTTCAAACACTTAGAATACTGTACTGTGGAAGAATCTGCTGAAAATGAGAAGGAATTAGTGTCGAAGTCAGCAGCTGATCAACGCTAGCTGAGTGGAGAAAGTGGGTGTTTGGGTAGAGTAGACAACGCAGACTCTTCCTGAAAGGGACTATTCCCAATTAGTGACATCAGCGCGTGAGAACTTGCTTATTTCATGGGTTGGAAGGGGCTGGTGTTCAGAGCACAGGCTTTTAGAGGAATACTCACAAATGTGTGAATGTGAATGAAAATACCACTTTGGGAGTTTTAAAGAGAGAAATGAACATAATAATACACTTAAAGGCTCAAAAAGTTGATTTTGAATGGTATGGAGCTTATAAACGGAGTTTCCCCAGCTAATCAACAGCTAAACTCAAAACACCTGCAAGGGTTTTGTAAATTGGTTCGGTTCAATATGGAGAAGACTTCAGACTTGACATCTAGAAGATCATCATTAATCCCCTCCATAGTCTAGGTAAGCCATAAAATGTCATATCTAAGTAGGCTGGCAGTTCAGGGCGCTGAACGCAATCAACGAAAAGTCTAATGGGATGGGAGAAAACTAAACACAAGATAATATTGGGCCATAACAACATAACAACAAAATAAAATGATCTGGAGGCTCGGATGGAATTACCCAGAGGGCCGGATTCGGCCCCCGGGCCTTGGCTTTGACACGTGATCTATAATACCTGTCAAAGTCAAGGACCGGGGGCCAGATCCTGGCCACCAGATCATTTTATTGTTATTAATGGCCCAGTGTTATCCTGTTATCCTATATTTCTAACTTGTATAATTTTGACAAAATGTATATTCATGGAGAGTAAAATATTGAAAGTTATTTAAGGTTTAAGTTGATTTATTCTTGAATAATATTTCTACCTTTTTATTATTCATAATTATGTTAGAAAATTACAGTTTTAAAGTTTAAAACATTTGCATTCTGATAGTTTTTCAGACTATTTTGGCATTTACTAAGATTTTTTTAGGCTATTTTGGAGTTATGCTGATATTTCAGCTACATGCTAGCTGTTATGGCTAATTTAAGCTTTTCTTTTTAAGTTTTTTTAGGCTGTTTTGAAGCTAGGCAAATATTTATATATTTACACGTTAGCTGTTTTGACTAATTTAGGTTTTTTTCAGCTTTTTCGGATATTTTGAAGTTTAGCTATTTTTTCAGTTACATGCTAGCTGTTTTGGCTAACCTAAGTTTTTTGGTTTTTGTTGGGTTTTTTAGGCTAATTTGGCATTTAGCTTATATTTTAGCAGGCTATCAGCTTCACTGTTTTCAGCTATTAGCTTCAGTAATTTCAGCTATCAGCGCTAGCATCGTCAGCACCCAAATTCAGGTCACAGCATTCACACTAGCATTATCGCAGGTAACGCTATATCTAGTTCATAATTATGTTAAGAAGTTACGGTTTTTAAGTTTTAAAAAATTTGTTTTAGAGTTTTTAACAAATGTTTATTCTGTTCGGTCCGCGTTGTATGGTTTGTTGGGGATTTTGGCCCCTTGTGCGATTGAGTTTGACACCCGTGAGCTAGAGGACTTCATGATTCATTCTGTTGAAGATCTGAATGGAGATGAAGATTGCATTTTCCCACTAGGACCTAGCCCCTGGCTAAATGCCATTTAAAGTGGTCCTTTCTAAAATGTTTTATTTATTGGTTGATTTATTTTTATTTGATGAGATTATAATCTGTCTGTTTTGCAAAAAATGAAACGTAAATGGTGATTTTTCACCAGTATAATTCTCTGAAATCCTGTTTATGTGGGTTTCATGAGCTGGAACCCCAATTTCTGTAAAGATAAACATTTGATACTGATTAAAGAGTGGGCTCCCAATCTATTTTGTTTAAAATTTAAATTTTTTGGAATGGAATTATGGAAATGAATACTGCTTCCCATTACATAATATTTTGGAATGGGTCTGTATTTAAAAAAATGAACACAGAAAACATAAAAAAAAAAAACTGCAAACATACTTTTCTTTGCGCTTTAAAGCAAATTAAAGTACTGTGTCTAAAAAGTTTTTCTAAGAAGATCAAAGATCCCTCTCAGACACGTGTCTTCAGACAACACAGAGGCGAGCACGTACAGAAACTGAGGATAATGAAGGCATTCAAGCAGAGACAGGTGATCCGGGAAAAGCACGGGGCAGATAGTGACTTGTTGGCCGATTAATTGCATCTTGAGGAGTGATCTGGCTCATCCATCCATTCATTGCTTTCCAACAGGACGGCTCCGGGTGGGAAGGTGGGAAACGGCACGCCCACAGCCTGTGACACCTGGCCGGTCGTGATCAAGCTGTCAAGGCGCGCGGAGCGGAGCGCATTCCTCCCCAAACACCTTCTGATCCATCACCCACTGCCGCCAATGTGCCATGAAATGACACAGATCTCAGACGGGGATGGGAAACATCTTTAAAAATAGTATTTGAGCGAGGCGGGATGAAAGCGAACTGGAAGAGTTGCTTCAGCCCTCTCTCCTCCTTTCTCCGCCTCTCCCTCATTTCAGAGTAGCAGCGCTGGCACAGCATCGCTCTGCGCGCAAACCCCGTGAGCTGCGGTATCTGCATATGCGCACCTCGTTACTCAGATCCCCGGGGCCGCTCCGCTCAAGCCGGTAGGCGTGAGTCAACAGAACCAGGCGGCACGGCGTCAGCCGGAGCGCTGCTATTTTCTGACGTGACTTAAAATAGATTATTTCAGCTGTAAACGCGTAACCTAATTCTTTCATCCCTTTCCTCCTCTCTTTGTAGATGAGCCAAAACCACAGCGGTGGATAAACGAGATCTGGACTTATTCAGAGTACCACAAGAGGGGATAGTTCTTTTAAAGGGGAGAAAAAAAGAAGTCCTGAACATCTCCAACAAGAAACGGGACATCTGTGAGGAATCGGCGCGCAGAGGGACCACAACGAGCAAAAAAGAGGAGATTTTTACGCACGGCAGCACCAAGAAACGCGGTTGTCCCACCTCTCCGCGCGCTAAACTCAGCCTCCTCGTCTGCCACTCGGATTGTCATTTCACTAAGTCTGCATCCTGAAAGGTCGACAGGAATGGAATCTCTGATTATAGCGGCGCTGGCTCTGTGCTCTCTAACAGCACCAGCCTGTGGGGACAAAGGCACCAGCAAAGCCCGGAGTTGCTCGGACATCCGTCAGTTTTACGGTGGGAAGGGGTACTCTCTGGATAATGTCCCTCAGTCCGAAATATCAGGTAGGTCCTTTCAGCTGTTGAGCACACTCTTGAAAAATGTTACTACAAATTTGGCCCAAATGCATTTTGAAAAAAAACGTATAATTGTTGAGCTTATAAAACTATTTGGGCTTTTGATAACTTCTGAAAAGGATTCATCTTTTTAGTGATTTAAAGTTAAACTGACATTATAATCACACCAAATCTAAAACCTATTCTTTAAAATTAGTCTTAAGACAGCAAAAACAGGCATTTATCTATCCATCTTTAATGTGTCACATGGTGCCATAAAGCAGAACCTCTCTTTGCTCTCATGAGATGAAACAGTTCTTTGAAACGATTTAGAGACAGAGCAGACACACCACACACTGTCTGGATGTTTGATCTCTGATAAAAAATGTTAAAAGAAATCAAATAAAGCCTCCTCAAACTCTCCTTTTAATATTTTTGAGAACTTCAAGTAAGTTTTTTAGAGAAACCATCACTCTAACCTTGTGCTCCTGGTTTGACCTCTTTTTCCAACTGTTTTCTTTTCACACGGGGCACATTAAGTTGTCAGACATTTAGTCATCCTTAAAATATTGCAAATTTAAGGTTACCCAATTGGTCATTCGTGGTCTGATGTCAGTCACAAGTTTCTTTGCTGTTCAGATGATTACATGTTGCCTCCTGTGGAATTCAGTGCCAAGTATTCACACCAACACACACACACACAGTCCCTGGTTACAATGCTCTGTACACTGGCGTGCATAGACAAGACGCGAGACCTTACATCCACTCCTCTATGAGTTCATTTAAGAGGATTTCATAGGACTTTTTTTGTTATTCTAAAACTAGAAACTGGTAAACCAGAATTCCTGATTTTAATGGTTTGCTTGCATCGGTATTTTACCAAAGTATGAACTAATTTGATCTACTTTAAAACATCACCCAATACAAAATGTGCACCGATGCGAACATCTTTGTGTAAAAATTGTTTAGTCAATGAGAATAAATCTTAAAGTTTCTCAGTGAGACAGTGTTTACCTCAAAATCAAAGTTGCATCTTATACTTATTGTGGATCAGAGTTCATTTCCTTCGATAATCAAGAAAAAATGTTCAGTCTCTGATAAAAATTGATGGTCCAGGACTACTCTCTGACTCATATTCTGAGTCGGTTTTGGTTCGTTTCCAATCAGTCCGAGTTCCGCTTTACTCTGAGTATCCTTAGCCTGAATAGGCTCAGTGCTCGAAGTGGAACAACTGGACCAAAAGATTAGGGGTGTAAATGAGTGGCGGAGCAAAAATGACTCACAACAACTCATTGATATTTGGTTGTATAAATGCAAAAAAAAACAACTTTTAATGTGATACACATTGTTTCCCACTGTTTTTCCCCAACAATCTATATGTCATGGATCCGGGGTGTCCTAAGTCAGTCCTCTAGGACCGATGTCCTACATGTTCTCCAACCAACCTGTCATTGAAGCTTTTTATTGGCCAAACACACCTGATCCAGGTAATCAGCAGCAGATAAGGAAAGGTTTCTGGAAAAACCAGCAGGAGGGCGGACCTCGAGGACTGACTCTGGACTCCTCTGTCATGGACACTTATCAGGGTTGATACAGATGTTCAATGAAATGTAAAGTTTGAATAAGTGAGCCATCCTGATAAGGATTTCACCTTAATGATTTTCTTGTTTTGCTCTGCCCTCACAATTCCTGACCAATGACTGAAGAGATCTTTAGTCACATGGTTTTGTTTACAAGATAGCTAGCTAGCTTTATTAATCCAAAGGGAAATTAGAGGACAGTCTGTAGCTCCAGGTCATTCATACAGATTAAAACAGACATTAAAAATAAATAAATAGAGGGGTTTAAAATGAAACAATTAGTCCAATAAAAGACAATAAAGTGGTTTTGGTTCAAAACTGAAAAGTCCAGTTGACTGAATACAAACCAAATGCAAGGTTCAAGACTCTGTCTGGACCAATAGACTTTTTCAGTCTGAATACACCCAAAGGTATCATATAGGTACAAAATATCCAAGCTAAAAACAACTAATGATCGTTATGTGCTCTTGTGTAGTCCAAACAAACATACCTGAATATAATCCTGGTTCCATGTGATAACTTCCTGTCCCAAACATCCACATATCACCAAGGACCCAAGGCTCGATTGCTGGAACTTCAATAATTTGTAACCCAGCAGTTGGTATTATAATTCCCAAATGAGTTCACTCTCTACACAGCGATTATTAAATTTGAAGGAGGGGCAGTAATGTAATGAAAGCCTAATCTTGTATATCCTTTCATTTCAATTCACTGCAGTGAGGGCAAGTGGCAGTGGACACTTGCAATTTACTTGATTGACCACATTGAATAAAACATTTGACAGAATTTATACCAGCTCCGGTCTCTTTAGAGACCCAACTTTCTTCCAAATGCCTGCAATCCAAACTGCTTTAAAGAGCAAATCTGTCATGTCATTACGCCAGCAATCCCTCTTGTTTCAATCAATGGTGTGGAGTTTACTTAAGAATGAAGTCACTATATCAGCCCAAGAGAGAAAATCTCGGAGTTAGGCATGGAGGAAAAGAAACAAGGACACATTTGCTTTTCTACATTGAGAATATTGTGCTCTGTGTCACATTTAGTTGGTTTTATATGCATAAATCACATCAGTTATTCATAAGCCGTAGCCTGGCATGAACACATCGTAAAACATGAAATGTTTGATTTATGCCTTGAAATTATGAGCCGCTTGGATATTGTGGATGCTCCCTGACATTTGCAGAGGGTATTTCCTTCTGTGACACCAGGGTTTGATCAACTTAATGTATTGGCTGAGCCTGACTCAAGGTCACATGCTGAGCACACCAGCAAAATTCGTGGAGAGCCACTTGCTTCCCAAGTCTGAAAATTATGTTCAGTTAAAGCAATTAAATGTCCGACATTCAGCTGATGGGAAAAAAAAAAAAATAAAAAAAACCTGGAGACAAAAGCTATTAGAAACCCATTAGGTTCTGTTTTAGATGGCGCATAAAAACCTGAAAGTATATGCAAATAAAGTTTTTATCTGTAGATTTACAAAGAAGAGTGTACTCTTAAGTATACGTCAATGCATTACTGACAAATAATTTGATTTTATGTATTTATCTGCACAGTTTTATCTTACTCCAACTTTGAAAAACAACTTTATTTTTAATTCTTGAGTTGAAGTAGAAGAAAAATCACAACATTATGTTCCCTTCTCTGTTGGATTAAGCTTAATAAGTGGTGTGAAGCAATTTCAAGATATTGCCTTTACATAGACACGGCTCATAAAACACTGAGAATAGCTGTATGTTCTTAAGTAACTTTGCCCGAGGAAAGCCATGCAGAAGAATTGAGATAACACTGAGCTGTTTGTTATCATTGCGCTGAAGTAATGCTTAGTGGACCATCATAAAGGCCATGCGCTTTAAAACTAAAGTTCATGGAGAACAAATTTAATTGATTGATGGTTTTAGAACGGATCCAATGATTCAACCCTGCATAGGGTAAGCAGTTTTGGAGATAACTTTTTTTGGTCAGTGTTTACCAAAAAAACATGGATGATTGATTTTAATGATGCGGGCCTGTTTCCTTTCTGCGCTGCCCCCTCCCTGTCCCACCCTATCATTACAGACTTGATCTTTTTTGTCTTCCAGGAAATCACATTCTTTATCTCTGTGTGTCTCTCTTAAAGCGATAAAGATGGCAGGCACTCTTTGAAAGCAGCTGGAAGCCAATAAGACTTAGATCCGCAGTGTCACATAAGCCTATTCAAAGGGACTAAATGTGCGAGACATCTGCAGGGAAGGCTGGTCACATTTTGGAATTGATTTTCCCATACTTTATTTATGTTGTTGTTGATTGCTGGTTGCGACAGCCTGACAGCCCTTTTTGGTGTTTTTTGGAGCATCATTTCTAACCAGCGTTTGGCTAATGATACAGTGGGAGCGCTGCTCACCAGCCCTGCTGAGAATCCAAGGAAAACTACTCACTAAGTACTGCCTTGTGACTGAAAATATGGAGTGTTAAGTATAGTAAACTTGAGTAAAAAGTATTGGAATGCTTTGAACACAGCTGCTTTTCACTAAAATTAAGAGTATGTCTACAAATACATAACAATAGTTCTTAGCCCGTAGCAAAGCTTAAATCATTAGAAAATCTCATTTCTTTTCTTTATTGAGATGGAGGTATTAAGAATTGAAAACATGTGCTGTTTAATCTGTCTGTGTTTTCATAGAAGAAAACTTTTTAACATTAGCCCGGACCTGATAAAAATGATGTGTCTTTATATATAGTGGTCTCCAACCTTTCTCAGGCCATGGACCGGTTTAAATGAGACAAGATTTTCACAAACTGGTCAAAAAGTGGCAGACGTTGGTATTTTTAAGCCTTATGCCGGTTTATGTAAGTGTATTTTCAAAATAAAATTTTACTAAAGGAAATTTAGTTTTAAAAATTCCTAAAAAAATCTTTTTTTTGGTTTGTTTTTACTAAAAATGATGAAGATTCAGTGAAACAAAGTTTTTGATTTGTAGAAGTCGTGAAAATATTTCATAAATGAAACATTACATGATTTTTTTTTCCTCCATAGAATTCCATTTTAACACTCAATCAAGGCTCCAATTATCTTTCAGGACAATAAGATTGATCATATTTTGTCTTTACATACATCTTCGTTTTTTGTTTGTTTTTTTTTTAACACAAAGGAATATTTTCTGTGCTAAAGTTTCTGAACAAAATCAGCCTTGCTGTAGGAAAATTTTCAAATGTCCCTTTTACGAGTTTCTACAAATCAGCAACTTTATTTGATTGACTCTTCATTCCCCCTAAAATGTTTGCGGCTGGTCTGAACTTTGTGATGAAGATTTCTCCTTTAACGTCAAAGTGGAGGCTAACAACCGGACACTAGCCTTAGCTAAGTCCGATTGAAGGTGTGATGGATAAATAAAGGAAAATAAAATGAAGCAACCGTCATAAAATTGGTATTTTCTAAATATAATATAATGACGAATCCACTGTGACTCCAACTTTATTATCTCCGTGAGTGAAATAGTCGCTGCATATTGAGCGGCTACATGAAAACAACTGTCTCAATAACTCCATGTGTCAGAAGACTGCTGCTTTTCTCTGTAAACATCAACTTTATTGTTCTTTTACGTCGAAGGCTCTTCTTCAGGTTCCACACTGGCTCTTTTCTCACTGAAGAAACTAACTAAATACGTTTTATTGTTTGCTTTTTGTTAGCTTTTGGCTACTAGCTTAGCAAACCAGGTAGTCATGCGGCTAGCCACTTTAAGTTACATGATCAAGACAGATGTTGTAAACAGAATCTGGCAGTTTTCCAAAATAAAACTTTCTTCAGGATCATAAAACAAACTAAATGGAAGCAACCAAAGTTAGCACATGTATTTCCTTTTTACCACGACTCTGGGGTTGGGGGACAATAACAATTGAAAACACATGTGTCATTCAACTTACTGATTTTTTTTCTCTTTCTGATTTGACAATAAATTGATCTTCCTTAACTTTGGTTGTTTCATGCTTTATAAACTCACGAGATGTTCAGCTCTCGCACACATACAGTCTCTCCGTGATTTTGTGAATCTTTTGTTAGTTGTGTTTCATCAAAGCAATTGGACATTTCCTTTTCTGCAGTGTGTCGAGACATCTAAGATGGCAAATATTTTGGGGGGCTTAGACTGAAATATTTTGGCTGTCAGCCCAGCTCTGACAAGTGTTAAGTGAGCCAGACAGAGTTACGGTCTTCCTCATGTCTGCATTCACTGAAGGGGAAAGATAAGTGGCAGGAAATGTATCTTCATTTGTGTCTTTTTTTATGCACAATATCACTCTTTTGGCCTCAGTGAGAGCTTGTGACCATAGATGAGGGCTGGAATGTAGATTGAGTGGTAAATCGAAAGCTTCCCTCCTGTCAACTCAGCTCCCTTTTCATCATAAGAAGCTGGCACAGCATTTGCATGACTACAATCACTCATGCTGGTCCACCTGTGACCTTTACGCTCTGTTCCATCACATACATTGAAAAAAAAAGAAAAATGTATTTCGTTGACTTGGAGATAACAAAGCCCTGGAAGAAAAGTCTAAATATCCCAAAATGCCACAACAGCAGCGGGCCGTGCGGCTGCATGTGTGATCGGGACAGGTTGGGGAGGTTTACAGAAATAGATAAAATTTTATCTTAAAGTTGACACTGGTCATTCAGGCACATTTCAAGGTGCAGTCCAGTGACAGGCGGATATGACACCAATACAAAATCAGGCGACAGCTGGGCTGTCATCTACATTCATGACCACGGCAACAGTTTTCAAAAAATTGTGCGGCGGCATGATGTCTTGAAAATTCTTCCTACGCCTCCCCATCGCGCAGTGGCGGTTGTTTTTTTTGACCGTAGCATAACGCCCCCTAAAGAATACATGAAAGGGGGAATAGTAGTGGTGTAGGGAAAAACTGATTGGGCGATATATCTCGATATTTCATTTGGCGATACTTGTATGGGTTTAAAATGCTGACAAGATGATATTTTATTAATTATTTAGGAGCGCCCTTCAGTGTCTTACTTTTGTTTTCCATCTAAACCCCCCACCACTAGCTGGCAGCACTGAGCCTCTTAGAGCAGCTCTACATTGCACCAAAACAATAGCAAGATCTCGCTAGACCAGCTTGTGGTAAATGCCGCATGGTTTTTGTTGTTATGAGACCTTTATTTCTTTGTTTTTACTTGGGATGGGTACCAAGCCAAAACTCTGTGCTACCAGTATCATATTGAAACGCAGATTGCGGTGCATCATAGAGGGCTCAGATAAGAAAGAAAAAAAAAAAAAAATTGTGAAAAATTGTTCTGGTGTCGTCTTGGGATATATAGTGCAATACATATCGTATCATGAGATGTGTATCGTGATATGTATCGCATTGCCAGACTCTTGCTAAGACACACTCCTATGGAAGTAGTTTAAAAAAGAAAAAGTATTATATATTTGTTGTAAAAGTTTGATCATTTTTTAAAATCTATTTTAAACGCCTTCCCTGTGGTCTTTTAATAATGTAGTTCTTAGCTTAATTCAATAAACCTGCAGCGTTTTCTTGGACATAGTTTCTACAGAGCGGCAGGAGTTCATTCGGAATTCGCCTCTGAGTTGTGGGAAAGACCAATGGTGTGGAGTAAACCTGCCCCTACTTCCCATCATCCATTTGTTTACACACGAGCTTTAACATCACCGGGACGAGCAATATTGGAGCTATCCAACCAATCAAGAGGATGTACCAGAATAAAGCAGAGGACGGGAGCCATTATAGGTTTTACCTCACAGCTACAAGCTTTTTCTGATAGTGTTTTCGTCTGCTCCTGATCTGATGAAATAAATACTCAGAAATGTGATTTCAAGCTTAATTTTTTTTTTTTATAAATGTCCTCCATCATGAGAAAAATGCCACAAGAGAACATGTTAAAACACATTTTCATTGGAGTGGGTCTTTAATATAGTATTTTTTTTTCCTTTTTATCTTTGTAGTCTTTTTTTTTTATTATTTTTGTGACTAATAAAGCTAGTACTGGACAGACAAATAAAGTCTGCACTAATAAAAGAACAATTCCCAGGTAAAAAATAAATAAAAAATTTGCTACAGTTACAACTCAACTACTAAAAATAATAAAGAAGCATTTCTTCCTAGTATTAAAATTCATTATAATACCTACAACAACAAAATTGATGAGTTCAGGACTGCTGCATCGCCCTTCTCTGAAAATGGCTTTTTACTGGCATAATGATACTGACCAAACACAGCAAATGCAGCGCCTTCAAGTAATTGCTATCATTAGCTGTTTTCACACAGCAGCAGCACTTATTTAAAAAAAAAAAAAAAGATATCCCATTTTAAAGTTTTGTTGTTCCTTTTTAGCAATTCCTAGAGACCAACATATGTTTTTTCTCTGAAACACAACAATCCAGTTTTGCAGAATCAGCTGAGTGACAGCTCCCCTGTTGCTAGGAGCAGCTTGTTTTTCACTTTGAGCTGTTCTGCTCACACCACACCAGCTTTATTTTATCAGATGGCAAAAATAAACAAAAAAAAGTGGAAAAAAATGGTTCAAATCAAAGCACAACAGGGAGTACAGAAAAGGTTAAAGAGATGCGACAGAGATGTTGTGTGAACGGAGCAATCGTCATTGTTCTTGCCAGTAGTTTATATAATCTAGTTGCTTCATGACTAAATTGCTGCTCCTATTTTCTATAACTTGCAAAGCTAATTAATCTCACTTAATTGCACATAAATGGAACTAATAACCTCTAGAGATAAAAGTGCAGAGGCTCATTTGAAGGCTCGTGTCAGCATAAATCCCTGCACTACTGTTGGTCCTCCTACTTGGATAGATTAAAGCAACAGCAACAGTTGTGTGTCAGTAACTCAGTGTGCAGGCTCATAACTCTTGTGTGGTTTAAAGAGTGTCAATTCCTGCATCTGGGATCGTGTCTGCTCTTGTTCACGTGTAGCTGTGTGTGTTTGTGAGTGTGCGAGTGGATATACTAAAGTTGTTAAAATGCTGAAGTAAGTAAGAAACCTCTTGAAGCATTAGGCAATAATGGGCTGCAGGGAGCATGAAACAGACCACAAGTGTTTGATGTCAACTATAGAAAGAGAAAAAGGGCAGATGGACTGCTGACTTAGCTTAGACACCGCTCTGTTTGTTGTTGTTCTTTTTGTTCTTCCTTCACCCTGCTGCTTTATACCGTGTTGTATAAAACAAATCCCTTTTCTATGAATGTGATTAACCTTGTGTCATCATTTGAAACAGACGTCTGCAGGTTAGTCTGAATGCTTCAAATTGTTTTTTCGGATTTTGTGCTCTCTGGATGTTGTCTGAACAAATGAAGAAAAGATCAGTCTATTAATGATTAATACATGGACAAAACACTGGATTTTATACTTGTTTTTTACGGTTTAAGGTGAACTTTTGCTAGAAAAACACGAATCAGAAAAGCTGTCCAGCATTGACCTTTGCAAATTTTTTAACAGACACGATTTGATCACAATTTTCTAGTCAGTTTGAAAGCTCTTTGGCCTTTATTTCTAAGTAATCAATATTTGAGCCTCCGCTTTGTCATGTTTGCTGAATTCTGTCTTTGCAACCTCTATGGCTGCTATCTCAGCTTCTCCTCTCATATTTTTCTTTTTTGTTTGTTTTTAATCAAATGTGAGAAAAAAAGTACAATCACATTCCACTCTGGGAAAGAAAACATCCAAGTAACAGCCTCACAGATAAGGCCGAACTGTTTTTTTTTTCAGCCTCTTTAAGGGGTTGGCAATGTCGTAGTGCAACAGTTATGTGCACAATTTATTTTATATTTTATAAGTTCAGCTTATGATACTAATTTTTAAAAAGAATTTTAGGTTTTGCTAAGGAAAGTGACACTTTTCACTTAACTTTCTCTACTTTATTTCCTGCACAGAAATCTGTTTTATGACCAAAACCAAAACCTAATTGGGTCTTTGGTACTCAATATATCCTTGGTAGGTTTATACTGATGCTGGTTTTAAAGACCCACTCTAATTAAAATGTTTTTTTTTTATTTTTATTTTTTTTTCATGCTAAATTACTTTTTCTTTTTGAAAATTAGGAGTAAAATTGAAATTCCGAGTACTTCTTTGATCAAATTGTACAAAATTCTTTAAAAAAAATGTAGTTGGCACTACATTTTGCAGGCCACAAGTTCCATGCTCTGGTCTATTTTAATGCATTCACTTGAAGACATCTAGATCCATGTACGTCTTTGTTTTTCCTCGTCCAAGCTAGCTCAAAAATGTACGGCTTCAATATTGCTTGCCATTTTTGTTGCTAGCGGGAGAGAGAGTGTAAACAAAGGGATGATGGGAAGTCAGGGAAGGCTTACTCCGCATCAACAGTTCTGTCTGCGACTCAGCCAAATTTCTAGTAAATTTCTGCTGCTCTGCAGAAACTATGTCTAAGAAAATGATACAGGTTTTCCATAAGTATAATATAAAAACCACTGGGAACTCTTGTACAATAAATCATTAGAGAATTGGAGCAGGAATTTAGGCCAAAATCTTACTTCTGGTTGTGTTATGGTTTGGATAATTTGGTTCAAACTGAATATGAAGGTTGTAATGTTTCATTAATAATAAATACAAAAAGCCGTGTGTGGATGCGGGGTGTCATTGTGTGATGTTGCCCTTGTAAGGGCTGTAATATGTCAGTGCGCATCGTCCTCAGTGGGATTGATTGTGTCAAAAGGAGATTTATTTTCTTATCTCTACAAGCAGTGTCATTCCCTCATTCTGTTCGCGTGGGACAGCGCTTCGCCTCAGATGTGAGCGCATGATCTCAACGTTTCACTGAGTGAATGGATATACACCTCTGAGCAACAAATGTGTGGACTCTGCAGGAGCGGTGACGTCAAACTGGAAGTGTTACCTAACCGTCTACTTTCAGTTGATGTGGAAGAAGTTTTCCCTGGAGATGACAGCGCAGTCTTTTGCTTTCCTTTTTCAGTTATATGTAAATGTGTGACGGTGCTACATCAAACTGTTGTGGAGCGTATCACCTCCAGCTGTGCTCTCTGTAGACTGCAAGACTATTTCAAGTGACAGGCAAGCAGCAGTAGCTTTCAGCAAGAGTTTCCCGTTTCTACAGCTTCATCTGTTAACACAGAGTTACAGCTCCTCTGTGGTAACAAGGAAATCGGTGCTTAAACGTATAGAAAGTTTAAAAAAGAATCAAACAAATCCATCCTAGAAAACTAACATCAATTCACTAAACGCACATATCTTTTTTTTTTTTTTTCAAGCATACATCAGTTTTTGCCTCTTCATATTTTACACCTTTATGCTTTAAGCAACCATGGTTGAGTGTGCAGACCCAAACCAAGATGGACATTTTGAGTGAGGGCACAGAGAATGAATTTTACAATGTTACACGTCCTACACGGATGTGCACTTATTCCCTGCTTGCAGCTGGAGAGCATTCATTTTTAAACTCGGCCCCAGCTAGATTTACATCCCAGCTGTGTTATTCTGAAAAATAAATATATAAATAAATGAAACCTTGTACTTGGGCTATTTATATTAGCTAAAACAAACTCTGAATATTCAATAATTTAATCGCTTGAATCTGCAGGACTTCAGGGTTTGAAAATAATTTGTCAAAATTCTTAAATTATTGGACTATACCTATAGAAGTGCTCACAAAAATTAATGGAACACTTTTTTTATTGGGCCTGGCATGGATTGAATGAAACCTGTCTGATCATTTTCTTGTTGGTTAATCAGCTGAGGGCCTCGTTAATTAATTTCAGCTGTATTGGAGTTGATGGAATTAACAACAGGTGCACTTCAGTGGCAATAATTAGAAAACCCTCCAAACAGGACTGCTGTTACATGTGGAGGTCATTTCAAGTTTCTCCCTCTTGATCTTTTTTGGCTGGTTTTCCACTCGTGCTGATTTTGTCTTGTGTAATTCTCTCTACTGGCAGTATGAGGAGATTCCTTAACCCTACAGAAGTTGCACAGGTTGTCCAACTTCTCCAGGATGGTACATCCACACGTGCTGCAGCAAGAAGGTTTAATGTGTCTCCCAGCACAATCTCCAGAACATGGAGGAGATTTCAGGAGACTGCTGGTTATTCTGGGAGAGCTGGACAGGGCCGTAGAAGGTCCTCAACCCCTCAGCAGGACAGATAACTGCTCCTTTGTACAAGGAGGAACAGGCTGAGCACTGCTCGTGTCCTAAAGAATGACCTCCAGAGGGCCACTGGTATGAATGTCTCTACCCAAACAATCGGGAACAGACTTCATGAAGATGGCCTGAGGGCCCCACGTCCTGTAGTGGGCCCTGTGCTCACTGTCCAGCACCGTGGAGCTCCACTGGCATTTGCTCAAGAACACCAGAATTGGCAAGTCCGCCACTGGTGCCCTGTACTTTTCACAGAGGAGAGCAGATTCACCCTGAGCACCTGTGATAGACTTAAAAGAGTCTGTTGAAGACAAGGAGAACGTTGTGCTGCCAGACCTCTACTGCCTAGGAAATTGTGCTCTGACTGCCATAAGGTATCCAGATGAAATCCTTGAACCCATTGTCAGACCCTACGCTGGTGCAGTAGGTCCTGGTTTCCTCCTAATGCACCACAATGCCCGGCCTCACATGGCAAGAGTATGCAGGCAGTACCTGGAGGATGAAGGAATTGAAACAATTGAATGGCCTTCACGATCCCCTGACTTAAACCCAATAGAACATCTCTGGGACATTATGTTTGGGTCCATTAGGCGCCGCCAGGTTGCTCCTCAGAATGGACAACAGCTCAGGGATGCCCTCACACAGATCTGGGAGGAAATGCCACAAGACACCATTCGTCGTCTCATTAGGAGCATGCCGCAACGTTGTCAAGCATGCAAACAAGCTCGTGGGGGCCACAAAAGATACTGAAAAGCATTTTGAGTTGCAGAAATTAAGTTTTGGGGAAAATAGACTAGCCTGCCATATCTTCATTTCACTCTGATTTAATGGTGTTTACACAGTTGAGCCTCTGTAGGTTGAAAACTTTTATTTCCATTAAAAGAGTTGGCATCCTTTTGTTCCTAAGACACTGCCTGCTTGTTATTTGTATAGATATCCAACTACATATTGAGATCTGATGTATCTAATGTGTTTCTTGAAAGTGCTCCTTTGATTTTTGTGAGCAGTGTATGTGTATATATATATATATATATATATTATATATATATATATATATATATATATATATATATATATATATATAAATGGCTATCATTTGAAAATATAACTGTTATATATACATGTATATACATACTTCTCAAGCCAGAGTATATTAAAGTTTGTTCTGAGACAACTACAGGCACCTATTTAGAGAGTAAGTAGAGGATAAAACCATGAAAACCTAAAATGTGTCTGGGATCAGATTGCATTGTAATTTAATAAAGATGGAGCACAAATTGCAGCTGCCCTCAAGCAAAAATGACTCAACTTTATTTTCTTTTGATGAGCAACCATTATGTTGGATAATGTTTTTAAGAATGTCATAGCTAAAATTGTTACAGATTTTAAAAATTGATGATGACAGATCAGTAGGTTTTTGCTAAACACACACACACACACATTCACCAGCATTTGTTTTTATATGAAGCAGATTTTAAAGTGTTTAATGATCTCGGTCTGCAGTTAATCTTCAGCTGTAAAAGATTTCCTGCACTGTTTCGTTTCTTTTTATAACAGATTTTCTAGGATTTTTATTTTTTTTTCTGCTGCCAAGCCGAAGGTTCAATACCATTGTTCTTGCATTTTGTTGCTTAGTATTTGCAATTTCCTGAGGATTTTCTCTCATCAAGATAAACAGGTTTTACACCCGTTTCTGTTATCTTAATTTCTTCCTGCATGCTTTTTTGTTTTCCAAAAACTTTGTTTTCCCTTGCTGCTTCCAAAGAGTTATGGAGTTAATTATTTTCACTCTAATTTAGCTGAATGCTTTATTAGGTTTTCTTTAAACATATTTAAATCACATTTATAAGATTTTCTTCATATTAATATTTGATTTTTTTTTTTTTTTTTTTTTTGCTTTGGATTTTTTTAAAAGCTAAAACATTTTTCTTAATTGGTTTTGCCATGTGGTCTCAGACTCAGAACTTCAAGGCCATCTTTTTTTATAAAGTGGATTAAAAATGGCTCAAGAAAATCAACGGAGCGAGACAGGACTGTGATGCTTTTCCAGCAAGATATGATGTGAAGAATATGTGGAAGCAGAAGAAAATAATTACCTCAGTTGGGGGGAAAATCATTAACTTTAAAGGAACTGTGAAATATTTTTTCTTAAGGATCTACCTAAGTTATCATAAAAGCTTTAATGACACGGTAGGACAGCTCTTTTAATATACACTTTTCAATTTATGCAAAGTGAAAATTCATTTGAAAACATAACTAAATGTATTTAAATAACCTCTCAATTGGGTTAGTTTTAAATACATTTTAACCCTGTAAACCCCAAAGCTAAAGAGACTGTTTTATAAAGAATTGAGAACCGATTTAGCAGTTTTTCAATACAGTAAGTAGTCATAAAAAAAAAACAAAGAAAAAAAACAATAGATGAGTTATTCTCATTATAAAATTTGGAAAACTGGAAACTTCCCCCCAAAATTATTTTTGAGATTTCATGGAAGCAGCCATTTTGAAATGCCCTTCTACTGCCCCTAGTGGAAAAAAAACAAAAAAAAAACATTTTTTGTGTTACAAACAACCGGTTTTTAGGAAAAGTTTAGACCATGCTAACGAGACAGGAGGTCTTAAAAAATTAATATAACAAATATAATAGAAATTGTTATAAAACAGGGTTGGGCAACTGGAGGGCCATATTTTATGCATGTTTTCCAACATACCCTGCTCTAGCATGTTCTAATTGGCTGGACACACCTGAACCAGGTAGGGCTAGGATATCTGGAAATCATGGAGACACTCCAGCCCACGAAACCTAAAGTTGCCCATCCCTGTTGAGTTAATAACTAATAAGTCTTTTTTTTTTTTTTTCCCAAAAGGAACTTCAATGGGCAGCACGTCCAGCATTGATTCTAATTCCTAACGAAGACAAGATTTTTTTTTAGGAGACAAAATAGCAGGAAATGGGCCTAAGCCTCAGAGAGCAAATAGATTATGTGCATATTAAGTGGAAAAAATAATGCTGCTATTTCACAGACTATGGAACAGCTGTAGAAGATGCCACATTACATTTCAGAATTAAGCTACAAAAAATCTTTGTAAGGAGGAATAGGCAAGAAGAATCAAAAGTGCTCTTTTTAGATGGTTTATTAGCTAACTTTTCTGTATTTCTAATTTCTTTAATTGGTCTGCTATTTACCTCGATGTTTAAAATGTAGGAAATTTTCAAGGTCTCTTTCAGCTTGATAAAACCCTCAATAAGTCGACTTGAAGCACACAACACCAAGGTAACAGCAGGGAACCATAGTAGTGGGAGCATAATGGAACAGAGAACCTTGTTTTTCATGATGATGATGGGGTGAGTCTGAAGCCAGCTATCTGTAGGAGATAGACGCTTTATTAAGGTAGACATTCATAGAAAGTAAATCTAAATTGCTTCAGACACATTTAAAGAACTCTAATTTTAAGATTCTACAGTTGCCCCCAAATATCTGTACAGACTGAGTTATAATTTTAAGGCTGGTTCATGGTTTGCACGACATGTTGTGTGCTTGTCTGTGTGAGTCCTTTTTTTGCTTTGATCGTTGCCTCTTACAATTCTTGACAAATGTTAAAATAGTTTTCCCACAGCCAATAGTAAACTGTAAAAAAGAAGTTCTAAAAATGTGCAACTAGATGTCTTGAAACCTGGGTTGTTGAGAGTTTGCATCAGCCTTAAAGATGAATACATATGTCGAGGGAGGATAGGCCGTGTAAGACAATTTAAATAGTTTGAAACGAGGAATTGTCACAAGCGGGTAGACAGCTGGTTTGACCAGCAAGTTTATTAGTTCAGACAGGAACTAGCTTAAAGTCCACAAAACTAGATCAAGGACAGGCAGATGTCAATATCGAGAATGGGATCATCCAAGAACAGACTAGAGTAGTCAGAGTCCAGGCGAGGGTCAGGGCAGGCAGCAGGTTATTAGAGATAAAGCAGGGTCAGGTACACAGATATCAAATCCAGATAGAAACGCTCGGTAATGCAGGCAGGGTGGCACAAACAATACTTCGCACTGAGTAAGGCTCTGTGGACTGCTTAAGTGTCCTGTGGGTGACTGATAAATGAGAGACAGCAGAGCAGCATCCAGGAACTGTAGCTGGTTTCCAACTGTTTTTGCTCTGATTTAACATTCCTTATTATTCCTTATTTTATTCCATTCATGAAGACAGCATTACACCAACATATTCAGTACACGTTGAAGGTCCACATATCTTCATGACAGGAAAGGAGCAGTAAGAAGAATAAAATTCTTATTTAATTGCTGCCCCTATATTACACCTAAAAAAAAAACATAAAGCAAAAAAAAAACAAAAAAAAACAATCCCAGATGGCTTTTAGCACCTGTCCCCACACGCTAAGTACACATTACATATTCCTCAATTTTCGTCTTTACAAATATTTTTTTAAATAATATTTTGTTAGTACAACTTTTCAAAACGTCTTGTTGAGCATTCCAAACTTTTACTCCAACAAAAGAAAAACATGACTGCTTTAAGGCAGTGCGAGCGACTGGAAACTTAAAATCATATTTCCTCCTGTGATTTTCATCTTCTGAGGTGAAAACAAATAATTTTTGCAGACTCTCCGGCATCTCTCTGTTTTTAACTTTAAGCATCCCAAGTAAAGTTTGCTGTTTTGCTAAGTCCTCAAATTTCAACAATCTTGACTCCACAAATAAAGCATTCGTGTGTTCTGTGTATCCAGCTTTATGAATTATTCGAATCACCTTTTTCTGCTGTAGATGTAATGGTGTTAAATGAGTTTTATACGTATTACCCCACACTTCAACACAGTAAGTGAAATAAGGCAGTACAATTGAACAGTATAACATTCTTAATACGTGACATGATACGTAGTACTTAATGTTATTCAAAACAAATATAATTTAAAAATAACATGTGATAATGGCAGTCTTCCTGTGTCTTTATGCTAAAAAAAAACTATTAGCTTCATCTCTAGAGGAGTAGTAGTTATCCCACTTTAAAAACATTCCTATTTGCAGAATCCTTGCTGCGACCAGAACTCCAGAGTCCATAGAATTTTGTTCTGTTTTTGTGCCCTGTCCTGTTTGTGGTCGTGCTGTTTTCCTCCACACTCTCTGAGATCCCTCCAACTTTTCTGTTGAGTTGAAATTTGGGCTTTCTAAGCACATTTTTGTGTAATTGGATAGTGAGATCTGGTTTTACGTGACATCATTTGTCAAGAGTTATTTGTGGCAAAAGGAAAGTCCCTCCAGTTGATGGTGGTTTGCTTATTTGGCTTGACCAGCCCTTGCTATTTAGATCTAGAGGTAGAGTAGCTGTCTGAGGAATGACCGGAGGATTAGTTAAGCCTCATGAGAAGAGGGGTGCACAAAAAAAGCTCATAATTACAGGGGGAAATGTATAATTACTGTCAATTGTCATCCTGTTTCTGGTACAGGGTGAGTCTTGTTTTGGTGCTTTTTCCACTCTTTTGACTTTCTCTTCTGTCCTCTTCTTTTTCTCGTGCATTTTCATTGAATCTAATCTGATTTGTTTTGCATTTTAATGCTGAGGCAGATAGCTTATCTTAATGCTGACTAAATAAAAATTTACAACAAACACAGGTTTGTTTAAAGCTTTGTTAAACTTTGTTTGAAATTCAAGAGTGTTGCTACAGAACACTAAGTAAACCTATTTTCTTTTCCCCTTTTCCTTTCTTCCCGAGAAGGATATAAGCTTGAAACTCAATGAACTTGAGATGACAATGACTTATTTAGCTGGCATTTTCTTCTTTTCAGTTACGACATGGGACATTTCAGCTTGGTCCACTCATCCCTGCTTCGTTTGTCTTGTTTTTTGCTATCTCTCCTAAACTCCCCTGCAATTTTCAGCTCATCAGCCCTCTCTGCAGAGTCTTTTCTTATAAATATTTTACATTTTCCAAATGAACCCTGCCAACTCGAGCTTAGTGCATGGCTGGCTGGCTTGTGTGTTTAAAGCACATAAAGTGTTTTTGTATGGTGTGTGAAAAGTGCGGTCCTGTGTGTGTATTTAATTATGAAAAAAATCTATGCTAGTGATTACCGCAGAGCGCTGTTTTTGCTTGCTCATTTCAAGAAATGAGCTCATAAAATCTGCTTCAAATAGCAATGTGGTTTGGTACTTTGCTTGACCAAACGTACGTCAATTAACAGCCAGCGCAGGCCCCAAAGCAGCTTTCGTCCAATAACGAGTCTGAAACGTTATCAATACAACAGCTTCCAAACACGGCTCTGAAGTGTTTTACAGACATAAATAAAAGGAAGAGGAAAAGCAATAAAAATAGATTACAAAGGATTTTTCTGCCATATAAATTATATCTGCTTTATTACATATCTGTCTGTCTGTCCCTCCTGCTATCCATTAATAATTATTTATTTATAGGTGAGATGAGGTGATTATTTTTTTTTTTAATTCTTTTAAAAGTCAGTGAAGTTAATTTCTGAGATTTCCACTGACTAACCTAAAAATCTTTATTTTTAAATTTTTAACCTGAAAATCACAGATAAAATGCCTATTAAGAGCAACAGGCTGGTTGGGGCATATAGGAGTTCCACATGTAATAATTACAACAATTAAAAGAATACTGCTAAAAATATTAATTTAATTAATTCTTTGGAAGTTATTTTTACAAGTAATTATTATTGTCTTTTAGTTTGTAAATGGAGGTGGAGGAAGTGGAGTGGTATAAGGAGGGTTAGGTTTTTATTCTAAATTGTGTGTATGTTTTTGTTTTTTAAATGTAATGTGCACTTTGAGTTGCGCAAAGCATGGGAAGCACTTTTTATAAATATAAATCGACTGAGTTCGAATCAGCAAAATTAGATTGCAGAATCAATTATTTGGGTTTTCACAAGTGGTCCAAACTGAAGTAGCAATGTTTTGTACCATCTATGCAATTTTTTTTTGTTTTATTATAAAGATGAACACCATATGGAAGTATTTATTGAATAGAAATGGAACAGTAATGTTAAGAATTATGTTGTAATTAGTCCAGAGCATGTTTTAACTTGTAGAGTCCCAATAAAACCTTAATTTTCTAGGAAAAGACATTTTAAATTCCGTATTAAATACATGAAAGAATCTTGCAGTCTCACACAGTGGCACTAAATTATGGAGTAATGCAACATCAAATTTGGAGTCACTGTGAAACGACGTATGTTAGGTATTACATGCTCAATTAACTTTTTTTCTTTTTGTGCTTGTTTGCTCTCAGTGTGTTGATTTAGGTACATTTGCAACCCTGGTAACAAACACCTCTCCAGGCTGCTGCTTGGTTGCACAGTGGTTGGGAGAGCTCGGTCTTGTGCCTTTCATCTTCATTTTTTGTTCCAGTTGCATCAATGAGCAATGATTTGGTTGAAACTAAAAGCCTTCTGTTTAAATCTTTCATGCTACCACCCTGCTGAGAGAGAAAAATGAGGCAGAGATGGTGCAAAAGGGCTCATAAAGCACTTGATATTTTCCACGCATTTTCAGCTTTATTCATCATTTACTTTTTTATGTGCCATTTTATTTCTTGTTTCAAACAGAGAAAGAAACAACAACAAAAAAAGTTTGAATACATTTGGCTTGAGGTGCCAGGAAAAGATTAATGAACATCAATGGTTTGTCAGAAACGCTAGCAGGGGAGAAGTAAAAGTGGCACCTCAGTTACACAGTGTTACAGCATTGAGGCCCTGAGCATCACTTAGTCAAAGTGAATCACTAATCCTTCTGGGCAGAGGGACTATGGCTCAGGATGAATGACTCTGGCCTGTCATGTGATGTCTGCTGATGCATGTCAGTGGCCAATAGAATAGGGTGGCCTGATAAAACTGTTTCACAGAACTAGATATGTATGTATTTCAATTAAAAAATAGAAAAGTTGAACTACCTGCTATGATGCTAGTGTGAAAGCTTTTTGCTGACTGTAGTTGCTGAAGCTGGAGCTGTTTGCTGAAAACTGTGACACAATTGACTTTAATTGCTAAAGGGGATTTGCTAAAAATGCAAAGCTATTTGCAAAATGTTAAATCTGCTAAAAGACTGGAAATTTCATTAAAGAACTATGAAAGAGCGCTGTAGTTTACCGAAATTTCTGAAACATTTGTTGAAAAATTGCTTTAAAATCCCTAATACATGAAAGTGATTAAAATAATAGTGTGTTGTTTAAATATGAGCTAAACTTCAAATTAGCTCAAAAAACCTTAGTAGTTTCCGAGTTAGCCAAAAAAAAAGCTAGCTCATTGCTTAAATACTAGCTAAACTCCAAAATAGCCTTAAATTGAAAAAAAATAAATAAAATAATAATTATAATAAATAAAAAATTTTTAAAAAATAGCCTAAAATTTTTCAGTAAACTAAATTAGTCAAAAATGTTAGCCTGCTGCTAAAATAGAAGCTAAACTCTAAATTAGCTTATGAAAACCTCAGTAGATAAAAAATTAGCCAAAAACGTTAGCATGTTGCTAAAATATTAGCTAAAGTCCAAATTAGCATAACAAAACCCCAGTAGATAACAAATTAGTCAAAAGGGTTAGCATATTACAAAAATATTACGTAAACTCTAATTTTCTTTTTTTTTAATTAGGCCTACTATAAAAGATGAAAACATAGCTCATGAATTTGTCTAAAGGCTTGGTGCTAATCTACATAAAATTAAGACATTTCAAGAATCATTTCATTTCCCATGGGGCATATTTTGCTCAACAGTTCAAAAGAAAAAGAATACAAAAAGTAAAAGTAACAATGTCCTGGACAACATGAACATTTTGATACTAAAAGTGCTGAAATTGCTTACAGTGTGACTGAGTTTTTACGTGCCGAAAAACATGCAAAAAAGAGCAGGAGAATCATTTATTGTGTGAATTCTCACTAAGCATTCACACAATAAGGCAATCCAAGGTTTATTTTTATTTATTTATTTAGGTTTGTTAAGGTTTTATGAATGTATTAATCTATCCTCTCCCTATTAAGAAATCCTTAGATAAATTACTTTCTACAGAAGCTTTTTAATTCTTAAAAATAATTTTCTCTTTTTCTCTGTTGGGCTTTATTCACCATCCCTCTCCAAAAGACTTCTCTTCTTCAAGCCAGCATTCTCCACCTACACGTGTCTCTGTTGTCTTGATTAATAGCAGCTGTCATGTTCATCCCAAAGTCCTTTTTTTTTTTTCTTTTTTTTTTTAGTTGTTTTAAAAAGTAGCTGGCTGTCTCTCTCAAGCCTCGGCCCTCTTGAGTTTGAGTGACGTCACTGACTCTTGTTTATGCCTTGAACACAGAACTGATTCTACTGTCTTTTTCGACCGCTTTGACTGAACTCTTTCAGCTGGTACACAAATCTCTTCTGTGTGTGACTGTGTGTGTATAGCGGGTGGTGTGTGTGTCAGTGTAGTGGAGGGATTGGGTAAATTTAAAGGGACAAGATACTGATTTTAAACCAATGGAAATGCTTCCGCAAACAATTTAATTCTCCAAACATGTTTTTGAGCTTTCCTGTAAGTGACTATTATTTCATTTTATCCGTGATCCACTCCCTTTTTTGTATCTTTGAAATTCCAGTAAAACATATATATTTAGATGCAGCAGAACACAACTTAACTCCTCTGAATCAGTCAGAGACAGAGATGTAAGCCTGCAGAATACTAAAGCAGTTCAAGAATAGCAGAAGATGTGAAATTTAGGGAGCCAAACTTGAGTTATTTAGCTTTGCCTTATATCTCTTAAATGGCCTATACTTGCTTGTCCTAATTATTTCAGACTAAACCATATCTATATCTATACATATGATCATATATTACCTTTGGCACAATAAAGAACAAATAATTTATGAAATATGAATTTTTTTCATGAGTTTTTGTCTACCCAGAAGTAAGATGCTTTGATCTCTACTGCTGCGTGTAGGTTCTGCCCATTTCATGATGTTATCCTAAAGCCTGCCTCAGCATTGTGTCTGAGTTTCGCCACCAAAACAAAACTTTTGCAAATATGTATGTGCATGGTGTATATCTGCCATTAGTAGCAGGGACTAGCGGCTGAGCTAGCTAGCTGAGCGACGAAGGTAGAAGAGGCTAAGCACTGCTGGTTTAGCGGCGAAGCTAATAGTGGAGTTAGCGGCTGAGCACCACTAGTTGAGCTGCAAAGTTAGTACATGATCACTGCTAGCTGAGTGTAGAAATTGGATGTTGGTGTTAGACTGGGGGTGGTGCTGGCAGCGAAGGCTCTTCCTGATGAGAACCTGCTCGTTTTCATGGGTTGGGAGGGGCTGGTGCTCAGAGTGCAGGATTTTAGAGGATTTTTGGGGATGTTTATGGAGAGGAATGAACGGCATAATACTTAACACTTAAAAGCTCATAAAGGTTATCTTGCATGTCATAGTCCTTTTAACAGCCCTGCTTGACTAAAACAGTGGATAATTGGAAGTTCACATACACTCATTAGTGCTTGATTATTATCACGTAAACTCATATAACATTCATATGCATTAACTTTTCCGACAGTGATGAAATCATGAGCAAAATGTCAAAATACCTGAATGGATGAGGTCTCCTAAATCTCTGGAGTTTAATGATTCTTTTTCTTTGAAATGAAATGTCAACATTTTTAAACTCAATCTATTTTAAAAGTGTCTTTTTAATTATGATGATGCAGTTTTTATCCCGAATAGAATAGTTTTCTCAGACATACTTTCTGCAGAATGACAGAAGTTCATTAGGAATTTGCCACTGAGTTGTGCGTGGGACTGTTGATGCAAATTAACCCGACCAACAATTTCTGGAAGAGAGTTCTCCGTTTACTCTCTCTCCCACTAGTTTACTGACCCTTTTCCCCCCAATCCTAATATTACCAGCGCAACAAAAAAGAGCAATATTGGAGTTATCCAGCTGTACAGTTTGAGCTTGATACCAGCTTGGATGAGGAAAATAAAGGATCTAGTCGTCTACAATTGGATGCATGGAGCACGGAGTAAAGCAAGAAGCTTCTGGCCCGTCCAGCATTTTTTTCTACATTGTAATTACGGCCTTTTTTTAAATTTCATTTTTTTTTGTCTACTCCTGATTTAGATTTGAATAAAGACATACTCAGATATGGAATTTTGAGCTTATTTTCTTAAGAGAAAAAAATGTCACAAGAAAATGTCAAAAACATGATAACGGAGTGGGTCTTAAACATTTTAACTGTGTTTTTTTTTCTTCAACAAATGTTCTTGCAATCTTTCTGAACTGTTGTAGAGGGAAAGCTTTGCAGGATCTCTACAGGGGTTTTAAAATTGTTCTTCTAACACTCAGAGTTGATTATACACATTTCACTCACTAAATTTCTCCACAAGACGAGAGCAACAGTGCACCAAAGAAATCATACTTTCACAAAGCAATTCTTTTGGTCTGTTTCAATAATTATTGATGCAGATATTCTTTTTTTTTTTTTTTAGCAACAAATTCTTTTTTGGCTAAACGTCATAGAGTGCCTTTTGAAAAAACACAGCTAAAACTCTTTGATCTTCCCATCTCCACCCATAGACCATTTTGCAAATTGTAGCAACATCTCCTGGGAACATGGTGCCTAATGCACTATCACACAGCTATAAATACTTTTCCACTTTTCCTCCGTCTCTTTTTATATCAGCTGTCCTGGACATTTAGTGGACTTTTTAAACACAGACGTTTTTAGTACATCAAATGATCACAGCCAGAGCTGGAAACTGCTACAGTAAATGCATGATGGACTCCTATTTAAACCAGAAATTAGTATCATCTGCTTGACTGTAATTTCTGTTTTCCTAAATAGAAAAAGTGGATTTTGGTTAAACAAAAATACTTTAGTTTGTGTTTTAAACCAGAATAGTCTGTCTGCATTTAAAGACTCTCTCAGATGAAAATCTGTTTTAACATGTTTTTGTAGCATTTTTCTGATCGTGGAGGACATATATAAAAAGATTAAGGTTAGAATTGCATTTCTGAGAATGTCTGTTCAAATCATGGTGAACTAGGAGCAGATGAAAAAAATAATGTCTGGAAAGAGCTTATAAATGTGATGAAGGGTATACAATGGCAAGTGACAAGATGTATCCACTTGAAGAGAAATAGATCCATTTAGCAAGCTGTCTGTCAATCAAAGGGTGGCTACAGTGGCTCCACCCCGACCATTCCGTTTCACTTTTTAACGAACCTACAAATAATGGGGGTCCTCAAGAGGTATGAGTCGGTACTGTTTAATGGGTTCATTTTTCAAAGGAAACACTCAAAGTACCAGACTGGACCGGACCGTACCAAACCGGACTGCTCAGTGGAAACGAGGCTTAATAAATTAGGGTAAGGCGTATCAATCTGAGAATCAATAGTATCAATACCAAAGTGAAGTATCGATACTAGCCTGATGAGATTGATACTATCGTTGCAGTTTTTCTTTAATTCATGCAGTAGAGAGAGAGCTAAAAGTTGCCAGTTTGGGCAAAAAACAGCCCAATGTGAGTAGAAACCTTCCCAACTTGTTTGGGAAACAGCCCAATCTAGCAACATTGGCTGTCTGTGTGAACAGTGCACCACCTTCTCACACCTTTCCCTTCACCTCCATGCCTCATTGGAGATTCGAGAGTCATTGAAGAACCAGATATTTGAACGCAATGGCAGGATTTTTTGCTGTGTTGTTTATATTTTTATTCATTACAGTGTTGCTTTTGTTTACTTTTATTACTAGTGACTTTAATATTTTATTACTGCTTTTGTTTAAAAAATATTTATACATTTTTATTTGCAAAAGCCCTATTTCCTGTGTTTTAATAACATTTAATTAACAAAAATGTGTATTTCCAAAAGGATTTTATACCACAACATTTAAAGAACAATTGTCGGTATTGGTATTGATATCGGTGATACTAGTCCTGTAATTACTTGGTATCGGATTAATACCCAGATTTCCAATATCTCCCACCTCAATAATGAACTACTGCAGATTTGCAGAAACGGTGTCAGAGAAAACGACCCCGGTTTTTAGAGTTTGGCTTAAAAGTGGCATATTTACAAAGAAAACACCACTCGGAACGCTTTCAAAACAGATCAAAAGATGATCAAAGTGGGACTTTAAACTGCTTTTATTTCCTGCATTTGGCATAGTTTACATTAGATGCTTTAAAATTTACCAGGAAGTTAACATATCTAACACCTTTTTCTTGGAATATGTTGACACGGCCTAGAAGTTTGGTATCCAAAACTTTATCTGAAATCTTTAGCTCTTCCATTCAGTTGGAGTGAAAAGTAGTCGTTGGTGGGAAGTAAAACTCTAAGAGTGGGTGGCAAGAGTTTCATTTAGTCTGAAACTGCTCCTGAGTTTGCTCTGTGTCAGTGATTTTCTTTATAACCATTATAGGCTAAATGTCAAGGCTAGAATTACATTCACACTTTTACCAGAATCACTCCAGTTTTCTTGGTAATTTACATAAAGTGTAAGACCATGATGATGTTCTTCTCCTTGTCCTCCAAGTCCTGTTCTCTTTTTGAGATGAGACCATTATTTAACGTTTTGCTAGTTTTCAAGTAGTTATCGAAAGTTGGGACAAAAGCTTCTGCTTAGAACTCCAAGGGTCAACACCCTCAACAGAGAAAAGGTCAGTTGGGTTCTTTTGCAGCTGATGGAAAATGTCTGAAACATGTTTCATACGGAGAAGGCCTCAGGAAAGACCCTAAATAAGATTATATCTCCTGTCACCTTTTGGAAGATTAAAAAAAAACTGCTTCAAATAAAAAAGAATGAAGGGTTTCTGCACAAACTGCCCCTGTGATCTCATTCTTAGTGCCCCAATAATTACTGTCGTGGGTCTTTGTGCAGATGATTCAGGTTCGGTGTCTGGACTAGCCAGATGAAATTTGGATAGAAAGAAAAAAAAATGTGTTTTTGCTGTCTCCCTGTTATGAAAAAGTATCAAGTGTGTTCAGTTGCAGTGTCAATACACAGAAAATCTTAGCGCAAATACGATTCTATCCATCTTCCGAACCCACTGAATCCATTATGGGATTAGGTGGTAGCTGGAGCTGTCCCGGCTACTGTTGGGAAAAGGTGGGGTACACTCTGGATGGGTCACCAATCTGTCAGATTTGGATTTGTGTGTGTGTAATTCTTGATTCGTAACTCATACAAGACATTTTGTGAAAAACTTTATGTTCTTGCAATTGTGAACTCACATAAACAAAAAATATACACATAAAAAGTACAAGTTACACATGCACAACTTAAAAGGACAACAGCCTAAAACTAACTACACATACAAATCTTTAGAAAGTATACACAAATCGCCTGATATTGCAAATGCTACAGGCTTGTTCTGTCCATCTAACTGGGTCTGTAGCAAAACTGCACCTAGTTCTACTGGGCTTGCATCACTAACTACTATGGTTGAAGCATCCAGTTTAAAGTAGGCCAGGCATTGCTCACTCACCAATGCTTCTTTCATTGATTGAAATGAGCTCTCTTCTTCACTTGTCCATTTCCACACTTGTCCTTTCCTTGTCAGTTTCCGCAATGGTTCTGATAAGTTTGCATAGTTTGGTATGAACTTCATCATAAAACTACAGGTTCCAAAGAATGAGCGTAGTAGTTGAACATTTTCAGATCTGGGTCTTTTGCTGATTACTTCCACCTTTTTTGGGTCTGGTTTCATTCCTTCTGCGGTTATCACATGTCCGAGTATTTCGATTTGTTGTAATCCAAAAATGCACTTTTCTTTGTTGAGGGTTAAACCTCTTTCTTTAAATTTCTGAAAGATTTTTCTCAGTCTTTGCTCCAGCTCCTCTTCATTCTCCGCAAAAAGCACCACATCATCCATGTAACAGACTGTTCCTGGCATTCCACACAAAATAGAGTCCATTGCTTTCTGAAAGGCTTCTGGTGCACTTGATAACAAAGGGAACTTTTCTGAAATGGTAGCATCCTCCGTGAGTGATGAACGTTGTCAGTGGTCTGGATTCTGGCGCTAAGTCACACTCTCAAAATCCTTTTCTTGCATCCATCTTAGCAAACACTTTTGCTCCTTGAACTGCTTGTAAGATGCTATCGATTGTTGGTACTGGGTGTCTCTCCCTGATCACAGCTCTATTCACTTCTTTAAGGTCCTCGCACAGCCTCACTTCTTTTGTGTTCTTTTTAAGCACAATCAGGATATTCGAAACCCATTTGGATCCTTCATAAACCTCTTCTGTATTATACCCTATTCGAGCATTTTGTCTAACTCTTGGTTTACAGCCTCTATCATGGGATAAGGAACTCTCCTCAAACCCTGTGCTACTGGAGCAACTTTTTCATCCACTGTAACCTTGTGGCTGCAACCTTTAATCTGACCAATTCCTTTAAAAATGAGAGGATACTCTGGAAAGAGCTCACTGAACTTCTCTTTTTGTTCTTCTCTTTTCACTTCCTCTTCTGTTTTAAATATTTTTAACTCAAAGATTGTTTTTCTTCCAAGCAGTGCTTCAACATTTCCTTCGATCACAAATATGTTGTCTGTGACAGTATTGTTCTTCCATTTCAGATCTGCCTCAAAATAACCTAAACATTCAAGTGGGGTTGTCTGGGCATAGGCATAAAGCTTCTTCTTGGTGGGTTCCAGTTTTGTTTTAGTCAACATTACTCTCTAATAGAGGTTCTCGTCGATAAAGTTTCTGCCCCTTCCTGTGTCTATGACCATTTTTAGCCACTGGTTTATTTTTCTTTTTCTCTGTTCCTGTTTTTAGTCTTGACAGTTTAGTTTTCTATTGGTGTATTTTGTCTGTGCATGTGTACCTTTGTTTCCAGGCAGATTAGCGAAAATCCTCTGAGTTGGTGCTCCGATACAATGCAAAAGCGTGGCTCTTCTCACCGAATCTTGTGCTAGAATAGTTCCGCTGACAACTTCGAAAAAATAAAAAAATTATATGAGTCCATCCATAGGTTATATTCCGTGAATAAATCCAATGCGAAGAGGTTCAGCGGTACCGGCAGGGATAGCTGTGCATAGCTGGGACCTGGCGCAGCCTTTGCGGTTCCTTGGCGCTGCTCATCCGACGACATTTTGTTTTCTTTTCTTTAGCCTTTTCGAGAGCAGGGACATAAAATCCTAGTCGTCCTTCCTCGCCATGAGGTCCACTTCCTCCTCATCGCCATCATAATGTAGTGTGTTGATCCAATAAACAGCCCATTAACTTGGAATATCTTCATTTATTGAACACACGTTGAGTTCAGCACATCCTGCTCTTCTCCCTAGCTCGCCTTTTCTCACTCCTCGCATTCCATCTCACAATACTTAACTATACTACAGAATGTTTATATGTGGAAGGGGAATATTGCATTTAAACACGTTTTTTTTGTTCAAAATTGTTTGACCGCAATGCACTGTGGTCTATATCTGCTAATCTAGTGACCATCAATGTACGCTAGTTTTTCAAAAAGACTTCTGGGAAATTTCAAAAGCACTATTTAGTGCACTATATAGTGATTAGGGGGGAATTTGGACACAACCATAGTCTATCGGATGAGTCCACTTTCTCTCCTTACAGCTGGGATTTGAACCAAGGGCTCATTGCCATGAGGCTAGAGTGCTAACCACTACACCACCGTGCACGTCTTTAGAAATCTGGGGATCTTGTGCACTCCCATCCCTGTTCCCAGTTTGTTTAGTAGTTAGATGTCCACTTTTTTTCTCAAAATTAATCAAAGACCAATGCAATCATGGTGTGGCAGTATCTACATAAATTCATGCAACATGATTCCAATCACAGTCCCAGTGAAACAGAAGGCTCCGATGGCTAACTGTCACCTCATTTGCTACAAAGGTCCAACAGACTGAAATGATGTTTTCACGTCAGGGTGCTGACTTTTCAGTGAAAGTGTTTGTACGGGATGGCGGAAATTGATGGCTGCCATTTGGGCCTCTGTAATTTTCTCTGCATGTCCTTGTGAAGGTGAGATGGGAGTGTCTCTGGCCACCTTGTTGGGATTATATTGTTTTGGTCTTGATTAGCAAACAGAATATCATTTTGTTCAAGGTTTTTATTGCTCTTCTGTGCTGTATTGTACACAGTTATTGGACCTGTATGTGTGTGAGTATACACAGGATATAGGATAGCTGGTTTTATGAGTGGAGATGTCCTTGTCTTCTATAACACTTTTAAAAGTTCAACTTCCATTTTGTGAAGTGAGAAAAATGTATTTTATGTCTTTTTTTTCTTGTTAACCTAGTTTCTGTCTGTGGGTTCTACTGCTTGTGAGTTCTCTCTTTTACTTGATCAGGGCTGACTTTGATACTCACAGTTTCCACCGGATTGCAATGCCGCTCCGCCGAGGAGACACTCCAGCACTCTCTCTGCTCTCCTGTCTTTTACTTTATTAATGCTCAAAGATAAAAGAAAGCAAACTGGACTGCAAAGATATGTGAAAAGAATGCTGTTTTCAAGACAATATTTTAAATTGTTTTGAATTATTTTGCTTTGTCTCCATCATATAACATTACACATCAAAATCCAGATTGTAGAGAATGTGTAAGAGGCTAGAGAAATGTTTCCAGAGAAAACATCACTTTAGTTTTTAATGGTACTGAATTAAAAATGTCATATGAAATTTTAAAGCAATGCTATAGAGATTTTGGTAAGTTGAAGTTTTAGACATCTTTTTTGATAATACATCTTTTTATAAATGTATTTCAATCCTTTGAAGTTGTACGTTGCTTTTCTACTAAAGTAATACAGGATGTGTAACTCACCAAGAATGTGAACATAAAGTACTTTCCTAGCAACTGTGAAAAACCGTTAACATTGCCTTTGCCCTACATTTGGCTTTCACATTTGATTTCATAGTTTTCATTTATTATCCTTCCTGGGTGACATAAGCTAAATTTTTATAGATGCCCCAAAATTATCATTTTTCATGGTAATCTTATTTTATGAACCAGAATATTGAAAGCTCCGTCACATAAGCACTTCCTCCCAAACACAAGAGCTCTCAAAATCTGGTAAAACAATTTGACTTCAGGGCAAAAATGGGGCTGAACAACCAATTTTCTGAATTTCAAACGTTCTCTTTCTACATGAATTAGAGTTTTTTTTTTTACTTTTTATATTTTTTTGTCTGCTTATTTTGGGAAAAAGAACTCACAAAGCAGGGGAATAGTTGGACATGCTTAATTGTGTTGCAGCCTTGTGTTCATTGACAGATCTGTTTTTTTTGTTTATTGACAAGCAAAGGGAGGTCTGCAAAGTCTGAAGGCTAGGTGATGGAATAATTTAAAAAGTTGATGGCTTTGCTGTGTACATCAAAATGAAATCAGAAAAGAGCTGGTATTATTCCACAACTGGTGCTCTGATTACAAAGTTATTACACTAGGGTCACACTGGACGTGATTGTATGTTAATTTTCATCTCTAAAGTCTATTTAGATACACAAACACGATTGCATTGTCAATTGCTGTTTTTTATTGTGAAAAATTGGTTATCTTTTGAAAATAAACTAGATTTTCTTATGTATATTGATACAAATTCCTGCCAGAATTGATGTGGCGATGCCAAAATGATCCGCTGCACTCCGCGAGCCTCCCGCGGCGCTCCGCGCCTGGTGTGAACCACAGCATAGGTTAAAAAGGGCGCCGAATGGAAGTGGCATCAGGCGTTAGATTATGAGATAATAGAACAAAGTCATTGGTCAAGAGAAGTTCTTTCCTGGTAAAAAAGTGGTTAAGAAATGCTTCCTTTACTTCTTAGTGAGAGTACACATTTCTTGAGAAAAACATACAAAAAAAGGTTTCATCACGTCTATTTCTGCAGTTTGCAAATAAAGCTGTTTCTATGTTCATTGAAGGGATTCTGCCTACTAAGGGCACTTTATCATCCTTTTTGCTCCTGTGCAAATATAGTTTTATATTGCCACGATTTCATTCAATTTGAATTTACATATACTTCATTTCACTACTTCATGTGATAACGACATTTTTTTTTTTTTTTTTTATTAAACTAATCATTAGTTGGACCTAATCCTTCAGCCAGAATAGCACGGAGACTCCTATGAGAAAATGCAACTACAAAGAAAAAAAAAAGCCTACATAAACAGTGAGTGGAATAAAATAGTCTTGAAACAGAGAGCATCACTAAAATGAAAATTGGGATTTTTTTTGGTAAAGCTGAAGTTGTTTCAACGTGGTTTTAAGTGTTCTGGTGAGAGCCCTAAACTCATGTTAGGTCATGAGATCCAAACATAGACTGTCACCTGAGTTAAAGTTGAACCAACTGGCAGTATTTCACTAGCAGCTGAAATTCCACAATGACAGAAGCTCTGTTGAAATGTGAGTTGTTAAATTCCTTTTTTTATGTAAAAAACCCTGATAATCTCCTGTTTTCTGAGCATCTACATGAGAGTTTCTTTGTTTTTCTTAATGACTGGTAGTTAAATAATAATGCAGCTATTTACATTTCATTCTGAGCGGAAATGTTTTAATAGTTGTCTAGGCTTCAAACAAGGAGAACTGCAGAGGAATAGAAGAGATAACCACCTTCCATATTGAATTCCTTTATACTTTTTTTCCTCTGTCCTTTCCTGGGTGGATAACCATCTACCCCTTCACCAAAAGCCAGTGACATATCTGTCTCCCTGTTGCCTCCCCCACAGTTGTCTCCTTCCTCTTCTCTGCAGTCATTTCTCTCTGAAAGGATAACCATCTAGCCTTTCAGCAGTGTTTCAGCTTTTCCTAATGGTTATTTTCATTTAAAGAGCGCAGAAGGCTGCGTTGGTCCCCATCAGTGAGATGTATGTTAGCTGTTTTATGAAAAGGAGAAGTCTATATCACTGTGTTTGTGGCTCACACAAAGGTGCTGCAGGAACTGGGAACAAGGACAAGATATTTGGAAAGAATCAAGTCCCGCTAACATGCCCTGATGGACACTTTAAGTCAGCTTTCTCTAAGCTTAATAATCAAAGTATTCACTGAAAGTCAACCATAAAATAGCGGGAGTAATGCCCCTTGAAGCATTACTCTGTTACTAATGACGTTAGAAGTTCAGTAATGAAGTAATCTAATTACCTTTACCCCCACTGTAACGGTGTTGCAGTTACAAAGTACAAATCCTGGCGTGCTACTTCAGTTTAAGAAGCCATGAGCGCTCACTTTTATCCCCCTGAGCCCTTCACAGCAACACTGTCTTCTGTGTGAAGCAGTGTAGGTAGCAGAACTTTTGTTGGAGATATTGACTGTTTACACTGTGGCAGTGGGCGTGTCACTTGAGGTGACGGTGGTGATTGTGTGAATAAGTTCACCTGTTAGACACAAAGCAGGAACGCCAGTTAGAGCTGATCAGCTGGTGTTATGCATTTTTTGTTGACCGCTAACACTAAAATACTAATTTAATTTGGATGTTGTTATGCTATTAATGCGAAGATTTGTCGAGTGATGTGTTATTGTTTGACCGAAATGACAGATTCACTTGTTGTTGTAAAGAAGGTTTGACACTGCGTTTGGAACTCCATTCATTTCTGTGATTATACCGCAGTCATCACAAATGCAAAGTAAAACAAAAGTGAGTGGAGAGAGATAGGGGTGGTCCCATTCAAGATCATGATTGGCCGAGGAGTTAAGTGGGCGGGGCATGCCCCAAGATCTCGCACTGCCAGGTTTTAGACAACAGAGGCAAAGGTAGCATTTTCAGGATGGAAATATCAACACAATTTTAGTTTATTTGAAACAAAATGGAAAAATGTTTACATCAAATTCACGTTGTGTCTGTTGCTGACTGTTATTTTCTTGCAAATTTTGTTTTTCTCTCCATGTAAAGTTATTATTTATATTTTTCTTGTTGCAGTTTTATAGTTTAATAATTCTGAATGATGACATTCAAGTTGAGGTTGAGCCAGGAACACGTTTGCTTTTAAAAGTTACACCATCACTTTTGCCGGGTAATTTTTACCCAATATAATTTACCCAATAAAAAGTATGTCATAATAAATAGATCAGAATATGAAAGCACAAGATAAGTTAGAGTAGTTTTATTTTGTTTTAAACTGTGGTACGATTAATAAAATGGAAAATAAAAGCATAGGAAGATCCTAAAAACATGCTTGAAAATTACTGAAAAATTTGGAATTTGAGAACAAAAAATTCTTTAAAAAATGAATAACGATACTGGAGACTTGGCCTTTGATCCACCCATTTCTGGGACATAGGAGACTTTACTCAGGAACCAATAACACTTAGAAAAATGCAACATATTGAAAATCATGTAAATACTTTTGCTTGGGTGAAAATCACCCAGCAATAGTACTCTTGGGTGAATATGCAATATAATAAAAAATGTAGTGCAGGAGAGAAATTCAATGTTCAAGGTTTTTTATTTGCCATATATTCAACAACGTACACTGAGACACATTGGAATTCTTGTGCAAAAATTTAATTGTGCTAAATTTGATTGATATTGTTACCTTATTATTGTTAAATACTCTTGTTGATGTTTTTTGCATTTTAAGTTCCCCCTCTATTACTGTGATTAAAACTATTTTGTTTGTTTAAATAAAACTTTTGATATTTAAACAAAGTTGATATTTAAAACCTGTGTCCAGTTTATGTGAAGTCAATACTAATATTTATATATAGCTTGTTGGAATGTTATTTTTCTTTTTTTAAATAATTCTGGTATATAAATATTTAAATTTTAACTCGTAACTTAACAGCATAATTTCATTTGTAAAACTAAACCAGCATACTAGAAGTGTTATTTTCATTAAATGACTGCATTTAATGAAAATGTTTGTTGTCTATGTGGGGAAAAAATCTACTGCAATATTTTAATTGACAAAGTAACTGGTCTAATTACTTTACTGAGTAACTAATTACTTATAAGAGGCAGTAACTGAGTAACTAACTCAATTACTTTTTAGGGAAATGTAACTAGTAACTATAACTAATTATTTTTTAAAGTAAGATTCCCAATAATGATTAAATTAGATGGTAAACTTTATACTCTATATTTCAAATCACTAAGCTACATTAGAGGACATGAAACCATAGAATGCCTGGCTGGACAATGAACACTAAAAGCCGTGTGAAACCGCATCCCCCATAATGCAGAGGGAGGCTAGAAGCCAAGATCAAAAAAAAAGTACAGGGAGAAGTGAGTCATCTATCAGAGTAACAGAAAACTGAAATGAAGACAGAGCATGTTGAGAAGTATTGCAAACTGACCATACTTGAAGCAGTTTCCACCAAAGTCAAGATTCAGAGCGGACAAGAACGGACAGGAGGAACTTTGATGGACCACTTTTAGCGTACTCCCAGTGGTAAGGTAAAAAGATGAGGATAGAACGGGCTGAAAGAAGTCTGAGAAAAAGATATACAAGGAAAAAAGCATCACTAAACACCAATCTGTGAATGAGAGTCCCAAAGCAACAGCTTGAGCCTACAGCCATCCAAGACTCAGGCCTCAGGAGCTCAGTGATTATAACTCACAAGACCAAGAAAAACGTTGGAATATAAAGAAATAAGAAAAACGTCTTCATAAAAAAAGCCATAAAAAAAAAAAGACTGAAAAACTACTTTTTCTGCCAAGGACTGTCTGGGTTTTTGGTCAAAACATGTTGAGCAAAGTGTAAAGAAAGACTGACTGTCTGAACTTCAAAGCTTTAGAGTTCCAATTTGACAGACATTTTGATTCTTGTTAGGAAAAGTGGGAGCAGCCCCCTTTTTGCTGGCTTGGACGGATGGGCAGATTAGGCTAGTGAAAGACAGAAACATTCCTTCACGCATCTTGTACTTTTACCTGTCAAAGGAACTGCAGTAAAGCTGCTTCCATGCGGTAAGTTTGCCAAGTTTTGAAATCTAAAGGGCTCTAGGGCTGTCTGTAAGAACATGAAAACCAGAGCGATTACAGTCGTATCGCTTTTCAAGCTGAATTTCATCGTTTTTTTTTTTGTTTTTTTTTTATAAACTAGCATGTTTTTAGCTTTATGCAATTCAAATACCAGTTTGATATATTTTTACTCGCTGTTAAGGTTTAGGAGAAAATATTAAATTACTAAAAAGTCTAATGCTACAATCCAGCATGACTTTTCAGGTTTTGAGTTATAAACAGTTTTTTTTTTTTTTTTTTAATGTCCATTTGGATCAAATTTGGTTTACAGCTTTGAAGAAAAGCACTTTACTGTGTGGGGAAGGCCTGAATTTTCCTTGAACAACATGAAGCAGGAAAGGATTGAATTCTGGTATGACAAGAATCTCATAAAGAAGTTTAAAAATTGATTTGTTTTCATTAAATGCGCATAAAAAATTCAATTTAATTTACTTCTGACGTAGATTATGTTATATTAACAGTCAAATAAACTCAGCAGAAGCATGTGTGGCACTTTCTTTGAAAAGTGTTAAAGCTTATTTTTCTGATTGCAAACAGAAGCTTTTTCAAAATTGTGTTTTTTTTCCTGTGGTTTTTGGGCATCTGTTTAATGACCCATGTTAAATTTGCATTGACTGTAACTGTTGGGGCTTTGACTGAAAAGTGTGTGTTTTTTAATCTTAGAACAGCAAAGTAAACACTTGGCTTTTCCTCATCATAACAACAGAAAGACACTTTGAGCTCCCAGTAATTATGCACAGCTGTTTGCAGTGCAAATATAGGACATGATGCAGTGTTTTCAGCAAGAGCTGCTACCAAGAACACTCATACTTTGGTTTCGGGTTTGTGCATGTTTTATTCTTTGCATGCGCCGCTGGATAATTTGTCTTTTCATATAATGAGCGGGCGGGCATATCTTCTTTCAGATACTCAAAACCAAAAAAAAAAAAAAAAACTCTAAAAACGTAATAGAAGCTAACTTAATAACGTCTCATTTCTGGAATGAAACCATGGGAAATAAAGTTTTTGAAAAAGTTTCCTGTTTAATTTATGAAAGATTTCCACGAGCCACTTTCAGTTCATGCACACTAACGTTCAGAATAAACAAAAATTGCACAACGTTCATGCACCATTAACGGCACACAGATCAGATTACTCAGCTTCCGAAACTGTTCCTTTTTTTCCCAGCATACGACCGCCACAGCTGGACACTTCTTTAGACATTATGTCAGATCATGCAGGAGGCGTGTGACATCAGGGATATTGGCCCACATAAAACGGTGATTTGGTGGCTTTTAAAATGCTTTTTGAGCAATGCTCTGTTGCTTTTTCACTTGAGTGTCATTGTGGCTTGTTGACAAAGCAGGAAAGAAGAGACCACAGACTTTAATAGTTCTGACATTTTCCAAAACGCCTTCATTTTTGTCCCAAAAGCTGCTCTTCAGTGTCGAATTATGTTATTCTTCTCCATCTGTTAATTACAAAAAAAAAGCCTATGTTTTTCGAGTAAATGTACTTCAGCGACACGATTCTCGTTTTCTGTTTGTGTTTATCTCTTTTGCCCAGCTGTCAGTTAATGGTTTCTATCAATGTGTTGTGAAGACATTTCTCTGACTCACACCGACTGACTAAGAGGGGCCTGAAGTGCTAGCCTGCCCTGCCCCGACTCCAGAAGAGACGGCTTGGCACACACACACACTCTCACACAACATTGCCAAAACAGGGCTTTCCTTGTAAAGAGCTGGTTCTCATGTCAGGCAATCTTTCATATCCAGCCTCTAATGTGGCTCAGTAGTTAATTGACTTCTGAACAATCAATTGAGACCAATCGCTACGGCCCACAGCTATTTCCATACTGTCTGTCAGATAACACATGCTGGCACGCACTGATTCCAGTCATTCTGGTCATATGAACTGTTTACTATATCACAATGTTAACACACAATGTCTACAAAGACGCACAATTTCTAAATAGAAAATCTGTTTTTTCGCGATCTATGATACATCAGAACAAATGGGATCAAGTTGTACAGATAAGAGAAAGACCTGCAGGTAAAGACTTTTGCCAAGCAGATTTTTGAGGAATTGGGCAAGTGTGGATCTGCTCTTTGGAAGCCCAGATTCCCTGGCCAGAATTCCTGCCAGAGGCAAAGCAAAGGGAAGAGGGAAAACACTGGGAAGGGGAGGGAGAGTCAGATGCGAGAACAGAGAAAAGAACAGAGAGACTTATCTGTCCTTTGATCTAATAACTGAGCCCAAGAAGAACAGTCATGTTCTTTCCAAAAAAAAAAAAAAAAAATCTATAATAAGATCACCAAACATTGAATATTTATCTCTGTCATTATCTGGGATTAAAGAAGAAATGATTGAAGATTTCAGAGAACCTACCTTTGAAAATTGTTAAATGGGAGTGGCAGGGTGTGTTCTTGGAGGTCTGAAACTGATGAATGATGGCTTTTTAATAAAGGCCTTTGTACCGTGGCAACAGAGGGAAAAAAGATGTGTGGATTATATTGAAGAGTTCTATCATGTGTGACTTTTTTGCCCTGGATGCCCTTTTATTTCTATTCATGGAATGTGAACCAGAGAACCTATTCCATCATGGACTTGGTGCATCAGTCAGCATATTGAAGTGAATGAAAGAATATTATTTTGAAATTAAAATTTCTGGCTGTTATGTAGGTGGCTGTGGAAATCAAAGCAGGTATAAAAACAGCATTTGAAGGCAAACATCAAAATGTGTCATGTGATTATTTCTTGATAAACGTATTAATTGATTATTAAACTGATTCATTTTCAGCCTTAAAAAACTCCCTTTTTAATAATTACTGCTCTGCATTATGTTTTATAAAGTTGTCATCATGTGTTACTGTTTTTACTGTAAATTCACAGAAAAGCCTTGTTATGGTTGCAGGTCAAGTGAAGATTTTTTTTTTGGTCAATGTTATTGACTGAAATATTTTCAACTCATCTAATAGAGATATCATGTCATACTTTAGAGCGGAGTTTCTTAACCTTTTTGACACGGAGGTCCAATTTTCCCGGTACAAAGTCATTCAAGGTCCATTCAAATATAAACATGTAATGTAAATGGATCCACATCTTGTTTGATTTGTCTTTCATAATTAAATCATGTCATTTTATGTTTTATCTAAGTAAAATCTTGTGTGGAAAAAATAACACAATGTGATAATCTCAAACATTTATTTTCACACTGAGCAGGTAAACCACGGTTGTCATGCTTAACACAAATTATAATTCCAAAAATATTTATAAGGCATTTTGATCAATAAAATTCTGTGGTAATTAAACAGGCACAGTTGGCATAAGTTTAATATTTCAAATTAAATAAATTGTAAATGACATGTAAGTAGAGTCCTCCTTAAGATTACATTATAACCTGCTGATGAACTTGACAAATTAGTAGTCTTAATTTTTGTACAAGATATTACTCTCCAAATCTGTGACAAATTAACAACAACAGTCACAACAGACTGTTTTTTTTAACACGCTACAAATTCCACTTCATGTTCAGCTCTTAATGAGACACTTGGGTCCGTCTCTTAGACATGATCAAATCCAGTCTGGGTGGAATGGGGGAAAGGCTCACTCTTAGGGTAGCCTCCAGTGATGCTTGGAGTCTGCTGCCAACTTTGGTCTTAGTCGTGGCCACAGTTGAGAATCTTGATTCACACGGTGGTTGTGAAAGGAAGAAGGACTTTAATAGCCCTCAGTGCTAGATGTGGGTGCTCCTTTGAGACAACAATCCAAGAGGAGCCTAAGTCCTACTGCCCTTTTAAACTGCTGTCAGTACACTGCCTTTATTCTGTCATTTTTTTCATGTTATATTCACACACTGGACATAAAATCATGCAAGAACAGAAAATTATGTCTGGAAAAATTTGATTCATTTTGCCATGGAAACCCCAAAAATGTTTAACAAAATGTTTTTACAGCATAGAAAGAAGGTTTTATGTGTAATTTCATAAATAAACAATACATTTAGTCAACAAACTAATCAACACACTTTTGAATGAAAATACAAAAAAAGAATTCCAGGCGAAAATCACAGATTCCTTATTTGGGCCACATATGAAGAGTTTCTGTTTTGTGAAGAACATCACAGATCAATGAGGAGACCTTTCTTATGTTTTCATACAGACAGTGATCAGTATGTGTGGTTTCAAATTCCAGGCATCCCAAAAATAAAAATGCATCTACAAAGAGCACTGCTGTCCCTTTGACATTTTACCTGGAATTCAAATTTTTTTAATTTTCTTTTTAATTTTTTTTAATTCTCATGCATTTTCCTTGTTGTGTTTCCGAGGAATAACAGAAAAGTTTTTAGGGAGTAGTCTGATCCAGCTGGATTTCAGGTCTGTTCAGCTGGAATCTGCTCTCAGGTGTGGGCGTGTCTGTCTGCTCTGTTGCACACCTCTCATAACAGCGGCGGGCGGGACTTTGTCGGAGAAACGCAGAGTTTCTGTGATTTTTTTTTTGACAACGCCAGTGGTTGTTGCAGTAAACTTGTGTCGCACCCCGTCCCAAAATAAAATAATAATCTGTTTCCTCCATGTGGGATTTTTATTTGGGGAAAAAGAAAAGATGAAGTTCATTTTAGACTTTTATCACGTTAATGTCACAGCTTCACAGCAAGATGCCTGAGGACGTCCGTCGGTTCCAGAGGGTTTACAGAGAGAACATTAGTACATCTTACCAGCAATCGGATCTCCTAGCGTTTGCCCGGGAAACTGCAGCAGCGCGAGACGTGGTGCGTCAGCAGTTAATGGCGCTCGCAACCTCCCACCACCCCCTCGACGCCGTTCCCCCAACCCGTCCCCCTCCCCCCGCTACAGGAGCTTGATCAGTACGGAACTAAGACGTCAAACTTATAACAGCAGTCAAACTGGCATTAAAAAGGCCTTACACTATTAAAAAAAAAAAAAAACAACTGCCACCACGTTGTAGAAAGCTCCATTCAGGTCCAGTGGCCCTTGCGGCCCCTCAGGTTCAGAAGTGATTTTTTTTTTTGCGGCCCACGAGGGGGCGGATCGAGATTGGGCCGCAGCCCCATGGTTAAGAATCATTGCTTTAGAGTATGGGTATCTAAATCCAGGCCTCGAGGGCAGGTCTTCCAGAAACCCTGTATTATCTGCTGTTGTTTAGACATCGACTGTATATGTAAGAACTGGACTGAGAAACCCCTCCCTTCTGTCTTCCAATTAGGAAGCACCCACAGGTTGCAAGAAGGCCAAAGTCCCATAGACTTCCATTGAGAAATAGACAGTTATTTCTCAGTCATTTTATTTGTCAGAATAACCATTCTTGCTCTGATGTATTAATCTTACATCGTCTTTCTAAACCTATTTTTAATTGCATATAAGTCAAGTTACTAACTGACCAATCAGATGCCTCAGTAAAAGCATGTGGTGCCCTCTGGCCCCACCTCAAATGTTCGATTGACAGCTTTTCCTGTGCTCTCAGTGAGAGGGGTGTCGCCTTCGAACAAGCCAGAACAAGCTCACTCATGATTGGCGACAGTAGGTCCTCTAAAAACGAGACTCAGACCAACTCGGACTAATCGCCGTCAAAGAGTTGCAATCATTTCCAAAATGGCGATAGACGTATCAGGAAGTGAATGCGAAGGCTCTATCCGGATTTTGCGAGGGCTAGAGGTAATGCAATTCCAAAGGGGGACCTCAACACTTGTTATGTCTAGTTCTCTATGTTCACCTGGTTCAGGTTTGTTAAGCCAATAAGGAGCTTCAATGGTTGGTTGGAAAACATGTTGGAAACTGGCCCACGAGGCCTGGATTTGCTTTAAACTATCATTGTTTTCTGGTTAACCCAGAATGTCACACATCAAAATTACTGCCAAACATTTCACTTGTATGTATTTTAAGTTTCAATGGATTTTTAAGTTTAGGTGATGCTTCCTCTGTCAACCAACACTTAGTTCAATGCATATTGTTGGAGTATTGGTTAGTATTTGTGTTTAGGTTTTACATCTGTGAGGATTCTCAGTAATGCAGGTCACATTTTCACAGTATTTTTATTAGAGTATTGGTTAAGTATGTGATGATAACTTCAGAGGTGTAGCCAACAGCTTAATAACTCGATATCATAAACAGATGCGAGTCTCAACGATCCGGTATGTATGTCAAGATTTCTCAGTCATGAAGTCGTCTTATTGCTGGATTCTGTTCTCTGAATTGAAAAAGCTAATTGAATGAGTACCCAAACATGTTCTAGACCAGGGGTCTGCAACCTGCAGCTCCAGAGCCACATGTGGCTATTTTATCTCTCCATAGTGGCTCTCTGGCTGAAGATTGGCTATTATTTTAGCAACATACTAACGTTTTTGGCTCATTTGTTTTCTTGTGGGGTTTTTAGGACAATTTAGAGTCTTAGCTAATATTTTAGTAGAATGCTGATGTTTTTAGCTATTTTTTTATCTACTGAGTTTTTTTTTTGGATAATTTAGAATTTAGCATCTATTTTAGCATGCTAACGTTTTTGACTTGATTAGTTTATTGAGGAATTTTAGGCTATTTAGGAGTTCAGCTAGTAATTAATCAACAAGTGAGTTTTTTTTTGGCGGATTTGGCCTCTAATTAGTTTTTTATTGTAATTTGGTGTTTAGCTAATATTTTAGCAATATGCTAACATTTTTAGCTAGTTTGTTATCTACTGGAGGTTTTAGGCTGATTTTGAGTTTAGCTCTTATTTCAGCAACATGCTAAAATTGTTGGCTGATTTAATTTACAGAGAAATGTTATGCTCATTTGAAGTTCAGCTGGTAATCAAGCAACAAGCTTGCTTTTTTGCTACTAAAGTTAAAAAGTTTAAAAATTCCCTTTTTGAGAGATGCTAGTTTCTTTTAATTTATTTTTTTTGCTTTTGTCCAAGAAAAAAAAGTTGACATTCATATTTATTAAAACAAATACATAAGAAGGTTATGAATGCAAATCCAATTTTCTTGAAGGCTAACATAAGTAAATGCGGCTCCTTCTAGGTTTGGAACAGTAGAAAACTAGCCCAAATGGCTCTTTTACTGTTAAAGGTTGCTGACCCCTGTTCTAGATCAACCTTTTACAGCATACTCGGCATTGAAGAAACATAATCCTGCGTCAACTATGCACTGGCTTTGGAAACGCTTGCTAATGTCTTTTTACTTGGTCTTGGTGAGTCACAGAAGTATAGGTACTCTTCCACTAGTGGATAGTATGTGGCAAGAATGAATGGGACTGTGGTCTCCTGGGCAAAAATGTCAAAATAGGATTGTACATGGAACACAAGCAATGTTCAACCCCCCCCCATTTTATACTCCCACTTTTGATGAGACGTTTTCCCAATTTGAAATAGATTGCACCATTGACTCTTCTTCAACCTAGTAAGGACCTTCTTGCCTTTAAAGTTAATGTTCACTGTCCTTCAGTTGCAGGTGAGGTTCCCTAATGTTATGCTTCTTTTGTGCTGTACCATTCTTTTGTGGAGGGGTTGTTTAGTTTCCTCATCTTACAGATCAGAGCCCTCTTGACTCGGAGGAAAGCAGAGACCCCAATGCTCTGCTTCTCCCTCAGTGTTTTGTCCTTGGAACGGGCCACTTCTTATCTCAGTTTATTGCAATGTTTGAAAATAATAGTGTTGTTGTGTGTGGAAGAACCATCTGAGTCTCTCTCACACACCTGGCACATTTACCAAAGTAGGGCTGGGATGAGCTCAGTGTAAATGTGGCTCTTTTCTTTGATAGTTGCCTCTGGATATGCGGGTATGGTTTCTGCCATGTGCTGAAATGTTTTAGCTTTTAGGAGTCAAACTTGAGTCGCTGGTCAGAGTGAGTGAGTTTTCTGTACAGCTAAATCTTCAGATTCATGCATCCATTATATGTAGAGAACAGTCCGAGAAGCTACACAAGTGTCCTAGGTGTTTTATTGAATAAAGCAGATGTGTTTGTTCACCACAATGAATTCTTGCTCTCTCTGAATTCTAATTTTTAACTCATCCGTGAATCTGAACCAATTTATTGGTGCAGTTCTAGGAAAGGAAGCAGGACTCTATTTTCTGTTAATTTCATAGTCAAATTGTCTACTATGAGGGACACTGATGATCCCATGGTACAGTTGTGTTGTTTGCCCAGATAAGTTCCTTAAAACTGGAGATAGGTGGTGCTCAGGACGGTATCGAATAGATCACAAATGTGTTCTGGTGTCAGCTTGGTTCTTACAGGCAGAGTTTGGTCTTATTCCAGTATTTCTGTAGCTTCTGTGGTGATAAAACAGGTGATGTCACAAGAATGTCACGTCAAAGGAGACAATTGTGACAACTGGGTCCATCTTGATGCTTTGTACTGACAAAGTCTTGGGTGTTGTGGATCTAGTACAAAGGGTTTTTTGACAATAAGGTTCAGTAAGAGGGTTGTGATGTGTTTGGCCACTTTGTGGGTGAGAGTTTTTGCTACTCAGAATTGGTTTTAAGGAACTCCTTTCCTTGTGAATTTCAGGGAGTACATATAGGAAGTCATCTACTGGATTCAGGCCGATAATGTTATTCAAGTTTGGCTGATTTCTTTTTGAATATACTGGTTGTTTTTATTTTGTTTTGTTTTTTTGCAATTAAGAGTTCTGAATGTTACCAATGCTTGAAAGGTGTGTTCATCCCCCCTGTGCATCTTGTTTTGAGTACTGTTTGTAGTTTAGGTTTCACATAAGAAATAAAGTTAATATTTAGAAAATGTAATCGTCTTCATACCTTTTAATGTTTGAAGTCCCCCTCCGATGAAAATCATGTTTTTTGAATTTTTTAAGGTAATTATTTCTCCTTTTAAATCGCTGTCAATCAAACTGTCGCAGACAGGCTCTGTTTGAATTTAAGAGCCTTCTAAAAGTCACAACAGTTATGCTGCACATGCGAAAAACCCCTCATCTTGACCGGATAGCGTGTCTAGCTCAGGTGCTGGAGAAGAAGAAGATGCCATTCCCGTGCGCAAACCAGCCATCACTTGATTTTTTTGAGTGAATTTATACAAAACTTATGGTAGCAGGGCTGAGAACACTGGGATATCGAAGGACTTTCTTGATGTGACCACAAAAATGCGAACTGCGTCCCATTTGACCGCAGTTGTAAAGGATTGTAAATCAATGAAAGACTATTTTGATATTAGTTTTTATTATTTTCCCAAGGACTCTGCTCCAAAAAAAACCCAATGGATTGAATTATTGGTCACAGCAACATCAATAAACATTGGAGAATTAGCTAAAAAAGTCTTTGGTGAACTGGAAGAAGAAAGAATCAGACTTTTGGAGGAAGTTCGGTCGGATATTATCGACATTGCTTGACATTTTATGTAGCAGCGGTGACGATTTATGGTAGGGGGAAACAAAGCTGTCGTAATCAAACAAGGGGTGGATCAGGGGTGAGGCTGCTCAAAAGCCCCGCCCCCTCCGAGGAGATTTTGGAAACTTTGGATCAACATGAAAAATTTCTTTTTAAGACATTTAGGTTGTGGGATTTTGGTTAAAACTCCATAATCATAATCAAAACACTACTGGGGATGTTTTTTCTTTTAAATACAAAATATTGTCATTGTGGGACTTTAAAGATTCACTGTCGTTTCAGGTGGAATCCCCTTAATAAAGACAGTAATTCCTACATATATTGCTGTCTTCCCTTTGATTTTACCAGTTCTTCACTTTGAAGATCCCGACCAATGTACCCATTACACGTTTCCCTTTTGACACTGGGCCTCTCTTTCATGTGCTGTCCTTTTCATTTTCCCCTCCCTCCACTTGTACCAGCCCTCTCTCTTTTCTTGCATCTAAAGCTGAATGTGCTCCAGCTTTTCTTACTTTGAAAGGCCTTGACAACAGCGGGTCAGCTTCTGTTTGTCAGCTTCTCCGCCACCGGTTAGTACAGGGCAGAAAAGACCTGGAAACTATTTTGTTCATTCACCAGCAGGGGAGAATCCTGCCGCAAAAGGAATCTCTCGACTGTATAGGAATCGAGCCTTGAGCACTCTTTACAACACACGCACAAATACCTGCAGCGTGACGTAAACCAATAACCTTGTTCCTCTCAACCCACTTTCTTTACATGTCTAGTAATTAAACAAAAGCACATTTCCCCCCTCTATGTTGTGGTGGTAATTTGTCTGCTTGGGACCTTGTAACATTTCATAACTACTGGCTATAAAACTGCCAGGCTGATGGATTGCATATAGGAGGCATCATATTCCACAAAAGTGTATTTTTCTGCAATATTGTCATTCCTTACATAAAAGGTAGAAAAATAAATCACATTTCCGCCACATAAGAAAACGTATGCATTTCTCATAGAAACAGAGTTATACATTTTTCATGACTGCAGATGATGGGAGAGGTTAAGAACAACAAAGCTGGAGAAAAAGGTAAACAGTTGAAAATGTAAAAAAAAGAAATAAATAGGTGGGGAGAATTTGCTTGTTTGACATTTTAACATTATAAACATTATATTTTATTGCAAATATAAACAGAGAATTATAAAAATCTAAAGGATATCAACTATATTAACCCCAAAATATTCATACAAACAAGTTGTGATTTTCAATTAGCAGCTCCAAGCTGTCTAAAGAAAACTTGTTTCTGGGGTGCCAACATTCCTGACTATACCTCCTGTGGACGTTTGAAGCTACTACAGATTCCCTTGGTGGAAAGAACATCTGTCACTCCCATATCATCCTTTTGTTTTTTTGACAAGCTTCTATACTTCACTGCAGTCTGTAGTCACAGCAAAGCATCAGACTTTTTTTCTTTTTTTTTTTGTTTTATTTTTGTTTGGCAGGATATGTTCTTGCTGCTGACTTGCACTGTCAAAAATCCTTTGCAACATCATCAGAGAAGAACCCACCTACATGCACTCCGGAATAACAAACTCCATCATACAGAAGAATGAGGGCAGCTCCCTGCTGCATTCACCTGTAGTTACTCTTCACTTTGAGATAGCCAATGTTTATTACCGTGTTTTGGTAAAATTCAGAATACAATTTTACTCCTACATCTCCCATATTTACAAACACTCTGTCTGACTGTTTGCAAGTTAAGTAGAACGCATAAAAACTCAAGTTAAGGTATGTCTGTAACTGCTGGAGAAGGGTTGGTTAGAGGGTGCAGCAGCCTAACACAACAGACAAGTCCACTCGCTGCGTTCGAGGTCTGTTCCGGTCATTCCTGATAAATAAACATTCAAACAAAAATATAAATAATCTGAACAAATATGGCAGCTTTAGTGCTGGGAGTCTTGATAAAGATGGTGGGAATGAGCAGGGAGGAGGCCATGGAAGGAGGAGGTCATGGTTGGGCAGGTTGGCAAGACAGTGAGAAAGCCTCAACAACACATCTGTCCTCTTTTTGGTGATACTTTGACTGTAATGGGCTGAGACAATAGGACAGGCTGCTGCCTCCTTTTAATGGAGCTGACACTTTTACGCCTGAGCTATTCATGAGCTGCAGCAACATGTGTGTCGATGTGCATTCATAGGCGAGGAAAAGCTAGAGCAAGATGCTGGGAAAGAAAAAAAAAAAAAAAACGGCACCCGTTTTATCACAGAGTACAGTCAACCGTGGTTCTAAGCAGCACAAAAACTTAATCATGAAATGTTTAATGCATCAATCTTCTTATAAATCACCTTTTCTCAGGGAAGCTGAACCAAGATTTTCCTATTTTTACTGCATAGCCTGTGTTGATATTGCAGGAAAGCAATCCTTTTTTGACACCTGAAATTTGCTACACAGAGATTTTGTCCTGCTTGTATCACATTCTTGTGTTTTACATCATAAATACCTATTAGGTTCTATTCGATGTGTCAGCAATGGCAATACTGCTGCTCTCAAAATAAAGCTGCTACATCTGGGTTGCAGCTGTTGCAACAGGAAATTACAATAATAATAATAATAATAAAGAGAAACCGACTTAATCTTTAACATTTAAAGAGCCATTTGGGTTGATTTCTCACTGACCATAACCCAGTAGGAGCCACACATCCTTTAGAAAAATAAGACTTTGTATTCATGTTTTTGTTATTTTTGAGAAACACAAATAAAGAAAACTTTAAGAGAAAATAGATTTTTTTTCCCCAAATATGAAACAGTTTATAACTTTTAACAGAGGTTTACAATACTTCCTTTCAAAATAAAAGACTTCCTGTGTAACATAGGACCACCTTAGTCTAGTGGTAGGTTGTGACATGTCAGCAATGAGAAAAAAAATAAATAAAAAAAAATATATATATATATATATATATATATTAAACATTTGAGGGGATTCTTAGCCAGAAATTCCGAAATACAACTATATGAAATTAAAAAAATGCTAATTAACTGTATTTTTTTTTTTTTTATCATGAGGCACATTTAAAATGCTGAAATATGTCAAAATGTCTTGATTATCAAACCAATATGGCTACTGTGCTATGGAAACTTTTTTTTCACTTTACTTTATATTTACTTTTTTAAACTACAAGCTTTGTATTTTTCTTAAACCAGGGAGCCACAATGGAGGGGTAGAAGAGCCAGACGTGGCTCGGTAGCCGCGAGTTGCTGACCCCTGTCTTAGACTAAGAACGTTTTTAACAGTGTTGGTTTTGCATTTTCTGCTTGTTTAAAAAAAAGTATTAGTGTAAATTATTTGATGTCCCTTTAAGAAAAGTCCTATTTACCCTGTGTCTTCAATATAAGATAGTCTGTGTTGTGGGAAAGACCCGGTACATCAACAAAGAAGGAGTGAGATCTATTCAAATACCCCTCAAATCATCACTTTTTCACATTACGTTTGCTCCTCTAGGTGATAATTACATAAGTCATTTGAAGAACAGTTCTTTCCTTTCCCTTCCATTCAACTAAAAGAACATCCCTTCCCATCTGTTCACAATGCTTATGTAATGCACTCTGTTTCACTCAGCCAAAAGGCTGACCACTATTAACTTTAATCACAGACAGAGCTCAACTCCCAACTATGCAATCTATTTCCCACATCATTACTTTATTCGCTTATCCATTTAGTCACTTGTCTCTCCTGTAGCTCAAATGCGTTGCTGATTAAACTTCTGAGTCTGATTAAGTGAAAGACCACCTGTTGAATTTGACGGAGCAGCGTTAGTCATCGGTGTCACATGAATGTGTTGCAAAAGTACAATTATACCCCTGTTGATGACTAAAATGTTCGTCATTCAGCCGTGTAGATAAACAGACTGACCTTCAGGAAAACAGCATGCTAAATCAGCTAAACTCTGCGGTAAAGTGTTATAAATGTGTTGTGTGGCTGCCACCTTGTCTGGCTCAAGGAAGCTATTTATGTGACTCTCTGTGTGGCTCACATTACAAGGCTGAGAATCCAGGGCCTATAGGTGAAACCCTGGATACCCTGTGGGTCATTCAGTGTGTGTGAAAGTTAGCAGTACAAAGAAAGCCCTGACTGCCTGGCTTCAAAAAAGGCATGCAGGGTGGTAGCTGGACACAAACCGCAGTGTTGTCTATAATGAGCGTTTGTAAGGCTGGTATGTGATTTTTCAGTGTGTGCAGTTGGTGGATCAGACGTGTTGGTTTCTGCTGCCAAACAAGCCTCGTTGCACTTCATCAGTTTAACCCTGAACCAATGTTTGGTGGAGTGTGTGGTTGTGTGTGCGATTCCTAGTGTTCCCTCCTCCACCCCCACCAAAAGTGCCACTGGCAACCTCACACACACACACTCTACCAATGACTGGATTAGGCTGCAAACACATTCTGTCTCACAGCTCACACACATCCTCGACGTAGTCATTTGCACAGAATCAGTTATGCAACGCCAGTTATTATCAGGAGCCATCAGCCACGCCAGTGCAGCTGCAGCCGTTACACTTTGTCTTACGTGTATGTGCAGGAAAATACAGAACTATGCTTGCATAGATTTAGCATTTTTTCACACAGTTGAGTTTTTAATGTAGTGAAGGCTCCTAAAAAATATCATCATGAACTTTAACTCTTCATGCATCTGAACCGGTATGCAAAATGATGACAATAATGCAGTTCAACCGCAACATTAACAGATGTAACATACAGGATTCTATCTATCAAAAGAAAACATTTGGGATTTTGCTAAAATAACGATTATTGCACGTTTATGTTGCTCTGTTAGTTCTCCAAAAGTATTCATATGTACACCTGGAAAGCTCTGATATTCTTCGTCGTTGTTTTTTTTTTTTTTCTTTTTGCTATGCTACTGTTAGCTTCGCGTTGTGAAGTGTTATTACCTAGAGAGAGAGTGTAAACAAAGGAATCCTGGGATATCAACGTAAGGCTACATCCGCATTAATCGTCCGACCTACAACCTACAGGCAAATTTCTAATGAGCTGCTGCTGCATTGCAGAAAATATGTTTTAGTAAAATAGGGCTGCCACAATTAGTCGACTAATCGACAATTAAAATCGTTGACGATTAATTTAATAATCGATTGGTAGGAATCAGAGTGCAGTAAAGTTGAACAAAATTGAGAGCGTTCAGCAGTAAGCACCGCTTTTCTCCTTCAGAATCTCCTGGAATTACGTTGATCTTATTAACAATTGAAATAGTGTGTTAAAAATGTTGTGTTAAGGGTTCATACTAAAACATTATTTTCTAAGTAAGTTGTAAGACATTGCAGACATTCTGAAACAGTGCCCCGTGTAAAGTGCACTGCTTATATTTAAATAATAAACGTATTAAAATATTAGAATATGCTGCTTCACTGACTGCATATTAAATTTAGAAACATGTTTTCCTTATCTACTTGGAGGTCACGGTCCAAAAAAATAAAAATAACTTGACTCCAAATGTCACAGCAACAGTGACCTAACCGGACAGTGTCTAAATTCCAGCTTCCAAATCAGTGAGTGTTTGAGTTCTTTTTAATTTCCTGTTGCCCTCCCTGTCTTGGTTTCCCACCGTCTCTAAATGCCTCTGACTATTGGTTTATCCTCCAACTTCATCACAGTCTGCATGACCTTACTCTGCCTTTCCAGATTGCTGTTTAATAGGAGTCTTCCTCCCTGGTGAACAATGATAAGCTAATGGTTGGGGAATTGAACAGCAGTGACTTTAAAAGACAAAAGCAATGAAGAAATGTTGCTGGATGGAGAAAAACAATTAGGTCATTTGGATTTCATAATTAGATTAATAGTTGGGAGGCTGGTGAGTTTTTTTTTTGTGGGTAATTTTAGAAAAGTTTTTCACCATTGTTTCACAGATTTGTGATGCTGAAAGCAGTTGTTGAACTCCCTGTTACTCTAACTTAACAAGGTTGGAATTCATTATCAAAAAGGTTTTTTTTTTTTTTTTTCCTTTTCCCCTAAAATGTGTTGACACTACTGAAAGAAAGTAGCACTTTAACTTATGGTGACCCTAAAGTGCAAATCGTAAAAACGCAAAAACACATAGAGATCACAACGACTTATAAAAAAGCAAAAGAAATAACAGTAAAACATTAAATTTTACAAATTAAAATAAAATTCTTGATAAAAAAAAAATACAATTACAAACTAATGAAATGAAATAAGAATAAGACGCTTCCAAAAACTAAAGTAATTTCCAGAAATCAAATGAAATGTAAAAAAAAAAAAAAAAAAGAAGCACAATACGAAACCAGAAAAGAAAGATACTCTGGGCCATTTATGATTGGACGATGGTGCTTTATTTTTGACATTTGAGTTTTTTCAAATACGTCTTTACTGTCCACATTCTAATGAAAGTTTAATGGTTGGTATGGAGCATATCCAGTATTCCTTTATGGCAAACGTCTTTATCCAATCAAAGATGTCCTTTAAATTTCTACCTTTTCCAGTTTTGGTATAGAAAAAAAAATTAAGAAAACAAAAGTAATTTCTAGAAGTGAAAATGTTAAAAAATGATGAAAACGGAAGCAAAAGAAGTGACTGGAAAATATATTGGATGATTATGTTTCTCCGTCATTTCAACCTGAAGTTATGTGGCAGGAACCGGTATTGGCTATGCTATGTACTAATTAAAAAACTGAATAAGGACAGAATGTGGAAATTGAAGATGGACAAATAATAAAAGCCTAAATGTTATATAGCATAATCATCCAATAAACAATATATTAAGTTTTTACCTTTTATGGTTTTTGGGTAACAAAAAAACCAATACATTTTGGAAAATAGAAGTAATTTCTCGAAATTGAAATGAAAAGTAAAAAAAAAGAAACAAGAGAAGAAACAGGAAATCCTCTGTACTATGAGGGTGACGTTTACCCATCATTTCAACCAAAAGTTAGTTTGCAGGAAGTGATACTGGATACTGTTTACTAATTATAAAACCTTTATTAGTATGTAAACATTGACGACAGATTAGAAAAACAAAGGTCAAAAACCATTATCCAATAAGTGATGTCCTATTGTACCTTTTACAGTTTCTTACAGTTTCTTACTGTAATCTGTAATTCTTTTTTTTTTTTTTTTTTTTTTTGCATTCCATTTTGCTTTCTGGAAATTACTTTCGGATTACCAAATGTTTCAGTTTTATTTCACTTAATTTTTTTGTTACTGTTTTGGTTTCTGTATTTTTTTCTTAAATAAGACTTTTTTTTTAAATCTATCTTTATTGATTTTTTTTTTTACACATTAACTAAGTTGTATTCAAACAAAACATCATAAAAAAAGAGAAACAGTTTTCAGTATTAAGCAAAATATACATTTGGAACTAAAACACAAATGCCCTTTTAATAATTGCCAATTAATATATATATATATATATTTTTTTTTTTTACTGGTTTTGCTTTGTTCATTTTTGTTATGATCTTGAATAAGTTTTGTCATTGAGTGATTTGTTTGTGTGATTTGCACTTCATGGTTACCCAATAGTTAATTGTTAATACAGATTATATGACTGGGTTTTTCCCCACAAGGGAATAAAAACAAACAAATAAACAAACAAACAAAAAATCAAACGAACTGTAGCTTACCAAGTCAAACAGAAAAACTGCTTTTTTGAAGGCTTTGAATAACTTTTTACCGAACTATAACTTTTAGATTTATGATCTAGAAGACTTTATTCTCCGAACGTGTAAAATCCAGGTTTTGCAGAGCTGCTCTTCAAAGGCTTGTTGCAAAAGCAGCAGGGGTGACTGTGTGAATAAATAAATATATAAATAAATAAATAAATAAATAAAGGATACATATAGATGTTGCTAAGCAAACAGCATGAAACACACTCTGAGCTGTATTTTTTTTCTAAATGAGTCTTCTTTTAACATCTGTTTTCTTCTGCTGCTTTTTTCACATCTGATCCTTGGATCTTCTCACTTTTCTTTTTCACGCTCACAAATCACTGATTTTCCAAGGTTAAAATTCTCAGTCATGATGTGGAGGTGTGAGTCACATCATTACCAGCGAGAAGGTGCTGAGAGACGCTCAGTGACACCTCCTCTGATTTGGCCGCTGTTCTCCCGCTCGCTGTATGTACAGTGGAATTGCCTTTAACGGTGCCACTTCAGTATTGAGCTGGATGAGACACTTAAAAGATAATTAAGGAAACTTGGCTGACACATCATCAGAGAAGTACTCGGCTTTTTGTCACAAAGACACTCGGGGTAAGATACGGTTGAGATTGAGGACAGAGTGAGTGGGCGGGTGTACATACTAATTCATTTGTGCAACAACGACAGTAAATGAAAGTAAATTTGCTGCTTGTAATCTCTCTTATGTCTCGTCGCCTTCTGTTTGCAGTCTTGCCTCAACTATAATTACACCCTTATAGGCATGATCCAGCACCTATATACATTCATGAATTTGGAATTGGAAACACAATAATTATGTACAATTCTTATTTTTTTATTTCTTTATTTTAAGAAGGAAGCAGTGCTCAAAAATGGGAATTTTGACCCATTACTGCCATTTTTGTGTCATTTACTCCCTGAAATGATCATAAACAGAGCTAAAAAAATGGATTCTGACCTCCTTGTTTTTAAAGACTTTACATTAGGCTTCTTAATTATAAATTCCTTTATTTGTCCACTAGCTGTAACTGTATCTGATCGTATTACCATGATCTACTTATTTCAGCGCATCCTTCATTTTGACACTGGCCAGCTCAGATTAAAGATAAAGTAATAACTAAAACATTAGTTTGACATTATAAAACGCCACCAACATATAAAAACTTTACAGTTAGAAAAAAAAGGTATTCTCGTAATCATTACTGTCACCATTGATCACCTGTATGATTTTTTTTTTACTTGTTCACTTTTATTTTGCTGTGTTTGGAAAAAAAAAAAAAAAGTTTTGGTTTTTTTTACAACCCAAAGAGATTCCAAAATATTTCTTCCCCACATGAATCCTCAATAAATCACCAGTAGAGTTTGGAGGAAACACTGAAAAAAAGTCAACACCTGTACACTTTTTAGCCAAAATATCAAAAGTTTCATTCCATAAATCGTCACTGCACATAAAAAATGTTTTATATAAGCTAAATAAACATTTCCACATAGGCTGGAGGCACAAGGTGCTCCAAAGACTGCAGACATTCTATTTTCTGCTGCCTGTGCTTTTGATGGTTTTTGTGTTTTTTCTTGCTCTTTTATGTGACTTTGTGATGTATATTTTTAGAATAAGTACGACTGAAGCTTTGCAATGTTGCAATGACAAACATTCTTTCTGTTGAAAACAGAACAATCAAAAACAAAAATCCCCTTTTTGTGCTATTTTATTAAAGATGCATACAGGTAATGTTCTATTTTTATTAATACTTAATTGCATATTATGGAAAAAGTTAAAACTAAACAAAAATAAAATTATAAGATGAAAAAAGTACTGATTTAAATGTTTTAACTCAAGCATTTTGTTTAATTAAAATTGTTCAATCTAAGTTTGGCCTGAATTCAAATACAGTTTGACCGTAAATTACAATAATGACATTTTGTTTGCACATGATTCACCTAAAATATGTTATTTGATTTATTTAATTGTACAGGAAATTAAAGAACTAGATAAAATATTTATCAAATTAACACATCAGCACTATAAAAATAAATTAAGAGAGCAGAAATCTAGATATTTTTGGTAATATCTGCCCCCTTTTCAACATAAGAAATGATAATTCTTTCATTATTACAGTTTTTTTTCTTACATTCTGAATTTACAACATCAATTCTCAATGACAATACAAACTTTACCTACTCAATTTAGTACAAGAACTGACAGATTATCTCTTTATTTACAAGTTTTATGCATATTGATTTTTAAAATATAGTTGATGTAATGTAGCACAAAATAAGAAATGTTCTCAAGTCAGTGTGTTGAATTTGAGTTTTTTCTGATTTTTAAATAATTTTATTTATTAATTAAGGAAAATTGACGTTGTATTGTATAAATTGTAGCACAGAAATTGAGTCATAAAACTACTTGGACTTTTGCTTTTCTTTTTCCCAAAACATTTTCTTTTTCAAATTTAGTCTATGAACATAAAAGCCTCATCAAAATTAGATTCACAAGGTAAAACTGGTCATAGAACGGGGTTCTCAAATTCAATTTACCTCGGGGCCTCTGGAGGCGGAGTCTGGCTGTGGCTGGGCCGGATGGCGTTCCATTTGTGCCAAAAATATGTTTTTTTGGCTCCACTGTCTGTATCACGGATGTCAAACTCTATCAAATTGGGGCCAAAATCCAAAACACGCCTTATAGGTCGTGCGGCCGAACAGGATAAACATTTATTGAACACACTAAAAGTGAAACTAAAACCTTAAATAACTTTCAGTATTTTACACTCCATAAAAATATATTTTGTCCAAATTATACAGGTTAAAAATCAGCGCAAGATAACGTCAGACCATTAATAACAATAAAATAAATTATCTGGAGGGCCGGATATAATTACCCAGAGGACCGGATCCGGCCCCTGGGCCACATGTGGTCCATATCTTTGGTCTATTGTCTATGTCTACTGAACAAGTTTATTGAACATTTGTTCATGTCTATGTAAAACTAAGCAATATTTTCTGCATGTAACGCCGCTAGCAGCTGTTGCTAAGGACTTTTCTGACAACCTGATCCAAAGACGATAGCAAGTGCAAAATTTTAAGCATAAAGCAAGCTGAAATATCGCAAAGCAAATACCGTCAAAGAAGTGTGGACATGCAGAAAAAAATTGCTTAGTAGACATTGAACTTGCGTAATAAGACCGGGGCCGCAAAATATCAATAGCAAATGGCCCGCGGGCCGCCAGTTTGAGACCCCCTAGTTTAGGCTGATTTTAACATGTTTTATTCAAACTTACAGTAGTTTCTCAACTGAACAGGCTCATATTATTTAAAATTATCCTAAAATTAATTTGAGATAGTTTAATATCAGGATGCTTTTAAAGATTAATTCCCAGGAGTGCTCATTAAAAGTACATTGGAGTTGATACCATTTTCTCGCTCTGCTGCTCCCATTGCCACAGGGTTCATCATGTCGTGAAATCATGCAGGAAAAACGCATCCACTCCCGGCCTCCAGGTTCAAGGCCGTAAAACAGAATCAATGGAGCTAATTCATTCCTGTCATGTTCAACGCCATATGTATTTCTTGGAGCAGTAACTCAACAGCTATAAATCTCTCTTTTTGTGTTGAGTGATGATTGGAAGGCGAAACCCCTTCAGTCCTAATTTTTTTTATGTTTCCTTTCAACACCTCCGCATACTTGCTTCTCATCTGCTTCCACCTGTCTCTTTGCCAGGAGAACACCTGCGCATCTGTCCTCAGGGTTACACCTGCTGCACTGTTGAAATGGAGGGCAACCTGGCATCACTGAGCTGTAAGGAGATGGAGGGATTACTCAAAGATGCTGGTCGCGCTTTGCAGACCTCACTCCTTGGACAGCACAAAGCCTTTGATGGTGAGTTTTACATTATTAAGAGGATGATACTGGGAATAAATTACTTTCAGAAGAAAAGCTTAGCATGCCTGCATATTGTGAAACACTAAACTATGAATGCATCCACAGCAGTGTAAAGATATACACAGTTCCTAACCTCAGAGCTTGAAAAGAAATATTTTTTTTCTGTGACTGCTTGCGTGCACAAATAAAAAATAACTAATAACTAATGATAAGTTTCAAGTGTACGTAGTTTGAATAAAACTTTAATCTTTGGTTATGCTTTGTTTATTTTTTATATATGATTTTTAAAACCTTTGTGTCCTAATTGTGTAAATGCAGTGTATACACAGCTTTTCATTTATCTTTTTTTTTGCATTTTTACCAGTCAGGCTGTCATGATTTGTCGACTAATGGATGACTAATCCACTATTAAAATAGTCGACAACTAATTTTATATTTGATTAGTCGTACTTAATATTATATGGAGTCGGAGTGTAGCAAATTTGAAAGTTGTAATGGCATTCTACTAGCTTTTTGGACTATTTTGGCATTTATTAAGGTTTTTATGCTATTTTGGAGTTCAGCAAATATTTCAGCTACACACCAGCTGTTTTGGCTAATTTAGGCTTTTTTTTGTTCGTTCTCTTTTTGGGCTATTTTGAAGTTTAGTTAATATTTCAGCTACAAGCTAGATATTTTGGCTAATTTAGAATTGTTTCCTTTTGTTATGCTATTTTGGAGTTTAGCAAATATTTCAGCTACACACTAGCGGTTTTGGCTAATTTAGACTTTTTCAGTTCTTTAGGCTAATTTGGAGTTTGGCTAGTATTTAAGCTGTATGCTAACTATTTTGGCTAATTTAGGATTTTTTCAGTTCTTTAGGCTAATTTGGATTTTAGCTAATATTTCAGCTGCATGCCAACTATTTTGGCTAATTTAGGATTTTTTCATTTTAGGCTATTTTGGAGTTTAGCTAATATTTCAGCTACATGCTAGCTGTTTTGACTAATTTAGGTTTTTATTTTCAGTTCTTAAGCTGATTAGGCATTTAACTAAAGTTTTAGCTGGCTGTCAGCTTCAACATTTTCAGCTGTTAGCTTCAGTGATTTCGGCTACTAACTTCAGCCTTTTTAGCTGCCAATTTCAGCACCTTCAGATATCAGCACTAGCATCTTCAGCAGCCACATTCAGCTTACAGCATTCACACTAGCATTATCACAGGTAATGCTATATTCTAGTTTTTAGTTAATTTAAAGCTAATGATGGTTAAGATGTGTGCTTTGCATCCAGATTTCACATTACCTGATTAGTCAACTAATTAGAAAAAAAAAATAATCGTCATACTGACTTGCAACTGTTTTATTTTACCAATGTCACGCCACAAGAACAGACACAAGCTGCCATATGAACTCAAAAAATAAAAAGAACCCAAGTGGGAAACTGGTCTCACCTTTTAACCCACAGGTTTTTACTCATCTATTATCACGGTTCCAGTGTCAGATAAAAAATACTGCACTCTACCACACAACCTCTTCTCCAATCTGTGTTAACTCTTGTCCATGTGACCCCATGGGTCAGGGATCCTTTTGACAATTCTGACATATATGGTATGGCATGTCAGCTTTACAAGATTCCAAGAAAATGACTCAATATATTGGCTTTAGACCATTGCAAATTTAGCCCATTAACATTTTAAAGAAACACGTCTTTGTCTCAATGCATTAAATGTGAAAAAGGGAGTTTTTGTGTTTAGTATTTAGTGGAGCACTAAGGCAATTATTTGTGTCTAATGACTTGCTCCAGTTAATAGAAGGTTATCTCTGTGCTCCCCTTGTTCCTCTCAGCCAACTCATGACAATAGATCTGTCAGCTGAGGCTCTGAGCCTGGCTAGTTAGCCTGACCTTTTCAGATCACCGTGATTAGTGGCTGAGAGAGACTTGTTTGCTTTTCTTCTGTTGTTTTGTGTCCTTTTCTTTCTCATGGCCTCTCCTTTTTTTACTCTGGTCACTAATGCTGTGCCAAAAGGGTTACAGTTAGTAGTGCACGCACACACATAGCGTGCAAAACTGTAGCCTGAGAAGTAGATAATTTTTAGTAGATTTATGCCATCTTATGGTTTCTGAACTTTTCTATTCAATGGGGAAGCATTTAATTTATCACAGCTGGGTGACTAAACAAAACTGAAATGAAAGAAACAAGTATTTAAACAGCACTCAAATCTAAATTCTGGAACGTTTGTATTTTGCTTAAAACAAATCTAAAACAAATGACATAAAAGACAAGTGACAAGCTTATAATTGAGTAATTTAGAACTTGTTTCTGCAGTAGTTTTTTACATTTGTTGCAATAAACCAGCTGTTGCTTTGAATATTGAAAACAAAACCTCAACTGGAATGCTTTTTAGTTTAGTTCAAAAATCTTTTCAAATATCGTCTCTTCTTTAGTTGTTTACAGTCTCTTGTCATACTTTAGTAAACATTACAAGGGGATGGCGTTCTTGATAGAGATGACCATGATGCTAGTGCTAGTGATGATGGTGCTGACCAAGAGAGGTATGTTAAATGGACCGTGATATGTCATGTGACAAGCAAATTGGCTGCAACTCCTATGCTCACTAAAGACAGTGTTTTATTTCCTGCTGTTTGAAGGTTGAACTGACACTTTTAAAAGAAATAGGATAAAACAAAATCAGTTTCAGGAGCTGGTGAGAATTAGTTGCTAACCAGCCAAGCTTAAAAAACAAAAAAAGTTTTGTTCATTTTGCCACAGGACTGTGAAGTGACATTTTACCATGTTTCCAGTCCCTGCACATCTGGCTGTGTTTAGCTGGGTGTGGGCTAACTAGTGCCATGTGACTAAGTGCAGGGTGTTACTGTTCCAACCCAGTCAGGCCAGGCCTTTTAGAATCCAGGAACTGCGGAAGAAGTCCCAACGAAGCCACAGATTAGAGGACTAGCATTCTCTCATAAAGCTGGCTCTGAGCCTGAGAGCGTGCATGCTGTGTGTGCATGAACCACAAAGTGTGTGTTTATCTGTACATGCAGCATGTCTCATCATGTCACGTGAATGACTCAATGGCATTTTTCTGCGTGTGTTTTTAGCATGTGAGTAAAATAAAGACCAAAAACTATCACATTGAGCTAATATAACCCTAGAAGGAACCTAAAAAAGGGAAAATGGTTACAAATAAGTTGGAGAAGAAAAGGTCAAGGAGGACACAAAGAGTGATGGCACCAAATGGGACTGCATTTCCCAGCCAGGTGTGAGACAGACAAAAGCCCTAAATCTGACAGGTCTGGATTTTTGCCCAGGGTTCCAAAAGGTGACTTCTGAAAATTTGATTTAAAGCCCATGTTTTATAAAACAAATTAAATCGGCATATGCTGCTGCCTCTTTTTCTCCACATGCTCATTCTCCCCAAAAGGAAACAATGGGTGGCAACATTATACAGTAAGTTCTTTTTCTCTCCCTGTAGATACAATAAAACCAAAGAGAGATTTACAGATTTAAAGATTTAGTTGTCATGAAGTCATCGTTAACTCTAAGCCATAAGTTATGAGCTACAATAGTAGGAGGCCAAATATGCAGATAGAAAAAAAATACTACAGTTTTAATAACCAAAGCAAGCTGACCAAATCAAAAAATGTCCAAAACTGAAGAAACCAAGTAAGTTTTAGTAATTCATTGGGGAACAAACAATTTTTAAACAGCTAAGGCAAACAAACAACATAAAATCTTGATAATAAAAAACAGCAGAGCATAAACAGCAAAAACACTAATGGAAATTTGACTGCTGTGACACAAAAACGTAAGTAGTTCATGACAAAATAGGTTCAATGTGTCATGTAAAAATTATAATTAAATCATTTACATGTGGACATGAATTTATGCATATGTAAATATATTTTCCAATTAATTAATGACCCATTATCCCAGGTTGGACTAAACGTATATCTTCTAATAGCTGCTCCAGCGTTTATACCAAAAATGTGGCTGCCAGCCCAGTATTTATTAGAGACGGACATCAATTGGAGACAGGTGGGAAATTTTTTTTCCATCATAGTCAGAATGGTGTCGGCTAACGGGTTCATTTTGTGATGAAATTCGGTCCCAAAACACCAGGTGAAGATTTCAACATTTAACATTGTTTTGTGTTCCGACTACCATATTTTCTGGACTATACTTCGAGTTTTTTTTTCATAGATTGGCTGTTCCCGCGATGCATTTTCCAGAGTGACTCACAGTATGAATGCATTTTCAATGGTTAAGGAGTATGAGATATGAGAGTGCAAGTATAGAGTCCCCGCTTGTGGCGGTCTGTGAAATTATTGTATATACATGGAAAAAATATATATATTAATATTCGTAATTTCACAGACAGCCACAAGAGGGCACTCTAGACTTCTGCAGCAATATCTCATACTCCTTAACAATTAGAGAGTTAAACAGTAAACGTTAGCTTATAAGAGAACCGACTAAACACAAATACCCCCCAAAAGAAAACCGTATTCTGTAGATTACAATCTGCAAATAGTGAAATTTGAGCTGAAAACAATAATAGAAGCGAAAAACTTGTTAGAGATTGGCGTTCCGTGGACACTCTAATAGCAATGAAGAACACAAAAAAAGCTAAAGCTAGATGGCCACAGCAAGAGAAAGAATTTCACCAGTGGGTGCTTGAACAACGTGCTGCAGGGAGAGGCTTGTTAACAGTGCAGTTACGTTTCCATGCCCAGATTGTTGCCAAGACTATGAATATTAAGGACTTTGCTGGAGGACCTTTTTGGTGCTTCCGCTTCAAGCAACACAATCGGCCCTCGATCAGAGCATGGACAACTCTGTCCCAAGCACTGCCTGAAGATTTCCAAGCAAGGATTGACAGTTTCCGGCGAGTAAAGCAATCAACTGAGCACATCAGGACACCGGATCACATCATCAACACGGACAAAGTCTCTCTCCCTTTTGACATCCCCATGGGTCGACGTGTCGCAGAGAAAGGGCAAAAGAGTGTGAACATAGTGACAACTAGCTATGAAAAATCTAACTTCATGGTGGTGCCAGCATGTTGTGGAGATGAATCAAAATTACCACCATTGGTCATTTTGAAATGAAAAACTATGCCAAAAATCTAATCTCCCTCTGATGTTGTCTTGGCCATAAATGAGAAAGGGTGGATGGATCAAGAAATAATGAATTTTTGGCTTACAAAAGCTACAAGAAGATCACGGATGGCTTCTTCAGAACACCCCCTGCTTGATCTATTGCATGTGAGCGCACATCATGCCAGAGTTCAAAGCTAAACCGTTTTCAATTCCATACCTGCAACTATCCCTGGAGGCTTAATAAAAGTACTTCAGGCGCTTGACATCTTGGTAAACCGGAGCTTTAAGGCAGCATTGCGTCGCCTGTGGGGGCAGTGGATGACGGACGGTGAGCTTAGCTTCACAGCAACCGGGAGGATACACCATGAAACTTTTCTGCAAGTCATCACGTGGATCGACCAAGCGTGGGCTTTAGTGACAACCAAGACCATTCTGTCTGGATTCAGAAAGGCTAAAATTATTGGAACTTTCCAAATCCTAAATCCAAAGTAATCAACATAACTTTCTAAAATCTTTTAACCAAAATACTGTACATGTGTCTGGACACTTGAAAGCCAATTCCGAGGGTAACACTCAATGTGCCACTAAACATGTAACCCTTCCGTTCTCCTTAGCTTATTTACATTAAAAGTGGGGTCATCTGGACACCACAGGACAGTGCGCTGAATTTTTTTTTTTCACTGATTTCGGAGTTTCACTAATGTCCATGGCAGACATAAAATCCTGTCCCCCTTCGTCCACATTTGTCATGGAAGAAATCGCATAACAATATGTGGTTGGAGCCATCTGGACCCCAAGGAGAGCGGAAGGGATGCATACAGAACTAATACCAACTTGTTTCCTCAAATCATGCTGGTGTGCTCATAAATCTTTAATTCTATCATCACTTAGGAGTTTTCATGAATTTATAAATTTGCATTATACACCTGAACTCCTCAAATTCATATTACTAGGAGTTGTCACCAATGACACATTTGACATCTGTTTCATGTCTAAACAGGAAAGTGACACAGACTTGACGAACTCCTTCTCTCCTTACCATCCACTATAATTTCTTGCTTTGGGGTCACCTCTGATAATGTCAGGCGAGACAAGAAAATTTGCTCTCATTGTATGGCTTAAATGGTACACGCTATCTGCATGCAAATCATGTTGATGGGGACCTACAGTACACTGACCTAATTATACCAAACTCCCTAATCAAAGTAAGAGGGATGGGAAGACGAAGACATTGACATGTCAAGGAAGTATATTTTTAGAGTAAAACGTATTGATACCAACTATGGTTATTGAATAAAAAAAGGATGGAGTTATTGTTATTTAGGAGTGGGGTAAGCTTCAAGAGAAAGAGCCAAGAGAGACAATAGTGTGAAAAGGAGAACCATCTGGATAGAAAATGAAGAAAGAGACCTGGGTAAATTGTCTATAATAGCGGCCAGAAATTGGGAGAATCAAAGAAATTGGATTACAGTTTTGTCTGAGAACCCATTGTTAAAAGACACACATTGTGTAATTTGTTGGCTTGCTTATCAAAAAGGACAATTGGAAAGCATATATATTCTTTCTTAAGGGTTTGGCAGTGTTTGTACATGTGTGAAAGTGTTATCAATGAAGACTGTGGGACTCACAAACAACTTAATGGCTCCCAGATCAGCAATTGAATGAATTTAGAGCATTTTTTTTGGGCATGCTGTGCTTGTTTACTTTTTTTTTTATCTATTTATTTTACTGTCTGAAGGTGTGAAGAAGAAACAATGATAGTAAAGTAACAAAACATATTAAGTGGATCACTTTTATGGTAATGCATCTCTAGAATTTGATTGATTCTGATGTTAACTAATTTAATATACTAGAATAAACTATTGTTATTCTATTACAGATTCAAAATGAAGAGGCTTTAATGATATTATTGTTTACTTAATATAGGCCATGGCCATTATTAGGCCACACTTACCTTGAACGGTTCATTTTCACTCGCGTGTGGTGTAGACCGCTACTGTGTCATTGCAGTGCAACAACTAGAAAAGCAACAACAATGGAGGTCATCCAGCAGATCCTCTTTTTTTTTTGTTTTACTTTTTGTACATTTTTGTAAACTTAATGTTGTTTATAAGAAGATTGTGGGCGGCTAAGAAGAATATTTCTGCAAAGGGGAAAACAGAAACGCTAGCTTAGCGCAATTCTGGTGCTTTCTAATGTCGTCATCAATTTCTCTCTGCCCCAACTGTCCTGTTTTATTTTTCTATGGACCTACAATGGATAGGGGCCCTGAAGAGGTACGGGTCAAAACTGTTTGCACATTGCACAACAGAAATGCTTAAAATACCAGATCAAACAGTGCCAGACCGTCCTGTACCGGACTGCTCAGTGGAAACGAGGCGTAATCCTGAACCGTGTAGGTGAAGTTTTCCAGATTCCTTGTATTCCTTCCAAGATATTCAAGTGTAAATAAAATATGTGTACAAACAAACAAACAAGTAAATAAGAATTAATAGCAAAACCATTTTAGTTTCCTAAAGTTCAGCCCACTGCTGTTTTTTCACATCGAAATAATACAGGAGAACATTATCAGAACATTATACCACACTGTATGGTCACATATCTTTGCTAAACTTTCTAATGGAAATAATCGGCACAAACGTTTAATCAATACTTGATTCACATTAATGACTTTGCAATTGAAAATACTTAAAATTTGTGTTACCTGATTTATTTTAATGATTTTTCTATATTAAAAAAGAAAAAAAGTATAAAAAATCAGCATACATTCCTATGCAACTTGTTTTACATTAATGACTCTTCCAAAAGAAAATAATCTGCATACATATATATTTTTGTTGATGTTTTATACTTGAGTTATATTACTGATTTGTTTTCTAATGAAAAAAAATCTGTATGTTTTGTCTGAATTTTGATAATAGATCTGCATATACAATGACAAAGGTTTAAAGTTTTATATCTACCAACATAGTCATGTGATTTATTGTTACTTGAGGATTCCTAATAACCTGAATCTATGTTGGAAAGATATAAATATCTGATCTTAAGTTTCCAACCGGATAATGACAATACACGTAAAGGGAATGGTATGGTCGAGCCGGGATGGGATTTTATAGATTCGCTTCATCCCACTCCCTTTCAGGCAATCTCTTAATGTCTAGTTATCCTGTGTTTGACATATCTTTATGCAAAATTCTGATGATTGATTGTATAGAACATGAATTTACTTTTTTCTTTTGATAGCTTGAAATAAACCATTTCTAATCCAATCTAATAATTCAAAGAGTTTCCTCACATCGGGCTGTAGTGATGGATGGATGATTTTTTTTGTTGCCATCTTGTATGTTGTCAGCTGTGATGGCACTTGCTCACAAATTTACTGAGCATCAATCATTTGAATATCAATTATAATTTATTTATTTCATTTTGAAACAATTTTATAATATTAAAAGTCAAATTGATTCGATTCAATTAACAACTTGCCAGAGACAGATGGATCTGGTTGGATTGAAGAAATAAATTAATCGTTACACCCCTACTAAAAACAATTAAAGTAAAAAAAAAAAAACTTAACAGAATTGGTGTCTCAACAGTCCAAGCCATGGAAATGATCTCCAATCATTGCTATACTACTTCACCAAGGTGGGGAGAGCCTAAACTTTAGTAGAAGGCTGAGCGGTACTAGCTAAAGATAGTTGGGCTCGCCTCCAAATACAAGTTAGGCTCTGAAACCCAACTTCTCAGGGGGTCAGACTCCTTTCCTTTGGAGAGTTGGTTTAAGTTTGCCTTTGCCCCCTCATCTGGGACTCTTCAGGAGGGGTACCATCTAGAGCTCCAACTGGGCATTCTCCATTAATAAATGAAAGGCAGTATCAGGAGAAACTACCTCTCTTGTCTGAACCATAGTGTATGTATGTATATATTTCTGTGGCAGTTAAAAACACTACAAACACTCAAGCACAATGGTCATCAGTGCATGTGGCACTGCTAGACAGAAGGTCAATGGTAGATTTAGTAGCTGTCATCTGACCTTTAGCCAAGTGTTTTGGAAAATCAGGTAAAGACAGGACCAGAGCTGTTAACTTATTCACACCTGTTGCTAAGTTTGACTGCCAATGATGTGGGAGGCGGGACAGACTTCCACAAATCAACTTCAAGACAATTGAGGTAGCTCAGGCTTCTCTTTTGAATGACTCCTGGACTTGAAGAGGGAATTTGCACACGTCCCACCAGGAGGAGACCTTGAGGATTCATCTTAACTAAGGAAAACGTTAACAAAAATTGCGTCCAAAGCAGCTTAATCCAGACAACATCTGGAACTTCAAACAGATGAAAGTTTTCATATTTGAAAAAAAAAAATACATGTGTAGAAGCATGTAAAATTATTGAAAAATAATGAAAGAACTATTACGAGCAGCTCTATCTTAAGAAAACAGTTCCTTTATTTATTGAATGGATTTATTTACTCTGCCTTGAAAGCAGTGTCATATGAGGAGAGATAGAATAATCCTCTGACATGTCAAGGTGGCCTAGATGTGAAGCTCAGTGATTACAAATGATTAATTATCTCCCCTGGCACCACAGGAAGAAAGTCATTAAAGGATTCATGCTTCACTTAGCTAGTTCTGTGTGTGTGTGTGTGTGTGTGTGTATCAGTAAGCTACAATGTGATTATTGTAGAGTGTGGCTTGAGGATTTGTCTGATCTGCTGATACATTAAAGATTTTTTTTTAATTACAAATATTTGATGATTTTGATTATATTTTTTTAAGTGAATCATCATAGAAATGATGGTGAAAACAATTTTTGCATATCAAAGATAAAATATTAGTGTTACCTATTTTTTGTTTGCATTACATATTATTTTTTGCACTTAAAGCTTAGATATTGTGTTTTTTTTAAAAAAAAAAAGGTCAGGAAAAACTTTCTCAAACTCTTCTTCTCCTGTGTTTTCCTATAGCCGGGTAACATGAAGGCAGACATTTTGTTGGTGTTTCAATCCTTTACTTATTAACTAAAATAACTACATTGAATAATTGATTTCAATATTTTTTAAACATATTTAGCAGAACTATGTCCAAGAATTATTTCATGATTAAGATTATTTGTATTTCACACACACCCTCTTGCGTTTAGACACAGAATCACTGGAATGATCAATAGATCTGGATCAAAATCCAATATTTTTGGTAACATACAAACAGTTTGAGTCATCTGTGCAGCACGAACAAAGTCTTGAAGCTCTAATGTGTTTTATAAAGACACTTCAACTGCTTTAGTCAGAAATATTTAATTAGTTTTTGTAACTATTGATTTTAACTACAGCTGGGCGATATGGCCCAAACATTAATCTAAGCTAATCTTAGATTTTTTTAATTTCCAATTCAATTTTTCATTTTAATTGATTTCTTTACTTCATATTTTTAAGTTCTTTAGCAAAGGTTACAAATGACATAATATTTTGACAACTGATTTATTTGAACATTTCCTTAAATGGAAATTGACTTGAAGACAAAGTGCAACTAAATATAAACTTTAAAAATGTTTGCAGGACAATGCAGCAGGTGTTCTGTGAGCTCCCAGTATCTTAAGCTTCCTATAAAGAGAAATGCTACACTCATTCGGCACTTTTGGGGGCAACTGCCTTCAAACTGAATTTGGTGTGTGTGGTTTGAAGTCACAACCCCAGAGACCAAAATCTAATTTTTTTTAACTCACCAGTCAGTCAAGTTGCCCAGTAGATAGAATAAAGTAACTGAACTAATGATTACATCCTTTTAGTGAAGAAATTTAAAATTTAAATTTCAAATTGATTTTATCTATAAAGCAAAAAAAAAAAAAAAAATACATCTCAAAGTGCTGTACATATAGAAAGGTGGATTCATGTCTGGTGTTATCATATTTATAAATACAGTTTTTATAAATGTACTGTGAATTAATGTTTTGTATTTATCCGCCTCGTCTCTTTAGCATTAGCAGCTAATATGAAAGCATGCTATAGCGTCAGTGTAACAGCATTTGTTTGTCTTAAAATTGACACTTTTATTAAACGTTCTGTTGCTGCTGTAGATCAGCAGCTTTATCCTCCAGTTCTGTCTGGATCCTGTAGAAAATCCTAGCATGTCCTGCTACTGCATCAGCCAAAGAGCTAAATGCTACACACAGACAGTTAGCACGGAGATGATTAGCAAAGAGGGTGGTGGCTTCTCTCGGTATGCACTCCTTCTTTCTCTCTTTCTTCTTGTGAATAAACTTTTTCTCTTAGCCTCACTGAAGAATCTCCTCTGCTAGCTGCAGCTTTCATACAGACGGGCTGACTTTATACCGAAGCACTGAAGCCCAAGAGAGCATAGAGCTGGACAATTAAAATCTCGATTTTCAAAAACTAAATTGCCTGAAACAACAAATTTGAATTAATCGATAATATCGATACATAGCCCGTCCCTAATTTTAGGTTGTCTAGAACAAAGAGGGTTCGTACGAATGCAAGTTTATCCAGACCTTAGGATACATATACAACTTTTCAAGTTTAATTTTTAGGGTTAGATTGTAGTTTTTTTTTTTAAAGAAAAAATAAATAAATACATAAAAACATGATTTGAAAACCTGCATGTATCCATAAATATAATAGATAAATAAATAAAATGTACGAAATGAAAGGATATTTGTTTTGATATACTTTCATTAAAATTAAGAGTGTAAAACAATTGCTTCTCGCTTTCACATTCCAAAAAAACCTTGAAGAAAGCCGTAAAAAGCCACAGCTGGTAAAGCAAGCTGGCTGCTGTTTCTTAATCAGTAGGAAAGCCAAACAGAGATACAGCATTTAACAACTGTAGTGCTTAGATAATGCTATGGAGATGGGTCAGTGTGAGATCAGCATATTACCATTTTATATCATTCTAAGTACCAAGAAAGTCCTCCATGTGTGGGTGATGTTTAGTTTTGTTACTATTTTTTTTCCTTTTTGTGTCAGTGAAACCGTTAGACTGGTTTGCCTCATCATTATTATGCAGATGTGTGAAATTAAAGAGACGTAATAACAAGAACCGCCACATTTCCAGTACATTTTGTGTTTTGGCAATTGGACAAGACACCCTACTGGTAAACACTAAAAGGAAGTTGTACTTTCCCAGCCCCATGCACACACATAAAGTGGTACAGGCAAGCATGCACACGTTTCCCTATACATCTAATAGTTCCTTATTTATTTTGTCAAAGAAAATACTTGAAAATACTTTAAAATAATGTGAGAACTGATTCCAATCAGCGTGTTTCTACTTGATCGCACACCGTTAAATCGACGTTAGAGCTGGAAATTGTCTTCGACGACACTGTTGGCTACTTTAACATTCACAGATTTCCAATGCCATCTCTGCAGATGTCTTTTTTGGATCTTTATTGCAACAGCTGTTCCTAATTGACGCCCGGCAGACTTTCATCCACTTTTGCTTCCTCCTTATTAAACCCAAATGATTTACAGATGTTAAATTTGATGGCATGTTGTAAACCATGACAGTATTTGTCAGGGTTACAGGCTACTTATATTTGGCTTTGCATTGTTAACTTCTCCTTCACAGACAAGCAGAGTTATTTCCCAAATCCTTTGAGAATTTGATGGAAACTCTTAATTTTCAACAAACAGACGATAAAGGCGCTACATTCTAAGAATATAATTTTACACAAGAAAACCTGATACATCTATATTCTTTACACACTGGACCTTGGTGTGTGTGTGGGTTAGAATCTCATTTATTACTGCTGTGTGAAAAAAATATGGTCTGGTGGAATGACTTCTATAGGATGTGTAGGAGGAAAACATATGAGAAAAAAATTGATCACATTCAACAACAAAACCAGCTGGGGTGTAGCGACCACAGACCAAATGGTTGGCACTTACACCTTCAAATGTCAAACACAGAGGTGGTCCATGGACAGCATACTTCACATCGCCAGCCCGACTGCTGAAAGCTTTTTCACAGATCAACAATCGCTATGCATGAGAGACATCGCTTATCCCAATTAGGCCCATACTTTAAAAAACATGCAAAAACCCTTTTTATTTAATCTTAACTAGAATAAGGTCAACCATGTTTAACATATAGTCAGTACAATACATGGAACATACATATTTATGAATACTTCAGAATAGTCTTCACAGTAACATATCTTAAAATGCGTCTGAAGGTCTTATGACCCTCTCCATCCGCTGACAAAGTTTGCCAAATAAAACCGCTGTTTTTCAAAATGAATAATTGGCCTTGTGACTCCAAATATCATGGTAAATGAGTATTGTTCTGACCCAGAACCAAAACAACTAACGAATAAGTTTAATAAAGAGGGTCGTTTTGTATAGCTCCATGCATAAATTAGTCCTTTTGTGGTCTGTAAATATCAAGTGAATATTATACAAATTATTATATTTAACCTAAAATAACTGGAATATAGACAGGCTAACTTTTGTTATTTCGGCTCTCTCGATGAAAAAAGCACAATCCTTCATGAATTTAAAGCTACATGTCTGGTGCATTCAAGAACATGCTGAACATGGGGTTTTGTGTGCGCTTTTAGCATATGGTGTTCACACTAGACTGTAAATACCCAATACTACCGCATATACTCAGAGTGGCAAGAGGCTTGGTGTGAAATGTCGAAGCAGTGGAAATCTCGCAAATCTTGCTGCAGAGTTTATCTTTCATGGCTTCATTCTGATTTAGGCTTTTTTGTTATTAGGCTGTTTTGGAGTTTAGCTAATATTTCAGCTACTTGCTAGCTGTTTTGGCTAACATTGGCTCTTTTTAATTTTTTAGCCTAATTTGGCATTTAACTAATATTTTATATGGTTATCAACTTATGCATCTTTACATCCATTTTATGCATGACCAAATTAGTCGATTAATCGGAAAAATTAATTGTCGAATTAGTCGAATACTAAATTAATAGTTTTTGGCAGCACTAGTTCGTTTACATGGACTTTTAATTTTTTAGAGACGCTTAAATACACGTTTACTAGAGCCTGGTGTGACGTAGCATAAGGGACCGAAACATTTGAGCGGGACCTGGTGGCAGACAAGATGGGGGCTGAAAATCATTATCCGGAAGGAAGTCGAAGACCGGAACATCAACAACATTACATTTCACTGTTATGATTCCTTTTATTGTGTATGTCCATTTAACGTATTTTTACTTTTTAAAAATGTTATGTGTTTTTAATGGTTTGTTTTCTTCTTATGCTTGTATTGCAGTTTGGTTCTAATCTTATTGTATTGTATATATATTTATATATACTTCAAAGCAGCTTTCACCAATATGCAACATTTTATCTATTTTTATATTAGTGCAAAGCCGCTTTTGTTCACAACAGAGCTGATTCATCTTGGTTGCGTAAAGGGCTGAAGCTAACTGGAGACAAATGTAAACACAGGTCTGGAGCTTAAGCTCCACTGTAAACCTCTAAACAGTTTTGCAAATTTGAACACTTTTGTCAATATCCTTTAATAAAGAGTTTACCCTCTTTTGACACATTTAAGCTAATTCTGAACACACAAAAAAAAACTTTAGTAAAAGTGTCTCTGAAATGTTGTGAAATTTCCACTTCCGGCTAATGATTTTTAGCTGCCATCTTGTCTGCCACCAGGTCCTCTTGGAAAATTTTTACATTGAGAATTTTTTCCTTATTGTAAATGACACGTTTCCTCATTTCTTTTCTTAGGTTTCTTCTTGGACTTGCTGAATTGTTCCATGGCAAGGCTGCAGAGGAGCTTCACTTCAACCAGGAGTCTCCTGCACCTGATGAATTCTCAGGTCTTTTCTGACCTGTACAACGATTTGAGCGGCTACTGCCGCGGTGCCAGCATCAACCTGGAAGAAGTCCTAAACGAATTCTGGGCCAAGCTACTGGAGAAGCTAGTCTACCAGAAAAACAAGCAGATTTCATTAGGTATGTTTATACATGGAACTACATCTCACAACAGTGGTTACAATTTGGCTTCAACAATCTTTGTTTGAAAACTACTGCCAGTTTTAAACAAATTACTGGAATTTCTTCCCTGATTTTTAACAAACACTCAATTCATTACAGGGTTAGACTAAACTTTAAAAAGGAAAAGAATGCTGAATTTTCTCTTCAATCATTTTTGTATGACTTTTTTCTTTAAAAAAAAAAGATATATATATAATATATATATATATATATATATATATATTAGTCCTTTTAAATGATATGTACGCCTGTTTCAGGTGAAGACTACCTGGAGTGTGTGTCAAAGCAGATAGAGACGATAAGGCCTTTTGGAGAATCACCCCATAAAATGTCTGTGGTCGTCACTCGCACATTCCTGGCAGCACGCTCATTTCTACAGGGACTGATGAAGAGTGCAGAGGTGGTTCGCAAAGTGTCTCAGGTAAACCTTACATCTTAAACTCACATTTCATCATCCTTTCATTTAAGCTACTTTTTTCCTTTGATTTTTTTTTTTTTTTTTTATAAGGAAAACCCTCAAAAAGTCAACGGACTTGAATACGTATATTTTGCTGTCAAGTAATTTTTATCAATGATAAAATTCAGTGTACTTTTTTATACTCTTTTCTTCTTTTTGTGAGCATCTCAGCACACACGGCCACACTTGCACACTATAAAGTATTGGCAGATCAATGTTGGGAGAAGTGAGAGGCTCCATAAAGTATGGCCTGCGGTGCGGACAATCAGCCCCTGCAACAACAGTTAATGTCAACTTCACACTGAAAAATGTCTCCCCAGGCTGCGGGGAGCGTTAATATATCCCAAGAGAAATGGTCTTCTCTGTACATAAGACAAGAGTAAGGTTAAGACCAGTGTGGGACTGAGAAATCATTTCAGGGAGGTGGCCGGTATTGATGTTTCAGTGAATATGTCCTGTCAGACGCTGGACAGGCAAACTGCTGGAAGATGTGGCCCCATGGGATATGCAGGTTTTTCTTTTTACATAAAATGATACTAGCGGAAATTCAAACATTTTTTATAATTATTTTAAGATAAAGCTGTCAGTATGAGAGCTCAAAACAAAGCAAAAACTACATAGAGAAGATTTGGATGCATGTCAAGGAGTTTAGTTGAAGCTGTCTGTTTGATATGTGTTCCTCGGCGGACTTTGGCACACAGAGCAAAACTGTCTGACCTGACACATTTAACACCCTGCCTCTGTTTGGCAGTATCATCCCCACACAGAGACATGAGAAGTCCTGAATTACCTTTTGAAATGCACCTCAACAACAACTAAACCTAGAACTAAAGAATCATTTTGATTAAAAATAGCTGTTTTTTTATAAGTATTTAAGTGTCATGTCATATTTAAACTACTCCCTAACATTTACCTTTATATATCAAATAAATTAATGTTTTTTGTAATAACAGACAAAAAAAAACATCACATTGGATTATATGTCAACATAATAGCTTTGTGTTTGTGGGGAGAATGCAAAGAAAATATTCTCAGCAAAACACGTGAACCAAAATATTTGCAAAAACCAGTCACCAAACGATGACAAGGGACTGGCAGGAAAAAAAAAAATCAATGATTATACATTACTGATGAAAAATGACAAGCATGCTGTGATGATAAGAAATTGAAACCACTGACGTGAAATCAATCAAGCTCAAGACAAAAGTACAAAAAAACTACAGAAGCCTTGTTTATTTTTGTAGATCAGTAAGAATCGATTACCACATGCCAACTTTTTAACAACATTCTGATCTGAGCACAACACATCCAAGAGTTCTTCCTTAATACTAATTGTTTTCCTGTATGTTTTACAGTTGATTCAAGCTTTTTTTAGACTTTAATGCACCTGATCTTGGAAACAAGCAGCAGGCAGGGCTATAAACAGCTTATTGACAGCGTGGGTTGATAACCACTGAGCTAAAGAATTCTTGACTGGGCACTAAAAATTCTGCAACCCAGCAGTCTGTATCCAAATCGCAACACAAATATTAAGTATATTTGTCAGCTAGTATCTAGTGAGACACAATTTAGTGTCATTATTTACCAACACCTGACAAACCTTTCTAATATTTTTGACTCTTTGCGACCAACATAAACTATGTCTGATTAGTTTCAAAGAAGTTTAGCTATTATTAAACCATGTTGTGTGATTGAGATGGGCCAAAAATGAATAGATGGAACCTAAAACCACTAATGAATATGGAAAGATTAAATGAGATGTTAACATTTTGATATGTAAGGTGACATCATTAAGACTTTTGCCAATGCTTGTATTAAATATGTGGTAAATTATTGCTAAAACTATATATTAAAGTAAACTCTATCCCCCTGAAATGACACCAAATTGATATTACTCGAGGAAATGAAGGTCAGCATCCTCCCTAACACTGCTGTTTTGATTTGGTCAGCTTAAGCATGTTAACCTTAAAATTTTTGAGTCATTTTGTGTTTTCTCATTGAGTGTTTTTCCATTAAATAAATAAATATATATATATATATATATATATATATATATATATATATATATATATATATCTTCCTTGAGTGCCACAATGAAAAATAAATGATAAATGTGACATTTCCTCAAAAACAAAGAGAGCTTTTGAAATTTAGACATTATCAAATTTTGTTGACTTCAAATAATTACGGTATATCAAAGTTTTGTAATGTGCAAGATTGTTAAGTAAAATAGCAACATTCCAAAAAAACTGACCCCTAGAAATAAGTCAAAAATATAAAAACTTATTTTTTAAATAAGCAGAAAATCTGTCATTGAGGTTGGACAAAAAGTCTTACCAAGAATTCTTATTTTACGAACATAAGTTCTAGCCAGACATATATTCAGATAAAATTATTTTATATTGGGAAAAAAAATGAATCTTGATAATACTTTTATGGGAAAACAGAAAATAAGACTCCATTTCCTGAAACAAGGGTGCATTTATTTTCTTAAAATTCAGTTTTTCCATATGGACTTTGCAGTAGCTAAATAATTTAAAAGTATATATAATAAAGCCATTAGATAGGTGTCAAACTTGCTGAGCTTTATGTGGATTTATAGCTAATAAATCTCTTGGACAAGCTCTTGCTTCATTTTAAAAACAATTTGTTTTGTTCAAAAATTCTGACCTTTTTTAGCAATAAATACTATCTTCATAAGCTGGCCTTATACTTAAAGTGAAGTTTGGATGTTCGCTGTGTCTGATTGTTGATGTATTACATTAAAATAAGGAAGAAAATGTATAGACAACATTAAACAGAGGCGATCTTCAAAATTTCTAAATTTATTTCTGTGCTGCAAAGAGTAAAAAATATGCTATTGGATAAGGTTCCCACAAAAGTAAAGTAAAGTAAAAGATCAAGAGGAAACCAATGCTAAATAGGCCATCGATAAAGGAAACCATTACAGAGAGTAAGAAGATAGAAAACAAGACTAGAGATGGAACTTTCTGGTAACATAGCTGCTGCCTTGCTTCGCTCCAGCCACACCAGTCAATAGACCTTAACCTTTTCCGTGCTGTTTTTTTCCCCTGGGTTGAGGTGCAGCAGAAATAGGCCGAGAGCCTCACAGCTCACTCGGAAAGCATTAAGTCTAGATCAACTCAGTCTAAAGCTCAAAGGGTGGAGAGACCAGAAGTCATACTTACTAAACACTACAGAAAGACAGGCAGAAGAACTGGAGAAAAATAAAGTCATAGTAGTACAAAAGTACTGACAGCCGGTGTATTTTTATTATAGTAACACAAAGAAAACATACGGAGCTAAACCTGGCCATAAAAGAAATAAAATCCATATAAAAACAACCTTAGACTGGATTTCTTTTTATAAAATAGTATATTGACAACCAGTGTTTATTGGTACATTTTTAGCAAATAACTTTCAGTTTTAGCAGTTTATAACTAACTAATTTTTTTGTGGGTCGTACTGTAGTTTTAACTAGACTTTTTGTTACATTGCTTAAAGTTTTTTCTTCTTTAATCCACAAGATAATAAACATAGGTAACTAAGTTTGCATTTTGAATTAAATCCTATTTTTATTATTTATTACCTTCTATAATAATTTTGACATTTTCTCAAACATACTCCTTAATTACAGCTACATTCATTAAGTCCTGTGATTTCTTTTTAATAATTTTTCTAATTTTCTATTCTGTTTTCTATTCTTGTTTTTTCTCCTTTGCATTTCATAGCCACTCTACTAATCCTGTTTTTCTTTTTTTTTACTCATAATAATCTTTTTTTAATGATAAAAACAACCTCTATTTATGTATGTTACTAAAAATAAATGAGGGAAAAAAATAAATAGGCATTACAGCAAAAATGCTTCCCTTTTATCTTTGTGCGTTGATTCCCCTGATTTTTATTTGGTTGATAAATACACAATCGTAGATGATACTAAGGTGTCATCACACCATCTTCTATTTACAGTACATATCACAAAAGTTAAAGGAACACTTCTTTTCTTGGGCCTGGAATGAATTGAATTAAACCTGTCTGATCATTTTCTTGTTGGTTAAGCAGCTGAGGGCCTTGTTAATCAATTTCAGTTGTATTGGTGATACTGAAAAGCATTTTGAGTTGCAGAAATTAAGTTTTGGAGAAAATGGACTAGCCTGCCACATCTTCATTTCACTCTGATTTATGGTGTCTACACAATTGAGACCTCTGTAGGCTGAAAACTTTTATTTCCATTAAAAGACTTGGCATCCTTTTGTTCCTAAGACACTGTCCTATCATTATTTGTATAGATATCCAACTTCATATTGAGATTTAATGTATCTAATGTGTTTCTTTAAAGTGCTACTTTAATTTTTGTGAGCAGTATATATATATATTTATATATATACACACAACCACTCTTACTAAAGATGGCTGAGATGTAAATCATCCTAACTCAGAGAACATGAGTTGACCTGGAAGGAATAAATAGTTTCCAACACATACGTTTGATCATGCTGTTTACAAGAGGTTACTGTAACTGTGGAAACAAGCAAAGAAATGAAGTGCAAAATAGTTGGATTCTTGTTCACGAGTCACTGTGTTTGCTTGTTTGTGCCTGCTCCTTTAGCATTTGGCTGAACATGGTTAAAGGATCGTGCAAAGTGTGGGAAGTCTGAATCTCTTTTTCTGGATAGTTTTTAAGATAACAAGTTAATCTCACATCACTTGCTTTTTAATATTGCTTTAGTGACAGAGTTCTTTGTGCAAATGGGATCCACACCCATTGAACAAAACCTCACACTTAAGCTCACAGCTATGACTTCAAAGACAAGAAATCAGCATTACACTTGAAATAGAACGTTATTGTCCAGAGTTTCTGCGTTACCACAGTCTTTTAGACATTCCTAAATAACAAGATATCACTTGAATGAGAAAATCTTCAATAAAAAGTTCACTATTGTTCGTCGAAGAATTGATTTGGTCTGATCTTCATCCTACAAGGGTAACTATGCTGTTGTTTCTAAAATTGAGCCTGGCATATAAAAATCATGTTGGATGCAAGGTTTGGTGCCTGAAAAAAAATTGGAAACTCTGCAGGCAAACTGAGATCAGAGTTTAGATTCAATCATGTCTCTTCCCTACAGCTACTGTGAACCAATACAAAGATCCTATCTCTAGAGTGCCATCGAATGAAGGAAACACTCATACTGGGAAATAGAATTCTTACCCAAATAAGAAGTGACCAGGCAATGCTGAGTTTGCAGCAATCATCTTTCAATGGATTTTAAAAGCCTTCGCAGTGGTCTTTTAATTCTGATTTGGCTGTTTTTAGCCAAAATAAAAATTCTGTGTCGTTTTCTTGGACAGTTTTTTTGAGAGCAGTAGGTTTATTAAAATTTGGCTTGTTGTGAGCTGTGAGCAAGACTGTTATGAGCGAGATTGGCACAGAGTAATCCCACCATTGCGTCCCAAAGAGCATGTGAGCTAGCAGACTAAAATGTATGATACCTGAATAGGAAGTGGGCTAGGGGCATGAAAGCAAGCAGACTAGCATGTAAGCTAGTGGAATAGCATGTAAGCTTGCGAAAGAGCATGTAAGCCAGCGGAGGAGCGTGTCAGCTAGTGGAAGAGATCATGTAAACTAGTGAAAGAGAGATCTCACTGCCTGATCTGTATGCGGAAGTCTATCAGTTGCGCCCTTCAGCCTGCAGGCGCGGACTTTAGGTCAGTTTCTTTCTTCGGCAAATTTAAGACATTATCATTCCCAAACAGTAACTACACTACATGACGAAGAGCTTCTCCTGACTGGATTGCAGCATTGAAAAATAAAAGAACGTATAGACCGTCGCCCTAAGGCATCACTGTATAATCGTATATCATTTTCATTACAGACAAAGAAAAATCTCAATGATATGTGATAGAATGACCGCCACACAGTCATTCTCTCTGATTGTTTTTATTTTTCATATGTTGGAAATGGGAAAAGATGAAAAGTGAGCACGTTTCACTCTGAGGAGATATCACGGGGTGCTGCAATGACTATTGCCATTAACAACAAGCCTGTGTTAACAGAGTTAATTAAGTGTCAACAAGTGGCGCTGTGTCCTCTTAACTTGGGAAGTAAACTGCCGTCCAACAAAACAGAAGAAGAAGAAGAAAAAAAATGTATAAATGGTGTGAAGTCCTTGAAAAAATCCTGCAATCCTGATTTTTAACATTTCTTTTTCCTTTCGTTTTTTTATAACATCAATAAAAACATTTCTATTATGATAATCATTTACAGTGTTATATAAACATTCTAAGAAGTTATTATTGTTGTTAACATCAAAAGACATACGCTTTTTGTAAAATGTTTTGGCAAAACTGTCGCAAACGTAACATAAGCACAGTTAAATATGTTTTAGTGGAACTAACATATTGTTCGTTAGTGGTGCAAACGATAGAGTCCCGGAATAGCATGTAAGCTACCAGAATAGCATGTAAGCTACCAGAATAGCATGCAAGCTACCAGAATAGCATGTAAGCTAGCGGAATAGCATGTAAGCTAATGGAAGAGCACATGGGTCTATTTGTCTGCAAGTGTATTTGAAATGTAGTGTAGCAGTGAGCTTGTGGGCTGCTGTTTTGTAGGTTGTAAGTAACTACCAGGTTTTTAAAAGGGCATTTTTTTTGTCTGCTCTTGATTCACAACAATTTAAATAAAGAAGCAACAACAAAAAAAAAATTCCACCCTAATTTTTTACCCCATCATGCCATCATCATAGGAGTGGGTGTGTAGCTACAAACAGTCAATGTCCAGAATGTGAAGAAAAACAAGGTTTTTTTAGTTATTGCTTTTAGTTATTGCTTTTTAGTTATTGCTTTTGATTTGAATTGAAAAACGTAAGAATGAGTGATAGTGGCAACAACTGAATACAGAAACTGAGTTTTGAATACAACAGTGTGAAAAAGAGGGAGATTCAGGGAGACAAGTATAAAGTGAGTCTATTCACAGGTTGAACGTGATCACTGTTCTCTCTCTTGACTAGTTTGTTTAAACTACAAGCAGGTTTGTAAAATTATTTAAATATATTTGAGTTATGGCCCTCCTGGATTTCTGCTGTTGTCCTACTTTGACTGTATATTTTTTTCATATCTGGCTTTGAGTGTGACTTTGCTGTTGGAAGAAGAGTTTCCAGGAAAAGCCTCCAGTTGGCCCAGATGTCAGCTTAGGAGAGCTTTGTATGCATAGCTTGCTTCGTTCCATCTCTCCTCCTCTTTCTCGCTCTTACACAGGCACACACCCCATACTTCCTGAGGTTTTGTATGCATAGCTGTACTCCCTTGTGAACAAAGCTTACTGGTATTAACCCAGTTTTACTTTTCACGCAAGAAGGCCTTTTCCCTTTGGGAGCAACCTTGTGAGATTGGGAGAAAAATGGGAAAGGCAGGAAGAACAAATTGATTAACTCAAATTGCTCGTATTGATGTCAAGACCTTTCCATTGTATGTGGTACCAAAAAAACAACAGTTTCTTTTTTATGTTTTAGAAATAAAAGTTACATTTTAGAGTACATTTTTAAACAGACCTGAAGAGTTTCACCATTTAAGGTGTTCTACCATATGTCTTTCAAAGCATTTTTTCTTAGACTAAATTCATAGATCTGTGTTTTTTGTACAAAAAAGTTAAACATTTGCAGCTGATGCAATCTCAAATGCAGTTTTGACATCTTTTGTTTTGTCCTGGTTGTGTCCCACCCCAGGTGCCACTGAGCCAAGCGTGCATGCGAGCCATGATGAGAATGACTTACTGCCCGCACTGCCGGGGCATTCCCTCAGCTAGACCCTGTGCCAATTACTGCAGCAACGTCATGAAAGGATGTCTAGCCAACCAAGCTGACCTCAACACTGAGTGGAAGCACCTAGTAGGTGAGGGTCGCACATAAAAATGAACACGTGGTTTCAATTCAGCCACATGTTAAAATCCCATGATGGCAGTAAAGCATAATCGCTCTTTCACTGTGCCAACCTGCTTAACGTTAAACATATGACACTTTTCTTTCAATCTTGTGCTTTTGCAGACACGATGGTTAACGTAGCTGAGAACCGTCTGATTGGCATGGATCAGATGATCCTGTCTCTCCCAGATCATATATCGGAGGCCATATCTACCATGATGGAGAAAATTGATATTATCAATGCTAAGGTTTGTTTGGTGCATGCGTGACGGTTTAAACAGAGATGTAAATCTGCAACTTCACGTGCAAAGGAATATATAATGACACAGTTATGGGAATCTTAACGTTGCACTAGAGCTGCAGTCAAAAGTTGTCACTGATTGCAGAGAAGCGTCAACAATTTGTGTCAACAGTCTCTAAATTCTAAATTGTGGTTTGGGCGGTGGTCGAAGGCGAGTGCCTCGGCGGCCCAAACCCCGGGCATGGAATTTGGCTCTTGGGACATGGAACGTCACCTCTCTGGGAGGGAAGGAGCCTGAGCTGGTGCGAGAGGTTGAGAGATACCGGCTAGATATAGTTGGGCTCACCTCCACGCACAGCCTGGGCTCTGAAACTCAGTCCCTCGAGAGAGGCTGGACTCTCTACCACTCTGGAGTTGCCCATGGTGAGAGGCGGCGGGCTGGGGTGGGCTTACTCGTAAGCCCCCAGCTCAGCCGCCAAGTGTTGGAGTTCGCACCGGTGGACGAGAGGGTCATGTCCCTTCGCCTTCGGGTGGGGGACAGGTCTCTGACTGTAGTTTCGGCTTACGGGCCAAACAGCAGTTCTGAGTACCCGGCCTTCTTGGTGTCTCTCGAAGGGGTACTGGAAAGTGCTCCAACGGGGGACTCCGTCGTCCTTCTGGGGGACTTCAATGCCCACGTGGGCAATGACATTGGCACCTGGAGGGGCGTGATTGGTAGGAATGGCCTCCCTGACCTGAACCCGAGCGGTGTTTTGTTGTTGGACTTCTGTGCTCGTCATAGTTTGTCCATAACAAACACCATGTTCGAACACAAAGGTGTCCATCAATACACCTGGCATCAGGACACCCTAGGTAGGAGATCGATGATCGACTTTGTAGTCGTTTCAGGCGATCTCCGGCCGTGTGTTTTGGACACTCGGGTAAAAGAGGGGCAGAGCTGTCCACTGATCACTACCTGGTGGTGAGTTGGATTCGCTGGCGGGGAGGAGGCCGGAAAGACTTGGCAGACCTAAACGCACTGTGAGGGTCTGCTGGGAACGTCTAGCTGAACCCTCCGTCAGGGAGGTCTTCAACTCCCACATCCGGGAAAACTTCAAGCAGGTACCGAGGGAGGTTGGTGACATTGAGTCCGAGTGGACCATGTTTTCCACCTCTATTGTCTCTGCTGCTTTCCGGAGCTGCGGTCGCAGGGTCTCTGGTGCCTGTCGTGGCGGCAATCCCCGAACCCGGTGGTGGACACCGGAAGTAAGGGATGCTGTCAAGCTGAAGAAGGAGTCCTATCGGGCCTGGTTGGCTTGTGGGACTCCAGAGGCAGCTGACGGGTACCGGCAGTCTAAGCGAGCTGCGGCCCGGGTTGTTTTGGAGGCAAAAACTCGGTCCTGGGAGGAGTTTGGTGAGGCCATGGAGAAGGACTATCGGTTGGCCTCACAGAGATTCTGGCAAACCGTCCGGCGCCTCAGGAGGGGAAAGCAGTTTTCTGCAGGCACCGTTCTTAGTGCAGGTGGGGATCTGCTGACCTCAACTGGGGACATTGTCGGGCGGTGGAAGGAATACTTTGAGGATCTCCTCAACCCTGCTGACACGCCTTCCGTTGAGGAAGCAGAGGCTGAGGAAACTGGGGTGGAACTGTCCATCACCCAGGCTGAGGTCACTGAGGTAGTCAAAGAGCTCCTCGGTGGCAAGGCCCCGGGGTGGATGAGGTTCGCCCTGAGTACCTCAAGTCTCTGGATGCTGGGGAGTGTCTTGGCTGACACGTCTCTGCAGCATTGCGTGGCAGACAGGAACCGTACCACTGGACTGGCAGACTGGGGTGGTGGTTCCCCTTTTCAAGAAGGGGGACCGGAGGGTGTGTTCCAACTACCGGGGAATCACACTCCTCAGCCTTCCCGGGAAAGTCTATGCCAGGGTACTGGAGAGGAGAGTCCGTCCGATAGTCGAACCTCAGATTCAAGAACAACAGTGCGGTTTCCATCCTGGCCGTGGAACAGTGGACCAGCTCTATACCCTCTTCAGGGTGCTGGAGGGTTCGTGGGAGTTCGCTCATCCAGTCCATATGTGTTTTGTGGATTTGGAGAAGGCGTTCGACCGCGTTCCCCGTGGTGTCCTGTGGAGGGTGCTCTGGGAGTATGGGGTCCGGGGAGCCTTACTCAGGGCTGTCCGGTCTCTGTACGACCGGAGCAGGAGCTTGGTTCGCATGGCCGGCAGTAAGTCAGACCTGTTCCCGGTGCATGTTGGACTCCGGCAGGGCTGCCCTTTATCACCGGTTCTGTTCATAGTCTTTATGGACAGAATTTCTAGGCGCAGCCAGGGGCCGGAGGGGATCTGGTTTGGGAACCACAGGATTTCCTCTCTGCTCTTTGCAGATGATGTTGTTCTGTTGGCTCCATCAGGCCAGGACCTCCAGCATGCATTGGAGCGGTTTGCAGCCGAGTGTGAAGCGGCTGGGATGAGGGTCAGCACCGCTAAATCTGAGGCCATGGTTCTCGACCGGAGAAAGGTAGTCTGCCCTCTCTCGGTGGGTGGAGTGCTCCTGCCTCAGGTGGAGGAGTTTAAATATCTTGGGGTCTTGTTCACGAGTGAGGGAAGATCGGAGCGTGAGATTGACAGGCGGATTGGAGCGGCGTCCGCCATTTTGCGGTCGCTGTACCGGTCCGTTGTGGTGAAAAGAGAGCTGAGCCAGAAAGCAAAGCTCTCGATTTACCGGTCGATCTTCGTTCCAGTACTCACCTATGGTCATGAGCTTTGGGTCGTGACCGAAAGAACGAGATCCCGACTACAAGCGGCTGAAATTAGTTTTCTCCGGAGGGTGGCTGGGCGCTCCCTTAGAGATAGGGTGAGGAGTTCAGTCACCCGGAGAGAGCTCGGAGTAGAGCCGCTTCTCCTCCGCATCGAGAGGAGCCAGTTGAGGTGGCTTGGGCATCTGGTTCGGATGCCTCCTGGACGCCTCCCTGGAGAGGTGTTCCGGGCATGTCCCACTGGGCGGAGGCCCCGGGGAAGACCCAGGACACGTTGGAGAGACTACGTTTCTCGGCTGGCCTGGGAACGCCTCGGGTCCCCCCAGAGGAGCTGGAGGAAGTGGCCGGGGAAAGGGAAGTCTGGGCATCTTTGCTTAGACTGCTGCCCCCGCGACCCGGTCCCGGATGAAGCGGAAGAAGATGGATGGATGGATGGAGTCTCTAAATTCCTAATTCTTATAGGTTTACGTAATTCATGTAATCCAAATGGATACTGAAGCTGAGAAAATCAGTTTTCTACTGGTGCAGCATTTTAGAGAAGTGAAGTGTTTACGCAGAGAATGATGCTGAGAAAAAGACGCTTTCCTCCATGTCAGGATTTAGGGGTATTGTGTAAATGGGAGATTTTTTTTTAGAAAGGCAAGATATTTTATCTGGTTTTAAGTTTTTCTCTTTACTTTGTCCTAGCTTTTCTTAAAATTAGCAAAGTTAAAATTTTTCATCGCATTCAGGCCGAGGATTTTGAAATAAGGAAATGATTATTAAAATTATTCAAAAATAGAAAGAGTTAATTTAAGACAACAAAAAAAACTCAAATTGGACAGTTATTTTTGGTTGCAATTTAAGAGTATTATTTTAAAGTTTTATAGAAGTTGACAAGTTAGACTGGCAATCCATATCCTTATTTTTTAAGCAAACAATTAGATTTATATTGAAAGAATAATTGATAAGTTTTAGATTTTGTGAGGATTAATTACTTGCATTAAGGTTGTATTCTCCTTTTTCGTAAATGGCGTAAAATTATGTGGCGCTTTTCTATCTTTCTAGAAGGTCCAAACTGGTTAATAACCAGCCACAGTCCAATTCAACCATGCACACACACATACTGGTGGCGTCTCTGCTGTCGAACGCTGGCGCCAACTCAGAACCACCAGAGGCAAAGTGGGGTTCAGTGTCTTGCAGAGGGACACTTCGGCACATGGTCAGGCGGAACCTGCAATTTTCCAATCTGGTTGACTGCCCTACCTCTGCAACACAGTCGCCCCCATTTACTTGTCGCACAATTTTTTTGTCACTGTAATTAAAATAAAGTGCATAAACACTCTTAAAATGCATAACCATTTGCTTCGAATTAGAAAAAAAAAACTATTTTTTAGATTTTATTTTTATTTTGAATGCTTGTGTGAAACTCCTTGTTTCTAGACTTTGATATCTTATAATATTTCTGATTGAGTAAAAATGACATGAACCTATCATTTGCTCTAGTAAAAAAAAAGGTAGCCTAAAAATAGTAAAACAAGGATCTCTTACTAAAAAGACCCTTGTTTTCCAACTTTTATGCTACTTCTTTTTGCAGCGTAGTTCAAAGAGCATATGTTTTTTGTTTTTTTTTTGCCATCAACAGCTCCAGTGTTAATGGGTTGACCAGGAATGCCTCAGTTTGATTATTACTTGTCTTGAATTATAGCAAATTCAAACATAAAGTTTAATTTTGCCCCATCCTTTAATCCTCCCGTTTGTACATCAACATTGCAAGCTTTTACAGGATGACACATCAACATTAAAATTCTATATAAACAGATTTTGTGGTCAATATCATAAACTGCAATAATGAATCATTGGAGAGTTAGTTTTCAATTATCTTCCATAGCAAAGGAAAGATAATTGACTCAAAAGCGCTGGTAAAGTGGAAAATTGCAGATTTCTGAGTAAGATTGTCTGCCCTGGTGCGAGCCGAAGTGTGTCAAAGTGTTTCAGACCTGGTTCTGGATGGTAATCACACACGGCTTTAGTCCCTGATCCTCATGTCCCACATGAGAGTGAGAGTATTTAACAGATTATCTCATGTTTACCTAATCTTTTGATGTTAAAAGCCATATGCTAGGTTAGGTGCTTTCCCTTTGAAGCAGCACAAACTCGAACATAGAAAGCAATGTATTTTATCGGAGTTATTATTTCAATTCTATCAACAGAACATTACAAATATTCCAAATCTTCCTTTAGCTAAATTGGGCCTCCTTTAAGTTTCTGCTCACCCTCTGTTTCTGTTTTGTATTTCGATCACTTCCTCCTTCCCCAGTTGTCTCTGGCATGCGGTGAAGTCGGACCAATCAGCACAGAGGGTGAGGAGGTCAGCACTGCAGGAAGGGTCACAGTGGAAGACACGTTGGGAGACACTTCTAAAAACATGATAAAGTTGGTGAGTATACTATGAGAATAAATCTGTTTTCTTGTTGGTTTTCTAACAAGCCCCATTCACAGAATGTCTGAATCGAAGACTCTATAGCCTACACGATCTCATTCCTGACTCGTCGTATATGGACGTTTGGTTCGGACCCCTTCTGTGTCACTTTTTGAGGTTTTGGGTGTCCTTAACTTTTCTTTTTTTGATGGGCTGGCTGTTCCTGTAAAATCATAAGTCCCCAGCACCCAGGACGCGATACCTTATGCAGAACCGGTACTGGGTTAGTGTACTGGCACCAGACATTGTACCAGTACCAGACGTGGTACTGGACACGGAGCCGGTACCGGGTTAGGGTACATGTATGCGTAGGGTTGGGGACCCCTAATTAGCGTATGCATTTTTTTTGTCGTCTGGGGCTTGGCACCAAGTGGACCTCGGACTGGTAACCGTTCGTTGGCTGGAAGTTGGGGACCATCACGACGAGTTAGGGACCCCAAAAATGTCAAGCGTTAGTACAGTATCTTATGACATAGATCCCTTTAACAGTCCCTCCCAATAAACGCAAACCCTGTGTTTTGTTGCACAACTTGTAACTTTTCAATTTCACCGCAACTTCACAGCAACTTTGACTAATCTACCATGATGATAGTCATGGATGACCATGCAGCTTCATGGACGTTTTCCTTCCGACTCCTTCCCGAAAGCTGTGCTCTTTTTTTATTAAATCTCTTCAGTCCTCTCTGACTGTTTTCTCGTCCAAGACGTGCGGGAACAGTCACTGGGTGTGCTGAGCGTGGGCGCGCACACGCCGGGGTGAGGATGTACTGAGCACAGGCACACACGCGCGGAGAGGTCCGTCAAGTTGTGCTGTGCACAGCTACTACACAACCATAGACATAATGTATAGGTGCACAACATGAACAGCGTATGAGAGAACTCACCAGTGATTGAAACAGTTTGAATATGAGAATGTGGTCATAATTAACATTTTTAGGCCCTTTTAAAAACAATGCAACTTTTGTCATAACTTTTCACAAAAGCTGCCGCAACATCAGATGTTTTAGGCTGCAACAATCATAAAAATCTGCAGCGAAATCCAGAAGGGTCTGTTTTTAAGGTACCTTGCATTTTAACAGACGAGAAAGATGTATTCAGAGAAATAGTCATCTAAACACACCTAAATACTTATTATGCACAGATTTTTTTTCACCTCATGTTTAATTATGCTACTATAATGTTAAATTGAGGAACAAATGTGTTAATGCAGTGTTGTCAACTCTTGTTTCAGGTGTCTGACGTGACGACAAGGCTAAGAGCCATGCAGTCACACTGGGTTTCTCTGCCGAACGTCCTTTGCAGTGACAGAGCCGCCTATGGAGCCGGAGCTGAGGACAAGTGTTGGAACGGCATAAATCGTGCAAGGTGGGGGGACCATAATCCTTTAAAGAAACTTCGTTAATTCCCAAGGTTTTATTCAAATCACACGGTTCAGTGAATACAACATTTTTATACAGCTTCAAACTTCTTTCTGTCAGCCACGGGGCTTCATTACTGACACTTCACCTCACCTGTCCAAACCATGAATTAAATTAACAACGGTGGAAAATCAATTTAACTTTGGGTCCATGAACAAATACTTCCACATATTTGACATATAACTTTACTTTTCCATTTAATAAGCTGAGCTTTTTTATTTTACACCAGCCATTAAATTCAGCATATCCTTTTGATTAGTTTTGACCATACATCAGGCCCAACGGGGTCAACAGAATTTGAGAATTGCATTCCACTCAGCCAATTAAATGAATAAATAACAGTTTAACCAGTAAGGAAATGTTTATCACTAGGTATCTGCCAGAAGTGATGGGTGACGGTCTTGCCAATCAGATCAACAATCCAGAGGTGGAAATCGACATCACCAAACCAGACATGACAATTCGCCAACAAATAATGCAGCTGAAGATCACGAGCAACCGTCTGAAAAATGCACTCAATGGCTTTGACGTCGACTTTCAGGACACTAGTAAGTGGATTAAACACATAACTTCCATCACTTAAAAAAAAATAAATAAATAACATCATTGACAATCATGTGAAAATGAGACAAATCAGAAAATCTCTTTTATTATTCATCTTGGATTTACCCATTTTTGTAACTTCAAAGTCATATTTTATCATTTTCAATCGAGCAAACAAAACATCTGATTTTGTATCATGGAAAACAAGGCTTTCTACATGCTTTCTGTTTAAATGTGTCAAGCTAACATCTGTTAGTTATTCAGTATCTGAAGACTCACCTCGGTGCTTCTCAATGTACCATCGGAGCCTAAATCTTTAGTTTGAGGCTAAATACATTCCGTTGTTCTCTTTCTTCTTTCAAAGTTAAAAAAGTAAATCATACTATTGGTTTCTCTATTTTTTTTCCCTTTTTTGTGGATCGTAGCTATATTGTTGAAATAGGATTTGTTGCATATTAGTTTGTCAATAAGCATATGTAACTCAAAGGTTTTTTGTTTTTTTTTTTTCCTTTTGTTAATGTAAGAAAGCTAGTGTGTGCTAAGACGAGTACTTCCAAAACACGTTTTGTTTCATATCGTTTTGACATAAGAGTAATGTTGCTTTTGCGACTTTATTTAATTTGGAGAACTTTTCTGGAACTTTTCAAAACATTTAAACTTTTTTTTCTTCAAAAGCTGATATATATTCTTTAGGATCCGTCTTTTGTTGAATGTTCAAATTTTTACATCTACATTTATGGGTGTATTCAGACTGGACACATTTGGCTTGTTTAAAGTGACCCAGATTGTATGGATTGTATTACTCAGACTGAATACAATCCATTCTCGGAGCAGAATAACTGGACCAAAATTGCCACCATAGCCAGTGGTCATAGGATCTAAATACGTTAGGAATGAAGCCGTGGACAAATGTATAGCATTGATTACCATGTTATTAAAGAGGAAATAATTGGTCCAATTGTTTACTTGTTTATTTTGACATTGCTGCAAAAGCTTCTTACATGCTTTTCTGTGTCTCATTAGGCGGCACACACTCAGCGTTGCTTTGACGTCATGCTAAGAGCTAGCTTGTAGCTTGAACTACCTTGGAGTTCAACGATGAGACACAGCAACTTATTGAAATTTGGCTGGGAGAATGCAGTCACATAACTTTTAACGTGACATAAATAGCTTCTCACTGGTTTACCAACACTCTATATGTCATAAACACTTACAACTGTAGCAAAGTAACAAGTAAAAATTCTTCTTCCTGATGCTTGAAACTGGTAATTGAAATGTAAAGTTTCAAGACTTTCTTGACAAGGATTTTAAGATGCTGGACCTCCAAGATTTGCTTTGTAGTTCCTGGCCAATGACTGAAGAGGTCCTTAGTCACCAGGTTTTGTTTACAAGTTTTGCTCTGAAAAAGATACTTCCAGTATACACCAGTCTGAATTAGAACTGGGAATCACTGGGTACTTCACGATACGATACGATACGTGATACATAGCTCACGATATCGATGATATCTAGATACTGCAATAATTTTTAAAAAACATCTGTAATAACTCACATTATATAGAAGGATACCTATTTTTTAGGAGAATATATCCTTATTTATTTTCTCAGCTTGAACACAATCATAATAAAAAAAACTTGTTTCTTATTTAGGGCAACAAATAATCGACACTTTAGTACAAATCAGTAAAGTTATATCTTTGACGAGCATCAACGCCAATTGTATTGGGATTTTCTGTCAAATTCAGCGTTAACAATAGTAAACATGAACAGCACTGCCACTACTTAGTGTATAATTGTTGTAAACAACAGAAACAAAGTTAAATAACTCAAGTAGCTGCCAGGTACATTGGTGCTCTCAATAGCCAGTCTTGAAACACGCCTCAAATCTACCTCTGAAGGAACATCTCACTAAAGGATAATGAATATAACATTTCACAGCTTCATTAAAAAAAAAAGAAAAAAAATCAATACTTGGTGAGAACCCAACAAGAATCAATTGCAGGACTAAATATCGTGATATATTGCAATATCCATATTTTGGCACACCCCTAGTCTGAATGCAGACTAAACGCAATCTTCAGGACTCGATCTTAAATAAAGAATGTTAAATATGAGTAATTTACCTGTAGTTTTGTCTTTTCCTGCCTCTCTAACTACAGGTGATGATCCCAGTGGTTCAGGAAGCGGCTCATGCACAGATCAGTCATGTTCCCAGAGCCCAGGACTCATTGCCACCAGTACAGGCGGACCTGTATTCTACCCTTACCCTCCAGAAAACAAGAAGGTGACAGGCTCGGCCCAGCAGAGTGTCCCATCCATCATTATCTTCCTGCTTTCACTGTTCATTTTGCTGCTGTGGCGGTAATTAATGGAAAAAAAAACATTCTTACTTGGACTGAGTTTAATACATGGGGTTTGGTGAGAGCTTAAAAGGGGAGGGAGGAGAAGCTGTGGGTCAGTTACATTGCCAAAAGTGAGTTTAAAGAAACAACAATTAAGCAAAATGTCTTTGATGGACTTCCCTTGGCTTTGGATTTAAAAAAAAAAAACATACAAATTAGGGCAATGAGAGTTCATCAGAGTTTTTGTTCAGCTTATGTCCTTTTTATCTCACTGTTATGATACTGTTCTCCTTGCATCCTTTAATGTTTTGTCGCTGGTGTCTGAGATTGTTCTTGATCCATACAGCTAAAAGTACGCTGGGAATGACACGCCAGAGAAAAGAAGACTGGAGCTTTGCAATAGAGCTCTGACGTGTATCAGAATGCCCATTTTTATAGATTTATTTATTTAATAATATTTTCATTAACACCCCCCCCACACACACACATTATTAATACAGATATTTTTTAAAGGCAAAATACACAAACTAGAAAGCTGAAATGAAGGGATGGAAAGGTGCATTTTAAAGACAAACGTTCTGTACAGCATCCCCCATCCCAGATCTCTTACTGCATTAAGTGTCACAGTATCATTACGCATAAACACCCTTTTCCTTTTTTGATGCGAGGATGAGAGCACTCAGCATAAGCACTTTCAACCATTTAATCACATAAGCTGTAATAAAAGCCATGATCGCACTCACACAGACATGATCATCAGGAGTGGTGTGTCCTGTCCTCCATTACATCCATCCATCACGCCTCCCCCCTGCTAGTGTGTGTTCATGCATGTCACACGTGGAATGAAGGTTCTGGTTAAAGATTGCTCTCACCTCTATCAGAACAGAAAGTTAAAAACAAAAAAAGTAGAAAAAGAAAACAAAAAAAAAACAAAAGAATGACTGTACATTTTGCAACGCTCCACAAATACTCGCAACATTTCAAAAATATATTTACCACTCAAAAATGTCATTTTCAATACTCAGTGTTATTTTTTACAAACAATACCATTTCAGTTTTTTTCACATAAAAACAATAGACTTGTTTGTTTCTTTTATGTTAAAATATCTTGCTTTTTTTTTGTTTTTGTTGTAGACACTTTATTGTACTGTTTCGTATATTTCTGTTTTGATTTGTCAGAGTATCCATATCTGCCTTCTCATTACAACTTCTCTGTGAGTGCCTCTTTGTTCCCGCCCCCAAGTCCCCCCCAGCTTTCCCACCTACTCATCAGCTCTAGTGACCTTTCGAGTGTTCCTTGTGCTTCTACATGATGGCAAGACAGTGTGACGCCAGCAGAATGCTTCATTAAGCGACAGCTTCCCATGGAATGTGTTGGAAACACGGTGTATTACCTTTCCTGATGAGATGCTCGGCAGAGATCCTGTTCCACATTTAAATCCAAAGCTTTATGAACGCCGTGCACAGGATGACGAGACGTAACTTGCATGTATGCCGGTGTATGAATCTGTGCACGACTAGATGTACCTGTCTGTGTCTGATAGACTTTAAAGAATGGGGTCTTAGATGTCTTTACTTTTACATGAGACGGAAAGAAATTTGTTTAAGAAATAACAAACTGGCACAATAGGGGATTAATATAGCTCAAAACATGTGTTTCAGCCTACTACTGTAATCTGTACTGACGATATCTGTGCTGTCAGAACTGCACATGACAGTGAGGACTTTGGAAGACGCTGTCACTGCTTCAGTTACTCCCTGGGACAATCCACAAGAATCCATATTGTGAAAAATATGATATATGCATCAGCAGTGGATAAATCCACTGGACTCTCAATTTCAACACCATTTGAACTCCGTCAGTTCTGAGAAATGCTTTTTTTATTAATTAAAAAAACCTCTCTGCATATGTATGTGTAAAACGACAGGTGTCTCGAAATGGTACTTCATTTTATTGATATCATATAGTAATGAATGACCTGTTGCTGTGTGTATGTGTTTATTTGTCTGTGCTCCTATGGACAGACGTACGAGTCCCTAGTTTAAAAAAAAATCTGCCTGTGACTGCCTTTGACTTTTGGGGTCAATTTTGAGATTACAAGGGAGCGTTGTTGTGGTGTTAGCTGTTGTGATGTGAGTCGTACACATTTCAACAAAAAAAAAAAAAAACAGAATAATAATAAATAGCAAGCACACCATGTGTGGCCTCTTTTCACAGCCCCTTGAATAAAAAAGTTGACCATAAGAGTAGAAGTACATATCCACGCACAGGAAGAATCAAAACTCGAATGGTTACATTCCAGCTTAACTTTCGACTCACAACTTTGGTTTCAATGACTGCCTCGTTATGTCATCGGCTTAAATTTGCACAATCCCTCCCCCCTCTGCTTTCCCTTTATGATCTCATTAATTTTGTTTCATAACATCTTGCCCCCTCCCTTCTTCAAAACCTGCACTTTTGAGGCCACTAAATGGCATCGTCGGCTCAAAGACACCCCCAAGACGGTCGATCAATACCAGAGTAAACAAATCTGCGAGACGACTATTGATTGGTGAACGCACGTATGCAGATAGATGTGGCCCGGCAAAGAGAGCCAACACGAAGAAGTCCTTGATCATAACGTGATCTCAGATTAGCTTGTGCCTCAATCCGGCCTTGCAAATGCAAAACCCTGTTTGGCTGCCATAGAAAACGAGCTTTACTCTAAGTGAAGAATTGGAGGCATTTCTAAAGGTGCCAGCTAATATGGGAAATATTTTTTATTTGTCCTCATGTTGATTTCCTTATGTTATCAGAAATACTTGGAGCGTTTGTTCTAATGGTGAATTAGATGCCACAGAGGTAGAGAAATATCTAAAAATGTCTCATTTGCCGTTGTACCTGAAATCTTGTGACAATTATATACATTGTAAGATTTTCAACCCGACTGTGTCCTGTTTTCTTTTATGCTGTGTGTGTGCTTTTTGAAATCTAATATAAAAAATATTGATATAAAAAAGCTACAAAAAAAAGGGTTCCAAGGGAATGCAAGTGTCTGGACTTGGACGGGTCGATGGTACCATCTGCTTAGACTATTTTCTCAGAGTGCAGTGGGGCAAACTGCCACCTGAAAGGAGCCAATGTGTTCCAGTTATAATATCAGAGGTGACAGCTGGCGTCTGGTGTTGCCACACAGGAAAAACTGCCACGTGTTTCAAGTGGGCTAAGTGCTTTGTCTTGTTTGACAATAAAAGACTCGGTTCCTCTGGGATATTTAAAAAAAAAAAAAAGTTCTTTAGCATTATCCTATGAGAAAACAAAAAGCTGCGCTTCACATGTGGCAGTGTTTTGAACTTAGGAAACAACAAGCAGAGAAAACTAGGACTCTTTGTTGCTATCTCGTCTCTATTGAGGTTACAAATTAAAGGAAATACAATTTACAAATGTGAGAAATACTAAAAAGACTACTTTAGGGGAGTGTCACATGGATTTCTGTGAAACATCCCAAGCTTGCTCGTCTCTGACCTGCTTATGATTTATGATTTATAAGATCATTCAGGCCATTCTCACTTTGATCTGGCTATAGTCGTGCACCGACGGTCAAGTTCTGTGACTAAATATTTAGCTGGGTCTTCTTGAGAATTCAACAACCCAGGTTTTTTATTTGTGTCCTCTTTTGAAATTGGCAGCTTCCTACCACACGGGTTAGTAACTAAACTTCTACTGCCCTCTACTGTTTTTAGCAACAACAAAATAAGCAAAATGATAAATCAACATCTTGATTAATAATTGAAAAGATTTTGCTTCCATCACCCCATTTTTGCATTTTTGTCAGATAAAAACGTTTCTTTAAGTTTCATTAGATAACAGGAATGGTTTTCATGGTAGACTAGTCTTAAATTTGCAACTGATGAGATTGAAGAAAAAAAGCATTAGTCATTTAAATGTAGAGAAAGTCTAGAAAACTGGAGGAAAAGTTTAGTAAAATCAAACGTTATGATAGAGTTTGAAAAGTATAAAGATAGTCTTTTATTTCAATTATTTAATGTATTGAAAAGTTGTAGAAGCCTTTTTAGCTAATGTATACTAAATACAAATGTTCCCTCAATTCAGCTAACTGCTAATCTCTTATATCACAGCAAGTGATGTGACTTTAGACCTTTAACAAAAGAAAAATCCATTATATAAAACAGTCATCACTATCACCGATTATGTATTAGGTGACCAGAATTTACAATAATAATATTTTATACCACAGTTATGCAGACAACAATCATCTTCATGTTGCTTTGATACCAAGCCAACATGTTCCACCAGATTCTTACCTGCTACAGTAGAACTCCTGGATGCAGTAAGACGTCCTCTCGTTTCAACAATGACAAGACAGAAGTAAAAGTGACCAAAAGACTGATTTCTTGAGGAATGAAAACCAACAATCAAGTTGGAAATCTAGGTGTCATAACAAACTGAGAGCTGAGTGTCAGTTGAGCTCATGGGTCTCATCTCCAAACAAGATTTCGAGAAACTGACTCATGCCTTCATCTCCTACCATAGCAATCTTCTGCCCAGTCTTCCAAAAAGACTGTTAGAAAGCTGCGGGTCGTTGCAATTTTAACCAGAATCAGGAGAACTGACCACATGGTTCTGTTCTCAAGATCTGACACTGCCCAGTGAACATTTCAATATGGGCCCTTTGGACTGAATTGTTGGGCTCCAGGTGGGTTTGTCCACTGGTTCCATGATGCCCCCATCTGTGTTTGGGTACATTGACTCAGTGGTCTGGGTTCCTATGCTAACCAGCCGGTCGGTGGACAGCGTAGCGAGGTAACAAGCTGCCCGGCGAGCTACTGAGTGCCCACTCAAGCCAGAGTGGGTAACACAGGTGGGGCCACCATGGAACCCATGGACAAACCCACCTGGGGTCCACCAACTCAGCCCAGAGGTAAACCAAATGAGGCCCACGTTGAAATGTTTGCTGGGTGGTTTTATTAATCCCTTTCAAGGTCACACGGATGCTTGAACCCCTGTTAGGTAAAAGTGGGGTTGACCTTTCATGTTTATTGCAGGACGACACAAAGACAGATGAACACACATTCGTATCCAACAGACAATCAATTTCAATCAATTCAGGGACATTAATTAACTTGTAAAGTATGTTTTTGGATTGTGGGAGGAAGCTGGAGAAACCTAAACATTCACAGGGAGAATATACAAACTCCCCTCTGAAAGGACCCTGCTAGGATTTAAACCAGGGCAGCCTTAATTGGCTAAATATAGAATATTTTTTAAAGTGTTGCGTCTAGTTTATAAATCGCATGAAGGTGAAGGACTCAAATACTTGTTCGATATACTTGTGTTTACCTACCCTGCAGAGATGTTAGATCAGGAGGAACAAATCAGCAAATGTCAAAACCACAGGTTCATTCTTCAAATTTTTTTTTTGTTTATTCTGCTTTTATTTAAAATGCTGCACACTGCCTCTTTCATCCTAATTTGGGTTCAGTTTTATTTAATGCTTATTGGTTTCCAATTTCTTAATCCTCTTGAAGCACTTTGAATTGTCTGTGTGCATAAATGCAGATGCCTTAATTCAGCCTAAAAAACTGAAATCCACCGAATGAAATCAAAATTAGGACATTTTACATCGATAAATGACTCAATCCGTTTATTGAATCACTGGCTGTTTCTAAAATGTTTAAAACTAATGTAGAAAATCAGAACTATGGGGAGTGCTTGTAGAAAATAAAACAAAAAACCATCCAATAAAATCGTCACACCAAGGACAGTTCTCATCTCCTTTTTGTAAAAATTATTTTAGTTTTTTTTTAAGAGGCTATTGTTTTCACCACATTTCTCAACTTCTTTAGTCTCCTTTTCTTTCTCTTGCCCTTGTTGCACCTTCAAGATATCTGAATATCAAATGCATCAACCAAGAAAAAGCTCTCAAAGATGCTGCTTGATATCAGAATCATAGGTACAAATGGATACACTGCCACCTTGTGGAAACTGCAGGGACAGTCTTTAAGTAAAAGTACCATTGAAGACAGCTTCCAGCCTCGTTTTGGCCTCTGCACACCGGGGATTCCAACATTGGTTTATATTAAATAGCAAATTAATCCTGCATAAAACTTATCTTTATCTATGGTCTCCCATCACACTGAGTCAAGAGATTTTTTAAACTCATTATACCCAAAACCTTCAGTGTTTCTGACTTTTTCAGATTATTGTCAAACTTGCTCAGGCCAAAGAAGCTAACGTTGTTGTTTAGTGTATAAATGTCCTGTGGTTCTCGAGTATGCTAGTCTATGCTATTTATATCTACAGAAGCCTGTGTAAATACGAACTTGTTCATTAACTATTTTATCTGGATAAATATAAATATCCTACAATCCTTCACAAGTATAAAATAATCCCTAATTCGCTAAATAGTCTAATGCAACATGTGCTGATGGTTGATGCATTCCTCAATGTTTATTCAATAAAATGCCGCCTATCCTATTTGTAAGTCAAAACTCAGATTCTACACTTAAGAGTCCAGACTCATTTTTGATAAAAGGAAAATTATGTTAGATATACAACAACCCAGTGGACCATAGAACACATTTTAGATATTCGTTTTGTTACACTGGGTTCTTATGGGATAAAAAAAAAAAGCTTTAGGTCGGCATTTACGCAATTAAGATATGGAGGTTCAATAATTAATAATACTATTTTTTTGGATGATGTAAAACATCCACACATTATTACATGAATCCAATTGTTACACGAGTTGTTGCATCGCTGTATTGTAGTAGTTCATGAAGAACAGAGGAAAACTGTTGTGGTGAATGTAGCATCCCCCCCACCCCATTTGAAGGGGAAGTTTAAATGCAAGTTTGTGGGACATATATATTTTTAATAAGGTGGAGGAATATGAAGTTCTCCGTTGCGAGGGTAAACTCCATGACGCTTAGAAGCGCTTTTTCTTCATGCGGGTGCGCACAGACGTTTACATTTACATGTAAGTAATGAATTTTTGTTGTAGCGTGACCTTTTTAAAGTTATAAAACCTCTATAGTTGTGCATATTCAAGCGCAAGAAGCTCCACGCTTATGCTAACAGACCGGCGATTATTGATGACGTAATTGACAAAAGCGATGACCGAAATACAAGACACTATTTTTTCATACTTTCCTTTTGGAGGGAAAAATGAAGGGGAAGGGAGAAGGGAAGAGTTTGGCAACATCAGGAAGAAGAAACACGAGAAACTGGAGAAATTTGAGAGACTCGGGAAGCAACAGGAAAAAGATTGGAAACCCCAAACTAGAGGAGTGGCTATAGCACATTCCTCAAAAACTCAGTCCACCCTCAAGTTTTGTCAAGGACCCTAGCTTGGGTTTAAAAAAAACCTGCGAATCATCCATCTGTTTATTGATCTATATACCAGTATGTTGTGATACCCACTTTATGTAAATAAGATGTAGATTGGACTTCATGAGTTTTCAAGACTCAGGATTATCATTTTTGTTTCTTTCCTCTGAAAAAAAGACAGCTTCCTACCAATATGTTCAGTAACTTCTACTGCCCTCACCTGCACTGTATGCATTTGCTGAATTCTGTTCTATAAAGCGTACGTGTCTAGAATCTCCATTAATATAATGGACACCAATTGTAAGCATTTCGCAAGGTGACCAGGCTTAATTGCAGTCATTCAACAGCACAGACAACAGCAGGTTGAAGAGGAAAATAATGAGCGCCGTGACCTTGTTAAACAGGTCATGAGGAACACAGTCCTGCCATCTTAATGATATCTAAATATTATCATAATAATAATTTAAAAAATGCATAAAAAATTAAAAAGAGCATCCAATGATGACAAATTTGATGGTATTTTGTATGAACAAGAATGCTTTGAAACTGATTTCATGGCAAAAGATTTTCATGAAGCCATTACTTAAAAAAAAAAAAAAAAAAAAACCCACATACCTTTACTTGCAATTGTGCAAACGCTCTTCTGTCGGTGACACTTTATCGTCCATTTAGGTGCTAGAAATAAAAAAATAAAAAAATAGATACAGTAAATAAAAAATATATATAATGAAAAAAGATTTTCCAATCCATTAATTTTGTTTAAAATTTAATTTCAACATTTTTCTTCAATTTACTAACTGTAGCATAGAAAAAAAATGATCAAAATTGTAATTGACTTACTTTTACTTAATGTAGTCTGTGCTGCTCCTACTGAAGAAATATACCTATTAGTAGAAGTCTTCCTTTTCTTTCTTCTTTCAGTTTGAAAAGTCTCTCTGTCTCTAAGAACATCGCTGCCAGTGACGTGTCTCCACAAATTTCTGATTTTATGACTCAAGGAACGTTTTCCTCCATTTAGAAAATGATGCTTCAGGCTGCACTTGTTTGCTATAGCTAATTCTATTATTCTTTTGCTGTGTGGTGTCACATTCTCCGGACTCACCAGCGCCCTCTGCCTTGAGGCATATGTACTGCGGACATCACCTACTGTATTTCCAAAGCGCATTTTTAGCGAAACAGAAAGACTAAATGAGTCACAAACTGGTGCCATTGTAATCGAAAACTTGGCGAAAAATAAAAAAGGCAGAAATAAAAATATAGTGCTTTTTAACTAGTGATAGAAAGACCATAGCAGTACAGCGCATGCGTCGGCTGCACCTCCAGTATTCATAGTGCGGGGCAGAGGGGATGCGCCGTTACTTGTGTGAATTGGATCCGGATACTTGTAAGTTTGCTACTTTCCCCCCTTTTTAACAACTGAAAAATATGCAATGGCAAATTTTAGACACTAGATGGCAATGCTTTCTCAGTGTTTTGTTCTGCACTCCTCCAGTAAAAGGGTGTAGCACCACAGGATATTTTCTCAGTACTGGGAAATGGCACTGTGTGGCCAGCAGGAATACTTTCTTCATGCTGTTTTACACCAGACTAAATTTTATTAAAAACGAGAAGGGAAAATATAAGAACTGCACTGAAGTACTTAACCAAATGCAAGTGTGTCAATACAGCTGGAAACTGGACAAAGGGGGAAAAAAAAGAAAGTTCTGGTGATACTGCATGAACTCAACTGACTTTTGACCAACCCAGGAGACTTCAGCTGTTTTATTGTGATCTCTGAGACTCTGGCAGTAGCCTCTGATCCCTGACCTTTCCAAGGTGTCAAGATTTCCTGCAGCTCAGGTAGTTATAGAACTGTGGACAGTCACCTGTCTGCTGAACTCCTTCTTCTAAACTGGAAGGCATCCAAGTAAAAATTACAAAAATGGGAAGCAAGAGATTTGTCAGGATCTGTGGTTGGCTCCAGAGACACATGTCAGTTTTTGCTTTTCCATTAGTACTAAAGCACTAACAAAAAGCAACTTTGATTAAAGCTAAATTCAATAGTTATTCTTATTTTTTTTTTTTTATAATTGATCAAATATGTAAAATATTATAGAGGATTTATCCAACAACAAACACGCTGTATCTATGTGTCATCAAAACTGCACCAGAGACAGTAATCATTAGTCATTATTTTTCCAATTTTCACAACAAGTTCAACAGAAAACCACAATCATTTCACACATGGATAAGATCAACAAGCAACTGATCCCAGCTCTGCACCCTATTAAAGCCATAATCTACTGGCAGCAGGTCAGTGGAGGGAAGTGGTCAAAACAAAAATGGAACTAGCAACTGACGAAAAAAAAAAAAAAACAAAAAAGACAAACTACTTTCTCTTAAAAAAAATGGAATTAGCATATAGTAATTCATAAAATATTACCATTAAAAGCAAACAAGAAAGCAAGTATTCTTGATTGAAAAAACTCCCCCGAACAATAATGTGTCCCTTTTAAATCCCTTAGACCAGCTCTCTTGTCTAAGCAAAGTGGATGAAGGTTTTCTTCTGCATTGCAATAAGCTCATCTAGCAGATGGCATGCCATTATTACCTAATAAGAGACTTTCATGCAGTCCAACAAACCGTATTTCCACCACTGACACAGATCACAAGCTCTTTCCACAAAGACAGTAGTTTTTTGGGTTTTTTTTTAATTTTTTCTTTCAGAGTGAATGATCAAACCTCTTTTTATTCTGGAGTGTCAGGCAAAACTCTCACACTAACTGCTCTTGATTTATTTATTCTTATTAAAGCTGTGAGGGATTCATAGCACAGTCCACAAATAGTGGTTTTTCTATTTTTTTTTTCTTTTGTGAGAGCTTGTTGTTATTTTTTCCCTCTGGTTGTCAAATGCAGTCTTTAGTGTGTCACAATCAAAATATTTCCACTGTTCTATAGTTGGGCGGAAGCAGCAGGGGGTCATTTAAGAGAATATAACCATTTTTTGTGTTTAAAGTTATATAAATGTGCTTTATTTTTGAACATGTGCATGCAAAGTGCTGACAAGCTTAATGAAACCATGCAGAGATGTCAAGAATTCACGTGGTTAAAAAAAAAGAAAGAAAACCTAGATGAGCAAAATTTTAAGGATTTAAAACATAACTGTAAATAACACAGGAAGCCAAAATATTCTGACAAATATATTTTTTAAATAATTTATTTTCAAAAATCTGACCTGTCACAGGAAAAAGCTGTAAAGTTTGACTGGTGTAGCAGTCACTCTCTTTTGAAATCAGGAAAAATTAGGCTTTAAAGTGGAGATTTTTTCAACAATCCCAAAATACACATTTTTAAAACTCCTTCATGAGCTAAGATAGACGTAAAATAGACGGCAGGGCAGTTTGAAGTAGCAGAGATATTAACTAAAGAGTCAATCAGAAATGCAGATTTCTTTGGAAGTGAATCTTAAAAGGATTCCTCCCTCATTGCAGAAGAAAAGTTCTCATATAAAAAAGTTTTATCGTCAGCTAACTAAACTTTTTTTTTCTTTTTTTTCAATTTATATATACACTCACCGGCCCCTTTAGGTACACCTTGCTAGTACCAGGTTGTGCCCCCTTTTGCCTTCAGAACTGCCTTAATTTTTCATGACATAGATTCAACAAGGCACTGGAAACATTTCTCAGAGAGTTTGGTCCGTAATGACATGATAGCATCACACAGTTGTTGCAGAGGTTTTGGCTGCACATCCATGATGCCATTGGTTTGAGATCTGGTGACTGTAGAGGCCATCGGAGTCCAGTGAACTCATTTTCATGTTCTAGAAACCAGTCTAAGATGATTCCAGTTTTATGACATGACCACTTGTCCTGCTGGAAGTATCAGAAGATGGTACACTGTGGTCATAAAGGAACAGCCATGGTCACTAACAATACTAGGGTAGGCTTTGGTGTACTTATCATGCTCAATTGGTACTACACTGAAAAAAATTATTTTTTCACCCTGTAAATGTTATCTTGTTATCTGTCTAATTTTTACTTGAAATTAAAAGTTTGTTGATTTAACTTAAAATATTGCATATTATTTACTATGAAATGTGATATTTATATGTAATTTTTTAAAATCATGTATTTAAATACATTTTACATACATACAGCAATTAATAATAACTAAGATAATGCACTATGTTGAAAACATCAGAAATCAAGTAAATTTTACTTCACTAATTTGTGTAAATCTGGCAACCCAGAGGGGGTGACGTCAGAGCTCAAAACAGGTTTGAACTGGATCTGCGTCGGCGGGAGATTGTGGATTCTGACAGAAAATCGCCGATTTGTCTGGACTTTTGACTGAATATTTGTCGTTTTGGACGATTGTAAGTATGTTTACGTCGTTGCTTTTATTTCTATTCTGTATCTGAAGTCAGTGGAACATGAAGTCGGATTAGTTTTAATCGTACCGGACGTAATTCTTAATATCCTGTTAGCTTGTTAATGGGCTAAACTTGTGTTTTAATGAAAAAAGATCTAGCCAAAAGTAATAATGGTAAGAGACTTAAAATAAACGTATACACATTTTTAATTTTAAAAACAAGATGGTAAACACAAAGAAGAGCCAGCAGCTAAAGTCATGAAGTTAGCTTGTTTACCGAACACAATTACATAATGATAATAATACTATATGATGATTTCTTATATTTTTCATCTTTCAAAAGAAAAAAGGCCACACATACATGTTTAAAACTAATGTTTAAAACTAAAAAAAAACAACAACATGATTTTCATTGGAGGGGGAATTTAAAGCACCAGATACGATGTTGATTAAATCGTATTGTAATGTCAGAAACAAATGAAGGAGAAAAGCTACATGATTGTCTGATTGTGTTCAAAAACATTTGTATTTTACATTGTTTCTAAAGGTATATATGTATTGACAGGATGTTGCCAAAGAGACAATCATGGAGGACCAAGCCAACCTTGTCCTGAATATATTGGTGATTCATGGAGGTTCTGCCCAAACTGAGGTGTCCATCATCACGGAAGGAATCGAAGTCCTTGCTGACTGTAAATATGTAGCAAAGGCTTGCCTCCTGCTGATTGGTATTGTATATGCTCTGAACCTGAGGTATCCACCAAAGCTGAAGTACACTTTTGAAGTTTTTCAAAAGCTCTTTCTTGAACTTGATGCTCTTAAAATGTCTCCCAAAGTGCAGGCTTTGCACAAGAAACTTATGTTTTAGACCAGGGGTATTCAACTCCAGGCCTCGAGGGCCGCATTCCTGCAGGTTTTCCAACATACCCGGATCTGGCATGCTCCAATTGGTTGGACACACCTGAACCAGGTAATCAGTCATGAGTAGAGTTTGGATATCTGGAAATTATGCAGACACTGTGGCCCTCGAGGCCTGGAGTTGAATACCCCTGTTTTAGACCAACATTTCTGTTACTTTTATTTTATAGTTACATGTTATATTTTCTAACGTGACAAGTTGTTCATGTTCTACAAAGCTAAGTCACATTTAAGAAAGAAATAGTTTTTTGGGATTTTATTTATTTAAAATGTATTGTTTTGAAAAATGGATTGTCTGGAAATTAACTGTTTAATGTATTTTTGAGCCACATATCTTGTTTGGGTTTATTAGTTTGTACTAAGCAGACGGGGTTCAAGCTCCACCAACCATACGGTCTGTGAAGTGTTAAAAAATAATAAAATTTCTGCTGTTGAAGTATCTGTTGCCTTTTCTTGTTGGGAGGTTATTTATGAAAAGCCATAAATGGTTTAAACAAAACGATGTTCCATTGAAATATATTGTAAGTACTACAAACAAAAGCAAGAATAATTGAAAATAAAATCTACATAAGAATTACTTAAAGTAAAATGAACACAATTTAAGAAATGTAAGTACACTAAACGAAAGTTTAATGAAGCATTACTTAAATACAGCTTTGATTTCAATAAGCTATATTGTGTAATAGTGCCATTTTAATTTAAATACTATTTACTAAAGTAGAATAGTAAGATTTAGCCTAATTTTTATGGCAATAACAGAATTTTTTAAGTAAAGTCTACTTGAGAACTTGACTGGAAAATAATAGATTCCTTTAAGTAAAACTTACTTATATTTTTTCCTGTAATATTTACTAAGGATTTCTGTGTGGAAATTGTTACCGAAGTTTTTTTAAGTAAATTTCACTCCAGATTTTTTTCAGTGTAAGGTGTTATGCCCTTCTCTGCATTTCTAGAGCAGGATTCTGCAACCTGCAGCTCCAGAGCCACATAAAAAATAGACATTGTTCATATCTATTATTGAAAAAAAAGAAAGTCATGAATGCAAATCCAAATTTCCTAAAGGCTAAAATAATACTCCATGTTTCCTTCTAGGTTTTGATCAGTAGAAAACGAGCCCAAATGGCTCTTTTACTGTTAAAAATGGCTGACCCCTGGTCTAGGGGATCTAGAGGAACATAGCATAAAAGTATACTTGCCCAAATTTTAAATGGCAAAAAACACCAAAATACTAGCTATGCCAAAAAGATTAAAATATATACAAAAAGTTATGAATAGAAAATAACAATAACTGAAAGAGGTGAAGCAAAAAGGCCTTAAGGTGAACTAAAGGCCAAAATAAACAAAACCTAATGCTAAATGCTAACCTCCCTAAACTAACAAAAACATAAGAAAATGTAAATGAAAGAAAATTAGATTTCACCCCTACAGCTTCACTTTAAAATGTCAAACGAACAAATGCCCAGCAAATACAAAACTACACAACATGAAACTCTACACAAAACACCAAACAGAAACTACTACAAACCACAGTAGTTAGCTCGCCCAGGGCCAGGGCCAGGGCCAGGGCCAGGGCCAGGGCCAGGGCCAGGGCCAGGGCCAGGGCCTTGTCAGCACCACACCTGAAACTGATCAGACAGACATGCAAAGATCCAGAATACACTTAGCGGTCCCACTCTGATATAAAAATTAAAGCACAAAAACAAAGAACAAAAAGAAAGACAAAATAAATGCGGCCAGCCGTAACATAAGGGACACAAAATGTGCCAAGAATACAACCCCCACAACATCCTACCACCAGCAACAGCCTCAACTGTTGATACAAGGCAGGATAGATCCATTCTTTCATGTTGCTGATGCCCAATTTGGACCCTACCATCTTAATGTGGCAGAAAAAAATGGAGACTCTACAGACGAGTCTTTCTGTTGAGTCTGTGAGAATTGTAGCCTCAGTTTCCTGTTCTTTGCTGACAGGAGTGGTACTCAGCGTGGTCTTCTGGTGCTGTTGGCTATCAATCTTTGCGGTATGTATGTAAAGATGCTCCTCTAAAGACCTCAGTTGTAACTAGTGGGTATTTGAGTGACTTTCAGCTGGAAGCAGTCTGGCAATTCCCTTCTGACATCAGCAAGGTATTTCTACTCACCAAACTGGATATTTTCTCTTTCTGACCGTTCTCTGTAAACCCTAGAGATGGTTGTGGGTGAAAATCCCAGCAGGTGAGCAGTTTCAAAAATACTCAGACCAGCCCGTCTGGCACCAACAACCATGCAACATTTGAAGTCACTTGAATCACCCCATCTGGAATCTGGGTTTGAACTGCAGCAGATATTCTTAACCACGTCTTTATACCTAAATGCATTGAGTTGCTACCACGGGATTGGCCGATTAGAAATTTGCATTAACAAGCAGTTCTGACACACGGGTGTTCCGAATAAAGTAGCCGGTGAGTGTATGTCAACTAAAGCTGTTTCCAAACTCATGGCAACGATTATTTTCAAGTCTCCCTAAGAGAACACACCAAGTAACAACATACCGACCAGCGTTTTAGCAAGATTACTCAACCAGATCGCTGGTAATAACTTTGGAAAATAGGAAAGTGAGACCATGTGTGAACACAGCAGGTAATCCACTGGGGCCTTTGCAGCAAAAAAAAAAAAAAAAAAACCCTGGATGTAGTCATAATAGCTTTGTGTTCTGTTCTTTCGGCCTTATTTGTTGCCCTCTTCTTGCTTATGGATCTTCCGACAGATGCTTAAAAGCTTATAGGTTATTTGACTGTAGGCCTTTTAACTCAATTCTCTTTTTACCACAACAACTACAGTTTGATGGGTCCATTAAAGTTTTCAGTGTTCTACTTCAACCTGCGATGCTTTCAAAAAAAGAGCCTTGCTGTTGCCCTATTGGCATAATTGCCCCCAAAAGGGCATTCCAGAGTAGTACTTTTGAGGCCTCCACTCTGTGAGGCTCCTCTATTTCAAACGTGTGTGTGCAATCACATCCATTTGAAAGGAATCCTATGGGTTAATGCATTCAATGCAATCTAAAGTATAATATTTTCTTCAAGCACATAAGCGTGTTAACTCTAAATCTTCTCCTCCTATTGTTTACCCGAACACAGTGGCCTTTTCCCCAGACACACGTGGACCCACACACACCTTCCCATCTGAACACACAGCCACACACTGTATGGGTTTTTTGGGCAGGCCATCAATCAAGGTCCCATTGAGCTGAGGATCAAGAAAATGTGATCTAAATCAGGAGTCATTGACTGGATTTCTGCGGTAATGGGATCTGCTTCTGATTAGATGTGGGCATCGATGAGAGGGGGCTGCTTCTGTGTGGCAGTGGATGCAGCTTTAAAATAAAAGGGCAGAATGAGCAAAAAAAAAAAAGAAAAGGCAGACAGAAAAGAAATGAAGAGTAATATGATGGAAGAGAAGGAAATTGAACTGTTAATTGCTTTTCTCGGTTTTCTTTTATCCTCTCACTACATATTACACAAACGTAAATACTAAAAATGAGTCATGGCCGGCAGAGAAGCCCCATTATTGGTGTGTTTTGAGCTTACAAATCCAAAATAATCATTATTCCAATCACTAGTGGTCATTTACAGCAGATGGTTCTGACATTCAGGGTTTGACGTGAGCTTTGTTGCGTTTGTGTGTGTACATTTCATGCTGCTGAGGCTGCAACAGTCCGATTACGCTCCTAGCATCACCTGGCAGTGATGATTATTGATCTGACAATGCATGCTGGGAGAAAAGATTGCCTTCAAAGGTCAGTGTTAATATAAAAAAAGGTCAGAGTGTTAAGTATATTGTTTGTTTGCATGGACATATTTGACTGCATAACTTGTTGTGTCGATGTTAGCGTGTTCTAAACGATGCAATTACTTTAATAATAAATGTTGACATACATTAATTGACCCTGGTCTAGCATCATTTACATTTTCTGTCCACCAAACCGCTTAAAGTAATGCTGTTATGACATTTCTGAATGGTTTCCTGACATTTTTGATTCATTATGCTTTTGGATATAAATTGTGGACTATTGATATTTGTGTTGCAAGGAGAGAATCGAGGAGCCTGATGTAACAAACTGGGCTTTGGTACGTGTGCTGTCTGGAATCAGAGAAGAAGAAGTGCAAAGAAAAAAAAAAAATGAAACCTGACTGTAATACACTTAAAATTTTCTTTTTATGTGTCAACCATCATCAGAAAAACGAAAAAGAAAAAAACAACACAATTTTATTGAAACGGGTCTTAAAAGCAGTTTGAACCCGAAAATTTAAAAATGTATAAACATATATATTTGTTAATACAAATCAAAAACAGCAGGGCTTTGATACTGTTCTGCTATCTTTGCTTGCAGACCACATTGTCTTCAATTCATTTTACAATCTAAAAAGGATTCATTTTAATGAAGTCTAACTGGATTTGTTGTTAAATCTTGAAAACTTTTACTATTTCCCAAAAATGTGTTTGTTTAAGTGTTTGAAAATCATGTTTTTGTGATTTCTCTGAGTATTTCTTTATTCAAATCGTTGTGAATCGGGAGTAGATGAAAAAAATGCATTTTGAAAAAGGCTGTTGCTGTGGCGGAGGTGCTACAGTTGGTGGATCACAAACTCTCTTCTCCATTCTGCAGACAAGTAGTCTTATTATCTACGTCTTCTTGATCATCGTCTTCCTGGCATCTGGTCCAAAACTTTACGGATGGATGGCTTTAATATTGCTCGCCATTTGTCTTGCACTGCTAACGTTAGGTTGAGTGTGAGGGGCTGTAAGCTAGGGTAAGAGCAGATAAACAGACAAAGCCAGGTGGATCGACGGGCAACAGTTACGACCACAACTTACAGACAAATTTCAAATGAATTCCTACTACTGTTTAGAAACTGTCCAAGAAAATGACTTTTTTTTTGGATTTTGCTTAAAAAAAGCATAATCATACTTAATAATTTTAAATTAGATCAAAAGATTGGAGTTTGACCTCATGTGAGTTAAATGACCATACCTTGGGATTTTAGCAAATTCGAATAAAGACTATAGTGTATGCATATTTCAATCGGTGTAAAAGTAAAAAAGAAAGGGAAAAAGTAATATATTTGATTTGTTTCCTTGTGTCTCAAACAGAATCTGAGCCTATAGCTCAAAGGTCCTTGTGACAAATGAAACTGTCATATATTTATGCAAGTGTGTTGGTGTCTTTAAGAGCAAAACGAAAGAAACAGAACAAAAACTTAAAAAAGCTGTCTTGATTTAAAAAAGTATTTGGAATCTTGGCTGACCTGCAGTTTTCTTGGTGTTTGTTTCACACATTTATGGCCAAAAAGGCTAAATGTAGTTCTACCCTTTCTTTTATTATTATTCTGGGACCAGCTCCAGGTAATCTAAGAGGTCTGGGTGGTTTGCAACCTAACAGGAGATCACTTATGTCAGCCGTGAAGTGCCAGCCTTTGATTAACTATAACCACCCGTTTGAAGTTGCAGTGTGTGCAATGATTTATGAACAGTTGTGTTTTAAATAACTGACTGAGAGACTGGTGAGATGCAGCTTCTGTTCATATAGTTTGAATCACATTCTTTTGTGATTATTAACTAAAGTCAGTAGAGTTTGATTGATTGCTTGAAAAGGAGTGGGAAGAAGCGAACTTATATAATCCCACCCCTATTTGATTACTTCATTTAACTGTTTTGCATAATTTTGTCTTCCGGTTGTTGTTTTTTTTTTTTTTCTTTCTCAATACATTCCCAATAGTAAAGTAAAGTGCTTGTTGATTATTGATTAATCTCATAAAACATTATTTCAGTAAACAGTAACATCAATGATGCATCATGTATCACATATGTAAAAACTCACTGATTATCATCAAAATACAATGTCATATTGATGCAGAGAAATAATAATTTCACATTGAAATCAAGTCTTCAAGTAACATTAGAGTACTTATTAATCATTCTCTGAAAGAATTCTTATATATTTTCATTAAACATTAATGATTTACACAGGATGTAATAATCATTTTTGTGTTCACTATTTTTGTTTTTCTGTATTTTTTTTTTCAGCATCACTTTCAAATCAGTCGACCTTTAAACTTAACTTACTCAACGTTTTAACCAGAGTTTCTAACGAGTTTCTTTACATTTTCATATTTCATGTGTCCATAAAATTAATAAATTATCAGGATCAATTATTTGTCCCACTCTGATCATTTTTTTTATTTGATGTTTTCCCAATGGTCATTTAATTATGATTATGTCATTTTTAGCTAAAATAAGAAAAAAAAAACAAGTTATTTTCTAGGCCATAGTTTCTGCAGAAAGGTTGTAGTTCATTAGACATTTACATCAGAGTTGACTCAGAGTAAGTCTGCCCCCTCTTCCCACCATCACTTTGTTCACACTCTCACTAGCTTACAGCCCCTCATAACCTCAACCTAACATTACAGGTGCATTCTCATCTATTTGAATAGAGAAATACTCAGAAATGTTACTTATAAATCTTGAAGTTTTAATGTAATGTAATCGTAGTTATCTGAAATTGGTACCTTTTGGCCAGGACTCCCTTTTTTAGACTCAAAAGGACTCTCCAGCTTAAATACATTTTTTTAAATAAAGAAATTATATTTTTTGCGTAAATGTCTTCATATCTATCTTCTTCAGTATGAGGAAAAAGCCAACATTAAAAACCCTAAAAACACAATTTACATTGAGTGGGTTGTTCAACATTCAAGCAAATCTTTGGAACATTTATTTTTCTGAGATTAAATAAAATCCAGTATGTCTGTTTTGCTTTGATCATGACCTGCTATTGTCTCCTAATGGTGTGGTTTTGTTTTGTCATTTTGACTGAGGTGCAAGGACATATTTCAAACCCATGATCTCATTATAAGCTCTGAAAAGAACACAAATGCTGATGTATGCAGTGAATTGAACATTTGTATTTTCATCATATCGGTTCTTGTTAATCTTTTCTCACAACGTACTTAGCAAGAGGCAAAGAATCATTAAATAAACGTCAGGGCCGACGAGCGAGTTCATTCTGTCTTATCGACTGCGCTATAACCAGGGTGAAGTGTTAGACTCTTTGTATTCAAATCGAGCTGTGCAGTTTCATTTGTTGCAGAGGTCAGTCTGTGGCGGGGGATCGGTGTACGGCGAAGCGAGGGCAGATTGATTGACCTCTCTTCTTTCTCTCCTCCACCAGATGTTTATCCCATTTTGTGTGACAGACTCAGGGATAAGCACTGTTGTGTGTGCATCCTGCCCATATGTTGCTTTACAAAGCGCTGGCCTTCACCGGGGCCGACCGAGGTTGATAGATTGCACTGAGCTATCTGAGACAGGCCATGGTGGAGAGAAAAAGACAGGTTGGAAGAAATGGAGGGCTGCTTTTTGCCAGGGTCTCTGTAAGACATAAATGTTTACTTTTTTTCTTTTTAACCTTATGAGGTGATGCTTCTGTGGTCGGACTTTAAGACCAATTCCAATGAAAATCATGTTCTTGCGGCGCTTTTCTCATGATGGAGGTCATGTATATAAAAAAATTACACTCAAAATTGTTTTTCTGAGTATTTCTTTAGTCAAATTGTTGTAAATTTTGTAATGGTGACATATAACTGCAGCTAGCAACAAGCTCCCATTCTGATCCCTCCACTTGCATTCGACAAGACCCGTGTAAACAAAGGTAAGATTGGAGAGGACGGTTATGGAAAGCCAGTTTATGATTTAATCAAAATTCTTGATGGCAAATATCAAAGTCTCCTGTAAAGCTCACTAGTTAACTTGTGAGTTTGTTTAAATGTTGTTGAATAGTTGCCTTTTTAGAGTGTAACTAGTAACCATTACGGCACACTAGCAAACTAGTGTATATTTTTCAACATTAGTAGTTAACTAGTTCACTTTTTTGTCTTTCACTAGTTAACTAGTTATACTTTTGGCAATACTAGTAAGCCTTAAAACTGCCTGATATAAAGATTATTGATTTAAGTATAAAAACGCTTGGCATTGACGGGCTTACCCAGTGCCAACAGTCCTTCGCACAACTCAGAGGCAAATTTCTAATTCAATTCAATTCATTTTTATTTATATAGCCCAATATTACAAAACAATTCTCTCCTTGGGCTTCATAGTGGTAATTGTAAAAAAGCAGAAAGTCTGATAAAATTTTAGAGATGTCCCGATCAGGTTTTTTAGGGCCCGATCCGTTGCTGAATTTTTCGATTTTATTTATTTGCCGATACCGAGTCCCTTTTTTTTACTGTTGGATTATGAACGCCAGAATCTTTGTCAAACCACTCGGACCACCGGACCTGACGAAGCCTCTGGAAATAAAATCCATGAAAGACTTTGAGAACTGTGGGATTACGCATGTTTGAACCTCTAATTCAAGCAAAATGTGAATTGTAGACTCATGAAACTGTCGGAACCGTTGAATACGAACTCTGACCCAATTCTGAAGAACTCGAGCACAATTCCCTTGAAAGAAGACCTTCACAGTCTCTCAGTCAAAACAATGAAGATGGTTTACGTGGCCTTAAACCTGTTCCTAAACAAAGATGTAGCTCTGGTCTGAATACTATCTGCTCAAACTGTCTTTTAATGAGAATATTTTGAAGTTTTCCATTAATAAATCATGAGTTTTTACTTAGCACTTTTTCATAATAATAATCGTTCTTTGATAAATGCAATCTGCTCAAATTGTCTTTTTTTAATATAAGAATATTTAGATATATTTTCCTGCAGTAACAAATGAAGTTGATTACTACTGACATTTTTTTTGAATTTTTAATGAGAATGTTTAGATTACTGTTGATGAATATTAAAAATGATTTGTCTATGGATGTTTTTGAAATTCTATTACATCACTGATATTATTGATCTTTAATCACCTGAAACTATATTGATATTTGATTTTAAGTCCTGAACCGGATATTGATTATTCATGTAGAGAAAATGGTATGGTCGAGTCGGGGTGGGATTATATAAGTTCGCTTCCTTCCACCCCCTTTCAAGCGATCTATTTGTGATTTATTATGTGATGTTATTCCATGTATTATAACCTGATTGTTTGAAATAAACCATTTCATTCATTCATTCATTCATTCAACATATTTGAAAGATAAACAAATTGAATCCCTACCCTTAGACTCTCTTCTCTTCTAATAATCTACTGCCACTCTGCAAATGTAAACGACACAAGTTTGTTGATAATGACTAAAAACATCAGAATCAAAATGAAAAGATCAGTAGGAATCATTGACATATATTATTTCACTTTACAAAGCGAGATGTTGATCTCAGTAAAAGAAAATGCCTTGTGAAACTAGACCAAATCAGTCACCATCGCTTCCTGATAGATGCACCGTCGATGATTAGCCCGAGTCCTGTTTTCAGAAGAACGACTGACACCAATCACGAGTGAGCTTGTTCAAAGTCCACACAAAGGTAGGAGGCGGGGCCAGCGGGCACCACATGCTTTTACTGAGGCATCTGATTAGTCAGTTTATAACTTGAAAAATTTGCGATAAAGAAAGAATATCTTAAAAAAAAATTAGAATTAGAAAGAAGATGTTAAGAAGAATGGATCGTAGCAAAAATGGATAGTCTGAGAAATAAATGACTGTGAATGTTAATTTCTCAATAAAAGTCTATGTGTCTTTGACTTCTTGGAACCAGCAGGTATTTCTTATTTGGAAGTGTAGGGGTTGATATGTCCAGTGAATATACAGTCAGTGCCTGTAAACAAGCAGGAGAGCATGTAAATAACGAAATGATGGAAAGGGGGCGGGCTTACTTTGTGCCAACAGTCCTTCCCTCAACTGAGAGGCAAATTTCTATTGAACCACTGCTGATCTGTGAAAACTATGTCCTACAAAGTGACACAGTTTTTTTGATTTTGGCTAAAATAATAAAAATTGTAATTAAAAGATCAGTGGGGAAGCTTTTAAAATAGAGCAAATATGTTTTGGAATTCAGAAAACTACCTCACATCAACAATTATTTTTCCTCTTTTGAAAAATGTCGCCTCCGATAAAATGTCACGTTCCAACAAAAGTTAACAAAAAATCTTTCTAAATGGTGAAAAAGACACAATAAAGATCTCAATTATGATTAGAAATTCCTTGATCATCAGAAAAAGAATGCTTCTTAATTGCCGTGGTCATCAAGGAAAACAATCAGTGCACAATCTGCAAAATATTTTCAGACCTTTGTCTTATGTGATTGCAGCGTTACTTTGCTATGGAAGGGGTGGGACTTGTGACACCCTTTCAGGAATCACTCATTTGCTTTTATCTAACTCTCTGCCGCATACAATGCTGCCTAACAAACAATGAAGTGAACTGTGAGGTAATCTTCCATCCATCTTTTCAGGTGAATTAGGCGCGCTGCACAGCCTTGTCTGAGTCCACACGTGAGAGCACATACGCAAACATGTCAAGTTTGGAAAAGTGGCCTCTTCAAGATCATCTTACAAATGTACATACTTCATAATCAAGCTGGAAAAATCCCCTCATTGAGAGTGAACAGATTCAATGTTAAGTAGAACAAATTTAAAATGAAATTAAACTCCTCCTCTAATAAATAAAATGTTTTTAAGTTTTGAAAAGAGAAATTTCATTTTTTTGTGTTTAACCTCAATGTGTGTACGGTTGTGCGAACTATTTTATATTTGTGCAGCTGTTTCCACATCTTCAGTCTTCCTTTGTGTTGCTGCAGTGTGTCACAGAAGTGGAGAGGAATGTCTCTGAAGTGACTGTGCAGATAGCAGGGTGCAGGTTTCATCAGTTTTGGCATCAGTGGCAGATTAATGAGGGGGCTTTTTTTAGCTCCTGCCATGTCTCTCTGTCTGACCTGCAGTTGGAGAGACAATTCTCTCCTAAAACGAAAAAAAAAACAAATCTTATTTTATTTTTTTTTTATTTTTTTTAAACTGACTTTTAAATTCAATCCAGAGGGACTGGTTAAAAAAAATGCTTTATAGCCATAAAAGAAAGCTTGAAGCGATTCATCAACACTTTTAATCATAAATAATCCAGCTTTGTTTCTGGTCTAATTAACCCACTTTTTCAATGTCTGAGTTTGACCCAGAAAGTCTGAGTGTCTGGGACTCACTTGTGGGTCTTGACCCTTTATCTGGGCAACACCGGACCAGAGCGCATCTGTATTCAGCCCGAGCCCCATACACAGTACTGTCAATGGACAGTGCACAGACCTGTGAAGATGGATGAAGGCAAAGTTTGGCCTGATAACCAGTCTAACCCCTCAGGACAATTGGAGCACGGCACTCTTTTGTCACCCGAGTCCCCACACTGTCTGCACATTGACTTAGGCGTTTCATTTTCATGTTTTATATTCATCAGCAGACAGACTTCCCAGCTTCGACTGTCTTATAAATTGTGTTTTCTCGTTGTGTTTTATTAAATATGATATTGTTGCTGCTCCCACCTGATTACAGCGAGTTATAACTTTATTGTTTTATTATTAATCTCTACAATACATTCAAGTAAAACCAAACCCTGAATCAATTTTTTTTGGCTGTTTATCTCTATAAATGGGACTTTAAAAGTGTCGTCTGTTGCCAAATTTTTGACAAATATAAATTAACTTGTTTCATTCTTGAAAATATAGTATAAAAATCATGTTTGCTGCCCCCTAAAGGTTAAATTGGAGTATTACATTTGAATCTTGGGATTGGTCAAACCATTTAAGCTCCACGTCATTTCAGAAGTCCCGCGTTTTGATCTGTAGCTCCAGTAATGATAATGTAACAGGGTGAGCATGTTTTATTTTTGAAATTTTTTAATTTGAAGGGCCCCTGAACACACCGCCTCATTAGGGGGAATTGTGCGGAGGTGTGCGGGGAAGAGAAAGAGACGGCACCCAAGTGGCGTGGCGTGGTGGGGGGAGCCACCACATGGCCCCGGTAGTGGGCACAGCGGCCAGCGAGCCAGGTAGACGCGGCGGAATAGCCGCACCGGCTCGAGGGTCAGGAGCCTTGCTCCTAGGAAGACAATGGCGGGATAGCCGTACCGGTCGACGGCCTGGAGGGGCCTGAACCTAGCCCCCAGGAGGAGCGGAGCAGCTCGGGGGAGGACAGTTCTGCAAGTAGCCGGGAAGAAGCAGCCGCGCCGGGAAGGAACAGGACTAGAGCTAGGAGCCGGTTGGAGGGGGAAGTGCCTGAAAGCAGCAGAGGGGTGTGGTCTCGATACACCCCTCTTCTAGCTAAGTACCCCTCCATCACCTGTGTTACCTGAGAGCATTTTTTAATAACACCAGAGTTGTTTGTTTTTAATCGCATGCGCCCATTTCTTATTTTATCACTTTTTTTCTATTTTTTTTTTTTTTTTTTTTTCAGCCTGGTGTTTTTTTAGCGCGCAAACTCTCCGATGATTTTATTTTGTTTGACAGAGGCTCCTGGCTTCAACTGAAGAAGGACGCTAGTTCCTACTGGAGAAAATAAACTTTCACCCCTTCCTAAACCGTTGTCCCGGGACCTCTGTCTCCACACACCTCTAGATCAAAATAAGAAACTTATCGGTCGCCCACCCTAATCCATTTTACAATAACAGTCCTGTTCCCCAGCCCCACCCCTCTGACTGAATTTTTTTAATTTCGGCTGTAGGTGGAGTGAGCCTAAAACTTCCCTGTTTGGTTACCCTTTAAGGGTGTATTCGGAGGACACATTTGGAGTGAACCAGAGTTTGTTTTCCCCAATATTATTGAGCACATTTTCAAGTGGACACTGATCCAGGACCAGGGACCACTCTCTGACTCATCTTTCGAGGTGGTCTTGGTTTGTTTCCAAATGGACTGAACTCCTGTTCGCTCTGAATTTACTCAGTCAGGGGTGCAAAAAATGGACCAAAACAGCCACCGTAGCTGGGTTTTATGGAAGGTAAGTAGAATACAAAAGCAGCAACTCATTGAAATTCAGTCAGATGAATTCTGGCTTATTAAAAAACAAACTTTTTAACATGGTACGCGTTGCTTCTCACACTTTTTTCCCCAACAATCTATATATCATAGACCAGGGGTGGGCAAACTACTGCCCAGGGGCTACATTCAGCCCATTAAACTATTTAATCTGGCCTCCCAAACTGGAATAAATTATATTAATAACCCATAAAAATGTATTTTAAAAAGTAAAAATGTTGTAAATTCCTGCAGTATTGATAGACTGATGTCGTAATTTTTTTCAGGCAAAGTGATGGATGCCTTAGGGGTCCAAGTTCGTCTATGTTGGAAAACGGGAGAGTGTGTATTTGAAGCTACTGTTTTGAGTCAGTGGAGTGTTTATAATGAAGTAAGTTCATACTGTAAACATTCAGATCTTTATGTTTAACACCTATTTTGCTAAATTATTTGTCTATAATTACAAGTTATTTGTCAAGAAAATGAGGCACAGATTTCACTTCCCATTGCTGACATAGACTTCAGTTAATCGTTCATGGTGTCCATGAGTGCTCTCTGTCCGGAGTATCTGTTGTGGATGAAGAGGTCCCAGCAAACATACATACAGTGTCCCCAATAATGTAATTTACATCCCCTGCAAATGCCCTACAAATAAATGGACCTTGTTTGGGTGCAGAAACATTTCTGCATTCATGGGGTGTTGTTGTTTTTCTAACGTGCAAGTGTGTTTTCCGAGATGAACAGTCACTTTTCCGATCTTCCAACAGCACATGAATGCAACATTTCTCTAAGTTTGTAGTTGTTCCTTAATGGACATCAACCCATTGGTGGAATTAGGACTAAAATTAGAACAAAGGCCACAATTTAAAAAAAAACAAAAGAGCTCTCCAATGATTTATTTTAAAATATGTAAAGTAATTTTCAATCAAAATTAAAGCATGTTTTAAATCCATGTATCATTCACTCATTTGTTTTTCAAACTAAAGCCATCCGTGAAAAAAAAAAAACCAAAAACATATTTTTCCCACGTCTCAACACGTCTCTGAGACGGGGTTATTCGGAGTGTCTCGGTCCTCAACCCCCGCGAATAAGAGGTAATACTGTATGTAAAGGATTTATTATTCTTTGGAAGAATATTGTGGCAGGCGAAGAAGAATACAGACGAAATTGAACTCGGTTTGGATCTTGAGTTGGGAAAAGCGCTGGTCGGACGCATCCTGTTGTCATAAAACCTTTCCGCCAATCAATGGGTTACATCGTGTGACAACAGAAGCTCCGCCTTAACGGGTCCATTCCATTTTTCTATGGGCTTACGACCAACAGGGGACCAGAAATGGTTCCAGTCGATCCTGCTTAACGAATCCATTTTGTAATGGAAACGCTCTAAAGTTCGGTCCGGTCTGGCCCGCCCAGTGGCTTAAGTGAACTCTCTCAACAAGGATACAAAGCGTAGCTCCTTTGTTATTCTTTCCCTCATTGCTTTCCACGCCCTCATAATTCCTGACCAATGACTAAGAAGATCTTCAGTCACGTGATTTTGTTTATAAGCTTCATTTTGGAGCTAAAACGTCCGATTGACAGCAGTCTGAATAAAGACTAAATGCAAGGTTCAGGACTCGATTCGGACCAAATTAAGTGAACTTTCCCAGTCTTAAAACACAGTATTGTACATAAAATGCTCATTGACTCATTAAAAACTCTTTGTTTTCTTCTGTTGTTCCACACTACACACCAGTTTGTGTTCCTCCCTTACTCCACAATGAAGTTTTCTTTGCTTTTCTTCTTTCCTCGCAACCAAAGCGGAATCAAGAAACATGAGACAGGGATAAAAAAGTAAAGGTCAAGGCACATTGGTCATGGAGATTAGATGTTAACAGGTCAAAAGCTCTATAAACTTGGGGTCAGCTCACAAACTGCAGAGCGTAAAAGTACATTTAATCATTCTCCAGTCAAAGATGATCCCAGTAGGTGAGTTTTACTGTTTTCTGCTGTCATGAATCTCTGGAAGAGGAAAATGAAAATAGAACTGGAAGCAGCACTGGAAGGTTCAGACACACACACAAAAAAAAAAAAAAAATAGGCCACAGTAAGAACAAGAGTCTCTCTACAATGCGGTTGGGCTCAGTTTTGAGGCTCTTAAGCTGAAGTAGGCAAGTGCTTGTGTGACTCTGTGTAGATCAGCATTTGGGTGTTTTGTGGGTGTGCACGAGTGTTATCGTGTGCCTCTTTGTGCGCGCATTGTGAGGAAGGATGTGCTACGGCAGCAGCTCTATTGTTTCTACCTCGCCTCCTGCTCTTCCTTCCTTCCTCCTCCCTGGGGTGCAGACGGCAAACAGAGACAGCTTTCTCCTGCATGTGGACATGACCCATGAAGGTGTGGGTGACGACTGCTCTGATGGAAAATAAAAAGGGAGCCTTCCAACAACCACACGGACCGTGTGGCTCTGTGCTGTGACTCACGTTTGAGCCACTCGTTACAGCACCATTAAAAATGACAAATGCTCTGATCAGCTGCCGGCTAAGGTCAGCGATTGATGCCTGATGCTTCTGGAGCCTTGTGCCTTTCCCCAATTCATCAGTAGTAATAGTTATTTATCACATTGAAGCCATAATTTATTACTAGTACCTTGTGTTTTTGTAAAAGGTAAATATTAAAGCATTCAGGTGCATAAATATTGAAAAAAACATGTATTTTGGTTTTGAATACTGTTAAACATTTTTACCAAATGATATTTGAAGATGAAAATCCAATAAATATTCAGTTGCAAGAAAAAGTATGTGAATCCTTTGGGATTACTTGGATTTCTGCATGAATTTGTCATAAAATATGATCTGATCTTCATCTAAGTTGCATCACATGATCAACACAGTCTGTCTGAACTAATGCAACTTCAACTTGGTTGAGGTTATTGCTGCTAAAGGAAGATCAACCAGTTATTAAATCTAGGGCTGAGTTGATTAAAATTAATTTATCGATTTGAATCGATCTAAGCTCAGTAATCGATACATAAAAATATAAATCGATTTAGCGCATAAAGCAAAAAGTCCTCTAGCTTGATGCTAACGTTTAATGAGATTTCTCATAGATTGGCTAATGCTAACAGTTGGTTGATCTAAACATACATTACTGACTAAACGGACATCTTTATAAACTTACAGACATGGATTTATAAAGTAACCATTTGTGGCAGAATATTTTGCTCTGTCTTTGCTTTTTCTTCTTGAAAAAAAATGCTACAACATGATCGCCACCTAGTGGCCAAACTGAAAGGCCCTCCAGGAGAGGCAGAACAATTGTTGGAGCTTCTACTTTTGAGAAACCATGTAAGACTGTATGGTAATAACAATCTATAATTTCACTAGTATATGAACTGCATCAGATCAGTAAAAATACATTCAAAACATATACAAAGATTATTAATGTATTTCTAAGAAAATGTGTAACCCGTGAAAACTAAAAATTGAATTGGATCAAGCTGAATTGAGAGGATCAAAAGAATCAACAACAAAATTTTAAAATTAAAAAATTGAATCGATTTAGGCTCTGGTGAATTTAATCAATCGATTCTGGAAATTATTATTGATACCCAACCCTAATCACATATTTTTCCCACCCCGCACTTTAATTTAAAAATAAATAAATAAAAAAAAATCAAAGTGATCTAAGCTCTGGTGAATCAAATCGAATTTGGAAATTATCATCACTTTGAACGTTTTCACATTTTGTTCAATAAAAATTGTGTTAATTTAATGATAAACTTTATTATGTGACGTAATTTAGATGAAAATCAAGGTAATTCCAATGGGTTCACATACTTTTTCATGCAATTGTTGTGAAACAAACTATTGAAAATCAATTGTAAAAAATATATAAAACAAGACAAATTAGCCAACATTATAGATTTTAAACATTTATTTAGAGAAAGAATGTTGGAAATGTTTTCTATTGATGGTTCCCATATTTTAATAAAGTCTAATCTTTTGCTCTTTTTATTAAATACCCATCCAGAAACACACAAATAAAATGATTTTCTTTCAAATCTTTTTGCAAAAGCAAATTTTAGCTGGTATACATTATCGCAATGTCAAAATCATAAGCCATTTTTCCAGTCCATAAAGGATGGTAAAATGTATCTGGGACAGTGTGCTGTTCAGCGACACCGCTGAAGTATTAGGGCATCCAGTGGCCCAGGGTAAAAAACCAGGCCTACTCAGTTTGAAGATTAACAACTTCATCCCAGTTCTTCAGCTCTGGGGATTCAGGGGACATATCTAGACCAAGACAGGTGTATGGTTCTGGGCTATGAGGCGGGAACTGCCTCTTCCTCTGCTGAAGCAGACTCTGGTCCTCTGGGTCCCTGCAGGGAAAAGCCCATTCTGTGTGCCATCTGTTGCAGCACACGCTCACACAAAAGGGGGTGAGAGGAGCAAAGGGAGGAGGCTGATGTGCAGCGCTTGGTAAATATCATTAGGAAGTGGAGCTGAATTTGTCAAAAATATTAAGGAGCATTTCAAATGCAAATGAGGAAAATGTTGGTTTTTTTTATTATTAAGTAAAATTAATCCAAACTAAACCAATATCTGCACATTTTGGTTGGAAAATAGATTTTATTTCAAATGAATGATTTTTAAAAATTATTTTGAACAAAAAAAAAAAAAGTGATTTAAAAAAAATGGGGAAAAAAGATCCCCCTCTTCCCGCGGAGTCACAGATGCAGTAGCGACTTTCAGCCAACTGGCGGCGTTACTCCCCTTCAGTGCGGCGGACGTCGCTCCAAATAGGTCAAGGAAAAGTTTTGTGTTTTGACAATGCGAGGAGGGCGGAGCGGCGGGTTGGCCATTGGTTTGTGAGTTTCAGCTACCACTCGTTGATTGGCCCCGGCAGTCTAATGGGGCTGTGAGCAGGCGATGTCGGGTGTCCCCCCCAAGCCCCCCACAGCACCCCCCCACCCCTCTGTACGCATCCGCCAGCCTCTATACTCCGCTTTCCCCTCGCGCTGACTGTCACACAGTGTTTACTACGTCTTGAAATGTGACTCACATCAGAGGCTGTCTGCTGGAGTCTGGCTCAGGCAAACCGGGGATTCTTCAGGCGCGCACCTTGCGTCTTGGTTATATTTGGGGGACCCGCTGTGGAGCATATACACCCTTCTGCCATGACAGTGGATTTGTTTACGCTTTTGTGCGCGCTGGCCATCACGTCTTCTGCAATGGAAGGTAAATAAGAAATGACCGGGGGATTACGCGCGCGCGCGTCGTAGGCGCGGCGGAGCTGGTGTCCAAGACGCGCTGTGAAGCTTGGGGATGCTTACAACGGTTTCTGCTGGGCAGCGCTGAGTCTCCAGCATTCAGAGATGTGACACACGTGGATCGGAGCAGATGGTTCTCCGCTTTATTTCTAGTGATCACTGGAAAGAAGCATTAGCTTTAGGACTTTGGGTCATTTTTACGCACAGATTACGCATAGCAAGTATAACGATATCCATAAGAAAAATAATATTAACTGCTTTTTTTTTACTCTTTGTATGTAAAATGAATATATTCATTCTTTCAGAAGAAATGCATTTTCCTTTAGTCAAAGAATATGCTGTAACTCAAATACTCAGACATTGTAAAGCTTGCCTGACAAACCAAATCAGACTTGATAAAGTTTTTATTTATAAAGAAGTTATATTGTCATAAATGTTTTCATTTCAGGACTATTTAAAAAAATCAGTCTCTACTGAGAGCAGTGGAGCGCCTTTCCCCCTCGTTTCTTTTTTCATTCCTTTATCTATTTCTTATTTCCAGACTCTTGTCATCTTCTTTTTTTTCTATCTGACACACACTCATCTGGACAAGTGCTGCTGCCACTACTACAGTAGCTATTATATCCTCAGTAAAACATGTTTTTCATTTCCGCTTTGGGACCTTTGGGACCAGACACTCTGGGCTGTTGCCTCCATGAGTGCCTGCTGGAAGGATAGCCCCGCTTCCTTCATGAAATACATTCAGTCTTCTCTCATTTTATAGCATCATGACTCTTTATTAAAACCTATGGCCACACGAGAGCCGACTCCTTATTTTCTGGTTGTTTCCAACCATCCAAATGAACACTTTGAATTAGTTTTCACACATTTTGTTTTTCTCTAATCATACAAATCTCTTCCACCGCTTGGTCTTTCTGTTTTTGCTGTTGCTTTTATTTCGGGTTTCAAAGCCTAAATTCTCTTTGCGAGTTTAAAACTGAAATGTTTACCCTGTAAGAAATGCATTATAGAGAATAAAAGGATGGCTGACTGAAGCAACTGGGCCTCTGGGTTACCTGAATGAAAAGGATGAAAATGGTTTACTTGTTTTGGTTGCTAATTAATTGATAATTTCCCTGAGGATGGGTAAAAACTTCACTTATCTGAACTCTCTTCTATCCTTCTTCGATTTCACAATTGTTTAAAATGTGAGAGGAAGAAAGTTGAACATGTTTTCCTGCTTATGCCGTGACTATAAATGTGATCATAACTCTAAATATCATCACAAGTTGTCTCTGCTAGAAGAATGAGAGGCTTTTTTGGCCACACGGATAAACTGGATGGTTTAATTGACTCCTCTAAAAAAAACAAATACTCCGGGTAAAGACTTGATACCACATTAGTGAAGTGACATATCGTGAGAGGAATGGCCTGAGAAATAAATGCTTCGGAGTGTGACTGGGTTATAGAAGTAGTTCAACAGGAATCAGAAAAAAACAGGAAACAAAGTTTAAGCTTAAAGATGAAGATCTTTGTCCTTAAAGTTGATCATCTTTTGATCTTTTGTAAAAGTGTTTCCAGTTGTCTTTAAAGCCTTGTTTCCTCTGAGTGGTCCCGTACAGTCCAGTATTTTGAGCATTTCCACTGTAAAACAGACCCGTTGAACAGTACTGAATCGTACCATCCGTTGAAGGTCCATAGAAAAATAGAACGGGACAGTTGAGGCGGAGCCACTATTGCCACTCGCTGATTGGCAGAAAGTGATGACGACATCAGAAAGCATCAGTATAGCGCTGAGCTAGCGTTTCTGTCGTCCTCTTTACAGCGGTATTCTGATTAGTCGCCTCCAATCTTCTTTCATACAACATTTAATTCCTGTTACACACAATGTACAAAAAGTAAAGCAAGAAACTGCTGGATAATCTCCATTTTTGTTGCTTTTCTTGACGTCGCACTACAATGACGCAATGACATGCTAGCGGTTTACACCATTAAGACAAATAACTCACTGGGAGCAAGGCTTATTATGAAGTGGGCCGGGGCGGAGCATTGGGGGGGCAACAGGGCGCATTGGCCCCCCCTCCCCAGCAAAAAGCTTTGCCGCTTAAAATTTTTGATTCAATGTTTGTGTTATTGTCGACAAAGATTAAGAAATCGTCACTACAAGCTTCTTTATGCATTAATATGATGATAGAAGCATTTAATAAATAAAACAGTTTGAAATATGTTATTTTCATCATTTTATTTGCTGTTTTTGTTTGCCACCCTTCCAGAGTCTTCTGCCCCGTTATTGTTAGTAACTTCCACTGAGAGTGGGGCAGAGAGGTTGAGGTCACTGCAACAAGCTTCCCCCCCACACTTTTTTTTTTTTTTTTTTGGTGGCTCCTGATTCAAAAAGATTTGAATAAATAAAACTCTCAGAAAGGCAATTTTTTAATTTTATTTTAAAAAATAAAAAAGCTGAAGCTTAATTCTCTTCATGCGTTTCCTCCATCATCAGAAAAATGCCACCAGAATATGTTAAAAACACAAAAAAAAACCTGATTCATTCTTGGAGTTGATCTTTCTAAACAGTCTAGATTTAGATTTAAATTAACAAAATGACATGAACTGCGTTTGTTCAGAGATATGAACCCATTTGCTCGTCATTTTATGAGCATACTTAGTCAACTCTTAAACTCCCCTCTTTTCTTCCTGTCACCCTCCCTGCACCTCCCAGTTTCCTCCTCTTTCCACTATAGTCTGGGCTCTACTGTTTTTCTTTTTTTTTTCACTAATCCCCCCCCTCTACTCTCGCCTCCCTCCTCGTTGTCTCTGTGGCAGGCGGATGTTTTTTTTTGCCAACAGCAGCAGTAATTCTCCTCACTTACAGAGCCATTGCTTATTTCTGTTTGCCCTTAAACCAATTAGGCTTAGATAAACCCGCTCATTTAACGGCCTGGAACTGGGTGGTAGAGGGAGGAGGACGGCGGAAAAGACGCTGGGGAGGGGGGTGGGATCAAACAGCAGTTGAGGATAGACAAGGAACGAGGGAGATGAAAAGATGAGACGGAGATGGAAAAGGAGAGGCTGGTTTGGTTCAGACGAAATACAGTATGTGTTTAACAAACGAGAAGAGTGAGATTGAACAAAGCTTAGAAGGTAAATGAGCGCCGAGCTGTCGCAGTTATTTGACATAAAGCGAACCTGAGCTGGGCGTCTGTGGTGTAAAACAGCAGCGGTGTTTAATCCGAGCAGGATAAGAGTATGTTAGTGATGTTCAAAGTTACTCGAAATGTCGTGTGTAACTGGATCGCTCCACGGTGATGCACCCTCTGAGTGCTCACTGCAATAAAAGCAAAGTTGAAGAGTGTTTTTTTTTCTTCCTATTTTTCAATCAGCACCGTGAATCCACAGTAATTATGACAGCCTTTAAATCCACTGGTAGATTGGCTTAGCTAGGTCACACAATAGAGCAACCTATGGAGGTTTAAAAGTAAAGCTCCAGTGTCAAAAGGCTCAGTTTGACTTGAATTGTAATAGAACAGGAATTTCACAAGACGAGATTTGTCTGTGCTAGGTTACACGCTATGTGTTATGGGTAGGATTTAAGTGTCCTGGATCAATAAGTAATTTACTGTGAAGCACAAAACACATTTTTGTTGTTGCATTAAAAAATATACCATAAATGCATCATCATTTACATAAAAGCTGATCACTCCAATCGTCTTTTGATCTATTTTCGAAGTGTTGTTAGTGGCCTTATATATATATATATATATATATATATATATATATATATATATATATATGTAATTAGAAAAAACATATATATATATCTTTTGAAAAATATAATAGATATACATATACCTTTGCCAGCTCAGATGAGGACAACAAAGACACACATTGATCTAGTCGTCTACAAGTGGATGCATCAGAATGGAGCAGAGCAGGGAGCTTGCGGCTTGCCAATTGTAGTTTCTACATCACAACTACAATCTTTTTTAAACAGCACTTTCTTATCTGCTCCTGATTCCTCACGATTTGCATAATTCAGTTTTTTAAATCTGAATTTTCTTAATAGTTTTGTAGTTTTTTTATGGAGAGAAAATAGACTCACTCCAATTTATGCGTGTATAATTCTTGATTTGTGTGTAAATTTGGATTTGTTTGTGTGTAGTTCTTGATTTGTAACTCATGCAATACATTTTATGCATGACTTTGTGTACTTGGAATTGTGTATTCACAAAATACAAAATAAAAAAAAAATACAATTTAAACACCAATTAAACTACATACACAAATCTTTTTTTTAAAATATGTACAATTACTTGTTACACAGACAAAACCACATATACTCTCAAGTCTGATGTGAGACTTTTTTCACGTCTCCCAGATTCATGTTTAATTGATGCATTTAATGCTGGGTCATCAGTTTTTTTATCAGCTGCTTGGAACTTAGATTGTGAATAATATCAAATGAAACTTGACATTCGACCACTTTTTTTTTTAAACAGATAATTAAAATAAAAAGTCTCAATATGTGTTATAAAAGCACTAAAGTATCTTTATTCTCATCGGTTCCTCGCGGCTCCGCTTTCCCTTCAGTGCCTTTGCCATGAAGCTCTTCCGCAAGCAGGAGGCACAAGGTCCTCGTCGACACCTAGAGAGCGGACAGAGTCGATCAGCCCTTCGTCCCGCTCCGCTCTCTTGGCACTTGTCCACACCTAGGGAGCGGACTCTTCGAGAACCTGCTCGAGCTGAATGTAGAGCGGATCGACTCATCGAAACTCCTATTCCCTTATACGCAATTTTAAGTACACAAATTACTCACAAAATATATTGTATGAGAATTTCTTCACTGTAAATGATGGGAAATATAATAGTAGTTCATGATGGTTTTAACAACTTTTTCAAAATTTTGTCTCAATTTGAGCTCTACTGAGTGCATGCTCCCTCTTGTACTGCTATCTCTTCTATGCGTCATAAAACACAGGCTGGTGAGAACTAAAGGTCAAATTTAGGGATCTGAAGTGGCTGTCCATAAACTTAAAAGCCTTCATTCGTCTTTTACGGTTCATGCAATCCTCGGGACAAGTGGAAAGTACGGCGCTGCACCCAACCTGCTTCTCTCAGGAATCTTAACCTAAAGCCTCTCTGTCCTCTTCTCTTTTTATGCTCTGACTTAACATGCTCACAAAAATGTGTTAATTTGCAGCATCAAGCTGTGTTGATCCAACACGAGGAGAGCCAGTTTTGTTGTGACAGCTGAGGCTTTAGAGATGAAAAAAGTCTCTCTGAGGTTCACCTACAGTTGGCAGTTATTTTTTTTTATTGTGTGAACCATGTGATCTCATAGGCCTGCAAAGTCTTCTGTGATATCACTGCGTTCTAATAATTAAACTTCTCTTTAAAGAAAAAACAAACACAGGCCTGTGTGGGTGGAAGTAGGAGGACGGAAATGATATAAAAGATTGTGCTGAGTGCTCACATGAGTGCTTTTTGGCCAGGGGCACTACTGCTGACCGGGGAGCACCTGAAGTAGAATTAAATTCTTTGCTTGCACTGCCATGTGTTGATGTGTTGTCAGTAGAGTGCTAAAACCATTATGACTGACTGGGCTTGCGGACAAGCCCTCATCTAATAAAGGAAGCTTTCTTTTGCCCTCTCTGGAAAAACTGCTCGGCTTTAAGGCACATTTAGGCAGCTAGTCAGCTTTAACAAGTTCAAGTTCAAACCCTGCCATAAGTTGATGGACTTAAGAGTCTGTAAATGCTATCTGGAGCCGTTTTTTTTCCCCCTCTGTGGTTGTGCTTGGATGCAGGCAGCGTGACAGGAATGCTGGATCTGTTCAGTTTGTGTTTTTCATAGTTACGAGAAAAGCCAGAAACGATTAGGGAGGAGATAGTTGATTAGCAATATCTTCTCTTCTTTTCAAAGCATCTTTTGTTTGTTAGGGTTTGCAGGAAGTTGTTGATTGATGCATTATCTTATGTTTTTCATTTCAGTTAGGTTAAGGTCAACCGTTTTCCTACGTTGAAGGAACATTTTTCATGATTTCTTTCACATGTAGATACTCCAGAAGAAGGTCGTTGTTGTCAAATGTCCTTAAAAATGACTGGATTTAACAGCACGGAGTCCCTGACACAACAGCAACAATAAATCAAGGTTTTAAGATTTTATAATGACCAGATTGTCAGCCCCCCTACAATTATGAGGTATTATTCTATTATGTTCTTGCTTAACCCTTTAACTACCCAAACAAGACAAACTCTATTTAAAAAAAAAAAATGCTGTTTGTTTTGTGCTGCTTGTTGCTTTGGGGGGAATAATACACACACTTTGTGCTTTTAAGTAATATGTTTGGGTGGAGTAGTGGTTAGCACTCTTGCCTCATAGTAAAAAGGCCCTAGTTCAATTCCCGACTGGGTTCTTTCTGTGTTTTCGTGTTCTTCCCGTTCATGTGTGGGTTTTCTTCTAACGTTCTGGCGTCCTCCCACAATCCAAAAGCAAGTTTCATAGGTTCACAGTATCTCTAATTGGTGACCTATTCAGGATGTACGCCATCTTTGCCCAACAGTCAATGGAATAGGCTCCAACAGTCAAGTGACCCTGAAAGGGATTTAGTAGGTTCTAAAGCTGGATGGACGATGGTTTTTACATATGCGCTCTCCTTTTTGGTTGAGCAGACAGTTAAAGAGGTAAAAGCAGTACTCTATTTTGTAATCTTCATTTTGGTTCTAGTTTTTAGAGGTTTAAGGTTTGCAGTGTGTTAAAAACTATAGAGATCAAAATGATTTCTGTTTGAACTAGCATAAACACAAACCCCTAACATGTTAAACGAGGCCAGTAGAGTATCAGATTCAGATCAGGAAATCTTCACAGATCTGTGTCCAAACACGCACGTAGAAGAAATATATCGTCTTTTAAATCATCACTGCCACAGAATTTAGATTTAGATGTAGTTAACATTTATGAATTTATGTGGGAACCAGTCAAGCCGAACTGACGGTTAATCTGATTCTGAAACAGCTGAACTGTTGACCTAAACACAGCAACTGAAAAACGTTTTTTGTAAAGAATTGAAATTAAGAAATTATGGCACCTCTTAACTGTGTTGTATCAAATATATATATTAACATTTAAAATATAGCAATGCTTTGATATTTAAATTGGTGCAAGTCTGAAAGAGCAGAACGAAATGATTATTTTTGAAGAACCACATATGAGTTAAAAATAAAACAAAGTAAAATAATAGAATAGAATAAAATAAAAAATGAAGGTCAAGATCACTTTAGAATAAAAAAAAGAATAATCTGGTTAAAATATTTTACGTTTATCTAAAATATATGAAAAAAGATTCATGGTCATAAGTGCATCAAACAAGCATTTTATCATTTAAACTTTAAATTTTAATTAAATGTGAAAAATCTAAAGTGTGCATTTGAAAAAAGCTCAGTTTTTTTTTATTAATTTTTTTAATATCTATTTTGACTCTCCAATCTGTGTGCTGTTCCCTGATAAAAGAAAAAAAACAATCTGTTCTAGTTTTTGGATAAAAAAAATTAAGCCAAACATATTTAAATACATTTTGCAGTCAGCAATGCAATTAATCAGAAATAATGACACAAAATTAATTTATAATGATCATAAAAGGAACATTTTAAGGGTTTCCAAGCACAAATTTATATTTAAATAAATGTGTGTATATTTATATTAAAAAAGAAATGTTTTCTAGATTTCACATCAGGAGTTTTTTATTATTAAAACTGTTAGTAAAACCCTTAGTAGTGGTAGAAATCATTACTGCCACACAGTGTTAAAGCATGAGCCCCTATTAAAAAAAATTCAGTGGTTTCAGTCACAAGATATTTCTATTCATTCACGTCGTTCACTTCACAGAGTTTTTTCAGTGAGTGTGCCAACTAACTCCACAACACGTGCCAGCGTCGTGCTGGGGCAGGTTGGCACAAAAATCAAACTTTTTTTTTAATCATTCTTTTCATTGAGATCCTAAATTTTAATCCGGGTCATTTTGATTTTTATAATAAACTGTTTTCCCTGCATTTGATAAAGAGTTTCTTTCAAATTTGTATTGAAAAATGTAAATTTTTACAAGCTATTTTACACATTCATTTCATTATGTAAACAAAGGCAGATATGATCACTTTCTGAAAGTATATTTAGCTTTTTTAATGATACGTAAGATACATTTTTCTTTATGTTTTGACCCAAATTGCATATAAATTCAGCAGTTTTATCACTGATTTCCCCCTCTGGGTTTGTGTACTTCCTCTTGTGCTCACACACACAAACTCACATATATACAACAAACAGCTAGGAACAGAAAAAGAGACCCCCTGATAACTCACCTTACCCCAGAGACATCTGAGCCTTGGGAAGGCCAGATGGTGGATACAGACCGGGAGCTTATGCACGCTCACTTTTTTATGTACCCCTCATTGTGAAAGTGAACAGGATCTTGCAGAAGAGTGGAAAAACAGAGCGTAACACTAAATGTCTATATATTTTTGTGGGTTTTTTTTTCCGATTTTAATTGCATGTGTTCATCTGAACGTATTTTCTATACAACACTGCCTGCCGGCATCTTCATTGAATTCCTCCAGTGTCCAGAGATTTGTTGCACAGATGCTATCTGTGGTGTTCGGTTCCACCCATTTTGTTTCGTGCCTGGCTGGCCCTTATCAAAGCAGGTGGCAGACTGTGGGATGAGTACCAAGACCTTATCTGTCCACTCTCGTGGATAAGCAGAGCATAAACAACATACGTAATACGTTGGGGTACGGGAATGGAAGTGGTGACGCTCCTGACACGGTTCAACCTCTAACTGTGTGAGTCATCTGTTTGCTGGAAAAAGCCAGTTCTCTCAAATGGTGCGAACACAACATGGACAGACACACACATTTATGCCCCAGAACACGCCAACCCCGGGCTTGATGCGCGCAGGAGCACAAAGTACAGAACAAACCCTACGAGCCACACCTAGTGGAAAATGGCAATGGTAGTAATTGATTGGCTGCAGTGACCCGGCTAACCTCACCGCTCAAGGATGTTGGTGTGAAAAATAGACTTCTTCCTATTCTTTTTTTCTGCTTCAGAGCCCTTTTCTCCCCATTATCACTTGTCTTGTTCATTGGATGGCAGTTGTTCAGTCAGCAGGAAAAGGAAGCCTCTTGATTTTTTTTTTTAAAGTGGGAGGTGAGGGATAAAGAAACATTGATTATCAAGTCTTATTTCCTGCTTTTTCGTGTAACCTGGCTCCTGAGGCCTCTACAGTTACAGACCCATTTCCATCTCATCTCCTCTTATCAAATGGCTACTTAAGCCCCTGTCCATTCCAACCTTTCCATCACCAGCTCCCACCAGTCCCAGTCCACAAAAGCCAGCTCTCAACTCAACTTCCACACTGTTTCTTGTTGCCTGCCAGATCGCTCTTTTTAATTAAATTCGTGAAAAATTGCACCCTTTTTTCCCCCCAAACTCACTGCCTAAAAATAATTGACTCTTATTCCTCCCTTTCTTCTCCCCCTTTCCTCCCACCCTTACCTACCTGTATCCGCCACATTTTTATGGTTAAAAACAGATGCATTCTTGGGAGAGTTGGAGGCTCTACTCCAAGGAGGAGATGGGAAACTTGAGCCTTCCCCTCCAAAAGATGTAATAGGCACAGGACTGGCAGGAACAGGAAGAGGGCAAAGAGATGGCTGCCGGTGTGGGACTTCGAGAAGACAAAGGGCTTCATTTATGGTGGCTAAAATGAGATCTGTTTTTGAGTCGAACCTAGAAGCATTTTAGGATGACTTTTGAGCCTTGAGGTTGTGACTTGTAGAGGGCAGGCAGGTCAAGGAGTTCTCAAAAGGTTGGTGCAGTTTGTGAGACTTCCAATGTGTAGAAAAAAAATATAAACTTGTATTGTTGTGCCCCCTTGATAACTACACAACTAGTGGATTTTGAAAGTAAATAGGAATTGTAAATATATTGTTAGAAACTGAAATTATAAAGTCAAGTCAAAGTAGTTCTACAGAACTGTACTTGCAGTTTTTACATAGCAAAAGAAAATAATTTGGGAGATGTGTCCCGAAACAGATATCTTACCATCAAGACATAAGTGAGAGTATATGAAGCTTGTGTTCTGAGTATTGTATGGTTTTTCTTGTTGGACGACTAATCGTCAGCAGGAAAATCTTCTCGGTGCTTTTCATACACGATCGCTTAGAGCAAGGGTGGGCAAACTATAGTCCGGGGAACATATGCAGCCCATTAAACTATTTAATCTGGTTAATACATTATTTTTATTACCTTTTTACATGTTTTATCTTCCCTGTAGTTCAGGTGTCTCCCCATAGATGGCGCACTAAAAATAAATGTACCCTTTTTCAAGCATTGGAAGATGTTTTGCATTTATGTTGTGTTTGAAGATTTGTTGTTTTTCCAATATTCAAGTGGGATTTTCAAGTCTTAAAGTCATTTTTCCAATTATTCCTATACCACATGAATGCAGCATTTCTCTGAGTTTTTCCCTGAAGGACATCAACACATTGATGAAATTGGCACTACAATTAGAACAAAAACCACACATTTGAAAAAAAGTCTCCAGAATTTTGTTTTTTCAAGTAATTAAAAAAAAAAAAAATCAAGAGTAAAGCATATTTTTATCCAGATCCCATGTTATTTCTTTCTTTTAAGAGATGTATTTCCAAAAACATGCCACAAATCTGCTACTAATCCGGCCCTTCTGTCAAATTTTTGAACCCTTTGTGGCCACTAAGTCAGAAAGTTTGGCCACCCCTGACTTAGATTCACACTTGGGGTTTCCTGGAAGAAAAATGACAAATGAAGAACTCCTCAATGTTACTGGCTCTAATCCTTTCTCCTCCCTGTTAATACTCACTCGACTAAGGTGGGCCGTGTCCACATGTTGCCTAAAAGTGGCCCTCCATGCTGCATTTTGCATAGTGTGTTAAAAGATGGCACAAGGGTTAAGAGTGGGCAGAAAATGTTTTTGTTACGTTGTGGCCCCACCTGCGTTTGCCCACATTGACTAAAATGGGGACTCAGTGGGTGTGGACTCGCTATGCTATCCAGCCACAGGGTGGACAGCGGAGCTCACCATCTCAATACAGAGGAGCTCGCTAGCTTGCTACAGAGGAGCTCGCTAGCTTGCTACAGAGGAGCTCGCTAGCATGCTACAGGAGAACTCACGAGCTCCATATTGTGGAGCTTGCTAGCATGCCACAGTGGAGCTTGAAAACATGCTGCAGTGGAGCTATAACTTGCTACAAAAGGGCTGACTAGCATGGTACAGTACTAGCACGCTACAGGGAATCTTCCAAGCGCGCTACGCTGTCCACCTGGTGGCTGGCTAGCATAGCAAGCTAATGCACTGAGTTCTTACTTAAGTCAAGTAGGTCTGTGGGACCACCACAGAAATTGTGGACAAACCCAATTGGGGCCCACATTTGCTGCCCACTTTTAAACCATATAGGGCCCACTAGGCCTTCCTGGCTAGGTATTCTACCTATTGCCTGCACTTTTCTCCACTACAGTGTAAACTCTTATTAAGCTCTGGTCTCAAAACAAGATGGCAGCAGAGGAATTGCATATGAATATTTACCTTGTTGTGTGTGTGTGTGCGTATTAGCACCAAAAATGAAAAATGCGTTGGAGAAAAATGAAGTGCCCATGAAGTGCAAAATGGAACTTCAGGTTCCAAGAGGGACGCTGATGGGCCGATAAGTATCAGTAGTGGGAGGACAGTTTTCACCCTTCGTAACACTGAATTCTACTGCCGGGCAAATTTTATCCACCCTCTGCTGTCCACTTCTCCAGCTGGATAAGAAGAGCATTTGTGAATGTAATTAACTATTGATTTGAAGCATGGAGGGTAATGGGAAATGAGTGGACAGTATCTCGATTTATCAGCCGCATGTAATGCTACAGGCTGGCTGTAGGGCAGCTAAATATCTGTAGAGACATGAGTTACATTTCTCTAATAAAAATTAAGTGTTTTCCTTTTCTTTTTATATTTTCTGCATGTAAGCACATATAATATGTATACAGATGTAATAGGGGTTTCTAGAGATCCCGGGGCTATCTGTTCTTTCAGTTAACCTTGTAAAAATCACATTCTTTGTCTAGTTTTTCCTGATTTACAAAATGTGTTTAGTCGTCGACAGGTTTATCATTTCACTTTTTTGATGGCTAAGTTAATAAACAACTCTCATAGCGTATCTCACAATCATCCCAACACTACCACTATCTGGGAAAAGGGGATCTATGTTAATGTAATGCGTTCTCAGGTCAAAGCCATCCATCATACAATCTGATAATCCATTTTTTTAAATGCAAAAGGAAGCCAAAAGTAAATTTGCCAGATGAAAATGGTGTTGTAGTCCATCATCTATGGCCTACATCACAGTGAAGTACTTTTTTTTTGTCTGAGGTGAACTGGAGGACAAGGATTAGGGGAGCAGTGGAAAAGGGGACAAAGAGAATGAGAAAACAATAGGCTTCTATGGTGCCTTCAAAGGTATATGTGCTAATTAGGAGGCTGGTGGATGTGGTCGCTAACCCCCAAGCATTTCCAGCCCTCTAAATTGTGTTTGTCGTTTAAAGTGCCTGTCCTTGCACTTTTGTGTGAGTTTGTTCTTTACCCTTTTAAGGATTTTGCAATGGCGGGAGTTAAAGAACGAGCCTGATCTCTATTGCACTGGGAATCGTTGAACATTGACAAATTCAATGTCATTGGAACGTTGGCAAAACGTCATTAAAGATGCGTACTTCCTGGTGCAATGAAATCATAGGGAACTGTTATTTTTTAAATTGACTTGGAAAGTCACTTGTCCATTTTGTAAAGACATTTTGTCCCATAGACTTCAATTGAGAAATAGTTATTATTCAGTCACTGTATTTGTGTCAGAGTAACCATTGTTGCTCTGACACCTTCTTTTTAAAATCTTCCTTCTAATCCTAATTTTTTTCAAAGCAATTTTTTTCTATATTGCAAGTTATTCAAGTTTTAAACTGACCAATCAGATGTCTCAGTAAAAGTATGTGATGCTCGCTGGGCCCACCTCGAACGTTTGAGTCACAGATTCTCCTAAGCCCCCTTTAGTGGAAAGGGTGTGGACTTCAAACAAGCTCACACATGATTGGTGACACTAGTTCCCCTAAAAACGCGACTGAGACCGACTCGGACCAATCACAGTTGTCCGGTTTCTTAAATGGGGGTGCCCGTATCAGGACACAATGGTGATAAGGCTTTTCTTATAGGTGACGTCAAAAACTTGCTTTGTCCAGTGGTAATATATGTCTATGGCTAACACCAATTTTTTTTTTTCATGTTTCTGTAACCTAGTTTGATCACAGCATTAGTCTGAGGAAGGACAATGCAAAAAATGTGACTTATACTCCAAAAACACGGTACATGCCAGAAAATCTCCACTTTTTAGGATAAATTTAAATGTGTTCATTTGACTAGATATTTTACAATAACTGCCAACTACAAATGTAGGCCATTGCATTATCCTGTTCACAAACTCACTTGAAAAACCGGAAAACTTGGGAAATCAACCTTTGTATTGTGTATTTAAACAGGCTCAATAGTTATTAATCCCGAGGCTGAGCATGTAATGTGACATAGTTTTGATCTGGGCATGACGCACTGCCAGTCCCCGGTTCCTTGAGTGGGTGTTAGAGACCCGCTCTAGATGTGACAATTCACGTCCAGGTGGAATCATTTAGTTTCCAAAGCAAAGGAAATGAGCTGACTTTGCATGATGCACGCTGATGTGGAATTTAGTCAGACATGTTTAAATATGTTTAAAAAGGATTGACTGAGAAGATATGCACGTTTTTTCTATTGCCTTATTACTATACTGATGGCATGTCAAAATGATGAATGTTCCCACAAACCCAAGCTGAGTAGCTGTACTGAGGTTTTAAAGGTGTTTAAAATTTGTTTTACATCCATTTTTTAAGGAATTACAGATACTATCAAATGTGAGAGTGTTAAAATAAATTATAAGTAGCGGCTCCTCTTTTCATCCCTGAATCCACTACCTCTATGCGGCACCAGTAAGGCCTTAGATCTTCACTAAATGCATAGCAAATGATAGATGATTGTGACAAAAGACAGATATTCTGTGATTTATGTGTGTGCATTTGATGAAATGGCTGCACATTATACTGTAGATCTTTTGAGATCACAGATTTACTGGTTATTCTTTGCTTTATTTTGATAATATATTGGCAATCTGATGTTATATTTTCAGATATGGAGCTAAATCATTTTTCAAAATGTACACAACAAAGATTTTAAGATGTTGGGTCGCTATGTCTGACGGGTTTAATGTTTTAATCGTAAAGTGAATAAAGAAAGTTTGTAACTATAGTGTGGAATTGAATGATCAGTTAATTGGGCGTGCCTGCACGGAAAATGTCACTGTTTCTTCAGTTATATTCCCAAACATTACTGAAATCTCTTAGTCACCGTGGATTAGATCCGAAGAATATGCTAAACAAGATGGATGTCTGTCAGTAAACAGTGTATTTACCACAGAACAAAGCGTTGCCAATCCAAAAGGGCATCATTTCAATCTTTAGGCTCTTTACAAATGAACGTGTCTTGTTCCAACCTGTGTTCAGGAACAACAGTGTAATGCTAATCACAAAGCCGCTGTCTGCACAAAATGCAAAACTGAAGTGTTTTGTGTTGTGACAGTCTCATAAGGTTTTGTGCCAAAGCTTGAGTAATACTTTCATTAGAAAACTAAATGGGTAAATGGGCAAACATTTCATTTGCACATTTTCAAAAGCACTGCATGGGAGTGTTATTTTAAAGTGATTCATGGACTTCTATTCTGTAAATGTTAATGTCAAAGTGAGAAAGTGTTTTCATCTTAAGACGTTTGCAGTTTAAGATATAAAAGTAATACACTTAGTAAATAGTGTATTTCTGCGTTGCTTCGTAAACAACTCTTAAATAAAAAAAAAACACATATTTATCAAAAGTTTCTTGGGTTTTTCAAATAAAAAAAGAAAAAAAATCATTCTTTATTTTGTATTTCTGAAAACCACTTGTTTTGTGGAGAGCACACGTGCGTAGTGCATTTATGTGTGATGGATAATTCCTGACAAGGTCACTGTGTGAGTCTTGAGTTCGACTGTGTGTGTCTGATACTGAACAGATTTCACTGCTGGAAAGAAAAGGGAAAAAAAAGGAGTTCTTTAGTTTATGGTTAAAGGTTCCTCAGACACCTGTCAATGATTGTCTGAGAGTGCACCCCCTCTATTTGCCGACATTGAAGGCTGAAAATGTAGACGGAGTGTGTTGACTTGCATGTCAGCACATGTTTTCAATTTATTTGATGTTCAGGTAATGCTTTTAGAATCTGCTGCTACATTTGATAAATATCATTCAGCGGCTTTGAAAGAGGGAAAACGTGATTGATGGTGAGATAGAAGGATGCTGTTTCTAAAGATGTGGAACAGAGAGAATACAAACAAAAAAAAATATATCAGCTTCAGTCAGAATCTGTTCTCTTGGCTTTCAAAATTCATTATGAGCGGTCCAAGATGTATGTGCATTCCAGATTGATCATGGATGACAGCATGGGGAGGGAAGGACAGGTGTTGAGAGGGTTTCTTGTTTATTTTAGTGATCAGTTGTGTTTGATCAAACAGAGACGATTAGCTATGTTTCATTTGTTTCTTTTTTAATTACATGAAACTACGAGATGAAGATGAGGGATTTAGAGAAAATAAACAAAATTCAAAATGTTACTAACGGTTTTAAATTTAGAACATTCAAACCTCAATCAACTAGACATTGATGACTTAGGCTGTGTCTCAAATTTCTAAAAAAAACTATATAGTGTAGAACTATCTAGTGCCATGGATTTTAAAAGCAATTTAGACACCATGCTCACTATTTATTTTCTTTTTTAAACAGCAAGTATGACATCACAGATTTAAAAAAATGAAGATTTAACCAATACAAGCATTTTACGACATCTATTTATGACTCCACCGTGTTCTGACAATGAAGACATCGATGGTTAGTTAAAAAAATGTAATTTTTTCTCACAAAAATGTTCAGACGCAATGCATTGTGGTCCATTTTCACTTAAGTAGTTAGCATTGATATACACTGGTTTTTTGCAAAGACTGCTAGGAAATTTCTTGGGCACTCAACTTTGGAATTGTAGATTTAGACAGCACTACAAAATGGCGAACGCATTATGTAGTGAGTAGTGAAAGAATTTGGACATAGCCTTAGATTTTATTAGATTGTTTACACTCTCCCTCTTGCTAATAGCACCTCACAAGCCCCAGCTAAAATCAGCGTAGCAAAACCAGCAGTGACCAATCAGAGCTATTCAGTCAGATGGCAGCTCGGACGAAAAAAACGGAGACGCCAATGGATCTATCTGTTTGTAAGTAAATACGTTTAGAGTCGGAGGGGAGAAGCGAGACATTGGTCCGTCCGTTGTAGTTGCTGCGTCTCAAAACCCACTTTTCAAAACTTCTGATTTTCATCTTCACCTCATTCAACATGATTTGAATAAAGAAACACTAAAAAAAAACACTTTTAACATTACATTATTTTATATCCATCATGAAAATAATGCAACACAAACTTATTAAAAACACACATTTTATTGGAGTGGGCCTTAAAACACCATCCAAAATCATATTCACTATTGTTCCTTTTCCAGATTGGTAATAGTGGTACTGCATCGCAATATCACAGTACATTTTGAATGTCACTGGAATAAGAGGTCAGTCGTTTTAACTCCTAAGACAAGTTATAGTTTATTACATTTATAGTATTTTGATGTATTTGCTGAAATGTCGATCTGTTAAAAATGTCAATGTTCTGCATTCATTTGCTTAAATGTCTCAGCCGCACAGCAAAGCAGCAGTTTTCCGCTGAAAAGAGAAGCTCTTTACCCCTTTTCATCAAAAATAACCGCACATTTTTCATCTCAGCTGCTTTTGTCAGAAATCCGAGACGGCACGTTGATGGTTTAAAAGATCTTTTCTTTTAGGAAATGAACAAATAACATGCTTCATTACCACTCTTCAGGCAAAGACCTTACTTTAATTCCACATATACGCCCTGACTATGTTGCCACTGCTTGCTCTTTCTTGTTCTTTCTGACCAAATATTGTAGTGATGAAGGCTTTATAACGCAATGTGGAATCCAAGGACTGGCAAGTCTGTTGACTTAGTGGTGAATAAGTTTAACTCTGCATTCCTCCGTCTCACTTTACAGAGGTAAGGTAAAAAAAAATAAATAAAAAAAACACACACCCAGTTGTATTTTTCTTTCTTTAACTGAAGAGCCTGATGAAAGTAAAAGTGTCTGTTGACTGACGCAGGTAGCCCGCATCCTGTGTTGATACAAAGACAAGAGTGTTGCATAAACTCTCACTCACTCACTCAATCCCACACATTCACCCTCACTTCAATGTAGTCTCTCAAATTCTGCACACAACAAACTTGAGGTGTCATTGCAAGTTGCATCTGTACATTTACAATTTAGTAGCAAAATATGAGAATGTCCAGACTATACACACACATGCTGTCACAGAGTTCTTGGCTTTCAATGAGAACACAGATCAGGGCATTAGTATGAGTGACCATGTCTTTGCTACAAGCCTCTGATTGCTTTGGCTTTCACATCGAAGTGACATCAGCACATTGCTAATTGACAGATAATTGCCAATAATCACAAGATAGATTGGTGTGAATGCTATTAACGACGCCCGATTCTGAGTGCCGGTTCCTCTAAGAGTTCCTGATGGATCAGTCTGCCCCAGGGCTGTAAAAACCAATACAACTTTCCTGAAATCAGTAAGTAAACATTGTGTCTGGAATTATTTTGTTCATTCCTGTTTCCCTGCTCACAACAGCATTTGTTGAGCTCCCTCTGAAAGATAACAATCAGGTGCTTGTAAAGGGATACTGTCCATTGGGAAAAGATGGAGGAAATCGCTCGGAGCAGGAATGCGCTTGACTTGTTCGTTTGGGTCAGTGAAGGAAGAGTCGATCTGTGCGTTGCATGTGTGTGTCTTCGTGTTGTCCAGCGCTCTGTTCTCTCGGCAATTGAAAAGCTGAAATGTGATATGAAAATCCTCTCTATTCTTTCATGAAAGTACCTGAAAATGCCCGTAAAAGGGTCTTATTTCTGCTCACTCCCACACAATACAGCACAATGCACTCGATGACAGGCTAACAGGGGAAGGAAATAGGCCCACTAGGACCGACGCAGTTGTAGAATATTCTAAAAGCCAGACAGGAGATTTATGGAAGCCAATAGTCTTTTTCTAACATTCAGTAGAACAGTGTAGAAGGCTTTTTCTGAGAGTGTTCGTGGGCTGTGCATGTGTCTCACTAGCTGACCTTTGTTGCTGTATGTGGACCACACTGTGATGCGCTAGATGTGTGAATTGGAGCCTTGCCTATCCTGTCAATCAGATGAAGACATCATTAGAGGTGTCACACTCAAATCACTCTTTTCTTTAACCAGCTGTCAAAACAGCAGCACCTCTCCCTGCTGCCAAATAAAAGTTCATTTGTAATCTGGTCACACAATGAAAATCAAACCACACACACAAAAAAAAGACTTTTGTAGATATATCTAGTTGCTCTCTTTTCCTCATGACACTGTTGATCAGGAAATGGCTCCATCTTGTGCTCCATATGGACCCCGAGTTGGATCCACGCTGCTCTCCAACACTGTGGGAATGTCAATTAGCACTACATTTGCAGAGTATGGCATGAAACCAAAGACCTGTCACCTCTGCTTCACGGCATTCGTCTTTGAAGGCACCCGTTTTTCATGTGCGTGAATGCAAAAGTTTCGTCTTACATTGAAGGGGATCACATGACTGCACCTGTCTCACAGCAGGTGGTGGTGGGAGCTCCTCACAGAGGTGTGTGTGTGTGTGTCGCTAATGCGTGGGGTTAGGATTGGTATATTCCATGTGGTGAGAGGCAGAGCAGCATCTAAGTGCATGTGATTTCTTGTAATCAATGTTGCTGCAGATTCTTTGGGATATGGTAATGCATTTTAAAATGCTAATGTATTTCTGTTCTAAACCCCAACGTTCCATCATCTCAGTGAATAAGTAATGGTGCACATAGTGACAATGACATGGAAGTCTGATTAAAAAGTGTCTTGGAGAATGAAACTGGTGCACACAGTTATGAACAAATTACTCTGAACAACCACTGCCAGGGGCACTTAGGTTTGTAACCATTTTATCCTCTTGGTTGATTGTTTGATTGAAGTCTAAAATTCTTTGGGGAATTTTCAACTATTTCCAGAAGCCCATTATACAGCTATTTCTTACTTCTTTTTTAATTTCATTTTTCCTTTCTTTTTCTTCAGCTGATGATTTCTCATGACAAATGGGAAGAGGTCATCTATATATATATATATGTTTATATATATTACTTGTGTAATATATATGTTATATATACTTGTGTCCATCTAAACGCTTATGACAAATGGGAAGATGTCATATATATATATATATATATATATATATATTTATCTTTCCATTTGTCATTTGTAATATATATGTAATAATTACTTGTGTCCATCTAAACGCAGCTAGTGCAAAAGAAGTGTAGCCCAATATATATATTTATATATAGATGTATAGGGCTACACAAGCTTTAGCTTTTACACTAGCTTCAGATGGACACGAGTAATTGAAATAAACACCTCACAAGAAAAACGCATTATGTTAATACTTTGGTCGATCAGACTCATTCGGATCAAAAATTCCTTCCGATCAAGATAGATGGGTTATACCGATTGTTGATCTGCGCAAGATTCTACGTCATACATAGAAGGTATGGCGCTCCAGAGAAGTGTTTGGAGTGGGAACAGTGCCGATTGGCTGCTCTCCGCGAGCGAACCTTTTTCTCTGAGCAGAGCAGCCGGACTCGTATCTTTCATGTCTGTGAGCAGGTGTGGGGTGGGGGGTGCTTTGTTACGATGTGAGCTTCGGACCGGAGTCCGTCCGGCTGCTCTGCGTGAGAGAGCTGCTGGACTTAGGAAAACCGTGTCTCCCGGGAGAACTGTATCTCCGAGCGGCTTCGGGATTTGTGAATGCGAAAATGCTGCTCCACGCTCCAAACAGTCCCGAGAAGTCGTGCAAAACATGACATGAGTTAATGTTTCCATTCACGTCCAGACAAAATAAAGGCTGATGTTATTCCCACATATTTATGTGCGGCCAAGATGAAAATTTCTGTATTGGCCGCACAAATTTAGAAAATTATAAGCAAACAGTAACTTAAAAATATTATTAATAATGAAAGATTGCTCAGAGTATTATTTCGCTTTATGCAGTATTTTGTTCAGTTACAAAGAAACTCTTCTTCCATTTTATACAGTTCTGTGCATGTCAACATGAGTCATTCCAATCAAACACGTTTGTTACAATCGAATAAAGTTTTTCAGGCCAATGTGAACAGTTCTATTCTATATCCGATCTTTGATCCAATTAAGGACATTTTGCACATGTAAACGCAGATATTGACTTTTGCTTTAGTAATCCATCCATCCACTGTCTTAGCCAACCACGTCTTTTTTGGGGTCACTGGTTGCCAGAACATATCTTAGCTACTGTTGGGTAAAGGTGGGGTACAGCCTGGACAAGTTACCAGTTTGTCGCAGGACACACAGTCACTCTTATATAGCAGGAATTTTGCAAACATAGTGTGCCAAATAAAAATAAGCAAGCAGTCAAAAATTGTAAATATTTTGTTTGCAAATTCAAAAATGGATTACTAAAGACTATGTGTGTTCGTGGAGAAAATATGTACAAGTTAGTGTGATCCTTGCCTTAAGCGAAGCAGTATTTCCCCATCTCGTTAATTATAAAGATTTTTGACTTTTTTAAGTGCATGATGTTTAAGCATGCTTTTGTCTACCTTTGTTTCAACAAATTATACATCCACAGCACAAGCATTAAATTCTGATGCAACCCATCATTTCATGTGTGTTAATGCTTTGACAAGCTTACACATTAGTCCTGCACTGGTCCAGACAAAAGAAAATCCAACATCTTTTATTTTACAGCAGCATTAATCTTTTAAAGTCAAAGATGATGTTCATGTGTTGCAACTCGCCTTTAATTTGATTGGTTTTGAGTTCTGTCTGAAGGAGATTAATTCTCAAACAAATAAAAACCAGGTATGACGAATGTCTAGAAAGTTTGAAATGGCTTTGAGTTGAGTTTGTGTCTTTGTGTGTACTTGTGTGTTACTACTGAGCACAAATGCCAGTGACATCTGATAGACACGTCTTAAATTAGCCTTGCTGTCTGATCCTGAGGGCAAGATTTGATGCTTAGACTTAGACAAAACACGAATGGCAGAAAAATCTTATTTCAGGAAGAGCTGTAAATAAAAAAGTACTTATATAGAACTGCTTTTGAAACAACTAGTTTAAAATAAACCAAGACAAGCTAAGACAAAAGATATGTATGTATTTAGAGTATTTCCATCAGTTGGATAGCAGCAATACATTGGAAAAGAAAAATAATTTAATACTCACTGTTGCTTAATCACCACTTACAAAAGCATTTAATATTTTTTATAAATTATATTCTACCACTTATTCACTTACAGGTTAATTATTTTAAAATGAGTCAAATGGTTTTGGGAGCCGTGGTTGTGATCACAGCCTGTGCAGTAATCTGGACATGATCAATCTGGCTGTAGGAAACGTGTGTCTGTGTGTGTGACTGCGGGACCGCACAGATAAAGGAATGAAAGAGTCCCCATGTGACTTGAGCTTTATTAAAGAGAAGTTAATGAGTTCCCCAGCCTGGCTCTCATTTTCTCCTCTCCTTCCAATTTAATTCTAAACTGCATCTTCTCTCATCCTATATCTGCAAAACGCCTCTTGCTCATGCAGTTGCTGAAGGTTCATTTATTTATTTATTTATTCATCTTTTCTCATTTGGCCTTACCCTTGTCAGTAAATTGCAAAACTTAGCCTTTCAAGAAGAAAAAAAAAAAAAAAAAACGGCGGGATTGATACAATTCTATTTTTCTGCTCTTTTTTTCTCTATTTTTATTTGAATTTTTTTCTTTAGCTTCCCTGTTTGTTTTTCACTTCACATTTCCAATATTTCCGCCCAGGATTTGTTTGAAGATCTCATGACAACGAAGACGAATCGCTCTTTTTAAATCCGATTTTGATTGCCACGATGCTAATCATCTTCTAAAATGAACCTCTCGCAGTTTGTTGTGTTGACTCTATTTGAAAGCCCAGTTTGCTTTACATCAACTAAATTCATGGAGAAGTGGAAGAGGTTCATTTTAACCGCGGGGAGCATAATGCGAAAGATAATAGATGGCACTTACTGTAGTTGAGTCTCTTTTGTTGGAGTGGAACAGAAGAAGCCTGTGGAGGAGGACAAGGTAGACAAGGACAGAGCCGTGTGCGTTTGTGCTCTCCTGAGGCACACAGTACCGCGAGAACCCTGACATGTTTTCAAAATAGTGCTCCACAGTCGCAACATCAATCGGCTCATCCCACTACAGACGCAGGTGGAGAGGAGCCTGAAGACACAGTGCTCTCCCATTGAACACTTTGTACAGCTACCTCCACTCATTGGAAACACAGTCATGAATGATGCCAGATCTTGAAAAAAAAGTTCTACTGGTAAAGAACATTTAGAACTCGTTCTGGCTTCTCATTTCATGCTAAACTTAAAAAGCAGAAAATTGAACAACAGAAGCGTAGATCCTGTTTCTTTTTTCTTTTAATTTGGACTCGAGAAGCGTGACATAGACATTATCTCTGGTTCATTTAGGTCATTTGTCCGTGGGAGCGGGTGTAGTTTGCCTAGATCACCTTGATATTGTACTACATCCTGAACAAATGACCTGTTCCAACGCAGTTTATGCTCAGTGATTAAATTCTGTAGCGCTGCCCTTCTGTAGAGTACCGCCAAGCAAATATGTCTCAGAGAAATCCAAAAAAAAAGTGAAATTATGTAGAAGTATGGCTTCAAACAAGCTTAGTGCATTTTGACTATGGTATAAAAGAATAGCAGAGTGCAAATACTTTTTCCTTATGTTGGCTTATCTCCAGCAGTATTTATTATTTATGCATATTAAAACATTGAAATGGTTGAACATATTGATAAGAAGTATCAGAGCAAAGTACCTATTGATTCAATTTAAAATTTGAACTTTTTGCTTCCAAGGATTGAACATTTTGTCTCTGGCATCTGTACCAGAAGGAAATGAGAAATGTAATGAGTGGAAAAAATGTGTCTCAATCCGACTGATTTCATAACATGTATTTCTGATAAATTTGGGCTCCAGAAGTTTGCAACAAAATTCTTCAGCCTCTGAGTAATGTCTGAGTCCATTATGTCTAGTTCATGTTTGCTAACATGTTTTTGTTTAGAAAAACAATAACAGCTCTACGTTGGTTTTATACCATGGAATAAAACAGTTTTTTTGAGAGATTGGAATTCTTGCGGTTGCATCTTAAACTGACCGTAGAAAGCCACTGGTTTGGTCCAGAAACACTCAGACAGGGTTGTGATGCGAGTCTTTTTTTATTTTGCCATAATTGAGTCTTTGAAATTAACATAAAAGACTTAAAAGCACTTTTTGTAAATGGAATTTTCTCGATTTTCAAATCATGGATGACTCCTAACTGTAATTTCGTGATCTTATGTGTTTTACCAAATTTACAGCACCGTGTTTCCTTCCCAGTATGCTCAGTGCAAATGGAAATGGAGTAAAAGGGGTTTGTGTACAATACATGTGCCTAAATTACAGGCAGTGTGTATAGGACAAGGGTCTTCAAACTTTAGCCCTCCATTGTGGTGCTTTGGCCTTGAAAAGGAATGTAAACAAATAAATATTAGTTACGTTTTGACATGTATTTTTACATTTTTTAAATAAAATTATCTTACATGAGTTAAAATAAAGTGTTTTTTTAACCACTACTGAAAACACACTAAATCCTGATGTATTGAGAGCATTACCATTCCTCAAAAATGCACAGGTCAGATAACTGCTGGTAAAAGGTTTGATATGTTGTAAGAGTGGTTTATTATTACAAGAATAAGTTTAGATTATTTTTTTTATTAAGTGTTTGACCTTATTTGAAACAGGATGTATTTTATTTTGAAAGGAATTTTCAAAATACTGTGCTGTTGTCAAAAGTAATATATTTGAAAGATGACATTGTTATAAAAAAAAAAAAAATTGTCTTAACCAGGGCTGGTCCTGGGTATAGGCAACATAGGCGGACGCCTAGTGTGCCATCTGCTTACCAATGCACAATGATTATATATTCATTTTTTTCTTTTCCTTTATTAATGAACAGTTTGATGCACCACACATTTCTTGTAAATAAAAAAGTAATAATTATAAAATGTAAATAAAATAAATATAGAGTTTGATGTAATAACTCTACAGTGCAGCACCCCTCCCTTCCTGTTACTGCTGCTGTCTAAGCTGGGTTAGTTGTTCTTTAAAACTTTAATGATGAAAAAAGGAAGAGCCACAGACTCAAAGCAGAGGTTTGTCTGTTTTACTTGTACAAAATGGCTCGGAAATTCACTCCCCCTTGCATTTTGGTTGTTAAAAACTAATTTAACCAGCAATCTATTTTTTTCCAACACCTTTAACCCTTCCGCTCTCCTTGGGGTCCAGATGGCTCCAACCACATATTGTTATGCGATTTCTTCCATGACAAATGTGGACGAAGGGGGACAGGATTTTATGTCTGCCATGGACATTAGTGAAACTCCGAAATCAGTGAAAAAAAAAAGTTCAGCGCACTGTCCTGTGGTGTCCAGATGACCCCACTTTTCATGTAAACAAGCTAAGGAGAACGGAAGGGTTAACAGTTAAAATTCCCCTACTTTTCTCAAAAATATTGGCTGAGCGGTGGCACATGGTCTTGCTAGAATGTTGACAATCTCAAATATTTTTTGCCTAGGAATGATTTTACATTATTTAAGCTACATATTATAATTAAATGGCTTAATGGCCCTAAAAAATATATATAAAGAGTACTTTTAGAAACAGCAAAGTGGGACTTTGTGTCTCTTCCTTGATTTGGTTGGGAAGAAACTGGCCCAAATGGCTCTTTTAGTGTTAAAGTTTGCAAACCCCTGGTCAATCCCCGAGGAAATAAAACTATTCTGCCTGCAGTGGTTTTTGTTCTCATTTGGTCTACATAGTTGAGCTACACATGATTGACTTCACGTGTGCCCGCCTGTTTCTCTATACAATGGAATTTTTGTATCCGTATTTTCGGAATTGTTTGAATCCTCTCCAGTTTTTCACTGGAAGCTTTTTTTTTTCTCTCGCTGCTGCTGCTGACTTTAGCCATCTGGGCTTTTGATCCAGTGGGAAGACTGTGACAGGCTTGTTTGAGGGTCCAGCAGAAGCGACACGACATTGTCTTACAGCTAATCCATAGAAGGGGCCACGCAGGGGGCACCGCCAGAAGACTTGTGGAATCTTCCAAAGTCCGGGGGACACTGCGGCTGTCCGGATGATCTATGAGCTGTGATGTGACTGACACTGTGTGATATTTTTCGCATCCTCATTGGACGAGGTTGGATGACACATGTGTGGCAGAGAGCCAAATCATCTCTGATTTACACCACACCACCATCAGGGCGGGGGCCTGCCCAACCACCCTGCCATAACAGAAGATGTATTGAGAGTCATAGCACTGCATCAAAGGACAATCACTCACACATCCTCTCTCCCACTTTCACACACATGTGCACACATTACACACAGACACACAAAAGATCTATGATAACTAGGTCAAAGTTGCTCCTCTCACAAGTTACGGCTGATAGTAATTGGTGTAAATAAATTTGTCTTAACATGCCAGAACATCAACTGCTACTGTAGACAGATTTTCTATTTTAGTGGATGCCATTGTTGCATTTTCTGGCCCACTTCCCATATAGATCAGTTTGTTCTATATGTTCATTCAGCAAAGTCTCATCTGGTTTCTCCACATATGACCATTCATGCATTTTTTTGACAACACAACACAAAAAGAAGGCAAAAATAGAGAGATGGCATCGCCAGACATTTTCCATAAGGCACTTATTAAGCATAATTAGGATTGAAAATAGATTTCTGCAGCTAAAAATGTTGGGTTGAGAACCTAATAATTGATCCAAACAAGATGAATTCTTAATTATTAGATTGGAGGTAACTAAATATGATTTGCATGCAATTACAAAGCAGTTTATTGTTTATTCTTTTTTACTTTTGCCAGTTATTTCGAGGAAAATGGGACAGTTGCAGTGGCTGTTTCAGCTGCACCTCACTAATCTTTCTGCTTCTTTAAGAAGTCTTTCGACTTCTACAAAAGGTGCACGCAGCATTACGCAAACATCCTAATTAGTGATTAAGTTGACAAAGAGAGGGGCTGTTTAGCTTCGGCCATCTGGCCGGGCACGGCTGTCTGATCCGCGAGTCTCTGGTTTGCTGGTATTACGTGTTTTACACCGTCTCACAGTTAAAGGGAGAACAAGTCAGAATGAAATACAGTGCTGTCACTGAAACTACTTCTGCCTTTAAACCTGTTATGTACATTCTCACACTATCTTCTCTATTTCATGCTGAAATTTCTTCCTCTCAGCTATTCTCACACAAGAAAATGAATTAAGCTCAACATAGCATCCCTAGTCAAATAAACCTCTGCACTTTATCTAAAGAGATTGGTAGACATCACAGCTCATTTCCTATTGCACAGATGAGACAAAAGGATAGCCCGGAATCAACCTGATGTTTCTTTTTCATTTAAGGTTCTGTATTTCTGCTATGTTTGTGCAAGGAGACATTTAAAAATAAAACATCCTCTCTGCAGGACTCAGCTGGAGATCAGCCTATTTAAATGTTATTGTGTCCCTTCTTTAGAAATTGGCCTCCTTCCGAGACTTAGTTATCTTCCAGAAAATAGATTAAAATTGTGATTTGAAGAGTGGTTTGTAAAAATAAAGCTCATCATAAAGGTAAGAACTAGTGCTGTCAATCAATTAAAAAAAAATCTTTTGGGTTGTCATTAATCATGATTGATCACAATGTTTTACGAGGTAAATTTTTATACCACATTATGTACCTTTTTTTTTAAGAAAAAGAGGCTGGAGAGGAAATATTTTCCTCCATTTTTATGGTTTGAAATGTTTAAATTTATTAAGTGTTAAATTAAAAGTGAAATATGTGTACATTTTGGTTGCACCTCTAATGTTGAAGTTGTAACGGGCTGTAAGCTAGCAGGTGAGAGTTTAAAGACATGCATGATGGGAATTGTTTGCACATCAACCCACAAGTTGGAGGCAAACTTCTAATGAACTAGTGCCATTCTGCTCAGACTTTGTCCTAGAAAACGTCTTTTTTTATTTTTTTCAATTATTTTGGCTAAAAACAACATTAATATAATTAAAAGACCACTGGGAACACGCTTACAATTGATCAAAAGATGAATGGGTCTTTAAAGTCAACAGCCAAGGGACACCACTCACCCGTTGTGGAGGCTTTTGGTCAGCAAAATGCACAGTCACTCTTTTGTGATTAAAGTCAACCCGTTTTTTTTTTTTTACAAGATGGAAAAAAATCTACACACTAAAGCTATGTTATGGAAGAAAAGGTCAATTGACTTCTCTTGCGGGAAGCATTCCGTATTTTCCAGCGTCTTTGTGAAACTTTAGCAGGCTCGCTTATGTTCCTCATCTATGTTCAGCTAATTACACTTGACTCCATCTCCCCACAGTGTGAAAATCTTTGTTTTCTTTATGATTATCTTCTTTAAGCTTGCTATTTTTGCTTCTACAGTCAATTTAATTGGACAGTTTTTTCCCCTTTTGTTAGAAAAACTAAAGATCTTGAAGATCTGAAGCGCAACATCAGCTGAAACAAGAAGTTTTTTTTTTTTAATCATGTAGTTTAGGTCTCGTGTTTTTGAGGTTTCCTGTTGGGAGTGAAATGCTATTGCTTTTAACCAGAAACAAACATGTTTAAAACATTAAGCAGGGGTTTACATTTTATCACTTTTTCATCCGACAAACGGGAGAAAAGAATAATATAAAAAGAAAATGACATCACAAAATCTTTTAACTCCATCATGCAAAAGGGAAACCTAATTATGCAAAAACTTTGCTGATTGAGTTTTTGTTTGTTAGTTTAGCTCTTAAATCAAGCTCAGTCATAGCACTCCCTGGTCTCTGTCCACAGACTGATGGTGAGTTCTCCCCACTACATGAGAAGAAAGTAGAAAGTCAATAAATTACCTTTTATCACCAAACAAGCAGACAGTTTGTCTGGTGTTTGAACATTTGTTGAGCTTCTGAAGTAGGCCACAGCAGCCCCCATTTCTCTCGGCCAGCTCTGAAGTTAATGGCTTTTTGATCTCTCGGTGCCTCACTATCTCTATATATGTTAGCAGAGTCTTTATTATCTCACAACTCCCATCTTTACCATTTATTCCTCTTTTTCATTTGATGCCAGCTCTGTTATCAGGCTAAATGAATGCTTGAAAAAAAAAATGATTATTATTTTTTTTTTATTATTATTATCTCACAATGAACCCCACAGTTGTTGCAGTCATTGTGCTGATTTTAAAATGGCAGGACGTTTAAAGCAGAGGGAGAGGAGGTTGGTGCGCAGAAAGTCAGAACAGCAGTGCAGACAGAAACAGCGAAGGGGGGGCTGTGACTTTTACAGTTACTCTGGCAGAAAGTTAAGTGAGCTCAGTGAGGCAGAATGATATAGCCTGAGTGTGGCGAGCTGAAATGTGCCATACCCACCAAAGAGCAAGAGTGTTTGTGTGGGTGTCAGTGTGTATTTCTGACTGGGACACAGCTTTATATTTTTATTTTTTTAGTCTCCAAATAAATATTTACCATACGAGTGGCTCAAAAACTGTCATTTTTTAGTTTGTTTGAAAAAGTGTAATGCAGAAAGACAGGAATTGTGACTGGTAAAAACCTCCAAGTTAAATATGAAAACAAGTCAAATGAAAAGTGTCTCCAAGAGGCTGCATGGTGAATGCAAATACCCTGTTTTCAATGGGAAGTCTTCTGACGGATCTTTTTCCAAGCAGCCAGATATCCAATAGCACTGACCTCATCATTGTACCATAATCAGTGTAGATGAAGAAGTCATTTGAGGCAGCCTTTAAGGCACAGCTCTAAATGTTAATTAACTGGTGGTGTGCTATGCATTGGCTCGACACATAAGGCACAATTAGCACTTAGTGACTTTTCTCTCCATCTCAGGCTCTAAAGAATCCATTTGAGAAGCACCAGATGATTTCAAAGAGCAGCAATGGTAATAAGGATTATGATAATTAGGACTTGTAGCAAATTATATATTTTTATACTATTGATGGATTTTAAAAATGTTTTTGTTTGAAAGCTTTTGTGTTACTTTTTTTTTAAAGGCATTTAAATGTATTTTTTTTCTTTGGTTGCACATGCTGTACACAAAATCCTCCATTTTTAGTAACGAATGTTTTTTTTTTTTTTACATTTACAAGAATGTTTTTTAACCTGTTTGTCTGGGAGATGGTCAGGTGTACTTCATGTTCACCGATTAAAACCCTTTAGCATCACCAGAATTTCAGCTCTGCGTTCATAAAAATTTGGCCCAGGTTACACACGGAGTAGTTTTCCGCCGCGTTTGTGAAGCTTTTCAAAATAAATGAACCTCTTTCGTGTCTTGCAAAAGGAAGGCGAGAAAAACTTTTGACGTTAGCTCCTCCCACACGCAGCGGGAACGTCAGGTTTTTGTAAACGCACTTTGACGCGTGGTATAATAAATGTGAATTTAAAGAGCAAATCGCGTTGGACAGTTGGGTATCCATTATAATTCCAAGAAATTATTTGATTCGATTCACAGTAGCCTGAATCAATTTTATTCCAATTTTTTTTTGATTCCTTCGATCTTTCAGTTCAATTCAATTTTGAGTTTACACATTTATACACATTTGTTAAGAATTACATTACTAATCTACTATATATTCATCTGATAGAGTTCACATACTGTAAAATTCATTGGTGAAATAATAGTTTCATTGTTAATAGCGTACACTGTTATGTTGTTTCTCAAAAAGAAAAGTTCTAACAAAAATGTTCAGATCATTAACATTGTAAACATTGTTCTGCTTCTCCTGGAGGAGGTTTCAGTTTGGCCAGTAAGCGACGATCGTTCTATAGCAAAAAAACTGTGTTTTAGAACACAACGGTTACTTTAAAAAATATTTTGGAAAATTCATGCCTGTGGGTATAAAAAGATGTTCATTAGGTCAACAATGTATGTTTAGGTCAGCTGAGCGTTAGCATTAGCCATCCTATGGGAGATTCCATTAAACGTTAGCATCAAGCTAGCGGACTTTAGCTTTACTTGCTAAATCGATCTATATTTTTATGAATCGATTATTGATCTGTTAAGCTTAAATAGATTCAAATCGATTTTATAAACCCAGCCCTATTCGTTGGGAACAATAGAAATATCCACACCTCACAATTTATGCCAGCCCCCCAATTCCTCCATGCTAATGCTAACAGCTTTAGCTAAGGTCTTTAATTATTACAAAAAACGCACACGAGATTATGGAGGGACTGTATATCAATATACAGTGTATACCTCTTTTCTTAAAAAAATATTTCTAGTTGCTGGTGTGCTGCAGGACTTTTGTCAAGAACAAGTGTACCCTGGCTCCAAAAAGGTCGAAAAACGCGGATTTACATGACGAGTTGCCAGTTACCAGTGTGCTGGAGAAAAATTATGGAAATTACACCAATTCTGCAGAACTCGTGAACTAATGGAAGCTCATCTTCTTGCTCACTGTTTGCCTGTCGAATCTTTTTTAACATGCGAGTCTGCCTCTCAAACCATCTGCAATGACAAAGAGTGCAGATGGGCCAGTTCAAAACAAACTGGACAGATTGCATTGTCTAATACTATTTTATTAGATCCTGCCAGTCTTCCCATCATCATCTGTGAGAGACGGCCTGCTTTGCCATTTCAGTCCCACACAGTATCACCAACAGTCATACTACAGCTTGGATTGTGAATTGCCTGGTTTTTCTATGCTCACAAATGAAGAAAATCCCCCAAACAACAGAGAACAACAATTCATGGATTCAAATGAAAAGGACAGGTACTTTTGTTTTTGTAAAACAAGAAATTAAAGTAAAATAATTTGTGTCAAGTGTGATAGAAAGACACAAATGTTGAAGAAAAAGTACGTTTTTTTTTTCCTGCACTACTTAATTTTTTTGTTTATTTAAAGAATCATTTTGTCCTGGCTGCTGTAACTGATATTTTGCCTGAAACTCTAAAATTATGCAGGACTTTCAAAAAGCAAATGTGTTCTAATGATACACAATCATGTTGTTTTAGAAAATATGCATACTCACATCTTTCCACAAGACGTACTAATGACTATTCACATTAGGCAGATATTGTTCTTTAAAGGACCGTACCACCCACACATATCCTGTATACCGGTAATATGGAAATCCCATTGAGGCCAACTCTGCTGCATACATATCCAATGTTTGAGAAGTGTGTAGGTTGGAAAGGGGATGTATTGCTTTAATGTAAGTTGTTTGCTCTGTGAATCCTTGCCAGCATTAATCTGTTCATTTTTGATGATGACAGAGACAGCAGTTTTATTTTTGCTCTGTCTACTCAATGCATACACTTTTAACTTTACCTGAACCTTTAACTGCCTGCTCAACCCAAAGGTGGGGAACATTTAGAAAATATGTTTTTAAGAATATTTACTGTGCGTATTACTCCCCAAGGTACGGAACCCCTAAAGGGACTAAGAAAAACAAAATAAAATAAAAAAAGAAAAATTTCCTAAAAATAAGTAATAAGTTAAAAAAATTAGTTACTGGCTGATTGCACCAGATACTAACTGGTGCACACCAGTTAGCATTTATTTAGATTTTTTTTTTTTTAACTTCAATTTTTAGAGAAAAAAAATTCAGTTACTATCTGGTGAACACCATTTACTAACCAGATTTTTTTTTTCCTCAAAATTGAGGTAAAACATATTCTTGATAACTGTCTATGTATTTTTAGCCAATTTCATTTTTTTGCTTTAATTTTTATTTTTTAATTCTATGTCTCTTTAGGGGCTCCGTACCAAGGCAATAAGCAGCGGAAAAAGTACATTTTTTTAGTATTTTTTATTGATATATTTTGCTTTTTTGGGGGTGGTTAAAGGAACCAAAGCTGGACTGAATTTCCTGGATTTGAGGCTTAATCCTTGTATTCAGGTGGGTGTTTTTTTTTTTAAACGTGTGGAGTCAAATGTCTTAGATTTTTTGCCCCAATTGTAATAATCTTCTTCAGAAAATATTAAAATGATTACAAAAGTGGCACCCCCTTCCATCGCTGGTGGAAACTCGGGCATAAAAAAAACGAGACAACCACTGCAGTGTGGAGAACGACTAAAACGTGTCCTGTTTCATACGGCTCATTAGATGAAAAGCTTAGATGAAAAGCGGTCTGGTCTGGCCTTGGCATACCGCCTGGGACTGGTCAGCTTCTAGTGGAAAGCAAAGTACAAGAAATGCACAATGATGCACTCCTTGGCTGTAATTAAATGAAGCTGCTGACAAGCTGTTTTTATTGTTCACCTTTTTTTTTTATTTGTAAATTTATGTATTTTTTGAGAGTTGGAAAAACTGAGTCAAGCGTTCAAGGTTTACTTCTAGTACTTGCCTTTTTTGTGCATTTGTACATCTGCATGTCTTTGTTTGAAGACATTGCTTTTTACTGCATTGGCTTTAGAGTTGAAAGGATTTATTAGAATAAGCACTTCATTTTTGTACAATTGGGGAAAAAAGCTTTCTTAAGTCTTGTTTCCACTGAGTGGTCTGGGACAGTACAGTCTGGTTTAGGTAATTCAGGTGAGCGTTTCCTCTCAAAGTTGGATCGCCACAGTTTCTGTTTGGTTTTTGGTTCTTCGTATATACAAAGCATTTATTGTTGTATGAGAGAAGATCGCAGGCAGAGAAGAGGAACACAGCCATTTTTTTGGCGCTTTCTTTTGTCATAATGACCAATTTCAATGTTAGCTCTGTGCTGTCTGGACCGTTCCATTTTTCTATGGACCTAGAACCAGTGGGAGTCAAAAAATGGTTCAGTCTGGCTTAATGGGTCCATTTTTTAATAGAAATGCTCACAATACTGGATTGGACCGTACCTTGCTGCCCAAAGGAAAAAGAGGCAATAGTCTCCCAATTGACCATAGGAATCTGGCTACAGACAAAAAATATTGCGTTTAAGAATCAATAGGCGAAAATCCCTTCCCCTACCAGAGCCAGCAGCAAAAAAACAAAATGTGCGCCCGAAATCATTAGCCGGAAGTCCTCGACCACAACCCCATGTTATAAGCTTTCGACCCTTTTTCGCTTTTACATACCGTAACTGCCTAAGTGATCAGAGTTTTTTTCTCCGGAGGTAATTTGATATAGTTATACAAATTTAAATGCTTGTTAATATTGACTTGAAATAAATAAAAAGATTCACGTTCTCTGTCCCATTTGAAGCTCATCTTGCACACTAAACTGCTAGACAGTTTATTCACATTTAAAGCGTAAAAGCTGATAGCTCTGAAAAGTTTTTTAAAATATTATATTTTAGAGTGTTTCCCAAAATTTTGGAAATCTCTATTGTCTAAAGTTGTGAGATTTCCGCTTAAGGCTTGAGACTCTTTCTGGTGAAACACATTGTTGTGTTTGTTTTATCTTTTTCAATTATTTCTATTTTTAATTCAGATTGTTTTTTGAAGAGTGTTGGCACAAAATTATATATTTTATCTGCCTAGCTGGTTAACTAAAAGGGTTGATAAAAAAAAAGACCCTAAAACAATCAGGATTTCTTTGAGACAGCCTGTTGACTTCTGGTATTGATGCAGAACATATTTACACAAACCTGTAATGGCACTTGGATTATCAAGTTGCGTGACAGTTTGTGATCATAGAATGGGTTTTTGTTTTCCTTCCTTTATTTCAGTAAACTCTGATGTTCTCGTCTGTCATTTGAGTCTCTCATCTTTGTCTTTCATACTCATTTTTTTTTTTTTAATCAGAACTCTGTTTTTTGCGTTGATCCTTCAAGTCTGCTTTCAGGTCCTCAACTGTCTGTTGGTAGAGTTGAGTTACAGCAGATGCAAGAATAACAAAAGAAAAACGTGTTAACAAAGGAAGTGAGAGGACCACCATCTGGCTGTGTGTAAGAGAGACGAGAGTGATTTGGATGCGTCTTTCAACAATTTGAGTGCAGACATGTTCTTCTTACTTAGATAATTGGAATCTGTCATGCTGTGCTACTCTTTGTAACAAATACAGACATACAATTTCACCTAGTTTGAGGCTTTGCATGGTGAACCAGTGCACATGTTTGCTCCTTACCATGCAAGTTATATAAACTTGCATATATTGTCATGTTTTTCTGGTCTTTTTTATATTTTTACTCCAAAACTCCAATTCTTCTTCTTTATCAATTATTTTCTGTTCTATTGAAAAAAAATTCAAATATATAATCAGCTAACAGACTCCATACACTCATTAAAGGGAAAAACCTTAGTAAAATAAACATTATTGGAAGATGAAATGTATTTCATTGAGACTTGAGTTCAAGAAAAGATAAGAAAAGAACCTCAGCAGTCTTACACTGCTGGGTTTTGTTATTTTAGTTTGGGGTTGGACCTTGGTAGTCTTGATTTGAGGGCCTTGTTTATTTGTTTTCTTTACGTAGATTTTGGTTTCATTTTGTTCTTTCATTTCAGGACACGTTTTTTTTTCCATTTATTGAATAAACTTTGTTAATTTTATTCTTATTTATGTCCAGTTTTTGTTATTCTCCCCTGTCCAATTTTCCCTCTAGACTCAGGGCGAGTTTGCCCATTGGGGACGCAACAGTTATGTATAGGTCTTACTATCAGTCTAAAACTCACCTTTGCTTTCAAAATACTCTGGCAACAGTTATTTCTGTTTTTCAGTTTGCACTTTGCCCTAAAACATCTTCAGTTATTCTTGCTTTGTTACTTTAACGACTTTAGAGGCATGGAATGTCACCTTTCTGGTAGGGAAGGAGCCTGAGCATGTGCAGGCGGTCAAGAGGAACCAACCAGATATAGTCAGGTTGACCTCCTTTGACCTGGGCTCTGAAACTCAACTTCTCAAGAAGAGTTGGACTGTCTACCGTTCTGGAGTTGCTCACAGTGGTGGACTTGTACGGGCTTACTTATGACCTCCTGGTTCACTGCCAAATGTTGGATTTTATGTTAGTGGACAAGTGGGTTGCGTCTCTGAGTCTATAAGCTGTACAGCAGTTCGTGTACCTTGCCTTTTTGGGGTCTCTCAGAAGGAGAAAGTGCCCAGACAGAGAAATCCATCGCCAATTTGTGATTGGGAGAAATTGTAGTGATTTGTAGACTTTTGCAATCATCACAAACGCCATGTTCAAACATGAAGGTGTCTATCAACGCACATGACCAAAAGACACAAGATGTTGATGATCAACTTTGTAATTGTTTCATTTTTTGTCTTTGACACTCGTAAAGACAGGCCCAGAGCTGTCAACCAATCACTATCTGTTGAGGAGTGAGATTTGCTGATAGGGGTGGAAAGACTTTGCAGACTCAAACATACCTAAAAGAAAGCATCCCACCAACCCTGGCTGACTTGTGGGACACCTGAGCCATCTGACAGGTACCAGCTGTCCAAGCCAGCTGTGACCGGTGCAGATGTGGGGCCAAAAACTGTATTTCTACCCTTCCACTTGGGAGGGGTAGAAATACAGTGACTAGCCTGGTTGCCTTGAATGAGCTCAGAGAAGAGCCACAGCTCCTCCATAATGAAAGTGGCCAGAAGAAAGAGCTCGGATGTCTGGTTTAGATGACTCCCTGGGGAAGTATTACGGACCTGTCCCACTGGGCGGAGACTCTGGCAAAGACCGAGGATATGACTATGTTTTCTTGACTAGTTTTGGAATGCTCTGGGATTCCCCCTAAAGAGCTGGAGGAAACAGTCAGGAAGAAGAACTTTGTGGTTTAGTGGTCTAATTTAGACTGAAACCTCGGCGACTTGGCCCAACTTATAGGTGGATATCTTTATTTTTTTGTTAGGGGCTGCCTTTTTTGTCAATCTTGCATGCAACTGAATAGTCGTTGATGTGTTGGGGTGTTATTCCTACTGATAGTCAAGAAACATCCATCCATCTTCAGATCCTGCTGAATCCCTTTTGGAGACACAGGTCTTGTGGAGTCAACCAGCTACTGTTGGTTACACAAGGGTCCACTATGATTAGGTCATCAGTGTGTTGCAGGGTCACACACTCACACACATGAACATCTAGGGACAATTTAGAGACACCAATCAACATATACTTTCATACAGCCCAGTAAAAAAATCTGAATTTTTCTAATCTCTACAAGCCGATCACTGAGCACTGCTTTAAATATGGGAAGAATAGACTAAGAAGTTGGAGTGGAGAATTTGAAAATTGGCAAATACACATTAAATATAGTTAATCAACTGGAATGAACAGATGGAAAACAGATGTCATTGCTTCTGGCTGAGGCTCTTTACACTGACTGTGCTCCAGCTTTGCTCTGGAGGATCACATAGCCTTGGGGGGGTCAACTACTTTTCCTTTCTTTAGCCGCCTTTTTATGATTCAGTGTGTTTAGGGAAATGTCTTTATTAAAAGGCTGGTGTGCTGATTGAGCTCTTCAATAATACAATAAACGAGACCCAAAATCCACCATTACATGAAAATGGGATTTGGTTAATGTTGTGTGGAAGCAAAGCTAAACTGAGTGGAAGTTTAAACAAACTCCTGTCATCGTATTGCATATTTAGTTGGATGATGTAGTGCCAGTGACATAAATGAAGCAGTAATACTAGTTTTCTTTGTTTACATTCATCGAATTAACATTAGCAAATTATTTTTTCTCAGTATTTGAAGTTTATAGACATACGTGCTGCTAAGAAGAGCCAGTTGCAGTTTGACAATTTCTTTTAAGAGCAAGTAGATTGGTACTCTGGGTAGTAAAAGTACAACACAAGAAGTTTTTGAGTCATTTTTTTCCTTTCTGAGAAAAGAACTTTATTTTTTATTAGAGCAACACGCCCCACTTCTACCTTTCTGCTTTTGTTTAATTACCAATGCTTTTTTTTTTGTATGATATTAGCTTGAATCACCTGATAAAGTGAAGCAGCATAAACCGTAATTTTGGTGAATGACTAAATTAGTTCTTGGGTTTACACATAGAATAGGAACTCGACTTCAAAAACGTAGTTTTCAGTGTTTGCAAGAATTTATTGTCCTTTTGTCCTTTTTTTGACTTGATTTCTTTATAAAATACATATTTTGTCTTTCAAAGTAAATTTATTTATGATAGAAAACAGCAGATGTAAATGATAGCAAACAAATAAAGATGAAAGATCATTTTTTCTCTTATACCTAAAGGTATTTATGATTGTGTCTTGATAATCCTACTATTTATATACTTAAAATTGACCTTCTCAAACTTTTTATGTAGTTTATTAAAAAAAATAATACTGTCAAAGATTGGCATTTGAGTTGCATTGCAAAAAAATCAATTAGATGTGTGTTTGGAGATATGAAAATAATTTTTTAAAGTCTTTTCTTAAGATTGCTCTGATATCTGTATGTTTCAACAAAACTTGGCTGGGGCTGCTGAACTGCTAAACAAATTAGAAAAAGGCTTCCTTGCTATAAATATACTTGAAACTACATTATGATTTATCCAAGTTACTGTTTGCTCTGCAACTTGGCTTCTTTTCCCTGAACCGTATCTCCGACTCCAGTGAGAGAGTCTGGATGAAATGTGGTGTTTATAAGTAGTCAAGGATTGTTTTGCCTTTGAATGCTTTTAAGGCCAAGTGTATACACTGTGCTCCCCGTGATGACAAAACGCATGTACTTCAGAGAGCGTGTCTGCTGGGGCACCAAGTTCATCCTCTCCCTGTTGAAAAAAATGTGGTCTTGTCTTTGTAGATTGAAATAGCAGTGGCCATGTGTGTCTGATGAATTCAGGTTTGTTGATTTTGTGGTAAATTCGGGTTTAGACAACTTTAACAAATTTCATCTTTTAGAAAACTAAACATGTTCTTTGTCTTTGTTTGCAAAGGTTTCGTCAAGGGTTCTTTGGTCTAAATATCCAAAGTTGGAGACTTTGGTCTTTCGGGGTTCCTTGGAAAGTTGTGGTGTTTGTGAAGAATTTGTTGTTCTTGCCGGATAGCAGATGAGTTATGTACAACAGAGTCTATACTTGGTCAGAAAATAAATGACTTCTTGGAGTCTGAACGTTGCTAGGGTTGAATTTACTGCTAAACTGTGCATTCACAAGTTTACAACTTGACTCGAAATCTGACTTTTAGAAGGATTCTAATGAACTGAGTTGTTAAAAATTCACATTTTATGTATAGCTGTAAAAATGCTTTACATTTGTAATGTTTTCTGAGCCATCTATTAACAAAATAACTAAGAACTATCAGAGAAAAATTCATGATCCTAAGGAAAATATCGATTTATTGAAATATTGTGATATTTATTCACCAATACTTGTAATATACAACACTGTCAAGACTATGTTTAATTATTAATAAGCAGACATGTACAAGCAAACATAAATATTTCATAAATTACCAAAAGAAAAGCAAATTGAATTTACTTGGGTAAAAGCAACTTTTTTATGAGATAAACTTACAGTGTTTAAAGTTCTGATCATTAAATAACGTGGATTTTACAATTTTACTATTGTGAAAAATGTATTAATATTCAGATAATTCTCCTAATTTAAAAAGTGTGTCCAGATACGACACAAAACGTATCGTATTGTTAGACTCTTGACAATAACTTCTCTTCTAAGTGAATTTCTGCTTTAAATAAACCACTAAACGTGACTTTGATTTGTATAAAGTAATTTGTCAGCATCCCTAAAATGAACTTCCAAGAGTGACAAAACCACCTTTAGGTTGTTTTGTGGTTTGAACTGACTTAACAAATACATTTGGTTTCTATGAACAAGACTACACAGGCCCCTCAAGGCCACAAAGGAAGTGTGAATGCACTGTTGTCCTGCTGTGCACCAAGCAGTGCGCTGGGCGTGTGTCTCCGCTTGTGTTTTGACTAATTGCAGCCATGGTTTGGAATCTATTCATCAGGGCTTCATTAAAACCCAAAAAGCATTTTTACTCCAAAGCTTCAACCATCAAGCAAACAAGTCCCGCACAGAGTGGCGTCTGACTTGTTCAAAGGCAGAACAAAGGACTCACTTGGGTGACGTGAAGGTGGGGTAAAGCTCGAAGCAGTTGACAGAATTACCTTTTTGTTGATTTGTTTGTGTTTTTATGATTTTATTGAGCTAGTAATTGGGCAATAAAAATATATTTTTGTTGTAGCCTTTTGCCCTCCAGCCCCGCCCCCTCTACTGTGTCCCATATTGTGTGAGTTATGGAGCGAAAGAAATCCAGGTGGTCCTGGAAATACTACCTTACCATTCTGGATTTGCAAAACATTCTATTTTGTGCTCACTTAAGCTTTGTTTGGGTATGAGCTAAAGTTAAGGTCAACCATATCAGTCTTAAGAAAACTACCCATTTTCAAGGACAAAGACCTGATATTTTTGGTAGATTTTTGTCAAAAAATCCAAAGTTTTACACTTTGAAATGCAAAAAAAAAGAAAAGAAAAAATACTTTTTTGTGTGAAAACTGTTATAAAAAGAGTAAATATAAAGGAGAAATAATGATGAAATTTTCTTTGAAAAAACACGTTCGTTGGTGGAGGACGTATATTAAGAAAATTAAGTTCAAAATTGTATTTTTGTGTATTTATTTATTCAAATTGTTGTGAATTGGGAGCAGACACAAACATGCAATTGAAAAAGAGCTTATTCTGTAGATATTACACTGGGTGCCCCATAATCTCCCTGCTCAACAACACAAGGGGGATGGGAAGAGGGGCGGAGTTGCTCTGAACCAACGATCCTGCCCACAACTTAGAAACAGATTTCTACTGTCATTCTGCATAAACAATTTTTCAGCATAATCATAACTAAAAGACCATCAGGATTGCTTTTAAATTAGCCTAAAAGATATTTGTAATGTGACTTAAATCCATATTCAAAGTTGTTTAAGCTTTTCCGCTTAGAAGAAACTGATTTTAACATTGTTCTTATGTCATTATCGCTCAAAAATAAAAGAATTTATCTGAGCTCAGACAGAACCAAATATGATCAGACACCACCTCGATGCACATTTAGCTGATTTAATGAGATCTTCCAGTCTTTGATGGAGGCTATCATTAGCTTTTTCTTTTGTCATCTTGTAAAGAACATTATTTTTAATCCACCTTAGTTTTTGGGGGGTTTGTGAGTGCATCCTTGGCTGTCTGAGTATCTGTATGCAGGATCTGTCTCAATGAATAAGGTAAAAATAAAATGTTTTCAGAGTCTTAGCCATTTGTTTTCCACCTAAGTGAATCCTGACAAGTCATCATCTAGATTTGAGTGAACGGTGTGGGAACAAAGCTCTTAAGAGAGAGCTGGAGCTGCAGTCCATTATTCATGATGAAGGGGAAATGTGTCTACATTTTGGAAATGAAATGTGACATTTTCTCTTGTCAAATGCAACATAGACTTTTCATTAAAACAATCAGGACTAGACATGCTGCATCCACTCAACAGAAAAAAAGCAGGATGGTGCTATATATCATCAGCAGCCAAACTGCTGAATCACATCAAATCTTTTTGCTTTCTTCGTCTCAATCGTGTGTATGTTTGGTGACACTTACAGACCCACTCCTTCACCCCCCCGGCGCGAGGGTGGGAGATGTCAGGTTAAGTGGCGTGCAGAGTATTGGGCCTGCTTTTCCTCCTGGCTGGCACCCTGCCTACATCAACAGTCCTTTTCTTCAAAGGCCACTAATGCAGGGGCCGGTGCTGACAGTGCTCTGACAATGAGTTACTATCCGCCAGCCGTGGCCCCCGAACGATGGCTGGTCCCACTGAAAAACAGATCTTTGGCAGGAGCAAAGGTTAATCCAGCAGTGAGGCTCAGCCAGCGACTGCATCCACAGCCATGTGTGACTGAGAATAGGCTGAGAGGAATTAACAAGTCTGCCTGAGGGAGTAATGACAGAGGTGTGTCTGTGTGTGTGTGCGCGTGGGGGTAGGTGGGTGGGTGGGTGGCGTACAGGAAGTGAGGAAGAGGCAGGTGATGATGTTTGAGGAGGTAGTTTTGTCTTCACAATCCATTATCTTCAGGGAGGAATCACGCTGGATAAAGGTTGCTTCATGCCATTTAGAAGACGTAAGATAAATACCAGCAGACTGAATAAATATTGCGGTTAGCGTGTGAGTGTGCTGTCTGCGCTTTATCTGCCATATCAAATGCTGTCAGCTCATCTGTCTCTCTTTTTTTGTTTGTTTTTTTTTAACCTACTTTAATGTTTTGTTTTTTTTCCTGCCATTGCGGAACATGTGTAGACACTGCAATCAAACAATAAGTTATTTTAAGAGTTCCTTTCTCTCTTACCGTATTTTTCGGAGTACAAGTCGCAGTTTAGCCAGGGGTGCGACTTACTTGTGTGTTTGTTTGGCTTTTTTTTTTTTTTTTGACGTACATAGGCTGATATATTTGTGATTTTCGTACTCAACACCAGTGCTTCTTTAGCGGTTGTTTCCTCTATCAACCACGAGAGGGAGCTGCATTTGAGTACAAGGCCCAATCCGAAATTCTTCCCTTCTCCCTTCCCCTTCATTTGTCCCTCCAAACAAAAAGCCATAAAAAAATATTATCTCATATTTCGGACGTTACTTTCGTCCGATGAGGTAACCAATAACCGCCAGTCGGCTAGCGTTAGCACAGAGTTTCTAGCGCTTAAATATATATAACAAAAGCAGTTTTATAACTTTAAAAAGGTTATTCTACATAAAAAGTCATTATTTACATTTAAATGTAAATGTCTGTGGTTCAGAGCGCACCCACGTGAAGAAAAGCGCTTCTCAGCGCGACACGGTTTACCCTCGCGATGGTGGACTTGTTTACCGTCTGTTTGGAGGGTCGGATTTAAAAAAAACAGACACGACTACCAGTATTTTCTACAGACTGGCAGAAGAAGTGTCGTCCAAGACAAACATGGAACAGAACCTGATTGTTTTCCTCTTAAACTTTGATATTTTTCTTCAACAGATCAAACAATTAGTATTATTGTATTTATTTATGTATTTATTTAATTATTATGAAACGTCAGACTTTTCTCCCAAAAGTACGTCTTATACCCCAGAGTGACTTATATAAGGCTCTCATCTTCTTGATTAGGCAGTTTTTTGCTTCTGCGACTTATACTCTGGAAAATACGGTATTTATTTATTGACTGTAATTTGCAGAACATTTTATTTCCTGAAGGTATTCCGGGAAGAAGTCTGTTTTTTTCCCCATTGCCAACTGTCACTTTCCAGTCTGACTACCTCTGCACAAGGAAGCCGTGTTGCTGTGTCACAGTATAAGTATGCATACTGTGTACGAATGTCTTGAGAACTGGCAAGAAGATTAACTCAACCAAAGTTTTGGGATTAATTGTAATATTCTTGCTTTTTTGCAAATTCCAAGTTAATACTGAGATGGGGGCAGTGGAAAAAAAAAAATCATTCCACAGTCCATTTTCTAGTGGAATTAACATAATATTACTCATTTAAAAAAATATATTCTTAGTCCCTTTTCAGTGTTTCATGATTAGGCAAAAATATTATCCTCTGCTTTCTTTTTTTTTTTTTTTTTTTTTTTAGGTAATCCCTACGAAGATAGATTGGAATTTGTGGGGAAAAACAGGCATGCTGGTGCTGGTTCATCGCACTACATGTGGATATTTCCCTCTGAAAATGCTTTTTGTGCGCAGGGGTGTTCCTATTAACATCTTCAGGTATTTGTGTCACACATGCCAAAACATCTTCGTATAGAGGGGGGAGCGTGTTTTTTTTTCCCACTCGGTGGGCGTGCGTTTCTTTATCTCCATTGCCTGTCGCGTTGACTGATGGCTAAAATGCTAAATGGGGCCTTTGTTTACTTCACCTATGCCACCGGCGGGCCTCGGTGTGCGCTGGGATGTGTCAAGAAGAACTAATAATGCTTTAACTGCTCTGTCAAAATTCAATCAAGCTGACACGACCTCTCATGAGGCGCACTGTCCAACACAGGAGCCGTCTCTGGACAGATGTAAGGGAAATGCGGCTCCGCCTTACAAGGCAAGTGTCGACCACACACAGGGGGGTCGGGCAAATGGTGTATGCATCCATTTTTTCATTCTATCTACATATCTGTGTATGTCTTAACTCAATATTTACGTGTATTTGAGTACAAGGTTCGCGTGAATAGTGGAGCAGTGAAATCTCGCAGCGAACTTCTCTACGGGAGTGTGTGATTTATGAGCGCCTCTGCCGTCCTGCCGTATAATGTTCCCATTAGAGACACCAGACACTGTGGCTCTGTTTGTCATTTAGCCCATGTAACCAGCACACCTGGGGGAGAGATACGGCAGATAGCGGGAAATGGGAGAAGAGGAGTCTGGACAGTTCATCGCGGAACCCTATGGTGGCCTCAGCCAACCACATCTGTGTACAATAGAGCAGAAAAAGGCTAAAACAAGCTATAATAACACATAATGGGGAAGTAAAAGAGGGGGGAAAAGTGCGTATAGCCTCAGAACAGCTGTCCAGCCGCAGAAACCATAGAAAGTTCCTTCTCCATCTTTGACTTTAGTTGTTTTTTTCCTCCTTTTTTGCCTACTTTTCATCGTTAACCTGTGTTTGTTTTGGTGTCTCAGCCTCATTATGTGGAGTGAGCTGTCAGGGGACCCACAGGCTAACAACACCCCTGGGGAGGAGAAAAGAGGAGTAGTTGTAGTGTGTGAAAACTCTCCGGGAGTCGTTCCAGCACCCATCTACATTAATAACTTCACAGCCGCAGATAACATCCACTCCACCAAATGGTAGTCTCATTTGCTCAGCACACGCGTGAGCCCCGGTGGAAACATTATATGTACTGGCAAACATTTGGAAAATTGTTGTGTTTTAAACCCTGAATAGTTCAACTTCTGTTGTTCCTGCAGCTTTCCTGGTGTTTTTTTTAACCTGACTGAGCTCAAAACAGAATCTATTTTTGCTTTTAAAGTCCCCCTCCGATGAAAATCTTTTTTTTTTTGAGTTTTTAACATGTATGTGTGGGATTTTTCCTATGAAATTTGACAGATTTAATAAGAAAACATTTCCTTTTTTGCATTTCTGGATATTTCTCCTTTTAATCGCTGTCAATTAAACTGTCGCAGACGGGCTTTGTTTGAATTGACGAGCCTTCTTTACGTCACAGCATCTAGGCGGCACATGTGCTAAACCAGGGGCGGGGCTACTCAGCTCAGCACCAAAAGCCACGCCCCCTCAGAGGAGATTTTGGAAACAGCAGCTTCAGATCAACATGAAAAATGGCTTTTTTAAGACATTTAGGTTGTGGGATTTTAGTTAAAAACATAACTGAGAATTTTTTTTAAATAATAAAAATTGTCACGGGGAGCTTTAAGTGTCATTCCAAAAACATTTTATTAAAGTTATTGTTTAACATTCCAAGCGTAATAAAGAATAAATATTTATGAAATTATGCTAAGCTAAATTAATAATGACACTGTGTTGATGCAATTTGGAAAGTGAGGACATAAGTTATGCATTAGACTGGTAAACATGAAAATTTCATGTTTATAACTCGGCATCATAACTATTGTAAATTGTCTTTAATAATGCAGCTAGAATGTAATCAGCTTTTGACAATGATGATGTTTGCTGAGTGAGGTTCTTCACCCTGCAAAATGTATCATGCATTCATTTATGTCAAGAGAAGATGTTAGTAGCATCCGCGGTTTTCGTGTTAAACGTCATTGGTCAAATTTGTAAAGAAGGGGTGAAAAATAGGGGAAAAAAACAAAATTTTCTACCCTTGCGGATGACACAGAGCTTTTCTATTTTCCGCGAAAGCCTCTAGGCTCTTTTTGTACCTGTCAGCCTCTGCTCGCCTCCTCCAACATAATGGAGCTCAGTTATGTAGATGACTGGAATAACTGCATACTGCAGTGCCTAGTTTACCTAAGGACTCAAAATGGAAGCTGCACAGGATGGGGAGTGAGTAAACTGCACCTTCACAACATTTGTTGGAAATGTATTGACAGACAGATATAACACATTTTCCTCCATGTGAATGCATTTTCTGACTCTAACAGTCGTTCTGAATTTGTATCGTGCGCTTCTATTTCCTCTAAAATGCTGCTGATAGTATTTTTTATAGTAAAACTGGACAGACGCACAAACTCACTCAAAACAATAGAGAACCCACCAGAGGAACACTGTATCATGTCGTGGCATCATTCACAACACCATGAGCGTGTTTGTTTCTAAATGTGTAAAGTGAGAGGTGTGCAAGTGTTTTCTGCCACTGCGTCTCACATGCGAAGGGAAAGAACAGCTTGGAGTGGCTTTCTGGCACTGCATATTTAATGAGGAGCCTCGGCTCTTTAGCTGGAACTGTTGTGGCGAGTGTCGCGCTTTGACTCCAGGAGCACAGCTCGCATCATGCAGGAAAACAGCTTCATCCTGCAGATGAAGAGCAAAGAGCTGCCTGGAGGCTCTTTCCTTTCCTCTGGAAGGAAGATCTTTAACTGAGAGGGAAAACCACAGGCTGTCTCCCTGCATCAAGCTCACCTTGTGATCCTCTCACGCTGTCTCCACTGCACCAGGACTTTACAGATGACTTTGCTGATACCGAATGACAGCATTGAAAAGAAGAAGAAGAAAAATTAATTGTGGTCCTAATGGATATTGTCTAAAAGATGACAGCAGTACAGAGGGCGGCTGACGTTTTGCAGTCACTAATGGTGGGTCTGGACAGGTGTGACATTTAAAAATGAGTTTTGGGCCAAAGCTTAAACACCAGAATATCCTGGATGCAAAAAGCGATGAGGTCATGCTTCGTCTGTGCATGTAAAGGCTGACAGAATTACCTGCAGTCCCCTTGCTTTAAAAGAATTTAAATGCGTAGGGTGTTGTTTATAGGCAGTGGTCCCCAACCATCGGGTTGCAGACCAGAACTAGTCCGTGGGTCATTTGGTACCGAGGCGCAGATGACAAAAAAAAAAAAAAAAATATGTGCTATCTTAGATTATTTCCATTTTGTTTATTTTCTAATCCTGATTTTAGAAAACTAACAGATTCTGTTCACAACATCCGTCTTGGTCACATGACTTAAAGTGGCTAGCTGCCCGGCTACTTGGATTGCTAAGCTAGTAGCCCAAAGCTAACAAAACCCAAAAAATAATCGTATTTGGAAAATTTCTTTGAGGAGAAAAGAGCCACTGAGAAAACCAAATATGAGCGTTTGAGTTCAAAGAATTTACAGACAAAACTGGGAGCCTTCCTCGTCATACGTAATTATGCTACATGTTGTTCTCATGTAGCAGAAGCCGCTCTGTCTTATAGGCCGACAGACTCTCGACTGTTTCACACACAGATATCAAGTTGGAGACACAGTGAATTTCTGTTTATATTATATTTATAACGATTGCGTCATTTTATTTTGCTGTATTTATCCATCACACCTTAAAAGTCAGACGTAGCTGTAGCTAGCATCCACATGTTAGCCTCCAAGTTGACATTAAAGGGAAAATCTTCTTCACAAAGTTCAGACTACCTGCAAACATTTAACAGAAAATGATGATTCAAACAAATAACTTGTAAAATTCGTAAAATCTTGAGAATTTAAGAATTTCCCAACAACAAGGTTGATATAGGTTGGCATCCGTTCCGAAACTTTAGCACAGAAAATTTTCCTTTGTGTTGAAAAAAATACACAATGAATGAGGATTTATATGAAGACAAAATATGATTCATATTTTTGGCTTGAAAGATAATAACAGCCTGGACTGAGTGTTAAAATGGCACAAAAAAAATCCATTTATATTCCTTTATGGATTTTTTTGGATCAAATTAAAAAACAATTTCTGCAAATCAATATTTTTATTTGAATCTTCATTAAGTGTATTAAAAGAAATCTGATATTTGAATACTTTTTAAACTAAATTTTTTGTACTACTAGTTAAAAAAAATAGATTTTCAGAAACCAGAAACTTAAAACTGCCAACTTTGACCCCGTTTGAACCAGTCCATGAAAATATTGTCCAATTTAAACTGGTCGGTGGCCTGAAAAGGTCGGGGACTAGTGCTTTATAGTGTTTGAACAAAATTGGATAGCTAATTACAAACTAAAAAGTAGACAAAATCTAAAGTTTTACGGGATAAAAGTATCAAACTTGAGTGCATCTCAAATACAAATACTCCCTGGAAACTGAAGGAATATGTCTCTTCCACTTTTTACCATCATCCAAACTTAAAATCAAATAAAGCCATACAGTATTTTCCACTGCAGTATGCGAGATTTCCAAACTAAAATACTCAAAAAGGTCTCTCACCCATATTCCTAAGAGGTAAAAACACCCCCCCTCCATCCATCTTTCTTCTTAGAGTTTCATATTGGGGAATTTCTTCCACCTCTGTCAGACTCACCCCGTAAGGTCAAGATCCTGAGCTGAAAGATTTCTTTTTTCCTTTTTTTTTTTTTTTTCAGCCCTATGGGTTGTTTCAAAACTCTCCCACAGACTCCAGCAAAGCCCTGGAGGAAAAACTAAATCCATTGCCAGCAATATAAAGGCTTCTGCAGGCATGCGAGAATGTTCTGCACAAAAGTGGATGCAGTGTTTGCTTTCAATGAAAAGTTCTGCAGTGTCTTGGAGGCAGTGCAGGAGCTATTCTGTTTTATGGAGGTGGATATGAAAGAAAGCAAAGCGGAGTAAGATGCAATACCGACCTGAAAGTGACCGTGGCCCTGCAGTGATGCTTCTGGGATGTATTCACGGACTTAAATGTGTGTTGTTGGCAAATCTGTTTGTGTGTAGGGTCGCACTAACGAGATCCCTGAAGAACACCTCGCTAGTGGTTAAGGGACGGAGCGTTTTGTCTCATTCACACCGAGTTACCGTCCCCGCGGTGAGGAGTGGGACATCTGGGGAATACCAAACGGAGGCATCAATTACTTGCATCTCACTACGTCGGTCAAGGGAGAACACAACCAAATTGAATAACACTTTCCCGGTCACGTGTCTGCACATGTGTCTTCGCAGACACACACAACAACTGGCACACACACACACACACGCTTGGAAAACAATCAGTGATCTATCCCTCTCCCGATAGGGTACAGTAACCACCGCTTACCTCCGATTCTTCCTCTCGGAGAGATGCCCGAGAGTGGCAGATGATTGACTCACTCACACTTCCATATGACTGTTAAATCGGCGTCTTTGTGCAGTCAGTTCAGGCTTAGTGCCTTTTTCAAGCCCCATGGGCACGGGCGATAATTTGACTGTTATTGAAATTCTGCTCTAGTGGGTTCAAGGTCCTTGAAGGTCGTTCCCTTACTTTCCCAAGTGAGACTGAAGGGAGCGTGGCCTCCAACTCGTAACATTCCAACTCCAGCCCGCTCCTGCTCCCTTGTCTGTTTAGCAATCTGCCAAAAGGGGGATTATTCTGGGGGGCGCAAGTCAATTTTGTTGTGCATCCAAACATGGTTAACAACAGCGTTTAATGAGATTGGACTCAGCTAACTGGTTTTTACTTTCCTCTTGAATACAGGCTTAGAAGTTGGTGTTTGGCTGTTTGTCTCGCCTTTCTAAGTGAGAAACCAGCATAGAAAACATAGAAAAAATATTAATCTACTCAAGGAGAGATTAAAATGAAGACTGTATTAAGTTTCTTAATTTGCAGTTTCTTTCGGGAGTTGGTAGTCCTTTTGGTGTAGAACCCTCTACTGTCACAAACAGGAAGACAGCTGGTTCCAGGTGCAGCAGGTTTATCAGGTCAGACAGGAAATAGGCAAAGCTAAATCAGAGTCAGACAGGGAGAGGTCAATCATGAGCATGAGAGCATCAAAGAAGAGACTAGTCAGGGTCCAGGCCAGGGTCAGGGCAGGCGGCAAGAATAAAAAATATCTTCAGCATGTCCAAACTTCTTTGAGGGTGTTTGTGATGTCTTAGCTTGCTTTATGGCTAAAACTTTGCAGTTGCTATTGTGGTTGGATCTGGTCGTCAGAAAAGTCCTTAGCAACAGTTGCTAGTGGTGTTAGCTCCTTTTGTTTCACAGGACACACAGATGATTTTGCTTAGTAATACATAGATATGAACAAGTGTTCAATAAACTTACTCAGTAGACATAGACAATGGACCAAAGATACAGACAGTGGACGAAAAACATATTCTTGGCAGAAATGGGACCACATACGGCCTAGCCTTCGCCAGACTCTACTTTCAGTGGCCCCACGGTAAATTAAGTTGAGAACTCTGATATATGTCCTCTGAAATGAGAAAAATGCCATGAGAACATGTTAAAAACATAACTTTCATCGGCTTGGGAATTTAATATGTCTATTTACTTTGTCAGGGTAATTCTGCTGTGCTTTTTGTGATGTCAAAGGGACAGTTTTGTTGTTGTCTCTTACAGTAAATGAATATTTGAAGACTAAAGAGTGTTTGCACATTCTAGATCCAGGACAGATACGGATGATTTCTAAGAAATAAAGTGACTCATGCTCTGCTTAGTTAAGATCCCCGTTGAGATGACATTGAATGCGGCAGGATGATGCACCAACATAGTACGTCTGCTCCCTCTCCATCTGATACAGAGTCCCTTTTCATATGAGCTGCATCTGTCTTCCTTCCGCCTCTCACTCTATCTTGCTCTTAAAATCCACTGTCTCTTTTGCTTCATCCCTTTGCTTCTCCCTCCCCGCTATATTGGGGCCTGCATATTACAGGATGGCTATCTCGGTTCAAGTGAGTACGAATGTGGCAGAAAGGGAGAGTCTGTATTATTCCTCTAACCTCTGTGTCACTTCAAAATGAAGTCTTTCAGGGATTTAATCAGGGTGATTTCAGATTAACTTTATTAATTCAACTTTTTATGCCTGTTATAAGGCAATTTTTGGCTTACACGTATAGCAGCTCTCAGCCAAGGTCCTGCCACTCTTTCTTAATTGGAGTAGAGAGTTGCAACCCAAGGTTGAGCGGAGGGACATCATTTTGTTCACTCAGCACTTCTTGTTTTGCCTTACAAAACATATATGCTTTCAGTCTCCATGGGTAGACTGTTAGCTGCAGCTTTACTGCTAAATGTCAGTCTCACAATCCCTTTGTGACCCGTCAAAGATACTTCTCCGTCAGTCTAGTCGTTCCCTCTCCGTGCAGGAGATGAGATGATAGGATAGTAAGCCCGAGCTAACTCTCATGTGAGAAGTTTTGAAATGTCAGAACTGTAGTGGATAGACTTTCATTGTGAATCCGTTCTTCTCATGGGCAAAGCAAAATTGCATTGCCATTTTCTCTCCAACACACTATCAGAGCTTGTAGCTCAGAGTGTGATTTCCCTGTTCTCCATAGTGGAAGCTGGAGAGCCTGTTTTTGTGCAGTTGCTGTGCTGTAAAATGTTATTTCTGTTTCATCATGGTTTCTGTCAGCTGCTTCATATTTCTCATTTGGGGGCTTGTAGAAGTGGAAGGCTTCTTTCTCCTTCACAAAAACGATCACATTTTCTTTGGGTGAGTTGATAGTAGGTCGAAGAATGAAGGCACAAGAGGAAATGACATTTTTAGTGCTGTTGAATGGGTCTCTTTACAAGTCTATGGACTTGTATGTCTTGTCTAGTAAAAACTGTAAGATTTGTATGGTAACTACAGATTATTTTAAAAATATTTGTTTGACATTTGAGAAGACCACGGCTATGTCCAAACATCGTGTTTTTGCAAGTGCTGTCAACGTTAACGCACTAACGCAAGCAATTAATAAAAAAAATTAAAGCACGGTAATATTTATTAGCGCAAATGAATTAGACCTTGTGAAGCAACAATCTTCCACTTTGCCTCAGATGGTTCAGGCACGCCCGGCCCTGGATGAATTTGAAGCCCCCTGTAGGGTCTTTGATATGAATGTTCCAGTCAGGGCTCATTTTCAGGAAACTACTGGCTTGAAAGCAGATGTACTAACTGACTGCGCCACCAATCAGTCAATATACCAGAGGAAAGTAAGGGGAATTCAACTGTTAAAGGTAATGGGAAAAGAAAGAAAATAACACTTGCTCGCCAGTTAAATTAGTCTTTTTTGGAACAAAATGTAGGGGAGAGGTTTGTTTGTTATAAGTAAAACAAACAAATCTCAGCTTTGAGCCTGTGTTTTTTTCCTCTTCCTGGTTTCATCCTTAAAGCTTTACAGAAGCACTAACATTTGCAACACTACATGCCACTCTCCTCCCCCCAATCCAGTTTAGACAGCAGAAGAGATGGGAAGGGAGGGGCGCTGTGTAAGTTGTGTTATTGAATACATCAAACGTCTTAGTTGTTTTAGTTACGTTTTTTAATTATTACTTTTGAAATTTTTAACATAAAATGAGCGGTGTGTCAAACTGTGTACCAAAACAAAAGAAACAAAAAAAATAATTTTGTAACAATTGCGATCTGGCGTTACCTCCAGCAGATAGCACCCTAGGCGGCTGCCTAAGTCGCCTTTGTCAAGGGGTGGTCCCTTAAAAAAGAAATAAATATTCAATCATTTTTTACTACTTTATTTAGTTTTAAATCGCTCCATTACAAAAATCTACTTACTTAATCCATGGATTGCGCATTGTCATGGTAACAAGTCAACGCGTTGCTGAACCCCCACCACAGTGACAAAGGGAAGCGAATTATACGATAGGTTAAATAAAGCATCAGTTCAGAGAGAAAGTTCACCTCTTGCCGCTTGTTTATTTCCAGATGATGAAGGAAAAATTTGTTTTAAATAAACCAGCGCAGAGTTATTGACCATTTGGACTATGTGACCGGAACTACTTTTTTTGGGTGTGCATCATAGACACATAATGTGCATCAACACCCAGCAGCCAATCAGTTACGAGAATTCGCCTAGATCATTTATTAAGTTATTTTAAATTGTAGAAAAACAGAATCTTATATACAGCAGATATAGAAGTCTTTATAGTTCTGCTTATGTTCCTGTTGATATGTTTTGTGTTCACAAACTACATTCTGGGAATTCTGAGTTAACGCTTGATAAATTAAAAAAAATTCAGACAATAAAATGTACCTATTTTTGTTCAAAAGCTGTATATTGTCATATAAAATTGCCCTCATAAAACATTGCGATTAATCGTGATTAATCAAAATCCAGAAGTGTGATTCATTTTTTAATTGACTGATAGCACCAGTTTTTACAAATAGCCTTTTATGACTTGCAAGTCCTTAAAATTATAGAGTTTATATACAGAAACAAGACGAGTAAAAATCTACTATAACCGTAGTATTCTAGTGTTGGTGTCTGCTCTGAGGCTAGAAGGTTGTTGGTTCAAATCCCCAGTTAGTTCAAACCAAAGATTGTACCTAATGCCTCCCTGCTTAAAACTCAGCATTCAGGGGCTGAATTAGGGGCTCAAACCCCCAACTGGGAATGGGTCAAAATCCAAATTGTGTTCTACCGGTTGTGAGACCGCTCATGGCTTTTTCATCATTTTCCACTTGTTTGATGTTTTTCGATGTGTGTAGACTCAGCTTCTTCTCACCATCCAGATTTGGACAGGGATTGATGGGACTGGTTTGTTGAATCGGAAGATTGATGTTTCCTTTGAAAGCCCTCCAAATTTTGAAAGCTCAAACGGGCAGAAATAAAATTATTAACAGGAGGCCAAGATGAACACGGATAATTGGAAGAAATTAAAGCGAGAAGGATGAAGGAAAGAGCGGCGCGAAGAAGATAAAAGTCAGTTACAAAAGGAGGGGAGAAGGAGGGGAAAGGATGCTGCAGCATCAATAGGAAAAATTGAAGGCTGGAGAGGAAAGACAGATGGATAGAAGGATAGGTAAAAAGAGGGAGGTAAACGGAAGGATGAGTGGGTGGTGGGGTTATGATGAATTAAAGATGACACTCTCCGGCAGCCCGCTTTCTAAAGATCACTCTGTCTGCTAATGTAATGTTAATGAATGCAAATGATGTGCCTAACCTCTCTCCCCTGACCAAAAGAGGAAAGAGCAAAAAAAAAACGGGATCGGCAAAAAAAAAAAAAAAAAAAAGATGGTGAAGGAGAAAGGTGGGAAGTTTTGACGGGAGGATAAAAAATGCTGCCTCTGCATTATGGCAGCAGCTGAAAGACTGACCACAGATTTACAGATATGTTTTTTAGGGAGTTTGAATGACTATATAATTTCAGGTTTTCACAAATGGAGGAAACAGAAGAAAAAAAATGCTTTTTCCTGATAAAAAAAAAAAAATGAAAAGTGCTGCATATTTAGTTGTAAATGACTTGGCAGTCCAGATGTGTGGGGCTAACAGAATGTCACCTTGGTGTGATTACAGGATAATTTGATCAGGTACTGCAGGTACTGCATGTAAAAAAAAAAAAAAAAAAAAAAAAAAGGCTCCTCACATTTGAGCGGTTCAAACATCTACTGAAGATCTCAGATTGCTTTTTGTACTTTCATTTCTCAGCTTTCTCTTTTGTCTCTTTCTGACCTGGGTATCTGTCATGCTGAAAATGTTATTTTCACGCAACCAGACCGAGGGACTGCTTACGCACAACGCTCTTAATGTGTCTGTGCGAGCTATCTGTAATTTGTGAGCTCGCTCATTTAATTCCGTCTGTGGCTCAGCGATGCAAGCCGAGTGTATGTCACCGCTCTGAGCTCGCGTCTCAGAGGATGGCAGATTATTTTCAGTTCAATTTTCAAATCTGACACATTGTCATGTCTGTCTTTAGAGAGATGTAGAAATCGCACATTTCTTTTTGATGTATTACTCTAGATTTGATATTTTCCATTTCCTGTTTTCCGTCACAGCTGTGGCACATATTAGGAGAGTCTCACATCTGCGATCATGTGGATTGTCCTCTCTGTTGAACAGTCAGTCAGCGTGACTGCTGAGTTTGTGTTTCCTGGATGGACGTCGAGTAACAAATGAGGTAGACGAACTCAAACATGCTGGATTTCCATTTAATTGTGCGTATCAGAAAGATGCAGTCGAGGAAAAGTGTGTAAAAAGTTCTTCACTATTTGTTTATAAAGTGCTTCAGTCTCTCAAAAAATAGAAAAATCTTCCTTTTATATTCATAAATCCCCTGAGTGGATGGCTGATTAGTTTGGAAGATGCAGCATAGTTCTCTCTTGTTTGTTTGTCACTTTGTTTTCAGCCCCATATTAAGATGCCAGGCTCAGCAGGCTACCATGGGGTTTCATCATTGTTAAGTGCTCATTTCAGTCCTGCTGATTTCTCCTGTGGGGTTTTCATCTTCGTTTTTCATTCTGTCTGTCTGCCGTTTCTTCTATTTTTTTTTTTTTTTACGTTGAATGCCTCATTCTTCGTCTTACTATCTCGATTCCATTCCCATGTAAAGATAAAGCCCACCTAAATAATGTTGTCTGGGAGCCTCAGATCTTTATTCGGTTTGTATCTCGTCACAAAGGGGGAGCCTGCTCACGGCCTATATTGCATCCAGCATCTGGACATGATTGTCTCATTGAATTACAAAGTGTGCCAGCAACCTCGAACAAGAGGACAAAGAGGAGGGGGGTTAAAAGATAGATGAGAAAAAAAAAAGATTCGAAAGCAATGGAAATCCTTGGAGAATTGTCTGCTGTATTGATTAAGGAGCCCGAAAGCTTTGGAAAAGGCCTGTAGCACATGTTCCATCGACCAACAGGCAAACAATTATACTGACTTGACCACAAAGAAGGCAATTATACAAACAAGTTGCCATTTTGACTTATGAAAGTTGGTTAAATAAAGATGGAGTAATTGTGTCAAAATATCGATATTGCAGAATATCGTGATATTTAGTCCTGCGATTGACGCTCAATGGGTTCTCACAGAGTATCGATCTTTTATTTTTGTTTGAAGAGACTGTAAAACGTTATATTTGTCATCCTTTGGTGAGATGTTCCTTTGGAGGTAAATGGGGGCTGAATAAAGATGGAGTAATTGTGTCAAAATATCGATATTGCAGAATATAGTGATATTTAGTCCTGCGATTGACTCTCAATGGGTTCTCACCGAGTATCGATCTTTTATTTTCATTTGAAGAGGCTGTAAAACGTTATATTTGTCATCCTTTGGTGAGATGTTCCTTAAAGGTAAATGGGGACGTGCGAGTCTCAATGTGTCTGGCAGCTACTTGAATTATTTAACTTTGTTTTTGTTGTTTACAACAGTTTTGCTCCAAGTATTGGCACGGCTGTTTATGTTTATTATTGTTAATACTGAATTTTACAGATAATTAAATCAGTGTCAACACTTAGTGTTTATTTGTTGCACAAAATAAGACACAAGTTGTTTATTATGATTGTGTTCAAGCTAAAAAATATATGTACTTCTATATAGTGTGAGATATTAGAGATTTTCTACCAATTATCGCAGTATCGCGATATCATCGGTATCGTATCGCATCGTATGGTGAGGTACCCAGTGATTCCCAGCCCTTTTGGTCTTGCCATTATTTCTGCTTCTCTAAGTGTTTTTTTTTCTTCTACTACTAATAATGTTCAAAAAGGGACATCTATGTGAAACATAATGTGACTGCGTGCTGACGTGTAATTGTGCAAAGAGAGCTGCTGCCTCATCGATCTGCAGTGCTGGGCCACCATCAATGTTTAATGCAGTCTACCTCTCTCTATCTGTGGAAGAAACCCACCATTTGGTATCGATCTATCACTTGCTGTTCAGAAGAAGGAGCCGCGCTCCGTGGTGTTTGAGGTTGTAGCCCCACCCCCCATCTGTGACTTACTTTTGGCCTTTTTTTCTGAGTTTTAACCAGCAGCGCTTGTGGTGACTGACTGAGCCATAATGAGCCATCCCACATCCTCTGTGTGATTCAGAGTAAATAATATGTGATGATATAATTCATCCTTCAAATGCCGCTCCGAATTGTTTTTCGATAGATCTGTGAGCTATGGATATATAGTCAACAACAACTATGTATGTCAATAATTCTCCTCAGATACTGAAGACTTTCAAAAGCCTTTCCCCTCTTCATTTACTGGTGCTGATTTAGCAAAACATGGATAGAGGAGGGCACAGGGGACTGCAGCTACAGTCTGGTCCTACCTCTTCTTCCAATTACTTTCAGGCGAGAAAGAAAGAAACTGTGTTGGGAGGACTAATTAAGTTTGTAGCAATCTACTCAAACACCAATCTAAGACCGCCAAGGTTTTTGATTTGTTCTTTATTAAACACCATAAATGCTTGGAGTGAAAATCTTTGAAAATACTTCAATCTTCTTTATTGTTTCAATCATTAAAATAAAGTCTTTTGAGCTGCCCTGATCATATCAGGTTACTTTGATGTTTAACAATTAAATTCCAAACACAGATATTGGTTTTTCCAAAAAAAACAATGTAACACGCTACTGTTGACAAATATCTGAGATGACATTCCCCATATCCTGGACCTGATCTATCCTACTTACTGTAAGTCCCATTATAACTATATTATTTTTTTATTGTAAAATCGTCCACAGTTTTTTTTTTTTTTTTTAATTTATTTTAATAAGTCCTTCTGTAGCTTTAATGCTACAGAAGGACTGGAAACTTACAAAAATCCTTCCATTAAATTATTTTAAATCCAAGTTTAGAGCACAAGAGAAAGATTACTTTATTTGCAACGGTTTTTAAATAAAATGTTGTTTTTATTTTCTAACTTTAATAAAAAAAAATGTTGTCACCTCATGGCCAGGACTCCCTTTTAAAAGAGAAATCTTAATCTCAATAGGACTTCCTGGTTACATAAAGATTAAAATAAATTTTGCCAAAATCAAAAGCCTGTGTTATTTATTGAGACATATTTTCTACTGCAGCAGCTCATAAGAAATCTGCCTCTGGGTTGTGGGCGGGACTGTTAGCTAGCTCCGCTAATTTACCAGCTGCCTTTTGTTTACACTCTCTCCTGTTAGCAAATACCAGTAGAAGCTCAAGCTAATACTAGCATAGCAACAAAAACTGGGAGAAATATAATAGGAATACAGTTGTTCAGTTTGAGCCAGATGGGAACAAAATGAAGACATTAATGAATTTAGTTTTTTAGAACGGCTTTTAATCTTTAATTTTATTTTATAATTTCTTTTTTTAAATTGAATGTTTCTTATTACTGTTCATTCTTAGTGTAATTTGTTTCTTTTGTAAGCATCTTTGAGTTTATTTTTAAAGCGCTATTTAAGTAAAATGTATAATTATTAATATTATTATTTGTCTGCAAGAGGATGCTTCAGACTTTGTCCCGCCCATGGCAGTTGCCGCGTTACAAACTCGAGCTTTTTTGAACTGCGGGTTTTGATTTGAGAAAAGAAATACCCAGAAAACACTTTTTATCTTAAATTATTTTATATTTGTCATCTATAACAGGAAAAATGTTATGTTAAAATAACAACAAAAAATTAAAAATATGTTGATGAAGTAGGTCTTTCATTGGTAACCAGAACCTAAATCAACTTTTTTGGGGCTGTTTACCTCTATAAATGGGGCTTTACATGCCTGTTCGATACCAAATTTTCGACAAATTAAAAATAAATAAATAAATAAAAACTTGTTTAATTCTGGAAAATATGGTCAAAAACCATCTGTGTGCTGCCCTCTACAGGTTGAAACAAGGTGTTACAGTTGAATTTCGTGATTAGTCAAACCATTTAAGCCTCACGTCATGATAGTTCTGTTCCCCAGTCTCACCCCTCTAACTGGATTTTCACATTTTCAGCTGTAGGTGGAGTCAGCCTCCCTGTTTGGTTACCCTTTAAAGACCGATTGTTTTTCCTGTATCTTTTTGAGGAATAATTATGAGATTATTTTAGTCAGCCATGCCCTATATATTTCCTGTGCCAACATAGGATGGAAAAAAGCCCCATATGCGTCCTATCTGTGACACATATGCATTTAGCTTCAAGCATCTGTCAAATATCCAGATTTGCAGCAGTGCTGCTGTTGTACAGCTGCTGCCCCACTGGAATGAGATCCTTTCAGAATTTAATTTAGCATTTTTCAATTTTAGTAAATCCCTTGATTAAACGACTTTATTAGGTTTGTCGAACAGAAAATGATCGCTTGTAAAGTTGAATTAATTCTGTTCAACCAAATGCTATTTCAAATTTGGTTGAAAGGCACTTGTGCTTTCCGTTTCGTGAATCGGAAAAAAATACCATTTAGTTTATTTCTCTAATGTGTATTCTATCTCAAAAAGAACCTCTAACACGTGAAATTTTTGAAGTACTGGAATATGAGATAGTTTTGTAAAGCAAAATTCTCAAGATTAATCACAATAAAGAAATTGGTTCTGAAAATAAACCTTGAAAAAAACGCTAAAGCCATTACTTTACTATCCAAAAGCCTTTGACTGGATAGTTTCTCTGATTGTTTTGCAAAACATGCATGAATCTTTCCAGCTATTAGAAACTCACACATCCACTTGGGACTTGTTTCAAGTCTCCTGCCAGTGGACAGGTGTGGGAGCAGCGGCATGTCAGATTCAAGAGGTTCACTTTGTTTGCTAATCACCACTTAGCATACTTCATTTACTCATCTGCTACTTTGATATTCTGCTAATGGTGGGCATTAAGTCACATGATACAGCTCATCCTCTCCTCCCTTGGGTATATGACCTTTTTGTCCTCTACCCACATTGTCTATCACCTCATCCCTCTTTTTTTGGGTTCAAAAGGAAATAGAAAATGGCCTACCAAGTGCCTGTGTGATTTGACTAAAGCTTTTGTGATTTCCCCTGAGAAAGGGTTGGCAGTCCCCACAATGCCGGCTGGCTCAGAGGGGTGTTTCTTGCGCCTATCTCCCTAGCTGACAGCGAGTCTTACAAGCAGGGGGGCAGGCTGAAGCTGGCTCTGGAAACCAGACAAGGCGAGGCTGATCTTAAGGAAATTGAAATACTCTGATGGAAGCTTGGGTATGAACAAGCTGTCACTGTAGGTGTACACAGAAAATTGCTCTGTGTTTTGGCTGATGTGTGAGCATAATGTGTGTTCTAAAGTGTGTGCATCAGGGACTTTTACCTAGATAATTAGTAAAGATCTCAGGACAGTTTTTATCTGTAAATCGAGAAGTCTTTGCTCATTTTTACCTAATCTTTTTTTTTTTTTTTTGCCAAGGGAGTTTAGTTTTGCATCACTGTCAATGACATAAACCCACTGGTAAAGCGAGTTTTAAGTAGATTCTACAAGCGTACGGCCTGATATCTTTGCATTTTATCGCAGTGAGATTTCTTCCTTATCGGCAGCAAATGTGGGTTGCTCCCGCCAACTCTTTGCTGAGAATGTGGAAGATATCCAAATCTAAAACTCAGCACTTCTGAAGAAAAAAAAAAAAAAAAGTTCCCCAAGTGACTTGGTTATCTTTTACAGATCATCACCCAGGCAAACCATTTGCCATTCTGCCTCACAGTTGTAATACCAGTTTTTAAGACCCACTCCAATGAAAATGGTGTTTTTAGTATCTTCTTGCTGCATTTTTCTCATAATGGAGGACATATAATAAGAAAATTAAGATTAAAATTGGATTTCTGTGAGGTTGAAAAGGGCTGTAAGCTATTGGGAGAGCTTGTAAACAGATGGATGATGGGAAATGAGTGAAGGCTTACTCAACCACAACTCAATTTCAAATTAAAAACTGCCGCTCTGCTGAAACCATGACCGAGTAAACAAAGGTTCCCTTTCAGTCGATTCACTCGGTACAACACAAGTACTATGGGATGATGCAATAGTACATGTGCTGTGCCTCGTTCCTCTCCTTCAGAGAAGAAGAACAGAAGTTATAGTCACATTTTTCTTCCAATTTTGACTAAAAAACTGCATAATCATAAATAAAAGACTACTTTTATAATAGATCAAAAGATGATTGGAGTACGATTTAAACAGACGATGTGTTTAGACCAGAGGTTTGCAAAGTTTTTGTGGCTTAGGGCCAAATTAAGAACTCGACATTAGAATGAGGATCAATGTTGGTCCCTTCCCCTTAACCCTTCCCTTCATTTAGCCCAAATAGTGTCTAATATTTTGGATCTAATGACATCATCAATAATCGCCAGTCTGCTACCTTTAGCGCAGAGCTTCCAGCGTTTGAATAGAAATAACATCAGTTTTATAACTTTAAAAAAGTCATTACTTAGATTTAAATGTAAATGTCTGTGGCTCCGAGCGCACATACATGAAGAAAAGCGCTTCTCATTGTAATTGTTGGGTCTTATTGTTGCGCTCCTCCCCGGTTAATTTCTCATAGTTTTTTATGACTCGTAACATAGTGACGATTTATAGTGAATTCTTTTAGTACTCCAGTTACCTGCTTGGCACATGGCTTTATCCAAACTTTATCCAGGTACGACAAAGTAAGCATTTTAGCTTTAAAACACCTTTTCTCTTCGCCAAGATGTTTTTCCTGAAAGGAACCTGCTCTGACTCTCTCTCCGTGTCCCGTTCACCCTCCAGCTCTGACTCCATTTCTACTGTCGTCCTCGTTCCTCCTTTTTTCCGCAGAAGCAGCGACATGGAAAATGTTGTCTGCCCTCTAGTGGTGAAATTAATACACTGTACCATTGATCCCTGGGGTACAATTACCTTTTTCCCCTGCAGATAACGCCAGAAACCACAAAACAAAATAAATGTTTTCCAAACATTGCACTGCTGGTTATGATTTATTGAGGGCCATAAAAACAGGAACAATGGCGGCCCGCGGGCCACACTTTGAGAACCTTGGCTTTGGACACCAGCGGTATAATAAATAGTTTTCCAAACTCTCTTGTAAAGCGGCGATTTTTCATTTTCCTGCTATCATGCTTTTGTCTGTTATCTGTAAATGAGTTAGACTGAGAGAGACAGGAGATATGAGTTGTTTTGTGATAACTGTCACATGCCTCTCAAATGTGCTTGAGTTTTTGTCAGGTTTCTGGATTCTTCTTTGTGGCAGGAAATAATCTAAACTGAGCTGACAACTGCTTTGTATATAAATATACTTTCTTAAATATTTTACATTGGTCTGACATGTCACTTTACGTAAGAGGTGCAAAGGTATGTAAAGGAGGTTTGACTGGTATTTTTAGGTCTGTTTGTAGTGAGTGTATTTTTTGTTGCATTTATCCTCATATTTTGCGCACACATCTGCCCTACCCTCTCCTACACACTTTACTATATATTCTGCACCTTTGAAATGTATGTGCTTTTATAAGTGAGAGTCAAGAGGAGTTGGCACAAACGGCTTCACAAACTTCTGCTATACTGGATTTTAGAGTTTTCCCTTAAGGTTTGAACAAACCCGCCCTCTTTTTTTTTGAAAGTTTGCTTGAAAGTGTTTCTCGTGCAAAACACTTCAAGATTCAAAATATCCACCTATTTTTGCACATATGACTGCATATCACTCAAGTGTATGCGCCCAAAAACAATGGCAGGATGTGATGATTCTAGTCAGTCTCACAGAAAGAAACACAATGCAAACTTTCAGGATTTCTCTACACTATAGAAGCTCTCAGGAACTCCTTTCAGCTAAAAGTCAAATGTTTGTATCTTAACGGGAGGGTTTGGTTGATCACCGAGTCGTTTCGGCTTCTTCTTGTTTGTGGATGAAATATTGCAACACGTTCTCATTCCCATGTCGTCACACATTGATGTTTGGTAAAGGATCCTCCACGTCACTTTTTGATGTTTTGGTTGTCCCCAACTCGTCATTTTTTGACCTGTTGACTGTTTGTAAAATCAAGAGTTTGCAACCCTTGGGGCGGAGTACCGGACACGGTACTGGATGTGGTACAGCAGGCAGACTGGTCCTCAGGACACATCCGGTACTGGTACCCTAACCTTAACCTGGCACCGGATACGGTGCCCCATCCGGGCCTGGTCTCTTTGAGTATCATGTCTGGTACCGCGTCCGGTACCGGCACCCTAACCCAATACCACTATCCTAACCTTAATCCGGCACCGGATGCAAAACCAGATGTGTATCTGACTAAACCGGTACCAGACGTGGTGGGGTACCGGGTTAAGGTAAGGGTACTGGTACTGAGTTAGGGTGCCCCTACCAGATGTGGTAACCGGAACAAACCAGGCTCACACAGGGTCCGATACCGCATCTGATACAGCATCTGGTACAGCACTTGGTATTGCATCTGGTACTACGTCCTGTATCGGTACCCTAACCCAGTACCATTACCCTCCAAACGCCTGTTCTCCTAACCTTAACCTGGCACCTGACATGGTAACAGATGCAGAATTGGACCCAACTCGGGACCAGACATGGTGGGGTACCGTTTAGTGTCAGGTTAAGGTTAGGGTACTGGTACTGGGTTAGAGTACCGTACCAGATGCGATACCAGATGTGGTATCAGACCCAACCTGGCACCAGATGTGGTACCCAAAAAAAAACAGGCCTGGATGGGGTAACGCGTTCTCAGGACTTGTCCAGTACCGGGGATAGGATACTGGTGTGTTCCGCATCCCGGTCCTGGACTGGTTCCGGTTTGCAGCCTGGAGGTTGGGACTCGTGATTTAACTACATCCAAAAACACAGACTTGGGGAAACCCAAAACATCAATTTCTGACACGGAGGGGTCCTTAACCGAACGTCAATATGTGATGAGTTGGGAATGTGTTGAATACTGAAGTCATCGGGGGTGTTAAAAAACGTCGTTTTGACTGACAACTCTCTTCTCTCTTTTTGCAGAGACTCTGATGGACACTCGGGTGGCCACAGCAGAACTGGGCTGGACAGCGTATCCCAACTCCGGGGTGAGATAACACGAAAGTAAACACATAAATAAACAAAAAAAATCTATAAATCTGCAGAAAGTTAGACAACTAAAGTTCAGTGAAAGCTCAGCCACTATTGTTGCATGTAATATGACACAGTCAGATCTACAAGCAGACAGACAAACAGGCAGGATGGGACTATAACCTGAAGCACTGCCCACTGTAACTGCCATTAAGGGTATTATTTTCTCTGTGTCCTGGTTTATAATGACTTAATAGTATAATGGGTCTGTGTAAGCTGTAGAACACTGAACCGAAGTCTCTGTAAATGGAGGCCGGAGGGAGTGTGGGGGGGGTACAGTGGACCTAATGATACTGTAATAAAACAGTTATGCAAGGTATTAGGATAGAACCGGGGAGGAAGAACTTTGAAGGAGGAAATGCTTGAGGGGTTTAGGACTTAATGTGAACTTTTTTTTTCCTGTTTCACATTCTCTCTTTTATTCAGAAAAAAAATGCTGCGTCTTTAAATTTTCAGCTGGAGTCCCTTTTTTTTATTATTATTACTTAATAAAACACACTTAAAAGAATTATTGCTCTATTAGACTAATGGACCCCTATGAGGGTTTTAAGACCCTTTTTTGTGCGCAGTAATTCAATAATCCAATCAAAAGCTGGAAAGCTCTACATTGGTATGAATTACAGGACCCATCCAGGATAGACACATTGTTTGCTGCATTTTCTGCCTCTTTGGGTTTTTATGAGCCATTTTACACTGGTGTAAAAAGCCTTTTTATTGGTACTTAGACAGATGAACAGAGTTTTAAATCTGTTTAATCATTGAAGAGTGTGGCACTCCAGATTGTGGCTCTCATTTTTTCTTTTTCAAAGGGAACTACTAACTAAAACAAGCTGAAAATCTGGAAGAATCATGTATGTTATTGTTTGTGTGGGCCGTCGCCTTTGTTGGACTTCACAAAGTCTTGGATTTGGTGAGAGCTGTGATTTAAGAAAACATCCTTAAAGAAATCATGTTAACACTTCCGCAAAGGAAAAATAACCCACCTGTTCTTACACAGCAAGCCTGTTTTGCAGTATCACATATTTTTGGGACTTGAAAGTATTAAAAAAGTATCGAAGGAGTATTTTACTTTATTGGCTGCAGAGTTGTGAGGTTTTTTATTTTTAAAGTTAGCATACTAGAATTTTTTTTTTTTACTTTACAGTATTTAGTGTTACATACAGCGGTGTCCATATTTTTTTTTCCAAAGAGGGAAAGATTTGTTGAGGTGAAAATATTTTTTTGTTTTTGATTTAAACTGAGATTCATTGAATTATACTGATAGTATAAAATGCAAATGAACAATAAAATTAAGTTTTATTTGCGTTTTCATGGTGAACATAGAAAACAAATACATTTTTACATGTCATTTTGTCAGTTATTCCCTCCATTCATTCCGAGTTAGCTTGTTTTTTATAGTATTTTTGTTTGTCTAGTTGTTCCTCAGACACAGTTGATTCATATTTCACAAAAAAAAAAAAAAAATGGATTTCCACTTGTCCCGGAAACAGTGTCCCTCAACTCTTCTTTTTTTTTTTTTATTTACAGTTGACATTTTAGCAAACATTGATTTTAGCAAACAGTTTAGCTAAGTGTGACATGTTAGAGTCACGGCAGGTCAGCCACAGGTTTAAAACGGCTTTAAACTAGCGCTGTGATCACGTTAATGCATCGATAGATCACAAAGAATTAACGTTTTAATATTTATTTTCCATTTAAAAGTTAAATGTTTTTGATCCACCTTTTCACATCTAATAGACACACATTCTTCCTAATCCAGCAATTGATCATCTGAGCTTTGGATCTGAACCACTCCTGGTACTTGAGTCTGCAGGTTCGTTTCTTATGGTTGTATGTGAGCATCTTTGTTCTCTTGAAGTAATACTGCAGACATAAAAGTCTTTAGAGTTTTGCTTATCTTACTGTTGATGTGTTTTGTACACACAAGTTACACTTCTAGGTTAACGCTTGATCATTTCAGACAATAAAAATGAAGGAAAAATGTTCTTTCTGCTCTGTTTTTGTTCAAAAGATGCACATTGTCATATAAAATGTACCTAGTAAGACTTTGTAATTAATCTGATTAACTTTTTTAATTGATTGATAGCACTAATTTAAAAAAAAACATTTTAAATGTGCAATTGCATATGTTAATAAGTACTCTGCAAATACTGTAAAAAAAAAAAAAAAACACACATTAATTTTTTTTTTTTCTAGTTTTGCAAAAAAATTGTTACATTTTTTAGCCCTACTAAAGACATAATTTAGCCTACCATAATCAAGAAATTCCACATACACTTCTTAGAAAACGCAAGCCGGACTTTGAGCACGCCTGGTTTAATACCCGCTAACATAAGTGACAGTTGCAAAGCAGGACATAAGATATTCTTATTTCATAATTTATATATATTTTTATGCTATCCTAAGCAGAGTAGCAGGCAGCATAGTGAGCAAAACATATGGCTGATATTAAGAGGGAATTCATTTTCCTCTAAAATGTAACTAAATATGTTTTTTTTTATTTTTATTGCAACTTTTTCACTCTTTTTATTAGCACAAATTTCCTAAAGAAGAGGAAAAATCAGTTATACTAAGCAGATGTATCTATTCTACAGCTTTTTAGTTCACCAAGCCTCCAGGCGCACAGAGCCTCAAGTGAGTGTCGAGCAAAGGTTTATAAAGCTCCTGCTGTTGTAAAGGTTCAGTGGAAAGATCTGCTGAAGGGGAAAAAAAAAAAGAAAAACAACATTGAGCTATTCCCCGTATTCTATATATCCCTGCACATCTTAAATTAGAGGAAACAATTCATATATGCACCTACATATGTCATAAAAACAGCATGTCGATAGCACTCACTTCTAAGTTGATTTGAGAACGCACAGCCCAACGCTGAGCGCTCGTGCACTTTCTCCAAACTCAACTGCAATTCTCCCACAAACAAACACGCAAAAGAAAAACACAGACAGCGTGCGGAGTGTTGGCCCTGCTATTCGCTCGCCTCATTAATTCTCTTTGCTGACTTCTCAAATAGATCCTAAATAGCATATTTGGGTATTAAACATTGTTTTTCTGAACTGAAGGGTTTACTGAAGGACTGTAGATGCAGAAAGTGGAGATGGTTATTATGTGAAGTGGGCTGAAGAATGCAACTCTTGTTTAGAAATGCACAAAAAAAAACGGCGCTCAAAGTAAAGCCATGTGTTCAGGAAATATTGCAAAATTCTTTGACAATGTGGGTTCCTGCTCTTTTCACTTGATGCATTCTTTTCCCGTCTCCGAGCTTCACTCTCCCATGTCTTTTAATCGTTCTTTCTGCCTCACCTCTGTCCTTCTAATTCCACTTTTTTTATTTTTGCTTTCTGTTCTCCCACGCAGCATTTCCCTCCCTTAAACATACTGATTATTAGAATATGGAGTAATAACTTTTTTTTTGCATTCATGTTAAAAAAACAAAAACAGTAGCCATACAAAAATGTCCTTTTAGCTGTTGTTGTCATTTTGATTTTAAAAGTTAAATCTCCTGTTTTGTCCACAATTTAAAAGAAATTCGACCAAATTTAATGTACACAAAAACTTTTAATATATTTTATAAATGCTTCTAAATGTATAAAAACATGTTTTTCTAAATCTCAACAAATTTACATTGATGAGTGGAAAATTATATTTTTATCCTCAATGTTTATAGCACAGTTTGTTCTTTTAAACAACATGAGAAACATCAAAACATAAAAGTGAGTCAATTAATTTTATTTTTGCGGATGTTTAAAATTAATTATTGATCTTTAGCAGATTAAAAAAAGATACTTCTCAAATAAATGAAATAAGAACATTTTAACCAAGGGGCATTTTAATTGAGTTATACTTCTCCAAATGATTGAAGAAAAACCCTTTTGTATGAAACATTGTTTTTAAAAATTAAATTAACCTTTTTCTGGCTTTAATACGTTTAAAACTATTTTTACACGTGTAAGACCCACTGATGAAACTCATGTTTTTGGTGTTTTTTTTACATGTTTTTAAAACAATTTTCTCATCATGAAAGATTTAAATTAAAAAAAAGCTAAAAATGATATTTTTAGGGATTTCTTTGTTAAAATTGTGTAACATTCAGATGCAAAAATGACAAAACGCTTGTAGGAATAATGTAGAAGATACAAGGAAGTGAGCTTAAAACTGCATATTCATAATTAAAAGACTTCTGGGAATGCTTTTAAATAAGATCAATTTAAAATATAGTAGGACTTTAAACTTCAAACTGTTGAAGTTGTGATTAAAAAATGTAGCACAGAGCTCTATGAGCACCATTTAGTGTCCAAATGTGAATCCTGTAACTTGCAAAAAATTGAATTAAACTTAAAAAAAATGTGATAATAGTAGCACAAAGGAAGTAGTTATCAAATCATGTTTGTCAGGTTTGATTCAGAATACGTTAAGAATAAAAAGACAATCAGATTACTGAACAATTCAATGTAAGATCCTGGTATTGTTGCTGTCCCACCTGCGCTGCGTTTAGAAAGTGTTATCTCATTTTCTGCTTGATTTCTCATCATAATCTTGTTTTCTTTCACGCATATGTAAACATAGACAGTATGCAGAAAAAGACAGTAGGGAAGATTAGTTGTTGGGGTGATGCACTCCAAATATTCAGGAAGAAAAATCTTATAAAACAGAAACTAGGCGCGTGAACAATAAGGCTTACGTTTTTTACAAAAGTACTGCAGGATGTGTGCAATTAAAAACTGTATTGGAGGTTTAGAACTCATAGCTCGGAACCAAAATAAAAGAAAAGATGACAAAGAAAATCAGCCTACTTTTAAGTTAGCTATTATAATTAGAAAAAAATAATCTTGTGATAAGTCTCTTAGCATTTTTTCTTTTTAGGTCAGCAGATAAAATAAGCTAAAGAAGGTAATACTATTGGGCTGTAGTCCATTGGGAAAGGGAATACATAAAATACACCTGTTTCACAAAGGAACACAAGCAAATCTGAAAAATAATTACCAAGATTTAGTATTGTGGTTTTTTTTGTTCCTAAAAAGGCTAAGAGACTTATGATTCTGTCAGTGATAGGCATGTTTTAAAATGTGCTTCTTTTAAATTTGTGACACAGTGAGAATGGCTAATAAAATAAAACGAGTCAAAAGAAAAAACACACACAGAGAGAATGGAAATCAGACTCCGTCAAGTCCCAATATGACACTTTTTTAAGTAAAAAAATAAACATTCCCAATAGTATTTTAATTTTGATTGATCTGAAGCCTCATTTTCCAAAATCTCCTCTGAGGAGGTGTGGCTTTTGGAGAGAGCTGAGTAGCCCCGCCCCTGACCACGCCTGTCTGATTATGATAGCGCTGTGTCTCGCTAGTGTGATATTTTTCTTTCATAAGAAAAATGTCACACATACATGTTAAAACTCAAAAAACAGGATTTTAGGGAATTAAAATTCCTCCAACATTCACCTGTCTGTAGATGGTTTGGTTATAATCATGAAATTCTTGTTCTTGAACTTGAAAGCGTTTCATCTCATTTGCTGTGAGGTCCGTACAGAACAATGTTGGAGTACGAGCAGAAAGCAGACGGAAGAGTGTGAGGAGATTGTACGATGCAACACTGTGGAGATGCATGAAAGAATGATAGAAACAGAAGAGCTCCAGCCCTGACATGTTTGAATACACTCCTCCTTTGTTTCGACAAGAGGTTCTCGTGTGTGCCGCCGCATAAATTCGAGGGGTTGGAAGCCCGGTTTCTTATCTGAACTTGCTTATGAGAGGTGCTTTCAGAGAAGATGAATTTGGCTGTGCCTGCCTGCCTGCCACCCCCACTGTGTCTGCTGCTTTTGCGACGCCTGTGTGGATATTAACTGGACAGGTGTCACTCAGTGACTGTGTGCCACTAAGAGCATGGACGGATCCATAACGGCCATCTTACCATCTGCTGACCAAACTCAATACACCTCAATTATTCATAACCCTGAAAGACAGACTGACATGGACTTGACAGGCAGAAATGACCACAGGAGGGCTAATGTAAACGGAGGCAAATGAAAAAGGGAAGAACAGAATGATTGAGCGCAGATGGCAAAAAAATAAATAAATAAAGGTATAATATTAATGGGAAAAAAAAATGATTCCTTTAAAATAAAAAATTTAAAACCAGTTTCTGACTTTAAATATTTTGTAAAAAATAAATAAAGTTGTAAATTAAAAAAAAAAGAATTTTATCTAAATAGGTCTCCCATTTATATGAATTTATATTCATATGAATGTATTTATATTCATGAAATGTCAAGATGTCAAATAAATTACTACATAATATTAAATCCAGATTAAGGTTTTTGATAAAAACATCTTAAATAAAAAGGTTCTATCTATTTCCTTCATGTCTTATATATTTTTTAGACCTAGTAGTTGTGGTTTTTCAGTCTTTTTCCAGACACGGAATCAAAGAGCGTAGGGAACACAAGAGGGAAAAGTAAATTGTCGGAAATGAGAAAAGAAAAAGGAAAAAAAAAAAAACAGAGAAAACTGAAAGTATGAAGGAAAAAGGCCCGACTGAATACAGATAATAAGGCAGAAAGAAATGGGACAAAAAACAGAGAATGAGTAGGTGGGAATTAGAACGAGGGATGGAGGTGAACTCTGAACCTTCAGGGCTCAACTGAAATGGAATGAGAGAAGAGAAATGACAAGGAGTCATGCTGACTGCACTGTTGAATCCAGGTGAGAGAAGGCTCAGAATGTTCCTTTTTTTTACTGTATATGCATGTCGAGCTGCAGATCGACAAGCAAAAATCCAAATGTATCGACGATGGACACAGGAGGTCATTCACCTATTTATAATCATTTCTTCTCTGATTCACCTTTAGCCGTGAAACCATGAAAGATGAAGTAACACATGCATACTTTCAAAGTCTCATTCCACTTCTCGGATTTCTGGTTACAATGTATAAAAACAGATGGCCCCGTGAGTGATTCCAGTTCAGGAATCCTCATGACCAACCACAAAACCACTAATGCTGCTTTTTTTCTTCACACGCAACGCCACAACTGGGCCCACCTCAGTTCACAACTCCTCGCGGTATTCTCGCTTTCAAAAAACACAGAAGCCTCGGACAGATCTGCCCAGAAAGCCTCAAAGATTGGATCCGCTCCCTTACCTTCTGGTTTCCATCAGTTTCTTTTTTATTGATAGGCTCCACTTTACGTCTATGAGTTTGTCAATCAAGAAGTCCAGTCGTTCATCCTTAGGATCCATTCTCGCCTTCTGCAAAAACAAAAAAAAGTTTTCAAGTTAGAAGCAGGAAATAATCAGTTAGGAAACTTCTGCAAACAGTATAAAAATCAAAGTGCAGAATTACAGTTTACACTGTAAAAAGTAGTGATGTAGGGAAAAATGATGTATCGTGATATCTGACTTGGTGATACCTGTAAAGATTTAAAATGGTGACAAGATGATATTTAATTCAATATTTGTGAGTGTCCATCAGCATATTACTTTAGTTTTTCACTTAACCTCCCCACCACTAGTTGGCAGCACAGCACACTTTGAGCAGCTGTACACTGAACCAGAACAACAAGATCTGGCGAGAACCAGCTGATGTAAAAAAGTATGACTTAGTTTTTTCTAAGAAAAACTCTTAAAAAAAAAAAAGGTGATAAATTGTTCTGGTACAGTCTAGGGAAGGGGTATCGTACGAGGGGCCAAAATCCAAAACAAACCTTCGGTCGTGGGATGAAGAGGATAAACATTTACTGAACACTCTAAAGCCATAACTTTTTAATATAATTATGAACTAAATTATGAATTAAATTTATTGCATTACCTGTGATAATGCTAGTGCTAAGATTCTGAAATTGATACCTAAAAACACTGAAGCTGATGAAGCTGATAGCCAGCTAAAATATTAGCTAAATACCAAATTAGCCTTTAAAAAAAACTACTTTATCTAAAAGGTTAACCAAAACAGCTAGCACATAGTTAAAAAATATAGCTGAACTTCAAGATATCCAAAAAACTGAAAAAGCTTAAATTAGGCAAAACAGCTAGCATGTAGCTGAAATGTTAGCTAAACTCTAAAACAGCCTAAAAGAGTTTTAAAAAAATGCCTAAATTAGACAAAAGAGCTAGCGTGTAGCTGAAATGTTAGCTAAAGTCCATAACAGGTTTAAAAAAAAAAAAAACTTAAAAAGAAAGGCCAAGATTAGCCAAAACATCTAGCATGTAGCAGAAAAAAAACGAGCTAAACTTCAAAACGGACTAAAAAAAAACCTGAAAAAAGCCTAAATTAGCCAAAACAGTCAGCATGTCGCTGAAATATTAGCTTAACTCCAAAACAGCCTAAAAAATGAGTAAAAGCCAAAATAATCAATTTTTTAAAAACTTTAAAACCAGAGCTTTTTAACATAATTATGAATAATAAAAAGGTAGAATCATTATTCAAGAATAAATCAACTTAAACCCTAAATAAATTTCAATGTTTTGCTCTCTATAAAAATATATTTTGTCAAAATTATACAAGTTAGAAATGAGTGCAAGATAACATCAGATAAATAAAATGTATAATAAATAAAATAAAGTGATCTGGAGGCCCCCGGGCCTTGGATTCATGTGGTCTCGGGATATATTGCGATATGTATCGTATCGTGAGACATGTAACGGGATATGTATTGTATCACCTGATTCTTGCAAAATACACACCCCGAGTAAAAAGTGAAACATTGGATCAATTAAAAAAAGCTTTGTAATTTGTTACATTTAAAAATAACAGTTTTGTCAAATTACATTTTAATTGAGTAAACCACCAACTCAGACTTTTAATTTGATGAAAACAAATATTTTTAAATGTAACACATTACAGAACTTTTCTAACTCTTCACTTTTTTCAGTGTACTCATTTATTCCTTTACTTCCCAAATCAAAGGATGTTTCCACAGTTGTGTTCATTCTTTAAATGATGTGGTAATAATAGAGTATACAGTGAAAACAAGTGAGAAAATTGGCTTATTTTTTACTTCTCAGCTTCTTTTCTGTTTCCTTTAGGAAATTAAACAACATATGGTTGCATCAATTATTGATTTTCTATCAAAAGAATCCCCTGCTCATATTTTACTTAAAAGAATTACTGTGGGACTGTGAAAAGTGAACATTTTTATGGAATAAATAAAAGAACAAAGAGATGTAATTTGTGGAAAAAAATGAAAAAAAGAAATAAGATATTCTTCCATTTTTTGGGAGAATTGTGAGGAAGAAGAGGCTGGAGGGAGAATGTGGGGGGGCTGTGCGCGGGGGAATGATTGCTTTCACAGTCTGCAATATACAGCTTTGCATCAGCCTGAAAAGTAAGCAGAAAAATATTTCTTCTTTACCTGCCAAAAAATTCACCTTCTTCGCTAATACTCTTTTGTATTCTTTTTTAAATAAAAAGCGAAGTGTTTTTCTTCCACCTTTTTCACATCTAGCAGACACGCATACCTCCTAATCCTGCGATTGAACGTCTGAGCTTCAGGTCTGAATCACACCTGGTGCTTGCGTGTAGTAAACTAATCCTACAACAAATACCCGGGTATTTTCTACAAGTTTGAACCGAAGCAGTCGCATGAACGGTCGCTTCCACACATATTTTAGCCTTTGATTAACTGTTGAAAGGAATCAGACACTTTCCATTATTACATAAATACATTTAGATATTTCACAACCTGTGACATAAACCGGCAATTCTACTTCGATTAATTAACTTCTTAGAGCTTTTTAGACACTTGTAAAAACTTTTTAGACCTTTAACTTAATGTTTATTTATAAATTCTACTCTTATTTCCCCTCATTACTTAAACACTTAAGTCATTATTCCGCCATGTTTCCCGTCGGCGCCACTGTTAGGAGCCATGAAGTAACAAACTATATTTAAAGTACCTTTTTTATTGCTTAAAATGTACTAGTAGATCAATATTGTTTTCCCATTCCCGAATACATTATAGTTTATACATATAAGCTCAGGCTATTGAGCACAAAGAATTACCGTATCTTCCAGAGTGTAAGTGTAAGTTCTCAGAGCAAAAAATGTCTAATCAAGAAGAAGAAAACCATACATGAGTAGCACTTTTAGGAGAGAAGTCTAACCTTTTTTTTTTAGAAGAAATTCGCCCACCCCAGCGTAGCTAAAAAAAAAACAAAAAAAGCAAATAAAAACATGGATACTAATCTTTTGATCTGTGTAAAAAAAAAAAAAAAACATATCCAAGTTTAAGAGGAAAACAATCAGATTCTCTTGCACAACACTTCTTCTACCACTGTCAATAGCAAGTACTTATACTCAGATGTAGCGCCCTCTTGTGGTTGTTAGAGGAAACAACCACTAAAAGACAACAATTTATGAGCTCATATGTGCCTAAAAAAATGTTTAAAAAAAACCCTAGAAATAAGTCACTCTCTAGTATAAGTTGCACCGCAGGATATACTTTGAAAAAGAAACTGCAACTTATACTCCAGAAAACATGATGTATTAATAATCAACAAATGAACGATAATTTTTTCTTCCCGATTCGTCGACTAAACGCGTCATTCGTAAACTGGATATAAAACACAAAACTTAACCATCATTAGATGTAAACTTGAAGTGTTTAAGCTAACTTATGCCAACTAAAAATAAAGACAATTAGGCCCTATAGTTTATTAAACTTTTAATGAATCGCGTATTTGTTCCTGGCATTAAAACATGACTTAAACCAAATGAGGTCAGCCATCTGAAACAAAGGAACTATTTTTTTAAATATAAAGTTTTGGTTTCACTAATTCAAATGTGCATTTAATAGAGCTGAGCGCTCACAACTGTATTTAACTTCACTACACTCTGATTCTACACAATTACAAACTGTACAATGATCTTACTTGTAGCCTGGAAAGCATTTCTACATGTCTTGCAGACAGACTTGATCTTTTTTGAGAGCGGATGTTCTCTTCAGCAGAGAAATATAAGAACATTTCTCACTGATCAAAACCAGGTAGGAGCTGCAAAGTCGTATTTCACCCTTTTGATATGAAGTAAATTCCTTTTTTTTTGCATGAATAAGAACAGGAATTTACAAATAAAACCCCATTTTTTTCTTTTCACTTTTGACAGAGGGCCATGTGACTTCCTTTCAAAATAAAAGACTTCCTGTTCCACATGGGATCGTCTGACACAATGGCATTTTCTCTTGTTATTTCTTAGGTCTACTAGGGTGGGCTGTCATCCTTTTCCCTACTAACCACTGCTGTTAACCTGGTATTGCTTCACAATTCAATAGAAATAGTATATAAAATACACACATGTATTTTCTTTCCTTTTCTGTAAAGCCAAAACACATTGTTGTGCCGCATAAAATATATGATACCCATTGACCAACTATGGAGAGCTAAAAGGTAGAGGTTGCAGGGATGCACAGAAATCATTTAGCTAATAAGTTTGCGCTAATGTTAGCTTAGCTTATCTAGACGATGATTCCTCCTTAGGGTTATCATCGTCTCAACGTTCCTCCTCTTCAGGTGCTCGTGCATCACCGTAGTGCTGCCATGGAGCAACAAGTTCTGCCTTGCAGATATTGCATTGGACGCTTTTGTCTTTGATTTATTGATTTTTTTTTCTGCCCACATTCAAGCTCTGTTAGCATGTTGTTATGGTACCCGAGTCTTCCTGTGACATCATTACTGGGCCGATTCAGCACTACTCCGCATGTGTGTCAAAGACAATGATAGTTGCGGCATCAGAAAGCGTGTATAGTTTTGAGATGAAAAAAAAAAATCGACTATTTTAATAGTCAACAGAGTCGTGACTAGTCATGGCAGTCCCATTGAGCACCAGTTAATTTGGAGCAGAGCCCCTTTTACACCCTCAAGCCTCAAAATGGGTCTCATTTCAGACCACATCACCACCTTTCACTCTTTTTCTAGTTTTTTTTGCACTTCTTTCCCTCCCAGTCCCCTGTGTAATCACATTCTATTTCCGTCATCATCTCTGTACCTCCTGCTGACAGTAAATTATTTAATCTCTTCCTCTTTACATTCTATCAGCCCCCTCTGTGAAAATCTCTCTGTGTTGCCCATCTCTGTCTACTTTTCGCTTCATTTCCTTTTTCTTTTTTTTTTTTTTTGTTCCAGCTGGCGCATCAAGGTACAGATCTATCAGTCTGAGCAACAAACCGCATAAAGTATTGTTTTTTTTTTTAATTGTTGCCCTTTTTTTCTCATTACACTCTACACTTCCGTATGTTTGCAGAGGTCGTCTAACTTAAACATAACAAACAGCTTGGACTTTTTACAGGCTGACCCGAGGTGAAGTTGCTGCTGGGTAATGAAATGCCCTGCTGGAACAGTGTCAGCCGCATGCTTTCTATAGATACCTGAGTGGGCGTTGTCATGTTCACAGTGAGATTCAAGTTTTTAAGAATGCAGAACCCCTTTTTTCTAGTATACTACATTGTTTTTGTTTTTCTGCCATCTCTTTAACCAAGACAACAAATGAACAGATTCTCTGAAAGACTGGATAAGCTTTAGGACTCATTTTTATAAATATTATTTTGAATGCTATGAATTGTTTTTTGTTTTCTGAAATGTTTTATTTTTCATTTTTACGGAAATCCAAAAGTTCTAAATATTTTGGGACATAACTGATTGAATGATGACGCTTTTCCATGATGTCAACCACAAGTTTGTCTATTAATATTTCTTGCTGTATTTTTTTTTCTTAAAATTATCATTTTTATTTGATTTTTTTTTTAAATAATGAAATGTTGTTTTTTTCATTATTTGTTTATCTTTTTATTTGTCATAATTTTTCTAATGTTTTTGCCTTTAGTGATTTTTTGGTGTGATTTGCACTTCAGGGCCACCGAACACGAGAAAGCTAAGATTAAAATTTAATAGTACTAAATTATGTAAATATTGCAGCTTTTCTTCTATTTTTCAAATAGTGAATTTTAAATATGTATTTGATTCAATAAATTGACTGACAGGCGCTTCTGCCCGTGTCTCCGCATCATCACTTATTTTTGAGTTTAGCTAATGCTTAGGTCAGCTACACGCTAGCTGTTTTGGCTAATTAAGTTTTTTTCAGTTTTTTAGGCTAATTTGGAGTTTGGATAATATTTTAGCAACATGCTAGCTGTTATGGCTAAATTAGTAATTCCACCAGTTTTTTTTAGGCTTATTTTGCACATCATTAAAATTTTAGTTTGCAATCAGCTTCAGTGTTTTCTGCTATTAGCTTCAGTGTTTTCTGCTATTAGCTTCAGTGTTTTCAGCTATTAGCTTCAGTGTTTTTAGCTATTAGCTTCAGTGTTTTCTGCTATTAGCTTCAGTGTTTTCTGCTATTAGCTTCAGTGTTTTCAGCTATTAGCTTCAGTGTTTTCAGCTATTAGCTTCAGTGTTTTTAGCTATTAGCTTCAGTGTTTTCAGCTATTAGCTTCAGTGTTTTCAGCTATTAGCTTCAGTGTTTTCAGCTATTAGCTTCAGTGTTTTCAGCAATTAGCTTCAATGATTTCAGGTATCAATTTCAGCATCTTCAACTATCAGCACCAGCATCTTCCTCAGCCACATTCAGTTTACAGAATTCACACTAGTATTATTGTAGGTTATGCTAAATATCTAGTTTTTACCTGATATAATATACAGAATAAAAAAATATTTGTCAAAAAAAAGAACCAAATATGACAACACATGATAAATGAGAAGTTTAATTTAATCTTAAACTGTGGAATATAACAAATGGAAAATAAAAACATAGGAAGATTCTAAAAAAATACAGAAAAATCAAGAATTTTAACAAACAAAAAAAAAAATTGATGCTGGAGACTTGGCCTTTGTTCCACCCATTCCTGGGACATCTCAGATTTTACCCATGTAAATCCTTTTGCCTGGGTGAAAATCACCCATCGATGGTGCTCTTACAACTCTTTGGCTCCCACATAAATCTTTGAAAGATTTTTCTGCTAATGAAGTACCTTGCAGTTTTAATTAAAAACCATTACAGGAAACCATGTTTTTCTTACTAAACTTCTTGTCTATATACTCTATATCCCGGGTGACTTTTGCAGATGCAGCTGGAATCTCATTGAACATGCAAGGGTTAAAAGGGATTATAAAACATGGATGACCTGAGAGTATGTGGAAAGCTCCCTTTAATGGTGCAGTGTGAGTCCACATTAAGTGTCAAAAAAAAAAAAGGGAGAAGAAATGCTGACATGTGGATAAACAAAATGACAGGAATGTGTTTTTGTTGGCAGCGTGACACTTTAATTAACATGTTTCCGTCCCTGGTTTGACCCAAACTAAAATAAACCCTTGCATAATGTCCAACTTCTTCAAGACAAAGTCGGCAGTTTGTGCCGGTCAGAATACGGGTGTGGTGAAGGCGGCGGCGATTAATGAAGCTCTCCGCTGCGTCCAGTCGGTTAGGCAGAACAGAACTCCGGCTGAGACAAACCCTGTGACTATAATTATAGAGTGGCTTTGGTCTGGCAGGACCTGGAGTGTTTCAGACATCACCATTTCCTCCCCATCCATCACATTCAGCCAGGCGGAACTATGCCTCAGATGCCCCACAAAATAATCATTCCCATGCAACAACCCTGACAGCAGCATTCATTCAATAACACAGCTGATCAGAAATGATAATAGCAATCATGCTGCTGCATATTTTAGAGGCTGCGCTCCGCTTGTGTGTGTCAGCGCGTGTGTGATTTTAGCAGAGAGTAAGAGCAAATGTTTATGAGGGAAAATGAGTGAATGGAGCAGCGGCAGCTATTGTACCAAAAAGCAAACGAGATGTTGATTGGAATGACATGTCCATCGGCTTCAAGGAACGAACCCGAAGGTTGAAATGCAAATATCCTCATTAACTCAGAGGGATTTCAAACAGCCTTTAGAATGGAGAGAGGGAAAAAAAAAGCTATCAGACTTGTGATTACTGTCAGCACAGAGCTTTGCTAAAATGAGAAGAGCGTCTTTCAGCGGCGGCATAAAGAGTCAAACCCCTATCTCGGCTTTTCATGTCCACCTATAATCCACTGTCCTTCCGAGTCCTTGGCCTTTGTGAGTCTGCCAGCTGCGCATGTGCAGCTTCTCTTTCATCCAAAGAGAGGTCTTCAAATGTGAATGTATTCATCCCTAATTAGTTAAAAAATTAATTCTGTGAAGGTACTCTGTATACTCTCTCAGCCGGGCTGCGATGTGGTTGTCATGAATAACTAATAGACTCATTACTGAGATGTCCATCCCCGGCGTGGAACATGAAGCAACATTGGATTTAACTCCGCCCACATGTTTAGTGATAGATAGAGAAAAAAAACGTTCGAAGGACGGAATACACTTTTTTATTTAACTTTTTTTTTTTTTAAAAAGAATGAACGGGAACACGATATTATTTGTTCTTTTTGTTGTTATTTATGCACCCCTTGCCCTCGTCACATTTGGTTCAGCGGATGATCAAACTGCTGCTTTTCAAGGCCACTCAAGCATCGGTTGCCAGATCCTCATCTGCTATTTCCAGTGGCATTTCGTAGACCTTTTAGACTGAGGATCTCATAATAGGAAACTGCTCTGACCTGTTCATCCTCCATCTGTGTTCAGTTTGCCTGCCCATGTAGCTGAATTAAGTGGTGCTGATAGATTTGAAAAGCAGTCGGGGAGCAAGACTCCCGAAGAATCAGGGAGCAGAGGGAGGTCAAAGATCGGCCGAGTAGATGGTGCCTAGTTTGGGTCTGTCTTTTGTTTGAATTAGCTGAGGCTGAATGATGAGCTTCAAGTTGTCAAAGCCTGTCTGTGCGTTTGTGTAGCTCAGACACTTCCAGGCGGACCCCTATGTGCGACCCCTAAGGTTAGGTCGTTTTTATTATTGAATAGTTTAAAAAATTAGAAGCTGATTTAAAACATTTGTACATAAACAGACAAATAACTGGTCTAGTTTGATAAATGGAAAAGATATTATGTTATTCAGAGTATCAAGCATAACACTTTTAAAATAATTTGTTGAAAGCGTTTTTTTTGTTGCTACTGATGCATGATTTGCACAGTTTATTAATATTTCTGAAACAGTTGACATTAATATATCACAGATATAATTTGCAACAGGGGCGGAGCTTGATCATTTCATATAAGGGTCGAGAGGGGGGAAGAAGACTTTGGAAATGAGAGCAGTAAAGTGGAAGGTTGTTGAAAACAAAATGATTAAAAATGTGTATTTCTAAAATAATTGTAATTATTGTTTTATTTTTGCAATACTTAAAGTCCCAAGCCATATTTTTTTTCTTTAATAAAATCATTCTCAGTAGTCTTTTAAAAATGATTGTGCAGATTTTAGCCAAAATCAGAAAGCCTTTGTCGTTTTTAAGACATATTTTATGCTCTATGGCTCATTAGATACACAATTCTGGCTTGTGGGCGGGACTGTTGGTTTGAAACAACCCCGCCTCCTTCCCTTCCCCATCACTGGGAGTTCTGTCTGCGTTCTCTTAGCCCCAAGCTAGCATTCGCGGTGCAAAAGTATTGGCGAGCTATATTGGATCCATCCAGTTGGACATTTTTGAGCAAAATGACACAATAAGCAAAGTTGTAAGAGAGACGCTGGCACGCCCAATAGTGGCCCCAGGTTTCTCGTTTATGATCCAATGTGATTTAAATTAAGAAAAACACAGAAACGCAGTTCTAATTGTAAATGATTTTATATAGGTCCTGTATTGTGAAATAGAACCTACACTGTAAAAAGTGAAATATTGGATCAATTAACATCAATTCTGTAATTTGTTATTTTTTAAATATTTAGTTTTCATTAAAATAAAAATTTGAGTTGGTGGTTTGCTAAACTTAAAAATATAATTTGAAAAAAATAATGTTTTTAATTGGGACAAATTACAGAGGTTTAGTCAATTGATCCAATGTTTTCCTTTATGCTGTGTACAAGAACATGTTAAAAACACATAAAGATGATTTTTTTGGCGTGGGTTTTAAAGAATCTTGATAATTTCTTAACCTTTCTCAATATTTAGAATAATGTTGACTCAATAGTTGGGGTACTTTATCCTGACAATGCCTCATGTAGCTCCACCCCTGATTTGCAATATCTTTTTTTTTTTTTTACCCGTTTATCTTGTTTTGATACTGGAGACACATAAATTAAAATGATAATCCCACTTCTGGATTTTTAATATTAATTGAAAATGTTATCATGCTAGTTAACTAGCAAGATTAAGGATGTTTTAATGAAATATGAATTTAGGTATAGTTCTGTTCTGGTATTTAAGGCAGATTAAGGGTGATTTTTTTTTTTCCAGCTGTCTCTTCCAGGTTGGATTGGTGATTGGGTCACTCAGTGTGTCCTGCTTAGTGTTGGAAGCTGCAGTTCTAAAGAACCAGACCCTAACCTTCTGGGTCGTTCTGTTTTTTTTTAGTGTTTGAGGGTAACGACAAGAGATCATTGGGATGAATGGTCTGTGTAAAGCGCAGTGTGGCTTGACTGCAGTGTGCTGATGCTGTGGGAAAAGCAACTCCAGCCTCAATGTATCAGCTGGATTTTTTTTTCTTTTCCCCCCAATTTTCATCACTCTGTCTCATTTCTCTCTTTTCTTATCCTCCTTCTCTGGCTCAGCTATCTGTGACTGGTCATTAACACAACATTAAGTGTTCTGCAAATCCATGGCTCCTCCGACTCCCCCTTACTGCCCATAAAAGAGTGCAGCTACACACAATGGCTGCCTTTGACAATCAGGGGCAGAGAAAACTGTCTCCTACACATCTGGTAAAAGCAGAGCTATTAGAGTGGAGCCAGTTCTTCTGGCTGTTCAGTTAGAATGACACCAATGATAAGACACAAGGAAGCACAACTGTGTGAAATTCTTCTATGGTATTTGGGATGTGATAACACGTCTCCTTTGACCCTTTTAGTATGAGCTGTTCATAAAAAAAAAAAAAAAAGCCGAGGATGACAAACGAGGGCCAATTTTATTAACTGTAAACAACTAACAGAGTACATACTTCACATGAATACAGATCTGTAAAGACTTCAGCAATTCGTTTGTTGGGGTTTTCGAAGCATTGCATTCATTTCAATAGTGGCTTGAATTATGAACGCGCCAATCAGTCCAGCACAGCGGAGGCAACAAACACGCTAAATAAACACATCGCATTGGTATCCCTACAAAATGACATTAGCTTTACATGTGCAATAAAGTGATTCTTATATTTACACAAGATTTGCAAGCAATAATCTACGTTCACTGAGATTGGCTCTACTTTGCCACATTAACCCTTTGGAGCCGACGGACCCCCTTAAAGTTATTTTTAGCTTGTGTTTTCATCCAAAAACATGTAAATTAGTTTGCTGACAAGATTTATTCGTTTTGTTTTTTTGTTAAAATACATCTAAAATTTTCCTTTTATGTTGTACAAACGGTTTGTTTAACATTTTTGAGGTGTCCACAGCAAAATTAATCACTTTTCCAGACGGAACTTTCTGTTTGTGCATGGTTTTTATGTCTGGTGTGTGAATACAACATTGAAAAGTGACAAAATAAAGCTAGGTGAAGTTTTGTTAATTAAAATGATAACAATAAAGGAATGGAGAAGTCTGTCAAATTGAAAATACAGGGGTAATTTCAAAACTAGCCAAAATGTGAGTTTTAGGCACTAGGTTCCAGGGGGTTATAAGGTAATTGCCCTGTACCAATTTAAATGTGATCAATTTCTCTGTCAAATTCTGCTTGTTTAATTTGAAATGACACAGCACATTTGGCCAAAGAATAACATTAGCTTTAGTTTGAAATACCAGCCAGGAAATGGGAAAGCAACCCTGATTTCTCATGGTGCATTCAGTTTTTTTTTTTTGGGGGGGGTTTGTCAACCTTCAGTAAAATTTCCCTTTGATCACTTTTAAACTATTTAAAAAAAAAACAACTTCCAATTGGTATTTTTAATTATAACTAAATAGTATTACCTGCGACGATGCGAGTGTGAAGCTGAATGTGGCCGCTGAAGATGCTTAAATTGATAGCTAAAAACGCTGAAGCTTATAGCTGAAAAAGTGAAAGCTAAGAGCTTGCTAAGATATTAGCTAAATACGAAATTAGCTTACAAGACTGTGAAAATGTTTACTTTAGCCAAAACAGCTAGCATGTAGCTAAAACTCTTTTGATCTTTCTTTTTTGCTAACTTTGCTAACACCTTTTCAGTGGTATTTTTTTGTATCATAGTTATGCAATTTTTAGCCAAAATCAAAACAAGTTGTATTGTTTTCTAAGACTTTGTTTTTGCAGAATTGCAGCAGTTTATCTGAAGTGTGCCTTTCGGTTGTGAGCAGGTTTGCTGGTTCTGAGTGAGGCCACCCCTACTGTCCATCATTCATCTGTTTACACGATCTCTTGAGAGCTTACTGCCCTTCTCTTACATTAGTCGTGCAAAAAAAAGTTGGTGAAGAATATTTGAAATGCAATTTTAAGCATCATAATTTTTATATATATCTTCCAACATGAGAAAATCCCACAATAACATGTTAGAAAACACCAAAGATTACATTTTCATGAGTTTTTCTTTAAAATTAAGAAATTATAAGAAGTCAACTCTTCTAGAAAAATATTGTTTGACAATTTTGTGTGGACTTGTACAAATCTTTTTATAATAAGTCAGTTTTTAATCCATAAATTCCTCTGATTTGCTGTCAGTCATAATGGCAGCTATCACCTAATATTGCAGATAAAAGTTTCACATAACTTAGAGAAAAGTAAATATTTTTTTCACATAAACAATTTTTGAATTGAACTGATGATAAATATAAAAATTGGAGTAACTCCCTGCTTTTTATAATGTTTACCCCATCCTAAAAAATAAACGAATATACCGCTGCATAGTTGTACGAAATTACATATACAAGATACACATAAATTAATGTGTTTGTACAAATTATTAAAGGTAAAATGGACACAGGGAAATGAAAATTCCATTAGTTTTAAAGGTGAAGAGGCCTTTTTTGAGGTTTGAGGGATTTTGTTTAAATGATGTAAAAGCTCTGCTTTAAAAAAAAAAAAAAAAAAAAAAAACTGCAAAAAGGTAAAAGTGCTAGGCAGAGTATGTGTGGGACAAGAAGATGCTTTTCAGCGCAGGGATGTTCTTGTTTTTATATGCATGTGCGGCAGGACTTTAAATGGTGGGGAAAACGATACGAATGCTTTAAAACACGGAGCGGCGTCAATACTCAAAGGGAGCAAGTGTCTTCGAACTGACACAAGCACAAACTTGGCACGTAGCCTCAAGCTCTCAGCAGCAAAATGAGCTACCAAATCAATATGTCGTCAGTAAACTATCAAATTAGAAATACTGCCTTTATCCAAGCACAGGCGTAAGCAGCATATTAATGAAAAGCGCCAAAAGGATAACAGGATAATAGGAAATTGTTCTATGGTCGGATTTTTGTTCGGCTAAAAAAAAACGTTTGTCTTTGACACAATGGTGACATAGCATAAGGAGAAAAAAATATTCAATTATTGTGAGCCAATGAATTTCTAGACTGATTCTGGATGGGCATTATCGGAGACGCCTCGGGCCCTTCTCTGGTGTGAAAGATGGTGGTCATTTGGCAAGACGAGATGCAGTGAGGACCCCCTCCTAGACCCAGAGCAGGCGGGTGCAGAGGAGCCAAGGGCTGGCTGTATTAATGAACAGGCGGTGCTGAAAGGGACAGGTTCCTGTAATGCTGATGAATGGTCATTACAGAACAGAGACGGGAGGAGAAAACGGAAAGGGAAGAGAGAGAGGAAAGGGGGCGCAGACTTGAGAGAAGTGGGCACAGAGGGAGCAGCAGTGAAAAAAGGCTTTAATTTGCACCTCAGATTTCTGTAAACTCATTTATCATGTCAACGGTTTGGCAGTTCATCATGTGTCTTCCTGCTCCTCCCCATTATATGCACTCCAGTCCCGAGCGTTCTTGTTTTTCTTTGCAGCCTTTTTACCCCAGATATCCTCCACGCTGACATTTTATGGTTCACAATTGTCACGTATCTCTTCACAACGCTTTATGGAGTCCAACAAGACTTCTGAATCTTCTTTGGATACCTTTCCCTTCCCATTAGGCTTTATCGAGCAACTGGGGCTTTAGAGGCCGCTGAAAGGACGATGTATTAGGCTGTGTTCACACAAGAAACATGAACTGACTGGAGGCCTTCTAAGTCCACTATAGACCTCATTATCTTTTAGCCTACAGCTGTTTGGATCATTGACGTTGGAGAATTTATTGAAATGACTCTTTATCAAGCTTTTGTTTCAAATACAAGCGTGAAAATACTGTTTTTTTTATCCAGATAGTAAAAGCAACTGACATTGAACATCTTTTACATAACCAACCTTTGTACAGTAGAGTGGTTTATCTGGAGGTCTCATTCTCAATGTCAGCTTTTAAACTCCTTTTTGCAGCAGCTTTTTCTCCAAGCTCTGAGCAATCCAAGCCAAATGTTAATGGCACATTTTCATAATGATTTGGTGCACTGAGTTAATTCCCCAAGGGCCTCCCGATGCTCATCCACCATGCTTTCCGGGTCACACCTGCAAGAAATGACTTGTTGTGCGTTTCGGTTCAGTCTGCACACAAATGCCTTTCCATCAGACTGGCTCTTGGATGCCGTGCAGTCTGCGTCTGTTTAATTATAGTTTACTAAGGCATAATCTAGAATTTGTTGCACACCATATTTTCTAATGCATCAACTGCATCATTGCCCAGCAACACTTAACATGGACGGCAAGTAGCAGTGCACCCACAGTAATTACTCAGTTTGTGCTTAAACAGTGGAAGTGTACATGCTACAGCCATGAGCATATTTATAGAACACGACCATGAATTTGTGTGTTTTTTCTGTTGTATTTGTTTAAATAAAAATAATTTTTGTGTCTTCAAGGGAGGAGTAAGCTCTATTTCTACGTAGACATTGTGCATGTATATATATATGTATGTATATATATATATCCTTGTTCACACTGGACTATTGCCACCCGTTACCAGCGCATGTCCTCACAATTAAGAGGCTTGGTGTGAAATGTCAAAGCATTTCACACCATCTTTCACAGCTCTATTCTGATATATGAGAGACTTGGTGTCGTACAACAATGGCCGGCCACAAACCGCAATTAATAATTTTTCCTTTGTGATCACTTTTCTCTTGGTTGGCAGCTCTGCGTATTGGAAAAGACACTACCTTTATACCACTACCAAAGCCAAGTCCCTAAATGGTCAACTGATTTAAATTTGAACGCACGTTCATTGGCCGTTCCTTGTGAAATTTTGCGTATTGTTGCGTGAATTCGAAAGTTTTGAACGCGGAAGTCTAAAATGGGCATTTACTTGCCTAGACTCTTCATAGGAAGTGGTTGTTTGAACGCACGTTTCTGAGACTGGAGAGAATGAAGCAAAAAAAAAAAAAAAACTCATTAGACATATATAGGCATATTTTGTAGGTTCAAGATTACAGTAGTCTCCCCTTATTTGAAGAGGTTAGGGACCAGAAGTATCCGCGAATATGCCAGATCCGCGATTATGGAGAACCTGCCACTCCAGCGGCTGAAGGATGTCTGTTACCTGTTATTGATCCTTACTCCCTTACTCATCAAAAACACTTCTGATCATACTTTATAAACCTTTTTGAAGAACATTGAAGTATCGCTCAACATAAACTTTTTTTTTTTTTTATTCAGAACAGAAGACTGTACAGCAACAACAGTGAGGGTACTTTATATCGTAGTTGATACAAAGTAGTCTTTCTTCAAATAATAAATACCTGTTTTATCCTCCACAATTATCTTCATCAGTATTTCAGATTTTTTTTTGACGGCTTCTTAGTCAGCTGATGTCATTTCTCCATGCAGAGACATGAAGAGAGGAGTGAGTGCTCCTCTCGCGGAAGGGTGGGGAGCGCGGATGACGCTCGGGTGGGGGCTCTGCTGTGCAGAGATTCACCTCAGCCGCGCAGCACCGTAAAATCTGGAGTTGTTAGAGTTTTTGTGACAAACCGGAAGAGTCACGTGACTGGAAAAAAAAAAAAAAAACCTCAAACATAGAAATGCAAATAAGCAGGGGAACACTGTATTAGGAATACAGATTTACGTACAAAGTTTCTATGGCTCAGTCAGTGTTAAATCGGTCTACCAAAAAAATGCCAATTGTCAGAACTGAATGCTAACCATTTGTTCCTCTGTCTTTTTTCTCTCTGTCTATTTGTCTGTAGTGGGAGGAAGTGAGTGGCTACGATGAAAACCTCAACACCATTAGGACCTACCAGGTGTGCAATGTCTTCGAACCCAGCCAAAACAACTGGCTCCTCACTACATTTATTGACCGCAAAGGAGCACAGCGTATTTACGTGGAGATCCGATTCACTGTGCGAGACTGCAGCTCCATCCCAAATGTCCCTGGTTCCTGCAAGGAGACGTTCAATCTGTATTACTACGAAACGGACGCCGTCATCGCCACCAAAGGCACCGCCTTCTGGATGGAGGCGCCATACCTGAAGGTCGACACTATCGCTGCTGATGAAAGCTTCTCACAAGTGGACTTTGGTGGACGCTTAATGAAGGTCAACACAGAAGTAAGAAGCTTTGGTCCACTGTCCAAGAATGGGTTCTACCTTGCTTTTCAAGACTATGGAGCTTGCATGTCTCTTCTGTCCGTAAGGGTGTTTTATAAAAAATGCCCCAGCGTGGTCCAAAACTTTGCAGTCTTTCCAGAGACCATGACAGGGGCGGAGAGTACCTCACTTGTCATTGCAAGAGGAATTTGCATCCCCAACTCAGAGGAAGTGGACGTCCCTATAAAACTCTACTGCAATGGAGATGGAGAGTGGATGGTTCCTATTGGCAGCTGCACGTGTAAAGCTGGATTTGAACCGGACAATGGCAACGTTTGCAGAGGTAAGACATTTGTCAGAATTATGTGTGAGTACAGTAAAAATCATTTAAGAAGATTTTTATTTTTTCATTAATTTTTAAACAAATCAACTCCCCTTCAGTTCCTGAAATAAACTGTTCTATTTTAAGTCTGCATAAAACAAGATATCTGCTTACCTGAGATCAAAGATTTCCCCTACTACTGAAGACACTGAACAGATTATGTTTCAGGCATTTGGCTGAGCATGATGTGCTGTGCTTTTTCCTTGATAACATCTGCTTGAAGAGGAACATTACCATTGAATTGTGGAGAATGCACACTTATTGTACAACCTACTTCACAGATGGTAGGATGTTTGATTCCGCCTGAGCTTAATGTGTGAAAGTAATACATTACTCCTATCTAAAATGAAGGTTAACAAGGTTTTTGGTGTTGTGCTTGGTGCTTTGTGTGCGTCCTTTAATGTACCTCTAGGCTTGACACCTTATTATTTTGACACATGCAAGTGCAAACACACAAAGTAAATATTTTCCTAAGGTGTTTGTTGAAATTAGAGCGGTTTGAGGCTCCCAGCTTGGTGCCGCATCGGCTGGCTTGCCTCGGGAGGTTGGTTAGAGAGTGTGTGGAGCTCAGATAAGATTGATTGACTGCTTTAGCCCTGATCAATAAACAGATATAAGACTGCTACAAATCTACAAAGCACAGTTTGTCTAGTGTATCTTTTCTGCTTCTTTTGGTGTATAGATGCACTTATACACAGATACACTGCTCCAAAATGAGACACAACGGTTTTCAAAGTAAGATTAGGTGTTAAACGAATTTCATTGGTTATGGTTAGTTGTATGTGTGGATTGTTCTCTATGATCCTCCTATACAGTGTTATATATATATATATATATATATATATATATATATATATATATATAATCACCCGCAGGGGGTGAGATGGGCGTTTTTTTATTTAAATATATACTTCTCACAAAAATTAATGGAACACTTTTTTTATTGGGTCTGGCATGAATTGAATTAAACCTGTCTGATCATTTTCTTGTTGGTTAATCAGCTGAGGGCCTCGTTAATCAATTTCAGCTGTATTGGTGTTGATGGAATTAACAACAGGTGCACTTCAGTGGCAACAATTAGAAAACCCTCCAAACAGGACTGCTGTTACATGTGGAGGTCATTTCAAGTTTCTCCCTCTTGATCTTTTTTGGCTGGTTTTCCACTCGTGCTGATTTTGACTTGTGTAATTCTCTCTACTGGCAGAATGAGACGATTCCTTAACGCTACAGAAGTTGTACAGGTTGTCTAACTTCTCCAGGATGACACATCCACACGTGCTGCAGCAAGAAGGTTTAATGTGTCTCCCAGCACAATCTCCAGAACATGGAGCAGATTTCAGGAGACTGCTGGTTATTCTGGGAGATCTGGACAGGGCCGTAGAAGGTCCTCAACCCCTCAGCAGGACCCATACCTGCTCCTTTGTGCGAGGAGGAACAGGCTGAGCACTGCTCGTGCCCTACAGAATGACCTCCAGAGGGCCACTGATGTGAATGTCTCTACCCAAACAATCAGGAACAGACTTCATGAAGATGGCCTGAGGTCCCACGTCCTGTAGTGGGCCCTGTGCTCACTGCACAGCACCGTGGAACTCCACTGGCATTTGCTCTAAACACCAGAACTGGCAAGTCCGCCACTGGCGCCCTATACTTTTCACAGACGAGAGCAGGTTCACCCTGAGCACCTGTGATAGACGTGAAAGAGTCTGGAGAAGACAAGGAGAACGTTCTGCTGCCTGCAACGTGGTTCAACATGACAGGTTTGGTGGTGGGTCAGTGATGGTCTGGGGAGGCATATCCATGGAGGGACGCACAGACCTCTACTGCCTAGGAAATGGTGCTCTGACTGCCATAAGGTATCCAGATGAAATCCTTCAACCCATTGTCAGACCCTACGCTGGTGCAGTAGGTCCTGGTTTCCTAATAATGCACGACAATGTCCGGCCTCACGTGGCAAGAGTATGCAGGCAGTACATGGGACATTTCGGTCCATTAGGTGCCGCCAGGTTGCTCCTCAGACTGTACAACAGCTCAGGGATGCTCTCACACAGATCTGGGAGGAAATGCCATAAGACACCATTCGTCATCTCATTAGGAGCATGGTGCGACGTTGTCAAGAATGCAAACAAGCTCGTGGGGGTCACACAAGATACTGAAAAGCATTTTGAGTTGCAGAAATTAAGTTTTGGAGAAAATGGACTAGCCTGCCACATCTTCATTTCACTCTGATTTAATGGTGTTTACACAATTGAGCCTCTGTAGGCTGAAAACTTATTTCCATTAAAAGACTTGGCATCCTTTTGTTCCTAAGACACCGCCCTGTCGTTATTTGTATAGATATCCAACTTCATATTGAGATCTGATGTATCTAATGTGTTTCTTTAAAGTGCTCCTTTAATTTTTGTGAGCAGTATATATATATAAAATATATATTGATATGGTAATTGACATATACTGTACTTGTATAGCACTGTCTACCTTCCTTCGAGGGCCCAAAGTGCTTCGCAGTCACAGACCCATTCACCCATTCATCCACTGATGGTGGCTCCGCTGCCAAACACTGGCGCAAAACTCCCACCAGAGGCAATTTAGCGTTCAGTATCTTGCCCTAGGACACTTCAACACATGGGCGGGGGGAAGGAATCGAACCCACTATCTTCCAATCCTGAGACGACTGCCCTACCACTGCACCACGGCCACCCTGAATCCAATTTAAAAAAAAAAAAAAAAAAAACATTTCTAACCTTTATAAATGTTTTTTTTTTTCTTGTTAGATCCACTGTTATGTGGCAAAAAAATGAAAAAACTTGGTTTTCTGAGCAGATATCTAATCCTAGTTTTCTTTATGATGTTATCTGTGCCCTTTAGGAAGAAAATTCAGGGCAACAACCAAATAATAGGCGTCTTTCTCACCTGCAAACATATAATTGGAGTGTTGATCACATGTCTAACACATAGCAGTGTTGCATTATGGTCTCTGAGAATGTAGACATTTTTTTGTAGAAGCCATAAACAAAAGACAACCACTTCTGGGGAGTTTTCATCTTCAGTTCTGGATGTTTTGGAATTTCCCTCCGTGTTAAATTGGTTGGTGATTGATAAAAACAATTTTAGGGTGAGATGGAGGAGAAATAGAAACAGATAAAAACCCTAATATACTTGTGGTATTGGTGATTTTTTTCTTATCATAACTTGATGGGGAAAACATCGAGGGGAAGGAAAATGATGTTGGAGTGAAAAATATTTAGACATAAAATGTTTTATTAATGAAAGTCAAAGATCTTTTTTCAAGTTGTGAGGGTAAAAATGTTGAACTGCTTTCATTTAGACTTCTGAATATTGATTAAACATGAGTCTGTTTTTTTCCAACAAATTTAGTGAAATCAACGTCATTAAAAAAGTAAGTGCTCAGAATAGAAGTGACAATAAAGTGAGATGTTAAATCTGTTATGTATTATAATAAATTAGGTTGAATAATATTGTCAATTATTTAAAGTAGATTTTTCTTGATTTAAACTTTCACTCAACAAGCTTCATGCTGGTATTTTTTTTTTTTGTCATTTCATGTTTTTCCATTTCCCGACATCTCCCATAGTAACTGTAGAACACGCTGTTCCAAAAGCAGCTGATTGTTCAATTTCTACCTCTCACAACCAGCTCGAGTTCCTTTATGTTTGTGTGGAACCTGCTCCCTCCTCCACCCCCACTGAGGGACTCCTCCAATACCAGCGTTCACAACCGTTCATTCCTTTATTTTTCATGCAGTCTCTCTTCATGAACTTGTAATCCATTATTAAAACAGGGAAATCCAACCCAAAAGTGCGGGTGGAACCTCAGGACCAAGGGCAACCTATAAATTGGGAGTAGTAGCGAAATAACGGCCTCAGCGTTGGGGCTGAAGTAATTGCCCATTATATCTGAAGTTACAGGAAAAGGAACAAAAAGGAAAATGGGAACATGTAGCTTCAAGCTGAAAGAATTTCTTCAGTCTGAGGCAACATAAAAGAAAGTTTTCTTTTTTTTTGTTAGAAAATTGAAATCTCGTTCATAAACTGAAAAATCAACATAAAGAGTGGTATTTTGTTCTGACGATTTATGAGAAGGCCTGGGGATCGGTTATCATGTTGCATAATTAAAATACCTATTACTTAATACATTAGGCTGTCAAATTGTTCATCGACCACATTTATGAGTAGATGCTTACTTGGCATAAACATTTACCTAATTGGATGAGCAGCTAATGACAAAATAATGAGCTTATTGTTGCAGGAAAGCACAAGTATGTTAACTAATTCTCTGACATCTCAGGATTTTCTTAAAAAAAAGGTATTTAATTGTAACTTTATGTACTGCCAATGTAGATAATTTTATGTTCTGTTCTTTCTAAATTAGTGGCAGGTGGTATGGTGTGTATATGTGCTTCCTGCTGTCAGTTGAGGAGAGAGACCATGTAGAGATGTTGCGCTTCGTAAAGATGATGTCAGCATGCCATTCTCATTACCAGCTCCCCGGCTCCTACACAAGCCATTTGGGTATCCCCTGCTCTCTTTCTTCCTCTCACTCTCTTCCCCTCAGCTATGTGAGCAATCTGCTAAATATTTTATCACCTCCCAGTTGAATCGAGCAGAAACCCAAAATGGCACCTCGCCACCTTCTCCAGGCAAAGCAACTCTCTTCTGTTTTAAATGAAGAAAATCCGATGATTAATTATCAGCATCTCCACAAACCTGTTGGTCCGATGTCATGTATTGATCCAAAACAATGACAGTTTGATGGTTTTTGTATTCTCATATATAGAAAATGAAACAAAAAACAACACTTTCGGGGAACAAATCAGATATTCTGAATCATAGGTGAGACTGGCTATACATTAGTATATTGGAATCAAATATAATGTAAAGTTTAGTTTAATTTTTTTGTTGCTGACTCCTCTTTTGATTGGACCAGAGTTTGTCTAACATCCCCCAGCTATAAGCTCTCTGATTTGTTCATTTCCGATCTATCCAGTTGCTGACAAACAGATCCATTAACGTCTACGTTTTCTTCGTCTGACATCAGTTTTTAGTCATTTTTGTTGCACCGGTCACGTTAGGTTAGGGTTGTGAAGGGCTTTAAGCTTGCAGGAGAGTGTGTAGGCAGAAGGTAAAGTAGGGGCACCCCAAAAGACCTGCCCCACTATCCTCAGTGGGTTCGTTGATGAGGAAGAAAGTGACCAAAAAACTCACTTAGAATTTTCTTTTAATAAAAGTTGGATCAAACTCGAACAGAGTACTCTGGTTCGACCCCAAAAAAACCAATGCCCTCTAAAATGGATTCCACAAATATAGTCCCATAGGTGGACCATGTGCTTAGAGACCCCCCCAGAGGCATTAATACAGTCATATTACATATGGTCAAATCTACAAAATCTAGGTCCTGAGTGGTCAGTGTCCATGTTCCTTTTCCTGCCAACAAAGTAATTTATAACTTTGCTTTTCAGTGTAAAAGTTTCTTTTTAGGTCCTTTAAGCTTCCCCTGACTGGTTTCAACTGGTTAATGTAACAATGAATTAATTATTGTAATAATAATAGTAATGGGGTTTAAAAGAGTGACTTAATATAAAGTATTAAAAACTGTCATTTAGTATAAAAACCCTTCAGAACTAAGAGACAAAATACTGACTAGAAAAATACTTTTTTTTTTCTTTAGTTTTGGCAAAAAATGGCATAACCATAATGAAAAAAACCCTGAGAATACTTATACAATAGATCAAAAGATGATTTTGGTGGGACTTAATTGAATTGATCTTTTCATAATAAATACTTTACAGATTTTTTTAAAATCTGTGAATCAATTTTATTTTATTTTTTCAATAGGAAAAAATGTTTTTTGTATTTTTTTAATTATATGGAATTCCTCATTTAAATCTCATGGAATTTGGAATGAAATCAAATTGTACTCCTTAGCATAAACTGAGAAAGTCACAAGAACACAAATGCAATTTGACAGCACAGACATTTGTTTGACAGTAAGAAATTGTGCTTTGCGACCAAATATACCAGGAATTTACCAGAAATAGCCTTATAGTAATTTGTGTTTTCACCCACAAGTTTGAGGCAAGGTTTAGTTTTCAGATGAGCCCACATTGACCCGTTACAACTCATCCATCTTTGCTTTCTCCAGCACTCTCTACTTCTATCCATGCATGTAAAGCTATATTTGGATGCATGTATGGATAAAGCAATGATCATATATCACTGGAGTTCATTTTTGTATCTAGTTCTGGCCGTCCTGTGGCTCATGGTCTGTACCAGAAAAGAAATCTTTGCATATTTTCTCTTTCCATTAGACTCCAGCAGGATTTTGACATGCTGACGCATTAATATTACAAATACTCAAATAACTTTATTTAACATTTTGCATGCTGACAGTGGCAGTGGGGGATTCACAGCCCATTGAGCAAGTGTTGTTCCATGGGCTAAGTGCCGATTCACCACGGCTGCCTTACTCCTGTCTAATAGCTACCATCATGGGGCATGGGCACACACATACACTCAGAAACACATCTTACATCCTTCATGTCGACACTTTTATCATTTTAAATGTAGTGACCCGACTGCAATCATCCCAATTTTAATCTCAAACTGACACCTTCAAAAGTCAAGCTAATTTCTCCTGTAGCGTCCATCCTCATAAGGATCATTCTATTTTTCTTAAAGCAAAAGAAGAGGGAATCTAATGGAATAGAAGGGGAAACTTGGTAACCTAAATGTTTTTATAGGTTTCTTTAAAGTCCCCCTCTGATGAAAATCATGTTTTTCTGAGTTTTTAACATGTATGTGTGGCATTTTTTTCTATGAAAGAGAACAAATGTAATAAGAAATCACTTTTTTTTTGCATTTCTGAGTATTTCTCTTAAATCACTATCAGTCAAACTGTCACAGACAGACACTGTTTGAATTAATGAGCCTTCTTTACGTTACAACAGTTCTGCTACACATGCACTAAACCCCACATCTGGCCCGGCTAGCGTGCCTAGCTTAGGTGTCGGAGAAGAAAAACTGCGGTCAAATGAGCCACCGTTCGCATTTCTGTGGTCAAATCAGCCGTCACTGGATTTTTTTGTGAGAGTTTCATACAATCCTTACGGTAAAAGGGCTGCAAATGCTGGAAAATCTCTGCGAAACTTTGCAGACCTTCTTGATGTGACCACGGAAATGCGAACGGCAGCTCATTTGTAAAGGATTGTAAATCAATGAAAGAGCATTTTGATGTCATTATTTTCCGAAGGATTCTGCTTTGAAAAATCAATAGACTGAATGCATTGATTATAGCAGCATCAATATGTCGATACAAAGTTGATAATTAGCTAAAAGAGTTTTTGGTGAACTGGAAGGAGAAAGAATCCGGATTTTGGGGAAGTTCGGTTCATGAGTTCTTCACTTCCTCGTCCAAGTTGACATCCGGCTAAAAACGATACGGTTGGACATAAGCAATACTGCTTGACATTTTTATGTAGCAGCGGTGAGGATTAACGCTAGTGAGAATTTTTGAATTTTGGATTTTGGAAACCAAGGCTTCAGTTAAACAGGAAAAATGGCTTTTTAAGACATTTATGTTGTGGGATTTTGGTTAAAAACTTTAAAATGATAATTAAAACACTACTGGAAAAAAAAATATTAAATAAAAAAATTGTCATCGCAGGACTTTAAGGCTTCTATTCTTTAGCTTTACCCCTACTTACTATTACTTTCTTCTTACAAGTTTATACTAAGTCTTTGTACATCTAAATTGAAAGGTCTGCCAGATGGAAATCACAAAAGCCATTAAAACTGCTTCCCATTCATTTGGCCTTGTCTGCTTTTGTTTCACTGAGTTTACTTCCATTTCGAAGTATCCATGTGTGCACAGGAAAGAACCTAACCAATCCAAAGTCTCTCTGAAGCCCAATTAGGGAAGAATCTGACTCTTCCTGTTCCCGTTAGTTGAATGGCAGCTTGGACCAATGTGTTGTGGGTAAAATGAAGTAGAAAAAAGAGGATGAAAAGGAAAAAAAAATACAATGTAGGAAGGTGAAAGAATTCTTGTTTCCGTGGCTTTCAGTGGCTGAATAGCTGGATGGCAGAAAGCATTGATAAGAGAGCGTGACCCAAACAAAGACTCTTTGAATTTAAAGTCCAAACACACTGTTGATAGCCACCTCAGACACAGATGCTCCACTCTCACTGCATTGACAGTTAGTCTCTAAGGTTGCGAGGAGCATCTGGAGATTTTGTTCACCTTGAATGAAAATACCTACCACAAACAGAGCAAGTTTTATTCCGTCAGGGAAAGGGAATAGGTGTCTTTTTTTTCTATGGTTTCTGCTTTTTGTTGAGTTCTCTCACCTTCAATGCTTTTCAGAGCTTTTTCTTGTCACATCTCATTTGGTCTTTTCCTTAGTTACTACACAGCAACTTTCTCTAGAAGGTTCCATTTTGACCTAACACCCCCTTCAATTTTTCCTCAAACTTTTTTTTCAGTTCTTTACTTGACCTTCAGACTTTTTTTTAAATTATTATTAAGGCTTTCTCTTTGTCTCTCTACTCTTTACCTTCCTTCTTGTTCTCTCTCCTCTCGTTATCACCCCGTGGTGGATGTTGGGCTTAGAGATCAGTCAGAAACAAGAAGACAAAGGACCCCAAACATTTACCAGATGGCCCGGACGCCGCTTCATTTGCCTTTGTCACCCTCGTTGCCACGACACAAAAAAATCCCACAATGCAAGGGGCTCCACTTTACCCTCCCACACCAGGCCGAGGCCTCATCTATCAGACCTCTCCTAAATAAATGGAATATAAAAACTAAGTCAATATCTACATTACTCTGCAGAAATGTTTGCTTTGCCGTATTATCTGGGAGGTTTTATGAGCAGATAAATGTTGATTTGCAGAGTCTATACGTCTTCTTTGAAACCGTGTTTTGTTCTGCTGTCTTGCCCTCTAGGATATGCTCTACTAGTCTCTATTGAAGAGGCTTTGTGAGCTTCATCACAAAGTGCCTCTTGGTTCAGAAAATATGCCCCACTCTTTTGCCTGTTTGTTGATTTCCTCCCTTTCCCATCATTGTCCATCCATATGCGTCGTCTCATTGATAAAACATTTGGAAGCAGACAAAAGCATTTCCGGTTGGCTAAGTTGTGTTACCGTAGTGGGTTTTAGCTGAAGTCGTGGATCAGTCAAGGTTATCCTGTAGACTTCTAGACTGCTTATCCAGCTCTGTGTACTTGCAGATAGTCAGATTACAAGGAAACAGACAAGAAAGCTAACTATTCACATAAATGCCATCATTTAAAAGGAAAAGACACCAAATGCTCTTTTATTTAAAGTCTTTCCTGCTCATAAATATCTTTCTTTTTTGCTTTATAAATTCATCTACACCAGGGGTCTGCAACCTGAAGCTCTGGAGCCACATGGGGATCGTTTAACCCTCCACTGTGGCTCTCTGGTTAAAAAAATGTATTTTAAGTAGCTGTAAAGTTAGTTAAAAAAAAAGGAAAGTAGTCAATCATTCTGCGTAGCTCTGATGCTTCGACAAGCAGTCAGACTGAAACAGACAGATTTTTAAAAATCAAGTGAAGCACGACTTTCTTGAAGAAATTCAAGGATTTTAAATGCACCATATTGTCAAAAAAATACAGTAGTTGTCACTTAACTAGTTCTGCTTAATATAGTTAATCAGTTTTACTGACATCATACTACCTGTTACTAGATTTTCTACATTGAGATATGGTAAAATACATCTTTTATTTTGAAAGGACTTCATGTGAACCTCTGTCAAAAGTTAGAAACAGTTCCATATTTTGAATAAAAGGCTATTTTCTCTTCATGTTATTTATACCAAAAACCAATGTGTTATTCATAGTTATCATAATAGCAACAATTAAATATTAGTGAAATTCAGAGTCTTATTTTTTTAAATCATGATTTAAGACTTTGTGGTTCCTACTGGGTTGTAGTGAGAAACCGACTCGAATGGCTCTTTATAAGTGTTGAAGGTTGCAGAGCTTTGACCAACACATTTTATTAGTCGTGGTGTATTCATAGCTAATCTACACTTTAATCTGAATTAGAATGAAATCAGAACCACCGTCAAAGATTTAAATCTTTAAATCTTTAGTGGAGATCCTGCAGTAAACACCCACATCTGCACACACACACACACACACACACGCACACACACACCCACTGTCTTCATCACCTCTGACGGAACTTTGCATGTCCAATTTCTTAATCTAATCGTCTAATCGTGTTTGCTATAATCCTTGCTCACTTGAACCAACCAGCATTACGTTTCTATTCTAAATGCTCCCTAACTGTCAGTGATTAAACATACGTGGAAAATTAAATCTCTGTAATTTATGTTATGACATTGAGCATAATGATAAGTCAATTCGGGTTTCTTTAAGTAGGAAGGTCACAACAAACAGCTTTAGCACCTTCATGGTATGCAATTATCCAGCAATTAAAAATCTCCCATGATCTACATTGCAGTTTGTCTTTGTGTGTATGTAATTACATGTTTTAACTGCTGGTTAACACTGCACACACTTTTCAGGGTCAAGGCATGTGGTATTTTAGAAACTAGAGGGAAGACCTCATTTCCCGTGGATGCAAAAAAAAAAAGAGCAAAATAAGTCTCTATGACAGATCATTGATTCTGACTTTTCTGTTTGCCTCATATCCAAGATCCTTCATTATACCATTTTAGCTTTTCATAATTTGGTAATAGAGCTTCCAGAAATCCCAAATCGATTTGAAAAAAGATGAGCGTCCAATAAATAAAGTATTCTTTTAAAACTGTGTAAATGCTTCAAGCAAAAAAAAGAAAAAAAATTAAAAATACCAATTTCAAAGGGAGCTGATTTAGAACTGGATTTGGAGGTCTGACAGAATAAAGAGAATGTGACATTTCCAAAAAATGAGCAAATCAGCTGGAGAAACAAACTGACAAGCATTGGAGCATGCTCAGTAGGGCTATTGAAAAGCAGAAGTTTGATCCTGTCAGTTCACACACAAAAAAGCAACAAAATACCATGCACTCATTTATTTAAAAAAATCTCAATTTTTCAATTCAATTCAATTTTATGCATGTAGCCCAATTTCACAAAAAAATAATTGCCTCATTGGGCTTCATGCCGGTAATTTTACAGAAGCAGAAGGTCGGTTATAAAATATAAACAATAGCCAATCGTTAAACTAAACGGACTAAATCAGACTAGTTATCCATGCCATTAGACCCTCCTTCCCGATGTGGAAAAACCCTGATTCTGGAAGAACAAGAAGAAACTTTACAGATGCCTACATGAAGGACAGATCCTATCCCAGGACGGACAGGCGATATACCCGGACTATTAAAGAAGAATTAGCTTATCTAACTCTACAACTACATGTTTAAATAGTGTAGCAGATGGGCTTCATCCGGATGGGCTGGGGGAAAGCTGAGGATGCGAGACGTGCCAGAGGCGAGGTCCACTGCTAAACGAATGGCGTGTACTTGTATAGAGCTTTTTACCCTCCTTTGACGGCCCAAAGTGCTTCACAGTCACAAACCCATTCATACATTCACACACTGGTGGTGGCACTGGTGCCAACCTTCTACCAGAGGCAATTTGGGGTTCAGTGTCTCGCCCAAAGACCCTTCAACACATGGGCGGGCAAGGTGGAAATCGAACCCGATCAGGAGTTGACCGCTCTACCACTGCACCACAGCCGCCCAAAACAAATCAACATCAACAAGCCACCTGGAATCTCTCCCACTCCGAGACGCGAAACGAGCCAGTGACGAGGTCCACTGGCTCGTTTCGCGTCTCATAAATAATAATTTTAAAAAAACAGTTTAGTGATATATCTCCAGTAAATTGTTTGATCTACTCAATTTTGCTGGAAAAAAAAATGAACACATATTTGAACAAACTTGTGTTTTGAATTTACCCTCTTTTTTTATTGGTAAAGTGTATCAATTCAACGTTGGAGTGTGTGTGGACTAATTGCTGTTTTTGCAAAAAATCTCAAGTGAAATCTTAAAAACAATGCAAGAGATATACAAATAAGTATAATTATTTCTCGCCACCACTCAACTGGAGTCAGTTGGTACAGGTTAACCCGCTGTCTAAACCTGCAAGATCCTCCATGACCCAATGAAACATTTATAAAACTCTTAACTCTCTACAGCAAATACACTAAAGCTAAAAGGATCTGCTTCCAAAATCCTGGGCCAAAGCCATATGGGACCCTTCCAAAACTCACTATATGTCCTGAGCCGCCGTGAAACACACGCAAACTATCTTAATGTTGCAGCAAGAAAGATCAGCGATACTTTTACAGCCTAATCATTAACCTTTTCATAAACAATGCTGGCCAACATAAAGAGCTTTTAAAAAAGACCGCAGATATGATCTCCGTTCCGTTCCGGGGCAGCGTTACTCCAGGCTGGTCGAGTCTGCACAGTGGTAGGCTTTCAGACAGAATGATTTCTGATTAGTCCAGCTATAGCTGACAAACAAATGGATTTGCTCTGTCTGGAATGTTCTCTTTGGGGAGCAGGATAGGCAGAGATAGAAAGACACTGCTTTTGTGTTGGAGCCGATACAAAGCATAATAGGACCCTTTGGGGAATGAAGCCAACACAGAGTGACACAAAAGCACATATGCTTGTATACTACATGGAATTTACAGAGTTTCTTTCAGTCTTTTAAAATTATCTTTATATCATTTCCCAACATGGATAGCTTATCATCAAGAGTCGGGCAATGCACCAATCAGTTGGTCAGAGACAAAAACCAGAAAATGATGTCTAAAATCATCTCTTGTTAATGAATGGACCATCATATTTACAATTGTGCATACACGTGAAATACTTTATGGTAATAACCTTTTGTGAACAGTCTGTTGAAAGTAAGTTGTACATCAGACGCAGTGACACGATTGATGGGGTCATTAACATGCACTCAACTAAAAAGGAAGAATAATCAATTAGGCGAAATTATAGTTAGTGTTGCTAAATTTAGCAGCTTTTTAGATCCTTCAGCAACTCTCATTAAAAAAGGGATTTTTTTTTTCTAAACCTTTGCTTCTAAAATCCGGTCAGTCCCACTTGCCCTTTCCTGTCTGAACCCCTTCACCAAAAAAGACATTTTCTACTCTTTTTCAGGAATCTGAACAGTTTTTTTTTTCTTCAAAGTCATTCCGGTTTATTTTTTTGTGTGGGTGGGAATTCTTTGAGGCATTAACACTGAAGGGACCTCGTTCCAAGTTCATATGCACTTGAACTCAGACTCTTCCTCTACCGATGCCCTTGACCATAGAGCACCATCGCTGGGTGAGTTTCACCAGATCAACAGTTTTTACATGATGCACAATATGTTGCGTTTTTATGAGTGTCATGGGTGCCTGAGTAAAGTATCACTAATCACAGGAATATAAAAGAAAACTACTCGAATTTATCCTGTGTTGTCATATTTCAAACTATTTTGAATGACAAATACTTTTTATCGGGTACATAATATCGGGTAAAAATTACCCAGCAAAAGTGATAAAAGTGATTTATAGTGAAAGTGTTCTAGGGTCATTAAATGTAAAGGCAAAATAAATGTATGCAAAGAGTTAAAACATAATTCCAGCTAAATCAATCCAACCTAAAAGTGATTAAATTGATATAAAAATCCAAAACACACCTTTGGTCGCAGCCCTAAGAGAGTAAACATTTATTGAACTCATAAAAATAGTAAATTGTTAAAAGTTTTAGAAAGTAACTTTTTTTTTCCATAAATATGAGTAAAACAGACAGGAATATTATTCCAGAATAAATTAATTTAAACGTTAAATAACTTTTAATATTTTACTCTCCATAGCAATATATTCTGTCAAAATTATACAAGTTAGTTGCTTCAATATGTAAGCAATATTACATAAATAAAATAACTAATAATATAAAATGATCTGGAATTGTGCTGTACACCATTTGTCCCATGTTAGAGTATTTTTTTGATCTCAAATTATAGTTTATGTGGATGACCATAACACTTCCAAGTCCTTTCCACACCTACTCACACAAATTCAACAAATCAAACTACACATAAAACTGTATTGTACACAAAGATCACGTTTGATGGATCTTTTACTTTCGAGCAGATTTATTCCTCCAAACTGTATCTATTAACATGTGGAACCATTCCAACATAAACTAACCAGGAAACCCATTTTTCCATCTTCTCTTTCTGCCTTCTTAATGACCTATCTTGTGTAGTAGTGTTATGCTAAGAGAGCAGTCACACGATGTGTTACAATAGAGGTATTAAACAAATGCATACTGAGTTTCCCTGACTTGTATAGTCAGTGTGAGCCTTTTACACCTCTAATGCCAGATGAATAGCTGCAGCTCTCCAAGAAATGCCTTCATGATCACTCTGACTGAGGGGCTTTTTTCTTCCTCTTGTGACCCATGTCCACATGGCCTGTGCTACCCCCACATCCTCCCCAGAACACACAGCCCTTCATTTTCATAAGCACTTAATCTGGACTATTGTGGAAATTATTTGAGAGGGGGGACCTCAGCCTCACAAAAGGCTTTAGAGTTCAGGCTGCCTCCAGTCCCACATTCCCTCACACTTTAATACAGATTCTAGGATAGGCCCAGCTAATTGTCGCTTGGAGACAAAAGCGATGGGATGTTGAGACTTCACTTTTCCCCATCTATAGAATACAAATGTGGTAAAATTGTAGACAAATCCAGGGATCAGAAATACATCCCAAAAAGCAATCTTGAGGAAAGAAATAGTTATAAGAAAGACTTATCCCTATTTCCAACTGTATTCATCATTTGAACCAGGTCAGATCTTGTAATTCTGGCCGACGGTTAAGTTTGGTTTGACTCCTTTAGGTGACAGTGGGTAGGAGTTGGAATGTGAAATAAACTCAGAGTGCAGCTTTGAAGTGTAATGCTGTTGCCCTGAGCTTCTTTGCTCCAGGGTCAAATTAGATTACACCTTTGATCAGTGTTAGTGCCCCCGATCTAAAGGATTGGTGCACAAAAGAGTGTGTGTGTGCGTTTGCTGTGAGGAAACGTACAATATGTTGGTGTTTTTCTGGGTTTTTTTTGCTTGTGATGGAAAGCAAGCCTAAATTTGGATAGAGATTTCACCAGATCAGACAATTGAATTTAGTAGAATCACACTCACGTATTAAAACATACATTTTCTTTGATCTAAATATGCTTGAAACAGCATTTACCATCCATGGAAACAAAAGCGCATTTGTGTCAAGCAGAAATCAGTTTAACATTATGACATAAGATGCTTTTAATCATTTCATAAATGCCATAATTAGACAAAAACTTTTTAAAAAGTTGTTAATTTGAATTAGTTGTTGTTAGGGAAGGAAAGAAGGAAGGACTGCATTTGTTTCTTTACTCAAAACTGCAACAATTATATTAACATTTATGTGTTTTTTTTCTCGTTTTGCAGTCATAGTAATAGTCATAGTGCAGTATATCCTTTACTGAAAGGCTCAGACTCAACTTAAGACAATCTGAACAGGCATTTACTGTACACTGCATTAATGTTATGTGTCCTTGACCGTTTATCCTTTAAGTGTACAACCAGATACACGATGTAGATTAGTCAACGATCCCAGCCTCTACTTATGGTTGACACAAGCTGCTCCTTGGTTATTCTTTTTCACACTAAGTTAGAGACAGCTTCTTTGGCATTAGTCAACATAGTCTGACAGGAGTCATCTGTGTTGTCTGTCATTGTGATCTCTGATGAGATTAATGGCAAAGTTTCACAGTAAGGAGTTTGTGGAAGTAATTAAAAACTGTGTTTTGTGAAGCCTTGCTGAATATTTTCACATCTGGGACAGGCTGAGGTCATGATCCACTCTTGTTTGATCTACTAGAGCAATGAATTAAATGTATTTGAATTGTATTTTTTATACACTCTACTATATTTATAAAGGTTACAAAGTTTAAAAATCTGAACAAAAACAGTCTCGACTTTGATCATGCACAGCTCTTTTTGTACTAAGAGGTGCTGGCCATAATTTGACAATGAAAGATGCAAAGTAATGCAGTATGGAATGTATACTGCAGTTAGAGATAGAGGCTTCAAGAAGAACTGGACAAATCGAGTGCAGAGAGACGCATCAAGATAAGTTAACCCCAGGGTGGACACCATCTTTTTTTTCCAACATATCCTGCTCTGCTCTGACTGGTTATACACACCTGATCCAAAAATCAGCTTGTATGTTGGGAGTCTGGAAAACATGCAGTCTCACTGACCCTTGAGGCCTGGAATTGCCCACCCCCCAAGTTAAAGCAAAATGAAATCTTGTTTTCCAAGGAGAAGATCAGAATTAATCGTGGAGGCACGGACTCTGCTTGCTTTCTTTCAACAAGCTTTTGTGGGCTTTCCATGTGTAAACACATCGCCCGTGCATTGTGGGATTTGTTGTGCATAAGCGGCGCAGACAGGGCAGCTTTAAGTAGGATTTGATATTTTCACGTAGTCCAAAGATAATTACATCGTGGGTGTCCGGTTGGCAGGTCTAGAGTTACACTCTATAATTTTCATAAGACTGCATCCATGGAGTTTAACAGAAGATTTTAAGTTGCTCCACTTTTAATTTTAGCTTATTAATTGTAGAGCCTTGATTTTTGTGCATCTGAGAGGATATTCCATGTCATTCTTTCTGAATCTTCTTCTTCACTTGTTTATTTTATTTATTTTTATTTTTTGTCTCCGTGCTCTTTGCCACAAAACACCTTAATCCAGTGTGAAAGCAATTGGCTCTCTCAGATCTAATCAATAGAGGGCCAGGGCAGTGAGCCAGGGGGAACATCTCTGGCCTCTGCTCAGCTACAATCAATTTAGAGGCATCGATTCAGTGATTGAAATACAAAGAGTAGAGGCGCTGGACCGTTCAGATGCTTTAGTGTTTGGGTGTGCCTACCTGTTATATATCTCCCCTTGTGAGCATTTTTCTATATTTATATGTGTTCGCCCGCATGTGTGCGTGTGTGTGCGAGTGTGAGAGTTTGTGAGTATTTCATTGGGGAGTGTATGGATAGTATGATTTATTTTCAAGCTTGCTGTAGTAAAGTGGGAATGGCATTTAATCTAGCACCTTTGAGATCGAGCCAAGGAGTAAAAAAAAAAAAAAAAAAAAAAAAATCACTTCTAATCCAATATCTCCTACTCTGAGAAGCTGTGTTTTAAAGGTGTGCAACTCTGAAGATGGAATCTGCATTTGTTTGTGCCCAAGGGTTCTGTTTTCTTGCACTGGACATGCAAATTAATAGTGTGGAGCAGAGATTTTGAATGTTTTTATGGGTGGAGATTTTGAAAGTGCTTGTACAGAACACTGTACTTTCATGCATAATTTATTTTGTGCATCAGAAAAAGCTGAGTGTTGTCCTGTGATTATGATTTTTCAATTTATTCATATAAGAAAGCAATATCTTAAAACTGTTATTGGTAGTAGTACAGGATTGTTTTATGTTGGACATGTTTAAAAACAGTATGTGTATATATATATATATATAGTGTATATAGTATATAGTGTGATCTATGCTTCACACTAAGCATATATTTTATCAGTGTCAGAACAAGTAAAAACCAAAGTTCATCTATTTCCAAGAACATTTTTTTCTACTGGTGCTTATGCCTGGTTCACGTGGAAACACCGCGGAACAGAGGCCGCTTCCATTCACACCCTAAACATACGGTGTAGTTCAAACCAGACGTGGAGCGCCGCGATCCGCAGGGCACCAGTTGTTTCGGCATGTGGTCTACTTTTTGCGCAAGTCACGAGCGATCTGCGTTAATCCAGGTAGGAAGTTCCACCAAGACATTTGAGAAAATACTGTTAATTTTCAAAATATAACCAATTTTTCACAATAAAATACAGCGATTGTATTGAAACAGACTGTAGAGATGAAAATACAGCATTTCCCCCCTTATTCGGAGAGGTTAGTGACCGGAAACCTCCGCGGATATGGATGACCGCCATCTCCATCTCACCCCGCAGCCAAAGAATGTCCGTTACCAATCCACACTCCTCAAAAACACTTTTTGTGATGAACCAGAGAAGTTACGTGACTAAAAATAAACATGGATCAATGTAATGGCCGACTACGGAGCAAGAGTGTGGTTTTGGGTGTCTAAAAACACAATCATCGAGAGAGAGGCAGAGAGCAATAGGTAACGAGCCGAGATGGATAAATTAATCGTAGAAACTTTAAATAACCACAGCTGAGCAGAAGTGCCTGTCAACTGAAGAAATACATGTCTGGTGTGAACTGGAGGTGAAGCGATTCCGCGCTGACTCCCGGTGTCACCCTATTCCCTCACAACTGATTTAACATCTTTTTTTTATTTGACTAAGCTGTATAAGGTTGCAGTGGATGCAGTTTACTTTTTCCTAGACATAACTTATTTATGTAATAATATATTTAATTTTGTAGAATCTGTAGAAAACTGACTATGTGTTATTTTTGCATTGTCAGCATCGTTTTGTATGTTTTCGGCAGCACGGGTGTGCTTCAAACTAAAACTGTTCCTGGTACTCTTCCTTCTCACTCTAGCTCTTTTAGCTGTGCATGATCTTATAGTGGCCATTCCAAACTAAAGTACTGATTGTTCTGACATTAGACATAATAACAGCTGCCAGTGGCAAAGCCTTGTTAGGCCAAATGTATGTATTGTGAAGCTCTACTGGCTCATTTCTCCTCTTTGTCTCACAGTCATCTGTTTGAAGCGTCAAGAAACTCCAATTTGTGTAGAGTTTATCTCATCAGCAATTACTTGATATTTTTGTGTCGCGACATTTCTATTTTTTGTTCATTTGTTCTCACATTTTCACATAGTAGAAAAACAAAGTTCCATCATCTGTTGTAGGACTGACGTCCAAAAATTAACTCTTAGACAAGTCAAACAAGAAGACTGCAAGGTTTATTTATTTATTTATTTAACCATGCAGATTAATAGAGTACAGAGATCTGAAATAGTTGGAGGATCTAAAATGTTTAAAATAAACTTGGGTTTAAACAAGTAAATGGAAGGCAAGAAGAGCAAGTTAAAACAGGAAGCATGGCAAACTTATAAAGCAACACATGCAAGGAGAAATGACACCACCATGTTTTATCAGGACTATGCAAAAAGCAGTAGTTGGAATTCCAAATCAAATCATGTGAGAACATAACAATGAATCCGAAAAAAAACTATGCACGTCATCCTTAATAATGACTTAATACACAGAAATAAATAAACTAATCCACAGGTCCTCAACCATGCAGGAATTTTAAGTCTGTGAAGAAGCATTTGCAAACATGTGACTTTACTTCCCTAATTCTTTTTAATCACATTACTGGCTATTTGCCATTCATACAGTTAATCTGGTCTCCCTGTTGACCATTATGTGCTTTCCTTTGACAGCGTAAGAGAGCTTATTGGTGTCATTCTCAAAGTTTACTATTTCACCAAGACAAACAGGAATTTTGAAACACAGATCTTTTTTTTTTATTTTTATCTTTTTTTTTTACATAAAATCACCCATTCAGGAGAGTTATTGCATTTGATACTTCTTTATTTGTACTTTTTAAAATAGACTAGTTTTTAACCTGAATTGATTGTATTAAAATCCTACTTCGATCTTCTGTTAAATTATTGAAAAGTGTTTCCCTTGGTCTCTTAATTACGATTATGCTGGTTGTAGCCTCAATTAAAAAAAAAAAAAAAAGTCGGATTCCGTACATTTTTTGGCAAGTAAAAACTCAAGAATGCTTTAAGCAATTTCTGTAATCTTGGTTTAAAAAAGCTAAGCTCATTAAGGACATGGACGCTTGTACTTTAAGTATTCATATATTTTATGTATTTTACCCTATTTGTACAATTTTTCATCCCATGTTAAGTCAGTGGGAAATTTTTCAAATTCTTTGTGCACTTTTGGTCCCAAAAATGTTCAAGACATTCATGTTCGTAATTTTGTCATTCACGCTTTTAACGTAAAGTAAGATTTTATGCATTTTTTTTCAGGAAATTCAAAAGGTTTTGCAAGTTCTACTGACATTTTTAAGGCTACTTTTGAGCTTTGCTAATAATTTTAGCAACATGCTAACGTCTTTGGCTAATTTAGCATCTAATTAGGATTTGTGGGATGTTCTTCAGATTAGCTAATAGTTTAGCAACATGCTAATATTTTCGACTAATTTGGCATCTAATGAGGTTACGTAGGATATTCTTGAGATTAGCTAATATTTTAGAAACATGTAAACATTTTTTCACAAATTTAGCATTTACTCAGGTTTTTTTTGGCAATTTTTGAGTTAAGCTAATATTTTTGTAATATGCTAACATTTTTGGCTAATTTGACATCTACTGAGGCTTTTTTGAAGTTAGCTAACATTTTAGAAAAATGCTAATGTTTTGAACTACTTTGGCATTTATTGAGGTTTTTTTTAGGATAATTTTGAGTTTAGCCAATATTTTAGCAAAACGTTATCTCTTTTTTTTTTGGATAATTTGACTTCCATAAGGTTTTATTAATTGAAATACTAAAGCAACTTTAGCATTATGCAAATAGCAGTAGAATTTTTAGCAAATCCTTTCATCAATTAAAGCAACTTACCCCAACATCTTCAGCAAACAGTTTTAGCGTCTTCAGCAACCACATTCAGCAAAAAAGCATTCACACTAGCATTATCATAGGTAATGTGACTTTTCTAGTTAGAAAATAAAATCTAACTTGTAAATGGGACTTTTGGTGCAAAGCAGCTCCACCCCCAACTTCCTGTCCCCCGTCTGTTTATATCCTCTCCCATTAGTTTACAGCCCCTCACAACCCAAGCTACAGCAAAAATGGGAAGCAAAAGGAGCTATCCAGCTGTACAGTTCAGAGTCCGAAAAACATAGATGTACATGAATGTGGTCATCTAAATGTGGATGTCAGGGACCTTTTTATAGCGGCATTTTTTTTGTCTGCTCGATCAGTTTTTGATAACTGAAGAATTTTTGAAGGAAATTGAAATAAAATATATTTCTTATCTTTCAGGAAAACACAAAGTATGCTGCATTAACACAAAATATCAAACACACAAGCAACTACCTATACGGATGGCAGGGAGAAATAACATTTACACCATCATAAATTTTACATGGGCCTAACTTTGATGGCTCTCCTCTTTAAAGTCTAATATGCTAGCCATCCATCAGCCGCAATCGCCGGCTGTCAGTCATCCCCTCCTCTTCCGACTGAATGTCTTTTCTTTCTGTCAATCCAAAAATGTATTATGGCGTGGAGAGAGGCACACACAAACATGTATTCCCCACACAACGCACCTGTCTGCTTGCTTCATGCAGTTGGGCATATCGACTGCGTGATAAAGGTCAGCGCTGTGCGGATTTGGACAGGTGGGATGGGGGGCTGAAGTTCACCACCGCGCTGGCTGTTTCTGTGCGCTAGGATGAGATGTGGCTTACTGATAAGGTTTTGAATGGGCTTGGCAGATGTAGACGAGTATACTGTAGATGTGTTGCATTTCTGGTCACCTTTAAAAACAGCTGCGGAGGGACCGCGTATCAGGAAATGGGGTCGGCCTCCACGCATTGTGTACCGCATGTGTGGAAAACATCCATTTGGTTTTGTGCTTACATTTTCATGCAAGTTGTTCCATCCGTGCAGATTTTTTCAGCCAGGCCTGGACCCGGTGCCATGGTAATTGTTGTTTTTGTAAGTATAAAAGTGCGCCCTCTTTGAACCTTGAATGGTTCTGCCTACACTGTGTACACATGCAGACGGCAAAGTTGCCTCCAACAAGCATCACTTCATGTGCAGTGGAAAATGCCTCTTCCACCAAAGCGGCACACACACTGGGACTTTACTTTTGTGCTTTGAGGTGGACTCCTGAGTGCTTTCTCACTTTGTTTTACTCTCACTTCCACATTTTGCTTTGTCTCCTTTTTCCAACACTATTTCTTCTTTTTTTTGGCCACTTTTATTCTCCCGTACTCCACTCCACACATCATTTGTGCATTTTCTTTTGATGCAGAACCTTTTTTTTCCATTGCCTCCCATTAGTCGTAAAAGCAACAGGGACAGCAGGTGTGTCAGTGCAGCTGAGGGAAAAAAAAACTCATGTCATTGAACTGGAATAATTTTGATGCTTTTTTTCCTTTAATTTTGATGCTTCCATAAAGAATTGTTCTTTTAATGAGTATCACAATAATTTATCAACTAGTTCTAATAGTCTGTTTTGTCATGAGTAAAGGTGACGGCACTGGCATGAAAAGGAGCAAATCTTTTTGCTTCCTTTAGAACACATGTATCGAAGTCCAGACGAATCTGGCCCTCTGGGTAATTATATTTGGCCATTAAGATAATTTTATTTTATTGTTATTAATGGCCCAATGTTATCGTGTGCTTATTTTTAACTTGTAAAATTTTGAAAAAATTTATTTTTGTGGAGAGTAAAATATTGAAAGTTATTTAGGGTTTAAGTTGATTTATTCTAGAACAATAAGTCCTGTCATTTTATTATTCATAATTATATTAAAAACTTAATATAATAACTTTTTGGACTATTTGGGCAATTACTAAGATTTGTTTTAATCCATTTTTGAATTTAGCTGTTTTAGCTAATTTTGGCTTTTTCAGTTTTTTAGGCTATTTTGAAGTTTAGCTATTTTATCAGTGACATGCTAGCTGTTTTGGCTAATTTAAGCTTTTTCAGTTTTTTAGGCTGTTTTAGAGTTTAGCTAATATTTCAGCTATGTGCTAGCTGTTTTGGCTAATTTAGGCTTTTTTTTAAGTTTTTGAGGCCGTTTTGGAGTTAAACTAATTTTTGCAAGCTAGCTGTGTTGGCTTATTTAGACTGTTTTTAGGTTTTTTAGTCTATTTTGAAGTTTAGCTATTTTTTTCAGCTACATGCTGTTTTGGCTAACCTATTTTTTTAAATTTGGCATTTAGCTAATATTTTAGCTGGCTATCAGCTTCAGTGTTTACAGCTATCAACTTCAGCATTTTCATCTATTAGCTTAAGCAATCTTAGCTATAAATTTCCGCATGTTCAGCTATAAACACTAGCATCTTCAGCGGCCACATTCAGCTTACAGCATTCACACTAGCATTATCGCAGGTAATGCGATATTTCAATTTCATAGTTGTGTCAAAAAGTTACAGTTTTAAAGTTTTAAAAATTTAGTTTTAGTGTTCAATAGATGTTTATCCTGTTTGGCCCTTGACCTAAGATCTGTTTTGGATTTTGGCCCCTTGAGCGGTTGAGTGATTGACACCCCTGCTTTAGAGGGACTTTTCATAAAATCTTTCTGTCACCAAAGTCATGTTTAGCTTAGTGATTGTGCAGGGAGGCCTGCAATTTTAATTATTTATGCTCAATTAAGAATCAAATTAGAGAATGGTAACCAATAGGCCTCACTTTTTTTGCTGTTTTGACGTCATCTCCTACTGTTACATTCATAATTACTTGTGCCCTTTTTTGCACTTGCGAATTTATCTGAGGGTTTTTAACTCTGAGGGTATTTAAAGAAAAAAAAAATTTGAACAATGGAAGTTATTTGGATGGAGGCACAATAAATACAAAAAAAAAAAAAACCCAAAACGCTCAGTTTATGTTAAACAAATTTGGGTATTTCAGTAATTGGTGTGTTTTAGCTGAATAAAATAAAGTCAAGAGGACTAAGTTTGATTAATAATAATATAAATCACTTTTTGTTCCACTTTGCATGGATCTATTCCAAAATGACAACACAAGGATTTGTGGGATTGCGACAGAGTGGATTAAAGTGCATGAACCACCCATAAAACATCATTACTTGTGTTTCCATTGACTATGAAATTGCACAAATTATAATTGCAAAAATCTTTTTCCCTCATGGAAACAAGGCAACTTAAAAAAAAAATAATAATAATTTGCGTAAATAAAAGAAAAAAAAAATCTACAAATTTTTACAAGAAGTGGCTTTTAAGGTTAACATAGTTTGCAAAACTGCAATGGAAAGTTTTTTTTTTAATTAAATGAGTCACGTTATCAACAAATGCATACCAGGTGTAGCGGGCGCCACAAGAGGTTCCACAGCATCACATAGCTCATCAAAAGTAGTGCGTGTCATATGGAATTGTTGAATCCATAGCTCTACTGTAAAATCACCAAAGACTGTTTCCCAGAACTACTTCATCTGAAGCCGCTCCCATGTAGTTGGTCGCTCTATTGCCTGAATAAAACGACAACGTCTCCTGTGATAGGTAAATAAAAGTACTAATTCGCCCTGTTTTTGAATAACTTATTGTGGGAGTTGGTTTGTGGGTATTCGCATGATTAGGATTTCATGGAAACAGTGAAATTGCGAAATTGTGTTTTATCGACATTTCTAGAATTTAAATAAACTTTTGCATAAATATTTAGTGGACATTAAGCTACGGAAAATGTTTGAATTAACAGCTGAAGACACAATGCTACCATCAGTTCATGATCCCAGTGAAAGATTTATTTGCCAAAATGAAGAAGAGCACAATAAATGAACCATGTTGATGAAGGATGTTGACTGTTGACCATTTTAGTACATAGGAATTCAACAGGCACAAATAATATAGTAACTTTTTTCTATTTATTTGTAGGTACAATGAACCACTAAAATGTGGTTATCTACAACCAAAATATATATACAAGAAGTATCCATTTTTGGTTTAATACACTTCTGGATGGATATTATCGTTTATTCAGGGACTTTGCTGCATCTTTTGGTGATAAAAAGATATAGGTTCATTTAAAAATAAATTTTAAGAGTCATCACAATACGAATGATTATGTTTACAGTTCAATTCGGGTTGCTTTAAAAAAAACAAAGAAAATCTAAAAGAATGTCAGAAAACAACCTAAACTCCAACTGTCTGTTAAAATCCCACTCTGATCATCTTTTAATCTTTTCTAAAAGACTTCCCAGTGCTCTTTTTGCTGCCTTACAAATCAAACCTGAGTTGTGGGTGGGACCCTTGGTGCGGAGCAACCCCGCCCCCATTTTCCATCACCCATTTGTTTACACACCCTCAGGCTAGCTCCTCACATCCCAACTCAACATTACAAAAATGGTGAGCAATGTTGCTGCTATCCAGCAGTACGATACAAGCCCTGATGAGGAAAACATCAGAAAGGAGTGAAGCAGAAAGCTGTGTGTTTGTCATTGTAGGTGTTAGGACACTGCTAAAAGCTTTTCCAACTGTATTTTTGTCTGCTCCTGATTCACAGTTATTTGAATAAAGGAATATTGACACATTTTAAACTTATTTAGCTTAAAATGTCCTCTTTTATCAGTCAAATGCCAGAAAAACATGTTAAAAGCACCAAAAAGACTATTTTTTAATCAGATTATGTCTTTACGATTGATTTAATCCAGTGCAAATGTTTTACTAACCTTTTTAACGCTGTGATAATTGTTTGTTCTTGTTCTTTTTTGCCTTTACATGAGTAAAAAACATAAAATTAAAATAAAATAAAATAAAAAACTAAACCTGAATTCAACATTTTGGAAAAAGATGTCAAAACTGAAGTAAATTGATTCTGCATTTGTTGCTGTAAAGAGTTTATTTTGTTTGTTTACATACAAATCAGCTCAGTTTCTAGTACAAATTAGATTCTTAATTACAGGACAGCAAAAAAAAACCACAAACACGTGAGGGCCAGGCTGTGTGTGCGCTCACCTGAGTGTGTTTTTCATAACTAATAAGGACAGGACGGAAACGCTGTGAATTAGGTGAGAGTTATTTGTTATCACAAATGTGTCGTTTGTCATTAGCTGATGTCCTCGTGGAGGAAACTACAATTTAACAGCCTCTGTTGGTAAGCAGTTTTGAATAAAGCAGGAAACAAAAGAAACTCACGAGTGTGCATCTTGGTCTAACTGCTGTAGATTAATTGATCCGGCCTTGAACTTAATGAGATGCATTTATTTAGAGAGACACAAAGACTGAGACAAAGGAAGCTAATGGTCTCTTCTAACTTTGGGAGGCAAGAAAAAAAAACAACCGCCTTTTGGATTGAATGCTTCTTTCTGAAATGCTGTTTATAGATGAGAATTCTGATTTGTGTCATTTGCGTACTGGAAACATTTGACAAAATACTTCGAATTTAAATGGTAACCAAACCATGAATCAACTTTTTTTGGCTGTTGACCTCTATAAACAGTGCTTTAAAAGTAGGGATGGGTTTATAAAATTGATTTATTTGAATCGATTTAATCTTAATAGATTAATAATTGATTCATAAAAAATTACATCGATTTAGCACATAACACTTGATGTTAAAGTTTAATGGCATTTCCCATAGAACGACTAATGCTAATGCTCAGTCGACATAAACAAACATTGCTGACTAAATGAACATCTTTATTAACTCATTGGCATGAATTTTCTAAACACTTTTAAGGAAATATTTTTTTAAAGTAACCAGTACAGTTTTTTCCAAGTACAGTTTTTTTTCTTATTCTTCTTGAAAAAAGCCAAACTGAAATCCCCTACAGTAGAGACTGAACATTGTTTGCAATGTTAACGATCTGAACATTTCGTTAACATTCTTGTTGGAGCTTCTATTTTTGAGAATCCATGTAATTATTATGTAATTATCTCATTATTTCACCAATACATTAGAAACATTACAACTGCATTAGATTATCATAAGTATATTCAAAGCAAACAGTAGATTATGTATGTATTTCTAAAAAAACAAAAAAAAACAAAAGAGTCTAAATGTGTAAACTCAAAATTGAATTGAATCGAATTGAGAGAATCAAAAAATCAGAACTGAATCGAATTTCTGGAAATTATCGATCCCCAGTCCTATTTAAAGGGACCTTACATGAAAATTCTACTTCTTGAGGTTTGAAGTGCATTATGTTCCCCATCCTCTCTCCTCTGACTAGATTATCACATTTGGGCTGTGTGTGGAGTCAGCCTCCAACTTCCCTGTTTGGTCACCCTTTAATATCCCGATTTATCAACAGATCACATCAGTAGGCCTGAACTGAACTGACATTTCCTTTTGTAACTTTAATTGAGCTTGAATTGTGAAGTTGATTAAATCAAGACTACAAGTTGAACAAACGCTGACAATGAAATCTGTCTTTCTGATAAAACACCTCGACTGATTCTACTTCCTATCAAGTTCACTCTCAGTCTTTTTAGCCGTCTCTGCTGTTCCGACTGAGGCCGATGAGCTTGAGTAGACCCATTATTGATTGCGATGCGAGGGCATGTTGCTGGCTCCAAGGGGCCAGTACCTTTGCCAGCCTAGGATACGTTGTATCATTTTCCCACAAACGACTCCTCTACCTCTTATTTGAAGTATATCTATGCAAACATACCGTGATCCATTTTCTGGGAAATTTATACCAACTAAGCCAAATGTGCAAGGCGCTGATAGACATCGGCCACCTGCCAAGGCTTGGATAGCTCAAAGATTGTATAGCTCTCTTGATCTGTATGATGCTTATAATATGCAGACACATGCACATGCGTGTATACGCGTGCAGACACACAACTCACGCAGGCACTCTCGGTAAGCCAGATTTCCCAGTCGGCTGGTCTGTCATTGGCCGGCTGTTCAAAGGAATAGTGTGGGCCAGAAAAAAAAGGCTGGCTGTGTGGTTGCCGTGGTAACAGCCTGCCCAGGGGCGTGGGCTGTCTGCTAAATTGTTTGCTGGTTTGTTAAGGCTTGCACACTTAATTTTGAGGAGAACGTGCTTTCTTTCAGTTGAACAAAACCGTGTGTCAGCCTTAGCTGTCTAATTGTTGGAAATTATAATTTGTTGAAGCAATATGTTTTTTAAAAAATTACACACAGGCCTTTCTTGATCTTGCTTAGGCAGTTTCTCCTCAGCTCTCTGTTGAAATCAGTCACAGATGTTTACATTAAGCAGTAAAGCAATGTGCTGAAATGGTTGAATTCCCTGCAGATTCAACTCAACTTTTTGTTTTCTTGCGTCTTTTTAACACAGTTCAGCAGCATAACTATACACGGGGCTGCGTGGTGGTGAGTTCGTTTTTGTGCGGTGTTTGCATGATCCTATAGTTTGTATGTTGCGTGCAATGAACAGCCAAACGGTCCAGGATTTACTCTGCCTTCCCTTCTACAGGTAAAGTAGCTGGTTAAGCTTTAGAAATCCCCTTATGCATGTATTTAGAAATACATGCATAAACTTAGATTATTTCTGTTTATTTTATTTTCTGATCCAGAAGGAAGTTTTATTTGGAAAACTGATTCTTTTCACATCCATCTTAGTCATGTGACTTATAGCGGCTACCTGGATTGCTAAGCTACTTGCCCAAAGCCTGCAATAAACAAACAGTAAAACGTATTTGGAGAGTTTCTTTCAGAGGGGAAAAGAGCCAGTTAGGAAACCGAATCAGTCTTTGACTTCAAAGTACAATAAAGTTTCTATTTATAGACAAAACCGGTTGTTTTTCTTGACATATGGAATCATTGAGACAGTTCTCTAATACATAGCAACAGACTCTCGACTGTTTCTGACTTAGAAAATAAAGATGGTGGCACAGTGGAACCACATTTATATTATATTTAGAAAACACCAGTTTTAGGACGACTTTTATTTTGCTTTATTTATCCATCACACCGTAAAAATCGGACGTAGCTGAAGCTATCTTCCGGCTGTTAGCCTCCCCTTTGACGTTAAAGAGAAAATCTTCATCATAATGTTCAAACCAGTCGCAAACATTTTACGGAGAATGAAGATTTGATCAAATAAATTGTCTGATTTGTGGAAACTCCTAAACGGGACATTTGAGAATTTCCCTACAGAAAGGCTGAATTAGGCATCTGTTCAGAAACTTTAGCACAGAAAATGTTCCTTTGTGTTGAAAAAAAGTATAAAATAATATGGGTATATGTAAAGAGAAAATATAATTGTTGTGCCCTGAAAGATAATCAGAGCCTGTATTGAGTGTTAATATGGCATTCTATGAGGGAAATTAATCATATGATGTTTCCTTTATGGATTTTCAAATCAGAAAGAATTTGTTTCATTAAATCTTCATCTGTAAAATAAAAAGATATTTTTAGAAGGTTTGGCCTTTTATTTGAAAATAGATTTTTAGAAACCTGAAGCTTCAAAATGCTAACCTCAGTCCCGTTCGGGTCGGTGCGTGAAAATGTGATCTAATTTATACTAAACATGGTTGAGGACCACTGGTTTACACAATTAACATAATTCCAGTGGATTCATACATTACCAGCGTAAAGTGTTGCACATCAGTGATATGAAAAGCCGCTTTTCTGCGCTTCCGAATCAGTTGATTCACATAATCAATCAAAGACTTACTGGATGTTAAAAAGTGTGTTTTATTTATGCATCACCAACGACATCTTCAACTTTGAAGGGTCAAGGAGGTTAACCAGTATTCATTTGAAGTTTCTCCATCATCAGACTGTGCTGCATTTGCTTGTTGGAAGACTAGGAATGCACTGATGTGAAATGGACAAAAGTAGCGGAGAGTTCTGAGGATATAAAACACATGTGGTGGAGAGATCTTGTGTGCATGTGGGTGGTTGTGGGTGTAGTTGCATGTTTTACCTTGGAAGAGAGGCTCTGACAGTGCCTGAGTGGACAGATGATTAATGACTGGGGGGAGTGTTATGTGGGCGGAACTCTTGAGCGCTGCCGTTCCTCACAAAAGATGTGAGGCGCTGTGCTCTCTTGACCATCCCTTTATTCCTGAGAAAACCACTCTGGCTTTCTTATACTGCTCCTACATTTGCTCTTTTGAGATTAGAGACGGTGATGACAGGGGAATGGTGAAACTTACACTGACCAGACCTGCTAAGTGATGTCACTCTGATCCATGGGAACCTGCTGTTAAAAGAAAATCCTTTCCATCAGTGGTGCTTTACTGAGAAATGAGGTTTTTGTCTTTTCTTTGAAATCAGATTCTCCATATTCAACATTAAAACTGCTGAAAACTATTTAACTAGAGCAGGAGTGTCTAAACTTTTTTGCTCAAAGGGCCAAAATAATTGATTCTATATTCATTTTGGCAACACAGTATTTGTCTTTGAACCTTTAACAACAACTGGCTTTTTTAATTGAAAAACAAGAGCAAACAAAACAAACTTTCTTCCAATGAAAACATCAACATCATCCCATTGAGAGACGTGGGTCCAATCTGAATTCTTCCCTTCTCCTTTCCCGTTCATTTAACCCTTCAAACGGAGAGTTATGAAAAAATAGTGTCTCATAATTCAGACGTCACCTGATGCCAGTCCGCTAGCATTAGCGCAGAGCTGCCAACGATCAAATGTACATAAAAACCACAGTTATAAAACTTTAAAAAGATCATGCTATGGCGAAAAGTCATTACTTACATTTACATGTTAACTTCTGTGGTTCAGAGCGCACACACGTGTAGAAAAGCGTTTCTCAGTGTGACGCTGTTTACTCTCACGATGGAGGATTTTCTATCACTCCGCTTGGACAGTCGGATTTAAAAGAAAAAAAAAAAAAAATCCAGAAAGGCTTGCACTAAAAACGCCCTTTCAAGTGGAGGGGTAGGGAGAAGGGACGACTGTGAAGGCTCTTGGGAATTTCTAAAAAAAAAAAAAAAAAAGCCCCAAAGTTCACTTTGCGGTTGTACTAACAGCGCCACCCAGAGGCCGAAAGTGTATTACAGCTGTAAAGTTTTGGAACACCATACATCAGGGGTGTCAAATTCTGGTCCTCGAGGGCCGGCCTCCTGCTGGTTTTTAAGAAATCCCGCCTCATCTGTTGCTGATTACCTGGATCAGGTGTGTTTAGCCAATGAAGAGCTTCCATAGAAAGGGTAGTTAGAAAACATGTTGGACACCGGCCCTCGAGGACTGGATCTTGACACCTCTGCCATAGATAATCACTTTGAAACTGGTTAGGAGTTTTAACTAAGCACTATTTGGCTTCTGCAGCCACGATGTGGCGGGCCAAAAGATTACCTTTTGCGGGCCAAAAAATTGCCTTTGGCTGGCAAAAAGATGACCTTTGGCAGGCTAAAAGATTACCTTTTGTTGGTACAAAGACGACTTTTGGCGGGCTAAAAGATTACCTTTGGCGGGCCATAAGATAACCTTGTGCAGGCCAAAATATGACATTTGGCTGGCTAAAAGATGACCTTTGACGGGTCAAAAGATGTCCTTTGGCGGGCCAAATGATTACCTTTTGCGGGCACAAAGGTGACTTTTGGCGGGCCAAAAGATAACCTTTTGCGGGCCTAAAGATAATCTTTTGCGGGCCAAAAGATAACTTTTTGCGGGCCAAAAGATAACACTTGCAAGACAGAAAATTGCCTTTGGCGGGCCAAAAGATATGGCAGGACAAATTTGACCCGCCGGTCCCACTTTGGGCACCCATGAACAAGACTTATTCTACTACCTTTTTTTTCTTTATTCAGGCAAGTTTTCCTCTGGTGGTGTCTTTATATCTAACTGTAAAGAGATAAAGAAACGGTGTAGAAGTAACGATACAGATCTTTATGTAAAGCGTGAGAGGAAAGTAAGTGAGGAGGCAAGAAGAAAAAACAACAATCTGGAGTTTTGATTGGTTTTTGTTTTTACCTGTAGCAGACTCACTTCTTTTGGTAAAAAAAAAATGATTTTCTTTAATATGTGGATCACTTGAATTTTTTCTTGATTTCTATTAGGTCTCCTGTGGTTTCAGGCAGACGCTGCCGTCTAACTGAGTGACTTACCAACATAATAGTAAAATAAGGTTCAAATGGGGTCTTGACCCGCTCATAAGCATGTCTGCGTGCGTGTTGGTGAGTGAGTGGGTGTGAGCTTGTCTCCAAAGCCTCTAAAGACTATGATCCGGCCCATGTGATGGATGAGGGCTGGGGTTAAGGGTGTGTTTAGGAGCCAAGAGTTGTACTTACGGGTCACTGACAAAAACTCTTTTATTTGGGGTCACACACTCTGTCTGTCTTAAACCTCAAACAGGTGAAAAACAGTGTGTCAAAGCTGAAACATCTATGCATTTTATTTTTCACAGTCAATTTATATTTGCCAAAAGCAGCTTTGTTAAAATTTTTTGGGGTTTAACAATCAATATTGGAGAAAAACTGGATTTTTTTCCTAAATATGCTCACTCATTCAAACTCAGAGCTTTTACACTTCGATTACTGCACATATTTTCCCACATTTTGGTGCCAAGCCATTTCCACTGGTTTAAAATCTCATGCATACTTGAGAGTATGTGCCAATAGAAAAGTCAGGAGAGGACTTAGTGCTCTCGAATTTGGATTGGATTTGAGTTCGAAAGCCATTTCTAAAATCCTCTCGGTTGTAATCCTTTGCATTGGCTTCCTAAAATTCCTTACTCCCACATTTTTATTTTTCTTACGTTCGGTGATGCCTGCTTATGATGAGTTCTTACTGCGTTAACTTGAAGGCATTTGCGGTACAGCGTCCATCCATGTATGATGTATATTCGGTCAGCGCTGCATTATATGCTCAGTGAGCAAATCACTTTATCTAATGCCTCTAGACTAGTTACTCGTTTTTTGTTTTTTTTTCATACAGATTTATAGTTAACTCTTATGACTAAATTGTCTCCTCTAGCTCTTGTCAGGCCCGTTCAGTTTCAAGGATGACCCACATTTCCTCCCTTTCCGATAGTCCAGCAAACAAATTTCATCTCTGGAGAATGTTGAACTCCTCCATCATATTTATGGAGTGAGAAAACAACAAGATTATCATGTCATTCCTGTTGGATGTGTGCGCTGTGACAAGAGGTCGTCGAGAAAAGCGAGGAGATATCTGGAGGCCGTCCGACTGACACCCGCAGAGAAAGACACAAGATGGGCCATCTTAAAATAGATTCAGCGCCGTCAATCAAGGCGAAGAAACAAGGGGGAAAAAGGTGGGAGAAGAGAGGGAGAGCACTTCATTAGCTGTGGGACAGACAGAAGAAAAAAGACACGAGGGCAAAGAAGAAGTGCAAGGAAAGGAAGAGAGAGGGGTGTGAAACAAATCCTGCTGGGACCACTTGAAAGGAATGCATGTTTTGTTTCTGCATGCAGCCAGTTCAGCTGTGGGTTATTCTCCCACTGGTGAGACTAATTGCTTGTTGATGTAACGTTGAGTTCCCTCCCGTCCAGGACATCTGATGAGTGATTGGTGCTTCTTACTTCCTTAATGCAGTTTCCCATAACCTCCATGTTAAAGACCCTCTCCGACGAACATTTTTAACTTGTTCTTGTAGAAGTTTTTTCTCATGATAGAGAACATATATGAAGAAAGTTGAGATTCAAATTATATTTCTGAGTATTTCTTGTGGTGCAGGCTAATTAATTATTTTAATTAATTAATTGTGGCTCTTTAGCTTTAATGAAAAATGCTAACGTTGGAATAAATAATTGATTAGTTATTTAAGTGTCTGTTTAGATTTTTAACATGTCAAACAACTACAAAAAAATACTGTCAGAAATTCCGTTCAAATGTTCTTTAAATTTGAATTTTTAATTTATAATTGGTCAAATAAAAGTCTCTGAAAGCTTTTTTTTTTTTAATAAATTACACTAAATTGGTTAAAGTTTTGAACAAATTCCGTTTAAATTGTTTAAAAATGATTAACAATAATTTGAATGACAGTAAATGTTTTTGTTTTTTTTTTTTTTAATAAATAGATTCTCCTAAAATGGTTATTTTGTAGAGAAAAAGGGAAAAAAAAAAAAAATGTTTGACCGTATATATTTTAATTAAATAAAGATAACTGAAGCGGGAAGAAATTTCAATAATACTTGCTGGGTTTTATTTTGAAAGGCACTAGTGTATGATGCTGTCAGAGATAAAATGACTTACAATTCCTTTAAATATTTATATCCCATATACACTTCTGTAATCCAATTATTGAAATATTTAAAACTACATTTATAAAGAAATGCTTCATTTCCAAGAAAAAGCATAAATATTGTGCATTCTTTTTAAATGATTAAGTGGGACTTTGTGGCTCTCAATGGGTTCTGGTCTCTAAGAAATGAGACCTAATGGCTCTTTTAGCGTTAAAGGTTCAGATCCCTGGTAGAAATTTAAATTGGTGAGCCACAAGCTCCCTGCTCCGATTTTAACTCCGATTTTGCAACAAAAGTTTCGCACACAACTTAGAGTGGAATTTCTAATAAAACTTCTGCAGAAACTATGTTCTAGACCAGGGGTGGGCACACTTTTTGATTTGTGGGCCAGAAAGGGTTCTAAAATTTGTCATAAGGGCCTGAAAAAGGAGCAGATGGAAGGAGTGATTTTGTAATGAACCTCATTAACCAAAAATATAATATGGAATTTAGAGAAAAACATGCTTTAATTTGGATTAAAATTCACATACATTCATTTAAAAACAGAAAATTTGGGAGTTTTAATTTCTAAATTTTGATTTTTGTTCTCTTTTTGGTGATCCAATGGGTTGATGTTATTCAGAGGAAAATGTGAACTCAAAGAAATCCGAAAAATCACCATCTGACTCAGAAAAAAAAACACACGAACGTCAGAGAAACAACACCATTCATGAGAAGAAACCAGAAATACAATGAAAATGAACCAATAATTAGGGTTTTTGATTCAATGTATTTTAATTTGGAGGGCCAGATTAAGTAGCTTAAGGGGCCGCATGTGGCCCCCGGGCCGTAGTTTGCCCACCCCTGTTCTAGACGGTGACAAAATGGGAATACTTTTTTAATTGATCAAAAATTAAAAGTGTAACAGATCACAAAACTCACAGTTTAGATCGTGTCACGGTTTTAGGGTGACGGTTCGGATCTTTTTTTGGATCCGTTAAAATAAAAAAATAATTAAAAATATTGGAGAAAACTTTTAAGGTACTTTAAAGCATAAATATAAATATAGCACATCTTTTAACTTTGAACATAAACAAACATTTAAAAGTGTTTGTTTATGTAGTTACATTTTCATGTCTGGAGACCACATCTACAAAAACTGAGAGAAAAGAATTTTCCCTCACACCCCTAACCCCACTCCAATGTCCAAAATAATCATAAAATCATAAATGAAAAAGTTAAAATTAAACTTTTATTATTTTTTTGTTTTAATTGTAGTATTGAATCAAACTATATGAACATTTATGACATACATTTTGTGATCCGTGGACTGGAGTGTGACTTTAAGGGGAGAAAAGTTTAGATCCAGATTTACGGAAGCATACAAAATACTCAGTCTAGCAGTCAGTGTAAGACATTTTAGAGGTGTGATAACATGACTCATACCTTCTGGAAACTCTGCCCCTTTTTTTCCTTATTTTCACTCTGATCCAGATCATTAAGCAGTTAATTAATGAGTTGAATGTTTGGATTTATGCACATGTTATGTTTCAATTAGAGCAGGGGCCTCAGCTTCAAGGTTAGAGTTCTAATCTATGGAGGCATTAATCTTCTGCTATGTGTCTATGTTTGCACATACGTGTGTGCGTATCTCAGAGTGCCTGTTTGCTTTGGCTGGCTGTCACTTATCTCCCTTCCTGCGATGCTGATTGCAGTATCCTCTTTTCCAGCAAGCATTAAATCATCCCAGATTCTGTGAAACACATCGTCGCGGCAGAAGATGTTTGTTTCGTCTGGTGTAAAGAGGTCAGCAGTGGCCACACATGTTGCTGTGTAAATCACTAAACGCAGTCTTCACTTGAAGTAGATCTGTGTTTTTTTATTTATTTATTTTTATCCGTGTTTTGAGATTGTTTTAAACGTTAGCGTGCGCAAGTATTTGCATTCTTCAGCTGACACACAGTTCCCTTCAAACCCACATTTGCAGAGTCTTAGACAGCTGAATCAGCAGAGCCTTCCTCTGCTTTTCTCTTTCCCTTCTGCTCATTTTAAGGGCGTCCAGGGAAGCTGAAGTCTGTCTGTAAACACACAACCCGGAGGCAGAACTTAATGCACATATTCTGCTCACACTTGCTGAAAAACTTACACTGTGTTGTTCTGATTTCATTAGAGCCAGTTCAATATGTTTGATCCTATCTAGCTCACTTGTGGGAAGTAGCTGTCTGCATGCACAAACATCAGAGGCCAGAAAACTACTCTCTGATGTTTGTATTTCATTCAGCAAATATGACAAAACATATTGTACTCCCTGTGCTGTATTTTCGACCGGCGTTCTATTGTTCTAACGTTGAATATTGGTAAACTGGATTTGTTTTATAGCCATTCCTCCATGTTCTCCCATAGATTCAATAGTCTTATTTCAAATATATATATATATATTCCTCACAGGAATATTATAGTCTTTAAGACATTTTTAAGATCAATATATATTTTTTCAATATTAAATTTCAAGTTTTTAAGACATTTATTGCACCATCTGTGCTTTCCTCTAAAAGCTGACTACTTTATTAATACATATTGAAGTATTTTTGAATTGTTTAGACATTCAGTTAGCTAGTTAGTTGACTGTGTGCGGTTTCTTTTTACTTCTCTTACATTTTTCTGGTCATTTCCTGCATGTTTTTTTTTCTAATCAGCAGCCCCTCAGAGAGGGAACTGACTCAATTCTTTAATTAAAATGTTCATATCTGAAGCTAAATCTATTAGTTTTCAAACATTGGACTTAATCTGCAATTGGAACAAAAAAGGAATAATTTAAGTTATCTTGACATTTTATGAGTAAAGTTCATGAACAAATTAAAAAAATCTATTTCACTTGTGACTATGTTTACGCATTTAAAAGTTAGACATCAAGGCATCAATTCATTTTGAACTAAAACACAGAAACTGGAATCAAAGATAAACAGTCTGACCATGCATTAGTCTCACCTCTTTTACTGCAAAACATCAGTGAGACATCAGAGGTATGAGGAAGAAAATACATAGTGCATCACTGAAAAGCAACAGGAAGGGTGATAGATACATTTTATGGAAATAAAAGACTCATCAAATATTGTAAATAATTTTTTTAACACAAATGAAAAAATGATTTAATCAATATTTTTTACAGAACAGAGTAGAGACGGTTATTGTGGAGGAAGAAAAAGAAATGATCAGTAAGGAAAAGTGAGGAATGCATTGAAGAGGATGTAGAGGGAAAGTCAATTGGTCCTGGATGTATGGAAGAATTGAGGAGAGGTGGAAGCAGTTTCTGCTGTTAAATAAGAACTCGGACAGTGAGAGGATGCCTGGTGTCCATTTTAAGGAAGAAGGGAGTTGTGGAAATAAGGAATAAGGCTGATAAGTCACACAATGAAGTCATGGGAAAGAGTGGAGGGAGCCAGGCTGAGGTCAGCAGTGAACATTTGAGAGCAACAATATGAAAGATAATCACAGATTTTAATGATTAAATTGTATGCCTGATATGTTGTTGTATGAACATAACGTTTCTTTCAATTGTCTGTTTATGCATTATTCTTGCTTTGATAGACTGAAATGAACCGTTTCCAATTCCAATGGAATATTTATTTTGAGAGAGCTTGTAAGCAAGTCAGAAGGAGCTGTATTGAACCTTTGTAGATCTATAGAAAGTCTGTGACAAGATATGCAGACGGACTCTGGCTTGTGTGAGGAAGTCTGGAATGGCAGAAAAGTACATTGGAGTTGTTCAGTACATGAATGGGAGCTGTAAGATAGTGGTGAAGTGCTGGAGGTGTGACGGAAGAGTTTATGGTGGAGGTGGAACTGAACCAAAGACCAGATTTGAGCTGTGCTTTATTACTATAGTGATGACCAAAGGCGGAGGCTTCCTCCACGGAGACAAATGAAGGTCAGTCACAGCAAGACGGAAGATCTGTGTGTAAATGAGAGGGACTCAAGTGGAACGATGCGGTTAGTGGGCACAGATGTGGATTAGCTGGAAAACTTTGGAGTACATCAGTCCAGAGAATGTGGGAAAGAGGAGAGGCGAGGAGGCAAACAGGTTGGAATGTGTGGAGAAAGATTTCAGGTGTAATGTATGACAAGAGTGTCAGGAAGAATGAAAGAAAACTTTGGTGCGAGCAGCTATGCTGTTCGTTTTGAGACAGTGGCTCAGAGAAAGAGCATAGCAGGAATAGCAGAGAGGAAGATGTTGAAGTTCTCTTTGGGAGTGACAAGGATGGATGGGATCAAGAGGGAATCTTTCAGAGGAGAGGGGTGCCTTATGTTAGATGTTTTGGAAATAAATCTTGAGAAGCAGATTGAGATGCGGTGGATAGGAATGCAGGAAAACAGATTGAAATGTTTTGAGCAAGCTAAGAAGAAGAAACAGTGAATATCAATTCAGTAAAGTTCATAGTGGTATGGTATGGCATGGTATGGTATGGTATGGTATGGTATGGTATGGTATGGTATGGTATGGTATGGTATGGTATGGTATGGTATGGGTAATGGTATGGTATGGTATAGGTATAGGTATGGTATAGTATAGGTATGGGTATAGGTGGCGGGCTCCAGTGCAGCGCATCACTGCACAGCACAGTATAGTATAGCACAGTACAGTACAGTACAGTATATAGTATAGTATAGTATAGTATAGTATAGTATAGTATAGTAGTATAGTATAGTATAGTATAGTATAGTATAGTATAGTATAGTATAGTATAGTATAGCACAGTATAGTACAGAATAGCAAAGGGCAGTCCAGTGCCATATACTATTATACAACAGTACAGTACAGCACAGCACAGCACGGCACAGTACAGTACAGTACAGTACAGTACAGTATAGTACAGTATTGTATAGTATAGTATATATGTAACAGTACTAGGTCGTAGGGCAGTACATAGTACAGTATAGTATTTAGCAATAGTATCATTACAGTAATATAGTATAGTATAGTATAGTATAGTATAGTATAGGTAAGGTATAGTAATAGTATAGTGTAATATATAGTAATAGTATAGTATAGTATAGTATAGTAGTATAGTATAGTATAGTATAGTTAATAGTATTGTATTGTATAGCATAGTATAACACAGTATAGAACAGAATAGCATAGGGCAGTCCAGTGCTCTATACTATTGTAATAGTATAATACAGTATAGTATAGTACAGTAAGTACAGTACAGTGCAGTACAGTACAGTTACACTACAGTATAGTATAGGACATTTCTGTGCTGTACAGTACAGTATAGTATAGGACATTACAGTGCTGTGCAGTTCAGTATAGTATCCCATAGCATGGGTCAGTATGGTGTCTTATGGTATAGTAATGTAAAGTAATATTGAAGCATAGTATAGTAATGTTCCAGTATAGTATAGTATAGTATAGTATAGTATAGTATAGTATAGTATAGCATAGCATAGCATAGCATAGCATAGTATAGTATAGTATAGTGTATAGTATAGTATAGTATAGTATAGGCACAGTATAGTACAGAATAGCAAAGGGCAGTCCAGTGCCATATACTATTATACAACAGTACAGTACAGCACAGCACAGCACAGCACAGTACAGTACGGTACAGTACAGTATAGTATAGTATTGTATAGTATAGTACAGACTAGCGTAGGGCAGTACAGTACAGTATAGTTTTGCAATAGTATCATACAGTATAGTATAGTATAGTATAGTGTATAGTATAGTATAGTATATAGTATAAGTATTACAGTATTAAGTATAGTATAAGTATTGTATAGCATAGTAGTATAGTACAGTACAGTACAGTGCAGTACAGTACAGTACACTACAGTATAGTATAGGACATTACTGTGCTGTACAGTACAGTATAGTATAGGACATTACAGTGCTGTGCAGTTCAGTATAGTATCCCAGCATGGGTAGTATGGTGTCCATGGTATAGTAATGTATAATATTATGTAGTATAGTAATGTTAGTATAGTATATGTTAGCAGTAGTAGTATATTATATATAGTATATGTAATAATATAGTAAGTGGTATAGTATAAGTATAATAGTATAGTATAGTATAGTATAGTATATAGTATAGTCATAGTTAGTATATAGTATAGTATAGTATAGTATAGTATAGTATAGTATAGCACAGTATAGTACAGAATAGCAAAGGGCAGTCCAGTGCCATATACTATTATACAACAGTACAGTACAGCACAGCACAGCACGGCACAGTACAGTACGGTACAGTACAGTATAGTATAGTATTGTATAGTATAGTACAGACTAGCGTAGGGCAGTACAGTACAGTATAGTTTTGCAATAGTATCATACAGTATAGTATACAGTATAGTATAGTATAGTATAGTATAGTATAGTATAGTATAGTATAGTATTGTATAGTATAGTATTGTATAGAATAGTATAACACAGTATAGTACAGAATAGCATAGGGAAGTCCAGTGCTCTATACTATTGTAATAGTATAATACAGTATACTATAGTACAGTACAGTACAGTAGTACAGTACAGTACACTACAGTATAGTATAGGACATTACTGTGCTGTACAGTACAGTATAGTATAGGACATTACAGTGCTGTGCAGTTCAGTATAGTATCCCATAGCATGGGTCAGTATGGTGTCTTATGGTATAGTAATGTAAAGTAATATTGAAGCATAGTATAGTAATGTTCCAGTATAGTATAGTATAGTATAGTATAGTATAGTATAGTATAGTATAGTATAGTATAGTATAGTATAGTATAGTATAGTATAGTATAGTATAGTATAGTATAGTATAGAACAGTATGTTATTTTATAGAATAGATTAGAACAGGACCTTGGAGTGTTGTACAGCACGGTACATTACAGTACAATATAGCATAGCATAGCATAGTGCAGCACAATGCCGTTTAGTATTTGCACAGTGCAGTACAGTACGTTACGATTTGGTATCGTATGGTACAGTATAAAGTCTTAAGTAAAATTGTTGCTTAAGAACTAAAAAAAAGAAAATATTTCTGTTAAAATTGTGTTTTAACACATAAGCATATTCATCTACATCTACAGTAAAGTTCTTACAATCAATCAGCCTTGTCCCAACACATTCATGGCCTTTTCCCCTTTAGAGTCCAGCAGTGCAATAGCTTCCTTCTCCATTAGTGAGCTTGCCAAAATGCCAAGCATTTATCATAGTTATTATAGTCATTAAATCCTTCCACACAGTTCAGAATCTCGACAGCTTTGCTTTCTTTTGAGGCATGCGGATACAGTAAATGGATTTGGTTATTGCCTTCACTTACATTGTAACAGCCACTATAATCCTTGTCCTCCACAATGGCCTTTAGAATTTAGTATTTTAAAACACAACAATAACCCACAAACCAGGGCCACCGGGTCAGTCAGAACATTTACTTCCATCATTGCTGCAGCAATATTCTCACTTCATTTTGGCAGTTGTTATCAGGCTACAGAATGAAATTGGAGTTGGCTGAAATTCAAAAGGTGGAGCATATCATCCAGTAATCTAAGGATCAGTAGTTCCGGCTTTGATTTGTCTTGTCCCCATGTTGATATGTCCTTGAGAGAAACAGTTTAACTGTCCATGTCTGAAATATTTACACAGTAAACAGTGTCTGTTTATGGGTCTCCACTGGACTGTGAAGCCTTTCGAGAGAGTGGAAATACTCTTTAAACTGGATGAATTCTGTCTGTCAGTCTGTTCAGTTTTTGCCAGCTTCTTATAATATTATAATGATAACAACAACGTAAAAAAAGGTCAGGGTTCTCTTAAAGCTGCTCCAATTCTCATGACTGAGAAGTAGATTCGACAAACCTTTTAAACAACAATGTCCTCACTAAGTAAATACGTTAGATATTTTAAATTCACCAAAAAAATAAAATTTTATATATATATATATATATATATATATGAAAATACACAAATATACAATATGGTAATTTTCTTATTATTTTGCATATTTCTTAACAATTATCTTCTTTTTTTTCTTTTGACAGCATGTCCACCAGGTACCTTTAAATCAACACAAGGTCCAAGTCTGTGTCTGCAGTGCCCTCTGAACAGCCGCTCCACGGCTGAAGCTGCCACCGTTTGTGTTTGTCGGAACGGGTACTACCGCGGGGACGCTGATCAACCAGATGAACCCTGCACTAGTAAGTTTACCATCCATAACCTCGCATCCCCACCCATGGAGACATAATGGCATCCTTAAAGGAAAACATACAAGTCCATCTGGATAGTAGTTTATGTTGCAATGTTTTTTTTATTTGGCATAAAACATTATTTATTGTTTAGATATGTTAGTCTGGTTAAGAAACTGAAATGTTATGGATTGCATCATTGACACTATCAGTGCTGTGCCAGTCATTGTCTTTTTTTTTTTTTTCTTTTCTCCATTCTCTCTCTGTCTTGTATTGTGTCAACTCTGCAATCATCCCCTAAAGTAATAATTACCCAGGCAGATGCTGTGCAGCTTCCACGCTGTCCTGCCGTTATCAACTTGTGATCCAAAAAGGCCTCTCACAGCATCGTCCTTATTGTAACTGGGTGTTGAAGCCATTTTCTTTGCCGTCCTGCTGCCTCTGCAGAAACACACTCATGCAGAAATAGAATACTGTTGAACTTATTCCCCAGAATTCCTCACACGGGAAGAAAGATTTTTTTTCTTTACCATACATTAAATTACATCTATATAAACAGCGGACTTGCATGAAACTATGTTCTAAACAACTTTTTTTAATAGGTCAGTTTTTATACCAAACAATTGATTTCAATGATAAATATATCAGTTTCAGAGAAAGGCACATCTCTCTAAAATTTCCCGACTTTAGAGAAGCAGTCCACAAAACAGGCTGTTCCTCTTTTCCCCGTGTTTTTTTTTTTTTTTTTATTCTCTAGGTACACTAGATTCTTTAGTTATTTGGCACATTTTTTCCTCTACCTGGAGGTCTTAATGGCCCGAAGCATCTTCCACAGAAGTCCCCTGCTGATTATCTTGAACAAATCCCTATGGTCTATATACAGTCTGCTACTGTTGCTATGTTCCTTTTCCCAGTTCTGTTCATGTCATCTGCTCATCCTTTTTTTTTTTCTTAAAAAAAAAAGGCAAAACTTTGTATTTTTCAGTGTTATTAGCGTTTACTTGTAATATTCTATAAATTTATCAGATTGGAAAAATAATATTCTAAAAAAAAAAAAAAAAAGGGAATTGTAAGTAACTCATACTCTCTAGTATTAGTTTTTAACTGCCATCTTTATCTCCCTAACATTAAAGCCATCAGTACTTTAATCCCTGCTGTCACAGTTCTCCTCTTGCAGCATTTGGAAATCTTCTTCTAGAAGTTGAAACCTACGCTCGAGTTTCTTGGTGCCCTAAAGCTCAGCAGGGGGGCCAGTGAGATCATCCTAGTAGAAATCTCCTTAATGCTGTCGGGCCTGATAAGAGCACTGCCAGAGTAGCTTAAATCAGACCAGTCTGTAGCAGCAGAAGCTGTATCTTAAGTGCTTCCCGCCAGTGTCAGAAGCTCAGGTCTTTGAATGCTCCAGATCAGTCTGATTAGCTTGCTGATGGATTGCACAATCCCTGGCCTTGTCAGCGGGGGTCCTTGTGCCGTATTCCTAATCCCAACCCCCCCCCACACCAGAGTCATCCTTCAGTGAACTGCATATTCCAACTTTCGGAATGCATTTAAAGCCGCTTTTTGCCTCTCCCTGCATCTCAGCGCTGTCTACACCACGTGAAGGGGACATCACATTTTCACCTTGCAGTGTGAAGCGCACCACTCTAAGTCAAGCTACGCAGCGTAACAAGCACTTAAAGAACCATAGCTTTTTTGTTGTCCGTGTCCAGCTGTTCTCTTTTTTCTGTTAACACACCTGGGTACTTTCAATTTCAGTTTTAAAAAGTATGGAAAAAAGGAGCGTCCTCATGCAATAGTTGGAGAGTAAGAAATGCTGTTTCAGGTTGCTGGGCCTTTGGGCTTTGCTCAGTGTAAATCAAAAATGATGACTTCAAGCTAGGAGGCAACTGCAGGAACTGAAGCAGTGAAACTGCTGCTAATTGGCCCGGAGAGGAGAGAGGATGACGTAAGGAATACAGCGGAAGGGAAAAGTGATGAGACAAAAAGTCATTCATCCTGATGAGTACGATTAACACAAAAGGAGTATCGAATTTTGTGAATTGAAAAATTCGTATTTGAAAACATTAAAGTGTCAAATTAGTCCATAAAATGAGAGAGAGATAATGTTCATCAGACAATAATTTAATTTTATGTAAAACGATTAAGATAAAGAATGAAAACCATATTGTATGTTTTTTTTTAATTTATTTATTTGTTTAATGAAGAAGAACATGAGTATTTAGCTCCTAGAAGCAACCAAGAATTCTGTCTTTTACAGACGTATCACTTCTTGAAAATCTCTCCTGTCGTCAACTGGCTACTTGTATGTATATCACCTGTTTGAAATGGGGATCTCTATGCACCTTTAAACAGTCCAACTCTCTCCACTATGACCAAAGAGCTGTCTAAGGACACCAGGGAAAATAAGACTGGCATGAACCAATAAGCAAGCAGCTTGGAGATAAATTAATTGTTGGTGCAGTTATTAGGAAATGGAAGAAATACAAAATCACTGATGGTTTCCCTCCACCTGGAGCTCCGTGCAAGATCTCACCTGGTGGAGCACAAATGATCTTGAGGATGGAGAAGAAACAGCCCAGAACTGCATAGAGGGATTGGTCAGTGACATGAAAGGGAGCTCTGGGAGCACAGTAACAAAGGTTGCCATAGTAACACCCCACTGCATTGTCATTGTTTCAAATCCGAAAGGTCCCCCCGCTTAAGCCAGCGCGGGAGATTGTCATGTGGTCAGATGAGACCAAAGTGGAAGGCTTTGGTATAAATGGCATTGTGGGAGAAGAATTTTAAGTTGGATCCCAAGGCCATCTAACCCACTGTGATGCACGGAGGTGGTAACATCATGGTTGGAGGCTGCTTTTCTGCAAAGTGGACAAGACGACTGAGCTGAATGGAGAAAATGAATGAGGCCACGTCTTGTGGAGTTTTGGGCAAAAACATCCTTCCATCAGCGAGAGCGTTGAGAATGACATATGGTTGGACCATTGACTGTCTGTGAGAACTGGACACATCACGTCCCCCCTCACGTTCCAAACAGGAAAACCTGCTGGTCCCTGAAAGCCAAAATCCCATAGACTTCTATTGGAAAATTAACAGTTATTATTGAGTCATTATATCTGTGGAAAAAATGCGACTGAAGTGACCTCATTTTGTTGAAACTGGAGGTAAAGCATTTTCTATGGATGACGTCACAGACGCTTTGTCCATGTCTATATATGTCAATGGGCTGGACCTTCCAGCATGACAATAGTTCCATCCAACAAAGTAAAAAGCATTTCATCCACTTCAATTCAAAAAGGGAATCTGTGAAAGAAGTTGCAAGTCAGTGTTGCCTAGCAACAGCCCAAAACATCACAGCTCTTGAGAAGATCTGTATGGAAGAATGGACCTAAAAGGAAGCTAATTCACAGGAATTGTTCAACTTCTATAATTGACAACAAGGATTAAAATAAATTATTGAGGAAAGGTTTGTTATTAGCCAATTCTTTTTTTTTTTTTTTTTTATAATACAATTTATTATTTATTTTTTTAAGATTTTGCCTCTTACAATTATAGACCAAACTTGTCTTTTGGAATGGGACAACTTACAGAATCAGACACTGACAAATACTTTTTTTCTCCTTGGTTATTCATAGTGGTGCTGCCATTTTTACTCTTTCTGATATATATTACCTGGAAATAACCCAAATCAAATGTGTGGTTTTAATGATTTTCTACATTCCAGACTACATAACACTGAATATAGATCTTGGGGCTCTTGACAAAAGTTAAATCAGTTGCTTTTCTTTCTAGAATGTTAACTGTCAAACACCGTCTCATCAAAACATATCAAAACTTTAGACTGAATATAAAACTTTGCCTTTTTCCATTCTCCCTTAAATGCTTTTCGTTTTCTTTTTCTCCTGTTATTGTTTTTGAACAAAATGATGTGATGACCCACAAATAGCGCATATATCAAGATGGAATTGTTATATCTTCAAAAATACTGTGAAATGAATAAAAAGCAGTGACTCTAACTATTTTAAAGCTTCAAATTTGTTAACCAAAACAAAAAGACGTGAATAAATATTGAAGCAAAAGTCAATTTTCTTTCAACAGGTCATTTTATTCTCACAAAATATATGGAAAATATGGATTGTTTGTAACCAACACAACCTCTCTATCTTTCTCCCAGCTCGACTGGCTGCAATCAGTATTACACACAGGGATTCAAAACAGAAGAAGCAGTGGTAAAAAAAAAAAAAAAAAAAAGTGAAGAGATGAGCAAACATGTCTTCAGTTTTATTGTGAGCTATGGGTCACCCATTTCTTATTACCTGCTGAGTAAAAAAAATAAAATAAAGCTAGGTTGTGATCTTCTGTAGCTGTGGCAGAACGACATGAAGGAGAACTCGAACACAGCCAGATAAACTCCAACACTTAAGCTTTATTGAAAAGCAGAGGTCAAGAATGGATAGACGGATAGCAGAGCAAACAAAGCAGAAAGGGAGCAAGTTGAAAGGCAAAGCGCAAAATCATTCCTAAAATGGTACAGAAAAAGCCCCATGTTTGCTTTGAAAAGAACTTTCATAAAAAAGAGGGATAAGGGATCGGTCAAATGACATCAAATAACATTCTTTTTATAAAGGCTGTTTTTCTATAAATATAAACTGAAAAGACAAATTAAAAAACCTAGAAATAAACATATTTAAGAAATTGCTGCATGTTAAAAGTCTAAAAGCAGGCATGACTCCTTTGAGGGAAATAAAGTTTAACACTTAAATCAAACAAATAAATGAAATAAATTTACTAAATTTTAAAACAAAAAAAAAAAATCAAAACAATGGAGGGAACCATTTTAGTCCCAAGAGAGGAGAGTTTTTCAACCTTAGAGTCTCAAAAAGGTTTTTCTTGCTTATTTCTCTTGACCTTTTTATGGACTGACTGTTATAAATTCATAAAAAAATCAAAATAATTAGACTAAAATAAAAGTACTTAATGGTCAAAAAATAACAAAGAAACTTGACCTTATCTTTAAAAAAAAAAGGTTTTCGTTGTCTGTTTTTTCTTGTGCTTTGTGATCAAATACATGTATATTTAGTTTTCACATCCTTGTCACTTCAGTGAGCTGCTACTGTAATGTGCTACTGTGACTGTCACATTAGTGCAAAGTGTTTGAAAGAATATCTTTTGACAGGCTGTTTTATTCCTGTTTTCCAAGCCTTTTTGAACCTAGGTTATATCTCATGCGTTACTGTCATATACTTACTTTTATTTCATTTATTTATTTTTTCGGTCTTTGTTTCCTTTTTTCATGGAAACTTGCCTTTAGAAGTTCTTTAATAATAATAAAACGTATTATTATTATTTAAAAAATAGTAATTTTTAGAAAGCTAATACAATTAAAAACAGTTTTTCATACACAGAAGCAAAATGAATCAAAATGCAACTAAATCAGATTTGGTAAAGCTAAAATGATTAAAATGAGAGCCTTTAAGTTATATTTTTAAGAAACTAAATCCCATGGTGAATCAAAACAGCCAACGGCTTCAACAAAAATCAGCAAATCAGTCATTAAGCTGCAATTCTATCTGATTTCTGGTGTTGTCTTTGCAACTGTGTGTTTGTAAACTTAAGTGTGTGAATTCTTCACAGTAGTGGTCCACAACCACCGGGCTGTGGACTGGTACCGGTCCGTGGATCAAATGCCACCGGGCAGCGGAGAACTAACCAATTAGAAAAAGAGGAGAAACAGTGCGGAGAGAGGGGTGGGGTGGTGGGGAGTGAAAGTTGCGCGGCGCGTGCGTGAGCAACAGGGGCAGGAAAAACGTTTTTGTTTTAAAATGTTTCATTTCAAGCTTTTGCATGGGGCTTCAAAGTAGTCAGATTTTTTTCCTATTGAGCATCAATAATCGATTTGTTGGTTACATTTTGTTTATGTATTGAAGGTTTTTTTCATTTTAAACTCGATTTTAACCACTTCTGACATGACACTAAATGAAAAGGCCTTATTTGTTTTTATCAATCCTCCACCATGCACACTTGTCAGATGACTGAGTGAAATGATGATCATTATTACGTTAAAGCACACATTCTTACGGCCCCCCGGGCCGTGGTGTAATCCTCATGGGTTGACTGGTTTGCAGCCAAAAAAGGTTGGAGACCACTGCTTTACAGCATTCACACTACAGTGATTCTCCTGATCCTTTCAGTACGTTTCTCAGCACATAAAAATGTAATCACTTTCCTTATTTATTCCCAGCAAATTTGGAGTTTAGCTAATGTTTTAGCTTTATGTTAGCTGCTTTGTCAAAATTACTTTTTTAAAAGTTATTTAGGCAAATTTGAAATTTAGCTAATGTTTTAGCTTTATGCTAGCTGCTTTGTCAAAATACTTTTTAAAGTTATTTAGGGAAATTTGAAATTTAGCTAATGTTTTAGCTTTATGTTAGCTGCTTTGTCAAAATTATTTTTTCAAGTTATTTAGGCAAATTTGAAATTTAGCTAATATTTTAGCTTTATGTTAGCTGCTTTGTCAAAATTACTTTTTAAGTTATTTAGGAAATTTGAAATTTAGCTAATATTTTAGCTTTATGTTAGCTGCTTTGTCAAAATTACTTTTTAAAGTTATTTAGGCAAATTTGAAATTTAGCTAATGTTTTAGCTTTATGTTAGCTGCTTTGCCAAAATTACTTTTTCAAGTTATTTAGGCAAATTTGAAATTCAGCAAATATTTTAGCTTTATGCTAGCTGCTTTGTCAAAATTACTTTTTCAAGTTATTTAGGCAAATTTGAAATTTAGCTAATGTTTTAGCTTTATGCTAGCTGCTTTGTCAAAATTACTTTTTAAAGTTATTTAGGCAAATTTGGAGATTTAGCTAATGTTTTAGCTTTATGGTGGCTTTTTTCTCCAAATCAGACATTTTTTCAATTTTTGGTCATATTTGGCATTTAGCTGTTATTTTGGCAAGCTTTCAGTTTCAGTGTTTTCAGCTATTAGCCTGAGTATTTTTTTAACTTGTCCTGTCTAGCATCTGAGTAATCAGATATGAGCTGAGAGCCTCTTGTGTTAGAAAGATGAGTATTTTTAGCTATCAGCTTCAGCAGCCACACTACAGCATTCACACTTGCGTTCTCACAGGTAATGCTACATATCTAGTTGCATGTGTTTTGCAATCCCTTCTGAGAAAAGTGGGATATTTGTCATGTTTTTATACATTGATTCAGGCAAGTATGAATATCAAAAAACAATAATGGTTAAAAAAATGTATATGATGGATGATGGAAACTAGGAGTGAAATGGATTCCACAAAAGGAGCTAGCTAAAAGTTTCTCCTCCAACGTTCCCTCCACATGCTAGCATCTTTGCACTGAATGATGTGCCGTTTGACCTCCATCTGAAGCCGGATCTGTCCTTTCAGACAGATCATAATAATCACACTATGGATGTTAAGCCCTTCCTGTCAGTGACCTCTCGGCTGCCGAGGCACCTGAAACAAGGTTTCAGCTGTAACCGCGGAGATCCCTCACCCCGGAGCTCTCTGCTGCTTTGTCAAATCTCGCCAAGTCCACTTCACATCGCTTTGCAGCAACAATGATTGATTGTGTGCGCTCCATGAAGTAACTCTCTGACCTAATACCAGAGAAATGCGAAATGGAATTGATGCATTATAAAACGCTTAAAAATCCATATACAATTATTATGATATATATTCTACTTAGTGGGAAAAAATGAGAAGGAAAAGAGAAGAATGGGGTGTGAGAAAAGATAGGAAATTCCTCTAAGGAATTGATCGGATTAGTTTTTCAAGTAGTTGCGGATCTGGAAATGGGTTACTTTAACTTTACTTTTAATGATAAAGGTCAGGCTTAGTTGGGTATAAATTTGTACCAGAACCACTCTTTGAAATCATTCAACCTGAGCACAAGTAAAAAAGGAAAGGATACTCTTTTGAAAAGATGATACTGTAAGTTGTAAAGAGTTTTGTGAGTCATAAAGGAATCATTAAATATAAAACTCTCCAGGAAAATATCCATGCTGCTCAAGGAGTAAATACTGATGAGTATGATGTAAGATTTTTCTGAGAAGGAGTAATTTAGCATTTCGTTTTGCTAACATGGAAACAATTAAATAAGAAAAGTTTTTAATGTGAGAGTATTTTCCTTCAAAGTCTTGTAAAATTCCCATATCCAATGTGTTGTCTTGCCTAAAGCTCTTTGACAGATGATGAAAGATGTTCTGGACACTGATGCCCTCACACCACACTTCTGTGTCTGCAGTGATCTATTGACTCCATCCCAGCCCCAAAGATTGGTGGACGATCTACAACATTGTGAAGTAGTCATCCTGGAGTGGCATGCACCCAGAGAGACTGGTGGTCGGGACGATGTCGTCTACAACATAGTGTGTAAGAAGTGCCGGGCTGACAGGCGGTCCTGTTCCCACTGCGATGACAACGTGGATTTTGTTCCTCGACAGCTGGGCTTGACAGAGACCAGAGTCTTCATCAGTAATCTATTGGCACACACTCTGTACAGCTTTGAAATACAGGCTGTCAATGGTGTCAGCAATAAGAGCCCGTATCCAGCGCAGCATGTTACCATAGACATCACCACCAACCAAGCAGGTTAGTACTTTTGCCGGGTGCAACCATCCTCATCTGTCTCCACGTCAGTCATAATGCAAATAACACTGTTCCTATTTCTGAAGGGTGGGCCAAGTCTTTGAGTTTTTTATTGATAGTTTATTAGTTAAAAAATGTCAATTTACATCATGTTTACCTATTTTTTTCCCTTTTCTTTTAACCCCAGTAAACATTCCAGTTTCAATATTGCCTTTGTTATATTCAATTGAATACAACTGCAAAGTAAAACTTTTATTTTGAAGGGGTGTGTAAGTTTAGTTTCTTTTTTTTTTTTAGGAATTCTGCCTTACTCAAAGTGCATTTTAGACTCCAGTATCATGGCTTTGGTACCTGCTGGCTTCATAATGCAATGAAGGTTTAATTAAGTAAAGACCGATTCTAAATAACTTAATAAACATAAATATAATTTTTTTAATTTAGGTTGAAAACTCAACTGTTTTAATTTTGATGGAAAATGTATAGTCTTTGTGTTCTGTGGACCAGTGTTTGTTACTGGTTCGAAGAGATTGTGCCTTTGCTGTGCTGGCTCCTAAACTATGAAATAGGGCTGCCACCATTAGTTGACTATCGACAACTAATTGACTATTAAAATAGTTGACAACTAATTTAGTAGTTGGTTAGTTGTCAGTTTATATTATATGGAGTCAGAGTGTAGTAAGGTTCAAAGTTATAATGGCATTATGCTAGCTTTTTGGACTATTTTAGCATTTATTACGATTTTTTAGGCTATTTTGGAGTTTGGCTCATATTTCAGCCACATGCTAGCTGTTTTGGCTAATTTAGGTTTTTTGTTTTTAAGCTATTATGGAGTTTAACTAATATTTCAACTACATGCAAGCTGGTTTGGCTAATTTAGGCTAATTTTGTTTTTTAGGCTATTTTGGAGTTTAGCTCATATTTCAGCTACATGCTAGCTGTTTTGGCTGTATTTGGCTTTTTTCATTTTTTAGCCTAATTTGGCATTTAACTAATTTAGCTGGCTATCAGCTTTAGCGATTTCTGTTACCACCTTTAGCGTTTTTAGCTATCAATTTCTGAATCTTCAGCTATCCTCACTAGCATCTTTAGCGGCCAAATTCAGTTTACAGCATTCACACTAGCTTTATCGCAGGTAATGCTATCTAGTTTTTAGTTAGTTGAAAGCTGTTTTATAGCACCATCTAAAGGATCCATACCACCAAAGCATACCATACAGTTAAACTTTGTGCCTTACTACTTGATGACTAAATTATTTTCTCTTGTTACATTTTTCTGATTATTTCTTCTTTTTTTATTTTTACTTATATTTCCCCCACTGTAATTACTCTGTGTTGGAATATTATTATTACTTTCATTGCTTTGTTTTGGATTCATTTATATAAATGTTCTGTAAATCTATTTGTAATCGAGCAGCTTATTCACCATTTGATTGACAACAGTTAAAGTGTTTTGTTTAAAATTTCACTTTAAAAAAATCACCAAAATTATTTTTATTGACTTACTTTTACTTCTGAATGAAGTCTGTGCACTGCTCCTGAAGAAACAAATGAATGTTCTGTTTGTAGAAGTCTTCCTTTTCTTCCTTCAGTGTTAAAAGTCTCTCTGTCTCAGCGGAGATCACTACCAGTGACGCGTCTAAACAAATTCTTGTGTTTAGGGATATAAAAATGAAATCTTCCATTTAGAAATTGATACTAAACAATATTAAAATGTGACTGGACAGCTTCACTTGTTTTGCTACCACTAAATCTGTTATTCTTTAGCCGCGGTGTCACATACATTCTCCGGGCTCACCAGCGCCCTCTGTCTTGTGGCATGCGCACTGCGCATAGGTACTGTGGTGAGACCAGTGAACTGTCTGCCTCACTAGTGTGTTTGTAAAGCGCATTTTTTAGTGGATAAAAAGCCTAAATAGGTCACAAACTGGCATCAGTGAAATCAGACAGATGGCAAGAGATAAGCAAATTAGGTCATTTTTAAAATAAAACGTATTTTATAATGATAGAAAAACCGAAACAATACAGGCATGCGTCAGCTGCAGTTCAGTAAACGCGGGGTTCAGACTAGACGCGGAAGTGATTTGGAAGTGCCGTAAAGCAGCGCAGAGCGGAATGTGCACGGCTTCCGCGACAGGCGCTTCTGCTAGAGCTTTTTTTTGTGTGAACGACACCATAGGTTAACATGGGCGCCGAATGGAGGCAGCCTCCGTTTCGCCCCGCCTTGTGGCACTTCTGCGTCCAGTGTGAAGTGTGTTCAGCGCTGAGTGAGGCTGGGGGTGGAGCCGCTTCGCCTAGTGCGAATTTGAACAGGAAGCTCATAAATTCGCAGCGTTTTTGCCAAAGAAACATTAAAAACCAGCACAAAAAAATGTAATAAAAAAAAAAACATGGCTAGAAAAATAACATTTGATTTTATTTTTTTATTTTAAGAAGTATGTTCCTCTTATTTAATTAATGAATTTTTTATTTTGCAGGTGAGGCTCAGCCTCACCTGCCTCCCCTGACTGCACGTTACTGGCGAACATGCTCGAGGTTCTGGTAGTAATCAGTGTTTCTGAACCTTTTAGCAATGCAGTCACTCTACTGCAAAGCTTACAAAATTCTCATATTACCTATTTGGAATAGAAAATGACGCCAACTACATTAAACTTAACAAATCTGTGAAATAGCACATGCGCAATTTCACAATGACACAAAAAAAAAAAAAAAAAACGAAAACCTGTAAGACTTCACTTTTTAACAAGAAAAGACACAAGATAAAAATTTTAAGGTTACAAGTTTTTTCTTTTTTACAGTAGACTTGGTTGAGCACAAGTGTTCTTTTTCCATCTGTAGAACCACAGAGCGAAAAGGATGGCATGTTAAAATCAAAAGTCTGTATTTGAACAGCGGCAACAATGACTTTCAGCCTCTTTTTATTGGAAGTCATGCTTAGCCGGTTCAGCTAACTAGCACCCCAGTCCCAGATTTGCTGTTAACATGTTCTCCTCCATGTGTGAGGTCATGTTTTATATGAGACAATGGAAACGACAAGACTTGGAAATGTTCTTAACATAAGACATGTATGGACCGATTGAGCTATTTAACTAAACTAAAAACAAAAGTCTGCCTGTAATATTTTGTCACATGGCTGAAAACCTATAAAGCTTCACTTTTTTTTTCCTTTTTTGGGGGTGTAGAGGGCTTTTTGGAATTTGTGGTTACTGACCCTTTTTGAAACTTTCTGATAAATTTGTGATCCATTTCAGAACAGCACTCGTATCCTTAAGCACAATTCCCCTCATTGCATACCGAACGTAAAACATATTCTATCTTGGGCCTCTTTGACTTTTACGAAAGAATGAACTCTTCATTTATCTTAAAGACTAAACGAAATGGTAATTGCTTCATTCCAATCTCTTTTGTGCAGGAGCACATTCTAAAATTAAGTTTTGTCTGGCTGGTAGAGGGCATACCACTTTTGATTACATCTCCTTTCAGAGTATTTCGGTCCCCAACTGGACTTTCTTTTGTCTGGTAAGAAAAAAAAAAAAGAGGGGGTGGGGTGGAATGATGAAAAAAATGTAAAGTTCATGAATATTTTTCTGTCCCTCTCGTTTGATTTATTTTTCTTACAAAACCGACATTCTGTGATAGCGCAGGTGGGGAAAATGAGGGGGTAAATGGGTCTGCTTATTAAGGTGCCCCAATGGGACAGACTACTTGGCAGGCTAATAGTACACTTGACAAAGAGATGTAAAAAAAAAAAAAAGTATTGCTCTGGCTTATTGCTGAACTCTGTTGCAGTAATGAGATGTTCTGCAATAATCTGCCAGGCCAATGTCCAGCCTGATACAGTCCTTTTGTTGCCAGGTAATTGCAGCTTTCTGAGTCTTGACAAGCCTTTTCAGAAGAAGAGCAGTGTCAGTGTACACAGATACAGAAGGAATTGATGATACATATGCAGTAAAAGCAAAAATCAAAAGCCTTTCTCAAACCAAGAGATTTACAAGTTCAGAAAAATTGCTTTATTAGCATGAAGCATATGAAAGTGATTTTGAAGCAAACTTTCTCCTGATATTTCTTGTATACAATGTAAACTAAGTAAAAACTGAAAGGGAGATTGGAAAATAGGCAAAGTGGAAATTTAAAAACACCTTCGTCTGTGTAAATAAGATATCTTGATATTATCATGAAGAACTTGAATGGAAAAATCTTTTTTTTTTTTCAAAGTCTTAAATCTGGAATTTAAAGCTATTTAAAATATTTGGTTTTAGAATAAAAAAATGCTGATGAAATTATGAGCATATTATATATTATTTTAAGGGCTGTGACAGTTTTAACACATTAACACATGCGATTAATCGATCAGAGTTGACGCGCTAACATTTATTAACGCCCTCAGATGTCCTCAGATTTAACTCTGTCAATTTGATCAAAATAGCCTTAGTTAAAAAAAAAAAAAACTTTTGACATGAAATGTGAACCAGGGAGATTTCAAGCAGCACCATATTTTTAAGTTCAGATGTCAAAATTCAAGACATTTTTAAGGCTTTTTAAGTTATTTTCAAATTCATAGATTTAATGCTTTTTAAGACTTTTTAAGACCCTGCAGGAACCCTGGACACTTAAAAAATGTGCTTGGTATTACAGGTTAGATGTCATTTTCTTTAATGCACAGAACAGAGTTGAACGATTAGGCTAAAATCACATAAAGAAGCTGCTTTCATCAAGGTGCAAGGAGTAGAAAAATGAAATCAAAAACAGATAACGAAAAGGAAGAGAAGCATGCACTATAATAGAAGAAAGATGGTGTCAAAGGGACTCTGTTGAACCACCAAAGAGGCCATTTAACTGCCTTCCATCCTATCGCGTGTCTGCGAGGAAAGACTGATCAATAGTGTGATTTAGGAGTTCATTCATGGCCTCTTGCTCTCAAGAAAAGACACACTCGCTCAATGATACAGACATACAAAGGTTATATGCTGCACCCTCCGAGGCGGCCTTTCCCACCTGGCCTAGATTTAGCCGCATATATCTTTGTTAACCAAAGAAAAAATACCATTTATATCATTTTTTTTTCATTTTTTAAAAAAAGAAAGCTATTCCATGGTATGAGGGAGTTTAATAAAATGGTAAATGCCACTAGAACACAAATGGGGTAGTCAGATGGATGATGAAACCACTCCCTTTTTCAAGCTAATAAACAATACTTCTATAAGCTTTTTGGCACAGCTGTCTTGACCTAGATTACAAGCCAGCAATCCGTCAGACCACGGAATGCCAAGTATATCTACAAACAGTCCTCCTCCACTTTGGCTGCAGCGTGGAGAGCTACTCCAACAGAAATGCACACATAGCTCTCATCAGCCTGCAAGTCCAGTCTGGTGGTTTGCGTTCAGGATAAATCCAAAGCATTGAAGAGATTTCCAAACAACCACATGACTCAAAAACATCTGCGTCCTGTGGGCTCCAAGCTCACACGAGACGTAAGGCGAATGTTTCCACAGAGCAAGGCCGATTAGACAAATGGGAAGTTCCCTGAGAGCACGAGATGTTTAGGGGCCCTGGACCCTTACAACAATTTTCAATTTGCATCTGATCACTGCGGCTGCGCGGTCATGCAACTTTCACTTAAACATCCCAAAGTGTCCTTTCTACTCCTAAATACTGAAAAAAGTGAAATATTGGATCAATTAACTAAAGTTCTGTAATTTTTTTACATGTAAATGTATTAGTTTTCTTAAAATTAAAATTTTGAGTTGATGGTTTAGTCAACTTGAAAATTCTATTTGCTAAAAAGGAATATTTTTAAATGTAACAAATTACAGATGTTGTGTCAATTGATTCATTTTTTTTTACTTTTTACAGTGTAAAGAAGAACTCAATTTAATTGGATGAGTGTGATCTCTCCAGACAAAGATGGCAGTTAGGGTCATAGGGCAGTTCTTTATTGTATTGTAAAATAACTGACATATCCTTGTTTCCATTTAAAATACTGTTTTTAGGTAAGTAGATTTTTTGTAAATGAAAGAAATAAGAACAAAGAAATAGCATAGGTACAAAAATAAATGAACTTCAATGCAGCAAGAACAGATGTATGTGAAATTAATTTTTCCCTCTTTTTCAAATGCTTTTTTTAATAAGTTTTAATAAAAATATGACATACACTTTCTTGTTTTGTTTCAATTTACAGTTTTCCTAAAAAAAAATTTTGATAGGTGTGTAACAATGAATCAATAAATCAAATCAAATGTAACTATACAATTTAAAAATTAGATAAATCAATAACTGATCTTAATAAATACCATTTGGATTAAAGGATGATCGGTTTATTTTACTACAAGCAAGTGCCATAATAGCAGACAACACACATGTAATAGCAGCAAAATCAGATCAACCGTCATTACAGTCCAATGTATGGAAACACTTGGAATTTTGTAAAAAAACATGTAACCATACAGTGTAGTAGAATGAACTAATAACGTTCTGTTTACATTATTTTAATAGAGAAAAACAACAGTGGGCTGAACTCTATGAGACTAAAATGTGAACGATTTGTCATTAATTCTTGTTTAACCAAGAAATCTAGAAAACTTTACCTGCACTGATGAGTTTGAGCGAGTTAATTGTTTCAAGCAGGTTTAATGCAACATCATTCATTCAATAAAGGGACATCACTTATATAAATAACCAAAAATTACCCACAATCAGATTCAGAGAGTTCACTGTAAATCCCTATACCTCTTTGATATCCTTACTTATTTAATCGCTTCCCCACTATAATACGCATAATTTAACAATGATCCGGTTGCTAAATTGTCATTTTTTATAAATATGACCAAATAATATCCTTATCAAATGATATATAAATTTAAGTATCCTGTCTGCTTTCACAACTCCTACCATGACCTCAGTTTACGGGGATGGTGCTGGATTGACCATGTGGGTGAAGACGTGATGGGAAGGAATGTTGTATATCGGCTCTAATATATGGAGCAACAATTGGAAGCCGTCATTCTCCACCACACAATACGATCTATAAAAGCTCTGATTGAGTTCGTTGTCGCTTAACTTTTTCCGACAGCAGTGGAAGTTTCTGACGGAAATCCAACATGTTTTTTTTTAACAATTGAAAGTGGTCGCAGCAGAACTTGTGAAAGCCACGCCAGTAGCACCCAAATGGCTTCTACCCTCCTTCTCTTTTGGATGGAATCATTTGATGTGATTTAGCTAATTTGTTGTTTTCCCTAAGTATTTACCTTTAATTTGACAGAATTTACACACGGCATGACATTTATCAAATTGTACGGTAGGCCGGTCGTATGGCGTGATCTGCAAGATCAGCCACGTGTGCTCTTCAAGCGCCCCGCTTGATACTTTTACTTTAAATTGCATAAATTTTTTTGATATTCGATCATTTCAAATTGATAAAACGATTCAAAATCGTTTTATGGATCGTAATCGATGCATCTGCTAATCCATTTTTTCCACCACTCCTACTGTTCAGGTTTTTTATCCCTGGGTCATACTGGTTGAATTTTTTGGGTAAAGATCAATTTTAAGTCAAATCAAATCGTTCATAAGGATTAATGTTAACTTTGAATCAGATTGGCAACCAAAAATTACTTTATGAATCAAATAATTAAAGTGAATCTTTAAACCTTTAAGTTTAATATTTTTAGGACTAAGTGGAAACTGGGAAAGCGTATATTTTACTTCATCCTTTAGAATCTTGAAGTATGTTAGTTTAGGGCACAGTATCGTCTTTATCTACCATAAAAGAGCATAAAACAGACACTATCATGTTCATGTATCAATTTTCCAAGTATTGTTTTCCGTTTTGTTGTTATATGACATCTCGTCTTCTCCGAGTTTTGTCAGATATGTTGGTTTTATTTGATGTTCATGAACGATACTTTTAGTCCTTGTATATTGAGGTGGGGATTAGCTGCTGATAGCAAAAGTGATTTTTAAGGTTTCTGTTTTGAGTTCATTTAATGTTGATGTTGTGCAATGTGTGACACTGTACTCATGTCAATGTGTTTTCATTGCTTTTACTAAAGACTGAATGGTTCCATTTTTTTTCCTGAGCTCGAGCAAAAAGCGAGGCTGCATTCAGAATCCTCCATGAATAATGTGATTTTCAAAATTATTCAAGCCACGGGTCCCTGAGAGAAATCCATGATGCTGAACTGATCCCTCTGTGAGATGTTTGAGAGGGAGCCATTACTGTGTAGTCATGGCTGGCTTGGCCCTCTGAGCCCCCTGCTAACAAGGTGGCCAAAAGTCGACCCTTTGCCTTTGAAAGAGGCAGCGCGGAACATGACTGTAGGCTTCTCCCTTCATCTTAGACTCTGAGTCTCTGTTATGAGGCTATGCGATTCACTTGTGCCTCTGCATCCCAAACATAAATGTTAAGTGAGCCACTGAGGGGAAAAAAAGGTTGACATTTTTACTTATGACCACAATTTTGTCTATAGATGATGGTGAACTATTCTGTTCAGAGTTTGGAGGCTTTGGTGAGAGACCAGTTGACCATTAAAACTATCCATCCAGGACCTTCTCTCAGGGAAACTGAAGCAGATTGGTATAGATCAGATCACACAAGTAAAGACTTGTACTCTCGAAAGACTTTAGTTTATTCATGAAATCTTATCTAACAAAAAAAGTTAAAGGAAATCCTTAAATTTTCATTGATTATTTGTGGTCTTGTTTGGTCTTCTGGACAAAATATACCACATTTCTTTTGTAAAAGACCAGGAAAGGTCATTGGATGATTCTTGACTCACTTTAAGGCTCAATCTGAATTAGGGGTGTAACGGATCACAAAACTCATGTTTAAGATTGTGTCACGGTTTTAGGATCACGGTTCAGATCATATTTAGGCCAGTAAAAAGCTTAAAAAAAAAACCAGAAAAACAGGAAAAAACAAGAAAATATAAGCCTAAAATTGCTTTTTAGAAAAATTTTAAAACATATATTTCAGAAAATATATCTATTGTACTTCAAAACATAAATATGCACTCACACATCTTTGAACTTTGAACATAAACAAAAATGTAAAAACCTGGGGTTTGTGGTTACATTTACATGACTGGGTACCAAATCTACAAAAACTGAAAGAGAAAAAAAGGCTTAATTTGCAAACACCCCCCCCCCCTTCCCCGAGTCTAAATTGAATCTTACATGAAAAAGTTCAAATTAAACTTTCATTTTTTTTTATTAATTTTATTATTGAAACTAACTGTGGGAATATTTAAATATTTCAAATAATTATTATTATCTGTAGTACATGTTCAGATGAGGCACTGTTATGCCTGCTTTTCCAGGTAATTTTTACCCTAATGGCTTGCCATACTGCCTTCCCCTGACGGCACATCCCTATTGCAGGAGCACCTGCTGCTCACTGGGAGACACATAGACGTTTACCAATGCTTTTATTCAACTCTTCAAAATAAATAAGCCCGATCTCAGTCTTCGGGTCCTCCATGACAAGTTTGAGAAAAGTTTTTGACAGAAGCTCCTCCCACACGCGGCGGGAGCTTCATGTCAACAGACTTTTGGATAAACCTAAAGAAGCAACTTTGACGCATGTTAAAACAAAGACGGTGTACAGTACATTAACTTGACGTCAATTGCTTTCGGTGTGAATAGAATTGATTTTAATAATGCAGCACCCGAGGTATGCAGTGCAGTGGGGGGAGGAGGGTGTAACGGATCACGGATTATCCGTGATCCATTGCACCCATAATCTGAATTCTTCCCCTACATTTAGGTTTAATCCAAATTCTTCCCTTCTCCCTTCCCCTCCATTTGAAGGGGCAGTTTAAACCCAAGTGTGTCTGGGAAATGTATTTTTAGAATTCAGATTGGACCTCAGTCCTCCAAACGAAGAGGTGTGGAAAAATAGTGTCTTCAAATTCAAGTGACATTTCCCCTCGATGATGTCATCATAATTGCTGTTAGCGCAATCTGTCAGTTTTATAAATTTAAAAAGTTGTACTAAAGCAAAAATTCATGACTTACATTTAGATGTAAACTTATTTGCCTCAGAGCACGCCCATATGAATAAATGAGTTTCTCCTCTGCAGCACAGAGCAACAGGTACTACCCTCACGGCAGAGAGATATGCAATGAAAAGTCCCAACCCGTTACCCTATGTACCTTTGGGACACCCCTACCACAACAAATGCCCTTAAAATTGTAGGGTTAGGGAGAAGCTGTAGGGGTAGGGGAAGAATTTGGACTTGACTTGGGTGAGAATTTTTAGGGAAAGTAAGAACTAACCAGACAATATTAGCCAGTTAAATCCAGCTGATTTGGTTTAGGAAGAGATGATGAGATCTAAATCCTTTTAGAAATATTACACAGTTGCAGGAGCAGCTGTCCACAGGTCAAAAGAAACACAAGCATTCAAAAAAGCATTTTTCTTCCTTAAATAGTTTCTTATCCCTTTACCATATTAATTTCAATTAAAATGATTAAACCTTACAACTTCTGCTTCCTTCATATTATTAAACTTGACGTGGGTGAAACTTTTGCTTCATAGTTTATTAGACCTCCACACGGTCAAAACAGCACTTGCAAGAGGACTTGCATTCAAATCAGGTTTTGGTCATCGAGTCTGCATCCGAGTTCAAAGAAACTTCTACTTCTTCTCGCCAATCATTGCAAACTATCCAAGGCAATGAACTCTGCTGTAGATCCAGCACGCCAACGTGAAAGCATTCTAGGTTATCAGGAAGTTCATTTAGGAAAGATGTGGTGAAAATGCCTGCAGCTATGAGGTGTCTGAAATATTTACTCTAAAAAAGCCCCAGGACAGACCTCAGAATCTCTGAGGAGATTCAATCTCTCAGTTATCTTTGAAATGAATCAGTGCTTCCTTAGATTAACAGAAGGATGAAGAGCAGAGAGGAAGGAGATAGTTTGAGAAAATAGTGGAGAATATATCATTTTTGCCCTATACTGTGAAGATTTGAATTCAGAAAACATTCCAATATGTTTTACTTTTGACAAATATTTTTGATTCGTACATCAGAACTTCAAGTTGTACAAAATCAACTGAAAATGAAGAGCTGTAGATTTTTCGGGCACTTTGTTGAGCATATATGCAAACACAGGGACATTTACACTATACCCACATTTTACCATTCTTAAAATGTAAACAATTTGAAACATAAAATATAGCAACTGCAGGTTGTAGACTATGGAAACAGTGCCTCGGTTGTGTCTCATATGGATGATGATCATTCTTCTCATATGCATTGTACAGCAGATTAAACATGCAAATAAGCTCTTTAACTTTTTCATTATCTTGTCTCGGTTTTCGTTCTCTTTCTGTGTATGTCAGATGTTGCGGGCTTTGACTTTGATTAATTATGAGCCAAGCTCTACATTAAAAGCCGGGGGCTGTAAGTGAGGCCAGATAGAAGTAGAGCGGAGGAGAATAGGATGGGTATGATGGGGAGTGTGGGGGAAGTGGGGTGCGGCACACAGTCGGCCATCACTGTCAGCATCATGGTCTCTAGGTGACAATGGAGGACGAGGTTGGAGGGGACACAGGCGCTTCGGGGGCTGAACCTCACCCTTATACAGGCATAGCACATTGTCTCTGACAGGCTCTTCACACATAGGTCACAAGGGCATGCAGTGTATACAAGTACACATGGTCATCAGGTGGAACTTTTTATTTATATTCCAGTGTCATAACTTTTTGAGTATTGTGTACATTTTGGACAATTTGTATTTATTATGTTGTTATCTATTTTATCTTAACTAAAAAAGTCTTCCAAAAAGGCATAAAAGAGACATACACTTAAAAGATTATCTCTTATATCAAGCAATACGGTTCTGAATGGTAAAAAAAAAAACACATTTATTGGGGTTTCACCACCTATCTCAATAATGTTACAAAAATATTTTGCAATATTTGTGTTATAAGTGTTATGAGAGTTTTGTTGAGTCCACCATGATCTCCATTACCTGCTTCTCAAAAAGACCCACCCCTTAAAGTGCATTCAAACTGAACGCCTTTCTTGTCGCCTGTCAAAAAATTTGTTCCTGAGCTTAACGCGGGCATATGGGAGGAGCTACCAGCTAATATTATTAGGATAATTGCTATAAGGAACAGTGTCTGTGGATATCTCACTTAAAATGTATGGAAGACACAGATGATGTTTAGAAATAAGGTTTATTTATTGTGAAGAGTTCTACAAAAACATTGGTAATCATGTCTCCATGTTCGAGTTTATATAATTATTGTTAAAAGTTTTCAGGGAGCTGTTTGTATGACAGCCGCTTCTGCTATGTTTCTGTGTCTCTGTGGCTGACTGTCTAGTATTAACCCAAGGTGGATAAATAAAATTATAAGAACTTTTTCCTTTTTTTAAAATGTTTTGATGAGGTCTCTGCACCCCGCAGCAACTCTGTCTACCGGTATGTCAAGTGAGTGAGCTCCGTCACGGAAGCGAAAGCCAGCGATCTGGCCAGAGTGCATCCTGCCTTTGCGCCAAAGTACCCAGATGAGCTCTGCAACCCTGCGGCTCCAACGGGTTGATGGAAGATAGAAGTTCTGGCCAAAAGTTCTTGCTTTGGACTAATATTCTACCTACTGATCGAGTCACTGAAAACGTCACATGCCCAAAGCTAAATTCCTGGTTGGCAGATGCAACGCCGCGACCTGTCATATTTAAGTTATTTCAATTTTGTCAGCACCACTCGATATGCCCCCCGTTGCAGATGCTTTCATGCCCAGACGGCTTTAAAACATTATGTCCTTAAAATTGCTGCGGGACTACAGATGAAAGCCCCTTCCAGAGTTCACGGATTGGAGTGAAATAACCAGCCGCCTCCGCTGCCCGAATCACGTTTGGTGTGAATATACAAGGATAATGAAGACGTTAATGGATTTATTTGTCTACAAGTGGATGCAACAGAATAGAAGATTTTGTCCCGCCCATGGCAGTTACTACATCACAAACCTGAACTTTTTCAAATCACAGGTTTTCATCTTCTCCTGATCTGTCACAATTTGAATAAATAAACATTCAGAAATGCAAGTTTATTCTTTAATTATTTTAAATCCTTCAATATGGGGAAAATGCCACATGGACATAATAAAAACACAATTTTCATTGAATGGGGCTTAAAATTAGATCTTTTAAGATGTTTTGACATTAGACTTGCTGTAGAGGCTATTTGATCCAGTGGTGTGTAAATGTTTAATAATAAAATAAGCCTTTAGTACTTGTAAAAAAAAATGAATTATGTAGTTAATTAATTATGTAGTATTATGTAGACGAACCTCAAGGTATATAAGCCATACTGCAACAGTTAAAAACAACCAAGAGGTTTGTCTAAGTACTTGGGTGGCTTAAAACGAAATTGCTCAGGAATTTAAGGCTATTTTGTTTGACTCCTTTTTTTGTCTTTTACTGCAAGAATTTCTAGCGCTCCCCTGAGACTGTCAGGAACTGTGTACCTGTGGCTGGTAATTGATAATACGGCCCAAGCAGCCCTAGCCCTGGTCAGCAGAGCGTGAACCTGCCTGAGAAGGAAAAAGGCTGAAGTGCACTGGGGTGAAGCTCAGCCCTCACGCAGACTGTATAGCATATAAGAGTGGAAAGCGGGGCTAAAGGTGATAGCCAGGCAATGCAGATGGAAGCTGATCTATTCTGGGATGGAACAAACACAACCCATTCATTTGTTCACATCTCTTTAGAGAGATTCAGAGTTGCATACAAGGTGAGGCATGAGCAGAATGCAGAACAAGTGTTAAATAGTTTATGAACACAAAATTAAAGAAGCTTACCTGTTCTTAGCTTTAATTGCAGGGGGGGTTGCTTTTGGTTTTGGGGTTTATAAAGTGGTTCAATTCTCCAGATTGTAGTGTGTTCACACAACTTAATGCTGTCCTTTACTGTTTTTTTTTTTTTTTTTTTGTTACAGTTTTGTACCATTATTCTGTTTCCATTACATCCCAGCCAGCAAAGCCAGGTGGGCCCCATATGGTTTAAAAGTGAGCAGAAAATGTGGGCCCCACCTGTCCCCATTGACTGAAATGGACACTCAATGGGTAGACTGGCTATGCTTTGCAGTCGCCTGGTGGACAGTGGAGCTTGCTAGCTCAATACAGCGGAGCCTCCTAGCTTGCCACAGAGGAGCTTGCTAGCTCAATACAGAGTGCCTCACTAGCTCAAAAAAGCAGAGCTGACTTGCTCGTTGTAGAGGAGCTTGCTAGCATGCTTGAGTGGCGCACACAACCTTGATACAGAGAAGCTCACCAGGATGCTAGCATGCTGCAGTGGAGCTTGCTTCAGCGTACCTCGCTAGCATGCTACAGAGGAGCTCACTAGCATGTTAGAGTGGAGCACACTGCCTCAACACAGAGGAGCTTACTATGATGCTACAGTGAAACTCGCTAGCATGCTACACTGTTCACTGGGAAACTGGCTAGCATAGCAAGCTAACCCACTGAATCCCCACTTAAGTTGATGTGGGCAAACACAGGTGGGGCCACCACAGAAACTGCGGACAAACCCAATCGGGGCCTACATTTTCTGACCACTTTTAAATCATATGGGGCCCACCTGGGTGCTGGCTGGCAATGTCCTTACAAGGCTTTTTTGTTCTATTTCTATTAGTAGGTGAAAGTTTTCTCATAACAAAACATCATGACACCTTTTAGTTTTTATTTTCAGATCATTTTGTAAAAAATATTGTAGTTGCAAACATTAATTTAGAAAAGTAAAGTTACAATACAAGGTCGGAATTACGTTTGGAGGTTCCTTATGCAGGACAATTACAGCTAATTTAGGTGATGAAATGATACAAAGACAAAAGGCAAATGTGGAAAACAATATGACCTGGCAACAAGTAACTGAGAAAAGTGACTAAAAGCGATAAACTGAAGCAAAGCAGCTGGAATAATTGGAAAAAAAAATCTTGAGTAAGCACATAGAAAACCTGAAAATTAGTGTTGCCCAGCCCTGCTCAGCAATTTAGGTTTTCTTTGTAAAAAAACAAACTTTTAAAAGCTGGTATTAATTAAAATACATTTTGTAAATTACTGTGAAGTTTCCTTTATAAAAAATATTTTCCTGTCAAATTCAATTGTTTGGGTAACATCAGGGATTACTCTTTTATTAGAAAGTCACTCTCAGGGTTTTTGCTTGTTGCTCCTAGTTTGGTTAAAAATAAGTTGTAACTGAGTTTCATTCAGATGAGATACAGCCAATGTGACACCCAGTCTCTTCAAATGCAGCATGGACCTGCAAAAAGCATTGCAGGGCTGTTTATGCTGGCAATGCATGTCGTTACAGTCCAAAAAAGACAGCCTGAAAGCAGATTGAATTAAAAACCAATGCTTACTGATTTAGACTTTAGCTAATTGGAGTTTGTGCTCAGATTAGGTTATCATCCCCAAATTTTTGCAAGTGCTGGCTCGGCTATATTTTCTGTGCAGTAACATAATCTAGTTTTGTGCAGTTGTCTTCAGGCGAACTTTGAAATGTAACTTTGTAGTGATATCATACACTTTTAGAGTTTATTATCTGCCTCTGTAAATAGTGCTTAGTTTTCCTAAATGAAAGTTTATCTCTAAAGTTAACCAACGCTTGCTCATCATGCAGGATTGCAGCAAAAACATTTTCATTTATAAAAACTTTAATCAAAATGAAGATCAAAATATTTTTTGGATATTCTTTGAGAATATGGACTAAATTGGCGTATATTGATCTGGAATGCTTTTGAATGAATTAGAGCAATTGTTGTTGGAGGGTTACCTATAGACCCTTTTTGCATGACATCACACAAAACGGCAAGTGTGCAGAGTGACTTCCTGTTTCTATTATGTATATGGTTTAGAACTGCAAAGCTGACTGCCGAACGCTGTTTAAAGCAATTTTACATAAATAATGAAAGGTAGCCTAACCAATTGTAACCAAAATGTGTGCAATATTTATTTTATAAATGTCCTACCTGGTTGTATTTGTTTTTCCCTCTCAGATCAAATATCAATAGTCCTGTATGCAGAAACTCCACAGCTGCTTCCTCAAAACTGTATGGATGACATTAAATGAGTCGTGGTTATTTTTCTCTGACAACCCGGTCGGTCATAGTTAGACAAAGGTTACAGTTACTTCAATGAATGCTGCTTGTTTGGTTATGAAGGTAATTAAGATTTACTTCTTCTAGTTTATGCTACTGCTAGGTTTCCATGACGGAGATGAAATGTAGAGCTGCAGAAGATATTTTCTGCCCAGTTAAAGTTGCTTACATTTCCATGTTCACAAATCATTAAAAATAAGAGCTAAAGTCAGACAATTTCGATGTGTTAATAAAGAAACTAATAACTGTCAAAAATTTGGCTGTGACCAACAGACAGCACTTTTAAAGCCCCATTTGTAGATATCAACAGCCAAAAAAAAAGGTAATTTAGGGTTTGGTTACCCTTTAAAATCTTTTTTTCTTTATTTATTTTGTTTCAAACACAAACACCAAAGAAAAGTAAACATAATAATTTAAAAATAATATTTTTAAAAACACATAAAATACAAATTCAGCTTGTTCAGGTCATTACTGCTTGTATTTCTATTCATAAACGTCATAGTTTTTGAAATATTGAGCAAAATAAGCCCTATGGGAAATGAATGATAAATTGCTAAATCCGTCAAAAACATTGTGCACTTTGAAACTTGTGAACTTCTGCATATACTTTCAGTTAGAGACACCACTCAATATTTAAAATGTTCAGCAACCACAGGGTTTTATATTATTTAGGCATTTAGCTTTTTTTTTTTTTAACAATATGCTAGCTGTTTTTGGCTAATTTAGAATTTTTCAAGTGTTTATCATTTTTGCAAGCTTTTTTTTGGCCAATTTAGACATATCTCTATTTTTTTTTTTTTTTGCCTAGTTTGGAGTTAAGCTAACATTTAGCACTAGGCTAGCTGTTTATGGATAATTTAGACATGTTTCCTGATTTTTTGGCAACTTTGGAGTTAAGTAATTATTATTAAAACTTATGCTAGTTTTTTGGCTAACTTAGACATGTTTACAATTTTTTGGCTAATTTGGAGGAAAGCTCTATTTGCTGTATTATGCTAGCTGTTATTGGCTAATTTGGATATGTTTCCAGATTTTTGCCAAATTTGGAATTTAGCTACAAGCATTACAGCATTCACACTTGTATTATCACAGGTAGCGCTATATATCTAGTTCAAATTTGTATTTTGATTGGTGAAAGATATTAGACAGGAAATTAAAATGAAGTTCTGCAGGATAATTCAGAAAATAAATATTGTACATTTTTCTGTTGAAATTGGTATGGTTAACCTTTTATTATTTACATAAAATTGTGCTAAACAGCGTTCAGCTGTCAGCTTTGCTGTTCTAAACCTGTAAACCGGAAATCACTATTTGCATTTTCGGCCCTGTCGCCATTTTGTCTGACGTCTCTGTGAAAAGGGTCTATCGTGTGGTGGTGTCAGTTCCAAACTGGCGTTTTATAATTAACTGAATATATTTAACTGTATTTTTGTATTTGTGAAATTTCAACGAACATCGTATGTGTGCTGTGCTCAAAAATGATTGTCACAATCGCTAAATGTATTTGAAAATCAATGACACGATGATACGAGATGCATTATCGGGTATTTGCTGTCATCAGAGTTACAGGAAAGCCTATGATGAAGTGGGTGTCTCACAGTTGGCTTGACGCAGTACTGTGTAACAACTTGATTATGCAGAAAAAAATCAATATGGCTCTTAAAGCACCAATTTCCAAGCCAAGATGTGGGACCAGACAAGATGGCAAGTTCCAGACTTTACTGCTTGTCTAATCCAATGTCTCACTGAATATGTTGGAGCGCATCGACGGAGTTTAGCAACTTCAATCTGGTGAATTCTGTTAGGGTTAGCAAAGCAGATACACATCACTGATAGATTGTGTTTTACTATACGGATCAAAATTTGCTATCATCGTCAATAACTGAATTTGTTCTTTTTTTCTCTTCCAGCACCATCAATAGTTCCCATCATGCACCAGATCAGCTCCACCATGAACAGTTTCACACTCTCCTGGCCTCAACCAGAACAGCCCAATGGCATCATCCTTGACTACGAGCTACGCTACTATGAGAAGGTGAGCTGTGCGTCTCTCTGCTGGTAACTTCCCTTGGCAAGCTGCACGAAAACCTCTCTGCGTCTATAGGATCTCCTGCATATGTGCGAGTCCACCCCTGATATGTCTCGTCCCCGTCTTCCCTCCTTCTCTCCCACTGTTCTTTGGTTTCTGCTGCTGATGAAGTGAATAGCTTGACCTCTGCTCCAGGCCCACTTTGCACAGTGCAGTAACCCTGCCCCACTGTGAAAATGCATTGCATCTGGAGGGAGTCACATCGACCCGTATCCACACACACAATACATCTGCTTTATTAAGTTGCCAGCCCTACCCCTCGGTGACTATGGCGCTCCAATATTGACCTGTAGGCTTTTCCCAAGGCCTTGGACATAATGATACAGGGAGATTGGTGACTCGAGTTCTTTGTTTGGGCCCCTTACTTATCCTCAGAGAGCCAATCGATTGGTTTGGACCTCTTTTTTTCTTTTTTTCTAGTCTTCGTCATTGTTAAACTCTTTGGAGATTTTCTGTCTCCACTCTATTTTTAACTAATTAAAAAAAGATAGTTATTATTATTTTTCAATCATAATTCTGTTGAAAATTCAAAAGCAAAACCCAGCCTTAACTTTATTTTGTCAAATTAGTCATTCTTTCAAGTGAAAAGCAATAATTAAAAAAAAAACATTTATTGTCTTAAAAAAAAAAACAAAACAAGTTGTTTTGGAATTAGCTCAATTGCCTTTTTTCACTGATGATGCATCATAAGCTCCCATTAATATGAAACCCTTAGACTTATCTCCCAAACAGCTTAGTGTTATTAATATAACCACAGTCCCAATTAGCTCATGAATATCAATGAAGCTTAATCCTACAAATGTTTATGTAAGACATTTTTATGTACACAGGTACAGAATAAAATCACAAATTAGTGAATTATCCTTCATCAGGCTGCTAATTGCGTTGGACTCATTTGTGTAACACGGGCGTTCTTCATGGCTTACCTATGATTTAAAATGCCTTCCCGTACGCATTCCCCATATGTTTCCGTCAGCTGAATGTCTTATCTACCATGAAAATGCTCAACCATGTGAGAGTGAGTAAGACACACGAGGGGAGTCAGAGTGATTGCTTTGTGACACACTGGGCTGACGAGATTAGATTTCCCCTACGGTGGTCCTCTTTTGACACACTGTATTTTTGATCTGACAAGACCCTTGAAAGGTTTTGAGGGGAGTTGATTCAACTTGCTATTTTTGTCCAAGATGTACAGCAGGTGACTTTTTAAAATTTTTTCTTGATTAAATAAACATTTTTTTAGTAGATAAATTATTGGTGGTTAATTTTGACTTAATTGAGCAGTTTAGTTTAAACTAGGGCTGGGTTGATGAAATCGATTTAAGCTTAACAGATCAATAGCACAAAAAGCTAAAGTTCGCTAGCTTGATGCGAACCTTTAATGGAATTTCCCATAGGACGGCTAATGCAACACTTGGTTGACCTAAACATACATCTTTATAAACTCACAGGTATGAATTTCCAAACTCTTTTGAGGAAATATTTTTTAAAGTATCCATTTGTGGTCTAAAAATGTTTTTTTTTTGCTCATAATTTCTACTTCTTCTGGAATAAGGAGTAATTCTATAACGTGATCGCCACCTAGTGGCCAAACTGAAATCCGCATCCAGGAGAAGCAGAACAATGTTTACAATGTTAATGATCCGAAGATTTTTGTAAGATCTTCTCCTTTTGAGAAACCATTTAATACAGTATGCTATTAACGATCTCATTATTTCACTAATGCATTTTTACAGTATGTGAACTGTATTAGATTTGAATTGAGTGGATCGAAAGAATTGAAAAAAAATTGGAATTGAATCGATCCAGGTGATATCAAATCAAATCGTTTCTGGAAATTATTATCGATACCCAACCCTAGTTTAGACCAAACTTTCTTTTCTAGTAGTCTGTGCTTTTCTAACAAATCTCAAAGATAACCTGAACTCTTAAGAAACAAGCAAACTTGGATCTTCATAAATATGGTTTACAAGTTAACCACTATGTGGCTATCTGTAGAGTAAATCCCAATTATTTATTGGAGCCACTAATAACAGTAGTTCAAAATGGTTCAAGCAGAAAATTAGATTAATGGTCCACAGCAAATCTCCAAAAAAACACAGATTAGAAAGATTAAATTTGCCTCATAGGTTAATTTGAAAAGCCGATAAACACTATAAATTATGTTGAAAAAAAGAAAAAAAATTGACTGTAAATGAGAATGTGATCTTTTGTGACGTTACCTAAAGAAAATGACTTGGTTCTGGCTCCAACCAAATAAAATCAATTCAGTCATAATTTTTTCATATTTCGCCATATTGGAGCCAGATGTTGTCAGTAAATCTTGATTGAGTCTCTATGGCAACCACTCACACTAATCAAGAGAGATCTTGTTGGAAGTCCACACCCCTACCACTTGACAGCAGGTATCAGAACATGAATGGTTGTTCTGACAAGTATAAAAGCTGAGTAAATAGCTGTTGTTTTCTCAGTAGAAGTCCATGGGATTTGGCTTCCTGGAGCCCAGCAGGTACTTCCTGTTTGGAACACGAGGGGGGAGTGGTCACTCAGTCCAGTTCTCATATACAGTTTATAAAATAATTATAATACAAATTCAACTATGTGCACCATTTTTAATTTTAAGCTTGAGCACACATATATACTTACTTACACCTAGGGATGCAACGATACAGTTTGCTCACGGTTTGCTACATACCTCGATTTAAGTGTCACGGTTCGATATGTACTGAGCAAGAAAAACTAAACCCAGAAATCCTACTTTTCTACAGATGATGATTAAGTTTCTAATGAGAAATACCACAACAAAAAACTCAGATTTTTTCCAAGTGCACAGTTCTTAGCACTTATAAAATCCCATTTAAATAGAACTCTTGTATACTTGTAAACATTACAACTTATAAGAACTGCAACGATTACAGCAGTTCTCTAAAATTTTGACAGCTGGATGTCAAACACAATCTAATTCCAACCAACTTAATATATAGTAAAGTGCAGTATTCCTTAGCTGTCAGTCCTTTTTTCAAGTACCTTTGCATTTTTTTTGCAAAAAATAAGTATCATGGTTGTAATCCTATTACCGTAGGAGGGGTGGAGTAGTTTCTGGCGGGGGGTGCAACAATCACCCGTAAAGACTGGAAATGAATTAATAAAATCTTTTTTTTTTTTTTTAATGTTTTGAATTATCGAACGTATATTGAACGGTTCAGTTTTAGATTAAATACGGTTGCATCCCTACTTACAACCATACAAAATACATATATAACCACTAAGTGTTAATACACACATTTAGATTTCAAGACATGCATGTCAATAATGCACATTTTTTTTAAACAAAAATTATTTTTATAGCTCAAAAAGTGGACGGGATGAAGAAAAACTTTATTCCTGTCCCTAAAGTATGTATGAGTTAACTATGGTGTGACTCTTGATAATGCAACATAAATATATCAAAGTATTAGAAATAAATAGTTTTAAATATCTTCAAAAACATGCAAAAAGTATTGTTTTTGCATTGACAGACTTGCTCGATTATGTCTCCAATTAATTAAACCATTCTAAAGGATTTTCTATCTAGCTTTCAAGTAAAAAATGATACGGCTGATCTCTGGAAAAAAAATCTTTTAGTAATAAATATTTTTCAAATTCTTGCAATTCTTGTGTTATGACAAATTCTTTGGCTATTTCACCTATAACCCATTGAATCATCCCGAGTGCTGATTGATGTTTCCTCAGCTGACTTCTTTTCGCCATTCTTCCCACCTTTTTATTATGAACTAATCGGTTCCAGGACCCTGTCAATTGGGTTGAAGGATTAAATGAGTTAAAGGTCTCCTGGAAAAAATGTACAACCTGATGCTCTTTCTTGCTCCTTTTATCTTTGGCTCTTTTTCATCTGGTTCTTTCAAAATTTGGGGAGGATGGAAATAACTCACCGTTGCAGAGGTCAGGCCCCCTATTAAGATTGGAGCAGAGCAGCCACAAGCTCTGGTTACTGATGATACCCGTGGTGTCAGAGAAAAAGACGTGTTTGTATGTGTTTTTCTGCAGGTGCCTTCATGCTCCTTCATGTCACGCAAAAGGGTAATTTTTTTTTTTTTAAAGAAATGCAGGTTTTTGAGCTTGTCACCATGATCTGCAGCATATTGACCCTAACACCATCTGCAGGTTTGGCAGTTTGAAATCATCATGGTGCTTCACATACTGGACAGTTAGCAATATCTCAGTTCTCAGAGGATGAGCCAGTTTTTTTTTTTTTTTTTTTTGCTCTCACCAGCTAGAGTCGGATATAACACTTTTGTCGATGTGTGTAAATGAGTTCAGATCTCAGGGATATTTGCATTAATCATATAGGAAAATAGCTGTGAAGAACAAGAAAAAAAAAACCTCACCAGTTTCCCTTTGTGTGCATGTGTGTGTGCGGTATTTGCTTGCGTGCAAATGTGTTTGAGACTGTGAAGAGGACACATGGTATCCCACCATGCTTGTCTTCATGCCAAGTGGCCATGCTGTCCGATTTGGGTGGTTGGCATTTTTTGAAAAACAGGCACACAAACATTGTCCACGCATGCAGACACACATCAAGTAAAAACAGTAGAATTTATGCCTTTCCTAAAATCTAAAATAAAATATTTTTTATACACCATACTATAATGTTTCAGCAGTCTTTCTTTTAACAGATAACAGCTGTCATATTACGTGAAAATTCTACAGAAATTTAATATAACTAGAGGCTGTTTGGCAACTAGAGAATTGGCAAATGGCAAAATGTTTTACTAATAGCGAAATGCTGAATTTCTAATGTTTGGGTTAAGATTAATTTGACACTAACAAAAATAAAATGTTAATTTTATGACATTAATTTCAATTTTATTTCTAAAGCAGAATTTCAGAAAAGAATTGCCTCATTAGACTTCACGCCAGTAATTTTACAGAAGCAGAAAGTCAGCCATAAAATATAAACAATAAACCCTAAAGAAAAACCTGGTTCAGGGAAAAAAGAGGAAACCTTAGGGATGCCCACATTAAGGAGGGATCCTGAAGACATTCCAACATGGTTTCAAGTAGAAGTTAGTCAAAGAAGTTATTCAAGCTCAGATGAAAAAAATGAACAATAGATCCCATGTTATTCTCATTTGTTCATCGATTTGTTGACACAAAATAGTGTTGTAGGCTAATAAGAAACAAGGGCTGTGAACGTTAACACACGAAGTTAATCAAAAAGAATAAATGCGTAAATATTTATTTATGCAAATTAATCGTCAAGAAACGGTCATTCGCTTTGCCTCGACGGTCCAGACTTCCACGATGTACGTTAAAATATTTTGTCTGGTATTATCACACTTATTACATGGTCACTTAAAAAAGAAATAAATATTCAATTGGTTTTTAGAACGTTATTCTTGCTTTTTATTCGCTTTTGATCGCTTTTTCACAACAAGTGGATGGTTGTCACGGTGAAACAACAACGAGTCGCTGAACCCCGACTGCAGTGGCAAAGGAAAGCAGCTGATTGTCACAATAGGTTAAATAAAGAGAGAAATTTCACGTCTTTCTGCTTGTTTTTGTCCAGAAGAAAAAGAAACATTTTTTTTTAAAGCAGCTTTCGCAGCGACAATGAACATTTGGACTTTGTGACCTGAACTTTTTTTTTAGGTCTGCAGTTTCATTTCTAATAGCTGCATGTCAGCATTTTTGTTTTCTTGGAGTAATGCTGCAGACATAAAAGTCTTAACATTTCTGCTTATCTTACTGTTGATGTGTTTGGTACACATAATTTACACTTCTGGGTTAACATTTGATCATTTAAAAAAAAGAAAGAAAAATGTTTTCTTTCTGGCCTGTTTTTGTTCAAAATCTACATATTGTCATATAAAATTTACTTAGTAAAACATTGGGAATAATTGTGATTAATTACAACATAAAGAGAAGTTTTATCTAATTAAAGTTTTAATCGATTGACAGCACTAATTGTACATAAACATTCAAAAATACACGTTCTAAATGTTCAGTTTTATGTGTGAATTTTGTGATTATTCCCAGATAATAAGTGGTTGGGAAATACTGTAATTAAGAAAAAAAATTGCGATTAATTTTTTTTCCAGTTTGCCATTAATTTGTTAATTTTTTTTTTTTCGATTCCTAGCATTAAAAAAAAAAAACCACATAGCTCTTGTTTAGTAGACAGGGGTTGCTTTTGGCAAACTTCCTTTTTTCTACAATCACTGAACAAACTTTGCTAAATCAAAGTAACCCAAAGCCACTGTATTTGTGGTAATAAAGGGACAAAGTGCAACAGTACAAAAGAGGCAGTTGGCAGAGTTGTTTAGGCCCACTTCCTTGTGAGGGAAAGACCTTTGACACACACACACACAAAAACAACACACACTAAAGAAAAAGGATAGCACTTAGAAACTGTAGGATTAGCACAACCCTTCTGAAGGAAATCCAACTGGGATAGAAGTACTTCATCATCATTCACAAGTGATCCGAAAAACTGGAAGTGCTTTAAGAATACCTATCATGTAAATGAAAACCAGTCTGTAATTTTACTGTATGTCCAAGCTTCTAACTTCCCCACAGCGCTTCCTGTCTGTCACCCCTGGCATTACTTGTGATTGGCTGTTCTACCATCTGCCTTTCCACCTGCAGCTCTGTTTAGATTTAGCGAGTTGGGGTGTGGTCGTCCTAATCCCCATTTGACTTGCAGCAGGAGAGGACCTCTCTTAGCTGGAAGTCCCTCCTGGCATGGACGTTCATTGGCTATCTCCAAATTTACTGAAATGCTTACTGCCAACTCACTTTAAAGTAACAGATGTGTGTGTGTGAGTGTGTGTGTGTCAGATAATACCCTTTTGACAGGCGTCATGAAGGGGCCACTTCTAGCTATTGCTCCCCAAAGGGAAGCGGAGCCACTGGCGGTTTGCCATCTGTCTGCTCACCTGTCTTCCATTCAAATGCAACAGATGGGGTGGTGGGTTTTTTTAGAAAGAAAATGCAGGAATAGGCAAATCTTGACCTCAAGAGCTTCATGTGCACCCATCCGTAGCTTGGACTAGTGTCTCCGGGGGCTTCTTCAGGCACGGCTTTCCAGCATACTGATAAAGTTACTGTGTACTCTCAAGTGTTTGTTTCTCAGTATGCTTTAAAATAACGGAAACAAACAAAAAGACATGATTAAAGTCCCCATATCACCATTTTTTTAATCTAAAAAAACTTTCCTCGTAGCGTTTTAATTATTATTAAGTTTTTAACCAAAATTCCACGATCCAAATGTCTTAAAAAAAATTCTTTTTCATGTTGATCTGAAGCCTGTTTCCTATAAATCTCCTCTGAGGGGGTGTGGCTTTTGGTGCTGAGTAGCTCCGCCCCTGATCCCCCCTGTCTTATTATGATAGCTCTGTGTCTTGCTAGCGTAAATCTTAAAATAAAAAAATGTTAAGTAATATCAAGTAAAGTCGTATGGTTTCGAGTTGGATATCAGATTGGACGAGGAAGTGAAAAGCGTCATGGACTGAACGTCCTCCAAAATCCTGATTCTTTCTCCTTTCAGTTCACCAAAGACTCTTTTAGCTAATTATCCAATTTTTATTTACGTCGCTGTGACCAGTATATTTAATCCATTGGTTTCTCAAAGCAGAAAATAATGAAAGCTAACATCAAAATGGTCTTTCATTGATTTACAATCTTTTATAACTGCGGTCAAATGAGCCACCGTTCACATTTCTGTGGTCACATAAACAAATCTCACAAAGATTTTCCAGTGTTCTCAGCCCTCCTACCGTAAGTATTGGATGAAACTCACACAAAAAAAATCCACTGACGCCACAGAAATGCGAACGGCGGCTCATTTGACTGCAGTCAATGGGAAGACGCCATCTTCTCTTTTCCAGCACCTGAACTAGACACGCTAGCCGGTCCAGATGAGGGTTTAGCACATGTGCAGCAGAGCTGTAGTGATGTAAATTAGATCGTTAATTCAAACAGAGTCTGTCTGCGACAGTTTGATTGACAGAAATTTAAATGGAGAAATACTCAAAAATGCAAAACCAAAATGATCTCTAATTAAATTTGCGCTCTTTCACAAGAAAAATGTCACAGATACATGTTAAAAACTCAAAAAAACCTCCTAAAGTGCATCAGGTTGTCATTTATGAAAATCTCTTTTGTCTCACAGATGAAAACACAACTCTGCTGGATGCTCCCACATGCTCAACTCAAACATTTGTCTTCATCAAGTCCTGAGTGTCCAATAAGAGCTAATGTGATTGCACGCGTCGTTATGTGTGTGCGAGTCTGTGTGGGGGGAAGATTTCATAGCCGCATTTACCTCGTTTGCTCAATGACGGAGCAACCGGAATGATTCAATTACGCCAATCAGATCGGATAATGATTTCGGCGTGGGCTGATGTTTCTTATCGTCAACCTGGGCCACACATGCACACATTTTTCAACTTTGTTTTGCTTAATTTTACTTATCTACTAGGAACATTTAGCAGAAGATGTGCTAGTTTAGCGCAGTCCCGTCTGCAGAAAAAAAAAAAAAAAAAAAAGAACATGTTTCCACTTTATTAGTGTCACAGAGAAATGTGTCCCCTTCCTGTGTTTGTCAGTATCTAACCATGTGCTGCAGCTGCGGGTGTTATGTGGGTGCAGCTCTATTTTCTCGCTGCCACATTCACTCTGTGTCACTGGAAAGTGATGACCTGTCGTTACCGTGGCAGATCCTGTACCTTCATCAAATCCACACAAAAACATAGAACCTTACAGACTCCATTAAGCATTAGACATACCATTATTTAGACTGTGTAATGTTGTATGCATGAAGCTATTGAAGATTCATAAACATGAATATTTTAGTGGATATTAAGTCATTTTCCAAATATATGCACACGGATATATCTTTTGTGGTGCATTATTTGAATATTTTCTATTACGTCTAGTTTATAAAAACCACTATGTCTAAAATTGAATCTGGATTATAGATGAATACTTGGGTGTTCACAGGTTTTTTTGATTCAAACAAACTTTAGCAAAAATGTCGCATTTTGTAAATTTGAGAATCTCCAAGTCTTTTCTGCAGCCATTTTCACTTCCTAATGCGTTTACAACTTTTTCTTTCAGGATCATGCTGAGATTAACTCCACCATCCTTCGCAGCCAAACTAACACTGCACGTGTGGAGGGCCTGCGGCCGGGTACCGTCTATGTGGTACAGGTGCGAGCGCGGACTGTGGCTGGCTTTGGCAGATACAGCAGCAAGATGTGCTTCCAAACCCTCACAGATGGTAAGGATTGCAGAGCCAGGACCAGCAGCTCCCTGCCTGTTTCTCTCTGTCCTTCTCTGTCTTTTTTTTTTTTCTTACTCACACATTCAGACGCCCCTCTTTTTTTTTCCTTCGGCTCAGTTTTACTCATTGGATTTGTTGTCGTAATATCGTTGGTGGGTGAGACGGAGGAGAAACGCAATGTTTGATTGCACTTCTATTTCAACAGCAAAATTAATTTCCTCCACGGTCAGGTTTGAGTGTGTGTGGGTGCTTTCAATGTGTGGAACCCCGAGTGTCTTTTGTAAGCTAATTGGTTTTTCACCCAGCCCTTCTGTTGCTAGAGAGCCGTCCCAGATACATAGCTGTGATTAGTAGTTGATGAGATTAATTTTTTTTTTTTTTTTTTTGCCATGGATGGCATGGGATTGTTGGCGAGGGACGGGGCGGGAACACCTGGAAAACTGGCAAGGATGTGCAGCTATTTTCATAAGTGCATGTTGCAAGGAAGTGTGGGAGCAAGGTGTTGGGACAAGTGTCGCGTCGCTTTTTCAAAGCTTTAGCGGAAAATGAGAAAAAAGGAAAAGCCTGCAACTACTAACACTGCATGATGCAGTGTGAATGCATTTAACATCCTAATGGGTGTGTCTAACACTCACTTTCTGAATGACTGCGTCAGGATGTCTTTATGGCTGTCGCTAACAATGTACCAAAGAGAGGAGTGGCGTCTTCATATTGCATTATTGTTTGAATGCTTAGTAATCATTCACGCTATAGTGATACATTCAGGACAGTACTGCTTGTACTTTTGGTATTCATAAACTTTACGTTATTTGAGTTTTTTTATATTAAGCAAAATATGCCCCATAGGAAATGAATAAAAAAACAATGTCAAATTCAGTTCGCATGATGCTAAAATATTAGCTAAACTCCAAATTAGCATAACAACCCCAGTAGGTAACAAATTAGCCAAAAACGTTAGCATGCTGCTAAAATATTAGCTAAACTCCAAAATAGCCTAAAATTCCTCAGTAATCTAAATTAGTCAAAAACATTAATTTGTTGTTAACATAGAAGCTAAACTCAAATTAGGCTAAAAACCCCCAGTAGATATCACATTAGCCAAAAACCTTAGTATGTTGCTTAAATATTAGCTAAACTTCAATATTTTTTCTAAAATTACTATAAAAGATGAAAACAGCCCATGAATACATTTTAAGGTTTGTTGCTAATCTTCTTAAAATATGTTTATGGCTAATTTGTTTTAAGCCCAATCTTAATTATTACCTTCTACCTTCCCCTCTCTTGTAAGGGGCAGTTTAAATGCTAGTTGTGTCTAGGAAATTTATTTCTTTAAATCTGACCCCCTTAACGGAAGGTAAACAAGTCCTCCATCGCGAGGGTAAACCGCGTCGTGCTGAGAAGCGCTTTTCTTCACGTGGGTGCGCTCTCAAGATGTTTACATTTAAATGTAAGTAATGACTTTTTGTTGTAGCATGACCTTTTTAAAGTCATAAAACTAATGTTATGTATATTCAAGCGCTGGAAACTCTACGGTAATTCTAGTGAACTGGTGATTTACGAAAGTGATGTTCAAAATATGAGACACTATTTTTTCACAACTCTCCGTTTGGAGGGATAAAAGAACGGGAAGTGAAAAGGGAAGAATTCAGATTAGGCCTTACTGAGGAATTTTAGGCTATTTTGGAGTTTAGCTAGTATATAAACAATTTGCTAGCTTTTTTTTTGCTAATTTGGCTTCTACAAAGTTTTTTTGGGGGCTAAATTGGACTTTTGCTCCTATTTAAACATCACAACAAAATATTTTTGCAAAGTTGATATACATAGATGATTTTTAAGCAATTTTACAACACATTTTTCAGAAATTTCGGTCAACTTCAGCACTCTTTCATAGTTCTTTAACGGAATTCCCAGTCTTTTAGAAAATATAAAATTCTGCAAATAGCTTTTACATTTTCAGCAAATCTCATCATCAATTAAAGTAAATTGCGTCACTATTTTCAGCAAAAAACTTCAACAATCTTCAGCGATTACACTCAGCAAAAAGCGTTCACACTAGCATTATTGCAGGTAATGCAACTTTTGTGGTTGCTAATAAAGATGGTAAGAGTATATGACATGGGGATGATCTTGAGGGAGGGCAAGATTGGAGCGATAATAATGATGATGAAGGCGATCATTTTGGCTAGTTACCTGTGCGGAGCAGATGTGGTGGCACCGCCGTGGCCTCTTTGTTCTCCCCCGTGACCACAAATGATCTTTCCCTCTAACACATATGCATGAGCCCATGCACAGAGGAACATACGCGCACATACTTCACGCTCGCTTATTCTGCTTACAGTTTATCCTTTGGCCGGTTGCCACGGCACGCCATTTGTCAAGGCAATTTGCAGCAGACACTAGAAGGCAGCCGACGATAACACCGGAGCACCAACATCCTGCCCCTTTGACACGTATTTTTTCCCCTCATTTGGAGCAGCTTCATCACCTAATGAAGACACCGCATCGCCACCATTCCTTTCTACTTATAAAACATTTACATTGTTTTCTTCCTAGCTCCATTGTGTTCCTTTATCCACAGCAAAGACATTTAAAAGCAATGAGAAAGGATGAGAAAGGAGTTGTTTGTTGTTTGATTACAGATTCTCAAGGGAAGTCACCATCCCCATATGGCTAAGGAAAAGATTTATTTGGGCCCCTCACAACTAATATGCATAAAAAAAAAACAACAGAAAGACTGCCTGGAAGGTCAAGCAGCCGCAACGGCATTCACGCTGCTCCCTTAATCATTTTTTGATAAATGTACAAGTTAAAAGAGTGAGCAATTCCTGTCTCATTCAGTTACCTCATATATTGCGGCGTTCGCGTCGCTCCGAAGATGCATTAGTTCTCCCTTTATCGCTTTAATCCAATAGGCTCATTCTGCACGGAGGATTGGATTTACAAGCTGCCGATTTGCCTGCAGCATGCTAATGTGTACAGTACTTTAAGTACAATGTTTGCCGGTTCCAAAGTCACAGAATTATACTATTACAGGAGGATGATCCATCTTTTACTGAGTGGTATCACAGCTGTTCCTGAAAGCAACGAAAAAAAAAAAAAAAAAACGTAAATTATACACGTTTTATTTACCACCTGTAGATTTTATCTGAAAAAAAAAAAACTATGATGGGTATTTATGATTTAATTCCCTTGAAATAAAAGATACTCTTATACTCTCAATCTTTTGAATTCCAGGCATCAAAACCAGAAACCCCCTCCCGCCACCATTACACCCTTCCACAAATGAAGACGAGTCTTACTTGGTGCCTTCTCAGCAGCTGTCTGTCTGTCTGTTCTTCTTTTTGTGTGATCTAGATGACTTTAAGTCCGAGCTGAGGGAGCAGCTTCCTTTGATTGCGGGCTCAGCAGCAGCAGGAGTGGTCTTCATTGTGTCTCTTATTGCCATCTCCATCGTGTGCAGCAGGTAACTACCACATTGTCTTTTTCTCTGCCTCTTGCTGGCGTACATTGTTTGAAACTCCAAAGCTGAGACCAACCCGATAAAATGACAATTTATTGACTCCCTTCTTGAGCAAGTATAATGCTGCATTCACAGCGGTCGCGTGCGGTGCTTTCAAGAATGCGGTTTTATGACCAGCTGGTTGGTGGTGTACACACCGGACCAGCACCAGACAGCCATGTAACGGATTCTTCTTCTTTTGTCTTTTTACTAGTCGCATAAACGTAAGTGAATAATAAAAAAAAAAAGAATTAACGTGTTAGTATTTATTAACGCAAATAACTACACGTCTGACTTCCGCTTTGCTTCCACAGCGTGCTTAATTTCTGACAAGGCACACTTTGTTTGTTTTTTTTCCCACTTACACAAAGGTCATTTGCAAAAGAAATAATTATATAACCAATTAATTCTACTTTATTCTTTTAATTTTTTTTTTTTTTTGTTTCAAACGTTTGTTTTGAAGAAGTCGACGCAGCGATAGTGAACATTTGGGCAATGTGACCGGAGCTATTTTTAAGATGGGTGTCCACACTCAGCAGGCAATCAGAATTGAATATTTACCCGGACCGTAGTCTAAGTTTATCCTGAAGTTAGTTAAAGAGCAGAAATGTTTTTTTTCCTATGACTGTGTGTCAGTGCCTTGGAGGTTTTTTTTTTTAAAAAATGTTAATAATACAGCAGCCATAAATGTCTTTAGAGGTCTGCTCATCTCACGTTTGATTTTTTTTTTTTTGCATTCAAATTACACTTTTTATACTTTTATAAAGTTAAAAAATTCAGACAATAAAAACGAAGAACAGTTTGTCTTCCTGGCCTGTTTTTGTTCAAAAGCCAAATATTGTCTCATAAAATATACCTAGTAAAACATTGCGATCAATCGTGATTCATCATAATCCAAAAGTGCGATTAATCTGATCAATTTTTTTAATTGATTGACAACACTAGTTTTAATGTTTATCGGCGCTCGTCTGCCACCTACAATATGCGAGGCTCAGAGCACAAAGTCCCAGCGGAGAAAATACTGCAGATCTTGCTCCAGACTTTTTAGTTTTACAGCTCTGTTTGTCTTGGTGTCACATTAATCCGACCAAGCACAATTAATCTCTTATTCGTGATCATATTTACAACGGTTAGTAGACTACTTCCGTGTCTTGAAGCGAACGCTCCCCACATGTCACTACCAGATCCTTGATTGGTCACAGCGCTGCGTTGCTGCAACTCAGCACGGAAAATGTTCAACCTGTTGAACTTTCAGAGCGCGTTCAATGAACGCCTGATTTGTACGTAAAGCCCATAACGGGGTTTAAAAACTTGCGTAGCGACGCACGTTCGCAGCTGTTCTGGATGTGGAATTTGTGACGTGGGGTTCTGGTTTCCGCGCGTTTGCGTAGATAGTAGTCGCTTGAACGCGAGTCGACCCACCACCAACTCTGCATTTTACTTTTTAAGATTAATACTTAATCTTAATTTGTTGAATTAAAACTTTCTTTATGAAGGTAAAAAACAATTAAAAAAATGACTCAGATGTTTTTAGGAGACATTTTTAGGTTTGTAATTAATCTAGACTTCTAAATTTCCAAAGTTTTTAGGCATGGATGTTGAACACGGATCACTGACTCCACACAGTGATTAATTCATCCACAATTGGAAAAAAAAAAAAAAATCAGAAACTGTTATGTCAGATATTCTGGTTATCAAGCACTTTAGTGATGATGCAAATTTAGGATTTTGAACTCTTATATGCCTACAAAAAACAAATGTGAGGCCATTTTTCTGAATACAACATTTTTGTCAGAAGACAGGACAATGATTCCAAAAACCATGGTCAAATGTAAAGCTAAAAAAAGGAGTCTTGCAAGGTTGTCTTGTTTCCCATCTCTGACTCTTACTGGAACGTTGCGGTGAGACCTCAGAGGAGCGGTGCATACATTATTTTTTGAATTGTCTGCAAGGTCTGATGAGTTAAAGCAGTGCTTGCAGGAAAACCTTCAAAACACAACATCAAGCGATAAAAAAATCAGGTCAAATGTAAAAAAAACAACACAAGTTTCTACCAATAAAGAACTTAAATGATCTATATATACCAGATTTATTATGAATTGATGCAAACAACTTATTTTTGATATTTTTGAAATGCTTAACAATTTCAAAATAGCTCCCTTAGAATCTGTTCTTGATGATTATTTGTCTGCTATCCTTCATAGTTATAGATTGTTCATTTTAACATGCATGTGTTTTATTAAATGTAGCTTCCTATTGCTGTCTCATCCATCCTTGGCACTGTGTTGAGTAGAGATTAAAGTGCCACAAAATGGTAAAAGACGTGATGAAAGGGAGGGAGCTACACTGCTACGTTTTCACTGAAATACTCTTTTTTTTCATAAGAAATGTGTCAGCTGTACTGTACCCTGTTAAACCAATCTCATTTAGCAGCAGTTTGTCGATTTTTTTTTTCTTCTACGCTCTGCTTTAAACATATGAAAGTCAAATTTTCTCTAGTGCTGGGTTCAGGCTTGAGGAAGTCAAATGTTCATCAAATGGGCCGTGCTCTTTTGATGCTGAAGCAGAGGAGACAGATGAAAAGGAGACAGATCCCATCAAGGTCTAATTAAAAATCAGCTCATTTTCAGAAACTTCATTTGCCACCGCAAACTTGGCGAAATTGAGTGAATTCAATCTGTGGCATTTTCAGGCCACAAAGAATTTCATGAACATGAATTAAAACCTTATTTAGTCTTCCTTTCATCCTGCCAACCCCAAAGGTTTCTCTCAAAATGTGTTGCTTTCCCAGGAAAAGAGCTTACACTAAGGAGGCGGTATACAGTGACAAGCTGCAGCACTACAGCACAGGAAGAGGTGAGTCCACCTTCAATCTCACATATCCAGATCCATTTGTGATCCATTTCATACAGCCAATTAGTGTATTGGTTTACTTGTAATATTCTTAAAGGGCCTAAACCATGCTTTTCTTTAGCCTTTCAGAGTAAACTAAATAATCATATAAAACCTGTGGCATACTAAAGAACAAATTATTTATAAATTATGGTTATTGTTGTGGGTTTTTTCCACCTGGAAGTAAGATGCCTCAATCTCTGAGGTACCGCCTTTCACTGCTTGTGGCCACCCACCATGATGTCATCCTAGATCAGCCTTGACGTCATGTCTGCGTTTCGCACACAAAAACAAACGACATCCAAACTTCTACAGAGATGGATACCTCATATCCATTAGTAGCCCCGCCCATCGCTGGTTGTAGTGATGGCCTGAGCTAGCTGAGTGGCTAAGTTACTGGCTGATAAGCGCTAGCTGAGCTGCAAAGTTAGTGGCTGTGTACCGCTAGCTGGGCATCGAAGTTGGCAGCTGATCACCGTTAGCTGAGCTGGGGGGAAGTTAACGGCTTAGCACTGTAAGCTGAGCAGCTAATGCAATGGCTGAGTGGTAAAGTTAGTCACTAATCAACGCTAGCGGACGAGTGAAGTTAGCAGCTGATTAGCGTTAGCTCTGTATCAAATTAGCAGCTGATCAGTGTTAGCTAAGTGGAGAAGTTAGTAGCAAATGACCATTAGGTGAGCAACATATTAGCAGCAGATCAGTGCTAGCTAAGCGGTGAAGTTAGCAGCTGATCACCGCAGCTGAGCTGAGAAATTGGGTGTTTGTGTTAGCCTGGGGGCAGTGTTAGCAGCACAGACTCATCCTGAAAGGGGCTGTTCTCACTTTGTGACATCAGTTTAGAAATGCGTGAATGGATCAAGATACATCTTTGGGGTTGATTTTAGTTAGGAATCAACATCATGAAACACTTACAAGCTCGAAAAATTTATTTTGCATGGTATAGGCTCTTGAAATACTCACTCCGACTATATTTTTATCTATTGCAAAATCATTTCCAGTGAACTTTTAAATGTGATTATACCATTTTTAGCCAAAATTAAAAAAAAAAAAACCCTTACATATTTGCTGAGGGAGATCATTAGAAATTTACCTCTGAGTTGTGGGTGGGAAGTTATCTCTCCGCTAATTTTCCATCAACGTGTTCTTTAAACTCTCTCCCGCTAGCCCCCAAACTAATATTAGTGTAGCAAAAGAAACGGCCAGCAAAATCTGAGCTTTCCAGCTGTTTTGAATCATATGGCACTTCAGATGGGGAAAATGAAGACATATGTGGATCTATATATCTGCATTTGGATGCATAAAAAATGTAAAAAAGGCAGATTTTGTCCCGCCCATTTCTGTAGCTGCATCCAAAACCTAAGCTGTTTTAAAGTTCAAATTTTCATTTGCTTTTGATCCATCACGATTTGAATAAATATATACTCAGAAACATAATTTTATTCTGAAGGTCTTAAATATATTTCCTCCATCATTACAAAAGTTCCACAAGAACATGTTAAACACACCAAAAACATAATTTTCTTTAGATTGGGTCTTTAACATATGATGTGGATTCATATAAAATTGTAGACTTTTTTTTTTTTAATTAATTAGATATAACATTGGACAGTACATTTTCACAAAAGTACAAGAGTTTAAAAAATATAGCTATCTTAAACTATTATTTTTTTCAATAAAATGAATTTATTTTAAAACTTTGATGTTTTTAATTCTAAATTAATTAGATTTAACAAAATCACATGTGACAAATACTACAGGGCAAAAAAAAAAAAAGAGAAGAAAAAAAATCACAAAAGGGAGCAATTTCTTTTTTAACGGAACCATAAAAGCAGTTTTTCCCTCCTGTACTTATGTAACAGTGACTCACATGACTTTGGACTGTATTGGAGCTGTGATTGCGTCATGTTAAATTACTTTCTGGGCATTGAACTCTGATGGAAGGAAGCCTGTGGGGACAAACATATAATAACTGACACACTCCGCCGCAAACAAGCACACAAAAAGATGTGTTCTGGCTTTGTACCTCAATCGAAAACCTTACAATCTGCCAAGCTGGCAGTCTAAAAAACGGGCTCACTCAAGAGGATTAAGTTCTGTTGAGCCTGACACAGCAAAGTGTTTGAACACAGTTATTGTGTCGGAAGCTACTGTAGTGGCAACATAGAGTTCATCAAAACTACTGTGTACATTTACTCATAGTCAGTTTTGTCACAGATTTCTTTAGCAGAAGTCATGAAACTAGAACAATAGATACTTGTTTTCCTCAGTGTCCAAACAGCATTTTTTATAGAAACAAGATAAACTGATAAGGGATCCTTTTCAGAGATTTAGACCGTTAGCCATCCAAAATGCAAACCCCTTAATCGTCATAACCTTTGTGTGTTGCATTGTTTTCTTTTGTCCTTTTAAAATTCGACTTTAGGAATGACAGCATTTTGAGCAGGAATAAAATGGAACCAGTCAGCCAATTGTTTTAGGTGAGCCTCCATAAATGTGCTACCAGCCTTCAAGTAGCTGTCTGCTGCCACCCACCTCCTCAATAGAAACGCTGCTGCAAGAAATAATGAAAATCCAGCCATGCAACCCAACGATCACTGCTTTGAAATCAGACTTTTAAGATTTCTCCAAATAATCAATGTGACGGCTTCGGGAACTGATTGAAACTCAGACAAATAAATCCAGTGATGGCTCATCGTGTGGCCTGTGTTCATGACCTCATTTAGCTGAATCAGAATGTTTTCACAGTAACTCCTTTTCCTCATCCTACATATTTTATGCCCCAATGCTTCCCTGCATATGAACACATATTAAACAACTGATCTCTGAGCCCTGTTTGTTCCTTTGTTGCTGCAGATGTTTGTGTTTCTGGTGCTCATATTTATTAAAAATTGAAAGTGAAACCCATATTTTTAATCCCAAAATAAATGTGACTTTTCATTCAGAGGAGAATATATTAATAAAACTAGAAGTATTACAAATGATCATTCACAGCGTAGTAGAATAAGTAATTACACTTAATTGTCCTAAATATTAAGGCACATATTTTTAATTAACTTAAACCTGTTAGTAGCAAATATATTTTTTGCTTTTAAAAGTAATAAATTACAAGAATGCCTGATCCCATTTCTAATCTGAAACAGTTAATCCATGTAATTAGTAGAGGTTTTCATGAAGTCAGTGTGAAACACACACATCAATTATTTTAATTGTTCCCTAATTTGGCAGCAAAGGAGAACCAAAACCTACAAAACAAATTTGTGCGCACCTCATATCAATCAAAATACAGTGCTCCACAACTTTATATTGTATTTGTTAAGTCTATAATCACATCAAAAATATAACTATAAACTAGAAAAGTTGCATTACCTGTGATAATGCTAGTGTGAATTTTTTTTTGTGGAAAGTAATCGCTGAAGATAGTGAAGCTTTTTGCTAAAAATGGCGAAGCAATTTACTTTAATTGTGGAAGAGATTTGCTGAAAATGCTATTTGCAAAATATTAAATCTGCTAAAAGACCAAAAATGTTGTTAAAGAACTATGAAAGAGCCCTACATTTCTGAAAAATGTAAAGTAATATTGGTTTAAAATTCCTAATATATGCCAATTTTGCAAAAATATGTAATGTGTTTCCTAAATATGAGCTAAACTCCGAATAAATCCAAAAAACATTAGTAGATGCCAAATTAGCCAAAAAAACTGGGTCGTCACTTAAATACTAGCTAAACTCCAAATAGCCTAAAATTTCTCAGTAAACTAAATTGGTTGAAAACATTACACTGTAGCTAAAATAGAAGCTAAACTCTAAAATAGTCTATAAAAACCTCAGTAGATAACAAATTAGCCAAAACCGTTAGCATCTGGGTCAAATATTAGCCAAACTCCAAATTAGCATGAAAAACCTCAAGGTAGACAAAAAAGCTGGCACATTGTTCAATTACTAGCTAAACTCCTAATAGCCTAAAATTCCTCAGTAAACTAAATTATTCACAAACGTTAGCCTGTTTCTATAATAGAAGCTAAGCTATAAATTAGCCTAAAAAAAACCTCAGTAGATAACAAATTAGCCAATAACGCTAGCATGTTGCTAAAATATTAGGTCAACTCCGATTTTTTTAAAATCATAATGAAAGATGAAAACACAGCCCATGAATATATCTAAAGGCTTGTTGCTAATCTATTAAATTGTTGAAATTGGAAGACTTTCTCATTCATTTATGTTGCTCAATATTTCAAAACTCTAAGTTTATGAACACCAAAAACACAAGCGGTAATGTCCTGAAAAATTGGAATGTTTTGATATCAAGGTTGCTGAAATCGCTGATAGTGAGTCTTTACGCACCAAAAAAAACATATGAAAATGAGCAGATGCGTACTAAGCATCCACACAATTACAGATATTGTCAGGGAAAATGCCTAAAGAGGAAACGGTGCTCTCCTGTTGAAAGGCTAACATATGAAAGGGTCCCGTTAACTTCAAACAATGGTAATTTATGAAGCTTGTGTTTCTATTGCAGAGATATCTCCTGGTCCTAAGACAGTATGTAAATTTTGTTAAGGAAGACCAGTAATCCAATTGTATCTTCAGCAGTAATAGATCAGTGTAAGCATTACTCCTGCGTGGTTGATTTGTGGATACATTAGAGCCACTGAGAAAGCAAGCCGAACAGACAAACGGTACCATCACTGATGGGCAATGGTGAAAATAACATGGTTATGGGCTCTGCAGTACATTTTCATTTAAGCCTATTAGCCACAACATTAAATCCCCTCTGCCTACTATTGTTACACCCTACAGCTCTGACTAATCACGGCAAAGAAACCGTACCTCCTTATGTGTTGCTGTCTCAGTCTCAGTTGCTGCTAAGTTGACAGCAGATCCTTTGAGAGCTGTGTGCTGATGGCAAAACATTGCAAAAATTAAAGAAAAATCTGTTACTTTTTTTTTACTGTATTTGGAAATATTCAAAGTAAAATATTCACATAATTATACACATGAATATGTTTTCATTCTGTATATTTTCACTCATTTAATATGTGAATATGAAGGAATTTGTGAGACGTCTCCTCTCCTAAAAGACAGTCTGTCCTTTGTTAGAGAGAAAATGTTTGTTCTGATACATTTTCTTTATCCACACGGAGGAAAGGTCTATAAAATATTAAAGTGGCAGTCTACTTTTTTTATGAAGTGGCCATATAAAGATCAGTCCACTTAACCAGGGCTGCACTACAAGGAGGGAAAAGAAATAAACTCTTTGCGTTTTAAATTATAAATGAAAGTCAACTCTAGGCTGTAAATTAAAACGTAGTGGGTGCATGTTTACTTCCAAGTTTGTGCACATGAGCTTAAGATAGTCCGTAGATGCGTTCCCAAAAGCCTGTTAGTGTGGATCTTCCATGCTGAGACATCAAGTGCTGCCAAGGCAACACTTGTAAACATAAAGACCTCGTGGAATGCAAACTCTCAGATGAATTAGCTTGGATTCAATATGCATAGAATCTGTAATGATCAATTACGCCCACCAAAAACGGGGTTCAAAGCAATTTGTGTGGTAACTGAAATTGGATTCTAGTCAAGAGCAAGGTGAGGCACTCTGATCCCAGGACTAAAACTGTCCCTGCTCTCCCTCTTGAGACCCCCTCCATCCTTCTGTGTAATGAAGGTAAATGACTGAACGCAAAATTGGCTTGAAGGAGATGGGTTCATTCAAATAATACCTACAAAGCTTTGTGGGAAAAAAAAGACTCTTGGAAACAGGACTGCCCTTCACTCCCATAGTAGAGAAGATATTGATATCTGACCACATTGCTATTTGTCATATGGCAATAAGTTATTTACTTCAGAACTACAATTTACCCTGCCTTCAAACCATCAACTGTATTGAGGACCTAGACTGAGTGAGTGTGACATCACCCATAGAAAACGGCTTACTTACAGTCTATTCAGTTACCATTTTTCCACAATACAGACGCCGCCATTTCAGCTGGAAGAGGTTAGTAAGCAGCAATTGCTACAAGTCAGTCTGAGTGAGCTTATTGGAAGTCCATACCCTTCCACTGCACATAGGGGACTTGGGAGAATCTGGCTATGTCCGAATTCCCACCCTAATCTCTAACAACTAAGAAACTACAGGACCATGTAGTGCCTTGAGCATCAATGCACACTCCCGACACCCCATAGGATGCGTTACCATGCGCGGTAAAAGACACGGTACCAGGTTAGGGTACCGACACCAGGTTAGTGTACTGGTCCATTCCACGTCCCGAGTGTTAGGGGCCCTCGATTAGTGTATGCATGCTTTCCCTGTCTGTGGCCCAGTGCCGAGCGGCCCTGGGACCAGTAACGGTTTGCGGCCTGGAGTTTGGGGAATCCTGATGAAAACGAGTTGGGGACACTCAAAACATAAAAAAGGACGCAAAGGGAGCCCAAACCATATGTCCATAAATGACGAGTTGGGAGTGAGAATGCGTTGCTTATACAGTCAATGGTTCAGACTCTCTATCATGAACAGAACTTCCCTATTGTGAAATTGCAAAAATAGTTTAATAATAGCATAGTGCCCCCACCCACACACACACCCCCCAGTAGTGTGTGTGTTTGACACAAGTAGAACAAAAAAAATAGAAGAAAAAACTTTCACTAAAATAAAGGTATAGAAAAATCTTCTCAATTAATTAATAAATCCTAGTTTTACATATGTCCTTAGTATTAAAATGACTAATGATAAGAAGCTCATATGAAATAAAAATAAAAATTAATCAGTCCATTATTTGGTTGAATGAATCAATGGATCATTTAGTCTCTTTCATTCTTATATTGGTTTTTCTATCATCCACCTTAGTATTTATTGTGCTTAAAATGCATAGAATTCATTTCTATCGGCTGTTCTGTGGTCTGTCTCAGATTTGGATCACAGAGTAAATGGAGTCTGCATCATTTGCCACTGTTAACAGCTTGTAGTGAGTTTAAGTAATGCTATGTCACATAGTGCATTAACTTGAAGTATTACTGCAATAATCACCCATTAATGCAAGACATTACCCATAAAATAAAGAATGGTATCTTTTTTTGGAATGCTCATAGAAGCACTTTGGTTGTTCTAGAACTCTCTTTGCGAGCCGACATGTCTAACTGCCCATCCCCACTTGGCTGCCCGACCCACTTCTCAGGCTCTCCAGGAATGAAGATCTACATTGATCCTTTTACCTATGAAGACCCCAATGAAGCTGTGAGAGAATTTGCCAAGGAGATTGACGTCTCCACTGTCAAGATAGAGGAGGTCATCGGTGCAGGTAAGGCTAAAAGGGCTCTGGATTACTTGTAGAGTATGTTTCTGTGTATTTCTGGCATTTCAGACATGAACATGTCCGTGTGCAATTAAGTGTGGATGAAATCTGTTCGGGGTCATAAAGCTAACCCTTTTGGCAGCTACTACGATCAGGGAAACGCGTAAAGGCCCCATGTCAACTGCACCAGCAGTATATGGGTTAGCTACCGAGGGACCCAAAGGCATTAGAAATAACTCAAGGCTCTCTGCATATTCGCCGTGTGTCTCTCGGCTCTTGCTTTATTGGTTTCGCTCTAAATAAGCTCTACCTTGCATCAAACCTTTTAATTTACTGAATATGTAAAATATTTGCACACATCTTGCATATGTCCTTGTTTCAGCGGAAACTGAAAATGTTTATTCAAAAGCATGAACGTGCAATTAAGGGCTTTGAAGTAACTTTTGACCAACCAGCTTAAATCTTTTTATGTTTATACATTTTTAATGTTTTACTTTTTCCCCATAAGATGTTGTGGTAATGTGGGTGAAACTGACACAGCTCTTGAACTCATTCCTGGGCTGAGGTAAGGGAGGGGGAAAATTTCAAAGGGAATTACAAATTAACAATTGTTTATTAATTGTTGATTTTGCTGTTTGATGTCTCTGCAGGACATCAGAGCGGTGCTCATTTATCAAACGGGCTCCAGATGTTTACCAGATAGTGCTTGGGGTGGCACTTTTTGCTTCATACACATATATGAACTAGCCATTCTTCTTGTTGTTTAGTTAGACAACTTTTATCAAAATTGGACATCATTAAAAAGACAGAGGTGTTCGACAAACTAACGCCAAATATTAATACTAAGACTAATCAGCCTATTACACCTAATTGTAGGTGTATTTGTGGGGGTAGGGGTGTCCGAAATGGTTTTTTTAAGGGTAATCAGGGTGAATGTAAGCCGGAACGGCTTGAGGCGGGACGCTGTGCGGCCAGTTGTGGCTGCATAACACATGACAGAAGCCGCAGTTGCTCTTATAAAAGAAAAAAAAAGAAAATTGACACTCGAGCTGTGAGCCGGTAGCGCTTTATTTGGTTGTTTGCATTGTTTTTAGTGGTGCACCGGCCAGTTGAATAAATGCTCAGGATCTCTCTCTGTCTTGGTCTGAGCTCTCTTGCTTCCGTGACAACACGTACTCGTTCCCGGGTTGTCGTATGTTGATGTTTGGGGCCTCTCCGCGCCACTTTTTAACGTTTTGGGTGTCCCCACCTCATAGTTTTTTGACGTGCTGGCTTTCCGCATAAAGTCACGGATCTCCAACCTCCGGGCCACTCTGGTTCCAGGACGCGGGGATGCACCGGTACCCTAATCCGATTCGCATTTGGTGTCTGGTACCGCGTCCTGTGAGATGCGGACCGTTAATTTTCTGAACAGCCGTCGAGGATGATGAGTTGGGGACACTCAAGAGTTCGGGAAGGGGGGTGACACGGAGGGATCCTGAATCAGGCGACTTAGGAATGAGAATGTGCTGTCCGTAAACAAGTTCCATGCTCATGGGCATGTAATGGGGTGTGTTTGATTTTTCGTTCGGGAACGTTCAATTCTTCAACAGTCACTTGAGTGTTAATATGTGTGCTACAAGGGACAAGAACAACAATAAATGATCATTAACTTCTCATCGCTATTGTAATTGGTCAGTTTAAATACAAAATAAATTAAGCAGCAAATTATTTCAAAGAAAAACGTAAATAAAAAAAGAACATACAGAGAAAATGAATCAGATCTTTAAGAGGAAGATCCAAAGTGAGGATGACTAATCTTCTAAAGGAGAGGATGAAGAAGAGAAATGGGGAGATGCAAGTTGTATGGAAAATGCCATTAAGACACCAAGGCCATCAAGAGCAGATGAGTTTTCTACGTTGCCAGATTCTCCTTCAATCTGGACAAAAAATAACATTCTGAATGGATCTTTGCCAAGAATTGAATGCTTGGCTTGGGGGGGCGTCATAGTACCAATGTCCAAATTTGAAGACACTTTTTTCCCCCTTACTCTCCGCTTGGAGGGCTAAATGTAGGGGTAGAGGGAAGCCATAGGGGAAGAATTAAGACTTTCAAATCAGACTGACGAGTATTTGTCCTTCACTCTGCACTCGTCTGCTTTATCAGGTGAATTTGGTGAGGTGTACAAAGGCCGTTTGAAGCTGCCTGGTAAGAGGGAGATCTTCGTCGCCATCAAAACACTCAAGGCCGGATACGTGGAGAAGCAGAGGCGAGACTTCCTATCTGAGGCATCGATCATGGGTCAGTTTGACCACCCAAACATCATCCGTTTGGAGGGGGTCGTCACAAAGAGCCGGCCTGTCATGATCCTCACGGAGTTTATGGAAAATGGCGCCCTTGACTCTTTTCTACGGGTGAGTAAAAGTGTGTATTTTGTCCGTAGTAGTAGCTGGAGTGAGTTTAAAATAAATGAGGTTCACTCCTGAATACAGTAACAGATGTACATTTCAACTAGTTTTGATTACTGTTGAGTCAACTGACGATATGAATCAAGCAAAAATGGAGTAATTTATTTTGGCTCGACTTATCAGCCTTAAACTACTCCATTAATGCTATAGGAGGCATCACTAGTTTCTTTTATGGCAAGAATTGAATAGACATACAATTTAATCAATATTCAGCTGTGCTTTTTTCCCTCCTTTCTTCAATCTCACGGATTGGTGTTTTATTCCACTTTGATCTCCGGTGGGTTTAAATGGCTTCTTTGAAGTTAGCTTTGCTAACCGCCACATCCGACTCGTGTTTCCATCGATCTCGCTTTACACACTTATTTGTTACTGTGTTTCAAGAGTTCAAAGGCTTGTGAACAGTCAGCCCGGAGTAGAGCTACCACAACAGAGAGATGGAGGACTATAGCCTATAATCTTTTTGTCTACAAGACTCTTCACGCAATTTTTTGAACATTATAAAAAAAAAATATAAACAAGAAAATATCCCACTATGCTATTTTATTTATTTCTTTAATATAGAAATATTTAAAGCAAAACAGGAAAATAAGCTCTTGGGCATTATGATACCTTGCATGAATCATCAAGCGGCTTTATATGTGATAATTCAAGACTATTCAAAAGGACTAAACTGATTTTATGGTTAAGCATTGCCATAAATTAAGTCTGTGAGTTTTCAAAGGAGGAATTTTCAAACATCAAATAACAGCTACAATCAACCCAGTGGATTGTGATGTTCTAAGACCCGTCTGGGAGAAATCCGCTTATCGTGTTTATTGTGCGTGTGCTGCAGGTAGTGACAAAATAAAAAAATAAGGTGATAGAGAAAAGGTACCGTTTGTTGAATACTTGTCGTGACTTGTCTGAAGTTTTTATTACTTTCCTTAGTAAAATACTGCATAATGGAATCAGTCCATTATTCTTGAATAAATCTTGTACTGTCAGCATTTTCTTAAGAATCTAAAGAAATCTGAAAAATATTCATATTTTGGGCACAAAATAAAAGAAAAAAACAGTGTGGACGTCATCCAACAAAAACTTTTTTAAACTGTATAAAAGATGTCACCACACAGGATAATGAATGTTTAACATAGAATTCACAATTCGATGAAGAACTAATATTATTTCTTTATATAGCCTTAATGTGTTTTCACCTGATCAAAATTAGTTTTCTTTAAAGGGTAATCAAACACTTAATTAACTTTTTTTGGCTGTTGACCACTATCCACCTTATTCCTATGCCCCATGAGCCTTTGCGTGAATTATGTGTGATACTTCCTGTAGACGCCGGAAGTAGCATTTATTTACATTACAACTGTAGATCCGACAGCGCAATCCCCCTTGTTTTGGATCTATAACTATATATAAATGTGGAAACAGCAGCTGTCATGTCTTTAAAGAGGCGACGTAACAATTCCGGTGCCTGTTAAAATTGAAGGATGACGTTAAAAAATGTCCAAATATAACATATAGTAGCATTTTTAGCTACCTTCTCAGTTCGGTTGCGGCAGATGGTGAAGCTCTGAACAATCTTAAAGCTCCGAGACATATCAATACCTTCATACATGATTATTTCTGCTGGAGTTAGCACACAGTGCTGATCAATTGTAACTTTATCGTTTTACGTGCTTGTGTTTACATGCTGCCAGAGCCAATGAGGGTTGCATCGCGCGGTGTAGCTTTAGCCCGTTTCATGTTTTGACAAAGTCAGCTGTGGTTTAAACATCGGTAATTTTTTAATAGTTAATACCAGGAGATGCAGCAATTACACAGGAAATATCGTCCCTGTTCTTGTGACGCTGCAGCAAATTCGCTGCGCTGTCAGGTATCTGTAGTACTCGGCGACTCTTCTTCTATGGTGGTCCGGAGTAACCCAACCAGAACGTCGGATACGGATTTTCCTCCGTGGGTACTTTATCCACAAAATGGAACGAACATACATATAAAGTCTTAAGTGGCTTCTTAAGATTTACATTTGGAGCCAAAATCCTACTGACTTCATCCTCGCCCGATGGACGGTCAAATCTGTACCGAGGAGGACAGCTGCACTCCCTCTTTGTCAGCGGTCCATGTTCGACACAAAGCTCCTTAAACCACAAATTTAATTTAGTTTGGGTGTTAGAACAACCATGAGCTGCGCAAAGCCATTTTTGAAACTTTTGAGGGATTAAGTAAAACACGCTTCCAAAGTTTCTATACACCGCTAAAGCTAACAAAACCGCCAACTTTCAATGGAAACAAATAGCGCTGTGTGACTTCCGGTTGCTATACCGGAAGTTGCACCCATGACCCGTTTTACATCAGCGGCCCCAGGAATAAGGTGGATAAATGGGGCTTTTTTTAATCACATTTTTGTCAATTAAGAATAAACTTCTTTTATTCCTGAGATTATAGTCTGTGTGCTGCCCCCTACAGGTTGAAATAATGTATTACAGTAGAATTTTGTGATTGGTCAACTGGTGTAAGTCTTGCATCATTTCAGAAGTTTCCCACCATCATGCTCTACAGCTCCAGTATAAAAGTCCCGCCCATCTTAGATTCTGTAGCGGTCGTTATCGTGTTAGCTTTAGCATAGCTCATAGGTGTATTGTCAAAAATCTATTAACTTGCATGACTTTCCAGTAAACTTGGAAGTAAGGCAATGGTGGCTTAGTGAAACTGGAATTAATCCCAGCAAACTCCATCCTGGTGATGGATTTGTAATTATTGTTTCACTCGGGATTATTTGTTTAACATGTTAGCCTTTATTAGCTTATGATGCTAGCATCATTTTATTGCTCAGACACAGGTTCCTTTCAGTCTGGACCATGAGGAGAGAGGAGGAGAAAAATCCTCAACCTCCACAGAAAGTTCTGTGAAGACGCAGAGCAACCACGTTATCTTAAGCCAGCGATGTCAAACTCAGTTGCACAATTATCTTGGTGCGCCCCTTGAAACTGCTAACTCGAACTGATTTATCAGACCCTTTTTGTGCGGCGAGATGTGAAAATGAAAAAGCAGTTTTCATTGGTTTTGTTACTTTACTTATGCCACAGAATGAGCAGTGTTAAAGAAGGAAAAGAAAAAGAAAAAGAAGTTTGGAGAATTGCTTTTTCATTTTATTTTTAGAGACAAGTAATGCAGTTACATTGTGAAAATGAAAAAGCATTTCCAGTATTGACTTTTATTTTGAATTATGGGTCACAAATGAGTGTCTATTATATTGTTCTTTTCATCTCTGTGTTCCTCAGCAAAACGACGGTCAGTTCACAGTGATCCAGTTGGTGGGAATGATGCGTGGCATCGCAGCAGGAATGAAATATCTCTCAGAAATGAATTACGTTCATCGTGACCTGGCTGCAAGAAACATTCTTGTCAACAGCAACCTGGTGTGTAAAGTATCCGACTTTGGACTGTCACGCTATCTGCAGGATGACACGTCTGATCCCAGCTACACCAGCTCTCTGGTGAGTACTTTCACTTTTCCTTATTTTTACACTTCTTATGCATTAAAAATCACAGATTTAGTGGTGGATATACAGAAAAAAGTTTTAATATAACTTTACTGACATACAAAGCAATTAAAAACAGCAGCTTCCCCGCATCGCTCTTACAAAGTTTTGGCACAGTTCATTCTTTTTAAACCCCTTTCACCTTTCCATCTATTTTATATGAGCTGTCAGTCTCTTCTTCCTCATCCCTCTTCCTCCACTTCCCTCCACTCACCAAGTCACAGACTGGAGTTCTGTCACATCTTCATTAGTGTGGAGACAAGCCTCCTCTGGGAAGGCTTCTCTCTCGTTGGCATGCCCCGAGTGCAGAGAAAGCAAAGGGCACTGCAGCCCCTCAAACTGACATCTCCCACCTCTTCCTCCCTCCCCCCTCCCTCTCGCTGCTCGTTCGTTCGTTATTACTACGGCATCATGGGAGGCTTTGGCTCCTCATTAACTCCTCCACGCTACAGATCTGTAATTATTAGCAGCCATCGTTACTTCATCTTCTACCTCTCCTGCTCCTAAGTCAGAACACGCTTTCACAAACAGGCGTCAGAGGTCATTTTGGTGAAAGTTCTGCAGATGGAGAGCGGCGTTGACCGTGTGCGTGGATGCGTGCGTTTGTTGTTGTTTTTTAATGAAGATTAATTGATATGCTCACTAATGCTGTTCGGTATGCCGTCTTTATGGGGACCAAAGAGTGGTTATGATCTGCCAGATGCTATTTCTAATGTTAGGACTGAGGTTAGGTATAAACTCGTCATATGTTAGCGTCAGATTGTATAAAATGAAGCCTCAACATGAATGATTGCATTACATTATGTCGTTAAATTAGCTGTGTTTGACATTTTTATACAGACTAGGTTATTTGCTGTTACTAACCCATCAGTTTATTTCTGTCAGGCTTATTAGAGAATTTCATATGTTTCAACAAAATAAAGGTACATTATGATGATGATTTCAAGTAAAAGATCAATTTTCTGAATAGATTCAATACCTTAAATATCGAAGAAATGCAAAAAATAAAAGTCCACATTTCATAGTTTGTCAGAGAATTTGTCAACACCCAAGAGTTTGTAATTAGAGTCCTTCTCCAATCATCTTTTGATCTATTTTAATAAGGTTCCCATATTCCTTTTGGTCTTTTAATTACATTTATTTGGTTTTTAGCCAAAATCTCAAAATAAATGAATAAACAATATTGTTTTCTGGACGTAGTTTCTGTAGAGGAGGGGTCTCAGACTTAATCTACCTTGGGGCCACTGAAGACAGAGTCTGGCTCAGGCTGGGCCGTATGGGGTTCCGTTTGTGCCAAAAATATGTTTTTGCATCCACTGTCGCTGTCTTTGGTCCATTGTCTATGCCTACTGAACAAGTTGTTTGAACATTTGTTTATGTCTATGTACTACTATCCAATATCTTCTGCGTGTCCTGTAAAACGACAGGAGCAACAACGCTAGCAACTGTTGCTAAGGCCGCACCAGCATTGAACTCTCATATTAAGGCGAGGGCTGCAACATGGCCCGCGGGCCGCCATTTTGAGAACCCTGCTGTATCAGTCCCTGATTAGAAATCCACCTCTGAGTTGTGGGTGTGACTGTTTTCGAAGAGCAATCATCCCATCATCCATCTGTATGCGCTCTCCCGCTAGCTTACAGCTCCTCACACCCACAACCTAACATCACTGGTGCAGCTCACGGCTTGCCGTTGTTGGTACCATGTCCCATCTACATGCTTTTTCCTACCACTTTTTCTTGTCTGCTCCAGAATCACAATGATTTGAATAAGGAAATACTTAGAGATGCAATTTAATCTTGATTATTATTATTTACAGTTGCAGGAGAAAATATGTAAACCCTTTGGAATTAATTGGTTTTATGCATAAACTGGACAAATAATTGTGTTAAAAATATACATGAAAACATATTTTGGTGTGATTTAAGCAGGTAATGTTTTTCTCCATTGTTGTGATTTAGATTGAGTTAAAAGAAAAAAAAACAAAACAAATGATGTGTCCATTTCATAAGGAAATTGAGGTACCCCCATAATGTTCACATACTTTATTTTGCAACTTGAGTGTTGTCCATGATAAAAATAAAAATGCCAAAAACACAAGATTAATTGGAGCGGGTCTTTAAGCTACATATAAATTGAGGTCAATCAAAATCTTTGTTAAAATTGTGATTTTTTTACAGGAAAGAGTCAAACACAGATTTGAAAATCTAAATGGATTACAGCTAATTTAGTTTTTCATTTGACTTCCTTTTGAATTTTAGAGTTGATTTAATTAAATAAAAAGAGAGGTTTACCATATTAAGTCTTTTCATCAAACTTAGAATAAAGTTTTTTAACTTTCTGTTATATGTTCCAACTCCTAAGTATTCTTAGGATAAAACTGCAACACTGGCAAAAAGCCTTCCGTTTTATGTAACGACTAGTTTGATTCCACATGCTGTGAAAAACTTGCAACTAAAGTAATTTAATCCGTAGAGATCTGCTTTAGGAGAAATATATTTCATTTGGCTGAACCATGTCCTGTTCTCCAGTGATCCTCTTTGAATTTTGGTTTGCCAGCCTCCAGTGGTTCCACACGAGTCTTACCTGACAGCGTTACCTTGGAACTGAAAGTTCAACTTGTTGGACTAAATCGCCTTGGGGGTGTTCTCTGTAAATCCGTCACCGCATTCATTGTGAATGTGCCGCTCTATGGTGGTACAATAAAGCTTATGAATAAATATGAATACAATCTGAATATATTAGAATATGAAAGGGGCCTATTTTGGGATAAACATCAGAGGTATTACAAGACATGTAAACCTTGAGATCAAAGGCATTCTGTCCAGTCAGAAAGGTTCTAAATAAATAAACATATATTAATAAAATAATAATGCGATTATGGAAATGTTGAAAATAAACAAATACAAGTACAGGTTTCATTTTTCTATTGTCTGATGAATACTGAGACTCATGACTTGAGGTTAAGTACACAACCTTCAGTGCTATTTGACTGGCAGGAGTTGGTTTCCAAGGTGTGATCAACAGCGGTGTGGTTGCGGCCAGAGGAGATTTGACCTCTCATCAGGGTGACTGAGAGCTAATCGCTCCCCAGGAATAGCCTGCTTTGTATGCTTAACCCCTGTGGCGAAACTTTGCTGAATTGGCATTATTCAGCAACAAAGCGGAGCAGCACCTCTGTTGTCTGTACCGCTAAGCTACCTAATGAAACAGTTTAAAAGGATTGGATTATAGATTGTGCTCCGTGTTTTGAAGTTGTTTTCTACAAAGGGTCCATATGGCTGGGATCTAAAAACCTACGAGAGTTCAGAGGTCAAAGCCTTTTCTTACTTTTAATTTTTTTTTTTTTTTTTGGAATATAAAAAACAAACATATACTTTTCTTACTGGTTGAAATGAGAATTTCTTTGTGTTTGCAACCGGATCATTTCTGAACATAAGTTGATGCATTTTTGCTCCAAACTGCTTCCTAATCCTCGCCTGCAACTGTAACCACAGCAGTGACAGTGCCTGTGGTGTGATGCTGGAGCCACGGATACGAGTGCACGCTGGTAACTTTTAACCCTGGATGTGGGTTTGCTCTGGAGCAATGTTGTGCACCTTTAAGACAGAGGGAAGCTGTCCTGCCTCTCTACTGGCAGCCCACCAAAGTCATGATTAATTAGCCTTGCAGGACAATCTCAAACTGCAGTGGTCTTGTTAGGGTGCTGTGTGTAATTCATTTAAAGGATTCAGTCGCTGCTGGGTTCTTCGGAGCTATGGCTTTCCTGCTTTTGAAATGTCTGAATGCTCTTTTATTTGTTTATTTGATTTAGAAGCTACTCAAAAATGTACCTGAAAGCCTTTTTGTGAGTTAACCTGTCAGAGAGAAAAAAAAACTTTTTATTGAGAACAAATTCCATAAAATTGCTTTAACTTATAGTGGATCGGGAGAAGCTGTCAATCAAATGTTTGAGGCGTGGCCAGCGGGCAGCACTTGCTTTGAGGCATCTGATTGCTCAGTTGATAATTTAAAGGGGCCCTACCATGTGAATTTTACTTTTTGAGGTTTTAAGTCCATTTTACTGTTCATTCCTCACTATAAAGAACCCCAAAGCGGCATTTTGATTCATTCATGCATTTAAGAGTAATCCTTTAAAAACCTGCGCTGTCTGCAGCAGCCGCTCCCATAACCACGAAAACCAGCGGGTGGTATTGTGCTGACGTCACCACGATGTGAACCCCTCCCAGAAAAATCTGTGCTCCAAGCTCCGCCCCCAGTCTAACACCAACATCTGAGATCAGTAAAAAAAAACGTTCATTTTGATGCAGAATATTGCATATCTTCCAGTTGTGTCCTTTCAATAAACTCCAGGGTTGGAAAAAACTCACAAAAAATAACTAGCATTTCATAAATAATTATTTTTTTTAGTGTTCCAAATGTAATATATGATCATATGTGGATATAGTTCACTCTGAAAGGCTTAAGAAAATCATGGTAGAGCCCCTTTAAATAACTTGTGATAAAGAAAAACTATCTTTTAAAAAAATTATATTAAAAGGAAACGGGGCAGCCGTGGCGCGGCGGCAGGGCGGTCGACTCCTGATTGGAAGACTGCGGGTTTGATTCCCGCTTGATTTTGTAGTGCTGTCTGAATCTACTATTTTCAAAATCAAGTGCACTAAAAATGTCTTAGAGGTCTTTGCGAAAAAACTATCCGCATTGATGCGGATAGTTAGCGAATATTTACCACAATGCATTGCGGTCAAACAATTTTTGCGAAAAAAAAAGAAACTTGTTTAAATATAATTGTTAAATAAACAATTTTCATCATCAGATCACAATGGAGTCGTAAACAGACGTCGTGAAATGTTCATAATGATTAGATTTTCACCCTTTGAGATCAGTGACGTCATATCCAACGTTAAGAAAAATGAAAGAAAAGTAGTGAGAATCGTGTCCGAATCTCTGTATGACTAACCACATGCAGCACTCAGTAGTTTCTACAATGTAGATTACTTAGTGTCATTTATTAAGATAGTAGATATTATTTTTCTTCTGTCGTAATAAAAATGAGAGAGGTGTGGTGGAGGGTAAACAGGTTTAAACTGCTCGTTCATTTACAAATATGGAATTTTTCTGTACTAACCTGATTTTTTTATTCTATACTAGTAAAATGTTGTCCAGTTTGTGCTCAATAAATACTCGTTTTTTTTTTTCCATAACAATTTTCCAAAACATGCCCTAATTTAATGAGCAGCACACGAGGTGAAATTAATTTGACAGACCGCTGCTTTGCGAGGGAGCAGACGACCACGGCGTGGAGATGATAGCTTTGCGGGTAGAAGATAAAAACGTGCCCAGGTACCACCTCCACGCATGTCCTGTCAACCAAAGCGGTTTTTTGTATTGATGTTAGGTCACATGATCTGCCGTCTATAAAAAAGACGAGTGAGTGTCAGCGGCTGCCTTTGCACCATGTGGCGTGGATGTCATTATCATAAGTGGTAAAAAGATTGTTTCACATCTGCCATTAGAGTGCACCTCGGGGTCCACCTGTGATCTGATCTTTTTCCTGTGAATAATTGCTTAAATCCCTCTTTGTCTGCTGTGTTGTTTTTAATCAACAGTTCACTTCCCGTGCATAATTTGCTGGAAGGTAACAGCAGAAATTATGCAGATGACATTGGTAGAGCTGGTCGTCCTTCATAAGCTCGCTGGGAAATGTGTACATGCTGCTAAAAGAACGGGGCCAAAAACTGCTCTGAACCCCCTCCGAGTGAGCCTTGAACAGCTCCTGATATTTTTATTTTTTTTTAGAAGCTAATTAAATCGTCTCCTTTTCTGTCAAAATTGACTTTTTTTTGGTAGAAACATGGGTTCCGTGTACATGGAGTGTGTACTTCTTCTCAACAGCTTAGCGATAAAGGTGATGTCCTTTCTATTTAAGGTTCATGCCCACAGGACAGTAGTGAAGAGTTCAGGTGCAGGTAGGAGTTTTCGGCCGTGCCACAGTCGATGATGGGCATGTCACGCGATGGGTTGCGTGAACGCCGTTCAAGGTGTGTGTTGGTGCACACAAAAGATGCCCTTGGCGCATCTCTGTGTGTGTTTTTATTTTTTTGTTTGTGTGTTTGCTTGTGTCATTGAAGCTGAGAGAGGTTGAAAGGCGGGGTCACAGAGAGCCAGTAACAAAGCTCATCCGTCAAATCCCCGTGACCCGAGTGACATTCTCTCAGCTCCGCTTCAGCGCTCACACTATGTGGACAGCCCCGCTGTTTCTGTCATTTGTCTGTTTTCTATTAGCATCCTTTCCTCCTCTTGCTGGCTTCAAGCCTGTGCACTTTTTCGGCCGGTCTATTCAACTTGTTGTGAAATATTTATGCACTCATGGGGACAGCGTCTCTAAAAAAAACACACAGTTAAAGGTCCTTATACTGTAAACCTATTGAAAAAAGAAAACTTTATCCTCAATTTGACAGATATTCTTTTGATAGCAGGTCCCCAAATTCAACATCCAAATACCAGGAAGCCTTTTCATCTTTACAGCCATGTAGAAATGATAATTTTCCTTCCTGGTCAGTGATTAATCCTGAGGTTTGGGTCATTTATTAAACAAGTTTGACCTCCAAAAGACGTAACTACACTTCGAGTTCTTGTTAAGCCACAAACCGTGCAATTGGAAATGGATTGACTCTTAACTCATTGAGTTTGTGTCATCCTTAGACCTAAATACAAAAGTTGTATCACAGGATCCTGTTACTTTTTGCTGCAATCAAAGTAGGGAAAACATTACTGCTTAATTACATGTTTTAAAAACTTGTAACTATTAAAATATGTATTACCTTGGATTGTGTTTGATAAGAATTACAATTTTTTTTTTTTTTTGGTTAATTTATGCTTTCTTTTTCTTTTACTCCCTTTCTCCACCAGGAAATAGTCTTCTCCCTTTCTCCTACCATCTTCGCAATATCCCTGTCTGCTTGTGCCATTGTCTGATTTGTTCAGGATCCGTTCCCCAGAAGTTTCTTCATGAAGTGTAAATGCTAAACCAAATGATCCACACAGACAGGCGGAGTCTGCACGACTGTAGCTTTGCGGCAAAAGTGTTTGTGTTAGCATGGGGGCGGAGCAGACTTATCTTTGAGGGGCGGTCCTCAACTTGTAACCTAAGCACATGAGGACCGCGCTCGTTTGTGTGGGTATGGGAGGGGCTGCAGTTGAGAGTGCTGGTTTTTCGAGGATTACTCAGAAAAATGGATCAAAATATTGCTTTGAGGTTGTTTATAGAGAGAAGTGAACAGTATAATACACTTAAAAGCTCAAAAAGTAGATTTTTCATGGTATGGTCCATTTAAGTTTATCCTACTGAACCACTCTAGCAATAGATTTAAATTCTAACCTTAATTTTTCTCAATGTTAAAAACCTAAACACATATTACATATCTTTGTAAAGTAAAACAAATTAGCCAATTACTACTAAAAGAAACATTTTTTTATTAAATCGTTATTTTTTCTTCAACCCCAATAAGCCTCAGGGAGCAGACCCCTGACCCAAACACTTTAACTTAATATGTGTGTTTAGTTTTGTTTACGTACTGATCCAACAGCAATCTGTCCTGTTGTTCCTGCTGCTCAAACTGAACCATTTTAAATTAAATACAGTCTGTCCAAAAAGAAATAGTCCCAGACCATACCCTAAAAACCCCCAATTGATCACCTTGCATCTACTAAACGTTAAATAGTTTGGATTGCAAAATCGCCCCTCATCTGAATATAAAATGGTCTGTGATACCATGTTTCACTTTAGATTATTTTCCATTTATTAAGGCGGTATGTTGAAAGCATTGTAATGTTGTTTTGATTATTTGTGAACGATAGTAACTAGTAACCTGTGATGTGTTGGAAATAACTTATGAAACTCTGCCTTTAATAAAACACAATAAAAATAATTAACTGGAAAAATCAGACCAATGTAAAATTTGAATGTGACACAAAAGTCAATGTGCAAAGTCAAATAAAAACGAAAAGAAACCAGACCCGTTCTGCATCTGTCCTCCCCGTCAGACTAATCAGCCAGATAAAGAATGTAATTGTGATTTCCTGTACACCTTCTGCCATCCTTTTCAGATTCTGGAAAAGACGAGCATTGATGTACCATCTGTCGCAGATTTGCATCTCAACAATAAAGTGTTCACTTTTATCTGCTCACTAAATGAAAGAAAGAGACACCTTGTTGAGCTTTACAGCACAGTCAGCCAGGAGGTGGAAAAAGGCCACAAAGGAAAAAGAAATGTTGAGTACTTTCGAGGTAAACTCCCAACATCTCCTCTGTCAACGGCTAACAACAACAACAACTAAGGTTAAAGCAATGATGTAAAATATATCTTTGATATTTCAACCAGTGCCTAAAAGCAGTACATCTAAAGAAGGGATTTTATTTTGTTAAATTCTCGCTTCTCACTCTGATTTAAGAATTGAAAACTTCTCAATTCAAACATTTCACTTAAAAAAAAAAAACTATAATCATGATGTCACCCATTTTTGCAAACTTTGTCATTCCAATTTTCCAAACCCAAAGAAACCCAAACTCAGCCGACAAAATATAACATCAAGAAGAGCGCATTCAAAGTCAAACTAATATCAATTCTTAAAACCAAGAACCTTTGAGCACAGTTTATTGAAAAAACAACAAAAAAATTTTTTTTGAAAAAATATGTTAAAAAAATGCAGCAGTTATAGTTTGAATTCAAGAAATAAAAACTTAAACCTTCGTCCTTCTGAATGATCTGTGGAAAATGTAAAACTGCTGTTTTATAATTTTACATTATAAAACGTATCTAATATTTCCTATCAATTATACATTTCCAAAATTATGTTTTTGATTGCAGTCATGTTTTGTGTATGATTGGACATAACAGTTGGAATTTAATAGATAAAGTCAAAAACCACTCCAAGAAAAAAAAAATATTATTGTACAAAAGCGGTCATAAAATATAAACAATAGCTTAATGCTTAAGTAAACTAAAAAGACTAACTAAACTGGTTATCCCTGGCCCGAGACCCTCCTTCTTGGTAAGGAAAAGCTCCTAAAAAATCTACATTATGATCAAATTGTTTGCTTGAGGCACAAAACACAAACTAAATTAATTCCACTGTCGTAGTTTTCTCATTTCTGGAGATCACTCTCCACTCTCACTAGCATTTGGGTGAATTCTGGACTATTTAAGTTTTACTTGTTTGATAAGATCATAATTGCCCCTTCCCAAATCCAGTGAGGAATCTCGGCAGTCAAGGTCGTAATTGAATAATTGCATGTAATAAAGTTAAAAAGATAAGATAATAGCTGAGCTTAATTTGATAGTGTTTGAAAAGGCTGCAAACATTCATGTTTTATGTGAGCAGATTAAGTAAAAGCCCTTAAAGGCAGTTTGATGGAAGTAAGGCAGACAATTAGACAAGTACAGGATAAAATGGAGAGAATTGGAAATTTAAATTATTTTCAATACAGTTTTGCACTAAAGTAGATAATTTCAAGAAAACATTTGACCATTACAGCTGGTTCTTTTTTTTAGACAGTAAAAAATTACAACTATAAAAGTTTTATTAGCTGCAATAACGCTGTGAAGGCTTTTTGCTGAATGTTGTTGCTGAAGCTGTTTGCTGGAGATGCTACAGACATTTATTTTAAATGTTGAAACAAGTCACAAGCATGTTGAACATTTTGATTTAAAAAAAATGCAGAATTTGCAGGAAATGCACAAAGAATTTGAAGAACTTAATTAAAAAAATGCAACGTTGCTAAAATATAGGCTTAACTCCATGGTAGCACAAAAATCTCAGTGGATAATAAATGACCCAAAAAAGCTAGCACGTTGCTAAAATACTAGCTAAACTCCATATTAACCCAAAAACGTCAGTAGATTGCTAAATTAACCGAAAACATTAGCATGGCGCTAAAATATTAGCTAGACTTAAGAATGGCCCAAAAAATCTCAGTAGCAGTAATGTCCTAACAACGCTAAACGCTTTGATACCAAACTTGCATAAATTTCAGAAAGTGCAAAAATATTTGAAGAAATATGGGAAAAAAATTACAAAATGTTGTTGTATTTCAATAATTGCGTAAAGTTTCAAAAATGAATTAAGTAAAGTAAAAGCATGAATGTCCTGAACATGCTGAATGTTTTTAATTACATATATTTGAAAAAAAATAGCATTCATTTTCAATGGGATAAAAAAAATTGCATAAATTGTGTAAAATCTTAAAAATTGTAAAATGTACAGATTTCAAAAGTACAAGCAGAAATGTCCTTGACGAGATGAACATTTTGATACAAAGATTGCAGAAATTGCTGTGTGACTGAGTTTTTACAAATAAAAAATGTACGGAGGAATAAGTAAGGAATAAGAAGAACTAGAAAAGTTGCATTAACTGCGATAATGCTAGTGGGAATGCTTTTTGCTGAAAATAGTCACTGAAGATGCTAAAACTTTTTTCTGAAGATAGTGGCGCAGTTTACTTTAATTGGTAAAGGGATTTGCTGAAAAGGTTACATTTGCAAAAAACTGGAAATTTCATTAAAGAACTATGAAAGAGTGATAAAGTGTATCTAAATTTCTTAAAGATTTGTAGTAAAATTGCTTAAAAATCCTGAATATGTGCCATTTTCACAAAAAAACAGTTAGTGCGTTGCTTAGCTATGAACTAAATTCCAAATTAGCCTGAAAAACCTTAGCAGTTGCAAATTGGCCAAAAAAGCTAGCTCATTACTTACATGCTAGCTAAGCTCCAAAATATTCTGAAATTCCCCAGTAAACTAAATTTGTCCAAAATGTTAGCCTGTTGCCAAAATAGAAGCTAAACTCTAAATTAGTCTATAAAAACCTCAGTAGATAAAAATTAGCCAAAAATGTTGGCGTGCTGCTAAAACATTAGCTAAAGTCCAAATTAGCATAATAAAAACTAAAAAGAAGAAGAAGAAGCTACTAGCTAAACTCCAAAATTACCTAAAATTCTTTAGTAGATTAAATCAGTCAAAAAGTTACACTTTTGCTAAAATAGAAGTTTAGCTCCAAATTAACCTAAAAACCCCTGTAGATGACAAATTAGCCAAAAATGTTAGCATGTTGCTAAGACATTAGGTAAACTCCAATTTCTTTTTTGAAAATTACAGTAAAAGATGAAAACAGCCCATGAATACATTTAGAGGCTTGTTGCTAAACTAAAAATGTTGACGTTTGCAATAAAGAGAAACAAGATCCCTATAGTGTGAATTATAACAAAGCATTCACACAATAAATAACATACAAAAATGTAAAAATAAAGTCTGAGATGCCTGTAAACTCCTGCATCTTTTTACAAAACACGAAAAATAGACGTTTTCCAGCTAAAGGAGAAGTTACATTGGCGTAAAAAGATCAGAAGACTGACTTTACAACATGAAAATGGGGCTTCAAAAAGCTTTGGCCAGCTTTGTAAGGCATAAGTCTTTGTGTATTAAAGTCCTCATTGAATTTGTCCATCCACCCATCCATTCTCTGCACTCTCTTCATCCTGTTCGAGGTCTCACGGGGTTAGAGCCTATCGAAGCTGCCATTATGTGACAGGCAGAGTACACTCGGAACGGGTCACCCACTCATAATAGAGCTAACAAGGAGACATGCTCACTAACACCTGCAACCCATTTCAAATGAACTGGCATCACCTTAATAACTACATCATGTACGGAACATATATTGAATAAATATATTGATTTATGCTTTTCCAAAATGCAGGACTCACAGAGCCTCATTTATGATTTGATTTATGTGTCCTTCTAATCTCCACGGTATGAAAATGTTTATTTTTTGTATTTTAATTTACTCTAGACTTATTATAGTGTCTGGAAAGCATTATGCAATCAGTCCAACACTTTCCTCTATCTTTGCATTACTTCATTGTATATTTGCTGGAAGACCTCTGTCACTCTCCCCTCCAGGCATTCCCCTGAGTGCCTGAGAAACTAACCAGTCAGTCAGCACCCCCGCCCCCTCACCCTTTGTCAACCCCTCATTCCCCGCATCTCCCCACGTCAGTCAACCTCCCCCCCCCCCCCCCCGTTTGCCTCCTTCTCCATTCCTTCACCCGCTTCCTCATTCTGTTTGAGCAGACATCCAAGGCAGACCGCTGCTCTGAGGATTTCATTAAGACCACGTTGATGGAGCACTCTGCCCCGCCAAAGTAAACGGGCCGGTCTATTTAAGTGGGCATTGTGCAGGGAGGGATTTTGGAGAAAATTAGCTTGAGAAAAGAAAAAATGAGGACAGTATTTGTTCAATAAAAGATTCATCTTGAGACATGTTTGAAGTATAAAGCCGACTTTACTCCGAATTGTCAAACTTTTCTGCAGTTTGACTTGTTCTGGACATTGCGAAATTTTAGTAGCAACTTTTCCAAGAACTATGACAAGTCTTTTAAAGTGCTTCAGTGCAAGGAGTTATCTGGATGGCTCAAGAAAAGACATGACAGGTGCACTGGCTGCAGTATCTATACAAATGTAACATACAGTGCATTACCTGACCACCAACTGTTTATCCTTTCTCTCTCTGACCCGGCTGTCACAGGTACATGCTCGTCGCACCGTGATAACTCCCAAACTGACAGCCCCGGCACATTTCCTTTACTGTCACACTTCAGAAGAAAGCCTGTCACAGGTGGTCACAACCTGTCAGGGGCAGTCACAGCCAGGTGGAGCCAGTCACATTCTGCAATCTCAATTTGCCGACAGAGATGAAAACACACTCTTATACATTTAAGCCATCAGCTAATATTCAAAAGAAGAAAGTAAAAAAATAAAAAGTATCATTTTTTAATTTTTTTTTTTTTTTGAGGTGGCACATTCATTTTCTGTTTTCACGCCCTTAGGACCACTCACTTTTTATTCAAAGCGCCAAAACCTACCAACCAGAAAATAGACCCAACTGCTATCGCTGCAAAATCAAGCAGTGCGTGTCACCCACTTTTCCTATTATCCAGGGAGTTTTGTGAGGTATATCATTAGAGCTTTATCCTCTCAAGGCCCAGAAGTTCTGCAGCAGCAGTGGTCATGGAGTCTGGCTCCTCTACACAAATTCTAGGTTAACTTTTTGAGATAAGAGAAGAAGAGATTCTGCTTTTAGGAGCAATATTTCACCTCTAGGCAAACAGAAAACAGCGTACTATGAACTCTGTGCTTTTGAATTTTAACCTTCTTTTAATTAAGCCTTTTTGTATAAACTATTTTCTAAAATATGAAATTATTTTACTTTTGGCCACTAAAGAGCAACTTTTAATTGAAATACTAGGTTATTTTTGCTTACCTGGAAGTAAGACCCCTCAATCTCTGAGACTCCGCCTTTCACTTTTTGTGGGTGCCGCCCATTTCATGATGTCATCCTAGAACCGGCCTCAGCAGCGTGTCTGCATTTCGCCTACAAAAAACAAACAACACCCAAACGTTTGCCAATAAAGTGAAAATTTGCTTTGCTTGCATCGTGGAGAAAGTGAGTGTGTGTGTTAGCCTGGGGGCGGTGCTGGCAGCACAGACTCTAACTGGAAGGGGCGGTTACCAACTTTATGACATCACAATGTGAGGACCCAGAGAGGAGGGTTTTAGAGGAATGCTGAGAGATGTGTTAATGGACAAAAATGTCGCTTTTGGGTTGTTTTTTTTAAATAATTAACATTTTTATAAACGTAAAAGCTCAAAAAAGTTGATTTTTCGTGATATAGACCCAGGATTGTCAAGTTTATTTTGGTTCATTCACCTCGTCTGATCTAAAGTGGGCTGGACCAGGAACATAATAGCAAAATAACTTATGGTCAACTTGTTATCTGTAGCTTTTGTTTTTTTTTTGCTTTTTTTCTCAGTTGGAAAAAAATAATACTTTATTATTAAAGTTATTATTATTTTGACAACATTTTGGTAATTGTGGTCTCACGCCAAATATTTTTTATAGCAAATTACCAGCGGTGAGGTTGGAAGGGAACCTAATTGAATCTACCCACATGTAGCACGCTCTTGCGAATAAATACTGTTTAATTCCTATGCTTCCCCTAGTGGCAGAATTGCGCATTGCAGTCATTTCTTTAAAGAACCATAACTCACCCCAGGAATGGGCTTGAAATTTGCTTTTTTTTCCCCACATCCTCATTTTTTTTCTCTTCATGAACGGACCGGATTAAACCATCTGGTGGGCCACGGGCCGAATGTTTGACACCCCTAAAATAGACCCTTTAAAAGAATTAACAAAGCATCTCTTCTTTTCTTTAAGTTCTTCATTTTTTGCTGCTCCCATGCAAGCATTGATACTATTTCCACTGAAAAAATAAGTTACTTTTAACCCAAATTTTGACCAATCCATCATTGGCTCACCGGAGTAATTTCTTAAAGTTTACAGTGTCGTTTCTGCATCACCCCTTCCCTGGAGCCAACACGGCTACCTATAAATCCCACGTATTTGCTCAGCCCATTTCAACCATCTTCAGCTCATATTCTAATGAGATCCCCGGGAAAGGGAGCAGATGTACAGAGCGGGAAGGCAGTAAGCAAATTATGGCAAAGAAAAGATGTAATAAGCAGGGTTTCGCTTGGAGCAGTTGTTTATTTTTCTGTTACTCTGCATTCTTTTGCAGATTTTTCGTCCCGTGTGTTCCCTCCAACAAAGTGTTTAACAAGACACAGCATCTTGAAAGAAGAACTAAACTGGCTATATCATTTTGTGAAGTATTTAGGTGTTTATTATTACTGTTTAATAACAGAGAAATCAATCAATTTAGGTTTAAGTTAGTTAGTTTATAAAAAATAAAAAAATTAAATAACTCCTCATAAAGAAACCTGATAGTGACTAAAAGAATTAAGTTCCAAAGGACCCGTTATGAGAATATTTTAATCTATTTTAGTGTTCTTTTAAATATGATAATAAATTATGAGTTTTTGTCTTATGATCAAGCCAAAAAGCTATATTTTTTTGTTTTTTTTTTTAAAGTAATTTTAAGAATGCAACTTCTGCAAAGTAGCAGTACTTCATTAGAAATTTGCCTCTAAGTTGTGGGCGGGATCGCTGGAGCGGAGTAAGCCTGCTTCTATTTCCCATCATCCATGTATTTTCACTTTCTCCCACTAGCTTACAGCCCCTCACACCCCCAACCCAACATTACTGGGGCAACAAAAATAATAATTGATATTGGTACTATTCTTTTTTGTGCCAAAAACCGGGAAATTGAAGATCTACGTGGATCTAGACCTCACAACCACAAGCTTTTTCAAATAGCATTTGGTCCTGATTGAGGATTTGAATAAAACATACTCAGACATGCAATTTTAAGCTTAAGTTTTCATTTATTTATGACTTACATTATGAGAAAAATGCCTCAAAAGCCCTGTTTTCATGGGATTGGGTCTTTCATGGTGCCATCTAATCACTAAATTAACGTCCTGTGCAAGTGGTGCTAGGTTTGTGATCGTCGGCCGGTGCGCTCCAACTGTGCTGCCTTCATTGGTCATTGATGTCATAGATTGTTCACTTAATGAACACTGGATCAGGCAAAACCTGGACATTAGTCAGCCTTGATTCACTTATTGATCTTTTCTTCTTGCCTCTTTCAGTTAAAAGTCTCACACAACCGTTTAACTATTCAATCCACCACTGCCCACTTTTGTTAGTGGTCACTAAGACCCCTAATGAAGCTATTAACTACATATTTTTTTCATATTCTTTTTTTTTTTTTTTTAAATGTAATTCATATTTTTAAAAAGAGAACGAGGGGAATAAAGGCTGTCAAAGAGGAATTTGCTGCATGGCAAACCTCCAAACTCCTGTTTTCTGTATCTCATTCTCCTCACTCGAGGTGGTCTGTTCTGTTGGGTTTGTTTCCAGCAGCAGCTTATCTGCAAATACTCAGGTTTAGTTAATTGGCATTATTAAGCTGGTGGCGAGCTCAGCTCAGATGTGATGCGGCGGGGAGGGGAGGCGCAGTCGGAGGTTCACCCCTTGTGTGTGCGGCGGTGCACACAGCTGCATCTCTGTCCGTGTCTGCGCTGGACCCGTTCCCAGCTGGGTCTGTATGTGTGTTCGCTGAATTTAAACAAGCGGCTGTCAATGTCAATCAACAGTATGCATGTCATGCCTGAGGCCCAGCAAGCCTAATTACAGGCAGAAACGCTAAATGTTGGAGCTGGAGCCTGGGCCTATCTTCTCGTTTTCAAACGAGGATGTGGGAGAGGAGGCACGACTAAATGTAGTTTCAGTCGATGACGCCGACTGAATCCTAAACGTTTTAGCTGCTGGTGGGTTGATTGGGAAGTGTGTGATGTCAGGGAAAAAAAACTGCTAGTTTGTGAGGTCAAACAGCTGGAAAAAGACTTGTATTGTTCAAGGTCCCGGCTCTCTTTTATTCATCGGAATGAAATGCTGTAATGTGTCTCTGACGTTTCTATCATGTCGTCTTTGTTCCTCTTCTTTCTCCAGGGTGGGAAGATCCCTGTCAGGTGGACAGCACCAGAGGCAATCGCTTACAGGAAGTTCACCTCAGCTAGTGATGTGTGGAGCTACGGCATCGTCATGTGGGAGGTGATGTCATTTGGAGAGCGGCCGTACTGGGACATGTCCAACCAGGATGTGAGTGTTTTCAGAAGAAACAAAAGCTGTTAAACAATTGTTTTTTCGTTTCATGTGAAGTGTAACGATTGGAGGAAAGAATATTGAAGCCTGACATTAGACATTATTATTATGAAATATTGCAGAATATAGATTCCTGACTCAGAATAGGGAATAATAATAATTGAAATTTTTTGTTGATCAAATTTACAAACATTTTAAGGGGCAATGCCATGAATTGATTTAGTCTTTTAGAGTTAAAAAAACCCAAAACACCCATTTAAAAGAACTATTGATGTAAATACTGTATCGTGGAGGCGTCTATCCCCAAAATTTTGCACAGATTGAATAGTGATGGATAATTGATTTATTTTCTGTTGAAATTTCGTTAAAAAATGCAGATGAACATTTCAAGATTTATTGAAATTATGAGAACATTGTTCTGATTAGCACTGGTTAGAAGAAGCATCATTATTTCTGTAGGATCCATTTACCTTTCTGCCTTTGCCTTTGGAAATAGTCTGTTCCCTTTATCCACCTGGAAATAATTTGTTCCCTCTATTAACCAGGAAATAGTCTATTCCCTTATCTACCAGGAAATAGTCTGTTCCCTTTATCCACCTGAAAATAGTTTGTTCCCTCTATTAACTCAAAAACAACATATAAACACATATTTTGTTAAAATAAAACTTAACACACGTGGCATGATATGCTGACAAATGACAACAATGAAATACATTTAACAACACCATCAAGACATTTGAACTTAAACATAAAAAAAAAACAAAACTAAAAGGTTTTAGCTTTTAAACAAAAATTGTAAATTAAGACGAGCGCTCATTTGCATTTGAAAGTCATCAGACAGCATTTACCAAACACACATAGACAACGGATAATAATTTTGTTTGAAAGAACGCTGGAATCAGTCAAAATTTATGTCTGGCTCATCTGAAAAGGATCGTCACTAAATATGTCCTTGACTCTGACTTTGAAAGTAGACTCGACAGCCTCGCGCTGTATCCCTTCCTTCCTGGCCAGCTCTCGAGTGCAATGAATGATTGGTGAGAGCTCTGCTTTGTTCCCCGTGTCCGCTTGGATAAGGTCCACGCACATAAGCACCAACACGCACAACCGATTGATGTAGACCCAAACTATGAAGTCTTTCTCCCTTAGCTTCTCTTACGGAGACGGCTGGCCAACCATCGGGCCTCTATAGACTTCACTCCAGCAGGATTGTCCAACCTAGCAGATGTTGCCTCAGTGGGCCAGCAGCAAATACTGCCTAGTGGGGCTGGCACCACTCAGCATGTCCACCTGCTCGGTCCATGCATCCACGCAAATGTTCCTTTTTTTCTTGCAGCTTTTTTTACCCACACAAACAATAACTACTGTTTACTCGTCCCCTTAAATCCATCTTCTTCAATGCAGCAAAGCTTGCCACGCACCTCCCTCTGTTTTCTTTCTCTTTTTCGCACACTCCATTTGTCAAGATTCTGCTGAGCTTCACTTCTCTGATGGCAAGCTACAAAGTAGCATGTAATTTTTAATGATAGTATCCTTTACCCGAGAGTTGACAGGTGATTCTTATCTTGCAACTTAGCATTTCTGAGAAAAGATGACATCTACAGATGGTGGAGATAAATCAATATTACGGGGAATTGTGGCACTTAGAAGAGACTCCAGCAAGGATACATTTAAAGCAGCTTAATTGTTCTAATCCCAAATATAATGTGTGTATATGTAACGATGTCTTATAAACACTTTCCACTTTAATTTCCATTAGAGTCAAAGAGGGTCACTGCTGGTAAAAAAAAAAGCACATGAGAAATATAAATTCAGCCAAATTTCCAAAGACAAAGTTTAATATTTAAGCTGACATGTCCAGATGAAATTCAAAGGGGCTGGGTTTGGGTTCCATGCGCTCCGCGTCCCGGTTCTGGACTAGGAGGTCGGAGACCTTCGATTTAACGGTCAAAAAGTGACGCGGAGGAGGCCTTAACCAAACGTCAATATATGACAACTTGAGAGTGTGTTGTACATTCTTGATGCTCTTCCGTTCATTTTTGTTTGCCATTTGGACTAAAGAAGATAACGTGTATGTTTTAGGACATGACTGCTTTTTATTCAACTCCCAAGGTGATCAATGCAATTGAACAGGACTACCGCTTGCCTCCGCCCATGGACTGCCCTAGTGCCTTGCACCAGTTGATGCTGGATTGCTGGCAGAAAGATCGCAACGTACGACCTCGCTTTGCAGACATCGTCAGTACCTTGGACAAGATGATCCGTAACCCTACCAGCCTCAAAGCTGTAGCCAACATTCCTGCTGTGTAAGTAAAGCCCTCACATAAAAGCACACTAGTTCAGGCTGCCACAAACGATTATTTTAATAGTCAACTAATCACAGATTATTTTTTTTGATTAGTTCACTAATCGAGTCATGTGCAAAGTGGATGTAAACCACACATCTTAACCATCATTAGTTTTAAACTAACTGAAAACTAGATATGTAGCATTACCTACGATAATGCTAGTGTGAATGCTTGTAAGCTGAATTTGGCCGCTGAAGATGCTAGTGCTGATCACTGAAGATGCGGAAATTGAAAACTGAAAACACTGAAGTTGATAGCTGAAAAAGCTGAGGCTGATAGCCAGATAAAAATATTAGCTAAATGCCAAATTAGTCTAAAAAACTGGAAAAATCCTAAGTTAGCCAAATTAGCTAGCATGCAGTTGAAATATGAGCTAAACTCTAAATTAGCCTACAAAAACTGGAAAAAGCTTAAATTATCCAAAATAGCTAGCATGTAGCTGAAATATTTGCTAAACTTAAAATTAGCCTAAAAAACTGAAAAAAGTCTAAACGAAATAGCTAGCATCTAGCTGAAATATTAGCTAAATGCCAAATTAGCCTTAAAAAAACAGGAAAAAGCCCAAATTAAATGAAATAGCTAGCATCTAGCTAAAATATTAGCTAAACTCCAAAATAGCATAAAAAACAAAAAAGCCCAAATTAGCCAAAAATTGCTGCATGCATTTGAATATTAGCTAAAACTTCTAAATTAGCAAAAAAAACTGAAAAAAGTCTAAATGAAATAGCTAGCATGCAGTTGAAATATTAGCTAAACTCTAAATTAGCCTAAAAAAACTGAAAAAAGTCTAAATGAAATAGCTAGCTTCTAGCTGAAATATTAGCTAAACTCCAAAACAGCCTAAATAGTCCAAAAAGCTATCATAATGCCATCATAACTTTCAACTTTACTTTACACTCTGACTCCATATAATATAAAGTAACGACTAATCGACTTTTAAATTAGTCTTTCTTAATGGTCGATTTGTCAACTAATATATGTGGCCCTAAAGCACTCTCACCCTAAAATGAAGAATCTAAATCTAAATATGGTTTGTATTTGTTCATAGTCAGACCCATCACTTTCAACCTCACATGTTTATTTTTTATATTCCCATTAGAAAAATATAAACTGATTACGGTTGATTGCATTAAACCTGAATTCTTCCTTTATAGAATTTTTTTTAACTAAACATCAGTACGTGCTTTTGAGTTTTAGGTTTTTAACTTCATCCTCTTTAATGATGGACTAAAATATACTCCATGGATTAAAAAAAGGTCTAAAAACCATGGAAGCATCCTAATGAAATATATATTATTTACATTTTCTTGTACAAGTGAACCATAAGCTTTGATCAATACTCTACATATTCCAGTCCTGCATATAGATCAGATTTTATTCTTTTTTAAGATTAATATTTATTACTCTTTTTCAGAAATTATTCCCATCAAATTCAATCAATTTTTTTTCCTGAAAAATCATCCCTTCTACCTCTGACCACTTCAAGCTTCCCCATAGATTACTCTTAGAGTCCGTGCTATGGCTGAGCTGCTGAGGGTCATCCAGGAACCCGAAACCATTTGTTTTTGCTGTTTGTTTTGAGTTGTTGACATGTTCCCCAAGGTGAACTTTTAGCTCCTTGTGAGATGAGTTTGTGCAATGGAGCATGTTTGTCTTCAAGGTCCTTAGTTTACTGTTTCTGAAATTGTGACCACTTTCCCCAACTGTGGCGAGCCTTGGGCAGGTATTGAATGCAATGTTTTCCCTTCCCCTTTTTTTTTTAAACATTTAAGCTTTACAGATAAATCACAGACACGCTCCCTTTTTTCTCCTCTCTCCGTCCAACCCTACTGATACATTCCTCTTAAAACCCTGCTTGTTAAATATTACATCAAGGCACTTTTCTGCGTCTCATCTCCTCCCTCCCCTCCCTCCTCTTTTAAGGCCTTCTCAGCCACTGTTGGACAGATCCATACCTGACTTCAACACCTTCAGCTCGGTGGAAGACTGGCTCACAGCCATCAAGATGGGCCAGTACAGAGACAACTTCCTCAACTCAGGCTTCACCTCTCTGCAGCTTGTGGCTCAAATGACCTCAGAGTGAGTTTGCCATGAAATATCCCCATCCTATACTGTGCTTTGATGGGCACACTTGTGTAAATTGACTTCATGTCAAGTGCTTGTATTTTTAGCTCGAGTGCTCCCTGTGACTCGAGTCATTCTGTGATTGCGTTGAAGTTGGAGCATGCGTGGGTATTAAAAGTATCCCTTACTCTGTTAAGAGCCGTGAATGTGTTCTACTTTAGCTTTATGACTCTTACCTGATATTGAAGCCTTTTGTGTTAACAGAAATGGATTCTGCGTTTTGGAGTATGGATGAAGAAAAATTTTTAATTTAAAAACAAAATACGTCCTTCATTTGAATATATCTTAGTTGCTTGATGGTTTCCAGTCTTTTGAACATTTTTTTTTTTTTTTTTTTAGGAATTAGTAGCATCTCAATTGTGGATCTTATAAATTTGTGTTTAAAGCTATTAGCATCTAAAACCCTTCAGGCCTCAAGGGTCGAAGTCCTGCATGTTTTCCAACATTCCTTGTTCTGGCATCTTCTAATTGGCTGGATACACCTGAACCAGGTAATCAGTCATGAGTAGGTGTGGATATCTGGAAACCATCAACTTTATTTAAAGTTATGGCTTCAATTAAAATCAATCTTAAACCATTAGCAGCAGAGCTTTCGCTCCAGTATTGATCTATTTTTTTTAAATACTGCAACTCTTCCAGCGATTCTGAAGTTGAGCTTTAGCTTAAGCGTACAAACCAACCAATTCTGACACTGAGAAAAGTAGCTTTGTGTTAGCCGATATGTTACCCAATATATGGCGATGTGTGTTGCCAGAATGCAACACATGAGCAAAACTTTACCAACATAAGATGTTGCCACTGTGTGTTTCTGACATGCAACCAATATGCAACATGTTATGTTATCTCACAAAATCCTCAGGACGTGCAGGATTAAGCGTGTATTTTAAGCGTTTATTTTCATGTAGTGTTCGAACACATCCGAAGGAAGTGCTGCGCTGCTGAGGTGCATATCCGCATATCAGAGCGCAGCACAGCCTCTTTCGGAGTGCGGATGGGGGCTGATCTGCGTATTCACCGATATGGCATAATCCCAGATGACTCCGGTCCCTAACCCCCGAGAATAATGGTGGAAGACTGTATCGCTATACTAGCATAAAGTTAGCCAAAAGGGGTCCTGTCTGGATTTACCTGTGCCTGTCCCCAGCCTGAATAAAAAAAATAGGGTTAGGTCAGTAAGGGCATTCAGCCTAAAACTCCATGCCAAACCAAAGCGAGGTGTTGACATTACCCATAGAAAAAGCCTTATCTCTGGCTCTCGCGAAATGAAGCTGCTTCCTGATACTGGCACCGCCATTTTGAAACCCGACGACAGTGATTGGTCCGAGTCGGTCTGAGTCACGTTTTAGGGGAACTACTTTCCACACTTATGAGTGAGCTTATTTGAAATCCACTGCTTGGGAGAAATTGTCAATCAAACGTTGGAGGTGCGTCAGCGGATCCCACACGCTTTTACTGAGACATCTGATTGGTCAGTTTATAACTTGAATAACTTGCGATAAAGAAAACAATCTTTCAATTTCTCAATAGAATTACTTCTTAAAATCAGTGGGGACTTCCTATTTGGAACACAAGAGCGGAGGTTTTGAGATGTCCAGGGAATATACAGTCAAGGTTGCAAATTAGTTGCAACACTTTTCATTTGAATCGTCAAAGCTGCTTTTCTTTGCATCAGAATCCTTTGAATTATGGTCAAGAATTACTGTAGTTTAAAGAGTGTGTGTTATTTTGCTATTGCCGATGGCAGTTCTGGTGTTAAAGTTAAAATAATGCTTTTTTTTAGATGAACATTTACCCATCGAGCGTAAATATTTGTGGTTTCATGATAAAGCCTCGTGTTTTTCTTTCATTTTAAGGGATCTGCTGAGAATAGGAGTGACCTTAGCCGGCCACCAGAAGAAGATCCTGAATAATATCCAGTCCATGAGGGTCCAGATGAGCCAGCCGCCTAATACTGTGGCATGACTACAGGGGGCGCTGTGCCATGGAACGGGCAGCATTCGAAGGACCAACAAAGGCAGCCCTCGAATGACCCCCAGTCCAACGGAACGCGCCAGAGTCGAGACTATTGTCTTAATCTAACCCACTAACACGGCGACAGGAGACCAGGGTCAACACTTCCACATGTTTAACAGCTTTCACACGTCATGCAGGCCCTCAACAGGCATTCAGGGTCCGGACCTGATATTGTTCCTCACCACACACAAGGAAGACAGACATCATTGTTGTGGTTATAAACTCCATGCCATCATAAACAGAAAATAACTTCAACAATCCGACATGGACACAATGACCTACTAACATTTTCTGGTTGTGTAGTAAAACGAGTGAAGTGTACTTCCATATTCTCTGGACAAGAAAATGTTACAAATGTAAAATGTGAAACATTTAGAGACATGTGGCCTGTAATTTTGATCCATATCATAGAAAGTCTGTGCAATGAAGGTATCTTTACTAGGTGAGGAATATGTTCCCCAAAATAAGCAACTACCAGTAGAAACATTTTGTGGAGTATACAGGGATGTACAGTGAAGCACCATTTTCAATTTTCACATCTTTTGCTTGATTAAAAGATTTTTAAAGACATGTAACATAAATGAACTAAATCAGAGCTTAGTTATATTTTGTCAATTGTTTGTTTCTTTGGTTTTTGCCACTATAGCAAGATATCGCCCACTTGTATTTGAACTTTAACACTACCTGTGGAGTTTCTGGTTCGGACCTGAAGGACTTTTTAAGCAGCTCCAGTCAGATTCAGAATCTATAAATATGTTTATCTCTTTGCTCAGTATGATTATATCTTTCATAATAAACCTTCATATTGAAGGTGTTATATATGAACATGTATGTACAGATCACTCTGCTTGCATTTTTGGCAAAGATGTTTTGGCTAGACTGCGGTAGACACATGCGATGTGTAGTTTCCTTTTCTTTCTTTCTTTCTTTGGACACCTGAACCGTTTTGTTGTTTGCCTCCATGTTCCAGTGGCACCAGTCACCTTTTTATTTGACTATTAACTGGTGAAACTGTAATCACAGATGACGAACTGTTATTGTACAATTTACTGTAGGAGTTATCATAATTAAGATCCTCCATCTAATGGAGCTCTTTTTAAATATGGGTGAACACATGCTGTCTCTGGCAGGGAGCACTTACATGTACAGTTGTGTTTTATGTTCCATTTGCTCTCGCTGTTCGTTCGGAGGCCGATCTGCACCGTCCAGAGGAGAACGAAGCTCCGCGTCTCGGCTGGCGCAGATGGTAAGAGTCTGCTGATCGCACACATGAAGTCACATCAAATTACTCCTTAGTTGACTGATTCATTTCCAGACAAATCCTGTTTAACATTGTGTTTGCAGATATTCCGACTAAGACAAGGTTTCTTTTTTTTTTTTTTTTTTTCTTCTACAAGCTTAAAAAGCATGAAAGAGCAGTTAATCGAGGTCTTGGCCATCAGGTTGAATCAGCGTCAATTCTCAGCTATGAGAAACTGAACATCTGGGCCGAGGTTTGCCAACAGGCCCACAATGTCATTTCTCTGAACACGCAGACTTTAACAGCCCTCGTGGGCACACCACTCACAATGCAATGCTTCCTTTCACAGACTGCTGTACTTAAGCTGCAGAGCTTATCTGTGCACCCCGACTATTTGATGTTGCCATATGGATAGGCGAGTAAAAGCCAAATGCCATGCTGCTAAAGAGACTTTCACACGTATATGAAATTGGCTGCATTACCCACAAAGGATGTCATACATGAAACATTTTCCTTTTTTTTTTTTTTTTTGGCTTGGAACATATTTCAGTCATAATTTTTGGTATTATACAAGGATGATTTGTCACTACTAGTCTGGGAATGGCGCTCTTTAATTGTGCCTTGATTGGACTTCTTTTTTCCCCGACTCTGTGAAAAATTGTCCCAGTCGGAAAATTGACATGTGCTGAAATAATGTTTATAAAAAGTCATATAGCCATGCCAGGAAATACTTGAGCTCACACTCAAGATTAATTGTTGTTCAATAAATTCTTTACAGTTGCCTTGAGAGGAAAAAAAAAAAAAAAAAATCCCCTTTGGCGGGATATGAGTGACGACGGTTCTACCTTGCCTCTAAAATTAGAAATTGATGGCAGGTCCATTAGTAGATTATTAACTATACTTACACCTCTCATCATCCTCCTCCCCCTTTTTCTCTTGCTGCCCTGCCCGTCCTATTCCCACTCGCTGGCAGATCTCCAGCTCATTTATCTGGGGTGTAACCAAGCTGTCCAGGGCTCCGCCTGGAGACGGGCTCGGCCAGACCCGGCCGGAGAAATACTTGGCTCCATGCTCTAGTGGGCTCAGGCAGGGTACAAACACCTGCTTAGAGCCCTGTCTGACAGGCATCTGATCGTCCACAGGGAGGGAGACTGATGAGAGCCTTTACACTCACACGCACACACTCTAGAATCCTCCATTATTTGATTCTCGTAAAGTTTCCAGTCTGGTGCATAATAAAGAGAGAGTGGGATCTGTGATGGAGAAAGAGGATGGTGCAGTAGCAAGGCTGAGTGGGCCCCATTTGATTTAAAAATGGGCCCCGATTGGGTTTGTCTGCACCTACCTGTGTTTGCCCATGTTCACTTAAGTGGGGACGCATTGGGTTAGCTCGCTATGCTAGCAAGTCACAAGTGGACAGCGTAGCTTGCAAGAGAGCTCCGCTTAGCAAACTAGTGAGTTCCACTGTATCATGCTGGCAAGCTCCGCTGTAGCATGTTAGCGAGCTCCTCTGTATTGAACCAATGAGCTCTGCTGATGCAAGCTCTTCTGTGTTAAGCTACCGACCATCGCTGTAGCATGCTAGCAAGCTTCTCTATATTGAACCAGCAATCTCTGGTATAGCATGCTAACAAGCTCCTGTGTTGCATGGTAGCAAGCTCCACTGTAGCGGGCTAGGTAGCTCACCTTTAGCTTGCTAGCCAGCTTCTCTACAGCGAGCTCTGCTGTTGTAGATTTGTGAGCTCCTCTGTAGCAAACTAGTTCTGCTCCATTGAGCTAGAGAGCTCCACTGTGACAAGCTAGCAAGCTAGCTCCTCTGTAGTGAACCAGCTAGCTCTGCTGTAGAGAGCTAGCGAACTCCGCAGTCCACCCGGCGGCAGAATAGCATAGCAACCCACTGAGTGTCCCCTTAAGCCAACGTGGGCAAAAAGAGGTGGAGCCACTGTGGACAAACCCATTTGGGTCCACATTTTCTGCCCAATTTTATACTACATGGGCCCACTTTGCTTTGCAGGCTGGGAAAACATGACATTTTGATTAAATTTCTTGATAAACGTCACCATGTTTGAGAATTAATGTTTATTTCTCATCTTACAGTCAACTGAACATTAAATGTGGTTTGTTATGTAAATGCTAGTTTCTTTAGTTGCAATGAAGAATATTGTAATCAACACATGTTGTGCCTCCCACAGTCAACTTACTAATCACACGTCCCATAAAGCCGACATGGATACCTTTTTACTGAATCTGTTTAATTACTTCAAATGTATTAGTCTTCCTTTCAGCTCCACGCAGTTGCTTTTCACTTCAGCCGATCCTGAATGAGATGGTAAATGCGTTGGTTATGTAACAGTGTAATTCGCCTTTCTCTGTTTGTCTTTCTAAATATCTTACTATAATGACACTCCAGTACGATGAAAGGAGAGGCAGTTCGGGGCGCCTCTCCCAAAGCCGCCTCACGGAGAAGCCATTCATCACACACCGATACAAAAAACAAGAGCAGAGCTTGTTAAATGTTTCATGGTGCTGTAACTGTCTGAAGAGTGAGCAATGACCCTTTTAGTAGCTGAAATCATGCCTGTCATTTATGGATCAGAGCTAGTGGAAGTGATGTTCACCCAGAAATTACCTGACACGACTGCCTGCAAAAATACACTCATTAAACTATTCCAATTTCTCTCCTTTTCCTCTGTTTCAGACTGGAAATTCAGAAACGTACACTCTTTAGATCGGCGTACAGCCAGCACTTGCATCCAAATATCTAAGAGCACGAAAAAGACACACCAAGACAAACTGCTGTGGACATACAACGAAGAGGAAAACTGGATAAAGTGGGACTTTTTAAAGATAGTCGTCGCAATCTTTCTCTCCTTCTGTGGTACACAAAAACTGGGGGAGCGGATTGTGAGTGGGCACATGTCTTATTTGTCTACTTGTTTGTTTGAGAGACAGTGGATGTGTGTGTTTTGTGCATATCAAATGTGTACAGACATCAGTGTGTACACAGGTACTTTGTTGGCGAGTGTGAATGTTTTTCTTCTCCATCCGTTTCTGTATTGCTGCCACTTGTAAATTGTGAAAAGTACGTGTCAAAAGTTTGTAAGATGTAACTTTCTGAGAAATATTGTACTAAAATGCACTCAATAAAAGCCTTTGAAAAACCAATCGCTGCGCCGTTTTTGACTCCGGGGACAATAATTCAGTTTTTAGTAATGGCGATTTGAGGAAGAGATGAGGATGGGTTACTCTCCAGTAAGGCTGCTGTCAGCGCTGTGCTGGAGTGTGACATTCACGGAAATGAACATATTTTTGTCACCACAAGGCCACTGGCAGCACATGTTAGAAGCCATCAGCCACCAATAAATGAGCCAACACTTTGGTTTACCAGGAAATGACTCTCCCTGAAAAGTGACAATATTTTGACATGCTGGAGGAAATGATATTTCCATCTAAAATCTCATCTGTTCTTCAAACACACATGCAAATAGACCCGCCTGTACTGGAGTTCTAGTCAAACTTGCAGGCAAAACTTCATCCACTGGAAAGAGTGTTGGTCCGTAATGATGTGGTCAATGGGGTGGGACGAAAACGCGGGAATGAGTCCAACTCGCAGCATTACTGGATAGCAGTCTATTAACTCAAATTGATTAATAGGATCTAACTTTACACTCGCTGAACGAGTATGGAATCAGAGGAAGCCAACAAGATTTATTTAAGAATATATAGAGGAAAAAGCAACTCCATATAAAAATACAATTTGTTTGGCAACAGAAGCTGCGTTTACATGCCCTCCATCAGATCACAGATGGGATTAGAATGGAGCTGTACACATGGGCCCTGTAAAACCTCATCCGATTGTAACAAACCTTTCCGTGTCCCATAAATAAATCATTTTGACGCTCGTAGAACTGTTGAAAATACCGGAAATAGTCATAGAAGAAAAAAAGTTCTGTGATAAACAAACAAAAGATCATGTATAGAGCGAGATTTTCCACTGAGCGTGCTTTCATTATTATTATTAATATTTTTAAGAGCCTATTCGCTCATAATTTTCTAAATCCGTGCAGCAATGTACACGGAAATATGTGGGAATAACACCAATCTTTATTCTGTCTGGATGTGATTGGAAACATGAATTATTGTGATTTTTACAGGGTACTTAAAGAAACGGTCCGCTCGTGGAGAGCAGCTGATCGGTTCTGTTCACGCTTCAAAGACTGCCATAACCTCTATGCATGCAATGACACACGATCGGAATGTGTGTTTACATGATCCACGTTCGGATCAACAATCTGTATAACCCATCTGTCTCGATCGGAAAAAAAATTTGCATCCGAATGAGTCTGATTGAGTCAGAGTATTCCGAACGGCGTGTTTACATGACGCATTTCTGTTCTGATCAGGAGTTTGTTAGATTACCTGTGGCCATGTAAACATGGCTAGTGATAATTTTATTAGAAGTGTTTATTGGCAATACGATACATATCCTGTATCTTGCGATATGATACTTATCACGATATATCCCAAGACTGTACAAGAACATATTTTTCCTTTTTCTTTCAGGGTATGACTTAAAAAAATAACTCCACCTTAATATTAATGTCCTTTCATTGTAATAAAATGGTCATATTTGCCACATCTGTATCTTAAGTAACTTTAACCTATAATTTCATGTTGCTTTTCTTTTGTTAAAATAAGAGATGTTTGTTTTTAAAGGCAGAAGTCAACATTGTCTGATTTCCACAACAAAATATTTTTAGGTTAAGAAAAAAAAATAGAATAAATGTGCCTTAGTCAATAAGGTTCTTAAACATGATTGAGGAAATAAAGTGCTATTTATTTCCAACATTGCTTAATCTAGTATTGAAACAGTTCAGGAGCCTGAACTGTTCTTTCAAAGAAGACGGCGAAGACGAATGGCGCCATACAGAGGAAAATAGAAATGCTAGCTTAGCGCTATCGTGTCGTCATCACTTCCTGTCATATAACGGGTGGCTGCAGCGGCTCCGCCCTTTACTCTCCCGTTGTGTTTTTCTATGGACCTACAATGGAGGGGGGCCCTCAAGAGGTACGGGTCAGAACTGTCAGAACTACTACGTTGTCTTTTTTAAAGTGGTACTGAATATTTTGGAAAAAAAAAATCAAATGAAATAAAATGTTTTTAAATACAGATGCATATTTGTAAAAGTCTGATCGCTTTATCTTTAATTCAAATATGTTTGCTAACAAATCTGAATGAGGCAATTTTATTAATCAAAACATGTTTTTTAAACATGTATGAGTTTGAAAATTGCAAAAAGCTAAATTCTTGGTTTTTTTTTCTTTTTTTGAACAACCGTTTTAGCGTTTGTCTCTAGTTTTCTTCCATTTCACCTCCCTGCTGCCCCTCTTTGAACAGACAACCACGCACAATTATACTTTTCATACTACAGAAAAGCATTCATTTTAGATCGCGTAAAGCTGGAAATTCACCATGTAAACAAATGTAGGCTGTAATAACAGAACATCAGTGTTCTGCTCTGTATCATTGTTGAGTCTATAAATATGAAAAAAAAAACCCAAACTGTCATGGCTGGCATTTTAATCACCTCGTCTCCTATCAATCCAGTTTCTCCCTCGCCTGTTCCTCTTCTTGATGCCACACTATAGTCTTTTCACAATGCGCTTTTTGAACAACAATAATTTGTACTAAAATAGACAATTGTGCATAACCTGTAGAGAAATGAGATAAAACAAGGTTTTTTTCATCAATAAGTCTTGACATGATTTGGTTTTCTGCTTTTAAAAAGTGAGAATAAAACGAAATTTTGTCTGCTCCGATCAGCACACAAAATTAAAAAAAATAATAATTTAGGTGTTTTGCTGACTTATTCTAGAAAAAAAAGTTTTGTCATGTTTGACAGAAAGAAAAGAGAAGTGACAATCTTGTAGGGAAAAGATAAATGAAAATTGGACACTTCAAAAATAACATTTAAATTCACTTAGAAATCACTGCATTCAAATTGTATTTTAGTCATTACTTTTGTTCCTAAGTTACTCTATAAAGCTATAATTTTTTAGAAGGTAAATCTAATAAATTGAGTTTGCTGAATTTCTACCACTCAGAGCACAGTCCTTTCTAATTATGTTTCTACATTAAGTTGTTGTTTTAAATATTAAAACTAAAATATGTTATAGAGTAAAATGAACAAGGTTAAACAGTTTTAAATATATGCGCTAAATAGAGTTGTAAAAACATTAAATGACTCATTTCTAAAGAAAGAAAGCAAAAAGGTGTTGAATAAATCTCAAACATTTTCTTTAGTAATTAACCTGAGTGCCTCTCATTAACGCAAAGGTAAAATCTAGAAGTCAAGTGTTGAAAAATCTTTCTATTTATAAGAACACTTAGTTTACGGTCTTGTGGGTGGCTTAAATGAAACTTGCTGCGTTTGAATAAATAGTTAAACAAAAGTAATGACCATTGATATTGTGACACCCTTTAAAGTACCCTCTACTTAGGCTCAAATAAATTTGTTGTCACTTTAATCACAGTAATTAGCAGGACAAAGAAAGATATTGCTTTCCTTTTAAAGAGGACATTACATGAGATGGGGAAGCTGATAAGTGTGTGCGAGTGAGAACGGGACTTAACAGACAATTAGATGCTGACAAAAAAGCCAAAAAGACAAAGGCCGGCTGAGCAGGGAGCATTTTCTCCAACACTTCCTCTCCCGCTGGATGTTCGTCACTGATTAGAAAAGAAAGTCAGGTTACTTTCTTTCACATTAAAGTCACGTGAAGTTTGAAAAGTGACTTCTCAGCAGCAAAAATCTTTCCCTTAATCAATATTCCTGGAGCAATCACCTGCAAGAACCGGATTGCTGCACAGCAGGGAACTCCTGCAGAGAAAGGGGAGAGAGTTAAAGAAAACCAAGTCCATCCAGTCATGAGGTGGAGACGGTGAGAGGAGAAAACTCAAAGTGCATACTGAGTGACGGGCGGCGGAAACACAGGGAAGACAGATGAGGGCAGAAACAGAGAGAGAAATGATAGACATGAAAGTTGGATGTTTACATGTCTGCGTCTCGGCTCACTATATATGTGATTTCTCTGTGCGAGTCTTTACATTTTTCAATAAATATTTATTTTGGAGAGGAAAGCAAGGCTGACATAATTGGACCTGTGTTCAGCACTTGTAACTGATTGTACACCTTTCGAGATTTTCCAACAGATGATCTCAGAGCTGGCTGTTTGTCAGTGAGCGCACTTACATTGACCCAAGCCGCCAAGGATAAGCCCAACTTAGAGTTTCAAGCTAACATTTATTAACCGGAGAAACACTGTTCTTTATCATCAATGCGTTTGTAACGTCCCACTCTATTCATCTTTTGAGCTATTTTATAAGGATTCTTGTGGTATTTTAATTGTAATTTTGCTGTTTTTAGCCAAAATGCAAAAAAGCGCCATTTACTAAGACATAGTTCTCATCGTCCATCTCTTCCACTAGCTTACAGCCCCTCACAACCCCATTACGCAACAAAAATGGCGAGGATTATTGGAGTTTTTAGCCAGATGTCAGCTCAGATGAGGAAATGGTAAATAATATTCAGTTGGAAACTAAGACATACATAGATCTAGTTCTCTATAAGTTGATGCATCAGAGGAACAAGGAAGAGTAGGAAGCTTGTGGATCAGTGTAGTACATCACAGTTTTACATTTTTCCTACTGCATTTTTGTGTCTGCTCCCAATTCACAACAAATTGAGTAAATATATACTAAGAAAGATCATTTTAGGATTAATTTTCCTAATATATGTCCTCCATCATGAGGCAAATGCCATAAAAACATGTTGCAAACATCAAAAAAGAATTTTCATATGAGTCGTTTATTTTAAACGCAAAATCTGAATTTTTTCTGTATCCTTCAAGCTACTCCCTGTAGACCCTTTTCACGTGACGTCACACATCGCCGGTTAAGCCCAGAGTTGCTTCTGGTGCATATTGTTTAGAGCTGACAACTGAATGCAGTTTAAAGCAATTTTACATAAATAATAAAAGGTAATCTAACCAATTATAAACAAATTGTGTACAATATTTCTTTTGGAAATGTTCTACCCGGTTGTGTTCGTTTCCTCCTCTTAGATTGTTCACAAATCAAAGTACAAGTGTCAGTAGTCATGTCTGCTGTCAGAACAAGTCCTTCAGTGAATGTTACTCATTAATAGGGTTCACGGGTAGGGAAGCAACTGGGATTCCACAAAAATAATAAAGTAATCAGGTCGTTGTTGTAAATGAGAAATTGTTTTCAATCAACCAACCTGTATAAATAAAGGTTTAATAATAAAAAAAGTAATGTAGCTTTAAGAGCTGAATTCTGTGAATTATGTGAATTATGTGTCAAGTTTGTGTTAATATATATATATATATGTATATTAACAAAAGAAAAATTTCTTATTACAGACACAAATCTTAAAGTCTAAAGAATTTTCATACGGAAGCATCGTAAAGCACATGATGGATCTTCTAGAACTTTTTATAATCTTATTACAGTGCAGATAAAATGATAGTGGCAAACTGGTACAGTGAAAAAACAAATCTGACAAATTTGAATGCTAATGAAGAATTGTGGATCCTGGATTGTATAAAATTTTCAAGAGCTTTGAATCCTCTGAGTTTCTGCCACACATTTTGCACCTTCTACTGATCAGATGTTGTCTGTATGAAGTTCCTGGAACAAAGAAATGAGACTGCGTCTCCAGGGAGATAAACAGCAGATTCTAGAAAATTGAAAGTGTTTATGGCATTCCCAGTTTTGTGAATTCCATTGAGCATAAAACCTATATTCTCCTACTCAAATCTGAATAGAAACCTGTAAAAGAACAGACTGCTGTGTGTTTCTGTGACAGTATTGACATTTTTGCTTCAAAAGCCAAACCTAGGTTGCTGCAGCGCACAGAGTGGCTACAGTAATCTGGCTTCATTAATTTTAATTTAAAGGTGGAAATGCCAATGCACTAAATCAAGACGCCAGTTCCACGGTTCAAATTATGTCTCTTTTAGCGGCAGACCTTTTCCCTTTTGTGAGGAGCAAAAGAAACTCAGCACCTGGGTCATATGAGATTTTATATCTCGTAGGAGTTCATCAAATTTAATTATGATACATATAATTACCAAAAGTAATCATCTGTATGGTTGGAAAAATCATTTCAGAGAGATGTCAGCACCTGTGAGGGTGAGCTGTAATTTACAGGCTGTTGAGAGTGACAGTGGTGAAAGCTGAAGACGCACAACGGAAACAGGTGATTTTTGAGTCCTCCAATAAGCAATAAAGATTTGCACACACATAATATATTTGCACTTTTCACAAAGTGACATAAATTGGAGCTGGGGTGATAAAATCGATTCATCAATTTAAGCTTAATTGATCAATAATCGATTCATAAAAATATAGATCGATTTAGCACATAAAGCATTAAACATAACGTTCAATAGAATTTCCGATAGGACGGCTAATGCTAACGCTTGGTCACATAAACATACATTGCTGACTAAATGATCATCTTTATAAACTCATTGGCATGACTTTTCTAAAGGAAATGTTTTCTTAAAATAAACATTTTTGGTCTTAAAAAACATTTTTGCTCATATCTTCTTCTTTTGGAATAAGATGGAATGCTATAACACAATCGCCACCTGGTGGCCGAACTGAAATGCCCTCCAGGAGAGGCAGAACAATGTTTACAATGTCAATGACCTGAACGTTTTGATTAAGACTTCTCATTTTGATTAAAGAAAATGTAACACTGTATGATATTATTAACAATCTCATTATTTTGCTACTGAATTTGAAAGCATATGAACTGTATCAGATTGATCTAAATATATTAAAACATATTGTAAATAATTAATGTATTTCTAAACAAATGTTTCTAAATGTGTAAATTGTGTAAACTCAAAATTAAATTAAATTGAATAAAATTGAACTGATATATAAAGATTTTTTTTAAAAAGTAGTTACTGAAGATGCTGAAGCTTTTTGCTAAAAATGGTGACGCAGTTTACTATAATTGCTGAAGGGATTTGCTGAAAATGGAAAAGCTATTTGCAAATTATTAAATGTACTAAAAGACTGGACAATTAACTAAAGAACTATGTAAGTGCACTGAAGTTAACTGAAATTTCTGAAGAATTTGTTTATAAATTCTATAAAAATCCCAATACATACCAATTTTGCAAAAATATTTAGTGTGTTGCTTAAATATGAGCTAAACTCCAAATTAGCTGAAAATACCTTAGTAGATCCCAAATTAGCCCAAAAAAAGCTAGCTTGTTGGTTAAATATGAGATAACTCGAAAATAGCCCAAAAAACCTCAGTTAATGCCAAATTAGCCAAAAAGTTAGCTTGTTGCCTTAATACTAGCTAAACTCTAAATTAGCCCAAAAAAAACCTTAGTTTATCCAAAATTAGACAAAATGCTAGCTCGTTGCTTAATTACTAGCTAAACTCCAAAACAGCCTTAAATTCCTAAGTAAACTAAATTAGTCAAAAACTTTAGTCTGTTGCTAAAATTGAAGCTAAACTCTAAATTAGCCTAAAAAACTCCAGTAGATAAATTAGCCAAATATGTTAGCATGTCGCTAAATTATTAGGTAAAAACCTTAAAAAAAAAAAAAAAGATACTATAACAGATTAAAACATAGCCTATGAGTATACTTAAAGGCTTTTATTCTATTTAAAGTTTTGAAATTTGAAGACTTTCTCATTCATTTCCTTTGGGGGATATTTTGTTCAATATTTCAAAAGCTAGAAGTTTACTAAAACAAAAATACAAGCAGTAATGTCCTGAACAAGCTGAACGTTTTGATATAGATTGCTGAAATCGCTGAAAGTGTGATGGAGTTTAAAAATTTCGAAAAAAGTACTGAAAGGAGCAGGAGGATCACTATGTTTACTAAACATTCACAAAAAATATTAAACCCACTTATTTATCTTTGTGTTGTCAGTATTAGATTACAAAAAAATACTTTATTTGTTCTTGATACCGTGTGATGATGAACACATGACCATCTGTCATCTTTGCCGCGCTTGAGGGAACATAAACAAAAGCCTAAATAAATCCAGATGTTTAGCTGAGTTGGATTCATCACGAGGATACCTGAAGAAAAAGATCATCAGGAGTTGCGCGGAGGGTGAGGAGTAAACAATGAGTGCTGGAGGAAGAGGTGAGGTACGATGCGATCACAGCTGTAATTGGTTCTTTCAGAGGGTGAGAAGGGGGTTGCGGTTATGAGGAGGCACGCTACTCCCTTTCCACGCACACATCCTCGCCCATCACCGAAACCCCCCGCAGCGTCTAATCCAGCCCAGAGCCCCTTCTCAGCTCCGCCCGCTTTCGATTGCTGCGAAAAAAAAAAATCAATGAAATATTTTCCCACCAAAATGAGGAGGAACAATGGATGTGATCTGCACCTCAAGGTCTTCCTAATTAGAGAGTTCATACAAAAGGCGCTTTATGGCATTCAGAAGAGAGACAGAAAGAAGTTTGGAGACGAGAATGAATGATTTGTCGGTGAAGGTCGCCCACTTCCCATATACTGCTCCCATCTCTCTGGTATCAACTTCCTAACTCGTAAGCTTGACTGCCAAAGCACATCTGATCCGCTGACACCCCTCTATGTTTCTAGTCAAAGCTGTGCACACAGCATGACATGCCAGAAGCTACAAGCTCCCTCTATGTCTCCTTCCCTGATGTATAAAAAGACATGTCACTGTTTTATCACGTCAAACTCAAGAATGGGAATGAAATAAGCCTTATATGTCTTGGCCTCCTGATGTCTTTGCCCTGGGAAAGTGCAGCAGGGAAACTCCGTGGTTCTTGTATGAAGTCCTTAACTCGACTGTCCTCACAGGTTGAAGCAGGAAAATATTATAACAGACTGCTGAGCACTTTGAAGGCAACACAACTATTCCAGTTTTCTTTTTTTTTTTTGTCTTTTTTTTGCAGTACCGCTGTTCTGGTACATAAACGCATTGGCCCATGACGAACTGGTTTGCTAAAAATATACATCTACATGTTGACAGCCTAAATGTCTATAGAAACCCTACACAGTGTTGATGCATATGAAACAGAATTATGTAGAGAATTGGAACATTGGATAATGGCTGTTATTACTGCTCTTAACCAGCAACTGGCATCTTAACAAGTCCTGAGCTGTGCTCTATACGTGCACTTCAGCTGGCATAATGGTAATCATAATTTGTAATGAGGGGCTTCACATTCAAACTCTTTGTGCCTCTGGAGAGTGGCTGGAGCTGGGCTCTATAGGTGGTATTCATTTTATTTAAAGTTGAGGCATGTCAGGGCTTTATGCGGCGGAAATTTGAGTTTTTAGTTCTGAAAGAATGAAAACACATAGAGAGAGAGTAAAAATCTCTAATTTTATACTCAATGTTTACAAAATACTTTGTCGCAATAGAATGTTAAAGGATTTCCCTTCGGATGCTGTAAGAATAATCCTAAAAATCCACCTTTGTGCGTTTGTTTCAGAAAAAAAAGTGAAAGAACGAGTAAGACGCTCACAGTAAACAACTACATGTTAACTTTCTAGCGGGAATTTTTATTGTGAGTCATTCTTCAACACCATTCACTTCTTTTGTCATGTTTTTACCTCATTTAAATGCCCAATTCCACAAAAATGTAAAAGTGAAATTGATAGACAGGAAAAGACAGCAAAGACATTTTTGCAATACTTTGATGTGAGGCCTCATTACACGGGTCATAAATTCCCCCGTATTCACATCAAAAGTGTGAAAATTCAGTGACAGAAACATTGCGTCAATACAGTATGTGTCTGGATAAAACACACCCTCACTCTGTCTGTCAAATAAAAAAAACGGCAAAAATGACTTTTTTTTTTCTTGTACAGTAAGAAAAAAAACTATTGTAAGAGTAATTTTAACGACACAATGTTTTATAACAGAGAGAACAGCCTTTCCACATCAGTCCAAAAGCTTTGCTCCTGCACTTACTGAAGCCACTGAGCAGTAAAATGTAGTTTGGTGCAACACGGTATGTATTTCCATCATTAGACAGGAACTTTCCACACATCTCTGTTGAGGAACTAACCATTTACTGTATATGAGAACTGGACTGAGTGACCCCTCCCTCTCACTTTCTAAACAGGAAGTACCGACTAGCTTCAAGAAGCCAAAATCCCATAGATTTCTATTGAGAGATAAACAGTCATTACTCAGGCATTACATTTGTCAGAATAACCATTCTTACTCTAGTACATTTTTTACGCGTTCTTCCGAATCCTATTTTTTCATGATATATATAGATATTTTTTTCTGTAGTGAAAGTTATTCAAGTTATAAACTGGTTAATTTGATGCCACTCTCAAGTGGTAGAGGTGTGGACTTCTACCATGCTCACTTCTGATTGGCAAGAGTAGTTGCCATAGAAACGTTGATGCAGACCAACTGAGGGGCCTCTCGTCAGGATCAATCTGTAGCCGGAAGCGGAAATCGTAACTTTGAGCCAGTTAAGCGGAAATTTCTGAAATTTCTGAAACTTTCAGAAACCCGTTCAAAATGATGTTTTAAATCTTTTTCAGAACTATCAGCTTTTACGCTTTTGAATGTGAATAAACTGTAACTGTTTTTTTTTGCGGTGAATATATATATATATATATATATATATATATATATATATATATATTTTCTCTGTAGCCAGCTTCTGTTGGACCAACTTAAACCAATCATTTCTTATTGATGACACTTGGCTCCAACATGGCGGAGTCATCATAGTGGCTGAAAAAATGGTTACTGAATTGACTTCATTCTGTTGGAGCTGCCAGTCAACCATTTTCTTTGGGTGACATCACACTCACTCACTCCAGTTCTCATTTACAGTCAATCGTACAAACACCAGGGCTTGGTATGGATGATAATTTCCAAAAACGATTCGATTCACCAGAGCCTAAATCGATTTGATTCAGATTTTTTTCGATGATGTTGATTCGGTGATTAATGGATATAAGCAGACATCACCAATGTCTAGCATAGGAATTAAAATTGCAGAGAAACATGGTAAGGCTTATAGTTTGTTGTTTTCTAAGCCACCTATCAGAAAAGAATACAATTTAATGATAGGATTTAGTGATAAAGAAATACGCTTTTATGACCCCATCTACACTGTTCTTTCATTTTATCTCATATGTATACACTTGAAAGTGCCATGAATATTTTTTTCTCCTTTTAAACTCACTGCTATAAAGTTTGAAGATGTTCATGGTTTACCTGATAGGCCCTAGTCCTCTCAAGCCTTTGAGTACAACGACAAAAGTGTAAAAAATGGATAGATGGGTGTTTTTTTTTTTTTTTTTTTTAAGTAGCTGTCATAGGAACAAAAACAGATCCTGAGATATCAGTCAGACCTAATTCCTAACAAGTACCACTTGAGCCTGAAGCGCTGCTACTGTGGAAAACGGAATAAATCACATGCAGATGACTTTCAACTTTTAGGGGTAATGCAGTGTGTATCGATTTTAAAGGTGTTTACTTGTGTGTTTATCAGTGATTATGAGTGTGCGTGTTTGTGAACGCATGCGTGTCCAGATGGCAGTTCCCCTGATGGGAGCGTGTGTGTGGGTGAGCTGTAACTCAAGAGGCTGGATCGAGGAACAACTAAGTGGTTCTCAGGGGAGAGTCCATCAGTTGTTAAAGACAGAAGAGAGGGATGCAACAGCCTCAGCATAACAACAGTCAAGGCAGATATGCAACCTGGGTTGGAATTATGGATGTGAACTCAGTCTAAAGGACCTATATAACCTTTTCAACTAACCTTTTAATTAAAAAAAAAATCTGCTTTGCTCTAACTTTGTGCTCTTATTTCGAGTGATATTCAAATTCTTTGTAAAACCTTAGAGCGCCTTTCAAAACACTACATATTTTTAAAATCCCAGCCAGCAAAACTAGATGGGCCCCCTACAGTTTAAAAGTGAGCAGAAAATTTGGGCCCTGATTGGGTTTGTCTGCAGTTTTCGTGGTGGCCCCACCTGTGTTTGCCCACAGTGGGAACTCAATGGGTTGGCTCGCTAAGCAAGCCAGTCGCCTGGTGGGGCTTGCTAGCTCAATACAGCGGAGCTCACTAGCTTGAAACTGCGGAGCTTGCTAGTAGATCTTGCTAGCTTGCTACAGTTGAGCTTGCTAGCTCGATAGAGCAGGGCTCGCTACAGTGAAGCTCACTACTTTGGGACTTGTTAGCTCAATACACTGAAGCTCGCTACCATAGAGCTTGATAGCGTGCCACACATCCACTGGGATGCTGGCTAGCGTAACCCACTGAGTGCCCACTTAAGCTGATGTGTGCAAACACAGGAGGGGCCACCACGGAAAATGCGGACAAACCCAACCGGGGCCCAAATTTTCTGCCCACTTTTAACCAAATGGGGCCCATCTGCCCTTGCTGGCTGAAACCAAGACTAACCAAATTGTATATCAGGGAGGGATTTTAGGAATTTTCTGCTAACTTCTAATTACTTATACATGAGGTGTTATGGATGCTGGTACTCCTGAATAGATATACTGTACTGTATGTCTCACAAAATAAGTCAGCAGTGGTTTAATAATGATGCCCAATCCGTGGTTGTCAACATATTCCACATGCCCTCCATGGGGTTTGTGTTGTTGGATTTTTTTTGTTGTGTATTTTTTTAAGGATGGAGGGAGCATCACTGTGACCAGCATTCCAAAGTCATGTTTATTAACCACTGCCCCCAACAAAATCTTGTGCCAGCTGTTCCCTCCTGATTTCTTTTCCTTGTTACAAAGCAGCACATAATCTTTAACAACAAGTGTTCCAAGTAAGTCATAGTAGCTCGAAATGCCTGAAGGGAAAAAAGGGTGGAGAGTGTGTAGGAGGGCTGGTGCCGTCACAACTTCAGCGCTCTTCAGATCTCCATCCACCTAGAACAAGATCCCTCCTTACACTTAAAACCCCTTGATACCCCAGTATTCCCATATCGCCGGCATCTGAGACTTTCCCCAATGTGATGAAAGGAGAAAAGGAATGCCAAATGATAAACAACGTCCCAATGGACATTTCCATCCCATTCCCAACCATGTCTTCCTTTCTTCTGTCTTCTCTATTTACCGTCTTCACTAGCACAACCGTTCTCACAAGACTGAGAAATGCAGCTGCTGTCAGCTGCCAAGAGCCTCTGGCTGATCTCTCACTTTCTGGAATGCACATGGTCGTAATGAGCTCGGCCCCCTCCTCCATCCACCATTTTCCTCCTCCATCCACCATTTTCCTTCTCCATCTTTTTTCCAGTAGTTCTACTCAATAGTTTACATGCAGCAAAGGTGAATAGCTCTCATAATGTAGTAGATGATGAAATACCGAAAGCAGTTTTCCATATTGTTCAATTTCATTTGGTTTTATAAATCCACAAACCCCATTTATACATTTGAACAATACAACAAAATCATGCAATGTGCAGGTTTTGTGCGTTGGAGCACTTCATAATAGTCGCTCTCATTAAGTGAAGCAGTCCACAGAGAGAGCCCTGCATCAAAGGATGTGTTCAGCTGCGCTTGGCCCCAGTGCTTATGTTGACTTACGACCTCTGAACTGCAGTCATTACCAGCACCTGTCAGTCAGTAAAAGTCGGGCCTCTGAAGGGGATTCGTGACAGCTGAAGGATGAATGAGGCAGGCTTTGCACCTTAAATCCAACACCCTGTAGTCACATGTGGTGGCAATAATCATAACTCAGGGGCCGGCCTCTGACATGTCACACTGTGGAAACGGCAAGACTCTAGGAGGCAAAACACTGAAAAGTAAAGAAAAAAAATCTTCCAAGTTTAAATATTTATCTCACTGTTAGTCTGTGGACTATAAAGATTTGGATAAATATTGAGTGCAAATGCATGTGGTTGCTAGGAAATTGTAAACCTTCAAGTCAAACATGAACAACATGGTTACAAAACAGCAGCAAAAAATTCAACCTATAATGGAAGTGATAGCAGAGAACTACTAACCGAGTTAGATTTGAGCTTCCATCCCAGAGGTCTGCAACCTATAACACTGGAAGAGGCATTTGGGTCAATTTATCACTGATTGCAGCCCAAAAAGAGCCTCTAAATCTGTTTCACCCTTTTAGAAAAGGAAGGCCGTTGTTTGTATTACGTTTTTTTATGATATTTCAATGAAGCATCTTTTTTTTTTTTTTTACATAAATAAAACAAAAAAACTTTATTAAACAATTTTAAATAGAAATTGAAATTTTTAAAATTAAATTTAAATTGTTACATTGAAATTCAAATATAAAATAGTTTGACTTCCTTTCAAAATAAAAGACACCCTGTTCTAGTTGTATATTTAATTAAAATACACAGTTTATTTTACCATTTGTGTTGCATTTCTGCCAGAAATTCATAAATCTAACACACTATAGTTAAATCAGATCTAGTTCAGTTGCCCTCACTAAATTTTTTGAACCATAAAGTGGACTTAAAACAAATCCTTGAATTTGTTCAAAAATGGAAAACCCTTAAGCATAAATTCTGGTTGTGCTTACTGACCTCAAATTGATTTTCTGTGGTAAACGACCGTCACAAATCTGTCAAAATGTTTAATTTTGGTAAACTATGAAGCCAAACCACTTGATGAATGGTTAGAAAATGATGGGTACTGTGGTCAGAAGCATTGTCGAGTGATGAATAATGTTCTTTAATCGATTAAATAAAGTTGAAGCTGATTTACTTTACTTCTAACTTACATTTTACTTTACAGTAACTTTATGACATTAAAAAAATACTTTTCTTTCATCAGAGAGCCACAATAGAGTGGTCACAGAGTGGCTCCGGAGCCTCAGGTTGCAGACCCCTGTTCTATCCAAATTCTGCCTCACTACCTGTTTTACAGTCCTCAGTTGTTGGGAATTTGTGAAACGATTTCAGATTGATAGAAATGTAACATAAAGACTGTATTGTCCAGACTTGGGGTCATGAATTTTAGGGCTTTTGGTAGAAAATTTTGATCCATATCATAACAACACCGGCATAAGGTGACACGGGAAAAGGATGGATGAATTGCTATAAATATAATTGAGCTACACCATTTTTTATTCTGTTGCTTAGAATACATGGAGCCATGAATACCTGCTATTATTTTTAATGCAGCAAGCTCAGCTCCGTACCCCCCCCACAACATTAATATCAACCCAGTCAATCACTAATCACAGTTAATAAAAGCCTTTAGATGACACAGTTCATGAATTTAACTCTAATCTCCATTGAAACATGTCAAAAACTAAACTGAGAACTGATCAAAAAATACTTTCCCAGGGATAAGGATGCATTCTATTTCCTTTCAGTTTGCTAAACGACTGTAATGCACAAAATAATGTTTGGTTGAGTATTTTGATAACCCCAGTTATCTATTTTTTAAGAGATGGATGCAGCCTGCATGGATCCACATCTACATAGACAGCCGATAGGATTGATGTTCACAATATTCCTGTGGCAGAAGCCCCCGCGCTTTTTCCAATAACTGTGCTTTATTCTAACTGAATAGATCATATTTATCATCGTGTTGATAGAATACCAATGTTTTGGATGAGAGAAACCAGCTGCACGACCACAGTTCCATCATCTGGGGAAACAAAAAGAGAGCCTTTTTTTTTTTTTTTTTCCTGATTTAAACTTTAAGGATAATTATTTCATTTATTTGACTTAAATTTTAGATAAAATGCTTAAATTTGATAGCCTCATAAATATTTTGACATATAGATTTAGCACTGATTTCCAAGTTAGGCTGTGAAGTAGTAAAATTGGCTGAAAAAGCTATTTACTTTGAGTTATTATTTAGGAATTTAAAAATCTCTTTTGGGTTAAATGTCCTCCTGTCAGAACGGGAAGTGCACTGTCTGGCTCCATTTACGCATCATCATTTGTCAATTCCGAGCCACCTGACAGAACTCTCAGACTTGAAGTCATCCAGATCTGTGTTCTGTTCTGCTGCAGTGGAAACCCATCAGCAACATTTGTTTATCTTGTTTTTTTCTCCTTTGTTTTACCTTCAGCAGAGCATCCCTATTAGCACACGTGTTCATTTCAACCTCAAACCAGTGTTTGGTCCAATCTGTTGCCTTTAGGAAATATAATTTGCTGAAGCGAGTCCCTGAAGCAGCCACATACTGTTAATAATGATAGAAATCACTTTTCTTTTCAATGCATGACTGCATTTTAGATTCAAAAGCCATATGCCAGAGCTGTTGTTGTGTTTGCTGATGTTTTTGTTTTAGATTGTGTTTAATCTTGCGTAGCATTGGACACCTTCTATCCAAGGATACATTTGACTGAGTGATGATGAGGGGGATTCATGTGACTGAAAGAACAATGCATATGTGGCAAAAAATGGGATTTTATGTCTTCGCGTTTCTCTTCAGGTACATTTCAGTCTGGACTCTTAACTGAGGATAAAGCCGGTCTTAATTGTGTGTGCATCCCGCTGAACCGTCTATCAGGCAAAAAGTAAAGCTGCAGCCGCGCTGGGTCACGTCCTCTGAGAAAGCAATCTGCAACCCAAGACTGCTGCTCAGATGGAAGTTGTCGCTCTGAGTCAGCCAATTACCTCACATGACTGACACGGGTTTGGATCCATGGAATATGTGTGCATAGTTCACACAAACCTTTTTTTTTTTTATAAGAATTGGCCAATGTCGATCTTGCTCTGACCTTGTATTGAAACGGAGACCGGTGGAGGAGGACTAACTGCCGAAAGTCTTAAATGTGTTTGGAAGATAAACACTCGGTTTTTGCCTAAGGCGTGCTCAGAAACGTACTGATGTAAAGCTCCTGGAGGGGTTGTCTGTCTTTAACTGCTCTTGGAGGAGGTGGAGTCTTGAAGCTAGAACTTGGAAATAACTAAGAATCCAGACCGCCAAATTTAGTTCATTTTTAGAAAGCTGCAGTGTTGCTGTCTCATCTTTGAGGAAGTACATTTATTTATTTCAAGGTAATAATTTAACATTTCTTAAAATGCTCTTTTGGATCAGTTATTTAAAGTCCCCCTCCGATGAAAGTCATGTTTTTTGTTGTTTTCATAATCAGACGGGGGGGGTCAGGGGTGGAGCTACTCAGCTCCAAAAGCCACGCCCCCTCAGAGGAGATTTTGGAAACAGAGGCTTCAGATCAACATGAAAAATTGCTTTTTTGAGACATTTAGGTTGAGGGATTTTGGTTAAAAACTTCAAACTCATAATTAAAACACTATATTGGGAATGTTTTTTTGTTTTTTTTTTAATAAAAATTAAATAATTAAAAAACAGGTTTGTTTATTGGAGATTTTCTTGACCCTTGGGCTATCTTATGGGGTCCAGATGACCCAATCGTGTTAACTATTCTATGACAGATGTGGATGAAGATATCTGCCACAGTGTAAGTCAAAAATCACTGGAAAAAACAAGTTTAGTCGCTGTCTTGGGGAGTCCAGAGAGGGTGACCCCACTCCCAACACCAACATACCTAGGATAGCTCAAAGGTTACAGTCTTCAGGCTATTAGAAAAAATAATTTTCTAGTTTGTTTTTTAATTCAATGGAGAATTTCCTGATGTCACCAGGATAATTTTCTTATTCAGAAACTAAGCCTCTGGTGCAGAAATTTGACCTCACATTTGATGAAAATATTACCTAATTTAGCTTTAGGAGATGAAAGGCACTCAGTAATATTCTCATTTAAATTTCCATTTTTTTTTCGGCAGGAGTTCAGTTAATTACATCACCTTTTTTTTTTCTACGGTTTTATTAACTAACAGGAAAACTGTGGGGGGGAAGGCTTACAGATTCTCAAGATTTCAGTCCAATCGTGGAGTAAAAGTCATCACTGCAGCATCCAAGTGTTGCATTATTTGATGCTCTGACTTTAGGCACATAAACTCAATCAGGGAAAATGAGCCGATTACATAACGCTGGTGAAAAAAATGACATTTATCCTGTTTAGAGTCGCTATCCGCTGCTGCTTTTGGTGAAACCCGACAACCATAGAAACAAACACAGTTAAGGAGAACTGTTTTACTACAATTGGTTCATAACACGTGTATTTTTGTACAAGGAGGCCTTTTAATTGAATTGAAATGGATGTGTCAAATTATCCTGTTCAGTTTGATTTGACTTCAACAATCTTATCTTCAAAAATGCTCATTTTGAAAATTTGGAATTATTTTTAAAATGAGATTAACATTTTTTTTTTTATTTTAGAATTTTCCAATGAATTTTGTCCAGGTTGACTTAATTTGCCAGAATATTGTAAGACTGAATAATTTGAGTAGCAATAGAAAGACAGGCAAAACTGAAAAGGGATTTTAAAAATAGACTAAAACATTATTTATGCTTTACAAAATGTATATATGCAGATATACTTATAAATAAACACTCCAGCAATGTTAGCCTTTGCGGTTTGCCTCACTTCTATGTATAGATCACAGGATTCTTCTGAGGCCGTTTGTTGCCAACATCAGAGACATGCAGGTACACAGCGGGGGGGTCACACAGCTCATCTGTGAATCACTATGGAGGATAAAAATGTACTGTTTACCTCTAAATGTGAGTTTTATACTTAAACTCTACATGATAACTAGGAAATCTGAAAATCATGTATTTAATTTTTATTTTGAAATCGTCCATGCAGTAACATAGTTACCGTGTACCTTGTAAATGATGGAAAGAGTAATCAGTTTTGGGGGAATGCATTACAAATTATTATAGTTTAATTACTTTTGTCAGTAATGGAGTAACATAGTAAATGATATCTCACATTTCGGTAATTAAATCACAATTACTTGACCACAGAACTTCATTACTCACATTTCGGTGCAGTGAAAATATAGGTGACAAATAAAACAAATTCATTTGTGGCTATGACATTTTCTCTTGCTTAAATGAAACAAAACGGATACTAAAATCTAAAGGCTAAAACTAAAAAACTAAACTGAAAGCTACTGGTGCAGACGCACTAAGGTGGAGTTGGGCTGAATTCCAATTCTTTCCCTGTCCCTCCAATTGGAGGACTTTTAGAAAGGTTGGGGTGTCCAAAATTGTTTTTTTAAGGGTTAATCTCTTATAGTGGAAGGATACAGAGTCCTCCGCCGTGAGGGTGTTCTGCGTTCCACTATGCCGCGAACAAGAAGCTCATTTCTTCATGTGAGTGCGCTCTGAAGCACAGAACTTTACTTTTGGATGTTTTTAAATGGCTTTTTGGTTGAGTTTTCTTGTTTGAAAATGTTGAAGATTTATTAGAGATTTAAAAGCTTTAAGCTATAAATGGATCAAACGTTATCAGGACTATGTTTCTGACTGGAACAGCAGTTTGCAGCTATGACCTTCATCTGTTAACAAGCTAATAAATAACCAGGAATAACAAACTTAAAGGGCAACCAAACAGGGAAAATGGAGGATGACTCCACTCACAGCCAAAATGTGAAAATCCAGTCAGAGGGGAGGGGCTTGGGAGCAGGAATGTGACGTGGGACTTCTGAAACTTATATGGTTTGAACAGTCAGAAAATTCAACTGTAATACCTCCATTCAACCTTTAGGGAGAAGCGCACTGACAAATTTATTTTAATATATCAAAAATGTGTTAATGACCAACAAACCGTCCTTTTAAAGCCCTATTTGTAGAGGTGAACAGACAAAATAAGTTTTTTTTTCTGGTTATCTTGGCAAAACGACAACACCCATTTAATTTGGTATAACAAGATATGTTGGAAAAGGAAATAGAGTAGCCGTATGTCTTTATTTGTATTTTTTACTATGTTTTCCTGTTTTTAGGAGTTTGCTGAATGGAAATTAAAATGTGTAAAAAATGAACTCCAGCTACAGGGAACTCTGCAAACTTTTATTTGAACTTAGATTGGAAATCTCAGCCTAAATGACAGGAAAACAAACCTCATTGTGTTCCCAGCCATTTTAATTCAGCATTGCCGAATTTGAATCAAGTCAACAGTGATGCAGAAGAACTAAAAATACAATGCGACCCAAATGAGATAGAGGCCAGTTTTACTGCTGGGATGAAAATTATTGTTGAGAAAGAACGAGCGTTGTACAGAAACACAATAAGATCAGCAAAGCAACAAGGAGTCCGTGGCTTCCGTCTCTTTCCTTGAACTGGTTTCAGCTTCTCACACACAGGGTGCAGATGTTTATTTTCATTCCTCTGATGACAAGTTAGGAGTCCTGCCAGGAACTGCAGCAGAAACAGCTTGCAGGTGAAGTTTGCAATGTGTCCTTCCATGAAAATATGTTTTAACAACAGAGGCTGAATAATGTATAGTTGAAGAGGTTGAGATTCTCCCAGTGTCAGAGACAGTTTTTCAGTCCTGCCTTCATGCCAGTCACCTTGACAGTCGACCAAATCCCTATTTTTAAATACAGTTTTACAAGTGGCACATGGAACTTTTCATTCTTTTTGCTCTTATATGCAGAAACTTAAGCAATATTTTTATATCTCACAGCTATTTTGAATCGATCAACATTTAACATGTTACCGTTGTGTGCCTTATTCTATGTGCAGAGACAGTTTAGAAATGTGTTTCTGCCGTTTCTAAATTCTGAGCAAATGTGTAAAGCCCACGTTGGCTGTGTTATAGCTATAAATGGCTCCTGTGATGACAGTTGCATGTATTCTAATCCCACTTACTGTCATGTAAATCCAGCATTACAAGCAGGAGCTCTGATATTCAGCGGGGAGTGCTGCTGACGGTTCTCTCTGAGGAGAGCGCGGAGGACTGCATATTGAGTTTTGACGTGCGCTTTGCCCTGCAGATACCCTGGCATTGTTTGATTTTTTTAAACCTTAAGCAAAGATAGCTTTCTGAATCAGCATTTCAACTTGGATATCAACACAAGTGGGTTTAACAGATGTATTTAAGGAGGAAATTACTGGGGGGATTTGGAGAAGGTGTTAGTTTTTCAAATATACAAGGAAGAGAGTCATTGTTAATCATTTTAATTATACTCTAACTTTAAATAAGCTACAAATAGAGAAAAACACTCAGACCGTACCACGATAACATGCATTATTCTTAGTGAGCTTATACATATTTAACAATGCAAGATATAAATCATATAATCTTATGCATTCATGCAAAACAAGTGAGCTTCAAGTAGAAGATTGTGCTCCAAACCACATTTTTATCAGATTATTTCTCACTTTTTTTTTACTTTTCTTAAATAAAAATATGATCTTTGCATTAAATGATTTTTTTTTCATCTAAAGCACTATAAATGTAAGGTTTTTTAAAAAAGCAACCCTTTAGAAAAACATCTGCAATAAATGGAAAAAGCCCTCCGAATCTCAACGTATGAATTCAGTGTCAGAAGACTGATCCTTTCTTCACCACAGAAATGAACCTCATGGCAGGTTATAGAACATGTAAAGGTTGTCTGTGGTTACCAGCGTGCTAAAGCTCTGTGTATAGAATGCAAATGAAAGCATCATTCTAATAGTACCATAAGAATTCTACGTGGATGTCTCAGTAAATGATCTGTCAGAGGTTTTCTTTTCTTTCAATTTTTTTTATTTAACCTTTATTCATCCTGGCAGGACAGATGTAGGAACAACATTCTTTTTTACAACATGGTAAAAGATTTTTTTTTCCAGTCAAATAAGGCTGATGGTAAACTGTTGCATTTTGAGGATTAAGTTTTTTTCTTTTAGTATTTAATTTATTATTATTTTTTGCAGCCAACTGCGAAATGTAGCAAAACCTATACAGAGGTTGTAATGATGCAACAACAGAGACAGGAAAATGAAAGCATTTGGCCTCGAGGCAAACTATGTTTGCATTTCTTTGAGGAAGCCACACAAGCATGAATGTTTATTGAGATTCCAGCATCTTCCTATATGCAGCTTTAGCATCTAAATGTTAGACTCCAAATCTGGCCCTCACATTACAATCATACCTATTGCTACGTTTATTATACTAATTTGTCCAGGTGACTCATAATACAAAATAAATGTCGATATTGGAAATGCTTTTGAATGAATGAATGAATGAATGAATGAATGAATGAATGAATGAATTGAAATGGTTTATTTCAAGCAATCAGATTATAATATAAGAAATAACATCACATAATCAATCACAAATAGATCGCTTGAAAGGGAGTGGAAGGAAGCGAACTTGTATAATCCCACCCCGACTCGACCATACCATTTTCTCTACATGAATTATCAATATCTGGTTCAGGACTTAAAATCAAATATTAATAAAGTTTCAGGTTATAAAAGATCAGTAATATCGTTGATGTAATAGAATAAAAAAAAAAATAATAATATTAATATTAATCATCAGCAATAATCTAAACATTCTTATTAAAAAAAACAATTTGTGCAGATTGTAATCCTCAAAAAATGATTATAATAATTCAAAAAGTATTAAGTTGTAAACGACTTCATTTGTTACTGCAAAAAAAAAAAAATCAGAATACTCTCGTTAAAAAAGACGATTTGAACAGCTTGTATTTATCAAAGAATGATTATTATAATGAAAAAGTGCTAAGTAAAAATCATGATTTATTAATGGAGAAAAAACTTCAAAATATTCTCATTAAAAAAGAAAATTTGAGCAGATTGTATTCATCAAAAATTGGAGCAGGCAAATTTACTTTGAATATCAGCCAGTGCGATTCTGAGCTCAGTCAAATCGGCTTCAAAACTTTTCTTCGGTGCCGTGTTCAACTCTCCTCGTTGTGGTGTCTGGTTTGCAGTGGTTTGGTGATTAAAGTCGCTTGTGAGCAACTTTAAAAGCAAGAGAGTAGAGGAGAGTTGGAGACTGCTCGTGACCCGGAACCCGCAACCGAGTCACGAGCAGCATTTTCATTTTTATTTTGTGATATAATGAAAATGATATTTGATATTTGATTTTCAAAAAGTTCTCTTGTAAATTTGAACCAAAATTCAATTAGAAATGTCAAATTTCAAAACTAAAATGTAACAGAAATCCTTTTTCTTTTCAACAATTGCATTAATTGTATTTTAAATGAAATGAAATGAAAAAGCAATCATCAAAACCATTTTCTATGCCAACACCGCTCCTCCTGTAAAACATTCAAGGGGCCATAAGTTTTCAGAGTAAACTATATCCATATATATGATCAAATATTACCTTTGGAACACTAAAAAACAAATTATTTATTAAATATTTGTTTTTTTTTCCTTAAAACGACTCGATTCCTGAGGCTCCGCCCCACATCTAAAGTAAGGAACACCTGTTTGAGCTGGAATTTACTGAAAACAGGACACAACTGGAAGATATACGGTATTCTGCATCTCAAATGAAAATTCTAGATGCAGATTAGAGAGTCGATGGGAGCCTGCTCGCTGTAAAACCAGCAAAGGTCATTTTAGATGCTGCAATATTTAGTACTTCCAGGTAGAAAAGATGAAGAAGACCACTAAAGACGATATATAAGGAACAGCACTGCTCAGTATGTACACCTCCCCTCCAGATCTTCATTAAAGACAGATGTGTGGAACCAATTAAAAAGAGCCTCCAGTGTTGTCACTCAAACATCTCAGTTTGAAAAGTGAAGATTAGAGCAAACAGCTTTATTCTCCTTTTGCTTTGAGAGTATGAAGGAAGACAACTTCAGGGCAATAACCTTAAGCAGAGTCTGTAAAGCTCTGCTCTCTTTTTTCCCCCCCGTACTCCCCGCTGTTCAGTGGCCTTTTAGGCTCATTTCTTCAATTTCTTTGGATCTGTGAAGCCTGCCAAATTTCTCTAACAATTCTGCTTTAAGTGCATTGATAGATTCATATTGAATTTAATTAAACTTGAGAGCGTTTGTGCAAAAGCAAAACGATTTCTTTTTAACCCGAGTGCCCAAATTAACACGTTTGCCATGCGGAACAAAACAAAGAGAAGTCCTTTAAGGATTTTGAACTGTAAACGGCAGATAAACGCTGCGACGTGGGCTATCTGACATTTTCCTTAACAGGCAACGCCAGACATCAAAGAGCTGGCATTCTGCACTGTTTTCCTTAAACCTCTGTGCTGGTGTTAGTGGATCCTCTAAAATGTGTTAAATTAAAGTCATTTCTACTTTTTTATTCATCAAAATTAAATGTGATCCACTTTTAATCACCTTCTGCTCTATGTTTTGTATCTGAGAGAACTCGGGTTGTCATTCAGCCTTCTGAACTTGACTAAAACTTTTACTTCTTGGGGAATTGGATCACACAGATTATACACTTTTTAAATCCTCCGTATTATAGTCCCTATTAGCATGCGATGCACCCACCCAGCTTTCATGAATACTTCATTCATGCTGATATTTTCTGAAGTCTTTTTAGCCATTTGGCCACTCAGTAATTAGGAATCCTAACTCAATGGTTCTCTGGAAATAGTGACTGTGAAAAATCCTGGAATATTAATATTGCATTCAGCTCTTTCGGGGTTATTAGGAAGTTCTTAACGACCTGATAGTCCGCGATGTTGTCAATATTTAACCAAATGTACCTTTGTTGGTTGAGATGAGAGGTCAGAAGTCAAGGTGATTGATCCAAAGGGGCACACGATTACTTATATCTAGAAAAAAAAGGAGATTAAACACTAAGATCTCTAAGTGATTCACCTAATTCCCTTCACTGTAATATTTAGTATCTTCAAGTAAAATATTAAAGCTTTTCTTTTCCTTTTTGATAAGCAGTTGGTTTAATCACACGTCTGTCTTGTGAAGACATCTATAAAGCTATTTTACTTTTCTCTATTTCCCTAATCAAAACTCTCCCTGTAATTACTGATAGAGGAGAGTCCAGGCACCGAAAAGAGAGCCGGGGGGGGTTTTCGTGCACACACTTTAATGGAACTACTTGTTTATAAGTCCACCTACACACCATTAACGGGCCCATGCATAGCATTGTCATGAATATGCATTCTTACCTTGCCTGATGGTTTCAAATAATAGCAGAATGGAAAATGAGAAAAAAAAAAAAAAAAAGAACAATGAAAAGTGTCTCTTTGTTATTTGCCTGAGTGCCTGACAAGGTAATATGCAAATTTCCAGCCTTTATGCCCACAGCATATTATTGAATAAAGAGCTGCTCGTTAAAATGTGCGAACAGACCTTGATCAGACAGCAGTCACTTGGATTAGACCGCTCCGTTTACAAAACTGATTTGTAGCTTTAGTTCCCGATTTAATACGCACTATTTTATATTGTAATTCATTTTCTTTCCAACTTCATATTTTATGTTTGAGAGGGAAATTAAAAATCTGTTGAGATGAAATGGAAGCATATTAAATACGTGTGGTATCAAAAACAATTAAGGGGATGAGAAAAAGACAAAAAGGAACCATAACTCTGAATAACCACGACCGGTAATCAATCATCAAACACACCAAGAAAGAAAAGAAACAAAGTTTCTCATTGTGAGTCAAAGCTCTGTCAGCATACGAAGATGGAAAACAATAAAGATGTTATCCTTCACGCAGAACCCTGACAGCTTTTGAGCTTTCATTATATGATCATGAAGTCAACTTGAAAGCATTTTATTAGGAATAAATAACAACGTCGTAAATGTCAATCAATGTCGTGCCGTTATTGCCAGAGACTTCCCTATGAGACGGTGAAAAAAATCGGCTCAACTTTTATCCTAATTTTCCTTCCATGTGGGGTGGAGGGGGCGAAAAAGTAAGACAGAATGCCCCCCCCGGCAGTGGTGATATATAACCCAAAAGCACGAGATTAAAAGGATGGGATTAGCTTTCTTGAGTTAAGTTAAATATGACATCTGAAAGGATGTAAGCACGTCAAACAACAGAAAAACATGGATTTAATACTAAACGAATAAAAAACAATCCGGAAACAAAATATGACTAAAATGTGAGAAATGTTTGCATTTGAAAGAGGTGCTGAAGTGTATCTCTGATCCTGGAGGGGACCGGAGATACACAGCGGAACGCAGCAAAAAAAACTCTTTATGCTAAGCAATATTCCAATGTTCTTTAATAAATGTTTTGCAAAGCATAATCAGAATTTTTTTGGATGAGTACAGGCTTGTAACGGACATTCTCCGGCTGCAAATTTGCCCGTTCTGTGTATTTCTGGATGTTTCCGGTCCCTATCCCTGCGAATAATGGGAGGATTACGGTAATTAACAGGGAGTGTGGCTTTACTGATCTAAAGCAAATTGTTACTTCCCTGTTAGGACATTAAAAAACAAATATAATAACCACCAACAAAAAAAAAAGAAAAAGCAGAAAATGACAAATAAAAAAATGATAAACAAACTGATAAAGCCAGTCTGGACATAAACGACTGTGCCCTTAATTTATTATTTTTTTGGACAACCCTGTTTCAATAAAACAGTTTCTGTAAAAAAAACAGACCAGTCAACAGGTATGTTAGTCTGTGATTACATCTGCAGCTTTCACTAATCTTCTTTAATCACAGCGAATTCCCTAAAGTCTACTTCAGAAAAGTTCGATTTTGCTCCATTCTTAATTGTTTTAGCTGGTTTTGTTTTGAGTCATTATCTTGTTACATGACCTATGACCTTACCAAACTTTCTGCCACCAAGTAGCATATCTAGAATGGCTAAATAATTGGCTTAATATTTCACTGGGATAGTAATCCCAGACCATGACTGAACCTCCTCCATGTTTCACTGCAGGGGCAATATTCTGTCTTACTTAACATCATTTCTTCATTTATGAAAATCTTTTAAATATGCCATGCTAGAAAGTTCCCCTAAAGGTTTGTAGATTATTAATATGCATTCTCCAGTCACTTTTTCTTTTTAAATTGGAGTTTAAATGTTTAACTTTTGCTGAAAAAACACTAAATTTCTCTCAACAAGTTCAGATGGTGTATATATTTGTATATATACATTGTTTAATTATGTCCTTCGAGATTTATTTTATTTATTAATGCTTTTGTGGTTTTAAAGTTTTTCAGAAAGGTTTTTTCTTATTACTAACAGAGGAACAACAATCTTGTCAAAGTCTATAAATGCCCGACTGTTCTGAAAATGGCTTTCCAGTTGGCCAAATCTGCTTCCCAATCACATTATATATTAATATATTCACATTTTAAATGTTTTGAAAAACATGTTGTAAAATTTTGTGGAGAAATGTCACTTCCAGTTAAAATTCAGCGGCGCTGTGAGGGGAAAACAGCTGTAGGTAACGTGACCTTACCGCATTTACTCAGTGTGTTCTTTGTGTCTCTGTAACCCCTTTTTTCCGCTCCACTGTGCTGTGTGAATTGCTTTCAGTCCATCTCTCTTACCTCTTTGCAAGGTAGTTACAGCGAGACCGCTGGAGGAGAAATGACCATACACTCCGTTCATCACAAAAGGACAAATGTCAATCAAATGATTCTGGATTTCGTTTATTTTGAGCTGAGAGTTGATTCACTAAAGAACAACTCTGATGAAAATGCAGTTTTTGAACATGTTCTTGTTGTATTTTTCTCATGATGGAAGACATATATAAAGAAAACTGAGCTAATATTTTCATTTTTGTGTATTTCTTTGATCAAATCCTTGGAAATGTGGAGCAATCAAATCAAAAACTGCTTAAAAAAGCTTGATAGTAGATGGGATGTCAGATCAGATATTCTGTGTTTTATTTAGTTTTATTCTATGTTTTAATCTGTGTTTTACTGTGCAGCACTTTGTGATTTTTATCTTGAAAGGTGATATATAAATAAATATTAACATACTTATTATAGATCCATGTGCATATTCATATTTCTTGTTGCATGTGGCTCTAAACTGTACAGCTGAATAGCTACAATGTGGACACTTTTCACGTGACGTCACACATCGCAGGTCATGTGCAGAGTAGCTAGTTTAGAACGGCAAAGCTGACAGCTGAACGCTGTTTAAAGCTATTTTACGTAAATTACAAAAGGTAACCAAACCAATTGTAACTGAAATTTGTACAATGTTTCTTCGAGTCGTGGGTTATTTCACTCTGAAAACCCGTTTAAAGTTAGACAAAGGTTACAAGAACTTCAGTGAATGCTGCTTGTTTGATTATGAGGGTAATTAGGATTTTATTCTTTTAATCTGTGCTAACGCTAGCATTAGCTTTGGCTGTGAGACGTGGAGCTGCAGAAAATCTTTTAGTTAAAAGTTGCCTAAATTTCCGTGCTCACATAATCATTGTAAACAGGGCAAAAGTCAGATGATTTCATTAAATCAAAACTTATTACTGTTGTAATGTTTTCAACTGCGGTCAGTGAACCGTTATTCGCTGTTCTAATGTCGCTCCCCTTTGCTTTTGCCCATGACTGTGTTCAATCTGCGGGAAGGTAGAAAAGTATCAAATTAATTGGAAACTGTTTCCAAAAATATGAAAGTGACTATTTCCACGTAACGTTACAAAATACGTTCACCCAGAGATGATTTTCTTTACTTGGACGCTCTTATTTTGAAAGCTGAAAATACGTGGCTCGATAGCCACTCTTCAAATTTTAACAGAGCCAAACCGTTTCTGTTTTTACAATTATGCCCTAAAATATCCTGTAGAACAACAAGCAAATGCTCAAAAGAAAAGTGCATTTTTTCTATAAAATCTCAAATATTGAAGGATTATTCCAATTTTTATTTAGATTTTGTGAATGATCCAAGAGAGGAAATGAGAATACAGACATTCATGAAATAAATATCACATATTTTTCTTTTGAAATTGGTAGGTTAACTTTTATTACTTATATAAATTGTGTTAAACAGCGTTCAGCTGTCAGCTTTGCCGTTCTAAATCCCAACACCGGAAGTCATTGTTCGCATTTTTTGGCCATGTTGCCATTTAGTCTGACGTCTCTGTGAAAAGAGTCAATTGCTCACCAAGCAGGAGAGCGTGAGAGCGAAGGGATGATGGGAAATGGAGGCAGGATTACTTCATGCCGACGGTCAGAGGCATTTTTTTTTAATGAACTACTGCAGAAACCATGTCTCAGAGAACAACAGGTTTTTTTTTTTCATTTTGGCTAAAAAAAAGCAGCATAATCTTAACTAAATGACCACTGGGAACGCTTTTTCAATTGATCATTAAATGATGGGAGTGGGACTGTAGAAATCTTTTTGATTTAAATATATAGTGTAACCCCAAACAAATAAAGTAAAAAAAAAATGGTGGCACGAGATTTGTCACTAAAATGACGTGACAATAGAGTCAGGGGATTAACTGATGCTAGTACGTATGAAAAAGGCTGCTCATTGACCAAAGGAAAATAACATCTGCTTGTTAGTTTCTCTGCTTCATTATGGGCTCTTGACATGTTAACAGTGTGTTACCATATAGTTGAGGTGAGAGTTTTAAAAACAAGATGCTCATTCATTGAAAAAAGAAAAAAACCAGCAGAGCCACAGTATGCTAATGTGGTCAAACAACACACTGTGTAATTGGCATGGGGGGGGGGGGGGGCAGTGCTGGTGTTTACTGGAACTAAAGAATAGACGACTTTCTTTGTGAGGATCTGCTGACATTACCAGCAGCTACGAGAAAGTCAATCTGTTTTTACTGACATGTTCACCAATTTATACCTGGCATGGCAGCTGCTACCCCAGTTCAGAGAATCAATAAAACACTATAGCTGAAAGTCTTCACCACGGTAGTATGTCACAGTAAAGGAAGTTATAAAATCCACACAAACTGCACAGCTATTCAGAGAACAGTACTTGAAGTTCACACACATGCGCACTATTCTTATACACTTTTCATGATAAAAAATGCACATTACAACATGAGAGAGTATCAAAAGATCTCCTCATGTTGATTGAAGTTTAGTTTTTGGAAATCCACATTCAAACTTAATGGTATGTACAGACAAGATCCGAGCTCCTGTGGTGTGATTTGTCGATCTGACAGCTGCATGTTTTGGACATTGTAGTGTTAAAAAATAGGAATTTTGCAAAAAAAGATGTGTTACGTTAGCAAATGGGCACTCTGGGTTTAGCAGTGATGTGTTGATGATGCAATCAGTGGGGGGCGTCTAGCCAGCACGTCAAAAAACAATGAGTTGGGGACACCAAAAACATCAAAAAGTGACGCGGAGGGGTCCCAAATGTCAATATGTAACAACCCGGGAACGAGGATGTGTTGTTACGGAAGCAAGGGAGCCCAGACCGGGAGAGACAGAGATCCAGAGCATTTCATCAACTGGTCAATGTGCCACTAAAAACAATGTATGTCTGTATGTCTGAATGTATGCTGTCTGCTCTCAGCTTCAGCGTCAATTTTTATTTTTTTCTTCCAGAAGAGTGACTGTGGCTTCTGTCACGAGTTATGCACAACAAACCGGCCGCACAGCTGATCTCTCCAGCCCGCTCCGGCTTACTTTCACCCCTGATGATTTCGCGGAGACGCCGCCTTTGAGGACCTCTTCAAAATAAATAAATCTGATCTTTCAACATTGCTTTTGTCTTCCACACATTATGAGATATACAGTCCATGGTCCCATGTAGGGATGAGGATACAAACTTTAGACAGTAGCTCCTCCTATTAACAGACATATGGACAAGCAGCGAGTTTGACGCATGTCAAAATTTAGGTGCCCAATGCAAATTTATCAGTCAAATTGTGCTTGGTATGAACGCAGCATTATAGTGACGATGTGGGATTTATTTTGGTCGTGTTTTTCGTGTTCCCTGCTGCTCTGCAGGTCTCCTCACCTCTCCTGTCACGTTTGCATCTAGTGTGCATTTCAAATGATCCCAGCTGTTTCTGTTTTAGTAAACGAGGCTCCTCTTATCTTTAGTGACCTAAAGTCAGATCCTTTGTCTTGCCAGCTGCTTTTTGTCTTTATATTTTTATTTTTTGTAAAATTTAGAATCGGTTCTTTTAATCCATTAAGCCATGTTTAGAATAAATGAATAAATTATTTGTTATTTGAGTTTTTTCATGTTTAGATTGTCCATGCCTTTTTTTTTTTTTTTAAATAACAAAATTAGTTGGTTTTATTCCTAATGGTTGCAAGAAAAAGACAAGTCTTAGATGAAAGAAATGCTTGTACTTTTAAAGAGTTGGTCAACCAAAGTATGGCATCTACTGTTGCACTGTTTAAATTAAGAAAAATTAGTAAAAACCATGAAAAATGTTATGGAATTATGGAAAACAGTTCTTGTCAGCAATTACAAGCCAAAAAATTAAAGTTATAAGATCACAATTATATATATATATATATTAGGAGTACTAACTACAGTCTGGTTTTCCACTCGTGCTGATTGTGTGCTGTGGTAGAGCTGGACAGGGCCATAGAAGGTCCTCAACCCCTCAGCAGGACCCATACCTGCTCCTTTGTGCAAGGAGGAACAGGCTGAGCACTGCTCGTGTCCTACAGAATGACCTCCAGAGGGCCACTGGTGTGAATGTCTCTACCCAAACAATCAGGAACAGACTTCATGAAGGTGACCTGAGGGCCCCACGTCCTGTAGTGGGCCCTGTGCTCACTGCCCAGCACCGTGGAGCTCCACTGGCATTTGCTCAAGAACACCAGAATTGGCAAGTCCTCCACTGGCACCCTTTACTTTTCACAGACGAGAGCAGGTTCACATGGTCTGGGGAGGTATATCCATGGAGGGACGCACAGACCTCTACTGCCTAGGAAATGGTGCAATGACTGCCATAACTGTTCATTAAGCGCCGCCAGGTTGCTCCTCAGACTGTACAACAGCTCAGGGATGCCCTCACACAGATCTGGGAGGAAATGCCACAAGACACCATTCGTCGTCTCATTAGGAACATGCCACGACATCAAGCATGCATACAAGCTCGTGGGGGCCACACAAGATACTGAAAAGCATTTTGAGTTGGAGAAGTTAAGTTTTGGAGAAAATGGACTAGCCTGCCACATCTTCATTTCTCTCTGATTTTATGGTGTCTACACAGTTGAGCCCTCTGTAGGTTGAAAACTTTTATTTCCATTAAAAGACTTGGCATCCTTTTGTTCCTAAGACACTGCCTTGTTGTTATTTGTATAGATATCCAACTCATATTGAGATCTGATGTATCTAATGTGTTTCTTTAAAGTGCTCTTTTCATTTTTGTAGCAGTGTGTTTTTTCTGACATAGGAGCTTATCCATTCCCTACACTTCTGTGTCTTGCCAGGTGGCATGTTGACAGTAAACAACTAGATCTTCTCAGCACAGCAGCCCTCACATACAGGTTAATGAGATGAAAAATAAAAGAGCTAAAAAGGCTGTTAGATTGATATACATTTATATACATATTTACATTCAACACTGGAAAACTAAACTCAGGTCATGCAACTATTATACTGACAACTACAAATATTGCAGAAATGACTGTTTAATGGCAAAGCAGCATAATTTAGAATTGAGTTTCTGAATTAGCCAAGTCACTACTACAACATTAAATAGATTTTGGAAAGTGTGCGACATCTCTGTGTGTGCTCACAACTCATGTCACAAACATGAATATAGTCTAGTGAAATGTTAATTAAAAAAAAAGAATGTTCCCAGGTCTGTGGTTTTCAAAACAAAGAACTTCAAGGAAGTACTTATTATTGAAATACAAGTTGGAAAGCCAGATTCAATGCATCTAGTGACCAGTGAATGTTAAGAGGTTTGTTGGAATTATGGTAAAATACTGAATATAATCTATGCCTACTTTTAGGTCCTAAAGTTTTTTTTTCCCCAATATAAAACTTTGGTTCTGTCTGAGTTTTATGTAATGAAAAATAAAGATATTCTCTGAGGCAGAAGTATTAAATGACATCCTAATTCAGACAATTAAAAAGGTCAGGTGAATCATTTGATATCAGGTAGAAAACACATTGACCAAAGTTTTGGAAAGAAAATAACTGAATTGACTGTATATAGAGGACTGGACCGAGTGATACTTCCTCATGTTCAAATATAGGAAGTACCTGCTGGCTCCAAGTAGCGAAAATCACAAATTTCTATTGAGAAATTAACAGTTATAGATTTTTTTTTTTTTTTTTAACCTTTTTTAATATCTTCTTGCTCATTCTAATGTGTTTTTCCTGATATTTTTTTCTTTATCGCAAGTTATTCAAGTTATAAAGTGACCAATCAGATGCCTCAGTACAACATGTGGTGCCTACTGGCCCCAACCTCGAATGTTTGACAGAATCTTCCAAGCCTACTTTCACATCGGAAGGAGGGTTGGACTTTGAACAAGCTTACTCGTGATTGGTGAGAGTGGTAGAAATGTTGACTCAGACCAACTCGGACCAATCACTGTTATTTTGCTCCTACATGGCGATGTACGTATTGGGGAAAATAGAGTCATTTGGCTCCATTTTGCAGGAGCCGGAGGTAAGGCACTTTCTATGGGTGAAGTCACATTCGCTCAGTCCAGTTCTCATATACAGTCCCAACACCAAAAAAACAGCTGGTATTCTCAACACTAAAAGTAAAAGGATAGTATGTGGTTTAGCACCAAAGATGAAAAGAGTCAAAGTGCACAGAACAACTAAAAAAGTTTTTATATAGTAAATTCATGTTCACGATTATAAAAATATTTACAAAAAAGCTGCACTGAACTCAAGAATTCAAACTTTGGCTTTTTGAACTGATAGGTTGTGTACTAAGTATTGTCCAGGATTTTATGTTTATCGGTTTTGCATCACCCGTCATCTTGAGTTTGTAGATAATCTTAAATACTGTTGTGTGTCCTGTTGTTCACCGAGCTGTTTAAAAGATTGAGTAAAATTCTGCAAATGAACACAATGCCTTTTTCTGTTTCCTTTTGTGTTCTTCCTGTCTCTTCTTCTTTGGCTCAGATTATTTGCCAAAAGGGATACAATAAAAAAAGAAAGCTCATGAAAATGAGATGGAAAGGATTTTCTACTAAGACTTTATGATCCTAGATCTCAAGTGTCCTATTTGTTTTCATACCAAGGGAGACTCCTGGTAGAGTCCATAAAGTAGTTTTCAACATGTGTTGAAGAAAATTGGATTGACTGAAGACATTTTTTTTATTCAGCTCATTTTGTGCAATTTTCAACAAAGTCCAGCTATAGCCCAAAGAAAACAGACTTTCTGAATGGAAATGGCTCCTTTCCGAGAGTTCTTTTGTTGGCATTTTCAGCTGTTTAGTTTAATGGCCCATGTCCTATAACTGTTTTCTTTAGGGTCCAATAGCTGCAGTTTGTTATTTTGTTGAGACAATGCTGCCGACTTCCACTTAAGAATATGGTGTGCTTAAGTAATTCTCAATTTTGGCACAGAAATGTATAATTGTGTTTAAATAACTACACATAGTAATTTTAAACTAAACTAGTTGGAAGTTTTGAGTTTTTATAATTATGACAAAATAAATGCAGTGTGGCTGGTTTCATTGAAAAGAGGACTTAAAGTCCGCCTCCAATGAAAATCATGTTTTTTGAGTTTTTAGCATGTATGTGCGGCATTTTTCTTCTGAAAGAGAAAAAATATCATAAGAAATCATTTTGTCTTTGCATTTCCGAGTATTTCTCCTTTTGAGTAACGTCAGTCAAAGTGCCCGAGAAAAACTGTTTGAATTCCTGAGACTTGCTTACATCACTATAGCTAGCCTGGATGCAGCTGTAGGGGCTGGAAAGTCAAAGTTGAAGACCCACTATTTGTCACGAACCTTGGTGTGTGAAATTTGTTCTCGGCATCTGACCCATCCCCTGGGGGAGCGGTGAGCTGCAGACACAGCTGCGCTCGGAAACCATTTGATGGTTTAACCCCCCAGTCCAACTTCTTAGCAGGGTGGCACCGGGTCCCATTTTTAGAGTCTTTGGTATGACTCGGCCAGGAATTGAACCCTGAACCTTCCAATCTCAGGGCGGACACTCTACCACAAGGCCACTGAGCTAGTAAAAGCTGGGAAAAGATAATATAACGTCCAAATTCTGTGTTGTAAAGGGTTGTAATGCAGTGAAAGGCCATACTGATGTTAGCTTTCATTATTTCCCCAAGGAATCTGTGGAAAAAATGGATTGGATTTATTGGTCACAACAATGACCAACGTCAATAATTATTCGAGTATTTGCGGAAAAAGAGACATTATTCAATTGGACAGAGCCGTGGGTGATTGCATTGCCTGCTTGTATTTAGTTGCGTCCAAGATGGGACTTTTTTTAAAGTTGGCTCATGTATTTGAAAAGAAACTGAAAGTAAAATCCCATTTGCTTTCACAAATATGCTGTCCGCATTTGATCCAACCCGCGGAGGAGCGGCGAGCTGCAGCAAGAGCAGCAGCCGCGCTGTGAGATGCTACAAGGAGTGCCACTGCTTTGTTCATAGCAGGTCCGCTTAGGATCCACCGGGTGGTGTAACCGGAACACCGTAACCATTCTCCTTAACGTAACCCTTCGTCTGCATTTGCGAACGTTAGCACTGGCTGCACGAATTTAGAAAACGACGCGCGATTAGACCCTCTCTGTATTCTGGTTTTTTATTTGATTTCATGTTCAAGTGAATTCAACAATCAGCATGTGCTAGCATAAAATCAGTTATGAGCCCCAGCTAGTGCTGCTCGCTGCTGCAATACAGCATAAATGGTCATGTTTTATTTTATTTTTTCATGGGCTTTTCAAAGTGTGTGTCTCGGTAGGATGTCTGGGGGGGTTAAGGGGCGGGGTTACGCAGCTCAGCACCATAAGCCACGCCTACACAGAGGAATTCTTTTTGGAAACTAAGGCTTCAGATCAACAGGAAAAATGTCTTTTTAAGACATTTTGACCCCACTGGGAACATTTAAAGAAAATTTAAAAAAATTGTTGTCGAGGGACTTTAAGACTTTTTTTTTTTTCAAAAACATTTACGAGATTGCACAGATGTCAGCCCTATAATAATGCAAACAAGCATCAAATCTTTATCTTGTATTTTAAGTTTAAACTTCCTGGTAAAATGTCTTTATTTAGTTAAACAGACTAGTCTGAATAGCTTTGTGGAAAAAAAAAAGACAATTTACAGTGACAACAATTAAAAGGACAAAAGTCTGACATTAGTTTCAAAATTATAACAAAATCTGTTTTAAATTAACAGTAACTGCAAAAAGCATATTAAATATTATTTTTTTTTACTTTTTAAATCAATATTTAAATATAACAACATAATTAATTCATGAGTTACATATTTTCGAGTGAATAGACGTGTAAGTAGAACTTCTGGAAATGGAGAACCCCACAACTTAGTCAAAAACTATCGGGCCTACAAAGAAGGTTTGTGAGTATGTGTGGGCATGTGTGTTTATAAGTTCTTGGCTGAGTTTATGCAATTTCCTTTTGCAATTTGTTCAGTCAGGCATTTTCAGTAGTAAAAGTTTTCTCACTAAGAAAGTTCAATCCGTGTACTTTAGAAACTTTTCACCTCCAAAAGAAAGTACAGCTCCCACAAATCATAATGTACAAAAACAAAATTAATAGCAAGCTTGTGTGGGAGAGTCCCTTCCACTAATTTCGTCTGCTCTGATTGTTTCCAAATGTACTGAAAAATTACCTGATTTCTAATACGTTTCATGATGAAAAATGTTTTCCAAGCAAACAATGGCATGACTTCACAAGCTTATGTCATTGGGGAATGCAGTGTTTTCACATCCTAAAAGTCTGCACAAATACAAATCTATACCATAAACCACAATGCTTTTTTTTGTTGTTGTAGGGGATCCAAGTCTTGCAAAAGAAGACATAAGCTGGAGCTGGAAAATTTTAAATGTCGTTGGGACTCTGAGGACTTCTGTCTGCCCTTTTACTGGCCTGGATCCACATTCTTCTGCTCTTTGCAAAGGGCCGTTGTCCCCTCTGAATACTAAACAATGTCCATTGGTGCCTCCAGTTCAGTCAGCTGCCTTGTTATATCTGTTTAGAAATTTGTCTTCAAACTGGAATGTAGGTTGCTTTTTTTGGTCTTTATTTTAATGTACGTATTCAGCTGAAAAACAAAAGTAAATGAGTATTCTTTACTTGATTGAAATATACAGACAATGATAACAGACTGGGAAAAATTATTCTGGTTTTGGTTCTGATGTTGCATCTTCTATAAATAAAAAGCTGAAAGCGGCTATTATTTAGACCAGGGGTCGGCAACCTTTAACACTAAAAGAACCATTTGGGCTTGTTATCTACTGATCAAAACCTAGAAGGAGCCGCATTGGTTTATGTTAGCCTTTAAGAAATTTTGATTTTTATTCATAACCCTCTTTTTGTTTGTTTTTTTTAAAAATACGAATATCTGCTTTTGTCACAAACAAAAGAAAAAAAATAAAATATAAAAAACTAGCATCTCTTAAAAAGAGAATTTTTTAACGTTTTTAACTTTAGTAGCAAAAAAGCTAGCTTGTTGCTTAATTACCAGCTGAACTTCAAATGAGCTTAACATTTCTCTGTAAATTAAATCAGCCAAAAAAACTAAACTCAAAATTAACCTAAACCCCCCAGTAGATAACAAATTAGCTAAAAATATTAGCATATTGCTAAAATATTAGCTAAACTCCAAATTAGCACAAAAAACCAATTGAGGTCAAATCTGCCAAAAAAAAAAGCTAGCTTGTTGCTTAAATACTAGCTGAACTCCAAAATAGCATACAATTCCTCAGTAGACTAATTTAGTTCAAAAAAGTTAGCATGTTGCTAAAATAGAAGCTAAATTCTAAATTATCCAAAAACCAAAAAAAAAAAAAAAGTAGATTTAAAAAAAATGCTAAAAACATCAGCATTTTACTAAAATATTAGCTAAACTCTAAATTATCCTAAAAAACCCTCTAGAAAACAAATTAGCCAAAAACGTTTGTATGTTGCTAAAATAATAGCTAATCTTCAACCAGAGAGCCACTATGGAGAGATAGAAGGGCCATATGTGGCTCTGGAGCTGCAGGTTGCAGATCCCTGATTTAGACGCTGCTCCTGCATGAGATGGTGAAGCTAACTGTACTGAGAGTGTTTGAATGACCTCATGAACCCTCATGAGACAAGATTACCGATGCTTTTGTAGAACTCTTCAAAATAAAAGAATCTGATCTCTCAACATCATCTGTCTTCCATTGATCATCAAGGTGATGCACTGATATACATCTGCCTACTAAAGACAGATACAGTATGTGGTATGTGCATCCATCTTTGAAGAATTTTGATTTTAGTGGGAGAAAGGCAGAGACACTGCTTGGTATAGGATGACATCATGAAATGGGCGGTAGCCACACACAGCAGTAGGTGGAGCTTCAGAAATTGAGTTGTTTTACTCTCAGGTAGGAAAAAACTCACGAAAAATAACTGACATTTAATGAATAATTATGTTTTTTAGTGTTCCAAAGGCAATATATGATCAATTTCGTTTCTCTGAAAGTCTTAAGAAAATGATGGTATGGCCCCTTTGAATGATAAATATAAAAATGAGAGACAATATATTACATTTTTTTTTCTACTATTATTATTAAAAGTCTAACCGGCACCCAAGAGGTGAAAGCTTTCAATAAAGACCACAGACACCGTGTAAAATAACAGGAAATGCTCCGTCTTTAATGTTTTGTGGGTGTGTGATGGTTGCAGCCGGAATGGATAATTCCTTCTGTTACAAATGGACAAATACATTTGCAGTCAGTCCAATAACTGATTGCTTGAAGTGTGATTGCTTGGATTTTTTTTCATGAATGTGTAGCTTTACAAAATGAGGTCAGCATGTTTTCTTACTCTCATTTATAAGATGGATATTCTCAAGAAGATCTTACAGGAAATAGTTTTTTTTACAGATTTCAAAAGAGATCATTCTGAGCAGTTGTAAGTAATGGTTTGTTTTACAAAAAAGATTGTGAAACTGTAATTCATATTTTACAACACATCTGACTGACAATCGTTGACTTCAACAGTTGTACTAGATTGCATCTAAAAAGACCTTGACTCAAAAGTACTAAAAGTGCTTGCAACGTATTCCTCATTTGCATATTTGCTGCTCTGAGATTACCCTTTCTTTTTACATAATAGCATATGTGCTTACTAATTAGATTATCAAGGTCAAAGGTTTTGAAGCTGGTGAAGAGAGAGATCCCCCAAGACTTTCAGTTGCGCTTTAGTATTCTTCCAATCATATCATCTTACCTTCTAGTTTTGCAGAATAGCACGTGGGAAGCTGCACATCAGCCCCCTGAGAGCAGTGACTCGTGACTTCTGTGTTTTGCCCTATTTGTCACGCCGTCGAGGCTGTATGTGTCATACACATTCATATCCTACTCGGCCAGTGCCTTCTGGCCACAGATAGCATAGTTTGTTTGTTGGTTTGGAGACTTTTAGGGCCAAGATGCACCGTGCCACTCTCGTGCTTATTTATGGAATCATTTTTAAAATGCCACATTTAAAACAGTTTACAGCAAAGTAAACTGCGACTCTTAAAATCCATAAGTGGATAAACAGGACTACGCAGGAGAACCCTGTTATTTGCTAAAAAGGATATCAGAGTGAGTCAGCAGGGGCGGACATGCCATTAGGCAAAGGTAGGCAACTGTCTGGGGCCCCCAACACTTTTGGGGCCCCAAGTTGAAGATTTAAATATTTCTAAATATTCTTAAAATTGTTTTACTCATTTGACTCTGTCATAATGAAAAAAAAAAAATCACGAAGATGGCCTTGCACCACACGTGAAGGTGTTTCAGCCTACCCCTTAAATCTACAGCAAAGTAATATTATGTCAACAACAATTTAGCCAGCAGAGAGAGACTCTTCCAAACTCTTCAGAACCACATTACATAACTATGCACATAGTATGTGTTGAGGGTAATGGGTTACAAAGTAACGAATTACTGTAATTTCATTGCTTTTGTCAGTAACTGAGGAACGTAACGAAGTTCAGTTCAAATTTTGGTAATGGATTACAATTACTGGACTATAGAAACCCTTGTTACTCCATTACTTAGGTTTTGAATGTTCTGACATTTTCTCGGTTAAAAGAAACAAAACAGAGAAAAAAAAAAAAAAAAAATCAACCGGTCCAGTCATGCATGGATTCCACTGCAGAGTTTGGGAAGTCCAGACATGCTCTGAATGCTGTAGTCACAGCGCTTAAATTCAAAATCCAATGTGAGACTGAGATGCTACGAGAAGACAGGTTATGTCTTCAACCATGTTCATAGTTTGCACCAGGCCACTGATTTAAAAACCAATTTTAATGAAAGACAAGAGGATCAAGTTGATGCTGTTTTTCCCTTGAGAGTTTGTACACGACTGGAAAAAAAGTAAAGTAACGAGTAGTGAATTACATTTTAAAATGAGTAATGAGTAAAGTAATTTTATTACAATTGCATCCAGAAACTAAAGTAAAGAATTACTTTTTAAAAGTACCCAACACTGACTGAGGTAACTAAGTTGGGGTGGGGTTCAAACAAATTTTACTTGATCATACTGTGTTCGTCAAGATTTATATTTCGTAAAAAAAAAAAAAATGAGAATGAACTTAAACTTCAAAAAATGCATTTTCTCTTCCAAAGCATGACTACCTCACCCAGCTTTCTGGAGTTGGGGGCCACTTTCTGATCTGAACTACATGAAATTGGTAAATAAAACATCGGCTAAATTAAAAACAAAATGCCTTATTTTTTTTCCTGATAACCTTTTTTTTTATTTTGTTCTGCTAATCAGCAGCAGTGGTTAATGTCAACGGGGGCAGCGGCATTGGGGGAGGGAGATAGGAATCCAGGGTGAGGAAGGTGAATAAAATTACATTAAAGGCCTCGTGCAGTGGCAAACTTTTTTTTTAAATTTAGAAAGTCAATGGGTCTTAGAAAACGAATCTGATAAAAATATTCACTTAAAATGATCCAGGGCAATTTTATTGATCATTTTATGGTCCATGCACAGCTTTAAATTGGGTGATAGGAGGTGATGGGCGGGCTGCGCGTGACGTCACGTCAGGGGATCCCCAGAGGTAAACAACAATGGCGGACGGTCTGTGAAGCGACGTAGACCACGATTTAGATGGTATTTCTTTGGATGAAAGTGATGACCCTTCATCAAACAGGGAAATTTTAACTACACGGGGTTCAGAGGGTGTACAGCCCTACCAATTTGAGCCGGAGGTTTCCTCATTCTGAGGATACCGGGGCTTCGGATGACGAAAGGGAAAGCTCACACAGCGTTAGCGGGGGATCAAGCCGAAACCGAATGGAGGCTGCAGGATTTGTCATGGTATGTATTGTGTTGGCTTTGGAGAGACCTTTGGCCTAAAATGTTTTATTTTGTTGTAATGAAATCTTAAATTAAGCATATGTGTGTTGATGAAGCTTCTTTTGAAATACATTGTTGTACAACCAGATATAGATATAAAATAATAAGAGTTTTAAAAATGATGTGGGAATAAACTATGAAACCCATGATTTATCAACCCGGTGCAACCCGGTCTCAGTGAAATGTGTCCCTATTCCACGGCTTTGCACCCTCGGAATACCGTGCATAGTTTATACGCAAACACGGTTTTGCGTGCATATGATACGCAGTTGCAGCCCATTCAAAACAACAGGAACGGCTTTTAGGTTTCGTTGGATTTATAAACTACCTGCTAAAACCTGTCTTTTTCTCATTGCACTGCTAGGGTTGGGGAGTAGGTGTGGCAAGTCCCACCCGCAGCCTGGCTGTGGCATGTCCCTTCGGGTACAAGCACGGAATAGCATCCTGTTTGAGAATAAGACTTTTGGCAAGTCCCATGTCCACCTGCATTTTGTTTACAAAGCTTTTGGCCGTAAAAAACCTTATTGCATATTGTTGAGTTGTTTGTTGGTCCATTCCACCCGTTTCCTCGTCCGACACACGAAACCTCTTCCATGCCTCCCTCTCCTTCATTTTCACGGGAAATTCGTGAAGGGAGACCCCCTTCTTCGGACATTAGAGCACCCAAATAAACACACCTATTCACCATTTATCCCGTATAAATCCCAAAATCCACGGAAGTCCGAATTCTATCATGCGAAGTAAGTCAGTAAGCCCAGAAAGTCAGCACAACAATAGGGGATCTAGCTGTGTGTTCCTGCCGTGACGTCACACGACCTATGACCTACTTATCGGAGGCTGCAGAAAATCTGAGCGACCGCGCTATTTTTAAACGCTTGTAGAGAGTGCACGGGGCCGCGGATGACAAAATAATTATACTGGGGTTCATTTGTGACATAAATACTAATGTTTTATTGCAGTTTTAGAAAAATCATGATTTTCACCGCACGAGGCCTTTAAGGCAGCTGTTGCAGGAATGGCTACTTTATGCAAAAAATACAATTTTAGAGATCGGATTAGCCTCTGTGTCATTGAAGGTAAACTGAACAGTAATTATTAAAAATCAAAGGTGAAAGTATGCAAAACACTTCTTTACACCCCTCTGTCACTCTCATTTGCTGCTGCTCCATTCCCTCATTATCGCATATCTCTTGCTATTTACAAGTGAAGGATGGGTGTGGAGCATGAAATATAAACATAACTGTTAATTTTTGCCTTCACGGCTTAAAAAGAAATGGTCACTCATGAGCAAACTCCATCCTGCATCATGGAAAAGATAGCAAAATAATACATTTTCTACATTTGCACCTGTCAGTCAAAATAATCCACGAGTTGCCAAAAAAGAGAGATAGACATATTTCTCTTTATGCATATTAATATAAAAAATTATGAAAACACTAAATGATTTTTTTTTGTCCTTAACTACTGCTAAAACAGAAATGCTAATCACAAAAGTGTGACAACAGTCACACCTCCTGCTGGATGAGCACCAACTGCCTACTGGGAAAGGATGATTGTGAGTGGGAAGCAATAAAAACAACCAAATCTTCAATGCCAAAAGGATAATTTATCAGACAATAGCAAAGCATGACAAGATATGTTTGAAACGGTGGCATATAATCCATGTTTGACATTATGGAATGACATTTCATAAGTAGCCTTCCTGTTTTCCTGTTTGCTCTGCCCTCTAAGATGCACAGGAACAGTCATTTGTTAGATTGTGGATGGAGGGCTAATAAATAGCTGCACTGGCAGCTAACAAGTCATTTATTGTGACCTTTTATTTCAGGCAAATCAATTTTGTTAATATGCTTCTAATAAGGAGAAACCTTTGATTTGTTTGGCTTTCAAACTGCCTGGAAGTGTTTTAGTGGGGTTGTAACCACATTTTCCATTAGAGCGTTTTAATCTGTTGACTGCCGTCAAGGACTTTCAGATGGCTCAAAGAAACATGACAGCAACTTGTACAGCCTTGTAGAAATTATTATTAGTAAAAAAAAAACACTTTTCTATAGGGATGCAAGTATAACATGAATGTTTTGCTAAAAGATTTAAAAGTAAAAATAAAATCCAGTTGTCCTTAACAGTAATTTCTTTATCAGAAAGTGTGCATCTCTAGTGAATTTACACAGTAAAAATGATGAAAATATGAGGAAAAACACTTCACAGCACCTCTAACTAATCAATTATTCATTTAAAAATGGTTTAAATATCTTGCAAAAAAATGTTTTGATCACTTCATACTTAAGGAGTTTAAAATTTAAGATGTTTATTTAGTGCTTGTTTATTTTTTGCTCATTAGCCAAACATTATCAGGGTAATTAATGAGTCAAAACTTTCCATACATATAGCCAGCTGTCATAACAGCTGTTGGAAAAGTAGAACAATTTGACATATTATTATCTTTTATTGCATCTTGGATAACTTTTTAAATCTTTGAACCTGAGCAGAATAATGCTCAGTATGGGGAATGAATGCCTGATGTTAAAATGTATTTCTTTAGCTGTTTTTCTTTAGAAGTGTCCAAGGCTCCAAAGTGGCCTTCTACTGTTAAACAGATGAGCAGAGAAGTAGGAAATGAGGTTCAGAAGTAAAGCTGAGAAAACAACAGACTCTTAGCAAACGTGAGCTTTCTCTCTGATTCGGTTCCAGAGCGTCCTTCAGTGTCTTACTTTTGTTTTCTACTTAAACCGCTGACCGAGTTAGCAGGACAGCACACCGAGCCTTTTTGAGCAGCTCTACATCGCACCAGAACAATTGCACTACACTTTGTGTAGTGCAGTGCAATTCAGTTGTTGTTCCTCTTTCACACGCCCCTCGGGGGGAGCAGGAGAGATTTCAGATTCCAGATAGATCGCTTGTTCTCCTATTTTTGGCCGGGGACCTCGCCTCAGGCCTGTCATCTCGCATCTCAGAGTGGGAAAGATTCCTGGTGGATCGTCTGTTCTCGTCTGTGGACCTCACCCCCACCTGTCCTATCTGGCTGAACTCTATTCAAATACGTAGTTTTAGATTTAGACAAGCTAATTCTTCTTTAATAGTCCTGGTAAATCCCCTGTCTGTCTTGGGAGAGGACCCTCCTAAATGTGGGTATTCTGAGGAGTTTTTCCTTACCGAGGGGGGGTCTAAGGGCAGGAATACCAGTTCAGTTTAGCCTGTTTAGTTTATCAATCCATTATTGTTTATATTTTATGACCGACCTTCTGCTTCTGTACAATTACCGGCATGAAGCCCAATGAGGAAATTGTTTTGTAATATTGGGCTAAATAAATACAATTGAATTGAAAAAAAAGATCTCACGAGAACCAACTCGTGTGAAATGTTCAGACAGCATTGCGGTTTTGGTTGTTAAGAGACATGTACTACTTAGTTTTACGCTTTTTTTTTTTTTAAATGTGGGAGAGCAAAGATTTTTTCCCTTATTTTCGAATTCACAAACAAAACAGAAGTGTCCTCAGAGCAAGGTAGAAGTATCATGGATTTATTGTATTTACCGTTCCCAAAGAAAAGTAAAGCAGAGTAAAGAAAGTTTAACGTTGGCCTTATGTAGTTCACGCTAAGTTCATAGTTCATAGATTTGCATCTGTTGAGTTCATGTAAAGCTGAACTAGTATGCAGAGGATGCTCTTGCTCAGTGGTGGACTAAGTAGTTTGGGGCCCCAGGCGAACAATAACATCTCTGCAGTGTTTATAATAAGTGTTTAATTCGATTTTACTAAAGAAGGCAAAATAAACAAAAACACTTGAACCAGTTCACTATGAAGAACAATTGAAAAGAAAATTTTCAAAATTATCATTTTCTGCCCCTACATCTTGACCTTGTCTCTCCTTTTCAGTTCCTTTTTTTATTAGGCCCACCTTGAAAGAAAATACATATTTAAAATATTTAAGAATAAAACTACGAAGAAAAAGCATTTTACAAGAACAGAGTCCAAAATTTAGGATTTAAAAAGTTATTTTTCATATTTTTTTAAATAAATTTCTAACTAGCTTGCTGTTGCTGGGATATTCCATTGCTTCAGAAGGGCTAGGGAGGACGAAACACTTCCACATTAGCAGTCTTATGACATTTTACTGATTTGGTCTTTTTGTGACACACTTAGATAATAATGGATGTGGAAATTATTTTATGCACTGCTGTCGGGGGCCCTAGGCAATCGCCAACTGGTACATCCGCCCCTGCTGTTGCTGTCAAGCTGAAGCTTTTTCTTTGCTGCGACTGTTCTGGCAATGGATGGTGAATGAAAATGGGTTCTTATATCAACGATCAACATAAAAAGAGTTCAGCCTAACTGTCTCATACCAAAGAACTCGCCTAAGAAAATATAAACATAATGGGACATGTAGATTAAATACTGTTTGACCAATTTGCTTCCAAATAACCTGGAAAATCTCAAAGGCTTCATGGCAGCCATTTGTAACTATTGTCTCTGTGCTATTTATTCTCTTTCTCCCTCATAGGAGCATAAATAAATAGTGAGGGGCTCCCAGAGGCCCGTGCACCTGTGATATGGATTTTTTGAACCGAAAAAACATTTGCGAATAGAAACATTTTCCGGGATCACAAATGCCATCTTCAATTCTAGCACCACCACCTTTCACTGTCGCTGCCCTCCCCCTCCTCTTTATCTGCACCCCACCTTCTCACTAACCTGCACATCCCAATTTATATGTAAATTTGCTCCTTAAACACTGCAATATGAACATTTATCCTTTAGTGGCAGAGAAGCGCAAAACTAAAATTAAACAGCTCGGGTCGGTGAGAGGAAAGTAGTCACATGAGGCGCTGCGATTCGGCTGTTGACCTGTGAAAGCGCCTCGTCAACAAAAGCAGTTTCCACCAACTACAGTAACTTTTGACTGAAAACCTTTTTTTAGCAGACTATAAAAAATAACAAGCCGTTTAATCCAAAATTGTTTTCTTTTTTTTTGTGCAACCTTCAGCACTCCAGATAGTCCCCCCCATTTATCATTCATTACACATTTGTCAGCATTAACTTCATCTAATTGCAAGTGTTTAGTGTTTTACTAGATAAAAATTGAGTTCTTGGTTTCCCAGCATGCTGGGCAGTCGCACGGCTCTTTATCTTCAACCTCATGGGGAATAAAAATAAGGCATTTCATGATAACAACCATAAATAAATTTAAATGTAAATAATAAAAATAAAGTGCTTTTATTTTCCCTCTTTTGCACTCACCTGCTTTTGACAGCTTGATTTTTTTTTTTTTTTTTTTTTTTTTTATGGATGAAATTCATAAGTGAAAAGACAATAAAGCTGAACTGTCAGTTTTCTCTACCTGTCAGTAACGGTTAGCTCTGCACATCAGAGCTTTCTTTTTTAATTTGTGCTTCAGACTTTTACCAACACAAAGAATCTTTGTTGTTTTTACTTTGAAATATATGGCTTAAAGATTGGATGTTGTGAAATTTAATTTCTGTGTTGTCTTATCTTCAAAAAAAGCACATTTCATCATAATTTTTTCACTAACCAACACATAAAATGACTCAAACTTTTACTCTTTTTTTTCCCTAAATAGGTTTAATTAAATACTTGTTGCTGGCAGAAGTTGTCGACTTTTTTTCACCTGATTGTGAAGTTAATGAAACCTTTCCTGCTCTGTGAAATGTCAGATGTCATTTTTAAGACATTTTTTTCATTCCTGCTTTGCCTTTTTTGCTACACAACTTTCTAATACTCTGACATATAGTTTTTTTTAATTGAAACAACTTTAATTTGACTATTTTAAACACATCTGCACAGAAACAGACCAACAACACATTTCATTTTTGTCCTTTTTTGTGTCTTTGTCTTGGTTTGCCAAATTTCTTGTTAGAGCCACATTTCCTTCCCATCATCCAGATACAAAAGCTCAATAAAGTCTTTAAATGCTATAACTAACTTGTGCTTTTAAAACCGTATTTAAAATATGCAAATTTAAAGAAAAACCTTTTTTGTTCCATTTTTTTCTTACTTTCTTTTAAAAAAAATCACTTTTTCCAAAATATAAATGCATACATTCATTTAATTTTATTTTTTATACAGAGCAACAATGCCAAATAAACATCCTCCGAGTGTAGTAAGTTTGTAATTTTTGGCAGGGCTTGTGCTGTGTGTGAGTAATTGCTTTAACAGCAGGGACTGCAGCGGGACGGATGCTCTGCAGAGCATTAAACGATGCAGAGAGTCTGCTGTGGTGTTGTGATTATACAATATGCTACTTGTGCCTTTGCTGCTTTGCAGGATTAGGTTTATGCGTTCACTGCACTGCCTCTATCCAACTGAAAGAAGGCACCATGCAACAAATACCAGTCTTAACCTATTGGAGTTTCATCTCTATTTAAAACGGGAATGGATGGTAAAATTCACAAGCATGCACGGTGTAACCTTTCCTGTGTGTCTGGTCGCTCGTTCGCCAAATACTCACTGCTCCATCAGCAAAACAAATTAATCCACTGGCACTTGATTCCTCTGAGTCACAGTTCATAAAAAAATGTATTACATGGATTTACTTTACTTTTAAAAGTCTCTTCAGCATGATTTGATTTACATCTTTTTAGTCGGCATTCTTTCTTCAGGCCAATAATCAAATTCAACGCTACTTTCGGTGAATTAAGATGAAGGTTTAAAAAAAAACAAAAAAAAACAGCAGCAGTAGCCTAGAGGGAATTTAGCAAAGAAGGAGCAAATGCAGGTAGGAAAAGTAGAAAAGGTGATGCAATTAAAACCAAAGAAGAAAGCACAAGTGAAAACTAACATTGAGGCCTTGGACTTAGAAACTCAGTTTATTTAAAGTAAAGGGGAAAAAAAAGTAATGCTTTAAGATTGAACCATGTTGCAATCTAAAGAAATGCTTTTTTTTAGTCAGAACTCACTTGGAAATAAACAACACAAAAACATTTTGTGGTCAAAAAAGTTGTTCCAATATTAAGTTTAAAGAACAGCTCTGCTAAAAATCAGATTTTTTTATTTTTTAAAGTGTACTTAAATCATTTTTATTGTGATGGAGAACATGTATAAAATAATTTAAGATTAAATTTGAGTATATGAAAATAACGCTGATTGAAAAAAGCTCTTTTGTGACGCATCAAGAAAAATGGTCAGATTTAAATCACCCTGCTCTGCTCCTGCAGACAAATAAAAACATTAATATCTTCATTTTCTTTGTCTGAGCTGGTATTCGCCTTAAAACTGTATGGCTGGATAGTTCTGCTATTGATCGCCATTTTCTTTACACTGCTAATGTTAGCTTAGGGTTGTGAGGGGTTGTAAGAAAACGGCAGAGAAAAGCGTACACAAAGGGATGATGGGATATCAGCTGAAGCTTACTTTCGCACCAGCAGAAGCATAATTCGGGTGAACTTTTGCAGCTCTGCACAAATTTTGTCAAAAGTTTATAGATTTTGCTTGAAATTAAGCTACAATGAAAAAAAAAACACTTTTACAGAAGACTGGAGTAGGACTTAAGTAAATAAATAAATATTGCTCTGACTAAAAATATTTATCCACAACAAATAAATACGTTATATTTATTGATCAATCTTTATATATTTTTATTGGTGGGCCATTGTAGGATGCTGTTGCACTTCCAGTAGTAGTGGTGGTTCATGCAGTCGGATTGCTAAAGTACACTTAAGTCACATCAGACGCCAGACTTTGAGTTAACTGCAGCTCAGCACAATGCATTTACATTTCTGCTTTATCTGGATGGCATGCCATTATTTTTCTTCTAAAAGGTCCATGACGACATATTTTCAAAGTACGTTTTCATGGAGTGCCCATTTTCTTCCCTAATTCATTGCTGAACAAAAACAAGACATCTATCTTTGATTGCGACTCATTATCATACACTTAAACACTGGATGAATGATAGAAAGATTAAATAAAAAATGATTTGGTGCTGGAGGAGACCTCTGTTTTAAAGAGCTGGAGTAAAATTCTTCAATAAAGTGTTTTGATTTGTCTTTTGAAGCCTCTTTTACACTCTCTAAAATACGACTTTGTAGTGTTACCCCATTCTGTGCAGAAGACTAAACAGCACCTGAACATAGATGGAGTCAAACACACTCTAAAAGTACAGTAGAAGTCGGTGGTTCTGTGAGTGATTTCAGTGCTGTAAATTACACTTAATCTTTCTTCTTTAGCTCTAAGAAATTTGATGCAGGACAATTTTAGATAACAGCAGTTCTTAGAAAGTGAAAGAGCTCTAACAGGCCTTTATTTCTGCCATTTCAAGGGGCTCCGATGTATAATAAAAAGTTATGAGAAGGGACAATATTTTCTGCATTAGGATGATGCAAAATTTAAAAAAAAACAAGGTTGTGGTTTGTTTATGCCAGCATTTCTGCGTAAAAATGTTTTTATGACCATCCAGTACTCCGATCTATTATCTATAACCGGAGGCATGCAGCCAGAAACTGACCAGGCTGTCACTGTCTTTGCCCTTCAACTTAAAAAAAAAAAAAGAAAAAGAGGGCCTCTGCCATCACTATAAACTTACCATTTAAACTGGCCCTTTCAGTGCAGCTAAAGCCCGAAGAACTTTGGGAGGAAAGCTTGCCAAGCAGCCATTATATCTGATAAATGGACTTCCGAGGATAAGTGTATTAATGCTGCAGTTTGCTCTTTGCTGTGTTCCAAGTCATATATGTAATATTTGCCACTTTTTATGAGATAAGTGCACTTATAATGCACTGGTTTATTTATGTTCTCCAATGTAAAATATGAGCATGAGTCATCAAGGCACCATTACTGAAAAAAATAAAAAAAAAGTATTTAGCAGGGAAGTCTGATGAAGCTTTCAAAAGGAATTCAGATTGAAGACTTGTTATTTGAAAAAAAAATGTAAATAACGTAAGGGGAATGTAGAGCTTCCTGGCAAACAAATATGATGTATAGAGCACAGCAAAACCAGCAGAAGTGCTACAAAAATCTAATTTGTGTAATTGGTGGTTCATTGAAGTAACATAAGAGAGAAAAAAAATAGTAAGACAGATAAACAAAAAGTTTTTTTTGCTTCTAGGCTGTTAAAATCAACCCATCAGTAAGGACACAAAGCTTTAAGTTTTCTTGAATAAAAATACATTTCTCTATACAGTTTGTCCTCATAAGTTTAAATTGGTTCAATTACCAAAAATTACTTCATTTTTTTTTTTTTGTATTTGCTCCAAAAAGAAAGAAATTAATTTATTGACAAGTAACACACTTAATACTGTTTTTTTCTTAAATTTATCATGACGTGAACTCAAAGATCTGAAACATTTTCTACAAATGATAAAAAATAACAGATTTCTGAAATATTGTTCCCAATTCTGACTAACTCTGTAATAGTGAACACTTCTCCTTTGCTGAGGTGATCCATCCAACCTCACAGGTGTGTCATATCACGATAATGATTATTGCAGGTCAATCGATCAAATAAATCAAGCTATTCAACTTTATTTATATAGCACTTTTCATACAAAATATAACACAAAATGTTTTAAATAAAACAAATAATCTAAACAAGCACAACAATAAAAAAGTTAAGACCCAATAAAAACACATGCAGCCCCTAATCTCTTTCCCACCTCTCACTCACCCCTAATAATGATGATCTGACTGAGAACAAGCTGAGGATAGGAAGTTAGTTGTTTGAAATGCTAATATAGCTGAAGCCTCTTCCTCCATTGATAGCTGCATTTCCAGTTAGGTACAGCATCACAGGTGTGCCTTAAACAAGACTGAAAAAGGCCAATCTGAGACACGCCATTTTGTTTTATTGGTGGGGATCTTGGGACTCAGAAACCAGTCAGTATCTGCTGTGACCTCCATTTGCTTCATGCAATGCAACACATCTCCTTCAGTTGATCAGGTTGTAGATTGTAACCTGTGGAATGTTGGTCCACCCTTCTTCAATGGCTGTGAAAAGTTCCTGGATATTTGAATTTGAATTGAACTTTATTCATATCCCCAAGGGATAAATTTATCAATATATATATATTGGCAGGAACGGGAACAGGCTGTACGCTGATCCAGAGCATCCAAAACATTATCAATGGGTGACATGTCCGGTGAGTATGCTGGCCATGCAAGAACCGAGAGACTTCAGGCTTCTAAGAATTGTGTACACATCTTACAACGTGGAGCCATGCATTATCACGCTGCAAAATGAGGTGATGTTCTTGGATGTCTGGCACAACAATGAGTCTGAAGATCTCATAATAGCATCTCTGTGCATTCAAAATAAATAATATCAATAAAAGCCACCTGCATTCTTTTTCCATAACATACATATGCCCAGACCATAACCCTACACCACCAAGGGCCACAGCAACGGGTTTAACTCTATGAAAAGGAGATGAGTCAAATGGCCACACTAAATACTGACTGGTTTTCAGAGTCCCCAGACTCCCTCCAATTGGACAAAATAGTATGTTTAGAGGGGCCTTTTCTTGTGGCCAGTTTAAGGCACACCTGTTCAATAGTCAGCATCTTGATATGGCCCACTTGTGCAATAATCAGCATATTGATAAAGCACACATGTGCAATATCAGCATCTTGATACGGCACACCTGTGCAATGATCAGATCTTGATATGGCCCACCTGTGCAATAATCAGCATATTGATAAAGCACACCTGTGCAATAATCAGCATCTTGATACGGCCCACCTGTGCAATAATCAGTATCTTGTTACGGCACACCTGTGTAATAATCATGCAATAATCTGCATCTTGATTGTGAGGTTTGGATGGATTATCTCAGCAAATGAAAAGTGCTCACTATCACAGATTTAAACTGATTTTTTGAACAATAACTGAGAGAAATTGTTTCTTGTGTTTGTAGTAATGTAGATCATTGAGTTCATTTCATGACATATTGGAGTACAAACAAGTGTTGTGTTTTATGTTTGTTCAGTGTAAATGGACAACACTGCATTCCTGATGCTTCAGTAATTTGAAAGTCTAGGACAGTTAGGAAATGTAAAGTTAATGGGTGCTATTACATAAGCTTCATTGTTTGAAATAAAATATAATTACTTTTTTTTCCTTTTTTTACATAAACGTTTTGTAAAAACATGTCACTATAAAGCACTTTTCAATCTATTCTCCAGTTTTGAGACCAAATGTTCATTTTCACAAACACGTTTTACACTTTAACTAACATAGAAACATAACTCAAATAAAAAAAATGATACTTTAATCCCACAAAAGCATGAATTCCTGTTTTCAGTTAGTTGGCCTCCAGGTTGTTAATACTGTGTGAGCTGCCAGTTATAGAAATGCTCCATTTTACATGAAGGCCATTTCATAGAGCATTGTATTTATTGTTATTAGCGCTGCACTGAGCTGCTTGACACCAGACGTTTATTTATTTGTTGCAGAAACTGAACTTTATTTGTGCATTCAGCAATGGGACAATTCCATAAAACCTTGAGGTGGAATCTTATTAACTTTCTAATGGCTATGAAGTTAATTAGCTAAATGTTATTTCTAGTCTAATAGGGTTAAACAAAAGCACCTCTCCAATATTTAGAGCTAGAATCCTAGAAAAACAATCCTTAACAGAAATGCAAAATTATTGAATTTTAGCAAGCTGCTGCTCACAGTAAAAAGTCTGCTTTCTGAAACGGTTCCTATCAGCCGCGTCTGAAATGTGCGAATATATTTTTAGGGTTGCCCTCTGCCTCAGACGGTCAGGTTCAGCCTCCAACACCTGCCAGTCATCCTGATGTTTACTTTGAACGAGTCTAAAGCCTGAGGCTGAAGTAACCGGTACGTGAAGCCATCACAGGCCTTGACAAGGTGCTGACAAACAACTGCTGTTGGAAAAAACAAAAAAACAGGAATAAATACCCATGCTCTTGAGACAAGAATCGCTTTTCCACCGTTTGCTGTATTTATAGCTCGAGTATCAAATCACAGGCTTCAGGCACATTACTAGTTGAGTTGAAGTTTACAGTTTGACCGATTGCTTGAACAATATCAGCCTTCCAAAAACAAAAAAAAATGATAAAAGTGGTTAAAACTCCACATTTTGATCTATTTTTTAAATATATGTTTAGCATAAAAATCGATGAAGCATGTCTTGTAATGCAGAACATGTGAGTTTAAAGATAAAAAAAAGATAGAATAACTAAGATTTTTAACAACAAAGTGATTTTTTTAGCAAAAAAAAAAAAAAAAAAAGCAGCACAGGACTGACTATTGAAGATAAAGCAACAGATGATGATAAGGCCGGTAATTACCAGGGTATGTCATATTGTCAGCATGATGCCAAGAAAAATGTCAAATCACCAATCACCGCATGTTCGGCATATGTAATTTGAGGAGGTAAAATTAACAAAATTTTAGGCATTGAAATCAAAAGCTGCGTTTGCAGTAACTGAACCTCATCATCAGATGCTTCTGTTCTCTGTGATCAACAAATGGTCCAGATTCTCACTCAGAAGGATGATGGCTCTGAAATCAATTATGAGTTATTTGACTACTGTGAGAAATACATTATGAAATCAAGACCGTTCCCACTAAACGTTACATTTCAATTTAATAAGGATGATATTTAATTAAATGACATTACTTTTGATTTTTTTTTGTAAGATAAAACCAGGTTTTCCATTAGCCTCAACATTTATGACCTTTTTAGACTATGTTCTAGTTTCTATGGATACATCTGTAGAGTTTTCACAATCAAAGTGGTGCAACAAAGAAATGTCACTTTTTTGCAGAAGGTGAACAACATTACCAATTTCCAAAATTACTTAAAAAGCCCTTCAAGCACATTATCAAACAACGTCCACATGTGTTTTGCTGGATTATTACATTAAATGGTACAAAGTTTCCATAACTAAAATGTGATTTAAATTTTAAAAAAAGAAGAAACCAAAGTGTCATTTTTGACACTGCTCAAGCACTGTATGTGTTCATTTCTCCGTCTCTGATCATCATCACTCTTTCATCACAGTCAGATTAAGTCTCACAGTTCATTAAAGGGCTATGATTTCATAAAGAGCCACATGTTACAGAGAAACTCAATTATAGAGCCAGTGCTTTAACCCTGTAGTCATTTTGAACGTAATCTGTCAGATACTCATTTTTGATTGAACAAAATGCTAACTGACACGACATCGGACTCTATAGATATGATCTACTTTGATTTGGGGTGCAAAATTCCAAGCCGCCCACTTCTGTAATCAAACTCCCCACCCCCCAAAAAACCCATCCCTCTCTCTTCTTTTCTGTCTGATTTAACAAAAAAACAGATACAAATATAATCAATATAAATAAAGTTTAGCCTAAATTACAAAAGGGGTTTATACAAATACAGTAACTGTAAATTGTGTCTAACACAGGAGGCTTTCAGCTCTTATCGGTTTGCACAGTTATTGGACGGGTCAAGTAAAAAAAATATATATATATTTTTTTTTTTGTGAAATAGTGATTGACACAAAAAATCAAAAATAAAGTACTAAAAATCGATTGAAATTTGAATTCTTTTCTAAGTGATCATGGTAAAAGGGGGAATAATTCCATTCAAAGAAATGAACACAAGCTGTGAAAGTGGATGGTTCAGGCTTTCATGGCGTGTGTTAATTTTCTGATAATGCACATTTCCCTGAACATTATCACTTACAAATTTTTAAAAAAATTTAAAGTTTTTTTTTGCTGGGAATGCAAATGATTACCATATGGACGTTATTCTTTAGGGAAACTTTTTCCACTAAACATTTCGTTATAAAACCTTTTCTTTTTAGCAATGGCAATCTAACAACTGCAAAATTAAACAAAAATATGTCTAATTGTGATATTTGTTTAGCTGCTCTCATCTACTAAAACTACATTTCATAAAATTTAAGAAAGTAAATTTGAAAAAAAGGAAAAAGTGATTTATCTCTTCTCTCATGCAGTGATAAATACTGTGTGCTTGTCATACGTGAGTTGAACACAAAGAACGTTAAGTGGAAGATAACCAGTGAATGCCATTGCTTTAACACATTCATAAATCCATAAACGGAATGTATTTCATCTCAGACAAGTGCTTTAGATCAAAATGGAAAGAAGCCAAACTGCTTCTATTATCCGTTCAATCAACAACTGACAAAGCAGTTAATAGCAATCCTTCTTTGCATCTCGAGCTTTGATCTTTCTTTGCATTCGGTTGGCCCCAACCCCCATTTCATTGGGACGAATTAACTAAAAAAAAAAAAAGGTAAGGAAAGAGGGGATAGAGATCTCCCTGAGAACGGGTAAATCTGTTTCTGGGGACTTCAAAGTAGGCTTTGAAGTTGGGCAGGAGGCAGCAGCATCCAAAGGAGCGCTGTTTTACTGTGCAGCTATGTTAGGTTTAACAGCTGAACTTTATCAAGAAGGTTATGACTACAAACTGATACTTTAGTTGGGTTTTTCTTTCTATTTATGCCTTTTATATTGTATTTCAAGAGGGAAAAATACAGTAACATGATGACTATATTTTTTATGTTTTTTCCAAGTTAAAGTTATCTAAAGTGTGTTTAATTGAACTTTCTAAAAAATAGCTTTTATCTTTAAATAATTACCTTTTAGATAATAGGATCATCCTATTTTTTTAAGTTTAGTTAAACTACTAGACGCACGAATTAAAAAATATATTTTCATCTCGCTGAAAATATTGAATAAATGCTGGAATTTGTCTTATGCATTACCTTTAACAAATTCTTTCTTCAATTCAGATATACGGAAAAAAAACTCATCAAACCCAAAGGAGAAATATAATTAACTTATCCTTTTTATTTATACAGCTTGTGATAGGGGGATGGTCAGAAGTACAGATCATCAAATTCACATTTTTTTCTGGCGCGCCACACTTGAAAACACAAACCTTCTCATAAAATGAAAAATAATGATTACCCAATGATGCTTTGAAGCAAAAAAGAAGACACTGACAGCTCACACGCAGGACGGAGCAGCACGAGCAAGCAACGGCAAGGTCAGAACAATCATGAGAAAAAGTGAGAAATCTGCTGGTTTATAGAGTCTGACAGCAGAGTTATCAGAGCTCTGAGAACCTGAACTTATGGAGCTAAATGATCAAAGCTGTCAGTCAGTTTCTGGGCCCCACCGTCTTCTCTCCTCTTCCTCCAATGAGAATGTAAAGGGGTGTTTTTATGTATTTGAAATCAAACATGCAAATCCAATCTTGCGCCATGCTTTCTTAAAACTTCACTAGGTTTTATTTTGTTTAAATATTTAGATTAATCATTTGCTTCATATAAACTGAGACTGACTTGCAGATGAATTAAGAAAAAGATGAGACCTTAAGTAAGTTTTGTTGTGATAAGAGACACCCTCTTATGCCTTTAGGGGTGAATACAGGCAAAAAATGGGCAAATCTGTAGCATGCAGGTGGTCTGTAAGTAATAAAAGATCGTGGACCATTCGGTTAGTACATAAAGTAAAAATATGTATGCACATTTTTAACCCTTTGATGTACGAAAGTCTACAGTGTATATTATAAATACCATAAGATACTAAGCATTTCATTGTAATGATGAAAACACATAGATTTCAGCATAATTCATGCATGTGAGGGTCAACAGACACAGGGCATGGGTCATAGAAAACACTAAGTACATGAGGGTAAGTAAGGATGCAGGTGAGACTTTTATATATATTTTTGCTCAAAACCCCCAAACGATGCACACTGCACAAAAAGCCTGTTAGTTCTGTTTAAAGTGTTTAAGCTCCTTTCTCCAACCCTGTTAGAAATGAGGATATTAGGCAATTAGAGTGTAGTTTGTGCGGGCATCCATGAGCACATCCTGTGTTTGCATCATTTGTGCATTCCAAGCGCTTCACTAACGACTACAGTGTGGCGTAAGGGCACCATTAGACTAACTGTATATTAGACGGCACTAATTGTATATCATAATGTGTAAAACTTACATTATCTCATACAAATACTTTATGACGCATTTCCCACACACTAATGGTACGTTCCATTCTTCAAAGTGGCCTTAATGGAACTCCAAGACACACCTGAGCTGCCCTTAAGATGTGGCAGCTCTGTATGAATCCCCCTCATGTTCCTGGACGACCCAAAAACCTGCAGAACCTGTACGGGTCGACCCCCCCATACAGGTGCATGGAACTAAGATATTAGGCAGGGAGATGCTTCTTCTGAAGCAGCAGATTCTCTCATTTAGTTTTATTTTAAGTGAACAAAATCGATTTTTTTTTCCCCCCCATCTCTTTAGTGACCATTCCATTCCAATGATTTGCATCTCTGCTTTTTAGGAAAAAAAAAATCTCAAATTTAATCTTAAAATTTGTCAATCCTGGCTTTTCCTGATAGTGTGTGCATGCATTAATACTAAAGAAAAAACCCATTTATTTTACTGCCACATCAGCCATCTTTATCGGTTGGTGTCACAAACTCCTCTTCCAGCTGAGGCTCCTGAATTGGTTGGTGGTGCTATGGCAAGCGGAGCAAAAAAATAACAAGCAAATAGATAGTGCTGTCAAAGTAGAACCTCCAGGCTTTTATGACCTGCCTACGTAAACCACATAAACCTTCCAGTACGCATTACAGACCACAGCAGAACTGTGCTATTCTCTCAGGTAATCATGCTCCCTGTGCATCAACATAAATATGAAAGCTAACGTGAAGGCAAGTGATTAAATATCACTATAGTTTTCTGGTGTTCAAAGATCAGATAAAAAGCATTGGAATTTAAAAAAAAAATAAAGAGAAAGTAGCTTTAAAATCTTTTAAGAATGCATTCGAGAGCCAAATTGAGTCTATATTATATTAAGCCAAGCTTGAGTGAGCAGTTAAGTTTTCTATGAAATAATGGAAGGATGACGAGGAATGCTGGCTACTCGGGAGGGCAGGGTTGGTCACTGCCGAGGAGGAGCAGCAAGATAACTTGGCAGGTGATATTTCATGTTGCTGCTCCTTTGCCGTCTGCATTTCTGAGACCCTTCGCCTTGGGGAAAATGCCTTTGTTTATTGTTGCACTTTGCTACATCCACAATGACCTCCACACAGCAACTAAGTCAAAAGAAGTTACTTATATCCGTAGAATTGTACACAACCTGGCAATTTATTAGAAAATGATTCCAGATGGAAGCGAATGTGTTTATTATGACAGAGTGCATGCACTCTGTCATAATAAACAAAGTGGTCGGCATGCAAGCAGTGACAGCAGTGCCATCCAACAGAATCCGCTATAAATGCCTGGCTTATATAGATCTTTTTTTATTTTTATTTTTTATTGTGCTACTTGGCAGCACTTTCATTAATGGTCTTATAAAATGGTGTCAAAAATGCAGAAGCAGACTCTAGACTCCAGAGGAACAAAGATCAAATGACCGTTTATCGTCGGCTCACAAAGTAGATGTTTTGCTTTGAAAGTCAATAAAAAGAAATATATCTGCACACTTAGTAAATGGTGCAAACAAGCTTCAAAGATTAAAATATGAAGCTTGACAAATATAATTAAATATAGCTTGACCTGCAATAATGCAAGTGTGAATGCTGTAAGCTGAGTAAATGATGAAACTGATAGCTAAAAATGCTAGCTGAAAAACTGACGCTGATGGTTTGCCAAAATATTAGCTAAATGGTAAAAGAGCCAGAAATTTTGAAACATCTAATTTTGCCAAAACAGCTAGCTAGCATAATGCTAAAATATTAGCTTAACTCCAAATTAGTCTGAAAAACTGGAAGCAAAAATATCTAAATTAGCCAAAAACAGCTAGCATGTTGCTAAGTTAAAAGTTACATTTCAAATTACCTTAAAAATCCAGCAGTTGCTGAATGTTTTAAAGTTTGAATGGTATCCAGGGGAAAATATAATAATACATTTTATTTATACAGCACTTTTAAAATAACTCAAAGACGCTTACAAAACAAATTACATTAAAAACACTAGTAAGAAGAACTTCATTTAAAAAAAAAATAATAATAATAACAATATTAATAAAAGTAATTAAATAATACAATACAATACAATAAAATACAATATATGCAGAAGTTCACAAGTTTCAAAGTACACAGTTTTAGAAGAAGTTAGGCATATTTTGCTCAATATTTTGTAAAGTTTATGAATATAAAAAATACAAACAGTAATGTTCTGAATAAGATGAACGTTTTGATATCAAGATTACATAAATTGCTTGCTTTCACGTGTCGAAAAACGTACGGAAAGGAGCAGGAGAATCATTTTTGTGTGAATGCTGGCAAAAATTAAATGGAGTTATTCAATTCAATTCACTTTTATTTTATTTATATAGCCCAATATCACAAAGAAAATTTGCCTCATTGGGCTTATTGTGGTTGAAGAAGTGAAGGAGGCATTTATTTTGTTTTTACAGACAAAAACTGATTTTAAAACTGTATGGAATTTTAAAAAAATCTATAAATGCTCTACATTTTCTCGTAAATTCTCAAATGTAGGTTTCAACCCATTTCATCCATGAGATCCATAAAAATGAAAACACAAATAATGGGATGATGCACAAATTAAATTTAAACATGATTTAAAGTATCTCACAGCCTCAAAATTAATTCATAGAGTCGAGATCCACTTTGTAATAAATGCGAAATTAATACAAAAATCTTTTTATGTCTAGTCTTGAGTTATTTTTTGTGATAAAATTCAATTTTTTTAATAAATGTCTACATTTTAAAGCTAAAAAATGCTATAATAACTTGATTTTTGGCTTTTATATTTTTTTACTCCCCTCATTTTTTTAAAAAGCAAAAACACAATCTTTCTCCTTTTATGTTTGTCCCATTTCACACAAACAGATCAGGCAGTAAAATACCTCTAGGTTTGAAATCGTTTTTTTTTTTTTTATTGTTTTGTGAGAGAACAATGTGAAGTTTGTTTTTTTTTTTAAAGCAAAAAGGAGTCCAAACGTGCTATTATAAGCGAGTGGAGGAAGATATTTAGTCCCAGGCTGTGTTCCCATCTTGCCTCAAAGCAAAAGGGCAGTTATTGATTACCATGCAGTGTGCGTCATGTTTGGTACTCCTGTGCATCTCAGCATCCTCTGTCTAGGTAACAAACTGTTTTATCATCCTATTCCTTCAGGCAAAAGTAAAAAAAAAAAAAAAAATACATGCATGTGAATTTTCCTCTTTTCAAGTCATTCTGTGTAGTAAACACATTTAGTATTCAAACACTTATTTAAAATGGCTGTTTAAATAATTAATAACCAAAAATACGTAGAAATGCAGTCACAACCACTTCAACAAAAGAATTTTACAAAGAATTTATTTGATTTTAAGTAGAATTAGTCCAGGTGTGCTGCTAATTTCTGAGTCAATTTTAGTATAATTTTTGCCAAAATTCAAGAAATCAACACTGATTTTGTCAACCAGATGATTTTCTGCAAAACTACCGTACCAAAAGTATCATCACTATGTCAGAGTTTACTGGCTGGTATGAGAAAAAAAAAAAAAACAATAGGAAAGTAACTACAAATTGATTTGTTCATCAAGTTTGCACATCAGTTTTTTTTTGTTAGGTTAATTCCTGTCAATTGATATTAAGAATAAAAAGGCTTTGCTGGTTTGACAGGAATGAACAAAGACAGAGTGACTAGTAAGACTTAGAGAAGCCCCTTTAAAAAGCAATAAGCCCAGAGAATTAGTAAAGATTTTCTCTCTTCTGTGTTCCCCGTCCTATTTTCATTCTGACCTAAGAGACATGGTTTCCTCAGTGAAGGTGTTGATGAACTATGTCATCCCAATTAGTCCAGCACCAATAAACTATCAGGTTTCAATTGAATTTGAAACAAATGAGGTCTGAAAGGTGAACTTAAAGAGATGAACCAGAGGGAGGTGTTGATGAGCACTGGACGACAGGAAAGAAGCATTCTCTTAAATGAGCATTTATTAAAAAAGGAATTGGTGTTCACCTTTGAAGGAGAGCTATATATGCAGAAGACATATTGTACCCGTAATAAACGGGACATTTTGTCCCGCCAAACTTGCTTTTTGCCTGACAAATTTATAGCTCCGTTTTAAACAACCTGTATCAGCTGTCAGTTGTGCTGTCATTAAAAATGGCTGCCAACTTCACCAACATTTGCCGTGTTTATAAAGCTGTAGTGACATTTTCTTAATCAGACATTAGCTGTCGCTAATGGTGACACGATCTGAGGTCCTGTTTCGTGATTTGGGGATTGGGCATGCCACACCAACCAGTCAGGGACTCAGTTTTAGGCATGTGATGCTTTTATTGACTCAATCAAAGGATAGAAAATACATCCAATATGGCTGATCAACGAGGAGAACTTCTTTTTGAACTTCCATCCATTTTCTTAAAGCGTTTGCAAAGTTCCCGGAGACTGTCCCGGCTACTGTTAGGCGAAGGCAGGATACCCCCTGGACTGGTCGCCAGCCTCTCACAGAGCCCATGGAGCCGGAGAGATCGCACCTGCTACGCTAGCCAGCCACCTGGTGGACAGCTTAGCAAGCTCCGCTGCACCGGAGCCGGCAGATCTCAGAGCTGTTATTGGTAGTTGCCGTGATTGGTCTAGCTCCATGATGTTTTTCTTGTTTTCATCAAGATCCTCAAAAGGATCCTCCAGTTTTGTTTTATTTTTCCGCTCTTGTGTTAATGCTCAAACTGGACCACAGACAGATGGAAGTAACATTTAAAACAGTCATCAGGAGTGAAATACAATACAGAAACTGTGAATGATCTGGTGAACCCAGACATGGCAACGGGCTTGCCAGCTCCTCTGTGGAGCTCTCCATAACATATGAACCTAATCTACTCGCTGAACATCACTCATATTTTCGATGATGTGGCAATGAATGAAGTTTAGAAAAACTTTTGCAGTTGCCATGTCAAGGTGACAAGCAGTAAATTTGAAGCACGTGAAGGGGCGGCAGACACAGATTTGATGGGAAAATCGCGTTCGTTGAGAATGTAGCACTACAGAGAGCTTGACCTCTCCCCCTTCATGTTTCCAAATATGAAGTACCTGTTGGCTCCAAGAAGCCAAAATCCCTTAGACTTCTATTGAAAAATAAACAGTCAGTACTCAGTCATTCTATTTGTCAGAATAACCATTTATTAAGATCTTCTTGCTAATCCAGATCTTTTTTTTTTATATTTTTTCATTATTGCAAGTTATAAACTGATCAATCAGAAGCACACATTTGGTGCTTGCTGTGGTTTCCAACAAGCTTACTCCTGATTGGCGAGTTGTCATAGAAATGTTGACTCAGACCAACTTGGACCAATCCCTGACAACTTGCTCCAAAGGCGGTGACCATATAGTGGAGAAATAGCAACTGAATTAGATTCAATTCGCTGGAGTTAGACATTTTCTATGGATGATGTCAAACTTGCTTTACACAGTCTGGCAGGTTCTAACCCAACATCCGCTCCGTTTAAGAAAAGATGTTCTGGAAGAAAGTGTGTATGCATATTTGTTTTTTTTTTTAAACTTTTGCTTGTGAAATGATTTTTTTTTCTTTTTTTTTTAAATACAAGGTTGTTAACAGGGTTGCAAATGTAATCCCTTAACTCAGTGTAGCTCTTTTGATGCATTTGTGTGTGAAGTTTGTTCTCTGCTGCGCATGGCAACATTTTTAAACCTCAAAATCTTGTCTTTGTGTTTATTCCCAGGCTTGATTTGGCTGCAAATACAAGTTGAAGCCCAGATGGGAACAGCAGGGATTGGGTTTCATTTATGTATGCGCGTAAAGTGAGCCATTTCCTCTCAGGCCTTGACCAGAGTCTCTAAAGATTATAAACCTTCGGAAACAGACAAAAGAGGAACTCACCGTATTCGCTGAAATTAATTAGATGGTTATTCTGGACGGTTTCCACTGCGCTCCTGTGTGTGTGGTTTTAATTTTTACTGACCTCTCGGCACAGCAGAATAACAAATAGACCATTTAGCATTCTCAGCAACGCTTTATATCTTTTCAACAACTATGGGTGCAGTGGTTTTTTTTAAAAAATATATTTAAGATGAAAGGAAATTACATGCTTTACAAGAGTATTCATTAAATAATATCAATAGATTATTTATTTCAATATCTTATTGTAGGCATGAAGTTTAAGATAATCATACAAATTAACTTCAGTTTGTGGGTTAATGCAAAAATTAGTTTATAACTTAAATCCTAATTTATCTGTCTGCATCAATTTTAACTCAGCAACATTTGAACCCATATTGAACCCCGTATTACTAAGTCTTTAAACCTTAAAGTCAGGGGTGTCAAACTCAATCATACAAGAGCCCAAAATCTAACAGACACCTTAGGTCATGGGCCGAACAGGATCAACATTTATTGAACACTCTAAAACTTTACAACTTTTTAACATAATTATGAACTAGATATATAGCATTACCTACGATAATGCTAGTGTGAAGGCTGTATGCTGAATTTGGTCACTGAAGATGCCAGTGCTGATAGCTGAAGATGCTAAAACTGATAGCTGAAAATGCTGAAGCTAATATCTAGCTAAAATATCAGCTATATGCCAAATCATCTTGAAAACTAAAAACAAATAAATAAAAAACTTTTCTAACCAAAGTAGCTAGCAGATACCTTAAAAAATAGCTAAACTTCAAAATGACCTAACAACTGAAAAAAAGGCCTAAATTAGCCAAAAAGAGTTAGGCCAGAAAATTTTAGCCCAACTCCAAATCAGCCTTAAAAAACCCCCCAAATTAGCCAAAACAGTTAGCAGGTAGCTGAAATATGAGCTAAACTCCAAAATAGCCTAGAAAAATATTTTTAATAGTCTAAAAAGCTAGCATAATACTAATTTTTAAAACTTTAAAATCATTACTTCTCAACATAATTTTGAATAAAAACAGACAAGAATATTATTCCAGAATAATTCAATTTAAACCTTAAATAACTTTCAATATTTACTTTAATATATTTTGTCAAAATTATACAAGTTAGAAATGAGCCCAAGATACAATCAGGTCCTTAATAACAATAAAATAAAATGATGTGGAGTGACGAATATAATTATGGGGCTTGACTTTGACACGTGCTTTACGTATCGTCAAAGTCAAACGTTTTTTTTCTTTTCGATTTTATATTTCAGACTTTTGGCCACCAAAGTGAAAACTGAGAATTTGAACATAAAACATCCACACCTTTATCATTACTTTGCTGAGGTAAACTGTTGAACTTCAGCCAGTCTTTACCTTAAACATGCAACACAAGAGCAAACAGTATTTAGCTCCATGCAAAGCAGGCCATTTTTCACTTTCCATCCAGAGTAAAAAAATCTGTCTATTTTTGAAAAATGCAGCAGCATTTGCAATATGTCTCAGGTGTCAAATCTTTTCAACATTATCTTCACTCATATTTTGACTTTGGCATAAATAAATAATGTAGGGTTTTTATGACAGTTACAGCAAGGAGTCTAGACATGGGTAGAAGAAGAATGGAAAGGGTAAGTGTGTGTGCAGGTGAGAAGTGTTAAAGAGGAACACAGAGGACGCGTGCTGCGTATGAAGCGCTGCGAGTGTCTGCAGCGGATGCGGCTGGACTGAATGTATTATTGATGTATTGTTAGCTCTTGCAGGGAGTCTCAACAAAGTTTGCGGGGGGATTAAGTGACTTATACCAGCAAACCATGGAAAGAGCTCAGACAATTTCCTTTTTGCCTCACTCATTCCATTGCCAATCTTCCAGGTTTAAAGCAAACGTGGAAAACAAGTGTTACGCACAAAAGCAGATGTCCAAATGGGCTTTATCAAAGACTACAAGGTGGACAGTCTGTCATCAGTTTCTAAATAATTGCATTGGTTTTAAAAAACAATATATGCTGCTGATGAATTCCAAATAAAAATGTAAAAACAGAGGCGAGAACAGAGGCTTCAGATCAACATAAAAAAAGGCTTTTTAATATGTTTAGGTTGTGGAATTTTGGTTAAAAACTTCATAATCATAATTAATTAAAACACTATTGGGAAAGTATTTTTAAAATAAAAAAAAGTGACATAGGGGAATTTTAAAGGTTTAACTGGCGACGCCTCAAGTATTAAAGGGTTGAACAAAAAAAGTTATATTTATATAATGATTAAAAAAAAGCTAATACAAGAAAACTTGAAACATCCCTTCACCAAAACAAAGGTTTCAGTATTTTTTGACTGATTTTACATGTATGATTGGGACAAATATACTGTAATGAGTTGAAATTCTTACTCAGTCACAAACCAGCCTGTTCATTTCATCCTCCAAGACACATCAGTTAATGCAGAAGCCTTGCTTAGTTTTGGATTTCGGCCCATTTTACAGCTTGAATCCACAAACTTTTGATCTTGGTAGGAAGTTGTGAGCCCCACAGGAAAATTAGCTTTTTTTTTTCTTCCATTAATTCAGGTAATTTATCCAGCTAACTGTTTTTCCATTCCTCGTGAGAGTTTGGCTTTGTCAAACAAATCAAGATCATTGCTTTAAGTTTACCAGCTGTGCATTACCTCAGTGAAGATGCTGAAACCCAAGGATTGAAATCCTCTTAATGAACCTGAACAAAGTTTGTATGCTCACTAAGCGATGAAAAGCAGTCTTTTTTTAGTCTAATTATTACTTTAAAAATAACATTTTAGAAAGTCTATGGAAATATCTACTAAGAAATACCAGAGGCAATAAAAGGATCAATTAACCTCTGCAATAGCTATCCCATAATTTCTTCAAATAAATTCATTTTCCACTTCACTTGCTTTTTTAATGTCCTATTTTTGTAATGAGTTGTGTGAAATTTCCGTGTCTCCGTGTGACTTAGAGCAAGCCAAATAACAAACACTGCTTTTTCTGACGCCTTTTTAAGTTTCTATGCATGCGTTTGTAAAGCTTTGAACGCGTTCCTCCCGCTGTGCTGAGACATCTCGATGCGGGGGCACCTTCAGAGGTTTGAGGGAAAAAGGCAGATCTCAGCCTCCTGCCAAGCTCAACCAGCGTACACTGAGAAAAAGGCAGAACTTTATAGGATGGGATTCGACTCCGGGAATCCATCCTGAACCTATATTAGAGAGTTCTGATGCCAGACTCTGCTGCCCTTGAAGATCAAATAGAGCAAAGATTCAAGCTGTTAACCAAGATAGCATTGCTGTGCAAGTATTTGACATGTCCAGAGCTGTAAATCACTTTCGTCAACTCAGCATAAGAAAATATTTTCACATTTTCTGTGACCCAGTTTGTCATGTCAGACAGTCGTTCTGAGTAACAGTCTGAAAAACCAAGTTCACATTAAAACCCCACTCTTACTTAAATTGTGTTTAAGTATTTTTTTTACATCTTTTGGGTCATTTTTTTTAATGATGGAAGACATATATAAAGAAAAATAAGCTTAAAATTGTATTTCTTTATTCAAATTGCTGGTAGAAGATGAAAAACTGCGTAAAAAAACAGACTGGCCAGCTCCTTGCTCCACTCCATTCTCATGCATCTACTTCCAGACTAATACGTCCATGTTTGTCTTCATTTTCCTTGTTTGAGGTGGCATCTGGCTCAAAACTGTATGGCTGGATATCTCCAAGATTGTAAAAAAATATTGATTCAGTGAAATATCGCAATTTTATATTCAGTGATACTTGTATCGTAAAGACTATATTACATCAACGATTTAAAAGCAAACATGTAGTTCAGTCTTACTTTTGTCACTACTTAAACATTTCCTTCACTACCAAAATAAAAGTACTATGAATTTGCTGGTGTAAACACAACTTTTTAAAGAGATAAAGTTATAGTACTTGCGTTCTGATCATTAAACAATTTGACCTTTGTGAACAATGTATTACTATTGAGATAAGTCTAAAGTAATAAAAAAAAAAAAAGAGTAAAATACTGTCTTTTACTGTCTTGGATTACCCTAAAAACCCAGTAATTGCCAAACATTTTAAAGTTTTAATGGTGTCTTTACTAAAAGTATAAGTGGAAGTTCACAAGTTTAAAAGTTCACAAAGTTTCAGAAGGATTTGAGCAATCTCTTCTTCATTTTCTATGGGGCATATTTTGTAAAAAGCTTATTCAAACCAAAGATACAAGCAGTAATGTCCTGAACGAGATGAACATTTTTATACCGAATTCGCTGAAAGTGCGATTAAGCTTTATGTGCTGAAAAACGTATGGAAAGAAGCAGGAGAATCACTACAGTGTGAGTGCTGTAAAGCATTCACACTATAAATATGTAAAGATAATCCAATACAATAGAAGTACTGTTCATGTGTTCACAAGAAACACAGAGCCACGAGTGAACAGTGTGTGCAGCACTAACAAAGACTTCCTCTCAGTATGGCGTCTCAGAGGCCCACATCTGACACAGTCCTAATATAATTCTCTGTTTTCACTGTGAATAGCTACTGTTCTCTGAAGGAAATCACATTAAAGTAAAACAAGCTTTAGTCATGTGACTTTCTTCTAACCTGCAGGCACAGTGTGTAGCTGTCTTATGAGTCATTTCCTACAGTCCGCACTGACAGTCAGATTCTGTCACTTTGCTCTTGTTTCCGAGGGTAACGATGGAGACTGGAAGCAGTGCTTCTGCATCTTAATTTTCCAGACATAAATGTGATTAAATAAGAGCTGAATGGGACTAAAATTGCTCGTTTTAAATCTCACAGCAATTAGAAAATAAAAAGAGAAGGTCAGGTACCATAATTAATGGACTCCAAATGTTGAGTCGTTTTCTACAACAGTTTGAACGTTTAGACAGTTTTTTTTATTCTGTTGGATGAGGTTTTATTTTGTCTTAAAAGCACTAAATTTGGCCAAAAGGATGGATTATTTTCTTTAGTTTTCACTGGTTCATTTTTGCCCTTTTTTTTGGCTCTGCTTTACTTCCTGTCAATCCCCCATGTCCTCGGGGCTCTCCATCATTTATTTTCCTTTTTTTGAGAAAATAAAATACAGTCAGTGTCATGTGGCTCCTATCGCTTACATTTTCCTTCACCTCTGTGACATCTCTAAATCTTGTTTCTGTGAAACTATGGAGAACTTGTTATAAAACCTGAGAGTTTGAATTTCATTTGACATTGGGCTAGTATGTTAAAGGATGATGGGAAAGCATTGTAATAGCAGCTAAAAAAAAGTGTATGCATTCGTGTGTAAATCATTTAAATGAGCCATGGGCCCCTAATATAAAAGATAAATAGCTTATTTTTGAAGTCCTCACTGCATGTACTCTGTAAAAGTATAAAACAGGCCAGGTAAAACCTCTGCTCTACTTAAAACTTGTTCAAGTTGAAAACTATACACTAGTTTTGTTACTCTTGATTTTATGGAAAGGGGCAGATTTGAAAAAAGTCTCCACAATAATACTTCCCTAATCTAAAGGAGAGAGGTTTCAAGACTCACCTATCGATGTGTGCGGGAAACTGCCCAATCTGGTAACATTGTCTGTTTGTGTAACCACTCTCGCTGCTGTTCACATCTTGCCCCTCCCCCCTCTGGTTCATCCATAGACTGTAAAAACAATGGACAGAACAAGCAATGAGGTCTCCCATTGGAAATGCATTACCTCCTCTCCTCGCGAAAGTAGGCCGCCGCTTTCACCGTCACTTCCTGAAACGGCTATCGCCATTTTGCAAACCATCATCAGCAATTGGTCCGAGTCTCTGTGAGTCATGGAATCTATAGGAAATGCCTTCAACCAATCTTAGGTGAGCTTATTGTGAGTCTCCGCCTCTTTCCACGCCTCTACCACGAGACAGCGGATGTAAACAGCTTCCACTTTAATAACGGCGGCTCGAGAGAATCGTACAAGTCATTGTTCAAGTCTTTGAGGGAGAACCATTCCAACATTTGATTCTGCTGTTAACCTTTCCTGCTTCCTCGTCCTGACCGTGATCGGGGGGGAGCAGAGGAGCCGCTGTAGCTCCTCGGACGAACGTCCTCGTGGTTAAACTCGCGGGCAGATACTCTCACTGTCTGGTTGGAGGCTGGAATCCACCATTTATTTTCACTTTTGTTTTACAGCACATTGCTTTACTCCAACTTTCCTCGAACGCCCGCTCCTTTTCTTTCCGCTCTCATCCTCTCTCTCTCGCACACATGTGCGCGTGCACGTACAATCGCACTCGCGCCGCCCCGTCCCTTTCTCTCTCCGTAGCTTTCCAGCAACACTGCAAACGTTGTATGGATTACACATTTTCTTTTTCGTCGAGCTAAATGATGTGTCGCCACACATATTCCGGAAACATAAACATTCTCAGTTATAATCATCTATTTCCATATTGAAACCAGTGACTGTTAACGCGCCTTTCTGAACGCGCGTCTGCGTTAACTTTTAACTTCTTTTGTTTGCAAAGCGAGCTTGTTTTTTACACCCGGTTTAACCGCGTTGAGCCTCTAAATCTATTTCTACAGAGGGAAAAATGGCGACAGCATGCGCCTCTTGTTTTAAACTGCTGCATTCCATTGAGGAAAACAATAGAAGGATGATGGAACATTGTTGAATTGTAAAGTAGGTGTTAAAAGGTCTTCACGGACCGCATTGATGAAGTCTGCTCCCATTGGCTACCCGTCATCTGTCACTCAAACCCCCCAGACGTTCGACGTCAGACCCACAAACGCTTATTGAGCCATCTGATTGGTCAATTTATAACTCAAATAACTTGTGATAATGAAAAAAAATCTTTAAAAAAAAATTAGGATTAGAAAAAAGAAGTTAAGCAGAAAGCACCAGAGGAAGAATGATTATTCTGACATTTAAAATGACTGAGAAATAACTGTCTGTTTCTCAATGTAAGTCAATGGGACTTTGGCCTTTTTGCAACCCAGTGATACTTCCTATATGGAACACGGAAGTAGGGGGGCATGCTCAGTCCAGTTCTCCTTTATACAGTCAATGGGTTCATCGTAAAACAATGTTATTAAAGAGCCACTAAATACAAAAGCTGCTTTTTTTTAAATCCTTTTCGATCGTTTTCCCGTTATTACGAGGTATTCAACAACGGAGAGTGAAGCATCCCCTTCTCCCTTTCGGAGACGCTAAAACTTTCCCTGTTTTAAGTTATCAGGAAAAATGTCGAACATCAGCACCGATCGATTGATTAAAAGTGAAAATATTTTTTCTGAAAAACTGCTTTGTTTTGCTGCAGATTGTGTAGAAATAACAAAAGCATATAGTAGCGAACTGAGTTGGGCCGAGTGGCTGTTTGGGTCCACTGATGTCCGGAGTTCAGTGAACGCACCTTACGCTGATTCCTGTACCTTTTCTCAAGAAAACAAACATTTTTTCATGTTGTAACAATTTATTTTGTTTTCTCAATAATAAACAAATTAAATTTTCTTGAAATAAGGAGATATTATCTTGTCATAACGAGTTCTCGTTTTCTCGTCCAGAAAATGAGAAAAAAAAAGTGAGGCAGGCCGTTTCCAGCTTCCGTTACTTAATGGCAGGATTATTGGTTGTGTTGTTTATGTTTTTTTGATTCATTAGTGTTGCTTTTGCTTGTTTTTTTCTTTTTTTTACTCATGACTTTGATATTTTTATTACTGTCTTTATTTATTGTTTTTAATCATATGTTTAGAGTGGTTATACTTTCATTTTTTCTTTTTTAAGTTTTGCACTAGTTTGTTTTATTTTATTATGTCATTATTAATGCATTTTCTTTATATGATGTATGTTCAGTTCAGTGTTATAATTACTTAATATTTTGTTTGCCAAAAGTCTATCCTATGCTTTACTATACACTTAATTAACAAAAGAAGAAGCCTATTATCAAAAATTAAGTAATTCTATAATCAAACATTGGTATGGACATGGATATTGACGATACTAGCCCTGCCATTGCTTGATGTCAGATCGATACCCAAATTCCCAGCATCACCTAGCTCTTATCACCTCAGCACAAAGAATGCTCTTCTGTCTGATTACAGATTTGAATTAAGGAAAAGCAAATTCTGACACTAAGAACATTTTTGTCTAATATTTTTTGAGATTTTTAGATTTCTGTCTTTCTCAGCTGCTTTCCACATGAAGGCATTGGTACTTTTTCCATGCAACCTTCATACTTTTGTAAAACTAAATCCATTTTATTCAGCCTTGACGACTAAAACTGTTGAAAGAGAAAACCCTAGACTAGAGCTCCTCTCTTATATTACTATGAAAGTATAGTCCCTTTACATTAATTATAACACACTATATACAGAACAAATGATGTTAATCCAGATCATTTGCTGTGTCATTGTTGTAACCATAAGGTAAAAGCCTGTTGCTACATTATTTCAAGTGTTATTTTTCTCTATTTTTACATTGAAAATCATTTGCATATATTGTGGTATTAAAACTTAACATCACATTATAAGAAAAAAACAGAAAAATTCACAAAACCACAGTACAATTATAGTAATGCTTATCATTTGTAAATAACATCCAGAATAACAATTACTTCCTTTTTTTCCTTTGTTTTAAACAAGCAATGTACTTTTTTTTTTTCTTGATCCACATGGTTACATTTTATTATTTCTTTTGGGCATTTGCACTTTTTGTGAGAGTGAAGGGTGTAAAAACCTGCCAAATATTCATCTGTATGCAGTTTTCCTTAAAAACCAGGACACATGCAAATGAAACCAACATATCAATGATCAGTTTGTTTCATGTATGTCAGATATCATAAGTCATTGTTTAAATATTTCAGCTCTCATTTTACACCCACTTTTTATGCTTTTCCTTCAAATAGAAACAACAATTTTATCCATTTAAATTCCACAAAAAGTTTATAGAAAGGCTGGGCTTTACTGTTGAAATAAGGGCAAAAGAGGAAAATGTCCAACAACCCTTCAAACTCTTTGAACTTGGCGACCTTTTTCTATTGCCAAACTGTTTATTTTGCATGAGCTTAACCTTGTCATTCAGCAGCATTATTTCCAGCCTGGCTTATTCCATACATTTCTTTTGCATACAGATGGAGGGTGTTCACTGAAGTCAGTCAGGCATAACTAATCACTCTTTCAGACCGGTTGCTGATTTTGACAGGTAGCTCTGGTGGCTTAAGCGTATGATTATGTGCATAAATATGAAGGTGGCCACAGACTGCCCTTGTCCTCACTGGCTGTTTAAAAAAAAACATATTCTAAGCCAAGGTCACAACACTAAAACTCTGTTTTCTTTCTTGTGCTTTCCAAGAAAATGAAATATGTGAGCAATTTTACAAAGTCAGTGACTCAGTGAATAAAAAAAAAAATTGGCTATATGTTTGGCTGGGATAGTGCAAGTGTCACTGGGACATGCTGGCAGCATAAACAGTCGACACACAGCAAGAAGCAAGAAGGCTTGATCTGGAAAGTTTCATTCAAACACGGAAGCGTTTTGTGCATGACAAGCAGCCACCTCCCAGTTTGTGACCTCACAATCCCTTTGAGAGTTTAGAAACCCTGTGCACTGTCCCCAGGGGCGGAGCCACAGGGGGGCAGCTGCCCCTCAGCAAAGAGCTCTGCCCCCCACTTGGCCCCCGAATTTTTGAGTCAATGATGACTAAAACTAGATTTGCTCAATATGCACCAAAACGCCATCTGTATTCCTCCACTTCTGGTCATTAACTTTCAGTAGGAAAGTGAGGAACCCTTTTCCAGCAATAGTTTCTCATAGGACTAGTCAGAGGTGGAGCTCCGTGCTGAATCCATTGTTTACCAGTGTTGGGACTAACGCCGTTTAAGTATAACGGCGTTACTAACGGCGTTATAAATCAAGTAATTTAGTAATCTAACTAATTACTTTCATCCTCGCTGTAACGCCGTTATAGTTACTTAGTGTAAATCCCGGCGCGTTACTTCAAAGTTTGATGATCTTGCTGGAGCTGGGCGCTTCGCACCTGAAAGTTGCTTGTGTAATGCGGAGGGAGATCTCTAATGCGAGATCGTGATTGGTTAAAGTGTCAAGTGGGCGGATACTAGCTCGCGCGCATGAGCCAGTAACCACTGGACACGGAAGCGCCGCGAAGCGGAGCGGAGAGCGGAGTCCGCGCCGCTTCCGCTCCGCTCTTTAGTTCACACCAGACGTGCATTTTTCCACGGCGGTCCACAGGTGCTTCTGCTAGAGATTTTTTTGTTTTTTCCATCATGGTTGATAATTTCATAGCCTAAAGACATTAACCCATGTTCCTGCTACGAAAAACTGCTCTCAAAACCCCGCCCACCCGCTCTGTCGGCACACTGTATTGATCTGTGTGCGCGCATGTGCGTCTCTGTTTTGTGTGTGTCTGTGCGCACGCGCTCGCAGGTGTGTGTGTGTGTGTAGGTAAATTACTAAACTAAAATTATTAACCCATATTTCTGCTAAAAGCAGCTGCTCTCTGCATCTCTTTTTCTCTCCCAAAAACCAGCAGCCTCGCTCCGGAGTCAGCTCACTACGTTGATCTGTGCGCGCTCGTGTCTGTCTGTGTTGTGTGTGTTTTATAAATATGACCCCCTGTTTCTGCTAAGATGAGCTGCTCTCTGCCCCTGTTGTAGTTTTTTTAACTCCCGAAACTCCTCACCCAGCACCGGAGTCTATCCACGTTGATCTGTGTGTGCATGTCTGTCCAAAAACTTGTCTTTTCACCAAAGAGGAACAGGCTCTCAGACCAAAGATTTGAGAAGTTGCTACTTTTGCGCTACAATCAGTGGTTCAAAAATTAAAGCATTGAAACCATTCAACTGGCTGCTTATGCTGGTGGCATTGTTAAAGTTCAGGTTAAGGTGCAATAAAAGAATGTTTAAATGATCAGACATAAAGTATTGTTACTGTGCTCCTAAATATTCTTGTTAGGATACTTGTGTTATGTTGATACTTGGAACCTTTACTTTTATTTTTATACAAAGTTTGGTTTTATCTAAGTTTATTATTGTTGATATTTATATTTTGCGTGTTTTGTTGTTAAAATTTTATAAAGACAATGTTAAAGCTGTGGTGTGATATAAATAAAGACAGCAGAGATTTTGTTACTTGACAGTTATTTATAATTATTTATTGTTTTGCACTTTCAGTTTTTTAAGCCATTTTGTTTAATTATAGTTGTAGGTAAGATACTTGAAGTATGTTAATAGTTGAAACGTTTACCTTTTTTGTGTGAAGTTACATTTTTTATATACCACTTGTTGCAGTGTTTTGTGGAATAATTCTGACAAATAAATATTGAAAATTCTTTCCCTAAACCCTCTCTCATGTGTATCCTAAACTTAGACAATATGACTCCATTGGAAAACTATACCAGTATACTATCGTCGGTTATCATCTATTATTGAATGTAAATTATTTTTTTTATTTGTAACGCAGGAAAAAATACAAAATATTACCATATTTAAAGAGAAATTTAAAACGAGTTACTTTGCCAAGTAACTAATTACTTTGAAGATGCAGTAATTGAGTTACTAACTCAATTAATTTTTGGGAGAAGTAACTAGTAACTATAACTAATTACTTTTTTGAAGTGAGATGCCCAACACTGTTGTTTACAAAGGCCAAGTCGCGCTGAAGCGGCATTTTTGGCTGAAAATCCAGAAAAAAAATGTTCCAATCTAAGGTAAGTTTTGCAAAGATAAAATATGTTAAATTATAATACCAAAGTGCTACAGCAATATTTTTTAAAGATATTTGATGATGTGGGTTTGTCACGACTGCAGGCTACAAAGAAAAACACTCCACCGCATCTAAACGTTCTTCAATCAAGACTCGTGCTATTTTCTTTAGAACCTGTTCTAGATTCTTAATAGTCATTTTAGTATCATTGTGGTGGGATTTCTGACTATTATTGTTCTATACATGAACAGAGCTTCATTCTGTAGAAAGCAGTGCGTGGACCGCGGCAGGAGTGAGGATGAAGAATCTCCACCCGGAGACGCGGCTGATCACAGACTCCTCCTTGTTTGTGATCTTTATGAATGTAAACACAAATGATGTTGGAAATAAATTTTCTTTAGGTTGATTCTGTTAAAATGCATTCTCATTACAAAGAGTGATGACGTCATCGTTGTGCTGCGCGGCATTCTGCTGCTGGTGTGCGTTTGTCAGCTGAGAAGTGAACGTTTTCCATTGGACGTTCAGTGTGCTTGATGAACCAAGTAAGTTCATGTTCCTGTGAGTTTTTCTTTGAGCTGTTTTGTTCTGCGCAGCTAAACGAAGCTTTTTTTTTCATGTAATTTAAGTTACAAATTGAGATTATTTGTGTTTATTTACAAGTGTGGTGCCACGGTAGGCTCCCCTGCCAGAATTTGTATCTGCGGTCTCAAACAACATTGATTTTTTAAGATTTTGTTCCAAAAAGGTAAAAAAAGAAGATGGAAGATCACAATAGACTTCTTTTTGTTTTTTTTTAGATTATTGTCATTTTTGCATTTCCCCCTATATATTCTATATAAAACAACAGTTTTTTGTGTTAAAAAGGAAAAAAAAAACAATCTTTGTTTGACTAAGTTAGGATGAAAACATGATTTATGAAAGTGACTTAATAATGGATGCATTTAATAACACAATTATTACATATTTGCTCTTTCCTCTGCAAATTACTGGGAGCACAGGTTCTGGCTGGATCAGCAGCGGTCTGACACAATCCCTGTCTCCTCTCGTTTTAAGTGGAATATGTGGTTAATACCAATAATCAACTTGACAGACATCATGAGTTTTTGCACAAAATAAAACAAGACCGCTCAAGTGTTTTGTTTATCAAACACACATTTTTATGTTTTCCTAGCATCCAAACAACATTGTGCGACCACGTTTGTCAGGTTTCTTCTCTCCCACAATGCATGCTGAGCATCGCAACATGAAATATTGATTATGATTTAACTCTTTGCGGTTCACTGCCAATTCGGTTTATGCTGATCAGCAGTGATCAGCATGAGAGGCCAAAGATTTTCTTCATATCTTTGGCTAATCTGAAAACATTTGTTTGTTTGTTTGTTTTTTCCGAGCAGACCTGCTGACACAAAGTTGACCCCTTGTGGTCAAAAAGGACAGATATTCAATGATAAATGCCTGAATGCAAGAAGGACATGCTGAAGACAACAAGATGGCGCCTGACATAATCGAAGTGCAAATAACACATCTATAGGCGGTAGCAGCTTTTTTTTTTTTCTTTTTAATAACTTTACATGCATTCAAGTTTGATTTATGTTTGTACCAAAATGAAACGGTCAAACTTTGTAATGCAAGATTTTAAGAAATGTTTAAACTAAAAGTGGGAAAATAACTTTAAGCTGTTCAAAATTGACTTGCAAAAAGTTTTCAGAATTGTAACACCAATTATAAAACCTTAAAAATGAACTTAAACAGTCATTTTAATGGTCCTTTGTATAAATAAAGTTTCATCCAGTAGGATAAGCTTTATATAGGGGCAACAAAATAATGTTTCATTGCTTTTAATTGACATTAACATAAAATGCTCAGAAATTTAAAAAATAAAAAATGTTTGTTAAAGCTTAAAATAGGAAAAAGTGTAACTGTTGAAATAAAGTTTTCTTATTTTTTTTTTACTTTTGTGATGAACAGATTTTAATGTCATAATGGGGGGTTATGAATCTTCTTATATAAACTCCTTTTGTATTAAAGGCTAAACTTTACTTATATTTTTTATGTTTGCATGCACTGCTTGCTGGACTGGACAGAAAAAAAGAAGAGAGTAGGGAGATGGAGGATAAGGGTACAACAGAAAGGAGAGGGAGAGAAAGGAAGAAAGCTGGAGGCTGATTAAGTAGTAGGAGGTGGTAGAATCAATAATAAAATCAAGTTGTTTTTTTTTTTTTTTAGTAACATGGAGGGACATTTAGTTCCAGTTGAGGATTTCCGATTTTGGCCGATGTTCTCTTTCTAAATGCTGACATGTATCACCTTGTTATGCCAGCTCTAAGTTTTAATCATCCTGACAAAAATGTTTAAATATCTGACACTAAAATAATTTGTTTTCTTTCTAGAAATCCTCAATCTTTTTTTAAAATGATTGTTGCGCTTCAGAAAAATATTCAGTAAAGTTAAAGTGTCAAACCCACACACATACAGAGTGGAATTATTAAAGTCAATATCTTTAGAAAACAACAGACATGCCACCCAGAGAATTCCTTCAAGGGTAGATATTAGTTTGAAATTCTGTTGTTTTGCTGGACTTTTCCTAGAATAGCTCCGGCCAGACAATTCCATCTGGTTCATTTTTATGCACTGAAAGTTGCAGCCAAGCCGCATCTGAATGCATGGAGTGGTCTCTGTAGCCCTGCCTGTAATTGAGGCCCAGACAATGCTGTGCATCTCATAAAGACTGGAGGGAGCAAACTCACAGCTCTCATTAACTGAAATGTATGGGATATACGACGTTTGTACTTTTTTCATACACTTACAACCTTCTGGTCTGCCAACATTTGATAGACAATACATGAAAGCCTGAACTGTCAGTCACACTGCAAATCACAATTTACAAGATAGAAATAAATCTACAAACATTTTTAACTAAATATATTTCTATAGAGCACATAATAAGAATGTATGCACTAATACATTTAAATTAAAACAGCCTCACATTTTGTAGCCATTCATTTTTTGGCTTCATTTACAGCATCAACAACATTTCAGATGTAACTGTCAGGCAGATTTGTATATATATACATATACATATATGTATATTACAGATATATATATTTTTCTTACTTAATAGGGCTAAGAAAAATAAAACTGTTAAAAATAAATACATAAATAAACAGCTTCAAATGCACGGCAACAAGCAGCCTAAATTCTGATCAGATCTGAAAACTTTAAAGACAAAACAAAGTTGTTAAGTAAAAAGTAGTAGTTAAGTAGAAATCCATACTTGAAATAAATTATTGCTTAGTTAAATTTTCTTTATCTTTTTTCTTATAAAATATTGAGAAAATATTTTTTCTTTGGCAGAAAATAAATTGAAGTTCAACTTTTTTTAATTTGATAAAGAATGAACATTTTTTTTTTGCTAACGTATTTTAAAGTAAAATTGTGCCCTCAGCAATTACGTTGCTGAATTTAGATAATAGTGTTTTTCTTTAAGGTTATTGATGAGGTGACGTACAACTGTATGCTGATGTTGCGGAGCTACGGAGTACTCATTTTGGACTGTGATGGGCTGACACATTGATATGATTGTGTGGTGTGTGTGTGTAACTGCACTGGAAGTTCTACTAATGAATTGCCCTCTGGGACCAATAAAGTTTTTCTGATTCTGATTCTGATTCTGATTCTGAGTAAAATTGTTTAAAGAAATGATCATCTTTAGTAGTTCAGTACGGTGACCCTAGCAACAAACAAAAAAATGACACTTTAGAGATTAGTAAAACCCAAAAAACAGATACAAAAAAGTGAAACCTAGCAAAAATATTGCATATTTAGGAAAACTAAAGCACTTTAAAGACATTAAATTAAAAAAAAAGAAACATAATAAGAAACATTAATAGGTAGGATGACAAAACCTTATATCACTCCACGCAATGACTTTTGGTTCCATTAGACCTACCAAGTTTTTCTTCTTTTTTTCGCATTTTGTTTTGATTTTGGAAATGACTTTTATGTTCTGAAATGCCTTTTTCTTTTTTATGGAAACCAGAAAAAGTAGATACTATGCGATATCGCTGATGATGATGTTTGCACATCATTTACACTGAAAGTTATTTGGTGTTAAGAGATTTTTGGATAATCATACAACTTTTATTAAAATGTGGATGTTGAAGACACATTGGAAAAGCTCAAAAATGAAATATTATCATCCAGTCAGAGATGTCTTTTAGAATCTACATTTTTCCAATTTAGTATTGTGTTTCATTTTTAGCATTTTACTGGGAACTGTAGAAATTACTTTTGTTTCCTTATTGTTTCACTATTTATTTTCTTTGAATTCTTTGAAATTGTTTTGTGGTTTCTGGATTTTTTTTCATTTCTAAAATGTTTTTTTTTTTTTTTTTTTAGTTATTTGTTTTTATTTGTCGTAATCTTTAATACGTTTTTGCCTTGAATGATTTGTTGGTGTGATTGGCATGTCAGGGCCACCGTAGTTCAGTCGCATTTAGAACCCTTGTAATGCAACTGCAGTAAATAGAAAACAGTGTGAAAACAGAAAAATCATAAAGAAGCAAAAGAAAAGTTATTTTGCGACACTCCAATGATGGTAGCTGTTTAGAAATTTTTTTTCCTTTATTTCTTTTTTTTAAGAGCGCTCCTTTTTACTGCCTCTCTAAATTACTCGCTGAATCTTATTGCTATGATTGCTTTTTCCAAACTAGGTGAACACAAATGTGTTGCAAAAAAAAAAAAAAAAAAAGACTCTAATTTACCAAAGATGCACCTGCAAATTTGTGAGAAACAGTACGATGCATAATTGTCATTGCCTCCGAAATTAGAAAAGAAATAAGAGAGATGTTTATGTCTCTATAGCTGTTGTTTTGTTTATCTTGGGAAATAAACTACAAGTGTATCAAAAGCGTCTAATATAGTAAACCTTGTCTGACCGAGTGATTGCTTTGTGGAACCACAAGTTCCATAATCACTGGCACTTAGGTTATACACATAAAATAATCATTTCAGCCAAATACGGATAATAAAAGTAAGTGAGGTGGGATTTTTGTTGGAGTGCCATCTACAAAAATGAAAATTATTGTTTTCCATCTGAAAAATAGGAAAGAAGAAAGAAAGAAATTAGGGTTATTTATTCAGAACTGAAGTAAGCAGTGGTTTTCTTCATGCTGTCAGCACATTATTACAGCTGAGAAGCAGCATCATTCAAAATGATCATTTTCTACAGTTTCAAGCCCGGCTGCCTCATGCAATTACTATAAAACTGCAAATTATAAAGCCCCGGAATATATGAACTTTTTTTTTAGCATGTGTCATCTGCCCACGGCTCAGTAATAACTCCTCATAACAAGTCTCTTGTCAACAAAAGTTATTTCAAATGTGGGACCAAAGACTCTGCTGTCACTAGCATGATTCACATTAATTATTACTGCCTGATCTGACCAGCTATAAAGGAAGATCAAGCGCTCGTTCATATTCACCCCATGTTCTTTTAGATAGGAGTGATATTTCTTGACAAACAGAATGAGTTCCAACTTTGTATTAATCTGCAGTGGTTAATTCCAAAATTTAAGCTGTTAAACATTTCTGCATAAAGAATAACACCCTCACTTCAACTCAACCTGGATTCTCCTTCAGTCTTGATCTGGAGGGTCAGTATGGCAATAATTAATAGAAGGGAATGCTGAGTTTCTTAAAGTTTCTCCTGACAGGACTTCTAATGTTCTGTACAGACCGGGCATGTGACGCATTTGCAAGAATGTTCTGAACTCAGGTTCTTGAATTCACTTTTGGTGTATGGTGTTCACACCAGACTGTTGCTAACTGATAATATAAGCAAAACATAAAGGATCTCCTAGGATGAAAAGGTGATGTACCAGGACTGTTGAAGAAGAATTTGCTTATATATATATATATATATATATATATATATATAGTTAGGGGGTATGATTAAAAAAGTTCGAATTTCTTCTTACTCCATTTCAAACTACATACTGATGTCACTTATTAAAATTAATAATTTACATAAAAACTTTGCTTTGTTATTTAAAAAAAAAATCATTTTCTATGTATTGTTCAAAATAAAGGACTAAATAAAGCTGAAAAGAATCTGAGTGAACTAACGCTGCCAAACATAGATCCATAAACGTAACCGTAGATTGTGCTGTGTATTGTGAGTCACATTTAGTACTGTACATACATTTATTGTATTGGTAGTGCATGCTCATGTGTGTAAAAAGACCTGACGGTAAATCTATAAAAGCAAAGTAAGAAACTTTGTAGAAATTAAATTAGCTTTGAGTTAGGCTCTAAAATTAAAACAAATATGCACAATGCCCAATCTCTCCACCATTACCTGAGTATGTACCATTAAATTAAGAAATGCCTGCTCAGCCTCACATCATGCACCGTTAATCTAAAGGCTAATAGACATTCCTGTTAGCCACTAATGCACCACTGCAGTAAGGTTCTTCTATGTGAAAAGACCTTTGAAAACATTTATAGCACTAAAATAAAATACATTTCCAGCCTCTGAATCCAGGTTGGAAGCTCTAATGCTAATTAGAACATTATTCAGGTCCAAAGTCCAAACCAGAGAGGTACTTCTGTGCATGCTTCGGCTTCAAAGCGGTCAATAATTAGCTTCATTTAAGTTTGAGGTTGTATATTTTAAGAGAAATCCATTAAGGGAAAAGACATAGTCATCCTTTAGCCCGTGGGAGGTGGATTACAGAGAGTCTGTGGTGTTTGACCAGTCTCTGAGGGACTTGGACTTCTTCTTTTTTCATGCAATACCATGTTAGACGACAAGTAGTTTGGTGGGCTTGAACGAACCTTTACGATTATTAATAATTTTTGGAGATTGAAGAGATTGTTTGATGTTCGTACTTTATAATTCTGTTCAAGGCTAAATACTTGAGTTACATATTGATAGAGAATAAAAACAGCTGCCACTACATGAGATTTTTGCTTCCTCTATCTTTCCTTATGAAATTGGAATTAATTCAGAAAAAAAACTATAAATTATTTGGCTCAATAAATGGAAAGAGCATTTTTTTAATCAAGTTTTCTTCATGGTTCATCTTTTATTTTTCTATAGCTGGCTTGTTCTCCCCACAGATATGAGACGCAAGTCAATACTTTAAAATTAATCTCTGTAAGATTGATATTTTTCTGCAGATGTATGTGTTCAAAATCAATTGAATCAACTTTCCCATGAGTTTAAAATCTTTTTATATATGATGAAAAGTGCTGTGGATGAGATAAAGGGGTATTTTGGGCCAATGCTGAGATTTTTTAGTTTTGATTCTTAGACTTAGCGCTTTTTCAAACACCTTCGTGTAGTTGGTTATTTAATAGCTGGTGCAATGGTGAAACAAAACAAAAGCAAGTTATTTCAGTTTATTTTTAAAGCACCAGTATATGTATAGAGTTGGAATGATTATTTATTTTTTTTTTTACATAAATAAATAAATCCCCACCCTTTATTTTAAATCAAGAATTGTAAAAAAAATAAATAAGAAACAAAAACACATGTAAAATCATTTTTTAAGTGTTAATGTAGAACTACTAAGAGCTGATTGTGTGTCCATTTAATTAAATCATACAAATTTCATGTCTTAAATAAGTTGAATTTTTATTTTCTGTTTTTGTTCTATTTAATTAAGAAATTAACTTTACAGACGGGCATCTCCAGTTAGAAATATTCACTGTAAATCAGTTATCTTCTTTGATAACTACTCTTGTTTTCACAAGTCAGGATTTTTTTTTCCACTGTAAGTGATGGAAGTTGAAGTGAAACCTTTATTTAAAACAAAATATAGTGTTGATAATAATAACTTTTAGAAATAATAACAGAGAAAAGTAAGTTTATGAGTTGCTTTCACTAGAAATATTTACTTACTTTACTTACCAACTGGTATTAACTTTTTTACTATGAATCTGGGGGAAAATACAAAATGCAGTAAAAATAAACATAAAAAAAGTAGGAAAAAATAAGAGGTATACAAGTTGTAAGAATGTACCATTAAGTAAAAGGAGGGTGAAATGGTTACCACATGAAAAGCAGAGGAACAGCAACTGTGCAGTTAGCTAATGAGTCTACCAAGAGGGCACATTAGTTATTTTTTTTCCCCCCTGAGCTTGTTTCGTTAAGAGAAGGGCAGAGCAATTAGCTTTGAGGAGATGACATCCGTAAGTGCCTGTGTGGTTGGATGTGAGTCAACACAATAGCCCTGTCTAAAATGTTAAACAATTTGTAAGGTCTGGCGAGAAGGGGGAAGAGAAAGAGCGTCATGCCTGTGACCAGTAGTGACATCTCTGCAGCAGCGTGGCCAGCTGGGACCACCATTAGGTTGGAAGTGGGAGAAAGACACAACAGCTGGCATGAAATTCGTCTTCACCTCAAAGAGAGAAAGGTCATGCCGACTGATGGCCGAGAGGAATTTGTCTGCATATAAAGCAGGATCTAATATTTGTCTTCTATTGTAAAAGTTCGCTATTTTGCCTTCAGAAAAAACCTTTCAAAAGGAGTTGTTATGGGAAAAAAACCCCCTTTGTGCCTAAGGGCACTTGGTGTCTGAAGAGTCTGCCAACTCGAAGCATCAAACTAAACAAAAACCTTGTCACTGCTCGTTGGCTCAATATCACTTCCTGATTCAATACAATTTTGGCATCTCTGCCCCAGTGTAGAAGTAATCAGCTCTAAGTATGTTCTACTAAAAAAAAAAAAGACACACAAAAAATATATAATTTCTATTCAGCCACTGGGTTTACATCATAAAAGACAAATCATCACCCATGTTGCATATAGTCCATCACATAATTGAATAAATAAAAAAGGCAAACACTCAATGCAATGACTGAATGTTTTCTGTAAGTCTTCTCAAGGTTTCCATAAACTGATGTTTTGGTCCATTCCTCCATGCAGATCTCCTCTAGAGCAGTGATATTTTGGGGCTGTCGCTGGGCAACGTAGTCTTTCAACTCCCTCCAAAGGTTTTCTATGGGCTTCAGATCTGTAGACTTGCTAGGTCACTCCAGGACCTTGAAATGCTTCGAATGAAGCCACTCCTTCATTTTCCTGGCTGTGTGTTTGGGATTGCTGTCACACATAAAGATCCATCCATGTTTAATCTTACTCAAAATCTGACAATACACGCCTCCATTCATTCTTTTCTTTATATGGATCAGTCGTCCTGTCCTTTTGCTGAAAAACAGCCCTAGAGCATGATGTTTCCACCTCCATGCTTTACAGTAGGTAGGATGTTCTTTGGATGCAGCTCAGCATTCTTCTCCAAAATCAACAAGAAGAGTTCTTACGAGTCTTAAGAGTTCGATTTTGGTTTCATCTGACAATAGGACATTCTCCCAATCCTCTTCTGGATTATCCAAATGCTATCTAGCAAACCTTAGACTGGTCTACACAGGAACTGGCTACAGCAGGTGAACACGTCTGGATCTTCAGGGTTTGAGTCCCTGGTGGTGTAGTGTGTTACTGTTGGTAGTCTTTGTTACTTTGGTCCCAGCTCTCTGCAGGTTATTCACTAGGTATTCCTCAGTGATGGTTCTGGAATTGTTGCTCAACATTCTTGTTATCATTTGGACGCCACAGGGTGAGATTTTGCAGGGAGTCTCAGATGGAGGGAATTCATTGGTCTTGTGTGTCTTCCATTTCCTAATAATTGCTTCTAAAGTGGATTTCCTCACACCAAGCTGCTTATCTATTGCAGATTCTCTCTTCCAAGCCTGGTGCAGGTCAACAGTTTTGTTTCTGTTGTCCTTAGACCGCTCTTTGGTCTTGTTCAAAGTGGAGTTTGGAATGTGACTGTTTGAGGTTGTGCACAGGTGTCTTTTATATAGATAACGAGTTCAAACAGGTGCCATTAATACAGGTAACGAGTGGAGGACAGAAGATCCTCTTACAGAAGAAGTTACAGATCTGTGAGAGCCAGAAATCCTGCTTGTTTGTAGGTCACCAAAAAAAAAAAATTTCACCATAATTTACAAATAAATTCTTCTTTTTTTCTCATTTTGTCTCTCATAGTTGAGGTATACCTATGAGGAAAATTACAGGCCTCTCATCTTTTTAAGTGGGAGAACGTACACAATTGGTAGCTGACTAAACACTCTTTTGCCCACTGTACTTTGAATGATTGGAGTTGGACTTTGAAGACAAAAACACCATTTAAGGTATGGTCAATGCTTCCTCCTTAGGTTCCTACATTCAGTAACTTAATTGCTCATTAGGGTTGGGCACCGATGGGATCTGATGCGGTTCCGGTTCTACCGCGGTTCTTTGGTTTCGGTTTCGGTTCCCTTTCGGTGCTTATTGCGGTACTTCAGTAATAAAAAATAATGCCTTTATCTTCCTAAATCCAAAGCAGAACGGCTTCAAACAAGCGCAGACTCCCTCCTGCCGTGCAGCTGTGTGCACGTAATATAAAGCATAATATAAAACTCCGTCTTAAATAAACTTAAACGTCCTTGAAATTTTAGCCTGACATTTTATTAAATTAAATCAGGAATGTGGCATTTATTTGCAGTTGTTTTTGGGCAAAAGCAATATTTTATTTCAATAAAACAAGGCGGAAGATAAATGTCAATCACACGGCTGCAAAGCGCAGCAGATGATGACGACCCGCTGTGGTGGTGGGCGGAGCCGAGCCGAGCTTTCTGGATCATCAGATTCTTTGGAGCATGCGAAGCCGAATAATTACACTTAGCTATTGTAGAGGAACTGAACTTTTATTACTTTAACTTGCAGACAAAACTCGAGAACAACTCTCCGCACGCTAACGTGCGCGCGCGCCCCTCCCCTTTCCTTTCTCTCTCCTTTTTCTCTGTCTCCGCAGCACGCGCTGCTCTCTCGCTCCTCTCAGAGCGCGCTGCTCCTCACATGCACACGCCCCCCCCCAGCTTCGTAACAAGCTGAGATGCAGAAGTTGGAGCACACACTCATCTCACAACAACAAGAAAGTAAATAGATAGGCTGAATCGTAAAAAATCAGAAGGGAGTACTACAAGTGATTGACATGTCCACAGACAAATGAAACTTCAATGAAATTTGGAACCGAAATCCGGCACCGTTTGCAGCCGCATCTTTCGGTTTCGGTAGAACCGCGCAAATCATAACGGTTCCTACTTGGAACCGAACTTCGGTGCCCAACCCTATTGCTCATGGGACAAAAGACCTTCTAATTTGGTCTGTTCTATATCCCAGGGAAAGGAAACACTCACTCCAGTTCCTCGCTGGAAATAATGGCCCACATTTTTGTCTCATAAACCTCTCGAACCCAGGACCAACAGTCTCTACCTTTTACAATGATACAAGTATTCTGCACAGTAAAAAAAATAGTTTAACTGAAACTTGAACTTCTGCAAAAGAGAGTTCCAGAGCTTTGAAAGAAAATTAGCTTAAAAAAAAATTTTTTTGTTGAAGAATTGTGACTGGTAAGCTTACTTACTGGGTCTGTTGATAGGATTGAAAATTTTAATATAGGATCAAAGTCTTTCAACTGGCAAAACCAACACAGACTTGCGGGAAAACAGAGCATGATGTGGTTGTGGCCATGGTTAATCTTAGACATATTTAGAGAAGGAAGACAATCTGTAAAGTCATCCATCAAATTCTGAACTGCAAAAAAGAAGCCGGCGTTGGCTTAGCCCCATTGATTGGAGCTTACCCCACTCTGGTTGTGAAAAGGAGCAATCAAGCAAGACGGAATTATATGGGATTTTTTAAGAATTTGCCCATGGGACCACTGACCTTTCAATTAAAAATAAAAATCATTAAACTAAATATCCATCTATACATTTTTAAACGTTGTTGTCGACAAACGTGACCTCGGGCTTGTCTTTGTCACAACTAATAAAGTTTTGTTGCTGCACAACAAATAAAGACACAAACCGATAGAGGGCGCCAAAGAGACCATAAAAAATATATTAAAAACCACTGTTGCAAGTGGATTTACATTCCTTCTGTTCCGATAGATAATGTTGTTCTGATCTAAACCAGCTTCCAGTGGTAATATGAGTTGAATTTACAGCATTTCATACTTGAGATTTATAGCTTTAGATTTGGAAACAGATTTTCTTGGCTTGGTTTTGATGTACAAAACAACTAAATAAATACAGGTTTGAGGTGCATGAAAAGGGCAAAAAACAAAACAAAAGAAAAAAAACAGACCGTAGTTTCATTTAAGAAGATTTCCTTGATCACGTGAGGCCTTCATCGCAGTTTTTAAAAGTGAATTTAAGAAAAGTTTAAAATTTTGCTTTTTATGTAGATACTTGTATTTTAATCCTCGTTTTACCATGTATTTATTTGTTTTCATTTGTTGCTATTCAAGTTGTCCTTTTCATGCATTAAATTATTGTAATTTCAAATTTTATATTTTAGTTGTTTTTATACTTTTGCTACATTGACTAAACTTTTTTTTAATATACATTTTATTTATTTTTATATTTTAACTAATCTATCAATTTGTTTTACATTTTAGCTGTTCACAAGTGTATTCTCACCCTTGGCTGGGGTGTTTGTGTTCCGATTCACAGAGTCGTGGCCCCGCCCCCTCCAGCCTCCATTGGTTGGTTGGGCCCGGGTGGTTGGGAGACTGTGCAGGGACGGAGTGCAGGGGATGGGAGTGGGTTGGGCTCATGTTGATTGGATCCTGACACCCCAGCCAACAGCGCCTTCATAATAGTATGAGAGATTTTGTACATGTGGGGAGCATTTATGTTTTTGACAATTATGCTGTTTCTTTTACATAAAAGGTGCTTTATAAACTGAAACATGTTTGAGTTTGTGGTCAATGTCAGTAATTCCTTAAGAAAGGATGTTTGTTATGATGTACATTACATGTTATTGGTGTGTTGCAATTAATATTTGATGACAACATCACAAAGATGGTGATATATTAACTCACACAACAACACACACAATGAAGAAAACAATCACCTGAAAAATCAGCGAGATAAAAACCAAAGAATAATAGAAATATACGTACCAAAGGCTCCGTTTTCCTAATATTGATGATTCTTAAGCAAAGACGTTCAGCTCTAATACCAAACAGAAAAGGTTCAAAGAAAAAGCAGAATGTTGGAAAATTAACAAGATATTGCATAGAGAGAGAATAGAACCAGATGAAGGCAGAACTTTGCAAAATGACAGAAGCATGTCTTAAGGTTGAGTCAAATAGTTTCATCAGTCTTAGATGGCATTTCAAGAAGAAAAGACTATTAGTCTAGATAACATGCCTGAACTTCCAAGATGTCACCTGGATAAATGAGAATCTTCTCTGTCATTACAGAGGCAGCAACAGTATTGATTTTAGAGGTAATGGCAGGTATAGCAGACCGTTCCAAATGAGAAGCTGGACCTGATCACCCTCCGAACTAGGTGTAGAAATGGAAAAGCTTCCAATTGAAAAAAATATTCAAAATACTTCAAGGACCTGGTCAGGTGAGACGTCAACACACAGTAAAGGCAAATATTTAAATGCGTTATATGTAAATTTTTTGAGCCGTTTTTTTTCTATTCTGTTGTGTTAATTGAGTGAATTCACAACACATCCGTCCGTCCGTCTGCATTGTCAACAGTTTTGTTTCTCCATAGTTTTTGTGAGGTTCTGGTTAATTTGTTTTAATGTTAAAAGGCTAACCAAACCCTAAATCAACTTTTTTTTGCTTGTTAACCTCTATGAATGGAACTTTAAAAGTACTGTTCGTTGGTCATTGCCAAATTTTTGATAAATTAAAATAAATGTGTTTAATTCTTGAAAATATAGTCAAAAACTGTCTGTACAGGTTGAATGAAGGTATTAGAGTTGAAATTTATTGATCAAACCATGGAAGTTTCAGAAGTCTCACGACATGATCTGCAGCTCCAGAGATGATGACATTCCTGCCCCCCAGCCCCGCCTCTCTGACTGGATTTTCACATTTTGACTGTGGGTGGAGTCAGCCTCCACATTCCCTGTTTGGTTACCCTTCAGTTTTCTGTCAACAACCGTTGTCTCCTGCATTTCGGGTCCTAAATTTATCTAGGATAACATGAAACAAAACACTAAAAAGGTTCACTTTCATATCATATCTAGCTACTTTGATTGTCACGTCAATTCTATTGTGGTACAAACTATGTTTTGTGTGAATATATACACTCATGGTTTTTTTTTTTGCTTTTTTTTCCTGATTTTAGAGTGTATAATTATCCATATTAGTAAGGAATAAAACACTAAATTAAAAAATAATACATTTAAGGAAAAAAAGTTTTTATTTTTCTTTTTGTCAACATTCTAGCAAAAAACAACACAATTTCTATAACTATTGGAGCCATACCAAACAACCATCTGCATTTATTCAAACTAAAATAGTGTAAAAAAAAAAAGGGCTGAACTGTGGAATGTATAAAAGTATATTATTCAAGAAAAATAATTTTGAGAATGCATTATTTGTATAAAATACTAAGTTCATGCATTCTGTTAAAAGGGCACAGCCTGTGCCCCATGCTGACATGAAAAGGAGGATCAAAGGGAAAACACCTCTAACCTATCATGCAAAAATATTATTTATTTGTGCTCCTTCATCTAATAAGGCCTGGTGCTTCAAACAAGAAATGACGAAGCCTCCTTTGAAATGTCAGCCTTCTAAGATATTAATTGGAGCTCAGGGTCTTCCAATCAAGGGAACAAAGTGGTGTGCCCACAGACGTGATTGGTAATGAGCTGCACTTTCTGTGAGGAGAAAGTTTGTCTGATTGAAATCACACAGCTGTGACTGACCAGGATGTAAACATAGCAATTTGTCCTTAAGAAGAGAGAAATCCTCCTTTTCTGTGTTATTCAGGAAAAGTTAGGGTTAAATCTGTGCGAGTGACCGATTGCAAACAAACATCCTTAAAGTTAATAGATGTTTTATATGTTGTAATTACAATGTTGTAATTGTAATTGGAGCAACATCTTCAGAGAATGTGGGAAAAAAATAATAGAAAAATAATACATTTTTGTTCCATTTTTTTCTTTTTACTTCTCGCAACAAACACATATTGGGGAGAAGAAGGTTTTTTTTTTTTTTTTTTTTTTTTTAATCCATTATTACATTTTCTGGGCATTGATGAATTAAAGATAACACCAGTGTTTTATCACCGGCAAATCTCAGGCAGATCACACAAAATAAAATATTCCCTCCAGGCGCTGGTTTACAAACACAAAGCAATGATTCGTATGAAGCTAATGTCTGCCGTAATGACAAAAGCATCTTTTTTCCACACATGATCAAACAAACACATTTTTAAACCAAGCTTTAACTGTTTTGATAATATGCCAGAAAAATGTAGGAGTCCACATAAATACAATTATATAGAAGTTTAGCATCAATTCTGATTTGCATTTTTATCCCAATAAACCACATTTGTCCAGTCGTCCTTGAACAGTTTATTTTTTTCTATAAATAATCGAGGAGATGATCGTTAAAGTGTGGCGTATAGCAGAAATTTCTTCCACAGGATTTAAATGAGCTTGAGTCTTGCACGGTGTCTGGGCCATTTTAACACCTTGACTCCTTCTTTTTTCAGTCATTCTTTGGCACGTTTGCTGCTGTGCTTGAAATCATTGCACTGTTGCCCTAACCGCTTTCAGCCAAGCTTTAGCTGCTGGAAAGACGTGTTCCCCATTTCGATTCTGCAATAATTATACAGAGAAGCTTGTGGTCGCATCAACATGCAACTGTGCAATCAGTGTGTAGCCTCACATATCCTTTAGCAAACGTTGACGCGGAGGACTTGAGAGGTCAGACTTCAGTAAGATTTTACACTAAGAATATTGACGTGCTGGTAAATACAGTTTAAGAGCAGCAATAAAAGAAGTGCTTTTAATTTCTAATAGAGTAAAAGTGCTTTTCTGTGCTTTTTGATTTTTATGCTTCTTGTTTGAACTTTCAATGACTCGCTAACAGAAATGTCTGTTTATTTTTGTAGTCATCTTATTTGATTTTATTTATTTGCCACGACTATAAAAATGAGCTTGTCTAATGCTATGTTCACAATGCTCTCGACAACATGCATTCAGTCACTTGTAATGAAAAGTTTCTAAAAATGGATATATGAGTATTTTTGGCTCCCGCTAGTCTGTTTTTGGGCTTCTCGTGCAAACGGTGCAGCCATTGAATGTGCCTTAAAAAAAATCAACCAGTTAAACTTTGACCAATCAGTGACTTGGATCTGGTAGCCATGTATGGGTAGCATCTTTTTGAGTGATTTTCTTCTTTAAACCAGATTAAAAGGAAGCATTTATAGTTGTTTTGCTGAATCTGCTGAGCCATGTTGTTGTTACTGACCTGTCCAATGGGGCGTTGCTCTTTATGTAACTTGGACAAAGGCACAGAGGCTAGTGTGACATTTCTAGCCTATATAACTCATTGCAGGTGCTAGTATCGCCTAGTGACAGTCCATTGTGACACACCATACGCTAAAAGTGACACTTCTCCTTGTGACATTACTCCTCACTTTGATGCAGTGTGAGTGTCAACTTTTTAGAAACGCACACAAGAATAACCTTCAAAATTCTTAGGTAGTGAAATGTAACCTCAAGTGTTGGCAGCTTTGCGCACAGTAGAGTTCTGTAGAATTTTAGCTGATTATTCATATGAGGTTTCCTCCCTTGGGATTGAATGCTTTAGAAAATAACCAAAGTGGTTTCTCACTTTAGTTTTATGTCCAGACTCTCGTTTTTGCTTCATACATAGTTTGCGATCCAAAGTTCATAAAACGTGAAGTGTGCCCAGATGTCTGCCATGCATCACCCACCTCGAATGACATTATTGCAACATTTTGTCCTCTTAAAGTGTATTATAGCAGCTGACCGTAAAGTGCTAAAATGATTGCTCTGAGGCTGTAAAATCACCAGTTCACATCAACATACCACAATTTAATGTAAGCTGCAAACTGTTAATTGTGTTTGTTCACTGGCTTAATGCGTATAGATACATTTTCCTCCACATGTGAATTTTTAATGCCCTGTAAATTGAAATTGATAGATCTTTATTATTCTCTTCTGTACTGTACTACTTTAAACATTGCTTGTGACATGAGGATTTTCTGCATTTAGATTCATAATCTCTTCTGGAAGTATGAACAATGAACATTAACTTCAAAGGCAAAATCATGAAATTCAATCAAACCAAAAGAAAAATGAGTATTTTAAATAAAAAATTAAAACTTGTGAAATCAGGTATTACAAACTAACTTTAAAACCCTTTATCACTGATTAAAGAAGAGCAGACTGGGATTTTAAGAAGTGGGATTACTTAAAAAAGAACGAAGAAAATGTTTCACCCAATTCTTTGTCTTTCAGACAGCTTCATATCATTCCTAGATTTAACTGAACAAGTAAATTATATTGAAGTAACTATGATAGCTGGAAGGTGGCACAGTGGATGGTGTTCTTGTCTCGCAACTCTCAGATCTTAGCCGGGACTTTTGTGTGGAGTTTACATGCTCTCCTTATACATGTGCAGGTTTCCTCTGGACGGTTGATTGAGGATTCTAAACTGTCTCATGTGTGATTGTGTGGCCTTGTGACATTGAAGCAATCTGGCCAGGGTGAACCCTATCTTCATTCAAAAGTTGCTGGGACAGACTCCAGAAATCCGTGATCCCAAAAGAGAAAATAGACGAATAAACCAACAATCCATTTGCTGATAGTCTGGTAATCTCAAATATCCTCTTAAAACAAGATGAATGTCCATCCATCTTCTTACGCTTATTTGGGAAGGAAGTCTAAGCAAAGATGTCCAGACTTCCTTCTCCCCGGTCACTTCCTCCAGCTCCATAGGGGGGACCCTGAGGAGTTCCCAGGCTAGCAGAGAGACGTAGTCTCTCCAGCGTGTCCTGGGTCTTTCCCGGGGCCTTCTCCCAGTAGGACATGCCATCCCCGAGTGGCATCCAGGAGGCATCCGGGCCAGATGCAACTAGCTCCTCTCGATATGGTGGAGCATCGGCTTAACTCTGAGCTCCCAGCTCCAAAAGGGAGCGCCCAGTCACCCTACGGAAGGAGGTCATCTCAGCCGCTTGTAGTCAGGACCTCGTTCTTTTGTCCACAACGCAGACTTCATAGGTTAGTATTGGAACGTAGATCAACCGGTAAATTGAGAGCTTTGCTTTCTGGCTCAGCTCTCTCTTCACCACAACAGACCGATACAGCGACCGCATACGACGGATGCCGCTCCAATCCACCTGTCGATCTCACCTCACTCGTAAACAAGACGCCAAGACACTTAAACTCCTCCACCTGAGGCACAGAGAGAGCAAAGGACCTTTCTCCGGATGACTGTCCAGCTTGTAAAATGCGCTTGGGGTGTGTGGTAACTTTTGTGGCCACAAACAGAGAAATATCCAAAAACTCCAGGAACACAGAAAACCAAAGTACACTGCACCCATGCAGGACCGACTACTGTCCTTGAATGAACTATAGACCACAATACATCCTGCTATGTAAACAAAATACCACCACATAAGCCCAAGCACAGTTCAGCAGACCAGAAAAGAAAATTGGCTCCTACCTGCTTCTTTGTTTTCAAAGACATTATAAAGCTTTATCTTTGCAAACCAGTGTGAGCCTTGAAAACCAAATGAATTCCTTTATTTTTCTTTCTGGTTTGTTAAGCACACAAACTTAATCCTTAAAACAAATTGTGTTACTAGCTGTGTCCAGTGTATATCTCTGTGGTATTTGCTGTCATCTGCATTCATGTCTTTGTGTTTATCTGCATCTATCTGCAACTGTCTGATAAGCACCTTGAATGATAATATGTTTATCTTTTCCTACATTTCTCAGTATTACGAAGCCACAGACACACTGAGGTAAAGCGATCTTATCCCCAAAGTCTTGGTTTGTCATTTCTTTTTTGTGTCTCTGCATGGCAATTTGTGCTTTTATATTATAAAGAGTAGTCCAAGTTCTCAAGCGAAAAAAGACACCAGGTGTGACTTTTGTCGTGTAATCCAAAGTCATTGTTATTTAGCAAGAAGCCTTTCATAGCTGTAATCAAATGCATTGGGCTAAAGGAATAAAGGCTCTAAATTATATTCGTTACATAATTAATTTGTAATTTGTGCAGCACAGAGGTCGGTTTTTAAGCGGAGCACACACCTCAAGCTTCATTGTCTTTGTAATTAAAGCAGCAGCCCTCTGCCCCTGTTTAGAGGAGATGGGCAGACGAGGAATACTTGGGAGGGAAAAGCAGGCATTCTTTCCAGCAATGTGTTCTAAAAACAACTCTGAGCTGCCATCATAACTGATTAGTCTTTTAAAAATGAAGGTTTTTTTTTTGTTTGTTTGTTTCTGGGCTTGTCTGGTTGTTTCCCATTGGAAAGATGTATGCTAGTCCTTATGTGAGCTCATCAAACACTTCTGGAGGAAAAAGTGTAAAAAGATGAGGGCTAGATGAGAATTATCAAATAGATTTTGGTATTTTATGGGAAGAAATTCTTATTTCCTGAAAAGAGACTGTTGAAAATATTGACTGTGATCGTACATTATCATGCCAGAATTGAAATGGTTTCTTTCTTTGGACCAGGAATTGCGGAAAATGCCAGAAGGAGTTGATTGCAAGAGCTCTTAGTCATCAAGTAGACACTACGCACACAGCTCTTCATACTATTAACCTCTAGAAACACGGCTAATTCATATTCTGCAGGGATTTACAGATGCACTTCAATGCAATGTGGAGGCATAACGTAGAGAATAATTGCATTCAGTGATCCTAGCTAAAATTAAGTCTCATTTGATTGATGTTCAACGATTTCTTTTTCATATGCAATTTATTTATGTGTGTCCAAACCATTTTTTTTCCTGAGACTGAATGGCCCTTGAACTTTCATTTTCACTGAAAAAAAACAGTCCATTATCCTCCTTGTGAGTCGATTACAGGCAGAGAATTTTACATAACCAGCGTCAGCTTTGATGTGAAGACACCTGTTCAAACTATTTATGTTTACCTTCACTGTCTATCCCTTTAGAACTCAAGCCTCGATTCCTTTTCTGAGTCTACATTCATCCCCAACCCCCCTCCAACATGAGCCTCCATGTTGCTTTTCAACACACACATACACGGAGTTTCAAGTAAAAGTGGAAAAAAAATAGAGATTTAGGTCTTTGAAATCCTCAGTTAAATGTCAGGATTTAGAGCATGAACTTAAAAAAAAATGACTTACTATTATTAAATTAGAATTTAAAAACAATTCCAAATTAAAACACGCATTAAGGCTTTTTCGAACAGCCCAATGATTTGGCTGTTCGAAATTTAAACAGTACAAACTGTTGCATTATACGTACAATTAGATATTAGATTAGTTCATGGATTTTTGGCATATGCAAGGTCACTCATTATGCAGCTAAATTATACAAATAAAATAAATGCTAGTCAAGTCGAATAGAATAGAATAGAATAGAACCAGTTTCATTCCCACTTTAATTCGCCTTCTAAATAGCTGATAGAAGTGACTAACTGAGTGTTGGTCTAATATTAATTTTATTGATGGATCTATTTTCTTTCTATTTCTATGTATTTATGCTGATAAATGTGTTTTAACAAAGTTCTGCATGTGTAGGCCTTTGCTTGTTCTGACATTCAGTCTGCAAATTAAGTTCCTTATAATAAAATAAAGTTATTTAAATTTGAATTGAAATTTAGTAGAATATCTTTATTTTTATATCGTTTTTCCCAGTGAGACCCAGAAGTGCATTACAAAAGGAGAATAAAATCAAATTAAAACACTGTGGTGATAAAATCCAATAAAAATATTAGAAACTAAAGACTTACTAAAAACACAATAAAATAGTGAAACAAAGACTGAAATCAACTAAAAGCTCCCCTGAATAAAAATGTATTGACCTGGGATTTAAAACACTCAAGTCAATTGAATGCAGCAATAAAATGTGGCCCTCCTCTTAAAATAAAATACTTAAAATATATTATGTTTTTGAGTTATTTATAATTTCCAGCTGTGGAGAAAAATCACCTTGAAGACCAGTCGCATGAATAGAGTAGAAATACTTTATTCATCCCAAGCTGGGAAACTTGGCTGTTGCAGCAGAATAGTCATAATTTAAAGAACATATAACAATGCACTGTTAGACATTTATTTCTAACCTTTTTATGTCTTCAATTATTCTTCTGGGGCGGCGGTGGCTCAGCTGGTTGAGCAGGTTGGCGATTTGAACCCCGCTCCCCCCAGTTGTTGTGTCCTTGGGCAAGACACTTCACCCTCCCTGCCTCCAGTGTAGCTCCACTGAACACGTTTGAACGTCCCGGTGATGGTTAGAGGGGCCATAGGTGCGCCCCGACAGCCACGCCTCTGTCAGTCTGCCCCAGGGCAGCTGTGGCTACATCTGCAGCTTCCGATCACAAAGTTTGAATGAAGACTAAATGAATAATGGATACATTAAGTGCTTTGAGCATCAGGAAAAACACAAAAACATCCATAATTATAGTTAAAAAATAAGAAAACCCTATAGTGGTGCAGTCAAGATACATGAAGATATCAAGAAAAAGAGTAATGGCAGCCAAGTACTAGTTAGAGGAGAATGCAGAAAATTAAATACAAAAATTATTCAAGAAAAAATGTATCATATATTCATTCATGACCTACTGCACAAGTATTTCCAGTTAAGAAACTTCTAAATCTAAACTTCTAATCATATTTTGCAGAACATACACAGATTTGTGTATTCTATGTTCCTTTTTTTATGACGTGCACAATCTGCTCCAAGTGTTTTGGAGCCATTTCCTGCAAAGAACTAGCCTTCTTTATAACTTGTTAACTTTTATCATGGCTGAGTGTTTGATGCTGCTGCTCCAGCAGATAACAGCACTCTCCTCCACAAACCTATAAAACATATGTAGCGTTTTGCTGCAATACATTAAATGGCTGAACTTTACTTAGGTAGTGTCTCTTTTTTTTTCTTAAAAAACCATCAGTGTTCCATTTCCAGTCCAGTTTGTTGTCAGTAGGATTTACAGTGGGCTGTGATCTTCCATCACCTTATGTTGATCATAAAATGGATATATCCATATCAATCTTCTTTTGGCCATCATCTCAAATAAAGTGATTTTTTTCCACTTCAGTTTTTGTTTTTTTCTTTCTGATGCTGCTAAAAAAAGTCCAGAGCAGTGGTCCCATTTCTATGGATGAAAGCGCACTGAGTACAGAGACAGTCTGAAGGTTACAAGGTGAAGAAAAGTGGAGAAAGTATACAATCCCCTGATGTGCTTCCGTGCTGCTGTCCACCTTCATTATAACACACTGCAGCCATGTTAGAAGTCCAGGGGATGGGATGAAAAAAAAGGAAAAAAAAAATCCACAAAGGTATTTTAGAACTTCCCGTCCAGATTCTGTTAATTGCACAAAAACATGAATATTACTTTGTCCAAATTAAGCGATATCATTGAAAGACGGTGGAAATGAAACTTCAATATTACAGTGGCAAGAATTGGACCTTACAGGTTTTAACTTGCGTACTTTGGTTTGTTGAAATCACTTTCTGCACAACTTGTAAGTCCATACTTTTAATTTTACTGAGTCTTAAAGACCCACTCAAACAAAAATTATGTTTTTGGTGTTTCTCATGATGGAGGACATATATAAAGAAAATTAAGCCTAAAAATTGCATCTGTTAGTATTTAATTATTTAAATTATTGTGAATTAAGACCACACAAGAAAAATGCTTTAGGAAAAGGCTTGTAGGCAAATCACAAGCTCCCCATTCCATTCGGATGCATACACTTGTAGTAAACTGGTTTAAAACTGTACGGGTAGATAACTTTAATATTTCTCGCCATTTTTGTTGCATCATGAATGTTAGGTTGAAGGCGTGAGGGGCTGTAAGCTAGTGGGAGAGAGTGTAATTAAAGGGGTGATGGGAAGAGGGGAGCAGACTCACTACCAGTAAGTCAGAGGTAAAACTCTAAAGAACTGTCGCTGCTTTGCAGAAACTATATCCCAGAGAAAGAAAAAAAAAAAAACATATTTTTTGATTTTGTAAAAAAAAAAAAAAAAAAGACAAAATCAATAATAAGAGACCACTGGAAATGCTCCCTCAAAGATCAAATTATGATTGGAGTGGGCTCTAAACGAGAGCAAGAAGCTAATCCCTTTTTTTCTTTAAAGTTCCGCTCTAACAATATTTCTTTCTTTAAAACACGTGTCAAAGTCGAGGCCCGGGGGCCGGATCCGGCCCTCCAGGTGATTATATCCGGCCCTCCAGATCATTTTATTTTATTGTTATTAATGGCCCAATGTTATCTTGCGCTCATTTCTAACTTGTATAGTTTTGACAAAAGATATTTTTATGGAGAGGAAAAATATTGAAAGTTATTGAAGGTTTAAATTGATTTATTCTGGAATAATATTCCTGCCTTTTATTATTCATGGTTATGTTAAAAAGTTACGTTTTAAAGTTTTAAAAATTGGCATTCCGCACCACCTTTTGGACTATTTTGGCATGAGATTTTTTGGCTGTTTTGGTGTTTAGCTAAATATCCAGCTACATACTAGCTGTTCTGGCTAATTTAGGCTTTTTTGTTTAAGTTTTTTTGTCCATTTTGGTGTTTAGCTAATATTTTCTATATGTTCTATAATTAGAGTAAATTTTTTTGGAGTACGTGAAGAATTAAAAAAACGCTAGCTGTTTTGGCTAAACTGTTTTTTTTTTGTTTTTTAGGCTAATTTGGCATTTAGCTAATATTTTAGCAGGCTATCAGCTTTAGTGTTTGTAGCTATCAATTTTAGCATCTTCAGCTATCAGCATTAACATTTTCAGCTGCCAAATTCAGCTTACGCATTCACACTAGCATCACCGCAGGCAATGCTATATATCTAGTTCATAATTATATTTAAAAGTTACTGTTTTAAAGTTTTAAAAATCTAGTTTTAATATTTAATAAATGTTTATCCTGTTCGGCCCGCGAACTAAGGTGTGTTTTGGATTCTGGCCCCTTGTGCAATCGAGTTTGACACCCCTGCTTTAAAACATTGTTCCCAGTGATCTTTTAGCCAAGATTATTAAGTTTTTAGTCAAACCCAAAAAGCCTTTGTTGTATTTTTAAGACATATTTTATGCCCAGCAGCACTAGTTAATTAGAAATACAATTCTGGGTTGTGGGCGGGACTAACAAGCCCATTCCCGCCATTGAGAGCTCGGTTTGCGCGCTCACACACTAGCTTAGCCTCAAGCTAATGTAACCGGACCGATTCTGCGTTGTGTTTATGGGAATAATTGACGTGGAATCACAGCAGCACCTTCGGAGACCACCTCCATTTATTGCGGATCTGACAATTTTCCTGAAAGGAAAGACACAGAAGTCTCTGTGTTAGCTTCCTGTATTAGCTCCTAGATGAGAGTGAAAGTTAGAGGGAGATCAGCTAATTTTTGCATCAAAATACAATGTCAAAATCCTTCAAGATTTTGTGTTTCTCAGTAACAGAATTCAAATAATAACAGGATTATGGGCATAACTAAGATAAAATGAGGATTCATATTGTAAATATCACAGGACACCCACCTCTCCCACCGAACATATAAAGGAGAAACCACAGAAGAAGAACAAACTAAGGAGGGCCAACCCCACCCTGAATTCAGGGGGGAAATAAACTTAGGGACAGCCAATATTTTGTTAAATTAAAAATAGAAAGATCTCATCTTGTTACATTAACATTAGCAGCGCAAAAATATCAAGAGATATTGGATTAATCTTATTGCACAGTTTTGAACCAGAAACACAATTCCACACTACATTCATCATGTCTCGCACATCTACAGTAAGTGTGAGCGGGCCAGGGTGCACGCAGGGGGAGGGGGACTTTGATACGTCCATTTTAGTAGTTGTATCATTAGTCTGAGCTTTTTCAAGCATCCAGTTTTCTGATCCAATGCGATTTGAATTAAGAAATAATCAGAAATAGTTTTAATTGTAAAATATTTAATATAGGTCCTCTACTATGAGATTAATGCTACAAGAACATGTTAAAAAAAACAAAAGACGATTTGACAACTGCCTGATTTTTTTTGTCCTTTAACCATTCTGATTTTCCTGCACCAGTCCATTTACCTTTTCTTCCAAGATGAGCACAGCTAAAGTCAGCAAGATTCCAAACAACAGATGTTTAAAGTCTGTCTCCAGTCAAGCGACCTGCCAGGCTCAGTTAGCATCAGATTGTTGTTCGATTTCTCTGAACATCTGCGGCCACAACGCTCTGTGGCGTCGTGTTCCCCTCAGCGGTAACCCTGTCCCTCACTTGACCTGTAACATTGTTTGGAAATGCGCAGTCAAAACATGTTACGTCTCAATCATAACATCTGTGGACAGAAACATATGGAAAAGCTCTTATTATAAACACTAATGGCAGCCGAAGCCCTCAGCTGGAGAGGACCAGCGCCTCAGAGAGCCATAAAAAGCATATTGTGATTTTTATTTCTCTTTGCTGCTCTGGTCAGCTGTTGGCTTTTAGAGGCTTGGTTTGGCAGACGTAAATCTGTCGCCGTGGTGGGCAGCTGCTCTACATTCCTGCTTTTGTGCCTTTTCAGGGACATTTGGGAGCTAAATAGCTGGGAAGGAGCCTGACGAGCGCTAACTTAACTTCATAAAACTGGCATGGGGACACACAAAAGACATGGGAACATGGTTGGTCCTCCCACAGTCAGATGTTGGGTAATCTTTTGTGGCCCATATCCATTTCCTGTTACAAGACTGATAATGTAGCCAAAGTCTAATTTTCCTGATTTTCTTGGTGTTTAATATAATCAACATGTTTTCTGTTGGACGGCAACGGTCCACTGAAAATGGGCTGGGTCTAACTGTCTGGAGATGGTAATGTTACATTTAAATACAGATTAATCATAAGAGCCTAATTCATCACCATGACAGCTGTAAAAACACCCTGCCAAGCCCCCCATCCAATCCTTCCTCCTCCACGTCCCCTCCGGTCTTTTCAGATTCCTCCCTAAAAAGGAGCACTTTTCAAATCTCCCCATGCATGGCAGTAGACTATGTATGGCTATGAGGATATTCATATGCTAATAGTAAGCTGAGAGAGCGAAATTAACCAAGCTTGACAGAGGCCCATGTGACCCCAGAAGATGTTGAGAGGCCACGGAAGACATCGATCATGTGACACTGGCAAAGTTCAGGCTGGCAAGGACTCGGACAAGACGGATGTGCTTTAAGGCAGCTCGAATAAATCTCTGTAAAGATTTGAAAATAGTGAAATTAGAGCTGAATTATAACAAATAACATTTGCCGCGTCTTCTCGGGGAGATTTGTCATCACGCCTCTGTCTTTCACCACGTGGCTGAGTCGGAAATATGAGTGAGAGAGAAAACAAAAAGTGTTTTGCCAGACGCGCAGGAAGAAAAAAACCAGCCTGGACATGTGTGTGTGTGTGTTTTCTGTTCCTGCTCTCAGTAATGTGACTCTAAAAGGGGTCAGGATTTTGAGGTTCTCAGTGTAAGATAGGACGAGTGCTGTAATGGCCAAAACATGACAGAGGACCCTGCAATCATGAAGATACAGGGCTATGAAATGATGGGAGTGAGTGGGAGGGGAAGACAGAGTGCAGAGGGAGCAGGACCCCCTGCTTGTGTGACCTCTCTGGAGCTGAGCGCCATACAACCTCATTTTCCCCTCTCCGAATGCTTTCAGGTAATGGCATGTCTGCGGCACGAGAGCTAAACCTACAGACTCAACAGCACCTGAATCAGCCTCAGACTCGTTCTGTACTGCAGCTCTCACCTTCCAGTAAAACGTTTCATTCCTTCAAGCGCTACATTCATACATAACAAATTGACTCATGAATCATTCAAATCCACCAGCACCTACCTAACAGTGGAGTCAGGAAATGGCCTTCTTTAAGCTTGGAATTGCTGCCAGAACCATAAAATGTTTGTGTGGGGAATCTTGTGCTTTTAATTGTCTAGAATTGTCTTGTTCTGTCTCTTTTAAGTGCAAAACATAAACTAAATACTGGATTTTGTAAAATGAGACAAATGTATATGATTTATTAATCCAACATGAGAAAGTGTGTCTGTTAAGAAATTAGGGGTATCAAACTCAATTGCATGAAGGTCAGAATCCAAAACAGATCGTAGGTCGCGGGCCAAACATGAAAAACATTTAATTAAAAACATTTAAACATTAAAAACATTTATTAAGTGTTTGATTTATTGAACACTCAATAAAATTTTTCTTAAACTTTAAAACCGTAACTTTTTTACATAATTATGAACTAGATATATAGCACTACCTGTAATAATGCTAGAGTGAATGCATAAGCTGAATTTAGCCACTGAAGAAGCTAGTGTTTACAGCTGAAGATGCTGAAATAGACAGCTGAAATCACTTAAGCTAATAGCTGAAAACTTAAAACATTAGCTAAATGCCAAATGTGCCTAAAAACTAAAAGAAAGAAGCCCAAATAAGCCAAAACAGCAAATATTGAGATGGAATATTAGCTAAACTACAAATTGGGCAAAAAGAAAAAAAAAGCCTAAATTAGTCAAAACAGCCAGCATATAGCTGAAATATAAGCTAAACTACAAAACACACAAAAAACCTTTTAAAAAAGCCTAAATTAGCCCAAACAGAAAGCATTTAGTTGAAACATTAGCTAAACTACAAAATAGTCAAAAAAAAGAAAAATATAAAAAAGCCCAAATTTGCCAAAATGGCTAGGATGTACCTGAAATATTAGCTTACTGCCTAAAAAAATCCTTGAAAGTGCCCAAATAGTCCAAAAATCTAGCAGAATGCCAATTTTTAAAACGTTTAAACCGTAACTTTTATACATAATCATTAATAATAAAAGCCATGAGTATTGATCCAGAATAAATCAACTTACACATTAAATAACTTTCAATATCTTACTCTCCATAAAAATAAATTTTGTCAAAATTATACAAGTTAAAAATAAGCGCAAGATAACATCGGGCCGTTACTAACAATATCGTAAAATTATCTGGAGGACCAGATTGAATTACTCAGAGGACCCCAGGCCTCGAGTTTGATACGTGAATTGTAGAACCTAAAAATAATTGTTCATTTACAATTGTTCAACTTCAACTCAAGATTCATTTCAACCTTCAACTCTGGAAGAGGCATTTGAATTAATTGCTCACTGGCTACAAAGACTTCCTTCCTTCATCCTTTATAAAACTAAGACACCAAATTGTATTTATGCTATTGTTCCCACTATGATAGAGATAAATGAACATTGAATGTTAATGTAAATGCTGAATGTAAATGAATGTTGTTCATTTTGCATGAATAAAACACAAACATTAAAAGAGAATAGCCTTTTTTTAACTTTTGTCTTAAGTTCCTTTCAAGGATGTGTCAAAATGTTGTAGATCGACTTACTGAAAATGATAAAACATTAGCTATATTTAAAAAAGTTCTGTAATTTGTTTCATTTCAAATGATTAGTTTTTATTTGATGCCTTACTCAACTCAAAATTTCAATTCAAAAAAAGCTAGCATTTTCAACAATAACAACTTACAAAATTTTTTATCAATTGTCGAATGTTTCACATTTTACAGTATATGCACTGTCCTTTAACTGTTTGTAAATTGTGGTAAAGTTGAAGTTTGTTTAATGTTTTCTCCCCTTTACCACTTTCCTCCTTAATTTATAATCACTTTTTGACATTTAAAAACATTTTTTTTCTTTAAAGATCCCCTCCAATGAAAATCATGCTTTTTGAGTTTTTAACATGTATGTGTGCCATTTTTCTTATGAAAGAGAAAAACATAATAAGAAATTATTTTGTGTTTGTATTTCCAAGTATTTGTGGCTTTTTTCATGATAGAGAACATATATGATAAAACAGCTTAAAACTGTGTGTGTGAGTATATCTTTTGTTAGATCATCATGAATCAAGGACAGAAGCAAAAAGGCCACTCAGAAGAAGTTGAAATTGTTTTGTAAGAAATTACAACCGGTGGGCCACAAGTTCCCCGCTCTGTTTAATTTTGATGCATCCATTGGAAGACAAATAGATCCAGTAATGTCTTTGTTTTCTTTGTCTGAGCTGATATGGGTCAAAACTGTACAGCGAGATAGCTCTAATGTTGCTCAACATTTTTGTTGCACCAGCGATGGCGGGTGTTGTCAGGGGCTTTAATCTAGCAGGAGAGTGTTAAAGGGATGATGGGAGATTGGTGCAGGCTTACTCCCCCGCCAACAGTTCCGCCCACAGCTCAGAGGCAAACTTTTGATGAACAATGAAACTATGTCCTAAAAAATGACAGAATTTTTGATTTTGCCTAACACTGCATAATCACAGTTAAAAGTCTACTGGGAACACTTTTACAAAAGACTTAAAGATGATTGGAGTGGGAATTAAAGGGATTCTATCATCTGAGAATGCTATACAGAATTTAAACCTTTATTGTAAGTTTTCAAGCACTTAGAAATGTACTTTGCATGAGGAGTAGGAAGAGCATCATAATTCTGCTAGATTATGATGTTGTCGTAGGTGCAATGCCTGCTTAAAGTAATAAGTGTTGGGATGTGTGCATCCCTGACTGAGCACAGCATCAGCACACTACAAATACCCTGGTTTTCCCATAAAAGCAGATTTATTATCGCTGCAGATTCATGAGTTGTAGTCTTTATAAACTCACCACACATTCTGCCTGCTATAAAACTTTCAGGGAGACAAGGGCAGATGGAAAAAAATAACACAAAAAAAAAAAAACACATTTGCAAAAATGCACAGAGAGAGCTTTTACTCAATGGGCGAGATTGTAATTCATATCATATAGAATATGGTTTCGGTTAGGAATTAATTCAGATCTAGAAACACCTCGATCTTCTTTAACAAGAGACCAGCATCAATTTTTTCTGAGATTTCAACATAAAAGAAAGCTGAATATGACAGACTGTGCATGGACTGTTTTTAATTGAAAACTGCCACAGTCATTTAAAGCACTTTTGAGCTGTATTAATTCAGTTTCAGTTGCATCACCAAGCTTGAGTCCTTACTTAATACGTCAGTAACCTTTCCCACCTCTAACTTATTATCTAACGATGGTGAAAAGTGGCATCTAAATACAATATCTTGAATAAACTAAAGATTATATGTGTATGTGTTTGTGAGTTCCAGGAAATGCTGTGGAGAGAGGCGCTTCTGCACCACAGAACCAGAAACCACAAGGTGCAGCTTTCTCAAAAAAAAATCAATTCCTCTGCCCTAGGCAAGTTGATTGTTTCTTATAGTTATTTTTTATAAACACTTCCTCAGTGGCTCCAAGTGTCTTAGAATGTCTGGATTGCTTCCAAAGGGGCCCCACATACAATGGTGTGGCTGGGTTGTACAATGCTGTATGTAACTATCAACCTCAAAAAATAAAAAATTGAAATAGCTGAAACTTATTGTAATTCAGATGCATTTATGGTGACCTAATGTGGTAAATATGTGGAAATAACCCAATCGCTGCTGGTTTGCATTACAGGCAAATAGCAAGTTTCCAAAGACCAGTAGTGAACAGAAGTCCTTGGGTCTCACCAGCAGGTAAGAAGCTATAACTGATTTAAAAGGAATATAATACCACTATAGAAGAGATTCCACCACTTTAGAGTGATCCTGTGTGCTATTCCATTGCGGTATCTGCCATGCAGCCCACTCAGTAATCACAGAGACACCTCTAAAGCAATCTGGGAGAGCAGACACAGATGGCTCCTCTAATCCAGGTAAATTATCTTTGAACCTTTTAAAGTAAACAGACGTGCCATTCTCCAAAGTCTGGATTCTTACAGGGACAGAAGTGTGAAGGAGGGATGTGTTTGTGCGAACGGTTGTGTGAGCATGTGTCGCAAATGGTCAAGTGAGCTAGAAAGACCGAGCGACTGTCTCTGTAATGACATAGCCATTAAAATGAAACCAACTGGTTAAAATGTTGGCAAGAAATGTCATTATGAAACAGAAAAATAAAGTCATTTCATTTAGAAATGTAGGAAAACATAAATCCTTATAAAAGAAGTTGAATTAGCGTGAAGGAGTGTATGAGGCCTTCATATTAGTGCAGAGCAGATTAAAAAAAATATGTTCTAGTAGAGCGTAAAGCAAAGAGAAATAATTCATTTTCTCTCTCCCTTTTACTGTAATCTCGAAAAAAGTCCTCACCTGACTTTAAATATTTTTTGCAATGCCGTGTGTTTAATAGTTCATCACACAAGCTGAGTTCAATAAAAGAAATTCAGAAGATCTGAGTGGGTCTTTAAAAGGTGGTTTTGCTGGTTCTAAAGTCAGTATGGGTCCAAAGTCTATTATAGCAGCTTAAAACTGTAGGAGCTGCACTAATAGTGGTATTGTCCAACACTAAATTTATTAAAGTAACATTTTTGATCATTTCACAACCCAAAAACTCTGTCAAAATGTGTCTCTTTTTTTCAGAAGCAGACTGAAGATGAGCCTATTGTGCAAATATTCAGGTAAATACATTCCATTCAGAAAATTTCAAGAATGTTTAACTGTTTAGTATGAAGAGGGCCGTGTGATGAGGTCAGAAAGGATCAACAATCATTAATTAGGATTAAAAAAAGAAATGACTAAACAAGACAAAGATCTAGATCAGGGATGGAAAATAAATAACCTGGTCCAAGTGTATCCGGCCAATTAGAACACGCTAGAGGAGGGGATGTTGGAAATATGCAGGAATGTGGCCCTCGAGGCCCGGAGTTGCCTAGAAGTTTCCTTGTCACTATCATACAGTTTTAAGTAAATGATATTTAGTTAATTTTACATCAAATTAGCATTTTTTTTTACAAAGAACTTCTGATTTTTAAAAGTTGGAATGATAAAACTGTTCATTTCATTCAATCTGTTCTATGATCAGTTATTGGTTTTGTATCAGTTAGAAAGACAGTTTTCCTGTATGCCCTACATTAACAACACTTTTGATCATTTAACCCAAATCTGAACTTGTTGTGCAAACGACTCTCATTTTAATCTGTGAAAAAGCTCAATCGAGATAAATGTAAGTAATAATACACAAGTAATTATAGTCGTATTATAGATGTATTTTCAATACTCTATCAAGCCTGTGAATGTATTATTCTTATCACATCTGTATATGTCTCATAGTTACTGGCTACATTCAAATGAAATGGATGTTCCTCTTTAAAGTTATTATTTCCCTATTATGTGTGCAGAGAAGATTACATGTATTTTATTCTCCTTTGCTATCATTTCACTGTGACTTTTTTTTCTGCAGTAAAGTCATTCATTTTCTGAGATATGGTAGACCAACTTCATTTCGGATGAGTAAAAGATGAAGGGCAGAGTTCACGGTAAAGAATGGCTGCCTCTCTGTGTGTTTTTTGTAACTAACGGCTGAAGAGATGAGTGGTCCTGTGATGAATGGTGCCGTCATGCGCAGCTATAATCACGCCTACGCATGGCTTCCTGCATAATTGATTTTTAATCCCCTAATAGGAAATAAATCACACGAGCAAAGCGCGCTTAAGAGCTGCCCTGAAAAAAGTAAGTAAAGGCAATGGAAGAGGGAGGGAAGGGAGATTTAGGGCAGAGATGGAAATGAAAAGTTGAATATGAATCTATAATACATACACTGCTGTGAAAACCTAAAGAAAACACGAATAATACAATTTCATCCAAATTCATTGTGATGCTTTCAATCACTGCTAAAATTACATTGTCTGCAAAGAGTAATAGGATATGGATTGACCCGTCAGCGGATTCGGGGGCAGGTTGCATCTGCCATCCAAAATAAACATGGCTGACACACCGCTCATACTGTGGGTAGACAGTACACTGCCAAGAAACTGTCACTTGGGGAGAGAGAACAGGAACCAAAATAGATTTGCTTAAAACTCAAAAGGTGATGCTGAAATTAATTCAGCTTGAATGGTCCTTTGCTTTTTGGAGTGGGATTCTGGAAAAACATTTTGAATCTAACAATTCTAGTGTAGTAATTTTTTAAATTGTAAAATTTGTTTTAATTTCTTTTCAGACTATAACATATCGATTATTTTGTACTACTAGCATAACTAATGCTGAAACATAGTCATTGGTAATTGTCATCGTGCACCCTGTCTTATGGAATGAAGGGTCAGAGTGCAATGGAGACTTGCTGTAACCAGACAAGTCTGAAGTTGATGAAGGAGGAGGGAGGAGACAACGACAGAAGAAACGGCAGAGGGTAGAAGAGATAAGAACTAAACTAAAGCAGCTGTCTCTCTGACTGATGAGATTAGAGCTGCCATATAATTGCTTTCTAAATGTGCCAATTGCAGATGATACAAGTCTATAGGAAATGCAAAGCTGAGTAAATACCCACTTAGACCTCATTTCTCATGTCAGAAAGGATATAATGACAAAAAAATATATTTGATGATTCATGTTTTTTTGTTCTTTTTAACCTAAATTGTCTAAATGATAGTACAAAAATTCTATTTTTACATATTGAAATAAACGTAAATTATGTTCTATCCAAGTAAAAGATGGAGTTTTATCAAATGTAAAACTTAAATATATTAATAAGGACAAAAAAATGAGTTTAAAAAAAGCTATAGATGAATGTAATTTAGAAAGTTCTCTGTGGCCAAATTTCTCTTCCCCTATGGCTTCTCTCCGCCCCCCAATGTAGGCGCACTTGAAAGGGTAGGCTTGTCAGTAATAGTCTTTTTAAAAGGCTAACTTCAGATTTATTCTGCATCCAGTCTGGATGCTAGAGCGGTTGAGCTACGGCAGATGACTCACATTGGCTGCGGATGTTTGCTGTTCTGATGCAGCCACAAGCCCGGCTGCTAACCTCACAGAACTCGCATAGGTTCAGACAATAACCCACCATTTATATAAGAAGTACTATAAACAAACCCTCATTCCACAGTGATTTTGAATTATACTCACAACACTTCTTTTCTGTGTGACTTGTCTTCATACAATGTATTAATATTTCATTCTCATGTATTGTGGCTGTCACAATGATGTAATGTTTACAACAAGGTGAAAACAACTAGTACAGCAGAAAATAGGTTTTATTTTGTACCAGATGCGCTTTACACTCGCTTAAATGATTTCCGGTTTAGGTCGTAAATATCTCCAACTTCTCACGGAAGCGCTCTGGCTCCAGTGTCCAGCAAAAATTTGAAGTCAACAAAATGGATACATGTTACGTAAAAGCTCCAGTGCTGTGCCATGGAGGAGAAGCATATTTCTTTACGAGGCAAAGAACTTTACATTTAATTGTAAGTAATTTTTTTTTTTTTTAGCCTTTTTAAATGTTTCAATGGCATAATTTAGCCATTTAATTATTTGTTTTAGCAAACACATAATTTTTGTAAAAAGATGGATGACAATACATTTTTGTTTCATTAGCTTTCTGAAAACAGTTTTTAGGTACAGTGATAGTTTGTTGGGTTATTATTTTTATTACACTAAATATATTTTATCAAGAGGTTGTTTGATTAGTACACTCCAGTTTAATATATTAGTCATATTTTGTTCCTTTTTGAGCAAGAAATAACTAGATTATAATACTAAATCTGGAAACCGTAAATATGCAGAATATACTTTAATAAATTTTTATTTAATTTGCAGTTTTTCCTATTTTTATTATTTATAGATTGATTTGTGGTTGCAATAAAAAGGATAAAGCCTCATTTCTTTCAAATCTACTGATTTCAAGTCCTATTCAAGGGTTCCTTTTATATATAAAAATATATATAATTATAATAACTGTTTTCAAACCTTTCCAATAGAAACCTATAGGCTAAAAAATGCAGACCCTCTGAAAGGAATAATGTGATAACTGCCCGTCTGCTGCAGTCTGGTTTCTTTTGTGTGGATGCAAACATGGAGAATCCCTTCTTGACATTATCATACAAGACACCAGTGAAAGGTAAATCCATCCCTACATAAAAGCTTTGTATTAAAACTGACAGACCCAAAGGAATGAAGCTCAAGTGGGTCTATCCTGTTGATGGCTGAGCCTGGTTAGTCATGCATGCTGTAGGAGGGGAACAGAAAGCAATCACCTTGTCTTTTTTTCCTTTTTTTTTTGGTAAAATGAAGTTGTCAAGCCGGCCACAAATGTATGCTGGCCGCAGCAGCTGAGCGTGGAGAGGCGCTACGCCAGCTCTTGAGCCCCAGAGGCTTGATCACTTTCCCCATAAATTTGGCATGCATGATATTAGGCATGTGGGGAGAACAATTTCTCTGAAAAATAATACACACGAGTGTGTGCACGCATGACTGTGAACACTTTACGGTGGGCAGCAAGTGTACGAACTGCTTGACCGAGTCTTAAATATGCATGTACGTCAACAGATCCACACTGCCTTGCCAGCGGCGATTGTCCATTTTTTGAACTATGATTCTAATGAACTCTGAGCTCTGAGAGTGGAGGATAGGTGGTCTGGATTAGGGAAATCGGAAACTTGAGGGCAGGAAGACAATAAAAGTGACGTGAGGCGACATAAACGGACCACATGTTTATGGATGAGGACAGTATTCAGTAAGGGGGAAAAACTATGGAGGATCAGATTAAGATCTTGATTTATCTCAGAACATTTATTTAATGAAGCGCTCTTGACAAGGTTTGGTAAGCGCAGTGGTCTGCAACCTTCAACACTTAGAGCTATTTTAGTTGATTTTTCGCTGACCTCAACCCAGCAGGAGCCACAAATTTTTTACTCAACCTTTAAAGAATTAAGACACTTACTTGTATTTGTTATCGTTCCTGTTATGATACATATAAACTAACCTTTTTTAAGCATAAAAAACATAAACAACACTTTTTTTTATTATTTTATGAAACAGTTCATAACTATTGAAAAAAGTTTGTGTGACTTCCTTTCAAAATAAAACACTTCCTGTGCCACATATGCAGCAAATATTGGATAATATAATATCAGCAGTGATTTTTTTTTTTTTTTTTTTGTGGTGTATCTCTGCCAAAAATGCATACATCTAACAAACCTAAATCAAATTAGACCTAATTCAGTGACCCGAACAGCATTTTTGAACCATAAGAGGGCACCTAAAATACTTCAGTTTGTTCAAAAATAGAAAATCTGGCAAATAACCCTTGGATATAAATTTTGGTTGTGCTTACTGACCTCAGATTTATTATTTTTTTTGTGGTTCACAGCGATCACAAATCTGTCTAAATGCTGCAGCTCAATTTTCTGGATTACTGGAACATTATTTGTACTTATTTCATTGTCAGGAGCCTCACAATGTTGATGTTCTTCAACTGTTTGTGAATGGACTGAATGAAGTTTGAGTTTATTTTTTCCTTTTTACTACTTATTTTATTACTTTAGTTACTATTTAAAATTAAAAACTTTATTTTTATTTAATCAGAGATGCACACTGGAGGGGTAAAAGAGCCAGATGTGGCTCAGGAGCCTCAGGTCGTAGACCCCTGAATTAAAGCCACATAATCATGTTGCACGTCTAGGAAAACAAGCTCAAAAAGACGATCTTAGACCAATTTATCTGGTTATTTAGTGATGATTTCAGGTTGTATTATAGTGGGAAAGCTGTTTATTTGTACTATTATAATATCAAAAAAACAGAAAAAGTCTAATGTAACAGATAACATGTGACTAGTTTAATTGTGTTGTTTTGTTTTTTATTATTATTTTTAATGGCAGGGAAAAAAAAAAGAAAATTGCAGTAAAGTGAATAAAACTGCCCTCTTTTGTAGTATTTTGTGCAAATAAAACCCTTGAAGGTGAGTCACTGGAGTATGACACACAGCGCCACATAGTAATTAAATGAGGTTAAAGTCATTAGTTTAGGACAGCCTTTTATGCTTTCAGTCAGTACAGAAAGTCACTATACCTTATAGACGCACGCCGGTGGATTACTGAGGCTCTTTCAAGTTGAGTGCTGACTGATCAGAATATCAAATCCCTGAGCTTTTCAGGTGGATTCTGCACGTTTCCCATCCTCGCTGTAAACTTGCAGCTCACACTTTCTTTCAGATTTCACCTCTACCATAACTTTTAATGAGATCATTTTGAATCCTAATAGTATTTGTTGTGTGCTCTCTGTGCAGCTTTTGAGGTGAGAAAAGCATTCCTCTGTGCAAATACTAATCTCAACAATTATGATGAACTTTGATGCAATACAAAGGTTTTAATTATTGTTTTTCCTTGTGGTTTATGAGCGGGTTTTTTTTGTCATGTATTGTGGTTTCCTCTTAGCATCATGTGCAGCATCTGCAGCGGTGAATGAAAACAAACAGATGCTGGATTCTTTTGTAGCAAAATTATATGTCAGGATTTCAGATTTGCAGAATTCTCCCAGACAAAATGTCAAATGCATAGAGCATGAGACATTTGAATAGACTAAATAAATATAATTAAAGAATATATATATATATATATATATATATATATATATATAAATATGACGGGAGACAAACTGTATATAAACCTTAATCATTTTTAAAAAATGTATAAGTTATTTAATTAATTAAAAATTTTCAGAAAAAAAATTCATTGAAAATTATGTTGGGGAAAAAAATTTTTGTGACTTTGTTTCATTTCTTTTGTCATTGCTTTCATATATTTTTAAACTATTTGAACTTTTGAGACATACAGTGAATTGAAAAAAAATACTTGTTCACCATTTATCTTGAAAAATGCTTGTATTAAATGAAAAAAAATCTTAAGATTTGCATAGATATTGAGAATAAATGTTATACCTTTTTATATTTTAAGTTTTTGGCTTGCAAATACTGAAGAAATTCTAATATTTTAGGAGTCGTTAACTCAAAATTTAAGTGTTTCTTGAACAATAGTTAAAGAAACAATTTACTCAAAGAAACAAGAAATCATAAAATAAAATTTAGGCCTATGATGTATAGCTGGGAACACTTTTACAAATGCTTTTCTTTCTTGTTACATTACATTTTTTATTAAACATATTTATTGTAGCACTGCCCACATTTTTCTTTTTTACAGTTCATCACCCTCAAATGTTAGAAACAAGGACACTTTCTTAACACATACAACTTTGGTTAAATCTTTTCAGAGCAAGAAACCAAAAACATGATTTATTTATTTATTTTTGTTGCATAAAATAGATTACATTTTAGCTTCTTTCAAAATGACCTTATGTTAAGCCTTTATTCACTATAAATTTCCTTTAAGCACCTTCTAAAATATATTTTTAAATAAACTTTATTGTAAACAACAGTTTCAGTACAAAAAAACTGTGCAAAATAGCCATTAATTTCTAAATCTTTAAAGAGTTTGACTCTGTAAATTCTTTAAAGAAATCAAAGTTATTATAATTCATTTTTTTAAAACCAGATTCCAAAATAACAGTAAGACAAGATCTATATACAGATGTTTTAAACTGATAATGCTTTTTTTTCCATCTATATATTTTTACTTCTTTTAAATGCAAAGAACTTTCATCTGACTACAATCTAATTTTTGACTGATTTCAGTTAAATTATCTGTATATTTCAATTAACTGTAGACAATACAACAACAAATCACAATTGTATCAAACTAATTATAAAAATAATAAATAATAAAAAAAAGAAAAATTAATGTAAATATAAGAAGAAAATAGCTGTTTAATCACTCCTAGTTATAAAGTGAGATTTTTGCATTGGTATTTTTGCACTTATGTCACATTAAACACAGTAAATTTATGATTATTAGATAAAATTAAATAGTTTGATTTGTTGTTTCAAAAGAAGTAGAAAGAAGCAATGAGAGTCTTGTCTTTATACATAATGTTCATGCTACCTATATTTAATGCATTTACATGCATGTGATGCCCCTTGTGCTTTAACTCTGAAAGAGAAATCTCAGGTGAACTGCTTTATCATGACTTTTGAAGTTCAGTTTAATCTGAGTATTTTTCTCCTGTGCAGCAGGATGACCTTGTTAATAGGAGCCAAAAGTAGAGACAGGTTAACATCAGATGGGACACCACATCCAGACGGACACGTACATATGTCACAAGGAGTTAGAACACGAGCCACACCTCCATAAAGTCATTAGCATACACCCAGAGCTCATTAAAGCTTTGATCCACGCTTTTTAGTAACTTTTTAATAAATAAGTTATTTTTCCTGACAAGGTTGTATCTCACTTCCTCATCAACCAACTTGGTGTGGCCAGCAGGGGGCTACCTCAATATATATTTATATATTGATATACACACATATACTAGTACTGTCAATCAATTAAAAAAATAATCACATTAATCACACTTTTGGATTGTGATTAATCACAATGTTTTACTGGAGAAGTATTACAAACTGTAAATACTTTTAAACTCCCTCATTTATCTTTTTTTCCTTCTTTTTAATGTTGCCATATTCTGCCTAAAACTAGAGATTTGTCAGATTTATCACTGAAACACGAGTGCCACCGCAGCTGATCTAATGCTAACAAATGTCAGAACATTTGTAGTTTTAACCATCCATAAGTACATCAAACACAGATGGAATCAACCTGGATGGAAGACAATCTGCAGGCATTTACATAAGCAGTAAAACGTACAAAAGCTTCAGAAGAGTTTATTATGTGTCAATATGTTAGACTTTATGAGGGTAATGTGACCTTATTATCGACGAGAGGTCGCGATATCTGCCTTTGCGGAGGAAAAAAAAGAAAAATTGTTGCTCAAAGTTTACACTATGAGAACGCCGAATCTCTCAGCACTGTGATTACCATGCTTTCCACGCACTGTCATTTACCCTTCATATTTCACTCTGAATTACCCCACTGATGGGACTAATGAAATGTGGCCTGTGGCAGGGAGAGAGAGAGAAAAAAAAAAAAAAGGCCTTGGCTGGAAAAACAACAGACATCTTTTTATTTCTTGATACCATTAACAATGACCTCTACTCATTTTGAGGTGACCAGCGTGAGGCAAGAAGGAAAACTCATTCTCTTCTAAGTGTCCTGCAGTTCAATACTCACATATTATAAACGGGTTTTCATTAACTGTCTGAAGGTGAAAGACAAATGTCTGCGGCTTTGTTCAGTCTGTCAAATCCACGTGTTAAGTAGGGAAAGGTATTTCACAGAAATATAGCAAAAAAATGTAAATTATACACCTGCCAAGAGCTTTTGTGAAATGAGTAAAACTTCCTTTTTGTTTTTATCCAAATCAGATTTAAAGGGAATTTATTTGCAAAGTGTTTCTGCTATTTTTCCCTCTCTTCCTGAAACTCATAAAAACTTTGTTTTCCCCAATTCTCTTCCTCCACTCACAAACTTTAATAGGAAATTTCTTCATATCTCCCAGCCTCTGTTTCATTTTCTTTTAAAACAATTCATCAAGCCTTTCCAACTCGGAGCTGAGCCTCACTGTCCTGACAGCTGTGAGCTTGATGCGTACCGGCAACCATGTCATTGATTCGTCAGGAGAGACAGAACTATGCATTAATCAAGGCTCCAATATCCTTATTTGAAACAAGAGACTTTTCTCTTTCACTACTTTCTTCAACACTTTCCCGTGCGCACACACACACACACACACAGACGGTTGGCTGTCGTTGAAGAATGCTGGAAATGATGAAGGCAGGTGCTTTCATGCTTGAATTATTGATTGGAAGTTCAATTGAACATTTTAGCTGCATAGTGGGGCTTTGCTGGCCTATATTTATGACAGAAGATGGGATGTTTCAAGGTCAAATCTGTGAAGCAGGTGCCCGGGAAGAAATGGTTTTCACATTTAAAAAATATATATATTTTAAGCAATTTTTGTTGTTTTGATCGTTATTGGTATTTTTTGTATTGGGCAGAAGCAATCGACGTTTTATTGTTTAAGCAGAAAAATAAATATTTCAAGCATTTCTTCTGCTATAGAAAACACAGTAAACCAATATGTAGTTTCTTCCCATATATATTTTATCTACTTTTCTGGAAAATATTTTCTGTCAGGGATGTTTGCATAGCAGCTAAATCAGCATTGCGTATTGACCTGACATACACGTACTTATGCAGAGGTGGATGATGGACAGCTGTAACTGCCAAAACCAATCCTGCATCTCAACATACTGAAAAAAAAAGAACACATCAGTGTGACATGTGCCATTCTAATTTTCCTCTGCAACAAAAAGCAACAGGTAGATTGCTAAGGAAAAATTTGTTGCAGTCATCGACTTGTTGTGGAAAATCCTCATCAGAAAGTATTTTGGAACTAAAGATGAGACACGGTGTCGACAAATTATCTGACATATTCTTCGAAGATTGACATGATATAAGAAATTTAAATAATAAGCTAAATAATTAATTATTTTCTAAACAAATAGCTAGATAAATAACAAGGGCTGAATAACTGATTATTGTTTATGCGTACAAATTAAGGTGAAAAATTATGTTTGTTTTTTTTTTTATTCCCGAATATATCTTTTAAAATACTCTTATTAACAATATTTCTGGTGGTAATGTGGCTCCTATTAATGCATAGAAGTGGTGGTTCATTGACTGGTGACATAAAGTCCAGACCTCTGGCGTTGAAAGACTTTTCTTCTACCCACTCCTTTTCAAGCACATTGTTTGCTTTACTTGTATATTTGTATTTTTTCAATTCTTATATTTGTATTTTTAGATTCGTATGCTTATTTTGTATTTTTGTACTTTTAAATTCTTATATTTGTACTTTTCAAATTCTTATTTTATTTTCATTTTGTGTTTGTGTTTGAAACGAAGAACAAAGAACAACTTGACAGAGAAAAAAGGTGTTTACAACGCTGTCATTATGTTGCTGTGGTGACCTGAAGCAAATCCAGAATTCATTACTTTTACATTGTTTGTAGTACCTGCAGTAATATGCCATAATAATATAAAGTGACAAATGTACTGTAAATTATTTTACTTTTAGAAGAGAACATACATACTATCAAAAGGATTATTAACAATATGTAATATATTATATATATATATATATATATATATATAATTTATTTACTTATTTTCATGCTAAGTTTAACCTCCTAAAGCAGATTTACTTTACTCTCTGACCCTACAACAATAGGACAGGCAGCTATTGGATACGTGAAAAAAGACTATAAACCTTCGTGGAACGCGAACACAAAGGGACAGTGTTTTGCTCTAGTAGGGTTACAAAGAAAACTGGGCAGAGAAATGTGAGTTGAAATAAAATGTAAAAAAAAAGAAACGTGACTGATGATGAACTAAAAAAATTTTGTTTGTGGCATTTTTTATTTGTTAATACAAGATTCTTGTTAGTTTTAACGGTCACATTTTGGAATGTTAGAGAGTCATAAACCAAAAACTAATGAATAATGTGTAATAATTTAGGAATTCTTGATTCAAATAAGTAATAAGTTACTTTTGTAATGAGTTAGTATCAATGGGTCATCACTAACAACCAAACCCCCCCTCCTTTACTATAGACATATAAAGCTAAAATATTTTACCATAAATGTTATTTGACTGTAAAATATTTTAGTTTGAGGTAAAAGAATTTCTTCTGGTTGTCTTTAACTGTTTCTGTATTCAGAGAATGAACTCTTGAAGTCCCCCTCCAATGACAATCGTGTTTTTTGAGTTTTTAAGATGTATGTGTGGCATTTTTCTTCTGAAAGAGAAAAAATATCAGAAAGCATTTCGTGTTTGCATTTCCAAGTATTTCTCCTTAAGTAACTGTCAATCAAAGGGCCTGTTTGGATTCCTGAAACTTTCATACGTCACAGTAGCTAGCTAACCTGGATGCAGCTGTAGGGGCCGGAAAAGATAATGTAACGTCCCACTTCTGTGCTGTAAAGGATTGTAATTCAGTGAAAGGCCATACTGATATTAGCTTTCATTATTTTCCCAAGGAATCGGTGGAAAAAATGGATTGGATTAACTGGTCACAGCAACGTCAATAATTGTTCGAGTATTTGCGGAAAAAAAGAGAAATTTTTCAAATGGAACTGGCATTGCCTGCTCGTGTTTTAATTGGGACTTTTTTTTAAAGTTGGCCTCACGTATTTAAAAAGAAACAACGTAAAATCCCATTAGCTGTCACAAATATGCTGTCCGCGTTTGATCCCATCTGCTGCTGCAGCTCTCCGCGGGGATAAGGGGCGGGGTTACGCAGCTCAGCACCATAAGCCACGCCCACACAAAGGAATTTTTGGAAACTAAGGCTTCAGATCAACAGGAAAAATGGCTTTTTAAGACATTTAGGATGTGGAATTTTTGTTAAAAACTTCACAGTCCTAATTAAAACCCCACTGGGAACGTTTAAAGAAAAAAAATTGTTGCAGGGGGACCTTAAACATGCTAATTTGAAGTATTTTTTAGATCTTTTGTTGATGACTCGTACTGAAAAAGACTGATCAGCTCAATTATTTATTTATATTGCAACTTTAATAAGCAAGCCTAAAGTTTCTGAGATTATCTGTTCTATGAAATTGTCAAAAATATATGTTTTTAAATAAGTTTCACTCTGAAACGATATAGAATTCAAAGCGTCAATGGTGGCTTCGGTATTGAACATTACGGCCCCATCTGTAGTCGTGGAGATTGAAGTATTCAAAGCTGAAATAGAGGAGCGAGTTTTGTCTCCACTGTGTGTCTCTTTGAAATGAGCCTTTTCTGTTTTGCTAATTAGGAGCTACACTTGTAAATTGACCTCTGAATCACGGCTCCCTCTGTACTTTCCTCTTTGAAGTCTATACATATAGCTCTGCATTTTAGAAAAGAGTAGAGCCAGACTGCTTTAAAAAGGTATGTGACAGAACAAGTAATACAAAAGTGTGAGAGGCAGAGAATGAGAGAACAGAATAAACCAAATAAGATGAGCTGAAGGACTGAGGCTGACAGTCCAATTACACGATGCACTCGGTGCCAGAACAGGAGTGCGCTGTTGCATGTTTAACAGAAATAAGGTCGAGACACAACCAAAGAATATGCATTGGAGAAGGCAATGATCAAAATTGGAAGAAAAAAAAAACATATATATATATATCAAGAATATAAGGTATATTTTTGGGCAATATTTAAAAGAATTGACTTAAATGACAAAAACATCGTGGTTGACAATAAACCAAAGGCGGATGATCAATCAATCAGTGAAGTTTTGCTGAATGAAGGTGAAGCAGCGTGTGCACCATTACTGAGCGAAGGACACTAAATAAACAAGTATCAATCCCAGTGAACCAAAAGCAAAGTTTGAATCCTTTTGTCACCTCTATGAGAAATAATTCTTTTGACTGCACTTATCACCTCTTTACTCACATTTTCTGATTATTCAGTCAATTGGTGCATTTTTTTTTCCAAGACTCTCCAACTCCAAAGCTGCTCAGAAATCATTACTCACTAAGCTGAGAGGTTATGGTGATTCTTCTGATTCTCCTTGATAAAACCACTCGATATGAATGATGAATTTTAAAGTAACTTTAATCATTTTTGTGGTCTGTGGTAAGCTGAACTTGTTCCAGGAGCCATGCAAATAGCCAATATGGTGATAGGTCTGAGAATTATTCTTGGTGTGTTTGTAGATGCAATACTTTACCCCACATTTCCCGCAGAGCATGCATGAGACAAACTGTCTGTAGCGTTGGATAAAAGCATTTAAGTATAATTCTTGTTTTTTGTTTAATGCTGTGTGAGCTGAGATGGAAGAATACACTTAAAATAAACCCTTTTCATGTGACGTCACACAAAATGGCGAGTGTGCAGAGTGACTTCTGGTGATGTGTATGGTTTAGCTGAATGCTGTTTAAAGAAATTTTACATAAAAAAGTAAAGGTAGCCTAACCAATTGTAACCAAAATGTGTACAATATTTATTTATTTTAAAGTCGTATGTTTATGACTTTAAAAGTCATAGGCTAAATTTACGACTTTTAATCTAATAAAATTTATCTAATAAAAAGTTTACGAGAAAAGACATTTACGAGATTTAAAGTCGTAAATGAATGAGAAAATAACTAAAGTTGTCTGTTTATGAGAGCCGTGCTCGCAGATGAAAGGCGTGGAGCATCTTGTGAAGATTTTTTTCCAGATCGGAGTTAAAAACAAAGAAATTTTGAACCTTTTGGAAGTTCAAAACAAATTATCAATGAAGCTTACTTCCCGGGTTCGGTGTCGGTGGTGCGGAGTTTCGTATGTGAAATAAAGATCTCAGAGTAACATGGTCACAGAACCGTCACTTTATTTTGACAAGCCCTTTTACCACCTTAAGTTATGTCTCTGTTATGCACAGAAACCAAAGGAGAATGTACAGTAAACAGTTCTCCGGACACCTCTTCTCCAAATGAAACGTCTCATTTCGGCACAAAAAACTATGAGAAATAACAATAGTCTGTTACGTTAGCAGAAGAACATTAGAAATTCCATAAACGAGGCCTCTTCAGACAGAAGCATCACAGAGTGATGATCAAAACATCATGAATGGTTGGAATAACTTACCATTTGAGGTACATTAGAATACCCCCCTGTATAAACCATTTGCTGATTTGATGTGTTTACTTATCATAATATTAGATTGTTGGCGGTGGAGGACCAAATCAGACGGGTGTGCAAAAAATGGACTAGTCTGGAAGATTTTCACCCCTACAAGTCCAGGTCAAGTGTTACTGATTTGGAGATGCAGCTTGAAAGTAATTAGCTCTAGTCATACAGTGTCAGCTTCAGGACGTGGCGAAAACCGTACGTGGGAACCCTTCACATTGACAAAAGAGACCGAGAAAGGCAGGTGAGATTTTGCAGCCCCTGAGACAACTGACAGCTACTGACAGCCGAGCACAAAGCTTGGCCTGTCACTTCATCCACCCACCTGGCAGAAAGATGCCAGCCGTCGATGAGATTCATTCCTACTTTCGTAAGGTTATGGGTGTTGTTGGGCTGTCTTGGTGACAAGCCTCTGCAGTTACATTTGGTCAGGTATTTCTCACAGACTTTCACATGGATTTGACAGTTGCAGGCGCAAAAAAAAAAAAAAAAAAAACTGGATGTGGGAGGAAATGGATAAAGCTATGGAACATGACTGTTGGTTGACCTTGTGGAGTGTCTGGCAAACTGTTAGACAGTTCAGGGAAGGAAAGGGTATAATAATAACACTGTTTATAGTCTTACTGCCCTCAACTGGAGGATAGCGTTTGATGATGAAGGCATGACGCTCATAATCTTTATGACTCAACGTATACACCTCTCATGGAGGAAGTACAAACAGGAACAGCCCATCTGCGGTTAAGAGAAAAGGGGCTGTCTCATGAAGCACATATTTAAAGGGGCCATACCATAATTTTTCAGAGTGAACCTATATCCACATATATATATATATGATCATATATTACCTTTGAAACCTAAAAAATAAATTGTTTATGAAATATTTCTTATTTTTAGTGAGTTTTTTCCTACCCGGAAGCAAAATGACTCGATTCCCGAAGCCCCGCCTGCCGCTGCGTGTGGCTGCCGCCCATTTCATGATGTCATCCTGGAGCCGTCCTTCAACAGTATGTCTCTGTTTCTCCCATGAAAATAAACAACATCCAAACTTTTTCAGAGACAGATGCACATACCATTTATCTGCCTATAGAAGCTCCAGGCGTTGCTACACTGGTTCAGAACACAAACACACTCAAGCACAGTCGTGCAGACGTATCTACGTCAGTATGTGAGCTCGTTTTTGTGGGTATGAGAGGGCAGGTTCTCAGAGCTTTACTCAGAAATGCATGACTGAATCAAAATTCCACTTTGGGATCTTTTATAGGGAGGAATGAACAGTGTAATGCACTTAAAAACTCAATAAGTTGTTTTTTCATGGTATGGCCTCCTTAAGAGCAGATTGAATCAAATAGTGAATCTAAAATTATTCTTCATCAGTTGTCATGAATAAAAGTAACAGTTAAAATACTTTTGAAAACTTAACATGTAAATATCAGGTAAAAAAAAAGCTTTTTACTACAAGAGTCAAAGGAATAAAGTGACAAATGTACTTTAAAGTGTTAAAAGAGAGGCTACATACTATAAAAATGATAATTAGTAATATTTAATATATACATTATCTGTTTTGGTGAAGTGAGAGCATGAACTGTAAATTTAGAAAAGATACTAGTCAAAATCAGTTAAATAATTTGGTGGTCTAATTAAAAGGTTGTGGGTGTAAAACCATTTGATTTGATTTACAGACACCTTTGAAATACATGGTTCACCTTTCATGGCGACTCTGTTTTTTTGGTTTTGTTTGTTTTTTTTTTTTTTCAAGCTTTTTTTTTAACAGCAACATTGGGCTCTGAATCCTGATTGGCTGTAAACCACTGTCAATTTCTTTTACTTTGTACCTTCTGTACAGTATGTGTTCAGCTTGGCAAATTTATCTAATCTTTGATTGCTAGTAAATCTTTTTTATTCTGAATACTTATTTTTCTAGATGGTTTATATTTTGAGTGTATTTAATCTTGAATGAAAAGTGTGAAAATGTAAAAACAAATATAAGTTGTGTAGCGAGAGGATTTTCACCCTTAAAACATTCATTATATTAAAAATAAAACAGACTATTTTACTAGGATTTCATCAATTGTAGATTATTTTTAGAATAAAAACCCTGCGATAAAAGAGGGACCACTCATAAACATACTAGTTGGAGATATGAGGGAGATGAGTGAGTTGGGCCTAAAACACTTAAATACGTATTTACTATAGTAATATGACAGATAGTTAAAAATGACTATGATTATGTTTAAAAAATACTGTTAAACTGCTGTCTTGCATGGAAAAATGACCATGTGGTCCATATTTAAATCCCCTAAAGTTAACGTATAAAATTTACTCAGGAAGCGGGGTCTTCGCTCTCACTGATCATAATGATTGAATTGTTTTCCACCACACAAAACACATACCTGTCTTCTGCTCAGTTTACAAAATAGTACATAATGAAGCAAGGGTGGGATGCACTCTTCATTATTTCCAGCATTAATGAAGGCTGAATACTTGCAGGACCCCCTGATGTGAACATGGAGTTTCAACACCATCTGCTATTAATTCTGTTCAGTTACCATGCTTATGCTGCTTTGAAGAGGTCTTTTAAAAAGCATTTAAATATAATGCTAAGTAGCTGTCACTGCTCGCTGTAACACACAACGGTATGCAAATGTGCAGTTCTCCTGAGGAGAAGAAGTCGCACAATATATCCACAGAGGAGTTGTTGCTGATTGCAGGCCATCAACCTGTGGATCCCAAGCACCCTAGAACATGACATAAATCAGTATAGTCTGCTCTTTAATGCATACAAAACAACTGTTCTTGAATAAAGTGTGACATTTATTTATAAATGGATCGAAGAGTATTTGTTAAGTTTCAGTTGACTGAAAAATTGAATAACTTTTCCACACTTTTACTGGGATTCCATTAAGCGTGTTTATTGCTAACAAACAATTCTGACGAGTTGCTGGATTCTGGTTCGATACCTTGCAAGAGTATTGGCACCAAAATGCGATTAGTGGGTCAGAACTGGTGCTCTCTAATCAGTTGATATGAAACTTAGGCCCAACCTGAATTCTTCCCTTCTCCCTTCCCGTTCAATTGGCCCTCCAAACAGAGAGTTGTGAATAAATAGTGTCGAAGATTGTGTCCGAGTTCCCCCCTAACTACTAAAAAACTGTATAGTGCGGGACTATATAATGCCCTGGATTTTGAAGGTTATCTGGAAACGATGCTCACTCCTTTTTCTTTGGTTTTTCTAAACACTGGATGTGACGTCATCAATTTCACAAAGTGAAAATCGAACAAACACCAACAATGTTTATTTATGACTCCACTGTGTTCTGATGGTAAAAATGTGGATGGTTTATTCAAAAACTATATCTAAACATTTTTTTTTTTTCGAAATTGTTCGACCGCAATGCATTGTGGTCTATATACGCTAATGTAGTGACCATCGATGGACGCTAGTTTTTCGCAAAGACTTCTGGGAAATTTTGAGTGCACTCGATTTTGAAATTAGAAGATTTGGACAGGACTAGAACATGGCGAACGCATTGTATAGTCCACTATATAGTGATTGGGGGGGATTCGGACACTACCTAATTTTTCGGACGTCACTTTCGTTGATGATGTCATCAATAATCGCCAGTCCACTAGCTTTATCCCAGAGCTTCCAGCGCTTGAAAATACATAATGTTGGTTTTATAACTTTGCAAAGGTCATACTACAACAAAAAGTCATTACTTACATTCAAATGTAAACGTTTGTGGTTCAGAACGCACCCAGGTGAAGAAAAGCGCTCATCAGCGCGACGCGGTTTAGCCTATCGGGAGAGGACTTTGTACCCCTCCGTTTGGAGGGTTGGATTTAAAAAATACATTTCCTGGACACACTATAACTTAAATTCCACCTTCAAATGGAGGGGAAGGAAGAAGTTCTCGGGAAAAGGGAGGAATTTGGATTGGGGTGAGACAAAGCAATGATAGTCTTAAAGAATTATGTTTCTTTGTTTAAGCTAATCTGCTCATGTTTAAGCTAATCACAACAAAAGACTTATAAAAGAAATGTAAAAGGAGGAAACCGTAAACACTTCAAAAATAATGTTATTCTTAATGACCCACTCTAATGAAAATTTTCTCTTTGGTGTTTTGTTTTTTGTAAGCATGACATATGTGAAGAAATTGATCTCAAAATGTCATTTCTGGGTATTTATATTCAAATTTTGAGCAGAATTAGGAGCAGATGAAAAAATGTTGTTTGACAAACGTTGTAGCTGTAACCGTCAGAATCTGGTGCTGTATCATCCAAAATGCAGAAAACTAGATTTGGTGATTAAAATGTTAGATATTTAATGAATAAACTGAAACATGACAAAAAACACGCAAGAAACAAGAAGCTGACAGAGCAGATTAGACGACCTGAAAACCCGACACTGAAGACAGCTGTGGATCATGAACCTAAAACTGATGTAACTGGTAAAGGGAGACCAAAAACATGACCAAGACCAACATAAAACCAAACCGCATAATCCTTTATATATATTTTTCTTTCATGAAGCATCAAGAACATCAGAAACACATCATTAAAAACATCATTCAACAAAGTCTTACAACTTCATGAATAATAAATCTGAGTTAGGATCTGGTTTAAAACTGTAGGAGCGGATCATTCCAATAGTGCTGGTCATTTTTGTTGCACCAGTAATGATAGTTTGGGGTGTGGCGGGCCTTTAGCTAGTGGGAGAAAGTGTAGATGGATGGATATTTAGTAGGGGTGTGTATCGCTCCCTTTCACACCATTCAACTAACTTTTTGGCGATATGATACAAACAGATTCTTCTACCAAAAACGCTAAAATACAGAGATTTCTTATTCATATAGCATTTAAAGCTATACCTTTTAACCAACTTAATTTTGTTCATATCTGTGGTTTTCAAACGATACTGCAGTTGCTCAATCAATATTCGATCAGTTTTTTTGACATCCTTAACCGATACTGCTGTTACTTCCACTGCATGATCGATTTTTTGATACATATCTAATATCTTTTACATCACCGATTTTTAGAAGTTGGTGCAAGCCTCCTCCCTGCCAACAGTCCCGCTCACAACTCACAGGCAAATTTCTTCTTTTATGTGCAAAATAAGGCATATTTATATAATTAAAAGCCCAATGGGATCACTTATCAAAACGTGATCAAAGTGGGACTTTAAACTAGCAATATTTACACATGTAACTGTACAGTTATAGGTGCACATATAAAGAACATCCTTAAAAAAAAAGCTACATATAATTTTTTATGAAAATCTTTATTTTTTTGCATGTTCTTTTAGAAGTTTGTTTTTAAAAAAACAATCAGTGTGCTTCGATTGGTTATCTCACAAGAAACTGGTCATTATGAAGTAGTTTCTAATAATTAAAATAGTATGTTAAGCTCGGCATTCATCAGAAACAATGAAGTTGAAGGCAACTCTGCTTAAAACATAGGCAACATAGTAAAGAACAAAGAAAAAAGGAGGATCTTGATATAATTTTACACTTTGACAGGTTTGTCTGGCCTTCACGGTTCCCTAAAACTTTGAACATTCACATTTCTTACATCGTTGTATACTTCATATTAGTTTAGTGATTAGGACCTCCATCTACTAAAAATACTGTGGCTATTGATAATGTGATATTTACACATTACACATTCACCAATATAGTGTAATCAATTATTTAGTTTGAAAATGTCATTATCTAACAACCACATTGTGAAAACAAAGTGTGGGAAGGTGCCTCCTTTAACAACTTATAGCTTTGGCATTATATAAACAAGGTGGGATGAGAAAAATTGACTTTTAAAGATTACAATAGAGGGGTAGACCAACCATAACATCTGTAATTGGGATAAGCTGTCATTGTCACCATGATTAATGGCATCATTATTGAACAATTAGCTGACATATGAAGGTGGGCTTCTTTGTTTAGACTCAGATTTAGTTTAGAAGTTTGGAGTTTTTGGTTCATTTTCAGGTAACATTTTGAGTATAGGGAAATGTGGTATTTTATTGACAAAAAATAATAAATAAAAATTGAGTGAATACGTAAAACAGCAGTATTTTTAATGACGATCCCTGTCCATACATGTAAATTGTCTTCAGAATAAAGATTTACAAGTATGATTAGTGTCTAAATTTAGAGCAAACATTTGAAAGAAAATACTAAATGAAGAATTATATAATACAATAAAATGTTTTAGTTAAAACACATTTTTAGTTATTCTGCCACTGAGACCATAACATCTATTTATTTATATCAAATTTAAATTCAAATTCTCTAATTTCTACAATATTATCTGGACAGAAAGAAAAGAGTTGTTGAATAATTTAATCAAACTTTCATAAGTAAATTGTATTTACACAGTGTCTCCTTTTAAGGATTTGAGCTCATTAGAGATAAAACAGGAATTCTGTTCATGTAAACATAGCTACTTGTATAATCAAAGATTTGGAATTTTCATGTTGCTGTCTTACTCCTATGTCCCCTTTAATTCCCCTCTGAGCATCTAAAAACTGATATCTGGACGTAAGCTCTTTATCTTAATAAAGCTAAATTGGACGTGTAGACTTTTTTTTTTAAATGTCTTAACATCATACGTTAATTACAGCAAAAATTAACCTGTGCCTGTGAAATTCCTCCCTTCAAGGGACCACAGTTTGTCTTTGAACTTTGGAGTCGGAGCTGCGGGCGTCCTAAGAGGAGCTCTCTGAGACTTGACAGAAACAGCAGGAGATAATCGATGAGCTCTCCCTCCGCCTCTGCATAGATGAAGTCGGTATATTCCTCAGACCCAACAGCAATTAATTATTCTCAAAAGGGTCAACACGGGGACTCATTAAACTCAAGTAAAATTGTGTTGGATGATGTAACTATACAACCCAACTATACAATAACTGACTCCCCACAATCACATACACAGGTCAGAGATCTGCTCATTTAGCATTAATTCCACAGTCGATACTAAAGAAAATGAGATAAAGAGCAAAAGCAACCAAACCAGTTAGTTTGATTGTTAAAACAATCTGTATTGTATCATTATAATTTCCAGAAACAATTCAATTCGATTAAAAAGAACCTGGATCGATTCAATTTTATTTATTTATTTTATTCCTTTGATGCTTCAATTCAATTCCATTTTGAGTTTACACATTTAGACACATTTGTTTAGAAATACATGAATAATATGTTTTGCATCTATTTATATTAATCTGATACAGTTCATGTACTTTGAATTGTATTAGTGGAATATTGAGATTGTTGCTATCGTCCAGTGTTACATGGAATCTCATAAGGAGAAGCTCCAACAAAAAAGTTCAGATCAATAACATTCTAAACATTGTTCTGCTTCTCCTGGAGGGGATTTTCGTTTGGCCACTAGGTGGGATCGCGCTACAGCAGTACACGTTATTCCAGTAGAAGAAGAAAGTATGAGTAAAAAAATATGTTTTAGACCACGAATGGTTAAAAACTATTTCCTTAAAAAAGTTTGGAAAGTTCATTCCTATGAGTAGCCTATATAAAGATGTTAATTTAGTCAGCAATAACGTTTAGGTTGGCCGAGCGTTAGCATTAGCCATCCTATGAGAAATTCCATTAAACATTAGAATCAAGCCAGCGGACTTTAGCTTTATGTGCTAAATCAATCTATATTTTTATGAATCAATCATTGATCTGTTAAGCTTAAATTGATTCAAATCGATTAATCGGTTTGATTTATCCAGACCTAAATAATACGCCTCTTTGCATCTCCCAAATTGAAAAAGATGGCACTTTCCTGTAAAAACCATTTGCCGAGCTCCTTTCAGGCTTCAAACCTGAAGATCAAAATCAACATAAACAGTTGTCAAAACTGTGCAATCTGTATGTTATTAATATGGAAGAGCATCTGCTCTATTCACAAAAAAAGGAGAGACATGCCCTCAATGTGTCTAAACGCACAGAATAGCTGCATTAAACTTTCAAGCAAACATGAAAGTGAAAAAAAGAATTTGATAAAAAGTTTTATCGTCTTCTATCATTTCTCTTTGCCGCCTCCTTGTTTTGTGCTTCTACGTGGCTCTCTGATCGGCTGCGGCGAGGTAAGCTCGCCACGGTACCCCACTCTGAGTGTAATAGCATTTAAGAGGAGGCAGGCTATTAATTGTCTAGAGGGAGTTGGAAGTGGAGGAGTGCTTTGTTGCGCTCTGCACAACACAACAGCGATGATGAGCAGCAGACGGCTTCTTTTTATCAGGATTAAACCAATATTTTTCTTTTCTTCATGTAATACTTGCTGGCGCACATGATTCTCATGAGCTCAAGAAAATGCTTTTTTTTTTCTTGTTTGCATCCAAAACGCTTCTCGTGTGGAGATGTTCGTTTTGATAAAAGAGGAAACTAATTAGTTTGAATTAGTCCACAAGAGACAAAAAAAAAAAAAAAAGGAATATGTATATTATGGAAGAAAAACATCAGAAAGCAGTTCTCAAGCTTAGCTTATGACACATTGATGAGCAAAGCTTCAGTCTGGACTCTGGCAGCTTTACCGTGTGAACACAACCGTGTAAGTCGGACACCTATTGAGCGACACAGCACTTGGAAGTTGGAGCACCGAGATCCTGGGTGGAAACATTTTAGTGCTCTGTGCATTTTCTCCACTCGATTCTCACTCCAGCACTGCAATATCCATCTGAGTAGTCCCTTCACAGCGCTGAATGTCAGAGCGCCGGCGAGATGAATCGGCAGTCACCCGCTGCGGGTTGTCAATAGAAAACCTCAGGAAGAGTCATATCAGCATAACAGGAACACATTTTCAGCATATGTCATATTCTGAGAACACAACTTGGCCTTGTCGTGTCTTTTGAAAGGTGATAACTGCATCTTCCCTCGCTGTGTCTAAAGATTAGACTTAGCATCAGAGCAAATTACGAAGAACAGTGGTAACCTGACAGTGGAGGACACATGGGGTGAATGTGGTGTGTTTAAAAAAAAAAGGTCTTTTCATACAGAAAAAGACACAGCAGGAGACAATGGCTACCTGCTGGCTATCATCTGATTACATGGAAATAAAAGGGCTTCTCAGAATTCATTTGAGCTCTTTTCATCTTCTGAAACTACAAAGAGAGACTTGGAAAGAATCTCGTCAACCATTAAACCTGGGTGTAAAAGCAGAAATATTACTCCTGACAGCATTTAAAACTAGATGATGCTTTTATTATGAAAACTTCAGCATTTAAATGATCTTTCTTTTTCGTCTTAAAACATTTCACCCAAATGTTTCTAGATACATCTCCCTGAACTTGCATTTCCTGCAGGATATGCCCCAGGATTGGCCAGTGGCATATCAGTGCTCATTATACCAGATTGCAAGGGATTAGGAAACTCTGATTTTAAGATTTTATACAAAATCGCGTATAATATTTACAAATACAGACCTCTGGTTATTTTTTTGTGATCAACATTTTCATTGATTCCACAAATGCAACAAGTAGTGTACAGATAGTTCCTTGCCAACATACTTGTTACTTCTGTACATTTTCATGATGCAATAAGGCACCATTTTTTGGGCTTCTTAAGAAAAAGACAAAAAACATAAAACATAATACATCAATTGTGATACTCTGTGCCTTCTGCACTCTAGCAATAGAAAGTTCTAGTTAAGCTAGAACATGAAAGACCACTCACTGGCTTGCATTCCCAAAACAAATATTTAAATATATCATTACATTTATCAGTTACACGTTGGATCTGAGGTAATCTTCAATATGCTAAATTTTGAGAGTAAAATACATTTGATGTATGACATTATAATGACTTTTGCTGATGATCAGGATTTCTGAAACACAGGCTGATGCTCTCCAATATCCTGTTCCAGTTTAGATCAGGGTTAATATCATTAAAAAGTGCTTTCCATATAGAGTTCAATGCCAGGGGAAGGTAAGAACTAACAAATAATAGTTTATAAAGCCTTTGGTTAAATTCACCCTCAAAAAAATCATGTTTTTTGAGTTTTTAACATGTGTGCCATTTTCTTGTGAAAGAGAGCATGTATTTTTGATTTAAGTTTATTACAGATATTTAGTTAAAACTGGTCTTTTTGCATGAGTAACTGACAAAATACTAACATCACTACTCGTTTGTTCCCATGCATCATTAATCTGGAAAACTCAGTTATCAAATGAAGCTAAAAACAAACAAAAAAAAGAATAGCCTCTGTTTTTCTAATTTTCAGATACACATTTGAGGGAAACAACAACAAATGTGGAGTTTTTCCACAGGGCCTCAGCTGTAATACCCGTGGCTGTAGCGTATGAGATTCCATAAGTGATCTTGCAGTGAAGTACTCGGGAAACCAAGAAATAAATGTGAGATATCACATTCAGGTAATACATATTTAATCTACAGCAATAATGTATGAGGGACCGTACAAGACATTATTTATTCTGAACCTTTCACATTCATATATTCTTGCTCTCACATTCATATATACTCTCTTTACGTATATCCTAAATAGAACATTATACATCTCGTATATTACATATTAATTTGGACAAATACATACTAACTCAAAATTAGCGAACATCCCATTATATCTCTTTCGACATACATATATACTTTCTTCGCATACATATATACTTTCTTTCGCATACATATATACTCTCTTTCGCATACATATATTACTCTTTTCACATACATATATACTCTTTCGCATACATACATACTTCTTTCGCATACATACATACTTTCTTTCGCATACATACATACTTTCTTCGCATACAACATACTTTCTTTCGCATACATACATACTTTCTTTCGCATACATACATACTTTCTTTCGCATACATACATACTTTCTTTCGCATACATATATACTTTCTTTCGCATACATATATACTTTCTTTCGCATACATACATACTTTCTTTCGCATACATACATACTTTCTTTCGCATACATACATACTTTCTTTCGCATACATACATACTTTCTTTCGCATACATACATACTTTCTTTCGCATACATACATACTTTCTTTCGCATACATACATACTTTCTTTCGCATACATACATACTTTCTTTCGCATACATACATACTTTCTTTCGCATACATATATACTTTCTTTCGCATACATACATACTTTCTTTCGCATACATACATACTTTCTTTCGCATACATATATACTTTCTTTCGCATACATATATACTTTCTTTCACATACATATATTCTCTCTCTCGCATGCATTTATATTACCTTACACATACATACATTCTCACTCTCACATATGTAAACGTACTCCCGTACACACATATATATACTCACCCATATTTGAAATGTATATCAGTATTTCACAAAGAATATATGTATGTGAAAGACATGTATAAATGTGAGTGAGAGGAAAAGTATATATGTGTGTGTGAGAGAAGAGTATGCATGAAACGGAAGGTACTTTGCATGAAAAGGAAGGCAGATGATTTCTTGTGCTCTGATTGGACAAGAGGCTGCCATCGAGAAACTCCCATTTTTATCAGACACTAACATGAACCAGCAAGAAGCAGCCACGGGGGTCCTGCAGCATGCCATTGGAACCTTAATGAATATGATTCCAAATATGATTCCTGTCCTCATTTAGAATTCTTAAAAATAAATTATGACTTTGTTTTAGCATGAATTTTATGCGTGTTCATGACTAGCTAATATCATTATTAATTTTCATTTATTAGTTTTTTGTTTGTTTCTTTTTTAAGATTATTTGCTTCTTTTTAAGTTCTTAAGACATTCCATTTTCAGTTTTATTATCAGAGTAGTTAATTTTCTTAACTTTTATTTCTCTTTCAGATAAATAAAACAGGCATATGAAAGTACAGCTCGGGTCCTAAGGAGTTAAATCATAGCGCCAGCATGTAGCAGTTAGCAGCTGCTATTTAGCCATCTCTCTTCAGCACGAAGAGCTTCACATTAAAAAGAAATGAGACTCTGTCTTTTTCTGTGGAAATGCTTTTAGACGTTGTTGTTTAGAGACACTAGCTGTCAGTTTAAAGTGTTTTCAAAAGAGTTATTGATCCTGGAAGTCTGAATTCGTGATTGAATAGTTAGCTTTATTGAACTGTTAACATCAGTCCTCTGCTTGAACTGTTGCCGTTTTCTGCTGCGTTTTCTGAAAAAAAACATTTTGTGATCTGTTCCTGACATACAGACTTCTAGTGGAGTATTTATCCGGAATAACAAACTTGAAATATAAAGCGCTGATCATAATAAGAATGAATGAAATATCCGATCCTGATCGGACAACAGAGCCCGATTTTGATCCAGTCTTCAACCACCTGATCGGGCCCAATTTCAGATCACATGATCGGATCGGGACATGGCTAATAATTAGTGGCAACAATGACAGTCCAGCCATCCAGTTTTTCTTTTATGTTGTTAAGCATCAAATTTTAAATAGAGGTTTACATTTCTAAACTCAGGAATTTAGTAAGAAACATCACTGGCAGTGATCTCCATTGTGACAACCTTTTAAAAGATTCATTTATAAGTAAAAGTAAGTCAATAATAACAGTAACAGCTTGGTGTTTACTCCAAAATAATTTGCAGCCAGCCCAGCATTAATTACAGCCAGGCATCCATTGGAGACCGGAGTTTATTCCATCCTAGACAGAATTGTGATGACTAATGGGCTCATTCTGCAGTTAAATTTGGTCAAGAGATGCAGACACCAACCTCAGATGATCATTTCAGGATCTATTGAAATGATGAGAACATTATTCTGATTAGCACTGGCTGTTAACGTTTTTTTTTCTTTTAAGACTCACCAATCTCTGTATCAAAAACCCTCTTTGATTTTATGCAGATCATTTTCCAGGAGACACACCCACCCTTCTGTCTTTGCTCAATGGTCCCTGTTTAAACCAGTTCTTCTGATTTGTTGCTCACTCTCTTTGTACATCCACCAGGAAATCTGTTTCCTTGTTGGACCATTTTCTTCCGCCATCTCCTCAATGTCACCCTTCTTCTTGCATCATTCTGATACATTTGGTATCCATCTCAAAATGACTCCCAAAACACTAAAAATACAAAAACATTATAATACAATGAATATAATCCTCTTTATTTAAAAAACTTTTTTTCCTTCAGAAACTGAGACTGCAGTCCCGCTCACTGACATAACTTGTAAGAAAAAAAAAAATTAGCTTCAACACCGGAGCTTTAGCTCCAGTGTTTACATTCTTTCGGTTATGATAACTCTTCAACAGTTGATGTAATTAATGAAACTCCATCTTATTCTGAAGAAACGCAGCCTCACGCTGCTGAAAGGCGGATGTAATAAACGGGAATCAGCTGATTCTGCTGCGTAAATAAACAATTTTTTTCACAAGGGCTCTGCACCAATATGTAAAGCTTAGAACGTAAAATGTTGAACTTTATGGATAGAAAACTGGAGAAAATTTTCAGGTTTCGTTTTTAAATTATCCAAAACATCAGTGTTTCTTTTCCCTTTTTATGTCAGTGCGAACTTAAACAGAAGATTGACCAAAGATTTTAAAAAATGTTTAAAATGACAAACAGCATTTCTTTCAATCTGAATCTTTGTGGGGTTTTTTAAAATCAGTTTTGTTGATTCTGATCTCTTGTTTTAAATAAAGGTATAAATAAGGATTAAATGCAATTAAATTCAATTTTAATAAATCCAGTAAATAGACATACACATAGCAATAAACATTATAATATAAAGTAAGAATCGTGGTTTGATTCGTGAATCGAATCGGATTGCCACCTGAGCAGCGATCCAAAGCCCTAACAATCACTGTACTGTCATCAAAATACAGTCCCCTGCGAAAGTATTCTGCCGCCTTGAACTTTTCAACCTTTTGCCACACTTCAGGCTTCACACATATAGATATACAACTGTAATTTTTTGTGAAGAATCAACAAGTGGGACACAAACATGAATTGGAACCAAATTTATTGGATATTTAAAACTTTTTAACAAAAGAAAAACTGAAAAATTGGACGTCCAAAATTATTCAGCCCTTTTACTTTCAGAGCAGCAAACTCTTTCCAGATGTTCAATGAGGATCTCTTCATGATCCAATCTTGACCTAAATGACTAATGATGATAAATAGAATACATCTGTGTGTAATAAAGCCTCCATATAAATGCACCTGCTCTGTGACAGTTTAAGAAGTCAGTTTAAAGTGCAGAGAGCATCATGAAAAACAAGGAACACAGCAGGCAGGTCTCAGATACTGTTGTGGAGAAAGCTGGATTTGGAGACAAAAAGATTTCCCAAGCTATAAACATCCCAAGGAGCACTGTGCAAGCGGTAATATTGAAATGGAAGGAAGATCAGACCACTTCAAATCCACAAAGATCGGGCCATCCGTCTAAACTTTCAGCTCGAACAAGGAGAAGACTGGTCAGAGATACAGCCAAGAGACCCACGATCACTTTGGATGAACTGCAGAGATCTACAGCTGAGCTGGGAGAGTCTTTCCACAAAAATCAGTTGTATTCTGCACAAATCTGGCCTTTATGGAAGAGTAGCAAGAAGAAAGCCATTTCTTAAAAAGAGTGGTTTAAAGTTACCCACAAGCCACCTGGTAGACACCAAACATGTGAAAGAAGGTGCTCTGGTCAGATGAAACCAAAGTCCAACTTTTAGGTAACAATGCAAAACTTTAAGTTTGGTGTAAAAGCTACACAGCTCATCACCTGAACACACCATCCCCAATGCCAAACACGGTGGTGGCAGCATCATGGTTTGGGCCCGTTTTTCTTCAGCAGGGACAGGGAAGATGGTTCACATTGATGAGAAGACAGATGAAGCCAAATACAGGAGAATTCTGGAAGAAACCCTCATGGAGTCTGCAAAAAGACCTGAGGCTGGGACGAAGATCAGTCTTCCAAACAAGACACCCATCCAAAACAGAAAGCAAAATCTACAATGGAATGCTTAGAAAATAAACATATCCAGTTGTTAGAATGGCCAAGTCAAAGTCCAGACCTGAATCCAATCGACAATCTGAGGAAAAAGAGAATCTGCTGTTCACAAACGCTCTCCATCCAACCTCACTGAGTTCCAGCTGTTTTGCAAGGAGGAAGTGGCAATAATTTCAGTCTCTCGATGTGCAAAACTGATAGACATACCCCAAGCGACTTACAGCTGTAATCACAGCAAAAGGTGGTGCTATGAAATATTAACTTAAGGGGGTTGAATAATTTTAAACGCCCAATTTTTCAGTTTAAATTTGTTAAAAAGTTTGAAATATACAATACATTTTGTTCCACTTCATGATTGTGTCCCACTTGTTGATTCTTCACAAAAAATCAAAGTTTTATATCTTTGAAGCCTGAAATGTGGTAAAAGGTTGAAAAGTTCAAGGAGGCCGAATACTTTCACAAGGGACTGTATGTTCTTTCTGGATTTTTTAATTTACAAAGACATAAAGCCAAGTCGGCTTTATGTTTTCCCCATTCCTTGAAGATAGTGATGCTAAAAGCCTCTACAATCTTCTTTTTAAGGGAAAGTAAAATCAGAACTAATCTAAATTATCTCTGCTACTACATCAGTCCTGAATAAATCAGAAAGAAGTGAAGGCCAGCCAGCCGGATCTACAGGTTTAAAACAAAACAGGATGGTGGTCACATAAATGTGCAGATGATGCTTTCACATCAGACAGAGGTCCTCAGATTCCAGATGGTCTTGGAGCTTCTTTGTCAAGATGTTCAGGTGATCCCTTTGTTTCCGTGTCTGATCTCCAAAATGTTTTGGAATTGCTCCTGCAGAAACAAAGCGTATCACTTCATCAAACGAAAATGATCATTAGTGCATTTACTTATTTTACTATTACAGTGATGTAGCAGTATTACAGAAAAAATAAAAGTAATTTGTTTTATAATAAACACAGTGACTGCAGTGTTTCTTTAGAGCTTTTTTCCCCAATTGCAAAATAGTAATATCCAATTGTTTTTTTTTTTTCAGATTAGACACTGTACTTGTTAAAATAAGATAATAATGAATAAAGTAAACTACCTAAATAGTCTAACATAGTTAAGACAATTAATAATAAAATATTTCATTTATTAAAAAAAATCATTTAAATAAGTGTATTAAAATTAATTTAAATTTATTATTTAAAATTTATTTATTTGACTTATTTGACTTTTAAAAAACAAGAAACCTTCCAGTTTGGGGAAGGAGGTCTATTGTTGTATTTTTTTTTTAAATGTAATGAAGATTCAATTTTTAAAATTGTTGATTTGTAGAAGTAAAAGCAAATTGTCAAAGTCAAATTGGTTTACTAATGGAACTTTTTCACAGTGATGTCAGACATCAGACAAATATGGCAGCTGTAAATATGAAATGTGATTTAATAATCTAGACAGGCAAAGCTGACAGTGACACCTGAACGCTGTTGAACACAATACACAACACAGGCGTAGCTTCGGGAATCTAGTTGATTTACTTCCAGGTAGGAAAAACCTAATTAAAATATAACTAATATTTTATATGTTGTATTTTTTAGTCTTCCAAATGTAATATGTGATCATATATATGGATAGAGTTTACTCTGAAAGACTTAAGAAAATAATGGTATGGTCACTTTGAAGTGCAATCAAGCACTAAAGCTGAAATAAATTCATATTGACCACATTAATACCTTTGACAAAGCTTTGGATTTGAATATTCTTTCTATTAGGATTGCATTCAGGTCCTGCCCTGCCACAAATTTAGGGATAACCAGCCTGTTGCCACATGCCATCAGAAATTCTAACCTGAGAACCATTTCAAATTGAAAAGTAAAAAAATAAAAAAATTTTAAAAACTCAATTTGGTCTTTTAAAATTTATATCACATAGCAAAAACTGTACAATTTAAGTCAGCAATACTGTCTTGTCATTGTCAATCCTAAACACAAAATATAACATGGCAAAACATAAATATGAAATATTTATATTACTTTCATATGAAAAGGGAGTGTATAAACACTATGGCTACTACTAGAGACAGTAAAAGAAATCTATACTAGCCTGGTTAGGCTACAATCTTGAGAGTTGCTAATCACACAAAACTCTAGAATTGTCAAAGTAGGCTACTCAAAGGATTCATTTAATGACTTATACAAACTAGAGTCGCTATGTTGGCTTGTTGGGACACTCAAAGTTGGACGCTGCGCTGGATAGAGCAAAATGCCAGCTCACTACTTTGCTACAAATACACAAACAAAGCTGGAAAAAAAACAATGTGGCTTTTAAAAAGTTAATTATTGCCGTCAGCTGATAAAGGAGAACTTCTATAAACATTTCAGGAAGATGTGAGTGAGTTTATTCTTAATAGTGAATAATTAGGCTGACCTTGTAGATTGTTCAAATTTAAAGGGGCAATACCATGATTTTCTTAAACCTTTCAGAATAAACTATATCCATATCTGTGACCAAATATTACCTTTTAAACATTAAAAAAAATAATTATTTATGAAATAAGCCATTTTGTAATCTGACCACATTTTAATAAGTCGCTGTGTCTCATCGTGGTGTTATGGCATTCTTTTTAAGAGAATTCTGTTGGAAATAAAGTAGAGCTTTAAAATTATCACTGCAGGTCCCCTGGGGCGTGCTACAGAAAATTACATACAGAAAAATGAGTACAATGTTTTCTAGTGGTGTTAAAATAAACTTTTTAACAGGTAAAAACAATGGGACCAATTATTTCCTTTTGGCTAACATGATTCTCTACAATAATCTACATGTGTCTGCGCCTGATTTCTAATGTGTTTACGTCATCTGACTGTCGGCCGTTTTGGTTTCAGGTGTTCTGCTCTCGCTTAGTTTTGTGTTCAGACTGAGGAATCTCAGAACAAACAGAAGTTCAGTCTGATTTGAAATGAACAGAGACCACCTTGAAAAATGGGTCTGAGAGCGGTTCCTGGTACATCTGTGCTGCTACTTTGGCACCACAGAAAGTAGGTGTGTGTCATTTGTAGTCTAAGGGCGGAGCTTGCTGCAAAGATTTTTCCGGGAGGGAATCGTTCTGGTTTGTATCGTTCTGACGTCAGCACAATTCCACCGCTTGTTTTTGTGGGTATGGGAGGGGCTGCTGCAGAGAGTGCAGGTTTTTAGAAGATTACTCTTACATGCATGAGCAGATCAAAATACCGTTTTGGGGTTCTATAAAGAGAGGAATGACCAGTATATTCCATTTAAAACCTCAAAAAGTACAAATTTCAAGGTATGGCCCCTTTAATGGTAGCCTTAGACTTCCCATACTTATTCTTTTTTCACGTTTTCTAGCAGGACCACTAATCTTTTTTTTTTTTTTTTCGTTTTGTTTTATGGAGCATGACCGTGGTAATTTGTATGTTTGTTCAACCTCAGATCAGAACATATGACCTGCGGAATTTAAGCACATTACTGAGTGGAGGGAAAGAAACTAACCAGGATTTTTTCTGGAGAGAATAGAGAAGAGTCCAGCGCTGAATCCTCTTTCGGAAATGTGGTGTATGGAAGTCTTCCGGGTTCATTTCTCCCATGCCGGAGCGATGCATGCTTTCCAGTGCACCCCATCTGATCTTTGCCACCCCAGGACCATGGACTGAAGTGCTCTCTGTGCCCTCTCTTCTTCTGTGAGGCCCCACAGTCCGGTGTGACTGTAGAGCGGGGGCATTGTTCCCAGTCTACTCAAACTGAGCTGGTTACCTTTAAGAAAAGAAAAAAAAAAAAACAGAACCTGATGGAACTTGACATACTTAAAGTATGTGGAAAAAACATAAGCTAAAATGGAACCCGTTAGAATAATATCTGCTTAAATGAAAGATTAATATTGACAATAAAACATCCAATATTGGAGGATATCAAACATTTTTATTTAGATTTGTGAACAACCTAAGAAAGGAAATTAAAATATAACATTGTACAAATCTTTGTTGAAATTGGTAAGGTTACCTTTAATTATTTACGTACTGTGGTGTCAAACAGCGTTCAGTTATCATATTTGACATTCTAAATGTGACCACTGGAAGTAACTATTCACCTTGAAAGGGTCAATCTGACCGGTCAAGACCCAAATAGAACGTAACCATTTATTGGTTGAACCTTTAAAATATTTTATATTTTATTTTTTTTCTGTGAGGTGATCAGATAACAGATATGAATTATTTAAATTTTGACTATGTGTGGTTTTCTGGAGACATTTTTAAATGTTTACATTAAGGCTGTGATTGTTACACTTTTCTGTTGGCCTACATACTGACCACGGCCCAGATTCATAGAAGAAAACAGTTACCTTGCTGATTGTTAGATAATTTGCTTATTATTTATTTATTTTTGGCTGGTTGTAAACACCATCTAAATTTGTTAGTTGACTGCTTAATAGGGGTGTAAGGTCCGTACGGATCCGAGGCCACGGTTCGGGACACGTGTGTACAGCGGACCACCCCCCGCGTGCACATACCTCGCGCTAGCATAATAGAAATATATTTTACGTTCACGTTTATGAAAATTGCATCACATTCATGTAAATCCTCTTTGTTTTCCAGTGAGGTAGGCGGAGGTTCTGTTAGCTTCTGTTGTTAGGAGGCGTATGGAATTAACCATTCGCTCAGATCGCATCCAAAACTATAAAACAAAGGCTAAATTCGGCCCGGCGTTGTGTAAACAGAACTCAACGTTAGCTAACATCGCTAGCATTTTGAACGAACGTTCTCTCCACTGTAGCAGGACACTTGATGCTAATTTGAGTTTGTTTTTTTTTTTCTAAACAATCTTTAGCTAGCTAACGTTTCCTCCCTTTGGACGGAGCAGAGCGCACTAAAACTTGCACGTTATAATAAGAGTCTCGTTCGGTCTTTAGCTTACCTTTTCCTCGGTCAGGCACCGCAGCTGTCGAAGCGTCTGCGTGTCTGCCGCGAACCCTCCGGTGTTGGGCGCGGAGTAAAAGTCCAGGTTGTTGATGCGGTTCCTCTGAAAAGTTCTCTCGTTTCGTTTTCGGTCGGTCCTCGGTCGGGCACCGCAGCTGCCGAAGCGTCTGCGTGTCCGCCGCGAACCCTCCGGTGTTGGGGCGCGGAGTAAAAGTCCAGGATGTTGATGCGGTTCCTCTGAAAAGTTCTCTCGTTTCGTTTTCGGTCGCGCTACTACTAACATTATTGATATTTAAGCCTGTTACTCGTTCCTCTAAAGAAGCAGATAGACTTTTCACACGATGGCTTGCTCCAGGACACCCGCGGGCCGCGGCAGCTTCTTGTTTATTCATTGTAGCGTCTGATCAAAATGGGAGTCTCTCGGTGCGGCCTCTTGTCCAATCAGAGCACGAGAAATCATCTGCCTTCCTTTTCATCCAAAGTACCTTCCGTTTCATGCAAACTCTCTCACACACACATATATACTTTTCCTCTCACATACATATACACTTGTCTTTCACATACATATATTCTTTTTAAAATATTGATATATTCCTTTTTAAAATATTGATATACATTTCAAATATGGGTGAGTATATATATGTGTATAAGGGAGTGTGTTTACATATGTGAGAGTGAGAATGTATGTATGTGTAAGGTAATATATATGCATGTGAGAGAGGAAATATATGCATGTGAGAGAGAGAATATATGAATGCGCAAGTGAGAATATATGTATGCGCAAGTGAGAATGTATGTATGCGAAAGAGAGTATATATGTATGCGCGCAAGTGAGAATATATGTATGCGAAAGAGAGTATATATGTATGCGCAAGAGAGAATATATGCATGCGCAAGTGAGAATGTATGCATGCGCAAGTGAGAATGTATGTATGCGTAAGAGAGTATATATGAATGTGAGAGCAAGAATGTATGAATGTAAGAGCAAGAATGTATGAATGTGAAAGGTTCAGAATAAATAATGTCTTGTATGGCCCGTCATAATAATGTACTATTACACTTTTGATGCACTGTTGTCCTTAAGTTCTCCCAGCATCTTAATGGACTTTTATGACGATGGGAGTTTATGAGGGAAGTTCAAGAGTTTGTCATTAGCTTGGCTCTGTAGAAAATACTAACTTCATATCTTTTAATAGTTTATCTGAGAAATCCCACATTACCTTCATTTCGCATTTTCTCTTTTCTATCTTTCTCAATTTCTCAATTTACAGCAGTGGGAAATTAGATAGTGGCTGCATCTCCCATCCCATCTTGCTCTGTAATACGGCACGTTAGTGAGGCTGTTGCGTTGCCCCTGGATGATGTGATGAATGCCGACATTTGGTTGAGCAGGGAGCCGGTGCAGAGAGTCCTTAAAGCTCGACAGAGAAAAATGAAGGCAAGGGAGAAAAATGCCATCAACACAAAAATAAATAAATATTTTTTTAAAAAGAGAAAGAAACAAGCCAATATGGAATTACCAAAAAAGCAAGAGCTATATTATAACAATCTTGCCTTTGTTAAACTATTAGGATCTTTACTTTTAACAAGAAAAGCATCATTTGATTAAAAATGTATTTCATGGAAATGCTTTTGTGACTCCTAAACAAAAATTAAATCTTTGTTTTTTAAAGTTTAAATGATTAGAAAGCATATAGGAAAGATATGAAATGTACTTTGTAGAGTTTAAAAACAGAGAAAAAGCATAAGAGTGCCCTCTAATGGGAGATACAATTTAAAACTTGATGCTAGAATAATGCAAATACACAAAGAAATAATACATTTAAATAAATGTTTACACATTACTGGTCAGTAATCTCATCTTAGAGTCAAAATATTAGCTATAACAAATAGATAAAATAAAATGTATTAATGGTTGGGTGTGAAGTGGAAGTAAGAAGAGGAAACTTTTTTTTTAAGTAATCGAATTGTTAAATATTGTAATTTATTTGGTACATATCTTATAAAATATCCAAAAACGTGTCACCATATTCCACAAACCTGTGATGTATTATTACATAAAAATTCACTGTCAAATAAAAAAATAAATAAATACATTTTTTGAATAAATATTGGCACAATGGGAAAGTAAAAAAAAATAAAAGCACTGAGTTTTAAAAATACTGTATTTTCATACCAGTCGCACTACAGGAAAACTTTTAAATGCTTCAACATCTCAATTTTTGTAGTCCCTAAATATTAAACACAACCCTCATGTGTCTGCCATTCTCTGGCATTTTATTTTAGAAATCTTTCTTGCTATTGGGTGTCTTCATCCACTTTTTTCCTGTGCATTACTAAAACGAACACCATTTTTCATCAGTGTCTCCACAGGAGGCCTCTTTTCCTCTCTCCTGGAGTTCCATCTCTGGCACTGCTGGCTCAGCACTGCATCTACATCAAGAAGATCCCATTACTGTGGTCACTGTTTCCAACTTCCAAGAACTACGATACTCAGAAAGCATCTCCCTGTTTTAGCACCATCTTCTTAACAGTTAGGGCTGATTACTGTAGATCCACAACACTACCGACTTCACTTATCCACAAAGTACCAAAAATATATCATCCCAGTAAAGTGATTCATGAATACAAGACAAAATTAACCCATGTTTGTATAATACTGATTTAAGAAACAATTCTTAATAATCTGTCATACATTTGGCGAGCCTGTAGCCATACTTTCTTGGTTTCTGCTGCCATGAGTGAGTGGTACAGGGTGTAATAATCTGCTACTACAGTCAACCTGCCTCAAGGTTCAATAAGTTTTGTGTTCAGATCTTGTTTCCTTGGATAAAAAAATGGGCTTATTTGACATACTAGTGGCTCCCTTGAACTTTGAGGCAGTCTGCCTATTCTCCTTGCATCAATCAGAAATTTTAGTCCACATATAACTGCAGTCATTTCCAGGACATTTTCACTTTTTTAAAGAACATGTTCTATGATCTATATAAATTGTGCATTTAAAATCTTTTTTTTTTCTAAGTGACAGTTATTGGATCCAGACCAGATGATCAAAGTCACTTAAGTCTTCTTTTACTTTAAGGTAGTTTAGAGGACTTGGTCTGAATAGTTATAGGATCCTCGTCTGGTTTAGTTTGCTTTCACAAATGACGCTTTTAGAAGTGACCAAAGTGTCTAGAATAATTTGCACAGTTCCAAAAGCCACTCATTTGGGGATGATATTGATGGCTCAAGTTGAGAAAAAAGGCAAGAAGGAGAAAAGTGGCTTCTAATACTCTCATTATAAATAGGTAATAACTGAATGTACCTCATTATACCACCTTAATTTGTTTAATGTTTTTCAACTTTTTTGTTAGCTTTTGCAGTTATTTATTTGTATTTTTGTATTCTTTTACTCCCCTTGTTTCATCTCTGCACTTTGGTAACCAAGTAAAGAAGTAATTAAGTAATTAAGTAAATAATTAGGTAAATGCTTTCTGACAAGGAGACCTGAACTCTGGTGTGGACCATACTTGCTCATTTGGTCAAAACGCAAGTTCAGGGTTGTGTCAGAATTCCTAATTTACCAAAAAACTTTATTGTACGAGACAATCTTGTGCCTGGATTTTAAACGTAATTCAAAAACCAATCAAACATTAGTGAAAGGACGGTCCGAACTCAGGAGCTCAGTGAATTCCATCGTGGAACTGTCATAGGATGCCACCTGTGCAACAAATCCAGTCGTGAAATTTCCTAAATATTCCACAGTCAACTGACAGCTCTATCGGAACGAAATGGAAGAGTTTGGGACCGACAGCCACTCAGCCACCAAGTGGTAGGTCATATAAACTGATGGAGAGGGGTCAGTGGATCCTGAAGCGCAAAGAGGTCTGACTTTCTGTACTGTCAATGGCTACAGAGCTCCAACCTTCATGTGACCTTCAGATTATTCCAAGTATAGTACGCAGAGAGCTTCATGGAATGGGTTTCTATAGCCAAACGATGCATTTCGAACTGCATTCTGCTGAGTGTAAAATTTGGTGGAGGAGGAATGATGGTGTGGGCTTTTTCAGGAGTTGTTCCAGTGAAAGGAACTTTGAATGCTTCAGGATACCAAAACATTTTGGACAATTTCATGCTCCCAACCTAGTTGGAACAGTTCGGAGTGGGCTCTTCCTCTTCCAAAATGACTGTGCACCAATCAAGGTCCATAAAAACACGAAAGAAAGAGACTGGTGGGGATGAACTGAATTGACCTGCACAGAGTCCTGACCTGAACCCCATGGTACACCTTTGGGATGAATTAGAGCAGAGACTGAGAGCCTTCTCCAACATGATTTGACCAATGCACTTTTGGAAAAAATGGTCAAAAACTCCCATAAACACACTCATCAGCCTTATGGACAGCCTTCCCAGAAGAGATGAAGCTGTAATAGCTGCAAAGGACAGGGACAGGGATCATATGTGAGTCAAGGCAGGTGAGCCAATACTTTTGGTTATATAGTGTATGACGACACTAATTTCCCAAAGTAAAAATCTAATAATATAAATATTTTAGAAAGATAATTTAACACCACTGTGTTCTGAAGGTGAGACTTAAGTTGATTATTTTAAAAAAAATTAACATAAATTTTTATTCAACATGAAAAACGTGGTCTATATTTGCCAATCTAGCGATTTTTTTTTTAATTAGTAGTTGTAGTAGTGGAATAGTGAAGATATCCGGACAAAACTTAAATGAAATTTCACAAAAACCAACCGGTGTGACACTGCCCAAAAATCCTGCATTCTATACCACTTCACCAGGTCAACTTCAGGATGTGTATCCTCACATTTGATGAGTTAATCTGCTATGATTAGATATTTATGATAAACTTCAAAGCATCTGAAGAAACTAAATACTAAACAAAAAAAGATATTCCAGATGAACTGGATATTTTTGGCGAATTATCAAAAATCTGGTTGGTCAAATGATCCATTAATGAATATATATCCCTTGATGTAAATATTATGAAGATTTTAAAAAAGTGTTTTGTGTTTAAATGGCCAAACTAAGCAGTTACTGAGTCGTTCAAATCACAGGGAGATCTATAGTGCACGCTGCTCTGAAATGCATTATGTTGTCAAGGGAATCAATTAAAAAGTGATCTGTGTCTCATGCTGTTATTTTTCTATTGGATCTTTGTACCATTAAGTCATTAAACCCACTCAACAGTGAATCAGTGTGCCTTTGCCCCCTTCAATACTCTGTTGACACAAAATGTTTTATAGTCTACACTCTGTTATCTGTCAAAGCTGTGCTCTATCAAGAAAAAACATCACAGCTAAAGCACTAATCATGCGTCCTAACCTGAAGGGGATTATAAACGCTCTTATCGTGGATAGATACATAAACAAACAAACACTCGGCTTTTTTAGCATCTGCGTTTGAATCCCCTCGGCGAGGTCACATTGTATTAAAAACAGCGTGAGGTTGGTTGGGGATCTCAGTTGGGTCCGTCTCGTCCGATGCCCATGTCGCGGCCGCTACTGCCTCAGACTACAATCCAATAAAACAGATGGAGGGGCTGTTTGAGGAGCAAAGAGATGATGCCTCCCCCCCTTTGCCAGTAAATACTGGCAGTGCTTGGACTTAATTACATTCTCAGTATGGTAAACGGAACAGTGCCACGGGCCTCAAACTGCACAGCTGCACATGAAACCTAAAGCATTCACTAAGTTACTTCTTTGCACCACAATAAAGAAACTTACTGAATGTGTAACATAACATTTAAATGGAAATACTTACTAAAACCAGCCCAAATCCCAGCAACCCTGAAGGTAGAACTCTGCTTTGAAGAGTTGGTAAGAAAATGAGCATTGTTACAGTTTCTGCTTTTAGCCTCCAAATAGCGTTTTCTTCTACAGTTGCAACTCTTTTCTGAGCTCTCTGGTCTTCTCCATTCTGTGCCACCTTAACATTTCTGCTGATACTCTCTGTGGTCAAATCAAGAGTGGGATCAAAGGTGTCGGATCATTTCACCAAAGACAAACCAATCAAAGCAAAACCACTCAAAAAGACAAGAGTTCTCCAACTTCTGTTCTTAAAACTGCAAACATGGCCAGAACAATGGGTGTTCCCTTTGGATCTAGGGTTCCTCGGGTGCAGCTCACTCTTCTTAAGGGTGGCTTCGTTCCAGCAGAGAATTACAGCCGTTTCTGATCGGGAGGGATGAACAAAACAGAGCCCTTAAAAGCCCAATTGATTAGGTTGTCTTTTTGATCCCCTTGGTTCCCACTGTATAAAGTGAGTTGAATACAAATAATGCTGACAACAAACTATCAGTGTTCTCTGAACATCAACTTTGAACTTAATGCTTCAATAATACTGAATTGCTTTCATAATAATAATAATTACTTTTTATGCTTGTATTGAGCTTTTTAGTCATTCAATGCATTGACACAAATTTGAACACACTAATGGTGACAGCTGTCGTGCACTGGTGCTACACCACCAGGAACTGTTTTTTCCCCTTTTGACATTGACTGTATATAAAAAAATGGACAGAACAGATGTGTCATCGCCCATAGAGTCAAATGAGTCAAATGAAGCCAATTCAGTCGCCATTTTCTCGCAATACGAAGGTTGCCATTTTGGAGCCAGACGACAATCTAAGTCAGCGTTTCCAAGGCAACTACTGTCACCAATCATGAGTAAGATCGATGGCCTTGTGGTAGAGAGTCCGCTCTGAGACTGGAGGGTCTTGAGTTCAAATCCAGGTCGAGTAAAACTAAAACTTCCACCCAGTGCCTCCTTTTTTGACACTCAGGATTAAAGGGTTGGATTTGGGGGTTGAACCACCAAATGGTTCCCGAGCGCGGTTGTGTCTGCAGCTCACCGCTCCCCAGGGGATGGGTTAAATGCGGAGAGCAAATTTCACATTTAACTTTAATCTTGTTCAAATTCCACTGAAAGTGGGCTCAGCAGAATCTGTCAAATGTTCGAGATGGAGACCAGCAGACGCCCCATGCTTTTATTGAGGCATCTGATTGGTCAGTTCTTGACTTGAATAACTTGTGATGAGGAAAAAATATTTTAAAAATAGGATTAGCAAAAGGGTGTTAAGAAAAACAGATCAGAGCAAGACATATATTGTAAAACAATAGCTGTTGGTTTGTCAATGGAAGTATTTGGGATTTTGGCTTCTTGACACAAGCAAGTACTTTCTATTTGGAATGCAGGGATGGAGGGGTCACTCAGTCCAGTTCTATATATACAGTCAGTGTTGGGCAGACCAAGAAATTAACCTGAGATCGTCTTATCACATTTAGGCTACTGTTGAATTACACATATTTTACTATCCAATGTAGTGCTTGGATAGTAAACACATACTATGAGCAATATTTCTGAAATACGTGAAAAAACAAATGTGTAAAAGAAATGTTAGTTAAAAATAAAGAAAATGGCTATTTTCATGTTATTTTTGAATGGCTGTTAATAACTGAAGTTAATCTTCCAGTGGTATTTTTATTTGTTTTGGTGTTTTTTGTAAATAGTGTCATCGGCAAGGTTAGAAACACCATTAAAACACAACCATTAACACTCTTTGTACTGAAAAGGGTTCATTTGACATCCAACATTTTTATTTATTTTTACAAAGTCAATTATTCAAAAACTGTCTAATTCTATAAATGTTCAAAAAGAGCACTGACCACTTTAAAAATGGTCAGACTTTTGCCATGTCCACCTTTAAAACCCCCTTTTTAATGCGAGTTTAATATTGTGCATTGGAATAAAACATACAGAGGCATAATGTCAAACCTTCTTTGGAATATAAAATTTTCTTTCCATTAGTTTAAACCAGGGGTCCCCAAAGAGAGGGCCACATAGCAGTTTTATTCTCTGATGTCGGGCGGGGTCAGCTCTTAGGCTACAAAATGACGTGTAAAAATTACAGGATGCGCTTTAAACTCAACAATTAAAGTTTTAAAGTTAACTCCACTGTTCTAGGGACTGCTACAAGAAATCATTTCTTTGTATGCAATAAGATTATATGACATCTCATCACTCTGCAACAGATTATTCAATGACTGATGGAAAACCTCACATAACCGGATAGGAGCACAGACTGCAGAAGAGCGGAATAAATAGTCATCTTCTATACGGGTTTCGATCGCATGACCAGACTCAAAATAAAAGATAAATTAAAATGCATGAAATAGTTTGTATTTGTTAAGAAGAAATTGGCTGGCCACAAGCTCACTGCTCCCCCGAAGAGACAAATAGATCCATGTACGTCTTTGTTTTCTTCACTAAGGCTGGCGTCTGGCACGAAACTGTACGGCTCCAATATTGGGAGCCATTTTTGCTGCACTGGAAATGAAGGGGGATGTGAGAAGAAGGAGAGCATGTAAAGAAAAAGCTCTTGATTAAGGGTGACAGGGGGGGGGGGTTGTTGCTCTGCGCCAGCTGCCCCGCCCACAACTCAGAGGTGAATTTCTATAAACTACTGCCACTCTGCAGAAACTATTATAGACAAAGACGTTTTTGTTCATTCTTTTTTGCATAATGAAGGCAAAATAAGAATTGAAAGACCACGGGGAACACTTCTAAAAGTGGTGAAAGGAATCGGACTTTAAGTGCCAGGATTGAGAAAAAGTTCCCAAAAATGCCACAATTTGCTTTCAGAAAGAGCTGAGAGAAATAGTGTTGCAGTTGCTGTTTTTCTTTTTTTTTGTGTGTGTGTGTTTGTGTGTGTTGTTGCGTTTGTAACAAAACACTAACTTTGGTGTTAATTTTGCAATACTAATGTCAAAACACCAGTAAAAAAATATATAATATATATATTTTCATGAATGAGTGTAGTTGTAGAACTAAGTGTTAAATACTTTTCCTCCTAATTAAATTTCCTCATGAAAACTTAATAGAGTCACTTTTATCAGTTATTCATGTTCATTCATTTAATCATCAGAAATAAAGTCATTCTAATCTGTCGGTGTTGATTTTCATCCTTGTGTCCATTTTTTTTCCAAAAGGAACATTTTTATCATAGAAAAACTCATACTGAGAAAAACATTGATCACTTCTGGTATCTTTTTACTTTTTCTGAGCTTTGTTTTCTATTGCCGAGACATCACAGTTTTTACAAAAATATTAATTTACTTTGTTATAAAAAGTTAAAACAAATAGTTGCAAAGAAAAACAGTGAAGAACGAGGGTTAGTTTACGGCCAGGGGTAAGATTATTTCTGTGGAAAGGATTCTGTTTGCTTTCTATGCATGACTGTGTGTCTGGGTGTGCACGTGTTTGTTCGACGGAGACGGAGAGTAAAGATTAAGCTGCTGTGTGTGTGAAGGATTGTGTGGCTCGTGATTTTACGCAATCTGCATTTCAGCCCGTGAGATGATTGGAGACACACTGATAGTAAATATTGATAGAGATAGATTTACTTAGCTCTGCACCGAGGCGTAAAGGAGATTAACGAAGCTATCAGTGCTTTGTAGTAGTATTTTCGAGGTTATCTTTATCACCATCCTACATATTTGATACCGCCTCGCTCTCAAAACGCAAATGCATTATAAATATACATAAATATGATGTATTTTGGTGCTGCATGGCTTTTACCGCTGTTCCGACAGCAGGGAAAAAGCTTTGAGACATACAAATGCAGCAGGCACCAGCACTCATGGTAGACCTCTGATGAATAGCATCAATCCCATTTTTTATATCAACTGTACAGAAATCTATATCTGTATATTGATATATATTTATAGTTTTTGCCTTTCATGTTTGATCCCATTGAATAAAAAAAATTAGAAAAAAAAACTTGAATTATTTGGACATTTGTTTAGATTTTACCAATATTTAGGTTCAAAAATTATTAAAATCTTAAGAAAACAGGATTGTTTTATGTAGACTTTATGATGATGAAGGGCAAAAATGCAGTTTAATCAGGTCTCTCATGTGAGCATTGGAGAGGTAGAGTAAAACCATCAGGCGGGACTTCCTGGATTTGAATGGAACCTTGGAATGATCACATGGCAGGAAGGAAAGGAAGGAAGATCTTCCAATGTTTCACATCTATAACCTCCAACCGGACAATTTTGCATGTTAATGTTGTCAAAAGTGGGATCTTTCCAGTATTTCTTCAGATCTTTCAGCTGGTGAGACTACATGCTTGCATACATGTTTACAACCTTTCCCATCATTACAACATGAAATGCTTGTGATGCTCAGATTACTAATACATAACAGCACTTGGAAAACATTTTGAAGTTAAAACCTTAAACTTGGAGTCTGTAATTTAAAAAAAAAAAAACATGCTCAATCACAAAAATACAAAATCAAAAACGACAGTTACGATGCTGCCATTTACACAATAAGGAATGTGAAGTTGAGTTAGAAAGCCAGCCAACATTTCAGCATGAAACTGTCTACAACAAAATCTGGAAACATCCCTACAATGCAAATTGCTTATAGAGCAGCAGTCTTTTCCTTCAAAAAACAGAAGGTTTCATGGCTTTTGGAGGTGAGCGGAGCATGCCCGCCCCTGAACCCAATCTGAGCTTAAATCTTCAGCGCTGCTTCCATGTACATTTTTTGAATTTTTAAAGCTACACTTTTGTATCAAAGGTGATTCAAAAAATAAATCAAATAAAACACACTCATTCACAATTCTGATATGATTCTGATTTTATCTTAAATTCATAACCATTTTCCAAATATGTGACTTCAAGAGTTATGCCTTTACTTAAAAGAAATTGCTTTTTTTTTTCTTTTTCAAAATAATTATTTTCCTCTAGAAGCAAACCAAATAAGTACAACGATGTAGTCCAGTAGAACATGAGGTGGTCAAATGATTTACTGGGGTGACCCCTAAAGGAAGAGAACGCCTGTGTTTTTAATTGTTGTGTTTTCTAGAGACCCGTAGAATGTTCTAAAAAAAAAAAAAAAGTCTTAATTTCTAAGTTCTGAAAATTTACATGAGAAAAATAAATTCCATTCGCCTTCTCTTTCATACACAGATTATCTTTACTGTGCCCTAAAAAAAAAAAGGAGAAGCTAAAAAAAATTCATTTTAGTCACAAAAAGTAAGTCTAAATGTTATCATAGAGATTGATTTTTACAATTTTTTTGCTATTGTCCTCTGAGGATTATTTTATCATGGATATGTTTATCATAGCACTCTTATTTTTATCGTGTATGTTTTTGGCTTTAATACTTTTTTCTTTGTTTATTGTGATTTTTCATTTTAATTTACTCTATACTACTAAAGTTCATTTAACAAGTTTATGTTTATTTATGCTTTTTTCTGTGAAATCAAACACAATTTGCATCCAAACTGCTAATGCAGCCACTTCAACACTACCATCCAGCTTTCTAGCTGCTCAACATAAAAACAGGATCAAACAATCTTCGTTATGTTTTAACCAAATATTGTTGCAAAAGTGTATTCTAGGAGTTATTTAAGGAGGAAAATAAAATAATCACATTGACATCTGCAAATGCTTGATTTTAAGGAGAACAAAATCCCAAAAAAGGACAGATTGCTGTGAGATGACAGGTGAATATTTGACTTTCTAAGCTGATTTTGATGGTCAGGAAGAGGAAAAGAACATGCAAGGAATGTGAGCAAGTGGTTGGAAAGAAAAAAGCAGAAAGCAGAAGTCACAAGTGATTAGTTCAGATGGAAACTGTGACACGTCTCTGGGTGGCTGCGCAAAGCTTCCAGATGGTGAGAAGCTGCACCAAAAAGTGATCAGGGAAGCCAATCGGGGAGGTATTTGGTGTGTCTTCTAAGGAAGAAAGAAGGTCACTGAGACTTGAACAAAGTGGGCCAGAGACGGAAAAGAAGGAAGTAGACAGGAGGGACAAAGAGGCCAAACGGAAGATAAAGAGGAAGGTGGCCGAGTCCGAATGAATCGTGTGCGAGGGTGGACCCCACGGAAAAGAAAAAGACCCTGATAAAAAACAAAAGGAATGCAGCAGAAAGGATGTGCAGAAAATGATAGAAAAGAACTGATAAATGAAGCATGCCGGTGACTAGTTTCAAGGCTCACTTGTAATTAAAAGAAGAAAAATAAAAGAGTAAAAAAGTAAAGAAAGAGGTCAAATAATTACTGCAGGAGAGCTCAAAAAAGAAAGAAAAGTAGTTAAGTGTTTACTCAAGGATGTGCGATAGTGTTGAACAGTAAAAACAGCGAGGTCTTCACCTGTTCTAACAAGACTTTGTATGAGTACGAAAGCTCAATGATCCACTGAGTAGTAAATGAAATAATGACACAGATACGATTAGCTAAGCCACAAAAGGAACTTTCAAATTGCGCAGCTTACTTTGTGAGCTGCAATATTTGCACAGATGACGCTGCATTGTGTCTTTGTGGGTTTGTTAAAAGTAACTGGCAGGGTTCAGAGGGAAACGCCACAGAGAATGCATGTTAATAAATGAAAGGGAAGCCGGTGAGACTGCAAGGTGACAAGGTGAGGGAAATGTAGGACTTCTGCTTCAGGTGAAGAGGCAAGTGAGAAAAGAAAAGAAAAAGGAGAAAACTGACAGTAGTAATCCAAAACAAAAGAAAAGCCAGAACAGGTCGAGGAGGATTGTCCATCTGTGGGATGATGGAGTGTTCAGAGTCTGGGCAACAAGACAGTGGAAGAAATGACCTTACGATACGGAGGGTGGCTCAAGACGTGACAAGTTATGAAGAATTAATGACGGGCGTGTCAGAGGTTCTGTTTTCTCCAACTTTGCAAAGCCAGGAAAGGTTCAAATAGTTTGGGTGAAAGTTTTGAGCAGATAGTGGCAGGAAGTTGATTCCATATGTTGGAATTTGAGTTGGTTCAGTTCAAGCAATCAGAACAAAAAAGATGAAAAACTAAACAAAAAGACAAAGAAAATGCTTTAAAGTGAGTGTGAGAAAGCAAACTTAAATACAGAAAATATGTTTTATGCATAAACTGGGCACACAGATGTGTTAAATAAAAACACGAAAACACATTTTGGTTGATTTAAGCAAAAAAATGTTTTTCTCCATTGTTGTGATTTAGATTTAGACAAAGAAAATATTGGTGTCCATTTCACAGACATTGAGGTAATCCCAAGTAGGGCTGGGTATTAATTACAATTTCTAGAAACTATTCAATTTGATTCACAAGAGTCCGAATCGATTCGATTCCTATTTTTGTCAATTCTTCAATTCAATTCAGTTTTGGTGTTTAAACATTTATACACATTTGTTTAGAAATACATTAATAATCTAATATATGATTTAATTATATCAATATCATTTTTTTACAGTTCACATCCTGTAAAATGTATTAGTGAAATAATGTTAATAATGCTAATAATAATGTTAATAGCATACAGTGTTAACAGGTTTCTCTAAATGAGAAGCTTTAACAAAATGTTAGATTAACATTGTAAACATTGTTCTGCCTCTCCTGGAGGGCTTTTTAGTTTGACCACTAGGTGGCGATCGTGCCATAGCAGCCCACCTTATTTCAGTAGAAGAAGTCATTATGAGCATAAACTGTGTTTTAGACCACAAATGGTTACTTAAAAAACATTTTCTTAAAAAAATTAAGAATTCATATTTAACTGTAATTAACCATTAGTTAATTAAATGTTCAAAACCTGATATTTATGTAACAAAAGAGCATCTCGCCACAACAATGATGGTCATTTTGAGCAACCATTACACATGATTATTTATTGGAAAAAAAATATATGTGTCCCCAAAGGGTTCACATACTTCCCCTTAACTGTAATCTCACTCAATTTGAATAAACTTCAAACTACTACTTTGGAAAATTTGGTTCAGCACTAATACCTAAAAGCAAAGAATGGTAATATTTTATAATATGATTCCTTAACAAGCTTTATTAATACATTAACAAACATTAATATGTGTTTATAAGATGTTTATAAGACATTTATTAGTACAATAAGCCAAATAAGGTTTATTATCATAGTAAGATTCATTAACATCTAAAGTGAGACCATTTTCTCCAAATGCTATATTAATAAACTGCTCACTAGCTTAACAAATTTATTAACTATTTTTGTCAACATTTTATGAAGTGTTTTGAAGCATCTCATGTAACCAGTTATGCAAATGATCAAAACCTGGTATTTAGGTAACACATTGCAGAAATGATGAACATTTTAAGCAATCAATACACACAATAATAAAAAAAATACATGAATATTGCAGAAAATGATCATTTAACTTTAAAAATGTTTTTTTTTTCTTTTTGCAAACCGTCATCAGGTTCTCTAAATCGAGCGTCATCAAAAAGGCAGATTTAAAACCCATCAAGGAGAGTGCTAAAAGTTTTTTTCTGTCCCATCATTGTTCTTTATGTTTTATTTATTTTAAATGTGAAAATGTGCTTTCTTACCATAAGTCACATGCAAGAAAAGTAAAAAAAAAAAAAATTGTCAAATAAAAGCATCTTATCCTTTAAAAATAAATAAATAAAAATAAGAAACTTGCAGGATATTTTTGCTTCTGGTAACAAAACTGGACTACTTTACCTGTTAGGGGGTTTTCAATATATATATCCAAATTATTGTTGCATACGTCTGTGACACAGGCAATCATTTGTAACAGGTTTGCAAATATATAAAAAGGTGCAACACATAAGAGTCGATCCTTTGCTTGTTGCTTCTATTATAAAGAACATTTATCCAAAATACGGTGCGGAAAAAGAGAAAAGACAGAAAAAAAAAATAAAGAAAACCCTCCTGATTTCAACCCTCCATCTACACAACCCTCTCTCTGCTCAGCATTTACATGGAGCTTTAGCAAGGTCTCCTCTACATCTCAATCTCACACGCGGAGGGACATTGTAGTGTCAGTGTGATTTTTGTCAAGAACATTTTATTTCATCTGTGTGGAAGCTGCACAAAACTCACGTCAGGTTTGCAAATGGGCAAAAGCTGCTTTGCTTTTTTTTTTGACAGCAATTCTCTGCACAGAATATTCACAACAAGTTCAACAAATATTCTACACCTGGGGCATAATGAGTGAGTGGGTCGGGTCTTTTTGTTTGGACACATTTGATGGATTGTCATGCAGCAGTCGGAGAGCTTCAACCTTAAATCCCTGACCATTTCGATTCGACTATACGACTGGATACTGCTGTGTTGTTTACACTCAAATCCAAAAAAATCCTTGAGCTGTCAGCTGTTGTAAAATACGAATATCAGAGTTATAGAAGAGTTATAGTGACAGTGAAATTATGAAAAACTTTCTTCTGCCAACAAAAGCAGAAATGTTTAAAAAATAATGCAAAAAAAAAATCATATTTTACTTCACAAGTTATTAAAAAACATAAAAGATTCAAAAACTCAGAGATAATTCTTGCCGACGTTGATTAATCAAAAATTTTCAAAATTACACAGAAAATTAATGACTGTCCCATATACTTTTTAATGTATCTATAAACTTTCTTCTCTAATGTTTTCATAAAAAAAAAAAAAAAAAAACTTTTCACTTGATATGTGTAGGGGTGATCTGTGAGAGCAGTTTTCTTGCCTTCAACTTGAATTTGTTAATATTTGATTAATCGATTTGCATGTAAGCAATGGAGATGGGAATGCAACTCTTCAACATTTTTTCTTAGTTAAAGACTGTCAATTTTTTTATTTATATGAGTTTGGCACTTAACCGTCTAACATTGAAGATATATCTGGCAACACGTTAACATACACTCTTCAACATGTTGTCTCGGTTCAACTTTTTTGATTTTGTGACAATGTGATTGTAATGGTAATGCTGTTTTGAGTTTAATGTCTGCATACCTCTACTTGGTATTTTATTAATTAATAATATAATTAATATATATTTATTATAATGAATGTATTTATTTTTTTCTGTTTCAGTTTGAATTCATTCTAGATCTAAATGTAAACTGTTTACGCGATCAACATGAATCAGCCTATTGGAAAAGAGCTGCTTTTCTTTGCAACAGAAGTTTATTTTTTCAGACTCAGAATTTGCTGGAATAACATTACCTCCGTAAATGGTTGAAGAGTTACAATAGTCGAAGAATATAAACATTGGAGCTAAAGATTTGTTGGATAAAGGTTAAGCACAACTAATAATTTTCTTTTTTTTTTACTTCATTTGTTGTTGTAAAGCAAAATACTTGCTTCTCTCAATTGTACAAGCATTTATAAAGACACCTCAGTAGCCTCTTTTCAGGGTGAGAAGCAGATTTGCTTCTGGCTCGGGCGGTTAATTTGATAACTGATGTAATATCTGAGTGTCTGCAAGCTGTTCCCTTTGGACTGAGGTGTGTTTTTTTTTTTTGCTGGACAGAATTATCTTCATTATAATGATGTTACATATAAACTGTCACTGCCTCACTGTGGCATTGCAAAGGGAACACTGCAGCCCCCCCACTCCCCCTCTGCTATATGATGTGCCTTATTTCTACCATCTATAATGTATTCTACCTGTATTTCAAACTAACTGTGTCTCCCTTCCACTGAAGCAAGTGTGAAAAGCAGAACACGATGTGCCACAGCAAGGCTTGTGCAAAAGAGATTGGAACAATCTGTGGAGCACAGCTCGTGCTCCATGATGTCACATTTTCTCAAAGATGATGAGTGGACAATGAACATACACACTTTGTTTGATACTGATATTATAAAAAGCGACGATTCAAAATCTTCCAAATCTGGAAACTATAAGGCAGTTATTGCACAAAGAAGAACTATAGGAGTTTTAATGAATACTTTTTGAAGAACAATCAAATCTATCAAAAGTCATATTATGGTATGTAATTTGTTTTTTGATTCCTGTGTTACATTTAAATGTGTGGAACTTGTGTATTGTTGTCTAGTTTCTTCAAATATATAAAAAGGCAAGAGGGCCAAGGTCCAATGATCCTGGTCACTAACGTGTCGAGCAAAAATGTATAGCCATTAGTAAATGTTGCATAAACCCGCCCATCTGTGTGAAATGTGTCAAAACCAGGATTTGCAAATAAGAGAGACAGACAGTGACATTACTGCAACAGAAACAATCTGAGGGGAAAGTTTAACCCTCAGATCCTTATACTGATGTGTAATCCTACCCGGGACAAAGGTGGACAGGATTTAATGTTTGCAACGGACATCAGTGAAGATAAAAAATCACTAGGAAAAAAAAGTTAAGCACACTGTCTTGTGGGGTTCAGATGACCCCACTTTTAATGTAAAGGTGCCTAGGATAGCACAAGGGTTAAAGGTGAAAATCCACCAATCAGACACCCGTTTTGCAACAACTCCACTGGCTTCCAATCAAATATCACATTCACTACAAGACTCTCAAGGCCATTCACCAAAATTGGTCCCTTGTAGCTCTCTGAACTTCTCTACACCACTGAATCTGCAGTATCAGATCGTCCCCATCAAACCATCTCAGTGTCCCGTCTGAACAACTCACTAATATGGGTGAGAGAGCTCTCCTCTTTTGGAATTTCCTACCCACAAACATTTCCAATTACTTCTCACATTCACTTTTCAAACAAAAATGTAGTCACGAGGGGGTTCAAGCCAGGGTCTTGTTCTTCTGGTCCAAGCCCCGATAAATTGTGTCATTAAGGGTATCCAATGTCAAATCTTTACCAAATCAAAATACGCCAACCAGATCAATGATGGATACTGGTGGAAATTGGACTGGCCAAAGAAGCAAAGGAGCAAGGCACATTAGTAGGAAGAGAGAGAAGCGGAAAGTCATGAGTCGAACGACTTTGAGGATTTTGAATTTTAGAACTATGACAGGAAAAGGTAGAATTAGTTGACATGATGCAGATAAGGAATGTCCAGGAGATCAGGTGGAAAGGTAAGGCTAGAAGCTTGGGAGCAGGGTTCAAGTTTTTCTATCATGGAGATGGGAAGACAAATGGAGTGAGGTTTATCTTAAAGGAGGAGTGTGTTGGGAGTGCTGTGATGATGTAATTGTCACAAACGAGCAGGCGGCTGGATCTAAATGCACCATGCTTTATTAGCATAGGGAGGAGAACAGAAGCGAAGCATAGCTAAAAGTCCACAAAGCTAAATCAGGATCAGGCAGGCAGAGGTCAAACATGAGCATGAGGGCATGAAAGAACAACCAGAGTGGTCAGGGTCCAGGTGAGAGTCGGGGGTAGATGGCAAACTATCAGAGTCGAAGACGAGGGTCAGATGAAATAGAAGATCGGGTCAGGTCTGCCTGCATCACATTCAGGGTTGAGGCAGAGTGGCAGACAGCAGGGGCTGATGGGAAGTGTAGTGTGGAGACCCAGGAAGTGGCTAGAGGAGGATACAGTGGACCGATTAAGGAGAGTAATGATGAGCATTAAGAGAGAGACTTGTCATTGGTGCAGATTTTAATGGACATGTTGGTGCAGGAAACACACATTATAAGGAGGTGATGGGCAAGACACCTACGAGAGAAAATGCACCATTATTGTTACAAAGGCTCAGCCCAATGTTGATGATGTCCCAGGATGCAACATCGAGTTGTTCTTCTTTGGTGGTTTATAGTTCGTCAAATCAGTTTGTTTGCCTTATGTGCAAGACAGCAGCCTAAGTGCCTAAGAATCTTATCAAGCTTATTCCTGTGCATTCCAGTTGCTGTATCTGAGTTTAAGAAACTGACGAAACGTAAGTTTGTGGATTTCTTTGTTTATCTTGCCTGTTTAAGTCTAGGAGAATGTGTGGCACAAGCTAGCAATGTTAGCTTCCTAGCAGGTCTGTAGCTTGTTAGCAGTGACAATATTGCTACATAAATCCACAGATTGAGTTTAAAAAGTATTAGAACATGGCATTAGATGCAAGGACATGTAATAATTTGCTGCGGGAGTTGTGTATTTTTCTGGTTTTGTTGCAGTGATTTCTTGACCACTAGATGTCGCTGTCGTGACCGTTCTACTCAGGATGTGGATTTAAAGCAGATTTGAGTATTTATTTGGCATGTTATGAGGAGTTTATGATCCTAATGTCACAATCAGTCATTTATCCTTATTCTTTATAATTTATTTAATTTAAAGTAAGTCTTTTTATGCCTTTTATGATATTATAAGTGAAACTTTGGTTGTTTACAGACTTGTAAATACTGTTCAGCAACGGAATAAACCTGGATCACCTTTAAATGGAGCCTTATCTCTTTTTTTAACCTTTGTGTGTTCTGACCGACACACCGTCTTGTTTCCTGTTAGACCCCAAACTCGAATCAGTCATACAGTCCACATATTCCCTCTACTCCACAACATTACTAAATGCTTTATGGTAATTTAAGTGTTTTTTTTTTTTTTTTTTTAGGTATGGCTAGACTAATAAATTAGCTTGATTTTTTCCAATCCACCAAGGAAATCCATTTTGTTTTAACACTTTTCTTTCTGACATTTATATTTTTACTATCCACTTTAGAAACAGTGTAACCATATTATAACCATTCCATTGGATGTAAAGCTTCTATTTATTTAAAAAAAAAAAAAAATGTGATCTCAGTGGAGACTCCATAGAGTACGTCAGGACTCTTAACTGGACCTGCATGTTTAAAGGAACGGTAAGAATCACCTCTCGCTCGGAGGTTCACCCAGGGCTTCGTTATTTGTGGGCGCCACTGCTATAAAAATGTCTCCTGTGACTTTCTGAAAGTGACTTTCAGTGCCTAACCATGTAGGCCATGATAATGTTGGCCATTTTAATTTCAAGGGGGGAGGGGGGGTTCTACTTGGCTTTTTCAATAGACCTCTGCTGATGTGTTTTGTAATGCATTGGTTATACTTCACAGTAAAAACCCATTCTGTTCCTTTGCCAGCCAGTGCACTTCTTCCTAAATTGCCTTTTCTTCAACTGCCATTCGTTATGCTTTCCACTCTGCCGCGCAGATATCATTTATTTATTTTTATGAAACAACAACCCTGTCAAAACAAAACAGCCCCTTCCCTGGCAAACCTGCACACTGATTGATGGATAGATGGATAGGTATGGAATTGGCTGGTGATTAAGAAACAGAAGTTAATGAAATAGGACAGACTAGTAACAAGAGGTAAAGAATATACCTTTTAGCAATTTCCGTGGTACCTAAACAATTAAGAAAATGGTGTTGGAGAGGCACGAGGGGGTAAAACGTGAGAAAAGAAAGATTCCCTTTTATATGAAATTCAATGTTCCCTCCTGCTTCGTTTTTATCTGGCGCCATTATGGAGACGGTGTTTATCTGCTGGCAGCGAAAAAGGCCTGCTTTGTTTAGACTAGTGTCAGCTATAATCAAAAAGAACCATCAACCTAGGATGGGAGCTGTATGCTATAGCCCCGCTCAGCAGATAACAACTATTGATTGCTATCGAGACAAAAAAGAAAAAGATGGAGAGGAAGATATAGAAAAAGAAGATGGACAGGAGGGGGCAAAAGGAGAAATTATTCTTGTCCCTCACACACAAACCTTTGTGTGAGCAATTGCAATTAAGCAAAATGTTAAATTGGCTCCAGTAAGCAGCGATACAATTAAACGCCCTGAATTTTGTGGAGGAAATCTGCAATTTCTCTTGAACAAATAATAAATAAAAAGTCATACTACTTATTTAGTTACGCTTTATGCTAATTTTTAACTACACTACTAGTATTGACATATAAGGTACTTTCAGGACTGTTAGAAACGCAGATTTCTGTCCTTCATCTCATATATACTCGTCGTACTTGTATTATTTTCAGTTTTGCCAACTATTTTACCTTTCCACTGATTGTGGGAGAGCCTAATTCAAAATTTAAAGGTGTAGCAGGAAAAAGTTTGTCTGTACTTCATAGTAAAAGATTCCAATTCAGTGACCTAATGGATAAGAGTGACGTGTAGACTGCTTTAAAAAAAAAAAGACCAACGTCATGACGATGAAATACAGGTTTACGTCAATGTGAGTGAAAACGGAAACTAGCGATGCTCCAGTGCAGAGCGTCAGAAACCCTGTGAAGCTTCTCTGTCACACAGATATTTTTCTAGAAAAAAATTGCAGTTTTTCCTTTTGGAAGTAGCAGTTTGTCCACTATTTAGGCACGAGAACCACAACAAAAGTATCGGTTTAGCACCAGCACCATGGTAAATCCAAACAGTGAACATCCCTAATAAAAGCTACCCTTCACTCCACTTTCATCTTAAACTCCGAGGGGACTTGAATGTGATTATACATATATAAAGCGGATCATATGTTCGCTAGTTTCCCTCTAACAACTATCCATTTATTTTATTTCTACTTTGAATTTCTACTTTTTCCCTTGATTGTTGCTTCCATGTTTTTGAATTAACTGTTATGTTGAAAACCCCCATCCGTGTTGTCCCTTTAGCTGCTGTTGTTGACTTCTGTTGTCCTTTCTATATTGATTTATCTTGTCGTTTTAATTAGAGACTATCAACCCGTTCTATGGGGACTAATGATGGAAATAGCCTAAAAGGCTATAATCTTGCATAATGTATTTGAAATGTTCTATTCTTATATGCTGTCCTAGTCAAATTAACAAACAAAAAAACAAACTTGTTGCTTTTTAGCGGTTGTTTCCCTCTAGCAGCTGCTAGAGGGCGCTGTCGGTGTGTCTATCAGTATTTACTTCTGACAGGAATGCAGAAGAAGCAGTACCATCCAAAACAATATTCTGATATTTTTCTTGTTTCAATCAAGACATTATTTATTCTTATTTTCCTACATCCTTGGGTTACAGAAACACAGAAATAGCGTCATCATTCAGACACGAAGGTAAACCTCTGCTGTACAAACCCATGAGCTCAGACGTGGAGACATGCTGTCTGACTCTTTTGTAGAGCTGTTCAAAATAAATGAACCCAATTACTCGACATCATCCATGATTTCCGTGCTTTGTAAATAAGGTATACTTTTAACAGGAGCTTCTCCCACATACATTTGAAGCGTCTAGTTTATTAACACTTTTTTTTTGGACAAGCATTGAGCATCAAATTTGATGTGTCAAAAAAGAAGCCGCAGATGTGAATTTGTCGTGTGAATCATTTCAGCATTACGCTCGGCTTGGTAGAGTTGTTCCGAAGCATTGCTCTTCTCTCCCAAAACTGCGACTTACCGTTATATATGTTATTTTTTCCTCTGTATTATGCATTTTTTGGCTATTGCAACCACTACTCCTGAGCCACTTATTGTCTAAAAAAAATAGGGTGTATAATTCATCTCCCATGTGTTTCAACCTCTCCTTTTCTCTTTAAAAGCTGTTGGATTCCCTGTGAGGTGCGTGCATCTGTGGCAAAAAATTCCGTTAATATTTCATATGTTAAAGTTCTAAAAAGAGTTGCATTTTGTTTGCATCTGCCACTGCCTTTGACTTTCTCCCAGCAACACAAAGCCTTCATAAAAATGCTGCAGTGAATAAACCTGACACTCCAGTGACTTCTTTCTGCAAATTAGGGGTGAAATCTTTGACACTGAAACTCTCTCCTCAAACACTGTAAGCACAGCTCCTTTGTGGAGATTTTCCTCATAATTAACATTTGTGGTTATTGATTATCTATTTTAACAACTTTCTGTGGCACCATATTGATCCTAGTGCTTTCATATGTAAATGCAGGGACTGCTTGTGCTGTTGAAAGGATGTTATTCTCCAAAAGTTGCTAAATTTTCTCGCACCTCTTAAAATCGACAGCATTGGCGCAGGTTTGGCTGAATATCAGTGTGGGAAAGAAACTTTATTTTTTAAGATATCTATTTTTTTTCTTGCTCAATTATTCAGTTCCACGTGGCTGTCCACAAGCCAAGGTCACAGCAATTGCACACCTTGCTTTTCTGCGAGGTCCTAATGAGGTTCTGCGGCGCCAGATCACTGATTAAACGACCATGTCCTCAAAACATGTAATCTTTAAACTAAAATAATATATAAATGTTGCTGAATCTACTAAATGAACTCAGTCTTTTAAATGTGAAGCAGAAAAGCAGGTTGACAGAAATGAAAAAAAAAAAAAAAAAAAAAAATCAGTTTCTTGAGCCATACTCTCACTCAAAGATAGGCAACAATCCCTGAAGTTTGAAGTTCAAAATCAGACACAGGATGGGGAACCAGCTGGAGCAGATCTACTTGGCAAAAAGAGGAAGTGTAAACATAGAAGCTCCCACATGATCAGAGAGTCTGCAGCTTACATGGTGCTCCTCTGTTCTGTCCACATTCTGTATTCTAATGCTCAAAGCACAGCCAAGATCTATGCTCACTTGCGGAGCTTCGAGTTTTTGAATAGCCAAACAAGTTACAATCAGGGGCAGAGAGAGACGTTGCTACTGAACTAATTAATCATGTTGCCAGGGGCATGTTATACAACGGTGGATCAGATACAAATGAGAAGTGATTGGGTGCAATACGTTACAATTAGGTGTGGTAGGGACAGGCTACAATCAGTACAAATCAAATCTGTTTGCCTTGAAAGCCAGTTCACTCCAGAGCCAATGAGTTTCAGGGATGATGAACTCCTTGAGAGGAAAACACGAGAAAATACAATGAATATATGGATATATTTTTTAAAATTTGTGACAACAAAGACATAAAAGGGCGTGAGCTAGATAAGGCCACAGTCACAATTTACACTCTGCATGCCTCAGTGCAAACAGACAGCTCTATGTTGGATGCCAGCATGTTTTTCACAGATCTGACATCATGCTGATTCAGTCAAAGATACTTGAAAATACAACAAAATATTAACACAGACAGATTTTTTTATTAGCTGTGATTGAATTTTTTATTTTCTTTTACTTTCTTATTTTTATCATATATTTATTTGTATGTATAGGCAAAACAAAACAGTTTATTAAACTTGAAGAGAGTATTTCACATCCTTTTAACCTTGAAAGAAAAAGTTAAGATGGTTATTTTCATCCAAAATTTGCCGTTTCAAAAAAGGCAGCTCAAATTCATTTTTTTTACAAAATGGCACCCAGACATCATTGGCCTGAACAGGAAGTTTTCAACCAGGACGACCACCTTCGTTTGGTCAACAAATACTGAAAGAAAAAAAAAAAACAAATTCAAAGGGCAGCCCTAACTGTTACATTGTTTTCCTTGGTTTAGGCTTTGGGCCTTTAACACCATAGATGTCGCTAAAACTTATTACTAATATAAAGTATTGCATACTGGCAAATCCCCTTTCCTTCATGACTAAAATAAGTGAAATTACTTTATCAGGAATAAAGCTGAAAGTTACAGTAGTCGAAGGAATGTAAGTGTAATCCAGTGTAAACGGGTTAACAGTTTTTTTTAATTCTTACCACTTTTGTTAATATCAATTTTGAAAGAAATAAAACTATTATCGTTTATCGATGCTCTTTAAACATATTAATTTTCTAAGATGTTTATTTACCCACCGGTCTAGCTTGGATGGAGGTAACTAAAAATTGTTGTAATCTTTTAGCTTGATTTATTCACTCAAAAACAATTATAATGTGTGCAGTTACACTTTTCTAACAAAAAAGAGAATATTGAAAATGATGTCTGGTAGATAAATATTATTTTAATTATTTCATTCTTATTATGATGATCGCGGGTATACATTTGAATTGAATTGAATTTATTTATTGAGTAAGGACAGATATAAAAACATACATACTATCAATAGCAGTCCCATGCCCATATCATAATGCTTTTAGCCGTGGCTAGTTTGCAGCATTTGTCCTTAGCTGGGCTTTTTTGTTTTACAAATTACAGATATGTGTAAAACTAGAATAAAACACAGTAAATAAAACAAAACATAATTGTTAAGAAATTACATAAACCATTTGAAGCTCATTATTTCAGATAAATACTCTATTAGAAGTCTAAATACCATGAATTTATCAACATTTCTTTTGCGGTAAAGCGCAGCAGAATATGGCACTATTTCAAGCTGGAAGCACCAAAACAGTTTTAAAAATAGTTTTGGTAAAGCTTGAAGAATATTCTCAGATTCAGACCTCTGGACTCTGCAACTCTTTTATACAAAAGTTTTAAAGTGACAGCAAGTGTCTCTTGCATTTTTTTTTAACTCAAACAAAAAGAAAAAAAGTTGGTGTTTTTATTTACAGTTATACCTATACTATAAAATAACATTGATATTTTTTACCGTACAAAATTTTACAAAGTGCACTTGACTGGACAGGTAAATAAATCTTAATACAATTTAGAAATATAACCTTTTTTTTTAAAACTTTATTTGTATATCTCTAAAAATTAGTGTAAAAAAAGGTCACTATGAAATTTGTTCAACATGAAGGCAGAATTTGAACTCCAATCTCGGGGCATGTGAAGCTTTTGTGGTTTTCAAACTTGTTTTTAAGCAGTAGCCAAAACCCCCTCTTTTACCCCCCCTCCTCTTTGTTTCCGTCCGATCCAACAAAAAAAGTAAAACGATACAACATAATCAATATAAATAAAGTTTTGTATAAAATACTAATACTAATACTACTACATTAAAATCTGTCCAACGCAAGAGGCTCTCAGCCCGTATCTGTTTGCTCAGCTGTTGGACGTCCAGGACAAGTTTAAAATAAATAAATAAATAAAAGCAGTAGCCATAGTGACTTAAGGCTGGTTTTCCTCCACCAGTAGGGTGATCCACGTTTCGTTTGTAATGTGGAGAAATGCATTTCTTTACAAGAGTGTTCCCTGAAACCCAGAAGTTTACATTTAAATGTAAGTAATGACTTTCTGTTTTTCCTCGACTTCTCAACGTGATAAAACCAATGTTATGTATTTTCTGAGCTATGCGCTAACGTAGATGACTGGAGACCATTGATGACCTCATCAAGGGTTAGGAGTAGAAGAGGTATTTGGCACCAAATTTAGACTAAAAAATGCTATTTCCAAACAAACAAAATGCATCACACCTTGTATAAAAGCCAAAGTCTTTTTGTTTGCATTGCATGCTTGTTCCATATGATGTCTGACAACTCGCCTTTGGGAAATTTGCTGCACCTGAGTGGTAAAATCAATGCTGAAGCACTGCTTGAATGAAGGTAACAAGCAGCCTCACATCTGACACAACAGCAAGAGCAGCGGTGGTCTTCAGTAGTTCAAGGCTAGCACTAACAACCGCAAACACTGATCTATCTTTCCTCTCTATTTATTCTTCCCATGTTGCATTTCTGCCGAGGGCCTTTAGGCATAAAAGGAGTGAAGGTCAACATATCTTTTGCTAGTTTATCTGAATGTCTCAAAGTAGAGCGTGAACAGCGTTAAAGGTAATGCGTTTAATGAATCCCAGAACTCTGCAGCTTGACGGTGAATACTTTGTGTTTGTTTGCACAACAAGAAAACGATTCAAACTTTCAGTTTTCTCCTTAGAAATACATCAGACTGTGTTTAAGTCTTTTTGTACAAATGCAACAAAGCTGCAATGCCGTCTATTCTGAAAGAAAAATACTGAAAAGGTAAATAAGGGTCTGTCTGACACAAGAACGTGTTTACATTTTAATAGAGAAAAAAAAATGGAAAAGTGTACCAAGAAGATGGAAAAGAACTTTATGTTAACTTGTTCTTTTAAAAATGCAGAAATGCAGGGAATTGAAAGAAGCAGTTCACTGAAAATACCAAAAGTAGAAAATAAATTAAAGTTCAAGATAATTGTTAATGAAAAAAAGTAAACAAAGCAACAACCATAACAGCAACTATTCAAAAGGCTGGTATAGATGCTGGTTAAATGAAATGTATGTATTCATTCAAGCTTTTAATAATTTGAACATTAAAAGATTCAAAGACAGATACAGTTTGGAAAAAAAAACATGGAAACAACCACATTTTAAAATTGGTAAAACCATTTAAATTACAAAAAGAGGTCAATATTGATTTAATATTAGTCTTTATGTAAACTGTTGTATTTGGATAATCTTCCTAGCTCAGAGTTCAACCAAACCAAATTTACAGGCAGCAGATTTCTGATGGAGATCAATAATTTGACAGAAAACTGGAGATTTAATGAGAAGGATCAATCAAATGAGAAAAACTGAGAGCTTGTTTCCCAAATTAAGTTCGGACACGGGGAACATGAAGGAGAAGAGCTTCACTGAAGCGTAAGGCGTACAGACTAGTGATTTTTTGGAGAAGAAAACTGAGATATGAGGGGGCCAAACCAAGTAACGCCTTATAGACAAGGGTCTTCACATGCTCAAACAGGGCCACTCTGCTCTTGCATACAGTTCTCAGTGGTGGGAGAGAAGACTATAGCAGGTTACAAATCTCAATGCACAGTGATACACAGGATGGAGTGGTTGAAGACGTGGATTCAAAGAACATCTCCGTAATCTAACAGAGGCAAAAATGTGGCTGCTACCAGAAACTTTCGTGCTTTGAGCATGAAACAGGATTTATTTCTATAATAAAACCCAAGCTTCCTTTTTATTTTGTGTAGTAAAGAGGCTACATGCGTTTTACAGGAAAGCTCAGAATTAAGTATGAAACAAAGGTACTTGTAGCTGTTTACTAATTCTATTGATTTGTTAATTTCCGTTTTAAGTACATGAGAAATCTCCTGTGGCTCACGTTTGTGTGAAAAGACCATCACCTCAGTTTTTTTGTTCTTTTAATATTAGATTTATGAAATTGATTAAAATTTAAAAAACAAGAAAAAAGAGATGCATAAAGATTCGCCCAAAAAAGGTTACAAAAAAATAACATGACATCCACTTCCAGTAAATGTACTGGTTTAGAGATAAAGTTTTTTTAAATTATTATTTATTTTATGATTTATATTTTATTTTTTATTTTATTTATTAGGATTTATTTTATTATTATTTTAGTATTATTATTTTTTTTATTATTGAATTTAAATGTCAATTTTGACCACATATATCAGCAACTATTCTGTTTTTGCACTTATAAATTGTTTCAGACAAATGATCAAAAATAAATCCAAAGCTGAAATGTTCTGCTAAGCATTCATAATTTTATCCAAAACTTAAGAGCTTCATCGCCATGATGTCACATGTTCAACAAAATGTATTCCATCAGTGGACAATGTCATAGCATGTAACGACAAGTTAGAAAACTCTGTCACTAATCGTGTTCTAACAGGCCTCACTGGTGACATTTGAGCAGAAAGAGCCTGAATTCACTCCAATAAAATAAGATTTCTTTGTTCAAATCTATGTTGGATAAATCCGAGGCTTATCGGGGTTTATCTGTTGTTTTCTTTGCAGATTATTGCAACCAGATCCAACATCACCTATTCCAATGTGTCAGACAACAGATCAAATTGTATTTTTAAATTTGGAGAATAAATCAAAAACATGTATTATATTTGTGTTCTTTTTGGAGAACAAACTGACAGTTTTAATGAAAAAGTGTCATTAATGGCTTCAATTTATGACCAACTGAAAACAATGAAGCAGCAGAAATATTTCAGAATGTTTCTATGCTGGTACAATAAAGTCACATCAGATAATTCAAAGTGGAAATTCTTCTAGGAAACATTTCACTGCCTGTGAAGGAATAAATTGGGAAGAGGTAGATAGTGGACATCCTAGAGAAAGGATTGAATGCGGCAGGTGAGATCACGGAATAATACGTTTAGCAAAGTTTTATGCAAGTTGGAATTTTTATAGATAAATAAACAATCATGGGGCAGGTGGTGAAATATTTAACAATGAGTTAAGTGGCGCCATTAAAATTCGTGTCGATGCTAAAAGCACAACCGTCTGTCAAATGACTGGCTGGAAGCTTAGGTGTTAATTGATAATTACCCGTGTGAACCAGACAGACAGCAACTCACTAATTATGCAATGAAGGGCCGGTTAATGACTTCATCTGCCAGATAACCATCACAGAAAACAACAAGAAAAACACCTCCAAAATACTTAGTTACCTCCTCACAAATCCAAAGAGTAAGACGAACATTTCAGATAGCTGAATCATAGCACAGAAAATAAGATTTTTCACACTTTTTGCATTTATGAACCATGAATACACGTTTGCTAAAATGTATTTTAGTATATCGGGAACAAACACTCTTTATGGCTTACATCTTACTGCAGTTCACCCATTTTTTGCTAATGCTCCAACTTACTTTCTTTATGGGAACTGAGCAAGATAATAGTTAGAAATGAACACTATGACGGTTTTAAAAGTGAAAATGTTCTATTAAAACAAAAGCATAGGTTCAAGTAGTTTGCTTTTTTTTTTAGACATCCAAGTGTGGATATACAATTAAAGCCACCATAAAAACAAAAAAAAAATATTAACTCATGAGAATAAAATTATGACAAATATAATTTTATGTGAGTAAAGTCAAACATTTATGAAAAAAAAAAGATTTTAAAAAAGTTGTAAATTTATGAGGAAATAAAATTCATAATTTACCAAGTAAGAAGTCATGCTTTTTCCAAAAGTGCGCGCGGCTTCCGCTCCGCTCTGTGGTTCACACAAGACACGCATTTTTCCGTGACGGTTGACAGGCGCTTTTAGGCATTTTGTGTGTGTCACTACACACACGCTTGTGTGTGTGTGTGTAGTGACACACGCACGCATGTGATTGTATGTTTATTTCCACGTCTACAGACTGTTTAGATACAAAAAAATGATAACATTTGTCAATCGCGGCATTTTATTGTGAAAAATTGGTTATATTTTGAAAAGAAACTGATTTTTTCTTGTATCTTTATGTCACTTCCTGCCAGAGTTGACGTGGAACGCTCAAAATAGACCAGACGCTGAAACAATCTGCTGCACGCCGCGTGTAGTGGAGGACCGCGGCACTTTGCTCCTGGTGTGAACGATGCCACAGGTTAACATGAGCGCCGAATAAAGGCGACCTTCATTTTGGTGAAACTGCCACTTCTGGGTGAAGGCAGAGTACACCCAGGACACGTCGTCACCAGTCTGGTGCACAATCACACACCGTTACACTGGTATTCACACAAAGAGGCAATTTAGAGTAACCTATTAACCTATGAAGCCTGATTTTAGATGGTGGGAGGAAGTCGGAGAAAAGTCACGCATCCATGGGGAGAACATGGAAACTCCACACGGAAAGGTCCCCCAACTGTTACTTAAACCGGGGCCTTCTTGCTATTAGGACACAGCAAAAATTCTCAATTCATAAATTATTACATTATTACAGTGGCCGAGATCACAGAAAAACATAAAAAAGTATCTGCAGAAAAAAAATGATGTAAACAAGAAAGCTATAATTGGAACTGATTATTGAGAATTGCTTTTGCCAACACCAGAAGTGGACTGGTTTTTATTCGCGGTTACTTTTTCATTTTTGCTGAGATCGCCGTTTTGTTAACAGATATTTATTTTTTTCTTTTTTGCACAGTTTATTTTATTTTCTGTTACATTTTTTCTCGGCCACCGTAGAATACAACTATATTAACTTAAAATATTGTTTCTTTCACTTTCAATTATGTTTTTTTTCACAATTTTACTTTATTCTTTAAATATATATTTTGAAATTTTTTTTAGGTGGCCCTAATACGTGATATGGGAGTACACAGTGTTCCATTGCATTTGTTTTTTTGCTCCATTTCTCTTTTTTCTCTCTTTTTGTCATCATCTCCATTTCAGCCTCAGGAGAGTTATTCTGAGAAATGGCAAAGCTAAAAACAAAATTCTCACATATGCTTGCTGTTGAGTTATTCAGCTATTCTACCGAGCAAATGGACACGAATATCCACAAATGGAGGTTTCTGTTCTGAATGATTCATAGTTGAAGGCTTTGTGGAGTTTTCTAGCTTTAAGAGCTCACAGCTGATACTGCATCACCCCGACGACCTTTTGACCGCTCAAGAAAAAATAAAGCAAAACTTTTACAAGCTGGGATAATATAATGTGACCCATATTTAAATATTTTTAACTGTATCAATAGTACAGATTATTTTCCATCATTAAAAGCAGTGTTAAGGCATTACACAAAGAATACAGACAGTTATATTTTGTAAGATGTCCTCCTTGATGGTCAGCACCTTTCATATGATATAAAACTGACAAATGAGCTTTTATTTGAGGTTTTTTTTACCAAAAATCTGTATTTAAAAAAATAAAGCTCAAAATGAGTGTTGTGCTTTAAAAGGCTTAATATTTTGTTTTCAACCATATGGTTATGAATTGCGTGCAACGGGTTTAAAGTGTTGAAGCTTTGCGGTGAAAAGTGGCTGGTGCGTGCGCGTGGGGTGTGATGGAACCATCAACCTACCTCTTTGCTGCCCACAGTGCTGGTCTGCAGTTTTCTGATGTGTCAGCCGGAGCAGCAGTGAGTGGAACCAATGGCCCTGTGATTGGTCTGCCTGGGGGGTAGATGAAAAACATCATCAAGAATTGTCTGTCTTCGACAAACTAATGCAAACCACGAGACAGACATGATTGGAATTACAAAAAGCAGCCCTAACATCACCACTTTTTGTGTTTGTTGCCATATTTCCTGAATAAAAAACATTTTGATGAACAACAAAATTTAAATGTGCTTTCTATTTAATCCTTCTCAACTTGACTTAATATGTTGTTTAAAGACCCACTCTAATAATTTTTATACTGTTTTTTTAATTATATCATTTGCTAGGACATAGTCTGTAGAGCAGCAGCATTTCATTAGAAATGTGCCTCTAAATTTCTTTTAGTTCCTGATTTTTAAAAATTTGGAATAAAGAGATACTCAGAAACGCAAATTAAGCTCAGTTTTCTTTACATATATGTTTTTCATCATCAGAAAAAATCCCATATGAACAATATAACATTAAGAATACAATTTTAATTGGAGTGGATATACAAAAATACAAAAAAGAGCCACATATGCAAAGTATAAACTCTGTAAACACAAGATGAGGTATTGTATATTTAGTTCAATAATTCATACATTTAAAAATTAATAAAAATCACATTATGAATTGTTGGCATTCAACCAATTTCAGGACATTTGATATTTTTAACAAAACAGAAAGTACTATAAGAGGTCCAGCCTCACAAAATGTTTTATGAATAAATACTTATAATACTTACAAATACTTACACTTATAAATAAATTTCCAAATACATTTTTAAAAAATGCAATTGTTCCTGTAATTTTGTCATTTCATATTTCAGGTTGTTAAATCAGCAACTCTAAGGAAATGCTGTAGATAGAAGTTCATCACAGACCCAAGTAAATACAAATTCATGTTTTTATTAGAATTCAAGTGAGTGTTAACAAAAAGAACCTAATTTTTGTTTTGCAATCCTCAATCATTGTTTGGTTTGATCAGTTCTTTCTGTACTGCAGGAAAAACAAACCAGCGTAGAGACTGATGTTGTGGAAAATCCTGGCGTGTGTGGTTAGCACTCAGTGTGGTTTCTTCAGCTGAGCTTTACAGACGAGCCACTTCTCTGGGTCACGGTGCCCCGTCTCTGAGTTTTTCTCCACAAAATGAGGAGAACACACACGGGAGCACACAAAGACTTTTAGTGTGCTTCAACCAGACGGAGTTTAAGCCTCTTCAGGAGGTGGAAGGGTTCAATGGGGCTGCAGCTACACTGTTCAAAACATCCAAGCTTTTGTTTGGCTGAACAAACAATATCTTACATCATTTTACCTGGTTTTTTTTGTTTTTTTGTTTGTTTTTTTAACTTAACAGCTGAGCAAATAGATAAGAAGACCTGTTGAGTTGGACAGATTTTACCAATACAAAAGGGGGTTATAAATCTTCTGACACACAAGGTATAAACTCCTTTTGTAATTGAGGCTAAACTTTATTTAGAGAGAAGAAAAGAGTGAGATATTAGAGGGGGGGGCAGAAAAGAAAGAGGGAAACAGTGAATTTATAACACATATCAACATGTACACAACACAACTGCAGTATAAAAATCCAAACTGTAGCTGATCATCTTACATAAAGCTAACATGGATTATTCACTTGAAATTTTAAGACACAAAAGTATCTCTTGGCTCCCCATTGGACTTCAATAATAGGGTAAGTACACTTTTTACCAAACAAAGTACTTTGTTTTTTTCCATATTCACCAAAATATACAATATCAAGTGTTACATAGAATTAAATAACTTTTAATGCATGTTGACTGCAAGTTGGGGAAGTCAGCAAGTAACAGTTCTAAAGTGTGATAAAGTGGTAAAAATATACTGTTGAATTTCAGAAATAAAAATTAGAAGAGTCAAATGATTGCTATTGTCGTGTTTAATTAATTACAGACAATTTAGAGTTGTGTTTTTTAAATACGTTATCCTCATTTTTAATCTCCATTTATTGCTGTGTTCTCGGATATAAAAAAACCTCTTATCTTGCACAGACGTTTTTATTTGAACTCAGCTGAAAAACCTCTCACATCACTGCTGTGATGTCGTCAATGTACAACTTTCTAGTTTTTGCAGAACTAACAAACAAACCCACACCATCACAGCTATTATTTCATATGTAAGGGATAAACCCTGACAAGGTGTTCGTTATCATAAATTAGGGGATACATGGAGGACCTTTTGCATTGGATGGAAACTCTGGATTAAGGTTCTTCAATGTGTATTATAGTATTGATAAGAAGTTTGTGGAAATATTTTTTGGATTTCTAAGTAAAAGGTTTCTATTTTTTTTTTTTTTTGGAACTTTTTATTTTCATTTTTTTTTCAAACAACACAAACAAAACAAACAACACAAACAAAACAAGCAACACAAACAGAGCAAACAGTACAGACAAAACATTCCCAATGACAAGATTTGTTCAACAGTATACCCACGGTTATTATAGTATGTCACAGGACAGGACTATTAAAGCATAACAGGCAGGAAATATTTAAATAGAGTAAATATATAAACTGAGTATATAAAATATACAAACCTAAGGAAAAGGTTTCTGATGTGTTAAATTTGAGAATTCTAGACCTGATGTTTTTCTCTTGTGTTTTGTTTTTTTATTAATCAAGATTGAAAAAAATACTTCTTATTGGTATAAAAGTAAAAGTTGGAATTCTGATGTTAAACTTCATAAAATCATTTTTTTGTTGTAATTGGATTTTTTAATAATCCATAATGTCACAAATTTTAATTTAAAATGACACTTTTAAACAGCAATTATTAGGTTAAAAATAGTTGTGATTAAGAATAGATTAATTTATTAAGTACAGGTCATGATTAATTAATCACAAACAAAAAAGAATCGCATGACAGCACTGATGAAAATATTAAAGTGTACTGCTAAATGAAACAAATTTGAGGACATGCTTTTTATAATTTTGACAGTATGACAGCTTTTTTAAACCCTTGCTTTACCATAGGCATGTTTACATTAAAAGTGGGGTCATCTGGACCCCACAAGACAATGCGCTGAACTTTTTTCAAGGATTTTTATTTTATCTTCACTGGTGTCTGTGGCAGACATAAAATCCTGCTTTGTCATGGGAGGGATCACACATCATCTGGACCCCCACAAGGGTTAAAAAAATATCAGGTCAGAATCTATGTTAATTGACTTCCAAATGCACTGTACCTCTTGAGGAAAAAAAAAATTATTATTACAATTAAGCTATGATTACCTATTTATTATATGTGCAGATATAGTTCTTTTACTTATTCTTGTTTCATCTCAAAATTGTACAGAGTGGCCAAGATCATCTGGCGCTTGTATTTAATAATATCTCAGAGTCTCTGGTGTCTATTTGAACTCTGTGCCACAGACTTATCTAATGCACTTTATTTTTCTGTACGGACCTGCATCTGCTATAAATCTTTCAGTGACTTTGACTTAGTCACTCTTGGCCTTCAGAAAGTAGACAAATATCATGCATGAGTAGTCATCAGTAAATGCCAAAGTGTACTTTAGCACATCTTTCACTTTTGTCTCTATAGGGCTATAGCTGACTCAGCATGGACTAACTTAAGGGGAATAAAACACTTCTGTAAAGTATACCTGGGTATTTTTATTTATTTATTGTACTCTTTTAAAGCCAGATTGCTTCCATAACTTGAATATCAGAGTATTTGTTAAGCTCAGTACCATCATGTCTTTCAGAGTGTGGAAGTCAGCATCGTAGCTTAACCTCAAACTTGCTACCATTAGCAGATTTTATGTTCCAGAGACTTTGTTTGGTGGTTTTGCTTCACATTGCTTCTCCAAGTTTTAAGCATAATAGACATTTGACAAATGCAACAAGGGATTAAAAAAAAAGCAGCTGCACTGTCAAAAAACCTGCAAGCGGTCAAAAAAAGAAATATTTGAAATTCAGCATAATTTCTGCAGCTTTATCTCACAAATCAGAGTGAATAATTTTTTCAGGAGAACAAACATGCAGATGTTTTAACAAGAAAAAAATCACAGTAAAGTGAAAAATTTAGGATTATTATCATATTTTTATAATTTTATAATTTTAGATTATATTATCATAAATAAACGCTATTCTTCCATTAAAAATGCAGCTCTGTTGCCAGAATCCTATGTGTTCATGTTCCAAAGACAGATGCAAAAGCTGATATATAAAAATTACCCCATTTTTAATCCAGACAGCAGATTATGTGCATTTCTACTTGATAAACTTGCATCTCCAACTTATCTAAGTAGAATGCCCTTTTTGCATGCATGAGATTTCTATTTAAAGTTTTATGCGTGTTGTGCAGAAAAATCATTAGATACAATAAACTTGTTTTTTTTTTCTCTTCAGAAAATCTAAAGAAAAATCTTGCTGTTAACATGCTTTATTTTCTCGCCAATTATCTCAAGCTGCAGCTTGAGATTTTTTTTTTTTTTTGTCCAGTCAGCTATTACTCTGAAAATCTTGCTGTGCTAAACCTGCCTCATAACACTGCCTGCTGTTTGTGTTTATGTCATTTTTAAGGGTATTTCATCTCTGAGCTGAAATCATATTTTCCTGCTTTGATGTGTCTAAGGGTTGTATACCTGATTGGACTATTTACAAAAATTACTCTGGAAAAGTTTTTGAAAGGGCACCTTTGCAAGAAAAACAAAAGAGTAAAGAGAGCACAAAAATGCTAAAACTAATGCACGATAACAAAATCACAGAGAAATCCTGCTTCAAATGGCAGTTGGTTTTTTTTATATCTATTTTTCACTGTTTTTTTAATGTTCTAAAGTCTCTCAGTTTTTAACCTGCACCCTCTTCTATGTATAAATCACAAGTGACATGTTTATTTAACACACCACATATCAGTGGCCCTGTTGTGCCGTCCTGAGGGGCCCTCAGCTTTGCCAGCCTGTAATCTGCTAACACACGGAGCAACGGCAACACTCACCAATTACACTCCCCTCACACAAGGTTGGTTGTGATCACCGTGCCCTTCAAAACTGCAAATGCAGGGAACAGCAGCTCGCACGTCTTTGTCAGTCGGTGGGAGGGTACTCGGCTGAGTGCTCAAAGTTAGAAGCATAAAAACACATCACAAGCTCTAAAAGTGCATTGAAAAGCTGTCAGGGAAAAAAAAAGATGCTTGTTCATTAAGTTAGAGCCTCAATGCTTTGTAGCATGAGCGTAATTCACCTCATAATACATTATCCTCAAACAAAATCAGCCCAAGCTTTGCACACAAACACACACGGGTGAGCACAGACATGTACAGCTTAGACAGTGCAGACAAATGAAGTGAAGTGTGTGGTGGGTAATGAGCACTGATTGTCTGTGACAGGCCAGAAGTAAGTCTGATTTCCCATCTGAGGAATGGGGACTCAGTACACAACGCAAGGCTGTCGGGAAGAGACGGGAAATGGGCTCAGAGCTTCACGGCTCCTCGCAGAGAAGACAAGAGAACCTTGCAGCGGTTCTGCAGCAGAGGTATGAATATAATTTAAGGTTTTGAAGATACTATTGTAGCCTTTATGACTAGAATTTTGTTTTGCTTTTGTGGCGATGTTACAAATAAAAAGAATTATGTTGCCATCTAGTAGTTTCCACCTGTGCACAATTTTCCAATAAATTTGCAAGTTTTTCCTTTTCATTTTTTGTAATTTCATAGTTTATTTATTAATCAACGTTTCAGGAATATTACTCTTGAAAAAAACTCTGAAATTTGTTCAGAATTCTGTATTTTTATATGTTAAAATGATCATTCATTTTAACTAATGTTTTTTTTATAAACATTGCAGTACAGCTCAGATGAAAACCGCTTTTCTTCAACTGATGAGCAACGGTTCATCGATTGGTTTGTTTTTTATTTATAAGCCTTAAGGGAGAGGGAGAGAATTTTGAAAGCTCCAACAATGACTGGTTAGACGCCAATTATTAGATCTAAATATGAGATGAAAGCGGCAACTTGTTGCATTTAAGATGTCAATATCTGCAGTGATGATGTGTAAAAACTCTTAAGTTCATCTTTATGGGCTGACTCAGAGTTCTATTCAGAAATGTACCTTGGACAAGATCTTCTTTACTGGATCAAAGAAGAATTTCAGAGGAAGAAACCATTTATAAAGTTAGATGTACAGTAAAACAGCTCACACAATTTGAATTTATGTCTACTCTGAAAGTTGCAGTACTGATTTGATTTAAAGCAGTAAAAACATACAAGTGCCACACAGACACAATCAAAAACTAATTTGAGCCTAATTCACCTCAAATTTCACTTTGATTTTTTATCTGATTATAGATTAAAAATAATAATTAAAAGTGCGTCATAGAAGATTTCTGACTGAGCATTTTCCTGTCATGTCCCATTTGTGCCTTTTTAAAGATTAAATTAGATGAAATCTGCAAAGTTGATTAATAAAGACCTTTATCTTTTTGAAGCACTGGACCTCAGAGACTCAACTCTGCAAACATGGTTCTGAATTTTCTTTTAAAGCCACTGATAACTAAGATTTTAAATGACATTTTTCCTCAAGAAATAAAAGAAAAATGAACACATTTAGATTTTTGATTCAAAGAAAAGTGGAAAACTTGTTACATTTTCAACAAATATGTATTTAACCTTTAAAGATGCCATTTTTTAATGATTATTTTTTCAAAAAAAGACTTGAACAGGTTGACATCTATACATTTTCTTTTACGAAGTAATTGTTTCTGTTGGTTCTCGAGGGTCTGTCGATGTGTATTCCACCTGTAAATGAAAATTTATTGTAAATATTTATATTAGGGCTGCGTTGATAAAATCGAGTTGAATCGATTTAAGCTCAACAGATCAATAATTGATTCATAAAAAATACAAATCCATTTAGGACACAAAGCTAAAGTCCATGTTACACTGTATGCTATTAACAATCTTATTATTTCATAAATACATTTTACAGTATTTGAACTGCATCGGATTAATATACCGTAAATGTATTCGAATCATATAGTAGATTATTCATGTATTTCTAAACAAGTGTAACTCAAAATTAAATTGAAGAATCCAAAGAATCGAAAAAAATCTGAGTCAAATCGATCCAGACTCTTGTGAATCGAACCGAAACGTTTCTGGAAATTATATTAGATACCCAGCCATAGTATTATTTATATAAATATATAAAATATCAAATACAAAAAAAAAAAAAAATCTACCACCTAGTTTGTTAATTTCCTGCCAGCAGGCAATTGATGACTTTGTTTATCAGTGCAAAAGTACTGATCCATGAAACTTCTCCAGACTGGTTTCAACTGGTCCGGAGCTCCATGTGGGTAAATGTAACAATGCATTATCAATTTGTTTAATAATGAGGTATAAAAGTGTAACATAATATAAAAGCATTAAAAAAATCTTCATTTAGTATAAACATTTTTACTAACATTCCTAATATTGAAATCATGTTTAGCAAAGAGCAAAGGGGAATTTTTCATTTCGCAAACTTTAAAATGCGACGTGTTCAGTTTCATGAAATTTGAGGTTGTCATCTTATAGTATGCATACATCTCAGAGAAACAAAAATATAACAGACATTTTTACATTTTTTTTAACTGGTAAAACTGACCTTTTGAATGGCTCTCAAGTAAAATTTGAATTCTGTTTGTAGGGATTGCAACTACATTTTATGAAAAATATTTTTTAGAGTATATCTGTATTTCTAAACTATGATAAACTTTCTCCTATTGCAAGTCTTGTTTTATAAACTCGAGAAAATAGCTCTTCTCTCAGCAGGATGAGCTTGACCTCACTGAGTGTTTTCCAGATTTCAGAATCATTTGTAACATTTTCCCAGAGATCAAGTGTAAATCGCTGCAATCTTATTCCATTACCCTGTAAAACCTACTCGTCTCAAAAGCCTGTGTGAAGAATAAAACTGGTCACGGAGGCATAACTAGACCAAAGAGGACTGGCCCTAAACTGTGCCTCCATACGGCCCCTAAAACGTTCATAATCATTTTCTATACAGTATCAATGGAAGGTCAACGCAAAGTTTCAGTCTCCCTGGCCCATTGTTGGGCCTTTTTTTACTCACAGGTGGAGTTTCTTCTGTCCTGGGATCAACTTGGCGTCATGCCATCCAAAATCAAATCATTTTTTAGTCTCCCCTCAGTTCCCAATTTCTCCATTGATTTTCCACCTGAACAAAGTCATTAGTCTTATTATGACTGTGTCTGGGTCCAGTTCATTAGTCTGGCCCAGCTGTAATACAGGCAGATGTCTGTGAGGCCATAAAGATTCTTCATACAACCGGTGAAGCCTAAAGAACATGTCACACGGACAACATGAGGCAGAAATATTCAGAAATATATCCAATAGATTTTTTTTTTTTTTAGAAGAAAGTTTTTGTAGCAGGGGAAAGTAAAAAATGATGTACTTACTGACCAAAAAAAGTTATATGTTTATCACTTTTATTTGTTTTTCTGGTTATACAATGATAATGCAAAATTATACTTTGAAATATGTTTAAAAGTTGGTAAGACCAAGTTGTTCCTGTATAAAAATACTTTACAGCTGTAAAAATGTTTGCACACTTGCAACAACAATCCACAGGTTCTTTCAGGTCCTTGCAACACTAGCGTTAGTGTTTGTGTATGTCTACACACACAGATCTGTAACAAAACTCAAGTTAAAGACATGGACTTCTGACCCAGTAATCTCAGAAACAAAAAAATGTTTGGACATGTCACCTATCCAGCATTACAATCCAGTATTTTCCAACCTTGGAGCTTCCAGATAAGATAAGTAGGCTAAAAATAAACCAGTAGTTGTAATGAATCTAATTTTATTTATTGCCATCCATTTTTTTCCTGCTTAGTCCTGTGCAGGGTCACATGAGTTGCTGGAGCACGATACAGTTCGCTTCCTTGGGGGCCCTGGTTTGTTACCAGGGCTGATGGGGGGTTACTCAGGTGGGTCAGTTGTCTGGGGCTGGGCAGACTCTTGGGTAGGTGGGGCCATGCACTGGACCCTGGTACGACATGGGGACTGTTCTCTGGCTGGGCTGGGGCTCGTGCTCTCTGTGCTCCTTTGCTCTTTGGCGCTGGAGGCTCCTACTGACTCTGGAGTGGGCAGCTGACGCCCTACAATCTGCTTTGCCACACTGGTGTCTGGGGGGCCCTGGCTGCTATCACTGCCTCGCCTTTTGCTAGGGGTTTGGTCTGAGGTGACCGGGTGCTCTCGCTCTTTTGTGTCATTCTCTACATTAGGTAACATCGTCCTGAGTAGAACACGGATACTAAAAGCACAGGTGCCAGATCACCTTTATACAAACAGAGTGTTTGTAAGTGTGCAGGAATGATACATGTTTAATATATATTTACTTGTATGCATATAGGTATATATCCCATGAAGAACCAGACCCATTTTTCCCTAAAAATAAAATTATGTGGAAATATTTTCATATATAGATATTTTTCTGTTACACTGATGTCACCATGGGTTCTTATGGGGCATGCGGGAGATAGTATGTTTCTGTATTGTGTACTTGATTGTGGAAATGAATCTGTATGGAAGTTTTTTTTTCTAGCCAGCGAGTATGTTGGTATATTTGAGAGTGGGGAAATGAGGACCTGTGGACAGGCACTTTTGATTGACATCTACCTGTGAAAGTAATAGTGAATAATCTTGAACAATGTGTTGCCTTGTTTTCTTTGTACACCTTCCCCCTCCTATGTGTTTCAAACTATGCTACAACCTCTTTATTTCCTTTTCCTCTCATGTACCTATTTCCTCCATCTATTTCCTAGTCTCCATCTGGTCCAAAAAGAAATGCACCCAAATATACTAAAAATAAAGTTTTTCCACATATACAAAAACAAATGTCTGAGGCTACACGACCCCTTATTGTAACAGTAACATTTATCAAACCATTAAAACTGGACTGAGTGACTTCCTTAGGAAGTAGCAGCTGGTTCCCAGAAGCCAAAATCCCATAGATTTCTAAAGAGAAATAAAGAACTATTGATCAGTCATTCTATTTATCAGAATAATCATTATTGCTTTTGTTTCCTGCTTTTAACATGTTCTTGCTAATCATATTTTTTTTCCTTTGTATTTTTCCCATAGTTCACTATAAACTGGCCAATTAGATGCTTCGATATGGTCTCAGGGTAAATGTTTGAAGTATTTGACAGATTTTCTGGAGTTTACTTTCAAGCTGTGAGACTTCCAACTAGCTCACTTCTGATTGGCGAGAGTGGTTGCCAGAAAATGTTGACTCTGACCAATCACTGCTTAGTGACGAGTTCTGGTTCCAACATGGCGACATCAACATCATGGAAAAAAGGCGACTGAATTGACTTCATTTCCTTGGAGCCGGAAACAAATCACTTTCCATGGGTGACTTCACATTAACTCAGTCCAGTTCTCACATACGTCTCCAACATAAGAGACATTTACCTTTTATCTGATTGCTAAGCAGCAGAACAGAAGTTAGGAAAAAAAAACAATAAAAACAAAAGATCTCCTTATTTTTTTAGATTTCTCAATGAAAGTTTGTTTGCCTTACTTCCCTCTTTTTAGGATCTGACTTCCAGGTCTTCCCGCTGATCTTCCTCCCCAGAGCATTAATAGTCATTGTCATCCCAGGTGAATACTGGCCAATCCCCCACCCGTTTCCTTTATTGAGATTTAATTACCAGCAATTCTTTTTCTTTGATTTTTCATCAAACGTCACTCTGGCGCTCTTCTCCTTTTCCTTACACACATTTACATTTTTCCTCTTCAATATTGAAGCCTTTCCAGTGACATTTAGATTTATTTGCTGAAGCTCAGCAATATTTTTGTTTGATCTCCCATTAATCTCTCAATTTCCATTTGGTAGAATTTCATTTTGCTTTTGCAACCTTCCTGCTCTCATTTTTAAGCTCTCCATGATGAAACCAAAGCGCATGCTAAACCCTCATTTGAATACTGCTGTTTGCGTCCGTTATCGGTTGTGCAAGCATTCGTGGTTGATCACCTGCAAAACCTAAACAAACAGCAAATGCGATCTATTTGCATGCACAATTTTGCACACTTTAGCGTGAGTCTTAGAAACGGAGGCCTTGTGTATGCTGAAACAGCGAGCTGCTCTAGTCCCTGAAGTATTAAGAGATGTTCTATGTTTGAAATGTAGAACTAGGTTGAACATTTCTAGTAGGAGGCGTGACTGGAACTCTTTTTAGTGCTGGTGTCATATATTAAGACCTGGGTTAACACTTCTATTCATAATAGAGAATTAAATACATCAAACAGCTCTGCCATTTTCTATATGCTCTTTCAAATCGGGGTCAGTAGATTCTGTTAGAACCTCCTCTACACAAGCCTCCAGTGCATCAAAGAGCTATATAAACAGCGCTCTTTCCTAAGGGTTTTTTTTTTTTTTTTTTTTTTAAGAATTCCTAACAAGCCAATGACAAGTATTTTTGGACTGTGAGAGGAAGTAGGTTTCCCTTGAGAAAACTATAAAGAGGTAGATCGTGCAGGAAAAGGTCCCTGCTGGATTGTGGTAGGGTGGCTGAAAGGTGTTCAAAGCCTATTATTTAGACTCCTTGACCCATAATCCAGAATTGTGTTAAACAATAACTGCCCACTCTCTGACGCTGATAGTGTGTTTCAGTGTCTGAATTCAATTGCAACGAAAAATTTTAAATAGTCAAATCTGCTATAAGCAGAGCTTAATAAAAAATGTAGCCGTAAGTCGTTGATGCATGTTTATTGCTGAGGCTTTTTGGCAGGAATTTTCTTAGATTCATTTATTGTACCGTCGCTTGACTGTGTTGCAAATTGCAGAATTCCGTGTTAATAGATTGTAATTTTTCTGCCGTGACTGTTCTGGCTGGATGCCCTTTAGTTGTAGCTGCAGATTTGCAGTGTGTTTCAGTTGTTGGTCAGTGCCCGCGGGGTGCTTTTGTTTGCTGCCCGGCTAATTGGATATTCTTTGTCCTTCACAGCAGCTGAGAGCTTACTGCGGCGATGGTGGCTGGGCCCTTCAGGTGGTGGCGTCTCCCCTTCCCTGCATGATGTTTGCTGTATTGCTCATGGCTTGGATTCCAAAGTGCATGAACTTTTAAGCTCTCCGTTTCAATAGGGCTCTGAACGGAATTCGGGTTTTGCTGTATAACATTAAATGAGTTTAGTGATGTAATATATGTATTTACTTATGTCAAACCACACGTCACCGCCGTTAAAGTTCATTTATTTATGTTTTTATATGAAAGCCACGGATGTGTCTTCAAAGCATTGGAGCTTCTGAACCGCCACGACAACTTGTGAAATATGCACAAGTGTCCCGTGGAGCTGAGGCTGTAGTGTGTCGGCTGCTGCAATGTTTTACACAGACAGCAAACTGTGGAGCCAGATGCCAGAGGATTTTTTTTTCAACAAATTAAATCAATTAATAGGGAAACTGTTTTGGATAGAATAAAAAAAAAGCCCATCACAATTATTTGGGCAGATTTAAAAATCTATCATGGTTTTAGGCCTTTGATGCCTATTAATGCAAATATGCATCAAACCAATTCTGCTTCAAACTTACCTTAATTTAGCGTCTACATGAAAGCAAAATATATTTTATCAAAGCTGTAAAAAAATAAAAAGGATCAAGAGGCTAAGCATATAAAAAATCTTGGAAATCTTGGTTGGTGATTTTATAAGGGAGCTGTGGATTCAGCTATTCTGCATGACTCAATCAACTTTTGATAAGTTGTGTGACCTCTTGTGGTGCAGTCACTGGTGGTCACGAGACTCATTTACTAAAAATTCCATTGCAGTTTTACGATATATGTCAGTTTCAATACTCCTCAAAAACCAAATCCTTCAAGTGCTACTTCTTTTTTGACAAAATCTTTTTTTTTTTTATTTAGATTGACATGTTTCCATGAGGCCAGTTTACCATCGCAAATCCAATTTGTTCAATTTCATTCTAGTGAAAATAAACCTCAGCCCATTAAAATTTCAAGCTAAAGTTTTAACTTTTTGGCTGAGCAAACATTGTTTGCCGTCATGTTAATGTTTTTAACACAGGATTTTTCCCACATATAGGAGGACATATATAAAGAAAATTAAGCCTAAAATTTCATTTTTGAGTATTTCCTTATTACAATCATCGTGAATCAGGAGAAAACCCAAAAATGTCACTAGCTAAAGCTTGTAAGTGTGATGTATGTGTTTCTACCATAAGTAACAATCTCCCGTCCATCATAATGCAACCACTTATTGTTACGGCCCGGGGCTGTTTGGGTCTATTTCTGCTGTCTGTCCCTTTGCTCCTCCTCTCGCACAGGTGCAACTGTTTTCCACCCAGAGAGAATGGAGATAATAGATCCACCTTAGAGGTGCTTGAGAGAGGCCCTTCTACGTTTGCTAGCCAGATCCGTTGGTTGCAGCTCTGGTTCACCTGGTCCTCCCTACTCTGTTGGGTTTTCATATGCACATTAAAAATAGTGCGATAAACCGGTTTCGTCTCCCCTTTATTTGTTACGGTTCAGAGCCAGCCGCAACACTTATAGACAACTGGATCCATGTATGCCTTCGTTTTCGTTGTCCGAGCTGACATTTGGCTCAAAACTGTATAGCTAACTGGATACATTCAATGTTGCTCACCATTTTTGTTGCACTAATATTGCTAGGTTGCGGGGTGTAGGCTAGCAGAGGAGCGCATAAGCATAAGGATGACGAGGGAGAGATTACTCTGCACCAGTCCCCGCCAAAACTTAGAGACGATTTTCCAATGAACTAATGCTACTCTGCAGAAATTATGTCCCAGAAAATACAGTTTGTTTTGTTTTTTGGGCCAAAAATAGCATAATCATAGTTAAAAAACCACGGGGAATGATTTTAAAATAGATCAAAAGATGAATAGAGAGGGATTTTAAACATTATTTTTGGCAACACTTCGTAATAAGTGTTTTATTAACACATTAAGAAATATTTATAATATGTTAATGGGGTGTTAGAAAAGTTTTAATAGCACAATAAGTCAAATGAGGTTTATTAACATACTTAGAAAGATTCATTAACATCTAAAGGGAAACCATTGTCTACAAAGGCCATATTAATAAATGACTTAAATGTATTAACTATTTTTTTCAACATTATATTGAGTGTTTTGCAGCACCTCATCTAAAGTGTTATCTTATTATTTTATGGGTTTTCATTTTAAAGTTTTAAAGCAATTAAGATGGGAAATTATATTGCAATGGTAGAAAGTGTAGCTAAAAAATAAAGATGCAACACACGCCTGAGGGTTAGAGATGGTGGCCTGTAGCACATGGGGAGGAAGACCGAGTGGATACTGAAGAATGAGAAATAATGAGAGAAACAGGCATTGCACTTGTTCAGGAAGGCTTCAAAAAGGAAAAAAGGCCTGACTTGATCAGGTGCTTCAGGAACACGGAGAGGAATACAAAATCTGATCGAGTGACCCCACTTTCACAATCTTCAAAGGCACTCTGTACATCTAAAGTAGCACTCGTGTCAGTTTCTCTGCATTAGAATGCATTTTCCCTTTATGCATGCTAACTATATTGGCTACTTTTTAGTGACTGTCTGCAGAAATAATATGCTGTTTTTTTCCTTCATCCCCTCAACACAAAATTTCTAAATTTCAAAGTGATGTTGGAAGTTGCTCTCACAGCTTTTTCAGAAACACTTGAAATTAGAGCGTAAAGATTGAATGCATTTTCCCCGCAAAGCAATTTTCTAAATAGCCTTGCTCTTCACTTTGTTTTCAGAATGAAGGGGGTCCGATTTTGAGCATGGCCGTCGAATGATGAGCGCATTTCGAATCAATGAAATACTAAAACCTTGCAGCAGCATTTTCATTTGACACTTTAAAGGAACACGTTTGCTGGCTGGACAATCATATGGTAGCTTTTGTTCCTTTGTGATGCTCAGATTGTTTATCGACTTGTGAACACATACTTGTAGCCTTGTGTAAGAGTGAGGGCCCTTCCCAGACTATTACAACCCCCCGTTCTTCTGTGTTTCAACTCAGAAGCTGCATCAGAAAATAAGCAGGAAAAAAAAAACTAAAAAGTTTTGTCTGCCATCACAGAAACGTGCTTGTGAACATTTTGCACATGGTATTAGTCATAAACTCAAAGTTACATGAATGCATCAATACAGATGGAAGTTCAGAAATCAACTGGGTGTTTAGTCACATGGCTCACGGTTTGAGCCAGCATGACTAAGCCTGGTATCAGTGTACAGCGGGTAACCTAAAATGTCTAAAATATCAAACCACACTTCTAAAGGTAGCTCTTTTATCAAACATAAAGGTAAAAGGACAGAAAAAAAATCAATATGTCACAGATAAAGTCCATATGGCTCTTTCTAAACAAGGGAGAGTAGGTAAACATCGTCTTGTTCTGCATAGTCTCTATCCATCGTCCCTGTACAAAGATTAATACTGGAACTTTAGGCCCAATCCGAATTCTTCCATTCTCCTTACCGCTATATTTAGCCCTCCAAACAAAGAGTTTTGGAACTTTACTGTCTCATAATTTAGACATCACTTTCACTCAATGACATCACCAATAGTCGCCGTTCAGCTTGCCTTAGCGCAGAGCATCCAGCGCTTGAATATACATAACAGCGGTTTTATACCTTTAAAAAGGTCATGCTACAACGAAAAGTCATTACTGACATTTAAATGTCAGTAATGACTTGAAAAGCGCTTGAAGAACACCTCAACGCGGTTTACCCACGCAACGGAGGGCTTTGTATTTCCTCCGCTTGGAGGGTGAGAACTTAAAAAAATACATTTCCGACGCCACTTGCACTGCAAACGCCCCTTCAAATGGAGAAGGGAGGAATTCAGACTAGGTCTTAGATTTCAACAACATCCTCACTCTTAAGCTAAGTCCACACCAGCCTCAACAGCCCACTTACAAGCGACCACTTTCAATGAAAAGTCTACGTGACCACATGTGAATGCATGTTTTGGGCTTCTGCAGTCATAACTCTAGCATTCGCATGTAGCTACACACATTTTCTAGACCGTTACCAAGCTTTACATAAAAAAGAAAACAATTGTTCCTTGGAATGTTATGTTAAAGTTAAACTAGGTAGAATTTTGACCAATCAATGAATCTGATTTGGTAGCGACATATAGAGTCTCTTCTAATTCACGGAAGTGGAAACCATTTGAAAATAGATGATGGAGGATAAAAATAATTGTCGTTTGAGCTTTGCTGGATTTATATGAGACCAAGTCTTTCATATATCTGAATAGAGAATAGTAATAGAAAAATCCTGGAGCAAGATTCATGAGATTTGCACCGCTTCAACATTTCACACCGAGCCTCTTTCAAACTTTAAGTGGCAGACATGTGCTAGAGAGGAAAGCAAAAGAAGAATCCTCTCCTTGCTCAATCTGTGTGAACAACGTAGGCTAATTCCCTGTTCAAGAATCTCACATGCTCGAAATGAATGCATTTTTAGAAATACTTTTTAATATTTTGTTTTTATTAGCTGTTAGATCCACTAAGAGAGTTTATATGCCAGAAGAGTGTGAAAATGTATTTTAACCACTTGAAAACTGAATTCTTGCATTTCATTAACTTTGTATTTTTCATTTGCTTTATGGACTGACTGTGACTAAAAAAAGTTGACATGATCAAGTTTGTGTATGTTGTACAGATCAACAAAATCTGTTTTAAATATTGGTTGATATGTAACAACATAATTCCTTCATTGCTTTTGACAGCTTTTAAGGGAAACAGTTTTACTAACCGGATAAAGTCCCATTATAAAAAGATAATGGGATACATGTAACATAGAATCAACCTGATGCATGTTACTGACATAAGGTTTAACAGTTTTTTTGTAGTTCATCTGACAGCAAAAAAGAAAATCCTGCTTAAAAATAATTTATTGTTGGCATTTTATTTCCTGACTAAAACAAACTTCTTCCGTTGTATCTTGATGCAGACAGAAAAAAAATTAATAAATAATTTCCTAATTTTATTTTATATAGTTTTCTGTGTGGTCTGGTACCAAATGATCAGAAACTGTATTGGTCAATCAACAAATGTGGATATCAGATATCATAAAGTGAAGGGATCTTCTTTAAGTGATTTGTTTTTAAAGTATGAGCCTTTGAGGATGCTGAGATCCTCCCGACACCGGCCTTTTAGCTGTCCCTGAGGTGAGGACCTAAACTTATGGTGAGACTTCATTCTGCCACCAAGATCCTCGCCTCTGGAGCAGCCGACCGGACAGCCTCAGGGCTGCAAAGAGTTTTTTAAGAAGAGGGTCAAACCCATCTTTATAACTTTATCAGTTTGATTATATATCGTTTTCTGTATTTACTTTTAGTTTTACTTTAACATTTTACTCTGATTTTAGCCCCAGTGTTTGCTGTGGGGATCCGTTGTGCCAGACATTGGTGGTTTGGTCTGGGGTCGTTGCTGCAGTTGTTGTCCTGGCGGTACGCCTTCTCTGACCCTTCCTACCAGAATTTAATGCTTCAAAAAGGTTTGTAGGCATACATTGAAGTAAATCGATCGGGAGTGAAGGATGCATTTTGAGCAAAATCAGTTTCTTGCGAGAAAGCCTCAATCGGGGTTAAGGGAATAAAGTTTTAGTAAAAAACTGTAATTCTGTACCCTATAAAAGTACAAAGAGTACAAGTACTAAGAGCTGTGAAAGTTTACGTCCATTGCTTTTAGTAACAGTTTTATTTTATTGTTTGTTGATCTGCTTATTTTTTCCACTAAATGGTTTTATCAGAAATGAGGCTCATCTTTTAACATCTCAACATAATTTCTGCAGAACTTCTGATTCTTTTACTGCCATCGACACCATTTGGTGCTGGTGTTCATCAGAAGACAGATTTTAAAATATCCAACCCTTTGACCAAACAAATAATTACAAATCAAAGGTGTTTGCGTCACTTTGACTGTTGATACTCACACTAACTTTTATTTTTAAATCTGTCATAAATTATGTTCATTTTCAGCCCCGCATTAGGCAGCTTAACATTAATGTCATTCAGCTTGCAAGTCTAATCTTTTACACTGTGATTAGAATTCCCTTGGCTTTTATTCCCCTTATCAGCATTGCTTCACATTGAGATAATGTGTCTTTGCCCGACTCTGATGTTGCAGTGTGATTTGTGCGTTTCCTTTTGATATTTGACGGTTGACATTCAAATGCGGCTCCGTCTACCTGGTTGCGGCTGCTAGCCATTATCTCTCTGAGCTTTTGCCGAGTAAAGAGGTGCATAGGTTGGGCGCTGCAGGTGCAGACAGATCTTCAGAACATAATGAGAGTTTTTCAGGGGGACTGTGACTGGTCTCTTTTTACGGAAAAGCAGAAAAATAGCTTTATTCGGAACACAGAGGCGCTATTTTGGACTACCGTGTTGGTGTTTGGGTGAAGTCAGATCACCTAGTAATTACAATTTCCCCCTGTAATTGAAGGTTCCGCTCTTCATGCCCTATTGGTTGACCATTACAGCCTCGAGCTGCATCATTTCAGGCAGAAAAGCCGTGAATCACAAGAAGGACCGAAGACACAACCACGAAGCCGTGTCAGGCTATGTCTCTGAAAGCTTTGATTGTTCTTCTATGCTTGACTTCACAGGATTTAAGGCGAGCAACCTTGCTGCTTGAAGATTTCAAGTCTTCTTTCCCCTTATCTCAGCTCCTCTCTCTCCATCCGTTTCTCTGCGTCTCTCTGCCTGTTATGCATTCTTTTTTATGTTTCGGTAAGGTGAAACAGCGCAAATGTGATTTCTGTTTCTCTGCTGGAGACCAGCACCTTACTGCAAGAAATGCCATTGGCTGCCTGGGTGAATTAAACTGTGGCTAACAAGAGCAAAACGGTTTCAGGTTGAACCCCGCTTGTCTCAGTCACATGTACGTGTTAAATCGGTTGTTTATAAGGAGAATAAAAAGCACAAAATAAAAAGCATTCAGCTTGTGGCGGCAACAGAAATAAACGACACCATATCATTTGTCTACTTTCTACCAATTCCACATGAGTAATCCAGACAAACCTCTGATGATTCACCAAGAAAAATGTGCTTGCACTCAAGTATAAATACAGGTTCAACTTTAAACACATTCTTTAGACGACTTCTATGTTTTTGACATTTAAAAAGCAGTTTAACTTTGATTTAAGGCTATTTCAAGCAGAGTGAGTCATTGTGTGTCTGAAGGCAGGGAGACCACTGTGTGTGACATCACTGCTTGCAATACTTTATGCATTATTAATAAGGAGACTTTTGCCTGGGAGTAGCTAAGTGCCGACTAAGTCCGCCCATCTCCTGCTGATGTCATATCTGTTTAATCTTCCACCACATTTTCAAAAGCGCACCGGACAGGTTGCACATTCGTGCCGAAAACTGCCATGACAAATGCGTTTCTCCTGCGCTAGATCAAGCAACGTTGTGAGGGGTGTTGATCACAACAACAAGCCGAAAATGATCGCTTGCTTCCACAGCTGACCTGGTACTTTATCATTCCTTGATTCGTTTATTCAGTAAATTTCTTTTTACAGTCCTTGAGATAAATTGTTCTGGTTCATCTTTTCTTCATGGCTTCCACTTTTAGAAAAAGCTGCTGTTTTTGAAGGTGAAAAACAAACAAAAAAAAATCAATTTCTTTTACAGAACTGACAGTTAAAAAGTGGCTGGTGAATGTAATGCTTCATTTTTTGCCAGACTTTAGGAACAACATGCAGCTTGAAGGAAAACAAATTAAGAAAAATACAACTTCAAGGAACTCTAATGATTCTGTATACGAAAGGGCCTATACCATGCTCTTTATATATATATATATATATGCCTTGGCAACACAAAAAATATATATATTTATGAAAAATGTGTCATTTTTGTGAACTCTTTTCCTACCTGGAAAGAAGAGTCGATCTCTTAGGCTCCGCCTTTTGCTCCTTGTGGGTGCCGCCTATTTCATGATGTCAGCCTCGGCAGCGTGTTGCCTATGAAAATAAACATGCAATTTATTTTCAAATTTGGATGTACATCGTGTGTATCTGCCTGAAATAGCCTGGCCTTCTATACCAAACATTTGGCACAGACAGAAAGGTGATGGCTAATAGGTTAATTTTGCTGTGAAATTCGGTCACAAAATCCCAACAACACCAGATGAACATTTCAGCATTTATTGAAATAATGAGAATATTGAATTAGGTTCAGATTAGCACTGGCGATAAACGTTTATTTCCTCTTTGAATCATCATAATCTCCGTATCAAAAATTCTCTTCACTTTCATGAGGATCGTTTTTCTGTAACTTTCCGTCTTTGCTCATTTATTCTCATCTATCACTCATTTTTTTCCTCTCATGAAATAATTAACTCCATTTTCTCCAGCCATCTTCCTAATATCACAAGTTTGCTTGCACCATTCTTAGATATGTTTAAGATCCACCTTAAATGTCATGCAGATTCCTCACTCGAATGTTCTTTGGCTTATGCCACCGCACAAAGTTTAAACATTAAATTGAATGAGAGTTTGTCGGTCACAAATAGCACAGCTGACATCTGTTCATCTTTGTGAATCATTTTTGCATAAATGTGTGTATTTTTGCTTATACTTCAATCTATGCTGGGTTTTTTTTTAATGCGACATAGGTCAAAGACGCTTGATTTTTGACATCATACCCTGCCCTATCTGATGTGTCTTTTCTGGGTGATTAGTGCTGCCTGATCTGAGCGGCTGCGGCCCACCTCTCTCCAACTCTACCACCAGTTAAGTTTATTGTCTTGTCTATGCACGAGCCAGCGAAGCTAGCTGATCACCGCCAGCTTCATGGACGTGTTAACCTAGAGTTGATGCTGGCAGCACAGACTCCTCCTGGAAGGGGCTGTTCTCACTTTATGATGTCAGCTTGTGAGAACCAGCTCGTTTTCATGGGTATGGGGCTCAGAGTGTAGGTTTTTAGAGGATTACTCAAAAATGCAAGAATATACCATTTTAGAGTTGTTAATATAAAGAAATGATTATTATAATACATTTAAACACTCAAAGTTGACTTAGCAAGCTATAGGCCCTTTAATAGATTACTGTTTAACCAACAAACTTTTGCGTAAACAAAACTCCTATAAAATAGAACAATTTTAGTTGATACAAAATGGGCTATGGAAAAGCACAAACTTTACAAGAACCAAAAATGATAAAAATGCACTAGCTGGTTTAGGAAAAGTTGTTTTGACATTTGGTTCTCCAGAGGAAAAACCAAAATCATTTCTTCCATCCTTCCAGTTGAACATGTTTGATCAGTAAATAAATCACTGTTCGGACTTGTGTCTGTTGGGTACTCTCTGCTGTTTATGAGGGAACTGTGTCCAGCTTGCACTCGAGCATCTCTTACATTGCCTGGAGTGCAATGGCAGCACTTCTAAATGGAAACAAAGCACAACTGATGATTTGTTGTGTTTTAAGGACAGATAGTGTGGCCACTCAGACAGTGGTTAGTTAGCTCTGTGGAATACTGCAGCTCCCGTTGCGTGTCAGTGTTGACCTTTTGCTGATTGGGAATTAAGTGTCTCTGAGTGCTTCGTGTTCCTGGCCTTTGAAGGTTATATATACTAACTCTGCAGGTCCTTTCACTCCTGAACCAATAACAGCAAGCACACCAGAGAGCTAGAATCTGTCTGCCTCACGCTGGTACCTTTTTTTTTTTTTCCCCCTCTCCTCCAGACCCCTGAATCTCTCCATGGTTATGAACAGGGGGATATCTTCACACCCTCTTCCAGGACAAAAAAAAAGGGGGGGGGGTTGCTGAAAAGGAAAAGAAAAACAATTAGAAGCTCTGATAGGTCTGTGTGAGGTAATGAAATTGCGCGTTTCATTGTAGCGTGTAATAGAGAGCAGTTTGAAGTTAATTGAGGGGAGATAGGACACTGGGCCACTGTCTGCTGCAGTGTTCTAGCTGGGCACACCAGGTTTATCAGGGAGACAATTACTGACTCTAGAAAAAAATCCTTATCAGTCCATCCAAATGAGAATTACTTTGCTTTAACAGGCTAGATGGGAAGATCAATTTTTGTAATAATTAATTTCATATTCTCATTATCTGTTTTCTAGGTCAGGATCACAGCCTTGGCAGAACTTCACAACTTCAAGCTGCGTTGGAGTAATCTGCATCCAAATAGAGCTTTGTTATTTTTAATCGTATAGAACTGCATTCCCTCAAAGCGTGCGTCTAATATTATAGACTTGTAAACCAATGTTGGTAAAAAAAAATATAGGTGTGGTTTTCAGTTCATGATGTGACTGGTAATGGATGATCTTTAGAAACTGAGTAAGTTCTGAAAGGGAAGCTCAGTGAATTTCAGACAGAGATAAAGTGCCACCTTCTGGTGGAGCGATCAAATGATCAGAGAAGCTCTAACATAAATGTCTTCATGAATGTGGTTTACAGATAATTTAAAGAAAAGGAGTTTTATGGGGTTATTTTAAGCAAAATCTGATTTAAGAACCGTGAGTGGACATATCGAATGAAGCATAATTACATTCAAAGATCTTCTAAATGTGCGCTCTGACTTACAACAAACTTTTGGCTTTTTTTTTTATAAGTGCATCAAATTGCAAAATAAAAGCATTAAAATCCCCCTACTATGAAAATCATGTTCCTTTTTCTTGTTTTCAACATGTACGTGTGGATTTTTTCTTATGAAAGAGAAGAAATGTAATAAAGAAATCATTTTGTTTTTGCATTTCTGAGTATTTCTCATTTTAAATTGCTGTTAAACTCTCACAGAAACGCTCTGTTTGAATTCATGATCTTCTTTACATCACAACAGCTCAGCTCCTCATGCACTAAAACCTTCATCTGGACCGGCTAGCGTGTCTAGTTCAGGTGCTGGTGAAGAGAAGATGGTATCTTCACATTGACTGCAGTCAAATGAGCCGCTATTTGCATTTCTGTGGTCAAATCAGCCGATTTTTGTGTGAGTTGAGTGGCTGAGAACACTGGAAAATCTCCACAATACTCTGCGGAGCTTCTTGATGTGACCACGGAAATGTGAACGGTGGCTCATTTGACCGCAGACGTAAAGGATTGTAAATCAATGAAAGAACATTTTGATGCCACCTTTCATTATTTTCCCAACGACTATGCTGTGAGAACCAATAGGTTGAATGTATTGATCACAGCAACATCAATTAACATTGGAGAATTAACTAAAAGAGTTTTTGGTGAACTGGAAGAAGAAAGAATCAGGCTTTTGGAGGAAGTTCAGTCCATTAATCTCTTCACTTCCTTATCCGAGCGGATATCTGGCTCTAAATGATACGGTTGGACATTACTGACATTTTTATGTAGCAGCAGTGAAGATTTACGCTAGTGAAATACAGAGTTTTCATAATCAGACAGGGGGATCAGGGGCGGGGCTGCTCAGCTCAGCACCAAAAGCCACGCCCCCTTAGAGGAGATTTGGAAACAGAGACTTCAGATCAACATGAAAAATGCCTTTTTAAGACATTTAGTTTGTAGGATTTTGGTTACAACTTCACAATCATAATTAAAACACTGCTGGGAATGCGTTTAAAAAAATGATCATATAGAAATTAAAAAAACAAAACAGGCTGGTGAAGTGAGGTGAAATGGTGAGATGGGGTGGAGATGTTTTTTCTTCCCCTCGTCTCACAGTTCTGACAGAGGACAATTAATTGCAGCTTGCCTGCAGTATTGATCATGTCTCCCTGATAGGCAGAGCAGAACCACAGCACCTGTATTCATTAAAACAGCCTGTTTAGTAACCTTGCAGTGTCTGCAAGAAGAAACAACACGAAACACCTGCAAGATCAACCGCGAAATCCTCAACGGAGCATGACAGCGGGAAGGAAAGACAACTCGTGACCTTGTGTCAAGGAAAAAACAAAACGAAGGGTGTGGAAAATAAAGAACATAAGAGATATTTCCTTCAAAATCTGTTAACTTTTAGAAATTTGAGGGTGAAATAGTAACAATTCCAATGAAATCAGGAAAAACGTTGCAAGTTAAATAGTTATCGAATGGTAAAAATAATGGCTGGGTTTCAGACAAAAAAAGTTCTATAAATTAACTTATATGCCAACTTCACAATCCACAGATGGGCCTTTAGCTGCCTTCATCCTTAAAAATGTTCGTTCTCCAGACTCCTGCAAATAGGTCATTTTCCAGCAGATAATAAATGACAGCTTCTTATAAAAGCACCTATATAAAAGGCATGGAATTTTTATGTTGTAGACCCACTTAAGTTGGTCCTGATGTGGCTTTATGCTATTATTATCAGAGATTCACTGACACTCAAAATTTGATGGCTTTTACAGGCTATAGCTCTAAGAAATGCAAATGTGAAGGAGAAGAAAAGAAATGGTGCCGACTTTCAAATGCCAAACTGTTGACTTTTGCTTCAAACCTGAAAAGTATTCCACTTATATTCCTCATGCTGCTGAAATAGGTCATTTTTTTTGCAACAACTCTAAAGGTTTTTCTCAGAATGTATTAGATTTATGGGAACAGGTTATTTCATGACCTATTTTTATACTTTTCAAATTTACAATCTGTCCAAAACCAAAAGCAGCGACGGCGCGATCCCAATTATCTCCTGTGACTTCCGTCGCCGGCTCAGGGAGTACATGAATTAGGGTTTCAAGGCAAGTGTGAGGCTGACGTAAGGATGGAAAAAGAAAAGAAATGCGCTTGGCCCGTCTTGACTTCTGTCCGGTTTAGCCTTGACCTGATCTTCCTCCTGTTGAGGACATCTCTACAGACTGGAAGTAAAGAAGCAAACGCTTTTAAATGGCACTTAGCTGAAATATGTAAAAGAAAAACTGTGTGGTAGATTGATTTTTGTTTTCCTCCCGCAGAAGTGACCACTGGGAAAGGTCAAGTAAAACTAACCTTTAAAAAAAGAGGTACTTTTGAAGCGGTTCCTTGAGACCGCAGGGCAAAACTTTGTGAAGAAGTTAACTTTAAAATATATTTTTGACTTGAATATAAGCTGCAGATCCTTAATAAGAGCACACAGAAACATCTAAAGTCAAAAAATGAAAAAGGGATTTAGAAATCTCAGTTTATTAAAATGTGGGCAAAAAAGGATGGCACCTGGAGTTGGATATTTAACTAAATAAAGGCAAAAACTCAGAAAATGTTCAAAAAACTGTTTAAAATAGTCTGTTTCCAACTTGTAAGCAGCAACATAAAGTGACTCAGCACAAAACTAAAAAAAAAAGGTTTTTAAGTTGTTCAAATGAAAGCAAAAAAGTGACTTTTCTGTAGAAAGAAGCAGCCCGTGAAGGCCACACCAGGCAGCCTTCACTGGCCTTCAGAAGGTGCAGCCTATTACAGCAATTAACTCACGGCCAGCAGCAGCAAACAGGCAGAGGGAGATAATGACTGCATGCTGCTCTCAAAACAGGAGAGGTGAACATAACACAAATGAACAGCAAAAACTAAGTCCTATTTCATCCCTCCTGACCGCCAGAGGCGGTGCTTCAAGCACTGAATGATCCTTCATGCGCATGCGTAGTTCGAGAATTTAATGACAACAAAGTCACCTGTGACCTCCTGGTGACCCCACGTGAGGCTATAAAGTCACGTGGCACCAGGAACGCAGCCTCAACGCACCTTGCGAGAACGCAAGGGACCGAGGGACCGGAAGCTCTGGCGGTCATCCGGGATTCATAGAACCGTGGTTACATACGTAACCTTCGTTACCTCACACAAAATTAATTCCTGAAAAACAGAAACAAGTTTAATTTTAATTTTACTGGACAATGAAAAGTTCTCTTTAAATAAAGACAAATTGAAAGGATTTTTTTTTTTTTTTTAACTTTTCAACTTTAAACATGATAGTTTTCTTTCCAATATATGGTTACTTTTGTTTTTATTACCGGTAAAATAGGTGAGAAATGTTGGTATTTACCTGGAAGTGTTTGGACTGCAGGCTTCCTCAGAAAGTCTCAGTCAGCTGTTTGTTTTGGGTGGGTCCCTTTGACCCCACCTCCTTTTTCTTCTTCTTCTCTTTGTGATCTTCAAATCAGTAAAAAATGGATGACAGCATTTTGGTCAATGTTGTCTCCTATTTTTTTTTTTTTTTGCAGGAAGTTTAAACTGTGAGTTATAGCATTCATTTTGATCACCTTGAAAGAGTTTTTTTAATTATCATTTTTTAAGGATTTCAGCCAATTTTGAAAATACTAAATAATAAAACTTCATTTTTGTCTTCCACTTCCATTCATGTGCATTTATATTAACTCAACAAATATGGTCTTCCCTCATGCTATAATTATCCTCAGTCCACATGTTAGTTTTGAGTTTCTTTTCCAGATGCTCAAACTTGTGCTAAGTTCACGTCAGTCACATGATGCACGTTCAAGAATATGCTAAAAGTGCATTCTTAAAACCACGTTTCACATATGATGCACACAACCGACAAGCAGGGAAGGAATTCTTCATTTTTTCTGCTACTGTTCTTATTCTGGACAGGCACAAACCACAATTATTAATTTCTCCTCCATGATCAATGTTCAGACGACTGGCACTTTTGTGAATTAAGGGGGACACTGTCCATACGGCACTATCAAATCCTAGTCACTGATCAGTCAAAATGTGACCTTCAATGCACTTGTAATGGCCATTACTTTGGTAGTGATTTGAATAAGGAAGCCCTAAATGCAAATTCACAAGTGCTCACATATTGACTATGTCCGATTTCCTTCACTACTCACTATATAGTCACCATTTTCTAGTGCTGACCTATAATTCCAAAATCAAGTGCCCTTGATATTTCCCAGAAGTCTTTGCGAAAAACCAGTGTTCTCACTAAATTAGCTAATATAGACCACAATGCTTTGCGTTTGAACAATTTTTATGAATAAAAAAAATGTAAATGTATTTTTTTAATTAAACCATCAATTATTTTTTTTTTATCATCAGAACACAGCGGCATCAATTTAAACAAAGCATCAAAGTCCCCCTCCGATGAAAATCATGTTTTTTGAGTTTTTACATACGTAACAAATATAAAATGCTTGTATTAATTAGATTTTCACTCCTTTAACATCAATAACGTCATACTTGCAGTTTAAAAAAAATAAATAAAAAATACTGAGCATGGTGTCCGAATTACTTTTAACGCCCAGAACACAGATAGTCCTATATTATATAGTTTTTAGTGGTTAAGGAGTAGGGTGGGAATTCGGACATAGTCATAGACTTTTTATTGAAAGTGGTTGGAAATGAATTAATGTATTTCCTAATTAATGTATTTCCTGCCACCAGCTGTCCCATCTTTTGAGTTTTCAACTGTTCTTTTGGCACTCTGTCCTCATAGTCCAAAAACATGTTTCATATTGTGTGTTTGTTCCTGCGATGGACTGGTAAAGTGTCCAGGGTGGAACCTGCTTTTACCTTGAAGCAGCTGGGAAGGGCTCCAGCAACCCCCGTGACTCCACACAGGATGAAGCAGAAACAGAAGATGTATGGAAAGAGAGGAAAACAGCGGAACGGCCCCTAGGAGAAGCAGTTATGGTTTCCAATTTCAAATTTCCTCCAACAACAAGGCAGTTTGCCACTTTGCCTCAATCCACTTTAAATGAGCTTTGATGGCAGCGTTTCTGGATCACGTTCACATATGTCTTGTTTTGCACATGACAGAGCGTGAACTTGCAATTGTAAATGGCACAGCTAGCTGTAGCCACTGATTTCTGGAAGTGTACCTCGTCTCAAGCAGGGATTTACGTCACAGATTCCTGATTGTTTTTAACACAGTGACACCCTGTTGTTATTTAACCTAATTAGCTACAAGATGGTCTACAAAGGGGTTTTTTTCCCTTTCCTTTTTCCATTGCCCCTTTTCGCAAATTATTTAACATGCAAAAAATATTATTTTCACATACAAATCAATATTTTTGTTATTAAATAAGTTAAAGTGTATTATTGACAATTTTATTGGGTTTTATGAGATAAGCAAATTATTGAATTGGATTCTGTTAGTTTTTACAACTCACATATTGCAATTGTTTCATGACTGTTTTGGATTTTCACATTTGTGCTTCTTATGTGCCTGATATTTGTCTCCCATAAAAAAACACACAGATTTTAAAGTCTTTGTTTGTCTCTAATGCTGTTCAACTGCCACTCAATGTCTCAGGATGTAGTCCATTGTCCATTCAGAACAACGCATTATTCTCACTCCCAACTTGTCATATATGGACGTATGGTTCGGGCCTTCTCCACTTTTTCACTTTTTGACATTGTGGGTGTCCCCAACTTGTTGTTTTTCAATGTGCTGGCTTTTCCCATTAAATCAAGGGTCGCCAACCTCCGGGCCGTGAAGCGGTACCAGTCCCAGGGCCACTTGGTTCTGTGCCTTAGACAGGGAGAAATTCATATTCCTTACCAGGGGTTCCCATCTTTCGGTACGCAGACCAATCCGGTACCCTAAAGAGCCAGGTACCGGTTCCGTGTCCGTTACCATGTCCGGTACCACGTACCACGAGTTGGGGACCCCTAACTTAATGATAATTGCCAGCAAGTCAAAAAAAAAAACAAAGCCACCACGTCAAAAAATGACAAGTTAGGAACACCCAAAACATTACGATTCACGGCAATCTGGCAGATTAACACAAATAACAATTTAAAAGTTCTAAAAACCTGCAGAATTAAAGTAGCGGGTATTGTGCTCCTAAACAAAGCTCCTAGTCTGTTTCTGTGGTTAATTCTATAGAAACGATTGTGTAGGACATTTTAAAAAAAAGCAAAAAAGGAAGCAACTTCCATTTCTGTACATTTTACAAACTATCTGGAAAATCTCTGTGACAAGTGGAAAGTTACTGAAGTGCTTCACTGCTGCTAGATCCTTCCCCTGTCAGTTATTAATTGTGAGGAAGAATGCTGACCTCTTAACTCCTAATTGTTCTGACCTTTTTACCTCAAATCCATGACCTGAAACCACTTTTCTGACAGATCTTTACTGGAAAAGGAAAGTCACCTGTAAGTCATTGGCTTGTTTATCAGCTGACTAAACTGTGTCATTTCAGACATGCTTAGTTAATTCTTTCATTAGATATTTTTAATAAATTGCTTGGGATCACTTAAATCTGTGTGCAACTGAGACATTTATGACGTTTTTCAGATTTTGCGTCTAACCGCAGTGTTCTATTTTTGCAACATCGCACAGGCAAACCACCTAAATCAAGTGGATTATTATAGGGGAACAAGGATTTATTAAAAATCATGGATCATTTGTGGTGTACTGTGACCCTCGATAAAGCCCCAGTTTTTTTAAATGATTGTCCTTAATTTTGTAACTTCCTGTGGAGTCAAATGTACTAGTTGTGCATTTTTTTTCACTAAGAGAATAAAAGTGAAACGCAGACTAGCAGATTTCCAAATTTTTGATGTTGTCATGTGCCGTATGATCAAACGTATTCAGTAAGTTATTCTTTACAGCTTTGAAAAGTTTTTTCAACTGAAAGTAAAATGAATATGTTTTTATTTATTTTTAAAAAATTGAAAAAATTCATGAGGATAATATTTTTTATCCTTACAGAGACTGAACTTTCAACGTGTTAGCATGAAAAAACAAATTTATTGTGAGATTTATTACAGATGTGTATAGCTCTGCATATGATCAGCACATATCCTGTCTTTAATATTGTATGCATTCTTAAACTTTTATTTTTTTAAATTGCAATTAGAAATCTGCTCTAAAAGTCAGACTTTAGTGCTAAGAAAATGTTCCTTTTTGAACAATCCTGATCTGGACAAACTTGATCTGGACGATCACAAAGAAGCTTTCATGGTTTGGACCACCTACTCCACTGATACATTCTCCTGGAATGTGGCATTAAAGCGTTCAAACAGTGCTGCCCACAAAGTGTCTTTTTCTTATCTCTTTTTCTATTTTCTTTTTCAATCCCTGTTCTTGCTCCGTGGCACGTTATCTGGTTGACCCTTCCTTAATGTTCCTTGGCAAACAAAAGCTGAAGCTGGTTTTTACAGCATCTCCAGGTCACAAAGTAAACATGACCTGTGCAGCTTTATGCATTGGACGAGTTGACTCTGGGTGTCTTGGGTTTGTCGTTCTAAGAAATCAGAGATTTCAGTTCCAGGGGAAAAATGAAAGACAGGCCCATCAATCATTTAAGGAATTTAAAAAAAATGTTTTTGAGGTTTACAATAAACCATTCTAATTTTTGTTGTAAATTACACTATAAATCAGAATCCTTTATTTGAAGAAAATCAGTACACTTTTATCCCTAACAGGGAAAAAGTCAAAGCATTTACTTCAAAACATCCTTTCAAAAATCATATCCATGTCTAACCTCATGTGATTTGTGAATTTCATTGCATCCAAACAAAAATATAACTTTACACACCAAAAAACCATATTTGTTAGAGAATTGTCTGTATTTCTTTAGGCAGAACTTGTGATGTGGTTTCTTCCTCCAGCCCACCTGTTTCAAATGAATGATCAAGTTGGGCTTGAATGCAGCCTGGTGAAGCAGCATCTATTAAAATCAGACGTGCTCAAGCTGCAAAGCTAACCTACGGAGCCTGTCTTTGTAGGGGTGAGTTACAAAACTTACCTCTATCACTTACTGTTATTCCAACAAGTTGTGAATAGAGGTCATAGATGCAGAGACTAATATGTGGCATTTTACTTGTTTTCAATTATTTGAATTTACAGCAGCCACTTTTTTAATTAATAAAGTGAGCCTTTTCATTAATTTGCTTAAACTATTGACTTTATGATGTCACCTGCCTTATAATAAGTCCAGCCCATTTTCCAACTTAAACTTTTTTTTTTTTCTTCTCCTCCCACTGAGGTTACCTGGTTGGAGAATAAATGCTCCCAACCTGCCTTTCTGAGAATACCTTGAGCCTGTTTAGTTGTGCATTGGCAGTTAAAAGTTAATCTGTTTTCCCAGGACCTCCTCGTTGTGCCTTCTTCTTTAAAGCTGGTTTCAACATCTTTACTGGCAACACTTGCAGGACCATCCTTGGACGCACAGACATGGATTTGCTGCTCATTGTAGCTTTGCTCCTAATGCAAACGGGGATTTGGAGCAGGTCTGTATTAACTTTAAAATGTTTGCTAATTATGTCACATGAGTCTCTTAGAGTTAAGATGATTTTAATAATGAATGTGATCTCTTTTTAGAGCTGAACAAGACTTTTTGTCAGTCACTTTACCAGGATGGCAGGCAACTTCAGGTACTGACAGTTAAATAAAATACAGTTGATGCTTGTATTGCACTGACATATTTTTTTTCTCCAGATTATGTTACTCAGTGCTTTCATGAAAGGCATGGGGCTGTGGTTTGTGACTGGACAAAAAGCAAACAACCTGGTACAGAAGCACTTGACTACCAAAATATCCTTAATATGCCAATAATTTAACCCTAAATTTTGTTTCTATAAATGATGTTTCTCTTTCAGCTCTAAATGGTGCAACAGTGAATATTTTGGAAAGTCCTTCACTGAACATTGATGGGAAGGCCTGTTTGGAGTTCTGGTTTCTGGTTCCAGTTGCAGCTACTGGGTCTGAGGTCACAGTTCAGCTGAAAAGCAATAATAGTTTGGAGAAAATCTGGATCTCCCCTGTGCTGCGTAGAAATGCATGGAGGCAAATTTTGGTTGACTTGAATGTCACTGAAAAAAAGACACTCAGGTAAACTTGTATCTTGGGAAAGATTTAATCGTTTTTGTCACTTTGGTTCTAAATATTAAATTGATTAATTTTAGGTTGTATTTGAAGCCATCCAACCAGTCTCCATAACAGATCAAACCACTTTGAGACAAATAGGAGTGAGAAGAGGTTTATGTGGTAAGTATTTTGTCTGCTGCAAGTAAGCTTTATCAGTTTGAAATGTAACTTGTGACCTTAAATCTCCATAATGGCAAGTTATGCTTGACACTTGTCATTTCACCCCTTTTTTTTTTTTTTTTTTTTCTTATAGGAAACCAGTGTGACTCTGACACAGACTTGTGGCCTGATGTCAGTACTCATTGCCTGTGTTCTGTTGGCACCCTCTCGTGCTTTCCATCAAACTGCCCAAAAGACCAAATCTGTGGATTTCAAACAGGCTCCAATAGGTTTTCCACATCAGGGATTTGCACGATACGTGACCATACAGAGTACAGCACCTTTGACGGCATGATGTTCAGGTCCATGGCCTCTTGCAACTATGTGCTGACGAAGTCTTGCACAGAACACGTGGAGAAGTTCAGTGTTGAGGTGGTCAACGAGCAGAGCGGCAATTCATCAACACCAATGGTCAAGGAGGTTGTTGTGACTTTAGGAAGCATCAAGGTGTCTCTGATAGAAAGGCAGAGGGACAAAGTTGTGGTGAGTTTATTAATGTAACTATTTAGACTTGAATATACTAGAGCAAGATAAACAGTCATTTTGTACGGCCATGAACAAATTTGTCTCAGATTTGAAGTGGATTTAGCATTTTAGTCCACTTGGCATAGTTGGGACATGCATGACTGGCTTATGACTATCAGATGTTTTGTACTATGATCATAAATTTAATAATCTAAGAGTCTGATGGTGTCTTTTTGTGTTTAGGTGAATGGTGTCTGGAAGAGCCTCCCCCTCAACAGTAGTGTTAGTTTTCAAATTCAAAGCCACTCTGCTGCTACAGTACTGGAAGCAAGTTTTGGCCTGTGGGTTTCCTATGACCATGCTGGAGCAGTCAGTGTTATCGTGCCATCAAACTTCTCTGAAGTGTGTGGACTGTGTGGCAATTTCAACCACATCCACAGTGACGACTTCCTCATGGCTAACGGTACAATGGCTGAAAATGTCGTGGCTTTAACGGAGAGTTGGCAGACTGAAGAAAGTAACTCTTCCTGTGAAAGCGCTTTGGTGCCTCCAAAGTGTGACCCATTGGAGGAGGAAGAATATGCCAGTGAAATGTACTGTGGAATACTTTTCTCTGGTAGTGGGCCTTTTGCTAACTGCTCATCAGTTGTAAAAGCAGACAGTTACTTCAAGACCTGTGTCTCAGACGTGTGCTCTGCTCATGGTGACCGAGAGGTGCTGTGTAAGACATTACAAGTCTATGCCACTGTTTGCCAGGAAGCTGGAGCTTCTCTGCCCGTGTGGAGGAATTTGGTGTCTTGTCGTAAGTTCTGTGATTCTGGATTATGGAATTGGTGAGACTGAAATTTACAGTTTGATCTCTCTTCCAGCCCTGAAGTGTGGCAGTAACAGCCACTACAATGCCTGTGCTGATGGCTGTCCAAACACATGCTTCAGTCAGAACAAAACTGACTGCGCAAGCTGTGAGCAAAGGTGCGAGTGTGACACTGGCTTCAAACTCAGCAGGAATAAGTGCATACCAGCAGAAGACTGTGGCTGCCTGTACGAAGGAAAATACTATGAGGTATGAAAGCAGGTGTGGAGACTGTTTAGTTTGTCCCAGTTTTGTTCACTTTGCTTTTCTTTTCTTTTCTTTGCTAGAAAGGAGAGCAGTTTGTTGGAGAGAACTGCATGCAACAGTGCCAGTGTAAGGGTAATGATGTCCTGGAATGCACAAAGATGCAGTGTTCCAACAATGAAGTATGTACAGAAATGAATGGAGTCAGAGGCTGCTCCCCTTTCAACCCAGCAACCTGCACGGTGTATGGTGATTCCCATTATATCACCTTTGACAACTTGGCCTATGACTTTCAAGGAGGCTGCAGCTACATACTGACCACAACATGTGGTGACCTGCAATCAGTGCACTTTAGTGTGATTGGCCACACTGTGAATCATCCCCTTCAAAACATCACAATGTCAAACCTTGACAGTGTTTCTCTTCAAGTTGATGACCTGAAGTGTACCTTGAATCAAAGTGGTGAGGTCTATGTAAGTAAACAAGATCAAATTTAATTCATTAAAGCAGTTTCCTTGGCTTGCCACTGTATTATTGGTGGCTGCCACAAATACAGAATTAAAGGCTCACACTTCCTTTATAAATGTGAATTTTCTCTCTAGGTACATGACGACCTTATCAGACTTCCATACTCTGTCAATGGCACATATGGAGAAGTGTGGATCTATATGGAGGAAAATGACATAATCTTGAAGGCATCCTTTGGTTTAAAAGTCATCATTGATGGACAGGGCAGGCTACTCCTGCAGGTGGAGGAGCACTACAAGTATAATCTCTGTGGACTGTGTGGAACTTACTCTGGATTCCAAGATGATGACTACTACATGCCAGGGGGCCAGGTTGCTACTGAGACGTCTGAATTTGGAAACAGTTGGAAAGTGCACAATGAGTGAGTAGTTTGATCCTCCAAAACTTGTGATTTGAGAAGCAAAAACTCCCTTTCTTGTTTGCATTTAATTGAACATTTGTATTTAACAAATATAAATGTGTAAATTTTCCTTAGGTGCATTGCAGCAACTCCTCACCCCAGACAATGTGCCGGTGAGAACATTGCTTACATGGAGTGTTCCATGCTGTTGAAGGATGACTTTTCTACCTGCCATGAGCATGTACACCCAAGTATCTACCTCAATGGTTGTGTTTATGACTACTGCGCTACAAGTGGGGACCAGCACACAGTATGCAATTCTCTGAAGTCATATGCAGCAGCATGCCAGCTTGCAGGGGTGAACCTTCCAAACTGGGAGCCTGGAACAGCCTGTGGTAAGTCATGAGCTCTCAACTGGTGAGATACTAAAGCTCGTGTTTTTTTTTGTTTTTTTTTTTTCAAGCTCTATGAAACTAACGGCAAAATATTCTTGTAAATGTTTAAATTCTTTAATTTGGTGCACTTTATTTACAGAGGGACTTCTGACTCCAACTTCAAGCCCTTCTACTCCACAACAGACTCGTAAGATTAATTTTATTTCAGATGCATGGCTTTTTTTTTTTTGTTTTAAACAACCTTGGAGAGTTAGCATTTTCAGACTGACTGGCAAAAATAAAAATGGCATATTTGCAGTGTTCTACCTTCTTAGGAGGCCCAAAATGCTTTAGTCAGTCTATTCACCAATGCGCACACAATGATGAAGTTGGGATGTATTAAAAACTTGTCCAAAGTTAAAGTGAATCTACTATATGCAACTTTATGAGCATCTTTGATGGGGCTCTAATGTTATTTATATTGTGCAAAGAAAGCTTGATGCATGAAATAACTTCTAACAAAACTCATTCATATAGGCTGTCTGTTATGCACCTTTCTTTAATTTGAAGATGTGACCTAAACAGTCTTGCCATTAATAATTAGTCGGAAAGCACAAAGATACTTCCCAGTCATTTAAAATAAAATGCTCTAATATCAGATAAGGAAAGCTTGACTGGGGGAATTGTTTGGCCCATTATCAGATGAAAGACCAGTGCCTGATCAGGGATTGGGGGACCACTGAGCATTTTACATCCTAAGTGGAGTATATTTTTAAAAATGCATTTTTCTGTCTTAAATAGTTTGTTCCATGAACTGTAATTTTGATGAAAATCTGTGTGGATGGGAGCAAGTAATTCAGGACAGTTGTGACTGGACAAGACATTCTGGCCCAACACACTCAAATCTAACTGGTCCAAACCAAGACCACACTTCTGGAGGTAAATGCGAGAAAATTCAGTATAACAGGTTTTTTTTTTGTTTTTTTAAATATTCCACAACAATTTCAACTCTTCCTGCAGGTGGTTTTTACTTGTACCTTGAGAGTGGTGGCATCTCACAGGGAACTCTGCACGTTTGCTGAGCTCGCTGTGTTTAAACAGTGGCCCCCTCTGCTTGAATTTCTGGTACTACTTGTATGGCTCAGCTGTTGGTATGTCCCTTAACATCTACCTGCTGAAAGACAACAAAGCAGTCAAGCTTTGGTCTGTGGTTAACAACCAGGGACCAAAATGGCATCTGGGAAGTGTTGATCTCAGGATTTCTGGTTCTTTTCAAGTAAGGTCCACTACATGAAATCAATGAATACTACAAGAAACTTGTGCCTAACAATTTTTGCTTGTTCTTAGATTATTGTTGAAGGAGTCGGAGGCTCTTCTGATCAGTCAGATGTGGCACTGGATGACATCTCCATTAGTCTTGGCACATGCTCAGGTGACTGACATCTCTCCATAGTAGCGGCCAAAATAAAATTTAAATTGTAAGATTTGTCTTCCCTAATAAGACTTTATTAATCTAAATTTCTTTTTTAGAAGTTTCTTCAAAGCTTACAGATGAAACTGCTCAAACAGCAATAACTCAAGACATTACACCATATCCAAGTAAGTGTGGTAAAGTAAGTTTCTTGGGTTGGGTAGCTTCTGCATAAAGTTGCATGATTTTTTAATGCTGTTGAAATTTCAAAATGATGGAATTGCACTTAAGGATTCTTTTTTTTTTTTTTTTTTTTTTTTTTTTTTTTTTTTTTTTTTAGTGTAAACTGTAGCTTTGATGGCAGTCTATGTAGTTGGAGTAAGACGGCCACAGATTCTCTTGACTGGACATGGAACAATTATGCTCCCACTCGGATCATTGGTAGCACTTCTGACCCCACAAGTGGTCATGGAAAGTTTTAACAGTTTGAAGTCTCTAAATTGAATGTAATACTTGATCTCTCTTCTGTAGGTGGAAGTTATCTCTGTATTGAGGCCAAAGGCGTGGTACATGGCAATGCAGCTCGTCTCATAAGTCCAGAGTGTTCTGCCATTGGTCCACACTGCCTACAATTTTGGTACCGCATGCATGGCTCTGCTGATCCCATGGAGCTTGATGTTTATTTGCTCCAGAACCACGCAACTGAGACAGTTTGGTGGAAAAGACATGACCAAGGCATTATGTGGCATTTGGCTCAAGTGGACTTCTATGCTACAACAATGTTCCAGGTAATGTCCAGACTTGTCTGAAGATGCACCCACTTCCTTGTTCCCTTACCCAATTTATGTACAAAGTTCTAATCAATGTTTCAGATTCTCATTGAAGGGCAACAAGGATTTGATCAGTCAGTTGTGGCAATAGATGAAATTCAGCTGTTTCATCTATCATGTTCAGGTAATGACTCAAAACATTTCTCCCCCTCTTGATTAAGTGTTTGAGAAATCTTGAATCACTTATTTCAGACTTGGCCATTGAGGTCCTTCCTGTGGGATACTTCAATCCAACTGGGCCTCAGGGTGCCCCTTCACAAACTCCGTCTTCAATGCACAAATCTCCTACAAAGGAAGTGACCACACATCCAGCTGATGGTAATGTCACTGAAGGTATCTGAACATAAATTACTTATTTAATTCTAAACAAAATATGATTTCTTAGGATGTCAATTGAACTGTGACTTTGAACAAGATTTATGCCAGTGGACTCAACAGCTTGACATATTTGATTGGAAGAGGCACACTGGCTCCACTCAAAGTACTGTTCCAGCTTCACATATCTCCAAACCAGGTAACTGGCCTTCTGACAAAAACGTTACTTCATTACGGTCACTTGGTTATAGCTTAATCTTTCAACTTGGCATATTTCTGCAGTAGAACTACTTATCTAAAAATGTGAGAATTTCCTAAAAGATAAAAATGAAAAGTACTCTTGTCTTCAACTAGGTGGCCACTACATTTACATTGCAGCAAAGAGTGTGCCATTTGGAGAAAGTGCTCGTCTTATTAGTTCAGAATGTTCTGCCACTGGACCACATTGTCTGCAATTCTGGTACTTGATGGACAACTTGGCTGGGGAAGTTGGGCTTGATGTATACTTGCTCATGGATGGAAACACTGATGCAATATGGAGGAAGAGGGAGGCACAAGGCAATGTATGGCATCTGGGTCAAGTGAACTTTGTAACAACTGGAACATTCCAGGTGAGTAATCCTGTAGTTTAGATTTTTAAAAATGAGTAATACAAGTCTTCAAATTACTGAATATTAAAATGGCTATTTTTTTTTTTTTTTTTTCCTGTAGATGATCATTGAAGGCAGAGGTTCAGATCAGTCGGTGGCCATTGATGAAATCTCTCTCCGTAGCGGTTTCTGTGCAGGTAATGTTAAGAAATCTGGGTAATGCCAAACTGTAGCATGTCAACAATTTTATTTTTAATCTTTCAGATTTGAATGAACAACCTGTGCAATCCCTACATCAACATCTCATGCAAAGTGCTGGCCCATCTCAAGTAAGCGTTGTTGGGATGCCAAAACTGGCTACTTCAAAACAACCCCAAAATTCTGCTGTGACACTTGGAACATCAAAAACTGCAATTCATCATTATCAACTGCAGCAAACTGTAGAGCTTCAGTTGACGCCAAGACCGCAAGTTGCACAGACGCCCCCTCCAACCACAAAGTGTAATGAAACTGCCATCCCACATCAACCTGTAAAGCAAAATCCTGAAGCTACACCAAAAACCAGTGTTCAACATCCTCAAATATATAACAGCAATGCAACTACAACCCCACAAGCACCTTCAACTGCTGCACCAGAGTCTACAGCTCAAAGTACTCCACCTCCATCTACTCATGGTAATGCACCACCTGTTCCCCAGTTACCATCGATGTCTGCACCACAAGCTACAGCAAGAACTCCCCCACAGCCAATGACGACAGTGGGTAGTCCAACAGCAATCCCACACCAACCTAAAACTACACCTCTAATTTCAGTTCAACAACCTTTGTCCAATCGCAGCAATACACAAGTTGTTCCACAGCTACCACAAGTTACAGCAAGAACTCCACATCCCATGACGACAGTGGGTAGTCCAACAGCAATCCCATACCAACCTACAACTCCCAAACCCGGATCTACACCTCTAATTTCCGTTCAACAACCTTTGTCCAATCGCAGCAATACACCAGTTGTTCCACAGCTACCACAAGCTACAGCAAAAACTCCACAGCCCATGACGACAGTGGGTAGTCCAACAGCAATCCCATACCAACCTACAACTCCCAAACCAGGATCTACACCTCTAATTTCAGTTCAACAACCTCTGTCCAATCGCAGCAATACACCAGTTGTTCCACATGCTACAGCAAGAACTCCACAGCCTGTGACCACAGTGGGTAGTCAAACGGCAATCTCACAGCAGCCTACAACTCCCGTGCCAGACTCTTCTCAAATTTCAGTTAACCATCCTCTGACCAACCGCAGCAATACACCAGCTGTTCCACAGCCATCTTCAACATCTGCACCAGAAACTACAACTGGACAACAAATTGTAACCACTGGCATTAGTGCAACTGTAGTCTCAGAGCAACTTGCAACATCTACACATTTTTCCACAATTGGAACTCTTCCTACAACTTCTACACCACAATCTTCAGCTACATTGAGAACCACTGCTAACCAACCTCTCAATGCAACAGCTCTTCCACAGCTACAATCAACAGCAACTCAGCCAGAATCCACAACTGTAATTCAACTAAATGAAACTGTTCCGCAGCCTCTACCCACACAGGCTAATGAGAAAGTGATGCCCATTACAGATGTACCAAAATCAACCATGGGAACCCAACTTCCAACCACATCTTGGCCACAAACTACAGAGGCCCCACAACAGTTTACAACTGCCACACCAAAATCTGCTATGGGAACTCAACCTCAGACTAGAGCTGGGCCACAGTCTGTGACTGCAGCGCCACAGCAGTCAATGACTATGGCAAAACCAGAATCTACAACAAGAGCTCAACCTCAAATCACAGCCAGACCACAACCTGGGACCACAAGACCTAATACAACTGCACAGCTGTATACTTTGGCTACATCAGAATCTACAACTGGAACCCCATCTTATACGGCAACTGAAACTCGAACTGTAACACCCTCACAGCTGTATGCTACTTCAGAATCAGTAACTGGAACCCCATTTTATACCACAGCTAAACCACAAACTACAACTAATTTTGGTGAAGCAACAGTTGTCCCACAATTCTCAGTGACAAAGCCACAACCTACAACTTCTCTAGTCACGGAGTCGCAACCTGCAACCACCGTAGGTAGTACTGGCTTTCAGGAGTCTACTACTACAATGGCACAGAAATTCACAACTGAAACTGAATCGCCAACTACAGCCCGACCTGAACCTCAAACTTCACACAGTAATGCAACAACCCCACAGCTACCCTCTACAACCACACCTCCAACGACACCTGGGCTAAAACCTGTAACTGCAGCACACGTTTTGCCAGCAACGAGTAAACCCAAACCTCAACTTCAAACATTGTTCATACCTCAAAGCAAAACAACCCAACAAACATCAAGAGGTAATGTGCAGTTTTTGCTTTATTTAAATGGTAGAATTTTACAATTTTCTTTTTGCCAAATCTTATTTTTCTTCCTTAGCACCAACCTGTGCAAAGCACAGCCATTACGCTACTTGCATCCCGCCATGCAGTCCAACTTGCACACATCTCAATGGCCCACCAGGCTGCAGAGAAAAGAAATGCATCTCAGGATGTGTCTGTGATGCTGGTTTTGTACAAGACGAACAAGGTTGTGTTCCTGTACAGAAGTGTGGATGTCAGGACACGAATGGCTTCAGACACAAGGTAAGCTTTCAAAACTGTTCACAAAACATTGAGACCTCTCAATTTAAAAGTCATATTTAATCTGATTATATCTCTCTTCAGTTCAATGAAGTGTGGTATACCAATCACTGCAGTCAGAAATGTGAATGTGAAGAGGAGGATGGTACTGGGAAGATGGTTTGTGACGATGAGGAATGTGAGGATGCCATCTGCCTTCCAAATGAGATGGGCTATTTCTGCCAGTCTTCAGGTGTTGTATAAAATGCAATGCATTTTAACTGTACTATATCGAAGTTTTTAAATGCTCCTTTTTTTTTTTTCCTCTAAACAGGGTTTAGTGAGTGCACTATCCAGGGAGATCCTGAATACAGGACCTTTGATGGAATGAAGCATGGCTTTGAGGGGAGACGCTCTTATGTGCTTGTTAGGACAAAAAACCTGCCTAAAAACATTCCTCAAATTTATATTGAATAATCAATTCATGCACTATTGATACTCAAAGTGATGGTGGTGATGACGATGATAGTGGTAGTGAAGAAGATGACAGCAGTGATGATGACTCTGAGCTTCAGGAAATTCAAAAAATGCAACAAGTCAAGATTCAAGTGTACAATCATACTGTAGAGTTGAAGAAGAATCGAAAAATATTTGTAAGTATAATTGTTAAATGGTGTCTTTATAAAGGCTTGATGTCAATAGAATTTTTAAGCAATACAGGCCCAGGTTTACAAACTTATTCTTTAACTCTGCTTGCAGGTGGATGGAAGTGGGGCTAAAACTCCTGTATCGCCAACCAGTGGTCTCACTATCCAGGAGCATTCTTCTAGAGTCTTCTTAAAGACGGACTTTGGTCTCTCAGTGGAATTCAATGGACATTGCAAAACAGGTACTATTGGTTTGTTTAAATATTTGTGTGTATATTTTTACCCCACCCCTTCAACTTGTTTTACCTTTTCAGAAATTACTTTGCCAACCATCTACAGAAAAAAAGTTGAGGGCCTGTGTGGAAACTTTGATGGCAGAAAGTGGAATGACAAAGTAAAGCCAGACGGATCTACAGCAAAGAGCATTGAAGAGTTTGGCGAAAGCTGGAGAGTGTAAGCTTTCAGATTCTGGAGTAAAATGGCATTTCTGGCCCGTAGCTTCATGACTGTTTACAAATCGCTTGTTCTGATGACTACATCTTGTGCTGGAATTAAACTGAAGTTGTGATTCGTAACTAAAGATGTTGTGACTATTATTTACTAGTGTCGCAGTAAGATCTGTTTCTCACAGGGGTTTTAAAAGCTTTGCCTTTAAAGTTACTTAAACTAATTCTGTTCCAGCTTAAGTAGCTGTCAGATGTTCCTACAATTTACTACTTGTATAGTTGGCTATTTAAGTGTACAACGATTTTGTGAATCTTCTGTGACATGTGTTATTGAAATAAAATGGAAAGAAATCAAAATATGAAGGATTTTTTTTGTTTCTTTTTTGGGGATTAAAACAATTTGGATTTTCTTTTTTTTAAATCAATCAGAAAAAGAACTAATTCACAAACACTAATGTTCTTATTTGGAAAAATTATGACAATTACACTAAAGCAGTTTGTGCTTTTTGCCAATCTTTAAACATTTAAGTTTTGAAAGTAAAAAGGCTAAATTAACCAAACAAAACTGGCTTGGAGGCTTTATGCTTGGTGCACATATTTTTTTTCTTATGTAAAGCCTTTTACGTTCCTGATCTTTTTACTAGCTTTTAGGTGACTGTCTATTCTGGCTACATTAGCATACCATGTTTAAAGACTCCAATGGAAAATTAAACATGTTCTTGTAGCACGTTTGAGGGCCTATATAAAATGGACAATTAAAACTGGATTTCTGAGCATTAATTCGGATCAGAAAACCAGATACTAAAAAACCAAGGGCTGACATCTGACAGGGCGTGCCAAAGTCTCTTACCACTCCGCCCCCTTGCACAATCATTTTCCTCATCCAAGCTGGCTTCTTGCTCAAAACTATGGTTGCATTGATCCAATATTGCCGTTTTTGTGCCACTAATGCTCGCTTGAAGCTATAAGCTCGCACAAGCTCAATGAGTTCCCAGTGATAGAAAACAGGCAGGGTTTCTCTGAGCCAACAGTCCTGCCCACAAGTGAGAATTGTATATGAGGAGCTACTGCCACTTGGTATATATATTTTTTTATAACAGGCTTTTTGATTTTGGCTTAAAACTGCAAAAGCATAATACTGAGAACATTTATCCATCTTCTTAAGTGCTTTATCTCTTTCGGGGTTGCGGGGGTTCCGGAGCCTAACCCTGCTACTGATGGGGGAAGGCAGGGAATGCCCTGGACAGGTCACTAGTCTGTCGCAGGGTCTCAAATATACACACTCTCATACCTAGGGCCAATTTGGACTAACCAATTAACCTATGAAGCATGTTTTTGGATGGTGGGAGGAAGCCAGAGTCCCTGGTGAAAACCCACAAATGCACGGGGAGAACATGCAAACTCCACACAGAAAGGTGTGGAGTTGGCGTCTCTGTTTCAGATCCCCAGCCGGGATTTGAACCAAGGCCTTCTTGCTGTGAGGCAAGAGCACTAACCACTGCATCACCGTGCAGCCCACTGAGAGCAATTTTACAAAAAAAAAAAAAACGTGGTTGGGATGGGACTTTAAATTGAAGGAAGGTAATGCTACCGGATTACAAAGCGAAAATGTAAAACTTCTGTAAACTGATATTTGGTGAGTGTGTGTTCATACAGACAATGAGGTGATTCTTGTCAGAGTATATACTTCTGTGCATGTCTCCAAATCCATCTAAGGCAGCAACTCAGTCATGGATTTGTTTGTGCAAAACCTTTTTCTTCTGTTTTCATTGTCCTGCCTTGATGGTGAGTAAAATGCATATTATATTTAAAACTCTTTCAAACCAAAATTGATTTCCCATTGAATGCTTCAATGTGAAAATATTGTTTTTAGGATTGTGAATAAAAAAAATTATCTAGCATAACTTGAAATGCAGAATAGATTTGAAGATCTTTTAACTGTCTAAAGCAACAGATCTTAAACCACTAAGATTTTAAGAAAGCATCTCATGGTATGCCCTCATAACCCTCTCATATTAAGAGAACTTAATCAAATCATTAAGACCAAACCAACCTCTTAAAGTTGTCTTTTGAGAACCAGCATGTTTACAGAATGTTATACTAAACTTAGATGAATACAATTTATGAACTAGAAAATACTATCAAAATATATATAATATACTGACTAATAATACATTTTTTTGTGAAAAGTGAGAAACGCTCAAGAAGTTGGCTTCCAAAAAATAATGAACCTTTTACTTGAAGGAAAACATTGCTTAATTTTTTTTGCAAAAGGTTTCTGCAATTTTAATTAGAAAAAAATGTAACTGTGTGTATTGACAGACATAAAGCAAAAGTCTGAATGCCAATGATACTGCATGTCCTTGTATATAGAGCCTATGCAGATACAAAAACCATAAATTCAAGAAAAGAATAAGTAAATGTTAACATACAGTACACCAGGTCAATGAGTTGAACCACAACCGGTAAAGCCGTGGTTTAAACCTTGCAAAGTCCAGATTCCTGAGGTTGACTGCTTATTGCATCAATTTAGCAGCTCTAAACTTTTACATTTTAACTGACCTGCAAAACTTTTACATTTTAACTGACCTGCTTTTTATTCATGTATTGGTGTTGGTTATTGCTTCATTTCTGAATGTTTACTTTTATTAAAGGCCCTAAATGCTACAGTTTAAAAATGAAATGGAATAATTTTAGAGAGGTTTTCCAATGCAAACTCAAAGACTGATACATGTTTGAGGAGCAGCTTTTAGTCCTCTGCATCAGGATAAAATTACCCACAGCCACAATAGACAAAGCCTGTTTTTCATGGTAGCTTTCCAAATAATTAACCAACCATTGTGCATTGTTTCTGTTTAAGCTCATGAGGCAGCAGTAATTACAAGACAAACAGGTAACATTCACAAAACCTGGCTGCTTTTTGATTTTCTCCAACCAGTTGTGTCGGTTCTCACTGCAAACTGTCTGAAACTAAACTGTTCAAACTTCTGGGTAATCTCTGAATGTCTAAATCTTCATCTAATCTAACTAATCCTCATTAGTATTTTTTTCTGTAACTCAATGACCTTAAAGAAGAAAATCTAAAATTTCTCTGTGATGTTGTAGGCTGTGCTGGTCCACCAAAGCTTTGCTGTTCTGGTGTGAACTCCAACTGTAACAGAGGGTGTTTCTGTGATCAGGGCTGTGTGAAACTACAGGACTGCTGTCCGGACTACACGTCAGTCTGCGAGCTACGTAAGTGGAGATGAACACAAACAACTGTTGAAAATGGAATCTAATGTTTTGAGTTCACAATCTTAGCCGACGCCTTCTATAATCCCATAAAGGCAGAGGTCAGGAGTTCATCCTGGTCCCCTAAAATTATTCCATCTAATTTCATGTTCTCAATCCAACGTTTATTAAATGGAAGGTTCCAGGCTGATGACTATTAATTCTGGATGAACGAGAATCTTCTTCAACAGATTTAAGGAACATTTTTCTACTATCTCATCTGTATAATGTAACTTATCTGATAATGCAGCATCAGCTACACAAATTTGAGCTACATAAAGTAAATTTAACAAACAAAAGCAGAAATAAAGATGGTCTCTGTCCTTTTAGCCACAGATCCTAAGTCTACAAGCCCTCCAAAGCTGACTGTGACAATAGGGTCGGCTTCACTGACGTCTTCTGCAGCTGCTATGACACAAACCAGCAGTCCTGCTTTGGCTTATGAGGACCAAACATCAACTTTTCCACCACTAGGTGAGTCCTTTTAATGCCCAATTGATGAACAGATAGCACTTTATCAGAATCTTAAGTTACATTTCAAATCCCAACATCATCACACACTGCATTTACCGATCCCCAAAAGGAGCATTGAGCTGAAAGCTGGTGGTTTGACACCCAAATCTATTCATGTAATTCGGTGTGTCGAGCAGCATTGAGGCTGATTTTTAGTTTTGGTATGACTTGACCATGAACTCAAAATCAACAGACTCTCTATCACTCTCATTGAGCTTCCTGAAAGAAGAACATTAATTTATTTGAAATCCCGCTCTAAATGAACCATTTTTTGCTTGATTATCAACTTTCATCTGAAAAAAAAAATGTATTTCAAGTGATTTATCTTCCCCAGTGTTCCTCCCACACAGAGGAATAACAAAAAATAAGATTTTTAATAAAGTTGACTCATCTTGCTCAGGTGGCAGAAAACCTAGAATTCAAAGAGGCATTCACCAGTGAAACAATGAAGCTTTTAAAGTAGTAACGTCTGGAATTTAATAATTGCTTCAAAGTTGGAGCCAAATGGGAAATGTTTCACCCAGACACCTCAGGTAACCAGTCAACATTTTTCAGAAATGAGGAGTCGTATTTCTTTTTCTCTTTAAAGGAAAACAAAAACACTGTACTGGTTTGTTTTCAAGTGAAAGGTTGAAATATGAAAATTAATGATTTGCAACAACAAAAAACATTGAATTCTGTGTATTGTTGTTGGGTTTTTTTTTAAAGAGATTGAATTAAACATTTTTACTAAAACTTGAACTGAAAGGGTATTTTTTTCTATCGCATCTAAACAAAACTGTAATTTTTCCCTAATGTAAATGCCCATTTTTAAGATAAAACATGTCTTTTCAAGAAATTAAAAGCTTTGAAGTTAATTTTTTTAGTATTTTTGGAGATTTGCAAGAAGTGGAATTTGATTTGGCTGCACATAAAAATGCAAACTTTTGAAGTAAATGTTGTTCTTGCAGGAAAATTAACAATGTCTGAAGGTGGTGCTCCAAATCCGAGTACTACCTTTTCCTCACCAGCAGGGGGCAGTCCCAGCAAAACACAGAATTGACCAGCAGCTCAGAAAAAGGTACATCAAATAGATTGAGCAATTTCCTCTACAGTGTCCGTTTAATTGACTTATTTACTTTTTTTAGCTTTTCAGACAGTAACCCTTCACTTTAAAGCGTTGTTTTTATTATCCCCTGATGACCAAAAGGAAGAAAAGATTTCTGAGGCTCTGTCAAATGTAAGCAAACTAAGCTTAATGATCTGTAGTATCAAAATAATAATTTTTTTGGTGCATAGCATCAATTGTGCATGTTCTTTTAGCTTCTGTTTCAGATCCTGATGGAGAAAAATTGTGAAGGGTGCACTTTCTCAATCAGAAGCATCAAATTTTCCTGAAGTGCAAAACTCAATCCAGCCACTGGAGGGCGCAACTGCACAAAGTTTGTGGGATGGTTCTGGGAAAAGGCTAAAGCTTAATGCTCTATTTGTGGATGTACAATATGACATATTTGTCTGTAAACATGGCCAAATCCCTAAACTAGAAAAGAGAATATTCTCTGGAGCTTTTGAACCAGGCGGCTCCTCATTTATGACATAACAGATGGAGCTGCAGCTGTTGATAATGAAAAAAATATATATCTTGATAAGTAGTTGTTAGGCTAAATTTAGGCTAGAATTAATCAAAAAGTGGCACTCCAATGTATTTAGCAGTTAATAGTTTTTTTGCACAAAAAAAATCATATTAAGATTTTTTTCATTTTCTTTGATGTATTTTTGTTGATCTAGCGATAGGGGCAGATCATATAATGTTTTTTCTTTCTGCTCCTTTTCATTTATTAACTCTTATTATATTTTTTTATTTCATACAGATTAATGCAGCTGTAATACCTTTAACTTAATTTCATACCTTTTCTTGTTGGGTAACACTGTCAAAAAAAATTGTCACTTTATACATTTTTAATCAGTTTAACAACAAATTTCATAACAGTTCATAATACATTTCACTCGTTAGATAAACCTAACGTGCCTTGACGTGTCAAAGTCAAGGCCCGGGGGCCGGATCGGCCCTTCGGGTAATTCTCTTCGGCCCTCCAGATCAATTTTTTTAAAATTATTATTAACAGCCAGATCTCATCTTGCGTTTATTTCTAACTTGCATAATTTTGACATAATATATTTTTATGGAAAGTAAAATATTTAAAGTTATTTAAGGTTGAAGTTGATTTATTCTGGAATAATATACCTGCCTTTTTATTATTCATAATTATGATAAAAATTTACGGTTTTAAAGTTTTAAAAATTGGCATTCTGCTAACTTTTATAACGTTTTAAGCTATTTTTGGAGTGTATGTGATATTTTAGCTGAATGCTAGCTGCTTTAGCTAATTTAAGCATTTACACACTAGCTGTTTTGGTTAATTTAGGCTTTTTTTCATTTTTTTTAAGGCTATTTTGAAGTTTAGCTATTTTTTCAGCTAAAAACCAGCTGTTTTGGCTAACCTAGGTTTTTTTTTTTTATTTATTTTTTTTTTTTTTTTTTTTTTGGCTAATTTGACATTTAGCTAATATCTTAGCTGGCTATCATCTTCAGCGTTTTCACCTATCACTTTCAACATTTTTAGCTATCAATTTCAGCGCTTCTAGGTATAAATTTCATCATCTTCAACCATCAGCACCAGCATCTTCAGCGGCCAAATTCAGCTAACAGCGTTCACTGTTATTCACAGCATATATCTAGTTCATAATTATGTTAAAAAGTTACGGTTTTTAAGTTGTAAAAATGTGTTCAATAAATGTTTATCCTGTTCGGACGCGACCTAAAGTGTGTTTTGGACTTTGGCTCCTTGAGCGATTGAGTTTGACACCACTGGCCTAAAAGATTAATTAAATGAATGTGTTACACATGAAAAACAAGAAAGACCAAAGCATAGAAATCTGATTGGCTGAACTTCAAAAAAATCTAGAACATTAAAAAAGATTTAATAGAAAAAAAGGAGAGCATACACAAAACATATAAATTAGAGCACACATTTTAGAGCAAACTGATGAGATTCAGACACATACCAGAGCTCCCTGCTTGGAAATTAAAGGTGGCTCTACTCATTTTGGAAGTAAGTTAATTTGGAATTTGAAAGAAAATACATTTAATTTAAATGTCACTACTAATTCTTTAGGTTATTTAAAACTAAAAAAAAAAAAAACCTTGTGTAAATAGAAATCTTAAAACAAATACTTACTTAAAGTGTTAATGTATAGAGTTTGAAATTCAGCAGCATTTGTCACAACAAAGAACCATTTTCCTGTAATTGAACAGATGTTAGTAGTATTTTTTACTGTCCTGATGAAACAAAATTTAGTGTAATTGAAATCAGCTGTGTAATCATTTAATTGTTAAGCTGTAAAAATAGTTTAATACACTTGGGCTTGCTGACAGGCTTCAATAATTAACTTAATTTAATGATTTCTTAATCAGTTTGTTACCTTTCAATTGTGTTTTTTCAAAAATTACACGATTCTTCTAAATTCAATTTATGAACAAAATCTTTGTTGGTTTTATTTTTTTAGCTAACATTATTTTCCAGATTTTTTTCTTTATCAAAAAACAGTTCAAGCCAAGAACATTAGATCATAACTTGGAATTGAAACTCTTTCTTTGACATTCATTAAAATATATATATATATATATCTTGAAACACTACATTTTAGATGATTGAAGCTGTTTGAGGGTCAAAAAATCTCCCAAAGGAGTCTTTTGTTTCATCTGCAACACTTATAAAGATCGTTTTCATCCCGACTATGAATTACTTCATAGCTTGTCAATGCACTGACTCAATTTTGGCTCAGTCAAGCACTCCAGACTTTCTGAATGTTCGGGACAAACCCACTCTCACACATTGTACCACAAGAGGGCAGCATATCCAAATTTCTTCTTGAAATTGAATTCATTTTCTTCAGGTACCTCAAAAATGTGTAAAAATACAGATTATTTTCACCTCGATAGGTTTCTGACTATTTTTGTTATTAAATATGTTTTATTTTATGTTTTGTCTGTTTTTAAGATAGGAAAAATAGACATATTTTTGAATGTTTTCTTCTGATAAAATCCCTCAAACATGAACATTTGTATTTTTTTTGCCATGTGTTTTTTCTCACTGCGAAGGTGGAGCTGCTTCATTCGTTCTCAGCATCAGATTTGTGAAACCCACCAGAGAAATGAAATGATAAATCTTTCTTTTCTGCCAATTGGATCAACAGTTTGGCCACAGAATTGACTGTGAAAAGGAATAAGTCCACAGAGGTTTCGTCAGGCCCACTCCAAATACAAATGTAAAGTATTCGGCATGGTATGGTGTACATGAAGTGACCCCAGCAACTCACAGAAGGAGGATGAGATGAAAATTGAATTAAGATGAAGGGGAAACAGCCCCACACGGCCTTAGGGACCGGCAGGAGCAAATAGTTCAAATTAAACCAGTATTGTCAGCCTAGAGTAACCTTTGACCCCTGAGATTTGAGTTTTACTACAGAATTATATTTTATTTTTTTAAAAACTTTTACCTGAGATAGTCCATCACCTGTCCAGCCTCCATGCTTCTAGTTTAAAATCCCCTTCCCTCGCTGGCCAAAAGAAGACGTGTGCATTCCCTGTGATATCCTCTTTACAATATCCTGCTGTGCAATAGAAGTTAATTTTGCAGAGGGAGTCCTGGCTCATGTTTCGCCACAGCTTTGCAAACTTGGATCATACAGGGTCAAAGAGAGGTTGAAGCTGCCCGTAGCTTCGTGGCGACTCGCCAAATATCAGTTACAATGTAATGGCAAAGGAATGCTGCTCAGTCCTGCCTGTTGCATGGAGCTTTGGCTCTAATTAGAACCAATTTGAGACTGACATGTCTTTTTGGTTTACTCAGAAACACGCCTGGTAATGTAAAGTGACAGAAACGGATGATTTATCACTAATGTTTACAGGAGTTCATACATGTTCATCTTCAATTAAAGTAATGCATATGAAATTGTGTGCTTATTTTTTATTTATAATTTGTTGGTTAAACAGCAGGTTAGAGCATGCCCTTTTTAGAAACCGCACAAGAGTCTGTGTTGTCCACTCCGTCAGCCTGCAGAGGTATCCACGGATCCCTGTGGTGCGTGCATGTCGAGGGCCCCGCAGTTATTGATCCTGATTGGGCCTCACAGGAGGAGATTCCGGCCTGCCATTGACCCACACTTCTCGTTTCCACCCTCCTCTCAGAACATCAGAGGACCTCATCTCCTCCTGCCTGTCAGCTGGCCCGCTCGCAGGAGATTTCTGATTGTCAAACGGGGGTTGGAGGGGAGGGGAGGAAGGAATAAACTTACAGCAGGTTTGCAAAATCACTAGCAGGTCTTGTCTAAGTAAGCCGCACTGACGTTTTCCTGGCTTGGTGACTGTCAAAACATCCCCCATACGGTTCCTTACCCTCCTCTCTCTCCAGCAGCTCAGAGGCTGCTCTCCTCTTCAAAGTAAAACTTTTCTGCCATGTGGCCTGCATTGAAAGTTTGTGTTGACGTCCGTCCAGAGCCTGTAAACTCCTCGTGAGGATCCCTCTTGGCTTCATCGCTGCCTGCAAAGCACTTGAAAAGTGTCAGGGCGAGGACGGAGTAGAAGACCATCACAAAGACGATGTAGAAGTAAGCGTTGTCATAGGTCTCTCTGGAGGAGGAAGTGGAGAAAACTGGAGTGCCGTTGGACACAGAACTCACCGTGGTGTTGGAAATGGTCTGGTTTGTTTGGTGTTGGCTGATGTTGAAGTCGGTGTCTTTGACAATCTGCTGGCATCTGGCGAGAAGAAAAAACAAGAGTGTCCGGTTCATGATTTTCAAATCAGTCACAAAAATGATCAGAAAACATTGATGTTTAAAAAAATAAAAGGAGACAAGCCAACTAGTATTGAGACTGCATGGAAAACAAGCACCGTCTACTTTAGGAAAGGCATGCTGCAAGCTACCCACTCCCTCAACAAGACTTGATAAGGGGCATTTCAGTGATAAAACCCTACCCTTTCCTTTTCTGTAGCAGACAAAACATTAGAAAAACACAATCATAACCTGTTTTTAAGAACTGTAAAAAGTTTTACTACACTGCAAAAAGAGGCAACCTAGAAATAGGGAAAAGAACACTCATTTTATGGAGAAAATTACTAGTAAAAAACTAGTAAAATTATCCGTCCATTCAACAAATATTTTTACTTAACAAGAGATCAACTGAGATAACAAAATAAAAAAAGGAAAAGCATTAAAAATGTAAAAATAATCTAAAAAAAGACGTTGGAAGACGTTTTGCCGCCCAATAACGGGTTTTTTTTTTGCTAGTTTTAAGCAAATAGTTTCTATCTTTTGAGTTTTTCTGGGGTTTATTTTGACTAGTGTAATAACTTTAGAAATTCTTCATTTTAGAACAAAATGAGAATACAATCTCAGTTCATGTCGGCCCATCTTAATAGATACTCAAAAAATCTAAGAATAGCATTTATTTAGAACATAAATTTACATTGTTTTTTCTTTCATAATATGATTAGATGCCTGAACATTTATTAAATCAAGCTTTTTTTTGTCCGCAGTTTTTTTATTGTTAAGAGTGGAGAAAAATGATTTGGACCCAGAATTATAATAATAATAATAATATCCTTATTTCTAGATCCCAGCTCTAAATAAATCTAATAAAATGATCAATCTAATAATTCCAATCCAGTGCCAGTGACATTCATTTGTCTACTGGCTTGACAATATAAATCCCTGAATTCTTTAAAAGCGAAAAAAACATTCTGGATCGTGTGGATTTTAAGAAAAGCTTAGAAAGAGCAGTCAAAGCAATTCAAAACCTGATCGAATATCTTGAATATCTAAAAACTATGTGTTAAATCATTTCAAGTTTAGTTTTGGGGGATTTTTATTTAAAAAATGCAATAAGTCAGATTGTTAAAAAACCATTCTGACCCTGTGCGCCCCCTCTCTAACTTTCTTTCTCCTCTGTTCCATCTAAAAGTCCTTTTTCTGCCCATTTTCTTTGTACTCTTCCCTTCACTTTCAATTTGGGAGTTGGAAGCTGCAAAGACATTTGGATTGTTGTCAGCTCCGGTCAAGTAGTCTACTCATTTCAAAGAGTGTCGGGGTCAGAGGTTAAGTTGTCTCCAGTGTGTTGCTGCTTGACTGACACTTTGTTCTTAAGCGAGCCCTTTGGCTTTTTCACTCATTCTGTCTTACCAGTCCAGCACTTGTAAAAAAAAAATAATTGTTTGTTGAAGTAAAGAAAATAGTGCTCTGCAAACAAGTAGATTTTAAAGAAATACAAACAAAACGCAAAGAAGCGCATTGCAAAAAATGCCTGACTTTGATTGTGAATGGCACAGACAGCTGCAACCTTGATCCTTAAACCTCCATCAGCCAACACACAAAGAATGATAACTATGTACTGGTGTGTTGTGTAAGTTTGTGAAGACTTAGAAAAAAATAAACACAATTCACCCAGTGGGGGATATGTACTTTTGTGTCTGTTTGGCAGCCAGCACCAAAAGCCGTCTGAGGTCTGTGCAGCCGTGTCAGTGACGGATGTTCCAGAGTGTCTGAGAGCCGCTGGGCTTCTGTAATTTACAGCAGCTCTGCTTTAGTCATTAAGGGGTGTGAAGGAGTCACCAGAGAGCTGGAATATGGCCAAAACGGACCATTTATGAACCAGGACATATATATGATTTAGTGCTGCAAGAGTGTGTGAAAGAAGGAACAAATAAGGAAATGTTTAATACCTGCAGAGCAGTAATTGTTTTCATTTTGTTTGCCGTAACTTTTTTTTTCCGTGTTACGGGTCATTGTTTTAAATCCTATTAAAATGGTGTGAAAGTGTTAATGTTCAAGTTACTGACAAAGGGCTTTTTGAACTTTGAAAAGTTTGATTTAGTTACTGTTCCTTAAAATGTTGTTATGCAGAAATAATTTGTGAACTCTTTTCTGTTTAATAACTAAAAGATTATATGATTTTTTTTGAATTTTCACAATTTGAGGAACGTTTCCCCACATTTTGTTAAATGTAAAACAATAACAAACACAATTATACACACACACACAGATCTAAAACTGTGTTTGATTTAGTAAAGAATAAACTTATATAGTGTCTTTTTCTTATGTAGTTTCAGAAATAAAAAAAGGATAAAACTTTCATAAACTTTCAGAGGTTTTACATAAAACGCCTGAAAATAAAACACCTGAAAAAAATATTTTCACTAAAACTTGTTTAAAACTGAATTTTTTTGTAAAGATAACATAAATGTTGCTTTTTCTTAACAAAAATAGTTATTTTAGGGAGTGGTAACTTATAACAGGTAGCGCAGCAATCAGCAGCTAAAGGTAGAAGGCCCAACTCTGAATTTTCCTGAGGAGTTTGCGTGCTCTCCCTCTGCACGCGCAGATTTTCTCCAGGCGCTTCGCTTTCCTCCCAAAGTCCAAAAACATTCTTTATAGGTTTAGTAGTTGCTCAAAATGTTCCCTCTAGGACTGTGATTGTGTTGCCCTTTGACAGAATGACAATCAGTCCTGAGTGTCTTCGATCTTTGCACCACAGTGCCCGGGATAGACTTTAGAAACCCCTGATATCAAAAGGGGCCGAACAGGTTTGGAAAATGGAAAACTTTAAACAAATTACAATTCTAAATCTTAGTAAATTTACTTAAAATTTTTTCTTGTATATTAAAAGGGGGACATTGCACGCTCATAAAATAAATAAAGGAATGGCTTGAAAGTAATTTATTAATTATGTTAATAAATTACTAAAACTAAAGGTGACCAGGTCCGTGATATGTTACCTCTTGAAGCAATCAATGTTGTAGTGAGTGTGAGTTTGAATAAAAAAATGTTTTAAGCAAACCCTGAAAATAGAGAGGTTTCAGCAAAAATCGATTGGGCAAAATATCACAATATATTGTTTGGCAATTAAAATTGACAATAATTAATTAATATTGATAATAAGTAAGGTAAGCATAACTTTTAAAATTCTAATAAGAATTTATCAAAATGTCAACAAATTTAGCTTAGCTCAAATAATTTATGACATGAGGCTTTTGTGAAAATGCAACTGTCATGAATAATCATGAACTATTATATGCGCTCAACATCAATATGTATTTAATAATACAGAAAATTTGATCAGAAATTGTTTTTTCCATTCGAAGAACATTTCTAGAACATTGTGATTTTTTTTGTTATATTTGGCTATAAATTGACACGTTTACTAAATATACATTTATATATATATATATATATATACATGTATATATACATATATATTAGCTTTGTCACACATAAAAAAGCCACATTTGTATTTCTTTTCACATAGTTTATTATAAATAGTAATAGTGCTATATTATACACACAGTTTCTTACAGCATCTTTATTTCACATCAATATAAATGAAAAAAAACCTTAAAAAGTGACAAAAACATTAAGACTTAATGAAGCACAGAGGTGTGGTGACATAGGGCGTACAAAAATACACTTGAACACTAAATAAATAAGAAATTGAACTAGAATGTTCGAGCTCCTGCTTACAGCTAAGTCAACATGCAAATAAACAAAAACAATTATAAAAAATACTGTCGACTGAACAATGTATGCACTGCCAGAGCTGCTGCTTCTTTCAAGTTTTTTTTTTTTTTTGACTTGGGGACTTGTGGTTTTTTTCGTTCAATATTTCCCCTGATTGATCATGTTAGACAACCCAAAACAATGAATAGAAAGAGCAGGTTTTGAGGCTATAGTGAAAGACATCTGATCACTCTCAAACTACAGCACATGAGGTATGAACGTATTGCACTCTCTTTGGGTTCAGCGGATTCACTCCATCCACTTGGCTTCAGATTTTTTTTTTTTTTCTCAAATGACCTCACAAGTCATTGTCCAAAAACAGATGCATCCCGATGGCGGTTGATAGCACTGCTTTAAGACGTAGTGCTGAAAAAAACATTCCTAGAAATCATCAGCCTGCATCATCCACCAGCAGGGAAGCAGCTGGGCTGATGAAGTCCGTCTCCACGTGCATCTTTGCCACTTTAAAAAAAAAAAAAAAAGGCAAAAAGCAAGTTCTTCACCTTTTTTGCTTATCCGATACAACCACCTTGTTTGGTCCTTGGAGAATAGCCGAGCACTGAAGCAAGCACCAGTTGGTGGCTCCACTTTTGGTCCTTAGTCAAAACATTCAACCCTGCCGCTGAAGTTACCTCCTCAGTCCAGACGAGCAGCTTTTAACCAACACCTAAACACTTTCCCCTCATCGTGCCGCCTTTAGGTCCGGGGACATTGGTAAATTCAGACTGTAGCAATGGTCTCCGGGGATGAACGTGGGGGCAACAGTACAGGCCTTTTGAGCCCTCTTTAGGCTTCATATGATGAAAGGCACCTGTAAAGCACAGAGAGAAAAAGGCACTTTAGTTCCTTCTAAAGGGTCAGTCTTGCTGATTAAATGTGGAGGTGACAGAAGTTAAATGTGACAAGAAGCTGTAAAAGCAAGAGATAAATAATAAAATCTTTCTCCGAACTTGCTCAATAAGACTAACTTTAGTGAAGATCAGAGTGGCTGATCAATACCAGCTCTAAATGTGATCCGTAGTGGGACACATGGTTCGAATCTTGACTGACCAAGGGCCATAATTGCCCCCCGTTAAAGAGCCCTTTACCCTCCCCTTGTACACATGTGCATGTGCTCACAGACATTCACTGGCACGAGCACATAAACACAAACTCCCCCCCTACAGCTGCACAACAATCTCCTCTGGGTTAGGCTAAATTAATAACATCAAGATGTTGCCACTGATGGGCCGGTCAGCATGTGGTAGTGTACTTCACGTGGGCCTTCAACAGCACACTGCTCAAATCACACACGCCGCTCCCTCCTGTCAAACACACTTTAGGAAGCGGCCCTTTCCTTTTGGGCGGCCCTCCTCATTACACAGAGGTCATTACATGGCTTGGTGAGCTGCACCACAGACTCGATGGGCCAGCTCATCATAGAAGGTCATGAAAGGACAGTGAGGGAATCTGTGTGTGTTGGGATAAGCATGAAGCCACGTGGACAGTCGGATGATGGTAATGTAAACTGAGGTAAGTTGGCCGACAGAGCTCCTTAAACATGAGCGTGATTTCAGAGCAGCACGGGTGACTTGAGAGGCTCAGTCATCAGAGGGGTCTGTGCAATTAACTTGGATTGTGGGTTAAAATCTAAACCAAATCACACTGAAAGACCAGAGGTCAGTGCGGGATGTGCACCCTCTTTAAACAATCAATTTAGAAGTCTGTGTGAGTTTGAATGAAAAGATTGTTGAAGCAAATCCTGAAAATTGAAGGGAAAAAACGATTCTATATATTGTTTGGTAATACCTATATCGATTGTAAATGTTGTTCTAAATAAATAATTCATGAGTGTCTTTAGCGTCTGACTCTTGTTTTCCACTTAAACCTCCAACCACTAGTTGGCAGCAGAGCGCACTGGGCCTCTTTGAGCAGCTCTACACCGCACCAGAACATCAAGATCTGTTGAATGTCATGCAAGGAATCCCCGTCAAAACACTGACGGCAAAGAGGGCCAAAGTTCTGCTGAACTTCACAGCAATAGATTCTAGATGGATCACAGTGATGTGTACATCGCTTTGGAAAAAGGCCAACGTCATAGCAATTAGCGGTTCAGTCCGCATTAATTTCTGCCTGTGAGCAAATGTAGCTACAGCGCATGGTTCCACATAAATAAAGCATCTCAAAGCCCATTTCCGCGAGCAGTCCAGTATGGGACAGACCAGTTAATTCTGGCGAGCTTTTCCGCTCAGTTAAGCTTCGCTTCCACTGAGTGGTTTGTTTTCCCGGCGCATGCGTTGTGTAAACCTTGACCGCTAGCATGTCACGAATAGAAAAGCAACCACAATGGAGGTCATCCATCAGCTCATCTTTTTCTTTACTTTTTGTACATCGTGTATAACAGAAATTTAATGGTGTTTGAAAGAAGATTGTGGACGGCTACGAAGAATACCACCGTAAAGAGGAAACGCTAGCTTAGCGCTATATTGGTGCTTTTTGCCGATATTGCCAATGTCGTTATCGCTCTCTGCCCATCAACGAGTGGCAACAGTGACTCTGCCCCAACCGTTCGTTCTATTTTTCTATGAATGGGGGACCCTAAAGAGGTGCGGATCGGAACTGTCTATTGGGTCCATTTTACAATGGAAACGCTCAAATTAGCGGATCAAACTGGATCGTACTGTACTGGACTGCTCAGTGGAAATGAGGGTTTAGACACATTCAAGCACTCGCCTTCATCCTGTCATCACACTGAAATGTTTCTGGAATTAATTGGCTTTTTTCCCCTTTATTTTTGAAGCATCCATATGAGCACCTGAACCATTTAAATGCTAGATTTAGCAATGTTGGAAATAAACAACACTTTATTACCTAATCATACTTTTAGAACCTTATTGATTATCACTCTGAGTTTTTTTTCCTAAACTAAAAAAATATTTTGTGGCTGAAATCGCACAACGTTGAATGTTCCTAAGAAAAATTTCCTAATTTACCAAAAGAAAGGCACCATGACGCAGTTTGTATATGCAACACAATTATAAATAATTTTTTATGGAAGCAGGTCCACTCAATTCAATTCAACTTTGAGTTTACAAAGTTTACACATTCAGAAACATTTGTTTTGAAATACATTTGTGATCTGCTATATGTTTTTAATTTATTTATATTAATCTGATACAGTTCACATACTGTAAAATGTATTAGTGAAATAATGAGATTGTTAATAGCATACAGTGTTAAATGATTTCTCAAAAAGAGAAGTTCTAACAAAAATGTTCAGATCATTAGCATTTTAAACATTGTTCTGCTTCTCCTGGGGGGCATTTCAGTTTGGCCACTAGGTGACGATCGTACTATAGCATTACACCATATTCCAGAAGAAGAAGAAAGTATGAGCAAAAGATGATGCCTCACACTACAAATGGTTACTTAAAAAAATGTTTTTTAAAGGAGTTTGGAAATACATGCCAGTGACTTTATAAAGATGTTTCTTTAGTTAGCAATGTATGTTTGGGTCAACCAAGCATTAGCATTAGCCATCTTATGGGAAATTACATTAAATGTTGCATCAAGCTAGTAGACTTTAGCTTTATGTGCTAAATCAATATATAGTTTTATGAATCGATTATTTGTCTGTTAAGCTTAAATCAATTCAAATCGATTTTATCAACCCAACCCTAATACGGTTGCAGTGCTTAATTTTATAGTCATTAAATAAAATGAGTTTTACCATATTATTACAATGAAAACATTCAAGTAGAGTTTTTTTCCTAAAACAAACTCTTAAAAAAAAGTAAAAACCTTTACTGGTACAGTCTTAGGATATATCACAATATGTATTAGGTATTAGGATACGTATACCCCTATTGAAAATGTACCTTGCTCTGGCTGTATTGTCCGTATTGGTAGGTAGGGTGGTGGTCTACAGGGTAAGCAGGAGAAGTGTAGGATGATGGGCAGTAAGACTGAGTACTGGGCAGAGTGGGCATGCTGGTCAGAGGTGGAAGAGCCTCCAGTCGCTGGGAACCATGACAGCTAGCTGCCATAGCTCCATTGGGCTCCAGACCTCCAGTCAGAGGAGAGAGGGCAAAATCGCTCTGGGATTGATGTGGTACGCTGGGGTTCAACAGTCCCATTACCTGAAATGAAACACAAAGGTAAATACAAAAAAACTTCCACTGATTATTACTTCTTTTCAATCTTATGTTGCAACAATCAGCCATCTTTTCCTCTCTACTCAGGTGGGCTTAGGCGCAGGCACGTTCCCTATTTCCAGTCAGAAATATATTACCACACACATGTGGTTCTCCTTACTCTGCCTCACAGACTGTGGAGCTGACAGAGGCCGGCGAGCTGCATCTTCTATTGCGCCAGACGTTTCTGCAAAAGTTCTTCTGTCATATTTATGGAAGCAGATTAAAGCACAGATTTATTTTGGTGCTTCCTTGTCGTGACAATTGTGGTCTTGTAGTTTTTCCTTCCCAAAAGAAAGATTCTACCTAAGAGTGGTCAAAGCTGTTGAATTGAATTCTCATTCTGATTGCACATAAGCACCTGTATTTTTGTTTTACAATCAATGATTTAGATGACTTTCACTGTTTTTTTTTTTTTTTTGTTTCAGACTCTCCTGATGAAGCCAGGATAAGGAGGTCAAAGGGTACATGGGAACAAGGGGTGGGGTGTGTTTGTGTGTGTTAGATCTACCTCGCCTACGTGTGGAATTGTGCATGCACGTGCATGTGTAGTGAGGATTTCTGCTCTGTTGTCAGAGCTGCAGGGGTATCGGTGATACATTGTGAACAGCTGCACGAGGGATTGCGTGAGAAGAAAACTTGTGAAAATGTCTTTTTTTTTTTAAATGTGTGAATGAAAGTTTTTCTAAATGACAGTAAACTGGCATGAGGATAGTAAATTATTAAGACATTCAAAAGAATTTGTATTTGTGCATGATTAATTGGAAAATCAACAACTTTTTTTTGTATTCATTTAATATTTTTTACAACAAACCCTTTGAGCTTAAAATGTGTTTAAACTATTCAAACAATTATTGATATCCTAGAGTTTTTCTCCCATAAAAGTGAAGTTAGGTCTTGTGTAGCGTCATAGGTGTGTTAGGGTTAGATCTGCTCTCAAAGGCCACATCTCTACAACTCAAACAGCAGCAGTTCTTGATAGAGAGTCTGTTTTGAGGTTGTTCCGGAGATTATGTCTCAGGGGGGTGCAAATCCTGGCCGCTTGCTTCCTTGGTGAGAAAGGATTGCTGTGGTATGCAGCAGACCAGCTCAGAGACGCCAGCGATGGGGAGAGCAATCGATGCGCCGTGATCCGCTCCGGCCAGAATATCACCGATCTTAAGCCGATCTTATCTATATCAAAACTCTGGGCTGCTCTGATGTGACCATATCTGGACTTAGAGCTATCTTGTGCCGGATACATCATAGTAGGTTGAGCGGGGTGGCTTGTATAGACAAATTTTTGAGTTCAGATAACATAGCGGCACAATTTCAGAGGGGATTTAGTTAAAAATCAAGCCAGCTATGCTAACTAATAAACTGAAGAGGTAAAGTTTTTGTAAAGTGTGAAGAGGTCCTCGTGTACTATCAATGTCACAGAATTTAATCACTTCTCATTTCCTCTCCCTTATTAACTTAAAATCAGGAAATTAATTCTATCCCAGTTTGAAATGGAGAGAGCTGCATTGCAATATACATTCAAACAGCTGCAGTGAACACATGAATTAAAACAAATTAGTCAACAAAGTGATTCATTTGCATAAATTACACACTTTGTTAGGAGGGGATAGATTACTTCATTCCAATCAATTAAGACACTGGAACATTCGGTGATTGCAATCCCAGACGGAGAAAACATTCAAGGCATGCCGGCCAATTTGCAAGAGGAGATGTTCATACTGTTCATTCTTCTGGCCGCTGAGGTTAATGTCGAAACCATCCATGAGGCCACACCACCTTTGGCCTCTTTACTAGACTTTAAGTCCTTTGGTGATCCTATAATGGTGTAAATTCACACCAGCACCCAACTACTAGTTACCATCCACACCAGATGCCTCAAGAAAGTATTATTTAACGTTAAAACTTACTAGAAAAATTGCATTACCTGCGATAATGCAAGTGTGAATGCTTTTTACTGAAAGCAGTCGCTAAGGATTCATGAGGCCTTTTGCTGAAAATGGTGATGCAATTTACTTTAATTGCTGAAAGGATTTGCTGAAAATGCTGAAGCTATTTGCAAAATGTTAAATTTCCCAATAGACTGGAAATTTGTTAAATGACCATTAAAGAGCACTAAAATTTACCAAAATTTCTGAAAAATGTATTGTAAAATTGCTTAAAAATCCCTAATACATACAAATTTCGTTAAAATATATAATGTGTTTTTAAATATGATCTAAACTCCAAAATTGCCCCAAAAACCTTAGTAGATTCCAAGTTAGCCAAATAATCTAGCTCATTTCTTAAATCCTAGCTAAATTCTAAAATAGCCGAAAATCTCAGTAAATTATTCAAAAACGTTAGCCTGTTGCTAAAATAGAAGCTAAACTCAATTCTATGAAAACCTTAGTAGACAAAAAAATTAACCAAAAATGTTAGCATGTTACTAAAATATTAGCTAAACTCCAAATTAGCATAAAAACCTCAGTAGATGCTAAATAAGCAAAAAAAAAAAGCAAGAACAATGCTTACATACTAGCTAGACTCCAAAATTGCCTAAAACTCCTCAGTAAAAAAATTAGTCAAAAATGTTAGCCTGTTGCTAAAACAGAAGCTAAATTAGCCTTAAAACCCCCAGAATATAACAAATTAGCGAAAAATGTTAGGATGTTGCTAAACTATTAGGTAAACTCCAATTTTTTTGAAAAATAGCTATAAAAGATTAAAACATTGCCCATGAATATATTTAAAGGCTTGTTGCTAATCTACTTAAAATTTTGAAATTTGAAGACTGTCTCATTCATTTCCAGTGAGGCATATTTTGCTCAATATCACAAAACTTTAAAGTTTATAAATACAAGCAGTAATGTGCTGAATGAGCTGAACGTTTTGATATCAAGATTGCTGAAATCACTGAAAGTGTGATTTAGTTTTTACGCGCTGAAAAATGTACGGAAAGGAGCATGAGGATCACTATAGTGTGTTCACACAATTACAAAGTTAATTTCCATCCATTGTTAATGTTCTCTTTCTGTTTGCTCTACGAGTTAGATAAAGTTAGGGAGTGAGCAACAAAAAAACCTTTTTTATAAATAATGTATTCTGTGCTCATGCTTCAAAGTGACCAATTATAGCTTTAGTTTTTGACTGTTCACCCTGGCAGCTGCCGCAAAGCTAGTATTTATTTCACAATATGTACATCTTCACAGCAACAAACCTCCCTGAGGCAGTTTTTTATCTGTGCATAACAGGAGTCTGAGATTGTCTCTCGTGGGAATTAGTACCCAGCATGCTTTGCAGGAGGGCCAGCCACCCTTTGTGGCGGTTAAAAGCTCGTTTTACGCCTGTTAGTCCATCTTCTGGACTAGTAGGGAGCCACTGATGGACACTGATGACTGTGTAATCGACCATAATTGTCTTTTCAGTTTTGATTTGTGTCATCATCTGACATCCGTACATCCTTCCCCGTGTTTGGTCCTTTCTGCCTTCCCAAAGACTGACGTTTGCCACATTTTAAATTCATCAAGCTCTCCATCACGATAAACAGAAATGAAAAGCTACCAAGTTCTTTTCCCTAACAAGGTTTCATCAATGTTACCGCAATGACACTAAATGGGTCACGCAGACAGGTTTGTGTGTGTTATTATCTAAGCATACGGTGCATTTTAGATAAACAGTGAAGCGCCGCTGACCTTCCACTTTCATCTAACACATTTAGTAAAAGTATGTGTTTTTAATGTGCTTAAAAACAAGTTAACCTGAGGGGAGAGGCTGTTGCTGATGGTGGGATTGACAGCGCTGTTGTGTCCCGTCGGGGGCCCAAAGCTGTCCGAGTATCCTGGGAAGCTGTGTCGCCCCGACGACAGGCAGTATGCAGAGTTCCCATCCTGAGAAGACGCTGATGAGCTGAGCCCACTCTGGTGGACGGAGGTGGGCGGCAGAGGCTGCGGCCGGTGGACCGTGCTGGTCTGCTCGGAGGCTGCTGAAGACAAAACTTCAGATTCAACGCACATGAAATCAGTCATTAAGAAATGTAAATTTGTGAGATTTCTTTTCACCGTGAGATTAAAAACTGTCTTACCCTGGGCGATGGAAGTTGGAGGATAAGGACTGTCTGAGAGCTGATAGGGCTGAAGGCCCGGCATAGCCGATGGAGGGAAACCGCTAGGTATGAGGTGGTTAAAAGCCATCAGTTGATTGGCTCCTGCCTGTTTCCTCCATCGGGCCCTCCTGTTGCTGAACCACACCTAAAACAAGATTAAACCGTGTGAGAGGTTCTCCATTTTCTAAAATGTGCAAGTATAACTTTCACTCGTGATGTGATTACGTGCTTTTCTGTGCGTGCTCTGTACCAAGTCAATGAATCTGAATGTGCGAGAGCCTTTTCTGTCACATTACAGGGAGCTGAACTGATAAAGATCTAAACGTTTGTAGATTGAAATGAACCCACATCTTTGTGCGCTACTGCAAGTCACAGGGATCACATAACGCCTGAGGGCTGTCAAGGCTGTTAGGGTCTATTTTAGGCAGCTGTCTAAATTCAGTAGTCAATTTTAGATTTTTTTCTATAATTGATTTTTTTTTTAACAAAAAAGAGAAAATGTTAAACAAATGTCAATAATGTGCGGCAAAAGTCTTATTTGATCTTTTTTCCACATAACTTAGAACTATAATAGAAGGACACCAATCTGAATGATTGGTCACACAGACATTCAGGTTCATTTGAAACCAACTCATTGGCCCTGTGGTGGAGTGGCTGCCCTGAGTTTAGATGGTTGTGAGTTCAAATCTGTGGTTGAGTCATATCTAAGACTCCAAATGGGTTTCAATGCCTTCTGCTACATACTCCAAATTAAAGACCCACTTCAATGAAAATTGTGTTTTCAACATGTTTTTGTAGCATTTTTCTCTAAATAGAGGACATTTATAAAATGATATAGGATTTAAACTGCATTTCTGAGTATTTCTTTATTCAAATTGTGTTGGATCTGGATCAGATGAAAACCCACGGTTTGAAAAAGGTTGGACTTGTGTTGCAGCAACTGACATATGCGGGCTAAAGTTTCCCTCTCCACTACAATTTTGAATCATCCACTTCTAGACTAATAGATCCGTTAGCTTCTTCATTTTCCTCCCATTTGGTTCAAACTATTCGACTGACAAGTTCTAATATTGTTTTCTATTTAGTTCGCTATGCTGATCTTAGCCTGGATTGTGAGGTGCTATTAAGCTAGCAGAAGAGATTGTAAACAAAGGAATGCTGGGAAATTAGCGGAGCTAACTTCCAACAGAATTAAATTTCTAATGAACTCTGCCAAAACCTATATCTTTTTAAAAAAAAAGACAAGCTTTTAGATTTTTGGTAAAAGCTGTATAATCGTACTTAAAAGATCATCAACAATTTTGCAGTAGAAAAATATAGTTGGATTGGGGTGTTAAACCAACTAATGAAACTATGGTTGCAGGTCACTTACAAGTCAAATACACAGATAAAATTTCATACAACTAATGGGACTTTAATTGTTTTGACTTTTTAAAAGGTAACCCTAAGTTAACTTTCTTTTTGGCCGTTTACCATAAACGGGCCTTTAAAAGTGCTGTCTGTTGGTCATTGCCAAATTTTCTGACAAATTAAAATAAACTTGTTTAATTCTTGAAAATCTAGTCAATATAGTCTGTGTGCGGCCCCCTACAGGTTGAAACGAGGTGTTACAGTTGAATTTGTGATTAGTCAAACCATTTAAGTCCCACGTCATGATCTGTAGCTCCAGAAATGATAACAGTCCTGTTCCCCAGCCCCACCCCTCTAACTGGGTTTTGAAATTTCAGCTGTGGGTGGGGTCAGCCTCCAACCTCCCTGTTTGGTTACCCTTTAATTAAAAAAAAAATGTATGTCGAACCTGAACTCGAGCTTCTGTCAGTTTGGCCCGTTGAGCCAGCTCCTCTCGAGTGTAGATGTCTGGGTAGTGTGTGCGCTCAAAGGCCCTCTCCAGCTCCTCCAGTTGCTCCGCCGTGAAGGTGGTGCGGCTACGCCGCTGCTTCCTCTTCAGGGGCAGACCTGGCTCGGAGTCCACATCAGAACCCTCGTCCGAGTGACTGGCTGTGATTGCAAAACAAATACACGGTCACTTCCTCACTCACAAGACTGGCGTACAATGAAACTTTGTCGTGGCCCTAATCTGTGGCACAAAAGCCAGATTCAAGACAACAGATAAAGCTGAGTATAGCACATGGTGTAGATCCACTTTAGATTGTGTCCTCCTGTTCACTTAAACTCCTCAGTGGTTCCTGAGGGGATCAAAAGCCAGAGCCTGCTTGAACATGGATTAAAGGGTACAACATCCCTCCAGGGCTTCTATATCCTGGGACACTGTGTCTCTCCCGGTTTTAGCCATGCTGTGTGCCTTCGCCATAGCATCCCAAACTGCAGAAAAGCCAGCCTTTTTGCAGGTGCGTCCTAATCTGTTTGTTCAGTTGAGGGCAGGGGAGAGCCAGTGGGTAACTGGGAGACAGCTTTAGGGATCTAATTCAGCAGAAGAAGGGAATCAATGAGGGCCTGAAGCTGAAGACGGAGAACTATTCCCGCATTCAGGGTGAGGTTGGCCATCTATTAAAAAATGATTAGGCTCCGCAAACTAGCGTGACAGCCGTCCATTGTCCGCCGATACGTGCTCAATCCCCCTTCTCATTCTCGTGTGCACACTCACAAATATGCATCTGCTGCGTCTGAGCTTTCACTCAGTCAATGTAGTCTAAGACAATACCACAAACACAGACGGAGTAAAAAACTAAAAGAGTTAGAATCCATTCCCAAGTCCGACTAAATGTGACCTCGCCAAGAGGGTTCACTGCACCTTTTTCCACTCACACCTAAGCTAAGGCAGAGGCACCGAGGGCTCAAGAGAGGCAGGTGTAAGCGAGTAGAAAGCTTTAACTGTGTCTTTTCTGTTTGCCCCGGCCTGCCAATTTGCCCTCTGCCCCCCCAGATTTAAAGCTTTAATTAAAAAGTGCCAAGTCAGACATGGAGGGAGGGGCACAGGGATCTCCCCTTGCCTCTGGAGCCACTGGAGCCAAGCAGGAAATGTTTGCACTGGTTGCCAGTGTGTGTCTGACCAGGCATTACACACGGATTTGGCCTCTGGGAATGCCGCTGTGCAAAGGACCGCCAGCAAACAAGATTTTGATGCTGAGTAGAGCTCTTTATTACATTTAAACCGAGGGTGCCACGCAGGCATTTTGGCTCTTTGGGGATTGGTTAATACTCCTGGAACTTGGAAGGAAAACGCAAAGAAAGTAAAAAGCAATGGTGAGATCACTTAAAAGCTAAAGAAACGGAACAAAAAATCAGAAGAGCTTCTGTTTATACTGTAACCAAAAAAGGGTCTGGGGGTGGAACTTTGTCTACTGCCTCTTTTGTTTTTGTCTTTTCCTTTTTTCCACACTCTTTTTATTATTTGTAACTACAGAAAAAACTCTCCGTCACAGACTCTCCCTTAATGGCAAATGACAATGTTGCTTTTGTCATCCTATGGCCGGCTCTTTCCTTTTTATATCATCCTCTCACACTCCCTCTTTTACTTTTTTCTGAGTGTGAGAGGCCAGGCTTTTGTATGGCAGCAGGGAAAAGCCTGTGGCAGGGCTCCATTGGACCGATTACCACGCTCCATCTGTAGGAGCCATCAGGGACGCCCGGGCCTGCATTCAGGGGCCTGTCACCTGCCCAGCAGGGGAGTTGGGAGGAAAGAGGGGGGGGTGTAGGGTAGGAAGGAGGCTGGAGAGCCAGGGGCTGAGTGGGGGAATGAAGAGTAGGAGGGAGAGAGGGCACAAAAGGATCCAGAGAAGGGCCACTGGGGGCCGTGGAGGGGCACAGCAGGGGAGTGCCCCTTCATTCCCTCCTTCCATGGCCTGAGGGGCAAAAGGACTGGGGGGGGGAGTCCAAGCGCTGACATGGAGAGAAGCTGAAGGTACCTGGAGAAGTTTCACGAAACAAGGGGGTGGCTAAATTAGAGACAAAAATGATGTCTGACCCTTCTGTTTCGTCCACTCACACTGTCCAGCCAACGATCAATACATCCACATCGTCCACACTTTCACTCAACGGATACTGAGGATCAGTTTAGATCAAGATGATTGTTTGTTCCAACACCGTTTCCACAATGACACTAACCGCACAAAAGCAGGCCTCGACCTCCTTACTTAAACACTCCAATCAAATTTTACGCTGCAGCTAAAACGCTGCGGAGTTGAAAATACTCGACTGGCCTCGCAGTCGGACTGGAGAAAAATTAGATCATTATCCTTCAAGCAGACATTCAACCTGCTGAAAAAGGAACATTTGTTTTTAAAACATAATAAGAGGCATGGTAGCTAATGGACAGACATTTAGCACAGTTCAACAAGTGATTTCAACAGGTTCCTCCCTGGATTGGGCAATGTTAAAGTAGGCTCCATATCGAGCTATTTCTCTTCTATCATTTTGTTTCTATCGTTTTTATTTGCTTACTTCTATTGCTGAACTTTTATGCAAAGATGCATTTAACATTAAGAAACTTAAAACTATTGTTTACTTTAAGAAAATGTTTCTCATTTGTGACAATTCAGTTGCATTTTACTAAAAAAAAGTAAAAAGCAGGAGAAAATTAAGTAAGGATTTTTTTTGTCTTTTTTCAGAGAATAACTAAAAAAGACTTCATTTTCCATTTTTTGACAATTAAGTTATTTGTTACTAGAAGAAATAAAAAACTAAATAATTAAATTTTTGTCATTTTTTTCAGAGAATAATTGAAAATATACTTTATTTTCTCATTTGTGACAATTGAGTTACATGTTACTCAAAAAAATAGAGGCAGGAAAATGTTAGGAATGACATTTTGGCATTTTTTTTCAGAGATTAACCAAAAATATATACTATTTTCTCATTTGTGGCAATTCAGTTATATGTTACTTGAAACAATAAATAGCTGGAGAAAAGTAAATAATGACATTTGTCATTTTTTTCAGAGAACAATTGAAACTACAATTTATTTTCTCATTTGTGACAATTTAGTTATACGTTACTCAAAAAAATAAAGCCCCTGAAAAGTAAATAATGACATTTCTGTCTTTTTTTTTAGAGAATAACTGAAAATATATTTTATTTTGGTATGTCGCAATATCGTTATTGTACTAAAAAAAAAAAAATTATGAGATATCCAAATTTTTGTATTTTGCCAGCACTTCCCTGGACATAAAAAAATGCATTTAAACATTTACACGCAAAAACATAATTAATCTTCCCTGAAATCAGAATGAGAAGTTCAGCACTACGCAGGTTCACAACTCTGCTTAAACACAACCATTTAGTGGTGGAGAGGAGACTGACAGGCAGGAAAGATAAACTCAAGAGGGCGTGAACCTGGAGAACGTCTGCTTGCATTAGCTTCACCTGCAGCAGCAGTGAGTCTAACAGCAAAGACAAAGCAGAAGATGGTAGGGATGAAGACCACGGTTGTTTATTGCTTAGACTACCGCAGCCAGGACTCATCTTGGCAAGCTTTCATTCTTCCACACTGCTCCCGGAGATGCTAATATGACAAGACACGCAGACGCCAATGCAGACTCCCGCCCAAATGCTCGACACCTGTGTGAATTCAGTGCAAATTGCAGGCTTTTTTTTCACGATAAAAGCTCAAGAACTGACCACACTTTTGGATCTTCCACACTGCTGCCCACAAACATCCAGAAAATGTAACATAGATACATTTTCATTACGAACCTGTTGCAAAAATGACAAATGCATGATTAATGGTGAATAAACTAAATTAAATAACTTTCTCTTCCAATGCTGAACAAAAACGTTAGACCTCTTATTTTATTTTTTGTCATTTTTAATGAGGATAGTCATAAAAATGTATTATTTGTATTTTGGGAAATGTACCAATGTGTCTATATTATTTGGACGTTTGATATTTGACTGGTTGAAAAGTTACAGTAAATCAAAGAACATAAACAATGGAGCTCTGGTGTTAAAGGGTTAAAGTTGTGGTTTTCTTCATGAAATGAAAATTTTTATTTTGAAAAGACATTTTAAACTTATAAAAAAAATGGAAGAAAGAAAAATGTTTAGAAAAGCCCACTTTGGATTTGGCGTCCCTGTCCTCCGAGGGTTGTTAAATAGTGAAGGTAATCGAGCTTGTGACATGTGTTCGCAAACCCCAAAACAAAGGGCAGAAGAGACAAATGAACTAGCTATTTACCCAGGGAAGTAGATCTGGCCCTTTCAGGCCACAAAGCCCAGTGCGAGTGGGCCACTGAATAAAACAGTGGCATGACATATAGAGCCAGAGCGAGCAGATGCACGGGAGCTAAAGAATGGTTAACTGACAGCTTATGGACTCAGCTGGAGTTAACAGTTAAAGGAAAAGGAGTGAGTGGGCTGCTCACTTGACTTGCTAAAGAGACCCCAGGAACCTGCAGCTGCCTGGGTAATGGCAAAACAGGGGGGGCAAAAGAAAGCAATGTAATGATGATAATGTGATGGACAGACGAAAATGACACAAGGAGGCTGACGCTTTAAGGACAAAGAAGCCAGCTAGCAATATGAAATTGAAAGATGTATCTGCCTAATACTGGTGGGGTGACAGGAAGCCACAAATGGCTCTGCATGGCTATTATGTGAGCCCATTGTGAGGTGGTTATTATTTAGTTCCACTGTGGTGCAGTTAGGTGAGAGTTTCACGGTGGCATTTCCACCCTCCAGGGCTGGGACAAAGCAACTTCACAGAACCCACGCGGGGCTGCAGCTACTGACCAGACTGCTGCACGTTCCAGTCGAACAGAGACCAACCAGCACAGCGCTTCATCAGCTTCGGCTGCTCCAGTGGAGGGAAAATCAACAAGCAAACAAGAAACCGACTGAAATGAAATCTATCAGAGCTTCTGGGTGCGATAGTTTCTCATTTGACATGTTTTCCCAAACATTATCGTAACCCCTTTTTCCTGGGGGCTGATAGTTTTAACAGTCAAGTGACCCTAAGTTGGCCCCTGACCTTTTCACAGCAACCGATCAGTGCGCCGCCCCCCCCTACAAACATCACAGACACTCCACAGAGAGAAAAACCATCACTACATTCCACACTGTCAAATAATAAATACTGATTTATGGGCTATTTTTTTTCATATTTTAGCAGATTTTGCTCCCGGATAATCTTAAATTGACTAATTTTTACATATTTTTTAAGGTTTAACTGCTTGATTTGAGCTTTCTTGAGGTGTTTTTTTGTGTAAACAACAGCAGAAACACACTAAAGGAAAGTGCTCCACAAAAACCGAGGCTAAACAAAGTTAAGTGATTGACAACGCTGTCTGGCATTACTCAATTAACCATCCCATTGTGCCCCCCTACGAGAAGTCCCCTCGCCTCCGACCCCTTTTCTCTCCATGCATTCTTTTATCCTTCCTATCACAGTTTTCCTTGCCTAATACTTCCAAGGGTATAGAGGGCTCTTTTTCAGCCGGGGCACCTCTCCTTGACCTTCTTTTTGCTCGCTGCCTCTCTTTCAGTTGCTTCTCAGTGTCTCGAGAGAATGTGGAGAGTACATCAGCGTCGAGGGGCCGGCTCGGGGCAGGACCCAGGCCCGTTACTTCAAAGGTGCCCGGCATTCATTAATTGTTCTTTGAATTAATATTGGGGGGGATCACAATGTGGATGCCAACACAGAAAGACGCTTTAATGAAGCATAGAGTTTGTATTCAGTTGCAGATCAGCTAGTGTTGATTTTTTTTAATCTTTTGGATAAAGATTAGGGGGGAAAGTGTAGCTCTAGATCTATCTATCTATTCTTTTTCATATAATTAAAGTGTAATTAGATTTTTTTTATTGGTGCCAAACATTTGTAACAAAAACAAATCACACTCAAGTTCTGTTCTTTCCGCTCCCCTAAAAATATTCCTCAGTCTTAAGCCAGAACCCCAAAGAGTCACTAACCCAGTTTATTTACACAAACAAAGTCCTCCTCAGTTCCTTTGAGCAAAGGAGCTAAATCTTTCATGTTTTGTCAGCTCTTGATTCCTCCTATCCCTCTGGCTATTTGCCGGCCTCTGGACAATAGAGGCAGGAGAATGGCAGCAGATTGTTGGAATGCACCTCAATGAAACCAATTATTACATGTTGACTGCGTTCACCATGGCAGGTTTGAAAGAACTGGCTTCATTCATTTGGGCACCGCAGGACTCCTTTTGGAGAAAAGTTCTCCCTTTGACTGTTTGTATTTCTGAGCTTTCTTTTTCTCCCTGCCTTTCACCCCCTCCTGCCATAAATAGATCCCGCAAGAGTGGCTAGCCTCCTTTCATGACTTTGGTAACTTTAATTAGTTAAATGAGGCTAAAGGCTGAGGTGCTAACTTTAAATAAATAGAGGATGTTATCAATGATCGAATAAGGCCGGCTTACCATCAGAGTTCTGCAGCTTTTTTTTTTTTTTTACTTTTTCTGTTTTGACTTGAAAAAGTAATTTTAACAAATGTTGGTTTAAATGTCATAATAATAAAAAAAAAGTTTGACATTTCTAAATGACAAAAAATATCCTTCTTTAAAAATAAAAAAATCTCCTCATGTCTATTTCCATGCCATCCGCTCCACTTTATCCCACAAACCTTAGCAGTCCTTTTTTCCCAGACAAATAAATCTAAATGAGTCAGCTTTGATCTTAGCACTTAAGGGAAGCCAACAATAGTGGTAGAGGAGAAAGGGGCAGAGAGCAACAGGCCTCTCCCCACCACAACAATGGCCTCAGCAAACACCTACTTAATCAATATTTGGCCAGAAGACACTCTCTTGGTCCCCAAACCACCCTTTTCACATTCTAATGAACTGCTATAAAGGAGAAAAACAACAAGTGCTTGCACAAAGAGACACAAGAAGTAAGACTGTTCTGTGTTTCAGTGTGGGGAAAAGACTCTTCCCTATTTGTGAAGTCAGTTAATGTTATCCAGATCCTCAAAAAAAGTTTATTAATCAGAAAAATGTGTTTTTTTTCCTCCTCTAAAAATGACTTTGTTTTACTAAAACACAATAAATGAGCAAAAATAGTGTCCATGAAAATTAATCCGAATTTATTTTCTTTAATTTAGCTGCAGTTCTGGATCCGTCAACGCGGCCTGCCACGGCAGAGGTATTAAATGTGTGCGCCCAGGGCGAAAGGGAAAAGGGGTGGACTTTGAATGAGATGAAAGTGGAGAGAAATAAAGGCTTTTGGATTTAATCTAGTGAGGAGAAGATTTTTCCCCTGCGCTCACTGGCTGAAGGCGTCACGCTCGCTGCGCAAAGACAAAAAAAGGGGAAAAGCTCTGCGCGCAAAAGTGAGCGGAGAGAACACAATCCAAGAGCGTTTTTAATAATATATACAGAGTTTATATAAACAACAAGTCGTTTACCATCATCTCCTGAAGAGTTCTCGCAACTCTTCAGTCATCAACAGGTCATAAATCAACAGGTGTTTGCCATGGAAGCGCATCTCTGCTTTTACGAAACATTTTGCACTAGAATACGAGTTTAAAATCGAAAACACAAATAAAAACAACTTTTATTTATGCGCAAAATCTATAAAGCAGGGCGCTTTGGGTCTATTGGTGTCCCTGAATAATTCATCACTCATTGCCGGTTCATAATGTCTTCTCTCCGTCTTTTGTCAGCGCCGTTTTTCTCTCCCTTTCTTTCTCCATTTTGAAAAGCTCTGGCTTCTTTTTGTACACCACTGAGTTTGGCTTTTGTGCGCTCCCAACTAAGGTGTGAGTTTCAATGGACTCTCCATGCTTTGTCCCCTGAAGTTCATCCTCAAGTGTCCGATTAGGTGTAAGGGAGGGAGGGAAGGGGGGAAACGGCAGGGAGAAAAGTTTCTCAGGCTTGGAAGTAAGACAAATGTTTGATTTAAGAATAGCTCTGCATATTTGCTGACCGTCAAAAGGACGGCACGCATGCGTAAAGACGCAAAAAGGATACGCGTTTATGATGAGAAAATCCACTTTTTACGCTTAAATCCACCTGTAAGCATTATTATTATTATTATTATTATTATTATTATTATTATTATTATTATTATATCATTATTATTATTACTATTATTATTATTATTATTATTATTAACCTGGTTTCAGTTAAAGTGGAACGTCTCACCAGGACTACTTCACTCCTCGTTATCCTGTTTCATTTGGGTTTTTTGGGGATCATAAAGCCTTTAAATTCTAAAAGCAGAACTTACATCTGTCCCCCAGAATGCCGTCAATGCTGTGTTTAGTCCGTGGTTCGTTTTCCTCCATCCTCTTCTCCATTTCATCCTCTTCCTCGTCATCCTCACCAGCTCCGCCGAACTTAGAGCGCATAATGCGACTGATGGCGCTCACTAGAAAAAAAAGATAATTGTTTGGTGGATTTAAAAAAATTAAATTATAAAACTGTATATATTTTTTTTACATTTATGTCTGAAAAAGAATTATAGACATTTTTAAAATACTAAAATAAACTTTTTGCTCTCTTAATTGACAAAAGATGTTTTCTTTTTCTTCTTTCCTGTAACTTGAACTGTGTGCGCCAACCTGAAGGGACGTTGTTCCTGTCGCAGATCCCATCTTTCAGTAATTTGTCCCTGATTTCCCAGCTGAACATTCCAGGAGTTTCTCTCTTGTACTCCTCGATTTTCTTGTCTATTTCCGGTGAAGTGGTTTGCTTCAGTAAGAAAAAGAAAAATGTTTGTTAAAAAAAAAAAGAAAATACAAGCTATAAACTTTGAGATGATGTCGTGAATAAGTTGGTTGAACTGTTACATTTAGACTTTTCATATATTTACTTTATATTTCCTTAAAATTGCACTGGAACTTGTGCTTTTATAGAGTGGTTTAATTATGCGTAAAAGTGAAATTTGAATCGTGAGTAAAACACATGTTTCAAGTTTATATTTGCTGCTTTTTCATTTTTATCTATGCAAATATATTTATATATTTCAAATTAAGGTGTGATCCAGCTTGCAGAGGCCTCGGAGATCGCTCAGTTTCTCACCTTTGGCTTGCTCCCGCCGATGGCTCCCGGCCTGATGGAGCCCGTCTCCTGGTACCGGCACAGGATCTTGGAGACGCATCCGTGGGAAACACGCAGCTGGCGGGAGATGACGCACGGCCGGATGCCGTGGTGCGCCATCTCCACGATTTTATGTCGGATATGATTGGGCAGAGGTCTGCCGTTAATGAAGACTCCGCCGAGCTGGTTGACCCGACCCTGTCCGAGCGGCGTGGAGACTGGAGAGACAGGGGTTTGGGTCAGGAGAACGCAGGAACTTTTGTTGATCAGGGACTTCAAAGAGTAAAATGTGACATTTAACGTTTAAATAATAAGTGTTACAGATTTTATGCACCATTAAACATCGCAAAGAAAAGTTAAACTGTCTAAAATATGTGTGACAATTCGCTTAAAAACAAACAAAATAATTATTTTTACATGTTAAAAGTAATTATAAACTTTTCCTCTTCAAGCAAAGATTTTCCAAAGCCTCTGAAGTTCTGCGCCTTGACTCACTTGGAGCAAGTTTGTCAGCTTTGCTGATTTCCCTCTCTCCTTACCTTCCAGGGAGTATCCTCCTCGAGGGTAGTTCTGATGGGGACTTGGTCTCATCATTCTCGGTAAACCTCCTGCAAGCGCAGTCATTATTCCAGATCTCTTCTAGAAACTCAGCTGCGTCTTCCCTCTTCAGAAAGTGTTTCGTTTCTGCAGCTGAGCGCGCTCCGCGGCTGCGGCGCATGCAGTCAAGTCTCCTTTTTGCTTGAGTAACAGGTTGGTCCGCAGCAGGAAAAGTGCGCCGGGGCCTCGGAGGGCTTGTTGACTGTTCCCCAGCGGTGGGTGTGTGTGTGTGAGTGAGTGGGCGGTGAGTGTAGATCAACGTGCAGATTTCTGACAGTACTGGAACGATTAGAAGATGCTCTGAGAGGATGCATGCAAGTCAAACATTTTATCTCTGGTCGCTGTCCCCCTCTGTCTCCGCGCTGCGCGCGCTGATTGGTTCCAGATCCGGACATTTGCGGAGAGGAGGAGCATTGCGATTGGAGAGCAGGAGTCCTGCTCGCTTAGATTGACCTCACGAGTTCATATTGTCATGTCACAGCTACTGTGGAAGAGGGCCTTGATGAAGACCAAAAAAAACTAGGAAGTTACTTTAATTTCTACAAGTTTATGAAGTTGTCTTTTGATACAGATTTATTACGTTCAGTAAATTATTCTATAGAAAACCTTCAACTAAATCAAATGCGTAAAGCTTGTCAAATGTGGCCTCAAAAGTGTAAATGTGGCACAAAAAATGCGTAAAACACCAAACCACGGGCACATGTGCATTCAAATGTATTGTTTTTGGGTAATGTTGCACTAAATAAGTCGTATTTTTAAATGTAATTTCAGGTTTATTTATTTAACAGTAATGCAGGTGAGGCAGAAAAGTTACACTTTCAGGAGAAATTACAAGTTTTTTATTGATGTCAAACTAATACCTAAAAATGTGCTTGTTTTAATTTTTGTGTATAATAAATGACAACAGCCCTAACTTTATTGTATAAAAATATATTTTAAATGTGGCGTTTGGATCACTGTATGAAAAACATCTTAAAAATCAAGAAATATTTGGTTCAATATTTTTTAACATTCTAAATCTAAATTATTTACATTATGACAAGGCTTTTGATTGACCATTTTAGAGTTAAAAAAAATCACCTCGTGTGTTTCCTGATTTCATGTTTCTCCGTGCAGACCTAAAATCAGGAAGTTACTGGCTCAAGATGCGCAAATCTTTATTAATCATCGTGAGGAACAAGCGCTCGAGCAAAGCAGAGTTTTGTGCGGCTGCAGCAGACAATAGAGGTGAGCAGAAAAAAAAAAAAAAAAAAAACTGGTGTTGATGAGGGGGATGCTGAGCGTGGAGAAAGGGATCTATTCTTTCCTCTGAGTTCCAGCGCGACCCACGCAAAAAAAAGCTCTGCGTGATCGTCTAGTTGCGCCAATTCAACAAAAGGTGCTGCGCGGACGCGTGGTCGGGCCACACGGAGGTGTAACACATCCGTGCAAATGTTCCATTGCTGATATGCAGGCCCACATGAGGGATCACTTGACTTTTCTGAAGCTTGTAGAGATGTGATAATTGTAGTAATCAGGCGTGTTTAATAGACCAGTACTTTTTTTTTACCCCCTCCCTCCCTGAGGAACAGGTCTGAAGCCTCCTGCCATTCTGCTAATTCATTTTACAGGCTCTCAGCGCATTCCTTAAATGAGGGTTAGGTCGTGACCTCTTCAAAGCAATTCTATTCATATTTTGTCATTTTTTCATAACTGTCAAATCAGCACTTTCAAATATAATAATCCAGAAAATGTCACTTTAAATGCACACAAATATTTAGACAAGTTTCCACTTGCTCTGTAGAGAAAAACATGAACTTTTCCAGTAAGCAAAGTAAACTTTTTGAAGGAGCAAAAATGTATTTTATTCCTTTTTTTCCACTTCAGAACACACAGTTCAGTGTTTTTACTTCTTTTTTTTTTTTACGTGGTCTATGCAGGAGAGGAAAAAACACGCACAGGACATGTGGAAACATTATACCTTCATAAAAGCAAGAAGTGGGGCCACAAAAAGTTATCATACTAAAGTTTAACTGTCATGAAAAGGATATCGGATCAAGCATGTCAAATCAATTAGAGTGGTAAGCTGTGGCAGAACTGCACTGGGGTGGACAAAATGCTTCAAAATAAAGCATGTCCCTGAAGAGAAACTGGTTGTTATGTGTATTTGCATACATGCACACAGTGTTTTAGAGGGTTTATATCTGACTCACAAACATATTTTAAGAGTTATTTGTCATTCAGTTGCAGAAAGTTAACTTTGGCCAACATTAGATGTTTAAACGTTTATAGCGACAAAGTTCAGCTTTGGTTGAAAATGCATGAAAAATGTACTTTGTTTTACATTTGATCTAGTGTGGAATTTTTTTTAAAGCCCCCACTTTTTACTTTTATTTATTTATTTATTTATTTTGGATCAGTGCTGTTGAGGGCCAAACTGTTAAACTGGGAAGTTTCAAACTAAAAGCTGCAAAAGAAAAAGATCTCTCCTACGGGGAAATATTTATTCCTTTAACAGGCAAATACGTAAATAAATCTAGTTTGAATGTTGATCAATTAAGGTCTCTATGGGAGGAAAAATGTCAACAAAACAACAAGCACAAAAAAAGTCTACTTTTTGCAAAGTGTTAATGAATTTTGTCAAAGGTTTTTGTGTTAAAAATGTATAGACTCAAATCAAATTTTAAAAAAGTTTTATTTTCTTGCTTGTCAGAATCACAACAATTCCCTTTTGGATAGTTGTTGTTTTTTGTGAAGTTTTTTGTTTGTTTGTTTTTACTCAAGCTTTGTGTGAGAAAAACAAACTTAACCTTACTTAAAAAAAAAAAAAACTCGTAATTTGAACAAATGTATATTTCAGAAAAGTAATGACCAAGTAATCAATAAACAAACATGTTAGAATTAGTTTACTTGTTTGTTAGTTTTTGCTTACTTTGAAAAAAGGAACAAGAACTCTTAATTTGAAAAAAGAGCAAAAATATCGATAGTCATCAAGTGAACAAACATGTTAGACGTTTTTGTTTGTTTTTACTTAAGCTCTGTGTGAGAAAAAAAGCTCTTAACTTTACTTTAAAAAAGAACAAAAACTTAATTTATTTAAAACTTAACATTTAAAACTTAATAAACTTTATTTGACAAAAAAGAAGAAAAACTCTTAATTTTATAAATTAAAAAACAAAAAATAACAATCAAGTCACAGAATAAACAAACACATGAGACGTTTTTGTGTTTTCTACTCAAACTCTGTATGAACTAAAAACGTAATCTTACCTACAAAAAAGAACAAAAACGTTTAATTTGAAAGATGATTAAAACTCTTACTTAAAAAAAATAATGATAAAGTCATCAAATAAACAAAGATATTGGAATTTGTTGTCTGTTTTTTTATTAAAACCTTGTGTGAGCAATTTAACAAACGTAATATAATTTACATTAAATAAAAAAATAAAAATAATGATAAAATCAAACAAATAAACATGTTATAGTTTTTTTGTTTGTTTTTCGCAAGGTCTCTGGTATTTCGTGAACAAAAAAGTTTCCTTACTTAATAAAAAAAGATTAAAAACTCTTATTTTGGTGATAAAAAAGAACAAAAAATAACAATGAAATAATCAAATAAACAAACATGTCAGCGGTTGCAGTTATGGACAATAGACGTTCCTTTTCAGTCCAACATTAGTGCTACAAGACACAATCAAAGAAAGCTGTTATTCTGATGTGTTTGATTTTATCAGTGGGATCCACAACTCCTGAGTGGGAAGCGTAACTGAGTGAATTTATCACAACAAAGAGCAGCAAGGTGAGCTCATGTGAGAGAGAGAAGCAAAACAGAAAAGCTGAGCATTTGTTAAACATGAGTCTGCAGGGCATGCAGGCTGGATTTCATACGTCAACAAATGCAGACAGAAACAACACAAGTTTGTGGTCTCGTGATGAGCACGAGGAAACACCTCTCCTGAGATTTTATCTGTCTTTAATTAGAGGTGGAAAAGTCATGTCGCTTGCGTTTTTCTCATGGCTGATGGGTGGGAATCCTCCTATCACTAAAACACATGTTAATCCAGTGTTTTTATTGTCTGGAGGAACTCTTAAAGAAGCTGGAAGTGTGTTGCTGCAGCAGCTGTTCATTTTGACTACAAAGTTTTTATGGATTGAATAAAAAAATACTGTCTCTGACTTCTTTTAAAACATGTCTGATACCTGCTTGTCTGGGAATCCTTTACTTTTCAAACCCAAGTTTTAAAAACTTAAGATGCAATGAAAATTAATTTAACATGTTACAAAACTACTTTCAACATTGCACAAGTTAAAAAGATTTATAAGACTTTCAAAGTTCTTCATGGAAAAACTTAAAATTAATTTTACCTATTTTTTTATGATTCATCTACTTTCCATATTTATTTCCATGTGAAAATAATGTATGAATATTTACATCCATGAACTTTCTTTAACTGCACCATCCTGCATTTTTAACTTCAGCCACACGAGGGCACAATGCTCCCATTTCTATCTTCTCTTTTTTATCATTAATCCATAATACTTTACCATTTTCTTGACCGGCCGTGTCACTTTCAGGGTCACACATCCACATTCATACCTAAGGGGCAAGTTACAGTCACCAGAATTATTTATAAATTTACTAATTTTCACTTCCTTTTAAAGCAATTATTTAAACTCTTTCTTGTAAATATTTTTGATGGATTCAATGTGTTATGTTTATATGCCTATTTATGATAAAAATGCATCTATTTACTTACTTTTGTTTTACTACTTATTAACATTAGTTCACATTGACAACAGGTGTGTGAGTGCAAAATAATATGTCAACTCACACACGTACACATTATATATATATATATATATATATATACACACATACATACATATATATATATATACATACATAAACACAAACAAAATAATTAGCTAATTAATCGTAAACTTGGAAAAAAAAATGAATCTCGATTAATCATGATTGTCATTTTTAGTCATTGTATGTGCTCACCACTTATATATGAATTATCACAATATGTAGTGATGGCCACAAACGCAGGAGACAAGACATGGTGGCAGAAACTAAACATTTACTTGAACTAAAACATGACAAACCAGCACCATGACAGGACAGAGCAGATGACCTGACTACAAGAACTGAAAAACCAGACTCTTAGATACACTGAGGTTGATTAAATGGAAACAGCTGTGGATGATTAACCTGATTGTGGTGAGACTGACAGGGAAAACAGAACATAACAAACCCGAGCGCTGAATTATGACAATATGAAATCAGACGTATTTAGACTGTTTACTTTTCTATTAGTGCTGTTTAAAAACTTTAATCTCAATGTTTGAAACTGGTACATTTTATATGACACAATGCAACTCTTTTTTTTTTTAATTTTCCTTTTTGAACAAGAACAACAAAAAACAAACAAAATAAAAATAAACAATGAACAAACAATCTTTTGAACAACAGGTGAGAGAGAAAAATGTTCCTTTATTTTTATCGTCTGAAATGTTTTATTTATCAAGTGACCATCGTATAAGGGGGATAATAATACCTGACGAAGTGTTTTAACGCACGCCGTGGAAGCCTGAACCGCAGAGGCAAAGCAAAAGAACGTTTCTTCATAACGTGCATTTAATTTGTGTATATAAATATTAACGTATTAAGTCTTTTTGATTAATTGCACACATTAACAAATTTAGGTTCATTTTATAGCCTTATTATATATACATCCACATAAACACTGAACAAAAATATTGGCCTAACATTTTTTTTCACCATTTTTTTTTGAGGCAAAGTCAAAGATCTAAAACATTTTCAGCAACCACTTAACTATTAAATATTCTTCCCAAATCTCTCTAAATCTGTGATAGTGAGCACTTCTCTGATCCATCCCACCTCACAGGTGTACCAAATCAAGGTGCTGATTAGACGGCCGTCTGAGGACTCAGAATCTGGTCCGTATCTGGCCTGATGATTTGCTTCACGCAGTGTATCGCGTCTCCTTTATATAGAATTAATCAGGTTGTTGAGTTGTCAGATGGTGGTGAGGTTATGTGCTGTACAGAGATGCAGTAATGAGGTTCTCAGGCCAGACAAACATACATCACTTTATTTTGCAGCCTCATTCCGTTACGTGCAATCCTACATCGCAAGGATCTGTGCACAATTCTTGGAAGCCTAAAACATCCCATCTCTTGCACGGCAACCATACTCACCGAGCGTGTCACCCATTGAGCACATTTGGGATTATCTGGATCGGCGTATACGACAGTGTGTTCCAGATTCTGTCAATTTTCAGCAACTTTGCACAGCTATTGAAGATGAGTTTACCATGAATCCATTGGAGGGACCTCCTAACAGAACCTTGCTTTATGTCCGGGCTGGGGACCAGTACAGGGGGATCTACATTTTGGCCCCCGTTGTGGACACACAGTACTGCGAGGACCCATACTGGATGAAGTTCACTGCACACCCTGGGAATCAAACTGTGATTTTCCCATGTGTCAGTCCTGCCCTTAACCAGATGTGCTATCCAGCCACTCTAAATTGTGGTCATACCAGACACTGACCCCCACTAAAACAACATCACACGTTTCAGAGAAGCCTTTGATTGTGGTCAGTCTATAATCTGTGCGATAATGCTGCATCAGCATCTTGATATGGCACACCAATGGATTAGCTCAGCAGAGAAGAAGTCACAGATTTAGAAAGATTTGTGAACAATATTTGAGAAATTATGGTTACGTTGTGTTTGAAAATGTTTCAGATCTTTGAGTTTATCTCATGACAAATTTGAGCTGAACTAAAACTGTTTTATTTTGATTTTTGTTCATTAAGCCTTTATGTTCAAATCAATATACAACTTCAAATCTAAAATATGTTTGATACATACATTTTTTGTTTGGTTTTTATTATTTTTTGGTTTAGAAATTGTTATTTTCTGTTTTATAATAGTGTGAATTCAAAAAGGTTTTTTAAGCAGATCTGTTATGTTCAGCAGCCGCTCCTGGCTGCAGTTCCCAGTGTCGTCACTAGTTGCTGCGTTTGGCGCTGTCCACCCTTCTCGTGGTGCTGAACTTCAGACAGACAGTTCTTCACGCTTTCAGAGCGATAGATAGTTAATGTGGCAACTTGTAATTTTCCGGTTGTGGGGGCACCTCTTGCACATGACCCGCACTTGTGACAGAGACAAGAGAGCAAATCACGAAATCAACAGCGGTATCCGGCCGCCACTTCTCCTTTAACGGTTAGTTCTGGTTGGAAGGTCGAGAGGAAGTCTGTGGGCTGAAGAGTCTGGGCTGTCCTGGTTTCGCTCCGGGCGCTCTGTCAGCCTGTGAGCGCAAGCATTTACTATTGAATATGTGACAAACAGCAAAATTCACAAATAATGCTGTTCAAATGCTCCATTGGCTGAATATCCGGGAGTTTTGAGCATCGGGATGAGGTTATAAAACGGCTTTTACGCAGCGTCATGTGCGTAAACATGGCGGAGACGGCCGGATGTGAATCTGTTCCTCCACCGGCGCCAGACTCCTCCGTCCCTGAAGAATTCGAGTGCAAAGTGTGCTTCAACTACTTCGACCTGGACCGCCACATTCCCAAACTCCTGGGCTGTTCCCACACCTTCTGCCGGGAGTGTCTGGAAAAGCTGCATTCCCTGGAGGGTCGAGGATGGAGAGTCGGTTGTCCCGTCTGTCGCCACAGAACTCCGGTTCGGGAGTATCTGATTCAGAACCTCCCCGACGACGTTTCGTTGACTGACTCGCTTCCCTTTAAGAACCACCAGGATGCGTCAGAGGAGCAGACAGCTCCGCCTGACTCCTCCTCGGCGTCCCAGGACAGAAGTTGGTGTGTGACGTGCAAACACGTGGCGTTTACCGCCGGATGCGTGTGCGCCAATTTCTCCTTTTTGGGGACCGTGGTGCTCCTGTTTCTGGGCCTCATTACTCTACACAACTTTGACAGACCGACGCTGCCTCTTGGCTCGGTGTTTTTACTGGTTGCAGGTATCCTGGCTCTGCTGTCGCTTATCCTGATGTGGCTGTTGTGCGTGTTGAAGGACAGAGCAGACACGCACGGAGCAGGTTCCTTCACAACTGCTATAATGTGATCCATCCACGGCGCAGGACTGAGACCGGAAATATATGACTATTCTGGGAAAAAAGCAAATATAACTGACCATAAAACCTTGTGAGAGGATAATAGGGGTGTGTATTGGCAAGAATCTCGCGAGATAATACATATCAGGATACATATTTAGAGTGTATCAGAATATATTTCATATATATATTTATGTATAAGACTTAGAAAAAAAAATAAGTGATACTATGTAATACATGTCTTATGACAACAAAAACAAAAACCTCAAGGCTGACTGAATCAATGAGACCGAACACAAGCTGGTTCTCGCGAGATCTTCTTGTTCTGTGCGGAGCTGTCAGGGGTGGACAATCTATTGCCCGGGGGCCATACGCCCCATTAATTTATTTAATCTGGCCCTGTAAATCTATAACTAAAGTGAATGATTTTGATTACTCCTATTACGTTTTATTTTCCCTGTAGTTCTAGTGTCTCCCCATAGATGGCGTACTACAAATAAATTAAACTTTGCTCTGGCTGCATTCATGTAGTGTTTAAAGATTTGTTGTTTTTTCCAATATTCTAATAGGATTTCCAAGTCACAAAGTCATTTTTCCAATTATTCCAACACAACATAAATGCAGCATTTCCCTGTGTTTGAGGGTTCCTCTTGGTGAAATTGGCACAGGTTTGAAATAAAATCGACAAAATGTTGTGTTTTAAAATAATTAAGAAGAAAGCATTATTTCATCCAGATCCTATGTTATTTATTTATTTCTTTTATGAGGTGAATTACCAAAACACAAATCTGCTTCTGTAAAATTTTAGAACCCTTTGTAGCCTTGAGTAAGAAAGTTTGCCCACCCCTGAGCAACAACGAACAACCAGCAAACAAAAGTAAGACGTTCACAAATATTTAAATAAATATCGGCTTTTCAGCATAATAAATCAATTTCCCTACCCCCGGAGGATAATTTCTGCAACTTTTCTGTAGTTTTAAATAAATAGACAAATTAGCTAAAACTTGAATCAAAATAGATTTAAATGTAGTTCTGTTACCATTTCTGCTTGAATCAGAATTGTATTTTGAAGCTCTTGTTAAAAAAAAAAAATCCTAAATCAATCTGAGATTAATTTAAATCTATACCAAAAATGTTGTAAATAAAATATCTCAAATACAAGACTGTGTGAAAAGCAAGTTCAGTTCATTTGTATTTGATTCTTAAGCTAAAATCTTGACTTTTTGGGAAACCAAAAGATCACTTTGATAATTTAATCAAAGATGCAAAGAAACAAGCACTCTGCAAAACATTTATAGAGAAATAAATAAAATGGAGGATGAACTCCAAGCTTGTTTTTGATTTTTTATAGACCCATCATGATAAAGTTGTGGTTTTGGTGTTTTCAACATGTTTCAATGTATATTAAGAAATAAATTTAGCTTAGTGTTGTGTTTTTGAGTATCTTTAATTATTTTTATTCAAAGCATTATGTATCGGGAGCAGATAAAGAAAATATATTTGGAAAAAGGGTTTATTTTTGGGACATAAAATACACAAAGTCTCTCTGCGTTCTGAGCTCCCAGCAACTGGAAGGGGAAGTTGGGGTGCGGGGTTGCTCTGCGCCAACAGTACCACAACTCAAAGGTAAGTTTCTAACCGACTAGTGTCCTCTGGAGAAACTATGTCCCTGAAACGAGAAAAGGTTTTTTAAATATGTAAATGTTATCCCTTCAATGTAAAGAGAAAAAACATTGGGAAACACAAAAAAAAAAAAGTAATAATAATAACTTAAAAGATTATCGAAGTTGGTCTTTAATGGAAATTATGAAAGTTGTAGATCCCTTCATTTGAAAAAACTGTTTTGTTGTTGATAATCAGTGAGAAAAATATATTTGCAAGACTATAAAAAATAATATTGAAAACATTAGAAGAAATGTATTTATTCATGAAAAGTCCTGGTTGATCTTTTTTGGAAAAAAATCTGCAAAACAGTAGAAAAAGGTTTTGCATTTTTAAGGTTTTCCATCAATGGATGTTTGGTTCACTTTTAAAGCTAATTTTCAAAGGTAGAATCATTTGTGATGATATGCCCTACTGTGCTTAAAACTAAACATGCCCCTTCCATGACTGCCTCCTTGATTACAATGACTCCCCACGGAGATCCGGATCAACAGGAGATCCCATCATTGACCCCAGAGGGGACATGAGTCCTCACAAGATGAGAAACAACTTCAGGTTAGGGGAAAAATTAACATGAAGTGTTACAATAGAAGTGCAGATGACCTCTTATGAGGTTCTCAATCATCTAATGACTTAAAGTTTGTTTAAGATCCTGCGGGAGAGGTGCGAGCGAAGTGTGGAGTATGCAAATATTTTTCAAGCTTGTTAAAGTATATACCAAAGAGCAAATGTGTAATATAGTGATTCTCCCGCTCTTTTCCGTATGTTTTTAGGCATATAAAAACTCAATCACAATTTCAGCAATCTTGGTATCAAAACATTCAGCTTGTTCATTGCTGCTTGTACTTTTGATATTCATAAACTTCATAGTTTTTGGAATATTGAGTAAAATATGCCCCTTAAGAATTGAATGAGAGTCTTCAAATACAGTATTTCTAAGTAGATTAGCAACAAACTTTTAAATAACTTCATGGGCTATGTTTAAATCTTTTACATAATCTGCACAAATTAACATTGAGTTGTTATATTTTGGGTAATTTGGTGTCTTCTAAGGTTTTTGTATGCTAATTTGCCGACGTATTTGGCTAATTTGTTATTTTGGCTTTTAACTAATTTAGAGTGTGGCTTCCCTCATAGCAACGATTAGGTGTTTCACTAATTTAGCTTACTGATTAATTTTAGGCTAATTTGGAGCTTAGTTGGTATTTAAGCAATGCGCTAGTTTTTGGCTAACTAAGGTTCTTTAATGCTTATTTGGAGTTTAATATTTTTTTTAACAACATGCTGACATATTTGGCTAATTTGTTATCTACTGGGGTTTTTAGACTAATTTAGTTCATCTTCTATTTTAACAACGGGCTAACGTTTTGGACTAATTTAGCTAACTGTGGAATTTTAGGCTATTTTGGAGTTTAGCTCATATTTAAGCAACATGCTAGCTTTTTTGACTAATTTAGCATCTACTCAGTTTTTTTTTTTTTGGGTGGGGGGGCTAATTTGGAGTTTAACTCACATTTAAGTTAAACTCCATATTTAACTCACAAAATGTTTTGCAAAAATGGTATGGATTGAGGATTTTTAACCAATTTTACTACAAAATGATCCAGAAATTTAGATCAACGTCAGTGCGCTTCGTTGTTTTTAACAAAATTTCCAGTCTTTTAGCAAATTTAAGATTTTGCAAATAGCTTTTGCATTTTCAGTAAATCTTTGACACTAGAATTATTGCAAGTAATGCAACTTTTCTAGTTTAGCTATATCTTCCAGCTAATAAAATGACAATGCTGTCAATTTATGTGAGGATGTCTCTATTTGGCTTGAATTTGATGATTCCTACTGTTACACAGCGGGTATTTATATCCACTTGGTTGTTTTAAGAGGCGACAGTGGTCTCAGGACTTTAAGTCCATGCCTTTGAGGTCCATCAAAAGGACCTCTGCATTTGTTCATTGACTAATACCACTTAAATGCTGCCATGACAAAGGCCTAAAGAAAAAAAGGGAAGAAAGAGATTCCAGTGGGAGCAATACAGCCAGCACTGTGTCTGCGGCGGTGGGGCTCATTTCATGGGGACTGTGGGGCTTAAAGTTAAAGATTTGCTTTGAAATATGCATCCCCTACCATCACACTCCTGGCTATCTCCCACCCTGCTTCCTCCCTCTAGCCATCTCTCCCAAAAAATAAAAAAAAGCTGCCTCCACAGAAAAGAGGATGAGTTGGGAACAGATCCTCTTTGATTACAGAGAATGATCCTTTTGTTCACTAATCCCAACACAAGCCCCTTCACCTCCACCCCCAGTTTCTTCTTTTTTTCTTTTTTAAAGTCCAATTAGATGTCAAGAAGCTTTAAAGTCAGCTTGAAGATCTAAAGTTTTTAGTTTACCTGCCCACCTTTGGATGGATATTGTCGAGCCAACACATATTTTGTGAAAGGTTTGATTCATGGTAGCTTGATCTCTAGCACCAGAACAGGTGCAGTTCTTAGTGTGGTCCCCGGAGGGCAGCGTTGGAAATCCAGAAGGAGACAGTTGAAGTTCCTCTTTTCCTGAAACTCGCCTTAAGTGATAACAAAAAGTGTTGTTGTGTCATTATCAGATTGGACACACATATTTTACCGAGGGGATTAAAGTCTTCCTTTTGCTTGTAAGATTTGCCCTCTGACGGTTTTTGTCACACCGTGACCTCAAAGACATGGCCTGAGGAGACCGATTATCGGCCCTCTGATGCAGTCCTGTGACCACATGTTGTATGAATGCATACATGTACCCAAGTAAGAAAAGTGCATTTTATCCAGTCTCTATGGAGTTCGGAGTTTATTGCCTTAAATACATGCTAAATACTCTTTTTTTGACTTATTAAAAACAATTTTATGCAAAAAAAAAAAAAACGTGTGATTGATTGAGCATTAATGAACAAGCCACAGTTTGAAAATGATGAAATCAGGTATTCTATTTACCCAAAATGGAACTGTTTTCAGACAGGTTACTGCCAATGAGCAGCATCACCTTTACTGCTGAGAAGCCCCCCTACTGTAGACCTCTCATAGTCTTTATCCTTTTTTATGTTACTCTCATCAGAAGGAAAACATGATCCCCCACTAGTCAGGTATGTTTTTTTTTTTTTTTTTTTTTTTTACAAAAGGATTATTTGTTCCCTTTCCAATTACAATTTATCAACTAAGCACCTAAAATGTCACTTATTTTACTGTTTAAAATTCTGCATGCATATCCCTTTTCTTGCATTTTCTTTCCTAAAAGGAAAGGGTAAAAAAAATATTAAAAGACAGACTCCCTCTGGTGTCTAAAAATGGGAGTGCAGACTCAAAAACATTGTGCTTAGTGTAACTACCCAGAAACACAGCCTTGCCAAAAAACAGGCAGAAATTTACTAAGAAGACCTTGTCCTCCCTCACACCTTCCCGTATTGGCCCTCCACCTTCTCCTATTGGGGACAATAAAATTGTGGGGGGGTGTCACAGGTGGCTGGAGCCTATCCCAAACACTCTGGTTTAAGATTAAAAAAGAAGCTAAACAACAAGAAATTTAAAAATGCTGTAAGTAAAAGTAATTCCCGAGCCACTTACCAGTGAAAAACCAAAATTGTGAAATAAAAAATTTAAAAAAATCAACACAAAAAACACCAACATCTATTTTAATTTATTTATGCCCATCAGTTGCTAGGATTGTCTCCGATGACTGCTAAAAAAGGAAAAGTTTATTTAGCTATTTGTTTGCTTGTTTGTTTGTTTTGTTTGTTAAAACTGTAAAAATAAGAAAAAAATCCTCACCTGTAAAACACTTTCAGATTCAGATTTATATTTCAATGTGCTTTATCAACCATGGTGGGAAATAGCATTAAAAGCAGGTGATTCTTTTCTTCCAGGATAAAAACTCACCACAAAAATGAGAAATGTTTGTACACACCAACCTAAAAATGGGTCTTCAAAGGAAAGATCTGGGTCAAAAGCAAGACTATTCCCAATCACACAGCACTGTAAGAATAAAAACATTATTCCTCTCATTTTTGAACATATGGGTTTCAATTTTTAGGAATAGATGTATTAGATACTGTATATACATTAAAAAATATAATTGTGTTTACTTGGAATAATAATAATAAAAAAAATTGAACTACACCATAGTAATCAGGCCACTTTTGTCTGGAGGGCATGTGGTATAAAAAGAAAATTAAATGAGTGTTTCCGCATTTTTTTTATGTACTACTTTGCCTTGTAGTGAAAGCTGGACAGAGATATGATGATCTTTTCTCCAATATGTCATCAGTCTCAATTTTTTACATAAAAAATAGCTTCATCAAAAACAGGCAAGAGTAAATTACACTTTTTACTAAATAATATCTCATTCTTTTGCAAAAACACATTCATGAATTACAGAACTAATTATTCTATACTGTTTTAATATATCTTACCAACTTAAACATGTTTCTTCAAAGTATTTCATGAAGAATATCTAAATTTTTGGATAAATGTCATTGGTTTAGTTTAAGCCACCTTCTAACATAAAATATTTAGCCCAGTAATCAGTTTGTTAACACTGAGAGGCAATAGATTCTCCTAAAATCATATTACTGTAAGAATTATAAGACATATCCATGTGTACATTTGGCATCATTTACAAAAAAGGTGTAATTATCAACTTTAAACACAATTTTTTGAAAAAAGTTTCATAATAAAACAGGTAAATGGTGTTTTTTAATAGAATGGAGTTTTCTAAATGGTATAAGAAATTATGTTTCTGTGATCAATAAATGGAAATTTGAGACATTAAGTCAGCATTCTGAAAAGTAAATGTTCTTGAAACCTAAGAATGTGCAGGCAGTGCTGCATCAGTAGAGGGAAGAAATGCGACTGATATGGGTTTAAAAAAAAACAAACAAAGGTCATGCGACTAAGTCACTAACACACACAGAATTCACAGACTGTACTTTCCTTTGTTTTTTGGTGAAGTGCATATGCCGCTTCTTCTGGAGAAAAATCGCTGTTACTTTATTTTTCTCACTTTGAAGCTTGAATCCCACCAGGTCCAGCTTTTTTTCCACATTTTTGTTGAACATCCAATTTTTATACTATTTTGGAGTTCAGACATTACACATGTTTTGTCAGTTTTGTAGTCAGTCAGAGAAACTAACTCTTTTTGAACTTTATTAGCAACTGCAGAAAAACAAACACGAGCTGAAGTATGCCTTAACACACTATTCATCTTTCTGTCTCTCTTCTTTTTGCTTTTTTCTTTCTTATTGCTCTCTTACTCTCATTCATTCGTTCTTTTTGCTCTGAGTTTTTTTTTTTTTTTTTTGCGTTTGCTCTTTCTATCTGTGTCTTTCATCTCCTCAGAAACTAAAGACATCAATAGCATAAATTGGTGGAAAAACATGTATTTTATCCATTAGGATGACAGGTAAGGGGGATGACAGGTGAGGTAGTGTCTCTTTGCCGGAGTCCTTAATTAAGCAAATCGACAAGTTTAACAAGAGAAAAAAATTATTCTTGCAAAGTTTCAATTTTTCGTCTCTAGGTTTAATGGATCCATGTCAACCATCCTGGATGTGAAGTGTTTCATACCTAATAGCCTACTATTTTAATATTGTCGAAAAGGTGTTTTGTTTTGACTGACATGACATTTGCAGTGAGCTAAAAACATTACACTTGCTTGCTTCCCATTTGTTTTTGGAAAAATCCTTAATAGCTCAGTAGTTCATTAACCAGAATTATGCTTTGTCATTGTCTTTTGCAAAAATTAATGTTGACTTTTCCTGTCATACCCTGCAAAACAATCCTTCTGTTCCCTTGAAACATCAGAACAACTAAAAGAAAGACGTACAACTGGGTAGGCTATTTAAGTACAACTGGGTTCCTTGATTGATAAAAGTATGCTTTAAAAATATGTATTATTGCAAACATTTTTTTTTGCTTTTTTCATTGAATATCTATGAAAGAAAAAAAATGTTTTTATTTTTTTCATCCAATCCATCCCAAAGTTTATTCAGTTTTAATCAAAAAATATTTTAATAATCTTCAACATCCTGTTAGTCATCCTCTGAGTCATTTTTGGAGGCTTTAGCAATAGGTAAGAGGTACAAATGCAGTTATAAATTAAAAATATAGTAATAATCATATTTTTTGGCTTTTCGTCTGTTATCCAGATCTGATTATAAAATTTGGGATTTTAATCAATAAAATGACAGCAAAATCAAAAATAAATATATATATATATATATATATATATATATATATATATATATATAAATATATATATATATATATATATATATATATATATATATTTTTTTTTAATTTATAACTGCATTTTGTACCTCTTACCTATATATAGTGCTGCTGCAATGTTTATTTTTAACTATTGTATTATAATTAACTACTGATAAAATAGGACACGAGATAAGAACGGATCATAAAATATACTTGATATACGAAGCATATGTGAAATTATTAGTAAAAATAAATAAATAAATAAATTGTTTTCAAAATATGGGTGACCGTTTCTCCAGAACCATCACCGAATGACCCAAACCAGACTACTTTGACCGATAATAACCCCTCTGACGTCCCAGTTGCCCCAAACACGCGCCACCCTCAAACCTCCAATCACAGATCGAAAATCCAGTTACGTCAAACAATGACTTCCGGGCTGGCAGCAGTGGCCCGGTAATTCTCAGATTTACGATTTGACATTCGTTTTTTTAATATTTGTAACTTTTATTTTTTTTCCCCCTTAAATTATAAACGTAAACTTAACGCCGATATATCTCCGAAGGTGTGTTTAAAAGGATTAATATCCTGCAGTCCATGCTACAGCGACGCAGACATAGCGGTTTTAAAAAGAGGTGAGGATGTGTGCGCTCTGCAGATGTTAGCGAAAGGTGATGAAAATTAGCTCCCGGTTTGCTCAACAGAGATGCATTACACATTTAGCGTTGGTTATACTCGTTTACAAATGTACATGTGTGTTTGTGTTTGAGTTAGTGAGAAATTATGAATGAGTATAGCGGTTCTGCGGGCCCACACGCAGACGCAACAGCCGCTGCTTTAGCTAGCTTGAAACTGGATATTAGCTGCTAGTATTTGAACAAACTGCTAACTGCTTATGTTTATGTGAAGTCGCTATTATCAGACTTGAAATATCACAACTGCTAAAGGAATTTGATCGGAATATGACGTATAAAGGTTATTCCATCTCTTCTACTTTTTATGTAATAGTAATGTTTGTTTATTTATATAAAAAATCAAATGCTAAAACTGAAATGAGAAAAAACTAAAAATTTAAAATAATTCTTAGCAATAATAGTCACATTATTATTGAAAACGTGTTTTATTTATTTTATATTTAAGGTACAATTGTAATGACCTTGTTGTGTCTCCTAGCAAAATACAAGCATTATTAAAGCACCTTTAGATTTTTCTGTGTTTGTGTTTTGGGATACATTTTGAAACAGGGTTCCCAGGGAGTCTTAAAGCCTTGGATTTGAAAATTTCAAAATAAGGCCTTTAAAAGTCTTAAATGTTGATACATCATGGTCTTAAAAATTATGCAGCTTAAAACTTTTTCCATATAACTTTTCTGGTCTAAAGTTGTACTTTTTTAAACCATAATTGTGTCAGTAAAGTGTGTTATTTTTATTTTTTTTAACATACTAGATGCCAGCCGCTGATTAAAACCTATTGTCTTATTATTATTTGAACTGTAATTGATTACGTTACTCCGTTACTGACAGGGATTTTGTTTGTTCTTTGTCAATAGGACTGGGAAATACGCAGAGAAATTTGTCTGAATTTTTCAAGTGCAAGATCTTAAAAAATGTCTTAAATTTAACTTGAAGAAACATGTAGGAACCCTGTAGAAAAGAAAAAATAATTTCAAACAATTCCTGCTTTTATTTTCATTAGTTTGATGGTTGAAGAAAAAAAAAAAAAAAGTTTCTAATTAATGGATTCAGTGTGTTAGTGATACCCAAGTCTTGTTGTGCTTAAGTTTGGTGTCATGTGATACACACCGAATACTCAATTTTTACTGGACCTTTAAATGCCCTTTAACAAATGTTTTCCCTGACATTTTATTTCATAAACTATATATTGATTATTTTCTTGATTTTGTGATGTAAAACCCTTATAGGAACGTAAATTATTTAAATATGTTTGTTTATATATGATAAAAAAATAACTAAAATGTAACTCAATTGAAGTTACATTTGGTATATGTGATTGCACAGCTACTACTGCAATGTGTTTTCTAGCAGTTTGTTCCTCCAAATCTTCATCCATTAATATTCTTTATAGTTAAAAAAAAAACACAAATGTAATTTATCCATTGGATGTTGTTTTGGTAGTTGTATTCATAGCAAGGACATGGACCTCCTGTCCTATAACAAGCAAACATGCTAGTAGTGCTGGCTTTTCGATTGAAGCGTTGTCTCTACAGTGAAAGTTCTGGTTGGTCTCAGTGACTGTGCAGCACTTCTGTTTTTATCCCCTTTTATATTGTTGTCTAAATGATAAATAGATTTTTCTTTTTCTAAAATATCAAGCATACAATGACTGGACTTAGAAAACTATAGTTAAAACTCCATCTGGGTCATATTTCAGCCTTTCATGCTTGTTCTCAGTTTGACCTCTACAAATACAACTGTTGTGTCGTTTACCTGTCATAATGATGTTTCTGAGAAGCTTGTTCATCCTGTATGGATGAGATAAGTAGCCTAACAATTAATTGTTTTAGAGAACTATATTGCTTTTACAAATATTTTTATTTTGCTGCAGATAAAAGCAAATTGCATTCTTGTAAACCCAACCTCCATCTCTCCTGTCTGTTAAATTCTTTACAACGGTGTCAGTTTGGAAAGCCAAAGAATGCTAGCCACAAACGTAACTTTCTGGGCCACTCCTTGCTTGTCAGCTGCAGAATGAGTTGTTGTAGCCTGTTCTGACACGGTCTTTCTAACTGCACTGCAAATTCCAGACTGTCCCTAGCCAAACACTGCCAAAAGCTTAGCTCTAAGGAAGAAGATCCGAGTTGATCCCGTGGTTTTTGTTGTCTGGGAAAGCTGGGCAGAGCAATAAGAAGGGCATCAGATAATCTGTCAGACACGATAATAAATAACTTCAGAAAATTAAACAATTAATGAGAAAGTTGTTTTAGTGGTCAGTTAGGTCAAAGAAACCAATTATTGGATTATTCTGAGTTATGTGACCAAAAAAGAGGGAATCTGATCCTTACAAACTAAAATTCAAGCTGTTAATACAACACAAACTGACTGAAAACAGATTAAATTGGCTTTAGAATGGAGTTATGCAAACTATAAACGTCTGTTAAATTTAGATCTTCGTTGTCTTTTATGCTTCAGGCCATGAAAGTTCTGGAAATTTTGTTTTGTTTATTGGATTCATTGACATTTAGTTCTGCTTTATCTTTCAAAATGCACCGATGTCGCTTTACTTGATACACAATTGCTAAAAGTCACCTATTTCTTTTGATTACAGGTCATTTTTGTGATGCACAATAGAACAACAACCTGCAACCTTTACTGTTGACAATAGTGAAAAAAATTCTGCAAAGAAAAGACTTTAAAGCTTGAGCCCAAAATCTACTTGAAAGATGAAGATGAAGGAGGACATCAACCCAGTGCTGCTACAAGTCTTCCGCTCTGTAGTCTGGGTCTACTCGGTCATCACCTTCCTCCCCTGGTACTTCTTTTCCGGGACTGGCACTAATTTGGAGCGAGCCCGGCGCATCAAGGCACGTCCCGTAAGCGGAAACCCAGCTGGACCCTACAGAGCCATCAACAGCCAAGAGAAGTTGGTCGCTTTAATGGAACCCGGGGTGAACACCTTGGACAAGATGTTCGAATATGCAGCCAGGAGGTTTCCAATGAGAGACTGTCTGGGCACCAGGGAGGTGCTCAGTGAGGAAGATGAGCTCCAACCTAATGGCAAGGTGTTCAAAAAGGTCAGTTGATCTGTTTTACTTTCTTAATATCTTTAATGCTGTCAGCTTTTCTAGCATATTAGCGAGTTCTGTAAAACAGTGGTCTTCAACACGACATCATTTTTCATTTTATTTATAATCTGATCTAAAGAAAGTTTTATTTCAGAAAACTCCTGGGTTCGACTCATTCTTGCTGCATGTCAAGACAATCTGCGCTTACAGCTAAATTGAAACCTCCAAGGTAGCAAAGTTAAACAAAAAAAAGGATTTGGAAAGTTTCTTTTTGCAGAAATGATCCAGTAAGGAGAAAGAAGAAGAGTCTTCAATTTCATAGAAAATATCTGCAAAAATAGGGAATCTTTACTCAAAATATAAATTTGTGGTGACAGTTGTTCCTACACACCTTAATAGTAATGCATAATATTCAGCAACCGAGTGTCTAACGCAGGGGTGGGTAAACTTTTAAACTTGTGAGCTACAAAGGGATCTAAAATTAGACAGATGGCCCGGAGCATGAGTAGATGAGTGGAGTGTTGTTGTAATCCTGGTATGCAAATTAGCTGTTAGATGTCATGTAGACATGGCATCAGCTGGATTTGAAATTGTAACATTTTTTTTTCTCCCGTCCCTTGTAAATAAATAAATCCACCTCCATAGGAGAAAAAAAAAACAGATTCAGAAAACTTTATAGGTCCCAGAGGGCAATTCTTTTGCAGTGTTTCTAGTGGAGTTTCACTCACACAATTACATGAATGTGTCAGACCATCAGTTTCAAATGAGTACTCCTTGGCTCCATTGCAACAACACACAACAATGTCACATCAGCAATAACCTCAGAAAACACTTTTGACTAAGTTCAACCATGTAAACAGCATGAACTCTGTAAGAAAATCCAGCTTTAATTTGATTGAAAACTACTTTATAACAGAACATTTTTGTGTTTGTATTTCAAACTGCGTAGCTTTTGCTTTTATTTTAGAGATAACTGCACTTGTGGGTTGATGTCCCTCGGGGATGAAAACTTGCAGAAATGCCGTGTTCATGTGGTGTTTGAATGATCGGAAAAATGTCTGTCCTACTTGGAAAAACATACACGAACATCAGAAAAACAACAAACCTTCCAACACCACATGGAGGCAGAATAATGTTTTGCACCTATAGACAAAGGTCAATTTATTTGTTATAAACCGTCTAGGACACACCAGCATTACAGGGAAAATGAAACATTATTAAGGTTGGATTATATATTATTCATTCCAATTTAGCAGGCTAAATAGTTTGGGCCGCAGTTTACCCAGCCTTGATCTAACATTACTAATTTTATGAGGATGCTGCTAATAAAGTTGCTCAAACGGTGGATCACTTTTTGCATTTTGCATAAAAAATACCAGTTTTAGTGACTGTTTTTATTTCTGTATTCATCATTTGCTTAAAAAGTCGATGATTCTGAAGTTGGCCTCCATTTTTTGAGCTTTCACTTTGACAGTTTTGGGTTAATAGAAAATCTATCTCATATTTTAATGGTTCCTACATGAAATCTAGTGTGGAAATAAAGTTTAAAGCAGCTGCAGATTTCATAGAGGATGAAGATAAACTTGACTATTATAAGTTAAAAGAAACTGGAATCCTTGTACAGGCCTGACCACGAGTCAGAGTTGTTTTGCCTCATCCGTCCTGCAGGTGGCAGTAATGGACTGCAAAAGAATAAATCTATTCCTGTAGTGTTTTCTGACTGTTTTGGGAAGTGTTAGTTCTTGTCGCACAAATCATTTGACAGCAAGGCAAATGGAAGCAATTCATTTTTTTTAAATGGTTATCGTGACAAGTCTTTCTATAAGTCCTTTTATAGTAATATGTTTTATATCATACTATTACTCCCATTTCTCATATTGCTTCTTGTTCTTTGCTTTTTAGTCATCTGTGTTTCTTTTTTTCTTTTCAGCATCATTTATGTTTTTGAAAAATGTTCAGAAGTTTCATGAACCAGTAAATAAATGTCTGTTTTTTATTCCGGCAGGTAATTTTAGGGAACTACAACTGGCTTTCATACGAAGAAGCTTACCTGGCAGCAAAGTGCTTTGGCAGTGGTCTGGCTGCTCTCAATCAGCGACCTCACTGCAACATCGCCATCTTCTGCGAAACTCGAGCAGAGTGGCTTGTGGCAGCACAAGCCTGTTTCATGTACAATTTTCCGCGTGAGTGTTTGAAGGACAAACTTGAAAATGTGTTCTTTGTCGCGCGGTCTAATGTGGAATGAACTTCACAGTTGTGACGCTCTACGCCACCTTGGGGCTCAAGGCCATCGCTCACGGCCTCAACGAGACGGAAGTGACCCACATCATCACGAGTAAAGAGCTGCTCCAGAGCCGTCTCAAGGTGCCAGTTTACCGTCTATCTTTAATATATAAGTTCTTATCCAGAGTGATGTTCAACCAATCATTTTCGTCTCTATTGTTTTGTATTTTACCGTTTGCATCCAACTTCCCATTCCAGGCCATTCTGTGTGATGTACCCCGACTGCAGTACATCATTGTAGTGGACCCTAAACCCACAAGCTGGCCAGACATCCCTAGGAGCATCATGGTCTACAACATGGATGCTGTGAGGGAGATCGGATCCAAGCCAGAATACAGTGAGTTTTTTTTTTTTTTAATTTTCTTTAAATTGATTGAAATGGTTTCTAATTCTGTCAGGGACATGGAGGGACACTGATGGAGGTTTAAAACAAAGCCAGCACCCGGATGTTTAATTAGAGCGATGTGCTGCGGCTCAAAGGGGATCATCAGCTGTCAATCATCCTCTGCATCAACTTTTTAGCAAGAACAACACAAAAAATAAACAACTTCAAAATGTATGATATAAGTCTTAGTATAGAAAATGTTTCCTGATAAAATAAACAGCTGATAGTTTGAACTAAAACATATTTGTTCACACACTCATTATTACTATTAGTCTCTATTTACAGATCAAAATTACAGCTTAATAAATCATCAGGCTGGTTTTAGGATGAAAATGTTAGCAGAAGAAAGTTTGTTCAGCTTTGATAAATAGTGATCCTGTTGAGGTTTCTCTCTTAATCCATTCAAACAGCAGTCTTTCATTTGAGCGTCTGCTTTCTTTTGTTATCTCGGATCTCTAATTGGAAACATCTGCAAATGAACACAATGAGCTTCTAGAATAGATTGTGCACATAAACAAACAGCACATTTTTACTCACAGTGAGTCAGATGTCACTGTGAGTTTAATCAGACGTTTACATGAAAGTGATGCAGTTACAGTGTGTCGGTTAACTCCAAACTGGTGAAAGTAAAAATGGGATAAAACAAAATTCTGGTGCTTTTTGGGATTTTTTTTTAAATTATTTTATTTAGAAGCAATTTCGTAACACTTTCAAGGCAGATTTTTTTAATATAATGACTTAAAAACTGTGCAAACATTTGAGTTGAAATAGGAAATATGGGCACTAATATATTTAGTGTTAGAACCACCTCAAACACTCAACTAGAACGGCTACGTACCAAACTAGATCATCTTTTGATACATCTTCAAAGCTTTCCAAGTGTTTTTTTTTATTATAATCATGCCATTTTTAGGCAAAAAATGTTTACGTAGTCATTTTGTTGAACATAGTTTCTGCAGGAGTTAATCAAAATTAACTTCTGAGTTGTAGGAGGAACTTTTGGCGTGGAGTAACTTCCCAACATCCTTCTGTTTACACACTCTCCCGCTAGCTTACAGCCACCTCACACCCCCAACTTTACATTACAAGTGCAAAAAAATGGCGGGCAATATCGGAGCTATCCAGCCGTAGAGGGAAACAAAGACTTGCACAGATCTATTTGTCTGTAGGCGGATTCATCAGAATTAGGGCTGTAATGAGTATTGGGGTCCTCGGATAGTCGCGATCTGCTCTTGAAAATTTGAGTATAAATGTTTGCCAAGTCCAAGATCGCTGATTCATCATCTCTGATTTGACTTGTGAATCGAGTCGGATCAACACCTTAGTCACAATCCACAGCCCTAATCAGAATGGAGCAGAGCAGTGAGTTTTGTGGACATCACAGCTAAAAGCTTTTTAAAAATTATTTTTTCAACTCCTCCTGATTCACCATAATTTGAATAAAGAATTACTCAGAAATGCAATTTTAAGCTTAATTTACTTTCTCTATCAGGAGAAAAATGCCAGAAGAACATATTAAAAACACAATTTTCACCAGAATGAATCCCTAATGGAAAATTCCCTTTTTTTGTACATGTGTTTATTTTTACTTATGATATAACGTTGGGATGTTGTATATACTCTCCAGTCGCAGCAGACCGCAGACACCCTCAGCCTTCAGACATCGCTGTCATCATGTACACTAGCGGCTCCACGGGAATCCCCAAGGGTGTCATGATCTCACATGGCAACCTGATTGCTGGCATCACAGGCATGGCTGAGCGGATCCCAAATCTCAAGTACGAGGATTTCCGTTTGTGCGGACTCTTTACTATTTCTAAATCTACCACTTCATTATATTCCTCAATCATTTGTAAACACTGTGTTTATGGAAAATGTTCGTGTTAATAATAAATCTCCAAATTGATGTGCCGCCAGTGAGACAGACACCTACATCGGCTACCTACCACTGGCCCATGTTTTGGAGCTTAGTGCAGAGCTGGTTTCCATTTCTCACGGCTGTCGTATCGGTTATTCATCCCCACACACTCTGGCTGATCAGGTGAGTGCAGTCAGATTTTTGGTATTAATTCTAGGATATTTTGGCTTTGTTCTTAGCGTTGTGTGATGCCAAATTAATAAATGTTGTTTGGTTTTTCGTTTCAGTCCACCAAGATTAAGAAAGGCAGCAAAGGGGATGCTAGTGTCCTGAAACCCACTCTCATGGCTTCTGTACCAGTAAGTGTGTTCATTGGTATTCCCGTTTCTTTTTCTACATTCCTGCCTTCAATTTCATGTGTCCAATGTTCTCCTTGTCTGTGTGTAGGAGATTATGGATCGAATTTACAAAAATGTAATGACCAAAGTGGAGGAAATGAGCAAATTCCAAAAGACGCTCTTTGTGTTGGCTTACAACTACAAGATGGAGCAGATATCCAAAGGTTACAGTACGCCTCTCTGTGACAGGTGATACACACTGTGTTACACAAGTCAACAATAACTTTTGTCAATAAATAATTATTAAAGGGTAACCAAACACTAAATCAACTTTTTTTTGGCTGTTGACCTCTATAAGGGAGGCTTTAAAAGTGCTTTCTGTTGGTTGAAATATTAAAATAAACTTGTTTAATTCATGAAAATATAGTCAAAACCATGTGTGTGCTGCCCCCTATATGTTGAAACAAGGTATTGCAGTTGAATTTTGTGATTGATCAACTGGTGTGAGTCACAGAAGTGTCATGTCATCAATATAAAAGCCCCGCCCCCTTTGATTCGTTAACGTCAGTTGATAACTTTAGCATGGGTCTTAGCCAGGTGTAAAGCTCTCAGTTTTCAAAAATCTACTGGTTTACACACCTTTCCAGTGGACTTGGAAATTAGGGAACAGATGTTGAGTGCAGTTAGCATTTTATCCAGAAAACTCAGTTTTGGTGATGGATTTGCATGAAAATTTCACTCTGGATTGTTTGTTTGAAATGTTGGCCTTGGCCCTCGTCTATTCACTGCTGTAGACAGAGACGTGTTCACACAGGCGCCATTGCTTTGCATTGAGTCGCGTCAACAGAACGCAGCTGTTTTAATGTAAGACGTGTGGGCATGCATCAACCACAAAAATCGGACTAGCTCCCACATTTTTTAACCTATTTTCGAAAAACGTGGCTCAAATTAAAGCTTAGAAAATGATTGATGTCGTGGTATATTTACATTTTTATCATCTCTAAAAAATAAGCTGTAAATAGTGCAAGAGCTACACCCCCTTGTCTTACAGCTACAAAAAGCTAACCTGTTAATCATAGAACCAAGCCACACCTCCGCCGCTCAGTCCGACCCCCTTTTTAGCATTTTACAAATCTGGGCTGAGAATGGAGTCAGCCTCCAGCTGCCCTGTTTGGTTACCCTTAATGTTTGTCCTGGAAGCCATGTTGGGTACACTAACATCGCCTCTAATCTCGATCGTGTTTGTGCCCTCTCATCTTTTCAGTTTGGTTTTCAAACGCGTCCGCTCTCTATTGGGAGGAAACACACGGGTGCTGCTTTCCGGCGGCGCCCCGCTGTCAGCTGCCACGCAGCGCTTCATGAACATCTGCATGTGCTGCCCTGTGGGGCAGGGCTACGGCCTGACTGAGACCTGTGGAGCTGGGACCATCAGTGAGAGTAAGCCAGACCAAAACGTTTATTTATGTTAGGTTTTTTTTTTTTAAAGACTGATTTTCTGACACTTACTTATTTAAAGTTTGGGACTACAACACCGGACGAGTTGGTGCTCCACTGGTTTGCTCAGAGATCACCCTGAAGGACTGGGAAGAGGGTCAGTGGAATACTTATGAGTAAAGAACACAGCGATCCGTTAGAGGAGTTAATAATTGATGGATCTGCTCCTGTAGGGGGTTACTACAGCACAGACAAACCCAACCCAAGAGGAGAGATTTTGATTGGCGGGCCAAACGTTGCAATGGGTTACTACAAATACGACGGCAAGAACCAAGGAGACTTCTTTGTGGATGCAAACGGACAGAGGTGGTTCTGCACTGGAGACATCGGAGAATTCCATCCGGACGGATGCCTTAAAATCATCGGTAGGAAATTCTCCAAGAGGAGCTTGAAAGTTTGCAAGTGCAGAAAAACCGCCAGGGTTTTTATCTTCTTTTTTATTTCTGCAGATCGCAAGAAAGACCTTGTGAAACTGCAGGCAGGAGAATATGTTTCCCTCGGAAAGGTGGAGGCTGTTCTGAAGAATTGTCCACTGATTGACAACATCTGTGCCTACGCCAACAGGTATTGTCACAGCCACACTCCCTATAGATGAGTTGAAGTAATGAAAATCATGGTTTTTGACATGTAGGTGTGGCATTTTTCTTATGAACGAGAACAAATGTAATAAGAAATCATTTCGTTTTTGCATTTCTGAGGAATGCACCTTTTAAATGGCCATCAATTATACGTACATTAACTCAATTAAAAATTTTCTAAATGGAAACACCACAATTTTGAAAAAAAAGTGTTCAAACTCATTTCGCATTCAAAAACTAGTGGAGGAGGTGGTTTTTGGAGCATATCAAGATGCACATTTTTCACATCTTCAATAGAAACACTTTTTTAGAAATACCGTATTTTGCGCTATAAGACTATAAGGCGCACATAAAAGCCTGAACCTTTTTCAAAAATCATCTGTCCACCTTTTAATCCGGTGCGCCTTATATGTGGACGAAGTTCCCAAATCAATAAAATATTCTTGTGCAACTTTGGGAAGTCTCTGCTGGATTAACTGTCTGACCATTTCTCACTGACACGGGAGTGGCGATCGCACAGATGATCACGCCGTGCGCATTTTGAGGGATGCATGCACACGTGGCGTTCAAGAACGACTCTTTGCAGGTTTATGAACGTGAGCTCATCAGGTGGTATCCACACCGGAGCAGCGCGGTCAAGCACGTAGCGGCAGGGAGGAGAATCTTTTTTTTATTGTATATTTACTATTCATTAGTGCTCCTCAAAACATGCGGATGATTGCACAAGAATCACTCAGATTCCAAAATGCTGAATTAGTACATGCATCAATCGTGCACGATGACCAGCTCACGCACGTGGAAGTAGACGGTCTCTCTCCCGCGCTGATTTTATCTGCTTGCGGGAAAGATTAAACGCGCGCAGGAGCAGAGAAGCGCAAGCGGGTGTCAGAATTATCCATGAGGAATGTTTGGTTCATCCATGGAGATGTCTTATTTCTGTGTGTAGTTTCAAATAATAAATGATACCATACATGCCATGTTCCGCTCCTCATAGTCTGCGCTTCCCCGTGCACGGCTGAGTCCGAGTGGACCTATGTTCTCCACCTCTATTGTCTCTGCTGCTTTCTGGAGCTGTGGCCGCAAAGTCTTTGGTGCCTGTCATGGCAGCATTTACTGAGGACTGTCCGGTCTCTGTATGACCGGAGCAGGAGCTTGGTTCACATGGCCGGCAGTAAGTCAGAGCTGTTCCCGGTGCATGTTGGACTCCGGCAGGGCTGCCCTTTATCACCGGTTCTGTTCATAGTCTTTATGGACAGAATTTCTATGCGCAGCCAGGGGCCGGAGGGGATCTGGTTTGGGGACCACAGGATTTCCTCTCTGCTCTTTGCAGATGATGTTGTTCTGTTGGCTCCATCAAGCCAGGACCTCCAGCATGCATTGGAGCGGTTTGCAGCCGAGTGTGAAGCGGCTGGGATGAAGGTCAGCACCGCTAAATCTGAGGCCATGGTTCTGACCGGAGAAAGGTAGTTTATCCTCTCTCGGTGGTGGAGTGCTCCTGCCTCAGGTGGAGGAGTTTAAATATCTTGGGGTCTTGTTCACGAGTGAGGGAAGATCGGAGCATGAGATTGACAGGCGGATTGGAGCGGCGTCCGCCATTTTGCGGTCGCTGTACCGGTCCGTTGTGGTGAAAAGAGAGCTGAGCCAGAAAGCAAAGCTCTCGATTTACCGGTCGATCTTCGTTCCAGTACTCACCTATGGTCATGAGCTTTGAGTCGTGACCGAAAGAACGAGATCCCGACTACAAGCGGCTGAAATGAGTTTTCTCCGGAGGGTGGCTGGGCGCTCCCTTAGAGATAGGGTGAGGAGCTCGGTCATCCGGAGAGAGCTCGGAGTAGAGCCGCTTCTCCTCCGCATCGAGAGGAGCCAGTTGAGGTGGCTCGGGCATCTGATCCGGACGCCTCCCTGGAGAGGTGTTCCGGGCATGTCCCGCTGAGCGGAGGCCCCGGGGAAGACCCAGGACATGCTGGAGAGACTACATCTCTCGGCTGGTCTGGGAACGCCTCAGGGTCCCCCCAGAGGAGCTGGAGGGAGTGACCGGGGAGAGGGAAGTCTGGGCATCTTTGCTGAGACTGCTGCCCCCACGACCCGGTCCTGGATGAAGCGGAAGAAGATGGATGGATGCTATTTCTAAAGCTTAAAGAAGCTTCTATGGATGATTTCTTAATCCTGTGACACCTAAATTTATTTCCAATCATGAAAAAAATGTTTGTGGATTCAATAATGTTTAAATAAATCATCATCCAGAATCCAATAGAATCTTGAGTCGTTATAGTTATAGTTGAGATTATAGTTACAGGTACATGGCACAGGAACCAAGATGATATATTAGTTTGATGGAGGCTGTTCAGTATTCCAACTAGAAAATATGTTCAGAGATGTTTAAAAATTAAGAATATATAAGGAGCTAAAATGCAGATCTAACAAAAAGTTAGGTAATCGATGAAAAAGCACAAGAGACATATCAAGTTCTTCAACTATGTGGTCGTAAGCATCTAAAGTAAATCAAATGATCAAATCAAATGTGCAATAATAGCCTGATCTTGAACAAATAACATACTAATGAATCTCTGTATGAAAAAATATAAACTGCAGTCTAAGCCTGAAAAATGAGCAACGGCTCCAGAAAACACTTCTTAGTAGATCTTAAATATATTCTAATAATCAAATTAAAAACATGATTTCATTCAAATGTTCTGTCTATCTGAATAACAAATGTCATCAAAACATATCACCTTCTTCTCAGTGGTTAGTTCTTTCATTTTCTAGTGAGTTCATCACCATGTCATGGAGGAACCTCACTGGGATGATGCTAGGCTAACGCTTTAGCATCAGATCAGACAGGTGTTCACATCACTTGAACATTTCCAGAGATACCTGTGTCTTGTGTTCGGACATTCTTCCTTCCCGCTGCAGCCACCACAACAGAAGAGTCGTCCCACTTGTTCTGAAAAACCCATGAAATATGGCTTTTTGGAACATTTTGGTTAAAAATTTCGTAATCACAATTAAAAAACCCTGAGAATGTTTTTATGTTTAATTGTCACAAATCTCATGTTTTGCAGTGACCAATCGTATGTGATTAGCTTCGTGGTGCCTAACCACAAGCAGCTGATGGCGGTGGCGGAACAAATGCGAATAAAAGGCACATGGGAAGAGCTCTGCAACAATCCACAGATGGAGAAAGAGGTCCTGCGCATCATCACTGAGGCTGCCATCACAGGTAGAGAGAAACCGCTGAGTCTTTCCTCCAGCATTACCGTCTCTGTCAGGCTGACATCCTGCTGTCTTCCAACCAGGAAAACTGGAGCGATTTGAAATTCCCAAGAAGATCCGTCTGAGTGCCGAAGCCTGGACACCAGAGACCGGTTTGGTCACCGACGCGTTCAAACTGAAGCGGAAGGAGCTGAAAACACACTATCAGGAAGACATAGAGAGAATGTACGGGGGGAAATAGTAAACTCCCCCGACCAGAAGCACATTCAACTTGAGCATGTAAACAAAAAGCTCAATCCAAACTGAACTTCCCTGAGAGGACTGTATGGTAGTTACAGGTAAAACATTATCAGTAGAACCTCCTGTTCCTCATCTCCTCTGCAACCAGCGACCATCCAAGCAGCAATCTGGAAGGCAGCTTCATGCTTTAGTTCAAGACCCAGAGGTAGGAAGGACCTTCACAAACAACGAGGACCAGTCACGTTGGACCGCTTCTGTCGGACAAACACGGATTTAGCCTTCTGAGGACCAAAGCGGCTCCTGACGTTGGACCTTCTGTTCTTCCTCCACTCGTCGGAAGACTTCTTTCTCCCTGTACAGCTTGGCTGTGGAGGCGAGGAGCAGAAGCTCTGCAGGGATGTTGGTGGCGTGAGCCCCTCCTGGGCTCAGAAGTGACTTTCAGGTTCTGCAGGGATTTTGATTGTTTCATGTTGGGTTCGTCAGCTTTGGAACCCATTTTTTGAAGATTTCTCTGTTGCGAAGCCATGAGAGATTGAGGTTCTGATGTTCATTTTTTTTTTTACCATTTTGAAACTGTAGTTCATTTTTTCTTCTTTTTATATGCTTTTGTATTTCTTTCTGGTCATGCAAAATTGTGCTTTGTTTACACATTTAAAAAAAAAATGCTGTCTTTCTTTTCTTATTTTATTTTCTTACGTTCCAAATTTGCTCATTTGAGTTCATGTTTACTGACTTGATTCTTTTAACTCCACATCCTGCAGCGGACGACAAAAAGGTTTTTATTGACTAAACATTATTCCATCAGTGACTTGTAAAAGCCCAGGTATGTATTCTCCATGTATGACCAATGAACTACATAAATGTCTTTAAGGGAACTTGGTTTACTGTAGTAAAATAGCTACAATAGTCTGTATTTCTTCCAGGAACTTAAGGAGGCAGATGTTAATCTATTTACTATAGATCTAGTTACTGTTGCTTTGACCCTTTTATTTTTGCAGATATGAAATAAAAAAACTGAATGTGCAATATTTATACTAAGTGTAGGAAATTGCAGCCAACAGTTCCGCTATGGTGTGTTCATATTTAAGCCTCTTGCTTGTATTAAGTAGTGGCTTTGTAGAAAAGGTAAATAGACACTGATGAGAACATTTTACAAAAAGAAAAAAGGTGAGGTAAGAAGCATTTTTTTCCTGCATGATGAAACGCGTACGACTGTACCAAAGCACCTGTACTGAAGAGAAAACCGCACTTGAGCAAGTGAAGAAATAGTTATGGATGATAGGAAAATGAAAAGAAAAAAAATCACCTCACTGATTGCAACTAACATGTCTGTATATTTCAACCGATTATTTTTTTTTTGTGTGTGTGTATAACACTGTATGTGCAATGTATATAAAGGAATCTTATCACCTGCTAGTTATTTGAACTCCTGTAAAAACCTTGTGTTGATGGAAGAAGGGTTTCAAAGTTGTGATATTTATTGACTGGCAGCACAAGAAGAAACTCTTATTTATTTCTTTGTTGAAATAAATGCTTGTTTTGAGGCGGACATCTTTTTTTCCGTCATCTTTTCTTAAAGCAGAGATAAAGTAAATTACTAAAGGTACTTTTAGTTACCCTTTAACACCTAAAAATCTTTAACATGCTGTAACTTTCCAACCGTTAACTGACAATTCTCTGCTTTTCTCCCTCAGAATACTGGAATTATCAGTTAACGGTTGATAAGTTGCAGCCAATCAAAGAACATAAACACTGGAGCTGCTAGCTTTCGTTTACTAACATTTAATCATTTAAAATCTTGACATTTTAGTGTTTTTTTTTTTCGTTTGCCTGTTCGTAGGCGGCTAGTGGCCTTTTAACCCACAAGCCTCTGTCTGAGCTCTTAACACCCCAATGAAAGTGAGCTAACAAGGCTGCCATTTTTTCATTCCTTCCTTTTTCTGTAAATAGGTTAGATCTTTCTGTACACCTTCTTTAAACATATTTAAGAATGTCTTCTTTTTATTTTCTTACTTTCTTGTGTGTGAAATAGGGAACTGGGAGGGGATTCTTTTGTTTTGTTTTGTGTGTGGTGATATACCACTTTATTTATCTGTGATTTGGCCTTGAAACATATGTAATGAAAATAAAAAATAATAAAAAGAGAGGATTGTATTGTTTGTTATGTTTGCATTTTGATCTGTGGGGCTCAATGTTCAGCAGCTTGATTGGAATCATCCTGAAACTATAGTTTCTATGGCAACGAAGGCCAGCGAGGCTGTGCGTGTCTGAGCGCACGGGGGCTCTTCGACGCAAGCAGAACATGCAGTTCTGGATGTCAAGGCGAGTAAACAATGCAATCTCTCCTTAAAGATATTTAAAGAAATATCATTTTGTGACATATTTACCATTAAAGACACAGAAACTGGTGCTCTATGATCTGGATTCCTCCTTTTTCTGCCCAAATCTTCAGATAAATAAATATTTGATAACTTAAGAAAACTGAAAATGTGACAATTAATTAAAAAGCACTGATTTTGAAAAGCAGAACAAAAAAGATTTTTTTTCTCAATAGATTTCTTGAGGAAATCTAAGTAACGCCTCCTTCTCCTCCATCAAAGCCCTATGGGATGAGTGAGTGAGTCACTCCCTTCATAACACTCCCTTCATTAGTCCACTGATTCTGACGCACACAAACACCAGATCTGCCACAGACACCATCACCTAGCAGCAAAATGCTGGTCCACCGCCGTTTGGCTTCATCTGTGTTCATTCTCTCCTCATCGATCGCCGGCACCTCCATTCAAACTTCACTTCCTTCCTCTCCCCTGATCACCTCTTCCTCTCTGCTCATGAGTCAGAAGTGCGTAAAAACTTTTTCATCTCTGTGCGCACGCAGTTTTTTTCTTCTATGAGCCAACGCCATTCAGGCGTTTACTCAAGGATGAGTGGAAGCTGGGCTGCTGCTGCTGCTGCTGCTTCATAACAACCCTGCAAAAGGTAGTGGGCGGTGTGTCCACAAGAAGTTCCAAATAATTAGATCTGAGCCTGAAAGACGGCGTTACAGCCAAGACAGGGATTCGGATAAGTAAGACATTAGGCAACAGAAGCTAAAAGGATTAAAGGTTTCGGAGCTCAGGGTGGATCAGGATACAGAAAATCTTTTGTCTGAAAAATTCCTTTAAATGAGCTGGTTGTGTGTTTTCCTTTCAGCCTTAAACTTGTGTGTGTTGCACAATTACAAACTCATAGGATAAAAGAAGGAACTGCTCCAACATATAACTTTAAATTAAAGAGAATATGTTGCAGCCAGATGTTCAAACATGTGCAAATTGAAATAAATGAAGTACTGGTTATTATTTTTTTTGGTAGTTTTAATCAATTCTTTTTGCCATGTTTGCTCATGAATTTGGGTCAAAACATCACTTATGCTCTCTAGTGATTTGGGATGTTGATTCTGCCTAATTATTGTGACTGCAGTTAATCAGCACAGTGGCATTGTGGTAGAGAGTCTGCCCTGAGACTGGAAGGTCACGGGTTAAAATCCTGGCCGAGTCAAACAAATGACTCTAGAAATGTAACCCAGTGCATCCCTGCTTGACAATTCACATTTAAGCAGGGCTGGTCCTGGGCATAGGCAGCCGCCTTGGACATCATATGATTGTGCATTTTAACTCATTTCGTGTAAAAATGTTTTTTTTTTTTAAAAGTAATCAATCAATAAAATAACTCAAAAGTTTGACACAATCAATAATTTTGCCTAGTGCTGTGCCCCTTCTTGCCCGACTCAGCTCCTGCCGTTAGCCAGGTGTGTGCGTGTGTGTGTGTGTCGGGGGGTGTATCTGTTAGTGCTTCTTTAAAAGTTTGAGGATGACAAAGCAGCAAAACAAAAGCAAGAAGAGGGAAAATCGGACACAAAACAGAGGTTTGTCTGTTTTATTTACATAGTTACATTCAGTTGCTTGGAAATTCACCCCCCCCCCCCCCACCCCCATTTCAGTCAAAAAATACTCTTGTTTTTGGTCACAAAAGAAGAATTTAGCTAATGATCTTTTTTTTTTCCTTTTCCTCTTTTAAAATCTTAACAGTTAAAATCTTTAAACCTTAAACACAGGAGATGTCTGTTAAAAGATCTACCATGCCATGAGACACAAACAAAATGTCAGTGCGGTGGTCAGCGCGGCCGCCTTCCATTGCAGAGATTGTGAATTTGCATCCCGGCTAGGGAAAAGGGGGGGCAGAAATCATGTTTCGCCTGGGGCAGCATGCACCCCAGGGCCAGTTCTGCATTAAAAGGTTGGATTGAGGGGTTAAACCCACCAAATGGTTCCCGGGCGCGGCTGTGTCTGCCACTCACCGCTCCCACAGGGGATAGGTCAAATGTGGACTACAAATTTCACACACCTAGGTGTGTGACAACAAATGGGACTTCATATTTTTTTAAAAAATACACACACAGATGATGTCATGACAGAATGTGTTTCTAATTTTTTCCATCCACAGTTGGAAAGCAGTTTTAATCCAAATTTTAGGGTTTTTTTTTTTCTTGTTTCCAAATTAAAACTCATTTTACTTTGAAAGTACCCGACTCTTATTGTTTTAAATGGGCATTTAGATGTGCATTCTGTTCTATATTCAGTATAAAGCTACTGTTTTCAAAAACTTTTTAATTAGGCAAATGAGTTGTTTCACTTTCTTCCACATCCCCCTTTGATCTTCAGCAAATGTGATGTTCTCTCCATTTTGCATCTGTTCCCCCAATCTTTTTTCTCCCTCCCGCTGGTTTTGTTTTTCGAGGCGGTGACGTGTCAGAACCGACCTTGGGCCGCACCACGCCAGGTTCTGGCACTGCCTTTTCTCAGCGTGAGTCTATCATGATACGAGGGCCAAGTTAGGGACGGGAAAATGTGTGATGTCTGGTAATGAGCCGGAGCAGAGGAGTAAGGCAGAGGAGGGTGAGGAAGGAAGGGAGGGAGAGGCAACTGATACGTCTGGGCGATGACTCACCGATGTGGGGTATTTATAGCATCGGTGAGGGGAAAGGGGGGGGCCATGTCACACGGTTGATGGAGTGGTAAAGGAAAAAATGAGGAGATAAAAGTGGTAAAAAATAAGGGGAAAAGAAGATAAATAGAAATGTAATTTAAAAAAAAGCTGCTGATTAAAATGTTAAAGTCTTGTTTTCCTTGTCACACAAATCTGTGAATGTGGCACGCAAAACAATAATGATCTGTCTCCAGTATCCAAACATCCACACGTTTACTGACTCATGGTAGGGAAAACGTGCCTCTCATTCAAACACCTACACTCTGCAGAAGAGAAAAGGAAAAAAAAGTGTTGCACTTCATTAAATGTGAAAACGTTTAAAAATAAGAATTAAATACATTGTGCATCCTTCACTCAGATTTATTTGTGCTTTGTTTTTTTTTTTTTTTGCTTCTTGCAGCTCCACATCTGGCTGCTTCAGACTTCTCCTTCCATCTTCATCAATAAACACTTCTTGCCTCGGCTGGGAGTGACGTCAGCCAGTGCGTCAAGCTGCATCCCTTAACCATGCACTATGATGCAGTCTGTGCATGTGTGCTCTGACACACACACACACACACACTCGCAGCATCAATTCATAGAGAAAGATTCAGAGCATTAGTATGCAATAAAAGGCCATGAGGTGAGCAGCTCTTTTAATGAATATAAAGAGCTTGGGTTTGCAGGGCGGGGGGTGGTGGCGAGGGGTGAAACTTGGAAGAGAGAAAAAAAAAAAAAAAAATAGGTGGGTGGTTGTGGAACAAAAACAATCTGTTTACTTTAACTGATGTTCAAATGAGCTCCACAGCAGTGATGAAAACTAAACTCCGCTGCGTGTCTTCCGTGGGTGTGTTGTGGATTTGTGGCCATTACTCTCAACTCTGAGGACCTTCATTAGCAAGAAGCCGATTCTTGATTTTAATCAAGCAGCTCCACTAAACAACAGAGATAAGGAGATTGATCTGGACGTAGAGAATTAATATACCGATTTATTACGGATGACAAATGGACGGCAGATGATTAATGTACGAAATGGACTGGTTGCAGGATTTTTCATGCTCATAATAAAGTTCTCTTAATGGACATTACATCACAAAAAGTGAGTAAATTAAAAGCAGCCATCTGACCGGGAACTGTTAGAAGGAAAATTATGGCAGAAATTCTCATCTGAGACACAAAAATATCAGAATCAATCAGAAACGTCTTTGTGGAAAATTACATGCGACAGCCTTGGTGAGCCAGAGGTAGAAAACTATAATTTATTGTGAAAAAATGTTTATTTCATTATTAATGAATTCCAGTTGCTCCCCGATGGATGAATCACTAACATAGTTTGTCCTAAAAGGACCCACTTTAGATTTTATTGCAAATATGAATGAATATTAAGCAACATTTGAGGTTTGCTGTTTCATTCGACTTCATTTTGCTTTCATTTTACCCTGTTATTACATTTGACATTAAGCTCTCCGCTGTTTTGTCACTTATTATCTTCTCTAAAAGCATCAAAGTCTAAATTGCAATAATAATTCATAGAATTTGAAAGAACAGTTGAAAGAAGACTAAAATCAAATTCTATTCAGCTTTGAGATTCAACGTCTTTATACTATTTTTCTTTATTTAAAATAAAACACAAATATTCGAAGCACTGAATCCTAACGAAGTCATTAAAGACCGGATATAGAAAAATAGGGATAAAAATACTTCCTTTCATGAGGTGAAAAAGCAGAAATTCCTGCTTGGTTGCTGGAGAGAAATTGATTACAAGAACCAGCAATAATAGATGAAGTGATGTGGTCAGACAGAGAGAAAAACCTCCATCTATGGTGGAGGAAAGCAAAGATTTAATGACTTCATGAGCAGGAGGAGATGCTCAGGGATGAATCTGAAACTGGATTCTCCATAGAAAACTAAAGCAGTGCAACAACTTTCATTGCAAAAAAAGATTTTAAATTCAAAAAACATTCCCAGTAGTGTTTTATTTATGATTAGGATGTTTTAATCCAAAAATCCCATAACCTAAATGTCTTCATCTTGATCTAAAGCCGCTGTTCCCAAAAATCTCTATTGAGGGGGCGTGGCTTTTGGAGCTGAGCTGAGCAGCCCCGCCCCTGTCTGATTATGATAGCTCTGTGTCCCACTAGCGTAAATCTTCACCGCTGCTACATAAAAATGTCAAGCAATATCAGTAATCTCCAGCTGTATCGTTTTGAGCTCCGACAAGGAAATGAAGAACGTAGTGGACTTAACTTCCTCCAAAATCCTGATTCTTTCTTCTTCCAGTTCACCAAAGACTCTTTTAGCTAATTCTCCAATGTTTATTGATGTTGCTGTGATCAATAAATTAAATCCATTGGTTTCTTAGAGCAGAAAATATTGAAAGCTAACACCAAAATGGTATTCCATTGATTTACCATCCCTTACAACTGCGATCAAATGAGCCGCCGTTCGCATTTCCGTGGTCACATCAAGAAGCTTTGTGGAGATTTCCTAGTGTTTGCATCCCTGCTACCATAACTATTGTATGAAACTCACAAAAAAATCCCGTTATCCACAGAAATGCAAAAACCAAATGATTTCTTATTACATTTGTTCTCCTTCATAAGAAAAATGCCACGCATACATGTTAAATATATTCAAAAAACATTATTTTCATCAAATGGGGACTTTAACTCCATTAATACAGTCAAAGGGGGGAATTGTTTCCAGCACAAAATGAAATGCGAGGAACATGATAGCCAAAATCCTTGAAACAATAAGTTAAGCTGCAATTTCATTATCTATTGGAAGGATGATGCAAAAAAATGGAGTTGGGTCATTAAAAGTTTTGGAAATTGAACTGGAGAAATCTTTCATTTCTATCAGAAAGCTTGTAGCAGCAATTTTAGGGATGATTAGTGAGCTCTTTGAACTTCTAGAAAATCACATTTGAGCCCTAAAGTAATTAAACGATTAGCGTCTGCACAAAACCAAGATGCGCGTCTCGTTTTGGAAATATTGGAAATGTGGACTTGAGACCGAACAAACACAAAAGGTGAGATTGTTGTGGAGGATTGCTAAAAAGCACAACTCACAGTAAAGAATTGAAAAGAGAAAATGAAAGAGATTTTGGTTCAAACAGATTCTCCAAAATATTAGCAAAAGCTTTAACAAGTAGCTGAAATGATCATGATTGCAATTATCACATAACTAAAAAACTCCTGTCCTTGATGTGACAGTACAAAAAAGCAAAAGAAGCGATTGATTATTAAACCCCAGGAGAACTAATCAAATGTTTTCATGTTGAACTAAGAGGAAATATGATTAAAGCCTCAAATAGCTTTCTCCAAATTGCAGAGAAAATGTAAAAAAAAAAAAAAAAAGTGAGGGGAGGTGATGCTGCAGAGGCAAGTCTCATTAATGCAGATTAATGATCCTCTTGGATGTCTGTGGCATTATGTGCCCTTTCCCAAAAAGCCAGTATAAAAACTCCACCTCCATTTATTTTAGGTCACTTTTTTTTTCATCTCTTTTCCTTTTTCTCCCCTTCTGTTCTCGTGGCTCAGACGACATATTGAGGCTTTAATCACCCTTATGTCTGCCCCTGAACCACCTGCCTCCACAAGACAAGGAGCGTGCATTAGTCACAGTAATTGGCACAATGGGAGAGATGATCTGGATGGCTACTAGAGAATAAAAATGTAATGAATGCAGGCCGCCAGGAAAGTGGTCAGTTTGAGAAGCAAAAAAAAGGTCTAATGAAGGAGACAAGGATGCTGACCAGAGAGAAGATTGGGAGTTGAATATAGATGAAAGGTGGTGAGGTAGCATCACCATGGAGACACCGGTTCAAAAGAAAGTGAGCCTTGACAACGGGCGGGCCCCACGCTTCACCATCCCCGCCTCATGATGTGGAAATGCGAGGGTGATGGAGATGAAAACAAACAAAACGATCGAAAAGGTGGCAGCTCCTTCTCTCTCTTCTTTTTGTCATAGCTTTAATAAAACGGCTCTATAAGAGTTTACATAACAGCAGAAGGAAAAAGGGTAAAGTCAGGGATGAAACATGTTTGCAAGTCTACAGATTCGGCTCTCGGATGAGTCATGGGTCCTTGAGCTGGTTTGGAAGTTTTAAAGCTCGTGCAGCGGCTTTGCAGCACAGCGTGTGTATTTGTGTAAATATGTGCGTATTTTCAGCCGAGCGAGGGACACTTGAGTGCCTTTGCTTCTTTTTCTCCCCCTCTGCTTAAGGATTGACATGCTGGAAAACAGCAGGAGGACACATATAAAGATATTGTTACACAACAATTGTTATAAAATAATTTAAAATTAAATAGAATCTAGTATTTTTGAGATGTACATATATTTTTTTGGGAAACAAGCAGAATTCTGCAAATCTATTCCTGTAATTTAAAACATTAAAACACTTTTTTTTTTAACCCTTTAATACCGGAGGCGTCACCGGTGACTCTTAAAACACGGTCTCCCTCCAATGAAAATTGTGGGTTTTTTCCATTTTTAACATGTATTTTTCTCATGAAGGAGAACAAGTGCAATAAAAAATCTTTTCGCTTTTGCATTTCTGGGTATTTCTCCTTTCAAATCACTGTCAATCAAACTGTCGCAGACAGGCTCTGTTTGAATAACACATGCGCAAAACCCCTCATCTAGACTGGCTAACGTGCCTATAGCTTAAATGCGTTAGCGTATGCTAACTTTTCAGTAATTACGCTGATCATGTTAACAGTTGAAAGTAAATGAAAAGAGCATAAGCACTGGAGCTCTGGTGTGAAAGGGTTAACATTATAACAAACATCATTTTTTAAACTTTTGTCATTATTTGTGTGCGTTTTTGTTCTGCTTCACCACTCAAAATCTTTCCCTCAAATAAGAATGAACTTGATTATCCGTCAGACATGCATATTCCCCTTTAACGTCTGCAGAAACATCACCTCCAGAAATAAAACGAGCTATGAATTTATGTAGGCTTCTCTTAAAAAGCAGCACAGCTGTGAAAGTCTGCTTTCCTTTTATGAAATAAATAGAACGGCAAATGTCAATTCAATTAATTTGTAGAATTACTGACTTTTTTTTTTCCTTTGTTGTCTGAACATTTAGGAGGGAGATTAGGATGTGAAGCAGGAAAAAACGAATTTGACAGTGGCAATAAATTCAGTTATTTCAATTTTCTCTCTTTCCAGCTGCAATTCTCATCAATAAAAAATTAGTGGAGTTCAAATGATGGTGTTGTTTTAATGAGCCTGTTCGGAGTGATGCACGCAGACGACGCATGACGAGCCCCGGAGAGAGGAATCAAAGATTCAGTCAGTGAGCCTCCCACCACCAACAGTAGTCTGCCGAGACTTGGATTCAGAGAAATCTGATCCATCAATCATCCCTGCCCCTAGAGGGAAACATAACAAAAAAAAAAAAAAAAGAAAAGAAACAGACAGACACCCACACATGTGTGACAACCAGAGACTTGACAGATGTGTAACAGATTCCCACCTCTCATGATTGGGTGCCAGCTTTTATACTGGTATGTTTGAAGAAGCACCCTCATAAAATGTGCAGCAACTCTCTGTAGGATATACTTAGATTAAAAAAAAGCACAAATAGGATGTTTAATTTGGAAATAAATAACTTGCATCATTGCATGCTAGTCACTGAGGAGGAAGGGTATGGGGTACCATTTGTGCCAAAATTTTTGGCTTCACTGTCTATGCTTTTGGTCCATTGTCTGTGTCTACTGAACAAGTTTATAGAACATGTGTTCATGTTAATGTACTACTAAACCATATCTTCAGGAAGCAGTCTAAACAGCTTAAAACAAACAAGAGTCGCTTCATGAAAGTGAAACAGTTGTGCGCAAGTGCACCCCGCTCCCTCCTTACCTGGAGTGCACATGTGAACGGGTACCAGCCGTGTTTTGAATGGCTAACATTAACGCTGGCTTTAATAAACAGATATTGGCTATGTCTATTGGCTAGCTCCTTGGCAACTACGGTTGCTAAGGATTTTTCTGACGACATGGGAAAACGACAGAAGCTAACGACAGATGCAAATAACAGAGGCTAACGAGGCTAGCAACGGTTGCTAAGGACTTTTCTAACGACAGATGCAAACGACAGGAGCTAACGTCGCTAGCAACGGCTGCGAAGGACTTTTCTGACAACATATAGGGAAACGACAGGAGCTAACATCGCTAGCAACAGTTGCAAAGGATTTTTCTGACAACATGGGGAAACGGCAGGAGCTAAAGACATTAGCAACGGTTGCTAAGGACTTTTCTGACGACATAGGGAAACGGCAGGAGCTAACGACATTAGCAACGGTTGCTAAGGACTTTTCTGACGACATTGCGAAACGACAGGAGCTAACGTCGCTAGCAACAGTTGCAAAGGATTTTTCTGACGACATGGGAAAATGACAGAAGCCAACAACGCTAGCATTGGTTGCTATGGACTTTTCTGAAAATCCAGATCAAATGACAATGGCAAATGCAAAGTTTGAAGCAAAAACCAATCTTAAACATCACATAGGCGGTACAAACTATTATCAAAGACGCATGGACATGCAGAAGATATTGCTAAGTAGTGCATGGACATTTGAACAAATGTTCAATAAACCTGTTTAGTAGATGTACAATGGACCAAAGGCATAGACAGTGAAAGCAAAAATATGTTTTTGGCACAAATGGAACCCCATAGAATGTGCTCATTAGGATGGCGCCTAAACAGGTTTTTTTCTTTTGTATCAGAGAGGTTGCTTTAAAAAACACTTATTGATCAAATTTCTGCGTTGATCCCTGCCATATACACACACATGATGCTCCCCATAGATCAAAATCATAGACGACTTGTGAAGCTTTTGATCTCGCGATCATCTTCCTCAATGCTTATCCATGACCTTTAATCAGCTTGCTGGCTCGCCGTGGCCCCTCTATCTTGTCAACCTGCGGAATGCCGGGGCTTTGGCCCCCAGCCGGCAGGAGGGTGTTTATCACCATCTCTGTCAGCGAGGCAGGGAGAGAGGAGGGGCTGAACTGCGACAGCAGAAGCTCTTCGGTGGTTTCAGCCTGTGAGTCATCGCTGGAGGGTTTAACTCTTTACGCACCGCCGTGCTGAAGTCTCTCCAACTGTTATTGTCGACAATAAACATATTTGTCATTTTTTGTATATTACAACCATATAGCTTAAAGAGTGAAGGATGGAGCCACCCCTTATATAATAATAAAAAAAAAGAGTATGGGTTTAAAAATTAAAGTTTTTCTTTAAAGAAAATGAATCCATATGTTTGTGCCTGTGAGACAGATTATGTATTGTGGATCTTTCCAGAAAATATCCTCTTCAGATCTACATGGAGCTCAGGGGGGGCTATTTTTAATACAAGAGGCTCCTTATGCGCCGCATTCTAATTCTGAATCATTTATATGGGATTTTTAGGGCCAGCTATTGCGTGTGCCGCGTGATGACGCGCTGGTCAGGTGTTGCCTCATATAACAAGGGGAGCTGTCCAAGTGCTGAAAACAGAAGAGAAGCAGCGCCGCTCGGGAGGAGATGCCCTACACCCTTTCTACTGTCTGAACTTTATAACCAAAGGTAAAAAAAAAAACAAAAACATATTTATCGTTTATTTCTGGTTGTATCTAATGTAATAATAAAAATCGTTTAGATGGCATGCGTTGTTTTGTTTTGTCTTGCGGTGAAACGTTTCAGTCGCAATGAAGATGCGGATTCTGAAATTTAAAAAAAGCATAAGGATGTTATTGATTATATCTGCTGACATAAATCGGATGTAGAGGTTGCCCCTAACAACGACGGGAGTGACTCATCCAGTGATGTCCATGAATCTCCTCACGCACAGCACCATCATATCATTCAGTTGAATACGCGTAAAAACAAACCCGGATCAAAACAGACGCGCGCTGCCCCTCGAGTACGCCTCGATTTTTAACCAGAAATCTGACTTTAGAATGCTGTTTCTTTTTTATTTGTGTCTCTAATGTGACCTCCTCTTGTTTTCACAGGTGATAACCTGCCTATAATGCTGCATTTCCACCACAAGTTGCCCGCGGGAGGAGCCATGGTCCTGCTCGCCCTGCTCCTCCACGGATGCGCCGTGGAGGCTGCGTCTTTGCCCCGTCACTACCGGCTCCGCGGCGGGGAGAGCGACGCGCAGCCCGCGTCCTTCGCGCCCAGCTCCGACATGATCAAAGCCCTGGAGTACATTGAAAACCTCAAGCAGCGAAACGGGGGTCGGGCTGAACCCGTGGATTATGACGAGGTGGAGAAATTCAAAGTCCTGCTTCAGCTCGCCTCGCAGCAGGATGAAGGTCCCGGGGACCGCCAGCCTGCGCCCGACACGCAGAGACAGGACATTACAGCCGAGCAGCTGATGAAAGCCATGCTCAAGACCCTTCAGGATCAAGCTGGGAGGGATGTGAGGCTCAGCCCCACCTCGGACGTCAGGAACGACCGGCGGCTGCACAGGCACCGCACCAAAGACACGGAGATGCCCGAGAGCGCACCTGCAGACTACAGTAACTTCCCCAGAGCCCACAAGAAGTATCCACTGATGTTTGAAGACGAGGAGAATGCAGACGCCGCCAAGCGGACCACAGAGGACTTGGAAATGACACAGTAAATTTAAGGTCCATCTTTGAGGAGCTGGAGAGGATGCCCGGCTTCCAGAAGAGAAACGAGTTTGCGGATGATGGGGAGGAGGGGGATGATGCCTTCAGCCCAAGAAACCAGTCGTACGAGGATGTGGCCGGAGGAGAGGAGTGGGTCCCCGTGGAGGAGAGGGAAGAGACAGAGGAGATGGTGAACAGGAGCCACGAAGAAATGGAGAGAGCCCTGAATGACCAGGAGGAACCAGAAAGGGATGAGGTGGCACGCAGGGCCGGCCAAGACGATGCTGATGATGACACCAAACTCGTTGACTACTACCTACTGAAGGTCCTGGAGATGAGCGACCAGACGCAGAAGAGGGACCAGACCGGGGAGCAGAAGAAACGCCTGATCCGCCCCTCCATCGTGGACCCCCGGACAGTGAAGGAATTGTTGGAGCTGTCTCTGAAGCTCCACGTCCCTCCCCAGGATCTAATCGATATGCTGCTGACAGAAGAGCTCAGGAAGCTCCACCGTGACCCCCAAACCGCAGCCCGCTACACCACCGGCCAAACCCCCAAGATCCGGTACTTCAGCCGCAGACTGCCCCTGAAGAGCAAACCTGCATCTGACGACATGGACAGGGAGGATTTTCTTGACATCATTGGAGTGGAGACCATCAGTAACGAGTACCCCGTCGTGCAAAGACCCTTGAAGACTCCTGACAGGCTCCCAACGGCATCCAACCCTTCCACCAACGCAGGTCCAGTCAGGATCCCCCCTCCATCCGGGCGCAGGGAGAACCTCTTTCTGTCTGAGCTCAACAAGATGCCCCTGAGACGCCAGGCCGACGGAGCCGCCGCCACCGACGACGACGACGACGACGACGACGGGGACGTGGAAGACGAGGTGACCACCTACCTTGCAGCTAAAATCCTCACCGAGTACCCCAACACCATCGCCAAGCGGGACACCCAGGCGCAGCTGAAGGGACAGTTCCCCTACGAGCTGTACGAGCGCGCCATGAAGGACTACATGGAGGGAGTGGAGGAGGAGAAAAGGCCGGTGGCCAAGAGGGAAACTGAGGTAGCCATGGAGGAGAACGTAGCCCCGACAGAGATGCAGGGCAAAGAGGAGGTGACCGCCAAAACCTCTCCTCCCCAAGTGGTCAACGAGGAAGAGGAGAAGGAGCACCGCGAAAAAAACGTGGCAGGAATGTAAGCTGCCAGCTGACCCCCTGCAAGAAGAAGCATCATTATGAATATAGTATTTATAGTTTGGTGGATGTGATCTAGTTTACAGATTTCTATAGCTGGTAATAATGTCACCCTAACAAAGATTAACTATAGCAATCTTATAATAGAATTTTAACAATGGAAGTCCCTACTTGCTGCAAGAACATTCTAGAGATATTTTATTGATACCACAGGAGATTAACATCATAACCCTGAGTGGATGTGAGTGCTCAGTATATAATCCCAAAAAGTAAATTACACTCTGACAAATTAAAGTTGTGTGACGTTGTTCGTTTTCACTTTATGGTGTTTGTAAAACAGCCCTATATTTTGAAATATAACCACATGGTGTTTGAGAAAAAAAGAAAAAAAAAAAAAAAGAAAAATATTTTTCCTGTGTTCAACTATCCAACGACATTTGTGAATATCCATGTAAATGCTGAACTACGACAGGGCCCATATGAAGAGATGTAATGGCTCGTAATATATTCAGGGTCGGTGGATTTATTGTTAAACACAAATTATTATTATCCCAGGGTCTAAATATCAGCCTGCCTTCTAACCCTTTCATACTGCAAAGCTCTGTATTGTTGGCCTAACAGTGGTTGTGCTCTATATTCTCATTTTTAAACCATTTTGTACATGTTCAACAATGTGTGATTGATGACAGATAAATAAAGCATCAGATGTATTATTTTTCTCCTTGCTGAGTGGTGTTGCCTTATTCATCTGGGTTACCTGTCACAGGTCTGAGTGGAGATAATCCGCGCTAATCCCGGAAGAAAACAAGGAGCAGACCGTTTATCAAAATAAACACTTTAATCATTACTTTACATTATAAAAAAAAAAAAAAAAAAAAAAAAATGCCCCGATACATTATGAAGATTAAAAAGTGGATGCAAACAAGATTATTTTCTGTGAATGTTCTGAACAAAATTCCAGAACTTTTCAGAATGAATTAATTCTCTGACAGTAACATATCATCCTGACATCTAAAATCCCCCCATCATTTTTAACCCCAAATCTTAAGTATTAAAAAACCCACTCAAAAGCTTTAGGCAGGCTGCAAAGGCACACAAAATGTTAGCATTTGAAAACAGCTCATTTACACTTTTTTTGACACATCCATCCTTGACGAGTTTTGTATTTATGTCCTTTTTTTTTTAAAAGGCAGGTTTGCTCATGTACTCCTCCAGAGTCTGAAAAAAAGGCAGACAGAACAAAAACAAAACAAAAAAAACAAATCACAATCAAAGAAAATGTTATTTACAGACACACATCTACACAGCGCCTGCTAATGCTTAGCACACCAACACACCAAAAGTTCACTAACACAAGCAGAGCATCTAACCTGTCTGTCCATATTCAAGGTCATCCAAACAGCTCCACCTCATACCACTCACTGCTGTCATCCTGGAGCGATAATGGTCAGAATGAATGATAGACTAATCTAACGTTGGATCATGTTCAAAAGTGTTAGTCAGCCCTCCTCTGAAGCGCAAGAACAACACACCCAGTGAAACTACCGTACCACACAGAGCTATGAGCCTAAAGAAGGGGGGAGGGAGGAGCTGGAAGCGTCAGCCAAACACTCAAGTTCTCTCCGAATACCAGGAAAGTAAAATCTGTCGCTCCCTCGCTCTAATGCGGGAGGGAGAGAGGGATATGGACGCAGGAAAAGGGCAGGATGAATGAACGGCGGCGCAAGCACAAATCTATAAAAGAGGGAGGGACAGCTAACGGCCTGTTAGCCATGAGGAAGACAAAAGGAATGAGCACCATTACCTCAACTCACTAATGGACTACATTACACTCACATGATGATCTTATGTCCTCACAGAATGATTATTGTTTAGTAAAACACCAAATACCCAGCTTTTTATAGACTTTAAAGGGGCCAAACCATGATTTTCTTCAACCTTTCAAACTATATCCATATTTTAAAAAACTAATTATTTATGAAATACGAGTCATTTTTGTGGACTGTTTTAATACCCGGGAGTGAAATGATTCGATCTCTGAGGCACCGCCTTTCGCTCCTTATTGGCTCCGCCCATTTCATAACGTCATCCTTGAGCCTGCCCATAGACCGACAATGAGCCTCCATGAGCCTCCTTAGCAGAGCCAGCCTTGGGTATAGGTGAGCCAGGCGGCCGCCTAGGGCACCATCTGTTCGAGTGGGTGCTAAATTGCAATGATATATATATATATTTTTACAGTTTGATACACCACTTCTTGTGTGAAAAATTGTTTTAAAAAAATGCAATAATTAAAACCATAAACCACCTTGGTGGTGGAGGTTAGGAAGAGGAGGAGGGTTGCGGGTTGTGGTGGCTGCTTCTTTAAAACTATAAGAATGAAAAAGCAGCAAAGCAAGACCTCAGGGACAGTTTTATGGTCAAAAAAGGAAGGAAGAGGGGGAAAAAAACAGACTCAAAGCAGAGGTTTGTCTGTTTTATTTACAATCATTTGCTTAGAAATTCGCGCCCTGCCAGCCCCATTTCGGTCAAAAAACGACATTGTTTTTTTGTTGTAAAAGAATAATTTGACAGGCAAAGTTGTTTTTTTTTCTCTTTTACTTTTTTTTTTTTAAGCTTTTAACAACAAAACTCTTTACACCTTAAACGCTGGAGCTACATGTCAAAACATCTTTTGTACTAACACATAAGGTGTTGGTACAGCGGTTAGCATTGCTGCCTGCGATCGTAGAGCCCAGGATTCACATCCCAGTTAAGGAGAAGTGTTATTATTCTTACACAATTTTTAGATGGTTATTATTTAATCATGACAAATAAAATAAATAAATACTTATTTTAACATATTCCAGGCAGCTGCGGTACTTTTTTTTTTGGGTACGTGGATATTGTAGCGTTAGCTCGTGCGTTATATGCTTACGGTATACTTCATTATTTACTTACGGGTCTGGCCTCTTCATCCGGTTCAATTGTAGGAATGGCGCCGGCTCTGAGGTTTAGTCTCTTGGCCAATCCACTTTGATACATGCCAATGTAATCAAAACAGTCATCCGTGAAGTGGCGGTCAGAGACAAAGAGTCGCTGGCAGGTCTATCACGCGCTCCCAAAGGTAAAATGCAACCACTCCTGATTAAACAAGCATGAGCCACTTCCTCAGATTACAACACTTTGCTGATGATCACTGTATGTTCCGCGGAGAAAGTGGGTGCGTAATTAATGTAGCCTGGGGGCGGAGCTTGCAGCACAGATTCTTAATGTTGGGGGCGGTTCACATCATGCTGACATCAGCACAATAGAATGTTTTCGTGGGTATGGGAGGGGCTGCCGTTGAGAGTGCAGGTTTTTAGAGGATTACTCTTAAATGCATGAACAGATCAAAATACCAATTTGGGGTTCTGTATTGAGAGGAATGAGTAGTATAAAGCACTTAAAAGTTCAATAAGTAGAATTTTCATGGTATGGCCCCTTTAAAATACCCACACCAGCAAATAAACAAGTAAATACCACGCGTGATATGACTGATTCATACTCCAAAGAGGCTCGTGTGGGTTTGTGTCAGTGCATCTCACCTCCTGTAACATGTCTGAGGCTTCGATGGAGCGGTTCACCATCTGCTTGGAGGTCTCCTGTATCTCCCCTCCCATTAAAAACTCATCCAGGATAAAGTAGGCCTTCTCAAAGTTAAAGATTATGTCCAACTCACACACCTGAGGAAAAAGAGCCACCATTTGATTATCAAAAAAAAAAAAGTAGGGATAAATTTTATTAAGTTTGCTTTACATTGCCAAAGTATTTGTCCAGCAGCTCCACATATCGATGGATCACCTCCAAGGCTAGCAGCTCATTCTCCTGGTTTTCTACGGCCAGGCAGAAATATAAGCTTGCATATCTGCAGAGATTATTGTTTCGGCAGTGAAAAAGACTGTCAGACAAAAACAAACAAACAATTAACCCTTTAACACTGGAGCTCCGGTGTTTATGTTCTTTTTTTACAGCAACTTTTTAACCGTTAACACAATCAGGGCCATTCCAGTGGGCTGAAAATTTACAATACGTCAAAGATTTTGTGTTAAAGCATCACCAACGATGCATCAGATGTTAATCCGAGAGCGCGGATGTGGAGGTGCGACTCGCCTCTTGTAAATAATCTTAAGGTCTTTCCACTGGAGAAAGTTGCAGGTACGCGGTTGCCGTGCCAACACCAAGGTAGTCATGTCCCTGATGATCTTCTTCTTTTCACGTTCAGTCATAGGCGTGAACCACTTCTGCAGACGCAGTCTCCCCTGGCGACTGAAGAGCAGCAGGAAGCGCATCTGAAAATACAGGCAGTGTCAGCCCCAAGATGAAATACTTCCAGACTGTTCTGGGGCAAGTCCACGCTTGCTGTAGTTTACATCCTTTGGTCGATTTGCTATTTATAGCAAATATGTCGGGATTTTTTATGTTGTACACCAATTTATATACTAATTCTGTTTATCCATAAACAAATTTCCTGTCCATCAAACCTTCAAAATAAAAGTTAACTCACATAAACTATTCCAAGGTTTAAAAAAACAACATAAGAACCAAAAACTGGATAGTATTTTGATAATATCATGACATTATTTTTTTAGCAATATATTTGATTATTTATGCAATAAGTTTGACATATGTGTGATTTTGTTGAATTAGTTTAATGCTTGAACTAAACCGATACATCAGATAAGGAATGAATTAATATCCCAAATTTTGTAATTATTTATTTTATTTTCATAAGACACAACAATAAATTATAAATTACTTTTTGACTTGGGTGAAAATGAGGGGGGCAGAGAGAAATCTTTATATCTCTGCCACATTTAACAAAACCAATCAAACTATCTCTTTGTAATACAAAATAAATACATCACATGGTTGGCAAAGCCACTGAAACTAACCAATACAAAATAAAAATAAACTAAAAGAAACATTTTAAAAAAAACATCAAATATGCCAGAATTTTTTTTTATAACCTTTTTCCAATTTCCTTATAGTTCATATAGTCTAAGCAAACAAAAACAAAACAACAAAAAGAAGCAACAAAGATACATAAAAGAATACATCAAATGCTTCAGAATAATTTTTGATATAACCACCAACATCAGTGAAGTAGAAGGACTTTTTTCAGTCTTCTATGAGTTAAAAATGTGCATTTTGAAAATTAAAATATTTAAAACAATTTATGAAATGTCTACCAACATTCTCCTTTGAAAAAATGTCATGGTCTTATTTTTTTTCTTAGTCCAATAAAAAGATATGTGACTGCATATATGTAGTAACCACACAGACTTTCCTTTAAGTCTTATGGTCAGTACTGTAAAGGGAGGCTTTTATTTTGTAAGTTGATATGACTCCGTGGCCAAATAAGGAATTCAAAATAAGGTGGTGTCATTTATGAATATTATTATAATCTGATTTGTGTAGATAAAAGGGGATTTGTGGGAAATAAGGATGTAAAGTCATTGAACTAATGAAAAACAATAGTCAGTTGGTAATTAATCTCCTTAGTTTCATAGCAACTATACAACATAATTTTGAGACTCGATATTTATTAAATTGTTTTCAGAAAATAATCATATTCAGGAAGATTAGAAAAGCTCGCATCAAAATGTGTCAGGAACAGAGGGATTTTTTAAGATTTTGTGAAATTTACCAACACTCAGCAGTCTTTTCCAGAACATTTAAAACCTGTGTAACAGGAGCTGCGGTGAGAGAAACAATTCAATTGTGTGTAAAAATCTCTTCACTATTCTTTCTTTTCTTTGGGGGAAAAAAAGTATGTCCCACCTTCTAATAGTTAACCAATCAAAAAGCAGGAAGCACACAAAAGACTGAAATTTCTGGTTCATTACAGTCAGAGGAGACCCAAACTGCAGAACAAGTGGAGCAAAAAAAAAAATCCTGTTTTTGACAGAAACAGCACAAACGACGGTTTACAAGATGCATGCGCTTTGTAAACAAATACATAGAAAACACACCACTTCCTTCCTATGCAGCTAAGTTTAAAGCAGCTTCCCATTTCATAACACACAATCATTTACAGGTCACATTTCAAACAAGCAAAACAGCACAATAAAAAAAAACCCTAAATTAAAACAGCGATCAGCTCATTTAGGGGGTCCCAAACCTGTTCTTGTGAGGGCCACATAATAATCTTCTTCTCTGATGTGGAGGCGGGGTCAGTTTTTAAGCTAGCAACAGAGGTGTAAAAATGGGAGGGCTTATCTAAAAGTAAGCATTTCTGGTTTCCAGAAAATCACATGCAACCAATAATCAATAACCTTTTCTGAGATCTTCACAGAAAGAAAAAGTCAGAAAATAATAAAATAATAATTTTACTGAAATAGTCTAAAAAAAGTGTAATTCTTTTGCCTTTTCTGCAGCTAGACATGTATTTGTATGTTACATTTTCACCAAAAAAGTGTTCAGTCGTTTATTGAAGTAGTGCTACGTTCTAAAAGCAACTCGTGAAGGGGAAATCCGCAAATTAGGACGACAGATGTAAAACTCATCACTACACACTTTATATATACACTTTTCTCAGACAAACATGAACATTTTCACACTTTTCTCTCTTGTTTAACTCTCAAAGTTCAATACTTTATAAAAATAAGACCAGTTTTATAGAATGAAAACACATATATAATCCAAATTATAGCTATGCATCAGATAGGGGCACAGACTCTAAATCAGAAGTTTTTTCTGAGGCAGTAACATGAAATGGGCGGGCCAAAGTCTCCTTGATCCACTCCATTTTGATGTATTCACTTGCAGACAAACAAATCCACTCATTTAATTCTGAGCTGGATCAAAACCATTCGCCTGGAAAGCTCCAATATTCCCTGCCATTTTTGTTTGCATTGCTAATGTTATCTTGGGATTGTAAGAGACTAAATTATTGGGGAAGTGTTTAAACAAAGGGATGATGGGATATGAGCAGATGCTTACTTCCATGCCAAATTATGTCAAAGAGAATGATACAGGTTTGTTGATTGTGGCTAAAAACCGCATAATCATAATTAAAAGACCACTGGAAAAACTTTCGCAAAGACAGAATTGTAGTTGGACTGTAAACCAACATTTTTCTACTCCCACACTTTGTGAACTGTCTAATAGATCTGACAACAAAAAAAATCCATTTGGAAACAGTTTAAGGGTGACTTGCTGCGTTCTGCAGAATCAACTTCATTTTTATTAAATCCATCCACTGACCATTAATTCACAATAATAATTTATCTACTTCAAAATGTTTATTGACCTTATCAAAAAGGTTATGAGGGTTTAACATTTTCAAATGTGTCTGGAACCCAGGATGAACCCTGGGGAACATGGGGAGACTTTATTTACGAAAAAAATAAAGCTTGTCCTTTCAGAATAAGAGTCCAATGACGTCAGGCTATAGGCAAATTAATATGTAAAGTATTAAACTTCCTGAAGGGCAGGGCTCGAACTTAGTGACTTAACCAGTTTTACTTAAAGGACCAGTTCGACAAACGCACACCTGTCTTTCGACTTTTCCCAACAATGAACAAACCAACTTAAACAAAAAAAGCTATAAAATACGTTTTTTTTCTTTCCTTTTCTTAGAATCAAAAACAAATTTCCATTTAAAGAAAAAAAAATTAGAGATGCGGGTTCCGGATTTCGTTTCCTGTCAAAGGCGACAGGTGCAACAGGTGAACAGCCTCGTTGGGGTGACGTTTACACAGAACAGTCATGCGCACAAACATCATAAAACAAAGTCCTACCATTTTCGAAGCGACGCAGAATCCACACACGGTCACAAAACAACCACTTTTTCACCCTCACGGCGGGTCAAGCAGTCCCGCTCAACACATTTCTGCTCCTCGTCAAGAGCTGTCGGTCAGTGTGTAGAATGGTTTGACTCCGCCCACTACCGGGCGGAGGCGTGACGCGTCATCGGCGCTCAGGTATCGGGATGTCTGACGCTTCAACCAGCGTGAGTAAATAAGTAAATCAGCTAAACATTAACTTTGGAGTGTAGTTCCCGTGTTCTATCGGTAGGGGGCAGCAAACGCTCCTCCATCATGTGACATTGATCTGTGTCAGTGTTTGAAAAGAAACTGTCAGTGCTGATCTGACAGGGGTGAACATCACTTTCAAATATGTCTCTTTACCGAAATGCCATCTGGTTTTTGAATGGGATCCACCACTATACAAGGTTTGTCATTTATTTAAATATTATTAGATTTTTTTTTAGAAATTGAGAAAAAAGCTTTCCAGCCTATTTCATAGGATTTGATTTATTTTTGTGTGAGGTATCATTGTATTAATATTAAAAAATGTTGCTAAAATCACAATATAGAACAATTGGAATAGCTTTTTCTTCTTCAGAACCATTCATGTCTGCATCTGAGCTTAAAAAAAACCACAAATATGGTTAATAAAATTCCTCTAAGTAGAATAAAATATCTGTTTCTAGGAAGGGGTACGAAGCAGCAGCACAAACCTTTGATCCCAAGGACCTGGAAGTGTCTGTTGTGGGCCGATCCTTTATGATTACTGGAGCCAACAGTGGAATCGGCAAAGCGGCAGCCATGGCCATAGCCAAGAGAGGTACATGCTTCGGAGTCATGCCACTGTAACACACCCTGATTGGAGTCAAAGACGGGTCATTTGTGTCCAGGCGGCACGGTCCACATGGTGTGCAGAAATAAAGAGAGAGCAGAAGAGGCCCAGTCGGACATTATTTCTCAGTCTGGGAACACGGTGAGTGCGTGACATTGATTCATGAAAAACATAACCAGAAAAAATATATTTGTTTGCTTTTCTAGGAAGTGTACGTTCACGTTGTGGACATGTGTCAGACTCGTCAAGTGTTGGAGTTTGCTGAAGCTTTCAAAAAGCAGCATGCATCTCTCCACGTCCTGGTAGGTGTCAATAATCCCCCTTTCTATACACAAATTACTCACTAAAAAGCAATTTTAGTCGTGAGATTCATGTGCTGCAGATTAATAACGCAGGCTGCATGGTGCACAAAAGAGAGCTCAATTCAGAAGGCCTGGAGAAGAATTTTGCCACCAATACCATGGGTGAGATTTCCTTCTCGCTAGCAGAAACAAAGTGTCAAATTGTGTAATTTTATAATCACTTTGCTGCTTTTTACGTCACTCTAGGAGTGTACATCCTCACTCAGACCCTCGTACCACTTCTGCAGAAGAGCCGTGACCCCAGAGTGGTATGATTATACACGCAACTACAAAAAAAAGTCTTCATCTGGATCATGTGGACAGCATAATGCCACTATTGTGCATGCTGCAGAGGCTGTTGTTTCAGCTCACTGCTGTAGCTGTTATCTCCCCGCCTGTTAGATCACTGTGTCCTCTGGAGGCATGCTCGTCCAGAAGCTGCGGGTTGTTGACTTGCAGTCAGAGAAGGGGCGCTTTGATGGTGTCATGGTTTACGCACAAAACAAGGTAAAGAAAGAAGATGTGAACATCATTAAGAATATCACAAATCAGATTTTATTGGGACAAAAAAAGCTTTAGAAAGCAAAGTGCGGGTATATGGAGCCAAATTGTTTTGGACACACTGTTTGTAGCGATAAAAGTGCATTTACACCCGTCTTGGGACAACTTCAGACTATGATAGTACAGAATAAACTGCCATTTTCTGACCGTAATTATCACAGTTCTCAGAGTCGGTGAATGCACCAGGACTGAAGTTACCACCCTCATTGATTTTGATTGGTCCTTCATGTTAGCCCCGCCCCAACGTGCCAAAATGGGGCCAAAAGTTTTGAAACTGAAATTTTGAGACCTAAGAAAGCAGAACATTTGAAGCTGAAAATAATTAAGACATTTGTGATGTTAGTTTTGCAAAAGTTCATCCACATGCTATTTGTATATTTTAAGTAATCGAGCTGTTACGTCCTGCTGCTACTGCTGGACCGTTTTCCATGCAGTACTCTCTGCTCACCTGGTAGGCGTGGCCAATATGCCTTAATTAGCGCCTGTGGGCTACTTAAGACTAGCCCATGGCAGACAGGCAGCAGAGCTGTTTGGGTTTTTAGGTGGTATGGTGCTGGTTTGTTTTGTTCTCTTTTACCTTCTTTGTCCTCAGCAGTGTTAGACTTCTGGGCTTTGTTATTTTAGTTTGGGGTTGGACCTTGGCAGTCTTAGTTTGTGAACTTTGTTTGTTTTATTTAGGCAGTTTTGTTAGGCAGCCCTTAGCAGGGAGCAGTTGACCCCAACAGTCGACATGGCTTGGTCAGGAGTCTCCCTGACTTATTATGTTTGGCCAAGGTTCTAATTTACTTTGTTTTGTATTTTTGTTTTAACCAGCACACACATTTTTTTTTGCTTCTCTTTAAATGGTGTTTATTTTTCTCACTGGTGTCCAGTTTTGTTATGGTCCAATTTTTGCTTTTCCCCATAGGCTTGAGCCAAGTCTGCCCATCGGTATAAACCAGCGACAGTTATGAAATTTTACTGTGATCATTTATGGCGAGACCGACTGACTCAGCCATCACGAGTCTTTAGTATCACTTTTCAAATCTGACCTCAATGACTAAATGAAATTATTTTCCGACCTAACAAAAATTTCCTGTAAAAAAATCAGCAAGAATCTATGATGTCAACTCAGCTTCACGGCCATAACTCCAATGAATTCTCTTAAGATCTTTTGTTTTTGCTGCTTTCTGGCTCACAGAGGTGTTGTTTCTTTACAGAGACAGCAGGTGGTGCTGACAGAACACTGGGCCAGAGCTAACCCAGTCATTCACTTTTCTGCCATGCATCCTGGATGGGCTGACACACCAGGTAACGTGACAGGCTTCAGGTTTTCTTGTTAGCATTTAATAGGGAATTTTTAGCATTACATTTCTTAATCAAAAATGTAATGTTGTTATACTCTTATTACTCCAATTCCTTTTGATTTTATCCAATAACAGACGAAAATAAATGGTTTTGGTCTTAAAGCTTAACTGAGCTTAGAGGAGTTTTTGTATTCCACAAAAAGTTGCATTTTATTGTTTAAAATTACTGGTATTATTTAGTGGAATGATGATCAGTCTCTTACCACACACTTGCATTTTCTCCAGCTGTGTCTTCATCAATGCCTGAGTTTCACCGGATGATGGAGGGCCGGCTGCGCACTGCGGATGAAGGAGCTGACACTGTGGTGTGGTTGGCTCTGTCCAGGGCTGCTGTTAGAAAACGCAGTGGTCAGTTTTTTCAAGGTAAACAGGACAAGGAGGACAAATGAGCTTCTCTTTGGATTTGCTTTGAAATGTATTCATTTCATGTTTTTCTGACTCATATTTTTCTGTCTGCAGATCGTAGGCCCGTTCCGACCCATCTTCCTCTGGGCTTCACTCAGAGTTCCGATCAAGAGATTCAGACTTTCATAACTCAGCTGGAAACTTTGGCCCAAGCGGTTCAGTCAAAGCCTGATGAAGAATTTAAGGATCCTGTCGACCTGTGCAGACCTCAGTTTGTCTAGATGATATTATTTACAAAAGAATTAATGAAAAAAAAATGCTCTCATTTTAGGCTCCTGTGATTTACTGCCGAAAAAGTGACTTGCATTTTTTAAATCAAATTTTGTCAAATTTGGCCTGTTATAAATGTTTGATCTGAAAATGTCATCAACTTCTGATTAAAGTGTAAGCAACTGATTGAGCTGAAAATGTCTCTAAGATAAGCAGTTTCTGGAGGCTGTTCTGAACATCTAAGTGAGTCATGTGAAAACCTCACAATGCAGTTGATCTTTTCAGCATGTCAGACCACAAGCAGCCGGTAAATTGATTGATTATGGTTTGAAGAAGAAAGAGAGAAAACACTTTTGAACAAAGTTTTGATACAGTTTGCAAAGATGGCTTTCTGAACTTTATTATTGATGCAGTTTAGTTCATTTATAATGCAACTTTTCAGTAGCAAGGTGATCCTAATGTGGAAGAAGTGAAAAAAAGGGGAAGTTATGTAAGATTCTTAAACTCTGATTCACACTGAGCACATTTAGGCTTCTATAACAAAAAACTCATTAAAAAAGGAATTCAGCCTTCAACATAATTTGAATAGATGAAATGATTGAATTGTTGCACAAGTGTTCAGTTCACAACTAAATCTGATGTTCGTCCTTACCGGAGTGACAAGCAAAAAATATAAACACACAACCATAAAAATAAATTAATCAAATAGTTGAATAATAATAAACAATATCAATACATGAATGTAATAAGATGATAAAATGCAACCGTTTCAGATGTGTTTTAGTGTTGTGTCATACTTTAATGACTCCGGCCTTAGAACTGTTTCTCAGTCTGTTTGTGTTGGACTTCATGGTTTAATATTTCACCCAGAAGACATAACTTGGATGAGAAGAGTTACTCAAGCTGTTGTTTGCGTCTTCTTTAGTAATGTCTTTTTAATCCTATGGTTGGGTAAGAGGAGACTGTGAAGAAACGCTAAACCATCCGTCATAAGACAGATAAGTTAGAGACTGCACCCATGCCATATAGTCATACAGTATATACCAAGATTAGGGGAGAACAGAGTAAAGTAATGTCTAAATCCACAGTAAAACAGGGGTCTAGAACCATACGCTGTTCTTATATTCTTCTATTGTGGCCTCAAAGAAAAATACAGTAAATAATGGCTTTAAAAGTTTATAATGAATTTATTTTCAATTAAGTTGCCATTTATGCATAGATTTTTGAGCATGTCATATAACTGAGTAAAATGAAGCACGAACTGACATTCATATTCTTATTTTCTGCTGAACAAAAATGTTTAGTAGCAGTTCAGGGACAAATTTCTTAAAGAACGTAATTGCATTTACATTTATAGATTTAATAATAATTCCACACCATTGTTGGAAGGATATAAAAGATGAAACGCATGAAGGCCATAATAAAAGAAGATTTCACGTTTGACTTGATTTTCTTGCATTTTAAATTCAAGTAAATGTGTTATCTGCGAATATGAGTGTCAATCTGCTGCAGTATATCTGTGACTTATTTTAAACGGTATATTTTATTTTTACTTCACAGCGCAGTACTAAAGGTGCTACTTTCAAAAATTGAAGTACAGTAGTTTAAATTGTAATCAATAGAAAAACATAATTTTAACACTAAATGTATTTATCACTATAATTCAACAATAGTAAATACTTAAAAAAAAACACACACATTTTATAATTGAATAGCTTGATGGCCTTAGAAAATGTGAATAATCTGACTAAAACCATGTTATCTATTGGGGTTGGTCAGGAAGAAACTGGACATAATTGCCATTTTAGACTTGGACGGACAGATGGACGTTTTTTCTAAATAATGTTGAGATTTTGGTCCATAAGAAACAGGACCACGTCTCCTTTAGCTATAAAGGTTGCAGACCCCTGATCTATTCTAACTTCAATGTCCTGGAGTTACTGGATCCGAGGGTGCCAGAGTTTACTCTGAACTGGTTACCAGTCCACATGAAGACAAAACTGCATCCACTGATTGAATTTTGGGAGAAAGCTGGAGAGCCGGAAAAAAAGCTCCCCACATGAAGAGAAAGCTGTATATATTGCTGCATTTTGGACTGAAGCTAGAACTTTGTTCCACAGGAGTCTGACAGCTGAAGGCTTTTCTCCCACTAGAAGTAACAAGTAATCTTGAGGTCTGAACAACATTGAACTCAGGTCTTTAAAAGATGGTTGACCAATTTATTTGAAGACAAAATGTTAAATTCAAATCTGGTTTGAAAGTTAAAACAATAAAGATAAACAAATATTGAAGAAATACAACCTCCTGCAACCTTTTAGATCAACTTAACACTTCAGAAAAGTTTCTGATAGGACTTACATGTCATTAATCTTGGATGGTTAAATGAATTAGTATTTCTATGGGACAAGATGTTCCTAATTTCAGTTAAATGACACAGATGGAAAAAACCGGATCTATTAAAAGTCTGTGTTCTCACCGCACATTATTCAACCAGGTAATTTGGGTTTTAGTGCTGCTGAAATGGATCATTAAGGCAAACGTCTCCATGGATGAACAACAGTGGAAATGAACGCATGTTTGAAGCTCGTGGAGGGGCACCGTGATTTCAAACCCTCATAAAAACAAAGAAGTGAGGCTTTGGAATCCAGACAAATTCCATCGTTGTTTACTTGTGACTGAAGGTGCTCTTGGCTTCAAAATAAAAGTAAAAACAGATCTCAACAATGAATTTCTAAGACAAACCAGAGTAACAATACTCCTTTATTTTTTGTAAGAATCCACATCTGCTGTTTAATAATTTTATTATTATTATACATTATTGAAAGGAAAAAAAAAAATAAGGTGGTGCATTCACATTTTCCCAAGGGATTCCTTGCAAGTTCCATCTCTACAAGGGTAAAACAGTGAAAAGCTTGAAGCCGGATCCATCCGTGTTAAAACTCACAGGGAACAGGAAGACTGGGCCTCATTCCAAGTCACAGATTCTCGTCTCAGTTTTCCTTCTCACTTGTTTACGGTGTTTAATAGATATATTTTTTTTTGCAAAGGATGATGAAACAGATCCCCCAGTGCTGTCTGTCTTTACAGCTTCGGTCCATGCGTAACATTGATGACGAGTCAAAGAAAACGTTCCCCACTTCCCAAAGTCTCTCCCGCTCTCCAGAGTTCATTTTTATGCAACGTAGGTGTAGACTTTGCGATCCTCTGGCGTCCTTGCCAAGTATTCTCTTTCTATTAGTCCTTCTATCCGTTTTTTGATTACCACAGGGCTGGGAAGAAAACGTGCTCGCAGCTGCTGAGTCACCTGAAGAGACAGCCACAAAGTATTTGAATTAAGACTCAAACAGTCATTTCTTCCTGTTATCTAAATAAAGGGAGTGATTTGTTGGTTCATTACCTCCGCCACCAAGACATTGTGCTGCATCTTCTTCCTAGACTTCATGATACGGACGATGGCCGCCTCGATTTCATGCTTTCGGTCATCATCCACTTTCTGTCTCGTCTCCTTCCGTTCGGGGTCAGATTCTCCTTGTTTAGCAGCAACTGTTACAATGACAGCAACACTTACACAAGCCTTCAAAGATTTAAAAAATATAATGCTTAAAACCCACTGTGAAACAAACTTGCAAAAGCCTTTTTTCTTAGAAACAGGGGAATTTAGTCTTGAGATATAAAAAAAATTAAGCTGTAAGAGAGAAAAGCCTATATGTGCCTTGCATTTATACATAAATCTTTAACTGTGATCAGATTTTTAAAAATTATATAAAATTCCACTATTTTTCCTATAACGGTTTGGGTGTAAAGAAAATTAAAAAAATGTGAAAATGTTCATCTTTGTAAGAAAAATATATATAAAGTGTGTAGTGAGGGGTTTTCCAGCCTTAAACTTGTCATCTGTCGTGGGTTATTTAAGGAACGTATCCTCTAGCATAAATGAGAGAACACTGTATATGCAAAAATAAATAATTTTTTTCCCTCATTGTTCATTGTTACAGACAACCTTGGAGAGAAGAGGCTGTTTTTCACTATTTACTCACCCGTCTGTATTTTGACCCTGTGCAGTTTGGAAGTGAACTGATCGTTGACTGTAAAAACATGGCCGCTCTCGATCTCTTTAGACTTTGGCTCCTTTGTGAGAACTCGCTGTGTGGGTTTTCCACACGCTAAAGACTGCAGAGCTCGCACCAGTTCCCTCTCTGGAATATCGGTTTCCTGCTGAATCTCCTGCACAGATGGGAGTTACAAAACAAGAGGATCATCATAGCCCGTTTATGCTGAACAACACTGGAAAAAAAATAAAGAGATGCGTTGCTCTTCACCTCAAAATTGAACTTGTCTCTGTTGTTGAAGAGCATGAGGATGGTCATCTGGAAGGTGGACACCTGCAAGATGTGTTTTCGGGTGTTGGAACCCGTTACCTGGGCTCCTCCGACCCCGACCTCAGAACCGTCTTCCTGTAAAGCAGGCAGATTAGAGTTCAAAGAAAACAAACAAATCTTGTATTAAAATGAACTTGACTCAATGCAGCATTTAATGTTTGTATTAAAGTTAAACGAACGTACATTTACCTTTTTAACAGCCCCATAGAAAGTGGCATTTAGATCTGCTCCACCCATGTGATGCTGGAGTGTCAGCTGTCTTCCACTGTGCTTGGCAAGGTAAAACCTGCAATGAGAAAAGCGCAATGAACAAAAAAATTGACTTTTTTTTCTTCACTGAGCAGCAAACACTTAGATCTGAAAATTGCATTACCTTCTAAAGACTTCAAAGGCATGCCTTGGGGCGGGGGGGATTGTGCATTTGGGTGTTGCAGATTGTGTGGGCCAATAGCCTGTAGTGAGGACCCTCACTGTGAGGTCCACACCACTCAGAGATGCCTGAAAGACAAATATTGACATGAGGAATATGAAAGCATCAACAAACAGTACGTGACAGAGCCTGAAATTGGGCATCATTAACTGCATTTCCATTACACAATTGCACAAAACTTTTTCAAAATTCTAGGAATTGTATCATTAATATTCCTAAGCCCATTACTAGGAATAAAAAAAAAACAGTTTTGCAATGGCACAGTTTCCATTAAATTATCACTTTGCAATTAAGCATAACCAACTCATGCGATAATCATTTAAAACACAGGGATGGATAAGAACAAGTATTTTTATTTTTTGATTCACTAAAATGGAGCATTTGGGTGATGTCACAGCAGTGCTTGTCCATTGGCACTCTTAGGTGCACGTGAGAAACCTGTTCAGCAGTATTTAAAAAAAAAAAAAAACATTCTAACAAATAAGCAGCTGGACCTTTTGTTTCTGTTTGAAAATACGACAAGTTTTGAAGTTTGTCACTGCACTCGCGGTCATCCTCAAAGGAAACATCTACGTCTTATTCAGGCTGCAAGCCACAAAAGTGCGTCTACAGAATAAGCGAAGATGAAATCTTGGTTGGAGAATTTATGATGGAGGAGCAGCTCCATTCTGTATGAGTAGCTGTGACGCTGTGGACTCTCTTGTGGTGCCCGCTGTGCTGCACTCAGAGAAGACACACTTCATATTTAATTTAATAATAATTAATAATTATAATTAATAATAATTAATAACAATTAAGAATAATATAATTAATTAATAATAATTAATTTAATAGCATTTAATTTGAAAAAAAGTGTTTCTATTACAGTTTTGTAAAAAAATGCTAATTTCGATAAGCTCCCCCAAAAAAACCTCCTCCAAGCACAAAAACTTTTTTTTTTGAAAATGCAAGTTTTTTTTTTTAATGTGGTGTTTCCATTAAGTGAATTTACTATCGAAAATCCAATTTGTGAAATTTACAAGTAAATGGAAAAGCAGTTATGGTTTAGTTTTTGAAATGAAAATTGCTGCTTTATCTGCACCATTTTGAATCTGAACTGCAGTCATTTCTACAAACACTGAGAGGCAGTGTTCCAAGTCGATTGTCAACACTCTTTAAATGTTTGCTTTTACATAAAGTCCTTAGATATAAAACTACAATCTAATAAATCAAAACTGTCTCAAATAGACACTTTTATTTGTCTTGTTTATACAATTTCCATAAAATGCAACCATTTAAAAAAACACTAATGAAAAGGATGCTTTGGTGCTCTAACATGTTCTTGTAGCATTTTTCTCATGATGGAGACATATATAAAGGAATTAAGTATTAAAACACAATTTCTTAGTATTTTATCATTCAAATTGCTATAGGTGGGCCAAAGTCTCCTTTCTCCACACAACAAATCTAAATCCTCCATTTACAGTCAAATAGATCCAATAACATATTCATTTGGCTTGTCTGAGCTGCCATTTGGATCAAAACTGTAGAGCTGGATAGCTTTGATATTGCTTGTAATTTTTATTGTTTGCTATGCTAAAGTTAGCTTGGGCTTGTGAGGAGCAGGAATGCTGGGTTATTAATGTAGGCTACCACCCACGACTGCAGAGTTTAAGTATAAATACAGTAATATGATTATTGACAAATACAAAACACCAGCATTTGTAAATATGCATATTTATAAAATGAAATTGTGGTATTTATGTGGGTGTTTTTTTAAATTATAGTTACATGTGTGTATATGTATAATTGTAACATAATGTACTTTTAGCTGAACTTTCATTTTGAGTGTACTGGGCTTAGGAATATTAATGATACAAGACATGGGGATGAAAATTTATACGACTTTTCTTCTTCTCATTCTCTTTCAGATTTTTTATGTTAATATACTTATCTTACTTTGCTACTCTACATACGTTTTTCAAATATCTAAAAAAAATATTTTTGAACTTGAACAACCCAAAAAGTAAATTTCTAATGAGCTACTGGAGACAATAGAAAATTGTAGAAAATGTAAAATGTAGAAAATGTGTCTTAAAAATGGCACAGGCTTTTTGCTTTTTACTAAAAACGGCATAATCATAAATAAAATACCACTAGGGACAATTTTACAATGGAGAAAAAAATAGTTGAGTGGAACTTAAAAGAAACATACAAACCAATCTTTCAATATTTATTATACTGTGAATTATAATGTAAAAATGCAATTCTAGGTGCTCTTTTCCTCAATGAACCTTACCGATGTAGTCTGTATGTGCTGCCTGAACTCATCCATAGTAGTGTTTGAGATGCTCATATCTCTGAACATCCCTTCCAGTTTGGAGGTGAACTGACAGCCACATTCTGTCTGTAAAGGAAAAAAAATAGAAAGCAAAGATATGAGTTTGCTCATCAACATTAAAAAAGGATAAAAACATAATAAAGAATATGCTTATAGTGCAAATGACAAAGGACACAGAATGAAAAACATCTTTTTTTTTTTACCTTTAGCTTAGAGATCATGTTCTTCTCTGAATCATCGGAGACACTCTTGTTGCTGAGTAGCCGGCGGCCCAGATGCTGCTTATAGTACCTTTCAAAAACATCCTTCTCCTGCATGAACCTGAACAAAACCATGGCCTTGTCAAGAATGGACTCCACCTCTTGTTCGGTCAACTAGGAGCAAAAACAGAAACAATGCAGAATTTCAGAATACACATACATTCCAAAAAAATACTACACTTCCATCAATCTACATGTTAAATACCCCTTTGACTCCTTTCTTGAGCTTGTCATCAATGAAGAGTGACAAATATTCTGGAGAGCGGGAGTTGAGGTTTAGGAAATACTCAAAATCTCCAGCGATGGTTTGTTTAAAGAGTCTGTCATTGTTGAACGACTCGATGAGGAAATGATCGAATCGCGTCTTCAAGTCCAGAAGACCCTGTTGAGGAATTAAAAAAAAAAAAAGGATTTTGTACATGTTTGCAGGAAGGAAGTTAATGAGCTTTATTAAACACCGGTCAGCCAACATACTTGGATATAGTCAACAGGGTTTTTGCCCTCTCCTTCTTCTGACACCAGCGCCTTGCCTTGTTCTCTTAGGTAAGCGCTCATACACTCACACATTGTTTTTAGGCCATTTGGCACTCGACTGAACAGCTTATACATGCACGCCAGGTCTGAGAGTGAAAAGGCATCAAACATTAGAATATGTGATATATTGAATTTAAAAAAGAAGGGTCAGTGACAGTAAACTGTACCTTCTGTCTTGCTGTTTTTGAGCATATGGACCAGGCCAGAGTTCTCCATCTCAACAATTGTTTTCATGTGTTTAGAAATAAGCTCTCTCTCCACCACCTTCACAATGGGCTCTTCTGTAGACTTGTCCAGACAGTGCATGACTCGTTCGATCTCCTCATTGATTCTGGCTTCTACTTTCTTTATGTAAACACTGGCACTGTTTTCTGCAAGGAACTTTTGGCTCTCCATCTGAAAAGACACCATAATGCATTATGTTAGCCTGTATAGATCACAAAAAACATTTTTAAAAAGTGCATTGACTTACCTGGAAGAACTCTGCTGACATATCTAAGAAAGGACCCTCAAAGTCTTCCTCATACACAGATCTGCCATCCAATCCAAGAATCATCAGCATCTGGGAGGCATTTCTGATGGCGCCCCTGTAACAGTCAGTGGATATTAAGTCATGTGTCGGTTTCAATTTGACAATAACAAAAGAAATAAAAATGGCACTCTATAAACAAATTCTTTTGGGATTGTAATCTTTAAGCCTGGTATAGGGAGAAAAAAAACGCGCAAACCTGTCAACGACCTCGCCTTTTCTCTCCCGTGCAATCATGTCCAGTAATGTCTGCCGCAGATGGTCTCGAATGCAGCCATATCTCACTACCTGGTCCCTGAATATGATGAGGCCAAGGTTGTATACATTCTCTACGTTATTTTGCTGAACGTACACTCTGTCCTAAAAAATAAGAATGAGGAACAACAGTGCTTAAAAACCATAAAGATGACTCAGCCAAAAAACTTTAAAGCCATAAATGAAATATTTAAAGCAGTGTTCTCTTAGTATTACAAGAATTTCCAGCCAATTCCAAGGTAGTTGATTCATTTAGACACAATTATCCCCAGAATTATTGTTTTTCAAAAGAAAATGAGCTGTGATTGAAAGTACTTGCTAGCTTTACCTTTAAAGTTCTTATATTTGATAGTTATTTATAACGTTGAATATCCAAGGGCTGTCTATAAAAGAGCTATACTGATGCATTCTGGGTAAAGCTCAAGCCAGTCTGAAATAAAAATCTGCTTCTAACAGCAGAACTTTCAAAAACATGCTAGAGGTTAAGAAACTGCCTGAACAAAAGTGACAACTCGATCATTTCAGAATTAATCAAATCAATACTCGATTGTGCATGGAAGGAATCGGTGCACTTTCCTCCAAACATATTTTCTCCTTTTGCAGCAATTTACAACCAACGAGATGCTAAAGATAAATGTGTTTAACTGGCTTATCCTCAACCTACATTTGTACATATGTGTAAGGTCCCCTGATAAAAATACCAACACAGACTGAACTTCCTGTGAGCAACTAGTGCTGCCAATTTTAACAAAAGCAAATAATAGGGGGAAGTTGAACTTTTTATTGGTATTCTATAAGTCATCAAGTTAGTCACATTTGATTTTACCTGTGAAAAAAGACAAAATATCCATCAAAATGAGAACTGTATAAGTAAACCTACCATGTACATGAGAATGTCTCTGATCATAACCATGGCAGTCTGGTGGTCATTCCAGGCTTGATTTAATGTTTGTAGAAAATTATTATTTAAAGAATTTAGGACATCTTCGCGTACCTGACAAAAAAAAAAGCCATATTCATTTCCTTCTAATTTGACAAATGAATGAACTCTAAATAATATAATATTTTATCATTAGTTCATACTCTCTTTTGAGTAACTGAAAAAAATATCAACATACTTTGTTAATGAGGTGCTCAGTGACGACTTCCCTCAGACCAGTGTAGAGTCGCTCCCCGTGCTTGTGCAGAACCATAGTGTAGGCATTCCTGTAGAGCTCCTCAAAGCTGAGTCCACTGTTGTTTTTCCTCTGAATTTCCTGGATGGCGCTCTTCAGAAGGTCCCAGATGTTATTGACATATTTCTCATCCATGGTCATCTATAGAAGAAAATCATATCAATTATTTTTGCAAGAAATTTAGAAGGCTGTGTATTTTTTCTTGTATAAACAGGTCAAGAAACTATAATTGTGGTTTACTTGATTAATATAAAATGATACTGTTTAATACATTTTTGGTGTGACATTGTTACCTCAGGCTGCTTACAGTTGCTGCTAAGTCTAACTTTGGGTAAAATTGAGCTGTCTCTGATCCAGTTAAAACCCATGGAAGTAGCAGTTTAATATAAACCAGCAGTTAAATTCATGAAATACTTCCTGCTTGAATTAAACTTAGCAAAGTCTGCTAACGGGCCCGCTATTTGAGCTAGCTTGTGTACAACACAGTCCCATTGGAGAAGTTTCCTTGACACATATTAGCTCACGAAGACAGTAATCCCTTTGATAGAAATAGAAACAAGCTACTAATACAGCTATACGGCTCCAAGATATGTTACAAGTTCTTCAGTTATCGCATGACAAAGCTATTTTTCTCGTTTGAGTAGCTAGCTAGCTAGCAGGTGCTAACGTAAGGAGCTGTCAGCCTCGAAACACAAATGTCAAAGTTGGCCTTCTAAACTCAAAGAACCAATAAATACTTACAGGAAAGGCTCGTATCCTCATCTTGGTGTCCTTTTTAGTGCCGCCTTTGAGGTTGGACATGATTAGTTTGACCGACTTTGTTTTGTAAGTTGACTTATAGACTACATGAAAGGCAGTCGCTGATTTCGCTTTCTGCGCCGGGAGAGCCAAATAAAACCTCAATGACCTCCCTTAGAGGAATTAAATCTGTTTCTATATTTGCTTTGTCGCTGTTCAGATTTTGTTCTCTTTTTTTCTTTCGTTTTTTTTTCTTCTTGTGTCTTGGGTAATGTTAGCTTGAGTGCAATGATGGCGGCCGACGGTCTCCACTGCGCAATGCGGAAATCTCGCGAGAAAGAAAAGTCAACATGGACAGGTGCATTCCACAGGTTGACGTTCGTTCTTGGAAAATTTAAAACCTTTTAGCCACTTTGCCACAGAAAGTTAGCATTCTTAGTTAATGCGTTCAATGATTCAAGGTAATTAAGACTTAACTGGGGCAGTAGCTTGTTCATGACATAAAATGACACACTTTATGTTCATAACTGCTTTTTCTTTTTTGTCCCCATTTTTAACATTCTAGAAGATTCTTGGCGCTACAAAAGGGAAGAATGTCAACAAAAAAATAGGTGGGTGAACTTATTTTTAACCCTGTTTTGTTTCTTTATTTTTTTTTTTGGCCCAATTTAAATATATAGATATATGCTACGATGCTGACCTTTGTTACTTTTTTATATAAAGGGTTTTTATACTTTCCTACTTCTTTGTGTATGGTTAAATTAATATTTTTAATAACCAAGTTCACAAGTAGAGCATTATTTATTTTGTAACTTTTTTATTTATTTACTTGTTTCTTTGTTTGTTTGGGGATTTGTGGTGATTTCTTTCCCCCCTGAACTACCATGACAGGTTCATTTCTCCTCTGTCAGATTAATAAAGTTTGATTCAATTCAATTCAATTTGATTCAATCCAATTTAATTAAATCCGATTCAATTAATTTCAAGGTGCAGTAAGGAAACTTCAAACTAAACATTTAGTTAAGACATAGCAATTAGTAGGTTGTTATGTATCACCTAATTTTGTGTGGATTTTGTGATATTGTTTTTTTTAGCATGGTGACCTATTCACCTTAGTTATAAATTTATTCAAATTTCTTCAAATGCTCAGCAGTGATTGACTCACCCTTGCAACCTTACTGTAGTGCCCATGAGCAAGGCCCTGGCTAGGCTTTGCGGTTCGATCGAATTGTGTGTTCACACTCAACAAACTTCTCTTATAAAGATAAGCAAACAAACAAATAATTAATTAAACCCCAAAACATGTGCTGTTGGTTATTTGGTGATTCTGAATTGTACCTTCTTGTCGTGAGTGTTTTGTCTCTTACCCGGCGATGCATCAGCAAACTGTCCAGAATGTACCTCGCTGTCCTTGTGACCCTTAACAGGAAAAAGTGGCATCAGAAAATGAATGGATGGATCAAAATAAGTGAAGATTTTAATTAAAAGTTTATTGTTTTTTATTAACAATAATAACAATTGAGTCATTTATGCAGTATTTGAGGGGAGAATTTGAGTTTGTGCCCCTATGCTGGTCTCCATCTATATTTTTATTTATTATAAAATTGTTCCTTGTGGATTTGAATTATGATTTTTTTTAACACAAAATCCAAAAGCCTGTGATATTTTTCAGACATTTTCTGCAGCGGGGCAGGAGTTCATCAGAAATTTGTCTCTGGGTTGAGGGCGGGAAAGTTGATGGGGAAGTAACCCAATGTTAAAATCCCACCACGCCTTTGTCTACACTATCTCCTGCTAGATTATAGCTCCTCACAACCCCAATCTAATACTAGCGTAGAAATGTTGCAATATTGTAACTATGTGGCCACATAGTTTTGAGCCAGATGGCACGTCAGAGAAGGAAAATGAAGACCTTAATGAATCTATTTGTCAGCAAGTGGATGCTTCAGAACTGAAGTGGAGCAAGAAGACTTTGGCCCTCCCATTGCAGTTGCTGCGTCACAAACTGAGCTTTCTAATAGTTGGTTTTTATCTGATCCCTCCTGGTTTGAATAAAGAAATACTCAGTAATTCATTTTTAATCTTAATTTTTTTTAATTTATGCCTCTATTATGAGAAAGTTGCTAAAAGAACATGTGAAAAACACCAAAAACACTATTTTAATTGGTATGGATCTTTAAAGACTTAACCTATTTAGCAAAAAAAAAAGTTTAACTGAAGTCTGTAAGATATTGTGAAAAAGTCATTTACGTTTTGAAATTTTTTTTTCTAGTGACTAAGGGTTCTGCTTCATATTGCATTTAAATAGTCAGCAACTTTGCTGGGGGTCATTGGAGGACTATCGTAATGCAAAGTTCTTACAGTGCTTCTGATAAGCATGCACCTTTTGAATTAACTGTATATGACCAAGAAAATTAGAAATGATAAAGCCATATGTATGTACAGAGGAAAGAATAAACAACCGTGTTATGTAATTTTTTGCCACATCGAATGCTTTGTTGATTTGGGCCATAATTTAGCAGGTTAAAAAAGCAAACTGACCTGTGGCCTTTGCAAATGCATCATAATATCGAGTTGCCTGTTTGCTTGTGCTGTGTTGTTACACCGCATAACATGCTCTGAGTTCCTTCCATTCCGCGAGTGCTGTGTAAGCTGTTTGCTGATAGCAACCCCTTCTGCAGCCCAAAGATAAATGCCACATGCTGCTGTTGAGATATAGTTACCCTGCATAACACAAGTGCATTGTCACATGGGAAAAGAGGACTTAGCTTAGTTCAACACATCCTATCTGTATTCAGCTGGGATATCACTCTTCTTTTTCCACATATAAATATGTCACTGACTGCTTTTTAAACAGAAAAGTATCTGTCACATCATGTTTAAAAATGACCAGCAGATGGCATATGCTGCACTTTGTCTCTCAACACAGTTAGCTGTAATGTTTTTTAGCTTCATTCCATGAAAGCACATGATATCCTCCATCAGTCCGACATGCCTGGAGGGTAATAAAATGAAGTGGTGCATTTGAAAGAAGAGGTAACAGATTTTTTTTTGCAGCTGATTACAGAGGCAGAATTTAATACACTGCTTATGATTTCAGCTCTTTCCTTTTTGCTACTTACTTAGCAGACATGACACCAGCAGGTCAGGACAAATACAGCCCTTCAGAATTTCCTACTCATCATTTTAGCCTAGCTGCTTTTGACCTGACGCCAACACTAGCAAGCAGGACAAGAGATTTAATGTGTCGCCTCTACCAACCTTGAAAGAGGAAATATAGGCTAACGCAATCCCAAAAGGGAGGTTTAAAAAAAAAAAAAAGGTCTTGAGAGCTCACAGTGATCTTTAAGGTTTTACAAGCAGGGTTTAAAAATATTCTACTTTTATTTAAGTTTAGAGGCCTCATTTCAGATCAATAGCAAGATATTACAAATGGTAGTTTTCCAGCACAACCGTAGAATCTATACCAACTGTATGCAGTTCACTTATTTAGTTATTTTATTGTTAAACATTTGGAAATAGCTTCAATAAGTACTACAAATAAACTACTTTTATGTTAGGAAAACAGAAAATTTATTTTCAAGTGTGCAATTCTTGCCCCGTATCAGAAGTGTTCCACTTCAATGTGATGAGCACTTTATCAAAGCTAAAGATAGCACCAGTGGCGAAATGACTATTAGCATATTTCAAGTCATAATGTGTGTCTACTTTTACCACCAGCTATAGCACAGAAATATGTTACGAGCAATTTATTAGTATTTCTTATTAAAAGTACACATCATTCTGGCCTCTAAAATTACCTTTACTTTTAGCAAAGACGTATGGGTTGCATATTTCACAGCTTACTTAGGTTCTAAAAGTGCTTTGGCACTCAGACATTGTGGCTGTGTAGAAATGAAGTCATTTCTGGTGAGATACAGCAATGAGAAGTTTATAGATAGCAATGTGATATATTGTATTCTGTCAGCTTAATTGAGGAACATTTTTACTTCATGACAGCACAGATCTCCCATTCCCTGTCTAATGAAATAGTTCTAATTGTTGAAAATAAGTTTAAAAAATATTTAAAATTACTTTATGATTTGGTAAAGGTACTTACTAAAAGAAATACTTTAAGACTTAAATAATTGGTTTTAGGGTTTGGAAGATACAAAAAAAATTAAACCCTAATATTCTTCTGACATTTTTCTCACTTTTATATTATTCTAATTTTGAACTAAAGCTATCAGGTTATATATTTGTTAATAACAAATTCAGTTGTGTCAATTTAAAACAAAACAAATTTAATAAAATTAGCTTAAAATGTATTTTATGAGAGCACATTGTATTTGACATTGCTTGTAATTTATTTATTTTGGATAAAGCATTGTTGTCATCGTAAACTTTATTTCCTTTTTCTTATTTTTCTTTAATAAGTCACAATATCATAAATCTCTTTTGTGTTTTTTAGTTTTCATATGAAGCAAATATGGAAGGACCCCTGCTTATGTGAGTGAAGAGGTCTTAAAAAATGAAATAGTTTAAGTATAAAAGGAGATTTAAAATATTTAGCCAAAAATATCTTAAAGGGGCCATACAATGAAAATTTCCCTTTTTGAGCTCTTAAGTATATTATATTTTCTGTTCTCTCTATAAACAACCTCAAAGCGGTATTTTGATCATTTTACCGACTCATCCTCTAAAAAGCTGCGCTCTCAACAGCAGCCCCTCCCATACTCACGAAAACCAGCAGGTCCTCACCTGCTTACATCACAAATTGAGAACTGCCCCTCCATTAACAGTCTGTTCCGCCCCCAGGCTAACACAAACACTTTCTCAACAAAGCTAGTGGTGATCAGCTAGCTTTGCAAGCGCCCTACTCCCGGCTCGTGCACAGTCGTCCAGACGCCGGCTGTCTGTGTTCTGATCCAGTGTAGCTATGGTCAAGAAACGCTCATTCGATTTGGCTTTCAGAGTTTGTGAAGAAATTTCTGGTGAGGAATCTGCACAGTTGGGATGGATCCTGAACGTATCCAAGAATGGCACAAGCAGACGGGAGAAATGGAGAAGACTATTTCCTGGTGGAGAAAGAGAGCAGACTATTTCCTGGTAGAGAAAGGGGGAAGACTACTTCCTAATGAGGAAAAGAAGTAGACTATTTCTTGGTGGAAAACACAAGCGATGAATTGGAAGAGCTGGTTTGAACATGTATTATTGAGCACAGACGGAAAGGTGTGTATGTGTCTCCAGGAAAATAATCCACATTTAAGCAAAAAGGATTTTTGATACGGAGATTGATGATGCTTCAAAGAAAAAAGAAACATTCACAGCCAGTGCTAATCAGAACAATGTTGTCATCATTTCAATAAATTCTGAAATGTTTACCTGGTGTCGTCGGCATTTTTTGGCTGAGTTTCTATACTAAATGAACCCATTAGCCATCCCCATTCTCTCTGTCAAATTTTGGGGATAAACGCCCGGGCTACACAGTATCTACATCATTATTTAAAAAATGTAATAATTTTTTTTCCTGGGTGACACACTGACGAGGTCAGGCGGAGCCTCATAGATCGAGTTGTTTTATTTCCTGGTGTGAAGAGAGTTCTCAAAAATAACTCATGTTTCATAAATAATTAGTTTTTTAGTGTTCCAAAGGTAATATATGATCATATACCCTGAAAGACTAAAGAAAATCATGTTATGGCCCCTTTAAAATGCAAGTTTTAAGTGTTATTTCACTATGTAAAAATTCTTAAGTAAAACTTGGATAGCAGTAGAGCATCAGAAATATTCACTTTTAAGCTTATCTGTCTATCAACTATGTGTCCTTTGGTGAGCTATGCAAACTTATCTCAGGAAGTATGTTTACACGAACCTTTAACATGAGCCAGTCACATTTTAGGTGATAAAATCAAGATAAGTGTCCTTTTTAGGCCTTGCACCAAGTCAAAAAAAAATGAGACAAAACTGATCTTTCTAAAATAACTTTGCTGTCATGTGATTTAACACCCACTGTCATATCCTGACTTTTGAAACCCTATAATTCAGCTACGTATACCAATAATTCTATATAGACGGAACACCCTCACAGATCCATGTCCAGTCATCTGACCTCAGATGATGTGACCTGGTAATAACTGCAGCCAGTTTTTAACTAACATCTTAAATCATCCAACTCAGAATATCTTCAGCCAGAGTTTGGTCATCCAAGTGCTTTCACAGAGAACCACAGTAGCTGTCTGGCAGAAACGCACACTTGTAATACAATTTAACTGGAGCATGTGTGTGGCTTAAAACAGAAGTTCTGCTATCGACATTATTCACAGGACCATAAAAAAAAAATGAAACAGCTATATAAGTACACATTTCGTCATGGGCTCTAGGCTTTCAACTTCCCAGTATTCTGAATAAGGACTATGGTTTTTTGGCCATTTTGAACAGTCTAATAATATAGCTCATAGCCACACTCCCCCTTAACAGCCTACTAAATGACTTTGTAATCATAGGCTGCTTTTGTTTCTTTTTTTCTGTTTCTACTGCTCTCTTTTGAAAACTGTCAGGCCTGTTACTCTCCACAACTGTTTATCTTGATCTGAGCAGGGCCATTGCAGTGCTGTGGTGGAGCCGCTACTGGAAAAAGTGTTTGTTGACTTTTTGGCACCGTCTTGTGTTATGCAGGGGGAGCAATCTGTTATTTATGGCTCAAAGCCTTATGTGATTGGCTGAGGAAGTATATAATTATATGTAGCACTTTTTTAGAATTACAATGGGTTTCATGGTGGGTTGACTGGTTGCTAGGTGACTAAGTGAATATGTCTCTGACTGGGGGATGCACAGTTTTTTGCTTTTTACTCTTGGTATAGCAATAGCATTTTTGTTTAAAAAAAAACTTTTACATTTAAAAAAAACTCTAAGATTATCTAATGTGGGAATATGTATTATTAATTTAGGGTTTTGCTTAACTGATTAATAGGAGACCCTAATATTTTGATTGCAATTCTTTATAACATAAAGCTGCTTGTATTTAATGACAATTTAAACAAATTTGGACTAATGAGTATCCAGCTGTGCAGCTGGAGCAACACAGTCTTTTGTGCATAGGGTTTGTATGTATTATATTCAGATAAATATTATGGTTTTCTTCTTGCTCATGTGGCAGCTGGAAGCTACTTGGACAGAACAAGAAAAAAGTAAAAAAAAGTAAAGTAAATGCAAATCAGATGGATTGATGGGGCTTATATTAAAAACAACAAGAACTTTAACAAAAAAAATTGTCTTCCCAAAGCTACGGACATACCGGACACGTGACAAGCATACAAGAATGTATAAAACACGCATTCTTGAACGTGGATATCCTTGATGGTGTTCACTCTAGACAAGCAGGGAGGGCCTTCTTCTTTTTCTTTTTCTACTGATTACTAGCGCATGTCCACCACTTACGGTTAGGAGAGGCTAGGTGCAAAATGACAAAGCGGTGCAAATCTTGCTCCAGGGTTTTTATTTCTTAGCTTTATGATATGTGAAAAACTTGGTGTCATATAATTCTGAATGGGCACAAACCACAATTATTTCTCCAATTATTACAGCAATTTCTCTTGTATGATCAATTTTCAAATGATTGGTACTTAAGGGAATTAAAGGGGACACCAGTACCTGTACATCAGTACCAAATGCGAGTCCCTGGTTGGTCATGGTTTGACCTGGTTTAGCTTGCTACATGTTTACAATAGCCACGTTTTTTGTATGTTGAGCCCGAGAACAGTTGCGAAAGTAGCATGGCTACGTGTGAACACAAGAGCTCAGAAAGCGGAAGCCTACAACTTGTGTTTTAACATAGACTTTTCTTTGAAAGTAGTTGTTTGAACACTTGTTGCTGATGGTGGCGTGAACATAGCTTAAGTGTGTGTGATTATGTGGATCTGCGACACAGTTAGATGCTGGGCTGCCTTCATCAACACCGTGACCCCAAAAGGGATTCAGCAGGTTCAGAAAATGGTTGAATGGATTTAATTATGGTTTAAAATAACAGACCACTTCTCAGAACCAAATTCATCCCCTATGGCTTCTCACTACCCTAACATTTAGCCCTCCAAATGGACAGTTATGGAAAAATAGTGTCTTCAAATTCGGACGTTGTTAATCCTTGAAGACGCTGTCAATAGTCAATAGTAATCTATGTTAGCGCATAGCTGCCAGTACTCAGAAGATACTTAATATAAACATTGGTCTTATAACTTTAGTCTCTTCTCTGTGACACAGCATGACAGAATAGTCAGGTGGGGTAGTCAGGCCTAAGTCTTTACCCCTTCCCCTTAAAAAGACGATACTGCTTCAAATGCCCCTACAATTGGAGGGAAAGGAGAAGAATTCAGACTCAGCCTTTGCCTTTATCATTGTAAATGGTAAATGGTAAATTATTGGGTGTAATTTTGAAAGAGTTCTGATAAGAAGTATGCTACAAACTTTTGAATCTCGCCTCTAATTCATTTAATACATTTGAGTCTACAGTCCACTCATCTTCAGTGCTGTTCATTGTTACAAACTGTTTGATGCTTTTAAGAAGAGTTTTGCTCATTGACAAAAGAGGCAGGTACAGTTTTGTTCCGGGAAGCGGTTAATGGACAGAGCCCCCGCCTCTGGGCCCTCATTTTGCTGGGTGGACCTCAAATAGACTAATGGGATAATGCCACTGTCCTGTCTCTGCTAGGATTGTCAAACCAGCATGCACCAAAATCCCAGCCATGTTTCTTTCTATCTGCTGTCTGTAGATAGTGGGAGGTAAAGATGATACTTCAGCACATCTCTACAGCTAATACTGTTTTGTATTCCATACCATGGCTGATGTGATTGCACTCTTCAATAATGAATGTGCAGTCATATCACTGTTGGAATATGCTGGAATGTTCAGGCTCACCAATTAATCCTCATTTAATCCATTTATTTCAAAGACACAAGCTGCTACAGTTGATAATGATGTGTTCATATTTCCCTAAATGGACGGGGTTGCTGTATCATCTTGCCCTCTGCTTGTCTATCTCTTTATATCCACGAACTCCCTCAATACTTTGCATTTCCTTGATTGTTTGTCAGTTTCCTTTCATTGAAAAGCCCTGACCCAGCTGGAGAAACAAAAACACTTCCAGGCCAGCGGCATCAAGCTTCTTGAAGATCATATGACACCGTGTCAGGGCCTGGCTGAGCAGACAGTGTAAGTATAGAGTCTCAGATTAGTCTTCTCCTCTTACCTAATTACCGGTGTAATTTATTGCAAGTTGCTGTGATACTGGGAGAGGGACCCTCGACTCAGATTCAGTGACTGAACCAACAGACTATGAATCTTCTTACAGTCATTGAGGCATCGCAAAAGTGTCTAAGCAAGATGGTAAAGTCAATTCTTGGTTTTAAAAAAAACAATTTTTTGTAATTTATAACGTTTTTACACTGGTGCTAGTTTTGCTAGCAGGAGGAAATTTGAAATGCAGAACCTCTACTTTTGTCCTCAGTTCCTTACTTTATGTGAGAGTGCAGCAGTGCCGCTTTCAGGCCGCAGAGACAGGGGAGCTTTAAAGAGGGAAGAAGTTCTCACTCTGATTCCCGGTATCTTGCACTGCAGCGGAGCCTAAATTAGGCCTGGTCTCATTGACCTCCAGTCCCTAGAGTCGTAGAAGCTTTATATCCCAGAACAGGGAAGGTTGCTGATGCTTTCTCAGAGCTTTTTGTAACACTGCCAGGTACCAAGTTAAATTGACACATTTGTAATGATTTGTGCTACAATAGTCTTAGCCGACAAAATAGAGCCATCAGTAAAAAGCTTTTTTGCTCTAAGCATTTTTAAACTTTTTTTTATCATTAAAACGATTACAGTAAACAAAAAGTTTGCATATCATCCTTGTCACTTTTTATCCCAGTCATTGAATTTTTTTTCATAGTGCAAAGATAGAGGGGTTGACCTCTGAAGATCGCAGGTTTGGCTCCTGCCTTGCTCGCCCATGTGTCGAAGTGTCCTTAAGCAAGACACTGAACCCCATATTGCTCCATATGGTGCCAGTGTTTGACAATGAAGCAGTTTTCAGGGTGAGAATGTGTGAATGGAACTGTGAAGTGCTTTGGATCTTTATAAGGACCCTACCATGAAAATTCTACTTTTTGAGGTTTTAAATGCATTTTACTGTTCATTCTTCACTATAAAGAACCCCAAAACGGTATTTTGATCCGTTCATGCATTTATGAGTAATCCCCTAAAAACCTGCACTGTCAGCAGCAGCCCCTCCCATACCCACGAAAACGAGCGGGTGGAAACGTGCTGACGTAAGATTGATGCCAACAGCTCCCTCCAGGAAGTCTGTGCTGCAAGATTCGCCCCCAGACTACGACGAAAACACACCCACCTTCTTCGCGGAGCTGTGGCACTTCTCATCCCCTGCCGCCAGATTGTCTCTCCTGGTAGGTGAAAACTACGTTCCTGTACCAGGAACCGCTCTCTGACCCATCTTTCAAGGTGGTTCCGGTTCATTTCCAATCGGACTGATCTTCGGTTCGCTCTGAGATTCCTCAGTCTGAATATGAAATTAACCAAGAGAGGAACAACCGAGCCAAAACGGCCACCGTACCCAACAGTCACGTGATGCAAACATGTTAGAAATGAGGCGACTGGTGAGCTGCGGACAAATGTGGAGCTTTAGATTGTCATGTTAGCCAAAAGGAAATAATTGTTCCAACTGTTTACTTGTTAGAACATTTATTTTAATAGCACTGAAAAACGTATAACTCGCTTTTCTGTGTCTCGCGGCACGCGCCCGGGGTGTTGCCAAAACGTTATCTTAAAAGCTATAATGTATTTCCAACAGAATTATCTTAAAAACTATGCCATAACACCACAACAATGAGACATGGAAATTCGGAGGGCAGATAAATTTAAGCTCAATAAAACAACTTTTAACATGATCCACATTGATTCTACCAACGTGTCTCTTAGCGTGCAAACCTGTGGCATCTCCAGTAACCGTCATGCAGGATTCCTCCAAACCAGCAGACACTCAAAACCCATCAGCAAAATAAAAAGTTTGAAAAAGGGAAAAATCCTGACAAGCATTTGGAAACGCAGCACATCCATCTTTCTTTTGACTGAAAAGATCTTTAGTCACGTGGTTTCGTGTACAAAGTTTCGGTCAAGCTGAGGAGGCTTGGAGAGACTGGCTCAAGGATGACGTTGTGAAACGGGCGTTTCGGCATCTGGTCTATTTTTTCCACGAGTGGTCTGGCAGGAAGTTATGCCAAGACACGCGAGAAAATTTGGTAAATTTTCAATTTCCACAATAAAATACCACAAATGGGAACATATTTTTGTATCTAAACAGACTGTAGAGATGAAAATAAACACACAACACCCATCATACAAAAAATAAACAAATACACACATACACAAACAGATCAACATAGTGGGAGGCGGTTTGGTTCAAGGTTTGTTTATTTGCCATGTGTGCAACAACGTACATTGAAACAAATTGGAATGCAAATCTCTCAGAGGTTTAGGTGTCTGATGATGGAAAAAAAAGCTCTAAATAACCACAGCTGAGCACAAGCGCCTGTCGACCGTTGCGGAAAAATAGTGTCTGGTGTGAATTGGAAGTTTAGCGCATACCGTGCGCTCTCTGCCCACTCACCGCTTCGCAGCGCTTCCGTGTCCGGTGTAAACCAGAACACGGACAAGGGTGTATTCGACTGGACATATTTGGTTTGCCTAAAGTGAACCAATTTGTTTCCCCCGACAAACAAGAACAAAGTTTCAGTCTGAATACACCTAAGCGGGCCTGGACACATTACTTCTCACATTGTTTTCCCCACAATCTATATGTCATAGACACTTGTCAGTGTATCTTCTTAGCCATCATTTCCTCAGTCACCGCCGTGCACCATGCCTCTGCCATACCAAACAATGAAGCAAGTAAAAAGTGATGTACCTCATGTTGATATAAATGTTCAAAATTGGTCAGCGAAATATAATGTTTGAATAAGTGAACTATCCCGACAAGGACTGTAAAGCGTAGCTCTTCCATTATTCTTTCTCTGGTTGCTTTGCCCCACACTCTTGGCCAATCACTGAAAAGATCTTTAGTCATGTGCTTTTGTTTACAAGATTTGGTTGGTTTGGAGCAGAAATGTCCAGATGACGGCAGTCTGAATACAGACCAAAGCCAAGGTACACGTCTCCATCCGGACCAAATTAAGCGGACCCTATGAACTTCCTGTCTGAATAAACCCTAAAATATTCTGAAAGTTGTTGTTTATCAATGCTGGTTTGACTGGATTTGCAATTATTGTCAGGCCAACTTTATTTCCCCTCAATCCTCAATCAGAAGACCTGAGGAGTTCTCTTGACTCAACAATAAATTTGGCCTAAATTAGGATTATACATGTGTGCACTGTTAATCTGGATTAATCTTTAGATTTAAGCAAACACAAATAAAATGTTTATTAACGTACCTTTTCTTTTGCCTAATTTTTATTTATTTTTCTTAAATTTTGGAAGAAAATAAAAAAAATACAAATCATAAAGAAAATTAACTAATGTTCTTGTCTTCTACAATATCCAGGTTGACCAGACAAACTTAAGTCTTCATAAAAAAAAAAATACAATAACTCATTTAGTTAAGAAGTATAAGAAATATTAAAATTGTGTTTGTAAATTATTTTACAGGATAAATGAATACCAGTACTTGATCTGTCAATGTTTTCATCCATTTCTTAGAACCGGCTTCTTCTCTACAGGGTTTAGAAGAATGTTTGAGGCCTAAGTCAGTAACTCTTAGAGAAGATGCTGAAAGTTTCCATCTTCTGCTTCACGCCACCTCGCTCAGGGAGACATAAAACCAAGTAAGACAAACAAGCATGCACTCTCATCTCCTTGGAAAGTCCCCCAGCATGAAATGCATAAATAAATGACTGTTTATCATGTTTGTTAGAATCAAGAAGCTTTTTTTTTTTATTGTGCGGTAACGTCCAAAGACAGCAGTAATATTGAGAATTGATGTTCACCACATTGACGGCCCATATTTTACCTTTCTGTAAGTGTTTTCCTTATAAACTGCTGCTTGTCTTCCTCCCACTCCTGGGCTCTTTTCCCCTGGTGGTGTTGTCCCGTCTGATTGACTGCCTTTCTCTTTGCTGGCGGTTGGAGACAGGTGCTGAGTGTTGCTGAGTGTTGCTGCGTGTGTGGGCCCGAGAGGCCTGCTTCGACATTCCATTGATAGTTTGATAGACACAGTCGTTCGGTTGGGGGCGAGGGTTTGAAGGTGAGCAAATGCTGAAATGATGAAAAGCTAGGGGTTAAGTGAATATGCAAGGGAGTCCCAATTCAAGCCCCTGCTTCCTGATTTAATTAGTTGTTTTACTTCTTGGTATCTCAGCTTGCTGACGGTTCTGCAGTGTCAAACGTTTTTCCTCTTTTTCCCACTCTCACATGTACAGTTTATGCACGCAGAATCCATTATGTGTGAAGTTAATCCTTTTTTTCCTAAAGGATGACATCCCTTTAGATTTTTTTGTCCAGTTAACAAACAAAAACATTTTTTTTAAACTGGAAGACAAGTGTTTTTAAAAATACCAGAAGCAGAACTAGACTGCAATATATTTAGAATTCTCTCAAATGTTCCCTCATTTTATTCTGTAGACACTAATAACGTTTATTCCAGTGAATTTCTTTTTTATCCTGTGGCTTTGTTAATAAGTATATATGTGTCTCACCACGTTTGTCAAACACAGTTGTGCAAATGCAAAGAAAAGGGAAGTTATGAAAAGGGGATCCAGAAAGGGGCGTGGAATGCAAGAAGTTGACCATATTTGGCATGAGTACATATTGAAAGCTGAAGATGCAAATGAGATAAGAAGTTGTTGCCATGGAGACTTGATGAAACACAGTGATGGTTCGCTGCAAACCTGACCGCATTTGCGATATGGCCGTTGCCTAGCAGAAGGTGCTATTATGAGAGCGTGTGAGCGAGCAGAGAGAAGTCGATGAAGAAAGAAATTAGGATGTCAGTTCAACCCACAATACATTGCATCAGCATGACCCATGTTGAAGTGGCGTTGTCTGTCACAGTGGCGCATCAGCGATAGAAAGGCACACAGGTAAACCTTCTTCATGCAAGATTTTTATTAGAAAACAGCTAAAAATAGTCACTAAAATGTCACAATTTTTAGCAAGTTTCTGTTAGTTTTAATTATTTTTTTAACTTATTGAAAAAAAAGAAAAATGGTAACTTTGAGTCGGTGAGCTTTATCGTTGAATGCTGTGGACTGCCATTTTAATACAGGAGAAACTCGGCTGTGTTGAGCATAGCTCACGTCTTTACTCTTATATGTGTTTAAAAGTTTTGTTTCAGTGAAGGGTCTGAAATGTTTGTTGCATATATTAAGCCTGTATATCTACTGGTTACATTTAAGCAAAAATCGAGGAAAGCTTTAACGAAAGCTCTTATTAGCTAATTTATGTATTTGTTGTGAAATCATAGTTTGTTCTCTTCACTCACACAGACCTTGTAGTGTCAGTTGGTTACAATGCAGGTGCTATTTTCTCCCTGCATTCTTCTATCCAAACGAAAACGCACCTGCTTCCTTCTGCTGTTTCAAAATGGAAGAAAGTTGAGTGAAAACCACAAGAAGTCAAATGCGGCTGAAATCTGCATAAGCGGAAGAGCGCCTGACGAACAGTTTCTACAATATTTTGGTTGTGCCCCCTTCCCCCGTGCAATCTGCAAAAAAGACATAAAAATGTTCTCAGCACGCCATTTTGGTCGTGCTAAAAAGCTGCCGTATTAACAAAAACGCTTCTGTACAACTATTGCAGGCACTTGTGCAAGAGATGTGATCATCTGTAATGTGAGTGTTATGTGTATTTGGAGGCTTGGTGATAGCTGAGCTGTCACAGTTTGGCACACAGAAGCTCTTAGGCGTTCCTTCAGAGAAGTGAGAGTTCACGTCTGACAGTCAGTGTCATTTACAGACGACTGCGAACTGACATTGCTCCGAGAGGATAGGGCCCTTAAAGTGGAAAATTGTGTTCATCAAGCCAGACGAAAAACAGATTGAACTTGAATGGTTAATTTGTATTTTTCTCGCTGAGGCTTAAACAACCATATTTGTGGATTGACTAAAGAAGTTTTTTTGTTTTTTAAATTAACTCAGTGTGTAAAGTAGCAAAAGACAAACATTTCAGAGTGGATGTAGCAGGTAGCTTCCCATAATGCTATTCTGCAGTGACATTTCTTGAGTTATTTTCCAGAGACTTGCAACAGTCCCTTGAGATTCACGGAAGACATGATACAACAGCCTTTTGGAGACTGAATAATTCTCACTTTGACTAGCTGAGTGCATTGGTAAAAGTGTTGGAATTCCCCCTCAGTACCACAGGCACACCCCTTCCTACTTTCAGTTGGTTACCATTAGTATGAGTATCAAGAGTTTACTCAACCTTGGTATGTTTGTAGCTACTTGGATTTACCAAATTTAAGAGCGTACAGTCCTGTGGGACACAAAAAATCAGATCTCAAAGTTTAAATAAAACTAAAAATAAGTACATTCATATGTACGTTTCCCATTTGAAAAGTAGTTAAAATCTTGATGTCAAACTGGTTTGCATCCTTTTTTGCTTGTTTTCCATAAGTTTTGCCCAGCTGCCAGGTCTGTTTCTGGAACAGAGGAAGTAAAACTGGGTTGTTTCAAAAATAGACATTTAATTGTGTGAAGCTTTCAGTGGGACATTTTGGGGACTTGTATCATTGTCATGAGTGACAGGAAGTTGATAAAAGACAGAAAAGTGGACACAACAACAACTGGAATACGGGAATTTTTGCTTAATTTTGGTTAGAATATCTTAAATCAGATGAAACTCACTTCAGAAGACTACAGGAAAGAAGAGTCCAGGCGAATAATGGAAATTCGTCTGTGATGAAGCATGCAACATCCTACGATTTATTTTCCTTTAATATTTCTACCTGTTTTTGTTCTCCCCCTGTGGGGGGACAGAATATGTGCTGCTGCTCACTATAGCACAGATTAACACCCAGGGTTTAAGAGGCTGACGTGTGAATTAGAGATGACTTACCACCAGCTTTAAAAAAAAAAAAAAACTGAACCTGTAAAGACTGATAGGTAGTTGATATGACAGTTGGAGACTTTGCAGAAAAAATGTGTTTCCAATTCAATTTTTTTAAATGTGCTTTTAGAATTCATTAATTTTACACCCTTTTATTAAAAGAAATATTAATACAATACTAGGGCTGCCACAATTAGTCGACTAATCGATGACTAATCGACTATTAAAATAGTCGACAACTAATTTAATAGTCGATTAATCGTTACTTTATATTGTATGAAGTCAGACTGTAGTAAAGTTGAAAGTTATAATAGCATTCTGCCAGCTTTTTGGACTATTTTGGCATTTAATGTTATTTGGCCTTTTATGGAGTTTAGCTAATATTTAATCTACATGCTAGCTGTTTTGGCTAACTTAAGGTTTCTTTTTTTAGTTTTTTAAGCTATTTTTAAGGTTAACTAATATTTCAGCGACATAGCTATTTTGGTTAATTTAGGATTTTTCTGTTTTTTTTAGGCTAATTTTGAGTTTAGCTAATATTTCAGCAGTATGCTAGCTATTTTGGTTAACTTTGGCTCTTTTTATTTTTTAGGCTAATTTGGCATTTAATTAATATTTCAGCTGGTTATCAACTTCAGCGTCTTTACATCCAGTTTGCGCATGACCCGATTAGTCGACTAATCGGAAAAAATAATTGGTGATTAGTCGACTATTAAAATAATCGTTTGTGGCAGCCCTATACAATACTAGTTTACCAAAGCTCTCTCTGTTTTTTATGAACAACTTAGTGTCAGTAGCACAACAGACTTCTGTGTATTTTCCCCTGTAATTAAAAAAAAAAAGATGTATGTCTAAACAAATAAAAAAAAAGATAACTTCACTCATAGTGGAGAATGTGTGGAGATCCCTAAAGATCATGGGACTACTTTTTTCATAACTATTATATCCTGTTGGATCAGTTTCACATAACAAAATTTTAAGGCTCCTCAAACCTCTCCAGCTTTCTCTGGTTAGAAGGTAGAAGTCGGCTAAATCCTTTTGTCAACATTAATACATGAGAGTGAGAATTGCCTCTGGGTTTTCCCAGTTGGAGTTTGTACTGTTTTAGTGTACATATCAGGTGTTTGCACATCAGATGTTCAATAGATCTCTGTTGGTAGTTTGTTTCTTTTCATTTCCCTATTGTCCAGTTGAAGAGGTAATCTGATAAAAATTATGTTTTTAACATGTTTTTGAAGCATTTTTCTCATGATAGAGAACGTATATTTAAAAAATGCATTTTTTAGTATGTCTTTCTTCAGATTGTTGAGAATTTGGAGTTGGACGAAAAAAATGTTGTAGGTGTGACGTAGAAGCTACCACGGCAAGCCACAAGCTCCATCCTCTGCTCCACTCTGATACATCCGCTTACAGACTAATAGATCCATGTACTTCTTGGTTTTCCTTGTCCGAGTTGATATCTGGATCAAAACTGTATGGCTGGATAGCTCCAGTATTGCTCATGGGTTGTGAGGGGCTGTAATTTAGTGGGAGAGTGTAAACAGATGGATGTCGGGAAGTAGGTTTAGGCTTACTCACCCACCGTCATTTCATCTGATTAAACTCTGCTGTTCCACAGATACTATATTCTAGAAAACGACACAGGTTTTTGGATTTTGGCTAAAAACAGAATAATCATAAATAAGGGGCTACCGGGAACACTTTTACAAAAGATCAAAAGACGATTGGACTGAGTCTTTAAAGTACAATAAGAACTGGTTGAACACCACAGCAGAAAAACTACTTATATGAACGAAGAGTCAAATAGAAGTCAGACCTTGTTGCACATTTACATTTTCTCTGTTTTTCTGTGCTTGTCCTTCTTTAAAGCTTATGTTTCTACCTTATCTCCTTCGTTAGAACTGTTTCTCTCTTTTTTTGGTGTTTTTTTTCCAGGTGCCATGTTTTCCTAGACTCCCCCTTCCTGTTTCTTTTCTCTCTCCTTCCTCTGCTTCACTGGAAAGGCAAGGGCAGCTCTGCTGTAACTGAGCCAGCACTTCCTGGTGTTGTTTTAGGTGGGGGCGTGGCCAGCTTTAGTGAGGAGGAAAGGGAGGGAGAGGTAACTGCAGAATCTGTATGCTCTGAGCAGTCAGTGCTCCCTCCTCCGCCTCCTCTTCCTCCTCCTCCTCCTCTACAGCTGTTGCTACTGCTGCCCAGCTAGCAGCACTTCCCTGCAGCAGACAGATGATCCAGCGGCTCGGGAGTCAGTAAAGACACAGCCCAGCCCGTCTCAGCGCGGCTCTGCACAGCCCAGCCACTTAAAGAGGCTGGGGAGGGGAGACGCTAGCGCATACAGCCAACGCTGCAACACACACAGGAGCGCGCACACACACATACGCAAACACAGACTTGCACAGACAAACACTCCGCCTCTCTCTCACTCTGGTGCTCGGTTCCGCACAGCCCCTTTACTCATTCGCCGCTGATTCACTCGCTCAGTCGCTTGCCCCCTCTGCCAGTCGCTCTGCCTCGCTGTGTTCTGCCTGCCTGCCTGAGAATGGTCCAGCCGGTGCCTGAGGGTCTGCTGTCGCGGCCTGTCTGAATACACGCATAAACATACAGCGCCTGTCGACACGCGGAAGCACACAAACACCAACCGGAGAGCAATGTGAGAGGTAAGAGCTTGCTCTATTACCCCCTCCTCCCTGTCGTGTTGTTTCATCTAGATCTTTCTTCCTGTCTGTGCTTCTGTTCTGACTTTCTAAAGTAAGTCCGTGCAGTACAGTATAGACAGAGGTATGGAGGCTGTCTGCCTGCCTGTCTGACTGTCTGTCTGTCATATTCCTGCTGTGTGCGTTCAGTATTCGGACCCTGGGGGCTAACTTTTGTTTGTTATGATTTGTTTTGCAGGTATAACCAAACACTCTCACTGAAAGACGCAATCTAGGCTCAAATCAGACACACGGCAGCAACTTCTAGTGCTAGTTAGCAGGAAAATGTGCTGCTGTGTTTGTGTGTGGCAGGCCGTGCTTGTTCCAGGAAGCAGAGAATCAATAGATCGCCCACTCAGCTTTCATTCCCCTCCATCTAACTCAACCCTGTACGTTAGGAGTTATCTCTTCCAGGGCTCGGTCAAGTAATAGTAAAAGTGAAAAACCTGCTGAAAGCGTCCAGCCCTTTGCTGTGTCAGCGTTCAGTTGGGGGAGCCTGCTTTTGCATGTGGGTGCGGGGTTTTTTTTCTAACGGCGGCGTGCTCTGTAAGGCAAACTCCCGCCTTAAATGTATGTAAATGTATTTGTGACATGTGAAGCCGCTGCTTCCTTATATGGCGAGCAGTATTTCAGTACAGTAGAATCTCGCCAAGCATTCCGGGTCGCGGGAGGAGAGTGTTAGACAGTCACTCTTTCTGTGTTGTGTGTGTCTGAGTAAGTGTTTGCACACGTCTGAAGGGAGGGTATATGAGTGAAAATGAAATAAGTTTAAGGGAGAGGGAAAGAGGAACAGGAAGGGCAGACAAACGGGAGACAAGAATCCAGTAAACGTATGCAATGTAGTGAAAGTGAGTTACTTCATGGAAACTTTTATTTTCTCCTTCACAGAGGTTAAAAACACAGATGTTTAAAAGAAAATAAACGGAAATATGAGAGGTGGAGGATGCCTTTAAACTGTAACCTACATTCCATCTTCTCCTTTTGCTCCTCTCCTCACCATCTCGTCCCTCCTCCTCCCAGCCTCTTTGGGTTTCCTCTTGGTGGTATGGCTGTGGTCGAGGCAGTAATGTGGAATGTTGTTGTTGTGACTGAGTTGGATTCCCAGTGGCTCAGACAGTAGCACACACAGAGGCAGGCGCAACTCTGACAGATGTGTGACATTCCCTTTATGATATTTTTTTCTAAATCCCCCTATGTAGCACGGCTGCACTCGGGCTGTCAGTCTGTCCGGCAGATGAGCAACAAGACGCGATGCATGACTGTTTACACATATCAAGTCTGGTGCTAACTTTTGTCCGCTTTTCATTTCGCCTGCAATCTGTCCAGCAGACAGGATTATGCGCTTGCTTGACTTTGCATTGACAGGTTAAGCCTCTATGTCACAGGAGCTGGTCCCTGTTATGTTATGTTATGGTAACAGCTTTGGTTAAAGAACGTTAACACCAATTTCATAGAAATTGACTTCACAACCTATCAGAGCTTATTAGCCCAGTAATTAACCTGTCATAATACTTAATTGTTTCTCTAAAAATGATATAATTTGCAGGATAACAAGCCGAATTTTGATTTATTATAATAGCATGCAATAAAAATACTTAATTAATTTGACCAGTTGAAATTGTATTTAATAATTGAAGACCATAAACATATCTGTAACATATATTTTTGTTTTTATTTTTACATTTTTTTATATTTTTATTACATATATCCCGAATAGTGTCTTTCATTTACTCATAACCTAAAATATATATATATTTTTTGCATACAAATCTGCTATAATGCTTCATAAATAATTTACTCCGTCACCATATTACCAATGAAAATGATATTCCTTTAAAAATCACAAAATTCTCTTGTTCAGAGGTTTGCTGTTCTTGTTTGTGGCGAATGATACACATCATCTTCCTAACTTTTTACCAAATTTTCACAGATTTGTAGATCCGTCCTGGCAAAAAGCAGAGCTATTCATTCTGCCATGAGGCTGAGCATTATGCTGTGGATTTCATCACATCTTTACATTCACATGAGTACACAGAGGTGCAGTGTTGCGCACAATTAGATATTGACCCCGGCCAAGGAATGCTTGGTGTTAGGAAAGACAGAGGTTGGTGTTTTTGCAGAGGTTTGCATTTGTGTGTGTTGTCAATGGGTTGTCTTTGAGTGTGCGTCAGTTTGTGTGTGTATAGTTCTGTCTATGTATGCTAAACAAGAGATCTCATTGTCTCCAGAGGTTTGCTCCAAGAAGAATCAATAGGCATTGTTTATTTTGCGTTCTTGGACCAGGCCTCGTTTTCAGAGACGCTTGATATAATTGCTGGACGAAAGTTGTAATAAAGCAAATTGTTAAGTAGAGCTAGCTGCTTTGATCATGGGGATAATATTGATGTTCGAAGAAAAGGGTAACTGAGGAAAATGAGATGTAGTTTTGTCAAAAAAATTCATATTTAGGTGGATTTCAAACCAAAATATTGTTCAAAAATGTGTTTTATTTAACTTTTTAACCAGTGTACTAAAGCATGTGTACCTATATTAACTAACTTGGTGTTAGTATACAAGAAAAGAGTAATTTGAAAGAAAGTAGTAGACAGATAAGCAGCTGGTCTTATCTTAAAAGATAACCCAACAGTACAGTCACATTCACATACAGAATGTATATCTATGCCCTAATGCATACGAGTGAATCTAAAGGTTAGTGAGGACACTATTGACACTCTATATTCAGAGCAGAAGGAGCAGTACAAGCAAAAAAGACAGGGGGGTGTTGTATTTCCTGGTGCTTTTTCTGCTGTGATAGCCCGCATTAGCACACTGTCACCCTGACTCCACTTCTATGGAAATGCTGAGACTCTTCCCCTCTACTGACTAACGGCAAACCACAAGAACCAAACGCTTCGGCCTCTGCAGTCAAACCTGAAAGCTGCAGGCTGTGCTCGCTACATAATTTTATTAACCAGAGATCTAATCAACGGCATTAGTCCACTTATCGTTTGAGTTTGTTGCAATTAGTTTTTTTTTTACAAAGAATTGCATTAAATTCATGCAGTTCTGCCATGGACTTTAGCTGTCTGCATCTAAGCACATTATTGTTCTTGGAGAGGGATCGTTTCCTCAGTCTTCTTGTTTCTCATGAAGTAAGGCTCTCAGTATTTACTCGTTAATCCGAGCTTGACTGCTCCTATCACATGTCACTCATTCATTTGTCTGGAAGTATTTTCATAACTGAAGTGCACCTTTTTTCCCCCCTTTGGTTCCTAAGAGCTGCAGTAACAACATTCTTATGTTTCTTTTGGTTGCTAAAGTTCTTCACTCAGTAAAAATGTGTTTTGTTGTCGAAAAATGAGGCAGTCTTTTATCATTTAGGGCATTTCAAGATAAAATATATTATTGTCTATGTTAGAACTGCCTTTGCTTTTCTTGCTTGATTAGAGATGGTGCTTTCAATATGTTGACAACAGATTCTAAGAGCATTAAGAGGCCCTCATCTTTCAGTTTCTTTCACTCAAACTGATACCCTCTGTAACTGACCTTGCACTGACCTTGACCTTGAAGCCTGAAGTGGGGATTCTGAGAATTCGATCTTGAAGGGATAAAACTAGTGGACAGAACAGATAAATCCTTTATAGGAGTTCAACTTTTGTCCAAAACAATTACCTTTCTGAGCTAAAAGGAGTCAAATAGCGCTGGTGTGTACAGCCAAATTAAGGAAAAGCATCGTCATGGCAACCAGGGTAACAAAAAATAAAAAAATCCGTAGAGCAAGGTTAACCCATGTCCAGACATGATGGATCACAGTGAGTGCTCATTATCACTGCAATGTGTTTTTTTCTCTCTCTCTCTCACAGATGTGCCCTTGTCTGAACTTAACAGGAACTACAGAAACTGATTTGGCAGAAAAGGAGAACTTAGGGGGGCATCATTTCTTTATGTACCCAGTTAGTTCCCTCTCTCTCACAGAGACGGTTGCTGGGGCCTTGACATGGAAAAAAAAAATCTTTAAATAGATGCTTCTGTTTTGATTTATTGATAGTCTGGCTGCAACTCTGTTCTGCATTTGTGTAACAAACTACCTTCCTTACACCATATGTACCTGAGCTAGTGCAGGAAAAACATTATCAACATAATTTCTGTAGAGCGGCAGGCGTTCATCAGAAATGGACCTCTGAGTTGTGACCGTTGGCTCAGAGTAAGCCTGCTCTTATTTCCCATGATCCCTCTTTACACTCTCTTCCCACTAGCTTATAACCTCTCAGAACCCGAACATTACATTAGGGGTTCAGCAAAAATCTCAAGTAATCTTGGCGCTATTTAGCTGTACAGTTTTGAGCCAGAGGTCAGCTCGAACAAGGACAACAAAAATACGCAGTTTTTCCAACTGCATTTTTTTGTCTGCTCCTGATTCGCCACAATTAAAATGAAGAAATACTCAGAAATGCTGTTATAATCTTTATTTTCTTCATATGTGTCCTCCATTATGAGATTAATGCTTCAAAATCATTCACCAAAATTCTCCAAAAACAGAGTTTTCTTTAAAAATGGAAATTCTTGATCCTCCCCTGCATTACGCGTTCTATCACAGATGATTTACCCACAGTGTGAGCTTGTGTGTGCACTTAGGTTTGCGGAGATCTGTGAGTGTATTTGTGTGTGTGTGTTTGCAGCTCATGTTCATGTCTTTCAGCAGCGCTGTTTTTTGCTGCAGGGGTCATCCAAGGTGAAAATAAGCAGTTTGTCCTTCCTCCCTCTTGCTTGCCTTCCCTGTCGTCTGTAGGGTCACGGTGGCCTGCCTGGGCTCCTCTGCTGCAGACTAATGCAGTGTTACAAGCGCAGTAAAGCTAGTCGTGGTTCATTGCATTGCTGAAGGTGCGCGTGTTTTCTTTTTTTTTTTTTTTTCTGGGGAAAGCGATTTCTCCGCACAGGGTGTGGTGACTCGTGCTGTTTGTGTGATAAGAGCAGAACGGGCCCCTGGGAGCCCAATCATGCAGATTCCCCCCATCAATTGAAGTGCTGCACAATGAGTGCATCAAAAATAGAAAAGTCTGAACAGGAACGCATCGTGCATTTTTTAAAACAGCCTAAAAACCACGTTACGATTCTTTTTAGCGAAAAGGAAACTTTTGTAATGTAACTAAAACATTCATATCTAGAAATAGTTCACTAAGAAGGCCTTATTTGGGTTCTTTATGACTTGTTGTGTGACACATTTATTTTTAATCTGCTCAGAAAGCAACAGGTTGTCATAGAAATAGTAGACATGGTGTTTATTTCAGTCTGCGTGTCTGTTTTTCTCCAGCAGCGGGCAGGTCAGCCGCCTGTTGGCTCCTCCCCTGCTCTCACCTGGCCCTCAGCCCAGAATGTTGCTGCAACTCCGCTCGCTCTCATTGGTTCCCCCCTTTCACAAGACTTTGCATGAAAGGAAATGACTAACTTCTTCTCCTTCATGCCCTGGCTCAACTTCCCTCTTGCTTTCGCTCACTTCTTTTTCTTTTCACCACTAAACACATTAGCAATGGTCTCGCTTGCTTTTCTGGATATGATACAGGATTTGATCTAGTTCTCTCGCGTCGCCCAGAAGAGGTGGAAAGTTGTGAATGGCTGCTTTGTGCATTTTTTTTTTTTTTTTGGGTGTGAGTATGATTTCAGTGGCGTGAAGACCATGTGCGTCCCCGATGTGAGTTTCGAACGCAGCACAGGGCAAAGGTTTTATTTGTTTGAGCTGTGAATTTTTGGCATTTTTACATATTTTCACCTCGCAGCTGCGCAATGTTGCATCAAATTACCACAATAGACAATGAAAAAAATGCACAAGATCACGAGATCTTTAAAAAGCAAACATAATTATATAGTTTTAGAATTGCACTAATCATTTTGTCTCTCCTTTGTTGTATCTCCCTTTCTCCTCAGAGGAAGTGCCTTCCCTGATGTCTGCTGCAGCTTTGACCTGCTTCTCCAGCTGAAGCTCCACCCTCCCCCCTGCCTCGCTAGCTTGCTGCCACAGTAACACGAGTGCAAGGACAGCAGCCACACCATCCTTGCAGCCTCTGCTCAACGCGGTTCTCTCTCTTCAACCATCACCATCCACTGCACGCAGTCAGGTTCCAGCCTCAGATCCTCCCATCAGACGGCCCCGTGGCCAAACACCACCAGCTGAACCAGCCTTACCACTGCAGCCCTGCACACCACTCGGCCCACACAGCATTTTTTAACCTTCGCCTTCAGCCCTAGAAGCCTCCACTGAGCCCTCAGTGTCTTTAACCTCCCGGAAGCAGATTTCACCCAGACTGTCACCATTGTTGCCTGCTTCACAACCTGACCGCAGGGCTCACACACCGGTCCGCCATTTTTGCTTGGGAACGCTGTAGATAAGGTCGTTGTGTATGCAATAAACAGCGACGGCCAAGCGAAGAGAGATAACTTTGGAGGATTAGTTGTTCCATAGGTTTTTTGTTAGCTGCTGTTTGATCAAAGAAATGAACCGTTAACATCAACAGCAAATGTCCTGCAACATTTCACCTTGGAAAAGGAGCCTTCCCAATCTATAGGAATTTCCTTTATTTTGTATTTTTTTTATCATTTCAACTCTTTTAAGGAAACACTGAGACGACACCAAGACAATAAATTGGATTAATTAGAGCTACTTTATTTACACGTAAACACATCTCTGCTAGGAATCTTTTTTTGTTTTTTTGTCAGTGCACCACCATGGCTATGAACATAGCACACATCCGTGACACAAAGTGGCTGACTCTAGAAGTTTGCAGAGAGTTTCAGAGGGGCACATGCTCTCGCTCCGACCAAGAGTGCAAGTTTGCTCATCCGGCCAAGAGCTGCCAGGTGGACAACGGACGCGTGATCGCTTGCTTCGACTCGCTGAAGGTAAGACGGGAGAAGTGATGTGCAGAAAGTCAGCAGCATAACAAAACAGTTTGACAAGTTTGGGAAATGGTTGCAAACTGGAAACGGTATGCACCACTGAACCATAGCGTGTAATTAACTTATTCCTGCCAATCATAATCACAAAAAAAAAGGAATTTGTAGTTTTTAAGCAAACCTTTAAGCTTCTTCTGCTTATGGAGCAGAATGTAATGTACCAAATTTTTTATAACTTAAAAAAAACACTATTTTTAAAGCTAGAGGTGTTTCCAGTTTAAACATTAAGAAAAAGTATTAAGATTTTCTAGCGTTTTCAAAGATTAGCACAAATAAGTGAAAGAGTCATTTTGAGGTCTAGAGCACAGCACTTTTCAACAACTAGAGAAGAACAAGATGATAACATCGCCATTTAGCTCTCATTCACCTCAACCGCTTCCTGTGCAAAACCCAGTACGAGTGAGTGGCTGGGGTGGTTGTGTGAGTCTCTATCTGCTCTTTCATGTGTTCATGTGTTGAGCAAACTGGGGGGGCAGCGAAATAACTTTCTGCAGTAATCCTCCATTTGTTTTGTGTCGCTGCAAAAAAGCAGGCACTCCCTCTGTCCTTCTGTTTCATTGTTTAGACCTATCCAGACTGGCAACCCAGTTTCAAGACCTGAAAAACCCAGATGTGTAAAAGCCTGATTGTGTATGGTTTTCTATGGGTGTTGAGTTTTACACCTGCAGACTCTGATGCCTGACTGTTTCTGAGCAGGGTGGAATTCAAATTTCTGTCTCCAGCTGTGTGTTTTGGTGCATTTAAAGTTATTTCCAAACCTGGGTGTGGACAGTAGAGTTGTGTCCGGCTTATTCACTCAGGAATAAGTTTAAGACTTTTGGCCTTTATTGTGAATAATAATTCATATTTACAACATTTGTTTTTTGTTTGTTTTTCTTTGTTTTTAAATAAAGGTTTAATTACAAAAAAAAACTTAACAAATAGGAGGATGTAAACCCCTGAGGGTGCATAATAAAAGTACTTAAGATGCATTTTTATTTTTAAAGTAGTTTTAAAATGCTATGTAATGCATCTTTTTCGGAAAAAAACAGCCTACATTTAATGAAAATTTGTTTTTTTTTTAAATCTGAGCATCATGTACCCTGTGTTTATATATTTTTTTAATCAATCTTACTTTTAGTTTTTTATTGAAAATGATTTGTCTTTTTTTGTATATTAAATTTAATTAGTTCAAGAAAAAAAATTGTTAAAATATCACAATTGAAGACAGGTAAGAAATAAAACACAATAATAAGTTATTTTCTTATTGAAAATTTAGTGTTTCATTTTTTCTGTTTTTAGAGTTTCAGCTTGCAGACCAGACAACCTTTTTTGTTGTTTTATTGAATTGAGATGTAGACACAATAAGCTGCTATTGTACTGGAGGTATTAGGCTAAAAAAAGTATGTAATGAGGTGCATATTGAAGGAAAAAAAAATAATTTTGCAAGGTAACTTTTTTTTTTTTCAAAATGTTGGCGAGTCAAAAAAACTGCAACTCTGCAATGAAGTGCTTGTCACATTCTTTGCTGATCATGAACCCTCACTTTAGCACGTCTGACGGAGAAGTGGAGCTTTTTACAAAAGCCACGGCGACCTGGATGCATGCACGTATGCTTAGTTTGCTAATCAATTTAACCTGGAGGTCACCACCAAAGAGGAGTTGCCGTCAGATAAATGTTAGCTTTTGAAAAGTGGCTTATTTTAGTAGTTTGGTTTCATTTCCCAGTAGACCAAAGCCATTAATGGAGGTGGTTGGTGCTTTTTTTAACTCCTTGCCCCATTTTTTTTTCCACTTGTAATGAAAAACAGAAGATTTTAAATCCAAGATTGGGAACAAACGAGCAAAGAAAGTTTTTGAAAATCAGAAAATCAAATCTTTAACAAAATGGTATTTGAAAATGTGAAAGGACGATTAAAATTACTTTTTTGTGTTTTTTGCACAGACCATTCAGTAAATGATCAGCTGTCCTACTTCACTTTTACACAGACAGAGCTGTGGAAATAGGACAAACTCTCAGAAGAGTTGTGTTACACAAATACATGTTGCTCCTCTTTACTAGTCCTACACACACTAGTTCACCCTTTTGGACACGTGTGCAGGCTTCTTGCCCATGAGAGAGGATCGACCTTCTTCTTGAGAAGTGTATAATTAGAACAGGTCTCACATGATCACCAGCACATAGCTGAGCAGGTCACACCCAAACCGAGTCATTTCCCCCCACATCCACTCTATCTCCCTTTGCTCTGCAATTGAAGAATTTTACAGAAACAAACATGGAGAACCAGCACACAAAATAACCATTTTTCTTTGTCAAGTCCAAAAATCTGAAACTGAAAATAGCTTCATTATTTTAAGAAGAAATTAAAAACATGTGTCTGATGTGTCCCTTGGGGCAATTAGATCCAAATATGCATGTGACCGGTGGGGTTATAACCTCAGTGAGACTTTTAGTAGCAATATGTCAACTCTTGATCGATGTATATGTGGGCGCTCGCTGGCCTTAGACTTGGCCTTAACCCCAGTGCTCAGCCTTTTTTAGGTGACTGTCTATCTGGTTGGTGCAGCACAGACAGCTCAGCTATGTTGAAGCAAGGTAAATATTTGGAGAAGGATAATAGCGGCATGGACTTCCAGATTTCAAGTCAGCTTGTAACTCGGTCAGTTGATGATTAACAGACAGTTTAGCTTCATTGCAATGATATAAATGTAAATACATGCTTAAGGCGGATCATTTTTGCATGATCTGAGAGATACACTGACTCTGAATTAGAATTCATTTCTAAGTTGATTTTGAAAAATCATCTCCCAAAGGACTAAATATAATTGTGTCAATGATTTCTTAATTTCAGTAAAACTGCAGAAGCACCTAGTTCCCCAGATTATGATAGATGGATTGTGGAGTAATGTGGGATATTTTCTTTGAATGAACTTGTCGTTTCTTGTTTTTAATTCTTGTTTGGCTCCTTCTTCATTTCCCGCTCAGACTTTTTTTTTTTTTTTTTGCCTCATTTATGTTAAGACCACACCCGTGCCCTTACTGCAAGGTTCACATTACAACCTGCTACCATCCCCCCTCACACACACACACACTTAAACACACAAAGTGAAAGTGCTCAAGATAAAAAGATGATCTAGTGCCTATGTTTATGCTGTCGGAAAACACGTGAAAAGTTTTCACAATTTAATTTACTTAAACAAAAGACAGTGCAATTTTTTACTTTATTTTGTCTGACTTTGTAGATGCATATGGACTTCCTCCCCAGTACTGGCGGCTTAGCTTCAAAAGAACAGTATTTGTCTGCTTTGTGAAACAGGGGTTTAGCAGGGTTAAGGAAGGGTCTACAGATAAAGCCAAAGCTTGTGCTGGTAGAGGGATCAAATAACTTATTATACTTTAAATGGAAGCTAAAACTCATCTTATTTAAGAGCCTAAAAAGCATATTTTTTTTGGAGTGTTAGTTGTAGTTATTTGCATAGTTTGGCCAGGGGTGCGACTTATTAGGCTGAATCCAAAGTCTTCCCTTATGGCTTTTCCCTTGATGCCCCAGATCCGTATGGGAGGAGCTACTGCCAAATATTTTTAGTCTGATCGCTACATATGTCTTATTCATAATGCATGAAAGACAAAAACGATGTTGAGAGATTATGTTTATGTACTTTTAAAGAACTCTACAAAAGGATCGATAATGTCTGGGTTCATCAGATCATTCAGAGACTCCCTGTAGGCTTGGCGGTGTTGTTCCAAAGCAACACAGAGGATGAAGAATTCAATGGATTTATTAATTTTAAGTGGTGCAAAGAGTATAACATGTTCTTTATGCTATAGTTATGTTTCCCCTACACATTATCACTCCCAACTCGTCATTGATGGACGAATGGTTCGGGGCCCATCCGCGTCACTTTTTGACATTTTGGGTGTCCCTAACTCATTATTTCTTTACGTGCTGGCTGCTTGTTTTTTGACATGCTGACTGTTCCCATGAAATCACGGGTCCCCAACTCTCAGCACACGATACAGTATGCGAACCTGGTACCGGGTTAGGGTTAGGGTGCCGTTACTGGTCCGCCTCTCGAAGGTTGGGGACCCTTGATTAGAGTATGTATTTTTTCCTTGTCCGGGGCCAGGTACCAAGTGGCCCTCGTACCAGTACTGGTTGCAGTTTGGGACCCCTAATTTAATGGGAACAGCCAGCATGTAAAAAAACGACAAGTTGGGGAAAACCAAAAATGTCAAAAAAAGTGGCGCCTGAACCACACAAACACATATGATGAGTTGGGAGTGAGAATGCGTTTGTTGTGCAAAATATTCATTCCATTTAATCCAAGCATCAATGTGTTAGTGAAACCTGCATATATTGGGTCTACCATTGTAATCTATTACATTATCCTATGTGCCATCCTAGGTATGTTGAGGTCGAGTGGGGTCAACTGGACCTGAAATCCTGTCCACCTTCACAAAGTTTCAAATGTTGAGTCCCTTAAATGTTTTACATAAACAGATGAACGTTCCTTTTTGTTTCTTGTCTAAATGTTTTTGTTATGAGATTTACAGTTTAAAGATTAACGCGCCAAATCTAAATCTGCTCATTGAAAGTTTTTCACCAGATGTTAGAAACTAAGAAGCCAAGATGGAGAAGTGAGTAAAAGAGTGAGTTTTGTCACAAGGTTCGACCCCAACCAAAGCATACATGTTCTCAGGCTGAAGGTTTTGTACATAGTGGTGTCATCTGTGTTTGTTTGTAGTAGCACATTGTTAATCTTTTGCAGTAAGGTTCAACCAGGCGGGTTTTTTTTCCATCCACCTCTTTCTCTGCAGCTTTTCAAGACGAATTTCACTTCTTTTTGTAGGTGTGCTTCTTCCTTCCTGTCCCAGGACATAATCGGCAGACTGCACCAGCACCTTTATGATAATTTTGTCGTAGTATGCTGGTTCTCTCAGGTGCTTTTATCCTGACTTTTCATGCTGAGGGATTACAACCCTGGTCTCTGCACACTGAGCCTCACAGAGCCGCCTCTGCTCCGTCTCTTTCATGGCGTGTGCATCCTTGCCACATCAGCGTGGTTTAGCATCTTGTCTCTGAGCTTATGCGGCGGAGGATCAGCGACAAAAGTCTTTTCTTTTCAGTGTCAGCCGTCCCTGTCTCTCCGTCACACAGGGCCCATTTATAACCGCGGCGATACAATGATTGCTGTCTTTTTAACATACAGATCAATTAGACAGCCTCAGTTAGCCTTTTAGCAACAGTGATTTCTTCACAACATGATAGGATTTGGTACTACAAAATTGTGATATTTTTTAAAAGCAGTTTATGGAAAAAGTCTATTTGGTTTGAATGAAATAATGCTGTCAGTGTTTCCTGGTAAAATGCATTGATTTGCAATTGACCTCGACACTTCATAAATAAATGAAAGTTATAATACAATACACATCTTCTTGAAATATGAAACTGTTGGCAAAATTATAACCATTCTGATCCAAAATGACCAGAATATAAAAATAAACCTAGTTAAAGTAGCTAAAAAATATTAACTTTCTTGTTTACCTTTTAGCTTCTGAACTGTTTCTACTGAAGATTCTGACTGTCTTTTTTTCACACCTCTTTCATTACCACTCATTTGTCATGTTGACAGACATACGGTACATTCAGGCTACTATTATATTCCCATTAGACAAGTGAAAGAGGAGCTTGAGGGCAGCTTGGGGAAGCTTTGCAGTTTAGGCGCAACTCTCAGCATATTTTCATTTTGCCTCTCCCACATGCCAGCTGGGAAGTTTACATTTGCACAAGTTAGCTCTATCGAAGCTCAAAGAGTTGATTACTGTTTCTCCGTAAAGCGCCTAGTAGTAAATGAAAAGCAAAAGAAGAAAGGTTTCTTTCATTTAATGAAACACTATTGTAGCTTCTAATTTAAATAGTCGATTTGTTTGATTCTTGGTATAGATTACGGCCTTGTTAAATTAAACTTGTTCTGTAGAAATCAATGCTCCGTTCAACTGCTGCTGTTTCCACACAAAGATTGTTTTTTTAAATGACCTTTTTTCTTTTAAGTGAAAAATAGAGATGGTTTTTATTTTTATCAAACTTATCTATGTATTATTTGTAATTATTTAATGATAAATTCCATCAGGCATATATGTTTCCTCCAGTATAAATCAATTATATATGATATGACTTACGTAAGTGTCTTCTCCTACCACTTTATTTTATAAACTTAAATTGTAAAAATCTTGCTCTTTTGACATGATACTATTTGGTTGATATGTCATCAGCGGATTCATATGATGTTTGGAATGGTGGCCTCAAAGGGACACACTTCCTGGTTCCAATCTCATCTTCCATTTTTAACCGTGATAGCATCCAGCTTAAGAACAACCCTAAAATCAAGGGGAAAATAGTTGAAAACGATTCTGTTAGAAGAGATTATGTCACACAAAAACAGGATTAGACTAGTTTACAGTGAGTATGGATCAGATAACAGGCTGCAAATGGGATTACTTTAATGCATAATAGATTAAATCTGCTATTGCTGCAAGCTGAATTAGTTGTGTACTCTGTTGACCTGAAGTGGAGAGATTTTCTGTTATTGAGTCCTGAGTGAGTAAAAAATGTGCATTTTTATTTAAAATAATGAATCAAGAAATGTGAATAAACAGCAAAATGCTTCATTTTCATCAATCCAACAACTCAATAGAGAGCATGCTCTACACCAGGACACTGCAACTTTAAACATTTTAAGAGCCAATCAGGTCAATTTCTCACCAACTACAACTCGGCGGGAGACACAAAGTCTTACAAAAATAAGACGCTCCTTTGTCTTTATGTTTTTTTTACTATTATGATCAAAATCAGCAACGTACTATGTTTGTGCATAAATAAAACATAAAAATTATGAGAATAATAGCCTTTTTTCCAAATATGAATCAGTTATATCTTTTGACTTGACTCCCTTTTAAAATAAAATACATAGGATCATAATGCAGCAAATGTTGTATTAGGTCATTTAATGTCAACAGTAATTTAGAAAAAACACTATATACAGTGTATTTCATAGTTTTTGGTAGAAATTCCAAACTTAGCGGTTTGGAAATTATTCAGAGCTAATTGATGACCCTTACTGTGTTTTTCGGACCATTTGGCACAATTGAAACCCTTAAAACAGTCCGCTTTCTGATCTGGCGTGTGTAAATCCAGATTGTGCTTGCTCAAGTTCAGTATATGGCACTCAATCTAAATGTTTTAGGATGACTATGAAATTCTAGCGCTTGATTGATAGTTGGAACATTATGGGTACCGTATAGTCAGGTGCCTGTTTGAGTGATACGTACTATTCATCAAGAAAAATAGGCCACTTTTTAAAATGAAAAACATTTCAATTTCCTTCAACCAGAGAGCCACAATAGAGGGGTCAAAGAGCCACATGCGGCTCCGCAGCCTCTTAATAATCATGTGCTGCTGCAATCTCATCTTTTTTACTTTGAACATCTCTGATTTAAAGAAGAAATCTGCTTTTAAACCACATTCTTGAGATTAGCAACCAGCTTTGTCATTTTATAAACACTAGCATCCTTACTGGAACACCCCCCACCCCCCCTGCTGTCGAGGCCTCGTGACTGCCGCACAGCAACTGTTGTTTTTCACTCCCTCTGGAAACGGGAGCTCAGGGATGATTAAAACGAACATTCCTAGACTTCTTGTATTCACACTGAACACTTTATGAAGCGCTGCTGGACAAATCCATACCTGCCTCATTACTCTGTTACTGCTAATAAAAATGGGTAAGAAAGTAACCTGAATAGCTCTCACTGGAAAAGTGGCACATCACTGAAGAGGGAATGTACAGAGAAAAAACTGGGTTAAATAGAATCACATGAAAGTGTATTTGTGTTAAAAAAAAAAAAAAAAAAAAAGATGGCTTCAGAGAAACGGGGCATGTCAGGAGAAAAACAAGAAGCTGCTGAGGGTGGATCTAGAACTCCTGTGTACAAATCAAATTAGCATTTCTAAGAACTCTAAATGTAATATTTGTAGTTGTGTTTAAGAATAAAAAATACTGTTTGCAGTAGATAAGAACAGTTTTCAACCTTTAAAGGTATCAGGTTTGCCAACGCTCCCTTCAATCCAAAGCTTTAGGCTATATTCAAAAACTAATGATAAATAAAAAAGGCTAATATGAATTTTCTCTGGACATTTTCCAGGCTTTACCTTATAGATCGGGTAAAGCTCTCATTTAAAAAAGAGATTTATAGTTGAATATATGCCCTGCAGTGTTGAAAAGAGCCACATCTGGCCTGGATGAAACTTTCCAGAGGAGTTTTTTTCCAAAAATGCCCGAGAACACACTCGCCGCTTATTGAAAATTATATGAATGTGCCCAAGTTCTATCTTATACTTTTTTTGTGGGTGACTTTGTTGCATTGGGCTCAAAATAACCTTTTTATAACAACTCATAAATCAAATCTAAAAATTAAATAACTTTTATGGAAAAAGAGAAACTTTGGTTCTAGTTTTTTTTAGTTATGACACTTTTTTTTGGGCTTTTTGGCACTTTTTAGATTTTAGCTAAAGTTAATTTGACAAATAAATATACATTTAACCCTTTAATAGTGTTCTCGTTCTTTGATTTACTGTAACTTTTCAACTTTTAACATGGTAAATGAAATTCCAGTAGATTCTGAAAGAGAAAAGAGGCTTGTCGGTGGAAAAGTTACAGTATGTTAAAGATTTTGTTTTAAAGCGTCACAAACCATGCCTCAGGTGTTAATCGAACTGAAGCATGTACATGTAAATCCAAGTTAAATCGATTTAGTGTTTTGGCGTTGATACCCAGCTCCTATAAGTTGAACTTGTGGTTTAGAAATGCTCCACGGGGCTGCAACCGTTATCATAGACTTCCAGTGTCTCGCTCCTCCATATCTCTACTGTGCTCTGAGCAGCACAGCGTGGATCAGTGCGAACATTGAAACCCAGCAGGAAGATATCGACATAATCACAAGTATGACTGTGTGTTTATCCTCTGCTGAAGAAAAGGAAGTTTAATAAAACATCCCCACATTTCATGCAGTTGCTTCTGTTCTGGCTATTCTGTTATTGCTTCTATTTGATCTGGCCATTATCTTTTTTACTCAAACTATTCCTAAGTTAGTTTAAATGAAATCAGAAAGTAAGTGCTTGTAGCAAAATGTTAGCAAATGTATGCCAGATGGGATATTGAATCTGAATATTTCCAGTAGACTCGGTTATTTTTTCACACTTCTCTCATTCACTTATTTTCTCACCGAGTTGATATTTATATTCTGTTCTGTATTTGAGTGCACAGTAGACAAAGCGACCCACCACTGGGCCGGTTCCTTTGAGTCTCTGCTGCTCTCCAGCAGAACAAAGCTGCATTCACAGTGTGTAAGAGGAGAAAGGGCTTTCATCTCTGTAGATGTTTACAGCAAAGACAGGGCAGGGCGGAGAACAGTGTAGATTTACACGCTACCCCCAAGAAAATATTATTCTTCTATATTTTACACAAATTTTACAGTATCTTGTTATACTGAAGATTTATAGCCGTTTATGTTCATCCTTCAAATGGAATTATGTCTAAAATTTCATTAGCAATACATTTTTACAAGAAATGTAAATGTCAAGAGATGGGTAAAGGCATAAATGACACAAAATTATAGGAGACAAGTCTTGCCTATGTTTTTGCTATATATTTTTTCTAGTGAACTGCTGCAGCTTGACCTCTGCAGGTCACTGAATTATTTAGGGAAAAGGAAGAATGAATCTTCCTGCGACTTCAGTAAACTGCAAGTGGTGTCAAGTAAAGATTTGAAACCTTCTCCTTTAAAATAGCTAAATATTAATTTACTCTTAAGCCTTATATATTTTTTGGATTGTTTGTTTTTAAAACACATTATAAAAATGTATTATTTTGTCATCATTTGGAAAGAAAATATATATATTATATTATATTTTATCTTATATTTTACATATTAAGACCAATTCAAACAACAAAAAATATTTTTTTCTTTTCCATACAAAATCTTGATTATGAACACACTTTGTCGGACATTATTGTACATAGATTTAAATTAAAGGCTACAAAAAAGAAGGAAAAATGCAAAAATATAATTTTTTACTCTCAGAACAGAAAAGTACCAAAACAGAATTAAAAGTTTTAAAAAAAAAGTGGCTTTTTGAAGCTCAGCTTTTCCTTTGCACAGGTCCTTTGTGCTCCCCCACACTGAGACACGTGCATCCAAAAATCTTGCCACATGCTTCATACCTTTCCTTTAGGAAAGGATGGGATTGGGTCACACCCTGCATTCCTTGCACATTGGTTCACTGTTTGTGCAAATCCCACATACAGTCACAAAAACAGGGTGTGTATCTACTACGGCAAAAGACAAAGCGTTAAGAGACAGTGATCGGGGTGGGACGTGTTATTACAACTTATCATCAAACAGCCTGCTCAGTAGCCGGGGGGTTCATTGTTCCTAATTTGACCTGGTTTTGGCCATCAGAAAAAAAGAGCAATCCCACTGTTAATTTAAAAACCAAAGTATCACAAGGATTATTAAAATACTAAATAAGGTTTTTACATTACTAACAGTATTATAATATCTGCTGTGTAACAACTTTTATGGTTTAATAGTTATAGTTTTCTAAACCCGCTTTTTCCCTTCTGGGGTAATGGTGTTGCTGGAGCCTATCCCAGCTAATGTTGGGCAAAGGCAAGGTACTCCCCAGGCAGATCACCAGTTTGTTGCAAGAACAATATTAAATTTGCAATACAGATTGTTGAATTATTGAGATTTTAGAGTCTAAAGGTTAAGAATAATTGTGATGAAATGATTTAAATTATTTAGTTGATAGTTACAGAGTCCCTAAAGAGACACTGAAGTAAAAAAAATTCTGGTTACTAATCGGTGCTCACCAGATAGTAACCAAGAAAAAAATGTTGAATTTTTAGGGAAAAAAAAGAAAAAGTCACTTTTTTCTGTTACTATCTGGTGGGAGCCAGTTACTATCTGGTGTGCACTAGTTAATAACCAGAATAAAGTGTATAGTTATTTTCTTCAATTTTTAGAAAAAAAAATTCACTTTAAGTTTTAGGGTAAAAAAATTAAGTTATTATCTGGTGCACACAATTTACGATCTGGTGTGCACTAGTTCATAACGAGAAAAAATATATCAATTTTTACTTCCATTATTATAAACAAAAAGTTTCTCACTTCAATTAAAAAAAAAAATGCTTTAGTTATTATCTGGTGTGCACCAGTCACTATCTGTCAATTTATTCTACTTTTTCTGTCTATTTATCTCTATCTATTTTTTTTTACTTTTATGGGATAAAACACAATTTCTTAATTTTTTTTTACTTTGATGTCCCTTTTGCTGCTCCGTAGATGATGCTGACATGAAAAAAATCCCCTCAAACACACAAATAAGCCGACATATACAGTAACTTCCCTTTGACAATTTTTGCTCACTTGTGAGTAAATTATGACAAATCTATGGCTTCATTAATTTCCACAAAAAAAAGACCTTTTGCAATTTGCACAAATGAAAACAAACCCACACATGTGATAAAATACCCCCTGAGCTAACCGTTGCCGTGGAGCCAGCTGTTTAGCTGTAATGTCATATCTGCCTGCAATCAAGCAGAATCTGGGTGTCACAGCGTAGGAGGTGGCCCCTCTGTTGCCGTGGACACCATCTGTAGCTACACCTCAAGGCCACTGATGTCACACAGATAGATGCCAAACAGAGGAGCGACATCTTCCTGTCTTCTTTGTTTGTGTCTGAAATTCCCTCTCTCCACCCAGTATCAACAGATTGTCGTCTCCAAATTTCTAAAATGTTCCCTCTGAATCGCCGTTGCTTTCACTCTCTATTCTCTTCAAGAGGGCTGACGTTTCCTCCTAAGGGAGTTGATTTTTTTTTTTTTAATTTATTCAAAATGTCTGCCAGTTGTTGTTGGCGGGCATTTACTTTGAATGATTCTGATAGGAGTAAAACGGGTTACCTGAAATACTCACACACACGCAGCTGCTTGTGCTTATCTAGCGGCCGACAGTTGGGGTCATTTGCGGTGAGTGTAACATTATCTTTTATGCCTTTACAACCACTCCTGGCTTCACATAAACATGCACACTCCCCAGCCCCTCTGGATATCAGTCTGACTCTCTGGACCAATGTCAGAAGCCGCTTTGAACTTTTCGTCTTTTCACCCCAACACCGCAGGTTCTCTTTTATCTTGTTTTATTGAATTCTGAAAAGCAATACATGTATTATGGAGATTTGTGAAGCAATTGCGTTTTCCCTTAAAACTGCATAGCTGTGAAAAATGATGCATCCTTTAGAACTTCAGGTGCTTCAAGTGAATATCCAGCTTGCATTCAGCAAACAACCCCCAACCAGGTTACTTGAAATTAATTTCAGCAGACATCCGAGAACAAGTAGATTTCAATACTCCCTCCCTGGTTCTCGAACACGTTTGATGCTCCAGTGTCAGTAAAAAGTGAAGAATATGGAAAAGCAGTATGAAGTCATGACCGAGAACAGAAATAAATCCCAAAGAGGCCGGCGCTGTCAGCAGGGGAGAGCAAAGCTGCCACCGTCACATCAGCTGTGCCACTGGGCTGAAAGCAAATACGTCTTTCCTGCACTCCCCACTTGTTTGTGTGTTTGTGTGTGTGTTCTCGTTTTTGCATTAATCATTTCTGCCACCTGTCATACAAACATGATCTTAATGAACGTACTACAAGCTTTCTTGTTTGCACAAGCGTGTGTGTCTTCTTGTTTGGCTTGTATCTAAACAAAACGTAAAAGTGGTTCTTCACAGCAGACAGTGGAGAAATATTCAGACTTGTTGCGTGACCCCTGGATGACTGTCGATACGATATAGACAGATCATATGAGTGGACGGTATTTTTAGAGGCAGTTAGACATGAAGCTGAGCTTGACGTCTGGAGCAGCACAGACCGGTGTCACTCATGAACCCCAGGGGGTCATGCACAGACACACACCAACAAACACACACACACCTCCCAGCTATAGCTAACAAAAATAGCAGCGTTGTTAGAACGATTATTGAGACAGATCCTGATTTTGAGTCTGATCATTTAAAACTCACTGGTAATATTACTTCATATTTTGAATGTATTTTATTAAATAAATTTGCTTTTTTTTTATGAACCTGACGGTGTAAATCTGGAATAAAACATCTACGCAGGACTTTTATTTTGTTGTTCAGGCCGACGTAAAGTGCCGACACTTTCTCGTTTCCCTTTCAGGGTCGATGTTCCAGAGAGAACTGCAAGTACTTGCACCCCCCTCCTCATCTTAAGACCCAGCTAGAGATCAATGGCAGGAACAATCTGATCCAGCAGAAGAATATGGCCATGCTGGCCCAGCAGATGCAACTTGCTAATGCCATGATGCCCGGCACACAGCTACCAGCTATGGTGAGAGGTCATGAATGCATGAACAGCCGCCCACATGTGTGAATGCTCACACTCTCTCTTTTTAGAGTTAATGTTAACTTGAAGACCTGAATTTAGTGCTTGTAGAAACAATTTCTGTTTGTTTTTCCTCTGCAGCCCATGTTCTCGGTGACACCAGGCCTGGCCACCAACGCCAGCGCGGCAGCAGCCGCCGCAGCCGCCGCCTTCAACCCCTACCTAAGCCCCGTGTCACCGACCCTGATGCCTCCAGAGATCCTGCCCAGCACCCCCGTCCTCATGGCCTCCAGCCCCACTGTCAGCCAAGTCCCCAACGCTGCTGCAGCCCAGAAACTGCTGAGAACCGATAGACTTGAGGTAAGGAGAGAATCCTGCCAGCTCCGCCCTGGTCTCCCTTGACACTCAGTTTTAGAGGCGAGCACTTTATCCAGAGGAGAATCTGCTGCCTCCTCTGAAACAGTTCCTAACTCCTAAAAGCCCAACTGTGCTAAGGTGGAACATACTTTATCACCCTAAAGAAATCTAACGTCAAGTTTAATCTAAGAAGTTAGCATAAACCATGAAGTAAAACAGATTTTAATTTGGTTTGACTTTATTAACCTTTACTTCTAGCACTGAACGTTAAATATATATATTAAACTACATTTTTTTTACATAAAATAACACAAAATGTTATTTTTATGTATTTTATAATGTTATTTTTTCAGATGAGAAACATTTTTATAAAGCTATGATTTGTTTTTAATGCAGCTAAAAATTTTTATTTTTTATTTAAATGTATGTTTTGTTATATTTTTATGTATTAGAATTGTCTTAGTTTTGTCAATGTTTCTGCAGTATATGTTTCAAAGGAGAATGATGCCCCCTGCTGTCTACAATAGGAACTACAACTGTCTCTTTTTCATAAGAAAAAAAAATTACTTCAGTGAAATGTCACGATACATATATCAATTTAAAGTACTGCTGAGACAATATTTAATTACTATTTAAAGGCAAACGTGGTTCAGTCTTACCTTTGTTTTCCACTTAAATGTTTCTTAAATTAACAGAAGTAAAGCACCATGAATTGGTTTGGGTTTAAATTTGTAAAATCGTACGGTGACCTGAGTTTGTTTGTTTACCTAGATCCTCCCTTCTGTCTGCTTTAGGTCTGCCGGGAGTATCAGAGGGGCAACTGTGCTCGAGGGGAGGGCGAGTGTCGCTTCGCTCACCCCGCCGACAGCACCATGATCGAGAACAACGACAACACTGTCACCGTCTGCATGGACTACATCAAGGGTCGGTGCTCCAGGGAAAAGTGCAAGTACTTCCACCCGCCAGCCCATCTGCAGGCCAAAATCAAGGCTACCCAGCATCAGGTGAACCAGGCCACAGCCGCCGCAGCCATGGTGAGCACTCCGCACTAATGATTTCACTGCCGTCACAGCCTCGTGAGGAATGATAACCTGACATAAGCATCATTGTTTTAGATTTCCTCTCCTCAGAGTTCATGCCCTGTGTCTCATGCTGACATTGTCAAAGTTGTTTTACCTTACCAATTGCAGCAAATTTCAGTTCCGCTTTTTGCCAGGTCAAACTTAAAAGTTCTCAGTTGGCTTCCATCTGGATGACGTGAAGAAGGACAAGACAATGGCACATTGTGACCCTGAAACATTGTCATGTCAAACGGTTTTTCTTCCACTGATTGTCTTGTTCCCTCTTCATGTCATACCAGACCACAAGGCAGAGAGTCCAGTTCCTCTTTGTTCATCTCTCTGGTGGCCTGGCCTTAATTATGACTCCATTGTTTCTGTGCTTCCTATCTATAACTTCTCTTCCTCCTGACATTAATAAAAGGGATTTGTTGTGCTTTCAGTCCTGTCCTGCAGTAACAGCACCGGTGAATAGTAGTGCAGCCACACTTGTTTGTTGATCATAGTGTTTTGTTTTCACATGCTCCTATTGACAAAGCGATACAGAGAGCTTGGGGGTGAATCATTGTAATGTAAACCGGACTATGATGTGCACAGTGAAAACGCAGATCTAGTACATGAGCGCCCACTTAAAGCTATAGAACTTTTTTTCTCATCGCTCTATCCATCCATTCCTGTGTGACAAAAACTAATGTAGAGGCGTAGTTACCTTTCACTCTCGATATGTAACTGGTCATATAGAGCTAGTGTCCACACTGTGCATGCCTTAGTCTTGTTATCCCCTTGTATATTGCATTCCAATGATTTGTTTTTTTATTTGTTTTTGTTTTTTCTCACCTATACCCAAACTGCACTGCTGCCCCCATGATGCACCTCTGCTTGCTGGTTTATGTTAATGCGCTTGAACCCCATTGGCCCATTGCCATCATGTGCTCGCTGCCTGCTAATTAAGACTCAGTCGGCTGTCAAATCACTGAAGCGACCCCTCGACGCAACCTTTGACCTGGTACTATGACCTTTCACCTTTTAGCTTGGCATGTGGCTTTGTTGTATAGCAGTGTCTTAACCAAACGTACCTAGCTGTCTTTGTTGTTGTTGTCTTACTGCAATGTAAGTTCTTTCTTCCTGTTGAGCTGACCTTAACGCCTGTGGTCAAATGATAGCGGCTTTCTCTAAAAAAAAAAAAAAATGAAGAATTCCTCATGTAATCGATGCAAATCTGACTTTAAAGCTACAATACTGAGTCGCAATCATTTCATCACTTGCAGTCAACTAACAAAAGTCAGTGAGGGCTAGAAAAGTAGAGCTGTACTCGGTGGCATGGCTTCAGGCTTATTTTTTAAATGTCCGTACTGTGGAGCTGCTCAGTCAAATGTGTGCATGTCTGTGTGGCTAGTGCATGTCAGATGGATATGGGTGGGCTAGGAGGAAAAGTCCTTTTACAACCATCCACTAGGTCCCACCATAACTGGGTATCACAGTTCAAATGATAGTTCACTCATCATCAAAGATGCTGCTTAAGCCTCAAGAATGGCTTCTCGCCAACATCAGAACCATTAGTGTTTGTCATGCAACTACAGCAAATCTCTTTCTCACGTTTCTTGGCCTTTGGCCATTTTTGACCCTTTTCCTCTCAAGAGTGAACCATCACTTAAACATGGCTTATACAGATTATCATGGAGCTAGCAGTGCAGCCTCCCTCTCTGTGCTTTTTACCTGTTCCACCTTGTTAGCAGCCTTATTGTTTTCATAGTTAATGCTTGCTTATGCTGCATTTTGTCAGCCATAGCCGTACAAAGCTAGTTAAATCAGTTTTCTGAATAAACGAATGCCTGTTAGCACATAGCTCCAGTAAGCACCATGCTTCTGCTTGTGTAGTATTTGTCAGATTGCTGCTTGCTTGCTACTGATGAGATGATATTGTGATTGTTGTACACACAAATGATGTTTTGACACCACTCCTCGGATGTTCTCTAACGTATGTGCCTTTTTTTTTGTTTTCTTTTCTTTTTTTTTTTGCATCTTTCTAACACGCCTCTCTCTCTATTCCACACACTTCTCTCCCTGTCTTTCTGTCTCTCTGTCTATCTTCGCCTTTTTATCTTCTATCTCACTGACCCCACCCCCTTACCCCATCCCCACCCCTCCATCTGGATGGGCAGGGCATCGCCCCTAGTGTCATGGCTCCCCTCCCAAAGCGGGCAGCCCTGGAGAAGGCCAACGGGGCCTCTGCTGTGTTTAACACCAGCATGCTCCAGTACCAGCAGGCCCTGGCCAGCATGCAGTTTCAGCAGCAGGCTGCTTTTCTCCCATCAGGTATGGACCAAACCATCACAAGTGCTCTCACCACCCAGTGGATGACTGGATCCGTCTACTTCTGCTATGCTGGCAGAACATTATATGGCATACATAGTATTGTTTTCTCCTAGTATAAGGGTTAGATCACGTCAGACCAGTGAAGAGTTCCTATGTGTCATAATGCAGTATAAAAGCTTCATAATGTGCTTCATAATCTGTTTGGCATTGCATGGCTAATGGGTGTTAGAGTGGGCTTTTAAGGTCTTTCTTCGTATTGCCTTTTCTGCATCACTGCATAGCTATCCACACCTATTAGCAAATCACTTTAGCGGCAGAAAGATTAAGCTCTCAGGGTCGAAGGTTGTTTAATGGTCCCGGATGGTTCGGAGGCTTTTGCTTGGGCTTGGATGAATGGGAGTGGATGGCTTCAAGAACTGCAAAATAGTTGGGTAACAAAAAATCAAGGCTCAATTCTTTTACCTTTTACAGATTGCATTATGTGCTGCTATTTGTACAATTCATATATCTTAATTAATCTCACTGATTATGTTTAAATAGAAAGTCTTTTTCAGACTTTGAACAAATGAGTGCAACATTTCACCTTCTCCAGTCCATGATGTCCTTGTCCGAGAAATATTAACCCTTTTTTCCCCCCACGTTATCTCTCCCTTCACTCTAACGAACCTTGTGATGGGCTGTTTTGATTTCTCCTCCCTATCCAATCCACTTCCTGTTGCACTGCATGATGGGCAGGCTCAATATTGTGCATGACACCTGCAGCCAGCGTTGGTAGGTTCCAGCTTTCCTTCTTCCGTCATTTGTATCTCCATGTCTGTAAGCCACTGGTCATCAGAATCAAACAAAACCGTGGGCTTTTTTTTAATGTTTCTGTGATATTATAGTGACTTTAAAGTTACAATTTTACTTACTTGTGGAAATATGAATAGAAGCATTCTGCACAAAGAAGAGAAATGTTGTTTATTATTTGCAAAAAAATATGTTTTTGTTTATGGAATCATTTCAACTGACCTTTGCTTTGTCTCACTGTGTACATCAACACTTCAGCTTGATCTAAACTTTGCTTTTGGCTGATCTAACCTGATGCTCTTTGAAAACTTTTAAACAAACCGAGGGACTTTAGTAGAAATGTTCCCCATTTTCTCTTCTGCCACAAAAACTCTTCTTTTCAAGTCATTTCTTTATGGTGATCATATTTTGTAATTACATCAAAAGTTATTATCCCCAAAAATGTGAAAAGATAAGTTGTTATTTTACTTAATTTGATCACATACGAGAACATCTCAGAGCTATTAGTTACACATGATGTCATAAAGGAATCCAAACACAAGTGACGAGTCAGCGCTGGCAGAGAGAAGAAGGGGAACCAGTTCGATCGATTTCCCCTTTGGCTCCTTCTATCCTTCTCCTTCCTTCACCTGCCTTGTGTTTGTGCCTACACCGCTCCTCCGTGTATTTACGCTTACGTGATTTTTCCTCCAAAAAAGTTCCCATGATGCACGGTGGTACTCCAGCCACTGTGTCTGCAGCCACATCATCTGCCACAAGCGTTCCCTTCGCAACTGCCTCCACCAATCAGGTTTGCACCTCTACCACCCCATCCGTCAATTAATCTATCTATCTATCTATCTATCTATCTATCTATCTATCTATCTATCTATCTATCTATCTATCTATCTATCTATCTATCTATCTATCTATCTATCTATCTATCTATCTATCTATCTATCTATCTATCTATCTATCTATCTATCTATCTATCTATCTATCTATCTATCTCTCTCTCTATCTCTCTCTCTATCTCTCTATCTCTCTATCTCTCTCTCTATCTCTCTATCTCTCTCTCTCTCTCTCTCTCTCTATCTCTCTATCTCTCTCTATCTCTCTCTATCTCTCTCTATCTCTCTCTATCTCTCTCTATCTCTCTCTATCTCTCTCTATCTCTCTATCTCTCTATCTCTCTATCTCTCTATCTCTCTATCTCTCTATCTCTCTATCTCTCTATCTCTCTATCTCTCTCTCTATCTCTCTATCTCTCTATCTATGCACATTGACAAACTGAATGCTTGTGTCTTGTTGGGGGTTGGTTGGATATATAGCGGTACTCCCTCTTGTTGGCCTTCACTAGAGTCCAACATGCACTTTCATTTGTCTTTTGTTTTTATTTAGTTACCTGTGATAACATGTACAGCATATTTAGACATATTATTTACAGAGCCACCGCACTGGGGAAGCATTCTGTACTCAATATAATGTGTGTCCTCGTTGTAATTTGAATTTTTGTCCTTTCCCATTTTGAGGACTCTTCCTTATCAAAGTTGACTACCAACGAATACATGCAATTGGTATGTATGAGGTAGTTATTTCATAAAACAACATTTTAGAGCCGTCTGCACAGCTTGTGCAATCGTTGCTATCTTGTGCCCTTTGGTGCTTGGCTTTTTGTTTCTTTTTTGTTCTATTTTTTTTTTTTCCTTTTTTTTCTTTTTGCAGCTGCTTCCAGCACATAAAGTAAAGCTTTCCCACATTCTTTATCTTTGAAAGCTGGATATTGTCATTAGCCAAGTCATTTATAAATGTACGAACCATAAAGGACAGCACACGCTCTACAGCTGTTTTTAATATGATTTCAATCTCAAGGTAAAGAGGAAAAACATGTCAGGATTGCTTATTCTCAACTAGTTTCCTTCATACCACTGAAGTGTGCAGGTCAACAACATGGAGGACTTACATTTGCATGGGGGAAGTCACCTAACTGACAGTTTCCCACCCACCCTTCTCGTCTCTGACTTTCTTTAAAACGCCTTCTTGCCCTCCCTGCTACCCACAACTCTAACGTTTGACATGCCTGAATCCGTTGCACCTCAACTGTAATCAAATAGCTTTATTTTCCCATCTCCTCATTGAACTTTACAGCAATGAACTCATCCTAATGTGAAACCAGGCGATTCATTTGTGCTGTTCTCAGACTGGAGTCCTCTTTGCGTGTCTTCTGTTGCACACACTTCATTTGATGTCTGTTTTTTGCCCTCAGATTCCAATAATATCTGCAGATCATCTGAGTAGTCACAAGTACTTGACTCAAATGTAGTTCCTCTCAAGAACAGTGAGTTCCTATTTCAATTCCCTCATACGCTGTTGTCGTTTTAGTGCTCTCCTCCATTCCATGATTTGTTTTGTGTGACTGCTGTTAACTCTGGTTTAAGATTTTTTATCATCAAGTCATGAAATGTTCTCAAAAAAGGTTTTTCTGTTTTCAAGGGGTATTCATCATCTCTTACAGATCAAATGAATGTGTGCTGGCACCGTCCACGCCAAAAGATCTCAGCCTTTATGTACATAACCTTCAGAATGTCAAGCAATGGGACACGGAGGATCTACTATCTCTTAGCTAGTCAACAATGAGGGTCATCAAGGGTACAACATGCGATGTGCGCCATCTTCCCACATACCAATAACAAAATCGCTGTCTAAAATGACATCCAGCAGAGAGAGGAAGAGGAGAAGTTGGTGCCAGGAGTCGGTTGGCAACGCCTCTGTGGCTAACTCAATGACAACCCACAGTTAATTCTACGGATCATCTTTACTGCACGAACAGAAGGTCAAGAGCGTTGTAACCATAGACCACATCAAGTGCTGGTACGTTAGTAGACCAAGATTTTATTTTATTTTTTCCTGCCTTTTAATTTCTTTTAATTGATAGCCATATTTCATAGTTTACAAATGAAAAACAAAACATGCACCTTGAATATAAATTAAAATTTAAAAGGCACAATAACGAAAATCTTGTTTGCCAAATGCATTGGGCATGTACAGTATTGTGTTTTTTTTATGGCTACTAGTGAAACTAGGTGTTGACATGAGGGTCTTGGACTTATGAATGTTCTGGGTAAACCAACACACCTGTGTACCTTGAAAGTGCAGCCAGGCTAGCTTCTCTCGCCTTGCCATGTGCCATCAAGGCCATACAGCTAAAGCCAGAGTGTTATCTCAGCAGTGTTATTTGTTTACCGAAGGTAAAAGTTTTGTATGGCTCTTTTTTTGTATTGTTTTTGCTTTAGAATATTCATTGTGAGTGTTTTTTTTTAATCTTCTTTTTTAATTAATCAGTTTTAGAAGTGTTTTTAATGAGTTTTTTTGATTCAGTTTTGTTTTTTTTTTTATCAAAAATTAGAGGGCTTTTTTGATTATTGTTTATTATACCTCTTCACTAAAGAGTGTCTTTTAACCTGTCCGAATTAAGTTGATCAAGTCCATAGACTCTAAAGCCTGGTGAAGTTGGAAGTGTAGCTTCAATTGGCATCGTTGTTCCCCTTCCTTTCTGAAGAGTAGCCACTCTAAAACTGTGTCCGCAATAAGCTCCGTGTGGATAAATATTAAAAAGAAAACAGGTCATTTAAGCAACACTTCATCTGTTTGAATGACTTGTTTTGGTTCAGTTCCTACTTTTCAGACTTTTAACATTTGCTAAAGTACAGGACAAATTCCGCTTGTATTTTAGGCAAAGCATGAAGATGTTCATCAAGTGGTAGATCTTACTCAAACCAAAGCACAGTTCGTCTCACAGTCTTATAATAATAATAATCTTAGAGGTTCTAGAAACATCTTTAAAGAAGCTTAAACCATTAGGGACACATTTATAATTCTTTTTAATTCATTTTTGTGTTACGTAATTATTTCCCTTTATTTTCCTTTTTTACAAAACAGTGTGTTTTTACTGATTGTTATGTACCTAACAAAGCCTTAGATTATAATTAATGGGTATGTGCCCAATCAAATGTCCTCTCAATCACCGTACAATTAAAGAAAAACCAATGATGTTTTATAGTTCTCACACGGCACTTGTGATCTGTTTTTTCTTTCTGTAAAAGAAAATATTACTCTCTTAAATTTCATTTAACTTATGTGTGTTATGTACTACTTAAGGATTTGAATCTATTTGAATCTATTTGAGATATCTAGTTTTAGATTTTCATTTTTTTGCCTTACCATGTTATTACTTGACAACATTGATATAGCCTTTGTAGATATTAAGGTAGAATGACATTCATAACTTTTTCAAAAACATATAAAGGATAAATGTGTTGAATATTCACTTTGTCATATAGCTGGATGCCTTTCTCAGTTTATGTTACATTGTCAATTAATGTTTTTTTTTTTTGTTTTGTTTTTTTTTTTAATGAGAGACGTCATACAAAGATGTATGTGTCGCTGCGGCAGCGTCTCAGATTGGACAAGAAACTGTTTCAACCAAGTCAAAAACTTTCCTTGTAACTCGTCAAAGTCATGTTGGAAAATATTATATTGTATGGAAATATAGACTGTCCATGTTTTAGAGTAAAAGAAATATTTTCTACTGTATCCATTTCAAAGAGATATGTAGATTTGTTTGAATATTTCTTAAGTTTGCCCTGAATGTCAGGCCAAAACGAGCGATGAGACTGATGTTTGGTGAGATTTGGAGTGAGAAAAGCAGAGATTTCTCTGTGGAGGAGTCCGAAATGCTGCAGATGAGGAGTTTTAACCTAAGGCGCGAAGGTTGACTTTTTGCACTTCTGTATATAGTCAAATGAACAGAGAAAAAAAGTGTATCATATTGAGATATTATTTTGAATAAAAAAAGATCTATAATTATAAGGAATTTTGTTAGATTAATTTAAATTCTTAAATTAGAAGACCAGCTAAAATTCGCTTGCAAAGAAGGGCACTAGTTTTTTGGCCAATGCATTCAGAGAAAGCTATGCGCTTTTTGTCTTATTTTATAGGTGGCTCGTAATGCCAGGGAATGTCGCCGGGGAGTAGATACCCCATGTTATGCTAACTCCACACATCTCATAGGATGACAAACTCAATAATGTCCTTATATCATGAGTTGGACTTGGTCATGCATCATGCTGCTCCCATGGTACAGTTAATAACAAAATCTATTTGAAAAATATATTATAGTTTGATTTCACTGCATGTAAAAGTACGACCATGTAATTAAAAAAAAAAAAAAGAATAGATATGTAAGGAAAAATAACACCTTAAGAATACACAATGCATTTTTCCCTGTCAGTTTATAAATACAGTAGATAACACATCCACAGTGAGCAGAAATAATATAAGTCATTTTAATCATCTATTTCCAAGCAAACATGTTATTTCAAGAGTAAAACCATAGAGGCACTCATCCACCCTGAATATGTTCTTATAGAAAGAATTGCAGCGCACGCTGACTCACAAGCAGTGGCTCCTGCTCTCATAGCTGTGCACTCAGCAGGTGAAGGCTCCTCACCAAATGCGTATTTGGCAAAACAGTCTTTCAAATGAATGTAACAGTCGACTCCAGGCTGCTTTGTACAGTCGCTACAGAACCAAAGCACCGATTTCTCCAAACCAGACACCCAGTCATCTGGCTGTCCCTCTTCCCTGCTGGGCGCACATGTACGCTTTGACTGCCTTTTTTTTTTCTTTTTTTTTTTTACTTGTAAGTGCACCCACCTGTTATGTATTTGCTAATATTTGCCACACAATAATGTATTATTATGTCATCGGATTTGTTTATGCACATTTTATTGTTGCCATAATTGAATCTTGCTGTATGGATGAAAAATTCTGAATAAAACAATATTTGATTTGCTCATGCAACAACTCGATGGTCCCCTGTGTGGTTTGTGTGTGTATTTTTGTGTTTTATAACAGCCTGTCTTTGGAGTTTGGGTGTTTGAGTTTACATATCATCACTTAGGCTAATTATCAAACACATCAAGCATTAATTTGGAGCTAAAGATTTGATTGGATCTGAAGATTGAGTTTTAAAAAAAGAAAAGAACATTTTATTTTGTGAGTTGTATATTACAAAAGGCAACTACTTCTTGTTTTCTTTTTTTTTTAAGTCTTTTGTTTTTTCCATTACTCAGTCCTGTGGTTCTGACACTTTAAGTCTTTTTTTCCAGCCCTTTTAAACTGCCCTTACATATTTACGACTTAAAATATTATTTAGTGTCCCTCAAACTCTTGTTTTATTTTGTATTTCTCTTCTAGCCTCTTCCTTCTTTCAGTCACCACTGAAATCAGGAGATTTTGTTTGAATAGATATCTGCTTAAACCAGCAGAATTCTGTCTCTTCTTATAAGTCTGTATGTCATGTGTCTAAGATTTTGCATATGTGGCTGCAAAGGAAAAAAAAAATGCTGCAGATCTGATAAATATTACAGCAGCATGTGTAGGGTTGAGTTGAGGTTTGGTGTTCTAGTTATTCTGCAAGCGGATCTCAAGAGTTTTCTCATTCTCTCGGACTCACACTTGACCTGTTTACCAGCAACATTCTGGTGCTTCTCAACCTTTTTTTAACAACACAAACTTTCCAAATACAGCAAGCCAGCCTCACCTGAATAGATAAAACTTTTAAAACACATAAAGGTTATTGGGGGGGAATATGTGAGAATAATCTTTCAATTTTTTTGAGTATTTATTTGTGCAGATATATTTTTAGAAATAAAAAAATGTTTAAAAAATAGAAAGTATGAGTAATCAAGAAATATTAAATCTAGTGTTTGATTTAAATAGGGGGGAAATTTTAAATAAATTATAGAAATAAACGATTTTCATTTATGTTATGAACCTTAACCTTTTTTTAAAAAAATTCCACTTTTTTTTTAATGAAATTGTTCCCAGAGTTCTTTTTATTAATATGATGCATGTTTTCATTAACATCAGAAAGCCAGTGTTGTTTTTAGGGTTGTGGGTAAGACTGTTGGCGCTGAAGTTAGCCTCCGCTAATTTCCCAGCATGCCACTGTTTACGCTTTCTCCCACTAGCTCATAGAGCCTTTCAAGCCCAAGCTAACATTAGCATAGCATAAAAAAAAATCCAGCGAACCAAATCAGAGCTATCCAGCCGCACAGTTTAGATATTTTTAAAGCTTTTTAACATACTCTATTTAAACTATATTTTCATTGGAGTGATTCTTTAAAGTCCCACTCAAATTTGATCTATTGTAAAAGCGTTACCAGTGGTCTTTTAATTATAATTTTGCTGTTTTTACCCAAAATAATAAAAAAAAAACCTTGTTTTCTAGGACATAAGCCAGATCCAAATTCTCCCCTTCTCCCTTGTGTTTTTATGCTTTTATTGATCTGTGAGGTGACCTTGAGTGCCAAAGCACCATGTAAAAAACTATATATATTATTGTTATTAGTATGACGTCTTCTTCCTTCCGCTTCATTTAGCCCTACAAACAGAGAGTTATACCTTACAACAGCGGTTTTATAACTTTAAAAGGTTATTCTAAAACAAAAAGTAATTGCTCACATTTAAATGTAAACTGTGGTTCAGAGTGCACCCATGCGAAGAAAAGCACTCCTTAGCTCAAAGGAGGACTTTGTAGCTCCACCTGGAGAGTTGGATAAAAAAAAAATAGTAATAATTCCAGACACACTTACACTAAAAATGCCCCTTCAAAGAACGGGAGAAGGGACCAATTCAAATTGGGCCAAAGTCTCTGCATAGCGGCAGTAGTTCATTAGAAATTCCCTCTGAGTAAGCCTGCCCTCATTCCCCATCATCTGTTTGTTTACACTCTCTCCCCCTAGCTTACAGCCCCTCACACCCTCAATACAAAAAAACTATCCAGCTGTACAGTTTAGGGCTCAGATGAGGAAAACGAAAGTGCACAGATTTGTTTGCAAGTGGATGCATCAGATTGGAGCGGAGCAGGAAGCTTGTGGCCCGGTCGTAGCACCTGTGTCACTGCGATTTTCCATTTCGTCTGCTCCTGTTTCTCAATTGGAATAGAAGAAATAATCGGAAATATTATTTCAAGATGTCCTCCATCATGAGAAAATCCCATAACATGTTAAAAACAATGGTGTCTAATAACTGTTTTATTAGAATTCTACGTTTGTTAACTTGATTTATGTCGGTTTTACAATGCACCATCAATATATTGAGCACAAACACACAAATTAGGTATTGATTAAGTGACTGATCTCATTAGCCGACGCTCGTGTGGTGGAGCTGACGCGCGTCTGTCTGCGGGGCAGTGACCGTGAACGTGTTTTCTGGAGCGCAGAGGTCGCGCGCGTGCAGCCCCACTGCCACGGACGGCGCCTCTGATGGGAGGGGGGGGGGGGGGTAATGCTGGGGTGGCGGCTCCTTTAAGGAAACGGAACTGAGCCTCTGCTGCGCTTGACGCGCTGAGGATGTGGGCAGGAAACGCCATGCAACGACAGAGGAGCGATCACGCTTCCCCGCAGCGTTGCACAACAAAGTGCGACCAAAATGCGCTTTAATCGCGACAGCTGAGGGTTCCAGAAGCCGGATCCGAGCGCGAGGGCAGCCGCGAGCTGAAAACACCGGGGCTGGCCAGCGGGCGGAGGACAGAGGAGGCTTCATCGCGGAAAAAAGGAGGTGTCTGCCTTCCCCACCACCACCTCACCCCCCGATCATGAGGGAGTATAAAGTGGTCGTTTTGGGGTCGGGAGGAGTCGGGAAATCCGCGCTGACTGTCCAGTTCGTGACTGGCTCCTTCATCGAGAAGTACGACCCCACGATAGAGGATTTCTACCGTAAGGAGATCGAGGTGGACTCGTCCCCGTCCGTGCTGGAGATCCTGGACACGGCCGGGACGGAGCAGTTCGCCTCCATGCGAGACCTCTACATCAAGAACGGGCAGGGCTTCATTCTGGTCTACAGCCTGGTCAACCAGCAGAGCTTCCAGGACATCAGGCCCATGAGGGACCAGATCATCAGGGTGAAGAGGTACGAGAGGGTGCCCATGATCCTGGTGGGGAACAAGGTGGATCTGGAGGGGGAGAGGGAGGTGTCCTCCGGGGAGGGCAAGGCCCTGGCCCAGGACTGGAGCTGCCCCTTCATGGAGACCTCGGCCAAAAACAAAGGCTCCGTGGATGAACTGTTTGCAGAAATAGTCAGGCAGATGAACTACTCAGCTGTTCCCAGCGGTGGGAGCCAGTGCTGCTCCTGTGTCCTCCTCTGAAGAAGCCCCCGTCTCTCCTCACACTGTTGTCTTATTGTTGCACACAAAAGTCGACAACAATCGATTATGTATCATGTCTGGAAAAGTGTTTACATGACAAAGTACTTGAATGTTTAGGGAGTTTATATCAAAAATACATATATATAGCTTTGTATTTGACACTTCTCTGGAAATGTGCCTCTATGGGAATGTCTATTTGTGAGACCTAAGAGACACCAGTTTTTCTGATCATTTTGCAGTTTGATTTTGTAAAGTTGTGTTGCTATATCTTCTTGCTCGGGTTTGGAGATCGGCCATGATGATGATGATGATGATGACGGGGAGCTATCGGACTCCCACTACCCCATTACAGGCAGGAGATGAGGTTGGTCACCTTTCGGGCCTTTTTTTTTTTCTTTTACCAGAAGGTCTGAAAGCATTTCAGGTCTATCAGAGAATCACCACTCGAGCCTTGCACAGGTTACCCAACCATGAGGTTCTCAGACACGGAGATGCTGCATTTCGATCTGTGGCATGGATCTGTGCCAACCACCTCCCCACCCTCCCTCCCTTTCCTCCTCTGACGATGTCCCTCCTCGGCGTGCACAAACTAGGACCATGGTGCCATGCTGTCGTTGCATGGGGATCCCCATGTCAAGTGCCTTTCCCGAGAAATCTGCGACTGTGCCAACTGATGAGCCCTCCTTCCTCTGCAGCGCGTCTTGATGGCAATCAGAACTTTGACTTTTTTTTTTTTTTTTTTTTGCAGTTTTCAGTCTAAACTCTCACTTTCATTTAAAAATCGGAGTTTCGACCAACTGATTCAGGCCATTTCTAGGACCATGGAGAAGAAACAATTTTGCCTATCGGGATTTTAGTTCAGCGAATGGGAAGCCATGTCTGTGTATTATCTATATTTTTCTTCTCTTTTTTAATAATGTGAGACTTAAAGTAACTGTAATTCTTCAGCCGCCAACATGTCAGTTTGAAAGACTTGTAATACAAATCCAGTTTTACCTAACAGTGAGTGCTGTGATCAAGTTTCTATTCTTACTTTAGGCGTTTACTGAATATCATCTTGTCTGTAATACATTTTAGTATCAGATTAATCCGTTAATTTGTCATTTTTGATAATAAATTACTTGAATTATAATATATTCAGTTAAGCTTCCTCTGAAAGTTCTTACAAACAGTCTATTTTGGGAGTTTTTAGACTCCAACTCATGTGGTTTATAAACCTAAAAAGCTTAATTTGAAATAAAAATGTTATCTCACCTTTTAAACAGCCACCAGCAATGAGGAGAACATGGTTCAGTCTGCTTGTTTGGTTAGAGCTCCGGCTTTCCAGAGTGTGTTTTAGTTGGGGAGAGCTGCTTCCCCTCTTCCTGCCACATGTTTTCTGGGCAGCGAAGTGGAACACAGAGAGAGCTTTTTGTGTCAGCAGCCAAGTTCGGTCAGCCGATTGGCACTCGGTGAGTCCTTCATCGGTTTGGGCTGGGAGCTGCAGCTACAAGTGTCCCTCTGACCGGAGACGCTCAGGGTCAGATTTCCCGTCTGAGGACCTCCAACCATAATGTGCTGCAAACAAATGAAAATTAAAAGCTAAACAACATTCTGGGAACTTTGAATGCTGCTTCTCATGATTGGGCTGCATTTTTAATTCTACCAAAATACATTGTAACTTGAAATGCACAAAAAGGAGATTATGGTTGCTGCTAATTATAAAACTAAGTTGCATTACCAGCGATAATCCTAGTGTGAATGCTTTTTGCTGAAAAAGCTGAAGCCATTGACTTTAATTAATGAAAGATTTTGCTGAAGATGCAAAACCTGTTTGTCAAAAAAACCTTAAAATCTTCTGTAAAAGCCCCAGTCAAAAATGTTAGCCTATTGCTAGAATAATAGATACATTCAAAAGTAGCCTAACCAGAAATGTGTAGCTGAAAATGTAAACCCTATTTGCAAAATGTTAAATTTGCTAAGACTTTAAATTTCATTAAAAAACTATGAAAGAATGTTGAAGTTGGCCGAAATTTCTTAAAAGTAGGTGATAAGTTTGCTTAAAAATCCTCAATACATGATGCAAATTTTGCTAAAACATGTTGTATGCTTCTTAAATGTGAGCTAAACTCCAAACTAGCCCAACAAATCTTAGTAGATACCAAATTATCATTGCTAAAATATGATATAAACTCAAATATTGCCTAAAACTCCTCAGTAAATGCCAAATTAGTCAAAAACATTAGCATGTTGCTAAAATGTTTGCTAAACTGCAACACAGAGTTAAAAGCCTCAGTCAAAAACGATAGTCTTATACGGAAATATAAGCTAAACTTAAAAGTAGCTAAACAAGCTTCAGTAGATAACAAATTAGCTAATAATGTTAGCATGTTGCAAAAAAATTAAAAACAATTCCAAATTAGCATATAAAACATCAGTAGATGCCAAACTGACTAAATGAGCTCGCATAATGCTTACATAAAAGCTCAAGGTCAAAGTATTGATAAATTAATGTATCTGATGGTTTCAAAGTGCACAAAGTTTTTAAAGAATTTCTCATTAACTTTCTATGGCACACATTTTGCTCAGTTTTTCAAATATTATAAAGTTTATGAATACAAAAATACAAGCAGTATTATCCTGAACATTTTGACACGAAACGTACAGAAAGGAGCAGGAGAATGACTGTAATAACAAATACAACTTTATTAATAAAACATCTTTAAACACTAAAGGGCTTTACAAAATCAGAGATACTGTTAACGCTGAAGTGGAACAAAACCGATGGAGCAAAACATTTATATTCAGCCGCTGGCGTTTCTCCATATGATGGGTTGACAGCATCCTCTTTATATCACATCTAAAAAAAATGTCCTCTCACTTAAAGGAGCAGATACTAAACTTTCCTCCCTGCTTCAGTAAAGCAGATATATACATTTTTTCAGATAAAAACTCAGAGTATGCATATCTTTGCTACAGCATTTAAATTAAAAATATATGATTATTTAAGACACTTGCTCATAAGGTTATCTCACCTGCTCAAACTAAATATTACTGTGGGATTTTGGCCAATTTTTATATTTAGGTTAACCTTTCTAACATTTTAAAGTACCATGAAAACCAATTGCTAACAAATATTTTACAGAAACATACAGGTTTATTCCAATTAATTAAAAAAATCTCACAAATAAAAGCTGATATTCATACAAAATAAGATAAATTAATTGATGTAAAGAAGTTCCAGATAGGAAGCTACTACAATAAAAAACATACATATAAAATGCATGTAGTAAAGGTGTAATAACTTTATTTTACATGATATAATAAACTAGATGTACCATCTGATTAACTTTCTTGTTGGGCAAATGCAGAGTTTTAGCTTTAGAGTTCACAGTATTTCTTTCATATTCTTCCTACATGTATTATATATAGATATTTTATATATACAGCAAAACAATGTTTTTCCATACTTCTCCTTTTTGAACTGTTCATCTTGCTGCAATAGAGCCACCTGACTTATTTGGAAATTCCCATGGTTTGACTCAGTCATGTTCCGTAAAAATAAAAAGCATGTTTTTTTTTTATCCTCCTCAAAACTGCTGGAAAACATCGATTTTGACATGTTGTGTGAACGCTACATATAAAATAAACAGATTTGTAACTACTTTTGTACAGTCGAGAGTTGGAGGTTTTGCATCAAACTGCTGACAGCACTGCTTGTTTACTGTAACGGTACAAAATCCTCCTTTTTCATAAAATGTTTTATAGTATTTATTTCCAATCATTTAGTCTGTTCTCACATTCTGTAAATCGATCGTGCCCAGCTCACTGTTTTGGTCTCTTTTAAGCATGTAAAGGAGAGGAAGGGTGGTTGACGGGTACTTCCTGTGTAACTTCATATCAGATCTACAAAACGATGAAACAGATAAGTAGTTCCCTTTGAGCACACAAACCAGGACATCACTTTGGCATGCAGTTCTCACAGAAGTTCTTCCTGTGCTATTTTCAGCCACTTCCATTTGATGAACTGAAGAAAAATGAAAGAATGTAGAAAGTGTGAAAGTGTTTGACGTTGGCCTGCAGCGATGCTTTGTGCGCTGTGATCCTAAACCACCCAACCACACAGGCCTATATTCGTCTGACACATTTGTCAACAAACACTTGCAGCCCACATTAGCCCTTTTCACACTGGAGAAAGATTCGGGAGAATTTAGTTTCTGCTGCTTGTCTAATTGGTGGACATTTTTGGAGTTTCTAAAGAGGATTTTTGATTGGTCATTGGTTTATTTGTCATTAAAAACCTCCAGATTTCTTCAAACAATAGAAGGTTTATAAAAGTGTCCAAGTTTGGTGCTATAATGTACAAAAGTACAGAATTAAATCCAAACCTAAAAGGAGAATCTTCAGTCCCATTATTATTCTGCGCACTTAAATAGAAAAATAGGAACTATAAAAACGAATTAGGAATAATTTTGGAGATTGAAATCACCTCAGTCTGACTCCTTAGTGCTGAGTGTCAAGGCACTGGGCGCCATTTTTGAAGTCTATGATACTGTGAGAGTTTAGACTCAAACCACAACATTCTCAATGAAGACCATTTGACCACTGAGCCAGCAAATGTAGAAAATTAATTATAACGGATTGATCTCTAAAAACAATCTTTAGACTAACGCCTTTCAAATGTTAAGTCTTTAGTTTACAACCTTATATTTCCTTAATATAATAATAACATTATAACAACAAAACCACAAATGAGTCTATAACTAGAAGGGAAAACGTGAGTTTTAAAGGCATAAATTTACTTTTTTATACATTTGCAAACTTCAGTCTAAACTAAGAAATCCTAATGTTTGATCTAACAAGTCATTTACAACGATATGATCAACCAAGGTTGAGTAATCGTGTGAATTGTCAGGTGCCAGATGTTGCAGACACACTTGGTCTTCCTCCTCCAAGCTGCTTTCATGCTGTTGTTGGTAGTTTTTTTCAGCAATTGCCAGCATTCCAGAAAATCTGAATTAAAGAATTCCTGCAACTGTCAGGAATGGTGGTGGAGGACCCAAATGCAGGAGACCAGACTTGGTGGCAGAAACATAACCATTTACTAAAGTAACTTAAACAGGACAAAACCAGGAGAACAAACCAGTGAGGTGACAGAACGTAAATGAGCAGATGACCTGACAATGAGAAACTGAAAACCAGACACTTAAATACACTGAGGATGATTAACTAAATGAAGACAGCTGTGGATGATAAACCTGAACATGGTGAAACTGACAGAAAACAGAACATGACAAAACCTAAGCACTGAATCATGACAGTACCCCTCCCCAAAAGGGCAGATCCCAGATGCCCTAACACCTGTGGGGAGGGGACCTGGAACAAAAACACATACTGTCATGTTCTTGTGCTTAGGTTTTGTCATGTTCTGTTTTCCCCGTCAGTCTCACCACATGCAGGTTAATCGTCCACAGCTGTCTTCATTTAGTTAATCATCCTCAGTGTATTTATTTAAGTGTCTGGTTTTCAGTTCTCATTGTCAGGTCATCTGCTCATTTATGTTCTGTCACTGCACTGGTTTGTGCTCCTGTTTTTGGTCCTGTTTAAGTTATTTTAGTAAACGTTTATGTTTCTGCCACCAAGTCTGGTCTCCTGCATTTGGGTCCTCCACCACCATCCCTGACAGCAACTGAAAGAGGAAAAGTATCTATGATATATTGCTTTTTTTTCTTAAATATTCCAGCATTTTCCAGTTTAATTTTTTTTTTTTTAAAGTACAGTGACAGGCAAGCTGGCAATCCACCGTAACCCTGAAAGGGATTTAATGGGTTAATTGGATGGATGGATGGATGGATGGATGGATTGATTGATTACTTTATTTGAGTTGGTGACGACTGGCCCCCTGTTTAATGAAGGGCCTTTGTAGATTGTTCCGGAGTCACAAACTCATCCCCCCCGAGGAAGACGCCAAACATTTTCTTTTTTGAGTTCTAGTTTGGGGTCCAGCTTAAGTTGTTCCACAAGACACTGACAGATCGGCATGTAAACACCTTCTTTATTAAAGGGTAAGTCCAAATAATAACATCGCAGTTTTAGTTAGACTAGCAAAATAAACAATTTATTTATAATTTATTTATTTTTTGCTTTTACAAAGTTAAAAGTCAGAACGAATCCAGTTTTTTCTTATTTCTATTCTTACAGGGAGTAGAGTGCAAACAGATTTGAAAAAAGGAAAAACAACACCTTTTATGAGAGAAAATCCCACCCAAAACACGTTTGTGCATTTTAAATATTTGAAGTTCCAAAAAAACTATTGATTAGCTAATAAGCTACAATCTGGTGCAAGCATCTATGTTTTTTTACCCTTAATGTATTTCTACGCTGTCCTGATGAATTAATAAACTAAATACAAGATCCTGTCCATCTAAAAATCCAGAGATCACAGCCACAAACTGATTTAGTGAAATGAAGTCGTGCAGTGTTTGAAAATGTGTGCACACTGTCAGGCTCACAATCATTTAGCAGAGATGACACTTTCAAATGTATCATGTTGATAAACTGTGTGAAAAAGAAAGCTTATATTATTAGTGCCCACCGAAAGATCTGCTCGGTATCAAGAGAAGATACTAAAAACAGAAACAGTAAATTTGGGTTTTTTTCTTGTTGGATGCCAAATCTTGTGTTATTTTATTCCTTGCATGTAACACTTCAGTTCAGAGCTTCTGGAACTGTTACAACTGAGGATCACACTGACAAGAGGAAATTTATGTGCTTGTTAGTCCTGTTTTTGGAATGAAAGAAGCTTTTTTCTTTTGAAAAGTTTTGTTTGCTCAAGTGAATCAGTTTTTAAATTACTCACATCAGACAGATTGAAGGAAAAATAAATAAATTAAATTACGTACATTATTTGATCCTGAGCTAAACTGTGTGCACTCTATCGGGCTCATGCTTGATGGTTTCCAGGAAGAAACTGCGCTGACCCATTTCTGGCACATTGTTCTGGTAAAATGAAAAAGGAAGACGATAAAAGAGAAACATCATGAGCTGTTTTTCCTGGCAGTTGATTTAAAATGTCAAAACTTAACTTTTCTATGAAGTAAAGAAGTTAGTAATGTATTAGGGAACTTTTGGAACTATAGTTTTATTATTATAGCACGCCATACCCAGCGTTTTTCATTTTTAAGCTAGATGCATAACAGAGAGAAAAATTAATCAGGAAGCTTTTCTGTGCATTTTTTCTGGATTTTTACAAACTGATCATCAAATTCCTGCACATGAAACCTTAAAGAAAATGCGGCGAACACATGTTTTTGGTCGCTTGCTCTCCGTTTCCATCAGTGCCTGCATGTTAACACATCAGCATTTCAACAACTCTTTGCGGATTTTCTGGTCGAATTTCCTGGTTCCTGCTAAGCTCACACTCTGCATGTGACTCACTCGTATCTTGTACAGAAGAAAAGACCTCACATATCTACGGGACTGAAATAGACCACAAGTGCAGTATCTGCCTCTCACACTGCACACTGAGTGGGAGGATGGCAGACACACAGGTGCTCTCAGCTCCCACACAGAGATTCTTCCAGCATCTCTTCTTTTGCAGCACAGATGCTCAAGCTCTCAAGCCGGAGAATGAGATGGATGTGTCTGTTGGTTTGTCTGTCTGTGAAGATCAGTTCTACACAAAGGATTGAATGGCTTTTTCCTAAACAGAAACATGCAACTGTCTCTATTTCATCTTTTAACAAACGAAAAATATATTTATTTTTTAGAAGGATTTGTATTGTTTGTTACAAATGTTCAGAAAACACAAGCAAAACTTCTAAATAAAAAGTTTGATTTTTTGAATATAAGAAAGTTTTTGTGCTTCTTCTTGATAAATCAAGTGATTACTTGATATTATGCAATAAACCGAGTGACCACTTATAAAGTGCCAAATTAAATGTTTGAAACCAATTAAAGAATAATTTCAACTTTTTATTGTGAACATCACATTGAACTATTGTGTTGGGTTTTTTTCATTCATAAACCCCTTGGAACCTTTTAAAACCACTGTTTTCTGATTTGATTTGATTTGATTTATTTATTTACGTACACAAAAAGGACATAAGAATACAAGTAAAATAAAAACACAGAAAAGTAAAATTATAAGATGGTGCGGTACAGAAACCCATTTGGGGGTTACTCAAGATGGTAACAAACATCTGTCAAAAAATAAAATAAAATACAGACAGTAAGTAGGTAAACAAATAGAGAATTAGATTGAAAAATCTAAAAAAACAAAACAAGCAATTCAAGCATGACAATTCAAAAGTTAATTTATTTTATGACAATTAAATTGGTAAAAGTTTTTTCTAAACAAAATCAAAGCCCATTTTTATACCTTGAGATCAAAACCTTTTTTAAGTAAATCTTAATTTGTAAAATGATTTTCTTGCTTAGCTGGTATGACTTTAATCAGCACTACTTCACCTATGTGGCCTCACTAACTTTATTTGGTCTTTTTTTCATGTTGTGTTCACACATTAGACATAAAATCATACAAAAACAGACAATTCCATCTGAACAAAAAAGTGTTTATTTTAGCTGTGGAAACCCCCAAAAATGGTCAAGACACTGTTTTTACAACATAGAATTAAAGTTTTAGGTGTAATTTTATAAAACCAACAAGAACAACTTTTTTCAACAAACAAATGTACATGTTTTTGAATGGAAATACCCCCAAAAAAATTCAGGCGAAACTTATTAATTTCCCTCTCCATAAAGATCCTTTTCTGCCTTTTCCATTAATATAAATGATTGGTTTTGTCCAAAATCTACAAATGCCATATTCACTCTTTCATTCAAAAAAGTCTCAATCAATAAGTGTTAAAATGAGTTGAAGTTAATTTTAGATGCAGTTTTGATCTCAGTATCTTTAACCTGAGTCAGTCACATGTGAGTTCATGTCACAGATTGTTAAACGTCACAATGAGCAGAAGTTGAATTTCTTCAAGAGCTATCATTGATTAAATCAACTTAAGAAGTTTTTTTTTTTTTTTTACCTCTCTGATTGTTTATAGGCTGCACAATGGTGCAGTGGTTAGCACTGTCATCTCACAGTAGGAAGGCCCTGGTTCAAATCCCATCTGGGATCTTCCTGTGTGGAGTTTGCATGTTTTCATGGGTAATTGGTTACTCTATGTCAGGGCTGCTCATTCCTGGTCCTCAAGATCTACCAACCTGCCTGTTTTCCAGCTCTCCATGTACTGTTTGCTGCTGATTACCTGGACCAGGTGTGTTCTTTCAATCAGATTGTGGAGACATCTGACTGAGCCAATCAACAGCTGGCAGGGCTTGGAGATCTGGAAAACAGTCAGGGTGGTAGATCTCGAGGACCAGGAATGAGCAGCCCTGCTCTATGTGTTCCTAGGTGTGATATGATAGACCAAGTAAAGAAAATAGATGGATGAGTGGATGGATACTTGTCTGTTGTGCACAATTTTAAAGAATCATTCCAGTATAAGAGGGAACATCAGAAGACCCTACCTTATCCAGAAACTGAGAGAAAGAAAGATTCAGGTTGTCATTGTAAATGAGAAATTGTTCTCAATCGATCTACCTGGATAAATAAAAGTTGAACAACAAGAACAATTTAGAGGGTGCTTGCTTTTGTGTCTTTTAGTCATCTGACTGAATGAAAAAAAAAATCTACATTAATTTATTGTAGAGCTTCTGCTTTTTTTGTTCATCATTGTTATAAACTATGTTCAAATAGAAACATTTCTTGATGATTCAAAAATAATTCTTAATGTTTAACAATATGTCTTTTGACCTCTTTTGTCTTCTCTTTTCCAACAAGAGAAAAAATTCTCTCCATTATCAGTTCCTGTTTCGTCTGCAGGGTCACAGAGGTTGCTGGAGACTATCCCAGCTACCTCTAGGTGAAAGCTGGGTAATCCCTCGACAGGCTATCAGTCGGTTGCAGGGTCATATATCAACAAATAACATAGAACACACTCCCTGCTAAGGGGCAGTTTAGAGGCACCCATCATGCCAAAAAAATGTTTTCGGACTGTGGAAGGAAGTGAGAGTCCGCATTGAAAACCCATTCACATGCAGGGACAGCATGTGAACTCTGCACAGAAAGGACACAGCTGGGAGTCCAACCCAGACCTTCTCACTGTAAGGCAACAGTTCTCACTTACGCACAGCCAGCAGGGGCAGTGCTGGTGCTTGGGATCAAAAAAGACAAATATGGCAAGCTGCGAGGGTCAGTTTTGGGGAATTTAAGAGCCATAAAGACACATTTGATGTTTTTTCTTTAAATTTGTATTATAATTGTTTTATTTTCTATATGAAACACAAATAATTGTCATGCATTAGATCGACAAGAATCTGGCAATACAATGCGTATCGCGATACACGTCTCATGATGCAATACATATCAAAATAAATCCCAAGACTGGACCAGAACTACTTTTTTTTGAAGATTATGACTTAGAAAAAAAAGTCATACTAAGTAGTAAATGTCTCATTACAACAAAACCGCAAATCTGAGTGAACCAATGAGACTGAATATTTAACACAGGTTGGGTCATGTGAGATCTTGTTGTTCTGGTGCGGTGTAGAGCTGTTTAAAGTGTGCTCACAAATAAGGAATTAATTAAATATCTTCTTGTCGGCATTTTAAATCGATAAAAGTATTGCCAAATGAAATATCGCGATATATCAATGAATCGGTTTTTCCTGTAGCACTAATAAGTATTATGGACAGGGCACTTGGTTTTACAGGAAGGACAAACACTTCACATCGTCACTTTAAAGGAGGAAAAAATATAAACCTATGCTAAAATACTTATAATAATAAAGGTGTGAAAAAAATAGCCCCTTAGCCAACAAGAAAGAAATTAGACAACTTTGAGATTATTGTGATGCTAGTTACTAGAAATTACTAACCGAAATTTTCCTAATTACAATTTTTCTACAGTACTCTGTTACTGCAAATTATGAAGTGTTACTGTAAAACCTCTGTAATGCATTACAGCGTAATGGACTTTAATGGATTTAACATAATAGATTTGTATGATCTTTTTGATCAAATTTCTTAATTAATTCTTCTGTCTTCATGTACTAGAATTGTTTTAGAAGTGTTTTCTTTTCAAGCCAAACAGATTGACTGTTTCTGAGTCACCGGCAAACTTATTTTTTTCCACAAGAGGGCAGTCTGATTTAACAAACCAGGACACAAGAGATTTTCATTTCACAGGTACATTCCTCTACCATTTTCCTGTTAAGTGATTGATAATAAAATATTTATCTTTTTTTTCTAGAAGGCAAAAGTGAAAAACAATCACTTATACTGTAAATTACCCAGAAATTTTTAAAGATTAGTTTTTTTTTTTTTTGTTTTAAGTAAAATAAATAAATATATAATTGTTTCTGGATAAACACATTTTTAGCACAATACATTTTTACAGGACTTGAAATACTTAAATCCACAACTCAAGGGAATGGGAGAACCATTAAAGTGTAAATGAGTAGTGGGATCTCTCTTTTTTTTTTTTTTTCAGGAAGGTTTTGTCTGGAAAAGGGAGCCATGATGGCAAAAAATCTGGCTTTCCAGGGCTGGGAGTCTGATTAATTGTCAGGAGGCCAGAAGCTGATGAAACTGAGATATAGGAGGTGAAATCGGGAGCAGGCACGATCAGAAGTTGGGGCTGGCAAAATGTGAGCAAGCTGTTGGTAAACAGTAAAAAAAAAAAAAATCAAAGAAGGAGCTAAAACAGGATTAAATCTTTTCTATTATGTTTAGTAATGTAGACAAACTTTTAATTTACCCCGGAAGCAAATTGGAACTCCACTTGCCCACCTTAAAAGCAAGAATTTCAAAATAAAATGTCATCAGATCAGATTTATGTTGTTTATTTTAAAGATGATCAAACCTGACGTACTTCAACCAATGAAAAACATTTTTTTAAGCAGGGAGCAAAATGATAGAGTGAAAATATTGACTTTCCTCACACTTATCTCCTACAGACCCCAAATATTTTTATTAAGATAAAATCTTCTGAACATCTTCAAGTATCTGATGTTTTGTGGCTGATAATATAACAGTTTTCTTCAAAACTTCCCAATAATGTGGAACTGGACATTTTCTGAACATTTTTTTGTAAATTATAAAAACGATTTATCTTTTTACTTATTTTACCTTTCATATGATTTCATTTCAATGCAGTCCAAAAACAAGACTGAGAAGAAGCAGTAAGAAAAAAAGAGTCTTATAAACCCTGCAGCTCACTTATGATCTATTTTGTAAATGTTAATTATCAAAAATTGCCAAGAATACAAATATTTTATGGTTTTGGCAAAGCCTTAAATTAATAACATTTGAATTGAATGAATTCATTTCAGTTAACTTATGTGGTTCTTGTCCTGTTCTATTTTCTGGTTTCCCTCCTGTCAGTCTCACCAGGTTCAGGCTGTCAGCTGCCTACAGGTGTCTTCATTTCAGTTGATCATTCATATTATCTGAACCTTCTAAAACTCTTTTAAGGTCACTGCATTCAAGAGCCGCCTCAATTGTTGGATAAAGACAGAGGAGTTACACCTTGAACAAGTCTTTGGTTCATCCTCTATGAATTAAAGTGTCTGGTTTTCAGGTTTGTTTTTGCTGCACTTTGAATGTATCTATTAGAGTTTTTGTTTCCTTCCATCAAACCAGATCCTGATGCTTGTTTAAAATGTTGCCTCTTTACTTCGCTAAAAAATGTCCAAAATCAACCCCCTTTACATTTACCTTTATGTCTTTATTATTATTCCAAAGGTTAAATTGTTAAGACACATATGTAAATCATGCTTTTTTTAGTAAGTCTGCCTCCTGTGATAACATCAAATGATTTGCTTAAAAATAAGCATATAAGTGTTTGTTTGCAAGTAAAATTAGTTTATTTCACAGACTAAGTGGTGGAAGTAAACAAAAAGGATTAGACGATACAACTGTAGTGTTGTATTGAAAAATGTATGTTTATTTTATTAAGTATTCTTGAGTATCAGTATGGCAAATATGCTATAGACATGTACATGTAGAGAAGGAAGAACACTAATTGAATACTTCTTCAGACTAAAATGAACCATTTTAAGTTTACAGTATATGAAGGAAATGAAAGGTAAACTTCAAGTATACTGCCTCACTTTTAGATAGACAAAGTACACTTAAATAGATTATTTTTTGTCAATATTAAAAATACTTTATTAATCTCTTAGTGAAAATAAGAAGTTGTAGTTCTTCAAAGAGCCAGCACAGATGGATGAATTGATGGAAGGATTTCTAGAAGCAGTCTTTGTTCATGTGGACTTGAAACAGCCTCTAAATGAAGTTCAAGTAAAATTTTGGGTGTCCCTTTTGCTAAAAGGAGTACTCCTGAAGTTTATTCCATCAAGAATACTTGAGTAAAGGTAAAGCAAGTATACTGTAGACCAGGGGTCTTATTTAATTCCTTAGAAAAAGAAAACACTGATTTGTATTTTTTTATTGTTAATATTATGATAAATATAAATGACAACTGGTATTGGTTTTATTGGGATAAATAAAACATAAAAATACAGAGAAAATAGCCTTTTTTTTAAATGTGAAATAATTTATAACTTTTGACAGAGGTTAACATGACTTTCATTCAAAATGAAAACAGCTTATTGCAAGTAAATATGTATATATTTATATACAATTTTTCTCCCTTGAAAAAAAGGTTTTAAATCTCAATGGGATCCACCCCTGGTTAAATAAAGGTTAATAATAATAATTATATATATATATATATATATATATATGTATATATATTACCATTTGTGATGAATCTCAGCCAGAACTGTGAGAATCTACATAAAAGCAGAGCTAATTCAGTGACTCTTACCACATTTTCTGAATCATCAGAATCAAAAATAAAAATGGATGTGCTTACTGACCTCAAAATGGTTATCTGCTGAAAACGATGCTTAAAAAAATCTGTTTAAATGTTTTAAACTACAAAGATGAACTACTTCATGGATTGTAAGAGAATTATGGGTACTGCAGTCAAGAGCCTTGCGATTGACATTGTCCTTGTGCTGTTGAGTGCTGAATGAGTTGAATAAAGTTAACGTTTTTTTGTACTTCACTACTTACTTGTTACAAAACATGTTTTTTTTTAAACTAAAAATGTTCTATTTACTTTAACCAGAGAGCCACAAAAGAGGGGGTCAAAAACCCACATGTGACTCCAGAAACCATGTAATGTTGGAATTGTACTAAATGAATACATCTTCAGGCTAAATTGGAATATTTTAAATTTACAAAATATAGATGTAAAATGTAAAGTTCAGGTATACTTTCTCACTTTTAGCATCAACTAAGTACGGGGGCGGAGCTAAAGGGGCAAAAGCTTTGCCACCCACTAGCCCCCCAATTTTTGAGTCAATATTAGTCTCATTATTCTCTGGGATTAAGAAGTCATCAATACAAGCTTCTTTAGGAATTACAAAAAATAACAAACTATAATTTTAAATGAAATGAAAACAGCAATAATGACAAAACTGTTAAAAAATTCACATTATTGATCATTTCATTCAAGTGTTTTGCCACCCTTCAAAAGTCTTCTACATAGTATTAAATGTCCTAGCTCCGCCCCCCTGCTAAGTACATTTTTCCAACCTATTTCATTTGCTTGATAACTCTGGTATAAAAGCATTCTGAGCTAAACTGTTTTATTTATGACAAACGTGTTTTAGAGCCTATTCAGAGATTTAAAAATAATTTCTAAACGGTTAAATCTAATTGATTTGCTCTGCAAACCCTAAAATCAATGTGATGTTGAAGCAAAAAAAAAAGGATTATGGGAGGATAAGAGCCAGCAGAGTGATTTCTACTGGGATCTGTTGAAAGCAAAGTCTACTCTAAAATACATCAAACAAATACTCATGTTTTTATATTTAATTAGCAAAATTATGATGTAAATAATTGATTAGCTTAGCTTCGCTATTAACTTTAAGTAAAAAAAAAAAGTACACCCTTTTAAACAATCAATCATAATTCAGTTGTATTTTTTTTTAATCTGAGCTGATTTAATTAAAATTCCTGAAATGTTATTGATCTGAAGTTAAATTAGATTACAGGTATGTTCTGTCTTTTTCTGTTGTAAAATCAAGCTATTTATGTATCAGGGTTAGGAATTCATCTGTAAATTATAAACGACTGTTAACTTGTCAGTTTCTCATCAAAGGAACTTTAAATTGTAAAAGAGATAGCATCATAAATAATAACAGGATTTTATTTTCTTTGTTGTGGATTAAATTTAGCATGGGCTTCAATCATCGATGTGGTAAAAGTGCTACCTTTGGACTCTCTTTATGTCACTGCCGATGCTAAAATGTCTATAAATACATTTGATTTATTGAGAAGACACTTCCTGAAGTATTTAGAATAAGTCTCTCTGTCGATCTCCTCTCACACAGGTCGCTCGAGCATCCAAGAATAAAGTTGACATCATGAGTTTGACACACAGAGCTGTTTCTGGCCTTCTCTCAGCTGTAACCTTTGCTTCTGTTTGTGGGTTAGATTTATTTGTGTTTGGCTGTCCGGCTGCACCGGCTTTTTCCAGCCATGTGTGCTCCCTGTGATGCATCTCTGGAAACTGTGTCAAGGTAGTAATCAAAATTCCTCTTTTGAGCCCCCCAGGCATGACAGAGGCACCTCAGCAGAATAAATCCAGAAATCTCAAGCTGCCTGACATGATTGACATTTCGCTGTTCCCACACAGGAATGTATCAAGGACTAAATATATTGGAAGGGATTTACTAACAAAAGAAAGCGTTCTCTCGGCCTCCGTGAAGCATAAATCTAAAGACGGCCGACGTCCAAGAGGAGAAAGGGACCAAGGTGGTGACCCAGTCTCTGCCCTAGTTCCATTTGCCAGGAGCAGGGTGAAGCAGACCAACGCCAGACCCATGAAGGAAAGTCTGGGAGCCAAAAGAGTAGAAGAAAGTAAAGAAACCTGTTGGACTTCAAGCCACATTTTTAGACAATTCTGCTCGTCTTCGTGACAACATGGTTTGCAGGTAGGAAATTCTGTATGTCTGTTATGTCATTGTTACTGACACCGTGACTAAGTGCTTTTTAGAACAACGGCAGCAGAACCTTTGCTTTACTGCATGTTTCACAATTCAGCAAAAGTTATTATTTTCATCAATAATATTTTTTTATTTAATTGCAATGTTAGAGAGCTGTCAAAAGAATTTACTCAGCTTTTTTTGTTATTCATATATTTTTTTAGCTTAAACTTTTCACAAAAATTATAAAAAGTATCATTGGTTCCAGTAGAGCGTCGAGTTCTACTCTAAGTCAGCTGATAAGATCTGATGAATTTTGGTAAAGTATTGGTAAAGTACTATTTTCCCCCCCTTTGGATTCAGAACTTTGGCTGTTTTTAATTATAAACCAAAGAGCAAAAAGAAAAAAAGGTTTTTAAGGGCTTTGTCACATTCAACCCATTTGCACTTTAAAAATTTTACTCTTTGCTAAAAAGTGAAAATATTATAAATTTGACGAATATATCCTTATCTTTATTGGGAAATCTGGAGTGATACCTGTTTAAAAGCACTTTTAATGCTTTCTAAAAAAAAAACCTTAAACATGCTGAAAAGTTAAATTTTCTGCTGCTTCAATCTGGATCATTTAATTGATAATTCATGAAAATATTCTTGTTATTCATTAAAAAAAAAAAAACTTGCATTTGATCTGCTCAGAACTGGATTACAAAAATTTTGCAGAACTATAAAATTAAGTAACTAAGTAGGAGTGGGATTAATGAAGTTACAATAATATAATAATAATCTTTATTTACATAGCACCTTTTGAGATAAAAATCACAAAGTCCCTCACAGTAAAACACAAAGTAAAAGACAAGTTTGCTTCTCCCCACTTCTTTTCAAGCAATCAATTAAACTGTACTTCTACGAATATTTACTATATTTAATGAATCAAATGTGAAAATTTCTTTTTTGTTGTTTTTTTTTATTATTTAATCAATGCACTCCATTTTTTTTGTAATTAATTTTTTTGTCCTGTATTGTCCACAATCTATGCTTGTAATCAATCACTCAAAACGAGCTGTATTTGTGTGGCTCTTTTTTGTCCCTAAACTCTCTCTTTCAAAATGTGTTTTTTAATGATCCTTATCAGACAAACATTTAACACACTGAAGTGGCTCACCCAGAGGGACCATTCAAGATCATCTGTTTAACTAGCTTCACAGATGGATTTGTAGTCGTTTAGAGGCTGGCGTTTTGCACTAAAACAAATAAAAGCCTCTGCAATCACTTTTCCTCCATCCTTTAATGTTCCGCCATGAAGCTGCAGTCCTGCTGGGCAAAAGCATGAGCGGCACCAGGCAGGAGGCATCTGTTGAGGCCAACACAAAGAGTGTCAGCATTTGACAAAGCCCCTTCAGGGGGTTCAAAGTGACAGACGCCAGTGATAGAAATTATTGTTCGGATGCCTTTTTCTGTCAAATCTTCACCTGCTCTATCCCTCATTCAGCTGTTTTCATTTGTGTTTCTTGCACGTTTGCCTGCAGAAATTCAGGTTTGGGGGAAGAAAGTAGACGAGAGAAAAGAAGTGAGAAAAATGAGGAAGACCGTATTGCTGCTGCAGTGCCACTGAGAACTATTTAGGAAGGTTTTCCAGCTTGTTACAGATCAAAAGGAGGTGAGAGGCGATAATGAAATCTCTGTTAGACACTAAACAGTCTATTGAGAGCGAGAGTGAAATGTGCAGTGCGGAGGGCTTACAGGGGCAGCACTGAAGACTGTGCCTGCAAAGTCATAGCTCAAGGAAATGATTGCTATTGATGCCGTGGTGTGCCGTCGGGCTTCACGGACAGATGTTGTGCCTGCTGGAATCCAGAATTAGGTTCCCGTAATGGGATTTTCTGTCACTGCATCATCAGAGCATCTCATCACATGTGCACGCGCACTTTACGGAGGTTTAGCAACATTTTTAAGAACTCTATTAGAGGCTCTTAGAGGAGCAATTAAAGCAAAGTGGGCTGCCTCAGGGCAACTCTGTTATCAACCGCTGGGGATTCCAGCCGAGGATCTCGCTCTGACGCTTCAGACTGGCACATTTTGAAATGGGATCAACGGAGAGAAAAAAAATGAAAGGTTTGGAAGTGCTTGTGCAGGCGTTAGACGTTTGTTTGTAGCTTTATCTAACTTACCTCTCAAGAGTGTTCAGGTGTTGCATGCATGGGCCAAAATCAAGGGGAAAAGATGCAGCTGATGCCACTTCTTAGAGTTTGTTGTGAAATTTAAATTGGTAGACTGTATGAAGCCAGATTTCTGTACCCAGGGATTTGGACTGAAACAACAGAGGCTCAGAAGGTATTGTACTATAAGAACACTTTGATTGTGTGTCTGAAATTATTTATCCTTATGTCTTTGACTGCAAATTGACCAATACGTGTGCAAGAAGAATTGGATCCACATGTTTTCAACACTATAGAGTAACTTTTTTTATAAGTGCTGAATTTATTCAAATGTTGCCTCTCACTGGTCAGATTTTGATTATTTTAATCCTCCATATCCTTAAGATTATTATTATTTTTTATTATTATTTCCACTCTTGTTTGAAACTTTTCTGTGTCTGTGAAAAGGACCCAGCTTTTAATAAACCATTTTCCATTTAGTTGAACATATTGTCCTAATTCTGTTTTTATGTTTATGCTTTATGTTAATTAAAAACAATTGAGATTTTCGGGTTCATGCCACATCCACAACATTCACAAAAAATATCGATTTTGGTATCGATATCAGCGATATTGACCAGCATCAGATCGGGAACGGATCGATAGCCTTAACTTTGAGCTAAAATTTAAATTAATGCTGTTTTCTTGGTTGTAGTTTCTGCCGAGCGCCAGTTGTTAATTCAAAATTCACCTCTGAGTTGTGGGCGGAACTGTTGACAAGAAGCAACCCCGACCCCTTTCCCCTTCCGGTTACTGAAAGCATAAAGTAGCAAATTTTCTTCATCACAAATATGTTCTTTTTCAAATGTTTTTTTTATCTACTCCTGATTTACTGCAATTTAAATGAAGAAATACTCAAAAATGCAACTTTGAGAAGGAGAAAAAGATAAAACACCAAACACCACGTTAAACCACCAAAACATGATTTTCAATCATTTTCACTAATTTATAATTTAAGAAATATTACTTTTTAACAGAAGAGTGCCCTTTCAGCTAAGTCCAACGTGTAAGATTTTTTTGAAAAGCATAGAATCTAAAAATATTTTTAAAAATGTTAAAAGCCAATGCTGAAGTAAAGATACAATACCATTTTTAGCCACTAGGGGCCAAATGTAGATGAGTCAAAGAAGCTTTACCAAGAAGCAGGACCAAAATGTACATAATAAAAAAAAAAAAAAAAAAAAAAAAGATTTGGGTACTGAAACATGCTCACATTTTGGGAAGTCCCCAAATTTTAAAAAAGATCTGCATATTGAAAGTAATTACAAAAAAAGAGCCTCGCTGATCTAATTTGAAACGCTTCTCTTCTCAAATGTAAACACAGTGATCTAAATAAAGCTGTGCGGGCCTCGAGGTGTGTGGAAGCTCGATCAACCATGAAAGCTAGCATTGTCACATTCCTGCTACATGGGGTGGAAAGTAAGGTGCAGCTCTGCTCAGTGGTTTTTATGCTTTGTTACACTGTGTCAGCGTGACTGACCCGCACATACAGCTGCTCGGAAAAGTCAGCGTAGATTATGTTTGAAAAGGCTAAGTGAGCAGGGATGTTGTACATTCACAACATGTGCTGAATTCATTTCTGGAGTGAATGCTTGTTTTTTAAATGAAACGTATGAGTTTCTTGGGACAAAATACAATATAAAGTAGCCATTTGACAAGGTCCTGAAATCCTTTCTGAGGTAGTTCCTTTAAAGACTTGGTTTTTAAAGGATAGCTCCAATATTACTCGCCGTTTTTTTTGTATATTGGGGTTGTGGGGAGCTTTCAGCTAGCAGGAGAGAGTGTAAACAAAGGCATGATGGGAAATGAGGCAGGAGTTACTCCACTCTACTGCCACTCTGCAGAAAGTATGTCCTAGAAAACTATTCAGATTTTTGATTTTGGCTAAAAATGGCTTCTTAAAACCTGGTGTCCAAATATGTGCAAAACACATTTTGGATTATAATTCCATAGTTGTTAATTCTACTTAATGACTTTATGACTACATCTGTGGACACTTATACAACAACATACTACAGAAAAAGTTCAAAATGGCAGAGAACAGAAGAGAAAATTCAGTCGACAAGGTAAGAAGCCCAAACATATTTCATGGCTTATTCCTGTCAAGATATGTATAATAGTATTGTAACTTTGTCATCAGATGGCAATTTGATAAATAAAATAAAAAAAAAAGTTCATGTAAAAATCTAGTGAGCTGCTAAACATGATGTACAATGGGACTTAAATTTTAGTATTTATTTAGTGGAATGGGGGTCCAAAAACAAATAAAACATTATACAGAACAAAAGTAGAATACATTCTACAACTAACAACACAGACAAAACAACAAACAAACGAATGCTATTAAGCTAGCTAGCATAAATGCTCCCAGGAAAGGCAGGTGTACATTAGCTTACAATCCTGGAGAAGCTAACATGCTAATGCAGGGGTGTCAAACTCAGTGGCACAAGGGGCCAAAATCCAAAACACACAGTAGGTTGCGGGCTGAACATTAATTGAACACGCTAAAACCACATTTTAACTTTAAAAATGCAACTTTGTAACATTACTATGAATAAAAATAGGCAGAAATATTATTCCATAATAAATCAACTTAAACTTTAAATAACTTTTAATATTTTACTCTCCATGAGCACAAGATAACATCAGGCCATTTAATAACAATACAATAAAATTATCTTGAGTGTTGGATATCATTACCTTGACTTTGACACATGTGTGCTAATGCAATATATTGATAAAGACTTGATGAAAATTATTACAAATGACTGAGGTCTAATGGCATGTCACTGTGACTGGGAGTGGGGACCTTCTCAACATCAGTAGATGAGGTTTACCTTTATTTTTTGGCGCCTATATATCGATGTCCTGTTTCTGATTACCAAAAATGAGGATGCACTGGTCCAAAGCCGTGAGATGTGCTGGCATCACTGACAGATTCTTGAATCTGAGGCAACCAAAAAAAAAAAAATCCTGTGTTCAGTGTGGAAATAAACGGTTTTATATTCACAATAGACACTTAGAGATTCAGACCTGGTGTGTACATTTTTTTTCTGTAAAATTACATAATTAAAAAAAAATTATACTTAGTTTTTATACTAGACCGAATTTAAAAAGGCATGTCAAATGACAGCTCGGGTCCTATAATAATAATTAAAAGACCACAGGGACTGCTTTAAAAATATATCAAACGATGATCAGAGTGGGACTTTAAGTACTAAACACACACACATACATTAAGTCACATCCTCGCATCTCCATTCAGAATATGACTCTCTCCCCTCCTCTCTCTGTGTGTGGCGCCATGGAGAAAAGCACTGCAGTTCTTTCGGGCTCTCAGTCAGAGCCAGTCGCCTATACGCACATGCTCTCCCCCTCACTCAGCGACTGCTGTACTCTCTTCGCTCAACACATGCTGCTCCTCGCCTCCTCGCTGCATCTGTTCTCCTCTCCCTGAAGTGAGATACCATGCATCCTCCTCTCTCCTTCTCCTCTCTGCATGTCTGTTCCAGGTTCCCCACATCAAACAGACCCGTTTCACTGCAAAGCCGGGGACCCCAGCAAGCTCGGTGTCTCCCGTGAGGACTTTGGAGACGGGACAAGATTCTCTGCTGGGCTGGAGGACAGCTGTGGGATGCAGACCTTCAAGAGACCTCTGCGTAACACCGTTTGATCCCTCTTAAAGTTGACCGGGAGCGCACATCAGAACATCCTGCCTCGTCTGTCTGATCTCTGGCAACTCACTGTGTAAGAGCACTTGTATCACTGTTTAATGTGTGTGTGTGTGCATGTGGATGGAGGCTAATGCAGCTGTTTGGCAGAAAACATCTGGACGTGCACAATTTTTTTGTCCGCAAGGATTTGTGCTTCTGTGAAAGCATGACCTTCTTCCTGAGATGTACAAGTGCACGTGTTTTTGATGATGTGCATGTACCGCGCGGTGTGATGGTGCACTCAAATGCTCCACATTTTGGATGTATTACAAAAAAGACTTAGCCGCAGTCAGAGGGCAAGATAGACTTCCTTTACACCCCCAGTTCCAGGAAGCCCCCTCAAAAAAAAAAAAAAAAAAACAGAGTTAGATCTTTCTGAGATAAGAGTGGCGTCAAATTCAGCTAAAAAATGAGGAAGAAGCAAATTAGTACAGACAAAAACAGCAGTGTAGCTAAAAAGACGAAACTGGGCCACACAGATCTCATTTGTCATGTTGAAGGAGCTTAAAGATGAGGGTAGGAGGTTTTAACTGGGGAAATTGACACACGTAACAAAAGCTTTTCTTTTCTTTAGCAACTCCTTCTGACTTATTTTGATATTTCTTTCTTCATCTCTTTTTTATCTCATATTTTTTAGATACAGTCTGCCTGTCCAGGACAGATAATTCCAAGCGGGACGTTGCACAGGTTGGAGATCCCTTCTTGAGACAGAAACTAATAACAATGCCATGATCCCATCCCTCCCAATCAGTTGTTTTATTCTCCACCGGCCTGGATTTCTGACTTACAAATAAAAACAAAGTCCGTTTCAAAGCTGCAAGGACAGAAAGGAGAGACACTTTAAGGACACAAGCCTCTTCTTTTTCTTTCTTTTTTTTTTTGAGGTTGAACAAGTGGCCTTTGCCAGCAACAATGCAGGTGTCCTTTGCATGCACGGACCATGGGCTGAAAGCCCCTCGTAACGGCGAGCACAGCAAGCAAAACGCCACCAGCCCCAACACGACCAGTCATGCCCGGGCACGCTTCCGCACAGTGGCGCTGATAGCACGCAGCCTGGGCTCCTTCACCCACCGGTACCACCACAACCTGAAGGAGTCAACCGCCAAGCAGACTGGCATGAAGTACAGGTACGCAAACTGATGAGGACTTTGTTAGGATGAACGGGGAGAGACGGAGAAACATGCTGGTGCTGCAGACTGACAGAGTGAAAAAAAAAAAAAAAGCTATATAACAGGAGTCAAGTGGTAGAAAAAAAAAAGATACGAGCAGTGACAGGTGATGAGTGGGATGGTACTATATCTCTGTGAAAACAAAAACAGTGGTTTGCTCTTGCTCAGGTTTATGATACAATCCAGAGAATTAATAAAAACACACATTAAAGAGTTCAATTCTATTTCTTTAAACAATAGAACTCATTGAAAAGTGAATAATCAATTGCATTTTTACAAAAGATAAAACTGTCTTAACTATTTTGACCCCAAAATGACCCAAAAAAGAGATCCTTACATTCATTGCTCAGCTAAAACTGTTCAATTAGCATTTTTTCTGTACAGATTTTGATTGAAAATAAGATTTCAGACATGACTTATTTGGTTTACAAAAACACAATTTATGTCAAAAAATCCTCAATATACTATATCTAAGGTGAGATTAAATTGATACCAAGCAGGAAATATATGCAAAGTAATTCATTTAGAACAACGCATCAAGAAATACAAATAACCGAAAAAATGAGAAATGACGTGACAGAATAGAAAGTTAAAGGGTAACTTAAACATAGGAATGCTCAGGTTATCTTTCAAAGGATGATTTATCGCTTTCCCTACAAAATAAAACAGCTGAACAAATCAAAAACTACTTTTTAAAAAATCTATTGCTCTATTCGAGTAAAGAAACAATGTTTTAACATTTTTTTTTGCTTGTAGTGTTTTAAAATGTTGACTTTTTTACTTAACATATCCCATATATTAAACCAAACCAGCCATGAAATGTAAAATTCAAAGCATACATTTTAGTAACTTTGTGTTTTTCGTTTTTTTTTTACAAAGAAAATAATGCTTAAAAATATTAATTTAAAAGTCTCTGGTCATTCTCTGCACACTTCTTGATAGCTGGACATGATCCCTCCGTACATTCTGGAAAGTGTGACAGTCAAGCTGTGGCGTGCGGGCGGTGAGGCTCTCCATGTGTGTCTGTGTGGGAGTAGAAACGAGGCCGGGCCAAGCAAACAATGCTCTCTTATCTGTGTGAGTGGGCTCTCCATGCAGACCACAGGAGTGAAACAGTAGCTTTCACCTAGCCCTGTTAATCACTGGAGAGGATTTACATCACCGTTCCCTGGCCAGGTCAAACAGAGCACATGAAGGCCATTACAGAAATGCGCGGTAAAAAAGAAAAAATATATAAAACAGTCAAGAAAGAGGAAAAAAAGAGACACACTACAAGATTATGTAGAAAAAAAGGGACAATGGGGGCACATGGGTCAATTCACCCAGAAAGGAGGGTTAGCAGAAGAAATGGATGTGAGGAAGCCAAATTGTTGTAAGAGTCTTCATGTCACCGAATTTTAAAATCGTTTCCATAACAACATAGAAATGAAAAGTCAGGCTGTCACACTTCATAAGCTGGTGTTTTGTTTCCTATCAAATGAAACAGTCAAGAATAAAATCCCTGTTATTGACAAGAACATTTTTTAACTTAATTTTTTCTTTTTTTTTTAACATTAACAATGGAGCTTAAAGGTCAAAAACTAAATTTTTGAAAGTAGTTTTGGTTTTGCAGCTCAGGACTTCTTACAAAAGACAAAGAGTCTTGATGTCAAGAAATCCCAGACTTTGATAAGTTCAGCAGGTTACAAGAAGGTGGTAAAGCACACATGGCAAGGCTTTTATAGCACCTAGTGACATTTCTAATTGTGTCTGCCATGCTGCTTTGAAAGAGCAACATGCTAACTTTGACAAAAAATCAAGAACGAATCCAAATTCTTCCCCATCCCTACTCCTCCAATTGTTGGGGCATCTTGAGGAGTAGGGGTGTCTGAAATAGGTTTTTTAAAGGGCTAACCGTCGCGGTGGAGGGATGCAGAGCCCTCCGCCATGAGGGAGACACACATTTCTTCACGTGGGTGTCCTTTGAAGCAAAGAAGTTAAAATTTAAATGTAAATAATGACACTTTGTTCTAGCATGACTGTTTAAATTATAAAGCTGATGCTATGTATTTTCCTAGCGCTGGAAGCTAGGCGCTAACGAAGCCGACCGGCGAATGTAGATGAGGTCATCGAGTGGGAGTGTCATCCGAATTTAAAGAGAGTATGGCTATGTCCGAATTCACTCCCTAATTCCTTACTACTAAAAACGATATAGTGCTGGACTTTATAGTGCCCTGGGACAATTCAGACACCATGCTCACAACGTTTCTGTTGGTTTTCTAAACGCCAGAAATGACGTCTAATTGTGACTCTACTGTGTTCTATGATCAAAAAGGTGGATGGTTTATTAAAAAATACATGTAATAAAGTTTTTTTGGAAAAATTGTTAGACTGCAATGCATTATGGTCTATATTCGCTAATGTAGCAAGCATCGATGCACATTCGTTTTTTGCAAAGACTTCTGGGAAATGTCTTGTGCTCTAAATTTTGGTGTTGTTGACTAGAAAATGGTGAACGCACCATATAGTGAGGAGGGAAGGAATTCGGACATAGCTTATTTCTTCACTACTCTTCATTTAGAGGGCTAAAAGCGAATCCAAATTCTTCCCTTATCCCTACGATTTCTCCCAACCCCTACATTTAGCCATCTAAATGGAGAGTTACAGACACAGTGTCTTCAAATTTAGACGATACTTCCACTCGATTACATTATCAACATTCGCCGGTCAGCTGCGTTAGCGCAGAGCTGCTAGCAATGGGATATACGTGAGAAAATCGATTTTATAACTTTAGAAAGGTTGTGCAAAAAACAAAAAGTCCCTAATTACATTTAAATGTAAACGTCTGCGTTTCAGAGCGCACCCACGTGAAGAAATGCGCTTCTCCTCCGTGGCACAACACAAACCAGTTCACCCTCGCGGCAGGGGGCTCTGCATCTCTTCGCCACGAGGGTTAGCTCTTAAAAATCCTATTTCGGACACCAAATTCCCTCCAAATGCCCCTTTAGTTGGAGAAGTAGGGGAAGAATTTGGCCTAAGTTTCTTTAGCTTTAGATGATTTAATTTTTTATTTAATGTTCCCCAAAAAAATGTACAAGGTAGCAGTGGATGCAGTTTGTTTTATCCAAGCAGAAATGTAGGATCTGTCTGAAAGCGTATTGCAACTGGCCAAAAACTGAAACCACGTTAAGTTTTTTAACAGTTGAGTAGTTTTGTGTAAATACTAAAACACAAAATGTATGTTAAATGCATTTAGCTTAAGTAAATGTAACATATATATTCAGATTTTTCAATAAACACAAAAAATGTGTTCTATAACCAATCAGAAAAGACCTGGATTGAACTTGGTAAGAGCTTCTACTCTGCTGTTTTTTTTTTGTGGTGGATAAAGGAATAGAAGCTTTTTTTATTTACACAAAAAGTGATGCTGGTCTGTGTTATTAACATTAGCCACCTTCAAAGCCCGCAGAGCACAATAACAGTGCCCTTTGTTTAAGGCGTTCAACAAATATCTGACTTTAACCTCAGAGGAGCAAATATTTGACAGTATTTCATCCTTTGTGTCTTGTGCGATTCATAGCTTTTAAAGTACATTCTGTTGCTCTTTTGAACGATATCTGACAGGGATTCTCTTCTTTTTGATGCAAAGCCAAGTCTGTAGTTAAACCTGGGCTACACCAAAGTTTTCTTCGAGTTATACCAAATCTAGCAGAGATTTTCCTCAAAGACAGAGGTGAATGTAGTTGTGGGCGTAGGAGCTGGCACGTAGCATTATGTCCTCAAGTGCCTGCATTTGCATTTGATGTGCCTGGCATTTAGGTTCCACACTGGGAACATCTGAAGGCGTTGCAAGTTGAAGCAGAAGAAGTGGAAAGCACAGCAAGCAAGCATAAACTAATAATATCACCACCCCCAGCATTTTAGTTGTCATGGCGATCCAATTTTAGTTTAGTTCTAATTGCAGTGTCCACTGGTTGCTACCTAACAAGGACATTTGAACTTGTTTTTATAATATTAAAAAGCCCAATTACTGGCCAAAAATGTGAACTTAATGGGGTGGAAAGGAGGGACTCTTTTATATATATATATTTGTGTGTAGAATGCAAAAACAGCTAAAATTATGCTTTATTTGCAAGATCGGAATAATCAAAAAAGATGGTGGGTTCTGGCCAGAACAAGTCTTTTTGGAAACATCTGAGTTGTTTTGCTTTCCTTCCCATTTGTTAGAGAGACGCCTCAGAGCAAAAGTCATTTTTGCATTCATGGATGACTCTGCTGAGCCTCTGGTTAAATCTTTCTAATTAATTTTTTATCTTTCTTGTCCCTTTAGCTTCTCCATTTAATAAAACCATGAACTATTAAACATCAGCAAAAAAAAAAAAAAACACTCTGGTGGAAGTGAGTTTTACTACTTTACTAAACACCATCATTTCTCTCAGGACACCCCACTCATCAATTGAAATATGTATTATGTCACTTATTTGCGTAATATTCTTGTCGTAAAGATAATTCAAAATAAGTTGCACAGTCAAGGACAATTTCAGTGCATCCCACGTTAGATTCTTTGCAGATCTAAAGAAACAAGTAAACTAGAAATTTGCATTTTTTCTTTGAGCAGCAGCTCATTTACTAAATTTAGGTAATTTATATGGCCCTCTGGGATACTAAAGTGTGTACGTTTACCGGCATTTCTGACCATAGAAAGGCTACACGCTCTGCTGCTGTGCATTTTCCTTTGTTGCTCTCTTGATGTTTTTGTTTTTCGTTAGCGGGCGGATGCTTGTGTGTGGCTTTGCATGATTCATGCATGCACATAGAGGTTATCACAGCGCTTCTGCTCAGCATCAGCATGTTTGGCGGCGTGTTTCCTTTTGTCCCCCTCAGCCTTTAAGACAATAAATACAATTTATGTTCCATTTTGTATTCTGAAACTATTAACTTTGGTGCTTGCCTAAGCTGCTTGCTGTGATGTGTGGCTCTAATAATGTGAGCCAGGCTGTTGCACAACAAGAGCCCTGCGGCATGGAGCTCCACTTTGCCTTAAAGACCACCCGAGCCCCCGAGGATGAGCAGCAAACAAACCCTCAGCGCAAAAGTCAGAAAGTTTCACAAACTTAGCGCATTTTAATTAAAGGTCACAAAGAAAATTGTTTTCTCAGAGCATAATAGTTTATTTAAAGCACTGCCTTGCAATTGCAATTCTCGCCTTTTCTCCTTAATCAGCCTCCAAACAGGCTCTAAGCAGATAGATAATTGGGGGTGATAAAACAGGGAGACAGTCTCTCTCTTTTTGCCTAATCCAAGTTGAACTACTGCAAGATGCAAAACAATCCCCTCAAATTGAGAGAGACATATAATCTAACAGAGGAAAGACAAAGAATGAAGCATGTTTTGTTCTTCTTAAAATGACACCTTTAGGGCTAAATAACTGGAGAGACAGCAAGCACTGCAAACAGCTCCGACCTTCTTTAGCAAATCAAATCTCGTGAGTCGCGACCCACGAGATTTGAGACGCAACTCTGGAGATTTGAATTGGAAACCACATCCGTGAAGTGTGACCCGCGAGCTGGCTCACCAAAGCTGCATTTTGTTCCATGATATTATGTCACAGCTCTCAGTAGTGTGAGTTTTGCTGATGAAATGAGCAGATTTGTGGCCGGAAGGGCTCTGACCACTGACTCCTGGCCGTGAGCAACGCAACTGAGAGCTACGGGATAATATTATGGGGCAAAATGAATCCACCACGTCAAAAGGCGCTCCAATGCTCAATTTATGGCATAAAATTGCATCAAAGCTTTGGTGAGCCGGTTTACAAGTCACAGCTGATGGTTTTGACTCAAATCTCGTAAACACGGGACTTCAGCTGCCACCCACGAGATTTGAGTCGTACCTCACGAGATTTGAATCACATCTCATGAGACTTGAGTCATGACCCACGAGATTTGATCCACGACCCACGAGATTTAAGTCATGGTTGACAAAACCTGAGTTGTGGCTCATGAGACTTGAACTGTTACCCACGAGATTTGAGTCGCGATCCACAAGGCTTGAGTCGTGGTTCACGAGACTTCAGTTGCAACTCACGAGATTTTGACGCGGCACACGAGACTCGATTTCGTGGCTAATGAGATTTAAGTCATGGTTGCCTAGACCTGAGTCACGGTTCACGAGATCCGAGTCACAGCTCATGGGACTTGAGATGTGACCCACGAGATTTGAGTCACTACCCAGGAGATTTGAGCCATGACACATGAGATTTGAGTTGCGGCTCAGAAGCCTTGAATCACGATCCAGGAGATTTGGGTCGAGACTCACAAAATTTCAGTCATGACCCACAATATTTAAGTTGCAGCTCACAAGATTTGAGTTTCGGCTCACAGAAATGAGTCAGGCGATCCACCAGAAGCAGGTTGGAGATGTTTGCTGTCCCAGGCGCTGCTTGAGAACCTTCTGTCTCGGGCAGTCAGCATGTGGAGAAAACTACATTTTGAATGCTTTTTCTCACTTTAAAAAAATAGTTATACTCATATTGAAGTATTTTTTTTTTATTTGAACATATGTATTTTACTCAGACATTCTTGCAGTGTAAAAATAGAAACATTTTCATTTTAAGCAGTCAGCTGGAACTTAGTACTAGATTAAAGTGTACACATTAAGAGTCAGTGTATATAATGTGAAAAAAAAATTCAGATTTTGAAACAAAATGATTAATTGTTGACTTTGGCTGTCGAAAAACAAAAGAATCACAGAAACACTTTGTTACTCACACGCTTAAGCACACTATGCAAAATTGTGCATGGAGCTGTTGGGAACTTGCTGTCAGATCCTATTTGTCAATAACAATGCTTTTTCTTTGGAGGGCGTTTGATCTGCTTAGACTTGAGGCTTAGACTAGCAGCTCTGCAAGCTTCAGTTTGTTGAACGCATCACACTGTCTGCCTCACTTTGTCCTGTCCTCCTCCTAATCAGTTTCATATGTTTTCCAGGGAATAGCCTTTATTTTATCCTCAGACTTTGTTTTCCTTCAAAGTTGATTGCACAGACTGAATATCTTCTCCGTCATGGGGGTAACCAAAGACTTTTTTTTTTCTCTACTACACTGGCAATAAGAAGCTCTTCTCTCCTCGGATTATTTTGATAACAGGGTTACGGTTGGCATCAGAAGTGTGATAGGAACTGGGGAGGTATGTGCTGTGTAACTCCTCGCCCATCAAGTTGGTTTGTGTGGGCTTTTGTTGTCTCCAATAATCCCCTGAGAGTAAATAGATTTCATTTCTAGTTAATAACTTTGGCAAAAGTGTGATTATTTAAAATTATTTAAATAATCACACATAAGGAAAAACAGCCTTTAAATATTCTGTTTCCAACCTGAGAGATAATAAAGAAATAATAAATTCTAACAAAGCAAAATTATCCTTTCACTTGGCTTCATGTTAATAGATATAAATAAAAAATAGAAGGACATAAAGAAGCAGCTTGCAGAATGCACATAAGTGGTGACACGTTTGTGTGTATTTGTGTGACTCATTTGTCATTTCCCTTCAAGGCTTCTTCCAGGCACCATCCATGCATGATGGTGTGAGCTGCAGTCTGCGGTTTTCAAAGCTGTTTTTAATGCACGAAACTGTCTTTTTTTTAACATTTATGTTTTCCCTGAACGTGTAATATTCAAGGTACATTTATATTACAGCCACCATTTCCTTTTTTCCTGTATCCCACAAAAAACAAAAATGTGCATTTCCATGTGCATTTCCTCTTCCGCAAAAACACCTTTTCATCGTCCTTTTGAGCTGCAGATTTTTCCAGGCACTTCCTAGAGGATTTGCTTCTATAGCATTGTGCCTTTGCTGGCACCTCCAAACCCCAGAGCCGTGCAAATCTGTTCATGGCGTGCTTTGCCTATAATAATCAGGTGCAGAAAGCTGTTGCTTTCTGACTCCCCCCCCCACCAAAAAAAAAAAAAAAAGTAAAAGTAGAGGACAAAAGCAGCTTTATGTTTATCTGTCTGGCAAAACAGCTTGTGTGCTTTGAAAGTGCTGCTCCGATCGTCTTTTGATCTATTGTTAAAGTGTTCCCAATGGTCTTTTAATCATGATTATACCAGTTCAGCCAAGAGAAAAGAAAAGAAAAGTGTTTTCTGTTTTCTTCACGGAGTTACCCTGCCTATATTTCCCATAACCCCTATGTTTACCTGTTCTCCCATGAGCTCACAGCCCTTCACACCCCAACTCAACATTAACCGTACAGCAAAAAGGGTGAGCAATATCAGAGCAGTTTTGAGCCAGATTACAGTTCAGAAAAGAAAAACAAAGACAAACATGGGATGCAACTGTTTGCAAGTGCAGAGCAGGGAGCTTGAATTGAAAATTTTTTGCAACAACTACAAGCTTTTTCAAAAATTCGTTTTTTTTTTTTTTTTTTATTTCAAATTCAACAATTGACGTCATACAGAGAATTAGTTTACCTTCAGACCCCAGAGCAATATCACTGGGTGATTTTCACCCAAGCACAAGTATCTTCATGATCTTCAATATGTTGCATTTTTCTGAGTGTCATCGGACGCGGGGTAAAGTCTCACATGTCCCAGGAATGGGTTTTTCTTCTGGGATGTTTTTCTCATCAAATTCTTAATTTTCAAAAAAATGAGAAACTCCCAATGTTTTTATTTTCAATTTTGTTACACAAACCACAGTTGAAGTACTCTTATGCATCACCTGTTGTTCTATTTCTTGTGAGAAATTCTTCTTGTTGTGTATATTATATTGGGTAAAAATTACCAACCAAAAGTAATAGTGTAACTTTTTATAGCAAAAGTGTTCTAGTGTTAAGGAACAGATATGTAGTGGTCTTGAATGAAGAAAATAAAAACTGCTTTTTGTTCTTTCAAGTGCCCTTAGGACTTCCCCCTCGTGGATCAGTTATCAATGTGTTTGAAGTTTGAACCCCTACTGGAAATGGAGGGTCTGATTCTAATTTATTTATCAAAAGCGTAATGATTCTGAATCTGGTTGCAGAAAAGCATCAGGAAGGGGTCAGAAGGTCAATCTTTGTTCAGTAAAAGTTACAAAATGTATACAAAAAATATAGTATTTTAGTCTATTCTACGATATAATAAAAAAAACCTAAATTTTAATCTTAATTGTCATTTTTTAAATGTCCTCCATCACGAGAAAAATGCAACAAGAAAACGTGTTGAACTGTGCAAGAAAACTGAACAAATGTATACAAGGCTGGAGAATATGCAAACATGCAATTCAGAGAATTTCTGCTTCTGCAAATTCAGCTTCACTAAAAAAAGAAAAATACTAAGCTTTGTAGTTTATTAAGAAAGTAACATGGTTAAAGGACTGACTGCGAGGAGAAAACAGATCAATGCTGAATGTTCTGTAGTTTCCAACTGTTTCAAGCATTAAACAGATGCTTGACCTAGAGCCATTTGTAGTGAATCTAATAATGAATGTGTTTTTCAGCATCAGGGAGGAATTGTCCTTGGTGAACCCCAATCAAACACATACAGACAGACTGAGTTAGTAACCCACTGCAAAACTAAGCTCCCGACCGTCCCCCACACTTTCAAGAATCTCAGCTCACACTCTATAATACATCAGAGAGATTCAGGATACAATATGCAAAGTTCTCCTCTGAATTAGAGACTCGAGTGAATCTCTCTTCTCAGGTCATTCCACCATCCTCATTACAGAATTTGTGCTCAGAAAAAAAAAAAAAAACAACTTTTACTTATATGCTTCCCAGGCAACTCTTTCAAACCTCTGACTTGATGATTGATGAATCCTAATGTTGAGCACCTAATTGAATTGGCTGGGGGTACAGTCAAGCAGCACGGGCTCCAATGAGTCCATCCTCTGGCACAGGTCATTAGTTTTCATGCACAAGAAAATAACTGCTGGCAGTTTTTTTCTCTCTCATTTTTTGTAATGAAGAAATGCCTGCAAAATCAAGCGGAAAGCATAATTCCCCCCCAGACAAAGACTGGATGTTTCTGTTTGCTCAGAAGTTTGTCGGAGCTTCTGCACGTGTGTTGAAATCCATTTGGAAAGAAATAGCCTCTCCATCACACTGCTGCCCCACACCTGTGGCACCATGAAAGAGAACAATCCCTTCTCGCTGTCAGTGTCTCAGTTAAGCTTTTAAAGACCCACCCCAATGAAAATTGTTGTTTTTAAAATGTTCTTGTAGCATTTTTCTCAGTAGAGGACCTACATAAAAATTATTCACAATTAAAACAATGTTTCGTAGTATTTCTTCATTCACATCACGCTGGATCAGAAAACCGGATCCATGCTCAGACTCATGACGCAGCTGGCCTGCTCATGCTTAAGTAGGCTAGACAAGATGAGCAAATTGCGATTCTGGCTCAAAACTATGCAACTGAATTGATCCAGTGTTGCTTGTTAGCAATTGTTAGTTATTTTTGTACCGCTAATGCTAGCTTGAGGCTATAAGCTCCGGCGTGAGCGCACAAACAGAGGTCTCAGCTACGGGAAAGGGGGCGGGTTTCTCTGCGCCAACAGTCCTGCCCATAAACCAGAGTTGTATTTCTAATGAGTTACTGCTGCTGTGCATAAAATATGGTTTGGCTAAAAACTTCCTAATCACAATTAAAAGATCACTGGGAACGATTTTTATAGATAAAAATAATGGTTGGAGTTAACCTGAAAGCTATGGACACACCGGGCATGTGATGCGCATTCAAGGCAATCTTTAACATGAGTAAAGTCCTTAATGTTCACTAGGGATGAGTTGATAAACTAAATTAATTGATCTGAATTTATCTAAGCTTGATAGATCAATAACTGATCCACAAAAGAGAGATTGATCTAACCCATAATGCTAAAGTCCACTAGCTTGGTGCTAACGTGTAATCGGATTTCCATAGGATGGCTGATGCTAACACTCGGTCGACAGAGGTTATATTTACAGGAACTTTTCATTAAAAGTGTCTGCTTGAATGAGCGTATTGAGGGAATTGGAACGTAGCTTACTACTGAGCGTTCTTTCAAAATGCAGGGCAGCAACATATTTGATAGCATTCTGGCATAATTGCAATGTTAATAGGTCTATATCAAATAATTTGCCATTGGAGAGCGGTATCTACAGTATGTCAAGTTCAAAGAATAAGCAATCAAAAAATGGAGGAGACTTTTTCAAAATATGTAGGGCACCAACACAAATCTGTCTTTTATTTATTTTTTGATAAAGAAAATCTGCCCCCTCACAAGACCCCAGTATTTTGCAGAGAGGGTGCAGTTATGCAAAACACCCCCTCTGCATCTCCACCCTCGTAATCTCTGCTATGATTGCTGTGATAAAGGTGACCTGTAGGTTTATCGAGTCCCCCATCAAACATGGGAGGAAATCTGTCAGTGTTCTCATTAGAGCAGGCGTACCCATTTGCTCATCCATTTTCTGCTCCTGCTGTCTCAGCTGCTGCAGGGTGAGGGCCACGATCTCCTTCTGCAAAGCTGGCGGTCCACCTCAGGGCCGCGCGGAGACAAATGAAACAAATGCACTTTTACTCCCACAGCCAATTTAGGAACACCAATCAACTTTAGACCGATGAGAGATGCCAGAGTTTCTGGAGAAAACCCACGCACGTACAGAGAGAACACAAAAGTCCAAACAAAAAATTACTGAGCCAGAATTTCTTTTTTTCCTTCAACTTCCACAGTTTGTTATTTAATTTCTCATCCCAAAGTGTAGGCTTGGAAACAACCCAGTGACTATTGCAGGAGAACAGTAATTAAATTCACATTTGACTAATAAAGGTTGTAGAATAAAATAACACCTTTTTTATTTTTTTTAATACATGCTTTAATTTTTTTTATTTTTGCAGGAACCTGGGGAAATCTGGGCTGCGTGTCTCCTGTCTGGGGCTTGGTGAGTACGTTTATCTACAATTAGCAAATACAGAACAATTTCCCAAGCACCCAAGTGTGAAAACAGAAACGCCTTTTTTTTTTTTTTTACAATACTGTTTCAGCCCAATCCAAACCTCATGCATATTTAATTTGTATGAAAACCCATAAGAGACAACAAAAAGCAGAGCATTAATATTTTCCCTGTTCAATATTTAATCTGTGGCAATGGTTTCAGCAAACAAATTACTCAGCTATTAGGCATATCAATGTGTACCATGGGGGAGCCACTCTGATTTTTCTTGTTTTATTCATGAATTATCTTTTTGTATGTTTATGTGCGTGCCAGACTGTTTAGAGGAAAGTATGTGCCGTTTTCCCATGGATGAAGCTGTACGGACGAATCTCAGAAGAACAGTTAATTATCTCCAATCTAATTCTTTTTAGTAAATTTGGATGGAGCCCAATGAGCTACAAATGAGAACAAACAGCAGCATCCGGATATTTAGGCAAACACAAAATGCCCTTGAGCAAATCATTGATTCCTTACAACGATTTTATGCAAACAATGGGAGAACATTTCAGAGAAACACGTCTGGATATTTAAAAGTCTGTTTTTGTGTGTGCATGTGTGCGCATACATTAATATTAAACAGCACAATGACTCCAAAAGGACATTCACATTCGTGAAACTAATTTGTAAAAATCAATGCTTCGCAAGACTTTCAAATTACCTAATGAGAAATTATACTAACATAAAAATAAAAGTAATTTTTTGAGCAATTTATCAATTTTTTGTAGTAAATCAAGTCATTAAGATTCAAAATGTTGTGCAGTTTCATGCAGTGATTCTGTGAATAATGCGTCTCAGTCATGGGCTGCGTTACGCAAGAGTACACGAGTGTGTACGTGCGCGTGCTCGCTTGTGTGCAGGAGCTGTCACAACATAACTCAGAGCTGCATTTGACCCATAACACATGCATTCTGGTTGTCCACAATTGCATGTCATTTTCCATTTTCGACTCCTTTACGCTCGACAAGGGTGGCATTTAGAGGATGACCACAGGATTGATCTTCACTCGTGAAGATGATTTTTTAGGGTTATAACTCAAAAGGCTGGCAGAAAAGCCAATATAGAAAATAAAATAAGTTCAAAACAATTCTCAGCTGCTGAAAAAACCAAAAATGAAAAACATCTTATGTTTGGATGGTTCCCTTTAGGATTTGATAATAATCTGACCGTCAGCAAAGTCGAATATAACATCAAACTTTTAATTATGTATTTTCTGCACTTATTTAACCATTTTAATTATAAAAACTGGGGTTGAGCTACAGTGTCCTTAATGATGTTCACATGCAGAATGGCCCAGAGCTTTATGTTAACCATGTGCTTATGTGATCACAGAGTTAAAGACCAGAAGTGTGTCACGTGCTGGTATTTAAAATTCCAATTAATATTTAAGTGAGCATTTCTTAGAAACAATTCTCAACAATTAAAAAGCATTACTAATTGTTTTCTTTGTAACCACTGTCAGTGAAAACTGACTGGTTGCATTAATTCAGTCTATCTAACAGGAATATTTGAGAATTTGCTTTAAAAATCCTGTTTTTGTGCTATTTTTTCATGCTCTTTTAGTCGCCTCTGATGAAATTTTTAGGCTTCCTGGTCTCACATTTCCCAGGAATTGGGCGACCAAAGGCCAAGCCTTTTTTCAGTAATTTTTTTTTTACAGTTTAAGAACTTCCTATGTTTTCATATTCCACTTTGTTACATAGACCACAATTGAAAATAAAATTGAATAAACTACTCTAATTTATCTAATAGTTTTGATCTATTTAGAATGACAAATACTTTTTATTGGGCATATCAGGTAGAAATTACCTGGCAAAAGTGATGGTGTAACCTTTTAAATGTTCTAGGGTTAATAAGGATTATACCGTTTTTAGTCACCATAAAAAAAACTGTGTTGTTTGTGTACAGTGGTGGTAGATCATTAGAAATTTGCCTTTGAGTTTTGGCTGGGACCAACCCTGCACCCCCTTCCCTTTGCTAAGGACTCAGAGCCCAGTGTATTTTCTACATGCTGTTTTCAACCAACATTTTTATGTTTGCTCTTGATTCAATACTCATACATGCAATATTCAGCTTAAATTGCTTAACTTTTACTTTATATTTATTTGTCTCATACATATTCACAAATTTATTGATTGTTAAAGAGGATTTATTTAACCATCTATGCAACAAAATATAAAAATATGAGAAGGTTCTTAAGCGTTTTAGGTTTTTTTTTAACCAAACCTTTCATTTCTCTTAACAGGAACATGGGTAACATTTGGCGGTCAGATCTCAGACGAGGTGAGACTTTATGACAAATCAATCACCTTCCTGGCCCAGAAGTGCGTGTTGGCTTTTATTAGTTTAGACCCAGCAAGATAAAATTACAATGAGTGAGTAGCTGACTCTGTCCACTATCTATGGAGGCGGTTTAATTTAATCAGATGTGATATGATGTGGGAGCAATTAGACCACAGCAATCGCTCAGTTTCATCATATTAATTTCCAAGCGCCACAACAGGCCGTAAACTCCCGGTTGGCTCCACCACGGCCAAGTGATCCGGCAGCATCCCTCACTGTCAGATTTTACGAAGCCCAGGACATACTCCGCTGCCCTTACTCATCCCTGGGGAGGAGGAGAAACTCTGAATTCTGGATAACTCATCACCAACTGAAGACCACTGAGACAAGCCGACTCAGGGGAAAAGAAACAAATCTTCAAAATAAAATAAGACATGGAGGCAGATGTTTTGGAAGACTTTCTCCATTTCAAAACTGGCATTTCCATCTGCTTCCTTCTGTGTGAGTTAACATACAAGCACAAGAAGTAGGTCAAAAAAAAAAAAAAAAACTGCAGTAAACAACCCGAATCAGTAAACAGCCAGTGTAGAGTTTCAGATGATGCATATCTCACATCTTCTTGGGTTTTATGGAGGGTAAATTACTGTTTGTTTTTTTTATTTGAGTATAATGTGGGTTTATTGAAGTTTATTGCACTGCAGTATAAGGTTAATTGGAAAACTCTTCTCGGCTTTTAGGTTGCAGAGCAGCTGATGACGATTGCTTATGAGAGCGGAGTTAACCTGTTCGACACGGCAGAGGTTTACTCCACAGGGAAGTGAGTATCACTTTTCAATCCTTGTTAGATACTTTGTTTTATGACAGTCACATCGAGCTGAAGGAGAGCAGATTTAAATATTCTTATCTGTTGCTGGAGGTTCTTTCTGCTGGCCTAACTTCCTGCCTGGACATTATTAGGATGAATAATGCAGGGCATGTAAACGCTATAATGGGATGAATAATAATTTCAAGGTTGCTGTTGAAAATTAAGGCGTACAATCCAAGACGCATCCTTTATCTTGTATCCCCCCCCTCTGGTTTTTAATCAGGCACAGATGCAGCAGATAAGATTCAAGTGCAGTAGCTGCTACTGAAGGCAGCATCAGCATGGTCTTTTTAACTTCAGATCATTTATTTTCTTCACAGAGCTGAAATAATCCTGGGAAACATCATCAGGAAGAAGTGCTGGAGGTACATTGTTGTCTCTAAGAAGCTATTCGTTGTTGCACTTCACTCAAATGTGGCCTTTGCCCCCTCAGATCATGCTCATACTTCCCATTTTGAACTTCTAAAATCTCAGCCTTTGGTTGGTTCCTATGAGGGCGGCTGCTCTACTGGGATAGTTTTCTACTAGATCGTGCTGGCTGGCAGCAGTGATTTGCTCCCATTCTATCACAAAAGCATTAGTGAGGGGATATTTGGGGGATAAATCGTGTCCTTGCTCCTTATTACGAAGAAAAGAAGAAGCTGAGATTATTTCAACCAAAAAAATCCATGCCTTTATGGATTTCAGTTTGTGCGTGGAATCTGTCAGGTTGAAAAAGGGAAGGATTACAAAACAACAAGTCATTGAGGTACACTTTTATGTTTGATTAAATGCCCTGTCTTTTTTTAAAAAAAATGCTACATCTGTGAAAACTCAAATATGAACCTACAACAAATCGAGCATCCACTAATATACTGTATACTAAGCATTTTGGTGATCCTCTCTGAATCAAGCACTCTGCAGAAGCAAAATGTTTATACGCCTGCATGCAAACATTACTCTTTGGAGGTGAGTCAAAAACAACAATGCTGATGCCTCAGACTGGCAGAATGGAGACTTTAATGATGCAACCGTGTTGTTTTCCACCTTATTCAAGCAAATATGTCATATTTTAAGGGAGCCATCCTGACTTGGGAGAAGTTTCTACTCTGTACATTTTATAGTACTGTTTTATTGCAAATTGGACTAGAATGTCATCTGTCAGACCTATAGAGTGTCTGTGTCATGTCACACAGCCACTATGTACATTTTGTATATTTTCCATTTACGAAATTTCAGTCTTTCAAGATACATACGTGAAGTACAAGAGAGTTTCTTATGTTCGTCCTTCATCGATGTTCACAGATGTCCATCAGTGGTTTCGGTCAAAGCATCTTTACATGAATTCGGTTTTGAACAGCTCAAAACTTTTGATAAGTTTAGAATTTCACATTTTATGCAAAATTACATTGTTTTTACACAATTATTACCCCAATCTTTGCGAGATGCATACACAAATGTGTGACTTTCCACGACTGTTCTATGCATATCCACATATGTCTAACTGACTTTTATCACATCAAAATTATTTAATTGAAGCACAAATCACTAATGAATTGCATATAAACAATGCAATAATCACACACGGGTAATGCACGATTCACATGTTGTTTGTATCAAAATCGGCCGACCTTTCACCCCTTCAGCAGTCTTTACTGAGTGGGGGACTCCGATCCCCCCTGTCTGACTTGTCCTGGCGAGAGTCGGGCTTCTTGTGGGACGGTGCCCAGCAATGGTGCGGACCAGGGAAATCCGACTGTTTAATTAGAAGAAAGAATCGCGAGGGCCTGCAGCGGGTGCTGACGCAGTGGGATTTCTGGCCAGAGCTCTGAATTTCAAAGTGAAACAATTCAATGAAGCGCAGGTTTACGTGTTCTTTAGGTGGTTTTCATACTTTTGCTGTGGTTTTAATGTGGTTCATTTGAGATACAGCTGGAAAATAAAAGACCACAACTATTCCCACTTTTTCTGCATATATTCAGACATGTTAGCTTTACATACAGTTATAGGGTACAATCTCATATGTACTAATACAAATGATGACGAATATAATATATGTTATGACCATTTTCATCTGTGCAATATGTGCAAATTGCACATAGTGGTTGTGTGACATGACTTTCATCTAAGTACTTTTCAATTCATAACACTTGGTTATTACAGTGTTTTTAATGTATCTATTGTGCACATTATTATAAGTATTATGTTCATTTTTGTTGATAGTTATGGTAAATACTAATTGAAATTGTTAAAATTTGAAATAATTTTACAATTATTATGGGTTATCTTGCTGACATGGCTCCACACGTTTGCCTGATAAAAATCTAGATTAGAAACGTCAATTTCTAATCTAGAAATGTAGTAATGTACAGGTATAATATAAGCAATTATCCATTCTAAATGGTGTGTACTACACATTATACCTGGATTACAATATTATACCTCTAAATTACTCAAGACCTTTTTGTGCAAAGAGATTAACCTGTGACACCTAACCTGTTAAAATACGTTTCTGACACAGAGTAAATCTAGAAACCCTTCACAAGCTCCAGACATTTGACTGAAAGCCACAAGGTTCTGATTGTTAACCTCTGCAGTAACTGCTATGCCACAACCAAGTAGAATGATTTATTAGACTCAGAACAAAAACTCAGACACAGTCAGTGACCCAGAAGGAAAAACGTTCTAAGAATTTTTGAAGCCCTTTAAAAGATAGAATGGAAAATTATTCATTTAGATTGATCAGGTAATACACGTTTTTTTTTTTTTTTTTTTTTTAGAATCAGCAAGTTAAATTGTAATAGTGGCTGGAATGGTCAAACAAAAATTCCAGAAGAAGGTTTAAATTTTTATTGTCAACACATAATATTACACTGACCCTCATTCTGCTTCAAAACAAAGCAAAGTTGCAGTTGGAACACATTTCAAACACATTTTTCCTCTGCCTGTAGATGTTTTAATCTGTAAATTTGCTGGCATCAAGATCCACTGTTGCATAATAACAACAATCTAATTATTAAAATAATCAAAATAAAGTCTTCATCATAAATAAAGTCCACAGAGAAGATGTTTCTCCACCTCAAAAAAGCTCAGTTTTACATTTTTTGTTTCACAGCACATACATGTGGACTGGATGCACAAACATGCTGCTCCTTTGAGCTGCTCATAGTTCTCCTTCTGGCGTGTCAGACCAATTCCTTGTCTCCTTTTTCTCCAACTCCAGCAGCAGTTGGTATTATTGATCATTCAGGCATGGAGGATTTGATTGTGAGGGAGCTGTCTTGTTAGAGTTCACAAACAAGACTTCCCCAGCGAGTCCTCATGTTTGATAGGTTACATTCATGGTTTGACTGCCACTTCTCACTGCAGGATGTCAGGTCAACCGTCAGACACTGCACACGCAATATTCGAACACATTGTTAAACTTGTGCACAAATTGATGCTAGCTCAAAAATATTTGTGTCCCATTTTTATGTGTCTTCCTGTTTTCCCTCAGGAGATCCAGCCTGGTGATCACCACAAAACTCTACTGGGGGGGGAAGTAAGTGCATGTGCATGTATGTTCTCAGCATGTGACTATTTAAAGCTGTACTGCACCCGTCTACTCCCAAAAAGTTTTCCCTCCAGCATCGGGAAACATGACATTGGATTAGGCATTTTGGGAAAGCCACAAAAACACACAAAAGACACACTGAAAACGCCATAACCATGGTCTCCTTTTTCCTTAGCGTTACCCGTTTTTAGCCTTCCGGCTAAATGTCAGATTTGCTTCTGCTGTCATGCTGAAATATTCTGTGTTCAGTCTGCATTAGTCACATCCACCTTCTTCTAAAAGTCTTTAGGCTCTGACTGAGGGAAGTAGAGCATCCACCAGCGCAGACGCATACCTCCTCTGGTGGGCTTTCAATCTGATTCTGCTTAGTAGACACGAGCTAAAAATAGATCCTAAACTCCTGTCAGTATTTAAATTTTTTTTTTTCCCCATTTTGAAAGAAATTATAGAAAAAATACGAAACTCCTTGTATGTCAAGGGAGATAGGTATTCTTTTTTATTTGAGTAAAACTCTGAAACACAATGAAAAAAAAGAAAATCCTAAATTTAAGATGAAGGTGACTTAAATTTACCTCTAGGACTACACCTTCTAAAGAGGTTTTTGGATAATAAATCATCTTTTTTCAGCAAAAAAAAAAAAAAAATCTCCAAGGGTGCATACTGGCAGTATTCCTATTAGTAGCAACAGTACCATATAATATAATATACAGGAGCATGTCAAGCTTAAAATAACAGGTTTCTGGCTCACACAAAAGTCAAGCCACTAATAAAAAAAACACACACACACACAGGATTCTTTTCATCACTTTCTTTAAATTCCCACTCCAACTATATATTTTCATCAACTGTAAAATTGATCCCAGTCATCTGTTAGTTATGATTATGCCATTTTTAGCCACAAAAAAAGTGAAATTTAAGGCAGATTTTCTGCATAATTTTGTTAGAAATTCATCTCTAGGATGTGGGAGGGGTGATAATTTCCCATTAGCCCCTTGTTTACTCTCGCTCCTGCTATCTTATTGCACCTCACAACCCCAAGCTAGCATTAACGTAGCGAAAACAATGACAAGCAATGTTGGAGCTATCAGCCATACTGTTTTAAGCCAGATGTCAACTAAGAAGAGGAAAATTAAGAAGTTAATGGATCAATTTGTGGAGGATTTAGAATTTGTGCGGAGAAGGGAGAATTGCTGTGTCACAAACCTGAGCTTTTTCTAATAGTGGGTTTGTTTCACTGTGATTTGAGGAAAGAAATAATCAGAAATGCAGTTGTAATCCTAAATTATTTTACATTTTAATCTCACTTTTAATTTCTCTGGGACACATTAAAAGTATTGCATGCAATGAGCCAGAATTAGCCTAGCCGCTATTTTTCATCTGTTGTCCCTGGACAGATGTCAATCTAAAAAGCTAAAAAAATAAAAGACTAAAAACAAAGTTTAAAATATCATTATCAAAAAAATTATATACAATAAAAATACAATTACAAGATAATCACTTAAAATATATGTCCCCTCAGTCACTGGAAAAATGCTACAAGAACATGTTAAAAAATTATATTTTCATCTGAATGGGTTTTAAATCCTCTTGGTTTTAAACTGCATATTGAAATTTGAATATCTCCTGAATACAGTTCAATTTAACATTGTAAGAATTGCCTGTTTTCACATGTTTACATGAACTTCACTTAAAAAACATAAAAATAATTAAAAAATATAAATAAAATGTTGATTATCTTTCTTTTTGTGGGCTTTTGTTTGTTAAATCAAACATTTGCTTTACATCTTGACTTTGCTGAACATGTTTTTACCCTTTTTAATCCACATCAGAGTGGATTCAAATCATTTGAGGTCAGGACTAACATCCATAACAGGGGTTTAATACAACCTCTGCAGAGAAACGCTGCAGGGTCGGATCAATAACTCCCAAAGATTACACAACAATGAATGAATATACCCCTTTTAAGTGACCTGCAGGTAATTTATACAAAGAATCTTGTCTCACATGTTCGATGGTCAGCGTCATTCCTTGAAAGTTTTATGCAATGCATAATTTTTTTCTTACACCTTTGAAATCTATATATTTGTGTGTGTGTGTTTTATGTTCTTACAGAGCGGAGACAGAAAGGGGCCTCAACAGAAAACACATCATAGAAGGTAAATATGTCAGTTTTATTCTCTTCTACTGTCATCACTTTTTTTTTGTTTGTTTTTCTTTTTTTGACTTGGAAAACATATTTTTCTCAGAGGTACACCAGACCACCATTTTGTCATCGAAACCTTTCATAGCTGCCAATATAATCAACTTTAATAGAGCCAGTATCAAACACACCACAGCGCAATGCACCTCCTGCAGTGACTCAGCTCCCCAGCATCATTAGCATTCATTGCAGCCTCTGTAACTTTCCCCTCCAAACCAGACATGGGAAAAACATCCAGAAAAATCTGGGAGAGCAGGAAAGAGACCGAATATTCAAAGTTGCACAAGAATGTTGGGGGAAGGAGAAATGGCACGCTTAAAAATAATAGCTTTATTGTGAAAAAGGATCATGTGAAAGGAGAGGGTATAAGTGGTTCAAACGGCAGTGCGGAGCGTGTAACTCTCAACTGGGATTAGTGGGTGATGAAGAAGCTTCTGGCACTAATCTGACACACAGTCACAGTTAGTTTTCCATGTCTATTAGTCGGCTGTCCTCTTTTTGAAAATCTCTTGAGTGGGTTTTGACTTCTCAGTTGGTTTCTTTTGTGACTGAATGGAGGCTGATCTACTTCTATAGATTCAAAGAGTGGGTTTGTCCTCTATAGATTTAAAGTCCCACTCCAACCATATTTTTATCTATTGTAAAATCATTCCCAGAGGACTTTTGATTATGATTATGCAGTTTTAGCCCACTTTTTTTTTTCAAAACTGTCACTTTTAAAGACATATTTTCAGCAGAGCAGCAGCAGGAGTTCATCAGAAATTCAGAATTTTAATTTTAATTTGAGTTTTGGTTGTTGGTGCAGAAGTTAGCCTTAGCTTATTTCCCATGAGCCCTTTGTTTACACTTTCTCCCCCTAGCTTACAGCCCCTCACAACCCCAAGCTAACATTAGCAACATTGAATCTATTCAGCCGTATAGTTTTGAGCCAGACGGCAGCTCAGATTAGGAAAATGAAGAGGTTAATGGATTTGTCAGTAAGAGGAGGCTTCAGAGTTGAAGTGGAGCAGGGAGACAGTTACTACATCACAGATGTTAAAGAAAAAGTGTTTTTATTCTGGTCTACTCCTGATCCATCACAATATGTATAAAGAATTACTCAGAAACCCAGTTTTAATCTAAAATACTTTTTTATATGTCTACCATCATGAAAAAAATGCTGCAAGAACATGTTAAAAACACCAAAAACAAAATTTTCACTATCAGAATCAGCACTGTATTGAGTTTCTAGATATACTGTAGTATTTGTTTGAAATGGACCTACTTGGGTAACAAACAGTTGGAGAATATTTGGTGCAATTAAAGCAGATTTTTAGGGGATGCTCACTGATTAATTCAGGATTGGACTAAGATTTAAAAAAGTCACAGATGAAGTCCTGAAAATAAAACTCTTACTTACCTTTGAGATTATCTACTTGGAAATTATCGAGATAGTTAGTTTAAAAATGACTATAAAATCTCAAGAATTATGTTGCTGACCATTAAAAGATGATTACCAGCCGATGGCGAAGCGAGTTGGTGCCTAAAGTGGAAGAATGGGTTGAGATGAGGCTCTGGATTTATAATATAGAGAAACTGGCATCTTAACTGCAGTTGGGATTTGATCAAATCAAAACTAATTGGAGAAGACAGCTGCAATACATTAGACAATCAAGATCTGACTTTGGGTAAAACTTGTGTGAGATTCTGTGTACATACTGTAAAAATATATCATGTATTGCAAACAGAGATCTGATAGTCCCGTATCATGATGTGACTCACACTCCACTTCTAAGCTACAGTATTCCTGCATGTTTCACTTTATTGAATTTCCTTGATTTTTTGTGTTTTTCTTTATGAACCACTCTGATAAAAATTGATTTTTCTCTTTACATGTTCTTGTGCCATTTATCTGAAATAGATTGCATGCATATTACATAATAAGTAAGGTTCAATTGAATTACATTCGAAATTGTTTGTTCATAGATAATCAGGAAATTAAAATAATAATAACATTTGCAAATAATAAAATGGAGACACATTGTATTTATTGTGTTACTTAAATTTTAAGTAATCTTAAAGTTGTTTATTTTGGGACCAGACTTTTTTTTATTTCAATAAAAAATAAATACTACATAACTATAAAACATTATATAATAACTAAGATTTTTATTCTTTAAAAAAAATCAATGTTTGTCAGCTAAAGCTCACATTAAAATAAAGAAAAAAAAACAAACTAATAAGTTTAATATTCAAAGGAGCAAAATTCCTGTAGGTGTTCAGTTCCGGCTGTTGTTTACATTCATTAAGATATAATGAAGAATCTTTAAACCACTTATCATGTTTGCAGTAATGACAATGAAAGTTGTGTCTATTTAAGATGTATTGTCAAAAGTGATTACACACAATAAATCTTCTTTAATGGCAATGAAACAAAGCATCAGCACTTTAGAAACTTATCTTAAGGTTAAAGCGTCTTAATTATACACTGATTGTAATAATACACAGCTGACATTTATTATAAAATGATACACTTAAACCAGGAAATGTTTCAGTGAGAGCATGGAACTCTGTCACTTCAGTTAAGACTATGTGAGTCATAGTAGCTCTATTTGGATCTGTTGGATGTGATTTTGCTCATCAGGAAAAATAAATTATTAAATAATAATATAAATTGTCAGGCAGTTGTCCAGATAAACAAGCGGGCCTTGATCTGGTCCAGGGGGACATCATTAACACCATCTTGCATGGCAGGTCCACTCGCTTGCCTAAAGTGGCATCTCAGTAGCTCCATCTGTAACCATTAAAAAAAAAAGATTAAGGGAAGAACATTTTAAGTTAATCTTGGTGAAACTTTTTGTTAAAGGCAAAATCAAAGAAAAAATGCAGACTTTCTCCTCCTGATAACTACTAAAGGATTTGTTTCTCACATTATGACATGTATATATTTTTTAGTTTTACACAGGGAATGGTACACTTGATCCTGAAAAAATTGTACATATATATTTTTATATTTTCTCAACTTTGGTGGGTAGCAAAAATATCATTTTATTGCTTGATAAACAGGCACCAGACTTCATGTGACAACTTGGATGAGCACGCACTGCAGAGTCAACTGGATCAAAAAATGTGGCAGGCCAGATACAGCTGGAAGGCTTTGAGTCAGATGTTGTCCGCTGCCATTTTACCACATTCATAAACACGTTGAATATACTTCCCCCGAATCTATTTGACCTACTTTTCCATTAACTGGAATTAATGAGTTCTTTTACATAAATTTCCACACTTAGTTTCAGTGAAATTTGGTTTAGGAGTCCAGATTTTCTGTGCATGTCAAGGGCCTGGTGGAAATGTAGCCACAGGAGAAAAAAAGTCTGCTCAAAAAAAGGGAGTTTTTAATTTTCCAACATAACTTATAAACAGGTCCCAAATCAAATGAGGTCCACTTAACAAAGAGAAAGGAAATCACAAACAAATTTCCAGTCAGATGAACTAAAACTGACCTACCAAACAAGAACGACAAGGGGGTTGTTACACTGGCGGATCAAACCATGTTCACAAGAGAAGGAACACTGCAAAGAACACACAAAACGTTGTCACAAGATTAACCTAAGAGACAAATTACTAGTAATTTTGACATTTAATTTAAGTAATCAAAACAAAAAACAGCCAATTTAAAAGAATAAACTCTTCCGTTCTCCCCCATCTTTGTCAAATGGAATCTTCCAGGAAATCTAATAAGCCAAAAGAAATTCAGAAAAAAAACAAAAATTATCTATATGTGTGCACAAATCATTAACTTTATGTGTATAAATTAATGAAACTATTATACAAGACTAAATAGGGGGGCAGTGGACCCTGCCATCACATCACAGTGAACCTGCTAGAGTTTTTATTTAATTAATCCTCTGGCGCGCTTTTCCCCTTCAGAATCATCTTGAATTATGTTGATCGTATTAATGATTAAAAAGTCACAGTATATTAACGATTTTGTGTTTAAGCGTCACCGGCGACGCCTCAGATGTTAAAAGGTTAAAACAACTCCAATATTAAACTTTTTATGGTTGTTAAATGTTGTTTTTTGTCTATCCATGATTAAAAATATTTAACTCTCGTCTCACTTTAGGACTAAAAAGTTCCCTTCAGAGGATGCAGCTCGAGTATGTGGATGTGGTTTTTGCCAATCGAACGGACAGCAACACTCCCATGGAAGGTGAGTGAGCCCTCCCGGTGGGGCAGTTGGAAAGTTGTGGTAGCAACAATGCATGTTGTACCGTAACCTGAGAAGGTGACACATACTGACTTGTCTGGAGCCCTTTGTGGTCACCGGTGAGCCTTTTCCTCTCACATAAACACAGCAAAAGTTATTGGACAATCTTGTTTTATCTCCCGCCGTCTATTTTTGTCGAGCAATTTTTCTCCTCTCTTGGGGGGAGGACTTCTGTGGGCTTTCTTAGCTGCACCCGCTCCCAGCCCTCTCTGTTCTTCAAAGCAAAATTATTTGACTCCTGTGGGAGAGAACGGTGTATTTTGGGCTGGTCTCACCAGATACGAGCCCTGCTGAGCGCTCAACTCCTTCAGCGTTCTGTGCAGCCTTTCCCTTGTCTCCCAGACGTCATCAATAACTGCTTTTCGGCCTTTCCAGAGACCTCCTCAATTATTTCCCTTTTGGTCTGGCATGATACTTTGACCTTGTTTTCTCTTTTCTCTCAAACAAACCCCCAACCACAAGTAATATAAAAGGCCTGGTGTACCACTAATATCCCCAATTTATTTTCCTATTCTCTCCTCATACTCTGCCCCCCATCGTTTTCTCCCCTGAGAACCAAGCAATCTGTGTTAGGCCAGTTTGTCATATTCATAATTCCAGAATCCTTTCAGTCATCATACTTTCTCTTGATTGACAGGTAACACCTGCAGCTTTCTCCATCAAACCTGCAAATAAAGTCACTCATTTCCTGAAAACTTGCAAACTGTTGCAAATTCCAATTCCAGCGGCACATCAACAAGTAACATTAACAAATAAGCAAGATGTACAGCACAAAAAAAATATGAAACTCATAAAATATTCAGTACTTAATGTGCAACTGAATGTATCACCCTTTTTTTTTTTAATATTTTGATGTGTTTTGGAGTAGGTTAGGCAAAAAGGCTTTGCAGTGACAACTCAAAATAGTGAGGAATTTGTTTCCGATCGTAAATCAGCCATTTTCTCATCATTCCAATTTTTCTGGCATTTCAGGGTTTTAGCCTGAGACAGGAGTCTGTAACCTTCAATACCAAAAGACCCATTTGGGCCAATTTATCACTGACCAAAACCCCAAAACCCCGTAGGAGCAGCAAAGTCCTCATATACTGTATAGTCAGTACACAGCCACAATATATAGTAAATGCTAGAAATATATTAGAAATATACTGTAAATGAAGCCTTCCTGTAAAAAAAGACAAGAAAGTAAATATAGATATTAATAATAATAAATAAATTAAAAGAAGATACTATAACTATTAATAGTAATATAAATAATTCTACTGTAGATAAATAATTAACCAATTTGACTACTATTTACCAGCCAGACCTTATTATTTATTTTTTATCGTTACTCTTAATGTTTTATGGAAATCATTTTGAATTGTCTTTAAAATCTGCTACACAAATAAACTTGCCTTGCCTCACTCTCCTTCATATTTATGTGACTACTACTTTTATGACACAGTTGTTTTTTCCCATTAATAAAAACCAAAGCACCTTTTGTGTTTTTTTTTCTAAATATAAGTTTTTTTTTCCACTTTTGACAAAGAGTCTTTTGAATTCCTTTTAAAATTAGGCACCCTATGTAACACAGGACCATCATGCTGCAGTAAATGTTCTCCAAGGACAACTTTTAAAAAAAGTCCACCTTAAAGCGTGGCCATCTTTTCCCTTACTTAAAAGTGCTGTTATCCTTAATATTCAATAAACAAATAAATAAGTGTTATTAGAAATATATATGAAAAAACATAAAAGTGTGGTCATCTTTTACCTTACTTACTAATATTGTCAACCTGAATATAAATCGGAATAATTGATTTATGATCCAATAGAAACATATGTAAAGCCAAACTTAAAGGAACGATTGTTTACATAGAGGCTCTTGATTTAGTGGAATGTTGTGTAAAAAGCTTAACACAGTTTATTTTACTGTTATAGAAGCACTTCAGCCATGAATGTGTATACATGACTAATTAGAATTAAAGCAATGCTAATTAAGTAACTCTTACATTTTATCCTTACTGTTACTTTAATTTTTTTTAGCCAGAGAGTCAAAAAGGTAAAAGAGCTACATGTGACTTCGGAGCCTCAAGTTGCAGACTCCTGTGTGAAAAAAAAGGCACTGAGGAAAGTGTAAAAGTTGTAGAATTGTATAATAGATTGGCTTAAGGTTTTTAAAAATTCTGGAAAAAAGCATTCATTCATTCATTTTCCATGCCGCTTTATCCCTTTCGGGGTCGCGTGGATGCTGGAGCCTATCCCGGCTGCTGATGGGCAAAGGCAGGGTTTACCCTGGACAGTTCGCCAGTCTGTCGCAGGGCCACATTCGCACACACAGTCACTCACACATTCATACGTAGGGACAATTTAGAGTTGCCAATTAACCTATGAAGCATGTTTTTGGACGGTGGGAGGAAGCCGCAGTACCAGTGGAACCCACGCATGCACGGGGAGAACATGCAAACTCCACACAGAAAGGTCCCAGTTGGTGTTTCTGATCCCCCAGCGGGGATTTGAACCGGGGCCTTCTTGCTGTGAGCCAAGAGCGCTAACCACTGCGCCACCGTGCAGCCCTGGAAAAAAAGCATTTAAATAAATATTTTAGTTTTAATTTGAAAATAAAGTGCATTTTAAAATATTCAATCGAGAACAGGTTGTGTTTATTAAATTGGGAAACAAACCAATGTTTGGAGGTCAAACAAGTTGCAATCGTTAAAAATAAATCTTTTCTTTTATATAAAAGGATATTTTCTTTAATGTAGAAGTCAAATACAAAGAATTGTGATTTTTTTTTATATGGCCTTAACAATAGTACATGAGAGTTGGCAAGAAAATAAAAACGTTTCTGCCATTCGAGACTAAAATGATACACTTCTGATTTTTAAATGGTCAGCTAAATAGGCCTAATGTATTTTTACAAATGTGTCCTGTGGACCAATAACATTGAAATATAATCCATTATCATGATAATCCACATAAATGTTGTAATAAATAAGGAATCTGACCCACAAAACAGCACTTCTCCCAGCACATAATCGTAAAGGGGAATGTATCCCTAACCTTGCAGCATTTACAAGCTCTTTTATCACTGCTTTTTCAAAAAAGTTTATAATTATTCCTTCATTATGTTTCAGTTACTTCGAGCTATAAAACTGTATCCAAACATTTAATGAGAAATTAACAATCAAAGAGCAGAAAAATGAATAAATGTTCAAAGGAAAACAACAAATCCTCATAAATTCACACTAGAACGCTTCCTATTGGCTCGTATCTCCTTCCTCACAAGAGCAGAGTGTGGGATTTTACTGTGCACACGCTAGAGGTAATGAATCACACACTTGAAACCTAAACTGCTTTAACATCATCAGTAAAATGCATAACAAAGGATTTAAGCTCCCCTGTGTTAAAAGAAGGATAAAGTAATGCAAACTAACAAGTGCATCTGTATGCGTTTGTGTTTGTTTCTGTGACTTTAACTAATGCAGACTTTGTGCGAGACGAGCCGTGTCCCTTTGGGGACCGAAAAAGTGATGTCATGGCAGCAGAGTCTACCTTTGTTACCATCACTGCTTCTGTCTCTGCAATTCTCCTCCTCAGCCCTCATCTCAACACAAGCTGTTTGCCTACTTTATTTTATTTATTTCTTATTATTTCTCAACTTAAATTCCATCTAACAGAGAAAATATGATCGGTGTGTCATAAGAATATTGCGTTCCTCTTCCTGGCTCCTTTCTCATTTTTTGCTTTTGACTATTGCAGCTGTCACTAACAAAAGATGGCTCAGCATATAGCTTTTCCACAAACTGCCACTTCCTTTGACTTTAAAATACTCATTATAGCCAATATTATGTAGAGGTGCCTTCAGGAAAAAAAAACTTTATTTAACGTAACTTCATTCTCATAATTGCTGTGTCAAATCAAGCTGTCGAAATGTCTAAAAGACGCTGCCATCCAGTCATTCAAAGTCTGTTGTTTTGACAGAAATATATGAAATAGGCTTAATGTAATAGATTACTAAATATGGCAATTGCAAAAAAGGCAAAAAATTGTGCTCGAACGTTTTAATGACTTCCCAGAGAAGTTTCTTTATAACCCTCACTTGACCTTGAAAGCATCCTGATATCACTCGACGATCACTACATCCAAAACAAAAAGGAGGACTAGAAAGAAAAGAAAAAGCCAGACAGCATTCAGTGCATGCGCCAAGACGAAATGTATTGAATTTTCTCTAACACCCACATCCCTGCATTGTTCCGAAGGAGCACTGTCATACCTGCTGGCTCGAGTTGACCAAATGTTCCAGCCTGAGAGGCATGCTGCCACTGCTCGAGGGCTCTTGGACAGCCAGATCCTGGCTACCAGCCAAGCAAGTGTCTGCAATCTGAATGCAAATGAGAGGATTTTTGATTTCATTTGCAAATCTACTCAGTTTCTAAATATTTTATGGAAGCTTTTCAAACAGAAAGTGCTTTGTTTCTTAATTAACTTTCTGTACTCGTTTTTGCAATAGATAAATAATTAGAAGTGACTTACTTTTAAGGCTAATTGTGCATTAGCCCACACAATTCTGCTTTTGTTGATTTTTTATTTTTTTGGGAGTGTTTGCCGCATGTCTCACCTGAACTCCCTGCTCAGTGTGGCGTCTCCTCTTGGCGCCGATGACTCACCATGGCCTGGTGAAAAGTAGCTTAATGTTGAGATTATTCATCTTTCCCGAAACTTTCAAGAACAATGTTTGCCTAAGGTTCTTACTTGATTCATGTGTTTTCCTTTCGGTTCTTACATCCCTTCAAATCCTGTCTGCCGCGCATGGATTTTTTTTGGAGCGGATGCGCTGTTGCTCCTCTACCTTCCCGTCACCCACACACCATCATTATCTCTCACTGAGTTAGATCCAAAGAGAGAACTGATGAAAAGGAATTTTTTTAATCACATTGCTGCTGTTTTCGCTTTTTCATCCAAGTTTGCAACGTGTTATTGTAGAAGATGTTTCATTATAATTACATTATAATCATGTTGTTGTCTTTAAGTGTGTGACAGACGAGTCATGCTGAACAGTGGCTGGATGTTCTTGTCTTTGCAAGGATGTCCTTGAAAACTCACTCTTTAAGTAACTTTGACAACAACTTTTTATAAAATACTATTTCACTTAATCTGGATTTCACCAGCCCTACTTTATCCTCTAACAGAGATAAATAAATAGCCAAAGGTGCAGTGGCAGACTTCTATCCCTTCAGGGTTTGCTGTGATTTGCTGCACTGCAACATTCTGTAAGGGCCGGTTGAATATTTCATTTCGCTCCTGCAAAAAAGCGACAACATTCACTTCAACCCTGCAGCTTTTTTTTTTACCCACATTAAGTAGCAAATAATATCACAGGAAGCAAACATTTTCTCCTTAATTCTTAGTGACAATTTTTAGTTTTTGCAAATGACTTTTAGGAATTATGTAAATTTAACTGCAGCACTTAAATTTTTGCTGCCGTTTGGCACCACCCACTGTTCAGCTAATGACTGTGCTCTTCTGTTTCCCTTTTGCAGAGATAGTGAGAGCAATGACGCATGTGATCAATCAGGGGATGGCCATGTACTGGGGAACATCTCGCTGGTCTGCCATGGAGATCATGGTAACTGATTGAAATATATGTCACAAAGATAAATAAAACAAATATCAAGGGTTGCGTGAGATCCATTTAAATTAATTTGAGATGAGTTTCAAGATGGCACCATGTTTGCAGAGCTCAGAAAGGATAAAAGTCATTAACGATATAGGTCACCTTTTGAATGTTTCCTTATCTCTTTAATGCGCTCCACTTTTTTTCCCTTTCCTTTTCCTCCTTTAATTAGGAAGCATATTCTGTGGCCCGGCAGTTTAATCTGATTCCACCTGTGTGCGAGCAGGCTGAGTATAATTTCTTCCAGAGGGAGAAAGTGGAAACTCAGCTTCCAGAGCTCTACCATAAAATAGGTACGCTAAAATATCTTTGCTGTCAAGCTCTCCCATAAAAAAATCTATTTGGACATTCCTCTCTTGTTTCCTAGTAATTATCGTACTGTTACAGGTGTGGGTGTGGTCTCGTGGTCCCCTTTGGCCTGCGGAATCATTACTGGAAAGTATGAGAACGGCATCCCAGAGTCCTCCAGAGCCGCAATGAAGGTGGACGTGCAATTCATTGATCTTTTCTTTGCAGTTTTATTTTTGAAACGACCATTAAGGCTTAACAAATGTGTTTTTTGTTGATTTTTGAGGCACTTGAGACATTGATGCTTTTCTTTTTAATGATCCTTTAGCCATACCAGTGGTTGAGGGAGAAGATAACGAGTGAAGATGGGAGGAAGCAGCAGGCAAAGCTAAAAGAACTGACTCACATTGCAGAGAAGCTTGGGTGTACTTTACCCCAGCTTGCCATTGGTAAAGAACACATAACTTTAATAACTTTATAGCATTTAGTGTTCTTGCATTAGTTTAATAAGGAGTTCAGCTCCCTAAGGATAAGATGCATGTTCTTCTACCTGCAGCTTGGTGTCTGAGGAACGAGGGAGTAAGTTCGGTGCTCCTCGGTTCCTCCAATCCAGTCCAACTAACAGAAAACTTGGGAGCCATTCAGGTATCTTTTCAAGCTATTTCAGTTATGATCTAATTCAATATCCCGGGGAAACGCTTTGAGACTGTTTTTTTTTTACATTTCAGGTAATTCCAAAGATTACAACAAGTATTGCCTCTGAAGTGGATCATTTACTGGGCAACCGTCCACACAGTAAAAGGGACTTCCACCATTAGAAAAGGTTCCAAGCAAGCAACTAAAATCCCTTTCACAGCCATTGCAGCGTACACTCTTGTGTGGAAAAAGGTTATCCTCTCTCAAAGTATTTATTTTTGACTTGGAACATCACTATATTATGCATAAATATTTTTCATAATTTTCAAAGTATGAATCAACAATCTTAAACTGAAATGCAGAATCAGTGTAAAATAAGATAAATCCACTCTTCTTACTTTATAATTAATTAGGTAAATGGCACCCATATGCTGTTAATTGAGTTAATATGAATTTAATCATCAGCAGCTGGTAGTCACAAAAGATTTCTGCACAGTTTGTTGGACTAACTTACTGAAGTTTGCTGATCAAATGCCAGATAAAAGTACTATAGTTCTTTGAACAGCAGTTTCTGAAACTGTTTGAGTCTGTTTAACCACAATGAAAATGATCAATAAAATGAAAGACACAAAGAAAAATCTAATAATAGATATCAGCTTGCAAATGTCAAACATAATGACACCACGTTAAGCATTCAAATCTAAAGTAATGTGTCATTAGAAAAAAAGGCTAACACATGAAGTTCAGTTGGAGGAATTTGTTTGAAAATCTTGTTTTAAAAGTAATGTTGCAGAAGTGTATCAAAGCTGCTTCTGAATTCTGTAAAAGAAGAGAAAAAAACGTAGACAAATGTTTTGCAAAACCAAACAAGCGCGTCAGAAAAGGTAAATTATGCAAACTTAGAAACATGGTGGTGGGAGATGGATGATTTGGGCTTGCTTTGCAGTCAAAGCCTATGGTCTAACTCTGAACTCCTTTGAATGACAAAATAGTGCCATAGTGTCTGAAGTCAGCTGGCTCCACAACCACAGCTCGCCTGGAAGCTGAGAACTGCATCATTTACCACAACACCTGTGAGAGAAGGAATAAAAATGCAAAGATTCTAGTTAAAAAGCATGGATGAATTTCTAAAGTAAAAAAGTGTTTTAACAGTGGCTGAAAAATTAAGTTACCTTGTTTACATTTAATTTAAATTTTGTCAGTTATAAAATATCTCCCATATTGACCTGTTTTTTCCATCATTTGGTAAGTTCCAGCAGTTTTAAAATAATAAAAGTCTAATAATTGACAGATGATCCTCTTTTTTTCACATGAGTGTATTGCTTAGACAGAGATGCTTAGGTTTTTATGACTGCATATGTACATGAATGCATAATATGCTCCGCTTGGCTCTCGTGGCTCATTAATGCAAAAAGAGCAACCTGACGAGAAAGCATGCAAGCCAACAGCTAAAGCAGCCAGCCACTTGAGTAAATACAATCTTCAAAGTTGTTTCCTTAAGGTAAAAATTCTTCCACTCCAAAAACTTAGTGCAAGAAGGTGCTGAATCATAAACAAGTTGCAGCCAATTATTGTGTAATTAAGACATTTCACATAAACACATTTCTTCAATGAAAACTGTGCATGTAAAGGAAACTTTTTGAGGAATTTCTCATCCTGAAGCACCTCATTAAGTTTATGGCAGGGTGTGACCACAGCAAAACTGTTATGCGACTGAGTTATCATAACAGAAATCTGTGTCATTTTATTTTTAAACAGTGTGCAAAAAATAATAAAGTAAGATGTTTATATTTTGAGCCAGGTGCATTAAAGATATATTGTCAGCCTGAATCCTTATTTCAGTCCCAAATGAAGTAAAATACTGTTCACAATGATGTTGCTCATTGCAGCTTTAACATAAAAATGACATGTTAAAACATTTAAACTGACTGTTTTATGATTCCGCCTGTTTTCTTAGGTATACATTTATTTTGTTTTTATTTTTAATTTTTTTACTTATGCAAAAACTAACTGTAATTTCATGGTGTGCACCTTCAACTCTTTTCTGTCGAACTGTTCCAGATTTACAGTCAGTTAAGATAATATCTGGTTGGTCTCATTTTAGTCATTGTTGTGGAGAACATTTGTCTTATTGAATTTAGGGTGGTGATTTTCCCCAAGGGAGAGCTTGTGCATACAAACATTGCCATGTGGAGGATAAAGAAACTCTCTGGAAAGGAAAAAAAGAACCTTATGGACCCTCGTATGAAAAGAACCTGGAACAAGCAGATGGTGTGTTTATGTAACATTATCTCAGCTGTGTTCTTTTTGGGTTTTTTTTTTAAACGTATTGCTCATTAAATTTGTACAGGAAGATTAAAAAAACGTAGTTCAATGTATGTTTTACATATATATTTATTTTTTGTTAATGTCATGGTTGCCTTGTTTTTTCTAATGGAGTAAAAAAAATAAAATAAAATCAATATGGACTAAACTGTTGGCCTTGAAATTTGACTGGAAGCCTAATATGTCGCTTCATGTGTCACATCACATATGAACATATTCTAAATACAGGTTTGAAAATATTGGCATTTTATCTTATTGTATCCTATTTAATCTTAACCAATTTTAGCTTATCTTGCTTAATCATACTTTTTTTTATTCAATTTAAACTAATTTAATACAATTTTCAATTCAATTCTCAGTTCATTTTATTTCGATAGTCAACATCCTGTAGAAACAAAGGCGGGCTTCCGGTTCTATCAGCCAATGATTGTTGGTGCTGCAGAATTGAGTGATTTGATTGGCTGAAATGAGTGTCCTTCTAAGTGTCCACTCGGCTTGCGCTTTAAGCCCGCGGTTTATGAAATGGCACTGATAGAATGGACGCAAAACAATCACAATAAAAATTCTACCCTTGAAGACCAACGTAATTTTGAGGCTAGTATAAGGTTGTACTAATTTAAGGGGGAAATTAGCTTTAGAACATCTAACTTCAATGCGAATAGCTAATTTGTTCCGAAGACTCCAGCGTTGTTGTTTGCGGTTAGCTTTAGCAGTGAGGCTAAGCTATTGCTAAGTAGACAAACATCCCAAGGGAAGCGTCGTTACCTTGTCAACTAAAGCTCAACTGAAACCGTGGAGCCAGGATGACGGTTATCGGGGGATAGAGGCCCCTCAAGAGAGGAGGTGGGTTTTGTTTAGGTTCCGGTCAGTGCCTGAGTGACATAGATGGTGCCAACATAAACAGTCGTTAGTAAAACCTGCCTTTTAAGGCGGTGTAGTGGATAGTAAAGTTGGAGGGTGGAGAAAAAAAAATGTCGACTATGGCTCGATTTCCTGCCCACTACAGTATCAAGGATAAAGGACAGACTTTTTGCGGTGTGGACGATTTCTCCTCTGATGGTCAGGAAGATGAGTTTGACCTGAACAAGTCGTATCCATGCACACAGAGACCCCTCTACAGGAGCTTTTTCAAGTTGCAACGTCGTCATTTCCCCAGTTCATTGACAGGTAGGACATTCTCCTCATCTGATAAAATAATAATAATATATTTGTTTTATCATAGCATGCTTACAATTTCTGATACTGATAGTCACTTGATTATTAAATTAAAGTTACCACCCCCATATACAAACATTGACATTTAGGCTTTTCTGCTGCTTTTTACAGGTAGAGATTTTGATGTTTTTGCTCTCATGGCAACAAGAAACTATCAACTCTCCAGCTTACTTCCTGGCTCCCTGCCACACCCATCCACTGCACCAGAAACAGAGGAGAGTCTGTTTAGTTTGCTTATCTCAGGAGGTTTTGAACTACCGAAATATCCATCAACCCTCAATCCAAACAAAGCCATCCTTACAATTTCTTCCAAAACAGGGGAGGTACTGTGATCACCTGTTGCTTAGCAGTACTGCTTAAACATCATGTCAATTCAGTCATTCTCAGCTGTGAACATGTTTAACGCATCTGCTTGTTTTTCTAGATTTTGTCAGCAAATGAACAGGCAACCAAGCTGTTTGAGGCGCCATCTGTGGAACTGATTGGAAAGAAAATATCGTCTTTATTAAAAAGAACAAACCAGGTTCTTGAGGAAGCATTAGAGGAAAAAAACGTGCTTGCAGATGGAACTATTTCTGCTGTTCTTGGAAAAGTGGTATGAACTATTAAAACTGTTTTATTTAATGAATAGCTAATTATTGTCTTTGGAAATTTTACAAAAAACTGCTTTTTTTAATTTCTTAGGTGGATGCCGTGACGTCATCTGGTGAGGTGCCTGTATCTCTGTGTACTTACAAAGAGCCTCAAAGTGAAGACCACTTGCTTGTGATGACAGAAGCTGTAGAGAGAGTTTCTGCTCATTTTTCATTTTCTCAGGATGTAAGCGTATCATTTAATATTGTGACTCACTGCTTCTATCAGCTCTTTCGTTCTTACCTTACATAATAAATCATGTAACTATTTAAATATATATTTCTATCTGATTTTCTTTCAAGGGAAGGATTCTAACCTGTGACGGTGCATTTGCTCATCTCCATGGGTACCTCAACCCCGAGGACTTGAAAGGAGCTGCCATAAAGAATCTAATCCCCTCCTTACAAATTCCCCTCTACAGTCACGCATTGCCTAAAGTAAGCGGAGAACTCGGCTAGGAACAGATCCCCTTTCCTTTCTGCTCAGCAGTTCCTGTTCACAAATGTACTTTGTAGGTTTCTAGTTTCCCCACAAGAAATAATGTTGTGTGTTTGAAGTGTGTCATCTCTGCTCTTTGATTCAGTTGCTGAGGGCTCAGCGAGTGTTCGGGAAGAGCAGGGACGGCACATCAGTGCCTCTCTGTGTTAAACTACAGAGCACAGTGTTGTGTGGAAAAACTCCAAACCAGAATGATGAGGACTCCTCCACCAGAGACAGGCGTGAACTTTCAGATGATGAATGCAACCAGTGGAGTCCTCATCAAGACAAGAGAAATGTCTCGAATCCTGAGAAACAGAGCAGAGAGAAATCATCAGGTACGTTTAGTTAAAGGTTAGAAGTAAGAAGAAGTTTTATTAATGAATCTTAAAGTCAACACCATGACAAAAAATGAAGCAACATTTGTTTTATATCACTGTATAACCCAAGAGAATCTGGCCACAGAGAAAAAAAATACAGCGCTCTAAAAATTAATAGCCGGAAGTCCCTCCCCCTGCCAGAGCCAGCCGCATAGTTTGGGCTTGAAATCATTAGCCGGAAGTCCTCGACCAGAACCCCCCGTTTTAAGGTTTCAACCTTTTTTCCCTTTGAAATACCATGACTGCTTACATGATCAGCTGATTCACAGAGAAAAAGCAGTTTTGCCAGCCTTTTCTCTGGAGGTAAACGTGTGTGGTTATGCAAATTTGAACACTTGCTAATATTGACTTGAAAGAAATAAAGCAATCAGCGTTCTCCTTCCCTTTTGAAACTTATCTTGCACACTAAATTGTAAGACCGTTACAGTTTATTCACATTTAAAAGCTGATAGCTCTGAAAATTTTCAAAAATATAATTTTTAAAAAGGGTTTCCTAAAGTGTAGGAAATTTCCGCCTCCGGCTTAAGATGGTTTCTGGTGCCATCTTACAAGTGACCAGAAGACCCTCGTATAACAGGCACATCGAAAAAGTATCTATTCTTTAGAAATCACAAATGTGAAAATAAAAATGTAAACACAAGAAATTACATGAGTGCTATTTAAAATATATATATACATATATATTGGTAAATACTGTTGGTAAAGTACTTTTCATATTATTTTAATATTAAAAATATAGAAAAGTTGAAGATTCACCACCATGAAAATCATATTTTTGGTCTTCCTGTGATGCATTTTTCTGATAATGAATATATATTTAAAGAAAATTAAGCTCAAAGTTGCATTTCTGAATATTTCCTCATTCAAGTCGTCTTAAACCAGGAAAAGATTTTAAAAACAAAGTTGTTTAAAAATGTTTGGATTTGTGACATAGAAGCTACAGTTGGCATGCCACAAGCTCCATCCACTTGCAAACAAATACGTCTTCATTTTCCTCGTCCGAGCTTCCATCTGGCAGAAAACTGTACGCCTCGATAGCTCCAATATTGCTCGCCATTAATTTTTAACCTCTGATACAGCTAATATTAATGTTAGGTTGGGTTTGTGAGAGGCTTTAAGGAAGCAGGAGAAAGTGTAAACATATGAGTGATGGGAAATGGAAACAAACTTACTCCACGCCAACAACTCGGAGTCAAATTTCTGATAAACTACTGTTGCTCTGCAGAAATTGTCCTAGAAAATGACAGTTTTTTTTTTGGCTAAAAGTAGCGTAATTATAATTAAAAGTTCACTGGGAAAAATTTTAATAGATCAAAAGATGATCTTAGTGAGACTTTAAGAACCTGTAACATTTCTTTTTCCTAACCAGTTACATGTTCATGTTTGGGATTCACAGGTGATAAAGTGGACGACATCACAGCCTCTCACAGTCCATTACTGGAGTACTGTGGAACAGTCTGGGTGTTTGTTCCAAGAAGCAGTCTTCTCCTCCTCCATCCTGATGGCTCAATCTTCAGCATCCACAACCATCTGGCCCTCGGTCTGTTTGGTTACAGCAAAGAGGAGCTGCTCGGAAAGGTTAACCAACACAACCAGCCAAGCAAGGACTGAGGATCACACCGACTTGATATTTTCTTAATATTGCTTTGTCGCCAACAGAGCGTGTCTTTCCTGATGCCTGGTTTCTATAGATGGATGTCTGAGGTGGACAAAAAGGCCGACCTGCTCTCTGAATCTCATATAGAATTGCCCAAAAGTCCAACTTCCTCTAGAATATCAGGTAAATGTGACAGCCATTTTCTTTAGTCTGGGGAAAAAGCACAACATAGTAGAGTAGGTAAAAAAAAGAAAGTGGTGGGCTTAAGTTGTTCATGTTAAAATATTATAAGATAGAGCCCATTGAAATAGTTCTACTTGTTCTTTTTCTCCATAATTTATCTTATTTATCCTGCTTGCTGAACACCCTTAAGTAATGTCCCTTCTCTTTGTCGCCTTAGATCCTTCGTCACTGGTGGCTGGAGACATGGCCATGGTGCAGCAGGCTGTCCAAGGTCAGACCTCCTCGGGGAGAGGCAGGATCTTCACTGGAAACTGCACCAATCTAGAGAAGCACACCAGCGCTTTCTCAGCCTTCTCCTCTCCTGCAATCACGTCCACACGCGTAGTTATGTAAGGGAGCGGGCACCATGCGTTCGTTGTCAAGCGAAAGACTTGTTCGCTAAAAGACACTGTTTCGCCTGCAACTAACAAAGAAATTAAATGTGGCATTGTTTCAATCTGACAGCGAGGTTTTATGTTTGCAAAAAAGAAAATTCTGCACAAGCAGGAGCTGTTGAAAGAACAAGCAAACTCTTCAAACCGCAGGCTGCATGCATTTTTAATGTGCTTGCTGTGAACACACTGCAGCTCCATTGTTAAATGTGATTCCCATACTTCATCTGGATGGTCTTGGGACACATTTAAATATTTTTTGTTGCAACTTATTAGCTATACTGGAGGGGAATTTTAATATGATGGTTTAAATGTGAACCGGTGTTACAGACTGAATGTTCGGAGCGTAGGGATAAATCGATTAGGCGATATATCGCAATATTTCGCAATATTGATAAAATCATCTTGTAGATTAAAAATAATTAGTACATTTTATTACCTGCACATTCAAAACACAAAATTCAGTTAGTTAAAAAAAACGTCGTCAAGATTTTTTATATACACACTTTTTATATACATTTTTTGGTTGTAAAAATACTCAAACTAACAAGTGATGGTGGTGCAAACATACTAAAAACCCTTTGACCTCCAACCTATTCAGTAGAATATATGATTTTGCTTTTCTTTCTGTAATGAATTCCACATTTTAAAAAAGGCAGTCACATTTTAAATGTGGGAATCCTTACAGCTTTTGAAGTTTGCTCAGTCTTTATTTTTGGGTGAGGGGATTAAGTTTATCTAAGAGTAAATGATCCCCTCTTTCCTCCCTTTAGGGCTAATGACACTATAGAGTTGCTGAAGGAAGCGGCCCAGGTCGCTCCCTGTAGTAGTCCGCTCAACAGCGCAGAGAACACCCAGGCTCTCCTCAGGACGTTTACTTGGGTTGAACCTCCCGAGGACGGGTCCTCCTGCTCTGCTCCCACTGAGGTGTCCGTTCCAAACGGGGAAGGTCAACAAAAGAGCCACACGCCAGTCATTGGTAATGCTTCTTTTTGATGCCTGTATGTTAAAGGTACTTCATGTCATGAATAGTAATCCAACATGAGAATTTATCCTCTGAATGGATGTTTTATTCAGTTTCTGTAGGCACCCCTACCCAACAGGCAGCCAGCAGTGTGAGTGACACCTGTCCTGAAGAAGAGAAGACACAGCTTCAAGACTCGAGCTTTGATGTCATCTCACTGGAGAGCAGGTGAGAGCTGCTTGCTGTGCTAATGCGCTTCCAGTTCAGCCACCTTCACATAAGATGGAAAGCCGCACATTTTTACATTCGTCCCTCATATCATTCATGTATTAAATAGAGACATTTTTCTTCAAACTTCTTTTTTAGATCAGCTTCAGGCTTTAGTGAGGAATTTGCATGTCGAGGTGAATTAAAAGAATCATCCAGTTCCTTCCTGGACATCCGTGGAGATGCGGTTTCCAAAGCCCTTGCTGATCTAAACCTGAGCAGTAGCATGGAACTGCTCAGCGGCGGCGGGTGCAGCGATGACAACCAACTCTCCGTAATATCTTGCGATACAGCCGAGCTCCTGCGGACCCCCTCCCCGTGTGTGATCGAGTCTGACCAGGAATCAGAGTCTGTCTGCATTTCACACGTTGCTGCAGAAGCCAGGAACGGCGTGAGCGAGGAGCCACGGACAGCTGCCACTGCAACTGATAAAGGGATGAGCCAGGAGAGTTGTGCGAATGCTAGTCGGCAGTCCCTGACAGACATCCCTGCCACATCAACACCCAAGAAGAAGAAGATGAGCGGACAGGTGCTGTCCTCACACACGGCTATAGTAGAGGCACAGCTAGAAGGAAGCGGATATCATCGAGATGGAACGAGAGTAGGTTGGTAAAAATAAACAAGTCATTTTAGCCGTTTTTATTAGGTTACATTCTAAAAATAACCTGTGATAGGTGAATTATATGTAGAAGTTTTAAGGCTGTAACACCCCTCACTACACACTCTATAGACTTTTCTAAGACAGACACTTTTCTCACATGTTAAAAATAAGTTCAGTATTGTTGAATGAAAACAAAAATCTGCTTGTAAAAGAATATTTATGTAGATCTGGAAAGCTGAACACAATCTCTTCAGGATATTGATTGACAAGGTCAACATCCAATCAGGGGGGAGGACACAATCCATTGAAGTTTTGTGAACCCCAATATAGCAAGGGAACACTATTGCCTTAATGTGAAGGGTAAAAAGGCTTGATCGCTATTCATTTTTTTCCCCATTAGATGTTCAGTTGGATGTGCGTAAGACCGTCCTCTCTGATGGAAGCTTCATGTTCTGTGTGTGGATAAGAAGGGCCGGCCAACAGGGAACGGTAATGCAAGCAAACCTTTCACTGACCAATCGATCAGGAGCCAGTTTTGGAGAGGTCAGCAGCAGCAATGTTTTTACTTTTGATATCATTAGAGAACACTAAAATGCAATATTCAAACATATTTTTTTTTCCCAGAGGATTGGTGAGGGTGCAGCTCTGCGTTCCACCACTGATCTGGAGAACTCTCGAGCTTGTGATGGTCAGTTTGAAGAAGAGTACCAGCCAGTCAAAGCTGTCGGTAAAGGAGCTTTTGGTTTCGTCTGGAAGGCAGTAAGACGCTGCGATGGACAAGAAGTAAAACACTTTTCTCTGTTAAATGTATTTTTTTTCATTAAAGCGTATTTAAAAAAAAAATTCAATTTTTATTTAAATCAAATCCAGGTGATCGTGAAGTTCATTAGCAAGGCCAGGATCGTGAGCGACTGCTGGGTAGATGACCCCATGCTGGGAAAGGTGAGCCAGGAGATTGCCATTCTGACTCGAGTGCAGCACCACAACATCGTCAAGGTAAGCACCAGAGCTTTGGAGTCACAAACGTTCATGATGCTCTTCATTTAATCTGTGTGTGTTTTTCTTTTTTTGGGTAGGTAGTGGAAGTGTTTGAGAATGGAAGTTACTTCCAGATGGTGATGGAGAAGCACGGAGATGGTTTGGACCTTTTTGAATTCATAGACATGCAACCGAGGCTGGATGAGCCGCTGGCGAGCTACATCTTCAGACAAGTATATGAACAAGCGCCAAAAAAATGGAAAACAACTTTTTTGAATTGAAATCATGTTTTTTGCCTAACAAATTTTTTTGTCACATTTGAAAACATTTTCATTTACTTTCTTAGCTTTTAAAAACGCTAGAAATGCAGAAACTTTTTGAGAAAACTTCAAAATACTATTAAAAGAATTTTGCAATTGTTAATGAGCACAAAGACTGTTAATAAACTGTGAATGCCTTCCTGTAACATGTGTATTCCTTTCCAGCTTGTTGCCGCTGTCTTCTATCTAAGGACCAAGAACATCATTCACAGAGACATAAAAGACGAGAACATCATCATTGACAAGTGTTTTCACATCCGGCTGATAGACTTTGGCTCTGCGGCAATACTGGTTCCCGGGAAGCTCTTCTACAATTTCTGTGGCACGCTGGAGTACTGTTCTCCAGAAGTTCTTCAGGGACATCCGTAAGTATATGCTTAATAACAATATAGATTTTTTAATAAATTAATTTGACAAAAAAAATTATGTTAAAGGAGAAATTTTTGAAATATGGCAGGCAAGGTGACAGGAAATACATTTTCTTTTATGAGATACTCCATAAGAGAGGAGAGAAAATAACTTTCTGGAATATAAAAATTATATCATAACATAAACCTAAAAGCAGCAGATAATTTCTATAAAAGTTTAGAGGCCATGCTATTTACTTCCACATGTTCACAATTTAAGTACCTTAAAACAGTTTTTTTTTACTATAAACATGTGTTGTCATCTTGTTTTCCATTTCCTTTATGTTTTGCGATCTTAAGATCCAGCAAACTCTGAAAAGGCAACAAATATCCAGTTCACTACAGATGAATAATTCATTTCTCATTACAGTAAATTGTTTCAACAAATCAGGTGTAACAAATATCAATAGCAGAGAAAGAGGAGGGTACAGGTCTCACTGGAGCAGGTTTCATGGAAAACTGCATTACTTTAAAACGTCAATTAAACTATTGCCTAAAACACATCTTACAGGCATTTTCCTGCATTATAAATAAATGGCAAATTACTTTATATAGGTTTTAATATGGATTTACTAGACAAAACCACATTTTTGCTTCTACCTCTTTTCTTTTCATTAATTTACATTAAAACAAATATAACACCTAAGGAATCAGCTTATCATCTATCTATTCCAAAGTAGCATTCAGAAACTAGGTCAACATATGGGGTTTTTTTTTTCTTGTTTTGTTTGTACACTGTTTGTGATGAATGCAAAACATTAGCAGATGTCTGAAACTATCTGTGGATGATTTTCCTCCATGTTTGGACTAAAGCCATAAAAGCTCTGGATAGAAAATCTCTGGCATCATTCGTTCTGAAAAGCAAAAATGAATCCTGAAATGGATCATCATCTGTTCTGAAAACAGCCACCCACATCCCAGTGTAAAAACTTTGACCCTAGATTTGCACCAAAATTGAACTCTATTAGAAAAACAAAAACAGCTGTTTCTGTGTCATGAATCTGCAAATAAATAAATAAAAAATGAATTCAAACTCCAAATGCTTTTATTTATGATTTAATCAACAAAAGAGGATTTAACTAGAAAGTTTTTCCTTTTATAACCAGTCTCCAGTGGTCTTTGGTGTTTCCTGGTTTGTGTCATACGTGTGTTGGTGTGTTACTTTACAATAACATTGTCTATACTCGTGTTTCTCCTGTAGTTATGAGGGTCCGGAGCTGGAGATGTGGTCTCTTGGGGTTTTACTCTTCACTCTGCTGTTCAGTGAGAACCCCTTCTGTGATGTGGGTGAGATCTTGGATGCCAAACTAAAACTTCCATTCTCTGTATCTACAGGTACGCTGGCATTCTGTGTCGCTAGTTTTTAATAATTTTTTGAGTCTTTTGATACATTTTTTTAATGTTTGTTTTTTTTAAAACCTTTTTTGTCAGAGCTGCATGTGGTGCTACGAGGACTGCTGCACTCCAATCCCAAGAAGAGGATGACTTTAGATCAGTTGCTGTTGCAGCGTTGGATCAGCCAGCCCATCTCCTTAGCGGAATACAGCTGGTCAGAGGTAGTTCCTGCAAACGAGAGCTTCTGTAAGTACCTATATTGTTTATATACACACATGTATACAGACTAAAGTCCCTGTGTTTTTTAAACAGGCTCCCCGCAGCCTCAGACGCTCCCCAGTCCTGCTACAGTTATCAAACAAGGCTTGTTTTCGGATCACGGAGAGGAGACTCTGTCCGACGGGGACGAGGAAGACGAAGAGGAAAGGTTGTCCATGGTGGCTCTGGAAACGGAGCTTCAGAAGTACCTCTGTGAGGACTGAGTTTAAAGGGAGTGAAGCTGAATTTCAACATTTGCTCTCCTGCAGTCTAAAGAAACGAGAAGCAAAAGAGACAGGGAAGCTTGCTTTAGTAAATCTGAAAAACTGATGTTTTTAAGTCTTTATAATCCTAGAGATGTCATACATCTTGATGTTTTATATTTTTGTTGAATATTTTAATTAGTACTATTTTTTTCAATTCTTTTTAAAGATAGTTTGTGGTAAAGTAACTGACAATAATCTTAGTTCCCCGTTTTTCCATTAAAAACGGACCCAACTCTTGACCTCTGAAATGCTGTATGAACTGGTTTTATGTGAAAAGGTTTCTTAACCTTATTTTAAGCTTTTTATTAAAATGTGTGTGCATATTTAAAACACTTTATATATTTATTTTTGTGTTAATAAATATTTTACCACAACTTTGTTGTTTTTATTGAACATAGTTTAAGAAACTCTGTTTTTGTGAGTTAACTTCTTCCTAAAGTTTGTAAAAGTTTCCTTTGATATCACAGGTTTTACAGAAAGCTTATTGCAGTTTCTTACTTGGACTGAACAGGAAGAGGTTCATACGTAGTTTTGATCATAAATTAACTTTAACACCGGAGCTCCGGTGTTTGTGCTCTTTGATTTACTGTAAGTTTTCAACCATTAATATGATCATCATAATTCCAGCAGATTTTGAAGGAGAAAATCCTCCTTCGATCGTGTAAACGGTTGAAAAGTTACAGCATGTTAAAAGATTTTGTGTTTAAGCGTCACAAGGTTAAATTTCTGCTCAAATTATTTCTTAACTTTATTGACCATTTCAATACATTTTAACCATCTCTGATTCGGTACTAAGCTTAAAGTTTTTATCCACGTGCTAGTATTTTGTTTCCTTCCTTAAAGAGTCGCCACAGTGAATCATCTGCTATACTGATTTCTGCCAACCATGTGTCCTCCATTACATCCATGAATCTCTTTATTGGTCTTCCTTTAGGCCTCTTTCCTGATAGCTCCAATCTCAGTATCTTTTTACCAACATCATCACTCTCCCTCATCTGAACAAACTCTTTCAATCTGCTTTAATTACTCTTCAAAACATCTATTGAGTTGTTGCTGATGTAATGATTTCTGATCCTGTTTATTCTTGTCGCTCCCAAAAAGAACCTTAACATCTTCAGCTCTTCCTCATGTCTCTTTCTCAACACCTTTTCTTTAATTCTTGCACTCTTTAGACACGCATCATACCTACAACCTTCCTCTACCCATTCCAACCAGCTTCTATGTGCCTCTTCATCTCGTTCCCACAATCTCTGTTGAAAAATCAGCCTACCATCATCTCTAAAAATATTTCAAGGATTAAAGATCTGATGCAGGACCTGGAAAAACTAGTGCCTGCGGTCAACTTGAGTCCTGTAACAGTGTTTTTACAGGACCACCAAAAAAATCCCTTAGGAAACTCCATCATATGCAGAACTTTGCTGCTCGAGTACTAACAAGGACCAAACAATAGACCACATCAGTCCAGTTCTGACGTCTTTACACTGACTGCCGGTCTGTCAAAGGACAGACTTCAAAGTTATGTTACTAGTTTATAAAGCTTTGAAGGACTTAGCACCAAAATACATGACTTGACCCAGTTTGCACCAGCCAGACCTCCCCAGTCATTTAGATCGGGTCTTCTGTCAGTTCCTCAAGCCAAAACTAAACATACAGAAGCTGCATTCAGGTTCTATGCTCCACAGATCTGGAACAAATACAGTCTGTGTATTTAAATCTAAGTTAAAGACTCACCTGTTCTCAGCTGCATTCAACTTGTATATATTCAAAAGTTTATATTTGCACTGTTTATCTATGCTTGATTTCAAATTAAATTCTTCAGAACTTTTCAAAAGTATTTTTCTAATAATCACTTTTAATATTTATTTCCTTTCAATGTTTATTTCAATGTTGTTCTTCTTTATTTAAATCACTTTGAACTGTCTCTGTACATGAAATATGCTATGCAAATAAACTTTCCTTGCCACGTTCACCATTAGTTCCTCTCATGTATACACAAATACTCTGTCTTACTGCAGCCGTGACTTTCATTTCTATTCTTTCAAAAGTGAGTCTCCACCTCTTGATGTTCACCCTGCTCTCCCTAGAAAGGAAATTGTCATCTGGAAACATGGTCCACAGAGCACCTCACCTTTGAGTCTGCAACCAGAGAAAACAAGAAGGAACTCAAATGTGATAGTTTGGTGCTATCCCACATCAACCTTGAGCTCCTCTGTCACACCAACAGGACATCCCACCGCTGTCTTAAACATGTCCTGGACTGAACAACTTCAATGTACTCTGCCATTCCAGACTTCCTTATACAAACCACTTCAAACTACATCATGCTCCACAACATCCATATTTTCTACTCTGTGCTCTCTCTCTCTCTCTCTCTCTCTCTCTGTCTCTCTCTCTCAGACACACACTTTTTTTTTTCATTTATCAGATCTTCAAAGTTCTCTTATCATTTTTCCATCACACTTGAGGAACCTGTCAACACACTTCAATCTCTGTCCTTGATCGCCCAAACCTGCTGCACATCCTTTCATCTCTGTGTCTCTGCCTCATCCGTACAGACAATAAGTCATCATACGCCCTTTAGTTTTTTTTTTTGTTTGTTTTGTTTTTTTTGTTTTGTTTTTTTTTTACTTTCAACGAATCCAATACTGGCTAAGACTTCTGGTAGAATAGTGAGAAGACACAGAACTAAAAATAAGCTCATAAATATATATAAATTTATATATATACACACACACACAAATACTATATTTATTTATTTATTTTTTCATTCATTCATTCATTCATTCACACACTCACTCACTTGTTTTACTAAATTTTAAATGGCAACATGAACTCTTGTGAGTTGTTGAAACTCGGCGGAACCTTTCATTTTACGGCTGTAGTTTTTAGACGGAGCATAATATGCAACGGACAAACATGGGAATGCGGGTTGTTGCTAAGCAGGTGATTGAAGGTTTAAGTATATATAACCTAAAATATATTAATTTTATGGGTTAAGTTTAATTGAAAATTTACTGCGTTGATTAATTAAACGACAAAAATGAATGTGTTGAAAGATCCGGACCAAACGGGCACGGATTTTTTTTTTAAAGTAACCTTCATTTTTGTCTGCCTGTATAACTGGAATATTGACATGCCCTGTATTAATATTAATTATTATTTGATTATCAATTCCGCTTTTAGTCAACCAATTTACAAATGTAAAATTACTTCTATTTGCAGATAATTGGCTGGACTTTGAGGGATTCGTCCTTCGTGTTTAGCCTTCCCCACCGTAAAATACATCACCCTCCGTGTTTGCGCATCGGTACCAGAAGTCTGTCCTCCTCCGCAGATCACACTCATCCTCATTCAAATCAGCGCAGCCATGAACCCCCACAATGGTCCCCGCGTTCTCTGGTTGACATGGGCTTCACAGACTCCCAGGCTGAGGAAATACACCAATCTGTCCGCAGCATCAGAGGAGAAGGGGCTGCCAGAAATGCTTTGTCAACACTCACCACGCTTTTTGTCCTGGGTCTTAATTGCTCCAGTGTGTTGAAAGTGCTAAACAAGTGTCCTGAACTATATAGTGTGAAAGAGACTCAGCTTCAGCAGCGAATAAGCAACCTGCGGAAACTAGGATTACTTGAAGGTCAGTAAAATCACCCATCACTTAAAAACTTGAAAATGATGCACTAAACCGGCCTGTATTTTACCCTGTCTCTCACACAGGCAGTCTCCAGAGAGTGGTGGTCTACTACCCTAAAATACTGACTGTGCCTGTGAAGTCTGTAAAAAATGTGGTGCTACTTCTCAAAGAGAAGTGCCTCTTTACAACGCAGCAGGTCACAGACATTCTCAGAGACAGTCCAGCTGTGGTACTGGAGGACAAGGATCAGCTAGAGTACAAGTTTCAGGTCAGCCAACAAGATGTTTAGTTCATTAAGACACGTTAAAATAAAATATGTAAAATCAAAAACAACATTGTTTCATTAAATATTAGCTTTGTCAGACGACAGTTGCTCCTTTGACTGAAATACAGTACAAAAATGCAGATTTATTGACTTCCTCAAAGCACCAATAAAAATTTATGATCCACAGCAGCAAAATTGTAAAATGCAGCTATAAAAATGTTTTTTATCTCGTGTGTGAAGAAGAGTCAACCTTTGCATTGAAATCTTAAAGTTAGTTTCTTTTCTTTAACTATTTTCTTGTGTTTGGGAAATTCTCTTAGCTTGATCACCAGCATGTGTTAACCCATCTGTCCACAGTACGTCTACTTCCGAATGGGAGTCAAACAGGCAGACATGGTGAAGTGCAGGATGTTTCGTTTCACCCTCGATGAGCTGCGCTGTCGGCACGTTTTTCTTGAGCGGCGAGGCCTGTACCAGACCCCAGATAAGAAAGGACAGACGACCATCGTCAACCCCAAACTGGACAGCATCCTGGATGTGGACCAGGAGGCCTTCATCGCCCGTGTTGCCCGGGCATCTGCAGAGGAATATGATGTGTTTCAGAAACTTCTGGAACGAGAGTGGAAGGAGGAGGAGTTACAGGGCAAGATAGAAGCTGATAGTGATTCTGAAGAAAGTGAAGATGGTGATGATGAAGAGGAGGAAATTAGTGGAAGAAATGGATATAGAAAGACAAAAAAGAAATAGCAGTTTAGGTCAAAATAATACAGAAAAGAAAATGATTTTTTGTGAGAAACCAAAAGAGAAGTTTTATAGAATCATTTTATTTCCCGTTTTATAAAAACATAATAAAAATGTTATCTTAGTCAAACATGCATCATTGCTTGTCATTTTTTCCTCTACTTAGTTATGATCCCTTTGACGTGGAGTTCATTTTTTGTGTTTATTTAAGTGGTGTCATCAGAATTGTGGTGTGAGACAGTTAAATGACAGTAAGATAACACTATTGCAGAGTTCTGATCATTTCGATTTATTTCTAGTTGCAACTTTCTTGACCAAATAGGTATGAAACCCAATTTATGTCGCAGGCAAAAGAAGAAAAGCTGAATCTTATGTAGTTTCCCTTTTTTTAAATTTAGATTTAAACTAAAAATGGAAAACCGAGTTAAAAACAACACAGTAATGAGCACTTATAATGGTAAAAGCTCCACCCTGTTGCCATGTGATACCCAAGTGCCTGTAGCTTTTTGCATCTATATGTTATCACCGAGTCAACAAAGAGTGCATCAGATAAGGACGTAGAGTGAGAGAAGTCGTACACAAACCATTGATTTATGCTGCAGTGGGTGGTTTTTCCGTATTGGACGTAAGGTAAGGTTGTTTGAATCCGTCAACAGTTTTCAGTCGATATTTTTTGTTGTAGCTTTTCATTAAAGTAAAATGCATACTCAGTAGGGATTCAAAGTATTTGCACTTTAATCCCACAGAAATAATCTCATAGAACAAAAGTTAATTTTAATCTATAAAATCATGTTTTGTGTCCACCACATGTGTTGCTCCCATGTTTACTTTAAAATTCCTTTTTTTATCTGTAGTTTAGTTCTTTCAGTGTTTTTTTGTTTGACCTTACTAATGTCAAGATACCAGAAATTATAAAAACGGTTGCATTAAAATGTATTATCAGTTGTAAACTGATTTCCAATTTAGAGGAAAAAGCTGCTTGAAAAACATTTAAGTTAAAAAAATTATACCCTGATTTGTTTTATCTAGTTGAATTTGAAAAATACAGCTGTGATCCCAATTAATTTAAATTACCAAAATATATATTTTTATTAAGTGTACATCCGTTTGTCCATATATTTTATTTTTAATAAGTCATCAATGATCGATTCTGTTAGATTGCTGCAACAAATGCTTTATTTGTCTTAAAATGACATTTACCACAGATGATTTCTATCTTTTCTGTCACCATTGTTTGTTAAGGTCCTGAACTTTATGAGGCGTTTCTAGTTTTTGATTATTTGGCTTTTAATATCACTTTTTTTACTACATACTTTATGACTTTATTATAAACAAGTTGGTAAATGCTATTTTAAAATATTTTAGTAAATTTCACGATTTTCTTTTTTGTTCTTTGCTCTGAATGACTATTATCTGGGTCAAGTCCCTTTACAGCCTGGTTGCAACAAAATAAAACGGTTCTAATTTGCATGGTTCTGCATGGTGTTATTCACAGCTTGGACAAAACAAGCTTTTATTCTGGATTTGAATACTTGCATATTTAGTATTTTGCAGAGGCTGGCTTGTTTCCTAATAACTTGTCTCCTTTCACAGGAATTCATTGACCTACAGTTTTACCCCAGTCCTTGAAAACAGCATGGCATTTAATAAAGAAATTCTAAACTTCACACAGGATTGGGTTGCAATTGTGGAATCATGGCACCTGGGGTTGTTTTGCATCCCCGCCACTGTCATCACTTTGGCCACTTTGATTGCAAACCCTGTTCTCCTGTGTTGCATTTTTACTTTTCGCGCCTTGCGCCAGGAAACCCGCTACCTGCTGGTGGCCAACACTCTGGTGGCAGACATGCTGTTCCTTGTCCTCAACCTGACCACGACCTTCATCAACTCTGTGGAAGTCCGCATTCCCTGGATAGCCTGTGAGCTGATGACGATCTTCCTCGTCACCGCTTACAGCTGTGCCATCCTCACCGTCACCGTCATGGTGGTCGACACCTTCGCCGCCGTCAACTGGCCGCTCCATTACCACGATTTCCTCACACCTGCTCGCACCTACAGCCTCCTCGTGTTGATGTGGGCACTGGTGGCCATATTCCCCCTGACTTTGCTTATTGTAAAGTGGGAAAGTTCTACTGAAGACGTCTTTGCCTGTCTGGCTGTCATCTCCCTCGGCCTAATCCAAAACAAAAACATGGAGGGCATTTACATGTACTTTTTGGTGTGCGCCACAGCCTGCTCCTTGGTGATTTTCTACTGCTACATTCGGCTCTACATGGTGACGAGGATGCAGGGAATTTGGCAGACCCGCTTCTCCAGGGCGAGGGTCACCGTGCTGGCCCACGGGGTTCTGCTCTTTCTTTACTTCATTCCCGGTTTTCTCTTTGCTCTGGAGCTCCTCCTGTTCCACAAAAAGCACATAAGTCCGGACGTAAACGTGTGGATCAGCACGCTGAATGGGAGTTTTTTCATGCTGCTCCCCAGGGCCCTCGCCCCCTACCTGTACGGGCTGAGGTACAGAGAGATCAGCGATTATCTGACACTGCTGCTGCATCGCCAGAGGAGACTTAGTCAGACCACCCTGTCATAAAGACTTTAAAGAGCCACCTGTCATTTATTGTGAATTGCATTTTTTTAATAACACATTTCATTAAATTATTTGTTTCTTGTAGAACAGAAGCCCAATCAATGTTCATCACACAATACTCAATGAGTTTTATGGATGCCTTTGTGTTCAACACTTCAAAAAGACAATTCTTCAGTATTAAAATGCCTCAATTCTTCCCTAGAAACATTTTTAATCTCATAAAATTAACTTCCATTAAGAAACATCCCTGTTTAGTTGAACATTTTGTATTACGAGTCCCCTTAAACATGCTTATACGGTCAAACATCTTTGAATCTTTTGTCTTTTTCACTAAACCTTGAAAACTGTGAAACCCAAAGTAACTTTTAGGGTAAATAGAGAGATGCGTAAACCAAAAAGTCTTGATTGTGTAAAAGTATCAGATGGTGTCTTCAGAGTCTGCATGTTAACAATCAAAGAAATAGAGATTCTAAGTTGACTCGTTCTTTGACTATTTAAGGGAAAGAATATTTAGCTGTCATTTAGTGTTTCTCCTAAACTCTATTATTTAAGATTTTTGTAGTTTAGACTAGAAAAGTGTTAATTGCCTAGTAAATACTGTCAAAAGTTTTGCTATGTACTTTTTCTTGTATTAAAATAAAGTCATGGTATCTGGACTTTTTTACTCTTTTCTTGAAATGTTTTGCTAATCATCTGAGCATTTTAATCAATTTTAATAATCTGGATTAATTCTTGTAGAAATGCAAAATTTTCTGTCAAATAACGTCCACTCCAATCATTTGATTTAATTTAAAAGCATAAGACCTGGAACCCCCTGACACTTCTCCCTGGCCTCCTCTGATTCTCATCTCTATTGTTATATTGACAGAACCATAACATGCGCCAACATAATTGACAGTCTGGATTCATTTTCATTTGCACTTTTTCTGTATGTTGTTTTTTTTCACTCATTTTTTTAAATAATTTTTTCTTCACTACAAAAACAATTTGTGTATATATATATTATGTTGTAATTTTTCTTTCAATTGTGACTTATTTGATGTAGGCATCATCATCAATAAGACAAATTCTTTGAGTAAAATCGTACTTGGAAAAAAAGTTTATTCTAATTCTGATCATTACAAATATGATTTTTTTTATAGACTAAATCTAAATCTTGTTTGGGTCATGGTTTCTGCAGAACAGAAGAAATTTGCTTCTGAGTTGTAGGCAGGACTGTTGGCATGGAACAACCCTGCCCTAACTTCCCATCATTCCTTTGTTCACACACTCTCCTGCTAGCTTACAGCCCCTCAGAATCCCCACCTAACATTACCTGTGCAACAGAAATAGGGAGCAATGTTAGAGCTATCCAACCATACAGTTCTGAGCCAGATGCAAGCTCAGACGAGGAACATAAAGATATGCATGGATCTGTTTGTCTGCAAGTGGATGCATCAGAATGGAGCAGGGAGCTTGTGGCCTGTCGACTGTTGCACCTACATCCCAGCTAGAAACATTTTTTCTCTACTCCTGATTCAAAAGGTTTTGAGAAAAAAAATACTCCGAAATGCAATTTGGGGCTTAATTCTCTTTAATATGTGCTCTACTATGAGGAAAATTTCCACAAGAACATGTTAAATATACCAAAAACACAGTTTTTATTGAAGTGAATCTTTAAATGTAGGTACCCATTATGTTTCAAGGTCCTTGGTTTAAATTTTATGTTTAGATTTTTTAAAGTAAATTGTACTATCAAAATCACAGTGTTGGTACAGTTCCAAAAGCCACATTCTCTATGACTAAACACCTAACTCCATTTACTCTAGAAATCCGTGTTTGCATAAAGCCAATGAGGCAAGATGTTGACACAGCAGTTTAAAGTGAAAAGAAAAAAAACGAGGTCAGTGTTGAATCAGTCACTTCGGATGAAAATTGGGATTTCAGTTTGAACAATTACAACAACTCAACAGCAGAGGGACCCAATGCTCTGTCCATGCATCTGGCTTGTGCTGCCTACAAGTACCATCAGCAAAACAAGTGGTTGACTTCCTCCTATGTTTGCCTATTCTTCCCATGAAGTGGCTTACTTACAACCAGCAAGTGTTGTGTTTCAGAAAAAGACAAAACGTATTATTCTGCGTTCTATTATAAAATATTTGCAGTTATAGAGCAAGCGTGCAGCCTTACTTGACAGGTTTTTTTTTTTGTTTGTTTTCTATATGTCTATTGTTGATTGTCTGATAGCCCTTTAGTACACAGAAACGCATTCATAAGATGGCTTTTGTGAGTAAACTTGAGATTCCAATCCATATCAGTCACTAATTGCTTTGACATTTCTCAGGAAAGAAATCTAGATTTCTCAAAAGGTATGTTGAAACTCAATGAGGAAATGATCACACTTTTTTTTCCAACTAACCTCATCTTGTCAAAAGTGTGGTGTTTCATCCTGTTTACCGTGCCAACATTCAGTTTCACAAGTCACCTTATTATCTAATACTTTAAAAAGCTAGATGTTGCTTCGATTATCTGAGATTTTTAAGATTGTTCACTTGGGGGGAAAAATAACGTTTGGACTTTTTTTTTATATATATATATATATATATATATATAATTCATGAACATAGTTCGAATCTTCATCAGGAAATACTTTTAAACCAAAATGTCCGTGCTGCTCTTCTTCCGTTTCTATTACGACTTGTTTTCATTAAAAGTGCCGTTTGTTTGCAAACAAAGGGAAGCCACGTGGAGAACTTGTAGCTCCTGGAAGTTGTAGTTTAATAACTCGGCGAATTTGCATGAAACCAAGAAATTGAACTATGATACCCACAATGCATCAAGCGAGAGGCGGGGCTTCTGGAGTGTTATAAATAAAGCGCTGTTTACAACAAAGTTAGCTTTTTGGAACTTTTTGTTTTGTCTAGTACATCCATCAAAATGTTCAATTTATGCAGTAGTCTGACGAATCTTTTATAATCCCTCGAGGAGAGATCTTGTCAAGGCTATTGCTGAATGTTTTTTTAAGATCTTTGTTTTCTTCAATCTTTCTTTTTGTTTGTTTTTCTTTGCAAGAGACGACGACGTTTCAACTGGAAACTTTATTTTAAAGGTAAAAATAGTTTTATTTACGAATAATGTGTTTAGTTGGTGTGTACAAGGTAAATTGAGAACTTTTTTTTTTTTTTCTTGCCGCTAACGGTCAGCACTAGCTAACAATATTTGTGGCACGAGGCAACTTTGCTTTGTCTAATTTAGCCTAAAGGTTTTTGTCTATTTCCTCTTTTCTAAACGGTTTTAAAACATTTTGACGAGGATTTATTTATATATTTTTTATATTTAAATATAATTAAATAAAATACTGAATTTTAATTTGTTTATGTAATATTGTATTTTTTTCTGTATTTAGTTTAGTAGTGACTTTTTATGTTATTCAGATAAGTTGAGTTTATTTACATTGAATCCCCTTAATAATACTTTGTTATTTTCATAACGCTTGTGTCAATACTTTTAATACTGTTGTCGTCATTATATTCACCTTTCTGTGTGAGTCGAGCAGACAAAGCAAGTCTTGTCAGGCACCTCTGGCTAAACCTATCCTTGAATCTCAAAGCAGCTGCTGGCACGTGCATGGGTTGAGTCTATCAGGTTAAAAATAACAACAAAGAAAACATGACTTCATGGTATTTAGTCTAGACTTTCTAAGGAATAAACTTGATTTTAAATAAATGTGCACTTAAGAATATCTTTATTTTCATTTCTTAACCATTAATCCTATTTATAATATATTGCTGCTATCATGGTTAGAACTTTTTGTTCCAACTTAAATTTGCTCTCTTTAACAAAGCAGAATTATTAATTGGTTTGACTCAAAATAAGAATCACTTATGGTTATCAGTAGCTTTGACCCCACACTTGTTGAAATGCTCATTATGTGGTGTTATCCCTGCCCCCACTTCCCTTCTGAACAAACTTGACTGGCATGTAGGCTGGCCCAACTGTTGCTCAACCTATCTCCCGCCTGCATCTCTTTGTCATTTTCAATCTCATGCAAACCCTTGTGCTGCAGGGCACAACTGTTTAACAGCAGTGTTGAGCTAACAACCAGAAGAGACTCTTCATAACTCTTTTCTATCCACTGAAATGTATAATTTTTATATTTAAGGTATATTTATATAAAAAAAAAAAGTTTATATCAATCCCATATTTTTTTCACTCTTTTGGTTATGTTTATAGAGTTGTTTTTCTTGATGTGGTGGTCTATTGTACTGCAAGAGTCACTATTTATAATTGTGGTACTTTCATTTGTAATCTACCATTTTTATACTTTACAATGTGTCATAGCCTCACTCTTTTTGAAATGGTGGTGCATATTTTTCTCTTTATCTTTAGATCTTTGAGCGCATATTTCAAAGGTAGCAGCAATGGTGTTGATGCTGGGCCGGAGATTGAACAGGGAGGACTCTGGGATCAGAGACTCCCCAGCTGTTAAACGAAAGGTAGTGTTTAAAAAAAAAAAAAAAAAAAGGCAATGTCTGTGTTTTCAAACTATGTAAATGCATTTATATTTGTTCTTTTATTTCCTAAGGTCTTTGAAGTCGAGTCCAAAACCTCAGGTGGTCAGGACATTTTGGACTTCTTCTCTGGATCATCACATTCAGAGGGCATCCTGCAGGTGTTTAACGAGTTCCGTGATAGCCGCCTCTTCACGGATGTGGTCATCAGCGTTCAGGGCCGTGAATTCCCCTGCCACCGCGCAGTACTCTCCGCCTCCTCTTCGTACTTCAGAGCCATGTTCTGTAACGATCATCGCGAGAGCCGCGAGATGCTGGTTGAGATCAATGGCATTCTGGCAGAGGCCATGGACTCCTTCCTCACCTATGTTTACACTGGCCGTGCCAAGATTACCACAGAGAATGTCCAGTTCCTCTTTGAAACCTCCAACCTCTTCCAGATCACCACTCTGCGTGATGCTTGTGCAAAGTTCCTAGAGGACCAGCTGGACCCATGCAACTGCCTGGGCATTCAGCGCTTTGCGGATGCGCACTCTCTGAAGCAGCTCGCCAGCCGCTGTCGCACTTACGCCCTGGCCAACTTCTCAGAAGTGGCCCAGCACGCAGAGTTCCTTGACCTACACAAAGAAGAGCTGGAAGAGTACCTCAACAGTGACGACCTGTCTGTAAGTAAGGAGGAGATGGTGTTCGAGTCCGTCTTGCGGTGGGTCTATTATTCTGTGGAGCAGAGAAGGCCAATGCTGAAGGATTTGCTGGAGCACGTTCGCCTGCCCCTGCTCCATCCCAACTACTTCGTCCAGACGGTGGAGGGAGACCAGCTCATCCAGAATGCTCCCGAGTGCTACCAGCTCCTCCACGAGGCCAGACGCTACCATGTGCTTGGAAACGAGATGATGTCACCCAGAACCCGCCCACGCAGGTAACAAGAATCCTGATTTCCTTCGCATGAGGAAGCTGATAGATACTAAACAACCAGGAAGTAGAAGTATGCCTCGTTATTTTTTGTTTTTTTCAGGAAAGATGACCGTCTAATCCTTCATTTTGAATATACTGTTTTGAAATCTATTGTTTGTTGTGTTGGTTTAAATGTCTGCGCCACTATGATGACAGTTTGTCGTCACTTAACCAATCCCTGTTCTCATTGTGTGGCTAGAGGTTATGTCTTGTTGATGAACTCGGTGCTCCTCGCTGTGTCACATGTTCGTGCGACAGAGGAGGGAGTGTTGTTGTGCTGAAGAGACAAGTGAATTATTGACAGAGCTTTGTTTTCTTGAAGCATTTTGAAACAGGAAGGAGCGGGGCATGTTCAAACACTGAGCAGTTGCTTGAAATAAAAAAAAAAAAGAAATGATGCAACAAATGTCAATAACAGCGAAGTGCTGAGTCTTGTCATGGCACTGGCAGTGGAGCGCTCATCACAAGTGGATGACCTACTTTGCTGTGTTGGGTTTTGTGTTGATTGTCCAAACATTTGTTAAAATACTATCTCTGATATGAAACAAAAGGCTGATGCTTAACGAAACCTTATGAATGAAACTGAAACCTGACCATATGGTCTGCTGCTTCTCAACAAACACCAGTGCAGCTGTCCTTTGTTAGTTGAACTGCTTTTAAAAAAGGTTAAAGTGGGCAGAGAGCCAGCTGTCAGTTAATATTGCTGGTGTTTTCTTATTATCCAGGCAGATCAGTCGAGTTGATTGTGCCAGTCAAGCTGCTGATCCCTGTCTTGTCTGCTTCGTTTGCCCTGAGGGCCACACCACGGTTGAAAACAAACGCCTGTTTTTCCCCTTCTAAGTGTTGCTATATGCGCACGTGAGATCTCACTTCAATAGTTTGAAGCTGCTAACAAGTTTGCTAGCAGCTGAAGGCTTTGTTTTCACTGGAGTTCCAACGAACTCTCATGCCAAGTATGTGAATTGGTACCCTTGGTTTTACAATGAGCTTTCAAAGCTGTTCCAGAGAAAACCACAGGCACAAGTCTCCAGTGTAATGCACCCCCCCACCCCCAACAATTCACTGTTTTTATTGTAACTTCATTTTTTCCACTCTGCCCTTCTCTCTAAAGATCGACTGGCTACTCTGAGGTGATCGTGGTGGTCGGTGGCTGTGAGCGAGTCGGGGGGTTCAACCTGCCCTATACTGAATGCTTTGACCCAGTCATTGGAGAATGGAAGTCCCTGGCTAAACTACCCGAATTCACCAAGTCTGAGTACGCTGTGTGTGCCTTGCGCAATGACATCTTGGTGTCAGGTAAGATTCATCAATATTTGTTAAAGAAGTAGAGCTTTATCAAATATCAATCCAAATGTTTTGTCTAGTAGGATAAAGTGTCGTCTTTATCTTTAATCAGTAAGTTCAGACATTGTTTTTAAAATATTCTCTTTAAGAGGTGATATTCTGGATCATCTTGAAATGCTATTCATTTTCTTTGTGAATGTCAAAAGGCAGCAGTGGCAGTTTGTCCTGTTTTATTCGTAAGCACCTCTGCCTTTGACTCCAGGGACATAAAAGAGAAACATCTGGATGCACTCTCGTGCTTTTATGTGTCTTCTTTTCTTCCTGTTTGCTGATCATCAAGGTCTTCAACTTCCCATTAATTCATGGACTTCTTTAGAAGCCTATCTTTACAAAAAAATAAAAATCAAAGCAGTCCAGATGATGTTTAGCAGTATTTTCAAATAATCTGAATCTTAAAACTCCTATCGCTTTCTCTGAAAAAACTGATTTATGTTTATTTTCTTTATTGGAAAAAAGATTTGTTGGTTAAACTGGATTACATCACTCACTTTAATCACAACTCAAAGTTCCTGCTTTGAGTTTTCATGGAGATAAAAGCCCATCAGTAAGCCTTAGATGAACGCTTAATAGTTATTTGTTTCCAATAAAAGCACAAAGATAGAAGCGCTAATGTTTTCCAGGCATTGTTCAGGTTCAGGCACGCTTTAGATGAGCTCCCCGTCATTGATGAACAACAACAGCTGACTGAGAGAAAAGGGGGAAAAAAAATTAGGCAAAAGGGTAAAAGGAAAACTTGTTCCCCTCAGCGAAGCGCGTGCACAGTGTTTTCTCTCAATGTGCCAAGAGCTCACGTGTGAGCTTTCAGTCTCACATGCTTGCTGAAATTATATTCCTCCCCCTTTGGCTTTTTCTCATTATTTGTAACATGTTGCCCCACTGTCCTGTTTTTTTTTTTTTCTTTTCTTTCCTTCCAGATTTGTATCGCTCAACCCACTTTTGAAAAGTATTTTGCACTCTCCACATTACATTTCCCCACTTTTCTCAGCTCATTCTGTCCTCTGTCCTTCCAAGAACTGGAGCGTGGAGCTTGTACTCTCAGTACTGCTTCAGTCAGCTGTGTTTTTAAATAGCGTGGGGCTGAAGTGGGAGAAATATAATTAGTCCCTCAGTCCAATGACAAGTTGTCTGCATATTAATGATTTATTTCCATCAGTAACTTGCAACCAGATGATTGGATATGTCTCATCCGCCTGTGAACAGCTAAACCCATTCACATGAACATGTGTTCACAAGTAAATCTCCCTAACATTAAATTTAGCAGGAGGCTTCACTAGATTTCTGCCCCCTTTTTTTTTGAAGCTCCACATCTCGAATCAACATGTTTCCCTCATGCACTTTTTTTTTTTTTTTTTTCTTTTATACTAAGGGAAGCCTGGAGGGCAGCAGGCTGTCTAGCTCTCCGCCTTTCCTGCTGATTTCTGAAAAGAGACATGCTGCAACTATCCCCCCTTATCTGTCTCCTTTTTTATGTGTTACAGTTTAATTTAGCACAGCTGAATAATAACAGCATTATGCAATTCATCATTTAAAAAGTAGAGCATGTGCAGAAACCTGTTTCAATCTTAAGTATCTTCACGACTTGTCTGTTTGCACTTTTGCTGCTATAACATCCAATAGTCCAAACATATTCCCACTGGCCTATTAATTATGATTATGCAATTTTTAACAAAAATAAAAAAAATCAGTGTTGTTTTCTAGAACATAGTTTTGCAGAGTAGCGTAGTTCATTAGAAATGTATCTAAAAGTTGTGGGCAGGACCGTTACTGCAGAGTAAGCCCACCCCATTTCCTATCACCAATCTGTTTACGCTAGCTTACAGCCTCTCACAATCTAACGTTAGCGGTGCAACAAAAATGGCGAGTAATACTGGAGCTTTCCACTTGTACAGTTTTGAGCTAAAAGACAAATACTGACTGTCTGAATTCCTTCCCTACTCACTATATAATGCGTTTGCTATTTTTTAGTGCTTCTCGAATCTTCAACTCTAAAATGGAGTGTCCTAGAAATTTCCCAGAAGTCACTGCTAAAAACTAGCCCGAATCCATGCTCACTACATTAGCGAATATAGACCACAATGCATTGAATAAAGAAAACCTCGGAAATTCAATCATATGAGTCAGAGAAAAAAACACATCAAGATAAAAACATGAGTCTTTAAAAGTTGAGTTAAATTTAAAGCCCAAACCTATTTTTGTTATGAAACAACTGGACAAAAAAACCTCCAAAGATAGACTTTTTTTAATTTATGCTTCCTGGTACTTGTCTGTCTTGCCTCAAAAATAAAAGCTTAGCTAAGGTGATAAATGACTTTGCCACAATCAGTTCCTTTTCTGCTCATATCGTGTTCATACCTGTTGCTTTATAAACTTGTCTCTCAATAAAGTACACCTTTTATTCTTGTATATCAGATAATTGCCTTTGGTTCTGATAACATTGCAGTTATGACTTAAATTATTCTATTTCTTTTGAAACTTTACTGCAGTTTTCGGACTGGTTTTATTTGATTTTCACCTCTACCTTTTGCACATTGCACTTTTAAACAATTAAAGTTTATTTTTTGCAAAGCTTAAACTGAATTTTAACTTCTGCATTTTAATGCTTAAAATAAATCTTAACCTTTTTATAACCAGAGCTCCAGTGTTGAAAAGTTACATTATGTTAAACATTTTGTGTGAAAGCGTCACAGGCGCCACTCTCTGCTTTTACTTAGCTTTAAGTTTTGTTTGCAGAATCTAAAAAGGTAGCGATTCTTTGTTTCCAGGCGGACGCATTAACAGCAGGGACGTGTGGATGTACAACTCCCAGCTAAACCTGTGGATGAAAGTGGCTTCTCTCAACAAAGGCCGCTGGAGGCACAAGATGGGTGTCCTGCTCGGAAAGGTAAGAAGAACACAATGCTTTAGGACATAAGTGTGACCTACCGCATCATTTTGACCACAATATGACTGAACATGGAGAAACGTCAACAGTAAATCAGTTTTACAAGGAAACCTGTCGCGTGTTTACTGAATGATATGTGCTTCTGAAGAATCTAAGATGAATGCATGGAATGCGAGTGCATAACCCATTTTATATGACTTTTGAGGGTTTAGGACATCCCACCATCCTGATATAGTTCCTTGCCTACTAAAATTAATTTGTTAAAGGTTTAGCATATTAAATTATCCAGTTACCCATGAGCTTTCTTTCATCCTGTTCAGGTTCACTGTGAGCATATCATCAATCTCACATGGGCATTTTCACCTACGTTTGCCCAAACTTGTACCATTATAAACCAGTGGTGTGCTACCAAACATTCAGAGACAGAATCTTTAGATAAGGAATGGTATTTTATCAAACTTGTGTCGCTCCAAGGTTTGTGAAAAAAAAACACCAGTTCCCCTCACGCAATGCAGTAAGAAGAAGAAGAAAAAAAGCCAAACCTTTGTTATTTTTATTTCTAATTAATCATATTTTAACATACTATTTATATAGAGTTTTTTAAAGAACACATTAGAAGGTGTTCTCCTTTGATGGCGTGTGCCTTCCCTGGATGCATGCCAGCTCTACACACTTCCATTAGAAGCCTAGACGGTTTTTTTTTAAGCCTGTATCATGCTTCATATGCCTGTGCAACAGTAAAAATAGCTGCAAGAGCGGTAAAATAAATTAGATCCATATTTAAATAAATGAATATGTATGCCTGTCAAAGTAAAATATTTATTAGGCTGAGTTTCTCATTTGTACGTGCAGCCCAAAAATCTTTATTTAAATTAGTTTGTTGCATTGTTTTTTTGTTCTCAAACAAAAACCGCAATGTTTGTCACAAAATATAAATAATCCTCATGAGCTTTACCTGATCTTTGAAGCAGCTGGACTCCCACACATTTACGTCTATAAATCTCTCCAATAACAAGGTGACTCACATAGTTAAAGCTTCCTGAATTTTTCTCAAGACTTTAATGAAGGCTGTAACATAAACAAAGCATTATTCTTTTATTTCTTATTTTTTTTGTTAATTTGCGCCACTTCTGTTCATTTGAACCTGTAATAGATATAAAAAGGTAGCATGTGTTGAAAATGGACCGAACCAAATCATGAAAAGAACTAAAATGGGGGGTGTGAGTGATTGGAAAATTCCGGCTAAACCTGGCTCTGTGATGCAGGAGTACCAAAGAAAGAGATCGGCTGGATTACATGGTTTCTTTTCTATTTTTTTTTTTCCTGTTTGCATTTTTTTCTGCTCTTATGCTGCTATAAGATCTCTTCTCTTCCAGTTACTTAGAAGATTCTTTTACAAAGTTACAATCTAACTCCTGATTAAATCAGTTTCTATGCCAAACATGCCGTAAGTCTTGTTTGTAGAGCATATTTTTTTCATGTTTGTTTTTCCTCAGAATTGGACGGATACCCCCCCACCACACACACACACACACGCACAAACCTCTCCCCCTGAAAACGGCAGCTTCACATTTCTTTATTCGGCCTGTAATTTCCTCATTTTATGGACAGTTCCAATCCTCCGGTTTTGAAGCAAGGATGAGTGATGGAGAAAAAGCCCCAATTTTCACATGTGGATGCTCGTGTTTTCATCCAAAAAAAATTCCGAATATGTCGTTGTCGCACATTTGCATATTGGATGGAAAACTTGAGTATTTTAATTAAAACCGCTAAGTTTTCCATTCATGGGGAATTCACATTATTAAAAGTGTCCATCTTAAAACTCATTTTCACTTCAGATTTAACCATTTGGTTTTTGGAAAAGTTCCTCAATGTTTCAATAAAATAAGTGATTTTTTTTTTTTTTTAAAGTACAAAACTCACAAATAGTTAAAAGATTTCCTCAATATCACATTGGGATTATATTTTCTTAAAAATAACAATAATATTGTTTTAATTATTGTTAGCCACATTGTATCATTTCCTTTTACACAGATATGTTATGTTAAGCAACTGGATGTCTAAACAAAACTGTTAGCACTTAAGAACATGTTTTTGAAATATTAAAATATGAAACGTGCACACTCAATTTTGCCTTCATTTTCTTGCCTTTGTCAGATCAAACTGAATCAAATGAATGAATGAATGACCTTTATAACTACTTTGTAACTCCTTTCAGAAAGTTTAAAACAGGCAAATTAACAGGCAAAATTGACAAAAATACATTTATTTATATCAATGGTTCCTGCTCCTTTAAAAATCTGATAATCTAAATGATACAATACATTACAAATCTGGTGTCTGTTACTTTAAATCTAGGAGAAAAAAGCAGAACTTCAGCGTTTTTCCACTTCTGACTTTTTGTTCCCTTTTTCCGCAAAATCTTCTGTAAAATATTCTTTTTCTCTTCCTCTCACCTTGTGAACTCATTTGCGTTTCCTGTTTTTGTCAGAGTAATAGCCCGAAGCTTTTGTGTTGCATCAGACAAACTTGTTGATCCATAGCAAAACCCAAAGTCTTTTTGTGACTTATAATCTCTTTGTTGTTGTTTGTGCATTAGTAGTGCAGCAAAAAAAAAAAAAAAAAAACGTAAATATTTACCTGAATTTTTTTAAATGATAGTTTTAAAGTTTGGAATCAAGTACAAAGATGAGTATTTCCAGTAAATCAGAAATATGTGGTATTTATATATGGAAACTGAAGCTTTAGCTACAATAGTCAACAGCCATTGTATCGTCCTTCCTGCACACCTGATAAACTGGTTGTGGAAGTTCTGACGCACTGACTAATATGTATCTCTAAAGGTTTTAATGCAACAACAGATGACTTCATTTTGTTTTGCGGGTGAAAGGCTTTTAGAAAACATTCTAATGGAGGCCATCGACGTGTGTGTTCACAGGTGTACACCGTCGGCGGTTACGACGGCCAGAGCCGCCTCAGCAGCGTGGAGTGTTATGATTCCTTCTCGAACCGCTGGACTGAAGTGGCACCCCTGAAAGAGGCAGTCAGCTCGCCAGCTGTGGCCAGCTGTGCTGGCAAGCTCTTTGTCATTGGAGGAGGCCCGGACGATGAAACTTGTTCAGACAAGGTGGGAACAAGATGTTTACCCACCCACACGCAGTGATAACAGCTCAGCTGCCGTGGAGCCTTCATTTGCTGCTATCAATAGTTATAGTGACTTATCACAGTTTTTTTTTTTTTTTTTTTTTTTTAAGATAGCGAAAGAAGTCAAAATACTCTTTCGAAGTCAAAATACTCTTTTCATTTATCATCTGTGACACAACAATTGCAAGACAAACCTCAGGAATTCAGGCATCCAAACCAGATAGGCCTCTGCAGAAGGCTTTCATTAAGTCTAAGCTTTCATTATGTTTTGTCAGCTTCCCCCTTAAAGCTACTAATCTTCTAGCTCTTGTACTAAATTTGCATTTATCCTAAAGGTTTTTATTTGTTGTAAAGATTCCTCAAACATATCGAACACGGTCGGAGAACAAACTGTTTGGAAAGCAGCTATTTTAAATATGTAAGTGGGTCTGAGAATCCCTGGAATGCAGGCAGAAGCAGGCTTGTGTCAGTCAGCCCACTGAGCCGTCCATAAATACTTCCAGTGTGTTTTCTCTCCAATGTACATCCTGACACACGTGTTTCTCAAGGAATTTGATTTTTTTTGTCACAGGTTCAGTGCTACGACCCGGAGACAAACACCTGGTTACTGAGAGCCAACATCCCCATCGCCAAGCGCTGCATCACAGCAGTGTCTCTGAACAACATGATCTACGTCTGCGGCGGCCTCACCAAGTCCATTTACTGCTACGACCCCCTGAGCGACTACTGGATGCTCGTTCTTCACACCTTCAACAAACAGGTAAGATGATTAAAACTTCAGCTTTTGTTCCCTAAAACAGCATTCCTAAATCTGCCTCGGCGCTTCTTCGCAGGAGAGCTGCGGCATGTCGGTGTGCAACGGAAAGATCTACATCCTCGGAGGTCGCGGCGAAAACGGTGAATCCACAGACACGGTGTTGTGCTACGACCCGTCCACGGGCATCATCACCGGCGCGGCATCCATGCCCCGGCCGATCGCCTACCACGGCTGCGTAACCATCCACCGCTACAATGACAAATATTACAAGGCATGACCGTAGCATGCAACCAGAGACACACAATGGCGCCGAAACTCTTTAGGTACACAACACTTACAACCTTTAAACAACAGACAAATGAACTGGTTGGGTTCACTGTACCAGTGTGGAGCGTATCATGTAGCAGTTGTGACTCTTCTATTGGATCAGCTGACCTAATCCCTTCTTTTTTTTATATCAACCTGAGCTGAAGGAGAACCAAATCAGTGTGGCTAAAGTTTGACAAACGATTGGAGAGAAATCAATCTGTCACAAGTACATACATTTAACAACTTTTTATTGATTATTTCATATGCAAATGAACCAAAAAAATATTTTGTTTTTCTTTTTTTGATAGCAATTAATAGAGCAGTGATCTGTTCACCCAAATGAATATGTTTAATACCAAACACTCATTATTCTGAGATGCAGGTCACAGATGCAAAAACTGATCAAAGAAAGGAGGATTGAGATGTTTTTCTAAAAAGCAAATCTTAAAATTTCCCAACTGGAGCCAAGAGTGATGTGTTTGCAGAAAAACAACCTTTCTTGACCTTTTTTAAAGTCCAACTAAATATGTAACTACAATAGACTGCAGTAAAGACTAATAAAAGAGTTGTTCAATGTCGGATCTCTGACATGTTCTCAACCCAAAACAGATCCAGGAAAGTCAGTTGGACTTTTTTCAATCTGTGCCACCGTCTCCTTTCTTCCTTTTTGAAATAATTATTATGAATGTTTCTGACATATTCTCTACATGTATACACCATTAAGTTATATTTGTATGTGCCTTTTTTATATATATAATTTGATTTTTATTGTGTTGTATGTTGATTGTGTCAGCTCATTGATGTTGTGGGATTGTGGGTGAGTTTTTGTCGATCTGAGACGACTTTGTGGATCAAACTTTGAAAAAGTGGTTTGCATGTTGGATGTGTGCGGATTTGTGGGGGGTTTCTGACTCGGTCTGGAGCCAAGTGGGGTTATCAATAGAGCTGAAGAACTATTTCTCTTCAGATTTTTTTTTTTTTTTTTTTGGATGCTGGCACCTCTCACCTATACATTGACCTTTAAAGATCTAACTCGGGGTAACCATGGAAACCTCCAGGTGCAAATGTCTGTATGCTGGTGTGTAGCTTTGTGTGTGTGTAATTCACCCAGGGGGAGTTTTGAATGACAAGGATTTTGGATTTTGTGGCTCCCGGTCAGTAAACTCAATATTTACTATACGTGGTGTTGATAAACTATAGAAATTGCTGTGAGTATGACTATAATCTGTTTTCTTTTTGTATGTATTTTTGTGTTTCTGAAACAAAGAGCCTCAATTGTGCACTTTGACATGATGCTGTTTATTGTGAATTTCTGTTTTTACTGTATCAGTAATATGTATTTTTTTTACACAGCATTTAAAAAAAAAAAAACAGTTTTAAAAAAAAAAGGCTCTTTAGCTCCAGACAGTGAGGAGGTTTCCACTGTTTGGGACTGCACAATGTTTTTGCAGGAACAGTATGTTTTTCACTTAAAACGGCCAAAGCAGTTGGGGGTGGCATAATTAAAATAGTCTGCTGGGCATGTTTGCTCTTTATGAGCAACAAAGCAAACATCTTTAGACACTTGGGCCCATTTTGTTTTTTTCCTTTATAGTAACTTCAAAGGGCAATCACAGGAATTGAAGAGCAAAAATACAGCAAAACAAATGGATATATGTTAAAAAAAAAAAGTGGGTATGTACTTAAACAAGTACTAAAAAGTGTTCAAACATTGCTCTGTTATTCTGATTTCCCATTACTGGTTAAACCTTGTATTATTGTATGATTTTGATAAGCCTATCCGTTGTTTTCAAGTTTTTCTCATTTTTTGGTTTGTTGTGGGATTGTGTTTAAAAGTTCCTTAAATGTTATTTAGAGAAAGCTGGTTAAGTAGGTATCGTCCAGAATGGATGTGGTTCTGTTCAGTTGGGTAAAAACAAAAAAAAACCTTCATTGCGGCTGCATGGAAGGTGGAAGTTTAAACCTTTTCTCCCGCTGTTGTGTTTACAGCAGTTTGAAAAGAGGAAACGGCTGTTCATTAATGCAGCTCAAAAAAGTCTGGTCTTTCTGTAATGGAGTGATGTAATGCTTAACAACACTTCCTGCTCAGTGCCTTGAGCGAGCGTGCCAGAGAGCTTTGGATTACTGTAAACTGCTTTCAGTCAAAATGTATGCCTGGCCTTTGTATGAGGAAAATCAATAAAGTTTCTCTTTCTATTTGAAGGCTTTGTTTGCTGTTATTGGTAAATAAAACAAGGAAAGACCAAGTGATGAGATACTTCAGGTGTTTTGTCATTGAAGCAAAAATGTGAATCATCTTACTGGCTTTCAAAAAAATGACAGAAGTTTGTAATCTTGACTTTAATCTAAACCCTTCTTTGCCAATAATTAGTAGAAGATGCTTTCGCCTTTCTGCAATCTGACCATCTGATTCATTTTTGTCACATTTTTCATTACATAACAAAAAGATGATCACCCGTGAACACATTTACACTTTTTTTATGTTCCCCCAATTGTAAAAGTATCTGCCTTCACCTCAAACTCTAAATATATGATGATACATCGCGTTACTTATAAATTTAACTCAATTGAATTAAATTTTAATCAAACATTTTAGTTCAAAAAGGACAATCACTTGTGTACATAATAACATAATTTTTTTTTGTGTTTTTCCAATTGAAAAAGTGTCTTCCTTCACTTCAAACACAAAATATATGAAGATATATCACATTACTTACAAGTATTACTACACTTAATTCACTTTATCAAATATTTTAGTAATAAAATACAAAAAGATGATCAGTAATATACATAATTATGCTATTTTTTAATTTTCTGCCAATTGAAAAAGTGTCTTCCCTCACCTCAAACTCTAAATATATGATGATACATCACATTATTCATAAATATAATTTTATTCAATTCACCTTTATCATATGTTTTCGTCACAAAATGCAAAAAGACTCTCACTAGTGTACATAATTATGTTATTAATTAATGTTCCTCCAATTTAAAAAGTACCTGTCCTCACCTCAAACATTAAATATATGATGATACATTGTATTACTTATAAATATAACTAAATTTAATTAACTTTTATCTAATATTTTTGTTACAAAATGTTAAAAGACAATCACTGATTTACATAAATATACTATTTTTTTATGTTATTCCAATTAAAAAATACTATCTTTACATTAGACACTAAATTGGACATTAGAAATGGTTTATTTAAAGCAATCAAAGCAAGAATAATGCAAAAACAAGACAAACAACAGACATAAAAATATCAAACAAGAGATAAAATTGATTGGAAAATACCAATATGTCCACAAATAATTCAAGTATTACATACAGTAAATAAACATAATAGTTATTTTGCATTCAGTTCATGAATCTGTTGTGCATGATGATATGTCATGTGACTGGTAAATTTACTTTTTCATCTATTTTTTTTTTTTTACTTTTTATTTTCAAAAACACAATTCTTTTCTACACAAATTCTACAAATCAAAAATTCAAAACACAAACAAAACAGATACATTACTAAACAAAGATACATCCTCAACTTCATCTTAGTCTTCCATAATTCATAACATTAACAAAAATAAACAAAATAAAAAAAACAGAAAAAATATCATCTATTCCTGTCACACAAAAGACAATCACCAGTGAACTCAATTACACTTCTTTTAAAATGTTCCTCAAATAGAAAAAGAAGATAACTTCACATCAACCACTAAGTATGAGGAAACAATCTGTTACCTATGAATTTAAGTCATTTTCCCCCATTCGTCATGTTTATTGTTACATAATGCAAGAAGACAATCATCAGTGAACATATTTACTTTTTTTATGTTTCTGCAATAGAAAACTTATCTATCTTCAGATTAAATTCTAAATCTCTTGAAGTAACCTATTACATATTAATCTAATTCACTTTTATCATATTTTTTTCAAAGACGGTCACCAATGAAAATAACTTCCTTTTTTTAATGTTCTTTCAGCAAAAAAAATATCTAACTTCACATCAAAAACTAAATCTATTGTGAATTATATTAAAAAATTGCTTTATATTTAATTCAATTTTATTTATTTTTTTACACACTTTGAAAATTCTACCACCAGTAAACATATTTTTGTAATCTTCTTCTAATAGAAAAAGTACAGAAAAAAATAGAAAACAATCAACAATGTTCTCCTAATTACTGAAATATGGATCACTTACAGTATTCTATATGGATTCCAGAGAGTTTTAGTTAACCAACAGCAATCTTCCCTCCATATGCTTGTGATGTTTTCAGCTCTCAGAGGAATGAATTATAATGTGTGGAAAGATTTAAAGAGCCATTGTGTGAAACAAAGAGACATGGTGGAAAAGCAGCAACAAAACAGAATTGAGTAACTCTTACTCCAATAATACTTTATTGGACTTTGTTTATGTTTCTAGTGTGTACTTAATTGTGGTCCAGTTGAATCAAAACCACATTATTTTCTACACTTGTGTTCATGACGTAAACACTAAGGATCGTGAAAATATTCAAGCCGGATTTTTTTTTATACAACACTAATTATGATTTATGGCACAACAGATCAGAGATGGAGTCTGAAGGGTGGTGGTGCTGTAGTAGGGAAGCCATATAAATGTTTCAATGTGAGATTCTGCATTGGCACCATACTGTTGCCTCACACTGACACTAATGTACCCACATTCAGACATTTGTTTGCAATGAGTGCTCTTCTTCTAATCAGAAAAATAAGTAAAAAAATATGAAAAATATTTTTGCATCGATATTTTAAGCCGTTTCTGAATCGTACAGAGCTTTTGGGGAATTAACTACAAAAAGTCACAGTCGAATTATGTGACAGTACAATTAAATAAATCTAAAATCTGAATGTTATGAAACTATCTGCCAAGAAAATCACATGACTCTCAAAAGTTTTCTGTGGAAGCTCTCTGTAAAACATCCCAAAAGTTACGGGGAGGGCCTTTAATGATGTAAAAATAAAATGTAACTCGTTAAAAGGACCAATAAATTCCAACAAAAGAAATATAATGCATGTATAGGTGGTGGAAAAAAAAATTGGATGCACATGTGTATATGTGAGGTGTGTAAACGTGCATCATTTATAAACAACAGATGACCTGCTGCTTTTCTTTTAAAGCATTGCATCAACAGTTTCCGCATATTTGTTGTCAAGTTAATGAGGCAGATTTGTTGTAGACAATAAAAAGGATTCAAATCGAAAGAGCGTGTGGCGCGTGGCACTGATCTCTAAACTGATTGTTAAGATAAGATCAGAAGCTCGACTTCCAGGACTTTCTGATTCATGCATACCAGTCGATCATTACAGGTTTTCGTGTTTTCAGCAAGCTTTTTCCAAAAAGATGACCTTTTGATGTCATATGAAAAATCTTCACTATCTTCAATATTTGTAAAGTGGATATATCACAATGAAAAAAAAAGTAAATATATACAGAACAAAAATGTCATTTGGCTTTGAAATAAGGTAGCAAAAAGTTAGACTTCAAGAAAATCTATTATTTGTTACATTTAAAGAAATATTTGTGCAGATTAGTTTAAAGCATATATATATATATATATATATAAAAAAAAACATGATTTTTTTCTAACATGTATAACAAAAATGTATTTTGTAGGTGTCACTTGTTTATAAAAAAAAAGTCAGTTTTAAATACTTATTGCATAAATCATGTGCTTTATCTGCTGACTTCTGTTTCGAACCCAAATACTAGTCTAAAAAAATGCAATTTAAATGTAATTCAAATTAATTCAATCTTTTGAAAAGGCTGTGATTCTCCTGCTAAACATGAACTATTTTTTAATAAATAAATGAATAATGACAAAGCAGATTGTCTGACTCTAAAAATGTCTTTGGAATGACCAGAAACTGAAAAGAATTGAAAAAACTAAAGGGGTTCTTGTGAACTGAGCTACTGAATTGTTGTCATGAGTGTCAATAGATAAACATCTTGTTTTCTTGTTTGTTCTGAATATCTAGTTCGGCAACTTAAATAGCTTGAAAAACAAGTAATGCCTTTGGCTCGGAAATCATGCTTCCTGTTTCTAAAGAATTATTGGTTTAGCTTTTTTTTTTTTAATAAGTTTACTGAACAAAGTGCAAGTTGGTCAAGCTTTGAAAAGTGTTTTAGGTAAATGTATTCTTGTTTTGCACTTCCCGGCCACCGTAGGTTAATTTTGGAATTAAGTAGCATAAAGACAATCATCAATTAAGGTTGTATAAAGAAATATGTTTGGAGGAAAACATTTATTAGGCATCTACAATTCTAGCTATTGTATGGTGAGAGGAAGAGCTTTATTAGTTTATTCGCTCTTCACTGAAAGCCTTAGATGACATTTAAAGAGAGGATTTGTTTTTCTGGCATGGCATTATAGTTACAGGTACATCGCACAGAAATTAAGATGATATATTAGTTTGATGGAGGCTATTGATCCAACAGTGGCCTGCTCACTGTTTGCACTTTATACCCAATGTATTACTCTACTTACAAACAAATTGTTTTTAATTCCAGGGCGCTTTGGCAATTTTAAATTACATACTATATGTTTGTTACTTTTAAATAAAATATGAAGAAAAATAAGTATAACTCTAAAGGGTTTTTCTTTTACAAAGATACAGGTACAACTGTCTCATGTAAACAGTTTGGAAGAACTGCGAAACCTAGCGGCCGATTCTAGACAAACTGTTGTTGAACTTGAAAAATCATCCAGCAGGGGGCAGCCGTGCCTATTTTTGGACATTAGTAAACATAATAGAAGAAGAAGGAGGAGCGCCCCTGAGATTTAATTATTTCTAAAGCACGAGTGTTGAATGAATACTGGGCTAAAACATATCGACGGACACTTTTAAAGATACTATTCAGCATAAGCCACTGCAGTAAGTCTGCATTTTATAAAGTAAAAATCGCCGTCTTTTTGAAATGTGCTAATGTTAGCTAAATTAGCAAACAAAACTGCATCTGCTAAAGTGTTTCATGCTGTCTGCACGAGCGACTTGTTTGGTTTTATACGAAAACACTCCGTGCAATGTGTTGTGGGTTACTTTTATACCGGTTTAATTGTATTCACGGTGTAAATGACTGAAAAGTTTAACGCAAACATTTCTGCGGAGGACGGAAAATGTGTATTGCTAACAAGTTACTTTGCAGCTAGCTAGCTAACTCACCGTCAAAGCTAATGCTTTGGAAGTGAATAGCTGTGTTTCTGTTCTCATTCAAAGGAAGTCATGTCAGGAATTAAAAGGAAAATAGAAGGAACTGATCCCGACTATGAAGATATTTCTCAGGTCCAGAACAATAAAAGAAATAAGACAGCTGAGCACGATGGTAAGGAAATGTGACTCCTTAAACCGTATCTTCTGCTTTGCATGTTTTGCTCATAACCAACTGTTGCTTTAGATTTTAACTGCATCCGTTTTCTATTTTTTTTTCCTTTGTTTGTTTTCAGCTCGAGAAGCGACGATTCAGAAGATTGAAACCATCATAAAGGAGCAGTTTTCTTTGGAAATGAAAAACAAAGAGCATGAGATAGATGTGATTAGCCAGGTATTTAAACTGTGCTAGCTAAGCTGTGTGGAAACAATGCAAGCAAAAATAGGCTTCTAATATTTTTTTGTTTGTTTTGCATTTACTCTTGCATTTGATTATTTTATTTTTTTCACTTTACAGCGTCTAAACGAGGCCAGGAAAATGATGGACAAGTTACGGGCTTGTATAGTTGCCAATTACTATGCCAGTGCTGGAATGACAAAAGTCCCTGAGGTATTTTTTTTATTGATGCAACAGTTAAATTGTGATGCATTTATCACTTTTATCCCAAAGTTTTGCATCTCCATATTTATAATTTTCTATGTTCCAGCATGCGCCTAAAAGCGATCCGGCTGTGTTAAACCATCCAGCCATTCGTCGGTTCCTGGAGCCTCCATCACGGTCCTCCTCACCAATAAACCAAGGCTCTGAAACGCCTTCTCTGGTCCAGTCAGAGTCAGAGTCCCTCTCACAACAAGGAGACGGAGCTGAGAGGAACGGAGAGGGAGTATGGAGAGAGGAGGGCATCAGGCAGGTGCGCAGACCTGGACGCAACACAGGAAAAGTATGTTTACTTGTCATCATTTAAAGGCTGCAGAATAGTCCATTGGCCTTTCTTTAAGACTTTATCTTGTGACGTAGGACACATTTGGTGTACCGTCGTCTGTTGGAGCGGAGCAAAGGGTGACCTACCACACGACTGGAGACGAAGCTTCTAGACTCTACGTAAAAAAGACAATCGTCGTAGGGAACGTATCCAAGTATGTAGCCAATCACTGCACATCACACTCTTGTCATCTTTTTTTTTGGCTCAGGGTCTTATTCAGCATTTTTTGGTTACCACTTATTTAGGGAGGGAATGTTTTTGACATATTTATCATGAAGTTGATGCCTAGTAATTACAGATGTACTTTTTGGATCTTTGATAAGAACTGCCTAATCAGGCTGTTTATTTGCTGTTTATAGTCTGTTGTGGTATCAGAAATGACATTGGAGCAGATTTTTCATCTATGTAGTTGATGAGGTTGAGATAAAGTTGAGATTTCCCACAAATTTAATTTGTGCTTAATGTTCTTGTGTGGTTTAATTAAAACATGTTTATTAGTAGCATTTAAGATAAATTAGGAATATTTCCTTGCTTTTTTCTAAGTATATTGTATACATTTCGAACTAATCATACATGATAGTGAATCTATTACTGTGCAGAAAAAATATTTGTTGTTTTCATGAATTGACCATGACCATAACAATGAACAGTGTTTAATGTTTCATATTTTGGCTTTTTATTTGCAATTTTTATGTTTGTTTTTAATGGAAATCCAACTTCTTTGGTGCCATCCTGAGTTCAAAACTGATAAAACTTTAATCTGTGTTTGATCACCTGTTTCTATCCATATTTGGTATTTTAAGGTATTATTTCTTTTAAAATGTCAGTAAGCTGGCTTTTGTCCCTGAGGTGTTTTGGTGCTCTCCTGCTTTTTATGTTTTATTAAAACAGAAGAACTTCATTGTTCAGTGATAAAAATTCCTTTAAATGCACTCTAGGTCTGAGGTTGTTTTAGACACAAACAGTACCTACAGCTTGGAACATTTATTCAGTTTTGTTTTTGTGAACTGTGAAAAAACTTTTTTTTTTTTTTTCCTTTTTTTCCAACTTACACTGTCTTGTGTAAGAGCTTGCTTCCAAAAATATTGAGCCACATCTCAGTTCCACTACAAGCCCAGTCTTGATAAAGGTGGAAAACACGTTTTATTTTTCCTAACTGGCCAGAGGGAACCCAGAAACCTCAGACCACTTAATTCAGCATTACATAGAGGAATTAACGTGCTCTCTAAACATGTCTTAAAAGCCTCAGCTTTGTTGTCATTTTTTACAGTTTCTAGATGAACGTTATAAATTCCAGACAAATACGTTTTGTTTTTTGCTGTTAAACTAATATGATCTGATAAATGCTCATCTTTCCAAGCCATTTGTTTTCTCTAGTCATTTCCATTTGGCACATGAAATACTTCCAAGTCTTTTTTTGTCTGTAACTCATTTTTCTACAACAACTTAGCACTTACATTATCCCATGATGCTTGTTGGACCCGGATAATCTCTGAATCGGTCTACTATTCGACTGTTTCAGGTACATTCCTCCAGATAAGCGGGAAGAGAGTGATCAGTCCACCCACAAATGGATGGTTTACGTCCGAGGCTCCAGGAGAGAACCCAGCATTGACCACTTTGTAAAGAAAGTCTGGTTCTTCTTGCACCCCAGCTACAAACCAAACGACCTTGTGGAAGTCAGGTTTGTAACTGAAATAAGTTGCACATCCTCTTGGTTAATGTCTTCCAACATAGGTAGTCTTTTCATAAAATCTGGTTAAACTTCTCTCTAATCACCTGAGACAACAGTAACCACAAGAAAGGCAGAGGTGATCCAATTATATGCTTTACTAGTAAGTTACTTTATCAATATTTACTCCTCTGTCACGGGAAGGTTCTGAGTCAGAGGTTTGCATTTCCTCTTGCACATATCGAAAGGCACAAAAAAACTCTTCATCACCTCATGTCATGCAATTCCTCAGTTTGAGTGGAATAATATTGCTAAAATATATCATTTAGTAAATATCGCCCCCTTGTGCATCGTTTGATCCTGCATCTCATTTAAAAAAAAATGTTTGAGTTTCTATCTAGGCTTCATGAGGCCATTGATTATAAATAAAATGCTGATCATTTTGCATTTTAAAAGTTTTCTTCAATATGACTCATTTAAATTAGTTGTAATTTACGCTGCTCTGGCTCAAATTACTAGGATATAAATCGATAACAACAAACAAAAGTGTTGCAGTTTTTATGTCGATATCTTAAAGGGCTAGTAATGGGGTTGTGGGTCATTTTCGGTGTTAACTGTATTTCGCCTTATATTTACAATTTCCAAATGTTTTGGCGTGTTTTGAGCAAGAAATATTGAAATAAAATGGCTTTTTTGCTGCCAATCCATATGCAAATTTCCACTTCCGGGAAAACGCTCCTTTTTGGTCACGTGACGTCACATGGGTCAACATAGCAAGACGGCTTCTCCTTTGCGTGTCAGAGCTAGCGATAGCGGCGATATTTCAAGGTCCACAATTCTGTCTTCAGACTCAGATTGTGGAAACATTTGCTCTGAAAGTGACGCTGATTCAGAGGCGCCAGATGTTTGTGGTTTGAGGACTGTAAAGCCCCATCAATGTGAGCCGGCAGTGCGTAAAGTAAGAGCTCACAATGGCAATGATACTGACGCTGACGCTGAGAATGCCGATTTAAAGTCGTAATTTAATGAGAAAAGAACCAAAGCTGTCAGTTTATTAGAGCCATGCTCGAAGCTGGAAGACGTGGAGCATCTCGTGAAGCTTTATTTACAGATCGGTTTTAAAAACAAAGAAATTCTGAACCTTTTGGCGACTCGAAATCAAATCATCATCAATGAAGCTGACTATCCGGGTCGGTAATGCAGAGTTTCATATGCAAAATAAAGAGCTTAGAGACATGTTTGCAGGACCGTCCGCCACTTTATTATTCACTTTATTCACATACCTGGAAGCTCTTTCACCACCTTACTGCATGTCTCTGACATGCGCAGAAACCAAAGGAGAATGTAAACAGAGCTCCACGTGAATCGTCCTGTTTCAACACAACAACAACAGGGGATGACAACAGTCTGTCACGTTAGCTAAGTACACTGAAAATTCCAAAAACGATTCCTCTTCAGATGAAAGCATCACACAGAAATGAATGAGATCTGATCTTTCACGGAGGACGAAATGACTGAAGTGGACAGCTGCGCGTGTCGATGATTTCATCAACGGAGCTGCAGAGATCCTGCAAGCCACCATCAATGATTAATAAACTGCAAATCAAACAAAGAAACTTCCAAACATGTGCAATGTTTTAAACATTCAGTTTACCTGTTGAAATCAGAAGCTTTTCACAGTTTAGTCGGTCTGGTTCTGCTCACAGTGTTCATCGCAATAGGCTCATTTCGATTGTAAATCTCGTAAATTTACGACTTTAAAAATCATAATTTTAATTTTTTTTCTTTTTTGTGGCCCTAATACTCCGTCGTACCATAACACCGACGTTTATAGGATTCAACTTTGCCGCAGCGCACACACATACACGTATCTGCAGACACGCTGGGTCCACCTGCATTCTGCCGCTGGCGCTGTCTTACCCATATGACGTCAACGCGTCACGTGACCCAAATCGAGCCGTTTCTGAAGCAGGGCGAAATTTGTCGTTGATTTTGTCAAATTTTACAAAAACCTGCGTTTGTCAACGGTAATTATTTGTTATTTTTGATACATTAGAACATATGGAATATATCTGGATATGCATTTTAGCTTTGTCCCAGCCCATTACTAGTCCTTTAAGTTTGGCATCTTTTTCATCAGCCCGCTCAGTTTATCCTGAGCTTTTGGCTGTTTGAGCTGATGATGCACTCTCATGACTGATTCAAGTCATCGTTTTCTCTGAGCCCCGCACCGGCTGAGTCTGACTGAACACAGCATGAATGTAGATGAGCGGATGTGTCAAAGTGAAGGAAACAACTCTTAAAAGACTTTGAAAATTCTCACATATATTTTGTGTCTGTAGTTAAAGACGATCTCCAGAGGAATTTTTTTTTTCTGATAATGGAGGACATATATTTAAGCTTAAAATGGCTTTTTGTGAGTATTTTTTATTCAAGTCGTTGAAAAAAGTAATTTGAAAAAGATCAGATTTGTTACGTAGAAAATTCACTGGAGGGCCACAAGCTTCCCGCTTGCATCCATTCGAAGACGATTAGAAAATGTACGTTTTCGTCATCTGAGCTGGACTCTGGCTCAAAACTGTAGCACTCCAATTTTGCTCTGCATTTTTGTGGCACCGCAAATGTTAGGTTGGGGGTGTGAGGGGCTGTAAGCTAATGGGAGAGCATGTAAACAGAAACGGGAATGATTAAGTCTAATAAATAACTGCTTTTCTGCAGAAACTATGTCTTAGAAAGCAACACAGGTTTAATGATTTTGGCTAAAAATTGCGTAATCACAATAAAAAGACCACTCCAACAAACTTGTGTTTCTTTTTTGTATATTAGATTATTCCCTGACATGAAAAGTCTTTTGCAGGGATTCAAGTTGATTTTCCTTGGAATGATTGTAAACACATTCTTGTTTGTAGTGAGCCCCCCTTTCATTTAACACGCCGTGGCTGGGGGGAGTTTCCTGTGAGGATCCAGATCCACTTCAAAGACCCTCGCAATAAACGCATTGACATCATCCACCAGCTAAAGGTCAGATCTCAGATCTCCTCCTTCCTTTTTCATGTTTGACCAAATCTCCTCCAGATAACCAACCAGATAACTAATATTGGATGTTTAGGAGTTCTGATTTATTGGAATATTTAAATTACTAGGAAAAAAGAAGAAGTCATAATCAGTTTGTTGTTACGTTTTCTTTGATTTCTTTTTGCAGCTGGACAGAACGTACACTGGACTTCAGACCCTTGGGGCAGAAACTGTAAGTCTGCAACATTTCCTGTTATGACTTCCCCGCTCAGGCTTTTACAGTAACGCTCGGCTGTTCCTGTTCCAGGTGGTTGATGTGGAGCTCCATAGAGACTCTCTCGGGGAAGATTACTACTTTCAGTCGTCTTCCTCCAAGGTGACGCAAAGAACAGGCAGCCCTTTGTCAGCCTCCAGCTTCGCCCAGTCTCACGGACGATCTGCTTCCCCCATCTCCCATGACGGCAGTGTAGACAAAGGTACAAAAACGCAAACAAAAATAACTTTGGAACATGAGCACGAATATGTAACGTTATTAAAGGTCAGAACTGCTAGAAAGGCAGCTTCAACTTGAGCCCACCATCTATTACTGTTTCTTTTAATACACCTTAAGTAGATTTTAATGATCCTCAGTCTGTCCTAGATGAAAGTCTTTATGGTGAAGGTTATAATATAGTTAAGACAATCTGCTTCGTGCCAACGTTAGAAGCCAACTTTGAAAGCAGCCTCTTTTTCTGTCTCCAGGTTTGATTAAAGCAGAGGTGGGAGGTGCTGCAGTTGCTCTTAGTTCGGGTCTCGCTGCTGGTGAGCGCACTCCAACACGTCCCAAAACCGGTGACAGGGTTACTTTGGGTTCCCATGGCAACTCTGCCTTCCAACCTATCACAGCAAGCTGTAAGATAGTCCCTCAAGGACAGCCACCCAGTCCTGCTGAATCTCCTGGGAAATTGTTCCAGCCCATCACCATGAGCTGTAAAATAGTTTCAGGCAAGTGTCTCCATCAGTTTGGAGGATTTTTTTTTTTTTTATATAGCCGTTATTATCTCTCTGCTTTTCAATAGTCGAGCTTAATCACCAACATAAAATAATTATTTCATTTCTTTTATTTTTTATATTTAACACGACTTAACTAACCCTCATCTGAGATCATGAACTTTGTTTACCTAAAACACCATCTGTCTAGTATCGGGTCATGATGCTCCCTGAACACCTAGAGCTTCAAAATGGAGTAATTATGGTTAGAACTGTTCTCTTGGGAATATATAGAGCTGTAGGAGACGACTGATGAGGATGTCCTGTAATGTACAGATGTAGCCTTGTCCCAGATGAGCAGCAAAAAGCAAGCACCTCATAAAGAACAACAATAAAATTTAGAGGTGTTAAAAGCTTAGAATGTGAAATAATATTCTATGATTTTTTTCCCCTAATTTTCAAGTGTAAAATTCCCACACAATAAATGTACTTTTTATGTACGTCCTCTGTTCTCATTAATAGTAACAACCTTGAAAAACACAGTAAGATACCACGTAAGTAATATGAAAATATCCACCCTCTTACACATGGTAAATACCATTAAAACATACAATATGAAGAACATTCATGGTACTTTATTTGTACTTTGTTCTTACATGTAGTAAGTACCACAAAAGACACATTAACACAACAAGTTGGTACTATGTAAAAAAAAAAAAAAAAAAAAGGTGTGTACAGCATAAATACTCAATAGGTACCCAAAAAAGTATCAAGTAAGTCTCACTTAAATATTCTGTGAAAAGGAAGCATTACCAAATTGGACATCAACTTGGACGGTTTTTATCTAAAAGTTGACATTGGTCAATGACATTTCAAGGTCGCGGGTTGGCAGTCCAGTGACAGGCGAGAACGATGCCATTACGAAATCAGGCGACAGCTGGGCGGCCACCGCTCGGTGTCAACCGGAATCGCCAGGAGCAGCTCTGACTGGACGAGGTGTAAATGTTTCCAGCCCTCCATTGTGCAAGTTCCACCAGCTGGTAGCCTGGAGATTTATAAAAAGCAAGCCATGACTACGTTCATGACCACGGCAACAATATTCAAAAGAAATTTGGCGGCGGCATGAAATGTTAAAGATTCTGCCAATGTCTCTCCATCTTTAGTTGTATTTGGGATCGTAGCATTAGACTATCTAAAACCTCAAGTTCTCAGGCTTATCTATTCTTCCAATATCTTCAGATTTACTCAGTATCTGCCTAATGGCGTATCTTCGTTCTTACCCACAGGATCCCCCATCTCCACCCCAAGCCATTCTCCTCTGCCTCGCACACCCTCGGCCTCCACCCCTCACACCAAGGACGGCTCCTCCGTGCTCAACAACCCTTATATCATAGTAGACAAACCTGGCCAGATGATCGGCATGACGTCCTCATCTGCTGGGCCCACAGGTACAAATCTCTTTGTCAGTGGTGCTCGATACTCTACTGAGTTTCAAAGCAACTTCTGAGGTACCCTTGTAAAACTTTTAATGGGTACAGGGAATGGAAAGTACAGCAAATGATCTTTTTTTTTTTTTTGAAGATTTTTATCCAGTTCATCTCGGCATCCTCTTATCTGCTCTTCCCTTTTTATGTTTTCTGTTTGATTCTCTTTTTGTTTGTGGGTTTGGTTTTCTAATGAGCGATGGGAAGTGAGACAGCAGAATAGCTGCTGGCTGCGAGGTTACCATGGCAACAGCACTGTGGTAGTTCAAGAGGAGGCCAGGAGAACATCTTAAAAAACTTTGTTCTTTTAAGAAAAGATGAAGGAAAAGAATTTTTTGTTTTTTTTTTTCTTAGAAATGCTCTATGGAGTTCAGGCAGATCACAGATCTGTTTTTATAATACTTGCTCTCATCATTTGCAACCTTTGCAAACTTTAAGCATCTAGATTTTCATTTTATTTTACTTCTATATCTTATATTTATTTTAAATATCCTCTTATCCTCATACCGTGGGACAGTCATGCAATACATTTCATTGCATATTATACCATGTATGTATGTGACAAATAAAATTTCAATTTGAAATTTGAATCAAAAACTTGGGCAACCATTACGTATTGGAGCACTTTCTCCTGCGTTGTTGTATTATAGACACTTCCTACACTTCTTTAGCTAAATTTGGTTTTGGGATTGGAATGATGCTGATGATTTCCCCTGGGATTAAATCGATGTGGGTGTCCACTTAAACATGCAGTGCAGTTAAATTCTAGCTTTAGCATCCACACGGAAAACCTGTAAGAACTACATTGTCAATAAAGTCAATACTTGTGCTTGTCTATATTTTGTTGTAGGAAGCCCCACAAGAAAACAGGCTCAAGGCACACGCTCCCCAGCCCCTAAAGTTCACACCGGCACCTTGCTGTCTTCAGGAGTGAAGGTGAGTTAGTGAAGTTTGAAACAAAAGCACCTTTTTTTTTTGGTTGGTTGGTTGGGGGGGGCCTTATCCTTCCTCCAGCTGGTAAGACAGCCTGTCCCGGTAGCATTCGTCTCTCCAACAAAGCTGCATGTAAAAATAGTAGACTGGGGTGCTACCTTCAGCAGATGTGAGTGCTTCAGCAGCTATTTAAATAGGGCATCTTTGTGAAGATGGGGAAGGGGGTGTGGGAAGCATTGCAGAGAGAATTGCTCGGTTCAGCTTCACACTGAACGTCTTGACAGCCTGCTGTAAAGAGACTGCGCTGCCACTTGTTTGCCATATTTTTCTTAACCTATAAAGAAGAAAATGTAATTTAACTTTGAAATTCCCTCCGACTTTCAGTTTTTAAGTAGGAGTGAGTATTGGTAAGAACCCAGCGATACGATGAATATCACGACACACACTTTGCAATGCAATTCTTATCATAATATATCCCAAGGCTGTAACAGAGCAATTTTTCCCTTTTTTTTTTTTTTTAAAAAGAGTATAACTTAGAACCAAAATAAGTTGTACATGTCTCATAAGAACAAAAAACACGAGGCCGACTGAACCAATGAGATTGAACATTTAACACAAGCTGATTCTCGCGAGATCTTGTAGTTCTGGTGTGGTGTAGAGCTGCTCAAAGTATGCTGTGATGCCAACTCGCGGTCAGGAGTTTAGGTGGAAAACCAAAGTAAGACTCAGAAGGACGCTCAAAAATAGTTAATTATTGTCTTTTCAACATTTTAAATCGATACAAATATCTCCAAATAAAATATCGTGATGTATCAATATGTTGATTTTTCCCTACACCCCTAGTTTTTAGGGCTTTTGATGTTTTTTGTCAGGACAAAGAACAAGAGAGATGTTCACAAAAGTGAAAATTGTTTTTACATGAGCACCGATTTTTTTTTAATTGGAGGATATCTGCTTAATTTTCTGCAAAAAAAACAAAAATATGTTTGATTTAATCATTTTAAATCTTTTACGCCAAAACTGGTTTTATCATAAATGTCAGCTGTTAGTCATTTGAAGTCTTCCTGTGTTCCTTCCACAGGTTATTATCAAACAGGAGCCAGGGGAAGTTTCAACAGCGCCGCAGCAGCAGATGGTTTCCACGGTAACCGGCCAGCAGCAACCTGCTGCTACAGCGGCTCACCAGTTGGTTGCAATGAAAGGAGGTCACATGATCTCCATGACGGCTCAGAAACAGGCCGGAGGAGCCACAGGGTCCACAACAAGCAAGGTCAGACAATCTTGCATAGATCTGGGCTGGATTCAGTAGGATCAGACAAAACAAAGATTAAACAAATGTCTAATATCTTTTAATAACTTGTTTTGACACTTGTTTAAAGGTTCAAACTACTGCAGCTTTTACGTCTTTATATCTTGTTCTCACTCATCATCATGATTTTGTTTTTCCAAAAACACTAACTCCTAACTACTACTTCGTGTTTTCCCAGATGTTGGGAATTCCTGTTGGCTCCGCCCTTCAATCTTCGGTTAAACAGGTTGCCATCAGCAGTGGACAAATTCTGGTTGCCAAGGGTAACCCCGGCGTCTCTAAGGTGATGGGAGGCAAACAGGTTTTGGCTCAGGGAGTTGCTAAAGCCATCGTCAGTGGAGCCAGTGGCATTTCAGGCCAGCAGGGTAGCGCCAAGACAGCTGGTGGTTCTGGGGGCAAAAGTGGAGGTTAGAATTGGCATTTAAAGTTACTATGATAAACTTCTATATCTTAGTCTTTATGTCTTGATCCTTTAGATTCTGTACTTTTGCAATCCTTTAATTCCAATTCTAGTTTTATTTTTTTGTTCTTTCCATCATCTTTTTCCTTTTGTATTTTTTGCAGTAATGGCTACTCTGCAGCTTCCAGCTAACAACTTGGCGAATTTGGCCAATTTGCCTCCTGGCACCAAACTTTATCTAACCACCAACAGTAAGAACCCGTCAGGGAAAGGAAAGCTGCTGCTTATTCCACAGGGAGCCATTCTCCGAGCATCCAGTGCAAGTAAGACAAGCTCAAACTTATTCTTTAAAGTACAAAAAAAAAACAAAAACCCACACGCACTGATAAAAGCACATTATTTTGATTTATTTCAGCTGCATTGCATAGTTATCATATCTATTACTTCTAAATGACAGCATTGCTTTTTAATTTTGTCCAGCAATTTATCAATCATAGTTGTATGCTTTTTTGTCTTTAAAGCACAAAGATGAAAAATAAATAAATAAATATTATATGGAGCATAAAAGGATTGTTTACTTGATTTGATAAAGTCCCTTCGTCTGCCTGGAATTTAGGTCAGCAGTCCCAGAGCAGCTCCTCTGGAGGCGCAGGAGGTTCCCAGAGCTCCTCTTCCAGCAATCTTACTTCAAACCTGTCCTACACATCCTACATCCTTAAACAGACCCCACAGGTAGTTAGACTCATGCTTTTTTTAAAATAACTAGTTGCTCTAGAATGTTGTTGCATTTTCAAACTGTTGGAGATTGTTCGGGCGCATTATTTTGCAAATTTACTGCTGCAAGATTTCTTCATAATACTGCCAGGTATAGGTTAAGAAGGGGTTTCTGCTTTGCTAAATAAATTGCTACCTGTCAAGGTTTTTTTTTGTTTCTTGTTCTAAAACTACGTTTATTGGATGGATTCAGCCTCAACAACACAAATGATAAAAGTGTCCTGTCCAATCTCATTTTTATTTATTAGAACCTTCTGTATTTACATTAATGTTTATTTTTCACTTCTAATCAAACAGCAGATTTTCAGTTCTGTTGTCACCTTTAGATCAGCTTGTTGAGACAGAAAATAGCACTGAAGTTCAGTTTTTAGAAATTTAATTTATGTCTCTTTACTACTTCCACTGTTAATTGTAAAGTAATCCAATTTATTGAATTTGTCCTTCCCACGCCCTCATCCAAACCTAACTCCATGCTTCAAAGGGCACATTTCTGGTTGGGCAGCCAGCACAGGGCTCCGGGAAACAGGGGGGTGCCGGCTCAGCAGCTCATTCAGCAGCTTCTCCAGCAGCTGCTACCCAGCAGGCCATTCGGGTCACAGCTGGACAGAAAGCAGCCATCTTGGCTCAGGTGAGTAAACATCAGGCTTTTTTCGCTTTCTTTTAGCTTTAAAATTTTCATCAGCTCAATACACTTTAGACTCACTTCCAGTCTTGTAAAAATTTTAGATTTTCCACTTTTTTTTTTTTTTTTTTTTAACGACCTTTGTTAGCGACGATTGTTTTATTCCATTTGTATCTGAATCCTTTTGTTAAGATCTTTTAATCATGTAGTTCAACTAAACCTTGTTTTCTTTAAATTCTTAATTAATTATGTAAGTGTTTCCTTAGAATTTCTGGCACCTCCCTGACATTTTTTTAAATTTATGGCTGGCAGGTTGTGGGCACCTCGCAGGGCGCCCAGCTTAAGCTGTCTGACGGCTCTGTCAAGACCGTGACATCAGCAGGAGGTGGCCACGTGTCCAAGTTGGGTACCACAACGCTGAGGATGACGGGCGGAGTCATCACTACTGCAAGCTCCACCGCTGCTAGCACTGCAACAGCCAATCAGCAGCAGGTTTGCTTCATTACAATTAAAGGAGAATTTGTTAATCTCTTTAGTTTTGTTTTAAAATATTTATTTCCTGTGGAAAAGTAAGAAAATTTTGCATCTTTCTGAATTGAACAACAATGTTGACTGTGACAGGAAGGAGAAATGAGTTGTTCATCTTGTTCAGGATTGAAAACTTTACAGCACAATCTGGCCTCGTTGATGAGTGATGGAAACCAAAGGCAAAAACACCTAAATGTGTAATTAATAGCCCACAGAAAGGCTCAGGTGACTTAGGCAGGAGTCAGCTGTTCTGAATGTGGGGGCAGGGGGCTATTCTGTTCCTTTTAAATCCATAAAATCAGTGACCTGAGCAGCATAGCTCACTCGAAGGCCTGCACAACAATAAACAGAGATATTCATCAGTACAGTAATTTTTTCCCCCATTTTGTGCCAAAATGGTTCACATAGATTGTTCTAAATTTGTAGTTAGCAGCCATTGTTTGATAAATCCTCTTATTACAACCCCAAATCACCTGCAGGTAATTCAACTCTGATCTTCTCTCTATTCTTCTTGTAGTGCTACAATTTAAACTTTAATTAATCCACTTTTGAATTAAGTTTCAAAAGTGTTTTTCGCCTTAAAAAATTGATGAATTCTGTCTTTGTACCTCAGTGAAACACAGTTATTCTTTTAGTGTTAAACTGTGTTTTAGATAAGTAACCCTTTCTGATGAGGTTATGAATTTGTTTTATTCTGTTTCTCACAGGCAGCTGATGGTGGGAAGTCGGCCTCTCAGCAGCACTCTCTTCTGGTGGCAGCCAACCAGGCAGCGGTAATCAGCGCAGCCAAGAACTCCAGTGCAGCTGGAGGCGGGAACACGTCCAAAGCTGCTCCATTGAACTCCTCGGTGAAAGGAGCTGGTCTTTCTGCCACCAAAAGCGCTGCAGGCCCAGCTGGTGCTGCTGTCTCTGCTGCGAAGGGAGTCACAAGCATGCCTGTCGTAGGGATGTCAAAAGGAGGCGGGGTCGGGGCTGTAGTGAGCGTACCCAAAAGCAGCGGCGCGTCGCTAGTCTCTGCAGCGTCATTAGTGAGTGGTGTGGCGTCTGGAGGAGGAAGGACAAGTGCAACTCTATCAGGTAGAAAGAGGATTTAATGTCACAATTAGTACCTTTTTAACATAAATGTTGCTTTTCTGCCAAAATACGGGTGATGTTTGGTTATGAAAAAACACTTTTCACACAAAGATAAAAACAGAAACTTTTATTATTAGAGCAAATTTAAAATCCTTCAATAAAACACAACTAGATAATGTTTTAGCTTGGAAAATGACCACAATAATTTACTTAGAAATTAAATACGTTTCTGAATTTTGTTATTTGATTTTGATTAATCAAAATGGGAAGTAAAGACTGATTCAAAAGCAATACCATTTTTTTTTCTTTTTAGCCACTTCCCAAATAGTTTTATTTGAGTTTTGTCATAAAAACACATCTTTAAAAGATAGAATTACGTGAATGTAAAATGTTGTTTTTTTTCCTCTCCCCCTTAAATCATTAATATTCCTGATTGGCTGGTGATTAAGCATCATAGTATTTTGCACATCTCATTTAATATAGCTCATTGTCTGCTAATCATTTTCATCTCCACGTGTTTGTGTGAATAATAGAGAGTCAGAACATGGTATGACATTTGGACACACATTTCTCCTCGTATGTTTTTCAGGGATGCTGAAGATCCACTCTGGAGCTTCTGGCTCCCAGCAGACGGTCTTAACCATTCCTGCCAACCAGCTCAAGCAGCTGAGCGTTGGCAGCGGGTCTGGTGGACTGCAAACCATTTTTATGCCTGTTGGGAAAGGTGAAACTTTTTAATTTATAAGTTTTTTACAACAACGTTCTAATAAAAAAGGGATTTTCAGAAAAAAAACTTCTTTTTTAGTTGTAATTGAATTTGTCTTGAAATGGAGATAAAGAAATGCATCACTTATGTGGGAAAAAGCTCTGAATGATCTCCCCTCATCTTTCATCTACATACATGTTAAGCCTGATTCCTTAAAGGGCCAATGATCCATCGGTGTGTATTTCCTGTGTGTATAGTGGTGTCTAAAGGCCCAGTTTCCAGTACTGCTTCCTCCTCATCATCAGCAATCCCTGGAACAACTGGAACTGGAGCCTCCCCAAGTCCTGCTAGCCAACAACCCCCCTCCCTTGCCCTGCCTTTGGCACAAGGTGAGAGGGGTTCATCCTCACTTCATCTCCATATGTCCTCTACTTTAATGTTTTTGGCTAGACTTTGTCAGGATTTGATCACTTTATTATATATTTTTCATCATTTAACACCCGTTCATTGTCATTTCATATTTCCTTTTCCTCCCTGTGATGATCTGCGTTGTATGTTCTGCTCTAAATGGATGCTTCTGCTCTCTGCTGTAACAGTTAAGACAGAACCAGGGGCGTGTCCATCTGTCTCAGCCTGCCCGTCACCTCCAGTGACTGCCGCTGCTCCCAACTCAGTCCACGTTACCTCAGCTGCCACCACAGTCAAGCAGGAGCAAGGGGCGGAGAGCACCGCGCACGACCTCATCAAGTAATGAAAGGAGGGAGGGGCATCAGATTTACCACAGAATCATATTTTTAGTTCTTGTTTTAATTTTCATTTTAAAAAATTACATATTTTTTAATATTATAGTAATGAAGATTTCTGTAAATGTATCAGTGGTAGCTGAAAAGCTAATTTTCAAACGGTCCCTGGGCAAGGTGTAGGTTTGCCAACAACAAACACCAAAAACACAGAAAGTCAACAATAAAAATGAGAAGTAAGACAAAAACGCATTAAGAGTTCAAAAGTTAAAGTAGCCTCTACATATTTGAATTAATAATAACTGATTAAAATATAGAACAGAATGCCGACATTCAACATTTGAAAAGGGCTGTTGATTATGTTTTATAGCTTATTGAGTCCAAGCCCCCCCTTTTTTAATTAATTCAGTCCAAAATAAAATGTATACAAGCACTACAGAATTACAAGAAAAAAAACACATACACTAAAAAAATAAATTACAAAATAAGACTAAAAAGCACCAAAGTCTAGAAAGTTCTTTTGAAACTAGAACTGATTTATATGATTAATATACCTGCACTGTTATGCAAAAACCAACAACTCTATTATTAAACTACAGTTGACTTACTTTTGTTGCAGCACTGAGCACATTGAGACCATGATGCAGCTGCTGACTGCTGTGGTGAAGAAGTTCCCTTTAATTGTGCCAGAAAAAAGTAAGTTGTGTTTCTTTCCAGGTGATCCAACAAAGAAAACATTTTGATGTTTTCTCCTGCGGTTTGGTCCAGCTGATTCAATATTCTTTGTCTTTTTAGCTGAAGACTCCCACCCGTTTTGTGCTGCTTCGATAGAACAGTATTATTCCTGGAATATTGGCAAGCGCCGAGCATCAGAGGTAACTTCATGCATTTTATCAACTGTTATTCTGAAACCTAAAATATTTTGATCTTTCAGGAAAACTGAAGTGAATTATAAAAGTGAGGAATGTGCCATTAGACAGACAAACTTTATGTAAATTTGTCATTTTTGCATTGTTGCACTAAATAACTAAATACATCAATTAAAAGGGCATATACCATGCAAAATCTACTTTTGGAGCTATTCATTAATCACTTTGAAACATCCCAAAGCGGTATTTTGACATGCTCGCGCTTTTCTGAGCATTCCTCTAAAATCTTCGGCTCTGAGCACCAGAACCTCCCATACCCACGAAAACAAGCGGATTCTCAAGAGCTGACATCACAAATTGAAAACAGCTCCTTTCAGGATGAATCTGCGCTGCTTATTAACCCTCATGCTAACGTTTTGGACAAAGCTAGTGATGACCAACTGCTAGCTTTGTCGCTCACTTAGAGGTGATCAGCCGCTAACTTTGTTACTAACTTTGATGCTTCGGCGTAGAGCCCTCACCCTCTTCTAACGCACAGTTCCCACAGAGTCCACCCTCCTCCCGATCACAGATGCACACCTCCTTATCAGTTTGTCAAGGCGATTGCAGTCCATTTTGGTCATACTGACACCGCACTTGCCACAACCGACTGATAAAAGAGGAGCAACATGTCGGTAAACACATCAAATGACCTCAGCCTCCTTAGGAAAAACAGCCTACTCTGTCCTTTCCTATACAGAGCCCGAGCCTGCTCTGTCCAGTCCAGTTTGTGGTCCAGGTGTACATATGCTTACGTATACGTATACAGTACTTATAGGTGTCGACCACCTCGATCGTTTCTCCATTGATGATCAGTGGTTGGTAGGAGGGCTTCCTACCAAAGTCAATGATCATCTCCTTGGTCTTTGAGGTGTTCATTACAAGACCATTCTCCCTGCTCCAGGAGGTAAATCTGGTGATGAATTAATTTTATTTATATAGCACCTTTCATGTAAAGAAACGGCTCAAAGTGCTGCACATAAAACAAATAAAAATACAAGAAAACTTATTTTCCACACATGCAATGATATAATAAGATAAGCCCCTAATAATAATAATAATAAACACAAAACAAACAGATAAAATAGAAGAGATTATAAGAAAACCCAGAGTGAACAGTTCTCAGAGGAATAACCTGAAGGTGCTGTCCACCCTGCCGTCCTATTGGCTGGGGTGTCAGCATCTAAGCAACACGAGCATGTCCCGCTCATCCGCAGCACCCTCCAGCTCACTGCGCCCGACTGGGCACAAAAGGCCTAGGCAGCTCAGAGGACATGGAACGAGATGGGCCAGAGGACAAGCAGGACCATGAGTCCATGAGCCCGAACACACACCGCGGCTGAGAGTGAGAAGACGCTCGTATTCAAGTATAAAATGTAGAAATGAATGATAAAATAGACAAAATATAAAACATCTTAAGTATAAAAATACAGATTTAAATAAGTTGAAAAAAAAGACGGTTACAATGTAATATTCTAAAATAGAATAGAATAAGTTGATATATAAAGTAAAACTTGAGTAGCAGGCAAAAAACAAATAAACACATGGTAAGATATAAGTAAAATGCTAGATCCCAGATACTATTTACTTAAAATTAAATGTGTTTTTAGCTTCTTCTTAATAACCTCTAAAGTGGGTGAGGCCCTCAAGTCCTCAAGTGTTGTTTTTCGTGGGCGAACGCAGACACGAAGCAGACGCCGGCTCTAGGATGACGTCATGACAAGCAGCAAAAGGCGGAGCCTCAGAGATCTTCAGAGTGGAAAAAAAAGAAAAGTCACCAATTGAACTCATATTTCATAAATCATTTGTTCTTTAGTGTGCCCAAAGGTTTTATATAATCATATATATAGACAGTTTACTTTGAAAAACTTAAGAAAAACATGGAATATGCCCTTTGAAATGCATAGTCTGGACTTTCCACTCGACAGACCGCATCGGCCAAAGGAACAGAAAGCATAAAAATCTAAAAATGTAGCAAACTTTTGCTCCCCTCAGATCTTTCACATCCTAAAATAATCCTATAGCTTGACATTTCAAAGTTAGCTCTGTTGGTTTAAACCGACCTGAAAGGGATTGTGGGAGCTTCTTCTGAGCTCTCCTCCGGTTTCCAGGTTAAGAACATCAATAATGTCAGTGATAATTTGCAGCATCTGCAGTTTGTTGTCTGTGTAATCTGTCTCTGAGTCGCAGAGCTTTCTGCTTGCCTCATGTTTCTCTGTTTTGTCAGACGTGTTTCTCCGGCTGGACATCTGTTTAAAATGGGTTCATCAATAGTCCCACCCCCCATCTTAGTGTTCTTCTCCATTCCTTCTGTACTGAAATAATGAAGAGATTCTTTGGGATGATCATTTTTGTGGCTTTGGTTGTCAAAGTTTCTCTCTGTGTCTGAAGCTCCAGCGAGCCGTAGCTGTGAAGCGAGTTGTCCAGGATGTGCTGGACCGCTCGCCCCGCTTGCAGGCACTCACACCGCCAAAGACCAGAGAGGTGGTGCAGTGGTGCCGACAAAGAGGCTACACACCGCCTGACCCCGAGCCCCAGCACAGGCACGACGACGAATCAATCGAGGACATTCTCACTCAAATAGATAGTGAACCCGGTGAGTTTTTGTGGATCCCATCTTCTCCATGAGGGTGTGTTGCTTCAGACGTTACCAGTAAACCTGGGCGTGCCTGTGCATTCCAGTTTTGTTCATATGCTAATCTACAGATAATTGCAGTTGTAAAATGAGGCAGTAATTATTAAATGAACATGTCTGTTTTATGCGTTGTGAAACATTTCGTGTCTGCAGAATGCCCGTCGACTCTCAGCAGCTACGGGGAACTGATGATGCGCCTGGAGCAGATGCAAGCCCTCCTGAAGACTGAGCCCGAGGAGGCAGACGATGAAGTTATCGACATCGTTGCGGTGACTCCTCCCCGCCAGAGGCTAAAAGTCAAAGAGGAGGAACAAGAAACCGACGTGGAGCCCAAATTCTTCCTGGGGCCGTGTGTGTCGTCCCAGTTTGTCAGCGAAGCTGCTCAGCAGGTTAGGCGCCTCTCTGGGATGAATGCTGTTTGAACTGGGAACTTATAATTTAATGCAACTGCTTTGTCTCGTCTAGATCGGAACGACCTTTCAGCCAGTGGAGGTTGAGAAGAATTTGTTTGCTCCGGTGGTGGAAGCTATGATTCTGAAGGTCAGCTATTATACAAGCACAGAAAGAAATCCATTCATAAACCTGATACCATCTAACTGTCCTGATTGATGAATAAAGAAAATGAGAAATGCCTGGATCCATTGGATTTCTTTAAATAAAGTTAAAAGATGGCTTTTCTGCCGTGAATAGCTCTGAGAAGATTGTGGGCGTCTATTGTACATGACTAATGATGACTTTTGTGTGTCTGACTGCAGGCTACAGAACAGTTTGCCAGCGACATCCTGAGGGAAGCTCTGGCTGTTTCTTACTCCAAAGCCCCCCCAAACAGGTCACTATTTTATTTTCCTACTTGCTTAAATATTCAATTTTTTTTAATACTACACTGCAAAATAGGTAGCTTAAAAATAGGAAGAGAAAACTAATCTTAACCCTTTGGAACCAAAGTCCTGATAAAACTCTATCTATCTTGGTCTAAAATAAACGTAAACGTATTTTAATATTCTGTGATTGGGGTTTTATTGCATGAAAGAGAGAATATGACAATTATTAGGAGTTTTTGGAAAAAAGAGACCTTTTATTTTAATACATAAGGCAGAAGATCAGACGACTGCAGTAATGAGCGGAAGACCCACTGTGGGAGGCGAGCGGACCTTTCTGCTATTAGAAATCCAATAGCGACCAAACTAATCATGGGATGAGGACTGATATAAATTGTCTAAAAATTGTGGAAATTCTGCGGTTCACCGTGAATATCCAGTTTGCCGCCATTGTAGGAGGCGAGCGGTCCTGAATACAGAGGAGGAAGCAGACAGGTCTGCACCTGGAAGCAGATTCCAGCAGAACACCTGAAGATCCAGCTGAATCAAATCATGGCCTATTTTGTTCTTTTCCACTGACATAAAAAAGAATATTTCTTGCAATAATAATGATAAAATAAAAAAGTAAAATGGACAGCAGTGTACCCAGAAGAATTGTTGCTTGTATTTTTATTTAAAAATGTGTAAATTAGTTTGTTGAGAACATTTGTCCTTTTATAAAATTACACCTTAAAATTTGACTTTATGTTGAAAAAATGGTTCGTTGAACATTTTTTGGGGTTTTCACAGCAAAAATTATCAATTTTTTCAGAAAATTTTTCAGTTGTATGAGTTTGTGGCTAGTGGGTGAATAAAACATGGAAAAATTACAAAATAAAGGTAGTGTCACACAGGTGAGTTTGTGCGGACTAAAATGATATCAAAAAGGCAAACAAGTTGTCTTGCAAATTAAATGCACAATAGATTCAAAAATAGAAAATCACTAGAAAGTAGCACAGTTATCTGTTCATGGAGTAAGTCATTTTTACCTCACATCTGTAAGATATCAAAATGTAGAAAGAAGTTCCACACAAACATTCAGAAATGGAAAATATAATCTTAAAAAGTTAACTGTTTGGAAGAACTAATTAAAATTGAATGCTATACACCCCAATGATAGATATTTTTTTTGCTAGTCCTGACTAAATGTTTTTTTATTTTTTTTTTATTTTTCTGTGATTTATTTTGATTACAGTAAAAAAAAAAAAAAAAAACAAATGTAAAAATTTGGATATTAGTCTTTTCAGAACAAAATGAAAATACAATATTGTTAAGTCGGCCTGTCTTAATAAAATATAAAACTAGCACTTATTCTTAGAACAGAAATCAATTTTTTATTTCCAAAATAATGTATTGATGGCTGAACATCTCTTAAATCTAGCAATTTGAGGTTGTTTTCGAGTCTTAAATCAAATTTTACTTTTGTCAGGAATATGGAGCAAAAGGATTTTGACTTATTTTAATAGTAATTCCTCTATTTCTTGATCCTAAAACACACAAAATTCCACTATACCTTTACGATTTTAAGAAAACCTTTGAAATGTGTCGTGCAAATTAAAAAAACTTTATCTGGTAAAATATCTTGAATTTCTAAAACCAAGGTTTTAAATATTTGAAAGTATCAATCAGTTTACAGTGTAAAGATATTCATATGATAATGATTTGCTATATAGTTGTACCGCATACCTTACAATTCAATATTCCATGAACAGAATGGATTAAAATAAGTATGAGTCACAAATGGATGCGAGAACAGCAGCAGGATGAAGAGATTTATCCATCTAAAAGTTTTTATGTAACTGAAGTCCATTTGATTTGTTCTATCTCTCTGCCATATAACACATATCAAGTAAAGCCTTCCGTTTTTGTCGAGTTACTTTTATTTTTTGCTCGTGAATTGCCCAGGTCACACATTTCTAATATTTTTTATGCTATTCTAACACATTTGTATTTTTTTTCAGGGCTCCCAGAGAAATCACCGCCATGAACATCCACCAGGCCCTCAGCAGAATCCCCACCTGTGACTTCCTCACCAACGCACACATGGGCTACATGAAGAAGGACAGCTGAAGGAGCGAAGACTTGAGTCGGAGCTGCTGCTTCAAGATGCGATCAGATATAGATCGACCGTTTCAGGTTGTGCAGTAAGAGCAGCCAATGGGGTATTTATTATTGCAGAAGGGCTCGCCTTGCTTCTCAGAGCAGCCGATCAGCAACAGAAGAACAATTTAGTGGTTGTTTTTAAGAATGGAGTGACTCTTTCACATCTCACATGAACAGCAGTCGAGGAAATGAAGCCCCATAGAGCTGAGTAGGAGACATCTCTTCTTGTGCTTTAGCTCCATTTCTTCTCTCTTTTGAATTCGAGGCAGTTTAGGAACATTTCTAATCATTCTGTCAAAAACAAAACAAGCTAAGAGGCTCTTCTAAAGGCATTGTTGTCACAGCAACCCATAATTATAGCCATTGTGCCCCCATTGGTGTATTTCAGTGTTACCCAGCGTATGTTTCGACTGCTTGGAGGCTCTTCACATGAATGACAGCTCTTTTGTCAAATATCATGTTTGGTTTTAGACCCAATCTGAGCATATGAAATGATGATTAGTTTGTTTTGTTCATTCAAGAACAAAGTCTTTAGTGTTTTTTTCTCTTCAGTGTTGTGTAAAGCGGTTCATGTCTGTGCACATCATTCAACCAAATGAAAATTGTTAACCCTGGATCTGCCTCCAGACTGCAAGAAGACCGATCTGATCCGCATCTCTGGAACAAGCCTGATCCATTTTTAACATTTTCCTTTCAAGCAGAGGACACTTGTGATGTTGTCTTTTATTTATGTCCTTTAAAGTATTAGGCCAGTCATTTCCATGCAGTGCATAGCCAATATCTAACTATATTTTTGAAATTTTCACTAATTTAAGCTATTAATTTCAATAAAACCTCAAAAAGATCAAGCTGCAGATACACAATGTTGGTTTAATGAAAAGTTTTACATTATTTTAATGTGTGGATTATTGAACCAGTGAATGTTTAACGTGGAAATGATGCCAACTAAATTTGATTTGTGAAAAAGATCCCTAAACACTGTATTTTAAATGTTTTGGTACACAGCAGAAACATAACAGATATTCTTGTAATAAAGTCTGAAAAATACTTTTCAAACAAAGAAAATTTGTATTTAATTTTTAAAAACGGTTAGAAAATTACTAAAGGAAATGTTATTTTTTTTTGTACATAGTGCTGTCATGCGACAAATTTCTGTGTGCAATTAATTGTGTAATAATCTAACTAATCTATTTTAATCGCAATGATTTTTAATGTAATGATTGCTGCTAAAAGCCTCATTTTAAGGTATTTTATTTAAGTTTGTGATATTGTGGCACAGTAAAAGATCAAAATAAAGCTAAAAAGTTGGCTTTATTAAAAAAAAAAAAAAAAAAATTATTTTAAAAGACTTCTACCCTCAACTTTGTCATCAAATTTGAACAAATAAAATAAAATAAACATCAGGTCCAGAGTGCTCTAATTTACCATGTCAAAGTAGGAACACTTTTCAGAACGATCAAAAAAATATTGAACACAAACTTTTTAATATATTAATACCATATTTCAAATGTTGATGTATCTTATTCCACAGTTTACTAAAAAAGCAGGACAGTTGAAAAGACATGAGAGTAATAGTTATTATAGTTTCCTTTAACCTATCTGGGTGAATTTGATCAAAACTGGGATAAATCAGAAAAGAAATGGAGAGGAGAATCTAAGAAGAATGAAATGAAACTCCGCAGAGGAATTGAACCATTTAGACTTTGGATTTTGTTTTTTTGATTAAACTTTTGCTTCATCATCTTGAAAAAAAATGTAAGAAGTGAACTTTCCCTCTAAAATTATGCTTTTTTTTTTTTAAACTTGTTATGACAATCACCTTTCTCAAAAAGGGACTAGTGCGGAGTGCGGTTCGTGTACTCGCACTTAACATGTTACCATGACGTGACGCAACTGTTGGCCTTTGTAAAAAATAAAAAAGCAATTTAAACTTAATAATTTAAGTATTTTATTTTACTTAAATGGCCATCATATGAGCTATATAAAATCCTTCTTAAGGTGTGTAAAACATGGAAATAACATGCTAAAATGTCTGTAATTAATTAATCATTATAAAACACAATTATTTGACAGCCCTAGTCTTGCATTTTACTTAATAATTGAAACATATTTTTTCTTAAATTCCTTTAAACTGCATTTTTACAACATTGCTCTTCTAAAGTGAAGTTGTGTTTTTCCCTAAAACGTAAGTATTTAACAAAATAAATGTTATTTATGTCTCTGATATTTGTTTTTAAACCAGAACTACACCTTAGTTTCTTAGAATGTAGAAAAACCTTTAAATATTTAGAATAATTGTCAATATTTGCATTCATAAATGTAAAATAGTCAAACATTAAATAATTCCCCCTTCACTCAGAAAAAGACTCGATGGAAAATGCTAGAAACCTAGATCATATTTTATTGTCATTCAAGTCACATCAATATGTTCTCTTTTCCTCTGACATCCACATGTACAAAAAGATCAAACTACAGTTCCCCGTAATGGTAATGTAACTAAATACTATAATAACTTATTCTCAAGCAAGCATCAACTAACATTAGGGGCGTAGGTATTGCAGAATCAAACACATCCTTGCTCCTCGCTGCATTAAACACGTACAATAGAAGGAAAAACAAGCAGGCACACAAACGCGCAACAGCCCACTTTTTTGTGCGTTTACAGCTTTAGGAAAGAAATAAATAAAAAAAATGCTTGTTTCGTACTTACTAAGTTACATGCATATCTGTTTCCATAGCAACATAAAATGGGAAGGGGGGTCTTAACTTGGGACACATCTACAGATCCACACAACACATTCCCTTGCATAGATCCTTGTGTTGCAGAACTGATGAACGTTCTCCTGTCGTTTCCCTAAAATTGAAAGTGACTGAAATGGAATGGGGGGGTGATTGGTCTGGGGGGGGGGGGGGGTTGTTTCCTGCTGTCAGATGTTGAAGACCCTCGATCCACTTTGAAACACAGCAGAAGGGTTCGGGGGGAGTTTGGTCCTCACCAGATGCTCCTAAAATAAAGGAAGAGACAGATTGAGAGGTAGAGCCGCAGCGTCAGAGGCGGTCAGACAAATGGAAGACGGCACCGGCGTGGCGCCGACGCCAAAGCCATGAAATGAGAGGAGACCGGCTGGACGCTGTGGTCATAAAGCATCAGCTCTGCTGTCAGAGCACCAGCAGTCCCGACTGTCTGAACTTTCTCTCCTCTGCTGCTGATGAAGGTTTTACTTAAAACCTCCAGCCTGAATCTCTCTGGACCGGGAGATCAAATTCTGTCCTGAACCAGAATCAGTGGAGTGAGAAGACTGACATTCTGCAATCTCTGCACACTTCCTTGAAGAAATCAGATCTCCATCAAATCCTTCCTATTTTAGCCCACATCTGTGACATGACACTTTGTTATGACCCATGTCTTTGTTTGGAGCATTGTGTGTGTGTGTTCATTTGTTCTGTGTGTGGTTTGTGTTGGCATTTGTTTGTAGCATTGTGTGTGTATATGCATTTGTGTTAATTTACTTGGAGCGCTGTATCTGTGTGTGTGTTCATTTGTTTTTTGCATTTGAGTTTCAGTTCCTGGAGAGGTCCAGCCCCTCCACTGCTGCCAATCCCGGACGAGCCCCCACTTCTGTTAAGTTGGCCTCACAGCCGTTTGTAATAAATGACTGAGGGGGTTTTAGGGTTTTATTCCATTTCTTTATGTTACTTATTTTCTCCCTCCTCCCTGAGGAGAGACGTAACGCACTTTATTTTGGTTTTTTCTTTTCTTTTTAAGCTGCAAATACGACTCAGCAAGTCTCTGATCACATTCGTCTCTGCTCTGTGTATCAGTCAAGTCTGCCTCTCTCCTAAATTAGAGTGGTGCCAAATAAGACTGCAACCCGATGCAACATTGCCCGTTAGCGGATAATCCATCAAATGATTCACTCTGCTTCCCCCCCCATCACCACTTCCCATTCCCTCTGCTATAACCCGTCACACAGTATCTCTTTTTCCCCCCACTGTTGTTTTTTTCTCTACCACTGTCCTGTCTTTCCCCCCTCTATCCTAATACAATGCTGCAAGCCTTCAAACTCTGCCAATTTGGCATCCGTCACGGGGAACTGGGGAGCGTGGGAATGGGAATGGGGTCCAAGTGACATAACAGGGGCAGAGAAACAGACGGATTGAAGAGAAGATGGGATTTGGGTCTCAAAAGAAAAGGATGAGTAAAGACGGATTTATGTAAGATGGAGTGAACGCGATTACAACAGAAGAGGATTTTAGGAACAATCCGGCGGACCGTTGTGAGCGTTCATTTGTAGTCAAAAAAATCAGCTGAGAATCTCGTTCGTCCATCAACAAAAAAATGACTTTTTTTTTGTTTTTAAAAATCAGAGCAAAAGGTTTTCTAAAATATTAAAAGATAAATACCAACAGAGGAGGTTTTTTTTCTCCATGTAAGATGGAGCAACAGACAAACCACTGGTGGGAGAACTGCTTGCGTGAAAACAGGTTCTTCTCCAGTTTCAACCTGGCCAGCTATATTGTGAGATGTGTAGAAAAAGAGGTGAAAGGAAAGTGGATTTCTGGATGCATTGTCCCAGCAGGATGATCTAATCCTCTTTATGCAGTCTAAAACCACAGTCAGCTTCATTTCCATCATCACTGCACCGTGCATGCTGTCTCAAATCTCAGGGGGCAGCAGCCTCTGAGCTGGGGGAAAAAAGAAAAAAAAAAAATGCGCAGGAATCGGTCTTAACATGTATTCTGCTGAGGTTTCTTCTCTGCACGTGGAAAGGGAGGCCTTCCCCGGGCGGCTTTGTCTTGTTCATCCCTGCAGATGAAGCATCCTGTGTTCACAAATCTGTTTGGGTTCGATTGTTAACGCACACGCTTACACTTCCAGCTGTTACTCTTCACCGGTTGGATTTCGAGCTTAACTGATCCTTCTCTCAACTCCACAGCCTCTCACTGGGATGGCTTTAAATCAGGCTGGTGAGTTCAAGGAGTTCAGGAAAACTCACACTCTTCCCCGTTAAAAATCCTCCGTGTTTTGTTCTGTCAGCTCAATGTCGGTCCCAGCGTTCTGCCTGTCCTGATCGTCTCCGAACGCTACTTTACTTTGTCATTTGACATCACATCTAAGGACTTCATAGATAAATCTTTTCATGAATGAACACAGTGTTGGTAAACCAGTTGAACTGCAGGCTTTTCCTCAGCCTGTATTTTATAGAATTCCATAAAAACGGGAGAATTCCCTCAAGGTCCAACAGCAGCTGAATGCCATGACCCAGTGTAATACATGCTGGGGTGTGCAATGCTTGGTCAGACACCTCTGCTGGGGGATGGTGAGTCAGTAATGAGTTGGCAGTGAGTGGGCTGTGGTGGATTATGTGTGATGGGGCTTCATTTGCTGTTTTTTTTATTTCCTTTTTTTGTTCAAAATGAAAGATAAAAAGCATCAAAGCTGAACGTTGCAGTTTTTTTTTTGCCTGTTTATTGTGTCCTCGTCTCTTCAGCGGCGCATCTTTTCTTTATGTTCTGTGAATTCTTCTCACTTGCAAGTGGGTCAGTGTTATTATTAGAGTCTGTGTCCTGTCATTGACATCTCACTTCGACCTCTGTCATCGGCGCACACAACACTGAGGATTGAAACAGCTTAGCAGAGCGGGTCTAATACAAAGTTAGACAAAAATGATGAGGACAAGGACAACACAAGCTACTCTTTTCCCTTTCTTTTGATAACTTTTAGCTGACTGGAGCAGTGAATGCATCATGAAAAACCAGCTCACCCACTTTAGCTCATCAAAACCTCAAGTCTGTGTGCTCATCAACGCCAAAAACAACAAAGTAATCATAAAAATTAATCCGAAACTGGCACCCACTCCAATCATATTTTGATCTATTGTAACAGTGTTCCCATAATTATGATTAGAATACAATTTTTATGAAAAAGCATTAAAAATGTAATTTTCTAGGTAGGAAATAGTTTCTGCAGAATGGTTGATTAGAAATTCCCCTTCTGAGTTGTGGGCGCCATTTCCCATCATCCGTCTGTTTACACTCAACCTAACCTGAGTAACAAAAATGGCGAGCAATATTGGAGCTATCCAGCCGTACAGTTTTCCACCTTTCAAAGATCTTATTGTGCACAAGTGGGAAGGGAGGTCTTGTGTCACATGTACACGCTTTTTCAAACTTTATTGCCTGCCCCTGATTCACAATAATATAAATAAAAAAAATACTCAGAAATAGGGCGATATGGATTTTTTTTAATTTCACGATATAGTTTTTTTTTCCATATTGTGCGATAACGATATATATGCCCCAAATAAACCAAATAACTATATTTGTCAAATTTGAACGCTCTGTGGCTAGTAACAGGAATGTGTCATCAACAGCAGGTTATTTAGATTTAAATATTTATTTCCTATTGTACTTTAAATAGAACAGGTGCACTGAAGAAACATGATGCAACTGTTTTTTTTTAGATAACTAAGAAAAAAAAAATCTACAGCCAAACATATTTTTTACCAGCCAAATTATAATACTATTTTACACAGAAATAGCTAAGGCGTTTTACTATTAAACTTTTTTATTGAACTTGAAAGTGTTTTTTAGACCTTTCAAAATAAAAGTCTATTGCGATAAACTAATTTCCTAACGAGAAAAAGTTATATTGCGATAAATATCGTTGGCGTTTTATCGCCTAGCCTTACTCAGAAACACAATTTTAAGCTTAATTTTCGTAGTTTTTCTTCCATCACTGCGATTTTTATGATCTTGTCAAATGGCCGTCGCTCCACTCTCGCACACGGCTGCATCGGTATCATTTCATTTGCAAGACTCTAATTGGCAAAACTCCATATTACCTTCGTTCCATTCATAAAATTTCTACTAGTACTCATAGTTTCTGTTCTAGTGACTTTATACTGAGGGTTTGTTTGTTGGGCCCGTCCTCATTCTTTTTTTCAGCCCCCATGACTGGAATGAGCAGCAGAAAAACCCTGAAATTGCAAATCTTGGTTTCATTAACTGCCTTTAAGACATCTTTAACAAATGTGGTTAGTGATAAATGCAAATGTTTTAATTTTTGTTTTTGTATGGGTTTCCTTCAGTCTTTTTTTTTTAAATAATAACTTGGTGCCTCCTGTAGACTTTTTATTGTAAATATTGATGTAAGAAGATGTCACGTTTTATCTGTATATATTTATTGCACCGTTATGCTACTTTTGAATTGTCAATACAAACTCAGGTCGTCATCGTAAATGAGAAATTGTTCTCAATCAATCTACCTGGATAAAAAAAGGTTCAAAAGTGAGAAAAATATGCAACAACAGTCCAGCAAAAAAAACATTTTCATTGGAGTTGCTCTTTAAAAGTGAGATGTTTTTTTTTTTTAAATCAAATGTATGTTATTTAATGTATTTCTTTTCAGATTTAAAATCAATAAAATCAAATTATTGTAATCAATAATTTGATTTTAAAAGGAATAAAAAAGTTGGAGCTTCAATAAATTAATTTTGCTTCTTATGTTAAGAGTTTACCAACTGCAATAATTAAGACCTTTTTGCAGCTCTGACCCAAAACATCTTTGGAACAGATGTCAATCTTCCAGTCAAAACTGACTACAGGCTAACTCATTTACGCCTGATTGACCCTGTTTTATTCAGGTCAGAGTGCTGAGAGGAGAACCAGCAGTGTTACCTAACCGAGCATGTGGCCTGTTTTAAACAGCTGGGTCACTTTGAGCTGCTGAGGGACAGAATGCTGTCTCACTTTTCTCAGATGCCCCAGCCAGCAGCAACAGGCCGCCTGGGAGATGAGCAAAAAAGACTTCAGGGGAGTTTGCTGCACAGAAAACACACGGAACAGCTCCATATGTGAAGTTTGAATGCCTCTACCTCGGCTCTGGCTGCTCCACTGGAGTCGGGCTGGAGGCTGGGGGGGCTCGGTGAGCTGCAGACATGTGGGGCAGTGTGTTGGGTGGCGGGATGAGGCTGTGCGCCGGACTCCCCCTGATGCACACCTACAGACCTGCTGCTCTCCCCGCTGTAGGCAGCCTGGTAGCTGGTCTCTCGTGGGGTGGCTTCTATCCCTGGGCTATAGTACTGAGCGGGGGGGTTTCTCTTTGCACTTTTGGCCGGCTTCACCCCTGTCCACGGCCTGTACTCCTGCCTACAGGGGGGTAAAAAGCAACAGGAGGTCAGAGGGCAAAACTCACTTGGATGCATAGACTGACTTAAGAAAGGGATGTAAACATATTCAGGGTTTGGATGTCAGAGAATTATTGATCATGAATAAATCTCATTAAGCACCACAGCAGCTCGGATCTCCACTCTCAGGGTTGGAGTGGACAGTTCCAGTGCTGAAAGTGGAGGTCTTACCTGTAGGAGCTGGTTTTGGTCTCCTGCCCCTTCCCCGGGCTGTCCGAACCACTGTCCACCCTGCTGCCCCCATTACTAATCCAGGGGAAGTTCTCCTTTTTGGGGATGGGCCAGGGTTTGAAATCCTGTTTGTATTGAGTGGTGCTGGGGAAAGGCACTCCCGGCCGGTGGTAGTCTTCCCGGGGTTTGTAGCTGGGCTCCCTGCGCGCCCTGAAGGACCCCCGGGTCCCCGGAGCCTCCGCGTGCGCCTGAGGGGAGCCCCTGGCTCGGCAGTCGCCGGGCGGCGGGCGCTCCGCGTCAGAAACCTGTTTGGTGACGGACCGAACCTCCTGATCGCCGATGTCCGAGTAGTTCTGGATAGTAAGCGGGACGGAGAGGTCCGATTTGTCGAACTGGTTCCAGAAGCGAGCCAGGCAGCAAACTCTGCTGATGCACGGCCAAGCCATCCTCCCCCCACGAGGGTTCGACTTGGAGAAGAAAGAAACAAAAGAAGAAAAACTAGAAAAGAGTGACGATTACATTCAGAAAAAGTGCAGTCATGTTTGCGCGTCCGTGGAGCGGAGTGTCCACATGTCAGCAGCGGCGGAGGAATGCCAGCGGAGATGAGCCGATCCGACGTCGTTGAACATTCCCCTCACGTGGTCTGTGATCCACGGTGCAGAGCCGGATCCACGCGAGTCTGCGTGGGTCTGCAGCGCGTCCTCATCCGTCTCCACAGGGGAGGGAAGTGGACCGGAGAACCACCACAACTCCTGCGCTCAAACTGATACCCAGGAGGTTACATAACTGTGATGCAGTGCCGAAACTAAGCCTCCATATGTGCTTTAAAGACCCACTCCAATGAAAACACCGTTTCTTTGTGTTTTTGTCATGTTCCATATCTAAAAAAAATTAAGATTCAAATTTCATTTCTGAGTATTTCTTTATTTAAATGTTGTGAATCAGGAGCAGATGAAAGATAAGAAAGCTTGTAGTTGTGACGTAGGTGCTACAATGGGTGGGGCCACAAGCTCCATGCGCTCCAGACAAATAGATACACAAATGTCTTCATTCCTGTCATGCCAGTTGGTGTCTGTTTGCCATTTTTGTTACTTTGGTCATTGTAGCTTATATGTGAGGGGCGATTTAGCTTATGGATGATGGGAAATGGGGCGGGCTTTATCCAACGACTCGAAGGCAAATTTCTAATGAACGACTGCCGCTCTGGAAAAACTATGGCTATATGTCGGAATTCCTTCCCTACTTATTTCAAGGATAAAAAATCTGATGTCTAAGCAGGACCTGGAAAAACTAGTTCATGCGTCCATCTTTGGTCGACTTGATAACTGTAACAGTGTTTTTACAGGACCACTAAAAAATTCAATTAGGAAACTGCAGCTTATTCAGAACTCTGCCGCTCGGCTTCTCACTGGGACCAAAGATCCGTCCAGTTCTGAGGTCTTTACTCTGCTGCCAGAGAATAGAATTTAAAGTTCTGTTTTATCACCAAAATACACGACTGACTTCCTAACCTAGTACATACCAGCCAAACGTCTCCGGTCATCTTCACCCAGTTTGCTGTCACTTCCTTGAGTCAAAACTTCAGCTTCTATGCTCCACAGATCTAGAACAGACTTCCAGTAAACCTTAGATCAGCTGGAACACTGTATTTAAATCCAGGTTAAAGACTCACGTGTTCTTAACTGCATTTGATTAGCATGTATTCAAAAGTTTACATCTGCACTGTTCATCTATATTTGAATTGAATTCTGAACTTTCTTCAAAATCTTATTTTATCATCACTCTTAAAATTTATTTTTATTGTTTCTTATGTCCTACATAAATTACTTTTAATTATCTTTATACATCAATGGTGCTATACAAATACATTTGCCTTTCTAACTACTCATATAGCGGCACTATCTGGTGCACTGGATTTTAAAAGTCATTTGGACACATGCTCGCTTTGAAACATGACATCATTTACGATTCCACAAAGTAAAAACCTTTCAAATGTGTGCATTTAAAAACATGTATTTATGAATTAATTCTTTTCTGATGATGAACACGTGTATGGTTCATTAAAAAAAATGGGTTAAAATATACTGCTCACAAAAATTAAAGGAACACTTTTTTATTGGGCCTGGCATGAATTGAATGAAACCTGTCTGATCATTTTCTCGTTGGTTAATCAGCTAAGGGCCTCGTTAATTAATTTCAGCTGTATTGATGTTCATGGAATTAACAACAGGTGCACTTCAGTGGCAATAATTAGGCTGGCTGGTTTTCCACTCGTGCTGATTTTAAATAATTCATTTATGCTGAGCATTGGTAGTTGCAGTTCTTTTGTTATTTTACCTTTTTTCTTCACGCTGTTACAATTTTTCTTAATAAATCCTTTAAACTCTCCGGATTTGTTCAAGTCCTTCCTGCTCCTTGGTTTTTCCTGTACTGGCCAGCCGTGATACAAACATGTTAGAGCTTCTCAGAGCAGCTTGATGCTCCTGTGACAGATCAGATGTCCACTTCCCTGGACATCCCCCCCAGGAGAACAACCGGCAAATGCGTAGACAAGGTCAACAGACCAACTTGTGCAATAATCATGCCACCCATCATCGTGTTTCAAAATGACCACTATTATTAAAAATAAAAATATAAAAAGGAGTACTAGAAATTACCTTTTATTATTATTGACAAGTCTCAGAGCTTATAGACAGATGAGAGATGAAGCCAAACTGGGGCATTTTGGCCAAATTCATTTTGTTACTAACTGATAATAAAATAAATAAATAATTTTTTAAAAAGTGAAGTATGGAGGAGACTTGGGTATGGTTTGGGGTTGCTTTGCTGCAGCTGGTATTAGCAGCTGCAGGGGTCAACAAAATATCAAAACTATTATGGACTAAAAAGTTTTAAATACTTCCAAAGACCGACAGAGGAAACTGAAATGTAATGTCTGGACTAAAGCACTCCTCAAACCTGAGACAATGACAGTATTTTTTTCTTGAGGAGGGATCCAAAATGTCTCTCAATAGGTGCTGAAATACGGCAATTACAGAAATTAAAATTCAGTAAATCTTCAATATTTTACAACCAAATATTAGGATGAGGACACCATTATTTTTTGTTTGGCTTATTTCATATGTTTTTTTTTATGATTTTGTTTAACAATTTGAGAGAATTGTGTGATTTTTCTCGGTAGTTATTCATCTTTTTCAAAATATTTAGTTGCTAATTGCAGGTTCTCATTTCAAAACACAATTATTCTCATTTGTTGCACATTTTTTTTCTATGATTGTCCAAACTGGAAATGTGGCAACACAAAAGCATCTCTAAAAAGGTAAAAAAGAACAATCTCCTCAAACAAAATATGAAAGGCTGCAGCTGATTACAGCTCTCATGTCTGAAGAGCGTCCCTCTTTAAACTGATCTATGGAGCAATCAAGTCAAGCCTCACCTGGAGAGTAAACAGAAAAGCACTCTGATGGGTGAAAAGCAGCTGTTGTTGATGAACACATGAAAAAAAAGAACAAAAAACCAAACACCAAGCTTTATAGGTTTAATCTCATGAGCGAATGTTCAGAGTAAAAACAATAATTTATCAGTGTTTTGGTAATAATTAATAAAAATAAACAACATTGATCAGCTTATTGGTGAACTTCATGTAACAAGAATCAACTAAATGTACATTTTGCTTTAAAATCTGTCAAAACAGGAAAATATCACCATCTGTAGGGCAAAGTATGGCATTGCTTCTGGAAAGTTGGTGGGTTTTACTTGGTCTGAGTGTATTTTGCAAAAAAAAAAAAAAATCCTCTCATATGCATTTTTTTTTTTAACTTTCCTCATAAATACACTGACATCCAAAGCAGATGTTTTTATGCCCAGTACCGGTATGCTTCACTTTAAAGCTTGATGGCTTCTCAAAAAACAACAGTTTTTTCAGCACCAACAGCTTATGGAACAATCAGAGAGAATGTTGAGGCACGAGAAATTAAAAATTCCAGATGATAAAATACTTTTGGAACAACAAGGAAGAAACTTCACTTTATGCAGGTGTACTGAGGCAAAACTAAAGAATTAATTTCAGGATTCCTTCTTGTTTTTTTAAAGGTTAATTTGATACAAATGTTTTTTTCGTACCTGTTTAACAGCGGGAAAACTTCTTGCAGAGCAGTTTTGTGTGCTTTTTTGATCTAAACTATGTTTCTTAGCACACAAAAAATATATACATATACATTTTTTCCACCGTTAGTGTCCATTTTGATTTAACATTGTGTTTTTGTCTCCATTTGAAACTTAAAACTTTTTTTTCCAAATTGTCTTATCCAATCTGTTTGAAAGTTGTCTTGCAAAAAAAGATCATACAGAAAAACTGTTAGTATTCTAATTTTTATTTATTTCATATATAAAACAACAGCAGTGAAAAAATACAGAGTGTGGAACATATTTAACCCATAAAGACAAAGATGAAAACAGACATGAGTCAGATTCAGGTTTCTTTGTGCTTCAACGTCTGAATACATAAGAAAAGAAAATTATTATTTTAGGGGTTGTTTATGTTTGTTGATGTCCTTATAAGCTTAAGAAAAGTATATTTATTTTTTGTGAGATTTATGATACGAGCTCAAGGAAAAATAATATTCATAATCTAGAAAGAACTAGTTTAATTTGTGTATTCACTTTCACATGACTGATAAATCCATGAACTGCATCCGTAAACAGGTGAGTTTCAAATTCTTGTACAGAGTCCGTGTTTCCCTTTACAGTGTCCTTATTTTGTTGTCTCAGAGAACTCTATACATATGAAAAAAGACTATTTTAAAAGATTAAAGAATGTTTGAATTGATCAAATACTTTCATACAGAGAGTTTCCAACGCACACGATAAACCAAGTTAAAAGTCACCCTAAAAAAATACAAAAAAAAATTTTTTTGGTATAAAAAGTAATAGAAAAAATATTGCTTGTAGAATTTACTTTGTTATCAACTGTTTGAATAATTCACTATTTATTTATTTGATAAATAAGTATATTTTGTAACCCTTTGATATGTGAATGAAATATATCAGGTTGTCCCTTGCCTATTTTGGTAAGGTGCTCAATAATTGCACACATAAAGGTATATGGTGTTTGTAAGTGACCTATAACTTATATTTATATAGTATTATGTAGGCGTGAGTGTTTGGGGTTACAATCCAATAAAATCAATAAAATTTAATTTAAAAAAATAGAAGGAAAAAAATGAGAGTTCTTCCTTTACTTTTTATAACAAAACTGAAGACTTACATCAAATATTGTGTTTAAAAATAGTCTGTGCATTTTTATTTTTCATAATGTTTAAATATATCAATTTAAAATGATTAATCTAATAATTAAAGATAGTTAAAGAGAGAAAAGTTATTCCTAATTTTAAGAAAATTCCATGCGTGTGCTAGTGTAAAAAATTCAAGGCGTACCTGAACGCCGCATGTCTGCAGAACACACACGTGTTGATGTCGTCCCGCCTTCTTCCTTTCCATTAACTTGTGAGAGAAAGCAGGAAAAAAAGCTTGTTTAAGACCAAACACTTGAAAACTTTTAGAGCACACGTGAGCGTCGGTTTGAGTTTTTAGTCAAAATTTCCGTTGTTGTTCAAACACATTTTATTTGAACTGTTGGAAGAGGATTGGAGTTCAACACGTGGATAAAAATCGAGTCATTGGTCTTTGGAAACCTGAAGTTCACGAGGAGTTCGTGACGACCCCGTGAGTAAAGCCAAGTTATGACCTAACTACGGGGATTAAATTACATTTTTTCATTTTAGATAAGCAAATTGTAGTTTTCTAGTACGCATGCGCACTGTTTCATGGGCGTGCCTGTTTTTGAGGAGCGTTCATGGACGTCAGAAAATTAATATATACAAATTAAAGTACATTTTCAATGTTAATTAAAATATTTCAAAAGGTTTGTAGCAATAAATTAATAAAACAGAAAGATTAGGTTAAAAAACATTTCGTTTGTAACAATGCAAACGTGTTTAAAGTTATTGAAAAAAATAAAATGAGTAATAGATGGTTTTTCACAATGTCGAAATAAAAAAAATATTTTAATGTCATTTTGTTGTAAAAGAATATTCTCTGCAAAGGCAAAATCATGATTGAATTGCAGGAGTTGGTTATGTTGAGTGAAATCCCAACAGCCCATTAAACTCAAATTTATTTTACTTTTTCCAAAAAATAAGTTTAGGTTCTATTGAGTTCCCCTGTTTGACAAACAATTCTCTAATTCACTCTTTTTTAACATTATAGTTGACAATAAATACATACTTTGGTAAAGTGCATATTTTAAAACCTTTGGTCTTATTTGTATTATATATTTACATTTAATAGTTGATTGGGGCTAAAATAATGCTAAAATAAACCAAAAGTAAATCTGCAAAAAAGTTATACTTATAGGGTTTTAAAATAAACAGAGTTAATATGAATTGGCCCTAAATACAACCTAAAAATAAAGGAGGCAAATTCGATTTTATTACATGCATGTATTTAACAAAATAGAATGTTATTTTATGAAACGCTAAAAGCTATATTGAAACACAAGTAAATATCTTTCAGATTGACCATCAAATTATGTTTTTATATCTATAACTATATACGTACGCCATATTTTCTTTATTTTTTAAGATTTTTACTGAGAAAACTGAGTAAATCTTTAAAATTTGTCACCAAAATCCACATGTGAATCATCTTTCTTCGCCTTTTTAGGGCAGGTTTGTGGTTTTATAGTTAAAATATAAATAAAAAGTAGATTCTCATGTCTATGTGTGTCATGCTGTCGCATTGCACAGAGCATGGAAAACCTTCCTGACAAAAACTCACAATACAACGATGTCATCTATTGGGATGAGAGATACAAGACAGAGCAGAGCTACGACTGGTTGGGAAGCTTTTCCAAACTCCAACACCTTCTGGAAAAAGTCATCAAGAAGGACAATTCTATTTTGATGCTGGGTTAGTATTTTCTTTTTATTCATGTTCATTCATTAAAAAAAAAGTCATGTAGTGTTTAAAAAAACACAGCAAAAAAATATGTAACCGTTCTTAATGTTTGTGGGCTAAAGTCATGAAAATTTCACAATGACGGTGCTTTTTCTGGCCTTTCTTTTTCTGTTTTTACTCTGCTGTCTGTTGCTAAAGGGAAAAAAATCTGCCACCAATTGTCACTTTATCTGTCATATTTCTTTTATTTGATTATTGTAAAATTGTTTTGTGAAATAGTATAAATCACAACAATATAATTTTATAATTATGTCATTAATCCAAGTATTTAAAACTTTCTAAAATATGTGTTTTCCTCAAGTAAATAGTAACATATTCAAATTTTCATACTGATTTAAAATACAACCTTTATGTTTTTCTACTTTTTTAAAACCTTGAGAAAAAAAAAAGTCTTTTTTTTACCGTAATGGATCATAGAAATGTTTTTGCCCTTCAAAAATAATTCCTAGAATGACACTTTTTCAAATGGCCACAAAGTGTCACTGTTGTCCTGCAGATGAACTGCTCCCTTGAATTGACAGCTCCAGCTTCATCCTAAAAAATCTTCAGGGGGTTTGATGCTTTGTAAAACTGGTTTCACAGCCATTTCATCCATAAACTCAATATTTGCAGCTGCCAAACTTGGAGTGGAATCCATCTTTATTGGAGCAACTGTTTGATCGACACGCCGACAAACTGGCTCCATTTTATTTACTACCATTTTATTTTTAGATTTTTAAAAATATTGCATTTTTTCTCATGATATTAAAGGTGAACACTGCAGTGTTGTTTCGAAAATTTGGGTTAATTATAGGTTGATAAAGAGGCAGTTTTTGCGCTTTTAACCCTTCCGTTCTCCTTAGCTTGTTTACATTAAAAGTGAGGTCATCTGGACACCACAGGACAGTGCGCTGAACTTTTTTTTTTCACTGATTTCGGAGTTTCACTAATGTCCATGACAGACGTAAAATCCTGTCCCCCTTCGTCCACATTTGTCATGGAAGAAATCGCATAACATTATGTGGTTGGAGCCATCTGGACCCCAAGGAGAGCGGAAGGGTTAATGTCTGATATTGTGATGAAAACTATTTTTTCTTCTTAAAAGATTTGATGCAGGGCTGTTTCTCTCTGAAGTAAGATTGCTTTCTGCATTTGCTCAAACATTTGTGGTTCTCCTATGGTGTTTATGTTCACTGCCCAAATTTTTGTCAGTTTTGCCTGAAAGTGCTTCAAATGTGCTTGCACATTAAACTGGTGTTTTGCAGCATTCAGTCTTAAGATTAACTGCTGAACTCAGTCAATCTTGAGACTCATTTTCTAGTGCGTCACAGGCACACCTTCAGCAGAGCGTAAGTGGTCTCGCAGACTGTGATACAAACAGCGTTTTCTGTCGCTCATCCCCTGCATTACACTGCACCCAGCTGCACTGCGTTCGATGTGCCGCTTTAAAACGGAGGGGAAAACTAATTTGTCGCTTCAGAGATCTCACCTCACATGTGGCAAATGAAGCAAATGTGCACCTCTTGACCAGGTTGTGCCTTTGAACAACTCACATGCACGTTGGGGCAAATTTGATGAACGTCAAAATCAAAACTTGTATATTAAACAGAAAAAGTTTAAAAAAATTCATTCAGTTGCTCATTTTTATAAGTAAAAATAGGACTTGAAAAGACAAATTTAGCAAATAAAGTTCTGTTTTTTTGTGTTATTACGAGTGCATGGAAGAATGATCTAAATGGAGGCAAAAACAATTATGTTAGGGTCATTCCGCTGACGTCCCAGAGGTCGTTTCTATTAGAAAATTCTGTACAGTGCAGAGAAAAAGCAGCAGGCGGGTGGGGGATCCTTGGATAGGGAGAGTTCTCGAATGCTTTACTGCATCCAGATCAAGTTGTTGTTACCTCCCTCTCACGGTCTCGGGTGTCTCCTGGTTTGCTGTAGGGCTTCACTCCGATTCCCTTCGTTTGCGGTTGGATTTTTTTACCTTAAACCTCTTAGTCACACTTTTATTATGGAGAAAACTATTTAAGTGACATATTTTTACTCCTTTGTTATCTTCAGTGAGGGGAGAAGTAGAGGACAGTTACTGATTTTGCAAGTTGCAAACTATGAGAGACAAAATGTAAAAAATAATAAAAATAACAAAAGTTAATCTCAAAACTTGTAAAGTAATACAGGTTGTCAGTGACAGAAGTCAAAAGTTTTACACTGTAGCTGCTATTTTGGTCTATTCTCCCATGCAGATCTCCTCAAGAGCTGCAATGTTTTGTTGTTGTTGCTGGGCAACAAACCCAAAGCTCTTCCTCTAAAAACACGGCAATTGCCATTCATATCAAAGAGTTCTATTTTGGTCTCATCTGACCACACAGCATTCTCACAATCCTCATCTGGACCATCCAGAGGCTCCCATCTCTCTTCATGTCATTGACCAGATCCTCCCTGATGTTCTGAGCTGTTTCCTTACCGTTCTCAAGATCATTTGTTTCCCACCAAGTAAGAATGAGAGAGATTCTTAGTGGTCTTGTGTCATTTTTGACCATTTTCACAAAATGGTACCAACATTTTATCTTTTTTTTTTTAACCTATTTGGTTCATCCCAGTCTTGTTCATATCTAGAATCTTGTCCCTGGTGTCCTTCGACAGCTCTTTGGTCTTGGTCATTGTGGAGAGTTTACAGTCTGACTGTTTACGGGTGTGGACGGATGCCTTTTATAACCAGTTCAAACATGTTACATTAATATCAAAAGCGCTTCTCATGCTTTGCAAAGCTCAAGGTGCTTTACATTTAAAACCCAAAAATATACACAAGTATTAGAATAAAAACCCAACCTATTAAACATAACTTCCAAAGAAACTTGAGGCTTGGCTCTGCTGTGGGGAAACAGTATTTGGGAATCTGTTCATACCAGGAGCCAGCTTGGCCTCAAGACCATGAAAACTTTGCTCTCCCAGACCGGGGCAGCAATGGGGTCAAAGGTCAATGGACAGATAATGAGTGAAGGAGAGCAGAGAAAAGAGTAAGTTCCCAGATTACACGATTGAAGTGTTTGATCCACATGTGGATTGGTGTAGAGTTCACCAGTTTGTAGTCGCTGTACTGGTCTGTTGTGGTGAAGAGAGAGCTGAGCCAGAAAGCAAAGCTCTCAATTTATTTACTGGTCAACCTTCATATCAATACTCACCTATGGTCATGAGCTCTGAGTGGCCGAAAGAACGAGATCCTGGCCGAAATCAACTTCCTCTGGAGGGTGGCTGGATGCTCCCTTAGAGATGGGGTGAGAAGCTCGGTCACCCGGATAGAGTTCGGAGTAGAGCCAGTTGGGGTGGCTCGGACATCTGGTCCGGATGCCTCCTGCATTTTTTTCTGTAGCCCCGGAGGCATGTGTGTCACAACATTGCATCAAGCCCTTCCTGACCTTCCGTCTGACCAGTATGCGAGTTTAGCAATATCAAGCTTTAGCCATGATCGGCTCGCACATTGTGGCCCAGTTCCTGGCTGCCACAAAGCCTCCACTCCTTTGTTTTATGGCCTGCCCCGGGCTGCCACCGGTGATGTAATGACCCCGCATCTCCAGCGGTCAGCGCTCCTGACTACTTCCCCCAGGAGAGAGAGAGGATGATGTAATGGCTCTTCTTAACTTGCACACGATATGTACCCAGATAGTACCTGTGTTCTTATTACACCTGAATCACTGACGGTCTCTACTGTCAGACCAAGACTCATGGTTGAAGGCTCAGGTCTGTCATGACTGACACTTTGTTGGTAAAATCATTGTTTTATAGAATTTTAAGCCGATAGTATAGTTTTTTCAACTAGTTAGGACATTTTTTTAAACATTTTAGTTAGTCTTTTTCACCTCTAACCTTTTCTTAAGCATCTCATATTCTCTGTTTACGTCCTCTTCATCTCCCCTCGGCCTTCCTCATTTACTGTCACCTTACTGCCTCCTTTGCCCTCCCCGATGCCTCTTTGTTAGTATTTAGTTTCAGACGCATCCGCCTGTAACCCCAGAGCTTATACAGCTATATTTAGGTCCAGTAGAGGTGTTTAAAACAAGATGGGAGCTGTGGGAGCCCCACTTATTTTCCAGGATTGTCCATTAAACAGTTGACAAGATATTAAGTCAAGCTCAATAAAAAAAAAAAAAAAATGGATGTCCACATATACAGGTCTTTGATACGGGTCTTTTTTTTTTTTTTTTTTTACAATGTTTCAATAATTGTATGCATTTTGCTCTGTTTTAGCTCTTTCCCATACTAATAAAAAGTGCTGCCACTTTTTGTGCTTATATTCTTGTCCTTATATGAGTCTGAGCATTAGACCTTAGTCGCAACTGGCCCTATGGGTGGGTACAGGCTGTCTGCAGGTGATAAATGGACAGGCCTGCAGGAAAGAAAGGTTGTAGACCATTCTGTGAGCCATAGAGTAAAACTGTTCATGCACATTTCTTTCTACGGGTATGACCCAAAAGCAACACATCAGGCTTCTCAAACAGATTTCTAAAATTTTAACTCTTCCAAACCTTGTGCACCGTGCAAAGGGCCTGTTTGGGATAAGTGCGCACTCTGCACAGCCTGAGGATCAGAAATGAGATAATCAGAGTGTAGTTTGTGTAGACGCCCTACGTTCGTCCTTCTGGCACTTGCGTATCACCTACACATCTCGCGTGTGCTACATTTGACTAGAAGCCAGTGTGCACATCTCACTAATGACTAGAGTGTGGTGTCAGGGCACCGTTTGACAGCATCGTATGGTGCATGCAACTTACATTAGCTTTACAAAAACTTTCCAATCCACTTTCCACACACACGACAATCGTGAGTTCCATTTTCACAATGCCCCCTTGAGAGAACTGCAGGTCAAAGCTTAATTTCTTAAGAAATGGTGTCCACAGACATCACATCGTAGATTATATAATCAATTTTGCTAATAGAGGGCTCTGTGATTACAAAAAAACCCCCCAAAACATCCATATCAAACAAGAACTTGGTCTTAAGACGTTAAGATATAGCCGTTCCAGTCTATGACCTTCCACAAGGCCTAACCCAAAAACCTGTTGCACAGGGGGTCAAACTCAATCGCACAATGGGCCAAAATCCAAAACACACTCTAGGTTGCTGGCCGAACAGGATAAAAATGTATTGAACACTTTAACACTAAATTATTAAAACTGTAATTTTTTTAACATAATTATGAACTACATATATATAGTTTTACCTGCGACAATGCTAGCGTGAATGCTCTTAGTTGAATTTGGCTGCTGCAGATGCAAGTGCTGATAGCGGAAGATGCTGAAATTGGTAGCAAAAACCAATGAAGATAATAGCCAGCTGAAATATTAGTTTCAGAATTAATTTCTGGATTTGCCTAAAAAAAAAAAAGAAATTAGGTTTGCCAAAACGGCTAGCATGTAGCTGAAATTTTAGCTAAACTCCAAAACAGCCTAAAAATCAGTACAGAAAACTAGCAGAATACCAATTTTTAAAACTTTTAAACCCTACCTTTTTAACATGATTGTGAATGAAAAAAGGCAGGAACATTATTCCATAATAAATCAATTTAAACCTTTTATAAATTTCAAGATTTTACTCTCCATAAAAATATATTTTGTCAAAATTATACAAGTTAGAAATAAGAGATAACATCGGGTCATTAATAACAATAAAATTAAATGATTCGGAGGGCCGGATTCGGCCCCCGGGCCTTAACTTTGACCTTAGGGGCTAGTGTTAGAGGTCAATGTTATCTATTCAGTAAAAATTCACTGTATAATAAGAAATAGTTTTATTTTTATAAACAGTAGTGTTGCTTAACATTGAAACAGATGCTTGCATACTCACAACCACACAGACGAATCACTGACTGGATGGAAAGTTACAGTATCAGAAATCGTTGTACAGTGAGAGTGTTAGCAGCTGTCAAAGGAGCTATTTGAAGCATTTGCTCTTAAGTTTGTCCACCAGCTTTTTTTCTGTACTTCTTGCTGTTATTGCATTTTTTTTGTAATTTTTTCTGCTGACAGCTGTACGCACAGACGTCCTTGCTGGAAATTGCTTGCCCTTAGCTCAGGATTTAGCTGTTTCCTGTGACGTCTGAACGTGTGAGACATTCAGATTCAGGGGGTCTTGGATCAGAATCAGTCATAGTTGAAGTGACCAGACTTTACTGTTAGATTCCCAGGTTTCAAAAGCCTACAGTAAACTTTGATAAGACTAAAGGCTAATGAAATGCATATCATGTACTTTCATTAAAAATACAGTGCAGTAATCAATAAGGCTGCACAACAAACAAAAAGGAAGGGCAGGTTGTTGTGTCTGGAGTGTCCTCTGGCCTTAGCCACACACAAACACACACACACTGGTGTTTACACCTTTACTGTCCTCTAATCTAATGCATCGAAGAGATCAGCAGGTACAAGACTGCAGCAGATGACGGATGGTGCATGAATGAAGCAAGTTTGGAATGAATGAATGAAAGAAGAGATGAGAAGTGTTGAGCTTTAAGCGTATAGGACACCCCCCCATATTCCTTCCCTCTTCCCTGCATCTGTGTTGGCTGTGTTCAGGGAGCCCTCACCATGCAGCAGTCAGTAAGTCAGTAGGGGCAACCCTTCCTCCAATCAGCCCTTCCCTCCTCTCCTCTGCGCTGCTCCGCCTGCCTCCTTACTTTTGCTGCTGTAAGGAGTGGTTGTGTTTATGAATGAGCCTTGCAGCCGCAGAATGTGAATGAACAATGAGAGGGTGAGAACAGGCAGGGTTGCTGGCTGAATGAAAGTCGGCAGCGTTAAAAAATGGAGGGATGAGGCTGAATGGAAACCACGGGCAGCAAGGAGGGTGGCGGTGCTGTTGACGGAGCAAGCTGAATGGAAAATTACAAGCGTGTAGACGCTAAGGTGTTGCCGTGTGTTGGGCTGGGTCTGGCGTGCTCTCATAGGCATGCGGATCAGGGAGGATGATGCTGGAAAGGTTGCTGCTTTCCCTCTGAGCCAGTGGGGAATCTCCGCTGACAAGCAACACATGCACACAGACACACAACACTCTGCAAGCTGGTGCTCCGTGCTTTGAATAATAATGGAGTTACCCGGGCAACCAGGCAACTATGATCAATGGGCCTGGCCCTGATAAACAGAGCACAGAGAGTGTGCGCTAGTGTGTTTGCTTTGCTGCAATGGGAGTTTCTTTGTTCTGAGACTAGTAGACGGCATCTTATTATCAAATTTTCTCCAACCTGTGATTATTTGCGTTTGTTGACACAAACTGGGAGAGGAGGAAGTTGTTGGGGTTTTTTTAACTGCAGATGCTGTGAGTCTCAGTGTGTAGTGTGTAACAACTTCTGCAGTCCACCTGCAGGGATAACTACACACCTCTACAACTCAAAGGTCTACTGGAGGGAAAAGAGAGGCTCGTCTGACGTAACTCAAGCCCAGACAGGAAGTTTATTATGCACCTGACTACAACTGCTTACATTTGGCGCAGGAATATGTGTAACCAGATCACTTCTGAATTGTTTTCAGGAGAAAGGACGTTGAGTCACAGCAGCACCCTTGGAGACCGCCTCCGTTTATTGCAGATCAGTCAAGTTTCTGAAAAGAAATGAAACAGTAACTGCGTGTACATATGCAAAATGTCTTACAAATGATCAAAGACTGTATTAGAATTGACCTGTGTACATGGACCCCAAAAAACGTTATCCGATTACAACAAACTTTTGACAAACGATAAGAAATGTTCATATGCTTACTCGTTTGATCAGAATAAATCACTTTGACATGCGCAGAAACGACTTCTCACTCACTCTATTGGCTTTACAGGACATAAATGTGAAATAGCTTTAAACATAACTCTTAGCAGCTTTCAAAAACATCCATAACCTGCTCTAATTGTATTTTTTTAACCTAATTTTTACTAAACAACTTTTATGTTAGTTGAATTTACGTCAGAACTTCTTCCTGATCAGTTGTCTCACTCCGGTTATCTATTGGTCAATTTTCAAAGTGGTCTTTTAATTCCTTTTGTGTGGTTTCTAGCTAAATAAAAAAAAAAAAAACTGTCGTTTTCTAGAACATAGTTTTTTCAGGGTTCACTAGAAATTTGCGTCTAAGTTGTGGGCGAGACTGTTGGAGTAAAGTAAGTCTTCCCTCATTTTCTATCATTCCTTAGTTTACACTGTCTCCCACTAGCTTACAGCCCCTCACAACTCACACCTAACATTAGTGGTGCATGTTAACTCTTCTTTTTTTTAGATCAGAGTTGATCCTAACCCCGGGTGTTTGGTCAGAACTGAAGTTGGTTTCCTCGGATAGTCTGCTTATTGGTTAGACGAAAAAAAGCCCACCTGAACTCAGGTGATGATGAATAAGTTCTGATCCATCAGTAAATGACACCATGATCCATAGGCGGAATGCAGGGGTGAATATTTGTGATCATGCAGGTTCAAACAATGGTCAGCATTTATTTTCCCTCCTATTTGGTCAGAAGCTAGAACTTGGAGACATAATATTGACCCAGATATCTGGGCAAGCACAATAATGGAACAGTGGGCTTCAAATCATCCTTAAAACTAGAAGATGAAGTCATTACACCCTCAGGTCACCTACTATTTCATTGATCTCATCGTGCCTATAGCAAGCTCTTTTTTTTAACGTATTTAGTACTTTGTCTAAGTCCAATAAGGGACCCGACCATGAAAATTCTACTTTTTGAGGTTTTAAATGCGTCTTACTGTTCTTTCCTCACTATAAAGAACCCCAAAGCGACATTTTGATCCGTTCATGCATTTAAGAGTAATCCTCTAAAAACCATCACTGTCTGTAGCATCCCCTCCCATACCCACGAAAACAAGTGGTTGGAAACTTGCTGACGTAAGATTGATGCCAACAGCTCCCTCCAGAAAGAGTCTGCACTGACAGCTACGCCCCCAGACTAACACAACATTCAATGTATCCCCTTTTCCAGTGATTAGCAGCAAACAAGCCCCTTCATTTTAGATGCAGAATACAGTTTATCTTACAGTTATGGTATGTCCTGTCTTCAATAAATTCCAGCTCTAACAGGTGTTTGTTACTTCTTACGTGCCGCTCCTTTAACACCCCCCACCCCCTCCAACTCCCCGGTCGGCACAGAAGTGTTTGCGTTGAGAAGCAGTGTAAAGATGGCTGGGGCTACTAAAGGCAGATATATTGGGGTGCATCCATCTTTGACAAAGTTTTGATTATTTTCGTGGGAGAACTACAAAGATACTGCCACAAACTCTCGGATGACGTCATGAAATGGACAGCGCCAAGATGCAGCGACAGGCGGAGCTTCAGGAAACGGGCCGTTTTACTTCCGGGTAGGGAAAATCTCTCCAAATATAACTAATATTTCATAAATAATTCATTTTTTAGTGGTCCAAAGGTAACATATGGTCTCATATATTGATATAGTTCACTCTGAAAGGCTTAAGAAAATCATGGTAGGGTCCTTATAACCCTTCCGCTCTCCTTGGCTTGTTTACATTAAAAGTGGGGTCATTTGAACCCCACAAGAGAGTGCGCTGAACTTTATTTTGTCTTTGATTTTTGAGTTTTACTAATGTCCATGGCAGACATAAAATTCTGTCCACATTTGTCATTGAAGGAATCGTACATCAATATATGGTTGGACTCATCTGGACCCCAAAGAGAGCGGAAGGGTTTTAAATAAATTAAGTTTTTTTTTTTTTTTAAGTTAAGCAGCAATTGGTTCTTGATTGTACCTTCTTTCCAACACCAAAACGATCCCCCAAAGCAAACAGATTTTGGAAATGTCTCTCTTGTAAAAAACTTTTCCAAAATTACATTTTGTGGCACTAACAGTCTTTATTTGTTTGTAAAAAACACAAAAAAGACAAAACTAACTGCTTTTGTGTTGGTTGAGCACAGCCTCTGACCCAAAGTCTAAAGTCATATCAACTTGAGGACTGTTCCAGGGTCAAATCAACCACCTCCTCTTCATCAGCAGAGAGAGAAGCAGCAGCAGCTGCTGCTGAGAGGCACATGTTCAGTCAGAATCTCCTCTCCAGAGCAGATGTGTCATCCCGCAGCCCGCTGCGCTCCTTCACAAAGACATGTCAGCCTTGGAGAGGAGTCATCTGAGTGCCGTCGCTCTACCATGAAAGAGACTCCCTTTGCTGTGACAGACACTGTGGTGCAGCGCTAACACCTCTCTGGCCCTGTGGACCAAAATCCGTTATTTCAGCTTCTGGAAAGATCTCCTGTAACGCCATGAGCAGATTGTCCCTTGGCAGGGTCATTTAAAGTACAGATGCTTTGCTCTTGCAGGAGTTTACTTGCTTACGTTCAAAGCAACATGTCCATCATCCCCGACAGTCACGTCTTCTACACCGTTTCCAGAAACAAACAAACAATGTGTGATTTTTGTCTTACTTGTCAGCAGAGGGCTGTGTGCGAGTCTCAGTGGCGTCATTGCTTTGTCATCACATCCCTCTAAGCAGGGAAAGCCCTATCAGGTAGGTAGTAGAGCTGTGTGTGCGTCATCGTGTCCCGGTGCATTTGGTTACCCAGTGACGCACTGCTGCTGCGAGCAATCTTCACTCACGGAGATTCGTTTACTTCCATCACCAGAATGTAATTGTTCAGCTGTTGCTTCGTGAATGTTTCAAATACAAACAGCAGCAAACTTTTTTTCTCCTTTTTCTGTCAAGCGATCAATGAAAGTGTTGCAGCATTGGGCAGTTTACAAGATGAAATGACTAGTTACTATTAAATACTGTTATGTGGGTGTTTATTGTAATTATTTAAAATAATTAATTGAAATTAATTTGCTCAGATTGGATGTTTTTAAAGCTGTGAAAATGTTTGGTCACTCTAAAGACCACATCCTGTTTTGTGCACAGTGGCCACTTCCCATGAAATTGTCAATGTAAAGGCTGGCTAACGTTTGTTTCTGGGTTCCTTGTTTTAAACTCATGTTTGGATGGAATCCCTTTAATTCTCGGAAGTCCCAACCAATTGAAAATTGATCATGGTGGTCACAGCTGTGTCAAACTTGAGCCCTTCAGGGCCGGCCTCCTGCTGGTTTTCCAGAACTACTGCCGTATCTGTTGCTGATTGTCTGGTTTAGGCGTGTTTAGCCAGTAAGGAGATTCATTGGCAGGTTAGTTAGAAAACTTATAAGACACTGCTGGCCCACCCATCCTTCCTTTCTCCCCTGCATCTGATTCCAACCAAAGACTGAATCACCCACTCCTCTACTTACGGTTCCTTAGCACTGTTATCACTTTATACATAATCTATCTCATAACCACTTTTGTAATACTGCCACTTTATGATTCAATCCATCATATCATGTCCATTCTTACTTTCTTTTTTTTAATACTTCCTATTTGCGTAATTTGTACATTGGACACTGTTATTTTTTATTTTTTATTTTATACTATTGGCCGTTTGTACCATGGTTTTAGAGGAAGACCCTTTGATTTGTGCTTTATATTATGCATATACAATACATTTGACAATAAACCTGACTTGAACTTATAAATATTGGAACAGAGCTCTGAAACAAAACGTCTCGAGCAAGATTCATGAGATTTGCAGTTCTTTGACATTTTACACCAACTGTTGGTGGCGGGCATGCGGTAGTAACTACTAAATGGCATAGTCTTGTATAGCACTTTTCTACCTTCCTTGAAGGTAGAAAGCGCTTTACAGTCACAGTCCCATTCACACTGATGATAGCGCTGTTGCCGAACACTGGCACCAACCTTCCACCAGAGGCAAGGTGGGGTTCAGTGTCTTGCCCAACTAGACTTCGCCACATATTAAGGGCAAGGCAGGAATTGAACCTACAATCTTTCGATCAGAGGTCGACTGCCCTACCGCTGCACCACGGCTGACGTTAAAAGAAAAGGTAGAAGAAGCCCCTCCCTGCTTGTCCAATGTGAATACCATGAGCTGAACGTGTTTTCAAGAACCTACGTTTAGCGTGTTTATTGAATGTGCGTCAAATGCGTTTCGGCAAAGCGCGTTTAAGTGACCACTTCTAATAAAACGTCTATGTGCGTAGTATAACATGTCTCTACAACCAAACCTAATCTTTGGTCTATTTCATTCACTCAATAGACTTACATTTCGAACCAATTTTTTTCTTAGATGGACACAGACAGTTTCAACGGCATTGTATTTAACTCCACAGTTTTAGGGTCACTTCTTGTTCTTAAATTGCCGTCCATTTGCTGCTGAAATGGAGAGGAGAAACTCGGACAGAGCCTTTACTAAAGCATGACGTGATTGAGCTTTTTCAGTGTTTCCACTCAAAGTGCAAAAGAACTTGTCATAAATGAACTATTGCCATCCACGGTCTTTGGAATAAATGGTTTACTGTATCTGAGCCAAAGAAAATGTTGACATTTTCACACCAGAGGGGATTTTAGAATTACACCCCCAGCACCCCAAAGCATCCATACAGTTGACTAAATTACCTGCAAAAAGTTGGATTTTAGTTTAGTCATCTGCCTCAAAATTATTATTTATTTATTTTTCTATACTCTTTTTTATTTGTTTGCAGGAAAAGGAGGGAAATATAGTGATTATTACATCCTAAAATACATTTTATGCACCTTTTAAAAACTGCATTCTCAGCATTTTATTGCCCTCTCTTTATTTTCTACATCCTCTCTTTGTGCATTAAAAAACAAAATGGAATAATACTGTACAATGCACAGGTTGCTAAGTTATTAAAATCTCCTTACCTTTTTCACCAAAACTCATTTCATTTTTTGCAAAAAGAAAAACTATTTCGGGAGCAAAAACATGGGTTACTCTTTAAATATTTTAATCCATTAACCAAAATATAGAGTTTTGTGAAGCTGTGATTATGCTGACACTTCCAGCTGTTTTTTGTAAAATAAATAATCACTTTTTTTTATTATTACTCAAATAAAACAATCACATTTACAGAATAAAACTCTTATTATCCTCACATCAATTGAAACAAACTGCAGTACCACTGATGGCCTACGGGATCGCTGTTCAGCTCTGTGAGATGGGTTTTGTATTGCACAATTAGGGAAACCACAATTCTTGATTTTAAACAGAACTGGAGGTTACACCATTGAACAGAATCATGGATATTTTATACTGCATACTAGTGTGTTTACACTGAAAGTGTCAGACTCTTTTTGTGCTAAATTTTAAAAAATAATTTATCATAGTATTTACTTCTTATTATGACCCAACTGAAGTTTTTTTTTTTCATTTCTGTAAATACAATATATTTATTGTTGTTTTAAAATACCTAAATCCTTTACCATTCCAACACAAAACCTTGATTCAAAAAATTTGAACCCAATTGTAAAGAAAGTGAATTGTCCATAGCAATAACTACCAATGTTGCGGAACAAACTGGGTCTGAATCACTGCGCTGAAAAAATACAAGCAAAACAGAGTGTTTGCAACTCTGGGCCGCCCCAAGAGGATTCCAGGTAACCTCCCCTGACTCATTAGAATGGTCTCCAACTGAAACACCACCACTATGAGTTCACACTACAGTGGAACTGGGGAAAAAACTACTACGGTGGGATCAAGTCTATCATTTCCCTGCAGATCAGGCCTGAACATTTGCAACATGTTGGTCTTTATTTTAATCTACTCTTAATAAGCGAGGCTAGATCACCTCCCTCTGATCGCAGAATTTGTAAATGAAGCCCCCACACACAGGGATATCTCAAATATGATTCCTTTTTTTTTTTTTTTTAAATCTTGTACCATTGTCTTTGTGTGAGCTGAGATTTGTATTTGTCAAATCGCTAAGAAATAAGGTCCCATCATGTAAGATCAATTCAGTTCAATTCTATTTATATAGCCCAATATCATAAAATAATTGCCTCATTGGGCTTGTAAGGCTGGTAATTTCACAGAAGCAGAAGGTCAGTCATAAAGTATAAACATTAGCTAAAATCTAAACAGATGAAACAAAAGTGGTTATCCCTGCCCTTAGAACCTCCTTCCCAGTTTTTCAAATAGAGCAAACTGTTTAGAAATTACGTTAATTCCAAGTGACGCTCAGTTTTAAAGAGTTGAAACATGTTCTCCATGACATCTTCCCCAAACCTCTACATTGAACTTGTATTGAAATCCCTTCTTCATTCTCTTTCAGAGGCGTATTTCATCAGAGTTATGGAGTTTAATGTTTTCTCTTGTGTTTGTGTCTATATGGCGTGCATGTGTCCAATAGCTCTTTTATTAGGAGATTGTTGACTCTGTGTGTGGCAGTCCCCAGTCCTGTTACATAATTCTGCTTGTAATGCTGCAGGCGCTGGCTCCTGCATCTCCAGCTCTGCATCTTAAAGTCAACCTTCACGTCTCTTCAACTCCTGATTTGTTCTTTTCCTTAGAGTCACGCTCAACAGCCCTTTGGTTTCTTAAGAAAAATTAGCAAAACTTGTAATCCTAGTTTCACTAAATTCATTTCATGGCGCCAAGAAAAGAAAAAGTGCAAAACCAACAAAGCACACTAATCATACAACCAAGCCTGCTGTCAAACAAAAGCCGTCTGCCTTAAACTAGTCATCGCAAAAAATGACAAACACCACCAGAAAAAACCCACAATCCTCTCAACACACAACCTCTCATCAAATCCTCTATGATCAGCCTCCAAACAATCAACCTCCTCTGTCTCTGCGTGCGCCCGAAGCTCATATGCACAGATGAACTGATGAGCTGCACCTGGACCAGACGGGCTGCACAGCTGACTCTGGAAAGAGGGCGGAGCTCCAAAGCAACTTGCCTCATTGTGTTCTCTGTATCTGCTCCGCACATCTTCCACTCCTGTTGGTTCAGCTTATTGCATACATTTTTCCTACAATTTTCCTTTGCAACCTTCAAATGCACACAGACCTGTTAGTGCTCAATGATCTGGGTAAAAATTATCTTTTTATCTAACTTTATGTCATCTTGGATGACCATCTTGATAAATCTTAATATTTAAGAAAAAAAAAACTTAAAAATTGTCCTGCAGACTTTCTACTGTGTCTCATTGTTCAGAACTTTAGTAACATCAATTCACTGCAAAATAAATCTGGCAGAAGGGAGGATTCAATATTGCATTTCAAATATTCTGTTAGAAATACTTTAAGCTGAGTTGCATTAAGTCGCTTGGGACAGAAAATTCTGCCCTGTAGATATGTTGCTGTGTTTCTAAATGTCCAATCTTCCCTCGTTTAGTGTGTGTTTTTCCCTCCTCCTGAAACCATGTCAGATAATCTGTGCATGACACACTCATGCAAACAAGACACGAACAAACAACTGATGGCAGATTGATTGACAGGAATGAAAATATTGTACATAAAATGTGATAATCCACTGCAACAGCGCTCAATGTGGTTTAATGTTGTTATATTGTCTTTTGTAGTTTACCATTTTAAATTGTAGAGTTTATTATAATCTAAATATTTAACTTAGCTAGTTGTGATTAACTAATTAAAGGATTAAGTCTTTATTTCTATTATTCTGAAAGTTTTTTTTAACTAACATTTATTGAAATGGTCCTTTTTTGAGTTTATGTAGGCATAAATAGTTCAGTGTACATTTTTTTTCTTAAATTAAAACAAAAAGAACAAAACATGGTTATATATATATTATATTTAAGATAAGAAGTCATACATTGATTGTAAAAGAAATACAATTTAAGAAATGCTATTTTCCTGCCATTATGATCATAAAAACCCATTTGCACTTATACATACAGTATACACACGACACATTTAATCTATTAAATACATTTATTGTCAAATATACTTTGATAAATAGCAAAACCCGAAACTTTAAAAGATGTTGCACCTTTGTCAAGGACAGAGGTGGACAAACCCATTTGACTTGTGGGCCACAAAAGGTTCTAAAACTTATGAGAGGGGCCGGACCAGATGAGATGAAAGGCAGTTTTTGATAATCCACGGCTGAAGAGAAAGAAATGGCGTAGAATCTAGACAAAAACATGCTTTTACTTAGTTAGAAAATTTATATATACATATCTAAAATAACATTTTTGAATTTGTGTTTCAAAGCATTGCCTTTTATTCTCATTTTTATGCCAATTAAACCAGTGGGTTGATGTCTATCAGGAGAAAAAGGCAAATTTATAGAAGTGCTACATTCTCGTGGTGTTGGAATGATGGGAAAAATGACTTTCCAAACTTGAAAAACACACATGAACATCAGAAACAACAATCTTACAACATCACATGAATGCAGAATAACTTTCTGCACCTCAAAAAACTTCTATGTATTCATAGTGTACCATCTATGGTTAGACACCAGTATTTCTGAAAAAGTGAAACATATAAAATAAATAAATTAAGATTATGAATATGATTTATTCCAGTTTGGCGGGCCAGATTAAATAGCGTAACAGGCCGTATAGGTTAGTTTGTTCATTCCTGGGATAGGGGGTTGTAAAGGATGTAAAATGACGGAAAGAAAAACAAATTAAATGTCTCAATGTCTCAAAAATTCTCACCAAGTAATCTTGAAAGTGTTCTTAGATTTATTTACAAAAAAGAGCAACTATTTACACAAAAATAAGCAATAAGCAATACCAATCAGGTGCTCTGCTTAAATAGGCTCTAATCTACCAACAAAGATGGCAGAAGAAAAGAGTAGCTTCCTATCCAACAGAAAATATAAAAAGCAAAGGCAAAAAATCAATCCAAAAGTACACAAAATAAATAAGTACACAGAATTAACATCACCATTTAATTTTTCTGTCTTGCAGCAGATCCCACAAGAACAGAAAAATAAGACAGTGTCTTCACGCAGACATTTTTCTTTAACCTTTGCCGTTTCTGCCTGACATTTACACTGCTCTGATGTTTTCCAGCTGTGAAAAGTGATAACTTTGAAAATGTCACTGACCTCATTTTACTTTATGTTGTGATGTAGATGGAGTGATGGAAGATTTTAGCAGTCAGTTGAATAATACACATTTTTCCATATTATTAAAGACCAACTCCAATGAAAATCGTTTTTTTGGTGCGCTTAACGTGTTCTAGTAGCATTTTTGTCATGATAAAGAGTATATATGAGAACATTTAAGAATTAAGCTGTATTTCTTTATTCAAATTGTGTTAGATCAGGAGCAGATGAAAACCAGTGGTTTGAAAAACTCAGGTTTGTGACGCTGCATCTGGAATTGGTGGGTCAAAGTCTCCCTTCTCTGCTACAATTCTGAAGGATCCACTTACAAATAGATCCATTAGCATCTTCGTTTTCCTTGTCAGATCTGAAATCTGACTCAAAACTGTATTACTGGATAGATTCGATATAGCTCACTTTTTTCCTTTTTAATTATGCTAATGTTAGCTTGTTCTTGTGAGGTGCTACAAGCTAGCAGGAGAGAGTGTAAAAAAGGGGCTGATGGGAAATTAGAAGAGCTAACTTTTTTGCTAAAAGTTCTGCCCCCGAGGCAAATTTCTTATGAGCTCCTACAGTCTTGCAGAAAATTTCTTAAATATGTCAAAATATTTTTATTCTTTTTTCTTTAAGTCATGCCTGTGTAATACGATTTTTTTTCCCCATTTTTTTTTTTTTAATTGAATACTCAATAAAAAAAATCTGGCGTTTTGTTTTTGCTTACAAAACACTGGGTTTTTCACTGATTTTACAATAGAAGAAAATTCTAGTTTAAGTGGGACTTTAAAGTCTCTATCCTGATCTTTATTGGACTAGAATTTAGATTTTACATTTTCTTTTGTCCATGTTTCTAAGCCATATTGTAAACGGTGGCTTATTCTGGCAGCTTTCTGCTAAAAAAACAAGTCTTGAAGCAACAAATGAAAACATATTTGAAGGTAATTCTTGTTTGGATTATGGATATTATTCTAGCATTTTATTAAGAACCTCAATAAGATTTTGACAAGCAAGCAAGTCTATACATGGCCTATATTGCCCTGCACAGGGAATCAGAGAGCAGATGGTCTGCTTCTGTCTGTAATCCTCTGCTCGCCTAGCCTGAACCTTAAAATGCCCCCTCAATTTTCAACCCAAACAGAGGAAAGACCAGGAACAAATGAAAAAGATGAGTTTTAAAGACAATGACACATATATTCAGATGGTGCTTTGCAAAATGGAAAGCTGGAAACTCCTTTCCGTCCTTACAGTGTTAGATTGTTTCTAAAACTTGCAAGAGCATCAGGAGACAAACCATAGCCGCTACTGCAGAGGCAATTTCTCTGCCTGTTGCCATGACAACCTTCTTCCTCGTCGGACATTTATTTAAAAAAAAAAACCCGTCGTTATGTATTCTTTCTACTCCTCAATGAGCGGGTGGCGGCCGTGTTTCTGTGTGAGAGCCTAATGAGCGGGAGAGCCAGCAACTACCAGCTGTGTCTCGTCACTGAAGGCTTTTATTTTCCAAAATGAAATTCACTGTTGCTCATGTAACCCTCCCTTCATTTGTGCTTCGTATTAGAGGACTTATCTGCCGCCGCAAGATTTATTGTTTTGTTTCCTCTATTGGAAAAAAATTACTTTTTACATGGTGACAGACTAAAAGATCCACATGACTTTGGAAAAAAATTAAATCTTCAAGTTTTAAGTCATAGCAATACAACTCAACCTTTATAAGGTTGTGTTCTTTTGGATTCATAGCCTTAATTCAGTTTTTTTGTCATCCGTTTTTGAAAAAACTGTCACTCCTTTTTGCACAATGTTATTATAAATAAAAAATAATTCAAGTAAGAATTAAATATTTTTCTGTAAAATATTTGCTATTTTTCAAACATTGTCACTTTATAGCAGTGAATAAAATGACTGATAGTAATAGATGCAAAATGAATTAAGTCACAAACTACTTAAGTCAAATTTTCCTTAAGTCTTCAACTACTTTAACCACTTTTGATATCTAATACAAATAAGTTTTTATATCTAAATTCATGTGTCAGAGATTTAATACCCATTTGTCTTTTAAAATAAACAATCAAATCTCAAGTACAAACAAAACTATTAACCTAGTAAATTATAACTTTCCGAAAGTTTTTGTATCAAAGTTGCATTCATTTAAAAAACCCTGATTGATCGCTTTTGTAGTCATACAGTTGCTGGAGCCTATCCCAGACACTGTTAGATGAAGGCGTGGTACACCTTAGCTTCGTTTTCACTGAGTGGTCCGGTCCCATCTGGTCCGGTATAAAATGGTCCAAGCAATTCAAAGGAGCATTTGCACTTAAAGTTGGAGCATCACGGCACATGAAGCTACCGACACCAACAGTGGAGGTCATCCAGAAGCTCATTTTTTCCACTTGGCTTTTGGTACTTTGTATACACGAAGCATTTAATGTTTGAGAGAAGATTACGCATCGCAAAGAGAAGTACACAAAGTTTCTTGGACCTATATTTTTGTCGTGCTGACTTTCAGACAGTCAACAGGTTTCAACAGTAGCTCCGCCCTAACCAGTCCGTTCCATTTTTCTACAAACCTAAAACCAACGGGGCCAAAAAACGCTAAGTTTCGGTCCGTTTTATAACGGAAACGCTCACTGGTCTGAACCAGACCTTACCGTACTGCTCAGTTGAAACTAGGCTCTTAGGTGTCTATTGCAGTGCCACACAGACAAACAACCACACTTCATCTTTTCAACTATTGGGGCATTTAGAGGGGTAGTTGTGTTCAAAGTCGTTTTTTTAAGGGGTAGCCATAATGGTGGGAGGTTCTGTATTCCTGCATCGGGAGGGTGCACCATGTCGCGCTGTCTCAGAGAAGAAAAACATTTCTTCACATTGATATGCTCTGAAGCACAGAAGCGTACACATAAATGTAAGTAATGACTTCTTGTTTTAGTAAGACTTTTTGAAGGTATAAAACCGATGTTATGTGTATTTTCTGAGCGCTAGCAGCTCCGTGTTAACACAGAGGACCAGCAACGATTGTTGATTTCATCGAGTGGTAGTAACGTCTGAGTATGAAGACACTCTGGTTTGAGGGCTAAATGTAAGGGTATGGAGAAGCCGTAGGGGTAGGATAAAAATTCAGATCCGGCCTTAAAATCAATTATTAATCAATGAAGCTTGTCTTTGGACTGTGAGAGAAAACCTGAGGGCTCAGAGAAAATCCACCCATGGATGAAGAGAACAATCAAATTCCACACAGAACAGTTCCCGCTGGGAGGGGAGAGTGCTAACCACTACACCACCATGCAGCCTAATAAACATCTATGAACATTTATGACCTTTAGAGTGAAAATAGTACACAAACACCATCCCTACTTTTACTTTTCTTTATATTTTTTAAACTGTCCTTTTCAGAAATTCCTACAAGCAGCCTGAGTTTTACAAAGCGTATTTTAACCTTTTTAATGTCTTCTAGGTGTGACACACTCTTGTAGTTTTCTAAAGAATTACAATTGATAAAATAGTTTCTTCTTTTTGCTGCCTTTGTGGTCCCCAATACCGGCGGGACTTCAGAAATTGAAAGTGTTTCCAGTCTGCTAAGATTCTGTGTCCTCTTTTATACACAGTGTCACTAACCATAGAGGGTAAACACAGTTTTCATTTTCACTGACTTTAGTTTGGTTGTTCTTGAATTTCACTCGTACTTTCTTTAACCAGAGAACCTGCTTGTCCCGTCAACAGAGGTGTAACTGCCAATGCCAATTTGTGTCTATTCCTGCTCCGTATCTGGTGTGTAAATGGCCAGTCATTATTAATCAATTTACCATGAGACAAAACATAATTGGATGTTTGGATATATCCTTTCTGAATAATTTGTGGCAAATCAGGGTTTCAGGGAGTCATTTGGGTGACTTTCTGCTTCAAATATACACTCCCTTCTGTAGAGTGGTAAACCCTTCATTTATATTTCCATCTGTGTTGCTCGATTTTACAAATACTAAGAAGAGATGTAAGCTTCCAGCTTGGGAACATCCCTTAATACTCAGGGAAGACTCATCGTTTTTAGAAGAAGCTACACTCCTCAGGTTTTCTGTACCTGGTTGCGCTAATGAGGTCACGATTGGACCGTCACAAACTAGAAGGTAGAGTTCAACCTTACTGTCTTTGTGTTTCGTTAATGAAGAGTAAAGAAGAGGAGCAGACGCAGAGATGGAGGGAGAAAAGAAGAATTTTAGGCTGGAGAATATTGAGCCGCAGATTTTCACAAATCCTGTTGACGGGAGTCCTTCCAGACCTCATGTTCCTGTGGAGATTAAATCTGACACACACGCATGGACTCCCACACACACACATAAACACACACACAGAGGTGGTTTTTCTTCTGAATACTTTCATCAATAAAATACTGATACCGCTGCCTCATTCTCCCACGTTTTAAGACTTTTTGATTAAGTACTTTGCTGCTCTTCATTGCTTGTCTGTTTCTTCCCCAAAGTAAAGGGAAAAATTCTCAGATAAAAATCTCACACCGCCAGCTCATTTCTGTCCCGGCTCCTGCCTCCACTTATTTTCTGTAATGCCTGTCTCGGAGTATTTGTCTCTTTGTCTTTATCCTTTGCACGCAGTCTTTTCGTTCTCTTTATCTCTGATCTCTCTTCTGCTGAGGAATCCGTGGGCCAGGTTACATAACACATATTAGATAGAAAAGGGGAGGAGAAACGGTGAAGGTAACCCTGTAAAATGGAAGGAATGATTATACCTCGCTTTTGTTCTGACAAGGTGATTTTTTTTTTTTTCCCTGACATTGTAAAGCAGTTGGTCTGGCACATCCCCAATCTAATTATCTTTTTTTTTTTTTTTTTTTGCAAGGAGCAAGCCTGTCTGTTGTTGAAGCAGTTTAACTTTCTTTTTGCCTTTTTTTTTTTTTTTTACATGTCTTCTACTTTCTTGAACATGTTTTTGAAAAGTTCTATCCTTTTCTTTTGAACGGCTTCATCTTCTGACATCTGGGCATCCTCTGTTTTCCTGTTTCCTCCTCCTCCTCCTTCCTATCTCTCATCCCCTCCTCATCTCTTTCCTATCATGATTACACTTCGCCGGGCTGACCTGCAGTGACATAACCACACTTTGGCAGTAGTCTTCCCCCATGCCACACATTTTATTTCCCATCTCTCTGGGCACTTGTTCCTCTCGATGTCATCCTCTCACTCCTGTCTCTGGAGCATTTTTCAGGTCTTAATCTCTTCCCCCAGTAAGTTGCACAGCTGTGGGTTGACATAAGTGGGGAGATTGAAGAGGGAGCAGAAGAGTATCTTTGTAATAGGGATGGGAGTGTTGGGATCTTGGTAAATGCAAACTACACTGTTGTAAATCATCAACAAATGTCCAACTAAAATCCTAACCAACAGGAAATGAGCAAAATACTAACAAACTGTTAATGATAAATGACTTGATAAATAGCAGTTGGTTCATGTTCCTTGCTAGTTGTAGATCATGAACAAGATGTTAGTTAATAGCTTACCAATGACTTGTTAAGCATTAGGTAGTAGTTTCCATATATGTGCGGGAATGTTATTTTAAAATTGTAACTATTCCTCCTTTGTTAACTGTCATTAAATCAGGAACATTTCCAATTTTAAAATAACATTCCAGTAACATATAGAAACAATTAACTAAAAGTCGCTTATCAAGTCATTAGCAAGTAACTAACACCTTGTTCATGATATGTTATTAATTAAGAAGATTAATTTATAAATTATTTTCATATGGTTAACAATTCATGTATAACATCCTAATCATCAACAGTTAGTTGTTATCTGTTGACCTTCTTTAAAGGGCCCATGCCAAATCAACTTTTTGAGCTTTTAATTGTAATATAATGTAAATTTCTCACTATCAACAACCCCAAAGTGGTATTTGGATCCATTCATGGACTTCAGAGTATCCCTCTACCCCACTCTACACTCTACGCTCGGGATCAGCCCTTCCCAACCCAAGAAAATGAGCGGGTTCTCACGAGTTGAAGTCACAAAGGGAGACCAGCCCCTTTCAGGAGGAGTGCGCTGCCAGAACCGCCCCCCAGGCGGAAACAAACACACAGTTTTTCTGCTCGGCAACTAGATTCACTACTCAACTACAAACTTTGATGCTCAGCTAGGGGATGAGTAAGGATGTAATGATTCTTCAAGAATCTGTTAAAAAAAAAAAACGACTCAAACTCGTCAACATGTTCATCGATGCAGTGCCTAAGGCCCTGTCCACACATAGCCGGGTATCTGCTAAAACGCATATATTTTTATCCGTTTCGGCCTATCGTCCACACGTAACCGAAGATTTAAGTCACTGAAAACTGAGCTTTTGGAAAACTCCGGCTAAAGTGAAGATTTTGGAAAACTCCGTTTTCGCGTCTGCGTGTGGACATGCATAACCGGAGATCTACGTTTTTAAACGTCACTCTTTGCGACAATTAGTGCATACACGTCATAGATGCGCCGCTGTTTACAATGCTCAGCATGGACCCGAGGAGTGTGTTAATTATTACGCTGGCACAGATGCTTCATACTTGCTTTTTTTTTACAAACACAATTACTGCTTCTTGTCGAGGAACAAAGGAGAATGAGCGCTTTGCAGTCGACTATTTTACAACAAATATCCCTTCCTCCTGCTCATCGAAGGCATGCCACTCGTGAAAGACGCCGTCGGAGATTTTCACTGACTTTTAGGAAAACACTGCCAACTACTGTTCTGGCATGCTCATTACATCGCCCAACAGCGCAAGTATGCGGGGACGTGTGGACGGAATTATTTTTAAAACGATGACGTGCGGACGCAACTGTTTTTATAAAATGGAAGTCGGCAGATATGCGTTTGTAGAAATAATCGGCTACGTGTGGACATGGCCTAAATTTAGAAGAATGCAGAGCAGCTGAAATTTCTTCATGCAGGTTCGCTGTGAGTGTGTGCACGCTTGTGAGTTTACTGTGTGTGCGCGTGCGTTGCTAACAGGTTGCGTGCTGTTCTTTTGGATTTAAAAGTTTTACATAAATCAGTCCCTCCAGGAGTTAGCGAGAGAGCGAACGCGTGCGAGTTTGCGCTCCGGGGCTGTGGTGGGTTGCGCTGAGCGTTCGAATTTTTAGTGGTCTATCACACGTGAAGCACAACATGAACATAGTATAAAAGGATATTGCGTATAATTTTTTATTTGTATTGAATCCTTTCAGTAGGAAAACAGTTTGGTGTAAGGGGCAAAAAAAAAAAATACATGGCCTTAAAATAGACTACCTTCAATTCATTGTGTTGAGAAAAAAAATCTGAAAAAAGAAAAAGAAAAAAAAATCGAATTTGTGACTTGACTGAATTGTTACATCCCTACCGCTCAGTCATCCAATTCAATTCACTGACCTAAAATCAATCCAGGATATGCTTAGCCAAAACTTCAACCCACATGACTCAGAAATAAATACCTGGCTTTGAACAGTGCAGATGAAGTTATCCAGATTCTTTGTAATTCTTGCAATATAATCAAGTATAAATTAAAAATGTGAAACAAACGAACAATTTAACAAAAATTAATGCAAATCCGTTTGAATTCAGTGTTGGTTTTCCACCTGAGAATAATACAAACTAAGCACCAATAAAAAACAATACCACACTGTATGATGACGTCTTAGAGAAATTTGTTGGACTGTATTGACGGCTTGTTCCTATAAACCTACCATGTCTCAATCCAAATAGTGTTTAAGAATATTGATATAATCAGTTTTATTCCTTTTAAAACAATTTTTTTGTTGTTATGGTTGATTTGATCAATAATAATAATAATAATAATTATTATTATCATTAATAATAATATTATTATTATTAAGATTAGCAACTTACCTCAGACAGATCAATCTGGTGGCATCATTGGAATATTAATTGATTAATTGATTAAGATGATCATTTGTTACACGGTTACTAATTTGATCTTAAAAAATGGGGCGTCACTTGTAGTTTTTCTTGGGACAGATTAGCTAAATCTGTTCTCCAGGGATGCCACCATGCATACTAATGTTAAAGATCCTATTGGCCTAAAAAAAGGATTGTTTCAGAGGTTATACAAATTAATTAATTAGGATGTACCGTGGGGCAAAAAGTTTTTGTTTGTCAACGATTCTGTAAGTCATTCCACTTTGAAAGATGAGAGGCCTGTTATGTTCATTGTAGACACACTTCAGTTGTGAGAGACAGACTTTTTTTTGTTTCCAAGACCATTAAAATCTCTGGTCCTGCAGATCGGGTCATAAACTTCAGATACCAGGTCACTAGATGACTTTTAACCCCCTTACAAGGACACAATGGATTGACATCCTTTGATCACACATACAGGTCTGGATTACCGTTTAGCTTTGAATCAGATTTTTATTAACTGTCACACAGCCAGACAGCCGCTGACCTTGGTGACTCAGTTTTTAACAAATACATGAATGACTGTATGAAGGCTTAGAAAAAAATCTTCAATCATTTATTCACCAACATCTAGGCAGAAGAATAAGAGCTTCAAAGGCTGGTTATAGAATATACTCATTTAATTTTCTTTAAGCAGTTATGTTTGAAATGGCATAAAGAAAACACACATGCAAATATACAGTTCTCAACAAATACTAATAATCGTTAAGTAGTAAAGACGTTTATACCAAACCATTATACTGACCCAAAACGGTTCAAAGTATTCTTCGTTTATAGAAAGCCTCATATATACATTACACATTCACACTAAGGGCTGGTTAATGCTTGTGCTATCTTATGGGGTCCAGATAACGTGTTATCCCTCCAAGACAAAAGTGGACAGGATTTTATGTCTGCCATCGACACCAGTGAAAATCAAAATTCATTGGGGAAAAAAAGTTCAACGCGTTGTTTTATGGGGTCCAGATGGCCCCACTCCCAACGTCAACATGCCTATGATAGCACAAAGGTTAAAGCTATTTATAAATGCTCATGTCATGACAAAGTAAACTCTAGAAAGAAATCTTTTTAGAATGTAGGTGAGGAAAACTTTATGAAAAAGTTTTGAAATACTTAACTTTAAACACAGACACAGAGAGATGGAGAGAACGGACATCTAGATAGAAAATAGATTAGGTTACTTGCAAAAATATGCATTGTATCTCATTTCTTGCTGCACTAGAGATTGCAATTCACCGGTTTTATTTTTATTTATTTTTGTTGTCTCTCTGTTGTTTAGGGGACAAGCACATCCATTCCACCTCTGTCTCACCATGTATCTAGCAGACACAGCAAGTCTACGATCAAGCTGTCCTTTATGTTAAAATAAACATTGGAGATGATCGCGTTGGTTGAAAAGTGGTGAAAACCAGCCAACATGAGTATGGACTAGGCTGTGCAATTATGAATACGATTCACGTGATGTCCGACCTCTGTGAAGTACAGACCAGGCTTAATATATGTACTGCTGTACAACTACCTTCCAAGCAAACACCTCCTGTGTACCTCAAACTAGTATCTTCTACCATGAATTATACAAAAAACAAAAAATCATAATCTTCCACCGAAGATAAACAACTTAATCCAAGTACTGTAATTTGCCTTGAGCTGCCTTTATTGTCATTGCAACAAGTACAAGTATGAACTCCTTTTTTGGCTCCAATGTGTTTACTGTCATTTTGGGACCTGGGACCACAAGGTGCACTCAAAATTATTTAATTTCATTTGTTTTTAAGATTGACAGTGCACATTATAATGCAGTGGGCCTTATGTATGGTTTCTGGTTGTGCTTACGGACTTCAAACTTGATTTTATGTGGTTCGTGGTGCTCAAAAACCCGTCAAAATGTTTTAGTGAACTACGATTGATCGATTGTTGGAGTGTTGAGGCTATCATAAGCATGAGCCTCTGGTACCTTACAGTCTTTTTGATGCAGGGTAGCTGTTCACAAGCGACACTAAAACTTTTGATTAGTTTAAATCCAAAGAAAATGTTTCTCAGGAAAGAAGGTTTTGTTGTGAAGGTCAAAAAGGTTCTAACCATTGAAACGAAGAAAGAAATCAATGTACTGCACAACAAAGGAAAAGAAAAGCGATCCGGTTCAGCACTGGACAGCTCCTGTGATGCTGCAGGCTTCAGTGAGGAAGAGATGGAAAGAGAAACGACGGAGCAGGAGATTGTTGGACTAGCTGAGATCAACATCATCACGCCGTCATTTATGAGCTTCCAGGTGAGAAATTGCTGAGGGGTGGGGGGTTTGTGTGCCACAAGTTCGACAGGATCACAATAGATGCATCTTTGACCCCTTCACAGACTCCAGACGATGTGGAGAAGTTACGGAGAAGTTTCCCTCAAGTCCTCCCTGTTCATGTCATGTTTTTTTTTATTAAGTGTGTGGCTGTATAGATGTGCTCACACATAGATTTTTCTTCTGGCTCTCATTAAGGATGTCGTCTGCGTAAATGCCGCAGAAAAGATGCCTGATAAAGAATGGAAGAGACAAATCGGATAGTTGGAGGAAGCTCTGTCTACGTCATACCACCCGCTCTCATCCAGCCCCAATGCTCTGCTCTTTATCGTCCCACTTGCCAATTATGCCCTTTCACAGTTATCTCTCTCATCCTGCTCTACTTCAACGTCGTTCCTTTCACCTACTGCTCCACCCACCAAATTCCTCTGCTCTTATCCCCATTCATTGCCTCAGCCATTCACGTCTTTTGCACACTCATTTCCACTGAATTGAATGTCATTCATACCTCTCTCTCAATCCCAGCAGTCTAGAAAAATAGTCAGTTCAGTCTCATCAGTGCTCTTCATACTGCAGTTAGCTCCAGAACATCGCATGCACTGCGACACTTACCGCTCCTTCCTCCTGGAGCTCTGGGATCTTTACCAATGAAAGTTCTTCGTCATTAAATATAAATAAGTAAAAAGAATATAATATAAAATGCAAACTAGTGATTCTGGTAAATCGATCAAGCTGCTTTGATGCCCACACTTAAAAGGATATATTAAACTTTGGACCCAGTCATCTCAGGTTGTAGAACTTTTTATGCTGACTGTTTGAAGTGTTAGAGCTGAAAAGGGTAAAAATGCCTTTACTTTTGCAAAAACTTCATGCTTGAACTAGTAGCAGTCTGAGCTACACTATATAACCAAAAGTATTGGCTCACCTGCCTTGACTCACATATGAACTAAAGTACCATCCCTGTCCTAACCCATAGAGTTCAATATGATGTCGGTCCACCTTTTGCAGCTATTACAGCTTCATCTCTTCTGGGACGGCTGTCCATAAGGCTGACAAGTGTGTTTATGGGAGTTTTTGACCATTCTTTCAAGAGTACATTAGTCAAGTCACACTATTGTTGTTGGAGAAGGTCTGGCTCTCAGTCTCTGCTCTAATTCATCCCAAAGGTGTTCCATGGGGTTCATGGAAACACATTCCTTGAGGCTCTCTGTACTTGGACTAATCTGAAGGTCACATGAAATTTGGAGCTCTGAAGAAATTGAGTACGCAGAAAGTCGGAGACCTCTTTACACTATTAGCTTCAGCATCCACTGACCCCTCTCCGTCAGTTTACTACTACCACTTGGTGGCTGAGTCGCTGTTGTTCCCAAACTCCTCCATTTTATGATAGAGCTGACGGTTGACTGTGGAACATTCTTTCACAAATGTTTGTAAAAACAGTCTGCATGTCTGAGTGCTTGATTTGATACACCTGTGGCCAAGTGATTAGTACACCTGATTCGGATCATTTGGATGGGGGAGCCAATACTTTTGGTGTCGATTTAAATTAACTGATTTTTTTTTTAATGATGAAATGTTTATTGAAAGGCACAGAGAAAGTGTCAGCTATTTTTACCTGATCATTTTTTAAAGGTTTAAGTCTTTAATTTCAGACTTTATTAGTTTGTTTGTTTGTATTTATTATCATTGTTAAAGGACTTTGAGTAAAGTCTGAATGTATTATACTGAGTCTAAAACCATGATACACTTGAAAAAAGATTTTTAGGGAGGTTATCTTTGTGAAATAAGGGTTAATAATAAAAAGATTATAAATTTTTGTTGGTAATTTAACTAAAACTGTCAACCAGATATTTTTGTGCTGCTTCATTCTAACTGTTGTAGTCATATGAAAGCAAAAATATTTTGACTAAATGATTATAGATAAATTACTTGAAAACCAATTACATTGCTAAGTAAAGCTCTTTTGTGCTCAATTGTGTGTGTGCTTTTAGTGGAGCATGTATCTCCGGCCCGCGGTTTGCATTTTTTTGGTCTTTAAGACAGAAGTCTTTAAGTCAGTTGTAGCTAATAAGCAGTTTTTCATAAAGTGAAAAAGATTGGAGTAAATCTGCTGGAGTGTCACGGAGAGCAGCATTCGTGCACCGTCATTCTGCATGTTGCAGCAGACCAGAGGAAGGGACAAAGCATGCCGCATTAATCACCATCTTCATCCACCGACGTGACTCAGAGGCTGACTCATCTCTCATTAGCAACTTCATTGCTGTCAGCTGCTCATTGAAGACAAAAGCACAGACTGCAAACAACACTGTCACGTCGGCAGAAATATGGTAGTGCCTATAGGAAAAACCACTGTTTTCTGTCTGGCGAAATGGAATTTCTGCCACATTTTTTTGTGTTTTAAATGTAGAGAAGAAATGAATCATTCATTAATCATAGTATGTAAATATTTTAATAGATTAACATTTGATTAACATTTTAAATGCAAATAAAAAATCAAAATTCCTCAAAACTGTTTCCTAAATGGCCTATATCATGCTATTCTAAGCCTTTCAGAGTAAACTATATCCATAAAGAACATTTAAAGAAATATTATTTTTTTTCGCGAGATCCTTTTCTTACCAGGAAGTAGGACGCCTCGATTTCTGAGGCTGCCCATTTCATCTATTCTTTTGCAAAGATGGATGTTCATATTGAGCATATAAATTAAAGCTACCTCAGCTGAGAAAGTGTATGCGAGTGTGTTAACCTGGGGGTGGTGCTGGCAGTGCAGACTCTTCCTGGAAGGGGCTGTTCCCCCTGAATTCATATATATGAATGGACCATAGACGGTATATAGAAAGATCTGGACAGAAGATCAGAATCCCATAGACTTCTATTGAGAAATGAACAGCTATTACTCTGTCATTTTATTTGTCAGGATAATCATTCTTGGTCTGGTACCTCTTTTTAACATGTTCTTGATAAACTCAGTTTTTTTTCATGATATATTTTCTTTATCCCAAGTTATTCTAGTTAAAAGCTGACCAATCAGATGCCCCAGAAATGTTGGATTGACAGTTTCCTAATCGTGCTTTCAGTGGAAGGGGTGTGGCTTTCCGGCAAACTCAGTCCTTATTAGCAAGAGTGGTTGCCATAGAAATCGTGACTCAGACCAACTCGGACTAATCACTGATTAATAATGTCGTCTGGTCCCAAAATGTTGAAGTCTGTACTGTGGAAAAATGGGAACTTATTTGTCTTAATTTCGTTGGAACCAGAGGTAAGGCATTTTCTATGGGTGACATCACACCCCGTTTTGTCCAGTGATAGTAATATATTGTTTATGTAAGGGACCAGTTGACATTATAATACACTTAAAAGCTCAAAAAAAATGATTTAGTATCAAATAGGCCCTTTAATCGCATAGTTTGTGACTTAATTTTACTGGTTACACAATCAAAACTAACTCTTCAATACTAAACCAATATGCATAAACACATTTTTGTAATGAAATCTGTCAAGACTGAGAAAACAGTATCTTACTAGCATGAAATAAAGCTTTTTTTCTCAGGTATAAATAGAATTCTTATTAATTTAATGCAGTGGGGTTGGCTTCCCCATCACTCCGAAGAGACATAAGTGTGACAACACTTTCAGTGTGTTATAATTGTATCTTTGCTGCCTTTCGTGTTTCTATTCAACCCTGAGTTCTGACATTGTTAGAACCTTCTTTTAACACCTTCTACTTCAGACACCTCACCACTTAGATGGGAAGTTGACACAATCTACTTTTCTTGTAACCTTAAGACCTCAGTCTGATGAAAATAGTGTTTTTTTGTGTTTTGAACATATTCTTGTGGCATTTTTCTGATGATGGAGCATTTCGGAATATTTTTTATTCAAATCGGGAGCAGACAAAGGAATGCAATTTGAAAAAGATTGCTTTTGTGTCGCAGAAAATATGCTGGACGGGCCCACAAGTGCTCAATTCTGATGCATCCACTTGCTGACATATAGATCCATGTGTATCTTGTTTTCTTCTGGCACAAATCTGTACAGCTTGATAGCTTCAGTTTTGCTCGCCATTTTTGTTGCACCACTAATGTTAAGTTGTAAGGGGCTGTAAGCTAGCAGGAAAGCATGTAAACAAAGGGATGATGGGAAATGAGGGCCGTACCAACAGTCCTGCCCACAACTATGTCAAACATGCGGCTTGATTTTGGCTAAAAACAGCATAATCATAATTAAAATACTTCTGGGAACACTTTTACAAACGGTGATCAGAGCGAGACTTTAAGCTAACAAAAACCTTAACTTTCTTCTTTCTTGGCTTTTTTATAACCTAGAAAGAATTCAATCAATCTCTTCTGGTTAGAATTCAAAATGTATAACTTTATTTGTTCAAAGTTGCAAAAAAGGATAAAGATGATGCAAAAATAAGATTTTAGTGTGTTGCATGAGCCATGGCCCCATACCCTTAGCTTTCTAGAAACAACATTGATTAAGAGCCTGTATCCACCTCAGATATGGCACAATGACACTGCAGAGAGACATGCAGGGATCAATATGCTTTGTCAGCCATAAAGCTCCCACAGTGGACAGGCTCTCTTCTGTAAAACCTGATCCATACTGCATAATCACGCCAAGGTCAAGCAAGAAAGCCATTTCCATACCGACAGAGTCTCCTTGAGCTGAGGAACTCTCCTGCCAACCAGGCAAAAAATTAAGCAGTCAAGTTTGACCCAATGTGTGTGTGCGTGTAGGGGTGTTCTTGTGTGTGTGTGCACCTTAAACTTAAGAATACCTGCACTTTCTTTGCCATTTCATTTTGTCACAGATGTAGCCTTGGCAGGTGGCTAATTGAAATCGCACAGACTGCTGTTGCGCTCCCTTTTCCTTTAACATAGCGGCCGTGCGCTTTTTCCATATATGAATTTGCCTTTGCATCTATTTCACAGCATGCAGAAATTAGTCACAAGCATCACCTACTCCTAATGTTAGCTCTTGCCAATGTTACCTCACGCTCATATTCAATAGATTTTAGCACAATGAAGTGCAGTTTTCGGATGTTCTGTGGTACTTGTCATCACGGGTATATTTATGAACTTGTCGGTTTTGAATTCTGCAGACTAAGCTGCTCTGAATAATTGCTTTGAAAGTTTTTCTACTTAAATTAAGGCATTTGGTTCTACAATAAGTAAAAAAGCCATTTAAACTTTAATCCATATTTAAGCCTCTTTTTAAAAGTGTCTCACTTGACATGAACTTGTACAAATATGATAAAAAGTGAAACACCATAAAAAACAAACCTTTTAATAAAGCAACTTGACCAAACACCAGCAATACTGGGGCAGGTCAATTTTTCATAGCATGCACAAGTAAATAAAATCTCCTTTTTTTTTTTTTTTCAATTCTTGAGTTAAAAAAAATGTTTTTTTCCATCCATTTTGTAAACCCGTTTTTCTGGGGCTGCCGGAGCCTAACCGGGTCACTCGTGGGTGAAGACAGGGTGTGTCCCGGACAGGTCTGTCGCAGGGCCATAACCCATACACACTCGGACTCACGCCTACGGACATTTTTGAAAATTAATCTATGAAGCCTGTTTTTGGATGGTGAGAGGAAGCCGGAGTCCCTGGAGAAAACTGATGCATGCACTGGGAGAACATACAAACTCCACACAGAAAGGTCTCCCAGTGGTGGTTATATTTCAAGTCCCCCAACCTGGACTTGGACTGGAGGCCTACTTGTTATGAGGAAAGAGTGATAACCACTGAGCCACTGTGCAGCCCCACCTTAAATAAGATAAAATAAAATAAAAATTCATTTTCACAGTTTTTTTTAAATCATTCTTGGTGAGAGTGTTAAATGAAGCAGTAAACCCAAATACACATTTACAAACCACCACAAAAGACAAACCCTGCAGGTGCACAAAATCAAATTTTCAATGGCACCTAAACAATATTAACCTTAAATTGTAGACACATTTCATTAGTTCTTACCATAAAAAAACAGGGGAAAAATACAAAGTCAAACTCATGTAAATTGTGTTTACAAATAAAGTTAGTAGACATTTCCATTCTATTTAAACAGCTCTACTAAATTCTACTTTTGGGGGTCTTAAGTGCATTTTACTTTTCATTCTTCACTGTAAAGAACTCCCAGGCGGCATTTTATTCCGTTCATGCATTTAAAGGAGCCACACCATGATTTCCACAAGCCTTTCAGAGTGAACTATATCCACATATATGATCATATATTACGTTTGGAACACTAAAAAAAAATGTTATTTTTGAAATATTAGTTATATTATTGAGTTTTTTTCTTATCCGGAAGTAAAACAATTCCTGGAGCTCCGCCTGCCCTTGTGTTTGGATGCAGTCCATTTCGTGATGTCATCCTAGAGAAAGACGTGTGTCTGCATTTCTCCAACGAAAATAATCCAAACTTCTTAAAAGATGGATGCACCTACGGTATATCTCCCTTTAGTAAGCCTGGCCATCGCTACCTTTCTTCACAGAACAACAAATGCAGCTCCTGCACGACTCTTCCTGGAGAGAGCTGTTGGCATCATGCTTACGTCAGCACGTTTGCGCTCGCTAGTTTTTGTGGGTATGAGAGGGGCTGCTTCAGACAGTGCAGATTTAAATGATTTGATTTGCACCTCGATGAATCGATGAAAGATTGAACTAACTTAATGTAATAAATGAATATGATACAGATTTTGTTTCTGTAGGAAACAAACTGAAACAGAAAATCACACTATCTGCTTTTCAACAAATTAATTTGGAAATCATGATGGAAAATAAGTATTTGGTCACATACAAACAAGCGAGATTTCTGGTTCTTTTCCAGGTTCATTATCTGTATTAATGGCACCTGTTTTAACTCGTTATCTATATAAAAGTCACCTGCCCACAGCCTCAAACAGTCACACTCCAAACTCCACTATGGTCAAGACCAAAGAGCTGTCTAAGGACACCAGAAAGAGTTGTGTTTAAAGGGTTATCGTATGTTTAGTGCACACAACACACACCCCTAGCTGTGGTTCACCTTCAGCCAATTGTAATCGACTAAGCTTGTGATTAGAAATCTTTTTGATTGATATCCAACCATGTTACATAAAAAGACAAAGACTGTAGAGACCCAATAGGAAAAGAAATTGATTAAGTTTGCCAGAAACTGATATTATTTTTAAACTTCCCGATCAGTTTTATCCCTTTTTACCAACAAAATCTTGCTCGTATAAAGTTAACCGAACATACACAACCAAATATACACAACCAACCACATTTAAAGTGTATTTACAGATTAAGTTATTAGTCATTCTCGTGCTCGGAAACATGTTGGTGGTTTAACCCCCCAATCCGACCTCTTTATGCTGAGTGTCAAGCAGAGTCCCATTTTTTGAGTCTTTGGTTTGTCTCAGCCTGGATTTGAACTCATAGTCTTCTAGTCTTATGGCGGATAGTACCACAAGTCCACTGAGGTGGTATATCTTTGGTTTTCCACCAATATTGCTGTTACTCTCTGTACTAAATCAAGTTTTTGATGCTTATCTGTATACTTTACATAACTAATAAAAACAAAAATTCTAACTGAGATCTACATGGGTGTTCTGCTTCTTTGACCTTGTAGAGAAGCTGTTATGGGGGAATGATTTATCAAATGCTGCCATTTCAGACATGATACTGCTATGAATTGTTTAATAAGTCATATTGATTTACTTTATCGTACATCATCTGTACAAAGGCCCGTGTGCTCTGACACATACTTCTACAGTTACACAGATCATATTACATCTTTGGTCTCTTTATTCATTTGTCTTCTTCTATCAATCACCCCGTAGGCAGTCATCTCGCCCACTACGTCTGAAAGCTGCCCACCCTTCTCATTAATGCTCCATCCGCTGTCACTCCACAAACTTTTAAACAAAGCACTGTTTTTTTTTACCCTTCTAATGACAGAGATGGCTTTAAATGCACACTGTAGTCCTGAAGCTTTTACAAATAAGTGGTTTTCTTTGTAGATGTGGAGTTTAATGCACTTCTAGAGTTAAATATGATGTACGTCGGCTGCTTAACTTGCATTAATGTACAAATTCAGGCTAGAAGGCCTAAATGGAGGCATAAAACATCTATGGGTGGTTTTCAATAAATGTTACATACAATTTTTTTGTCTTAAGTGTCTCTTTCCCGTTGTTTCGATTCACTAAGCTCCTTTTTCTTAGTGCCTGTTGGTATTTATTTATTTATTTTTTTGACTAGGCTTTGGGCTCTGTGCCATAACAGAGAGGCGGATTCAAATGTGGAGTCCTTCCAAAGTTCCTCCATCTCTCTCGCTCACGCACACTTTAACACACTCCATCAAACAGTCACACTGTAACAGGCACACGCTTAATTATTCAGTCACTAATTATCCCTACAGCCACTTACATAACTGAGGTTGCTTTTGTAAGTGAAAAGAAGAAGAGAGTCGCGAGGAGAACTTGCCGGAAGAGCGGAGCTTTTGAGATAGATTTCATCTGGCCGCCGTGCTGATGCAACTTCTGTGAAGCATCTGAAACAACTCCAGAAACATTTGACTGAAGAATATCTAAATCTGGTGCACATGCAGTGGAGGTCAGGGAGGAAAATGACAAGTTTCTGCACATTTTCAGTACAGGACTACACCAATTCAAGATGGTTGGGATGTGATTTGAGAGTTTATGAAGTCTAAAGCTTTAAATATGAATAAATAATTCATGCATCCTTACTTTTTATCATTGTCTTCTGTTGCAGAATTTTGAAAGCCATTGCTTGAAATTTTATTAATTTCCCTCTCACCCCGTCAGTGTTCTGAGACCCTAAAGTTTAGGTCCTCTACCAAAGGCCTGGGAGTATAAGGCTCCTGCACAGAATTTGAATATTGAACTCTCCTGGAGCCAGCCTCCCAATTTTTGGGTCACAGGTCAGAGCGTTGTAACACCTACAGGGAACATTGTTTCTTTCTGTAAAGAGTATCTTAATTCTTGGATATATTTTAAATACGTTTCTGAAAATACGAATATATGATGTCTAAGATCACTGATTCGCAATCTATAGAATATTAATGGGGTGTAGTAAAAATACTCTAGAAAATGTAATTTTTGCTCTAAAATAGAAAATAATGTTGGACTCTAAATATATAAATTAAACACAGCACATGCGCTAGTATCATTGGAAGTTAATAAATCTTCACTTTAGTAAAGTGGCGGTGAAGCTTCTTATTTTCAAAATAAAAGTATAGTGCTTTTTGTAGATGTAAAAAGAAAAAAGATTGAAGTTCAGTTTATTGAAAGTTCTGAAAAATGTGTATTAAGCATATAGAAATAATAATCAATGGATAAGAAAAAAATAGTTAAAAATGTGAATATGAATTTTGAAAGATTACGAAAAGCTTGTGATCAATTTCCTCTATAATTGTTACCAAGGATCTAATGATACAGTTTGCTCACAGTTCGATACATATGAGCGTCACGGTTCGATATGTACTGAGCAAGAAAAACATAAACTCCGAAATCCTACAATTCCACAGATGAGGATTTATTTCACAAAGAGAAATACCATTATAAAAAATCTGATTTTTTTTTTTTTTTTTTAAGTGCACTTTTCTTGGCACTTATTGCAAAATCCCATTTAAAACTCTTGTATACTTGTGAACATTACAACTTAAATGAACTGCAACAATTTAGGCAGTTCTCTTGTTTTGAAGCACAATGTCAAACATAATCTAAACTCAACCAATTTAAAATATTTAGAACTGTCTTACTCGTCCAAATAAACAACAGCAACACAGGTAAAGTGCAGTATTGCTTACCTCTCAGTCCTTTATTCATGTATCTTTAGTATTTTTTTTGCAAACTTTGCAAAATTCTTTAGCACGTTGTATTTCTCAATCTTCATATGTTACTCAATTACTTGGGATTGCTACATCTAATAATATGGCCACCTTTTCTTGTCTAGCTCTACTATGTTAACCATTATCTGAGTTTTTTTTTTTCCTTAGCGCCTTAGCTTTTTCAGCTATCTTTGCAGGTGTTTCCCATCTTGAGGTTGGGACTTTTAGACCACAGATGTTTCCGCACATCAAGCAAGCCTCTTTGTATGTCCTGGCTGCTGGCATCTTTCTCTCCCTGCTGTTCTGTGCTGAATTGTCTCAGGGGCGTCTTTGCACAGCTTGTACTTGGAGTCGTGCCTGGTGTGGTAGATCCTGGCCTCTCTTCATCCCGTGCTTTGAGCTTGCTCCTCTGCTGTCACGATTAGCGCCTCTGTGCTGTCCTTAATTTCTCTCCTTACACTCAGTATTCTGGATATTTGTGTCACTATAATTTTATCACACCGTTCTTAAAACAGTTACAACTCTGAATAGACAAGTTTATAAACTGTTTGATTCCCTTTAAAGCTAAAGTTTCCGGTCTAGTCGCCACATCCCATGTAAATGTTTGCATCTTATTGGTTGTGTTTATTAGCTCTGTTTTTGCTAAATTTATTTCGTGCTCTCTTCCTCTACCTTCTGCATGCGAGGTAAACAAACTCACATGAGACACAACAACCCCAGTCGTTTAGGTATTTAGTGTTTTGTTTTATTTATATTCATTTTGTTTACTTGAAAGCGTTTGTTTATCTCAGTTGAGATCTTAATATATAAACCTTTTCTTAGTTGTCTGAAAAAACCCTTTTTTTTTTTTTTGTCTTTAACTTAAAAAAAAAGAAAAAAAAAGTTGTATCATGTTGTCAAAAACAGGCAGACATCTGGTTCCACATGTAGCAGGTTTATGGTTTATTAGTTCAGACAGACACTAAGGACAGCTAAAAGTCCACAAAGCTAAATCAGGGTCAGACAGGCAGGGGCCAATCACGAGCATGGGATTATTTGTGAAGAGGGTAGAATTGTCAGGGTCCAGGTGAGGGTCAGGGCAGGCAGCAGGCAGAGATAAAGCAGGGTCAGAAACAAAAGATCAGGTCCAGATAGAAGGGTTTCTGGGAGATGTAGGGCAGTCAGCACTCTGGAGATGGGGAGACAGAGCTGACTCCTCACACATGTTCAGTACATCTGTTATGTTAAAGGTATGATAGGAAATACATATTAAAATTTAAGCAACCTGCTGATTATTATACATTTATCTTTTGAGCCACAGAGCGTTCATGATCGCTTTATTTATGTTATATATCAAGATTGCCTAAGATAAGCAACTATATTGTAATATAAAAAATTCTATATTGTCCAGCCCTACTTCATCATCCATTATTTCCCCAACTCTTACTTTATTCATTTTGTCAATTGGGTGAAACCATAGATAGACATATTTGTTTAGTTGGGTCTACTCACCTGTCAATCAAAAATGTGCCCCTAATGTACAAAAATGTTACCTCTAATAAAGTCACCCCCCAATGTGTGTTATCACAGAGTTGTCAGTCATCTGGATTTCACTTTCGCAGTACATAAAGACACATAGACATTTTTCTTCTATTCCAGGCCTTATATTTACTTGTCCTCCCTTTTCATCGTCTACCCCTGAACTTTTGATTTCTTATTGATGAAGCAAATCAGATTCAGATAATTAGCAGAAATTAGGACAGGGATATCTAAAGCACAAGCTCGACACTTGCCCTTGAGGAATGGATTTGGACTCCCTGACCCAAAGTAATTCTACTGAATCAGCAGTGGACATTACTGTACTTTAACAGGAACATAACAGGAGATGGTAGTAGAATAAACAAATAACAGTGTGTCACAATGTGACATTTCCAGCTTTTATTTAAATGTGCTCCTATGAGTAATACACATTGTCACAGTGAACGCTTTCACACAACCACTTAATGCCCACCACACAGAAAAACAAACTGGCTTCACACGAGCTTTCCATTTGTTGACATTTACTGCGGTTGCAGCTAATCTTGGCAGAGTGTCATCATGGCCTCAGTTTACTCCGGGCTAGCCCCGGCCAGCATGTGCAGGGGGCGGTGGAACTGGATGTTGTTGCTAAATGTGCATGTGAACATTCTCTTTCATCAGCAAAGGCCAAAACCTCCATCCATTAATGTGTCCATACCAATCTGGAATCCCATGCATGCCCCCGACGTCATGGAGTTTCCACTGCTGTGCTCGATGTTCTTCACAGACGCTTTGATATTTCACACTGCTGGCTCACGCGCAGGGGTTCCCCACCAGACACCCATAGATGGGTGCCTGAAGTTTGTCTGTTTACATGGCCGTCCTGCTAAAGTTTATAGGTTAACTTTCCAACAAATTGTTTTTAATTGAGGAAGTGAGTTTAATAAATGAAAATGAAGTTCAAAAAAGTTTGTTCCATAAACTAAAATTGAAATAGATAAAAAAAAAAGTTAAATCTAGTTTGCTTGTTTAATTAGTCTCCATCCACTGGCATAAAAAATGATATAAAAAAGTTTATTTAATATTTCAAGCTTTAAGTGAGAAAGAAAAGCTAAAAATCTATTCAATATAAGACTCTATATTTGGAAGAAATATATTTAACTTTTATCTTTAATAAAAACAGCTTTTTTTTTTTACTAAAAAGCAAATACATTATAAAACAAATACTAAAAGATAACTTGTTTATCCATATCATCGCTTTTCTTTCTTTTTCTTTTTTTTTTTGTAAGGTTGTTGTGATCTGTGTGAAATATTTTTAAACCAACACTCATATTTTCCATCATGTGCTCACTTTTCCAAAATGTGATATGACATCTCTAACTTTAGTCCTGGTGCATGGATAATCCAGTTAGGATGCTCGCATCCTCCCAACTGTCACCTGGGTTAAAAAGAGACTAGCAGACTTTTGCTGAACGGGAGCTTTTGATGGTACAAACGCATGCTATGTTCTAGGTTCGCATATTTATCTGCAGGATAGTTTCACCTGAATCTAAGCTAAAAGCATGCATTAGCACAAAATCAACCATTCCTAAAAGGATTGAACTGGATATTTGCATGCAGCTTTCCAAAATAATTCTCATCACAATAATGTCAGCACCAGCTGTATGTCAATAAATAAATAAATAAAAACAAAACATTTTCAGTTTTTGCATGTGTTTTCCTCTCCAAATTAAAAGCAAAGGCAGAGTATAATGATGCATTATGTGTGTTGACAATTATTTTGAAATGAGTAGATTTAAAAATGTTACCAAATCAAAAAAAAGAAAAAAAAGTTTCCCTTAGTCTTAAATACACCTATAGGACACATGTAAACAAAGGAAACAAAGATAGCAAACACAGGTCCCTGCCGCATCTTTAATGGGTTTTAGTTTGAATTTTTTTTAAGTTTTAAAGACCCACACTTTTTGAGCTAGTGTGGTGGAACAATTACTGAAGTCCAAAGGAGTGGCAAATGATTCTTAGTTCAACACAAGTTTTATTAAGCAGTAATAAAGAATGCTCGATAATCAGACGAGCAGAGAAGTTTCATAGGAAAGTTCTGCCAAATGAAAGGAAAATGGCCCTCTTCTGGGGATTTGCAGTCGTCATCCACAAGAAAATGTTGCATTACAGACTCTGTTCCCAGTGCAGGGCAGCAGGTTTTCTCGGGGTACTTCCCTTCTTATGAGAAGACAGCACAAAAAGATTACAGAATACAAACACATTGTTCTAGTACAGCATGTGTGAAATGAATTAATCAACGCATGTTTAAGTCACATATTTCTCTCACGCTCGTTAAAAGCGTACCCAGTGGTCTTTTAATTATGATCATGCCATTTTTCCAAAAGACCAGCAGTAGTTAATTAGAAATTTGCCTCTGATTTGTGGTCAAGAATGTTGGTGCTGAGTAAGCCCGCTCCCACTTACCATCATCCATCCGTTTACATGCTTAACTTCAGCGGTGCAACAATTATCTTTTTGACTGCTCCTGATTCACGACTTGAATAAAATTACAAATACAATTTTAAACCATTGATTTTCTTTAAATATGTCCTCCACCGTCAGAAAAATGCCACAAGAACATGTTAAAAAAACATTATTTTAATTGGAGTGGGTCTCAAAGAACCCACGAAATGACGCACTTCTGCATAGACAGTTTTCCCAGATCACCTGTTGAAACACCACTCCCATAATAAGAGTTGTGTCCTTGCTGTGCTGCTATATTTGTCTCGGCTCTCCCCAAAATAAGACTGCATGTGACACCCTTCTATTTGGAGCAAAGTGCAGGAGAAAGATAACACAGTTGCAAATAGCTGTCTGTGCTGGGACAACCCTTTGGAAACTGTGTCTGGTGTGTTTGGGAACATGTGACGTAATCCTCATAAATATCTGCCTCTCAGTCTGACAAACCAGAACCAGCTCCAACAGGACTTTTTTCTTGTGATCAGAAAAAAGTAACAGTAGTTTGTAAAAAAGTGTAAGTTGGCCTTTAAAAACAAAGATTGTTTTTTTTTATATATATAATTTTTTTATTCATTTACACAAGAAAAAAACATAAGCATAATACATTAAAACAACACAAGGCATTTTTTGTTGAGGAAATGAAAGGGAGCAAAATGAAGAAAAATCAATTATCAGCCCCTTTATTTATTTATTTAGAAAATCAACAGATAGTTTGAAAGTTGCTCAGATTTTTTTTTTAATTGTTGGCGTGGTCATGAATATTGTAGAAAGTGGCAGTCAGGCGTCGGGATGATGACATTAGGAAATCGGGCGACAGCTGGGCGGCCACAAGGCAGTGGCAGAAGGACCTACTGCAGCTGGGAGCCCTGGGGTATATAAAAGCGAGCTGGTCGGCACCACGTCATTTGAAACTCTAATTTTGAGCACACATTAAAATTTTGTCATTTTACAAATTAGCAAATTTTTAAACAACATGCCTCCTAAGAAACCACAATCTTCTTTCTTCTTTGTATTCTTTTTAGCATCACTTTGTCAACACGCAGGTCTCTGTGTCGCTGTGGTGCAATCAATGCCATGACCTTGGAGACCCTCCTATCAGTCAATTAAGCCTCGTTTCCACTGAGCGGGATTAGGGTTTTCATTGTAAAATGGATCCATTAAACAGGTCTGACCCATACCTCTTGAGGGCCCCCATTGAGTGTAGGTCCATATAAAAATAGAACGGTACTGTTGAGGCAGAGCCGCTGCTGCCACCTTATGATTGGCAGAGAGTGATGACTACAATGGAAAGCGCCAATACAGCGCTAAGCTGGTGTTTCCGTTTTCCTCTTTATGAGGGTATTCTTCTTAGCCGCCTGCAATCTTCTTTCAAACCGAAAAAAAATTCCTGTAATAAACAAAGTACTTAAAGTAAAGGGAGAAAAAGACGAGCTACTGGATGATCTCTATTGTTGTTCCTGCTTTTCTACTCCTTGCATTACGATGATGCAGTGACACGCTAGCGGTCTACACCACGCATGCGCTGTGAAAACAAACCGCTCAGTGGAAGCGAGGCTTAACTGAGTGGAAGCGCTCGGCAGAATTAACTGGACCGTGCCATACCACTCCTTACGGGACCGGACCGCTCAGTGGAAACCAGGCTTTATTGCGCTGCTGTCTTCCTGCCACCTGCCTGTCACTTGACTGCCACCATGCAACTTCCAAATGACCCGGGTGGCCACTAACCGAAAAATTGTCCAGTTGCCATAACATTTGAACTTAGTCTCAAAACCTCTGCAGCCACTGCGCGATGTGTAAAAATTTGCACAGCCACCTGCCTAATTTGCAGAAAAACTCACATCATGCACAGTGGCATTTTGGGATACTTCTTTACCTTCATGAAAGATAAACCAAGTCATTTTAAAGACACAATAAAAAGGGATTGAAGCGGATCGAGAAAATGAGTTTAAGTTTTATCCCTAAGTTTCAAAGTTAGGTTGAGGAAAATTGATTTTTTTTTTTTTTTACTCTAGTTATTGTAAGCATGGATGCAGGGAGGATTACCTCATGAAACCTTTGTCACGCACAACTGTACAGATGGGAAATCACTATACAGATGTACAGTGAATAGAACCAAACCATAAAATACAGGATTTTTTTTTTTTCTTTTTGGCGTCATCTGCTCTTAACCTAATTCATCCAGCTTGATAACGACAAACCTAAAAGCATTAAAAGGCAAACAAAGCCTGAAAAGAAAGTCTCCAATCGTCCTTTTAAGATAATTTTAGATTTCACACAGCGGACTGCTATATTAAAGCTTTTTTAATAAAAAGGATTTTGTTTAGACTATAAAATAAATCCCAGTCTCACTTTGTTTTCTTATTTGCATGATATTTATAAAAATACTTGTTAAAAAAATGGTTCACCTAATATTTTTCTATATTTATGCTTAATGTAGCTGCATTTAGATTATTTATTGTCATCTGTGCATGAGTTGATACCACTGGTAACACATATTCTCTCCATATGTGCGCGGCGCCAACAAGAACTCCCGCTGCATGTACGCATTTCAATAGGTTAGCAGTGTGTTGTTGTAGTGTGAGACTTTAAACTGAATCATTCCCAGACACGGGCACGAGCACATATGTGAAGCTGCAGCAGGCTGGTAATTAGTAGAAGCAATAAGGTGATAATAAGCGGCAGCCACACGTTTGCGAGCGGGATGTTAGTGCCAGCGCCGACACGAGTCGCAGCCCCACCCATCATACTCTTGCACGTCCTTTGACAGTTACCCTTAGATACGTACACTTGTGCATTCTGTATTTAAAAAGGAAGATATCACTGTCTTAAAGTTGGGATCAGTCCAACAAAATCCTTGCTTTAATGTGTGTATATGCTCCCCACACGTCCTCCCTCAACTCCTTTCTTTCGGTCTGCCTATCTTCTCCACCCACTCCTCCTCCTCCTCCTCCTCCTCCTGCATCTACACAGTCTGAGTCATCTGATCCAAAAGGTGAGATGTTGGCTTCTCTTGGTTATTTTCATCTTGTCTTGCCACTTGTGAGATTCTCTCTTCACTTTTCTCTTGTCATTTTCCTATTTTCCATCCTCGGCTTTCATCCATCTGCCACCCAGCAGCAAGCTACAGGTTGAAACCTTGGTAATCTTTTTGAAGTCTGACATCACTGCAGCATAAAGTGCATTCAATCTATGAGCCCATGTGAGGAGAGCAAAATTTCAACTTTGCTGGTTGTTCGTGACTCACTCTAGTGAATTTTTTTCTTTATAAAAGTAATTTTTGGTTAGTTGGTTAAAGTGTCTATTTGGGTGTAACCATATGAAGCGTTAAGGTCCCCCGTAGGAAATGCATTACTTTTGCCGTCACATCCTGGTATGTCTACCGCGAATGCAATCCGTCGACAGCGATTGGTCCGAATCGGTCTGAGTCACCTTTTTAGAGGAAATACTGTCAACCAATCAGGAGTGAGCTTGTTCCGGCTTGTTCGAAGCCCACATTCCTCCCACTAAAAACGGGAGGCACATGCTTTTACGGAGGCATCTGATTGGTCAGTTTATAACTTGAATTAATGGCGATAAAGAAAAGATATCTTTAAAAAAATTAGGATAAGAAAGAAAGTGTTGAGAAGGAAGCATCAGAGCAAGAATGGTTATTCTGACTAATAAAATGACAGAGAAATAACTGTCCATTTCTCAATGGAAGTCTATGGGACTTTGGCCTTCTTGCAACCAACGAGTACTTCACATTTTAGAACACGGAAGGAGGGAGGTTTGAACTATCCATTGTTATTCACGTCAATGTGTGTAACTGTTCACTTTAGCATTAAATCAATTCATATCATAATATGTGGTTACAAATGCGATTTAAAGTCGATATTGGTTCATTTTTAATGATAAAATTGATCAGATTCACTGACCTAAAATCGATCCAGGAGATCTTTTGCCAAAACTTCAACCAGTGTGACTCAGATAAATCCTGGATACTGAACAGTGCAGGTGAATTTTTCCAGATTCTTTGGCTTCCCTATCTCTATGTTTATACATCCAAGCGAAGACATATGGGCTGTGTCAGAATTCCTTCACTACTCTCTAAATAGTGTCCTCTATGGTGCGTTTGCCATTTTTAGTGCTGTCCAAATTTGAGTGCCCTAGAAATTTCCCAGAAGTCTTTGCAAAAAAACAGTGCACATTGATGCTCACCACATTAATGAATATAGACCACAATGCATTAAGTTTGATCGCTTTTTGCAAATAAAAATGTTTAAATGTATTTTTTACAAAATCTATCCAGATTTTCATTATCAGAACACAGTTCTATTATAAAATGTTCATATTGATTGGATTTTTACTTTGTGAAATCGGTGATGTCATATTTGCTATTAAAAAAAAAGAGATAATTCTGGTTTCTGAGTTGCTTTTAAAATCCAGGATACTAGTTAGTCCTGCACTATATAGTTTTTAAGTAGGTTGGAATTAGGGTGGGAATTTAGACATAGCCAAAGAAAAAGTGTCTTCCAGTTCATCAATAGTTCATGGATAACCAGCCCTAAGTCCCCATGGCTCCTCCTTAAAGACTCACTTAAAAAAATTGAGTTATTTGTTGTTGTTGAATTTCCTCTAGTGATGGAGGAAGTATATAAAGAAATAACCAGGGACCACCGTGGGTATTCCAGATCTCCAAGCCTGATCCCTAGCTGATTAGCTCCATCAGATGTCTCCACATTCTGATTGAATGAACACACCTGGTCCAGGTAATCGGCAGGGTGGTGGATCTCGAGTACCAGGAATGCTGTAGAAAGATGGGCAAAGCCGGGTGTGACATCACCCACAGAGAATGCTTTACCTCCGGCTCCAGAGAAGTTACAACAATTTAATTGGCATTTTTCCGCAAAACGGGCAGCGCCATTTGGAGTGAGTCGATGATAGTGATGATTGGTCTGAGTCATGTTTCTAGAGCAAATCATGACTAAGCTTGTTTGAAGTCCCCACCTCTTCCACTGAAACCTGCTTGGGAGAGTCTGTCAACCAAACATTGCTTTTAGCGAGGCATCTGTATATCATGAGAAAATGGTAAGGTATGAGAGCAAGAGGGATTATTTCGACACATAGAACGGCTGAGTAATATCTGTTTATTTCTCATTAGAAGTCTATGAAGTTTTGGCTTCTGGTACTTCCTATTTGGAATGGGGGATGGGTCACGCTGTCCAGTGATGTACAGTCTATGATAGAATCAGGAGCAGACGAAAACCCGCTGTTTAAAAAAGCTTAGGTTTGTAATGCAGCAACTGCCATGGGAGCCCCAAAGTCTCCCTTCTTCACTACAGTTCTGATGTATCCATTTGCAAGGAAATAGATCCATTAATGTCTTCATTATCCTCATCCAAGCTACCATGTGACTCAAAACTGTACAACTGGACTGCTTCAATATTGCTTGTTGTCTCTGTTGCACCGCTCATGTTAGGGTATTGGGGAGCTGTAAGCTAGCGGGAGAGAGTATAAACCAAGAGATGCTGTCAAAACGACACAGGAATTTTGATTTTGCCTAAAAATGGCCAATTCATAATCAATAGATCACTTAGAATGCCTTCACGATAGATCAAAAGATGATTGCGACTCTCTGATTCAATTTTCCTCAGTTTTTTTTCTTAGTTGAGGAACTTCTTTAATTTTGATGATTGTTTCTTATGGCTCTTCTGTCCATTTGCATGTTTTCAGGTTGTGGAAACAGCAGCTTAAGTGGCGATATGTACGATGCTGGGTACCGCAACATCACCAACATCGATTACTCATCGGTATGCATCGAGACCATGAGTGCCAGGTACAGCAGCTGCCCCTCCATGACCTGGCACAAAATGGATGTGCGCGAGCTCTCCTTCTGTGATGCGTCCTTTGATGTCATCATAGAAAAGGCCACTTTGGACGCCATCATGGTGGATGAAAAAACGCCTTGGGAGGTGTCAAAGGAGACTGCAGATTTCATTCACCAGGCTCTCACAGAGGTAATATTCCACATCTGTGTATTCTGGGATAGAATCTGATCCTCATAGAGTCAGTTCTGCATCCTGATTGGCTGGAGACTTTGTCAATCAATCTTTTTCATGCCTGTGCAGAAAAGCGCAGCTCCTGAGACCTTCAGAATTCTGTGATCGCAATCAGATCTTAGTTTTCCTTCTATAATCCTAGATTTAAAAATATCCATGTCTGTCTGAGAAAAGTGGAGAAAGTGTGTAGTGAAGAGTTTAACATCTGTAATCTTAATTTGCTGGTTTCATCTTCACAAGTTATTTTTATAACGTAACTCCGCCCCAAACCGAGAGAATTGTATGTTTCACTTCCTGTTTCCCCAGCTGCTCGTTTTTATTTATCAAGTTGAGTCCAGAATCCTCTCTTTTTGTTATTTTTCTTCTTCAGATCACACATGTCAGATCAATACCATATGCACTGAGATCATAAAAGCGCGGAGCTGTGTTCTGAGAGCAGGCACGTGTGTGTCCGAAGCTCGTTACCGTTTGAGCACATGAGGGAGAGTCAGAGCAGAGCAAGTGTAACAGCGACAAATGACATCAACACAAAAACTACAAAAAATGAGTAAAAGAAATCCGAAATGATTTTATTGTTATTGATAATAAGAAGACAGAATTTAGAATCTGCTAGAAAAGAATTTCAAACAGAACAAATTCCACAACCAACCTGTGCAGACATGAGAACAACTTTCTCCAGAACAGACCAGATACTGACATAAGAAACCAGATCAGCTTCACTAAGGTGAGATATCTACTATTTCTAAATGCCAACATTTATCATAATTCTCAAAGCTTCTTAATTTTCTTTCTTTTTATTTTGTACATTATAAGTAGTATTTTTGCTTTGTGGTTGCAGTGGTTTGTGTTGTTAACCTGTTAAAGTTGAATATATATTTTTTTGTTTTATCATTTTGTACATTTTATCTTGGAGGAAAATAAACAATTTAACATAAATACAACTTATTTTACACTTGATAAGTTAAATGAAACAGCAAAACGACCTAAAGAGCCAAACGATCCAGATGTCTATAAGATCTCTGTGTGAGGAGCTGCAGCTCTCCAACGTCTCAAAAGAACCATGACAGGAGAGGATTCTCTATTTACTGGTTTACTTTTTGGACAGTTTTAGATTAATTTCCTCTGTGAAGATTACATAAATTAAAATATGGTTGTGTGTATCTTTCTGGAAAAACACAGTTGTTTATGTTTAGACAAACGTTTAGATTGTTGCACTTTTTCGGTTAGCTTACACACCGACCCCTGCCCCCCATCAGAGAAAAAAACAGTTATGTGGCCCTCACAAGAAAAAGTTTTTCCCAAATTTTTCCCAAAATTGTTGACATTTTTTTTTAACTATTGATAGCAGTTACTCTGTCAATCACAGTCACAGTATTAACATAAAACGCATTAGTATTTGCAAACTTGACAACTATTTAAAAACAGTGCACTTTCTAGCTGTATTACATCTGGTAAAAAAGGCAAAAGTTGAAATGTGTGGTCTCTTTTGCATATTTGTCATTGATAAAAATCCACATTTTCAGTTTTTGGAAATAGGTGCACAGTAAATCTTGATTTAATCACTGCATTCGAAATGAATCACCTGAAATTAATTAAGGATTAATTGTAATTCAATAAGAAATCACAGAAACATTAAACTCATTCCAGAAATAAAGACATTAATTGCTTTATAGACAAAGAAAAATGAGCAAAAATAAACTCCTTCACAGTGTTTATTTAAAATCATAAGTAGAGAAATATATGCAGCAGTGCATATCGTACAGTGGGGAAAAAAAAAAAATTGTTCAGCCACCAGTTGTGCAAGTTCTCCCACTTAAAAAGGTGAGAGAGGCCTGTATTTGCCATAGGTATACCTCAATTTTGAGAGACAAAATGAGAAAAAAATCCAGAAAATCATAATGTCTGATTTTGAAAGAATCTACCTGTAAATTATGGTGGAAAAGAAGTATTTGGTCAATGACAAAAGCTCAATCCCCTTTTTTGCCCACTATAGGTCACATTAGATAAATAAAATAATGTATAATGATTATTAACTAAAGTTTAGTAGACTTTGATTTATTTCTTAAAAAAGGAGTTGGAGTACAACACTTTCTTACAAAACAACTTGTAACATATTTTTTTTATTCCACAAATTATTCCAAATTCTTTTGAAGAAATGTTTGATAAAAACATTTTTATTGAAAAATAAAACTTTGCATTATAAAAGATAGAATTTTCAGTCGGTGGAGTTGGCAAATATTTCAGCTTAAAACTGTGCAAGAAAAGTATGTTTTTTCCATGTCATACTCCTACAAGTGAACTCTTGCACAGTGGAGTGGCTCAATATTACAAATGTGTCCATTTGTGGGTGCTGTGTAAACAGTAGGTACCCTCACAATCCTATGATTATTTGAAAGCTCTGCTGCCATAAGAGATTATCTGTAAATGACTTTTGACTGACATTGAAGTCAGTAAAAGAGGCACTTAACATTTGCACACCACAGCCTATTAGCTGACTGACAAGATGCTGAGTGCACTCAGATGATGGCTGCAGCACTAACCACACCACTGTGTCAGAGCGACGATGACAGTCTTTCAGCCATTAACCATGCAAGACCTTGAAATGCTAAGACAAGTGAACACTGTTATTAACTGAAGTAGGTATCTCGAGATCTTTGAATGGGCAATATTTTTTCATGATCATCTGGGTACTGCATTTGAAGCGCATCTAAATGGATTACAATTCAAAGTTTTGTTTGTAATTACAGCCTTTAGTTTTGGTTTCATGCAGAGACTCAAGATAATGTTGAATCACAGCAGGTATAAACATTAAAATCTTCTATTTACACCTTCTGAAAATATATCAAGAAATAACATTTTTGATGTTAGAGGCCACTTCTAAAAATAAATAAATAACAATTTCTTTTGTAAAACAGTGATTTGTCCATAACATGTAATGGATAATCAGTGTGTGAAACCTCCATTATGCACTTGAATTGAATCTTTTTAAAATATATTTTATGCTGATAAAACTATTATGCGATAAACAATATGGGATTTATTGGTAGTGGCATATTCACTCAAGCATTTTTTCTATTTTTTTTTTAATCCTGTACAGCCATTACGTCACAAATAAAAGGGTCCAATCACACAGCGTTGGGCCCATCCATATAAATACTGTTTTTTTTTCCCTTTAAAAAAAAAAAAAAAAAAAAAAAGTATAGTTTCTCACAACGCATAATACTTTCATGCCTTCATGACCGGGTGACATAATTAATGTGCACCCGAGAAAAAAAAAAAAAAAAGGTTGGCGCGGTGAAATGAAAAAGCTGTAATAATTCCTGTGTTTTGAACCTGTTGCCGGTGAGATGATTTTAGCTCAGGTTTGTGGATGGAAAGTGCATGAGTGTGAAAAGCATGACGCAAAAGTTTATGACTGCACAGCTTTTTTTATTTTTATTTTTTGGAAGAAGTTGTGTTTTCGTATGGGGATCTTTTGTAGCAGGACTTGCTGGTTTGGTCGGTGCTTATTGTTGCGGAGCTGGCTCGTGTTGGAGTGGTTGGGGTCTGTGTAGAGGACCTGTTGCCTCCTGGTTCAGGTGGACGCTTTGGTGATGTTCTGTGGTTGATCTGCTGTTTGTTTACGAGATTCCTGATTCATTATTTCTCTTCTATAATTCTAGTCATTTACTCCTGCCTTTATGCCTCGTGTGTGTGTTTTGTTTTTTTTTGTGGGGGGGCACAAGGGTTTTGGTTTTAATATTTCTTCTTTTTTATTTTATGTTTGTTTTTAATTGTAAAGCGCTCTGAGCTTCAACATGTGAAAAGTGATTTTAATAATTAAAGATTGATTGATAAGTTCAGTTTTTTGAGTAATAACCAAACAAGGTCAGATTATACTCAGTCTTACTTTCTGTTCTCTCAAATGCCAATATGAAATGTGAACAAATGTGAAAATTAATATTACAGTTGATCATCACTGCATTTACTGGAGCTGAAAATGAAAATGAAGAATACATGTGTTCAGTTGCAGAAAATGTAAATGACTATAAATTGCAAACAAAAGTAAAAACATTTAGTTTTACATGCAATAAAAGCATCATCACAGAATGAACTAACAAATTACTCAGGTCCTGTCTTATATTGTCACAAAAAATAAGAAAGCTGAAAGCATACCTTGTTTTTTTCATTTAATTATTAATAGTTGTAAAGTTCTTAGAAATATTTAGGATATTTTGTTCTAATGTATCCAAATCTAGTGTTGTTAGTATGACATGCAACAAATGCAATGATTTTGATTTTTAAACAAACATAGTTTCAATACTATTTTAATTATTTGGTAACACTTTAGATGAGGTGCTGTAAAACACTCAATATTATGCTGACAATGATAGTTACTACATTTATTAAACTTGTAAACAGTTTATTGATATGGCATTTGTAGACAAAGGTCTCACTTTAGATGTTAATAAATCTTACTAAGTATGTTAATAAACATTATGTAGCTTATTTTACTAATAAATGTCTTACTAACACTCTATAAACACAGTAATAATGTTTGCTAATGTGTTAATAAAGATTGTTAAGGAATCTTATTATAAAGTGTTACCAATTATTTTTTATAACATTATAAAGGCGCAATTTTGATGTTAAAAAAAAAAAAAGTATTTGACCTGATGTTTGTAGTTTACAATTTTTTCAGATATATTGGAAATGTTCAGATTTTTTTTTCTTATTAAAGTTTGCATTACACTTAGAGGTGAGGTTGAAAATATGAAATTGTCTGACTTTTGCTCCGTTTACAGTGATTACTTTTAACTCGTCAGAGAAGATCTTTTGCAGCTCTACGTCTCATGTCCAGAGATATTGCTAGCGTTAGCATTAGCACAGATGAAAAAAAAAAAAAAAAAAATCGTAATAACCTTCATAATGAAACAAGCAGCACTCAGTCCTTGTAATATTCGACTAACTTTGACCGGGGTGTCAGAGAGAAATAATCCACGACTCGTTTAAATTTGGGGAAGCTGCTGTGCAGCATTCTGCAGACAGGGTTACTGACATGTTATTTGATTTGTGAACGATTCAAGAAAAGAAGCAAAAATACAGTTGGGTAGTAAATTTTTAAAATATTTATCAATTTTCCATTACAGTTTGTAAGGTTACCTTTTATTATTTACATAAAAGTGTGTTATACAGTGTTCTGCTGTCACCTTTCCCTGTTTAGACCAGTAAACTGGAAGTGACTACACACTGACGGCAAAGTCGCCATTTTGTCTGACGTCATGTGAAAAGAGTCTATCGAGAAATAATTGACTCTGATCTCGGGCTGGGTAATTTTTTTTCTCTTTTTCCATATCAGGTGATAATGATATATACCATTATATAAACTATAAATCTATAATTGTCAAATGTGAATGCTCTGCGGCTCATAAAAAAATGTTTAATCATCAGGTTGTTTAGATTCAAATATGTATTTCCTATCACACTTTAAACACAACAAATGCAATAATTAACACAATGCAACAGTTTTTTTTCCAGGGGACAAACAAAGGGGACGTAATGAAAGCTGGGCACAAATTACAAAGAAACATAGTTTATTAAATTAACCACCTGTGTCCTGAAATGAAGATCAAATAATTGGTGAGCTGACAAAACAAAACGACAAACCAAAACAGAGTTGGAACCATGGCCAAAATTAAAACAAGTCAGGGAGACTGCTGACCCAGCCATGACGACCGTCGGAGTCAGCAGCTCCCTGCTAAAGGCTGCCTAACACAACTACCTAATCAAAAAAATGAAATAAAAGCCGCAAATCAGAACTACCATGGTCCAGCTCTAAAATAACACAACAAAACCCAACAATCTAAGATTGCTGGGGACAAAAGAAAGCGAAAGCGAAAGCGAAAGCGAAAGCGAAAGCGAAAGCGAAAACCAAACCAAACCAAACCAGCACCACCCGCCCTAAAGCCCAGCCTGCTGCTCTGCTCCCTGCCTGGCTTGGTGTGGCCTCCTCTGCCTTAAATAGACAGCTGGTGGCAATCAGGGGACATTGGCCACACCTGCCAGGTGAGCCAAAGGAAGTGGAAGGGGAAAAAAAGCCTGGCAGCAGCAGCAGGACGTAACATTTGAGCATATCAAAAATAAAAAAAATCTGTTTTTAAATTAAATAATAATAATACTCTTTGAAATATGTATTTTTAATTATTTGGTTTATAATGGCCTTCCGCTCTGCTGTTTTTATTTGCTACCCCTCAAAGTCATCTGCCTGCCTCCTTCCGCATAAAATATTTGGCTTCGCCCCTGTGCTTGAGCATTAAAATATATATATATATATATGAGCATATCAGAAATGTATCAAATTTTTTAAAAATAATGTATGAGCCCCACTATTCTGCAACTATTGCTGTGACTTATCCAGAGGCTAAAGCTGTGATTGGGTCAAGAAACTGAAGTTAAAAGGCAAAAATATGTCAGCTTCGATAACTTTGTGTAGTTTCTCCCAAATTTAGTTTTGAATAATTTGAAAACTTGAATTTGAACTACTCCAACCCTTTTGCAGTCGCATGGTTTATATCGGAAGTATCAACAGGAACTTACAGATGCTCTTTGAATCACCAAAACTCTTTGACTGTTTATGCAGTTAACATTATTCCAATGGATATAAGTTAAACAAATACATCATTGATAAACAGTGGTGTTCTTATTTAAAGATGGTGAGACTCAAGTGTTGTATTTCTTTAATCATTAGAGCAACTTTTGCTTTTAACAAACATTCGTAGACACAAGATTTACCAAGAAAAAAACCCAACAAAAATAAACCATGATATAAGCTTGCCACATATATAGACGGCTTTTCATGTGCTTGGAAACTCACAAAAGACAAAGTGGATGTTGTTTTCCTCCAACAGAGGGTCGTATTAAAGATGGATCAGTGAGTTTGGTGAACAGATGGGAGGATCTGATTCTAGTGTAGCACTGTTTGGACGACATTATAGTAGAAGAGTTGGTTCTCTCTAACTCCTCATCATCTGGTTTCCCCTGTGCTTCTCACTCCTCCCTATTCTTTTACTAGAGCGCTAATGTGGAAGTGTCCGCGCGTGCTCGCAAATGTGTTTGTAGTCATGGAGAAGTCCATCGTCCTCGGAGCAGCACGGGCTCACACAGATGCAGAAGTCACGACTACTGTTCGTGCACAAGTATGCGTTTTTTGTCATTGTGGGAGGTCTGCTGAGAGCCTACTTTCCTGCAGAAAGTGTTCTCGCAAGAAAGAAAAGAAGGACAGATGGAGAAGAATGAGACAATTTAAAAAAATTAAGAGAGAGCAGTTTAATATCGAGACGGTAGAAAGAGTTTCTGATCTAGATTTTGTTACAATCTTAAGCAGAAAAAAGGAAAATGATAGAAATGGAAAAAGAAGCTTTAATTTCAAAGAATGTGAGGCAGAAACCAAGTCTGACAGGACGCTAATGAGTTTCATGCCACGTTAGACCAAAGGGACAAGGAAAAAAGGGGGGGAAAGGATGACAAATGCATCAAAATTTAAAATAAAATCTGTTCAAATCTGTGCTCATGAAACATTTTTTCTTCAAAGATAATTTTATTTGACACAATATTTTCCTCCTATCGTGATTCTTTTTCAATATATTACTAAGTTAAAAAACAAAGTTGAAAATGTTCAAGAAAATCTTAATAACTCTCAAGTCAAAGTTTCAAGTGAAACAAATGGGGAAAAAAAGAAAGTAAACATATAATTTTGGAACAGTGAGCTTGACCGGCAACGTGGCGTTATTTTTATTTCCAGCGTTCACAAACAGCCGCACACAAACAAACTCACTGTAGATGCTCTGGTGCAATAAACTGTGAAATTTATTTCACAGCCCGACACGCTTTATGAATCACTCGATCTGTTGCTATGGAGACTTTTGATATAATTTCAGACTAACCAGTTTAATTGCTAACCTTTAGTCTTGTTTCTAAACCTGAAGACTAGTCTCTAAACTTCATGAACTGGTATGTTTTTGTTCGCTGGTTAGTTTTTGGTATTTAAATGACAAAAAAACCCCCAAAAATAAATAAAAAAATAATTGAAGTGCATCTTTAAATAAATTTAATTTTTTAAACTCACCAATAATATTTTGTGCTTAAATGTTGATGTTATTCGTTGAGGAAGATTAAGTTGCTGAACAGATCTTTAAATTCTGCTTTCATTTTTACCTTATTGTTCCCGTTTATATCATCAGAAATCAGAAAACTTGACCATCATGGTTTATTAGCTATGACAAAAAGAACTTTTTTAAATTAACGTTCAGTTTTTTTTTCAAATAAACTGTAACTGCAAATAAAACCTAACACTACAGCAAAAATATATATATATATATATATATATATATTGAAATACATTACAAATTAAATTACAAATTAAAAAAACTGCTGAAAAAAAAGGCTGCAAATAAAAAATCCTCAATGGAAATGGATTTTCAGGGATTATCTTTACCTATTCAACACTGTGAAAAAGACAAAAAAGAACAGGAGTATGATTTGGAGAAAGAAATAGAGAGTGATAAAGCTTTTTAAATGCTACTTGGTTGAGCTGCGGAGCCCCAAGTTTTAAGGTAAACTGGAGGATGCTGGTTTATTGTTGCTACAAAACTCCAGAGCAGTGTCTACCACAGACAAACAGAACTAAGAACAGGTGCTGAGAGCCTGGAACAAAAACACATCCCAGTGGAAACAAATACGTCAGTCAACTTATTTCTATAGTTATTTTTTCATTAATAATCATGCTAACAGTTATGAATGAATGAAATGGTTTATTTCAAGCAATCAGGTTATAATACATGAAATAAAGTAATAAGTTATTGAAGGCGTGCGTAATAAAAGTTATTTGGAAGAATGTGAAGTTGAAGCGCAGTGGGGTGGCCTGGGACTTCTTTAGTACCAGATTGGATTCTAAACTTTACTTTCTTAGCTTTACTTTCTTTCTCTTGTGCCTGTTTTTTGATGCAGTTTCTTTTTATTGCAGCATTGGGTTTTTTTTTGCAGAGTTTCTTTTTGTTTTGATTATTTTATTTGCAACATAAATTATTTTTATTTGCATCAGCCTTTTATTTTATTCTTAGCTTTATTTTATTTGCACCTTCTTTGTTGCTGTTCTTTTATTTAATAATTAATTTCTTTTTATTTGCAGCATTAAATTAAATTTTTTAGCAGTTTTTCTTATATTTGCAGCATTTTTTATTTGCAGCAGAGTCTCTCTTATTTGTTGCAGTGCTTTTATTTCCAACATTTATGTGCCGCAGTGTTTCTTAGTATTTGTAGCATTTATTTTTATTTGCAACATTTGTTTATTCACAGAAGTTTTTCTTTTTTTTTCAGCAGTGTTTCTTTTATCAGCGGTTTTTCTTTTTATTTGCAACGGTTTTCTTATTTGTAGCAGTTTTTTTTGTTGTCTATTATTTGCAACATAATTTATTTTATGTGCAGCAGCTATTCTTAGTTTTTGCAGCGTTTTTTGCAGCCGTTTTTTATTGCAGTTCTTTTATTTTTACAACAAAATTTGTTTTTATTTGGAGCGATGTTTCTTTTAGTTGCAGTTGAATCTCACATTTTCTTTTTATTTGCATTTTTCATTTTTATTTTTTTTGTTTGTTTTTTCTTGTTGAGATGGTGGGTCTTGGCCACCATAAGAAATACAGAGAAACAGTTTTAATCTTAATTTACTTTATACGCCCTCTATCATAAGAAAATGCCATAAGAACATACTTATAACACACAAAAATAAGCACATTTTTTTAGTTTGTTCTTTTAAGGGGTTACACTGGGACATCAAGTTTTAAACACAGGGATGACATTTACATGTGAGATTTCAAGAAAATTATTTAACTATTCCTAATTATCATTAGAAAACAGTAAAAATTGAAACTCAGTGTTAATGATTGGAAATCAAATGAAACCAAGAAGGAGTGATTTTTTTTTTTTCTCCTCTTATCCACACCTGTTAGCAGCTATAGAGGGTTATAGTTTATACATGTTGCAGTTGTGTTCCAGCATTAATCAAAAACAGAAAAACATCTCCAAAAGATTCAAATTAAAATGCATCACTGAGGGAGCAAACTTTAAGGTAGATGATCAGATTTTCGTAATGAAAGCTGGTTTGATATCATGAAATGGTCCTGAGATCAGGCGATGTTAAGAGACGGTCGACATCGATCGGTTGTTCCTGGGTCCCGCTGTGCGGAGCTCTGCTCTGCTCCGTTACTAAGAAGCCTGGACGCCTGCCTGGAAGACTGGCCCAAGGGAACATTCCTATTAAGACACAAAGCATGCAGATAAACTGTGGCTGTCGCTCCCACAGTTTGACACTTTTTGGAACACTGTGTGTACTGTATATGCGCTTCAGTGTTTTGATGGTAGTGTTTTCATTGCTGTTTGAACCTTTTGTTCTGGGGTAAAGTGGATTACAATAATCCATTTGATTCTTCTCTCTACTCGTTTTTTTTTTTTTTTTTTTCCCATCACGGCTTTTCCATGTTTGTGTAAAATGCAAAATACCAAAAGAGAGAACTAATCTGCTCAATTTGATTTCTGTTTATTAATTCTTGTTAGAAGATCAGAATAATTCAGATTTTAATCATATATTTAAAAAAATGAGGTGTTATTTGAGCATGTGTCTTGACATTAAGTGCTTTTATTTATTTACTAATATAAATGTGTTATTTTGAAGTTGGAGTTTACTCTGTATTATAAGACTCTTTTTCTCCTACTAGGACGTTGACTTTTTACTTTTTTGTTGCAGTGCCGCTGCAAGGAAAGTACGTGCATGAGTATGCATATGACCAGGGAAATGTGATCATAAGAAAATTATGGTCCATGTGGTTTTGTCCAATGATGTAATTTACCAAACCTCCATTGTAATGATGGTGACGACAACGGATAAAGCATTAGCTTCCGTGACGTGGGAGCCGCCATGTTTGAAAATAAACAAACTGCTTTTGTTCTTTGTTTGTACTCTGCCAGAAACAAACAGTGGTTGGGTTGGATCATTAACTGCATGCAAGAACTGGAGTGAGGGAGCATGTCGTCACCCATAGAAATGGGTTTATTTCTGACTCCAACCAATTGAAGTCTCCGGACAATGCCCTGTTGGAGCCAGAAAGTGGGCTCGGGAGAATCTGCCAATCTGAACGTTTTTTTACATGGGAGCCGGCAGGTACCACATACCTTTATTGAGGCATCTGATTGGCCAGTTTATAATTTAAATAAGTTGCAATAAAGTAAAAATATACTGTAAAATATTATTTATGATTAGCAAGAATGTGTTAAAAAAAACAGGTAGAAAAATAATTCTCTGACAAATAGAATGGAGTAGACGCAGTTTTTATCAATACAAATTTTTGCTTCTTGGAACGAGGAGGTACTGTCGATTCGGAACGTGAGGGTAAGAGGGGTCGTGCTCTCCAATTCTCATACACAGTCAACGCTTGGGGTACATAATGCGAACATCTCATAACTTTATCATCACCTAACTTATGTTTTCTTTATTTTATTAATATAAATGGTAAATGGCGTATACTTGTACGGGACTTTCTACTTTCCTTCGAAGGTCCAAAGCGCTTCAGTCACAGACCCGTTCATACATTCACACACTGGTGGTGGCTTCGCTGCTGAACACTGGCACCAACCTTCCACCAGAGGCAATTTGGAGTTCAGTGTCTTGCCCAAGGACACTTTGACACATGGGCGGGCAAGACGGGAATCGAAGCCCCAGTCTTCCGATTAGGAGGCGACCGCCCTACCCCTGCGCCACAGCTTCCCCTAATAAAGTAAAACTACAAATAAAAATATGCCGGAAAAATTAGTGTACATTTTTTTTTTTAAATTTTATTAGAAAACTGCTTTTATTGGATAAGGGATCCTGGATCAGATTATCAGATATCAGATAATCATTGAATAATAGGTGTGTATATAATCAGAATATTTAAGCAGGATTCATTTTTTTTTGTAATTAGCTTTGGTTATGTTTTACCTTTTGTTATAAATCATAAAATGAGGTTTTGTCCATTTTGTCACTGCTTGTTTAATGATAGTCCAGCAGATTTGTGCCAAATCTGTCCTTTCTCTTTTTATGTTTTTCTTTGGAGGAATTGAATTAATTACTGTCTGAAAAAGTAAAGGTTACCTTAACATAGATAAATACATGTATGACAATAAAGTAGTATTCAATTTAGTATTTTATGAAAAAAAAAATGTCATTTTCCAAGGAAAAGTTGTAACTTTAAGAGAAAAATGTAAATTATTCTATAAGAATAAAGTTGTAAAACTTTGAAGAGGTTGTAACTTCATAAGAATAAAGTCTTAAAATTATGAGAAAAATGTCTTAAAATTTTATGAGAAAAAAGTTGCACATCTAAGAGAAAGAAAAAAATCCAAAAATGTGCGAAAATAAAGTCATGAAACTAAGTGAACAAAGTTGTAATGTTACAAGAAAACTGTCATCAAAAATGAGTTGTAATTTTATTAGAAAAAATTATAAATTTGATAGGAAATACATTTTTAATTTTATAAGATATAGGTTGAGAATTTACAAGATTAAAGTTTTACATTGTTGAAGCAAATGTTTGTTTACTAAGAAAATTTGAAAAAAAACCCCCAAAAACTAAATAATATTGTGTTTCAGTATGAGAGGCGTAGAGCGCATTGTCCTTCATTTAGCATTGGTTACACAAATGAGGAAATAAGTGTTTCAGTGAGTCAACATTGTTTTATAGTAACTAAGCTATGGACATTGAAAAGAACTTTCAAAACACCGGATCTCTTTAGTAGAAGATTCTTGATCTTCAAAGAGTGGATAATAAAATTAATAGATTTAATTTTTCATTTTTAAGGTGGCCCTAATATTCCATCGTAGTCTAACCTCCCCTTTCTGCTTTATACCAAACTAAAATGTGGACCCATGGCCACATTCTATGAGGCACGAGCGTTTGTAACTTGAAATGCAAAACAGCGACAAACTGATGCAACAGTTTCAGTATCTGCATTGATACTTTTACCAAGTCATAAGCTGACGTATTAGTTAGGATTGCTTTCAGAAGAACATTCTCGCTCCTGCACAACATATTGTTGCAGTACAATGCAGTGTGCTTCAGAAAGCTGTGCTAAAGCTGTGAGCTAGCGCAATTTAGATCAGCTATAGTTTATTTATTGCATCTGAACATGTCTTACCTGTCTCTAGGGTTCTTTCCTCCCTTTTTTTTCACACGTGCATCTCTATACGCATGTGTGCACTAACTGGAATATTCCAAGAGGCACTCTGAAAATGGATGTGTGTGTGGATTATTGTTTACATATTTCTGCCATTGAATTTGCATACATACTGCTTTACATGAGCGTTACTGTGCATGCATGCCCATCTCATTATTTCTTCTACCGCAACTGTGTGAGCTGGAAGAACCCGCTCCTCCCAGGCTCCAGTAAGGGAAAAGTAGAGCACTGGAGCACACGTGAGATGCAGAAAGCATGTGCGATTTCAATACCAGCTGCGCATGCGTAGGGGTGTGAAGACAGTGTGTGCGAGTGTAGATGTGTGTTGCTTGTTCTCACGTTTTTCTTTTTTTTTTCTCTTTGTGCACACTTGCTCCTCATCCGTGTTGGTGAATGTGTCGCTGTATTCAATAAATGTTTGCTTTCATGCATTTTCACTCTTTTACATCATCTTTGTATGTGATTTGCATGCGTGTCGGCATCTATTTCTGTTCTCTATGCATGCGTGCATGCTTATATGTGTGTTTGCAAGGCTATGTATTGCTGAGTGGAAGCTGCAGGCTCTCTAGAGATTGTCCCACAGCTCTGGAATCATTTTCTGCACATGCTCAGTCGTATACAAACACCACTCACAGATGGCAGATGTCCTGTCCTGCACGTTTAAATACCATCACCGAAGCTGTACATAATGTACTAGTAAACTAAAATGGGCTGCATGCATTTTATAGTTTTCATAGAGTATGAATGTGTTTGCTAACGTTGTCTTACCTTTAATATTTGGCCTGTTTTGAACAAAAACAGTCAAATTATGCTTTTGAATTATACTAAATTTTACCACGGTTCCAATAATTCTACATTTAAAGAAAGTTTATCATATTTGTAGATATATATACACATATATATATATTTAAATGCTTTTGTTTTTTTAACTATACCATCTTCATTGTCCTGATCTCATCCCTGATCCCATCTGCACATCCTCTGTGTGTTTACTCTCTTTATTCTTTCTGTGGATGCTCTCGTTAATCCAGCACTGAGGTCTATCCCAGCTGGGAACAGGGAAGCCCCCCGGAGCCAGATGCACTCCCTCCGTTCCCATCTCTAAGTATAATCCTTCGCCCCCTTATTTTTTTTTTTACATATACTTGAACTCAGGCATGTGTGCTCTCTCACACAGCCACATAAACCTGTACAGATTTAATACAAAGCATCAATGTTGATGGAAAATGTCTTTTAACATGCTGATGATTTCCTCACGGTGTTGAATACTGTAGAAGGTAAAGGTTTTAATAAAAGTCTCTGTATGGAGTCACCTGAGTTAATGCTCAACAACCAAATTAAGTCATTTTTTAAGATAGAAGCAAAAAAAAAGTTAAAAAAAAGTCTCAAAAGTGGTTCAAGTTGAAGTATTTTTACAATATTCTCTGCTAAAAACATTCCAAATATTTTCCAGAAGTAGGAAAGTTCTTCCTTTCGTCATAAAAAGACCATTAATGTACATTTAAATATTCTTTCATTTTATTCATTTGGGTTTTGTCTTTTATCCTAAATGACTACAAATATAAACAAAAATGTTCTGTAAAGAGAAAAATAAAACTTCTTTTTTGCCACCTTAAATTAAATAAGTACAAAAATTATTGTGACAATGCATAAAAACTCCACACACCTGCCTCTCGCGTTCACACTATCGCACACATACTTAAAGACGGGAAGGCTTGCCCTCTTCTTTGTTGCCAAGACGACCAATATCGACTACAGAACGGTGTTCCTATGGAAACAAAGGATGCTTAAGGAGTCGCAGCATTAATTAAAATAGGAGAATATAAGAGAGAAGGGAGACGGGGGGTTAAGGGGTAGAGAAAAAAAAAAAAAAATATATATATATATATATATATGTATTTGTGTGTGTGTGGATGGGAGTCTCCGTGGCTACAAAACCTAATAAAATATGCCTGGAGTAGTTGTTTTATATGTTTGTAAAGTTTTTATCAGGAAGGTGCTCATGCTTCAGTCAAAATTCCAAAAAGATGGAAGGAAAACAGGGTTTTTATCATGAAAACTGGAAAAAGGAAGTGTGGAAACAGATGAGAAAAATTCCCACTTTCCTTGAAATGTTTTATTACACCTGAACCATTTCCTTTTTGTCAATTCAAATGATTTCGACACACAAATGATGATCGACACACATTTCTCTGTTTTTCCTATTGTCTCATCTGTTCATCAGCTCTTTGACGAACTGCTTAACGCATAAACATTTTAATGTAGGAGTTGATTTCTTTGTACAAACTTATTACTAGATTTCCACTGCTTTATAACTGGACAAACTCTGATTACTTTCCTCTTCCGTCAATTTTAACACAGACTTTCGGAATTTGATGATTTTCATGGAGAAACTTTATAAAATGTCTACTGTTCTGCTTTTCTTTTGCATTTCTGACATTTTTTTACAAATTCCTATCCTACTTGATTAGATAGCTCACATAGTTTAGTGTGTAGCTAGTGCAGCTTTACATTTTGAAATATTTGATTTCGAGATAGAAGCTGACATCCATGCGTGCCTTGTTATTTCTATAGACATAAGTGTTTCATGATGATGTATTCAGTGCAGAGGATCAGGGGAAATTTATCAGACTTAATAAAGAATAATGCGCTGATATAACAGGATCATCCATGCATTTGTTCCTTTTTGTCCCCCTTGTATAATCTTTCCATCATAGGTAGTTTGTTTTTGTTTTTTTCATTGAGGCTGTTTCTGTCTATTACAGTAGGGCACAAAAGTAATTATTCAGTCACCAATTTTGAAAGTTCTCCCTCTTAAAAAAAAAAAATGAGAGAAGCCTGTAATTTTCATCATAAGAACTGAAAAACAAAGCAAGGAGTTGCACGTGTACGGATGTGATGGTTTCGTGTGTTTGCTTGTGAGGGATTTTAGTCGTACGCCTACCAAGGAAAAAGCTAATCAATCCTGGATCATTTTTCCCCCTCTATGATGTCCACAGCTTTTGCCGTCTATGGAAGTTGGAGGGAAAGGCAGAGCCTGGTGACCTCGTGTTTGCACATTCATCCCTCCTCACACGAAGATCTATACAAAAATGCCTTTTTCTGACTCATATTACATATTTTAAACCTCAACCTCATGGTTAAAGTAGAAAGGCCTGCTTTGTGTTCTTTGGATTAAAAATGATAACTACCACAAAAGTATTTTTCTTCCTGTACATACTCACTCCCTCACAAGCAGGTTATATAACGTATATGTTTTTTTTACTTCCAGTAAGTGGCTCTCTTCGTGCTCGGGAAGAATGAAGATGCTTTAGAAAAAGCTCTTGCAAAAGTTCAGGGAGGACTTTAATGAACCAATCTCATGTTTATAAGAAAGACGACCATAAAGTTTTTATTTTTAGTTATTTTCTTTCTAGTTTCTGTGACTATTGATAATTTGAATTTTATTTAAGAAGCAAAAGACGCTGCTTGGAGGAGTAGTGTAAGATCCTCAGGATAAAACGTGTTAATAGATTTTACACTCCAGATGCATGTGGGAGGAGTTAATGGGGCAGCAGTGGCTTAAGTGGTAAAGCAGATCGACCAATGATTGAAGGAATAGAAGTTTGATCCTCGCCCCTGCCAGCCAACCGTCGCTGTGTCCTTGGGGAAGGCACTTAACCCTCGTCTCCACTGTGGCTCCACTGGTGTGTCAATGTGTATGAATGTCCCACTAATGGTCAGAGGGGTTGTGCGTACCAGCAGCCACGCCTCTGTCAGACTGCCCCAGGGCAGCTGTGGCTACATTAGTAGCTCACCATCACTGAATGGAAAATGGATCCTCTATTTAAGCATTTTGAACATTTGAAAAAGTGCAGATAAATTCAATCCATTATTATTGTTTTTAGCCTCATTGTCACATGGAAATATTGACTGTATATTTCATGGAAGTCACAGGTGATGTTGAGAGATCTGGTTTATTTTTTTTTTAGAGCTCTACAGAAGCATCGGTAATCACTTTTCCATGTCAGGGTTCAGAGACTCAATCAGTACGGTGGGAGCTGCATCTGAATGACGGCCACTTTCAGCGGTACTTCCATCTCTCCGTGATCCAGTTTGAACACTTTCTGTCTTGTATAAGTTTGAGGATGGAAAAAATAAAAATAAGACAAAATGGGGGGAATTTTTATTATTATCTTCATCAAAATAGAAAAAATTCATAAAGTTCTGGAGGAGAACGATCAGAATCTCCTTTCTTTTGGCTTTGACCCCACCTGATGATCAAGTCATCAACACATCACAAGCCAAAGCTGAGGTCCTAATTGGTTGAAAAATGCATTGCTGCCAGACTGATGTGCTGCGACCTCTGATCACGTCCGTTCATCGACTTACATTGAAACTGGACGTGCCTGATGCGAGTATTGCTTTCAGTGTGAACGCAGCTTAAGTTTCTCTGAAAATAAAACCTATACAGATGGATTCTGTAAACAAATGTGACCTGCATTGTTCTTCCTTTCCGTTTCTGGGTTCACACTGATTTCACAAAATTGTTCTTCCTGGCTCTATTAAAAAAACAGAACAATTAATTGTTTTTTCGGAGCTCTAAGACTCTTTCCAGTCATCTTTTGATTTATTCTAAAAGTCTTCCCAGTGGTCTATTATTATGATTATGTCATTATTAGCCAAAATATAAAAATCTTTGTTGTTTCCTTGGATATATTTTCTGCAGTAGTTTATAAATTATTGCTAAGCAACCCCGCCTCCCCTTACCTTACCCATTGCAAACCAAACCAGGTAGCTTGTTGCCCCCCCGGTGTATTTTCCATCACAAATATTTTCTTTTCCAAATAGCAATTTTCATCTGCTCCTGATTTATGGCCATTTAACCCTCGTGCTCCCTTATGGGGTCCAGATGACCCAACTCTTACATTGGTGTGGGATTGCTCCCACGACAAATCTGAGCAAAAAGTGGACAGGATGTTGTGTCTGCCACGGAAACCAGTGAAGATTTAAAAAATCCTTGAGGAAAAAAAAAAAAACTTCAGTTCGCTGTCCTCTGGGGTGCAGATAACCCCACTTTTAATGTAAACGTACCTGCGATAGCAATAGGGTTACAAAAAGAGAAATACTCAAAAACAAAATTTGAGCTTAATTTTCTTTGTAAATGTCCCCCATTATCAAAAAACTACTACAAGAACATGTTAAAATCACCAAAAATATATTTTCATCAAATTAAGTCTTTAAGTAACAGCAGTTCTTAAAAAAAGAAAAATAAATAATGCTTCTCCACATTAAATAGAACCAAAGAGACTTGTTTTTTGGCACAAAGGTGAATGGCCTGAAAAACTCCATAAAAAGTCCAGATTTTTCCAATTTTTTTTCTTTTCTCCACTATGACGTACACAAAAAAACCCTCAGGAAGATATGGAAATTAGAAAAAGGTGATGCACTATTTTGTTTTGGTCAATGGGGACCATTGATTTATACTTCCTTTTGTGCTGTTCCAAAGTGTGGATATTTTCCAACAGATAACCCAGCAGCTTACGGCTTTAATACTCAAAATTAAACCTAGCAGATGTAAGTAATATGATGACAGAAAGATCAGCGTGAATGACATTTTTTTTTCTATTTGTGTCACTGTCTGCATCCAGGCAAGACAAGAAAATGTTGTAGTTTGACCTTAAGATGTATTTTTGCGCCACATTGGTGTACACACACTCACAAATCTGTCCTGTTTCAGTTTCTCGCTGCTCCTTGTCTCCCATCCTTATCGCTGGCATACACCCACTTAGTTCCAGGTCAACAGCTGTGCAGGGATTCCACTCCTGAACATCTGCCCACCGCTGTTAAACACACCAAAACAACCGTAAAAAAATGAAGCTGCTGCACAAGCATGAAAACAAGTCGCAGCTTCCAGATGTGTTTGATTTCATCAGCAGATATGGAAAAAAAAAAAAGAGTTAGAATTAAAGGAGCACATCTTTCTATTCATTACAGGCTAGCACTGCACCAAACTCCTTCCTAACAACCTTGACGTATTTATATCTAACTGACACCTTTCACGCTGAAACAGGCGTGATGCTGTGACGGTGACTTGTGTGTCTGCATCACAGCAGCTGTCAGCAGGATTTCACCAGACGCTGCATTTCACACATTATCTGCCAACGGTGAAGTCATAAAGAAATCTATAAATCAGATTTGTGAGGTTTCATAATCTCTGCTTTAAACACATTTCTACATTAAAAAGTCATGCAAACTTTGATAGATACAAAGTCAAGATTACAATATTTTATGGACATTTTTGCACACATGGTTATGCTCATTTTGACACATTAGAATGCATAAATACAGCAGATAAACATGAATAAAGTATATTTTTTTTGTGTGGGTTGGACATTTTCTTGAAGTGATACTCATTAATCCCACCAACATGTTATTGAAATCCTAATATTCTGCAGAAAACAAGATGCAGTTTTAATAAACATGTTATATTAAAGGGCATATGTCATACAAAAACAACTTTTTGAGCTATTAACTGTAGCTGTATTTTAATCTGTTCACACTTATCTAAGTATTCCTCTAAAAACCTGTGCTCTGAGCACCAGCCCCTTCTGTTCGGCTCCAAAAGCCACGCCCCCTCAGAGGAGATTTTGCAGATGCAGGCTTCAGATCAACATGAAAAATTGCTTTTTTAAGACATTTAGTTTACGGGATTTTGGTTAAAAACTTTATAATCATAACTAAAACACTACTGAGAACGTTTTTGTAAGTAAATAAATTGTCATGGGGGACTTGATAAAAGAGGGTAAACGCTTTATTATATTAAAGGATATTAACAAAAACTTCAGATTTGTAAGATTTTGACATTGCAGCTTTAGCTTCAGACCAGTGTTTACGTTGGACCGCAGATAGCTTCAACCGTTCACGTGATCAACACGACAGCTTATTTTGTTATGGTATGTCAAAGAGCATTGTAGATTTTGACAGAGACCCCCCAGGTGTTAAAGGTTCAAAGCATAACTGTCGGGGTCACCAGTTAGATTAGTCTTTTTCGAGCAAATACAAGAGTAGTTATTTTACCAAAATGTACAGGGGGGGGTTTAATGTTCTGATTCTGGACTTCCTTCCGGTTTATAATGGTGCCTGACCGCTGCCATCTATGTTCACCACCACGCTAATGATTTTCAAAAAATCAGGCACTGGCATTAAATCTTGGGGCCAATATCCTCCCTATCATGCGGTAGCAGAAATATTTGGGACTGTAGCATAAGATTTGAGAAAATTAGTCTTTTTTTAAGTGTTTATCAACATGTCTGTTTTGCTTCATTAGCAAACCTGTCAATAAAACAGACCACACGTTAAGATAGATCTTCTGATTGCGCATCTTTGCGATCATCTTTGTTTACACTGCAGGCACTTGTGTTTGTGTTACAGTCATGATGGAGGAAATCTGACCAAACTTGCAGGGACAGAGAGCCTCTAAGCCTCACGCTGCATAAATAAGTCACAACCTGAATGTGTTTGTGTTTATGAGTCCATCTGTCTCACACTGCTGCCTTTCCTGACTGTTCTGTACGACGGATGGATGCTCCAAGGCGCCGACTGTGACAGCAGTGAAATAACCTGGAAGACTGCGGCACAGACTCAGCCTGGGAAAGATTAAAGAGCTAAATGAGGATGAGGAGGGGTGAAGTGGGTGTGCAAAGAGACGTTACGGGAAATCAAATGTTCTATGCCTGGTTAGCCTGTAATTTCTGGGAAAGGGCCTCCTACTGTATGTGGACATCTGCAAATGAGTGTGTGAGGCTCAGATACACCTGATGGAGGCTGCTCGCCGCCTCCTTGTTATTTTCTCGGTCACAAACAAGTTGTTCTGCTTGCTGCTCCACTTTGTTCACAAGGTTATTGATCATTGAAATTCTAAATTTGTTGCTGCTCTGAAAACAGGCTCGCTCGTTTTTCACTACAGTTTGAAGCTTTTCTCTTCGGCGGTAATTCTGCTGTAAACCTTCAACACTCAAGAAATGCATAAAAAAAAATGTTTTCCCAATATCTATGACTAATCACACATGTACCCAGCTGTGGTGCTAATACAACCGTGGATGCACACGACCATCAAAAGAGATAAATGGGTTCCAATAATGCGGCTCTCCTCTTTCCTCCGGTGTTCCGCGTGCAATACTGCAAAGGAAGTAGCGCTCTCCCGCTCTATCTTTTAAGACGCGCTTCAAAGTGAAATATTTCACCGGAGCCGTCGTGACAAACATTTTTGCTTGAAATGGAAGTTCGCACCTAATTTGAGCCTTTCCACTTTACTTTCTCCGTGTTTTTGCTTCTCTCACTTTTTTTCTCTCCCCCCTTTAGCTCACTCTGCCTCTCCCTAAACAAAATCTCCACCACCCTGACTCCTGAGCCTGTTCTAGGGCCTGTTTCTATAGCAACAGGTTACTATGGAAACTAGGTGACAGTGCAGCATATCCCATCCCAGCCAGCTATTGCCAGGCGGGAGGTGTTTGGAACGAGAAAGTTTTCTCCTTTAGCTTCCGGATCTGTTGTCTTCTTTTTTGCTGAAATTGAAATTATGCAGAAGAAAATACAGTAAATCCTAATACTGAAATAGGAATTATATTGCTACATAAATTGCATGTGAGCACATGAATAATCTGGAATATTTTTTTTATTAAATTCTATATATAAAATCGAGGGTTTTGGATGCTAAATTAAGAACAATTTTCAATTATTTCGACTTGTCTAAAAGCATTTCAGCCTTAAGCTGCCAGTTATTTTTTTTTGATGCATTAAACCTTTATGCAATCTCTTCGATTGCAATTTATAGATGAATTTTGTATGGAATATTGTTATCTTCTTTCCTTCCTTTTTTCTTTTTTAGCTTCCCTTTTACCAATTCTGAAACAGTTTTTAATTTTAGCCTCTCTGTGGTTTTTTAGAAGCAAAAAAGATTTTTTAAAAAAAGGTTAAAAGGTTGGTTCAAATCCAGCAATGCAAAGGAAGAAAGATGATAGAAGGTTTCTGTCTTCAGAGCAGTCCATAACTCTTAGCTTATGACCTCCCGGGACAGCAGAATGAAGTTAGTCTGCTCTGACCCGAACTAAGTGGATCCGAGGATCTTTTGGACACAGCTTGGTTTGTAAACGTGCCGCTCTGCTGTGAATCTTATTTGCTTCCAGATTGTTGCTCAAGTGGCCTATTTAATTATGAAAAACAACAGCTTGGGGGCACATTTTCACAAAACAATCGTGGCTTCTTGAGTCTGTTTAGTCCCCAATCAGATGAAGAGAGACTGGAAAAACAGAGTAATGGATAAGCAAGCTGTGGTGAGGAGGATAGCAGAAAACGGGGCTGTATTTCAGTAAGAATCATGTCATTGTGCACAAAAAACTAAATGATCTATTAGTATTAAAACAGAAATCTCTCCTAAAATAAGGCAAAAATGCTACAGCGTTGATTTTTTTTTCCCATTCAGTGGAGCACATTAAAGAGTGGGGGGTCTGTGGAGATCTAACAGGCAAGCTGCAGCCCACTCTAATGCTGCTGCTGACCTGGTTTGGAGCACGTGATGACTGGATGCTGCTGTAACAGTCCACAAGCTGCATACTCCGCCTGAAGGATCGACTCCTGCCACAAAATAGCTCCCAAATGAAAGCTCTGCAAGACAGAACGTTCAGGTTTAAACTGTGCAGCTCACAGAACCGAATGTGGGATTTGTTTGTGGTCATTCATTTAAATAGCTTAAAAATTATAATAAAAAGGAGTTTTTTTTTTTTTATTCCACTTTGAGCCTTTGAACACGACGACTTTCTTCGGTTTTGATGCCGATGGCAAGATGCAAACGGATTTGTTCAGTCCCAATTGGGATTAGCTCTGGGAAAAGCACCCTTGATGTTGTTTGTCATTTCTGTTCATAGGAATCAAGCCAACATGCAACTTTAGAAAAAAAAATCCATGCCTTCTGCATGACTTAAAGCAAGCTTGCCTCCTCATCAGCTGCAGTAATAGAAAAAACCTTGTTTTATTTTGTGTGTGGATCTTTTTTTTTTAGCATAATGTGCACAGTTTTACTATTATGTTGTCAAATAAACTGCAGGAAAACACTGCACTTCTGAATTATTTTTAGCCTCCATCCCAACATTTGCATCACGACCCAAAAAAAAAAAAAAAAGGCTCCACAGTCGAGCGCCTCCCAAACAAACGCTCGTCTGTTTAGGTTTCTTAACCACACCGTTGTGTCCTTCTACAAACGTCACCCAGACATGTGACTTCTGCCCTATTTCATCTGAACAAGTCGTTCAAAAAGCCCCTTTCCATGTCCACTTCTTTGAAATCCCAAAATGGGAAAGAGATTTGAATATTTCAACCGTTTTGTTATTTCAGCTTTCAAATCATTTCCAGATGAAGGGGATGATGTATCGTTTATTTATTTAGTGTCTCTTTAATTCCTATAATTTTAGATGTGTTAGTGTGAAAGTCATACTTTATTGTGTTGAATTTATGTTTATGCTGTTGGGAAAAAATTGAGTTTATACGACTGTAACCTAAAAAATTTGTGCATATTTTTGCATATCATATTTGGCTAAAGACGGACTAACCATTTGACCTAAATTAAAACTCTTTCTCCTATAGAAACCGGCTTAATGGTCAGGAAGTGGCAGGCGATGTGATGCGTGTTAACTTCCCAGAAAAGCCTTTTCCTCCAGCGATACCTGGAAACTATCCAGCCTCAGTGTCGTCATCTTTTGTGTTGTAGTTTTGCAAAACTCGTGACTTTGCTGCTATATTTAATGATTTTTATTTTTTTTTTTTAAACAAACTCATTTAGTAACTTTTTTCCCCTCAAAAAAGGTACAGAATTCTATAAGTTAATGTATGTTTAAAGTTTGAGGGTGTCACTAGTGACTCGTGAGGATTGTAAACTGATGTTTTGTCTAGCCAGCCGTAGCTTAAACTCCCAACAGATGCTTGTTTATCTTAGTGCACCGCAATCAGTTCCCGCACCCCGTGGGTTTTTGCAACAACATTGCTTAGCACTTTCATATCGCAATCAAATCTCACTTATAATATTGCAGCCTAATGGTTAGGAAATTCCTCTGGCTGTTGATATTGTGTTAAAGCCTCTTAACCGGTGACTCAGTCCCACTCCAGTCACTCAACACCAGCTCCTGCAGCTACTCTACGCACACGTTGAACAGTGAGGGGGACGCAGTACACATTCATAAATTAGCTGCAGCCAGAAGTAAGTCCAGAACAGGAGTTACTTCAGGGATGACCTCCTCTGGCTGGCCATGATTCAGCATTAAATATCTACAAATGGATGTTCCTAAAGAGTTGCTGAATAGAAAGCTGTGGATCGGCTTCACCAGCTGATAACATTGCAAATCTGACTTATTTCTTTGTTGAAGAACCGTCCCAAAAATTTGGTAGTTTTATAGCGATTTGAGAAAATATAAGACAAGGCTAGACGATAAGAGTACTCTGACCTGTTCGTTATTTTGGATATACAGCAGTTAATTTTTTTTTTATTTTTGAAGATGGAAATTGTGCTTTTAACATGTCCTTGTGACACTTTTATATATACACAAACATATTTGACGAACATTAAGCTCAAAATTGCATTTCTGAGTGCTTTTATATTTTTTCTTCATTTTTTTTATGAATAAATAGCAGAAAAAATTTTTTCTGAAAAAAGCTTGTGGTTGGGACGTAGAAGCTACAATCAGCTCCCCGGTCTGCTATATTCGGGGGCCAGATCCGACCCGGTGGGTAATTATATCCGGCCCGCCAGATTATTTTATTTTATTGTTATTAACGGCTCAATGTTGTCTTTCGCTGGTAACATACAACAAACAAGTCAATACATTTTTAACAGAAATAATATCTTACATATTCAAAGACAAACATTTTAATTACAAAAGAATTCAGGATAAAAAGACACTCACAAACCAACAATAGTATCCAAACAAACAGAAATATTACTATGAATTTAGAACAGGCCTCTCTAAGTCAACTAAATAATTATGGGGTCCATTAGTAAACCAAGAAGTGAAGAAAATACTGGTAACAAATAACAGGAGGCAATACAGAGAAGGTTTGTTTTCATTGGATTGATCAGGTAAACATGTAATGTGTGCACCCACTAAAAGACCCCCATAACAATTTCCAGGAAAGATTTCAGATGAAAAATATGTTCTCTCACATCTTCATTTTACTCGTCCGAGCTGCCATCTGGCTCAAAACTTTACATTTCAAGGCAAATTTCTAATAAACTACGGCTGCTTTGCAGAGACTATGCCCTAGAAAAAACATGGGTTTTTGGATTTTGGCTAAAAACACTATAATCACAATTAAAAGAACACTGGGAACACTTACAATAGATTAAAAGATACCAAGTAATTCCATACAAGGATTCACAATAACAATGTTAACAGTTAATGGAAATGTCATTGTTCTCGATTGATCTTACAGTAATTTAAGCTGAAAGAACTGTAGGAACAAAAGTTTGATTCATTATTTATGCTTTACCTGCACCTCAGTTTCACCTAAACCCCAAGAAAAAAACTGTAAGAAATTGTTTAGGTTTGTATAAAAAAAAAAAAAAAGTATTATGTTGTTATGGAAACTGGTTTGCCCACGGCTGCAGCAGTCCTGTGCTTTGCAGGAGTTTTCCTAATTTGTCTAATGTTCTCTACAATCACTCAGTCACAGGTAACTGGGCTCCAGGTCTGGCAGGGTGTCCATTCACCACAAACAATGACAGTAGAAGCACTCCTCCAGATTTCTATTGTTTTCTGTAAGATTTGTTTTTGTGCCCAGTGCGCCCTAAAATAATGTAAATGATGGGGGAAACACAAGTTTTATCGTGTGTGATGGATTTATTTCTTTTTTCTGTCGCTTAAACCTTTTTCACTAAAATTCCTCATGGGCTCGTAATTTCAGAGTAGCATACCATAAACAAATGTGACTACTCTATAGGATTCTACAAAGATGTTTCAATGTCTTTTAGTAAGAAAGAATGGGAATGAAAATATGTGTTTGGATGTATTTTAGCTTTTTAAATCTTTTTTTAAGGCTTACTCCCCTGCACTAAAAGTTGTATCAGTTTAGCATTTACCCACGAAAAATCCTACTTTTCCCAAACACAGAGATTTTTGAACGGTAAAATAGTAAAATAGGATATCTAGATATCCTACTCAATGCTGATTAGCTGGATCAGGTATGTCCAGCCAGTTAGGACATGGCAGAGCAGGATATGTTGGAAAACAAGCAGGAATGCGGCTCTCGGTGCTCAGCCCTGGTCCAGATGATTTGGTTGCTGTGATCGCTTTCACTCGACGTCATAACACCAGAAGAGCCACTGTTCCCTTGACCAAGAACACAGATAAGCTGCTACCCCAAAGAGGATGACATAATGTCATCCAATCAGTCTTTTAAAAAGTCAAAACAGAAAATATGAAAGAATTTGGATCTTATCAAATAGACAATTTGATGATGAAACTGCTGAAAAATCCAGAAGCTGTCTGACAAAATATTCAAAAATGTACACAATTACCTTAAATTCGGCATTCATCTGGATTCTTGTAGATTAAATAAAAAAGATACAAACAAAAAACCCTGAGAACCATATCTTGGCGACGTAGACAAGCCGTGGCGTGACTCAACTCTGACAGAAGGAGGAACCATCGCTGTCTGTTAGCGGTGTACAGCCACAGATGGTAAAAGGAGGTTTGAATGGAGCTCAGCCCCCATCGTGTTATCGCCATGGATGGAATGGTGTGATGTGAGTGGGCCAAAAGGCACGTGTATCTCACTATATTCATTCAGTTTTTCACCAACCCCAGTAGACAACGTGATCAATATTGATGCTAGTTCCTTCTCTTCACTCTCTTTTTCTAGTTGCATGGGGAATTTTATGTATTTTGGTCATTTATTAGGCAAGTTAGCATGGATGGATCACTAGTAAATCTATTTCACAGAGGCTGTGTCCACTTTTAGGAACAGAAAAAGAGTTCAGATAATCTGGTTTACAGGAATTATGGAACCTGTTGATCATCTTATTTTTCTTTTCTAGAAAATGATGGATTGAGCTTTTTAATCAACACCTCTTCCCGTCTTTGGATACAAAACAAATGAGTTTAAAGAGGAATTGGCCTAGTATGCAGGTTTGTAGGACGTGGAAAGATCTCTGTAAATCCAGAGAATTCTACAAAGTTCTTAGCCAGAAAACCTGCCAAGATATCACGTGTGAATTAAGCTTCATTTCCACGGAGTGGTACAGTAAGGATTGGTACGGTCCGGTTAATTCTGGCGAGCATTTCCACTCATTTAAGCCTTGCTTCCACTGAGCGGTTTATTTTCACAGCGTATTTGTGATGTAGGCTGCTAGTGTGCCGCTAGCTCACCCTGTGTCACACCGTCACCAAGGATGGTGAGAAATGTTTGCAGTTTCACCACAGACCCTTGCTGTTGTTTACAGGCATTTTCAATATAGACTTGTGACCAGGAGTACACGGGAAGCTGCAAACACCTGAATGCTTGCAAACCTTGGAAACGTTAGCTTAAATTAAGGCTATATTGGCTTTTTCTAATGTCGTTGTCACTTTCCACTAATCAACGGGTGGCTACAACAGTTCAACCCCAACTTTTTCACTTTTCAATGGACCTTCAACCCTCAAGAAGTACAGGTGGTACTGTTAAATGGGTCCATTTTACGATGGAAATGCTCAAAATACCAGACTGTACTGGACCGGACTGCTCAGTGGAAACAATGCTTTAGAGTCCCAACCAGCTCTGCAAATGTAAGGTAGGTTATTTATTTATTTTTTTGTTTCTTCCTTTCATTTCTTGATTTTCATAATTTCCTTCTCCAGTTTTATAAATCAGGATTACACCAAAAATGAATACTCAAACTTTGCCGTACATGTGTGCTCCCCCAGCTTTAACTCTTCTGCTATCCTAGATACCTTTCCGTTAAAAGTGGGGTCATCTGGAGTGCTGAACTTTTTTTTTCCCAAAGATTTTTTATCTTCACTGGTGTCCGTGTCAGACATAAATCCAGTCCATCTCGGTCATGGGAGGGATCACACATCAATATAAGGGTCGGGTCATCTGGACCCCATAAGAGAGCATGAGAGTTAAGCTAAAGCAGCAGCCAAAACATCTCCAGGTTGACACACAGGTCTGTTGTTTCTGTCTGAAACAGCTAAATATACTGAACAACATTATTAATCCATTCAAACTCAGATCAGTAGTAATTTATTATATGTAAATATAATACTTTCACACAATACTTCTTTTCCTTTATAATAATGTTAATTAAAATGAACCTTTTTGAAATCTATAATTTATTGCATTGGGGTTTTAAACAAACTAACAGAAGAAAGAGTTAGTTAACCATGGATTTTCTCAAAAGAAACCTTGGAGAAATAGTGGCTGATTTATTTATGTGGAGCAGTTCTGGGTTGAGTTTTGCTCAAAGAGTTTGACGTGTGATCAGAGGGAATTGAAGATCAAACTAAGTTTACCAGAATGTCAGCACAATCCACTCAGTTCGAGTCTGAAACATTTGTTCAGTCATTAGTCCGGTCATTGAACCCCATTGGAATACAATCTATTCATGCATCCAGGACAAATGCACGTGATAAGGTGCAACATGTTTAACGTCACGGTAACTCTGTTTCTGTGGGTTCCCTGTGCTAGTGGCCCACTAAATGAGGTGTTAGTGTGCTGTGAGAACCTTAACTTTGCTGTCCTGTCCTTTTCTCCTCCCATGGGGAACCCTTCAGCAAGCAGACACACTGGCCCACTTCTACTTTCTGCTCTGCCTTTCTCCCTCCTTCTCCAGCTGCTGCCAAGCTCTTTATCTCCGACTGCCCATTAAAACGGATGGAAACAATTCCACTGATGTAGTTGTTGCTGTTTTGGCACTTGGTGGATCCACACTATGTCACTGTTAATGGACTTTGCATTGCTGTCTGGGAGCTTATAGCACAAACAAGTGGGTAATTATGTGAAGTAGTAAAGCATAAGCTGCAATGCAAGATGTGCCAAACTAAGAGTGGCTATTTAGCATCAGCGATGTGTTTTACCTACAGAATCCTTATGGAATATTACCGTGATGACAAGTATGTTTGTTTGATTGATTGAAATAATGAACCGTAAATAAAGCTCACACTTTCTTTTATTTGGCAACAATGATAACTACTGTGAAAAATTAATACATTTCAGTGAATGGCAATAAAAACACCTATTATTATTCATTCTATCTACTAATACACCCCTAAAAACAAGTGTGGGACATTGTATAAAACGCACTTTATTTTGTGTTTTCCACATATTGGTCCCACTAGCTGTGCTTTTGAGTATATTGGAGTTGCAATATTAAATTCGCCAAATGGAAATTTGACAATTTTGAAAAAAAATTGCATTTATCGATAAAATGGAGGTGGTGGTTTTTGAGGCAAATTGACACATTTCACACATCTGCAATGGAAACTCTTTTTCAAATTAAATTAGTCACATGACCAACAACTGGATACCACCACGCCAAGTTGTGCAGTGCCTTGAGCCCATGGGGTCAGTTTCCAGACCGAGCAATCAGCTAAAATCCTTAGATAAGACCCTTCATGCTGCTGCATAACTTGATCTCTCCGTACCTTCAAAATACAGGTTTGTGTCAGGAAGAACATCCAGCGCAAAACTATCTACCAAAACCACCTGTCAGTGAAAGCTGATTCCCACAGGTGATCCCTGACAGGATGACCCGCGGAAACCCCTCCTCCCCCGCTGTGCACCACGGGCTCAAGCAGTGACGCTTCAATACAGAGCGTCACGTCACTAATTAAAACTGGATCTTCGCAGCCATACGACATCCATTATTACCTGTATTTTGAACACATAAAGTTGAATCTTTTGTGGATATTATCTATCACTGGTCATTTTAGAACATAACTTTTAGAACATAAAGGCCGGGAAGCGAAGCGTCGGACGTCATCATTTTCAGCTCCTCCCCTTGATGAAGCAACACGCGCTTGGCAGAAGCTCCTCCTCTCGAAGCCTCAATACAGAACATCACCAGTGTTGCCAGATTGGGCGGGTTCCCGCCCAATTGGGCGGTTTTGGTTTTAAATTTGCGGGCAAAAATGGCTTTGTGCGGGTAGGCATATTTTGGGAGGGTTTAGGGTCGGTTCGGCGGTTTTTATTTCTTTATCATAAAAAAGTAGTGAACTTATTTAGGCTGGGAGGCGATCGGACTTCCACTAATGGTCTATGTTCTGAGGCTCAGTGAACGCACCAGGAGGAGACGCTTCATGTTCCTGGGCACTGTCATTTAACCCCTTGTTGAAGGGATTCCCGCCTCGCCTCCCAATAAGTGTGTTCAAAAGCTTGGAGCACGGTGTGAGAGGGGCTTTCAGTTAAATTTTTTTTAGCGTGATGATCACCATATTGAGTGGTGTGTTTACAGTAGTCCTGTCTTGGCTAGTTTATAACTTTGCTCTCGTCATTGTGGTCGCACCGCCATCGGAGCAAAATCGCTTTAGTCGCTGCGGAATGTGACACCTGCTGGTGACGTCACACGTGACAGGAATTTTACATCCAGTGTGCAATAGCAGGTGGATCGCGTAATTTAACTTGAATTTATTTCAGCGATTGGAGTACGCTACCACGCAGAAAACTCTGTCCAGAAAAATATCTTTTAACATTGAAAATGATGGCTGTTACAGAACGGAGCCAATCGTAACTCCAGATAACCCCCCACCTCCACGGCCGGATGATGTCTGTTACCTGTCCACTTCTGATCATCCTTGGTAAAATGTTTATAGAAGAACATTAGAATATTGCTCAATATGAAGAGTTTTTTTTTTTTCTTTCAGAACCAAAAACTGTACGGCGACAGCATACTTAATGATGCCGATGAGAAGTGTCACTCTGTGCCTTAAAGCCAGGAGCGCGCGCCTCTTCCTTCATTGAAGAATAAACACCTTTTCGGCCGCTTCACACATGGTTTTCTCACATGTGTGTTTACTGTGTTTTCAGAAGTTGTTAAATTGCATTAAAGCGTTTTATTTGTGACAACAATAAAAAAAGGATATTCAAAATTAAAATTCTGTTTATTTTGTGTCTCTACTTTGCTATAGTTAACTTTTTTGGCAGTTAAGTTTTTGTAGTTTCTGTAAACAACCACTAGGTGGAGTTTGTAACCCCAGACCCAGGCCCAGGCCCAAGACCATGTGACTTGGACAATGCAGCAATGATCTGGCATCCTGTTCAATCCTGGCAAGTGTTACCAGTCAGTGCAAAACCGATTTGTATTTTGTAAACGGTCCAGTCACTGCACACTCTTACCTCAAACATAGAACCATCATCCTCCTCCAATTCCACCAGCACACCCCTATCCTTCTGTTCACGGATGATAATGCTCCACCACATCGTGCTAGAATTGTCACAGCTGGACTTCAGGAGGGGGGAGTGCTGCACATGGCATGACCAACAATGACCTCTGACCTGAACCCAGATAAAATGCAAGATTTGCTCTGCTTTGACGTTTTGCACCAAGCCTCTTGTTAAGTTGGAATGGGCTAGTAAACATCAGTCAAAAGAAGAAGCCTCTCCCTGTTTGTCCAGTGTGAACTTCATGGGCTAAATGTGCTTTCAATATCCTTGATATATGCTTGGTGTGTCCGTAGCTCCACAGTACCAGGCTGGAATACGTCAAACTCCTGATTGCAGGCTGTTCTTATAAAAATTGTTTTTAAAAGCGAGTTGAGTTGCATGATTTTAAGTGATTGAAACACCAGAATTTAATTATTTAGATGGATATTTTGGAACATTTTGTATAACCGGCATCCTTTTTTTTTATCCTAAAATGTTCTGCTAATAAGTAGGAGTACATTTCTTTTTTCAGAATCAATGTAATATTCATAAAAACTCAAAGTTCATGCAAAAAAACAAAAACACTAAACAAACATTGAAATGAAAGTGCATTTAAGAGATTGTTTCCACACTTTTAAAGCCAGAATCAGATTTAGATTCTAAGAAAAGTAAGGCACAGAGAATATGAAGAACAAAAACGGGAGGAACTCCCTTCTTTTCCCCACGCTCTGCCGTCTTTGAAGCCAAGCGTGTCACTGTATCACCCACTCACTCTTTGCTCCAGTTTCACTGCTGCTCTTTTTTTTTCCCTCAGAGTTTTAAACACTTTTGAGCTGTTCTGAAAGGCAGATGAGTTTATTAATTACATATTCGCTGACTCCGTGCCTTCCCACCCAGGACAAAGTTTTCCACAAAGTCTGCATCATTATTCTCATCCCACTGAGCCAGGAATAAGCAAACGTTTCCTAATTAATCCATCTTTTCTGACCGCTCCTTTAAATCTGGGTCTTCTTAAGAAATGGTGACCATAGTTAAAGCAGTCTTTATGGAATTAAAGACGCACAAATGATCATCCAAACATGCATGAAAGACAGCGCTGGGAGCAGAACAGTGGGCTAGTGTGGGTGTCTGAAGTGCGCCTTTTTTCTACTGGTGTGAAAAGTAGTTCAGTAATTAAAGTAAACCTCTTTCTTGTCCCCAGCGGAGAAGTGAAGGCATAAAGCATGAGGAGTCAGCGAGGGGGAGTGGAAAGATAAAGAAGGGGGGAAAAAAAAAGAGATAAAAGCAAGAGACGGTTATTTTTGATGAGGAGAGGTTTTAATTTTAGCAACGCGTGCCAGTTGGCCGTGAGGGGAGGATGGGAGATGAACGTGAAAATGCTGATTTTTTAGACAGGCTCACAACACACACACAACATTTATTCATCGTGCAGAATTAGCCTGAAGACAAGAGTTTCTCTTCTCACAAAGGGGGTAACCACATCAGAGCTTTCTGCATCAGCATTGACCCAGTTCAGAGCTGCACTTGCTGTCAAAAAAATTTAAATTCCCCGTCTTTCTTGATCTTCTGCACACACTAATAGTAGTGTAAAAAAATGAAGCTGCTTGCAAAACACTTTTGACAGCCAAAAAATACAAAAAAGCAGAAAATTTGAAAGAAATTATAAATATATCAATTTTTTCATATTGTTTTGTTCCAAAACTTTATGACTTTTCTTGTTGGATCAAGGTTTGGAGTTTTTGTTTTGAGTGGCACCCCATTATGACCTACATGCATTAGAAAGTTTTGTTCCCATGGCAACGCAAGGTGTTACCAGAAGAGCTGCATTATTCTAAAGACACGATGGTGTTTTCTCCAGTGGTATCACACAGCGATGATGGAGGGATGGTGAACCTAGAAGTCGCCGTGGTAACACGGTGTGCGTTCACAGAGAAAGCTTCGGCAGATGAGAAGTTTTGTTCCAAAAGTCAGGATTTCAAAGATGCGGAGCGAAAGAAGAGAGAGGAAGAGAAGCTTTGTGATGTATAATTTATCCGTGGAGGCAGTGGGCGGGGTGAGGAGAAGGAAATTGTGGGAGGAAAGGTGGGTGGGAAAAAGGGAGGGAAGGGGAATCCAGAGCAGTCACGTTTTGTTGTTCTTTGCTGCTCCAGTTCTTAGATCAATGGCACAGATTGAAATGAATCCTCATTTTTGGCGTGCTTTTTGTCCTTTCTATTTTTTCAGCTTTTAAGTTAAGTTTCAGTTAAACTAATTTTTTCCAACAAAATAAAATTGTTGTGCAGTGAACAATGCAAAATATACTTGATTTTTATTACAATCTTGTAGGGTTATAATGATCATCTTTAACTCATTATAATTTGTGGTTACTGATATGATTCACAGTCTATATTGGTTCTTTTGAACGATCCACATTCACTGATCTAAAACTGATCCAGGACCAGTGTGACTTTAGAGATAAATGCCTGAACAGTGCAGGTGAAGTTTTTCAGATTCCTTGTATTTCTTGCAAAATAGTTAAGTGTAAATTAGTTCAAATAAACAAGTAAGCATAGCTTCATAAACTTCAGCCCACTGTTTTTTTGCTACTTTAAAATATTACACTATAATTAGAACATTCTTCCACACTGTATGGTCACATTACTTTGTAAAATTCAATGTTTCCACACATTGGACTGCAATCCTGCTTGATGATTGTGTGTTGTCTGCTGTGATAACCCTTTTCACTTCACAGTAAAAAAAATCCTACGTTGCCTAAATCCAAATAGCATTTTCTAATATCAATTATAATCAATCTATATCAATTTTAATCCATTTATTTCATGCTAAAATGTTGTCATAATGGTGTAGGTGGGTGGTGCTCCTACCTCATGTGGAGGAGTCTAAATATCTTGGGGTCTTGTTCACGAGTGAGGGAAGATCGGAGCGTGAGACTATAAGGCGGATTGGAGCGGCGTCTGTCGTTATGCGGTCTCTGCACCAGTCTGTTGTGGTGAAAAGAGAAATGAGCCAGAAAGTAAAGCTCTCAATTTCCCAGTCAATCTTTGTTCCAGTACTCACTCATGGTCATGAGCTCTGGGTCAGGACCAAAAGAACGAGATCCCTACTACAAGAAGATGAAATGAGTTTCCTCCGTAGGGTAGCTGGGCGCTCCTCGAGAGATGGGATGAGAAGCTCGTTCACCGGGAGAAGGCTCGGAGATCGCTTCTCCTTGAGGTGGTCCGGGCATCTGGTCCTTTTGCCCCCTTGATGCCTCTCTGAGGAGGTGTTCTGGGTAGAGACATCTCAGAAGACCCAGGACACGCTGGAGAGCATCTCTGGGCTGGCCTGGTGCTCAGGATCCCTCAGAGGAGCTGGAGCAAGTCACCGGGGAGAGGGACGTCCTGGGCATCGTTGCTTTGACTGCTGCCCCTGTGACCTAGATGAGCAGCAGAAGATGGATAGTTGGTTGGTTGGTTGGTTGGTTCATTGGTTGGTTGGTTGGTTCATTGGTTGGTTGGTTCATTGGTTGGTTGTTCAGGTTGAGATATTGTGGGGTGGTTGGTTCTTTTTTTGGTTGGTTAATTCTTTGGTTGATTGTTTGGTGGGTGGTTCTTTGGTTGGTTGATGATAGATTGGTTGGTTTTTTGGCAGATTGGTTAGTTCCTTGTTGGTTGGTTGGTTGGTTGGTTGGTTGGTTGGTTGGTTGGTTGATTGGTTGGTTGGAACTGATTGGTTCTTGTTGGCGTTTGGATTGGTAGTTACTTGTTTTTCTTGGATGGTTCACGGCTTGTACCTTATTGGTTACTTTGGTTATGATTGCATGGGTGAGAGATTGGTTATTGGTTGGTTGGGAGCGACCGGGTCTATATAGCCTGGTGGTTAGCAATATATATATATTTGATTGGTTGGTTAGCTTTTTTGTTAAATAAATATTAGTTCTTTGGTTGGTTGATTGGTTCTTTGGTTGATTGGTTAGTTCCTTGATTGGTCGGTCGGTCGGTCGGTCGGTTGGTTGGTTGACTGGCTGGTGACTTCTTTGGTTGGGCGATTTGTTCTTTGATTGGTTGGTTAGCTCTTTGTGAATAAATAAATATAAATAAATTGAATCCAAACTATTAACTGTGATTTGAAGTCATATCAATTCATAATTTCAGCACCGATATTTAACTTTGCTTGAAGCATAAAAAAAAGAAAAATGTCTTCAGGGAATTCAGCGCCTTTTATGGCCTGAAACCTGGAGAAATACAAGAAAATGAGGAATAACCCAAAGAAAATGTAATAGAACGCCTCTTATTATTATTTTTTAATTTCTCAACTTCTCCTCCTCTGTCATTCCCTTTTTAGTGTCTTCATCTCCGCAAGACATTTCTTCATTTTTTGCCATCCAAAGCTGCAGGCTACAAAAGAAGTGAAACAGATAGGGGGTCGTACTGTTGGTTTCAGATCCATTTTCCCTCAGGGAGGGGGTCTGCAGAGCAACATGATTCCTGCAAACACGCTCACAAAACTCCGAACCAAATTCATAATACATGGTGAGAAAAAGTGACCTAGATTTAAAGCTCCCCCCATCTATTCTTTGGCAGTTTGCCCCACTTTGAATATGTTTTAGTTTTGTTCACAACGGCCACGTGGATGTATGAAGATGTTTTTGGTAAGTTTGTGCACGGATGTAGGTGTGCATCACAGAGGAAGGCAACCAGGGACTGTGCAGCTCTGCTCTCCACAGACTGCATTCACTCGTTGTCTTTACATATTGATCATCTCCGCCTCTCCCACGGTGAAGTGGGCGCATGCTCGGAAAAAGAATCACCTCCACCTCTGCTTGCCCCTCCGAAATCCTCCCTCAAGCTTCAGTGTCCATCAGCAAGAAAAAAGGAGAAATTAATGTTTTTTGTGTTCTTGCTGAGTATCGAAAGCCTTTAGATGTTTCCACTTTCAGTCGAATCTGATAAATAAGTAGATGTCAATTGTGCAGTCTTTCCGCTGATTGAAGAAACGCTTTTCTAAAACATTTTGATGTGCAAATCTCTCCAAATCAAACAGAACATACAGTCTTTCTTCATAGTGGATAGTTTTGAACGGATGAGTCCTGCGTAACCTTTCTCCTCCCTGAATTGACCCAGTTTAGACTCAGCTTTAGCAGCATCAGTGGACAGGGCTCATTCTAATCAATTCGTGCAGCCATACCAGCTTTTGTTTTCCAAGTGCCCCAGTTGTTAAGCCTGTTTTGCCACAGATAAAATTCTACAGTGACTTTCCTTGTCTTAGCAAACAACGTCTGCAGAATAACAATAAATAAATACATAAAAACCACACTGAACTCCACTTTTTCCATCCTGAATATATAATTTTAATTGCACAACACTCTGAAATACTCTGCCTTTGAAATGTGCTGGTTGGGACTTAAAAGTCACACTACAATTGGAGCCAAAACTTATATTTAGTCTTCCACACCCACTGTGTCCAGTCTTTTAGGTCAAAGTCTGTGTTAACAATCTGGCATGTTGTGCCAGAACATGACTTCATAAAGTTTCTCTTTGTCATAGTGGTTCTTGACCTAAGCTGTGTACCCCTCTGTGACATATTTTTAGTGAAGTGCACCTCTAACTTGCACAAAAATAGTCTTCTTTTACACAGAGAACCAACTCTTTGGAACATATTAGAAAGCCTCAAAGCACTGAAACAATGATACCACTTTCAAATTAAAGGTTGTGCAAAATTAAAAAACTTGGTATAACAAGAATAAAAGCATGATATATTTTCAGAAATTAAAAAAAGCAAATACAGTTCCAAGAGAACCTCAATTTCTTTACAAAATTGAAACATTTTTTTCTAAATCACAACGATAAAGAGAAAACCAATATTGCTTAAACCACACCAAAATAGATTTTCATGTTTTACGAAACACAATCGTGTGTCCAGTTTATGCATAAAACCAAGTAATTCTCAAGAATTCCCATATTTTATTCTTGTAGCTGTATGTACTTTAAAAGCATAACAATGTATTCCAAAAGTGCCCATATTACTAATTTTGTTTCATCGTCTCATTTGTTGAGGGTTTCTTTTGTATTTTTTTTAAATTATGAGCAAGAATTATTAATGTATTATTTAATTATGGAAAGCCACTAGAGTAATGAAATAATAAGCAGTTTTAAACATCAATTCAGAGTTTTTAGAATGAAAAATTAGAGAAATAATCAGTCTGTGGTACATTAATATCTTTTGTTAGTTTCATTTAAGTTTTACTTACATTTCATGTATAATATTAAGTTGTTGTTTTTAATTTTTATTCTTTAGATTATGTTTTTCTGTCTCCCTCGATTTTTTTAAACTCTCAGGGATCATAATGACTTTGTAAAATTCTATTTAAAGTTTTTTTTATTCATTCTATTAAGGCAGTTTTTTTCCACAGAGTTACCATTTCAGTTTAGCATAGAACCTGGTGGGCATCTTGGGTATATAGATGACCCCCCACCCCCCAACACCCTGTCCTCATCTGACCACCACAGATATTCACTTATCTCAGGTGCAGTTTCCTCAGGTAAACCTGAGCGCTTTGAGAGTAGAGAGGAGATAGCAGAAGGTGAATGGTAATATTGCGGCCCGCTGAGGACAGAAATTCAGAGCAGCGAATCTGAGATATTAAGGCTGCAGAGTGGTTGAAATGTCATTCTTGGACCTATGTTTTATCTTTTCACAGTTTATTGTGAAAGGGTAATGCAAGGACACAAGCTGACATGTATTCAGTTCATTTTTCAGACTAAAAATGTTTTTCTAAAAACGGAAATGTTTAACAAGAAGTCATCTTGAGGACACAAAGATGCATTTATTTAATGCATATCATTTCTACATTAAAAACATTCATTTTAGAGACTCTCTTTGAAGAAAATTGTGCTTTTACTATGTTTTTTCATAATAAAAGAAATGAATCAAGAGAATTAAGGTCAAAATTGTATTTCTGAGTATTTTTTTTTCAAATTGTTGTGAATCAGGAGCAGACAAAAAATGCAGCTGGAAAAAGCTTGTAGTTGTGATGTAGAAAAAGCACAAAACCGTCCACAAGCTCCTTGTTTCGCTTCATTCTGATGCATCTACTTGTAGACAAATAGATCATCTTTGTTTTCTTTGTCTGAGCTTTCATCCGGCTCAAACTGTACACTGGACAGCTCCGATATTGCTTTCCATTTATGTTGTAATGTGAGGTTGGGGGTGTGAGGGGCTGTCGGCTAGCGAGAAAGCATGTGCTGGTAAATAGATGGCGGGAAGTGGGGGTGGACCCACCCACACCTCGGAGAGGAATTTCAAATAAACTCTTGCTTCTCTGTAGAAACTATGTCCTAGAAAACATGTTCGTTTGTTTTAATTTTGGCTATAATCGGCATAATCATGTTTATAAGACCACAGAATACGCTTTTAAAATAGACCAAAAAAGAATTAAAGTGTTACTTTAGTGCTTGTTTGGATTTTTTATTATTACGTTTTATGACATCATTGTGTTTGACTTTTGCTTTGAGCTGCGTGATGATGGATGTCTGATACAGATTTATCTTCATCATTAAAGAAACAGTCGTGTTTGCTTGACCGACTGTAAACGCAGCATTTTAAATTTCAAGGATGCACTTCTGTTGCTTTTCAGAGTTTGATAAATGTGGACGTGTGTGACGCTAAAAGAAGAGGGAAAGGTTTTATGGAATTATTATTTTTAGTCAAATCTTTGTCACCATTGAACCTCTTCACCATAGAGTCTACAATTAGAATGATGTAGCCTTCATCACAAGCTGTTTTTAAACTATCTTTTTAAAACACTTTTGCATCACTGTTATTTTTTATTTTTGCTCATCTAATACACTAATACAACACATTGCCAAAAAACATATAATAAAGAAAAAGTTGGTGCAGGAAGAGGCAAAAAAGGGCATTTATTAGAGCCTATGACTGATAAACCTTAAAATTGACATAAAATACAATTTTATAAACTCACAATTATACACTTTATTAATCATTAAAAAAGAATTACATTTCACAATTCAATAATTTTATTATCAGGGCCTTGCCTTACATTTTTTTGTAAAGATGTATTTGATATGCCATTCACGGCTAATTGAAGTCTTGATCTGACACATTTTGGAACATGAACATTATCATATCGAAGCTTATTATTTTGATGAATCTCTGCATTAGTTTAAAAGTAAATTATGAAATGTTCAGGGATATCATTCAATCACATAAAATTGTATACGTAAAAATGTAAATTTGATAGATATTAATGTTATAAATATCAAGAATAATAGGTTTGAGAAATAAATGTGGCTTTAAATTATTGCAACTCAAACAAATTGCTTTTGCACAATCAGTATTTTGTAAGAGTATATAAAACTGTAATTTAACTTAAGTATAGACTTTGAATCCAAAAATTGATTAAGTTTTCCTATAATACCAAGAGATTTACTTATTTTTCTGGTCACCCAGCCAACATGTTCTTTCCAATTCAAGCTCTCATCCACAATGAGACACCAAAATTTTGTAGATAAAACATGTACAATTTAAATTTATACATTTGGTTTTAAAATTGATTGGAAATGTTTTTTGTTTCTTCAAAAAATCATGCAATTTGTTTTTGTTTTTTATTTATTTACAGACAGTTTGTTCATCCTGATCCATTTGTCATGAGCAGATAATTCTTAATTGGCGTGTTTTATTTGTTAAATTGAAATTTTGAATTAGATATTAATAAAGTAGTATCATCTGCTAACATTATTGGTGTAAGATCATTAGATACATGATATAAAGACCTGGTTGTTTTTGGATGTTGCTTCCCTCTGTTACCATCTTTCTTTTTCTCTAATCCCCCCCTCTTTTAACCCCCCCCACCCCTCTTTTTCTTTTCTTTCCGGTCCAACAAAACCAAAAAAAAAAAAAACATAATCTATATAAAAAGAGGAAGAGAAATAAAAAAGTAAAAAGATACATGATATAAGTCATTTTTGCAAAATAACAATGGCCCCAATATGGATCCCTGTGGGACTCCACACTGTATACCAACATTTCAACCATTAGCAGAAGCAAACTATTGCAGTTTGTAAATATAGTTCTGTAACCTTTTAAAACAGGTTCATGAAAACCATATTTCTTTCATTTTGAAAGTTTTGTTTGATCAACTGTATCAAAAGCTTTTGATGAGTCCTAAAAAAAATACTACAAACAGATTTACTTTCATCTGATGCCATGTAAGTACTATGGTGTTTACAAAAAATTATATTGATGCTCGTAAATTCAACTTAAAATATGTTTTTTTTTTTTCACTTTACTTACATTAGGTTGTGTTTGGATCAAATCTGTGTATGTCGTGTTGAAAAATATTATAATTTTCTGGATGATCAGAAAAATGTTTAAAATTTCTTGTGGGAGGACAACAAGCTGCAAACTTTTTCTTTTTTTGCTTCCCTAAAAATAACAATTTAATTATCTGTTAAGGTTCTTGCATTAATTAAAGCTGCAGAGCTTCTGAAGGCCACTGAATACTTAGAAGCTCAGAACACATACGTCACTCCTGGGGGTTGCAAGTTGGAGCCTTATATGACATGAGTGTGTAAATAGGTCGGAATTCTCTTCAACGTAGAAAAGCGTCAAAAAAGTAGTAGTCGCTGTTTGCTATTTTAAATTCTTTGCAGCAAAAAAAAAACAAACAAACTGGGGGATTTCTTTTTTTCCCTGTCAGTGACATCATTTCTGAATGTGAAACTCAACTCCAGATCTCATCTTTCCTCTTAGTTGTATTAGACTGAAGACAGGTCAAGACACTAAGACCAAGACTTCCTCCACTACATTGAATAATTCAGAAGATACTGTGTGTGTTTCTGTGTCTAGAGCAGCTTTTGTTCTACTTTACATCAATTATGTCTGACTTAGATTTACTTGAAAGCATGTTTTGTGTTCGTGGATCATTTTTTACTTCTTTATGGTACCAATAGCCTTTATTGCACAGGAAAACACGACTTTTAACTTATGGAAATTATAGTTTTTTTTCTCATTTGTGTGCAGGTCGTTAGGTGTTAATTGAGTGAGTTCTCTTGTCATATGAGTTCTTGTGCTTAAACATGCGATGAAATCTGTAAAAGTATTGTGCTGAGACTTACTGTGTTAGTACTTTTGAAGCGTTACGCTGTTTAACTTTTTATCTGAGTGACTGTGTGACGGCCGCCTCAGCGGTTAAAGTTGATTTGTTTGCTGTAGGTGTGCGCCGGCTCGGGTTCCACTGACGTCACTTCTCCACACAGCTGGGATGTTTTTCTCTGGAGCTACAGGCTCAGAGAATGCTCATCCACATGATGCTCCAATAATTAAGAATTGTGGTGGTGCTGTTGGGAAATTACACCCGTTGGGGTTGAGAAATACTGAGAAGCTTTTGCGTATCTGAACTCTGAACTTCAAAGAACCAAAAAACAAATCCATCATTGACAAATTAAGATGAAATCGTATCTCAATCGTTTGCAGCATCCAAAGATTCCTGCTTTTCACCCAGGTGGAATATAAAAAATAAACTTTGAATGTTGAGAATAATTGTTTGTTTCTCTCTGAATCATTAGTGCTTTGTATACATCATCTATTTGTTTAGTTAAATCAAGGTTATCTGGTGTGACAGTAAATGCAGGTTTGTGCAAAAAAACTGAAGAAAAAAAGTTGTTCACTGTTTTAAATGAGCTGACACTCAAATGACAAATTTGTTTGTTAAATGAGATGATATTTCAGTTGGAGAAGACGGATGTCATGGAGCGATTTAAACCTCTTACAAAGATGCAAACATGTTTTATTTTTCCCAGTTATTTCTAAAATGAAACTCATGTCTTTTCAGTTCAATATCTAAGAAACGAGCCTTTCCCACCCTCTTATTTGCACCATATTTGACTTTCTGGGCTCCGTACTTCCAAGAAACCCTCCTCCCTTTCCTCTCGCCTGTCTTCCATGTCATAGTAGCGAGTGAATAATTCATGCTCGGGCTGCTCGCTCCTGGATATGAATGTGAGAAGAAGATACACGTGCTCTTCATAGAGGGCCTCTTCTGGTTTGGGCCTGCCTGCTCCTGAAACGGTCAAATGCGAATCCTGGCATGAATCCATCCGAAGACATCAATCAGCAGCCCGCAGCCACACATTGATCTGCTGTGGATGATGTCAGGCCTTTATAAACCTCCTCTGCTTGTTCGTCAGATGTCCATGTCGGATTGATTCGGGAATATTGTGGATTTAGTTTCAGACCAATCTGGATTTTTTTTTTTTTTTTTTTTTCGGTCACAATGCTATTTCTGTTAAATTTACTGGATAAGAGAGTGGTTCCATTGACATCTCACTACAATCATCTTTTTATCTATTTTAAAAGTGTTCCCAGTGGTCCTTGAATTATAATCATACTATCTTTAAAAAAAACTGTCATTTTCTAGGACATAGTTTCTGCAGAGCTGCTGGAGTTCATCAGAAATTCGACTGAGTTGTGGTGCAGAGTTACCCTGCACTCATTTCCCATCATCCCTTTGTTTTCATGTTCTCCCGTTAGCTTACGGTCCCTCACACCTTCAGTCTAATATTAACGGTGCCAAAAAAAAATGAAGAGCAATATCAGAGCTATCCTGAAGTACAAGTTTTAAGCCAGATGTCAGCTCAGACGAGGAAAACAAAGACGCACATGGATCTATTTGTTTGCAAGTGGATGCATGAGAATGGAGCAGAGCAGGGAGCTTGTGGTCCTTTGACTGCAGCACCTAAACATCACTAACATGCTCTTTACAACTACACTGTTTTTGTCTGCTCCTGATTCACGACAATTTGGATAGAGAAAGACTCAGAAATGCAATTTAAATCTTAATTTTTTATATAAGCCCTCCATAAAGAAAGCAAAAATGCTACAAGAACATGTTAAAAATAGCATAAACTTCATTGAAGTTGGACTTTAAGTAGTTTTTTTCTCTGTAACTGACCTTTTGACCAAGTCCCAGAATTCTGAAACAGCTATTAAGATGTGCTGATTATCTTCAATCAATTTACAAGTTGCATTTTTTAACTCCTAGTCCTTCAGAATCTACTGGAATTATGTTGATTGTGTTAACTTTTGAAAAGTTACAGTATATAAAAGATTTTGTGTTGAAGCGTCACCTGCGACGCCTCAGGTGTTAAAGGGTTAAATAAGAATAATGTATCCATTTTGTAACAACAAAAGACATTATGTTCAGGTAGATCTTTTTTTCTAAGTCAAACTCTTAAAAAAAAAAAAAAAGTGTAAAATTCACTCTGGTTCAGTCTTAGGATATATCGCGATAAGTATTGTATCGTGACATCTTTTGGTATTTGTGAGGTTTTCCTGATCTTCTCAGTCCTGAGGAACATCTAACATCTGCTTTTCACTTCGCAGTACCAGATACATGTTGAAAACTGTGTTTTTTTTCTAACTTTTTTTTTTCTATGACTTTTCTTTGTTCCTATCTTCTAGATTAGTCGTTGCCTAAAACCCGGGGGCCGCTTCATCTCCATCACCTTCGCCCAGCCCTTCTTCAGGAAGCGTCTCTACGCTCGCGCGCAGTACGGCTGGTCAATCCAACACTCCAGCTACGGAGACGGCTTTGAATATTTCTTCTACGTGATGACCAAAGGAGAGAGCATGAAGCCAGAAGATGCGGCTTTGGAAAAAAGTCTCACGGAGGATTCCTCTGCCACACAGAGCGTCACCGCCACACAAAATGAAGGCAAGGAAGACTTCCTGTCGAACATTGACTTATAAGGAGACGATAGTGACTAAAGAGGCTCAGAAAAATAGTTCATTGAGCAAACTGTGACGAGGATTTAAACTATTCTAACATCCTGTTAGAGGCTAAAGAACTTTTTTGTGCTCATAATAGATTTTTAAATTTTAATTCAGAGCTGAGGACAAAAGCCAAAACATTTAAAAAGCCTGAGTTTTTTTTAAAAGCAATAGTTAGATTCATTAAGCGTAAAACTCGTGTCATCCAAGTTTTTTTTTTTTTTTTTTTTGTGGAAATGTATTTGACACGTCATCTTTTAAATTGTACTGAATTGACTTTATAATGATCCTGTTTTAAAAAGCTCTTTATTTTTAGGATATGTTTTTTTAAGGTGGTCTTATATATCAGGGAATATCTACCATATATTGTTAAGATATATGTATATATTTTTTTATTTTCTGTTTTTACATAATGTAAAAAACTAAATGTGGATTTTAGTGGATTTAGTAGATTTGATAAGAAGAAGACAACACAAGGAGTCTTAAAGTCCCACTCCAATCATATTTTGATGTATTTTTAGTGTTCCCAGTAATTGAAAAATCTGATAATGTTGTTTTTAGCCAAAGTCGTTCAAGAAAAAGAGTTTTCTTAAAATAGTTTCTATAGATTGACTTCCTTAGAAGTTCGCCTCTGAGTTGTGGGCGGGACTGTTTGCACTTTGTAAGCCTTTACTCATTTCCCATCATCCCGTTGTTTACGCGCTCTCCTGCAAGCTTACAGTCCCTCACATCCCCAACAAAAAAGGGGGCAATACTGGAGCTATCCAGCCATTCAGTTTTAAGCCAGATGCCAGATAAACAACAGCGTACATGGGTTTATTCATATCGATTTGAACAAAGAAATACTTTAAAGCTAAATTTTAAGCTTAATTTTATTTCTAAATATCCCCCATCACTAGAAAAATGCCACAAGAACATTTTAAAAATACAAAAAACATGATTGTCATTGGGGTGTGTCTCTAAATTATCAGTTTGTTACTTTAAAGAACAACACAAAACTTTTTTTAATTATCCATTTCTTGATATATTGTCTTTTTCTATGGCTGTTTGAAATATAACCCATAATTATTTAAATTTTTATTCATTACAGTTGAGAAATCCTAGTACTCTGTATCATAACTTTTTTTGATGTGTTCTGCAAATAGCCCCTTCATCTGCTGGACTAAAAGAGAATTTATTGAATATTTTAAGCTAAACCCTTGATGTGGACCCGTGTACGTGTTGACTTTCGCCTCTTCCAGCTGAAGGAAAAGCGGGCTAATTGGCGGCAGAACTCAGGTGACATGGTGCTCGTGTCCTGCACGTGTGCGCCTAAATGAGGAGGTGCAGAGCATGGGGTCAGACAGAAGAGCCTGTTAATTTGCAAAGAGATAAACATAGTGCATTTATTTAAAGCCACCTTTTTTTTCCCCCTAAAGCAGCTGGTGACCTCTGTGTCACAGAACGGTGTGTTTGCACAGTCTGGTAAATAAGTGCTCCTTCTCTTGGGTGAGGTGTGTCTCATTAAAATGATTTACTGACAAAATTGTTTGTGGAATAACTCGTTTTTTTCCATTTTTATTTCCGTTTTTCCTCTTGACTTCGTTTCTAAAGACATATAAAGTGTTGGGAGGATGTTCCACAGCATCTCGGCTGTCCTGCGGTGCAGTCTGGAGCGATTTGCGAGACAACCTGACATGTCTAGGCTCAGAAAAGCGCAGCCACACACACCAGCTCTGTGTTTAAATCTGTAAGTATCTCATTTGGCGCCAACATCCCATGTCATCTGCATCTGTCTCCTGTCTGCTTATATTTCTGTCCTTTGTGGATGTAGGTTACGTCTGCGTCCCCCATCAGGCGGCATGCTTGTAGACATACATTAGCATACAAGTCCATTGTGAGACTTTCTTCTACTTAAATATAGAGCTTAGAGGGAAAAGGCAGCCACACTCGCAGACATGCAGACTTCTGACTGCAGGGGGACCACATTAATAAAGAAGAAATCATTTATTTTTAATTTCCCTCCACTGAGATCTAATTACAGCCTATTTTTAAGACTCGTAGAAAAAAAAAGGTGTGTGATTTTTCAGATGGCTCCTGCGTCTTACCGCGACTTTCAGCTGGTGTAACATGAGAGCTGGTTAACTTTAACTTCAGGGCTTATCAAAACAATTTCACTGCTGTGTCTGCGCTGCAGCTGCTCTTAAGCAGAAATGATTTCTGCCATTTCACTTCCATGGAATTACCTGCATCAACATACCGAACCAGAGAATCTAAGAAGTTCTTTTTCTGATTTTCCTGTGGTAAAACTGCTCTGCTTTTACCACACGTCTGCTGTACGCTCAGCTTTGTCGTCTCTTCAGACTTTATCATTGTCGTGTCATGTGAAAGACTAAAAGTGGAGCCAAAGTAAAAGGTTGACCCAACTTCAATGTTTACTGGACATACATCAACTAACTTTTGTCGCTTAGATCTGCAACAGCTAGAGTCACTTTAACCTTTAACTACATTTCCTAAAATGAAGACTGGAGCCTGAGCACGCCTGAGACTTCACTTTAGGGACTCAATAACTGTTTACTTGCTGTATTTTTACCTTTTGAACATAATCACTGTCTGTGATTGTTATCTTCATGTTATGAACTGATGTTATGATCAAACTTTTTAACAAAGTTTTGCTTTACATGTTAAATTAGAGGAAGCGTTGAGCAAACAAAACATCTTCAGGTCAACAGGGATGTAAAAACCTAAATGTTTATAATCTATGAGCACCTCAGCCATCAATTTGTGAATTTAACTAATCTAAATTAAATGCTAAATAAGCAATCCTTATTTAAAAAAAAATGCTATTTATTTTTTCTTTTCTTTTTCCCCTCTTTGTCCTTACCAGCCTTACACTGCTAGGTTTTGTTATTTTAGTTTGGGGTTGCGAGATTTGTTTATTAGCTTTCTTTAGGTAGTTTAAGTTAGGCAGCCCTTAGCAGGGAGCTGCTAACTCAACACGGCTGGGTCAGCAGTCTCCCAAACTTATTTTATGTTTGGCCAAGGAGCCACTATGGAGGGATAAAAGCCACAGGCGGCTCCAGAGCAGCTCCCTGCTAAGGGCTGCCTAACTAAAAGTTCAAGAATTCAAGAATTTAAAGTGTTCCTCATGGTTTAAATATATGATTAGGGGTCACTAACAGCTCTTTACCCCTACATTTTCACAGTTGACTGGAAGTTACCTCACTGTAATTGTGCTGTTTCATGCATGTACAATGCAGGAGCTTTCGAACACCTTCTTCATATCACGACTCTGGAGACCGTTGAGCGTTGTCAGCAGGTTTAATGATACTCAAAAGGGTGAAACAGCAATGCAACCTTCGACTCGAGATGTAAGCAGAAACATCCTCCGTACAACACGAGGAATTGCGTTCAAGCTAGCGTGTCTTCTCTGTCCACACGTGCTGCACACGATCAATAAAGTTTATTCAAAACGAACTTTGAACGGAAGTACCTCACGCGACCACTAGAGGGCTCCAAAAACACGTTTAAAATAATAAGCTCACTGACAGAAGATTTAGAATACTTTATAAAACAAAACTTTCAGCAATAACAGAACACTCCCCGCCTGGCATAAATAAATGCCATCTTTAGGGACTAGAAAAACACAAGTACGTTTTATGAAGGAACCAAAAGAACAACCTCAGAAATAGGTCTAGTAAACCGCTTTGTACTATCTGATCTGGCAACTTTAACTTCTACAGTACGTATTCTTCCGTCTTTGCTCGGGAACACCTGAGTTATGAGTCCAAGAGGCCATTCGTTTCTTGGTACCTGACAGTCTCTGAGTATGACAACGCTTCCTACACTCATATTAGGTTGGCTATTCTGCCACTTGCGACGAGGTTGAAGAGTAGGAAGGAACTCTTTCTTCCACTTGTCCCAAAAGACGTTTGATAGGTGTTGGACCTGGCGCCACTGATGCTTGTAAAGATCTGATGCTGTGAAGTTACCAGCTGGAGCTTGAAGAGGATTCTCTTTTTGAGTTAGAAGAGTGGCTGGGGTCAAGATGAAAGGGTCATTTGGGTCCGATGAAACTGAGACAATGGGTCTGCAGTTGATAATGGCAGCCACCTCTGCCATAAAGGTGACAAGAACGTCATGAGTGAGTTTGGTGGTTTTTAACTGAAAGAACATAGAGTCCAATATACTCCGGGCTAGTCCAATCATTCTTTCCCATGATCCACCGAAATGGGAAGCGTGTGGGGGGTTAAATGTCCATGTACATCCTTGTTCTTTCAGGTAAGTCTGTACAGCTGTGTCATTGAAGTTTGAGGGAATTTTGAGCTCCTTACATGCACTGACAAAGTTGGTGCCTCGGTCTGAGCGAATGCTTTTTACAGGTCCCCTTGTGGCCAGAAAACGTCTGAATGCATTAATGAAGCTGGATGTGTCAAGTGAATCAATCACCTCGATGTGAACTGCTCTAATACTGAGGCAGGTGAAAATGACTGCCCACCTTTTGTTTTGGTTGACACTTCCTCTTGTGCGTCGGGAGGACACAAGCCATGGGCCAAACACATCTAAACCCACATTTGTAAATGGAGGGTCAGTGGTAAGGCGTTCTGGAGGGAGGTCTGACATTTTTTGTGTGCTCAGTGGGCCACGAAGTCTTTTGCAAGTTATGCAGTGATGAATTACTGAGCTCACTTTTCTTTTGCCGCCCACAATCCACCATCCTGCAGAACGAATAGCTCCCTCTGTGAACAGACGACCTTGATGATGAGTCTTCTCATGGTAGTACATTATGAGGAGAGTTGCAACGTGGTGGTGGCCAGGAACAATGAGCGGATTCTTCTCAGCTTGACTTAGGTTTGAGTTATTGATGCGACCACCTACTCTAAGAAATCCTTTTCCATCCAGAAAGGGGTCCAAGTTTTTGAGAGGGCTGGTTTTAGGTAATTTTTCCTTTTTCTGTAAACACTTGATCTCCTTGTCATAGACATCTTGTTGTACTGCTTGAATTATGATGTTTTGAGCTTGATCATACTCATCAACGAGGAGTCCTGTCTTGCAATAGTGCCATCCACGGCAGGGATTGTCTTTGCTTGGTGGTGACTTGAAGTTATGAATTATGTGCGTTAGCCGTGTGAGAGCACGTGTGAGAGACTTCCAGGAGGAAAACTTTGTAAATCTGCTAGATCCGAGTTGCTTGGATGTGGCTGTAGTTTTCAGCGTGGTCACTTGAGGTCGCACATCTGAGTCCATGCTAGGCTCTACAAGGTCATAAGAGTCGTTTGGAGGGTTTGTGTGATGAACTAAGAAGTCAGGGCCAGTGAACCAGTTGCTGATGGGCAGTTGATATGCAGGAACGGAACGAGTGGCGTGATCTGCAGGGTTCTGATTGCTAGCAACATATCGCCACTGGTTTGGCTGAGAAGATTTGTGGATTCTGGTGACACGATTACTAACGTAGACATAGAATCTTCTAGTCTCGTTGTAGATATAGCCTAGAACTACTTTACTGTCTGTATAGAACGTAGTGTGATCTAGCTCAAGATCGAGTTCAACTGAGATGAGGTCTGCAAGCTCCACTGCTAGCACAGCCGCACTGAGCTCTAGTCTTGGTATAGTCTGATCTGGGCGTGGTGTTAGCTTTGCTTTCCCCATGACGAAGCCCACTTGGCAGTTTCCTTCTTTATCTGTTACCTTCAAGTAGGCTACTGCAGCTATAGCCTTAGTAGAGGCATCTGAAAAAACACACAACTCCTTCTTTGTGGCCTTTGAGGGGGAAATGTCTGTGTATGTTCTGGGAATTGTGAGGTTTGACAGTTCCTTGAGCGAGTCTTTCCAGAGAATCCAAGACTCTTCCATGTCTGGGGGCAAAAGAGTATCCCAGTCTCCATTGTCCACGGTGAGTTCGCGCAGAATAGACTTTCCCTGTATGGTGACAGGTGCTACAAAGCCTAGCGGATCATAAAGGCTGTTGATTGTTGACAAAACCCCCCGTCTTGTAAAGGGCTTTGTTTCGTCTGACACGCTGAAGGTGAAGCTGTCTTTGTTTAGGTCCCAAAGAAGACCAAGGCTACGTTGGATGGGAACTAAGTCTGTATCAAAGTCTAGATCTTTTAGATCTTTGGCATGATCCTGTGAGGGGAATGCTTCCAACACTTCCTTTCTGTTAGCTGCTATCTTGTGCAGTCGTAGATTTGAGTTTGCAAGAGTATCACGAGTTCTTTGAAGCAGAGATACAGCCATTTCGACAGTGGGGAGAGATTTGAGTCCATCGTCCACATAGAAGTCACGTGTGACGAACTGTTTGACATCTGGATCACAGACTGGCTCTTTGTGTAGAACAGACTGATGTAAGCCGTATATGGCAACTGCTGGCAGATGGACTATTCCCAAAGACAATGGACTGTCATCCTGTACTCCGTGATGTTTTTGAAACATCATTGTTGTGAAACCACAGAAATCGTAAGTAGTTTCTGTCTTGTTCTTGAACCTTGAAACAGTAAAACATCTGTTCGATGTCTGCTGTGAATGCAACTGCCTCCTTCCTGAAGCGCATTAAGACGCCAAGCAGTGAGTTGTTAAGGTCTGGGCCTGTTAACAACACATCATTCAGTGACACACCTTCATACTTGGCGCTGCTGTCAAAGACGACCCTGATCTGTTTAGGCTTACGGTGTGTAGACACCAAAAGTGGTAAATACCAACATTCTTCTCCGTCTGCTAGTGGGGGGCAATTTCTGCATGTTTTTTTGAATATTTGTCCATAAAGTTGATGAAATGTTCCTTCATTTCGCTTTTCTTTTTCAAAGCTGCGGACTAGAGACTTTGAGCCGTGAAGGAGCCTTGATTATTGGGGAGCCTTTGACGTTTTGAATTGAACGGTAAAGGGGCTGTCAGCTGTGTCTGCATCTTTTGTTAGTCCTTCTTCCATTATTTTTAAGAAAGCGTGATCTTGAATGGAAGGTGAGAGGTAATGGTCGTACTTTGTATGTTTGAACACATTACATCCAAGATGATCAGGTTCACAGGCGCCGTCTGCAAACTGGGAGCTGACGTTGAATGGGACTTGTATTTCACAATGTCTCTCTTTTATGTTGAGAACATTGGGGCACGGTTCAAACATTGTAGGTCGGCCCTTTTCAGTTGCGTTTGTGAACAGGGTCTTTACTGCAAGAGTTTTGTGGACATCACCTAAGCACACATTTCCTACAATGACCCATCCAAGATCTAATTTTTGTGCATAGGGTGAGTTGTTAGGGCCACTTTCTGTTTTACGGACTTTGTGGACTCTAAAATAGCATACCGTCCAAGAAGCATCAAGAATAGGGCATCAAAGTCGAGTTCGTGATAAGATGGTGCTACCGACTTAAGGTGGTTGTGATGCATGGCTGCGCTGGCGTAGGATTTCGTCTCTATCATTTGGGATGTTTTCACATTCAATGAGGGTAGGTAGTGGGATGTGTACTGAATCATCTAAGGCTGCAACTACATAACCTGTTGCTCTCCTGCCCATTATCTCTTTTGTACCTGCACATGTCTTAAGTGAGTAAGGAGAACTTGGGCCACAGTCATTAAACAGTTCAAAAAACTCAGGGCGTACTAATGATCTGTTACTTTGTTCATCGTGAATGGCATAGAGCCTTACTGCTTGTTCTGGGTTACCTGCCGGGTACACTTTAACAAGACAAATTTTGGAACATGATCGCCCTGCATCATTCACACCACAAACTTGAGTGCATTTAGAAGAGATTTCTTCTGGTTGAGTGGAGTCAGACTCCCCGCCATGCTCTGCTGCAGGTTCAGTTTCTTTTAACCAGGGTGCTGGTCCTGCGTGGAGAGCAGTGCAGTGTTTCTCGTCATTACACTCAGAACACTGCACCTTCACCTTACAGTTCTTAGCAATGTGTGAAGAGGAGGCACAACATTTGAAGCAAATATTGTTCTCCTTTAAAAATGCCTTTCTCTCATCTAGTGTTTTCATGCGGAATGTTCTGCATTTTGAAAGAGGGTGGGGTTTTTTGTGAATCGGGCAAAGCTTCTCAATGTCAACGGCTCTATCTGCATATCTTTGTGTGTCTGAGTTAAAGTGTGAGACAGCTATTGTTTTGTGTACTGAAATTTCTCTTTGTCTGTTTAATTTCCAAGGTGGTTTGTCTGATTTGAGTGCATCTGGGGATGGTGTAAAGTGAAAGCTGGGGTCATTTCTGGAGTTGGCTTCCTGAGTGACAAAGTCCACAAAAACATGAAATGGAGGAAAAGATACACCTTTTGCGCGTTTGTAGCTAGCTCCAACCGAAATCCACTTTTCTTGCAGATTGAAGGGAGTTTTTTGCACTATGGATTTACTCCTTCTTGCTGTATCCAAAAGCAAGACCAGGGAGGGTCTCCTTCAGCTTTAGCACTCTGCATTTCCATTAGTAGGTCACTAAACTTTCTAAGTTTTGTGTAGTCTTTTGATGTAATTTTGGGAAACGCGTCAACTCTTTTGAAAAGAGCGTCTTCAATCACTTCGGCTGAGCCGTAACATTGTTCGAGTCTGTCCCAAATCATGTTGAGACCATCAACTGGGTTGTTAATGTGTATAGCTCTGATTCGCTCTGCATGTTCGACAGATTCTTTGCCAAGCCACTTTAACATCAAGTCCATCTCCTCACCTGCTGTCAGGTCTAATCCGCTTATTGCATTAATGAATGAGCGTTTCCAAGCTCGAAAATTTTGAGGTTCATCATTAAACTGGAGCAGCCCTGATGCCACTATTTCACGACGTGCAAAGTATTTAATGAACTCACTTTCATGAGAGTTTCTGGGTTTTTGATGTGGGGGATTTGTGTCGTAGAAGCCAGGTGTAGGTGGTTGGTTTGACCAATGGGCGCTGTAATTTTTATTGGCATTGGAGAAAGGAGTGGGGGCTGGTGAGTTTGGCTCATAGTCAGAATAATTTGGAAGATCAGCTGGAATTTGTTGTGAATCCCTCTCTCTTTTGAGGTGTAACGACTGGTTGTTGGTGGGATCTGGCTTACCTTGAGGTGCATTTTCATCTTGTGATGGCTGACAAGCAGTGGCTTCTTCTTCCTTTAAAAGGGAAACTTGGCTCATGACATATTGTTTGGTGCGTTCAGCTGTTACAGAAGGACATGGGTTGCTCCTCGATTCGGAATGTGAGGCAACAGCTGCAGCCTGCTTCTTACGAAGCCATCTGCTTCAGCAATGGCTGAAGCTACATCTTTTTCTTGCTGTAGAAATTCAAGTGATGCTTCAATTTGGGCTTTTTCTACTTTCAAGTTCATTTCTTTAGCTGCAAAACTGAGACGGGCTTTGGGCTGCTTCCGCTTTTGCTCTTGCATTTTGGCTGCTGCTGAGCCAGTGGAGGAAGAACATGAGCCTCTGATCGAGTCTTGAAAGATGGCGTATTGTTGGACATGGTGGAGTTGACTAGGTGATGGCTGCTGGATCACTGCTGTATGCCGTGCTGCGATGAGGCGTAGTAGTGGTCAGCTTCACTCTAGTGTGCCACAACTGCGTTATCTTCGTCACATCCGGATGCTGCTGTTTCACTGTGCTGTTTCATGCATGTACAATGCAGGAGCTTTCGAACACCTTCTTCATATCACGACTCTGGAGACCGTTGAGCGTTGTCAGCAGGTTTAATGATACTCAAAAGGGTGAAACAGCAATGCAACCTTCGACTCGAGATGTAAGCAGAAACATCCTCCGTACAACACGAGGAATTGCGTTCAAGCTAGCGTGTCTTCTCTGTCCACACGTGCTGCACACGATCAATAAAGTTTATTCAAAACGAACTTTGAACGGAAGTACCTCACGCGACCACTAGAGGGCTCCAAAAACACGTTTAAAATAATAAGCTCACTGACAGAAGATTTAGAATACTTTATAAAACAAAACTTTCAGCAATAACAGAACAGTAATATTTGCTGTTTTTCCCAAAACTCATGTTTCCTCTTGCCTTGAATTTGCACTAAAATGAAATAAAGTCCAGAATAGGTAAATGAGTTTGTATGTTTCACTCCTCCTCCCTGACAGCCCTCATCTGTGGCTCTGAGCCGGATCTTCCTGCTTGGAAAATATGACGGACCTTCCAGGAAGTGTACTTTGCACACTAACTCAAATTCTGTTCATGTTCTGCATGTTTGCACTCGTACATCTTAATTTAAAGTCAAACAAAATCTGATGTAGTCCATTTATTTATGCTCAATCCCAGGAACAATAAATAAGAAAATGCCTAAATAGCTATTGACACCAATCAAATTTTACTAGATGATCAAAAATCTTTTTTATAAATCCTTAATTTTTTTTTTCATTTTTATTAACTAAGTAGATGTCAATGTCTTCAATGTAAATGACTTTTCCTTTCACAGTATGTACAAACAGTACACACACACGAGCTAATCCCAGTGCTTACTTATATGACCACTATCTGGTTTCTATGGTGACGAATGGGCGTGATGCTCTGACTACCTGAGGAGGAGCGGTTCAGCAGCAGCAGCCTGACTCCATTTGACCTATAGGACCCTGGTTAACAGCAGCTTACATAACTTTTAAATGGTCATAGCTTTGATATTGATGAGTAAGGCTGCAGGCGCGCTGCTGTACTCAGTTATAACACTGGATGCATTCATTACCATGCAGTTGGATGGAAGCCAAATATGTTTTAGGGGATTTTTAATATTCTATGTTGCTATTTTTTCTTCTTTGTTTGCTCATATTTTTGTGTTCTTCGTCTAAATTTAACAAGTTTTACAGTTAGTTTCCAACCGCCTGGGGCTGACTGATGTGTGATGGCACAGACTCCAAACACAGAGATTTAACTTGACTGGACTTAGGTTACGTAACCACAGAGCAAAGTACAGGCCCCATGGAGGGATAGGTTTTCACCATCATTTAAACGTAAATCCTGTCTTCGGAACTTTTTTTTTTTCTTTTGCTCTGCCCGATTACTTCTGTTATCCAGGTCTCTCTGGCTGCGAGCTTATAAATGTGACAGAAAGCAGAGCCAGGTCTTTTTTTTTTTTCCTTTTTCCCCTTTCGCTAATTGTCCTTCATGCTCTGTTGCGCAAAGGCAGCCACCACTAATCCACTAGAAACTCAAAGAGTCTGTTTCTCTTTGACTTTGTCCATCAGTGTTCCCGGCACCTGCAGTCTGGAAGCATCAGTTGACTCTGAACGCTTTGTTGGTTGATTTGCGATGGATCTCACGCGTTTAAAGGTCAATTTTCAGTACAAGAATAGAAATATCTTTATTAATCCCTTTTCTTTTTGAGGGTTGGATCAAATTAGAGCTATAAAACCCCACATTTAAGTATTTACATACAAAGAGCTGCACTCGTTTTAATGTTTGGATGAATATCTGTTAAAACAATCCATGAGAATTCGAATGTTATTAATATATTTGGAAATGTGCTTATTGCTTCTAGTCTAAGCCGGTCTAAGAGTTTTGTTTACCCTCTGTATACTTTCATTTTTTTTTTTATAAAGTGAGTATAAAATATTGGTTCTCCTGAGTATCATGTTGTGGGATTAATCCAAGCGCTTTCACACAGGCTGTCTTCATCCAGTGAGTTCCATTACTGCCTTTTCTCTGTCGCAGCGTTTCATCCAATGACACTTTACCGCCCTGGGAGGAGCAGAGATCAAACTCTTGACCTTCCAGTTGACAGATGGTGGCTTTTCTCCAGGCAATATTGATGTTTATTTCATCTTCAAAACACATCACTACATTTTTTTCAAACATCTGCGTTATGTGTAAATCAGGTGGATTTATCCATTAAGCAACTCATAATAAATATGGCAAGGATCTCTGGAGGAGTTTCCTGGTGAGCTAGTGATATGGCACTTCTCTAAAACGGCCATTAGCCTTTCCATGGTGAAGACCACATCCTTGACAATGTTAACAATGCTACGGCTTTTGGAAAGAATGTTAGTCCCTCTCAAATGAAGAGTAATCAAATAAACCTGACTGTGTTAAAAGTCTCTGCAACTAATGACAGTGATTCATCCGTCAGATTACGCTACTGCAATCATATGCACAGAACTTGTGAATACTGGAATAGATGTTTAGGAACTGGTAACTTCAAAGACAGAAGTCATACAATCTTTTAGAGTGCTGGCGAAGACTGAACAGCAGGTGTTGGCTTTGCCATCTCAAACAAACTTGGCCACAGAAATCCAGTCCCCGTCAACGAGAGGATACTGACTGTAAAACCTTGAGATGCACTCTCAAGATCAGCTAGGATCCTTTCATCCCAAATGACGAGATGCTAGACTGTGTCAACGCCACACATATCGAGATCTTCCTCATCAGAAGCAGACTGCATGGGTCGACCGACGACCGGCCCTTAAATCCTCAGATATAAAGAAACTGAAGGACCTCCTTTGGGGTGGGGGTGGGGCTTGACTCATGGAACGTCAACAGCCTGGAGGTATTTGACATCTAAAATCTGTAAAAATATTAAGAAAAGTCTCAACTGAGCAATCCTCCTCTATCTTATTTAACTGCGAGTTTACCTGTGTTGGGTTGAAGGCGCCAATATTATTTGATGACTTGAAATCGTCTCCAGGTGTGAGTTGTGGGTGTGTGGTTGTGACAGGCTAGCAACCTGTTGTGTGTGCTCCGCCTTTGCCCAACAGCAGCTGGGATAGGCTCCAGGAACCCAATGACCGCCTAAAGGGATTAAGTGGGTTTGCCAGATGGATGGGTGGCATTTAGATCTATGTTTGAATAATTTACAGTTTTCTCATGGATAAGTGTGTAAATAAGAATTTTCACATTCTTGTGTTAAAAGTGATTATAACCTGCATTTGTTTTGATTTAATACTCCTTATTCTTAATTGCTACAAAAAGTTCCTAAAAAGTCCACAATAATAAAAATCTTTTTCAACTTTGTTGTAGTTCAGCTGGGAGGACAGAAGATGTTTGTTCTTCTCGTAATATCAGATGCAGTGTTGGCAGGGAAAGAACAGTAATGCATAACTGCTCGTGTCACTCGGGGCAGCATCGCGGCATAATGCTATATATTGAACTGCCGACTTATGTAAGAAGAGGCCGAATATTAATATCTGCCTACTGAGGGTGGAGCAGAGAGCGAGTCTGTGACAGCACACAGTGCTGTGTCAGTGCTGTGCTGCAGGATATGCTTTGCCTTGCACTCTCTAGGCACCTTCATGTTTGTGATTCTCCATCCAGTCTGGTTGTGCAGCACTTTCTCAGTGAAAAGGCAGGGTGGTTTTGCCATGAACCCCCCCAGACCATCTGCTGGAGGATCCTCTGAACTCAGATCAGGAAAAAAATGACTCGTTTTCAGAGAACGGTCATTGAAAAGTTGCGCGATTGTCCTGATAGAATCAGCAATTCCGTCTTAATGACTGAACCTTTAGGATCTGCATGCAAGTCCGATCATCTCAAATCCAATTTTCTCAAGCTTCGCTGTCATGCTCTACTTGCAGAGGACAGAACGCTACCGCTGTTCGCTGTATTAAAGCAATGTCTCATCCAGTGAAACACAATCTGCTCTGGAGGATTTCAGTTCTGTGGCAAAGATTACTTGTTTGCTGCATACGTTCATTGTTCTCCTCTGAGAATCTGGTGATGATCAGAGGAAATTTCATCTGTTGTGCTGGCTTGAAATAGTTGAAAACTAATGTGATTGTTGGGTTGCCAGTGGAACCGCGCAGCGCATATGTCCACAGAGTTTCATGTAAATAGAAACAGCCACGATGAGCTAATATCTGTTCAAATATGCCCGGGCAGTTCCGGCCGGCCGTGGCGGCCCATTACCGTGATAAGCCTAATTGTTGTTTCAAACAAGCACCCTCAGAGTCCACAACAACGGGATCAATAGCACTATTTGTTGACTCACTGCTGATGTTATCGCGACAGTCAGTGCTCTTGTAGATGCTTCCACTCGTGATGCTGGCCTTTAACGGCCTCTGTCAGAACGCGCGGCTTTTTATAGAAACGTCCCGGTGCTTGAGATGTGTTTTTGAACTAATAAACGTCCGTTTATCCTGCACGGTTTCCAGGAACACTCTACTGTGATTAAGAGAAATTCATTTTTCCTGACTGGTTATCAGGACCGCTCAGGTTTGTGTGGCACACGGTGGAGGAGAGGTGATAGCATATGGCCCAATTTCCGGCCCAGCACTGCTGGCAAACATCGCCGTACAGTATTGTGCCGCCTTTACACCCCGGCTGATATTTTCACCAGGGATCAGAGATTCCCTGATGGGAAAGAGGAGAGCTTCCCAACTACGGCTACCTCCCTCAGGGTCACCGTCTTTCAACTCGCCATAAATAGTCATCAGATGTTGAGTGTTACGTCCCCTATGGGTGAACTGGAAAATGCAAAAGGGAACAAAAACTGGACATCTACGAGAATAAAGTAAAGGAATTTCTATGTCCTGAAATGAAAGAAATAAATCTCATTTTTCGTGCGCTGGTCCAAACAAAAAGACAAACCAAAAGGGAATTGGAACCTTGACCAAAACAAAACAAGTCAGGGAGACTGCTGACTCAGCCATACCGACTGTCAGAGTCAGCAGCTCCCTGCTAAGGGCTGCCTAGCCACAATCTACCTAAAGAAAACAAATAAACAAAGCCCGCAAATCAAGACTACCAAAGTCCAACTCCAAACTAAAATAACAAAACTCAGTAGTGTAAGACGATTGAGGAAAAAAAAGAACAAATCATACTAGCACAACTCAAAGTAAGCCCAACTGCTACACAACCTGCTGCTCTGTTCCCTGCCTGCCTTGGTGAGGCTTCTTCTGCCTTAAATACCTGCCAGGTTCTCATTATAATCATTTACCCTACCTGCCAGATGAGCAGAATGGCAGGGATTGTTGAAAAGACGCGACAGGACGTAACATAGAGAAAACTCCAATCTCAGAGGGATGCATCCAATCAGACTTCCTCCTGTGATGAAGCGTTAGCCCAACATGTTTGGTTGTGGTTTTCAGAAGCAGCAGGCCAGCTTAAGTGATCATGCATGCTCCTGTGTGGCAGCTACTTCATAAGAGCAAGACTTTAATGGATGATCATATAGCCAGTCTTGGCTCCCCATGCCTCTCAGGCTTAATGGACTCTGCAGTGCGGGTCAGCACGAAACTGTTCAGCAGCTCAACAGCTGGATCGCTGCTTTCCCCCCTCTCTGGTGAATTAAGGATCACTCTGAAGTTCCAAACGCCTCAAACTAGCTCGTGTTTGCTTTGAAGGTGGCTAATGCGAGGAGCCTTTTCAGTTCGGTCTTCTCCAGCAGAATACGTCCCGGTCTCTGCCTCGTTTTGTTTACTTGAAGGTTTTTCGGGGGACAAAAGCCACATCAGAGAATCGCATTAACATTTTCTGTCACCATTTATTCATTCACCAAATACAGTGAAAATGGCATCATAATATACAATGACTCATTCTTAGAATGTCATGACATTTTTGTTGCTTTTTTGCTTCATAAAACAATGTTTCGTTATTGAAAATATTAAGGTTTCATGCACAACAAACCATATCCAGTTTTCATTTAAAATAATGGTACAAAATAAATTAAAATAAAATAAAAACTTTAATGTCCAAAAATCTGTCAAATAACAAGGTGTCATTTGAGGATACTCGTAAACAGTGCAATATACTCTAAAACTGCCATTTTCTAACAAATTCATCAACAAAGCTCAAGTCACAGTATACGATTTCGTAATAATAGTTTAACATTGATGTGTGCAAAAACCCCAGACACATTCAGTAAGTCTTTAAAAAATGTCTGACCTTTGATATAGAGTGAGACCAGTCCAACAAAAATCTGAGAACCTCTTGTGTAAAGCCCAGTCTATACTGTATATCCTCTCTGAAGTACAAATATTTCTGTTGATGAACTGTAAGACGATAGACAAGCATATAATTTAAATAGCAAATATTTAGATATAAAAATACAAATATGATTTTCGTTAAAAAGAAGCGTGCCAGGGTAAGAGTGGCGGCACCTGCGTTGGCACCAGTCGTGACGGTTCATGCAGAGAGAGAGATGGGAGAAAACTCTGAATTCATAGAGCACGGAACACAAACCACCCCGAAAATAAAGTGAAGTTTCCTCGTCCGCTTCGTAAACCGTTGTTCAAAAATATTTACTAGAAATCTCCGCATTTCCCCTCCCGCCCCCTGGTCTTTAGGATCTCTGTGTGGAAATGCAGTAAAGAAGGGAGGGGAGGGGGGTGAAAAATAAAAAGATATGTGCAGGTTTAAGTCAGCTACATGAGGGTGCCTTCATGCACCATCAACTGCTGATGGGCAATGGAAGAAGAAGAAGTAGAAGAAGAATGTGGCCTATCAGATAAATCTGCGGCCCAATGCTAAGTTTAAATAAAGGGGTCTCAACTACAGAAAATATAACATTGCACCTTCCTCGGGTATATATATTTTCTACGTACTATGAGTCTATTTCGTAGTTTGGTTGGTCTGTTTTTAGAAAAAAGCATTAGCAGCAACAGGAATGCATTGGATCAGTGCTGAAAGACGGCTCCCTTGAGCGGACTGTCGCTGACCGAATCAGCAAAGCAAAGCCTAAAGGGCGTTTGGGGGGGGAGGGCATCTGAGAGCTTAGCCTACCTACTGTACAACTTACTGAAACAGGGCTGGGATTAAGCTTTGCCCTCTATAGTCGCAGTGTTTTGTTGCTTACAGCGCTTCTGGAAAAAACAAAACAAAAAAAACAGGAGATGGTCATGAAGTAATGACATGTTTATCCTTCATTTCAGTCAGCAGAGGTTGAGACACCAAACCATCTCAACATCTTGCCGCACCGCAGTGGTTTAAGTTGGGATTCGTTTGGAGAATTGCCAGCAATCCCACGAAAAAAATCTTGGTCTTCTCCCCGAGTCACATCACTCTCTCCCCACACCTCCTCCTCCTCCTCCTCCTCCTCTCTCCAGCTTGCCTCCTCTCAGTTCTCTTTCATCACCCCATCTTCACGTTGAGCTGCCGCTTTCTCCCGCAATCCTCGAACATGCACAGCCGACAAGTGCTTCAAATCGGTGGTCAAAAATTAAAAAAGTCTGCAAGGCATCGCCGATGCTTAAACGCCAGGTGAAGACTTGTCCGTCATCCCCTTCAGGACCTCATCTATTCGGTCGTCCTCGATGACCACTGCGGGCAGGAAAAGAAGGAAGAGTGTTTATTCACGTTTGTTTTTAGTGTCATCGTCTTGATTGTGGGTGTAAAATGACGCCACAGATAAACAAAGCGGATGCAGGGCAGATGAGGCCACTGCAGATGAGTAAATAAATACAAATAAATGCAAACGTTTGAAATAATCTGAGAAAAATTATGAATTCCTGCAGAATTTTGACCAATTCAGCCCTTCAGTGTTGCCCCTTTGTGTCTGTGGGGTGTGTCCTCTCCGGAAGATAATCTCTTCTGCATAATTTTAACCAATTAAAATGTAATTTCAACCTTTTAAAGATAAAAGTATGTGAAGGCTCGGTTAGCATTGGATTTGATCAGAATATAAAGAATATTCTTTATCCTTCTGATCTGATACTGCGCACTTTTACGCGTTTTCTTGGCTTGATCTCATCACAGAACATTTCCGTTGTCACTAATAACATGTAAAAGTGTGTTGCTGAAGAATCCTGGGCTCGGAGCATCTTTACCTCGCTTGGCTCTGCCGATCTGCCCGAGCTTCGGGGGTCTTTTCGCCTGCGACGAGGCGAAAAAGGCGCTTGTGTCCTGCATTCCGCAGCCAAAGGACATCTGGCTGACCTCGCTGTCCGCGCCGTAGCCGTTCATTTTGCTCTCGTTGTATGGCAGCACCTCAGACATTGTGGCAACAGGGGGAAGAAAGGCAACCGTACTGAAAAGATCCGTTTTTCTGTTTTCTTTCCGCGAGCCGCAGCGCTTCGGAGGCTTCTCCTGGTCGGCGCTCCTCGTCTGGAGTTTGGATAGAAATGCGTAAAAGTCCGAGCCGTGCGCAGGCAGGTCTCTGAGCGGTGCAGACCGAGTGCGCGGATGTGGACGCTGAAGATGCGGAGAGCTGCGCTCGCCTGTGCTGCTGGCTGATGTCTGGCGAGGGAAGTGGGAGATCCCGGGATCATAAAGGAAACCCAGGCGGAACGGTGAAGTCATCCATCCGGGTTTGGGGGGGCGAGAGGGAGAGAGGAGGCTCCGACTGATGGAGGAGCAGGAGAGACACCAACAGGCGGGAGAGGAGATGACTGCAGTCATGTTGTGCTTTGATTCTTTTAGTCTTCTCCCTGTTCAACAACAGTTATGTTCTTCATTTATGTCTTATAATAACTATAATTGTGTCTTATCCAGTGTTTTGTGTTTGTCTCTTCTCCACCATAGTATTTCTGTTTTTTGTCTTTGTCAAACAGCATAAAAGTATAACTCTTATATTATATTACACTTTAATTCAAGTTTCTTGAACTGTAATCAGATTACTAAAAGCGTAATAAATGAAACGCAAACAGGTCATTTCAAGTTATTTGTTCAAACGTTTAGGTTTAATTAATTTATATAGCTCCTTTAAATGACCTCGACCGAAAATTTAGTCGTGTTACTGAATTTGTAATCAGATTACTCATAATATTACCAAAATTATTCAAAAGCAATAAAATTTTTACTTAGAAATTAATTATCATAATTGTGACACTACTTGACCTGCAATCAACTTGCTTTTAAAGTAATCGGATTACTTAAAGTGGAAGAGGTTGACAATCTGACGACAAATAACCTAATTTGATTACACCAACTGTAACTGTATTTAGACAATAAAAATAATCAATTATACATACACTAATGAGACAGAAATATCAGATCAGAATTTTTTGATCATAATTAGACTGCTTTTAAAGTAATTTGATTACTGAAAGTGAAATAAATCATTAGTAATTGGATTACAAAGATATTTGTTTACACCAACTTTATTTACACTGTATAGAATGTAATCAGTTGCAAAGACTGTAATCACTTAAAGTATTCTGATTTTTCAAAGTGAAATAAGTTTTTAGTAATCTGATTACAAAAAGTATAATTTGTTAACATCAACTGTATTAACACAGTAAAAAATGTAATCAGTTTCACAGACTGTAATCACTTAAAGTAATCTGATTATTCAAAGTGAAACAAGTTGTCAGTAAATGTTTTTAGATGATAAAAACTAATCAATTTTGCAGACTGTAATCAGATTACAAACGTCCATTCAGAAAACATTAGCGCTGTAATAACCACATTTTTTATATGTAATCTGATATTCAAAGTTGTATCAGTTATCAATAATTGTATTATTAAAAAAGTGATAATGTCTCCAAATGAAATTAGACAATAAAAACTGCAATCAATTGTACAGACTCTTGACTGTATATAGAGAACTGGACTAAGTGACCCCTCTCCCTCACATTCCAAACAAGAAACACCTGTGAGCTCCAAAAAGTCTGCTTTCAGTGGAAGGTGTGTGAACTTCCAACAAGTTCAACCCGATTGGTGACAGCAGCTGCCATAGAAGTGTTAACTAAACCGGCTCAGACCAATCACTGCTTACTGACCTCATCTGGCTCCAAACTGAAGCGTCTGTATCACATAAAAATGTCAGCTGAATTGACTTCATTTCACTGAACCTGGATGTGAAGCATTTTTTATGGATGACGTCACACAACTCAGTCCAGTTCTCTAAAACAGTCAATGCACAGACTACAATCTGATTTCTTAACGTCCAATCAGAATGCTTTAGTCATGATCAGGTTGTTTTTAAAATATTCTGATTACTCAGAGTGAATGCCATTAGTAATCTTATTACAAAGAATAGAATTTGTACTGTAAAAATGGAAAACTGTCATATAATCAAATTACTTAACATCCATTCAGATTACATTAATCGTAACCAGATTGCTTTAATTGTAATCTGATGCTAAACGTTGAAGCGGTGTAAGTGAAAGAAAATAATTTCCTTTACATCAAGTTTGTTATCAGTCAAAATGCAATTAATAATTTTAATGAATATGACTCTAATCAGAATATTTTAATCATAATCAGATTGTTTTTGATGCAATCTGATTACAAGAAAAGTCATGTGATACACAAACTGTATTTACAGTGTTTTAAAGCTATTTGATTGCACAACATATAACCAAAGTTTTTAAATATTGTTTTGTCTTTCCATTGTTCGTGCAGAGCGGCACTAAAGAACGCACCGTCACCAGTCACATCCTTGAGGTTTTGTTAACCAAAAAGTCCAAAATGGAGTTTCGTCCTCTGAAAACCGGCTGATCATAGCAGAAAGTCGTGGGATCTTTTAAAGGGTATTTTTGGACTAATACAAAAATTGAACCTATTTAAGATGCGCATTATCCTTTGAGAAAATGTCAGCAGAAAATCCCAGAGGGGAAAAAGACACAAAGATTGATGCAGTTACGACCTGCAACAGTCTGCCTCTGTGGCGCCATTCTTCTGCAGTTCATGATTTGTTTGTCAGCTAAAGCACAGCAGATGGAGGCGAGTGCTGCATTTAGAACAATAGTTCAGAAAACATGGCCCACCTCCATCTTTTCACAACAAATGCTGGCTTTATTGATGATGATCTTGCACGTCGTCTGGACTTCCTGTGCTTTTGTTCCACACATGATGGTCCAGGATCGAGGGCTGCTGGGAAAAACTGGAAAAGATTTCTTTTTTTTTTTTTTGACTCCTCCGGCCACGTTTTAACAGACACTCCAACCGAGATGCATTATCTCAGGAGAGGTGGCCATCACAGTGTGCTCTACTCCCCGATGCCAATTACCACTGTCACCCATCTGCTACGGGCATGCAATAAAACGTGGGATAAGTGACCTACTTTCAGACAGTAGTGCCAGTGCCGTGTTTGTCCTCACAACAACAAGCTGCTACCTCACTGAAGAGGCAGAAAACCATATAGGAAAATATACATTTTTATATTCACTTTTAGATTCTATTGAAAAATTATATTTTTTACCAAGTCAAAACAGATTATGTTCTTTTATTTTGTAAAGCTTTGCTTTGACATCCTATTTCTTGCAAAGTAGCAAACAAAATTAAACTTTTCATACAAACTGTGTACAGTTTTTGGAAAAATCCTAACTCTTCATGATGATAGTGACATGTTTTGGGGGTTCTTGTAGTCTTTAAATAATAATACATTTGAATAATTGGAAATAAATAGTTATTGTAAAAGTTCATCTTTTGATGGTCAATTTTGTATTTTGTGAGATATTAGCAAACTTTAAAAGCAGTTCTTCATTAGATTTCTATTCTACTTTAAATTAATTTGGTCTTTTAAGTCATTCCAAAAAGCACATTTTCTAGAATAAAGGAACTTTGATGGGCACAGAACTTCAAAGTAAGGGCAGATTGAACATGTTGGGGTGTGTGAAAGGATGCGTTTTCTCAAGAGAGGATTCTCGCTCGGAGAGTGACGCCGACCCCTGCTGCAGCAGTGTGCGGTCATTTATAAGTCGTACGCAGCCCTGTCAGGACCAGACGACATTTCTGAGAGAAGCACAGAGGGAACGCGATCGACTGGCTGTGCAGAGCTGGGTGCAGACCTCTCGGTCCCTCTGTCAGAAAGCATTAGTGGCTTCAGTTTAATTGGGGCAGCCGTGTCCAGAGCAGTGACTTTAGGACTCATCACTCCAGCTGACAGTTTGCTGTGTTCTGAAACAAGTGAGGGATTATGAAGGGAGAGTTGGAAGAGGTGAAATAAGATCCTGGCAGAAAGAGGGGATTTTTTTTAGATGTGTGTTGGTCTTAGTAAAATGCATTAGAACCTGCAGACAAATCGACTTTTGTATTTAGTAAGATAATTTGGTGTAAACATCTGTTTACTGCAATGACCTAACCAAAGAGGCAGTAAAACACCGTTGAACAAATAATATGTGTGCTGTTACATTTCACAGGGCGCCCTGTCCTAAAACACCTGTTCCCATAAAGAAAGCAGGACACAAAACTCTAGAACATTTGCATAAAGAAATATTTAGAGGAAAAAGAAACAGAAAAAAACAGTAACATCTAAGAGGTAGGCAACCTTTAACACTAAAACAGCCATTTGGTCTACGTTTTTATGTACTGAAACTCAGCAAGAGCTGCAAAGTTCCACCTCAAAGTAAAACAAAAATACTTTATTTATACATATATGTATACATTAATCCATTCATTTATAAAATACATCTTTAAAATGTTCTCTACAATTGAGTTTTTCTATATACAACACATTTAAAATCTTTCACTTTTGACAGCAGCACATTCAAGTTCCATACAAAATAAACACATCCTGTGTTTAATTAGATCCTTCAGCTGCAGCAGATTTACTTTAATTAAGAATGAAAGAAATATGATATTTTCTGTTATTATGACTTTGGTGTTCCTTCATCCTTTTTTTTTACTAGTGAATAAAAACATGACAACATTAGTGTAGAATTCAGATGATTTTAAACTCTATACATGTAAAGGCAATAAGATAATGTCACTCTGATTATATAAACAACAGCAGATTAAACTTTTCACCATCATTTTGTTCAGTTAGGCCCATCTGACATGTCAAAAATCTAAACATAAATGAATGAATTAATTAGCTAACTACACTGCTCACAAAAATGAAAGGAACACTTTAAAGAAACACGTTAGATACATCAGATCTCAATATGAAGTTGGATATCTATACAAACAACGACAGGGCAGTGTCTTAGGAACAAAGGATACCAAGTCTTTTAATGGAAATAAAAGTTTTCAGCCTACAGAGGCTCAACTGTGTAAACACCTTTAAATCAGAGTGAAATGAAGACGTGGCAGGCTAGTCCATTTTCTCCAAATCTTAATTTCTGCAACTCAAAATGCTTTTCAGTATCTTGTGTGGCCCCCACGAGCTTGTATGCATGCTTGACAACATCGCGTGGCATGCTCCTATGAGACGACGAATGGTGTCTTGTGGCATTTCCTCCCAGATCTGTGTGAGGGCATCCCTGAGCTGTTGTACAGTCTGAGGAGCAACCTGGCGGCGCCTAATGAACAGTTATGGCAGTCATTGCACCATTTCCTAGGCAGTAGAGGTCTGTGCGTCCCTCCATGGATATGTCTCCCCAGACCATCACTGACCCACCACCAAACCTGTCATGTTGAACCACGTTGCAGGCAGTATAACGTTCTCCTTGTCTTCTCCAGACTCTTTCACGTCTATCACAGGTGCTCAGGGTGAACCTGCTCTGGTCTGTGAAAAGTACAGGGCGCCAGTGGTGGACTTGCCAATTCTGGTGTTCTTGAGCAAATGCCAGTGGAGCTCCACAGTGCTGGGCAGTGAGCGCAGGACCCAGTACAGGACGTCGTGCCTGATTGTTTGAGTAGAGACATTCACACCAGTGGCCCTATGGAGGTCATTCTGTAGGGCACGAGCAGTGCTCAGCCCGTTCCTCCTTGCACAAAGGAGCAGGTATGGGTCCTGCTGAGGGGTTGAGGACCTTCTACGGCCCTGTCCAGCTCTCCCAGAATAACCACCAGTCTCCTGAAATCTCCTCCATGTTCTGGAGATTGTGCTGGGAGACACATTAAACCTTCTCAAACTTGAAATGACCTCCACATGTGACAGCAGTCCTGTTTTGAGGGTTTTCTAATTGTTGCCACTGAAGTGCACCTGTTGTTAATTCCATGAACACCAATACAGCTGAAATTAATTAACGAGGCCCTCAGCTGCTTAACCAACAAGAAAATTATCAGACAGGTTTAATTCAATTCATGCCAGGACCAATAAAAAAAGTGTTCCTTTAACTTTTGTGAGCAGTATATTTTGGATTCAGCAAGTTTATATAAAATATGTTATGTTAATTCCAAATCAAGAAAAAGTTAGGTTTCTTTTTTAGTCTTTGAGAAATCAATCCCTCCATCTCCCAGTCTTGCTGCAGACACACTTCCACTCAGATCATCAGAAACAATTCATATTAGATTAATCAGTGACTGGAGTAAACTGGAGGGAGGGGGGATTACAAGTTGTGTCCATAATAAGCTTCTAAACCAAACCAGTCTATCATCCAAACCCAATAGACAAAGCCATTTAAGAGATAATCGTATTTTAATTTTTTGATGGCCATCAAAGTGGATTAAGCAGGACCTCTTAGTGCATGTTAATTCCATGTGATGTGGAAAACAGTGTCAGTACCATAGATAGGTCAGTGCAGGATAAACCTTATTACCTAAAAGTAAGAAAAAGGGACACCTAGTGGTGAAAACATTAGTTACACTTTTATTTTCTGGTTATTTTGAAAATTTAAATTTTTTTTTCTTAAGCAAAAAAATAATAGAGTCCCTTAGATGTTTTGAATAATCTACAGCTGCTCAATAAAAACAACGAGAGTACACCTGATTTCTTACTACACTTTCTGGATGCTGGTGTCATAAAAAAGCTTTTGTAAAATATTTTTTTAATGCAGATATTGATGCATTTGCTTTGCATTTTTATCCTGGAAAGTGTGATGATAGAACTTTAGCAGCGGCGGGTCATTTTTAGCAGCTGATACTTGAAGACAGAATTAGATTGCATACCAAGGCGTTAGATTTTTATTTATACTTGATGTAGAAATGAAAACCTGTTTCAAGACAGAAAACTGTACAAAAAGTTTGGTTTAGCTGATAAGTTTCAAGATGAATTCAATATTTTATGATAGCAGCAAATGTCTCATCACTGATACAAAATAACTGACAAACTTCACGTCATGAAGTATCGTCTTAATGATGAAAATAAATCATAAAAGTTAAGTCGGATTAGTTCTCACGTGGAAGTTCAACCCCCATTCTAACCAAGTGTCAAGCAGGGTCCCATTTTTAGTCTTTCGTATGACTCGACTATGGATTTGAACTTGTGACATTCAGATCTCAGGGCGGACGCTCTACTACAAGGCAACTTAGTTGGGGTGCTCAAATTTCTGAATGTTATTTGACTGATTTTGGAGCATAAATTAGAGATACATGCATCAGTTTTATCTTGAATGTATGGCTTTAGTTAAGATTTTTATTCTAATAGTGCTTTCATTGACAACACTCCTCCTTTCATTTAGTTTAGTACACTTTTGTTTTGAAAAACCTGGAGTTTTATCATTTCCGTCAAAGATTCAGACCAAAATACAACTCATGATCAGGTTTTTTTCTGTCATTTTACTTATTGTCAAATATTTTTTTTCCTAGAAATTGGGTCCAAAGAGTGACACATATACAAAAATGTGACAACACAGCTTGACTGAGTTTTAGCAATTTTGCAAAAATGTATTAAAATCAAGCAAGGACAAATTCCCAAACTAATTAAATTTTTGTCTCTTTTGTAACTTATCGAGTTTTCTAAAAAATGAAAGGTGTTTTGAAGCATGTTTTTAATCTAACTAGTAGTCGTGGAGGGGCATAAAATAATCATTTTATGATCCTAAACTTTTAAAATGAATTTTAAATAACCGATCGTTAAAAAATGTGTGTGATTTGAAGTGAAAGTAACAAGCGGAACTGAACACAAAGAGTTTTTTACTGACATTTTTGAAGGACATACAAACATGGCTGACCTTCCAGATCTTGTCCTTCGACCGGCCCTGACTTCGCTTATGAAGCAAACGTTTGAAAGCATTTTGGCCTTCGAAGTGTGGAGGGTCAATTGGATAAGTCATGTGGTGTGTAAGTTATGTCACACCAAAATTAAGTATGTAGGGAACACAACAAATTTGCAAGTTAGACACTAGTTATTTCTGCTTGACAAGAATTTAAAAGTGTTTCATTAAACTTAACATTATCTTATTTAAGGTTACTGAGTTCAGATTTTTCACTTTTGATGCTGTGAAAGATTTTTGATTCTGAAACAAAAAACTTTTTCAGAACCTGTCTGTTCTTTGAAGCTAAACTAGTATACTGATACTAAAAATCCACTTTTGTGGAGAAAAGTCAAATCGGTCGAGTGTAGTAAAGAGAAACATTAAAAAAAAAAAGCAGATCTAGGATGCATTGCCTCCTAAATTGTAATTGAATTGTACTAGTTAGTGGTTGTTGACTAGAAATTAAAGTGAAAAACTTTATTAACAATGTTTTACACACTCTTCTCTTTAATAGCTGAGCACATTACAGTAAACAGTGAGGCTGTTGTTCCTGAAACTTCCAGCCTCCCAACTTTCAAGCAGCTAAAAAACGCTTTTTTCTGATCAGATCAATACTCCACAGTATTTCCAATGTGAGTCATGAGGCAGCACACTGGGTATAGACAAAGGCACATTAAATACAACTCTGTATTGCTTAATAGTAACATGTTAAAAATAATTTAATCATCCACTCATTACCAACATTAACAGAGGCTATCAATCATCAATTTTCAAAATAAAAGTGCATCGTCAGGCAGTCAGAGAGGGATTCATCAGGGCTGGTAGAAAGGCAGCACTCTGACAATGTCCTGCCTGCAGATGGGACATTTGCGTCGGGGCAGGGACTGGAAGCAGACGTAGCAGCAGCACATGTGACCACAGTCTAACAGGATACAGTTTCGTGGCTGAGTCAGACAAATCACACACTCATTCCCCGAATGACCGTTGGGCTCGTTTGAGGTCGCCTCGGGGTCATTAGCTCCGGGCCTGGCAGCTTCGGCCTGCAGCCTGGCAAAGTCTTGGCTTTCCTGCTCCGTCTCCCAGCGGCGTTTCAGGTGTTTGTAGTAGCGCAGCGCGACCCAGAGGAGGACGGCTGCTCCGGCCAAAGCAGAGGCGGCGGCCAGCGTCTTCCACCAAAAGGCTTCCAAATGATTCTCTTTACAAACAGTCTCAAAGTCTGCCGAGCTCAAGAAGTACTGGGAGTTGTCAGAGGGGGGTCGAAGGCACAGATTACCCTCCGTGTCCAGTATCAACTCTCCGATACCTGTAAGCGTCGTACCCACCTGGAAAAGAATCCAATTATTGCTTAATTTCTTTTTATGAGCATCAAAAATGAATGCTTTTTTTAAAAAGATCTACTGACTTTGAGCATTTCCTCAATCTCCAGGTGTCCCTTTGGCTTATCTCCGCTCAGGTACTGTCCTACAAGCTGCCCAAAACTGTAACTGGGCTGGTGGAATTTCTCATTTATGATTTCAGTGTGTTCCCCCAATGCGTAGAGGGGGCTCAGCACCCTCACCGCGGTCTCATCCAGGCCAACAAGAACAAATGGAACCACGTTCACTCTTTTGTGCAAGACCCGTTCAGTGTCCATCCTGCAGAAGACAAAGGGAAGTCATTTAGGATTACAGATGGTGAGTTTCTGAACAATTTTACTAAGAAATTCTTGAAAAATGTCAGTTCCAGGGTTATTTTTTTCTTTTCCATTCTGTACCCACTTTAAAAAAAAAATGTTTTTAGGTGTTTCTTACTTGTTCTTATAGTGTTTTTCTGATAGAGAACATATAAAAAGAAAATTTAGATTAAAAATAGAATTTCTGAGTTTTTTTATTATATTATTGTGATTCAGGAGCAGGCAAGCAGGCTTAAAAAATGGCTTATTTGTGATGTAGACAATAGTGGGCCAAAAATATTAGATCAAATTTGGATCAGCTTAAAGTGAATGAAAAACCAGATTGTAATTTTTTTGGTAAATAAGACATTGCAAATTAAAAGAAAAAAATTGAAAGTAAACATTGTAAACTTGATGTGATAATTGTAAATTTAAAGAAAAAAAAAATTAGAAAAATCATATTGTAAAATTGAAAGAAATATTGAAAATTTGAAAGAGTACATTTAAACTTTTGAATAAAAAGAAAAAAGTTTGTTTTTAACCTTTTTTTTCCTCTCACTTTGCTTTAAGTTCTCAGTTTCAATTAAGTTTTCGCAGCTGATCTGATCCTTTTTTTGAGTGGGGGCGGAGCTTTGAGCTCATTGGCTATTCATACATAGTTTCTAAGGAGGTTATGGGGATGAGATGCATTTTTTGCTCCGGAACGGTGCCTGCCTGCACCAACCAACTTTAAAGTACCAAACTTTGGAAGAATATTATAATTTCTGCGTTTTTACTCGCAATATCGTGGTTACCTTTTGCTGTATCGTCTCTTGGTGGATTTTGTCAATCAATCTCCACTGTGCTGTGTGTATGTGTTTTTGTTTTCATTCTAATAGTGGACTTAGTTTGAAAGATTAAACAAGAAAAAAAGAGAGTGAAAATGTTCATTTCTGTCTGAGAAATGTGTAGAAAATGTGTAGTAAGGGGTCCATCACCCGATGGGTTTCATCTCCCAGTAGCCAATGAGCTCACAGCCCCGCTCCCACATAAAAACTGGATCAGCTCAGCAGCGAAAACTTGAAAAAACAGAACTTTTTAAATTTCCTATGTTTTTTTTTTATATTTCTTTTTAGTCTACAATAATATTTTTTTTTAATTTCCAATAATTCCTTTAAGCTTGGAGTGTGTACTTTCGAGTTTAAAGCAGTTTCAAATTTTACTTGTTTTTTCAAATTTAAATTGTCTTTTTTTCAAATGTTCCATTTTCATTTTTTTTCCAAAGTTTACAACTCATTTTTTTCATCAACTTTAAGATGATCCAAATTCGACCCCATATAAAAGCTCCATGCTCCTGTCAGCAATGGAGATGGGAAGGCCGAGAAAATATCCCACTACCAATTTTTTGTCCTTGTTGTATGTCAGTTTGTAAAAAAAAAAAAAAAAAAAAAAAAAAAAAGATTTTACAATATAATTTAAGAAAATACAAAAAATAATCTTCAGGTATAAAATATGGTAATTTGCTAATCAAATTACATTAAATCTGCTTTATATTCTTTTAATTAAAATGTCTTTATAATATGTTGTTCATGTGAGCTGACATGAACTCAGAGGTGATTCACACAAAACAACAACTATCCTGGTTACATGACACAAACATGGCATCTGAAAAACAGATGGTCATTGGTGTATAAATACCTACCACGAGCGTGAAATGCCACTCCAAACTAATCTGTGTTCTTTCAAGGTGAATTTCTGCAACACCCCGACAACGTCTTGATGGGAGTGACTCCTCAAAGGCTCGCTTATGGGTTTCACCGTACCTTAAAACAAACATGCAGACAAAAAAATTTAGAACAAAAGCCTGACGCTTGCTTCCGTCTGCACTAACAGGAGGAATTTACCTTCAATGACAGCATATTGTAGAGCCTCTCCTGGAGTGACTTTTAAAAGGTTTCTGAGTTTTTCATCTATTGTGATGTGTGGAGCGCTCTGAAAACAAACAAAAGAACAATTCATACATGTTGCTGCAGGACGTTTTCAGAATTATCTTCTTGCAAATGTTACATGAAGCTGCGTGGATTTCTGAAATACAATTAAGAATATGGCAAAATAATTATCTTAACCGTAAAACAAAACTATTTTATGTTTTTTAAGTCCTTTCATCCAATTTTTGTGTATGTTTTAGGAAGTTTTAGCAAGCAGACAACTGCTTCAGGTAAACGTGTTCCTCAAACTGCAAAAATTAAATCCATTTTTGTTCACAAGTTCATGATTTCCAGGTAAACTAAATGTTATAAAACATGAGATTTCTGTGTCAACTTTCCACTAAAACCAATTTAGTCTGATGATAAAAAGCTGATCACATAACTTTCATATATAAAAAAAAAATTATTCCACATTTTGTTCCTGAATACATTCAAAAAGAAAATCCTTAATGGAGATGAAATTTTTCCATGTGATAATCCATAAAATTAATCACTTTTTTTGCAACCTGTTTAAAAAAAGTTTGGACAAACTGATTAATGTTTCCCAGAATTCTTCACTGTGAAGCCCAAATCCAATACTAACCTCAAGTTTATCAACAACAGTCTTCTTCTTTCTATGCAGGTAGTAAAAAATGCCGGACAAGGCGATGCTGGCGCCGAAACACACTGCCTCCGGAAATGTCACCGAAAATTCATCCATCCCCTCAAAGTCCACCTGCAGCCTCTGAAGTAAAATGACACAGACACACAACATGAACATTTTCAAGAAAAAAAAATATGAACGACTCTTCTGGAAAACATACTTGTAGATATTTGATGTGTGGTGTATAGGATAGGTTATTTTTTATTACAAACAACTCAAAAAGAAAACTTATTGTACATTTACTTTAATGTTTTGATCGCATAAATAATTATATGGATAGAATGTGTCAAGCAATTACACTAACATTAGACCATAATAATAAAGGTCAAGACTTTTTAAGGACATTTTAACAGTGTTATTAAAATGGACAATATAATTAAATTGGCAATCTATCATTTTGATGACCTACTATTAAGTACAAAATAATAGTGTACAAATTTAATTTGGTACATTGTTAGTTGTGTTACCCCCAATAAAGTTTATACCTCTGCTGCAATAATTTGAAATGTTTGTTACCATTTCTGCTAGTGTTAAAAAAAAAAAAAACCAGGAGTATAGATGCTTATTCCTGCAAAAAAAAAAAAAGTTTTATATCAAATGATTGTAAACTCAAACAAAACAAGTAAATGGAAACTTTTAAGGAAACTCTATTTAAAGAAATGTCAGCAAGAAAATCACATGTAAACGATGTCCAATTGAAAATATTTAAATTGTTTGATAACTTTTCCAAACATGATAACTTAATATTATTTATAAGTAATAAGTAAACATCATACAAAATATATAAAATAAATAATAACACTACATTTTGAGGAACGACAAGTAAAAAACAGCCAAATTTAAATTTGTTTGAACAATTTGACAAGGAAAAGACCTTAAATCTGTTTTGTTCCTTTATATTTCAAGAATATTTGATTAGTAAATAACTTTATTTAGATTTTAGATTTGTGTTTGGTAAACCTGAACTTTTATTTTACCCAGGAATAAATACATTTAAAGGAAAGTGCATTGCTCCTTACAAATAAACTTCTTACAGCTAATTTTCTATTCTGGTTTTGCTTATATTTTATTTACTATTATTAATAGGTTTGCAATAGATTCCTAAATTGATTAAAGGGGCCATACCATTATTTTCTTAAGCCTTTCACAGTGAACTAAATCCATATATATGATCATATATTCCCTTTGAAACACTAAAAAACAAATGATTTATCAAATATTAGTTTTTTTTTTTTTGTTTATGTTTTCGCGGGTATGGGAGGGGCTGCTGCAGATAACGCAGGTTTTTAGATGATTACTCTTCAATGCATGAACGGATCAAAATGCCGCTTTGGGGTTCATTGTAGTGAGGAATGAACAGTACAATGCAATTATGTAGCATGAATGGCTAGTAATTAACAACCATATGAAGGGTTGAATATGTGATATTCGCCTTCAGATCTGGTCAAAGTTATAAAGTTTATTAATCTGCAATTTTCAGATTCACCTGTAGGGGCACCACCTCCTGCAAGGAGGAAATTATCACTTTAATTATTAGTTATTATTTCTAATTAATAAAGTAATACTCAAATTTATCAGTCTACTTATCCAAAAGGAAACGTGAGTGTCTTTACCTTTGAAGGGACGTTTTGTGAACCATGGAAATTATGAGACAGAACAACGACTTCTTATACACGTTCATTTATTGCATAAAAGTGGATTAACAAGAAGGATTATTGAGTGTGAAAGCACAGCATTGATTATACTTTGCAGAGATGAAAAGAAGAAAGAGAACACTTTTCTAAAACTATTCAAAATGCATACGTGAAGAGAGCAATAAAATGAAATTTAAAACAAATTAAAATTATGTGAATGGGCTGAAGGTGTATGACTGCAATGTCTGATGTGTCTGATCTAATGCAAAATTAATGTTTTAATAAAATCGAGATAAATGTCCTTCTGGTGATTGAAACAATAATTACTTAGTTGAATTCTAAATCAAGGAAAATGTTTCTCTGACCACAAACAGTAAAACGCTGGAGCAAGTCTTCTCACCATGCGGTCTGTGGGTTCTGGTTCCAAAGAGCACAGGAAGGCCTCTCTTTAGTTTCAGCTTTGAGAGACTGCTCTTCTCCCGAGAAGTCAGCCAGGTGTCGAAGTTAGAATCTGTCCCCAAAGGAAGATTCAGGTTATTGTCCAGGGTTTTTAGTCTCAAGTGGTCAAGTCACGCTTGGTTCCAAAAATTAGCGACTAAATTAAAAGTTTTCAAAGCTGGCCGGGCTACAAAAACTTAATAATTATTTTGTCACTTATAAAAATTAGAAAGAAAAATGAAAAGTTAAAATTGCATAAAACGTAAAAAGGTTGACGGTTCGGTTTGTTTAATCTTAAAGATGGAAAAATCTCACAGAAGTTTTCATCTCGAAGTTATTAAAATCTTAGAAGTTAATTCTTTTGTTCTGAGCTCTCTCTGTTCAGTTTTCCCTCCAAAAATCTTTTGCTTGAAGCTATCTCCTTGTTTTCTGAGAGGTCTTTCCTCCTTGACTTCAGAACTCCATCTCTTGACTGACTTTCAGTTTGAACGTGCGAGGGACAAAGGCCCTGAAACTGACCAATCAGAAACGAGTTGGGCCGGTCTTACGCCCTCATCTAATTAACATACTCCAATAGGCTTGTTAATTCCTAATCTGGGGGTGGGGTCCTAATTATGGGGGTGTTTGTGGGCGTGTGCGTGTGTATCAGAGAAAAAGCCCTTATAAGCCAACATCTCTTACCAACATTAAAGAAATAAAGAAACATTTAATTCCTTTTTTTAATCAACTCGTCTCATAAGTAGAAACCCCTTTTTCTGGAAAGAAAACAAAATAATAATAAGCATCCACATTTAAAAGATAATGCAAGATAAGAAGAATTAAACCAAAATCCAAAAAGAAAAACGAAGGATAAAATAAAATAAGACCTCTGGTTCGTTTCTTATTTACCTGCCAGATCCTTCTTATAAAAGATGCACAACTTTAGTTAACTTTTACCAGTAAAAAGATGTTGAAGTGAAAAACATTTCGATACCAGAGAACACAGAATACACATAAAACGTCTGGGGAGTCTATGGGGGTTAAAAGGTTTTTGTAAATCCAGTCTGGTGATGTCTCCGGCCTGTTTTTCAAAGGATCTGTAGAACGTCATGTCAACACATGAGAACATTTTCTTGTGGCTTCAAAAGAACTTTATTCAATGGAATGCACTTTTCTGGACGTCCTGTAAATCAAAATGGCTGGTTAGGCTCCAGAGTGGCTGGTTGTCATGGTAACCTGGGATTACCAACGTCCTTCTTTGCGGGGGAAGTTAAGTGTTTCGGGGTCTGTTGCCATCCAGTCTGAGAGGTGTTACGGGAGTGAAGACCAATGCCTGTTGAAAGGGGGGGGGGGGAGGTGATCTTTATGGCCACAGCAAAATTCCTTTGTTAGTTAAGGTTCTGGGATCCATGGTTTCATGCTACATATCCCCCCTTTTGTTTCGACTTGTTCCTGTGGAATTAGTTGAAACAACAAGATACAGAGAAACATGGGATTCCCCGATGAACCTTCTGGAAGCCGCTGGAACGCCAGAGTAATCCGCTGAAAACAGTGGGGTCAGAGTAATTCAGTGAAAGGGGGTCAAACATCCGAGTAATCCTCACGAGAGCCACTAGGGTGCTGGGCGACTCTTCTGGGAGCGTTGGACGTTCAGCCGGGTCCTCAGGCAGGTGTGGGTGTACCTGCAACTTTACTGCTGTGGTCAGAGGCGTGACTCAAATCTTAAAATAAGTCTATATATTCACTTAATCTTAGTTACTAGCGTAGTGTAATAGTCTAGTGTCTAGATCTAAGTGTTCTATAATGAAGAAAACCACATAGAGAGGAAGAGAAAAGAAGAAAGAGAAATACGAGTAGCTGTTCAGGTTAGGCAGGAGTGCCTGCAACCTCACAGAGGATGAGGTTGAGAAAGGCTGGAGAGAGAGGTTCTGTTCTAATGTTCTTCTCGAGGGCCCCCCCCTTGACCTGTCGCTATCATTGTTATCTCTTTCAGTAAATCTCCGTCGAGTCTCTCGAGCCAATCGGCTGCGGCACCTGTCTATTTGTCTGCTGCTGCTTCTGGAAACCAAGAGCAGCAAATTCACGAAGGTGACTGATCGTTGCTGTGTGGGGGTTCGCAAAAACTCCCAAATGATGGCTGGTTCCAGGATGGAGGTTCTGAAGGAAAAGAAATTTGAAGTTCAAGTCCTCCTCCATTCCTGGTTCATTACGCGTACCAAAGTATGCTCGTAACAATCGGTAATAATATTGCTGGGGAGACTCCTGTCTACCTTGTTTTACCGACATTGCAACCGTTAAACCTGACTGTGTAGGGCAATCAGAGAATTCCCTCTCGATGGCCTGTCGCAAAGAGTACCATTCGCGTCTGGTAAACTCTGGCTGCCTTTCGATGAAACGGATTACCTCACGGCTCGAAGTGCGTTTGATAAGATAAATCTTATCTGGAATGGTGGCCTCTGGATAGTTCCTGAGATAGAACTCAATGTCATCCAGGTATGCTCGAGGATCATTAGAGCCACCAGGGGTTGGTTCGAATCTGGTAAGATTTCGAGAAATTTTGTCTAAATCTCGATCAGAAGGACCATGATGACGAGATTCATCTGCCCTAAAGTCATGGAATCGATTCACCTGTGTCGACCTTGGAGTCCGTGCAGAAAAGGAGGCAGGTGCAGGTGCTAAAAGAGGTAATCCGCCAGAACTATCCCTTTTAGCCTGTGCACCCCCCCTTTCGTCTTTGAAAGTTGGATGAATCGGCTGACAGGTGTCAGATTCAAAAGATGGCTTGATGTCTGCTGTTGCAGACTTAGGTTCCACCATCAAGTGTTCATATTGTTGATCGGAGGCTTCTCGTTTGGTGGTGGTGTAAGCTAGTTGCTCTTGCATTAGCTCAACCTGTCCTTTTTGGTCATCTAACTGTCTGGTTAGATTAGCATTTTCTTGTTGCAATGTAATTATATCGTCTTCAGCTGCATGCAGTCCTATTTGAGAAGCTTCGTAAGCTTCTTTAACCTCCATGAGCTGCAGCTGTTTTGCTACCAGTTCATGCCGATAGGCTGGGCCTGGGATTCGCAGTCTTTTATTTCTCTTTTAATTTGATCATTTTCAGTTTTTAGTTCTTCATTTTGAGTCGTCAGTGCAGTGACCTGACGCTCCAAATCATCTGTTTGTCTTTGAGCACCCTCGCGCTGATGCTGCAAAAGCTTAATTTCCCTCTGGGTCTGAGAAAGTTTCTGCGAGCGCGTGTCGAGTTTCCCTAGCGCATGGTTTAACAAACTATGAGCGGTTTTGAGTCGAGCTGTGAGCAGTATGGCTAGGCTACCAAGTGTTTTGGTCAACTCCTTATCCTTCGGTGGATCATTGGTAATTTCAGCCACTACCTCAGAGAGCTTAGTCTCCAGTTCAGATGCGGTTAAGTTCTGAACTTGACCTTCAAAACCTGGAATGTGATTTTCAGTGATTTCTGTCAAGGCAGCTTCGAGATCATCAAAAAGGTCCCTATGGCTAGAGGCCTCAGAAGAAACTGCGTCAGTCATTTCTAAATCTGTTGCTCCGCTGATGAGGAATGAAGCTGGAGGGTTTAGACAGCTTTGTTTAGCCTCAATTAGCAAGTACCGAAACTTTAGCTTTTAGCTTTCAAATCACTATATCATTAGCTTTTAGCATTAGCGTTAGCTTTAGCCTTTTAGCTTTTAGCATTTACACCTCACTGCCAGTAGGGGGAGATGACAAGTGTGATACCTATTTCAAGCCACAAGGGGGAGTCAATGAACCACTGACTTAGCAGACCTTCCACCTACTGCTGTCTACCTAGATTGCACAAACTTTCAAGTCTCTGAGTGGATTAAATATAGGTCTCTATATCTATGCTTCCACAGTCAACCTGCTTTGGTTCAATGCAGTCCAAGTACACACACCTCCTCTAGGCCAGTACGTCTATGGATATTAATCCCAACCTGTAACTTGGTTCAACACACAACTTCTGATTATTATTAGAAGAGGGTAACACCTCTGGCTCAGAGGTCCACCTCCTATGACCCTGACTGCGTCACAGCTTTAGCCACACCCTTGGGTGACCCGGAAGTTCCTCCTTCCTTTCTCCTCAGTTTTACTCAGCGCTCGTCGCGAACACACCTAAAGCAGGCAGTTTTTTAGCAGGGGCAGCTAAACGTCCTGAAGACAAAGCAGTTACTCACAGCAAACCCTAAAGCTGGAAAAACGGAGTGATTGCAACTTTTGGATTTAAGCTAGTTTGGTGTAACAACTTGCTATCTCTAAGGTGTCTTTTGCACTGATAAAGTAGGGACAAAGGGTCTGCAGACCGCGCCTGCGTGTGCTTTGAGCACAAGAAAAAGGGGGGTCAGGTCTGCCAACAGACTGATAATTGCCCCTTCAGAGAGCTTATCACACAGCCCAAAATGCGCAGTTATATCCTAAAATCCTTGTTAATTTTAGTAACCCGCTACGGCTGACAAGAGTGCTTTCCTGCACTTTCATAAGACGTTTACGTCTTATAAACGTCCACTCATAGATAAATCTATGGGGTGAGGTCCGGCCGGAATCCTCAGCCGCTGGGACGACGGAAGTCGGGCCTGTGTCCTGGAACACGCAGGTACACAGCCAGAACTTTCCGTGGAAAAAATTACACAAGACAGGAACACGCTGAACTTCTGTAATCTTTCCAAAGGCCTTTTAACTTATTAAAACGCATAAGCATAAATGCGCAAACGCATGCAAATTATCACGGTTCTGCTCCGTGCAAAAAAGTTCTGTTTCACAGAATCATCTGTTACGCTGATCGCACAGCGTCACAGGCTTCCAAAGCCACACAAACACGTTCTCAGTCTCAAATAAGGGAAAAGTCAACAGCTCAGAGTACTCAGGAATTTCATTCAGAACCGCAGTTACGTTTTAGATGCACAAACCTTTCTAATTAACCTGTTTATCTCAATATTTCCCAGTTCACAAAACGTTTTCAGAGGCCTCGCACGGATGCGCCATAAATTAATCTGTAGCATGAATGGCTAGTAATTAACAACCATATGAAGGGTTGAATATGTGATATTCGCCTTCAGATCTGGTCAAAGTTATAAAGTTTATTAATCTGCAATTTTCAGATTCACCTGTAGGGGCACCACCTCCTGCAAGGAGGAAATTATCACTTTAATTATTAGTTATTATTTCTAATTAATAAAGTAATACTCAAATTTATCAGTCTACTTATCCAAAAGGAAACGTGAGTGTCTTTACCTTTGAAGGGACGTTTTGTGAACCATGGAAATTATGAGACAGAACAACGACTTCTTATACACGTTCATTTATTGCATAAAAGTGGATTAACAAGAAGGATTATTGAGTGTGAAAGCACAGCATTGATTATACTTTGCAGAGATGAAAAGAAGAAAGAGAACACTTTTCTAAAACTATTCAAAATGCATACGTGAAGAGAGCAATAAAATGAAATTTAAAACAAATTAAAATTATGTGAATGGGCTGAAGGTGTATGACTGCAATGTCTGATGTGTCTGATCTAATGCAAAATTAATGTTTTAATAAAATCGAGATAAATGTCCTTCTGGTGATTGAAACAATAATTACTTAGTTGAATTCTAAATCAAGGAAAATGTTTCTCTGACCACAAACAGTAAAACGCTGGAGCAAGTCTTCTCACCATGCGGTCTGTGGGTTCTGGTTCCAAAGAGCACAGGAAGGCCTCTCTTTAGTTTCAGCTTTGAGAGACTGCTCTTCTCCCGAGAAGTCAGCCAGGTGTCGAAGTTAGAATCTGTCCCCAAAGGAAGATTCAGGTTATTGTCCAGGGTTTTTAGTCTCAAGTGGTCAAGTCACGCTTGGTTCCAAAAATTAGCGACTAAATTAAAAGTTTTCAAAGCTGGCCGGGCTACAAAAACTTAATAATTATTTTGTCACTTATAAAAATTAGAAAGAAAAATGAAAAGTTAAAATTGCATAAAACGTAAAAAGGTTGACGGTTCGGTTTGTTTAATCTTAAAGATGGAAAAATCTCACAGAAGTTTTCATCTCGAAGTTATTAAAATCTTAGAAGTTAATTCTTTTGTTCTGAGCTCTCTCTGTTCAGTTTCCCTCCAAAAATCTTTTGCTTGAAGCTATCTCCTTGTTTTCTGAGAGGTCTTTCCTCCTTGACTTCAGAACTCCATCTCTTGACTGACTTTCAGTTTGAACGTGCGAGGGACAAAGGCCCTGAAACTGACCAATCAGAAACGAGTTGGGCCGGTCTTACGCCCTCATCTAATTAACATACTCCAATAGGCTTGTTAATTCCTAATCTGGGGGTGGGGTCCTAATTATGGGGGTGTTTGTGGGCGTGTGCGTGTGTATCAGAGAAAAAGCCCTTATAAGCCAACATCTCTTACCAACATTAAAGAAATAAAGAAACATTTAATTCCTTTTTTTAATCAACTCGTCTCATAAGTAGAAACCCCTTTTTCTGGAAAGAAAACAAAATAATAATAAGCATCCACATTTAAAAGATAATGCAAGATAAGAAGAATTAAACCAAAATCCAAAAAGAAAAACGAAGGATAAAATAAAATAAGACCTCTGGTTCGTTTCTTATTTACCTGCCAGATCCTTCTTATAAAAGATGCACAACTTTAGTTAACTTTTACCAGTAAAAAGATGTTGAAGTGAAAAACATTTCGATACCAGAGAACACAGAATACACATAAAACGTCTGGGGAGTCTATGGGGGTAAAAAAAGGTTTTTGTAAATCCAGTCTGGTGATGTCTCCGGCCTGTTTTTCAAAGGATCTGTAGAACGTCATGTCAACACATGAGAACATTTTCTTGTGGCTTCAAAAGAACTTTATTCAATGGAATGCACTTTTCTGGACGTCCTGTAAATCAAAATGGCTGGTTAGGCTCCAGAGTGGCTGGTTGTCATGGTAACCTGGGATTACCAACGTCCTTCTTTGCGGGGGAAGTTAAGTGTTTCGGGGTCTGTTGCCATCCAGTCTGAGAGGTGTTACGGGAGTGAAGACCAATGCCTGTTGAAAGGGGGGGGGGGAGGTGATCTTTATGGCCACAGCAAAATTCCTTTGTTAGTTAAGGTTCTGGGATCCATGGTTTCATGCTACAATTAAAACCTCACAAAGTAGAATTTTCATGGTAGAGCCGCTTTAAAACTACATTTACTTCTTTGTATTTACTCCAGTATATGTTGGATTTAGGTTAAAGTATATATTTAAAATGATTTGACTTTCAAAAGGAAGAGTTTCTACACTTTTACCCTGATAGTTCAGTTAACTGTCAAATTTTATTAACATTTACTATTCACATAAGTAAAACCTTTTATGCTACCATTAGTATTGTACATGTTGTGTATAATATTCACATTTGTTTTTATCAAAACAGGAGAACTCAAACAATCATTTTATTTATTTATCTTTTTAATCATTAGTTTTGACAATAAATCAGTTGTTAAAACTGATGATCATTACTTGATTAGTTATGTCCCAAGTTCATCACTTATCCTCTCTTCTTTTCAGTTTTGAGTGGCTCTCTGCTATTTTAACTTGAGTACAATTTTTGTTGACTCTACTAATTCGTGATTAGAAACGAAACAATACCAAAAAACGAAATTAAACAACGGTTAACAGCATTTAGATTAAATAAATTGGTACTATTATAAATGCAAGTCATTTTTAAGAGTCAACTCAAATGTATTGTTTAAATAATGCGCATTTAACTCAAAACTCTTTGCTATATTGTAAACGAGTCCTTAAAAATACCTTGAATTTTTCACAACAAAGCTAACCGCCTGTCTGCTATCGACGCTAACTAAGCTAGCAGTGACCTTTAAATGTTTTTGGAAAATAGAGCTTCAAAATCCCCCTCTGTGAATAACTATAGCTAATTTATGCTAGTATGTATTATCGTCAGCAATAGATAGATAAACTTTCACTTACTTGCCAAGAAAGAAGTTCACATATCGATAAAAACCATAGTGAACGTTGTTGACCTCGTCACGTGACAAGGGTTGCCCAAAACACGTGATCGGAAACAGTCTCCTCTCGCAACACGTCGCTCATTTCTCTTTAGCCAACATGGCAGGAGGTGTGCGGAGAAAACCTGCGGTTTCTCCGTCTCCCTTGTGGGGGAAAATCCACACAGTCTGGCAAGACAAGCATTTGCTTTTGTTCAAAACGGAATACACATTTTTAGTAGTTTCAGTTCTGTGGTTTCTTGAAATTGGAATCAATTTCTGGGTGATACAGAAAGTAGCATGTAAGTAACCACGCGGCTAGCTAGCATGCTGCGGTGTTTGCCAGTCTTCTGAATGTGTCAAAATGCTAAGTAACTAGCTTTAGCAATTCATTAGCATTCTGCAACACCTGTCAAAGGCAACAAACGCTCACTACAACTGTTGTGCATCAATGTTAAACATCTTGATAATAAACTGTATTAACATTTTTTTTTTAATATTGTTTAATACAGCACAAGCTAACAGATCCATAATGACATCTTGTTCTTTAATCTTCTCCTTTTTAGCGTGTAATAATGTTTTTTCCAATATGTTAACATAAATAAAAATTACTTTATTTCTCTATTTTGAATTTTCAAAGTATAATTAATATTAGATGAACATCTCAAAACAGATTTTTGCACATTCTCAATGAGAACCTTCTTATTACAAATATAAACTTGACACAAAAAATTAGAACATTTGTGCTTATTTGTTTTTTATATATATAATTTTAAGTTATTGCATATTTTTAAGGAAGATGCATTTGTTTGATAACCAGCAGAGAGAATGATGAAATAAATGCTCTTTCTCTTGACATTTATTGTTTATTGCAGACACTGAAATTGATTGGAAAGCCTATATGGATGAAGTGGAGGGTGTAATCAATGGAACTTATGATTACACTCAGTTGAAGGGAGATACCGGCCCTTTAGTGTGAGTTTAAAGGCTTCTGGAAATGTATGTTAGATTGTCATTGTCAGCTTCACCAGTTGAATTTGTGTTGTGAAATTGCAGGTACCCAGCTGGATTTGTGTATATTTTTACTGCTCTGTACTACATCACCAGCCATGGGACAAACATCCGCTTGGGCCAGTACATTTTTGCAGTTTTTTACCTCATCACACTGCTGCTCGTCTTCAGAATATACAACCGAACTAAGAAGGTTGGTGTATTTTGAGGCAGAAATTATATCTTTAAGTCAGTTTGTTCCAAACAAACGTAGCCCACACGGTTTAATAAAAAGATTATATTTTCTGAAATTGTGACATTATTTTGAAATTTTACTTTACACTTTCAGGTTCCACCCTATGTTTTCTTCTTCGTGTGCTGTGCATCCTATCGGATCCATTCCATCTTTGTTCTTAGACTCTTTAATGATCCAGTGGCCATGATGCTGCTTTTTGCATCCATCAATCTATTCATCGATGGATACTGGACGGTGGGATGTGGCCTTTACAGGCAAGTGTATGGTCTATCTTTCAGACGACCTCTTGTTTTTATTTTATGTTAGCCTTTAAATAAAATTAAACCTCAATTTTCTTCTCTTTTTGACAGTTTAGCTGTGTCTGTGAAAATGAACGTCCTCCTTTTTGCCCCAGGGCTACTTTTCCTTCTCCTGTGGGAATTTGGTCTCATAAGGACAATCCTTAAACTTTCATTGTGTGCCGGAATTCAGGTGTTATATTTTTTCTTGTTTTTTTTTTTTATTCTAATTAATAGGATTGAAATGAATAAATTAAATGTGCTTTAAATCTTTTAAACATGATTGTTTATTCAGGGCTGCTCATTCCTGGTCCTCAAGATCTACCACCCTGCCTGTTTTCCAGCTTTCCTTGTACTGCTTGCTGCTGATTACCTGGACCAGGTGTGTTCTTTCAATCAGATTGTGGAGACATCTGACTGAGCCAATCAGCAACTGGCAGGGCTTGGAGATCTGGAAAATAGTCAGGGTGGTAGATCTCGAGGACCAGGAATGAGCAGCCCTATTTTTATGTTGAGTGTGTTTCAGATATATTTATTCACATTTTTGTCTTGTCTTCATCACAGCTGTTGCTGGGGCTTCCATTTCTCTTGGAAAACCCCGTTGGTTATGTGAGCCGGGCCTTTGATCTGGGACGCCAGTTCTTCTTCAAGTGGACTGTCAACTGGCGCTTCCTTCCTGAATGGCTTTTCTTGAGTCGCTACTTTCACTTGGCCCTGCTGGCTGCTCACCTGCTCACCTTACTGCTTTTTGCTTTGTGCCGTTGGAAAAGGTGAGTCTGACCTTCTGCTGTTTAATAGTTCAAAGGTTGCTGTTTAACTAGAAATGAGTCGAAACACAGATTCAAACAGGCTAAATCAGTGGACTCAGTTTTGGGTTTTTTCAGAAATTCATTTTTGCTTTTGAAAGTGTGCGCTGAAGACTGTGCATGCGTTCATCAGTGTAAAATGTCAACCTAAATAAAGATCTTCCTTAAAGGCAGAACAGGGGCTATATGAAGGATGTGCAACATTTATGAAAGATATAGACTACCCAGTTTACGTTTATGCCAAGTTTGTGTTTTTAACCTAAAAAACCTCTTAAAAGTTCTCTTTTATACAAGAAAAGTCCATAATCAGGATCATTTAGTGAATACACTCATTGGTTTAGTGCAGTGTTTTTCAACCAGCATGCTGTGGAATACATATTTGCCTTAAACATGTTGCTTTCCATGTAGTTTTTGGCAGGAAAAAGTTTGGCTAATTTTCAAAACTTTTTTGTGAGAATAACTTGTCTATTGTACATAATTTGTTTAGATTACTACCTGCTGTATTAAAATGAGGCCAGTTTAGTTGATAATGTAGTCTTAAAGGGGACCTACCATGAAAATTATACTTTTTGAGGTGTTAAGTGCATTTTACTGTTCATTCCACACTATTAAAAAAACCCAAAGCTGTATTTTAATCCGTTTATGCATTTAAGAGAAATCCTCTAAAAACCTGCATGTGTGAACCGCCAACTCCAGGAAGAATCTGCTCTGACAGCTCTGCCCCAGTCTAACCCAATTTCTCCACAGAGCTAGTGGTGATTAGCAAAAACAACTTTCATTTTAGTTGCAGAATACCATATTGTGTCCTGTCTTCTATAAATTCCAGCTCAAACAGATGTTAGTTACTTTAGACGCGGAGCTCCTTTAAGCTTCCATATACATTTGCAATTTTCATCAAGGAAAACGTGTACCTAAAAAAAACACTGTTTTAGTGTATTTTAAGCATAAAAAAAGCTTATTTACTTGAAAAAGTAGTATTAGAAAGAACTGGAGCTGAGAGGATCATCTTTGCAAAAAAATCACCCGATTTATTATGACACACTCATTTCTGGTTTTATTTTTTATACTTTTCTCTTGCTTGAACATAAATACTTCTGTTGTTACAACACGTTCACAAGTTTAGACAAAATGTCGTTCAGAATAGGGTCAGCATTTAATTATAGTCTGAATAATTAAAGTGACTTCCTTCAGGAAAGAAAACATTGTTCATGGGCTATAATGAAATTTATTAGGCAAACTGAAATTATACAGTATTTAAATGTGTTTCTATATTCATATTATCATCAACTCAAACATCAGACACACGTGAATTAACCTTTTGAACATGTAAAATAATTTGAAACCTCCTACTATCTTTTTCTTCTCTTCTCATCAGACCTGGACAAAGCATTTTTGAATTCCTTAAGGAACCGAGCAAAAGGAAAGTTCCTGCTCAGAAAAGCTCTGTGGATCATATCCTTTTATTTCCTTTGTGCAACACTGGTCTTTGCTGTTCCATTGTGTAATAGTTACAGAATGTTTTTGCTTTTATTTGTGTATAGAAACAAAAGTTAGCAATAATCCTTGTCTTTTTACTTTGGAATCATCAGAAGCTACAGCTGGGAAATAAAGAAAATCCAACCTCCTTGATTAAGAAAACAAAAAGTTAAAACAAATTGCGACAACTTGCGACAAATCCTTTTTCCTGATCAGGGTTTCAATGAAAGGTTCCTGTGAGATTGTTGAACCTTAACACAGAATCACAGATAGTTCTGGTTCTGTTCACTTCTAACTTCATCGGCATGTGCTTCAGCCGCTCGCTGCATTACCAGTTCTATGTGTGGTACTTCCACACTCTGCCTTACCTGCTTTGGAGCGGAGGAGTCAAGAAGCTAGCACACCTGCTCAGGTAGGTTAAACCTGAATAATAACCTCCTGAATTCACTGTGGTAAAGTTTTAATAGCGTTCCTAGTGTTTTGTTTAAATTATGATTATGGCGTTTTTTTGGCAAAATAAAAAAAATTGTATCATTTTCTGGAACACGGTCTCTGCAGCGCGACAGGAGTTTATTAGAGATTCACCTCTGAATTGTGGGTGGGACTATTTAAGTGACGTATTTTGTGCATCACAAATAACTGTTTTTTAAATAGCATTTCTTTGCTCCTGATTTACAATGATTAGAATAAAGAAATACTCAGATATGCAGCTTAAGTTTCTGATTATATCCTCCGTCATGCCACATAAAAACATCACTTAATAAAACATCCTCAATGTCTTTAAATGACAGCCTGTTTTTAATGATGTTGTGCAGAGTTCTGATCCTGGGTCTCATCGAGCTTTCATGGAACACCTATCCCTCAACAAACAGCAGCTCGGCGTCCCTCCACGTCTGTCACCTCATCATCCTCCTTTGTCTGTGGCTGGCTCCACCTCTTCCCTCTGCCCCGTCAGAAGCCTATCAGCACACGGCTGATAAGGACAAACGCCACTGAGCCACACGACAGGACCAGAATTTGGTCTTAGCAACCGTCTCTCTTTGCTTCAGCTAACATCCTCACAAAGGGAGAGCCTCCATGGTGGACTGCTGGGTTCCGTTCTGAAAGGACGTACTCGCTCTCATCCGCTTATTACTGAACGTCACAGAGGGTGAAGGTTTTGGAGTTAAAGGATACCCGTACGATGCAGTGGTTTATTGCCGCAAATTCCAGTCGTAGAGGACAAAGAATGAATTCTCAGGTTTCATTATTAGTAACATAACTGTTGCAAGTGCATTGTGACAAATCTTTGAATGTTTTGCTGTGTAAAAGTTGTGTTTTTTATGACATGTTCTAAATTGCTAGTTTACATTAGCAAACTGTCACTAACTGTAGATGTTTTTTTTCTTTTTTTGCTGTGTACAGAAGAAGCAATACATTAAAAACCCCAAAGAAAGATGAGGATTTTCTATATTAATGATACATTTAGCAAATCATTGACATTTCCACTGTTACAAACTTGACAAATACAATCCTCGCGTTAAAGATTTTTCACACAGATCTTCAAAAGTGAACTATGGTTTTCTCTGTAGTTTCAGAATAAAATTGCACAGTCTTTTTTCCTGTTTAGCTTAAAACAATAAATTGCTGAATTCAAGTATTTTTATTTTTGGGCGTGAATACTTGATTCTGATTGGCTGCCAGGTGTGGATTAAAAAGGAATAATGCACATCTAAAACAAGTTTCGATCAAATAGTTAAAATTCCCGATATTATTGCGGTCAATGAGATATATAGGCTCGAGGTGTTATGCTAGCTCTTTGTGTACGCAAAGTTGGACGCCATATTGGATGTGTTAAGATGTCTGTTTACTCTTTTACTACAATTGCACAAACAGAGCAGGAAGAACAAGAATGTGAATTTTCACAAGTAAATTATTACAGCCAGCAACGAGGGAAGAGCCAAGTGCCGAGTCCATACGATAAACATAGGGGTGCCAGTGTTGTTCTGATAGAGACTAGGTGGGGTCCACCTGCGCATTTGTACCACAGCGGTGCGCTGTGACCAGCTCCTGCTCAATAAGCCCTGGTCACCGAATACTTCTAGGCAAACGCCGCTCAGGGCCCGTGGACTGAAGTGTTCACCATATCGTGCACTATATACTGCACTAAATAGTAAGTTCTTCATTTTCTAATGCTGTCCAAACTTGAGTGCCGTAGAAATTTCCCAGAAGTCTTTGCGAAAATCTAGTGTTCATCAATGCTCACTTTATTAGCGAATATGGATTACAATGTTTTGCAGTCAAACAATTTTTTGTGAATAAAACATTTAAATGTAATTTTTTAAATAAACCATCCACATTTTCATCATGAGAACACTGTGGAGTCATAAAGACATCGTGAAATAGTTGTATTTATTCAATTTTCACTTTGTGAAATCCAGGTCACTAGATAGTCCCACACTATATATTTTTTGTAATTAGAGATTAGTGCGGAAACTGGACATAGCCTAGCAGTTTATGTAAATCTTTGTGTGTAGACTTGAATAAAATCACAACCATGTATCAGGTATACATTGTGTTTCCTATAATGTATTTTTTTATGGAAGTTTGAAATGTTGTTCACCTGTTTCACTTTGTAAAAAAAAAAAAATTTTTGTGAAGATCTTTTTTTTCCTTTTAAAAATCAAACCAAATTTGAGGATATGGTCGTTTTAGTGTATCTGCTAAACCGTATCTCATTGTTTACTGACATGTCCAAAATGGCGTTGCCCTTTACCCGTTTTGAACAGGCTAGCGTAGCATCTCTAACGATATAACTCATTGATTGTGCTTCGCTTTACGCCAGTTGGTAACTGGAGCATTGGTGACTGGAAAATTGGTGAGCATACTGTTTCTACTATTTATCACAACTTAAAGACAGTAGAAAAGACACTAGTCATTTTATCATTTACTTTAACCTGTTTGGTGAATTTGATAAAACTGGGGATAAAGCAGAAGGAGAAGAGACATGAGGAAGTGACACCCAAGGATTTGAACAATTTAGACTTTTATTTCTTATTTCATCTGGACAAAAACAATATCTTAAGAGATTATCTTTCCCTTTGAAATTATGTCTTAACTCATGACAATCAGCATATCTACCTCTTTTCTCCGCTGCAGCAGAGCGAGGTCGGTGCAGGTGCTGTAATCCATATCCATTAGTCCACTTTTTGTGAAAAACTATTTTGACCTAAAAAAATTAAATTACTTTAAAGTACTAATTAAAGTACAAGTTATTAATTTACTATTTGTTTCTTTTGTAAGTGACCATGATATAAGCAGGATAATGCTCTTCAGTGGACTTGGCAAAAGCAGAGGACAGTTCCGGCCATTCATTTCTGATAATCTGCATCTCGTTTGGCGTTCCTTATATAAATAATTGTTTTTTCATGAGATTCATAAATAATCAAGCATTTTTACAATCATTCTGAAATAATATTTGGTTTAGTAAAATATTGTATTAGCCACAAACTAAACTACAAACAGCTTATTCTGAGGGTCAAGGCATTTGTGTGTTATAGCATAGATATAAAAGGCCACTTGTTAAATTCTATTTGGTTAAAGTGTCTGTTGATTTAAAAATATAGCTTTTTTTCTCTTCTTTTTTGTATTTAGGTGTTAAAAAGACACGAGTGGCTCAGTTTCCTTGTCTCACATGTTGTTGGGGTTGTAGCACAGCATGTTGAGTTTGATGTTCTCGTCCCAGTGGCGCAGCAGCAGGAACAGCTGTCTGGCTGCTCCTCTGAGCCCCGCCAGGTCCACTCCTTCCGGCAGCTCCTGACAGCGCAGCCAGAAGTCGGCTTTTGCCGCCACAAGCTCCCACTCCATGAAGTAGCCCGCACAGCGGTGCTCCAGCCATGCCAGCGCCACAGCTGTAGCCCAGCTGGAGCCCTCCAGATCCTCTTTAGCCTGCTGGCTGCTGCCCTGAAGGTCAGCTGGCTCTGCCGAGGACCCCTCGCACACGTCTGTCTCTGAGCCCCGGCCGCTGTCTGCCTGGCCGAGGCTCTGGCTCTGAGAGAGGCCAGCAGAAAGCTCCAGAGAGCCCTCCTCGGAGCTGGGGAGGTCAGGAACCAGGGCGCCGGGGTCTCGCTCAGACAAGTGTCTCTGCAGCAGCCTGGACTCCAAAAAAAGTGGGGTGTCATCTGGAGTGTGGTGGAAAGGTGGAGCAGTGGGCTTGGCAAGGGAGTAGGAGGATGGGGAAAAGGTGACGTGGTGGTTGGAGAGGAGCGGTTTTCCAGATGTGGATAAGGAGGGAGCGCTGGGAGAGGTACAGCGGAAAGCTGGGCTGAGACTGCGGCGGTGGAGGCTGTAAGGAGAAGCTCTTTTAAGGCGGTCCAGAGGGATTTGGATGCAGTCAGAGTAGATCTCTGTCAGCAAGAATGCTCCTGATGCCAGCTGCAGACGCACCTGAGGAAATAAGCAAACCCATATGCCTGTGCTGGTTTCTAGAACACTCTCATAAAGTTTTTTTTTTTTTTTTTAAATTACACTGCAAGTCAACTAACCAGGGGAAGGTAGTCTGGAGTCTCACTCTCAGGCTGTTTGTCTGTCTCTGCGGATAAACAATGGGATTTGAGAGGAACCTGCTTCCCTGATGAAATGGAGGACCTGAGTCTGCCCAGTTGGAACCTGACATAAAAAAAATGTGCTCAGTTTATACAAAACTCTTCTAAATCGCATCCAATAGCAATAAGCAAATAAAAAGGATTGCTTATACCAGGGCTGTCAAACATGTTTTGGTGCATTCAACTCGTCTGATCTCAAGTGGGCCAGAACAGTAATACAATATCTATAACCTGTGGTCAACCTGTTATGTGTAGCTTGCTTTTTGGGTTTTGTTTTTTTTTTTCTCTCTCTCTCAGTTGGAAGCATTTATCTCAACAAAGAGAGACAAATGGATTTCAAATCAAATGGATTTTACTTAAAAAAAAAAGCTTATTCTGTTTTATACAGACTGAATATTTTACAACAATTTTACAACTGACATTGAAGCAATTTATAAATCAAGAGGGGGCCATGGAACAAAAAAATAAATACTCTGCCTAAAATATAAATGTGCACATCAATGAAAGATTAAATTAAATTAAACTTGCAAACATGTGTGAGCATAAGAATTTGGAGTTAACCTCCCTTTCTCTCCTGAAACTTGCCATTGTTTGGCCTTCATCAAACAAATCTTCCCCCTAGAGGCGGATATGCTCATTGCGCTCATTTCTTTAAACAACTATAACTTGTCAGAAATTGGCAAGAAATTTGCTCTTTTTTTTTTTACATCCTTATACTTTTTTTCTCTTCATGACTGGGCCAGATTAAACCATCTCGTAGGCCAAATACGGCCCACAGGGTCGTATATTTGACACCCCTGGTTTATATACGTTCTTACAGTTAGTTTTCATTTCTGCTAGATCGCAAAAGTTAAAGATACAAGTTTAATTCATTGGAGATGTTAATGAAAACACTGACCTGGTGCCAAAGAAGCTCTCCATTGACTTGCTTTCGATGGTTCTCTGCAAACGATGCTGTTTGATGGTAGAAGAGGATGAAGCGCCGGATCCGCTGCCACCGAAATCTGAGACGACATGGCGGAGTGGCTTCATGAGCAGAGGGACAGTTTTTGCTCATCTTACCCAAATTATAGACCACAGTATTTCAGTTAGTAAAGCTACTGAAATGACTATTAATGTTGATAGCGTGAAGAATGAAGGAGTGAAGTTAAAGATCCACTTCAATGAAAATAGTGTTTTTAAAATGTTCATGTGGCATTTTTTCTCAGGATGGAGGACAATTATTAAGAAAATTGAGCTCATTTCTGAGTATTTCTTTGTTCAAACTGTTGTATTTGTGATGTAGAAAATACACAGGGCCACAAGCTCCCTGATCCGAGCAATGGGGAAGGTTGTGCCACCCACAAATCAAAGGTGAATTTCTAACAAACTACTGTCGCTCTGTAAAACCTATGTCCTAGAAAAAGAAAAATTTTTTTTTTTTTTTAACTAAAATCCTCATAAACATAAATACACTGGAAAAGCACTGGATTTTACAATTGATCAAAAAATAATCAGAGTGGGATGTCAGGCCAGAGATGCATTGCTGCTTCTCTTTAGTCTCACCAAACTGGCCGTCTGTTTGGCGGCAGAAGTATACGTAGACTTTTCTGACTGAGTTTTCACTCTATGAAATGTGATACTTACTAGAATCCCAGGATGTTATGCTACATGGAGATGCAGGGGTGTCATCTCTGTCTGAGAGACACAAAGATGGTTGATGACCTAATGCCTTTAAAACAGGAAAGTGCACCAGTGGGGCTCAGCTTCTCCTACCTGTAGAATTCCACGTTTCCTCAGCCTCCTCACTGTCTCCACTGGTCCTCCGCCTGCCTAGACCAACAGAATAGACCCCCAGCCTGCGACTGGTGGGCTGAGAAGTCTGTCTGTTCCACGTATGAATCCCTGCGTACACAGCACCAATACAAACCAAAACATTGATTTAACAATATTAATTTAGCAATTAACCATAGGCCAAAAAGTGTTTCAAAATCATGTTAGAAAGAAACCTTTAGTGCTTAATCATACAAGGAAAGGATGATTTCACAAACAGGAAGTACGTGTTAACTCCAAAAAGCAAAAACCTCACAGATTTCAATCGAGAAACAAAATCACTATATTTGTCAGAATAACCATTCTTACTCTGATACTTTTTTTAACGTGTTCTTGCTAATCCTGATGTTTTTTTTATTACACTTTTTCCACGGTTTAAGTTATAAACCGGCCAATCAGATGCCTCAATAAAAGTAGGTTTGATTGACAGTCCTCATCGAGGCGCAGCTCTTGCTTTAATAGGTGAAATTCTCCGTACTGCGAGCGTCTCTGGAGGATCTGGTGAAACCAGACCTGGTGACGTGTTTGCCGGCGCCTCTGCACAGCTCTCCAAAGTATATAGAGCCAAGCTACAAGCTCAACATTATCCATGTTTTCCATCGATTTGGTCAACGAATTCAGTTCTTCGGCAGTTGCTCAGCGGCAGCCGTGTCAAGCAGTAATTTTGACAGGCGACAAAAGAGAGGCAGCAGACACAAATTTGACGCACCTGTGAATGCACCATTAGTTTACTGTAAGCTAGAGGGAGATCATGTAAACAGATGGATGACAGGATGTGGGGGTATTCTCGCCCACAACTCAGAGGCAAATTTCTGGCGCTCTGAAGAAACTATCTTCAAAAACAACACTGTTTTTTTTTATTATTATTTTGGAAGAAATGGCAAAATGACAAATTTGTTCCACTGAGAAGGTTCTGAAAAGCTCAAGAGATGATCCGAGTGAGACTAATAGTATTTAAATTGTGGTTAATCGAAAAAAAAAACGTTTCCTTTCAGGATAAACTCTGGATGTAAGGTTGGGCTCTCAAACTCAATTTACTTTGGGGCCACTGCAGGTCAAGCTTGGCTGAGGCTGGGCTGTATGGGGTTCCATTTGTGCCAAAAATATGTTTTTGTGTCCACTGTCTATATCTTTGGTCCATTGTCTATGTCTTCTAAACACGTTTATTTGTTTATGTCTATTTTCTACTAAATAGTATCCTGTGAAACGGCAGGAGCTAACGACCCTAGCAACTGTTGCTAAAGACTTTTTTATGACCTGATCCAACGACTATAGCAAATGTTTTAGGCATAAAGCAAGCTAAAACATCACTAAACAAATACAAAGCTATCATCAAAACAGTGTGAACATGCAGAAGATATTGCTTAGTGGGCGGGAGCCACAAAATACTGACTAGGGGGCCGGAAATGGCCCGCGGGCCGTCAGTTTGAGACCCCTGACTTAAAGTAAGTGGTGGCCCACCTGCTTTGTGGACATCCATGCTCTCTGACAGGCTTTTGTTGGGGAGACTGTCAATCGTGGTGAAGGCTGTGTACATACAGATGATGTTGCAGTGTTTGCTGGTCTGAATGGCTTTCATACGCTGCCGTTTGGAGCTACCTGAAAAAATCAAAACAAGAACTCCATCATGAAAATGTTCATGTTTGGAATGGTTGAGATTGAACGGATCAAAAAATGATCACCATGTCCGGTGACGCCCTCGTTTTCTGCCATCTTCTCGAAGTCCCTAATAGCCGAGCGAGCGGTCAGCTGGTGAAGTAGCTCCTCCCACGATTTCCTCCCTTCCTCTTCACCTTCTCCGCTCCCCTCAGCGCTTGTGATTTCCTGGCCCTCAGGGCTCCAGAGGCGCCTCAGGTCCACGGTGACCTCCCAGGACACTGGCTTGCCGTTCAGGAAGCCATGAATGAGGGAGCGGCACTGACCTGGCGGGGGGGTTTCTGGTGGTGCAGCAGCAAAGAGATACTCTGGGTCTGTGAGGCTGTCCCAGTCCAGGGGAGAGGCTGGGAACAGGAGCCCATCTAAAGATCAGAGAGGAGAGACTGACAGAATTAGAAACATCCAGAACAGACAGGTTGGGTTTGGAGCCATGCTTACTCACTGGAGTCAGTGAGGCTTCTGTGAGACACAGTCCCCTTAGAGGAGGGTTTCGTCTCCCCGTCGCTTTCATCCAGCTTCCCTCCCAGCGTCTGATCAAAGGAGACCCTCTCCAGAGCCCTCCTCAGCCGGTGCATCTCTAGTTCTCCTTGAGGGGACGAGAAGCTGCGTGCTGCCATGGTGGAGCGCGCTATAGTTTTCTGTCTCCTTCTGGACTCATCTTCATCCAGATGCCTCCTCTGGTAGAACAGAATAAAACTAGTCTTAAAGCAGAACATTTTGATTTTGAAATTTGCTGCTGGGGTCATTATACGATTGTCACAACCGCCCTCTGGGTTTTTCTCGGCCTTACCTTATTTGCTCTGATGTCAGGAGTTTCAGCAGAGAGGTTTTGCTCCCACACCGGGTCTGCCCACCGAGACAAGGAGGACCTTTTGTCTGGAGGGGGCATTTTCTCAAGACCTTGAGGCAGAGACCCGGTATCCAATACCGAGTCGGGCTGAAATGCACCACCCGCAGAGTCTGAGTTTGAGTCGAGCGTGTGTGAATGAGACTGCGTTTGGAGGCTTCTATCACTGCTGAGGGAGCAGTGAGTCAGAACGTATTGCTCCTGGATGTAAGAGCTCTCCTGGATCCTCCTCCTTATGTCGCTGGACCAGTCCGGCTCCACACCTGGATTGGAGAAACAGCCGACTGTAGTATTAATTCTCATGATCAAATCCAGATTGAAGAGCTCACCTAGAGTTGTTGCATAATCTGTGTCTCGTGCACAGGAAAATTCAGAAGAGATTTCTCTGGAGATTTCTCGAAGAGCCTCCTCCAGGTCGGTGCCACTTGCACAAGTCGCCACTGGCATCAGCTCAGAGGTAGGAGGAGAAAGATCGTCGTTTGACTGGCTGAAGACTGAACCCATGGAGCCACAATGTAGTTCTCTATAGTCTCGTCCTTGAGTCTATTTAAAAAAAAAACATTCTAAGCAAACAGATAACCTTTTGTTTTTTGCATTTTTTTATTTTAGCATACCTCTGTCTTCTGTGCTTTAAAATGTGTCATGTCATAAAGAGTGCAATATCCGACGAGGCAGTCACCAGGGTAGAGAGGAGGGATCTCATTGGGTGAGAGAAGAGCCTCCGTGTTTTCGGGTAAATACCAGTCAATCCGCACATCAGTCAGCACAGGTTCAAAGGCCTTTTTTAGAGACTTGATTAGCTGCGGGAAAGATTCAAACTTTTACTTTTATAACATTAGAGATTTCTACTAAAAAAAAAAAAAATAACCAAGGGACAACAAGGGATCTCAAAGTGGTGAAAAGCCAAAAGGTTCACTGAAATTTATTCTGACCACCTTAAAGGATAAATCGTATAAATGAATAATCTCAAAAATAAAAATTGATCTCTGTGATTGAGCAAATTCTAAGTTCATCTAGCAGAGCAAAGGTCTGCAACCTTTGATTTCTGAGCCTCATATTTGTATAGCTCCTTTATGGAGTCAAATTAGGGCCAATATTACTTGAAACCCAAATGAAATAACTTAAAAAATATTGATGTTTGGAAAAAGAAATTAAAATGTTTGAAACTTTTTGCTATTTTTAAAATTGTAAGTCTTTTCAGCTTCAAATGTTCTTATTTTTGGGTTTCAAAACTCAAAATGTTAGTTTCGAAACTTTGTTTCACTTTAATCTCCCGTTTTTTTCGGGTTTAGAATCTGAAAATTTCAGGTTTTAAACATTTGTCCCCGTTGTGGCACGCTGGGGCGGGGCTAACACAAAGGACCAATCAAAATCGATAAAGGTGGTAACTTCAGTCCCGGAGCATTCACTGACTCCGAGAAGTTGGATAATTAAGGTAAGAAAATGTCTGTATTGTCTGTACTATCATAGTCTGAAGTACAAAGTACAAACCGTGTGTCTAAACGCTGTTCTATTCCATTCAAAGCACCATCTTATTGTGTTACATATGCGCATTGAAAACATCCTTATCGCTATGATGCAGTTGTCTCCGGTCGCCTAATGGCTAGTGCGCTTGCACGAGCAGAGTTTTGATTTTTATTTATTTATTTTAACAAATTCTAGCAATTTTAGTGTGTATTATGGTTCAAAAATAACAGTAACGATAATTTAATTAGCTCTGATTTAATTTTGGTTCATTTATACATTAATGCTTCATAAATAGTAAAATAAACTGTTTTTCTTCAAAATCCCTGCTGACATTACACTATTCTAATCTGATTCTAATGATCTTATGTCATACAGTCTCTTATTTTGAAAGGAAGTCACATGAACATCTATGAAAAGTTTATTTTTTTAAAAGGCAATTTACTCAAAATTTTATTTAAAAATAAAACAATAGTTAATAAATGCTTATCATAATAGCACCAATAACATAAATACAAATTAGTGTTTTTTCTAAAGGGTGAATTGAGACTTTGTGGCTTCATCTGCGTTGTGGTTGGAGAAATCAGTGTTAATTTATAATTTGATGCCTAGTTATTATTTGTCTACCATATCTTTGTACAGTTGTAAACCTTTGTTGATTGTATTCCACATAAATTATTCTTGCTTAGGTTGTTTGAAATAAACCTTTTCAAAAGTTGCACTCCCCCTGATTTAGGGTGATGTGTAGTTCTCCAGCAGGTGGCAGCGTTGCCGCTCACCTTGGGCTGGAGTCTCTCATCATCCTCCAAGAACTCTGTTACCCCTCCTGTGAGTTTTGCAACACCCTGCAGGAGTCTCCTGCAGGCTCGAGGACCAAGGCCCAGTCCAAAGCATCTATACAGGTAAAACACATAAACATGAACATGCGTCAAATTTATCAAAGAAAAGTACTTATATTCAGCTGGTTCCATGAATAAGATAAATGCGTTGCTTCAAAGTTATGGATGAATATTGTGAATACTTGGGATTAAAAGCATATTCAGTACAAAGAGATGAGTGTACAGCAAACAGAAATGTTGGGATCATAGACAGACAGAGGAGAAAGTCAGTCCAGCAGCAGAATACTAATCAGGCATGAATGGAGTTGTTCTGCAATGGTAAAGAGCCTTAGAAAAACTGATGGGCGTGACTCTTACTGCAGAGCAGAGCACTTAACGGGATTACTGGGTGGGGCTGACAGAAATCTCAACCTTTTCCTTCATCCACTGTGTTTTTCTTTCTGTATTTCAAGACTGCTGCTGCCCCACACAGACCTCATTTTCACTTTTCTCCCTTGTTCCTACCTGCCAGCACACGTGTTTCTGCGCACCAACTCCAGCACTTTAGCCACATTGCTCACAGATCCATCAGTGATAATGAAGACCTGGCGGGGGTACATGCGCTGCATGGACTGCTGGCAGAGCCAGGTGAGCGCCCCCAGCAGGTTGGTGCCTCTCATGTCAGCTCTCATCCTCTGGATGTACTCATAGGCCTGTATCAGGGTCACCTGAATGGATTAAAATGCGGTGAGGACACAATTAGATCTGCTGTAAAGCAAACAACACCTGTTTGGTCCTGCAAACACAAGGCGAGATTAGCTTACTGTTTGACGTTCGATACCCATTACAGTGAGAGGAGTTGGTTCAGCTCCTCTCTAATAAAGAAAGCTCAGTCATATACACATTAGCACCTGTCTTAAATCACCTCAGTTCACACTGTGGACAAACAGGCTCAGTAGGGCAGAAGAGAGAAGGACATCTCCTGCCTGAGTGAAAATGCATGAAAGGCTGCCATATGGCAGGGAAAATGTGCAGACTGTTTGTCCTTCCAGCCGCTGGTGTGGAGAAAACCTGATACTCTGCTACTAAGGCAACGTAAGGAACAGACCTTTCCCCTGATTAGGGAGAAGACAAAATAGAACAGATAGTTCTGCACGGTTACAGAAAACATCTGCTTCCATCAAACAGGAGGCTAATTTTTTTCTATTTTTATCTTTCATTGTCAAATAGTTAAAAAGTTAAAATTCCAAGTTTGATACTATATATTTTTTATAAATATTACATTAGAATTTATCATTTTTTTATTCCTCTTTCCAAAAGCTGTGTGTGAATGGAAAAAAGTTTTGGTCTGGGTCTGGTAGTCGGAGCGGCAACCCCACTAGCTGTGCCGATTACGGACCAGCGGAGCTTGCTATGCTGTCAACCGGGCAGCTGGCTAATGTAGCAGGTTTGCTGACGACTTATCCAGGGTGTATCCCACCTTCGCCCAACAGTAACCCAGAACAGTCTCCGGCTGCCCCGCATCGGGTTAAGAAAATGGATGGAAGTTTAGGACTAAAATTCTCACAAGGAGCAGCCATATTGAATTTTTATTACTTCTATCCTTTGATTGAATCACTGAAAACGTAAAGTCCCCAAAACTAAACGTGGACGGAATTTTTTACTTCTACTTGCGTTAACAGTAGACTTGTTATTGAAACTGGCAGCTTAAACACGTGTCAATGCAGCTGGTATGTGTGCACCTTCAGATAGCATCTCTACATTGACTTCAAATTGAAACTTTACCCCCATACCGCGCAAAATGCGTCCTGTGTGAATGCTAATGTGAAAGCTGCATTCACACCACCCTCGCCAATGCGTATTCATGTGGCCACTTCTAATAAAAAGTCAGTGTAAATGTACATTTTAGGCAGTGGAGCATTTTAGTAATTACACAAGTTTTATTATTACTGTTTTCAGACTTTATGCTGGGCAACTGAACGGGTTTTGCAGGTCGAACTTTGACCAGTAAGGGAGCCAGAATTGGTTGTGACATATGGATGATTTCTCTTTTTAGTCACAGAAGTGTTAAAAAAATTCATCATGGAGGAGAAATTAATATTTTAGTTTTGTGCCCGGCCAGAATTGTATGACACCAATTCTTTCATATATTGTAATAGAGCTGAGAAAGATTCTTGAGATTTGCCGCGCTTCCTCATTATTTCACACCCAGCGTTTTCCTATTAGCTTACAACTATTATTAAAAATTAAGAAAAAAAAGCAATTTTTCTATCCTTGCCTTGTGATTGTTTAATGAAGTTAATTTTAGATCTTTGATTATCCAAAGGAAGACATCTTCGTTGTCAGTTAGCACATGAGGATTTATTTGGGATTTCATTTTTGATCTTCATAATTTCTTACAACTTGAACTGAAAACTATTTTAAAAACACTGTTTTGTCAATGTACTGTGTAAAATGTGTTACTTAAAAACTGTCCTTTGTATTGTATTTGTGTTGTACTTGCATCTTTTGTCTTTGCTATGTTAATAAGTTAATTATTTCCAGAAATTGTAGTTAGTGCTAGTACATTTTGAAAATAAATTCAAAAGTATTTTTTTTAGGTGAAGTAAAAAAAAAACTCAAAATGTAGGGATTTTTATAATTTCCCCTTTAAAAAACAAATTTTAATCATTTAAAATTTTTAGCAGTATTTACTAACATGTTGCTGTGAATTAAGTTGGTTTAACTATTTTTTTTAGTAAAGATAAGTTATTTTTATTATTTAAATCTTAAAGAATTGTTTTAGTAATCATCCTGAATTTATCTAATTTTATCAATTGTCACTTTTTTGCCACAATTTATTGAGAAGAGGAGGCTCATATTATTTACAGTGTAGATATGCGCTAGTAAACAGTAAAAAAAAGAAGCCCCTCCCTGCGTGCCCAGTGTGAACACCATGGGTCAAACGCTCATTTGAGTGCTTGCTCTTATTGGTTCTTGAACGGCCGTTGTGTATATATCTATAAACTAACATCAGTGCAGAGTTTGCTGGAGGTGAACAGCGGTTTCACGGTGGTCCCAAATCCGATAATGTTGAGCATTGTACCAGCAGGCAAACTCTTCAAGGCCACCACCATGGCCTCCTGTTGAAACAAGACAGAAGAACTCACACATTTGCCTGAACTTCAATGTGATATTTTAGCTTTCCCCGGCTCACTTTGACACGTTGGATGCTGGTGCCACTCATGCTGCCACTGCGATCAACGAGGAACAGCAGCTCCCTGCTGGCTTTGTGCAGCTCCAGCGGTTCCGACAGCAGATCGGGGCAGAAATTCAGCATCAGGACGGGGCTGCAGAGGATGTCCTTGTGGTATCTTCTCCTCACAAACTCCAGCTTGACAACAGGAACATCATTACATCGCAGTAGGAGTGCAGGAAAATATTGATTCATAGAAATATCCGATACTTCATTTGTGTCGATTTAAAATACCAAGATATATAATTATTTATAAGCAAACATGTAGTTCATCTAGCAGTCTTGGAAATAAACTGCACTTTATTTCCTCAACCTTATATATAGAACATTATTGTTAATACATATTTAATCTTTGTGGGTTTTTTTCCTATGCTGACAAGTCAGTCAACGTTACGTGTTGAAAAAATGTCGTCCTAAATTGTCGAAAGAAAAGAAGCGGGAATTTCCTTGGTTAAAAGTAAATTGCTTGTGAAAAGTGAATTAATATGCAGATAAAGTTTTTTTTAAGTCATAATCTTAAGACAAAAAAGGGATAAATTGTCTGTTACTGTCTTGAGATCTATCGGGATCGTATCGTCAGACTCTTGCCAGTAAACATCCCAGTGAGATCCAAACTAAAGCCCTTTTTGAACCTTTTTCTCTGGGTCGGAATCTTTGCGGGTGCATCGGATGAAATCACGGCGGGAACAGATCTGCTGCTTGTACTGACTGAAGGAGAGTCTGCCTCTTTCAAAGATCACCTGCGGACTGTGGGGTTCTGTAGAGGAGCAAAGAAATAAAAGATCAGAGGATTCAGTGGATCGTATTCATGTTTTGATGAAATTTTCTGATCACTCACCGCTCAGGTGCAAAATGATTTCAATATGTCTATCATATGGATGCTCCTGTGCCAGGGTGATGTATGTGGCAGAAGCACTTTGGGCACTTGGATCCGCATCCGCTCTCAACGCATGAGTTGGACTTTCTAATCCTGAGAAAAAAGTTTACATTTAAACTTTTTTCATGTTAAACTTGCACAAAAAGTTCTAAACTTTGTTAGAAGTACCAACCCAAGTCCAAATATATCCCAGCCAGCAAGGCCAAGTGGGCTCTATATGGTTTAAAAGTGGACTGAAAATGTTGGCCGCAAATGGGTTTGTCGGCAGTTTTGTGTTTCCCCATCTGTGTTTGCCCACATTGGTTTAAGTGGGAACTCAGTAGGCTAGCTCGCTGTGCTAGCCATCTGCCTGGTGGCCGCTGTAGTGAGCTAGCGAGGGCTAGCAGAGATTTCTCGCCATACTATTGGCTTAAGTGGGAACTCAGAAGGGCGGCTTGCTATGCTAGGCAGCTGCTTGGTGGACGTTAGGCAGCCGCCTAGTAAACAGCATAGCAACATTGCTCTGCTAGCCCTCGCTAGTTCGTTACAAGTGAAAACATGTTTACATTTTGATTGAAAATTAATCATTAAAACAGAACATTTTGGAGTTTTTATTTCAAAACTGTGACTTTTGTTCTCATTTTCGTGCCTTTTTTGTACCGATGGATTGATGTACATCAAATACAATCTTAGAGAAATGTTGCGTTCATGTGGTGTTTGAACGATTGAAAAAAATGACTCTGAGAACAAACATGAACGTCAAAAAAATGACAAATCTTCCAACATCACGTGAATGCAAAATAACTTTCTGCACTTCAGCAAAGATCAATTTAAAAGTAAATCATTGTCTATGGGGAGTTATAAATACAGAGAATAAAAATAAAACATTATCTATTCAATTCTGTTGGGCCAGTTTAAATATCTTAACAGACCTCATTTGGGCCGTTGTTTGTCCACCCATGTCTCAGACTGTTCGTATTGAGGTTTTTAGCATTGCCCCCCCTTAAAAAAGACTGTGAAGAAGTGACACCCCTACCAGCCAGCAGACAGGCCCCTCTGACCAGGAGCTGGAAGCTGAGCTCATACGGTGCCAGGTTAGCTGCAGGACTAGTGAAGAAGTGATGAGAACACTGCTGCTCAGAGCCTAAGCTTCTGTCCTGTTTTCCTGATGTGGCACCAAAGCAGCTGGTCGCCCTTGGAAAAGGGACATTTTTCATTATTGCAAAAGGCTGAAGACCCCATACTTCAGTTTCAGTGTAAATTTTGAAAAAAAATTGTCATAGATACCCAGTTTCCTCAGATTTCCCTCCATTTTCGGTCTTGCCTGCGGTTGTGTGGCCTTTGACAATCGGGGTGAGCACGGTTGGGTAGACGACACGGATGGCTCCATTTTCTAAAGTGGGGAGTTCTAGTGTGGTGCTGATGATTACAGACACTATCTCCATGGGGCCAATGACTCCACAACCGACGATAAAGGTGGTTCTTTCCAGATCTTCATCCAGGAGGAGATGTCCTAAACTCAAATTGAATAGAACACAATAATTTAAGAATTGTTCAAGTATAAACTTTATTTTTAGGTCTGCATCTTGACTCAAAATTATTCTTCTTTTTCTGTCATAGCACAACAGATTTCCCACACTCTACATTGTTTGGTCTCTCCTCACCGTTGGTGCATTGCATGTCCAGGCTGGATGTTCCACAGCAGCTCCACTCAGGACCGTTCCCACAGTTTGGATCAGGACCGGGTCCAGAGCAACAATCCATGCAGCAGTCTTTCAGCTTCCCTCGGCTCTGAATCTGCACCCGCATCAACCGGCCAGCGATCACCGCTTCATACCCCACAACAACCTCCTTTTCACCAAGTGGGTACACAAACACTCCTTTATAAAAGATTCAGAAACATATAAGAAAAACAGTTACCTTCTCGAAAACCTAACTACTAAAATCTTCTAAATGGAACCAGGTTTTGAATTTATTGTGAAAAAATGTCAAAGCAAAAAAAAGTTAAAATGGGATGTAAAATGCTTTTAAAACAGATGTCATTAAAATGTAAGCTCCATCAACTGATGTTTTTTCAAACTTTACATTTACACATTAAAAGTTGATAGCAAATTTTATGAAGACTGTTGGCTAATTCTGAGTTTGATAGTGAAAATATATCTCAAAACGCTTATCTGCAAAAGAGGCAAAAAAATATTTTTGCTCAAACGACACATAAGGAAGAACTTTGACAAAAGGTCCAAAAGAAGCAAAGACTCCTTTCATGTTTTTGCATAAACTACAGTGCTATTACAGACGGTACGTGGTCTTTGGTGGAAGAACCTGCTGTCCAAAACCTTTGACAAAATAGTGATTTAGAGTACCAATAAATCCTTATTTAGAACAATTTCATTCAAAGTTCCTGTTGGTCAGTTTAATTCTTAAATTTTCCTCTATCCTTTCTAAAAGCAGAGTGGATCAACCCTAACTAAATGAATTTAAGGGTGTATTCAGACTGGAAAAGTCAGATCTGGTCCTGAACTTTGTCTTCGGTCTGTATTTAGACAGACATCAAGCGGACATTCTTATTTGGAACCAAAGCTTGTAAACAAAACCATGTGACTAAAGATCTCTTCAGTGATTGGCCAGGAATTGCAAGATCTGGATAAAGGGACGCAAGAAATATTAATGGATGTTCTGAGATTCTTGTCGGTAGAGTTCACCTATTCAAACTTTATATTTCATCAATCAATTGTTAAACATCTGTATCAACTTCAGGCACATGACTTTTTGTTTCTACTTTGGCATGGGGGGGGGCATGCTGAAGGCGGTTACTGAGGAGAAGTTAGCTAAGAAGGCAGAATATGACATATAGTTTGTTGGGAAAACAGTTTGAGAAGCAATGTTTATCATGTTAAAAGTTGTTTTAATGAACCTGCATTCATCCCACCACATTTCAATGAGACGCTGTGTCTCATCGTTGCACCGCTACTCTATTTACATCCCATAATGCCCGACTACGGTGGTCGTTTTGGTCCACTTGTTCCACTCCTAGCACGTAGCCTATTCGGACTGAGAAATCTCAGAGCGAACCAGAGCTCAGTCCCATTCAAAACAAACTGAGACGCCTCAAAAGATGGGTCCGGGAGCGCTTCCTGGTCCCGGACTTGTGTGTGATTCACACTGAAAATTTGAGGGATTTTAGCATATGCCGTAGAGCTGTTGTGATGTATAGATGGCTCATTAATTCAAACAGAGCCTGTCTGCAACAGTTTGATTGACAGAGATTTAAATGGTACTCAGAAATGCAAAAACAGAATGATTTCTTATTACATTTGTTCTCTTAACATGCATGTTAAAAACTCATGATTTTCATTGAAGGGGGACTTTAAGATTTACACTTGCAATATATGTTCTTTCTTAACTAATTTTGCTTAAATAATTTTATTTTGGCTCTTGAAACATTACAACAATACGGATTCTGAACAATAAATATTTGTTTGTTTTCCTAGAATGGTCCTAATTTTAGGCTGCAAAGACTCACCTTCCACTGACTCCAGGTCAGCGTTAGCATATGTAAGTTGGGCTGTGATGCCCAAGGCGCATCCATTTGCACAAGACTTGATGCAGGAGGCTTTGAGTAGCAACGGTTCCCACGTGGAGCGGTTTCTCAGCCCCACCATCTTTACTCGGCTGTATTTAAACACAGATTAGCCACAGATTGAAATTCTCTCCCGGAGCTCCAGTATTTTTCTTCTTTGATTTACTGTAATTTTTTATTTGCTGTCGACACAATCAGCGTAATTCCAGTAAATTCGGCTTTCTCCTTCAGAATCTACTGGAATTACGTTGACTGTCTTAACAGTTAAAAAGTTACTGTATGTCAAAGATTTTATGTTTAATTGTCACCCTTTCTTGCACACTCTTGATTTATATTTACCCAAATTCTCTCTAAAAATTGTGAAATTTCACTTTTGCTTACCTTATGAAATAAAAGCAAGTATTTTATATGCTTTCAAACACCTGTCAGTGTTTTTGTATGTGCACACCAGCAAGACATTTAACCAAACTATCTTCTGTCCTGCAGCTCTTAGCAACCACTTGTGATGCTGAGTGTACAATACATTTGGTTAATCTTTAACCGCACAGGTTTGTGCTTATTGGCCCATGCATATCTGAAATTAGCAACCAGTATGCAAAGTCATGCTTTCACCTTTCAAAGTGTATATATGGATCTTTTTTTTTTTGAATAAATAAATCTTAGAGCGATCATTTTTTAAAACAATTTTTCACTTTAGGTGAAGCAGGTAAAATAGTGTGTGTGTCGAGGCACACATGGATGGTTTTGTGTGTGTGTATTCAGGTAATGGCTCTCTCACATACACTTTCCAAACACGATCAACGTCCTCCATCTGGCTACTGCACTCTCAGCTCATAACAAGCTAATAAATGCCTGGTTTGTTAAAGCAGAACAAACTGTTGCCATCAGAGGAAGAACGAAATCCCCGTCAGTCACGCAAACGTCTGAGCAGCAGAGGGCTGGAAGGACAGACGGAGAATCCTAAAGCAATCTGCATTAACTCCATCATTATATAAGATTGGTGGGAGTTTTACTTAATGCTTAATAAATCTAATTTTATTTAAGTATCTTTTATGAGCAGATTTAAAGTGTCAATTAGGTTTACTTAAATGATCAGATAGCTCAGATTACATGTTAAACAATCATTGCCTTCATACTTACAGTTCTGTTTAACGCAGTGTCGGAGGGTTTGTCTCTGTCCTCTGCATCAGTCTGACACGTGTGGCGGTGGCGTCCCCACTGACAGGTTATAAAGCAGTTTCCCCCCCCTGTCTCCGTCCTTCCAGCTGCCCTGGAAAGAAAGTTCCTTCACAATCCTTCATAAAAATAAAGCTCCAAAAAAAAAAAAAAAGAAGTACACTAATGTGTCTACAAACCTGTAGAATTTTCATAAAACTGGTTGAAGTATCACCGCCTGGTGAATATCATCTGCTTACCTGCTGACCTGAACCACCGAGCAGATATGATTGTGAACCTGCTGCTCAGCCACAAGATACCACCCAACGTTAAGTGAGGCAGAGCCTGCTTTTCATCCAGACAATTGGCTATGATGGTAGCAGCCCCCATAATTCATGGCTAAAGGCTTGTTGGAGGGAGGGGGTGGGGGGGGGTGTTTTTCCTTTACCAACAGGTCAGTCAAACAGCAGGAGGAGGAGGAGGAGGAAAGTGAGCCCAAAGAAGCAGCACTTTCTTTATTAACTCCAATACAACAGAGTATTGCTATTATTATTATCAATGACTCAGATAAAAAAAAAGACTTCTAATTGCAATATTTTCTCTTTTTTTATATAATTAATGTAATATATTTAAATAACATAGATGTAAACATATTTTGGTTGTGATTTTTTTTACATAATAAAAATATTAATGCAGTGAATTGTGTCATTTTACAGTGAATAATATAAAGCTGAATGTGCAACACAGTCGGTGGGCTTTCCTGCCACCATGTGGCCTCTTTCTGTTTTTGCAACAAAAGTTTGATTTACATCTCAATAAAAGTTGATTCAATGTTGATTTATTTTTCATTGTTCATTCAAAATTTAAATGTAATTCTATTTAGCTTGGTCATGGAAAAACAGGGTGTTATAAATCTAGTAATGTCAAGTAAAAGACGATTTTAAAGAATTTTTAATTAGAAAATTGTTAAATCTTGATTTGTCTAAAAAGTGAAAAACAGTTTCAAGCTAATTAATGATTAATGACAGGAGTGCCAAACGGGATCACAAAAGAGAAATCATTGATTGTGGTGTGTTATAAAGCTCACAGATGATTTTTGAATAAAGTTTAAGCTTGTATGTGTGCCTTTTAGGGTGGAAAATATGGGTACTTTAAATGATGAATTTATTTATGTGGATTACTTTATTTTGGGTTAGCATAACATATGTCCTCGCAGCCTAACATATTAAAGCGCATCAGCTGTACCATAAAATGCTTGGCTATCTTAACAGCAAAAAAAGACATTGAATTGAAGTCTGTTAGAAAAAAGTTTTAGGCTGCAACACTAGATGTCAGTCTTGTCAAATCAGCTGAAGCTGCTCTAAGCAAATGAAAAGAAGGAGTTTGGTTTTTTGGAGAAAGTTTGCAGCTGATTGAGGTGAAAGTTTATCCATATTGGTCATGTTTAGAACATATGCATGTTTATTTATTTATTTTTATTCTTTTGAATAAAATAATGTTCTTTTGCAAAAAAAAAAAAAAGATGTCTCTCAAACACTTCCTGGTACTTAAAATATATAAAAGACATTTTTATGATGGTAATTATTAGAATATGATGAATATTAGGGAACAGAGACTTTTTTAAAAGTCTTTAACTTTTTTAAATTAATCTGTATGGAGCTTGGTTTTTTTAAGCTGTAATTTATCATTGGAATTGAAGCGATCGGATGTTAAACGCAGCGAGAAAGTTTGGCCTTTTCTGTGAATGCTGCTTCATTCAGCATAAAAGCAAAAGGTTGTGATTCTGAATGGTACCTGTTGCACACTAACATATAAAACTTAATGGTAAAATGAAAGGATTTTCAAATGTTGTTCTGAGCATCATTTCACTCACTAAAGTGAAGTTTCATCATGAGAACATCAATGAGTGACTGTTAGGACATAAAGAGGTCTAATTACCAGCATATCTAACAATAACCTTCATGCAAAGCGTGTGCAGATGAGCAGATGAGCTGTTTTTTTTTTTGTTTTTTTGTTTTTTTTTGCTTGACTATTGTCGGGGGGTTCAAGTGTCTGTCTGAGCTGAAATGTTGGGGAACTCTTCTCCCTTGCGTACCCCACTGACCTAGATTTCAATTGTTTTCTCCCTGAGACAATGGGGCAAGTGGTTTTATAACTGAACACAATACCTGGGTGTTATCCAACACTATTCCTGAAGGTTCTCATGGGAGTGTGAGTTGTATTCCGTGAAACTCTTACAAACAATAAAACATTGATAAGTTCGCGCAAATGATTTTATGCCCTTTCCAAGCAGCTGATGGAGGGATTATATGTTTACACGGAGTCAGATCAGTGCAGAATCAACGCTGCTTATTTCTTTAGGAAATCACTTTACAAACCAATGTGGGGCAACTGTTTTTAGTTTGTATTCAGTTCTTTGGAAAAACTTCAGGCTGTTAAAGTTAAAAACTTTAATTTCTAATTTCTTTATTGGTTTCGGAGGAAAATTGTTCAATTTTATCAGTTGATAAAGGATCAAGTAAGAGCCGTTTTAAACAGATTTTGTGCCTAAAATTCAAATCAGCTGTTTGGTTCTGATTCAAAAGACAAGGTGGAAGCTACTTTCTGAGTCAGCAAATCTGAAGTGAAACATGTTAGTGAAGTCTGATTATTGAGTAATGAAGCCAGGTAAACTCAAATGGCCTGTTAGGAGGGGGGGAAAGGCACCCTTACTGGAAAAATGAAAGAGCGAGCAGAAGGCAAATTAATGAAACGACATCAAAGGCAGATGGAGGAGGAGAAGAAAGATATAAAAGAGCGCCGCCCATTAGTCCCTACGGTTCCCACTCCGCCCGGCCCAAGCCTGCTCTCAGATCTCTGAGCCATTGTGCCACATGGGTACATGGAGGAGGGGGGGTGCCGGGACGCTACAAAAAAATACCTGCAAAAAGAAAGGAAGTCAGACTCATTTTCAAATTCCCTTTTCCGGATTGAGAAATAGATCCTTTAAGTGCATATTAAATGACATTGAAATGTGCATAACAATCAACCACAGTCTGGGACACACCAACACATGAATGATGTCACTAGAAACTCTTAAGCCAATCAGCTGTCTCAAAGCTGACTCCAGTTTGTCCCCGTCTCTGTTTTCTGTTTCCATTCAAACAGTAAAGATGTCCTGTTCTACATCTTGTCAGTGCACAAAGAGTCAAGTTTGAAAATGTTGTCATATTGGGATAAACCAATAATTTTATTCAATGTCACACAATAAGATTTCTGCTTAAGATTAAGCTGCTCCTATTTGAGCTGATTATCTGTATAAAAGACACCTGTCGACATCTTTATACAGTCAGACTCTCCACCATGAACAAGGCCAAAGAGCTGTCAGAGGACACCAGGGGAAAGAATGTAAATAATTATTATAAAATGGAAGAAATAGAAGATCATTGAAAATCCTTCTCCATCTGAAGCTTCGCCAAAGATCTGACCTGGTGGGGTACGAATGGTCTTGAGAACGGTGAGGAAACACAATAACAAACATCACCACATTATGTTGTTATTGATTCAAATTCTGTAGAGCAGCAGAAGTTCTCCTGCTTTAAACATATCCAGGCCCATCTAAAGTTCTTCAGAAATCATCTGGATGATCCAAATGAGGATTGGAAAACAGTTGTGAGGTCAGATGAGACCTAAAATGGAAATCTTTGGTAAAAACACCAGGTTTGGAGGGGAAAGAATGCTAACTCAAGAACACCATATCAACTGTGACGTATGAGGATGGTAACATCATGGTTTTCTGCGAAGAGGACAGGACGACTGATCTGTATAAAGAAAACAATGAACTGACCCATGTTATGATGAGGTTCTGGATGAATTCCTCCTTCCATCAGACCTTCCAGCAAAGGAATGTCTGCATAAAAGCATTTCAAGGTTCTGTAGTGTTCAGTTTCTGAACCTCAATCCAATGAATAACCTGTGAAGAGAGTTAAACGTCTGTGCTGTCCAGCAACTGCTCCAAATATCACCGTTCTTGAGAAAATCTGCAGGGAAGAATGGACCAAACTAGTTACAGCGAATGTAAACCTGGTGAAGGAAACCTTTGACCTCTGTCATTAACATTTAGGGTTACATCACAAATGATTGAAATAAACGCAAATCCTTATTTTCAGAGCCATCATACAATTAATAACATTAGTTAAAAAAAATCATGCAATAAGATTTCTAGGATCTTTTTTCCATTCTGTCTCTCACAGTTACATGACAGATATCTTCCATCTTTTTAAGCGGGAAATACAAATACTTAAAAGAAAAGAACTTTCTAACCCACCTACTTAAATAACTGGAGCCTAATTTAATTAAAAGATTTTTTTTTTTTTTTTTTTACTTAAGAGTTGATGTGATCAATTGCAAATTTTGCTTCTAAAATCTGTATTTTTTTTTGATGGAGTCAGAAAAGGTAATATTTTTCTTTTTCTGTATGGACTCAATCTCTGTTGTAGAATAGAATTAAATAATGTATTTTTTAACATTTGTTTTAACTTTTAGTGAACAAACATTGACCTTATGACCCCTCCCTTATGCTTTTCTGTATCCAGCTGCAGACACACCGCTGTAGCTCACATTACACTTCAGATAAACCATTTGGAATCAGAACCTCCATCTACAGTCGGGTTCGAACACACTGACAACCGATCCACACAGAGGCACGTCCTGTGGGGCGCAGCTAGCCACTTGAGAGAACAAAAAAAAGAGTTAATTTGGGGCCACTCCATGTCTGTTCCTAAAGAAAGACATTGGTTTGGGCCAGCGCGGTGAAGGCTAACTAATTTTCTGTATGACCTAAATTGTTAAATGTAAAACTTAATGTAGTATTGCTAATCTTTAAACTTGTTATTTCTTCAATTTGTTGAGTTCAATCTTCTCTTGAATAAAAGGGGTACCGACATCTGCAGTGATAATACTGAAAAAAGATATCGCATTGAATTAAAAATCAAAGTTCCAGTAGTTGTCACACACCTAGATGAGTGAAATTTGTCTTCCGCACTTGACCTATCCCCTGGGGGAGGGGCGAGCTGCAGACACAGCTGCACTTGGGAACCATTTGGTGGTTTAGCCCCCCCAAAATCCAACCTCTTAAGCAAGGAGGCTTTGGGTCCCATTTTTGGACTTTTGCATGACCCGGCCTGCACTTGAACTCACAACCTTCGAAGTCTCAGGGCAGACACTCTACCACAAATCCACTTAGCTTAAAGGGGGAAAAAATTCCCTAAATTTAAAAATACGTTTGAAAAACAAAATAATTCAACTTTAAAATTGTCCAAAATTTGGTTTGCAAGAAAAGTGTTGTCCTCCAAAAATCTACACTACATAAAGTAAATAAATATTATTCTTAGAAATTATATATGAATTTACTTAAAAGTCCGTAGTTGGATTAACAGGAAACATTTGCAAACGTTTCATAAAGCTAAAATAAAAACAAGTATTAATCTTTAAAAATCAGTGGCTTTCATGAGTGTTACTGTATCTTTATGTAACAAAAGCAGAGTTCAGCAGAGAAAGACAAAAGTGATGTGAACTGACAATATTTTAATGGGGGAGATAAAAGACTGTAAGTGATCAATGGAGGCGGCAGCCAAGTGATGCCCGGGGGCCGGCTTTGATGTGGGCACTCTCAGAGGGACAGCGGGGACAAAGCCCCCTTTGAGGGGCACGAATGGCAGACACTTCCATGTCCCTCGCCTCGCTCCTCCTCAGTCTCACCCTCGGCCTCCTCCTTCCCGGAGTCTCTCCTCTCACGCCGCTTTTGCAGATTCAGACGCCGGCTTGCATCCCTCTCGTTTCCCTCCAACTTGAAGCCACATCAGCGCATATCATTATCTGCAAAACTTTTCCCCCGACAGTAATTAATTCAAACGACACCGCCCCCCCCCTCCATCCATGCTTTCCAGCCAATCACCCCTTCTGCCACCCCCCCTCTACCTACCCCTCTTTGGCCGCATCTCTCTCGCCCTCCCTTTCATAGAACCGAACCTCTTTGTGATGTCCAGCCTTGGCAATTTGCTGTCACAGTCTTAATGAATTCATCTGTTTGTGTATTGGCCATGAGAGCATTTCTCCCTCCCTTTCCCCGTCCACCCTCCCCTCTCCCTCCCACCGGCGTTCCCTCTCCGGGGACTCTATATATACCAGGGAGCACTCCAGGCATCCATTGTTCCTGTAAGTAAACTTACAGACAGATGCCCCGCACCGCAGTGTGGGAGAGCGCTCAGAGAGTCAGGAGGAGGGAGACGGTCAGCATCGAGCCACCAGACAACAAGCAAGCTGCCGGGAAGTCCTCTTAAGTCATCCCGCCTGGAGTGGAGGTCTGATGCTCTGACACTATGCTGCTGAGGCTGCTATCTCTGCTGCTCACGGGGCTGGACTGCTTCCTGGGAGCGCCGGCAGGTAGAGAGGTCTACAGGATGCCCCAGAGTGCCCTCAAAGGTAAAGGATGACTGAAAGGCAGTTCAGAAATACTTCATATTCTCTCTCCAAAGTTGTGTGACATTGAAGATCAGTTATCTAAAATGAATCTGAAAGTTAGCCTCTCTAATGAAGTCCTGTTGTTGGGACGACGAGGTGCCGCTCAGGAGAGGGGGGCGGCTGCAGGGCCGGCGGCGGGATGAAAGTGTCTGTGGAAGCCTCACCAGCATGCTGAGCGTGAGCTGGTTCTGCTAAAATGCTGGCAATAAGCTCAAAGAGGAGAATGACAAATAGAGAAGGGGGGCGAGGGGGGGTCTGCACACACGTAACTAATAGCTGCACTGATTCATTGTGATGCTCCCAAACGTAGTGTTCCCACAGAAAACGACAGCCTTCTATGCGATGAACGAGATGTTCTTTCTTTGATCTTTCAGCCAAAGTCTTCCCATTCAACCTGACAGCATTCATACTCCATGAATTGCCCCAAACTTCCTTTAAAATATACATATATCATCAGACATGTATGTGTTATTTATTATACGTCTTTTCAAACATGTTGATAGTAAAGTACATGAAAAATGGCTTTTACGGTGGATAGTAAAAATATTAACAATAATTGCAACAAAAACATACATAATACAAACATCATTTGGGGGCTCGTCCGGGATCTCGGTTCATTATTTTGTTGATATTTCTTTTAAAATACTAGAGCTTTGTAAAATTCTGGTTGTACTTGGATCCAATAATTCTTTAAATTTAAGAAAATCAATACATAGGAATGCAATCCTTTAATTGAAGAACGTCACCTCTGAATAGCAACTAGTCACTGTTTGGGAGCAGAAGATTACAATAAACTCGTTCTAATAACAATATATTAAAGCTTTACTATTATTTTTGGTCAGTCATGAAATATTTAAAATAAAAACTAAATAATAAAACTTTGATTAACTAAAACAATGTACCTAAAAAGTTAGATCATTAGCACTTTTCTTTAAAGCTAAAAAGTCAGAAAAGGCATGTGGCTCCAGAACCTCCCATTCAATCTAACAGCATTCCAATCTTGCTTTAATATATATGTTAAGATACTGAAAGTGATGATAGTTAAGGATTTACTTTTTCTATTCATCTATGTGATGTTTGTGATTCTAATGGATAATTATTTTCTGATATTATAACAGTTTTTTCTCTTTTCTTGCAGCTTTGTCTGATCGCGGCACAGTGGTTCTGGAAGCAGCCATGGCCAGCGCCCTGTCCACTCTGGAGCGTGCATCATCTGAAAGAAGTCGGGCTGAGGCAGGCTGTCGGGGTTGTGTCCCCTGTCTGTTTCAGAACTGTGGACAACTGTCTGGATCCTGTTGTAAGAATTATATGCACAATCATCAAGGGGTCTGCAATCTTTAGCGCTAAAAGAGCCGTAAAGTCCATTTTTTTAGTGTACAAAACCCATCAAGAGCCACAAAATCCTACTTAACCCTTTAACACCGGAGCTCCAGTATTCATGTTCTTTGATTTACTGTAATTTTGTAATTCGTAGCACAATCACGCCGCTTTTCTCCTTCAGAATCTACTGAAATTACATTTATCATGTTAATGGTTGAAAGTTACAGAACGATAAAGATTTTGTGTTCAAGCGTCAGCGGCCATATCTCTGGTTCTAAAGGGCTAAATATTTCAAAAAAATACATTCTGTTTGTTTTTGTGGCCATTTAGACATATATTTAAAAAAATGTATCTTTAAAGTTCACTATTACTAAATTGGAACTGTGTTAGACACAAAAAATTAACTAAATTTACTTTAAAAAATTACTTTCAAAATAAAATACACCTTGCGCTATATAAGATCCTCTTGCAAAAAATAACAAAAAGACATTTTTTTATCATTATGACAAGAAATGGACCGCACCTGTCTTTGTTCACCGAGTCACAAAGTCACAGTCAAACTAAAAAACAAATAAATACAAATTTTGAGCAAAAAATGAAACCTTGCAGGCTGCATTCACCAAAAAAAAAAAAAAAAAAAAGGAAGATAACTTCTCTAAACACCTTACGTAACTGTTCAGCTTCTTTTCTTCTTGGTCTTTTCTACCATATGTATCATAACTGTTCAACTTCTCTGTTTAATCACTTTTTCCATGTGGAACTCCTTAAGTAGATTACAATAAAAGTTTTCCTCGGCCCAACACAGCCTTAAACAAAGGTTCCGCCCCTCTGAAAGATACAAAAATAAAATACATAAATATGTAAAATAAGAACTGTACAAAACGAATAAATTACAAATGCTGACACTTTCATGGCGTTTGACTTAAGTGGACTAAATTTATTTTAGGAAATCTATACATATTAATGCAATTCTATAGTTGAAAAACGTTATCTCCAAACAGCAATGACACTGTTTAGAGGCAGAAGATAACAAAATGAGCTACAAACCTATTCTAATAACTATATATTAAAGCTTTTACCATCATTTTGTTCAGTTATATGACATTAAAATACAAAAATGCATAATAACTCTGGATTAACATAAACCGATTAACTCGTTATTGATTTACTGTAATGGTCTCCAGAGCTTCAGATTGCAGACCTCAGATCTTGACCGTCTTTGCCTTTATTTTGTCATGAAACATCCACACCCTTTTCCTGTGCACCAGTGTCACCATCCAGTGCCTCTTCAGAGCCCAGCTGTGATGTGATCAGCAAAGCCCAGAAGCTCCAAGGCGAGGAAGAGCGGAGCTGGGCTCTGAGTCAGGTCTGTGCGTACTATCAGCACCGCTGCCCGCCCACCGAAGTGAACGCTGAGAGCTGCATCAGGATCATGGGGGAGAGTTGCAGTGCTCGCGTACTCCAGTGCAGCCTGCTCAACACAATGCAGAACCTGGAACCTGCAATGCAGACGCAGGCACAGGGTGAGAGGACACATGCATGAGGACTGATGCTCTTTCTGGGCTGCTGTACCTGATTTTCGTCATGTCTCCCCTACTAGCCGTGTGTGGTCGAAAGCTGTCTTCTGTGCAGAACGTCACACAGCCTCGTTCCAGGATAGTGGGCGGCTCTCCGGCTCCTCCAGGCAGTTGGCCCTGGTTGGTCAATCTGCAGCTGGACGGTGCTCTGATGTGTGGAGGGGTTCTAGTGGACAGCTCCTGGGTGATCACAGCTGCACATTGTTTTGCCGGGTAAATGTTTGACCCCAGATATTTATCTTATCTTCATCTTTTCATCCATTAACTTAGCTCTTTCCTTTCCAATCTGAGTTGTGCAGCAGCCGCAGTGAGAGCTCCTGGACAGCTGTGGTGGGTGAATTTGACATCACCAAGACGGATCCTGACGAGCAGGTTCTCAAAGTGAACCGAATCATTTCTCACCCAAAGGTAAACAACTCATAGATCAGGGGTCTCAAACTCAATCCCTCAGGGAGCCATAATCCAAAACACACCTTAGGTTTTGGGCAGAATAAGACAAACATTTATCGAACACTCTAAAACTACATTTTTTAAACTTTAAAAACGTAACTTTTTAACATAATTATGAGCTAGATATATAGCATTACCCACGATAATGCTAGTGGGAATGTTGTAAACTGAATTGGCCACTGAAGATGCTAGTCCTGACAGCTAAAGATGCTGAAATTGATGGCTAAAAACGCTGAAGCTGATAGCCAGCTAAAATATTAGCTAAATGCCAAATTAACCTAAAAAAAAAAAAAAAAAAAAAAAATTAGGCTAGCCAAAACAACTAGCATGTAGCTGGAAAAATAGTTAAACTTCAAAATAGCCTAAAAAACTGAAAGAAAAAAAGAAGCCTCAATTAGCCCAAAAAGTGAGCATGTAAATATTAGCTGAACTCCAAAACAGCCTAAAAACTTAAAAAAAAAAAAAAAAAAAAAAAACTAAATTAGCCAAAACAGCTAGCATGTTGCTGAAATATTTGCTTAACTCCATATCTAGTCTAAAAAATCTCTAAAATAATTGCCAATAAATAACAAATAAACTGCCTAGAATTATTTTTATAACTTAAAAAATGTAACTTTTTTTAACAAAGTTTCTTCTATTTTTTTTTTTTTTATGAGTTTTTCCTTACAGGGAGGGAGGGTCTAAGGCAGGGATAACCAGTTTTATTTAGTCTGTTTCGTTTTTAGCTATTGTTTATATTTTATGATTAATTTTCTGCACCTGTAAAATTACCAGCATGAAACCCAATGAGGCACTTTTTCTTTGTGATATTGGGCTCTATAAATAAAATTGAATGAAATTAAGTTGAACATAATTATGAATAATTATAGGGCAAAAATATTATCCCAAAATAAATCAACTTAAACTGTAATAACTTTCAAAATAGTACTCTCCAAACAAATATATTTTATCAAAATTATACAAGTTAGAAATAAGTGGGCCGGATAGAATTACCCGGAGGGCCGGATCTGGCCCCCGGGCTGTGACTTTGACACGTGTCATAGATAAAGAACCTGATAAGGAACTGAAACCCAGCAGTCAATTTTCGCTGTTTTTCCTGCAGTTCAACCCAAAGACGTTCAACAATGATATAGCGTTGGTGGAGCTCACATCCCCTGTGATTCTGTCAGAGCATGTAACCCCAGTTTGCCTTCCTTCCGCCACGGACCCCCCCACTGGCACAGCATGTCTGGTGGCAGGATGGGGGTCCCTCTACGAGGGTGAGTGGTTACTATCACAGTCGGTGTTTGTTTTCTTTCAGTGAATTTTAACCCTTTAACACCAAAACTCAAGTGTTTATGTTCTTTGATTCACAGTAATTTTTTATATGTTAACACAATTGATGTAATTCCAGTAGATTCTGAATCTACTGGAATTATATTGATCGTGTTAATGATTGAAAAGTTACAATATGTTATAGAATTTGTGCTTTTCGTGAAGAAAACCTCTGTCTAACTTTTAGACGGTCCATCTGCTGACGTGGTGATGGAAGCTAAAGTTCCTCTGTTGCCTCAAAACACCTGCAAGAGTGCTCTTGGCAAAGACCTGGTCACCAGCACCATGTTTTGTGCCGGTTATCTAACGGGGGGAATAGATTCTTGCCAGGTGAGCAGAACAGCATCCTCTCCATGACATTTCTCTTTCTTTTCCTGTTTTTTTTCTCAATGTTTTAAGAAATGTTGTGCACCTGTATGTTTAAGTCCCATTACGATCATCTTTTGATCGATTTTAAAAGTATTCTCAGTGATCTTTGAAGTCCCCCACCAATAAAAATCATGTTTTTATGAGTTTTTAACATGTACTGTATGTGTGGCATTTTTCTTACGAAAGAGAACAAATGTAACAAGAAATCATTGAGTTTTTGTATTTCCAAGTATTTCTCCTTTTAAATCGCTGTCAATCAAACTGTCGCAGACAGTCTCTGAATTAATCAACCATTTTTTTGGCCTATAAACTGTACCACACAAGCTTTTTCCAAATACATTTTTTGCATGCTCCTGATTTACAACAATGTGAATAAAGAAATACTCAGAAATGCAATTTTAAGTTACATGTCTATAAATGTCCTCCATCATTCCAAAAATGTCACAATATCATGTTAAAAACACAATTTTCATTGGAGTGGGTCTTTGAATAAAATCACTGGAAAGGATTTAAAATTTCTTTTTAAATACTTTTACACGGAAACAATCAATTTCAAAATAGCTTATTTTTTATTGTAGGGGGACTCTGGAGGCCCCCTGATTTATCAGGACCATATTTCAGGTCGCTTCCAACTTTATGGCATCACCTCTTGGGGAGATGGCTGCGGAGAAAGAGGCAAACCTGGAGTTTACACGCGAGTGACGGCTTTCTCTGACTGGATTCAAGCAGAGATTCAGAGTGAGTAAAATCAAACAAACATATTTTTTCATTGGCTGTCTGAAAGGTCGTGTCACAAACTTTTTTTCTTTTTAGAGTCAGTTGGGAGCCGGGAGCCAACATGTCCAGATCTTCTGAAGACAACTGACATGACAGAAGAGGAGCAGCGGTCAGAGTTTGGCTCTTTGTGTCGGTTCTACACGCTGACCTGTCCTCAGAGTCAGTCTGTGAGCTCCTGCAGCCAAATGGCTGAAGAAAAGTGTCTCAACCGCTTCAAGAAATGCCGTAAGTTTGGGGGTTCAAGTTTTTCCACTGCACAATTGGGCTTGGTACAACCAAAGCACTAACAGTTAGTGCTGAAACTGAATCATCTGTGCTTTTTAGTTAGTGACTAACTAAAAAGCACAGATGATTCAGTTTTGATTCATAAAGCAAATTTATTTACAATTTCAATACATTTTTCAGAGTTCCATGCAAATCTGAATTCTGTTTTTTTTTTATTTTCTTTGATTTTTTTTAAACCATTGAATTGTCTTTAACCTATTGATTTTTGAAGGCCTAGAAATTCGATGGGAAAAAATTGATGGAAAAAAATCGCATTCTTTCTCACGCGAACAAACTAATCTATCAAAGAACACATCGATACCCAGCCAATCAAAATCCAACTTTTAGTGGTTGAGAAAAGCATTTACTTTAGGGGTTAAACTAAACAAAGGTGGGACTTTCATTGATTAAATTAAGAAATGTGACATAAAAAACAATCTTAAAGATGTTTTGGCTTAAAAATGATAAGAAATTGAAGCAATTCAGAGATTTAATGGCATTCAATGTCATTTAATTTCAAGAATTTCAGCTCTCCAGCACATATTTGAGTTTTTTCATTCTCTTCCCCTCTCACTTTCTGTCACCCAGAGCTGCGCTCCTTCCTGCAGAGCTTGTTGGACTTGCTCCAGAGGGCTGAGGATTACATCAGAGATCGCGTGGACTTGACTTTCTTCACGCAGACTCTGCCTCAGCTTGTGGAGCACATCTACAACACAGCTTTCACTCACAGCAGAGAGAAACGAGACCTCAGCCTGATCCCCGGCCTCACGCAGACTAAAGGTACACAGCTTTGGGCCATGTTTGAGCAAAAAAGACGAGAGGAGCCCTTTCACTTCTGGTGATACTGAGGTCATGCTTCTTTGTCAAATCCATTGCTTACAGAACATGTTGGTGCTGCAAAGTCAGCAGAGCTGGATCCACCAGCTTTATTCAGGGATGTTGGACCGTCTGTGGACGACTGGGAGAATTATCTGAGGGATGTAGCAGCTGATGTGGAGGAGCTACATGCTGAAGACTCAGCAGAAAGACAAGAGGACAACCTGTTTTTACAGGTTTGTTGTTAAAAGAAAAACATTCAAATTTTCCAGATAATAAAATTGATTTGAAAAAAAAGAACTTTTAAAGAAAGTCTACTTAATAAAGAAGGAAAAAAAGCTTAGTAAAATGCCATAAATTACGATATTTTTTAAAATTATTTCTGCTTGTTTACAACAGTCACAAGATTCCTTGGTGCAGCGGCTTGCCGTACAATACCCAACTATCATTTCATCCCTTCTTTCCAAACTGGCCTCTAAAGCTCCTCCTCCCATGCTGCACCTCGACTTCGTTCATCTCCTGGAAGATCTTCTAAGCAATCCATCTTTTTTGACTTCACCCACCAGCACACCGACCCTTTCTGACTCAAATCCAAACATCAGAGAACGCTGGTCACTTCTGTCCACCTGGATAAGTGAAACTCAACAGTTAAGAACACGGGATGTGAGGGAAGCTGTGCCGAATAAAGAAAAAGAGAAGGATTTTACATTTGCTCAAAGTATGAATAAAATAGAAGTAAAGTCTCCGACGCAGACAGTTCCTGCCGTCCAGCAAGGCACCGGTGACGCTCGGGCAGACGCTTCTCAGCCCAAACGTGCCGTCAAGCCTTTGAATCTTCATCGGAAATACAGGAGTCTTCTTCAAAAGAGACAGACTACTGTCACAAGTGGGAAAAGTAAGTTTCACTCTTCTTTCTGAGAGAAATCTAATTCAAGTCCCACTCCGATTCTAATTATGATTATGCCGTTTTTTCGCCAAAATAATTATTGTTTTCTAGAACATATTTTTAACAGAGAGGCAGTAAATCTTTAGAAATTCTCCTCTGAGTTGTGCACTGGTGCATGGTAACCCCGCCCCCCTTCCCTTTCTTGTTACTGAGATCTCAGAGCAGAGACTTTGTGTTTTTTTTTCTACGTCACAATTACGTGTTTTTTCAAACAGCATTTTTTCATCTGCTCCTGATTTTCAGCGATTTGAATAAAGAAATACTCAGAAATACAATTTTTAGATTAAAGTTCCCTTCCAATGAAAATTATGTTTTTGCGTTTTTAACGTGTACGTGTGGGATTTTTCTAATGAAAGAGAACAAATGTAGTAAGGAATCCTTTTGTTTTCGTATTTCCGAGTATTTTTCCTCTTAAATCCCTGTCGATCAAACTGTCGCCGACAGGCTCTGTTTGAATCAATGATTCTTCTTCACAACAGCTCTGCTGCACATGCGCTACACCCCTCATCTGGTCCAGCTAGTGTGTTTAGATCAGGTTCTGGAGAAGAGAAGATGGTATCTTCCCATTGACTGCAGTCAAATGAGCCACAATCATATTTCCGTGGTCAAATCAGCCATCACTGAATTTTTTGTGAGACTTTCATACAGTATTTATGGTAGCAGAGCTGAGAACGCTGGAAAATCTCCATGAGACTCCACAAACCTTCTTGATGTGACCACGGAAATGTGAAAAGGATTATAAATCAATGAAAGACCATTTTGATGTTAGGCACATTATTCTCCCAAGGACTCTGCTCTGAAATAAAAATTGATTGAATGTATTGATCACACCAAGTCAATAAACATTCGGTAATTTGATCAAAGAGTCTCTGGTGAACTGGAAGGAGAAAGAATCAGACTTTTGGAGTAAATTCGGTTCACAAAGCTCTTCACTTCCTCGTCCGAGCTGACATCCGGATCAAAACAACATTACCAACATTTTTATGTAGCAGCTGTGAAGATTTATGATAGCGAGATACAGAGCAATCATAATCAGACAGGAGGGATCGGAGCTACTCAGCTCAGCTCCAAAAGCCACGCCCCCTCAGAGGAGATTTTGGAAACAGAGGCTTAAGATCAACATGTGTCCTCCATTATCAGAAGAATACCAAGAGAACATGTCAAAAACACCTTTTTTTAATCAGAGTACGTCTTTAAAGGGAACCGTTTAACCCTTTAACACCTGAGGTGACATTGACGACACAAAGTCTTTAATGTTTTGTAACTTTTCAACCGTTAACATGATCGATGTAAATCTGCTGGAGTTACGTCAGCAGTTAAAGGTGGATTAGCTTTTCAAATAAACTGTAATATTTTGTGTCCTTGTAGTTTGTCCTGGACTAAGGGAGTCTTCACAGCAAATAGTCCAAATCAGAGACTCGTACAGCTGGGTTTTAAACATCCCAAGCAAGAATTTGCACATGAACTTCCAAGAGGTAAATAAATATGTGAAAAGAAGTTGCTTTTGGTTTGTGATGGGATTTTTTTTTTAACAAGTTTTGGTCATCCCCTTTAACAGGATCTTTTGTTTTCCTTAAGGTGCTAGTGGATCTAAACTCCAAAAACGATCGTGGACTTTATCAGGCGCGGATCAAAGCTGTGGTGGGCGGACGGCCCTTGACGTTTTACAGCCTCGTGGGCCTGGAGAACGAATCCTTCTATCGCAGTTTGCCGAGAGTCCTCGCTTTGGCACTGGAGGCACTCAAGACTTAAAGTCGAAAACGAGGATTTTAGGTTTTTCACCTGGACTGCTTCGGAACTGAAAAGGTTCATTTTGACTGAAATCAGGTGCACAGACTTCCCCAGCAGTTTCCTGTGAACAGCTTCATTTTGATTTCCCCTCTTTGACTTCAAGTGCAAAAATGAATGTATGCCGTTTTGGGCCATCGTCCACACCACAGATTTTCATGTGGTTGGAGGAAAAAGCCACTTTTAACTTATGAATCTGTACAAAATAAGTTATTGATGATGCCTTTTACAAACCATCAGCTTCTTGGGAAGCTTTGATATGAATTGTGTTATTCTTACAATATTTATTTGTAAAAAGAAAGTGTTTGTATTTTTGTAAAGAAATATAAATATATATATATACATATATAAATAAACTGCTGTGAGTAAAATTGCCTTTTTTACTTTAATTAGAATTCTTTTAAATAAAACATGAAAAATAACATATTTAAAAGAGTTACAACTAATTTTAGAAAATCTTCAAGTCTCTAAACACAAAATTTGATGTAAAAACAACAGAGTATTTCTGTCTTTTTGACTTGTGGAACTGAGTTTTTAGTTAAGCTTCAGTTCTTTAGATTTTTTTCTCTCCTTTTTCTCAAAAGGACTGAGGACTTTTCTATTTTCTCTGACTGATCACGTGGAACAAATCGACTAACATATCAATATCATTATCTTTAAATAAAATTACTAAAGTGTCACAATCATAATTCAACATAACAGTGGTTCTTTTATCAAGATTTGTAAACTCTGGGGTTTTATTCTGATTTTTTTTGTCTTAATTTCACTCCAAAAATGTCCAAAAAAAATTTTTTTTTTTTACTTTTTTTTTTTTATTCTAAAGCAGACATGTCCATAATTCGTCCTGTGGGCCAAAGGCGGCCCGTGTTCAAATTCCTACCAGCCCACAGGCTCCTGTCATAAGAACTACTTTCTTAGAACTATGATGTCTTGATTGTGATTGGCTAAACAAGTTTATAAGCCGTTGTAAGCCCCTCAAGGGCCAAACAAAAAGAGCAAATGTATTTTTTCATATAATATAGATATTTACAGTAAGCATTTAATAGAGAATAGTACAACATTTCACCTGAAGCTAGAGTTCATTTCTTTAGGGCAGTGCACATTAAAAGCATTGCATGCAATGTTCCAGAATTAGCCCAGCAGCTATTTTTCATCTGCTGTCCCTGGACAGATGTTAAAAATGTTAATGTTAACGAAAGTTTTTTTTTTTTTTTCTTGTATTTCTGGTCTTGTTGGGGGGGTGTTGTTATTATCAACAAAGTGCAGATCCAGCTGGATGGGGTGGAGAGCGCTCGTGGAAAATAAAAGCTCCCAAACAAAAACATGAAGAGTCAAACACAGATGGGGAAAAAGGTGATGCTCAGCTTGATAAGGTTGTAAAAAATTGCTTGATTTTTCCAGACCTATGAGATCAGAGGATCTGAAGGTAAGCAAGAGAGGCTTTCAATTGAATTACTTGAATGTGAAATGTGGAATACAGGAACTTTAGACTCATTTGAATTTTTTTTAATTAAAACATTGGTTAAAACAACATTAGAACATAAGTAGGGTTAGATTCTAACAAGTGTGGATACATCTTTAAGCTTCTCATAGGGTGTCATCTACTTAAAAGGATTCTCCGAACCAGTCTGATGTATACATTTCACTTTCTGATGAAAATTTCAATTTTATATCATTTTAATGATCATCTTTTCTTTCCCAGAACTTTGAAAAGCTCCTGTTCTAACAAATAAAGGAAAAAAGCTAAAATCCCATTTTAAAATTGGGTCTAAAATCTTGCTGATTTTCCTTTAGTCACCACATATCTGTGGTGACGGACCAGCCTCTTACTTTTGGAAAACTGGAGCAAGAGAAGCAGGCCTTCCTGCAGGTGTCAAGTTCAGCTGTTTGGACAGAACTCTGACCGAGCAGCTCAAGACGGCTGGGAATCTCAGGATCAGCTGAGGGTGAAGAGGAGCTGAAGACATCAGGAGTGCAGGAAGACGAGGAAGAGCAGAGAAGTGCAGCAGGAATACAGTTTTTGTCGTTTCTAGAACCAGCCAGTCACATTCACATTACTGCCAGACCAGAGCTGCAAGGTCTGCACTGAGGTCGCCTTTTTAGCTGTTCTGTATTTTAAAGGACAAACTTCAACTTTTTTATTTTTAAAAACAGGCCCGCAGTGTGTTTCCAGAAATATCTATGGCATTTCTATAGGAGACAGCTGTTTGTGGAAGGTGCTGTCGCTCAATTAAAATAATCTCTGAGAGGTTACACAATGAATATTTCAGAGTTTTTATTTCTTTCTGTTTCTATCAGAGATCTCCTGCGTTTGCCTCTATTGCTGTGGTTGGGGGTCGAATGTCAGCGACTCCAAGTCTTTTACTTTGAAAGGCCACTCATGGCTGTCTTGGCTGCTGCCTGATGGAGATAAGAGTCTGCTTACCGCAGAAACGTCTCATTGGGACTGTGTGTCAGAGGTGAGTCCCAACTAATATTGTTGTTCTGCCTTTTTGATTTTTTTCAACTTGTTCTTGTGGCATTTCTCTGATGATGGAGGACATATTTAAAGTAATTTATTAATAATCAATTTTGTTACCTCTCAAGGAACTCGAGGACACTGTACAAAGCAAAGGTCAGTAAGTTCACAAAAAATATTAAAAATACAATAAAAAGTAGCTGACTGAAAATCAAGATTGAATCAGAGTGAAAAAAAAATTTAAACAGATGCATCTTGAAATTTAATTAAACCAAAAGTTAATTTTGTGAGTATTTCTTTGTTCAAATTGTTGTGAATCGAGAGCAGACATACAAATGCAGTTTAAAAAGGAGATTATTTGTGATGTAAAAAATACCTGCTAACCCTTACTCAACTGCACAGCAGAGAGGGGAAGAGGGGCGGGGTTGTTCCACCTACAACTCAGAGGCTATAGGAGTTTTAAAGAACTCCTACCAAAACACTTTGCAAAAACAAATGTATTAGAAAACTCAGCTTTTTAAATTTAGGCCAAAATTAGGCTAATAAGTAGGAGATCATGTGAAAATAGCTCAAAAGATGATCAGTGTGGATCTGTAAGAAATAGTCTGAATACGAATTTATTTGGTGGAGTTTCATGAAGCTCATGAAGAATGATTAATTGTAAACTTGTTAAATATACTTAATCCCTGTAAAGCCCACTGCATCAAATAACTAAAATTCACAATTTTTGAGATTTTTTAAACCCTTTGATAAAATCCACAAAATATTTGTTTATTATGTTTAATGAGATCTACAGTAGATAGTATCAATTATAATTGTTTTAGGTTATTTGGTGAGTTTTTACTCACAATGTTAGTTTAAGAAGTAAAAAGTTCAGAAAAAAAGCACGTTATTTACCCACCACTTAAAATTTGATCCACACATTTTGAATCCAGTGTAACTGTTTTATTAAGAATTCATTTTTGTCTAATTTTGCATCATTCCAATCCTTCAATCAGTAAATTAAAGAAATTAATAACAATAGACAAGTTATTCTCACCAAAAATGTATGAAAATTAGCTAAACCTTTTCCCGCCGAAGATTTCATGGAAGCATCCATTTTGAAATGAGCAGGAATAGCCCTTCTGCTGCCTCTAGTGGACTGATGATGAACTACAGGGTCGAATACATGCACCAAGTTCTCTATCAAGGGTTTCTAAGGAAACACTAATAAGATCGGGGTATCAGAAACGTGTATCAAATATGATACAAATAGTTATAAAGGGTTAAAACCTATTTTTTCATTTTGGCCCAGATCTGAATTCCAGCTGGACTGGCAGTATGAGTCAAATTTAGAGTTTTCTAGAAGCAACGCTCTTTGAAGATGTGTCCAATTAGGACTGACCTGGCAGAGGTTTCAGTGACCAGAGTTTGACTTGGTATAAATATTCTCTCAGTTGTGCAAGAATAAAGCATGCCCCAATTTGAGCTCATCGGATGCTGAGCAGACAATGCTCCTGGTCCTGCAGAGTCATGACAGCTGAAAAAATGTGGCCAACCAAGCATCAAAGCTGGCCTTATGTCACTGTGGTAAGCACCAGCATCTGACAGGTTTCCTCTTGGATGTGTGCTGAGCATCCTGCCAGGTGGAGCATGTTCACTCCTCTCCTTGAAGCGTGCGATTCAGAAGGATCGTCCACCAGCAGAATCCAGGGTTCCTGCTGTCCGTGTCGCTGCTTCTCAAACCAAGAGTTTCAGGTAATCTTACTTTGTAAAATCTACTAAAATCAGTCTTTTATTTTAATATCAGATTGTCTCCAACATTGGTGAGCCGATATATGGAAGAAATTGCCTGGTTTCAGTGGAGAACACAACTTGGACCATTAATGTTTTGGGTTAGAGGATGAGTTTTAAAAAAAATAGTAAGAACTGCAAAAATCCATTTGAAATTGCCCAAAATATATATTTTCACTGTGATCCTTGAGATATTTACTATATTTGAGTTTTTCTTGTAGAACATGATCAAAATCACATACTTCCTGTAGTTTTATACTGTCAAATGTTTGTTTTTTTGCAGGATAAATGTTAATTTCTGACTTTGTGAGGTCTATTTTGAATTTTTTTAGTGAAGTCGACTTTGGAGTCGCACAACAAACTTCTCCTTCTGGCTGCCACGTTTTTGCTGGTAAGCAGATTTTTCAACTTTGCAGGATTTCTGTGCATTTGTTGATGGTTCTGTTTCTTGGATGATAATTTTTGGTTGATACATTTGCATCAAAAATTCAGTTATTTGTGAATTCTGGTACTTTTTTCTAGTTCTTCGATACACATTCCTCATGCAAACTTTATGCAATATTCATTGAAGCCATTTGCTCTGACTTTTATTTGAAAACCACATTTGTCTCTTTTTTGAGCAGCTGTTATTTGTTTTCTGTGCAGAGTCACATGTTCATCGACATGAACAGAGCAGTGCACGCATGACACTTCGGTAAAATCAACTAAACAAATCCACTCCAAAGTGGACTTTGGACAAAAACTTTATTTTCTGAGGATTTATTAAAGAAACCAGTCAAGTTTTAGCAGCAGCTGCATGTTTTCCATTTATTGCTGTTCTCCATCACATGTACACCCAAAAACTGTGTTCACTTTACTTTTGACAAACATCTGCTTCCTTTAGTCCAACCACAAAAATCTGGACACCATTGAAGTTATTTCTATAGCTGCTTATATTCCAAACAAGATGCTTATCCTGGGCGTGGTTTCGTTTCTTCCACTATATGATGGAAAAAGAGTCGAGGTCTATTTCAAGACACATTGCAGATGAGCGCGAAGCAAAGTCTGTCCAGTGCGCGCTAACCTGCAGAATGGACATCGGGTGCGTGTCGGCGCAGTGGCCAGGCACAGTGATTAAGGCAGCTTGGCAGTTCATTCTGAAGATGGCGCTCTTTTAAGCTTCTCCGCTAAACGGGATGGTCCTCAAGTCGTAGGACTCGACTTCTGGAGAGCCGCTGACAATTCAACTGAGTGATCATGGAGTGGACTTTTATCGACAAATACATTTTTACACAATAATAGCATCTGCTCTGTTTGAAACTGAAGAGGTAATTATTAAAATACATCACTGTAATAAAATATCATCTTCCAACAACCCTGTTTGAGCCCCAATAAAACTGATAAACTTTAACAGTAAATGTGAGGCTGTGCTGAACAATAAAATCATGTAAAGTTTCACATCGGACTGATTTTGTTGTATTTTGTCAACAGCAAATGACCAAATTCGGTAACGCAGCCTCCTTCTGGTAACAAGTCAACAGATGTTCCAACTGGCTTTAACACAAGGCTGTTTTTTTTTTTTTCCTCTCTCTGGTTGATTTCAAGTATGTCTATGGCTTGGTGCTGACAGGTCGCTCTACTCTCTTCCAATTTGACCCAACAGGGGGAATGATCCTCGGGGGGGCCTCTGCTCCGGACATGTCCTCCTGTCTTCCTGTTACACAGTGCCAGTCCACACAGAGGTCTTCCTTCCCCGGACTCTGGCGCCCCTCCACACGTCACAGAAACACACAAACCTTGTGCGAGAGAAACACAAACGTGAGGTAGAGGCAGAGGAATTTGGGATTATTCGGACCCAACGGCGCCGGCTCTTACTCTGGGCAGAGTGTTTCTGTGCGAGAGGCTAACGCCCGCCACTAGCATTCACCAGCCCATGGAAGTCTTCCCAGGCTCTGCAGAAACAGGCACACACAGTGCATCATCTCTCAGTATTAAATACTATTCAAATGTCCACAATTGCATCAATATTAAGCAGAATGCAAAAGTCGGACATAAACTTTCAGAATTAAGTAAAGCATCTTTCATTTTACAACATTCATTAAATAGGGAAAGATTGTTAAATAAAAGCAAAATGTCACATCATGTCTGCTTTTACTGTCATTGATTTAAAGAAACGACATTTTTAAAGCAAAAATTGAAAAGAAAATAGTAAACTGTAGAGACATACATACTTAATGCTGTCTGTGTGTGTCTTGTACTCCATGATGGTGTTGGGGGGGAGGTTGAGGACTCGGCGCAGGGTGTCTCTAATGCGGGCTGTGGTGGCCTGGTCACTGGCCGTTTTGTTCCAAATGGAAATAATGTCCTCCTGAAAAAACATAAGAGACACATCTGAGGCCCGGGTCAATAAAACACAAGCATTTTGACAAGAAGATGACCACCGCAGCATCATTTAAAACTCAGACTGGTAATGCTCCACAGCATCTTCCTGTTTAAGTGTGTTGAAGGCTTTTTCCCCACTGTGTGCTGTAAATGTAAGGGTTATTTCAAACTAATTCTGGGTTGTTTTAATATTTTAGCAGCTAACATCCTGACTGTTTTCTTGGCATCGACTGTTCTTAAAAAAAAAAAAAAAAAAAGCTATTTTGGAGTTTCAGCTGAAGTATTGACATGCTAGCTTTTTGGCATTTACTAAGGCTTTTATGCTATTTTGGAGTTTACATACATTAGCTACATGCTACTTATATTTGCCTATTTATGGATTTTTGTTCAGTTTTTTTTAGCCTTTTTGGGAGTTTAGCTTACATTTTAGCTACATGCTAGCTATTTTGGCCAATTTAGACTTTTGTTTTTAGTCTAATTTGGAGTTTAGCTAATATTTTAGCTACATGTTACAATTTTTGCTAATTTAGGCTTTTTTCACTTTGTCTCAGCTGTTTTGGAGTTTGGCTATTATTTTAGTTATATGCTAGCTGTTTTGGCTAATTTAGTTTTTTCCAGTTTTTTTTTTTTTTAAGACTTACTTGGAGTTAAGCTAATATTTTAGCTTTTTGGTGGCTATTTTGGCTAACTTTTATTTCAGAGTTGAGCTTAAATTTCAGCTTTATACTAGATGTTTTGTCTAATTTAGGCTTTTTGAAGTATTTTAGGCTAATTTGGAGTTTAGCTAATTTTTCAGCTTTATGCTAAATTAGACATTTTTCCAGTTTGGTAGGGTATTTTGGCATTTAGCTAATATTTTAGCAAGCAGCTTCAGCGATTTTTAGCTATTGGTTTTTTTTTTTTTTTTTTTTTAGCTTTAACTGTCATACAGCTAAGCAAACAGACATGGGCTGAGAGGCTCTAGTGTTGGGAAGATTTTACTGTCACAACAGGGGTTTACTGAGAATAAACTCCTGTTGTATTTCATGCTAAACTTTATTTATACTGTTTATATTATATTTATTATGTTTGTATCTTTTTCTTTTTTTGTTAGACCAGACGGAAAAGAAGAAGAGGGAGGTTGGGGAGGGGAGGTAAAAGAGGACGGTTTAGAGAAGAAAGAATATGGCAGCAAAGGGAAGCAACAACACCCAGGTCTGAGTAGCAGACTAGAATGGATTTTCAGCTATCAGCTTCAGTGTTTTCAGCTATCATTATCTTCTAACTATCAGCACTAGCATCTTGAGCAGTCACATTATCGCAGGTAATGCTATATATCTATTTATTATTGTCTTTAGGAAAAAAAACAAAAGGAAAAGATGATGATTCAAAAACAAATCTGACAACACTTATTTTCTGTCATTGTTCAATATATATTGTACACAAAGCCTCGCCGGTCTGAGTTTGTGTGTTTTTACCTGAAAGCGTACGGACACCACAGCTCCACAGATTTCCTCCCCCACCATGAACTGCTCCCCCAGCATGGCCAGAATAAGGTTCTCCCAGCACCGGGATGCTAGGCCTTTTCTTAACCGAATGATCCACTTCCCGCCCATTTTATTGGCGTCATCCTGATCAGAATTTTACAGCAAAAACGTCACTAAAATAGCAAAACAGAAAACTGTCAAATGTGCAGCACATGTACACACCTCCCACATGGGTTTAATCCCTTCTTTAAAAAGGTGGAAGTCACTGTGACCGGTTAGGTCACCAGGCCGGATCATGTGACTATAGAAACGCCAGAACTGTTCCACCTTAAAAAGATCAGAACTTTAATGTTTGTGTTAGATTGGTGCAGCAAAGCCAGTAAGCAATGGCTTCATTAAGCTTGGATATTAATAGTGTCACAGTGATGACAAACCGAGGCAAAGCTGCCGATCTGTTTGATGTTCTGCTCGTAGCTCTGGGTGCTTGCTGGCCGCCCTGGGGTGCGCCTGGAATACCAGAAAGTGTAGTTGTACTGAAGAGGGTGCTCTCCTGCTCCTGGAACCACCATCTACAAACAAAGAAAACAAACAAACAAAAAAAAAGACAACATTTTCAGGTATTGTGGTCTCCCTATGCAATGTTGTTAGATGGCACTGAAGCCCCCTAACTCACTTTTTTCTTAGTAGTGTTCTGCTCCTTTTCTTCTTCTTCAATTTTTACCTTTTCGCTGTCTTTCGGTGAGCTTTGGTCCTGGTCGTGATCTCCACTGTCATCGTCTTTCAGACTGGATTTGATGAAAGCGTTGACGAATATAAATTAGAACAAAAAGTTAGTAAATTAGAAAGCAAAAAGCTCCAAGGATCATGTACAGTGTTGACACATTTGAACTCTATGCCTTCATAATTTACAATAAAAGCTGTCGTTGTTTGTAAATCTAACAAAGTGCGATTTGTTTGAATTAAAAGCAATAATATAATCCAAACTCGTGTCAATTATGAAATAGGAAAAGCTTTTAAAAGGATATAAATAGTAAAAATAAAAAGTCCATTCATTACAGCCATGCAGGTTGCTGTTAGCTAAACTAGCTTAACTCGACTACCGGGATTTTTACTGATCGTTATTTTAAATTAAATATCGGAACTTTTATCAGGAAAAAGGTACATCAACGTAATGCACACAACACACCAACGTACATTAGTTGACGAAAACTTCAGTCAAAATCAGCGTTTGATCGTCATCCCGTTTTGCATTTACGCCGTCACTGATCACGCCCTCCCCCGGCCTCTGCGTTACCACTACACCGGGGATTTGAGGCCTACTTATCTTCCGTTTTGCTAAGCTATTGCTAGCAGCCTGACTACACTCCTCAACATAAACGCAATAAACTTAATGCTTTTGTTCCCTATGCAGTTATAAATACACAGCGATATGAACTTCGCTGATATGCGGGTTAATAACAAATATATCACTGCATCGTGCTAATAAAAAAGACACACCTCTCGTTCAACGGGTAACGCATCCTTCACCGACCATGCAACTCCCCGGTGCGTTTCCAGACAACGCAGTGAACCCCTTGCGCGTGCGTTTATGACACAAAAGCGAAGCTACTCACGCATCGAATTTGTTGTTCATTCTGTTCAGGCTAAAAGAGTTGTCAGGAATCCGATCACAGCCTCCTGGTAATCGCAGGAACGGCGACGCGCAATGGAAGCACGTGGGCGCGCATGCGGTATGTTGGTCGCGGTGATGAGCTGGAGGGGTCAAGGGTGAGACTGGCAACTTTCTTCAAATATTCATTCAAGTACCTGCAGCCGAATGATTATAAATGATCCAACTTGTGTTTTAGCATTTTATTTATTGCACTGCATGCATCATAAATACAAAACTGACAACAAAATACCAAGAAAACATAGTACCATTTTGATCAATTGATTACTTTTGTTGTTGTTTTTATTTGAGCTCCAGGCCCAGAGACTGACCAGAAACTCAGACATGGCTACCATAAGGCACACATCACTGCACATGCTCAGCCTCAATACAGAAAGAACTGGCGGCTTCATCAGATGATCCGGCTCTCTGTGATGTGCCGCATTCCCTTTGCTGTCATTCGTTCTTTCGGCAACTTCAAACACTGGCTCTGTTCGGCTCCAAGCGGAGTTGGGGAACAAGAGGGGAGCTGGAGACTATGTGTCTTTGGGTCAGCTTGACATTGGTGTGGGCCGGTCCCAGAACTCTGGGTTTTTAAAGCACATGAGGCGAGGGATGGGCAGAAAGCTCATGGATAGTATGGCATGCTATGGCGTGGTGCGGCTGGGTTGGCTCTACTGTTCCAGACCATCCCCTCACCCCTTGCCCCCCGTGTTTCTGTGAGGACCTTCATGAGAGGACTCTTTGTTCTGTGCCGGCAGGCGCTGCACTGAGTGAATGAGAAAGAGCAGAGGCGGCCTTCTTCAGTAGTGGCTGTTTGTTTACACCAGCCGGTCCCGTCATACTTCATTAGCAGCCCATCCCACCAACAAACTCTGATTTTCAGAATCGCTGACAAGTGCCTTGTTGCACAGAAACACCGACTGTCAGCAGTGTGTCCGACTGCCTTCTCGGTCGCTCATAATACATATATGATCAAACAATGACGTCATGGCTTTTGTGGCGAGGCTGGATGACGGGTTTGGGTTGTTTCATCGCTGGCCAAGAGGCACAGGGAGGCGATCTGATCTCACTGGAGCTGCATCCCTTTGGCACAGCTAGCTTTGCATCACAGAGATGTGAGAGACCTGCCGTTCAAACAGAAACCAAGAGGAGGGATTATTTAGTGCTGCCATCTTTTGAAATGGCAAAACACAAGTAGCTTGAAATAACAGTTATATAATGAAAAAATAAATATGTTTTATTTTACAAGTTTTAGCTTGAATTAATAATTAATAGTAGTGATAAAAACTAACTTTACCAATAAGAATTAATACTAAAAGACCAACCTCCTGAATGGATCTCCGGAGTCTTTCTTGACTTTTCAGCACCTGCCTAAACGGAGTCAAAACGGTTTTGGAAGTTACACAATAATCCAACTAAGATAAATGACAGTGATCCCTCGCTTTACAGTGGACCCTCGCTATATTTGTTCACCTTTTGTGGTCTGACTGTTTCACAGATTGGTTTGGTGCAATTTTTCAAACTTTTTAGTTTTTTTTTTTTTTTTTTTTTTTTTACAGTGGATTGTCTTCTCAGTACCAGAATACACTCAGATGGCAAATGTACATAAATCCTCCATCTCTAGCAGATCTTTGTTTTCATTCTATTTTTACTGGACATATTTTTCAATGAAGGTTTAAACTTTGAGAGTGTTTAAACAAAAGTCAAATGTGCATAAATGTTAATAAAGTGTGTAGTGTGGAGTTTTAAAGCCTTAAAGAGCCACACCAAGGAAAAATCATGTTTTATGTGTTTTTAACATGTTCGTATATAATTTTTCTAATGATGGAGGAATATGTACAATAATTTAAAATTAAAACTGCATTTCTGAATAGGTATTTATTTAAATCTTTACGGATCAGGAGCAGATTAAAAAAAAAATCAAGGTCATTTCAGTTGGTTTTTAAGCAGACAAATAGATCCATTAATGTCTTCATTTTCCTCACCTGACCTGCCATTTAGCACAAAACTTTATGGTTGGAAATCTCTGATATTTCTCACCATTTTTGTTGTTTGGCAGAACCTGTACCTTCATCAATCCACACAAAACGCCATACCTTACAGTCTCTATTATGCATTAGACATACCATTATTTAGACTGTGTAATGCTGTATGCATTAAGCTCTTGAAACTATTGAATATAGTTTAGTGGATCGCTAAATCATTTCCAAATATATACACACAGATATATCTTTAATCTCTTTTGGTGCTAGTGCATTCATTAAATATTTTTGTTATGTCTCGTATTTAAAAACTAATATGTCTATCTGAAAAAGAAAAAAAAAAAGAAATATAGATACATTCTTGGGTTTTCACATGTGTTTTTCTGATTCAATTCTGTAGACAAACTTTAGCATTTTTGTAAAATTGAGAATCTTCACGTCTTTCCTGCAGACATTTTCACTTTCTAATGCGTTTAGGACTTTTTCTAATGCTAACTTGGAGTTGTGAAGGTGCTGTAAGCTAGCAGGAGAGAGTATAAACAAAAGAATGATGGGATATCAACAGAGGCTTACTTCACCTACAAATGAGAGGCACATTTCTGATTTGACTCCTGACGAAACTATGTCCTAAGTAATTTGATTTTGCCTTAAAAGGGAATTAAAAATTGTTTAAAGAACGCTTTCAAAATAGATCAAAAGAAGACTGGGCTGGCTCTTTAAAAAATGTATAATAGTTGTAAAAAATAAACTTAACGGTTTTCAGCTATCCCAGGTTATTTTTAGAATGTAACTCCCACAATAAATGAGGAACCACTGTAGGCAAACTATTCTGTCAAATGAAATGATACAATGTAAAGACTTCTGAAAATGAAAGCCAACCTGTGTACTCTGAGAGCCAAACTGAGGGTGAAGTTTGCTGAACAATCGGGTTCATAAGTGGATGGCACTATGGTGTAATAACCAGGAGGAAGGGAGCAGTCCAGACTGATGGCCTGTGTGTAACAGTGAGGGATGCAGCTGGCCACAGGATCCTCTTCCTTCACATTCTGCTCACGTCCCCCTTCTGGTACCTGGGATTCACACAAGAGTTCATCCTTTTGGGATCCATCCCACTGCATCACTCCTTTAATGCTAAACTGACCTTGTAAACGTGGAAGCCAATAGGGAGCAGATCAGTGTCAGGCCGGTTCTGATGAAGTGTAATCCTTACATTGACTCCTGGTTTTACTGTCGGCTCAGCGTGCGCTGTAAAAGGGAAGCACGGGTTCTGCCTGTGAGAGAGGAAGTTCCTGCTTCCTCCGGCCGTACTTCCACTCACCCACGAGCCTTGGAAGTAAGTGGTCTCCCATTCGCTGTCTGTTGACAAAGGCAGTGAGGGTGCTGGGGCTTTCAGGGCACTAAAGAGGAGGGGACGTTCGTTAGGTCACGTGTGAATTAAACAAATGCCATAACTTTTTTGTCATTGTGACTAGGGCTGCCACGATTAATCGACTTATAAAATAGTCAACGACTAATTTAATAGTCACTTTGTAATTACTTTATATTATATGGAGTCAGAGTGTAGTAAAGTTGAAAGTTATAATGGCCTTCTAGACTAGCTGTTTAGGCTAATTTAGGATTTTTTTCAATTTTTTAGGCTAATTTGAAGTTAAGCTAATATTTCAGCAACATGCTAGCTGTTATGGGTAATTTAGGCTTTTCTTTTTTTTTTTGCTTTTTACGCTATTTTGGAGTTAAGCTAATATTTCAGCTATATGCTAGCTGTTTTGGTTAATTTATGCTTTTTGTTTAGCTTTTTTAGGCTGTTTTAGAATTTAGCTAATATTTCAGCACCATGATAGCTGTTTTGGCTTTTTATAGTTTTTTTAGGCTAATTTGACATTTAACTAATATTTTAGTTGGCTATCAGCTTAGGGTTTTCAGCTGTTTGCTTCAGCGATTTCAGCTATCAACTTCAGCATCTTCAGCTATTGTCACCAGCATCTTCAGCAGCCAAATTCAGCTCACAACATTCGCACTAGGATTCACTCTATCATTATCATAGGTAATGCTATATATCTAGTTTTTAGTTAGCTTAAAGCTAATGATGGTCAAGATTTTTGTTTTACATCCCCTTCATGCATGACCCTAATAGTCGACTAATCGGAAAAAAAAATAATCGGTGGTTAATCATTTGTGGCAGCCCTAATCGTGACACCTTTTAGAGAACTAATAGCCATAAAAATTGAGATGATAGATTCTTACGTGAAGGATGTGGAGGAGGAGGAGAATACCCGCAGAAGAAAGTGGGCCTCCGCTCCTGGCTGGTAGGTGCTGGGAATGAGAAGGTAGTATCCAGGCTCAAGCAGGCCGCGGAGGACCACCTCTCTGTCGTAGGCGTGGCAGTGAGTAGAAGCGCAGGGAGGTTTGTTCAACAACCGGCTCAGATTAAAATGCTTCTTTTCCACCTGGAGAAAAGTTTAAACATGTATGTGTTGAAGGAAACACGAGATGAGCTCCATGTCAACGACAGAACAAACCTTCCACATGTGAAGAGCAATCGCTTGGTAGTTGTGGTGTTTTGTACTCTTGCCATCACTGAGTGGCGTTCTTGCATATTTCTCAGTGTTTTTCCACTTTGGATGCTGCAGCAAAGACACCAGGATCTCTCCTCTTTGACACAATTTAAGCCAAAACTTTGGATTGCTGATGTAGCTGCTGCTGTTGCGACAGCCGCCAGCGGAAACGCCTGTAACCCAGCGGCCGACGTGCTGGTGATTAAATGGTAAAATATTTCCTGTCGGAAAAAAAAGAGGGATTTTAGTAAACATATGGTCAAAAGTCTAAGAAAAATCAGGTAAAAACCTGTATAAATGCTCTTCAAGTGTCCCTCTGGGTTAATGGGATACCCCACTGTGATGTCATGAAACTGGGACACAAACTCAGCCTCGTCCAACCAGAATTCCCCCTCAGACACTCTGGCTTGAAGGTCTGAAGCACAAACAGGGTCCACAGAACTCCAACCAGGACCACTGCAACGAGACCGCATGTAACATAGTTCCTACAAGCTAAATTGCATGTCAAAAATTAAGAACAATTTTTCAGGCTTTTTCCCATTTCATAATTTATTCTCGTTTTATGATCAAACTGTAGCTTCTTATCTTTTTGTTTATGATCTGTGCCGTGATGCTTTGGCGATCTTCTTTTTTTTAAACCGGCAGTCCAGCATTTTCTTGCATAACGATTGGTTCTCATGCTATTTATTTACATCATTTCACTAAAAAAGTGAGAAATTTGATGTGTCTGAAATGTTTGTTTGGAATAGTGCTTGATCTACCTCAGCGTCCATTCACCTTCCCAGCAACATCTTCCCCAGGGGTTTCTGATTCTGAAAAGCTGCACTTCTCTTCCTGAAACCGTCTTGACATCCAGCCACTCCATCACGGTCATAGCGTGGTACTGACCCGCCTCACTGACTCCTGACATGAATAAAAATGTCATCATTTGGCCCAACAGTTTGCATGATCAACACAGTTAACCTTTCTCCAACCTTCTGACGTATTGTGAGTGGAGCAGGTTAGAATGCAGTCATTCTGGAGGGACTTCAGAAGTCTCAGGTTGAACTTTTTTCTTCTCATTTGATCACTGTCCTGATGGGATTCCGGTTCCTTGTCTGAACCGTCTGCTCTCCCCAGGCTCCACTGCTCAGCGACAGTACCAGTCAAATCCACCAGAGCCTCAGAAACCTGCCCCGCCCACAGCAGCTCGTATGAACCACGCAGCCTGGAAAAGATCCCATGGAAAAATATGGAAATTTAAACTGCAGTAAACATGTTGTTGTTTATTCACAGTGGAATCTCAGAGATAAAAACATTAACATGTTTGTTATGGAAGAGATGGATGACTGGATAAACAAAAAGGAAAATTGTGCGTGCTACTAACTTGGCATAAGCTTTTTCCAACAAGGCTACCCAAAAGGCACCGGGGGCATGGCAGCGGGAGAAGCAGAGTGTGGAATTTATGCAAGGCAGCCGGTCATCAATGGTAACATCTGTCCACTGTCCCCGATGCCAGAAGCAAAACCTGAAAGAGCCCTTGTATGAGGTGTTACCCCACAGGGGCTGGTCTGGAGGTAGCACCTACACAGAAAACCACAATAGATCAAATTCAGTAGCAGATCATAAATGAGTTCTACATATTTTATAACAAATGTCTGCATACCTTGTTTAAAAGATGTTGTCTTTTGAGCAGAAAGGTGCATGCACAGAGAAACCAGCAGTCTCCTAGGAGACCCTGTTTAGCGTGAGCTAAATTGATGTTGGTGGGAAAGAGGACTGGACACTGGCAGATCTCCTGAAAGATATATTTGATTTTAATTTCTAAAAAAATAAATCCAATATTAGTTTCTTAAAGAAAACTTAAAATCACAATTTGATCATCATTTGATCGATTGTTAAAGCATTATCAGTGCCGTTGTAGCTTCTATGTCGCAATTTTTTCAAACACTTTTCTCCTCTTCTCCTGATCCACAACACTTGAATAAAGAAAAACTCAGAAATGCAAATATGAGCTCAATTTCCTTTATATTTATGTCCTCCATTGACAGAAAAATATCACAAGAATTCATTAAAAACATGATTTTAATCAAAGCGGGTCTTTTAAAGTCTCTTTAAAGTATGTTTTACAATCATTGTATAATCAGCTGATCAACAATCATTTGGAAATTTTCCAATGTTTGATGAGTGAGTTTAAAGGTGACGATACCCGCTCAAGATAATACACAGAGTGGAACAACGTGAAAGGTACTTTCACTGCGGCATTTCCAGCTTTTCACACCCCTGCTATCTCACCTGCGGGCGACGCCATGTGATGTCTCCCTGCAGCCTGGCGATGGGCGTGGAGCTGTCACAGAAGAGGGAGGTGTCCTCACAGGGAAAGTCCTGATCCTCAAACAGACCTGCACCTGTCCTCTCAGCTCCGCCTTCCTCTTTCATGCTGAGTCTGCAGGTGAGCTTCACCCAGTCTTCATCTAAATCAAAGTAACCAGATGTCATAAACATCTATTTATAAATTGCATGTGCATTTTGTATATTAACATTAAATATGATATTCATTAAAAGAAAAAAAACAGTAAACAATGCAAATATGTCCACAAGTGTTGGACCTAATACAGCTGTGGGAAACAGGAATTAATATATTTTTTTGACAATTATATTTTGTACATTGACAAAGCAACGTATTAGTCATTTCTCAAATATGTTCCCTCTCCTACCTTGTTCCTTTTTTCTAACATATTTCCGCTTGCAGCTTCATTTTTTCATAAACAAAGCTAACTCCAGCAGCTTCCGCTAGCTTGTTGTCACTGGCTCGACAGCGGCATCGTTTCTTTTTATCTTGTCATGTTTTTTGAGCTAAAATCGTGCTGGTTTTATAGAAACATAAATTATTTAGTGATGGGTTAACAGTTGTATCCGTCACGGGCGGCCATGTCTGCAAATAGCAGCAGGCAGAGCTTCTTCCGGTTGGACATTAGCTGCTCATTGATAAAAGTGGATCTTTCCTGTGCTCACCGGCTGCTACTGCCACCTATTGGTGGAAGTAGAAACTGCATTGTATTCTGTCACTTCACCCATGGAGGAAGTTGAAATCACTCAAGGAAGTATTTCAGTTTTCTTTGTTAATTTTAAGAAATACGAATTTGAAAAGCAATTGATTGGTTTAAAGAATAGAATGTAAAATAATTACATAATCATTTTAATATGTTTATGCATGTTTTTTTTTAAATAAATAATTTATTTATTGTTGCCTATCTGTTAAAAAAATACCTTAAAAATAATATTTCATATTTTCAGAAGTTTAAAAACTTAGACAAAATCAAACAAAGTTCAGCTTTCTTTTTTTTCTACTTTTTGTATTTTTCCTTGTATAGATTTTTGTTCGGCCAATTTCTTTTTTTTTTTTTTTTTTTTTTTTTTTTTTTACAAATTACAAGTTTTTCTTTTTCTTTTTTTACATTTTTTTTACAACTAAAGTTCCAAGCCTGACATTTGCTGGTTGGTAGGTGGGGTTTGGGGGATTGGAAAAATGTCTTTCAGGGTTGGTTATTTGTTGGAAAAAGATTGAGAACCATGCAGTTATTACATTGTTACAAGTCTTGTCCTGATTCTCAACTCCTATTTAAACAGAAAATAAATAAATGTGTTAGTCTCTTGTACTGCTTTAGATTTAATGGAATTTTGTGATGTATTTCCAGTAGTTAAGCATTGAAATATTAATTTAGGATACTTTTTGAAGTAATGAAACTCTATGTATATAGCTCTTTACAACTCCATAGGGATACCAAAGAGTTTTACAAGACATTAAAAGGAGACACTTTTTTTTTAATTGGGTAAAGATTAAGAGCATAAACGTAAAAACAAATGCATCTATTTACAAAAACCAATAAAATATACAAAAGACAGAAACATATGAAGCAGGTATTGCTCGACAAACCTTTAAACTCTACTGTAAACAGCTAAAACCTCAGTTAAATAAACAGCAGAAGGACCAAGAAGAGCTATAAAAATAAACAGTAAAAGTTTAAACTGAAAGCTGGTAGGGAGCCAGTGAAGAGCTTTGAGGACTGGAGGAATGTGTGTTCGTCTGGATGTTCCGGTTAACAGTCAAGCTTGCTGCATCGTGCACTGTCGAGAGTCGGTTTAGTGAACGCTGAATGACACTGAATCATACTTTAAACCTATTAGAGCCAATAGTGACATCAGTGTAACAGAAAAATACCTGAAATATTTTGTTTTGGGATATTTTCCACATAATTCTATTTTTAAGAAAAAATGGGTCTGGATTTTTATGGGTTAAAATTATTATTTCATATTGTAGAGGGAAAATATACTAGATTGTTCAATAGATATATTCTTTTTGGATTTTTTTTGTGAGTTGGAAAAGAAAATATCTTAAATTATTACAAAAAGTGATTGATTTTTTTTGGTAAAAACGAACAATTTGCTTTTTATGATGTTTAAGGAGACACATACTATAGAGTGTTGTGCAGATTTGTTTTTAAGTCTTGCCCAGAATACTGTCAACTCTCCTTTAATTTTTTTTTTTAGCTGCTGCATTAGTTTACTTAGTCTTTTATGTGCTTTTAAGGTGTTTATCCTGTTAATGCTTTGTTTTCTTATTCTTATTCCTTTTAAATGATTTAATCCTTGTCCCATTGCCTTATGTAAGTCAGATGTTTTTTAGTCTTTTAGTGAAAAAAAGTTCATTTTCACACCAAATAGTTTAGAAAATACTCAGTATTTATTAATTTTAAGTCAATACAGACAGAAAGAAATGATATAAATCTCAAAGAGATCGCATAAAGTCATGCTCCACGTTGTCTCGACGAGGATTTCTCCTGGTGACTTCTGGACATGTAAACACTGCTCAGGGTTTCCTGCTGAATAAAACGAAACAGGAAAACCTTTATGACCAAAATCTTTTTGTAGTGCCAGAAAACAGAATCAGGTTAGAAACTGACTTACTTTTTTAACGTTTTGATGGCTTTAATGACCCACTGCTGGTTCGGGTTTGCACAGAAAAGTTTTCCTTTTACCGTCAGGAAACTTAACACACAAGAAGACAAGAATCTTAGACATCAATACCAAAGCGACGTAAATGTAACTTGTGTTGTGAGATAGGTTTACAGTTTCTCCTTACATTGTGGCTCTCATGTGACAGTTCCCAGTGTCTTTTTGCTCTGTGTAATTTTTCAGACGATCCAGTGGAACAGGGTCCTTTTGGTACCTCGTGCAGCAAAACTTGGCAAGAGCTTCAAATAAACAATTGCAAATATTTTAACAGCGGAATTACCTATAGAGAAAAGACTGAAGATAGTTTCATAAATTCCATTCACTCCATAAGAGGAGTAAAACTCACCCTGATCGTTTAGCGCAGTCAGAAGCACCAGCATTATGAAAACACACGCAGAGAGCTTTGCCATCTTCCTCTTCAGAACTGAGACTATTCTCAAATGAAATCAATAGATATATGCATTGCTTATATACTTTGTGGATTGGAAATACCAAAGCCATAATGAATTAGGTCAGGTGGGATGTATGACACAATCTGTACTTTACCACAAGGGGGAAATACTCCCTCTTCCCTACTTGAGTGTGAGCTTATCATGATCAGAGGCACTTCTCTGTTTTATTTATATTCCCTCCATAAAGTTCATTGTTGTACTCCTCTATTGTCACGTGAACAGCACAGGTGAGATGACGCCATTAAAAAAAATTGTCTCAAAGATCCAACAATGCTGTGCTTAACAGGAATGAACCCAGAAGAAGGAGAAAACAATGACAAGAAAATGCTGCAACAAAAAGAAACCTGAGGTTTGTTTAGTCTTCTTTTGTCTTCTTTGAATTTGAGCTCCTTTTTGAATTTGCACAATTGTTTAGTCTCATTGAGAGGAAGTCATGCTTCCAGGTTGGCCAGTAAATGTTTTTAACCTTTTAACCTCCAAATCAAGACTAAATCAGTTTTTTTTTTAAAATCTGCAGCTTAATGCACTAGAGGAGCAACGAACACAAATTAATATATCTATTGTTCTCCTGAGCAAACGGATGTAGGGTTAAGGAAGTGTGACTGGTATTTTCCCTGTCTGATGGTTACATTTTTCAGATGATTTGGACTTTTGGCAGATTTAGAAAACAAACGTTTTGAGTCTGTGTTTTTTCCAAGCCCAAAACAGAAAGTAGTTGGTGATTGAAAACTTAATCTGATTTTTCACAAGACCTGTCATTAGTCGTGTGCTTCCTTGTTGTTTTAATGCCTGGGAAATGCTACATTGTAAAGTTTTCAGTCCTCGTGATTTTTTTTCTTGTTAGTCTGCCAAACTGATGTTTTCCACGTCTTCTAGCAATCACTGCAGCTTCTTCTTGCTCGATTAGCTCCTTTGTGTAGATATGCATGGGTGCTCTGGTTTAATCATCTATCGCCAGATTCTTGTGTCTTCGTGCCTGTCATGGGGGTATTTATGGGGCTGTGGGGTAGTTATTTTCATTTAGTTTTTTTAATAGATGATGTATTTCTTCCATGGTCTTTGCTTGATGCTCTACTTGAGCCGCATAAATTGCTTCCAAAGCAGTCCTCCCGTAAAGGGCCAATGCAAAATCAACTTTTTAAAATTTTTTCATTTTAAATTCTAACACAAAACAACCTCAAAGCAGTATTACGATCCATTCCATTCCTCTAAAACCCAGCTCTCTGAGCACCAGGCCCTAAAAATTCACAAAACTAGCGAGTCTTCAAATTGTGATGTCACAAAGTGGGGAACAGCCCCTTCCAGGGGGAGTCTGCCCTGCCAGCTCTGCCCCCAGGCTAACAATTTATCAGTGGAGCTAGCGGTGAACAGCAAAATGCTTTCATTTTACATGCACTGTATGAGTCTTTCTTTGCATAAGTTCAGATATTTTTGTGGGCAAAATGCAGACATGCTAAAGGCGGTGCCTCAGAGATTGAGTCCTCCTACTTCTGGATAGGAAAAGAGCTCATGAAAATAACTCATGTTTTATTTTAAAATGGTGTTATTTAGTGTGCTAAAGGTAATATATTATCATATATATAGTTTACTCTGAAAGGCTTAAGAATAACAAGATCTAAACCCTTTAAAGTTATACTTTAACTAGACAGTGTATTTATGTTTCACGTATTTGCAGATTTTTTTTTTTTTAGTTACGTGACTCTTCCTGTTTGTCACAAAAACCCCGATATTAAATTTTTGTGTCCGAAGGAGGTGCTGCGGTGCTGACATGTATCTCCGCACAGCAGACCCACCCCCGTCCATGCTCCGCCTCCTCGGGAGGAGCGCCTCTCCTCTTTCAATCCCCCTGCATGGAAAAATGGCATCTGCTGACTCAGATACGGCTGAGAAAAATCCTGATATGGTGAAGAAGATAAGGAAAAAAACATGCACTACTGGTTTAAGGCACAGAGAGACAGAAGGACTGTCCTCATCTGCTTCATAAAGTACACAGCTGCTCAGTCTTTTGTTCTGAATAAAAAAGAAAAAAACTCTTAATATTGACCAATACTTCAGTGTTCTTTAAGAAATGTTTTTGCAAAGCATAATCAAAAGTGTTTTTGATGACTATGAATTGAAAACAGACATTCTTTGGGTGCGGGGGTTGTTGGGTAAAACGGGTGACATTTTTATTGTTAAATTGCGTATTTATTTATTCACAGAGGTCACAGATTCACAGATGACAGAGGTCATCCAGCAGCTTGTTTATTTTTTGCTTTACTTCATGTACATAACAAATAACAAATTTAATATTGTTTGAGAGAAAATTGCAGGTGGCTAAGAAGATTACCGCCATCAACAGGTGGCTACAGTGGCTCCGCCCCAACCGTTCCGTTCCACTTCTCTATGGATCTACAATGGACCTTTAAGAAGTACGGTTCGGCACTGTTTAATGGATCCATTTTACAATGGAAACACTCAAAAATACCGGGTCGCTTAGTGGAAACGAGGCTTAAGCGCAGCAAAAATTGGCGAGCAATATCGGAGCTAACCAGTCGCAAAGTTTTGAGTGAGATGACGACGAAAATGAAGACATTAATGGATCGATTTGTCTGCAAGTATATGCATCAGAATTGTTGTGGAGAAAGGAGACTTTGACCCGCCCATGGCAGTTTCTGCATCACAAACGCAAAGTTTTTTTTTAATTGCTGGTTTTTATCTGCTCCTGATCCATCACAATTTGAATAAAGAAATACTCAAGAACACAGTTTTAATCTAAAATTAATTTAAATGTGTCCTCCATTATGAGAAAAATGCTACAAGAGCGTGTTAAAAACACCAAAAACACAATTATAATTGGAGTGGGTCTTCAAGTTCAGACTGAAGTCATAGTTACAGAAACTCCGTTTCACAATAAAACAATGACACAAGAACATTTTCTTGAAAAATGTTGGTTTGGATCATATTTGTGGCAAAATAGATATATATATATAATATATATATATTATAATATATATATATATATATATAATATATTATATATATAATATATATATATATATATATATATATATAAATAGGTGTGGTGTAGAGGTGGCTGTAGACACAATATATTCTATTTTTGGATGAGTGTCACTGCAAGACTTTTATCTCAACTCAGATTAACGTTGAGATCTGACTCGCAGCAATGTCCTAAAGTCATAACAGAAGCCCTACGGAGATCAAATCTAAAAATTACTTTTCAGATGTAAGGTGGGCTCGATGGAAAGTTAATGGCATACTTTAAAAAGTATCATGACCTCTTTCAGAACTCGCATTGTGCTTGCATTTCCTTTGATGCACGGTTCTTGAACTTTAATCAGAATTTCCTCTGACCCAGAAAAGAGCAGCATATGTGCAGCTTCAGTCAGTTGTGGTATGGAGGTCTTTTCATTCTCTAAAAGCATTTTCACTTATGAGTGTCATGTACCCCTCAATTAATTGCATTTTATGCATTAGATCTACAGTAAAGCATCACAAGAAAAGCCACACCTCGTGATTTCCTGTCTTGCTCTGGTTCAACCGGCCTTGAAATAAAAAGCTATGACGGGAAAACCAAACATGCAATTCAAAACTGTTAATCATTACAAAAGCTTCTTAAGTTACAGTTACATAAATGTAAAGTCTCCTTCTTTGCTCACTATTCATTGTAAAGTTAATAATTTAGATACAGTAAAGAAATCTGTCATTCAGAATTCCTTCTTTTCATTGTTGACCTTTATCAATTTTGGGCTAAAAATATTCTTAGAAATTACTTTAAAGTTATGTTTTGATAATTTATTGGAAAATTGCATTAATTTTATGTGAATGTTTTCTGTGATTAAAAAGTTTGTTTCTTTTTAAATATATCTTTGCGTCAGCATACCTCGAATTATGTTTTCAGGACAAGTGCGGGACAAAAGCCTTTCATAAGTTGAAGCAGCCCGCTTGATTGGAAAAAAAAAATTTGCAAGTATTATATTTCTGTGCTTGGATATTTTCAAGCCAGCCGCAAATTTCATCCCTGATGCAAAAAATCTGTCAATAAGAAACATAATCATAAAGACAAAGTTGTGCACATCTTTTGTTGATGCAACATTTAGTTTTACGTCTGACATGTCTCTTTTGAGTGAGTACAATGTCACTTTGTTTTGAATATGACTTTCTTCTGTGTTTAATGCTACACTGTCCTGTTAGCTCACTGTCAAAAATAGGTCACAGTACAGGCATGGACATTGAGTCCCAAAACATCAATTTTTCACATTGTGCATGCGTGTTGTAATTTACCGGTATTTATTAAACTAAAATTAAAAAGAACTTTTTAGAATGTTTTGATACGATAACAGGAAAGTGATCTTAAAAGCTATGGCTCTTTTGAAAATGTAATAAAACAGATCATAATATAGTGATCTCCATTCGTAGGTTGTGGTTGTCAGGTGACTGCAATAAATGCACTAGCGGATTATTTCAGACCCGGAAGTGGTGGAAAAAAGGAGTAGCAGACATGCCACTCAACCCATTAGGTGTATAAAGAAATGGTCCATGTCTGTCAAAAGCTTGGCTAAACTGGACAGGTCAAGGGGCTGGAGCAGATCCCATCGCGCATGTCTGGGGAATAAACTAGCCAAAGCAGGGATCCCCCTGCTTCCATTCCGCAGCCTGTCCCTGCTGGCCAGCAGGCAGACAACTGAACGGCAACTTAGTTGGGGATCCCTCCACCGAATGCACAGGAATTTTTATTTTCTTTCATCATTTTTTTATCCACTTTTTTTTTGACGAACATGGATTTGTACCTCTTAGTTTTAAACACGCTGTGGTTCAGCCCCTGCTTAAGAAAGCAAACCTCGATAACAGAGTGATGGATCCCTCCAGGCCTAAACTCCCTTTTTTAATCCAAAATCTTATTTCATCTCATTTTTAAAAACTAAGCTTAAATCACATTTTTACAGCCAAACTTTTAACCTGCCATAAGATTCTGCTCTGTTTATACTCTGTTTTTACTGCCTTTGTTTTTAGTTGCTTATATTTGATCTATTATTGTTCTTGGTGTTTTATCATACGGCGCTTTGTAGCAGTTTGGCTGTTTTTAAGCACTTTATAAATAAAGTTGATTTGATTTTGATACGGGGGATGTCTGCTGCTCTTTTTTTCCTCCACTTACAGGTGGAAGTGGCTTTCTTTGATGCAGACAATGAAAAAAAATCTCTTCTTGCAGTCATCAAAGTACCAAACAGAAACACTTGATTGCTTTTTAAAAATTGTGAAAAATCTATAGATTAATAAAACAAATCTTTCGTGATAACCCAAGCTATTTCCACACTCAGCATTTTATGGATGACTGTATTAAGAGACAAATATAATCTCCTTTTACCTGCTGTAGTGGCGACTACAGATATCTACATAAAGAACCTTTTTTCAACTAAAATCACGAGTCCTAACCCCGCATCCGTAATGCTGTTGTGCCACTATGGTAGTTCATTGAATCTGTTTTTTTTTTTTTTTTAATTCAACATACATTGTTACAAATATTAATCAAAAATATCAGGATAATTCTGTTAATTTTAAATGTCATTTGAATGTGTTTTTCTTTGTTCGCAGGATTTTTTTTTGTGTGTTAGACTTACATAGTTAGCACAAATGAATCTAGTTTAGTTAGTCTATGTATTAAAACAGCTAAGAAACATTGTGTGGGTTAACAGTAAGAGGGTTGGTAGGCCCTCAAGACAAGACTATATAAGCTGCTATGATTAGAAGCTCATCATCACAGGATCACAGACTCCACCACAGGAAAGGAGAGAAAGCAAGTTTATAATCACGGAAAACATGGTGTCAGTCAAAGTGGCATTTATAGTAAAAGTATTCCTTGCTGTTTGTGTCCATCAAACAGATGCAGTTCTGGGTATGTCGCTGGTTCTTTGCTAATCTTTAGATCTAATTTAACTTATTTACACGCATGCACTAAGCAGACAAAGGCTGGAGCGCCGGAAAGGGGAGATAAAGGGGGATGATTTTGGGGGCACAGACGATGAAATGTTAAAACAGAAATAAGTAAGTCGTTAACTAATTTATAATCACAAATATTTTATTTTCAGTGTCATGGTAGCAATATTTTCTGTTTTGAAAATGTCTGGAAGACCCTCGTAACCCCATGTTTATTTTAAAATGGTTCAGTCCGACTGAATTGAACTCCTACAGGAAGTGCCGGCATCAGCATGCGGTTTGTTTCTGACAGGGCCACAGTGTGTGAGGTAGAGAAGATATGCCTCAAAAATCAGGATCCTTAAAAAGGAGGGAAATAAACTAAGAGATAAAAAGGAGTTGACAAATATGTCAACAGAATTTCAGAAAAAATATGGGTTTGTGGTAGAAAATTAAGGAAAAATAACTTTGTCCCTATAAACCAGCCCACTTTTCTCATCATGTTAGCTCAAGAAAAAGTGATTTTTACAATTGACTATAATATTAGGCAAAAATCAATTCAAACATTTATCAGGCTGTTATTACACAATAATATTTGGCATCTTCTCTGTCCAAATGATTTGTCTGAACAGAGTCGAGTGCATCAGCAGAAACAGAAGCTGCAGCATCAGTCTGTCTTCCTCATGGTCTGCGTCCATCTGTCTGTTCCTCTGAACGTAAACCTGCCTCAGAGCTCCCACACAGGAGAGAAGGTGAGCAACTGTGAGAGGTCAAGTCAGGCCCGGCCCTGAGCTGCATACATTGACATATTATTTCACTATACTTTCATTATACAGTCGATGGTTGTGTGGCGCCTTAGCCAAAAAGGAATTCCCCCTCCCACCTAAAAAAAAAAAAAAAGCACCAGTACCCCACCGCCACCATGGAACAGAAACAGCAAATCTAAGTAGATTATGTTGGAATAAGAATTTATTTATTTTCATTCTTAAAACCTGAGCAATAACCATTTATGATTAGTATTTAAAGTCAGGAAAACTTCTTAAGTGTTTTCAGTTCTTTCCCTGACCTTATATTCTTTGTACCTTTAGTTCTGTTCGGATGCATCTTGAGTTCGTAATTGCAGTTTTTCCAGTCATCATCACTGTCACTGGTTATTAACTGAATTGATTTTTGGGAGAAGAGCTTGTAGCAGAAGTAGTACAAACTGTCTTTTTAGGGGGAAAGTATTAATCTTGTCCTTTTACTCACCTTTTAATTAGCTAACTTTCTAAAGAAACAACGTGGATCGCAAGTACTCCCCCGCTTTTTGGCATAAACCAGATCAACTGATTCAGGAGTTCTGGTTCATGGGGTCCAAAATCCCTAGCGGCGCCTCAAATAACTGTGTTTTTCCTTGCAGTTTTTAGTTGCTGTCGAATATACATGAAAGTCAAGTTTTGCAATCATCAAGGGTTACTTCGTGCAGGCAGTCTCAGAGAGTCTCAGAGTTTTGTCCCATCAATGCCATCATGTAAGTACCCAAATGCATCTTTTACTTTATGTATAGTTCAAATCCTTTCATGATTAACTTATATATTTTCTTTTCTTGTTTTATAAATTCAGTTTTCACACAAGGAAGCATAAAATTTGCACCGATCCTGCTCTGAACTGGGTGACGGAGTATGTTGAGCGTATAAGGTGAGATACACGTGAATTTACCTTTTTTTATGATGTGAAACAAAAATATTTAATTTGTGTTGTAGAAAATTGCACAAAAAGTGACTAATTTGAAATAAATCTCATTGCAGGAAAAGAGAGCAGGAGTTTCACATTGGATGAAGAGCCGCCCGGCTCACAGAAGGAGAATCTGCAGAGGCAGATTAAGTGGATGCTCAGATTACTTTATATTATACGTGCATTTATTTTTGTATGGTTCTGCTGTACTTAAGAATTATACTTATGAAGAAGACTTTAAGAAAAAATATTTGTTGTTTTTGCGGCTTCATGATAAATACAAATAAATCTGTGATCTGACTGTTGCCTGTTTCTTCCCTAAATGAATACTCTAGAAACACAGATTAATAGCAAAATATTTTTTATAGGTCCACTATTATGAGAAGAAGGCTACAATAAGATTTTCATTGAAGCCGGTCTCTGAGTTCAGACAGAAGTCATGGGTATAGAAATGTATCACAGTAAAACCAAAACACGTGGGCATTTTCTCAGAAGGCGTTGGTTTGGGTCATCATTGTGGGGAAAAAAAATAGGTGTGGTGAAGACATTATTATATATTATTTTTGAATGAAAGTGACACTGCAAGACTTTTATCTCAACTCAGATTAACATTGAGATCTGATTTGCAGCAATGTCCTAAAGTCATAACAAAAGCCCTACGGAGATAAAATCAAAAAATTACTTTTCAGATGTAAGGTGGGCTTAGTGGAAAGTTAAAGACATACTTTAAAAGTATCATGACCTCTTTCAGAACTCGCATTGTGCTTGCATTTCCTTTGATGCACGGTTCTTAAACGTTAATCAGAATTTCCTCTGACCTAGAAAAGAGCAGCATATGTGCAGCTTCAGTCAGTTGTGGCACGGAGGTCTTTTCATTCTCTATAAGCTTTTTCTACTTATGAGTGTCATGTACCCCTCAGTTAATTGCATTTTATACATTAGATCTACAGTAAAGCATCACAAGAAAAGCCACACCTCGGGTTTTCCTGTCTTGCCTAGATTAACCGGCCTTAAAATGAAAAGCTATGACGGGAAAACCAAACATGCAATTCAAACCTGTTAATCATTACAAAAGCTTCTTAAGTTACAGTTATATAAATGTAAAGTCTCCTTCTTTGTTCACTATTTAGATTAAATGACTGCATTTAATACAGTTAATAATTTAGATGAAGACTTTATAGAAATCCTAATATTTTATTAATAATTCCTCATATTTGTATAATTCATAAATCATGCTTTACCTTTTCAACCTTTCTCTGCAACATAAAAATATTCTTAGAAATGACTTAAAAGTTGTAATTTTTGCAATTATTTTTGAATTGAATTTTAATGTAAATGTTTTCCGCAATTTAAAAAGTTTGTCCGTTTTTTAGATATTATTGTGCATCACCACACGTCAAATAATGTTTTCCAGTTTTCCTCAGTGCGGGACAAAAGCTTTTCACACGTTGAAAGCTGCCCGCTTGCTGGAAAAAAAAAAAAAAAAAAACTTTGCAAGTATTGTATTTCCATGCTCGGATATTTTCAAGGCACCAGGAAATTTGGTCCCTGATGCAATCAGTACACAAACGAGAAATCCAACAAATCCGGTTTAGCAAGATGAACAGTAGTACTGTCGGTGAGAGAGCGTGGGGAATTTTTTTTTCCTATCTAAATAGTTGAGGAAAATTGCGTGGGTTGACAGTAAGAGGGGGCCCTTTCTTTGTGGGAGGCCCTCGAGGCTTTATAAGCTGCGGTGATCAGAAGCTCAGCATCACAGACTCCACCTCAGCAAAGGAGAGAAAGCAGCAACTAACCAAGGAAAACATGGTGTCAATCAAAGTGGCATTTATACTGATGGCAGTCCTTGCTGTTTGTGTTCAGCAAACAGATGCAGCTATGGGTATGTTATTCATTCTTTGCTTATCTTTAGATATAATTTATTTACTTACTTTTTAGACACATGCACTCAAATAACTGTGTCTTTCCTTGCAGGTTCTCGATGCTGCCGAAAATACATGAAAAACAAGTTACCTTTTCCAATCATCAAGGGTTACTCCATACAGGACCTCACAGAGTTTTGTCCCATCAATGCCATCATGTAAGTACCCAAATGCATCTTTTACTGTATATATATATAGTTCAATTCCTTTTAAGATTAACTTATACATTTTTATTTCTTGTTTTATAAATGCAGTTTTCACACAAGGAAAGGTAAAACTTGCGCCAATCCTGCTCTAAGCTGGGTGATGGAGTATGTTGAGCGCATAAGGTGTGTATTTTCCTATTTTTTTATAATGTAAATCAAAAAAGTATATTCAACTTGTGAAAAAAAAAATTGCACATAAAGAGACTAATTTGAAATAAATCTCATTGCAGGAAAAGAGCGCAAAAGGTTCACAATCAATCACTAAAGTAGAGTGGACAGATGAAGAGCCGCCCTGGCTCGCTGAAGGAGAATCTGCAGAGGCATCTTAAGCGGCTGCTCCCTTATTTTGAGCTTTGCTTGTTATACAGTTACTCAGAGGGTTTGACTGCTTTGAAATCCAGTGAACCCCAGCTTACAAAAGCCTCCGCAGAAAAGAAATGCTATGCATTGTACATTTAAGCTCACTTGTCAGAGCACTTTATTTTATACATATACCAGTAAATATATTTTTGTATGGTTCTGCTGTAAATAAGAATTCTGCTTAAAAAACTATATTTTAAGACAAAAATGTTTGTTATTTTTGTGGTTTCATAATAAAAATAAATAAATCTAAGCTCTGACTATTGCCTGTTTCTTTTCTAAAAGCATCACCGAGAAGGAAGGTCTAAAGGTTAAGATGCTCACTTTAATTTAGTCCATGGATCTGCAATCTGTGGCTCTTTCATCCCTTATTTGGCTTTAATGCTAACGGTTGAATACATAATAGATAAGTTATTTAGGTTTTTTCCTTTCTGCTTGGATTTTTATCAATCTAAGCAAAAAAAAGTTTGATTTACTTTCAGAAATTCTGTAAAAATGTTCTTTAAATTTATGTATTTTTTATTGTTTGTCAAAAAAAGTCTCCAAGTGTTGTTTTAATTTACACTGAAGTGGTTAAAGTTTTGAACAAATGCAGTTTAAAATGATTGAAAGTGATTTAGAATTGCGTGTTTTGTGCATCACATTTTAGAGAATAACATTATAAAACTCGGTTTATTCTAACTGCTTTGAGCTTTTTTGAAATAGATTCTACTAAAATCTTGTTAAATATGTGAGAGTAAAAGGGAAAAAAATGATGGTGGCACACCAATATCCTAATGATAAAAAAACATCATGCTTGATCTTTTTTGACACAGGGTGGGTTTTATTTTGAAGGAACTAGTGTGTGCTGCTGTTTGAAGTAAAATAAATTACAGCTGTTTCATCTATATTTAAATATATAGACATTGTTGTAATTTAGTTCTTGTTAATATTTAAGTTACATTTATAAACGTAATTGACAAAAAACATAAATTTGTGCATTTTTTAACAATATAGTAAGATTTTTTGGCTCTGGTTGGGTTCTTGTCTGTGAAAAACTAGGCCGAATGGCTCTTTTAATGTTAAAGGTTGCAGATCTCTGATTTTGTAAAGCCTGTTGAGGCAACTGTGTTGTGTTATTGGGACATATAAATAAAAATTGAATTCTGAGAAATCTTAAAGAAAAATGTTGTTTCCTAGTTTTACCATTCACCATCTATTTTCTAAACCCATTTTTGTCCCTTTTGGCGTCACGGGGTTGCCGGAGCCCATTCACTCCCTTGCCAAGGCATTTTATTACAACAACAATTTAATTTTTTTTTAAAATATAATTCTCTTGTGTTATTGCTGTTTTTGTTTATATGTGTCTCCTGTAACTTCTTTTATTTTTCTTTCTGAAACGGTTTGGCCATTTGCCAGGCCATAATTGAAAATAATGATTAGTCTTGCTTTGATAAATTATGGTTGAATTAAAATAAACAAATAAAGGAATAAGAGTCAAACATGATACATTTTTGTCTGTATCTGTAAATTCCACAAATTCAAGTCATTTAACCATTTTAACCGACTTGCTTGTCAACCTTGACCCAGTCAGAAGTTTCCAGTAATTTCCTGCGACTGAACAGCATTCCTCGTGAACAGGAAGTAAATATCGGATGTGTCTTTTTTTTTTTTTTTTTAAAGGACACGTTAACCTGTATATCAGGGGTATTCAACTCCAGGCCTCGAGGGCCACAGTGTCTGCATAATTTCCAGATATCCAAACTCTACTCATGACTGATTACCTGGTTCAGGTGTGTCCAACCAATTGGAGCATGCCAGATCCAGATATGTTGGAAAACCTGCAGGAATGCGGCCCTCGAGGCCTGGAGTTGAATACCCCTGCTGTATATTGATGTTTATATGAAGTACATAGATTCCAGAGCTGTAAACTCATTCAGAACCTGCAGATGGAGCCACTTTCAAATCCTTTTACCAGAAAACTTCATCTAATCTCCTTTTGCTGCAAATCCAGAAAGATCTGCATAACATGGGAGCATATTCTTTTTAGTATAGAATCATACTTTCAAATACACAAAGTTTTAAAAAGAGCTTACCAATTTTTTACATTAAAAGCATATATATTAAAAAAATTGAAAGTACTTCTGCACTTTGAAACTTCCCCCTTGTTTAGTTTAATAATCTTACAAAATATTTGTTTTTTATTTGTAAATGAAAAAGAACAAGCATCAATCCTGCACTTCAGAAAATAAACATATCAGTAGGGTTTAGAATATTCATTTTCTAGATGAGGATGATGCTTAATTCCTAATACGGTTTCAAGACCAGGACTCTGTAAAGAGCTGTAAATTTAAGCAGTTAAGTAACAATTTTATTTTCTATTTAACCTTTATTTTACCAGGAAATCCCATTGAGATTAGACCTGGGCCGAAAGGTATCAACACAAGAAAATAAAATACAGTTAAAAAAATTAATAGTAGAAACAAAATACAAATGCAATTAAAATGAACAGTATGATAATGAGAGTATATAAGCTCCAGCAAAGCAAACTTTAAGCATTTTGTTTAGTTTCGCGGCCTGAAAAAATACAGATTTCTGTAATATGATGGTTGCTGTTGGTTTTGTTTGGATCCCAAAGCTCCCGAAAGTGGATTAGAAGCGTTGAACAATAGTTTGACATCTTGAGGCTAAATAGTATTTAAAATTTAGAGACAGGTTCTCTTGAGTTAGTTCATTTTTTTTTACCATATTTCTGTCAATCCGGCATTCATTTAGGAGTATAATTGGGGGGCTTTTTCAACAGGAGAAAACTCGCTGCTGTGCAATGGTTACAGACAGAGAAGATGCCTTTCTGATCCAAGCAAAAGTTTCAGAATGAAAGACTTTGTGGCTTTAGTCACTCTGAGAGTGTCACACCGTCATAGCATTACAATGTATAACAATTTTTCTTTTTATTTTATTTAATTCTTAAAATTGATGCTAAAGCAGCTCAAATATATATCTAGAGAAGAATTGAATGTGTTTTGTGTGTGTGATCACATGCTGCTCTGTTCTCCACTTGAAATTTTATTGAGCAATCATAATTTTATTTCTAAAGTTGTAACTTATCTCACAGAGCGATCTGGGGGAGGGTCACGAGGACGTTTCTTCTTGTCATGCTTCGAGTCATCCTCGATAAACGGGACGAATATACACGAGCCGAACAAAGAGCTTGTTTTCCGCACTGACACAGCAAATGAATTAACCTGAGAAGCACTTGCATGTTAAGTGTCTCTTGCTCAAGGACCCCCATTACAGACGGGCTACCAATTACCAGAGCTGAAGCACCAATTATCGCTTAGGTAGACGACTGCTCCACTTTGCGGACTGAGGCCTTTAACGTCACGTCTACAAACCACAAAATTTCTGCAGACGTGAAAGGTTTTAACATAATGCTTGTCAGCAAAAACTGCCTCGCGGTGATTGATCGTTTGACCCTGTTTAGCAGCCTTTTGCACGGAAAGCGTTGCCGGTTTGGGGGACCATCTATTATTTCACTCATGCACCGAAACTATGAAATGAAGCACAGGTGCAAATGTGGCTTGAAATAAAAAGAAACAAAGTAGAGCAACTTTTAAAGTTTTGAATCTTGTTTTGCATAAACGCAGTAAAGAGCTGCACGAGGACTCATCTTTTCATATTTCACTAATAAAAGAAAGCAATAGAGCAACCTCAATGTCAAAAATGATGTTTTCTGTCTTTGCAACATTGCAACTTCTCCACATTAAATAATTAGCTAAATAAATATTTTTCAGGTTCGGCACATAATATAAAAAGTGAAACTGAGCCTTTTTACGTCTAATGTGCTGTAATCGCAGTATTTTTTAAAAAAAAGGTACTTAGTGAAACTTTAAAAAGGGGAAGACAAACAGTGAGGCAAAGAAGTATTGAGTCAGCCACCAACTGTGCAAGTTCTGCCACTTAAAAAGATGAGAGAGGCCATCGAAATTTCATCATAGGTATACCTCAACTATGAGAGACAAAACAAGAAAAAAAACATCAGAACTTTTTATGGAGTTGAAAGTCTGTGTTGCTTGGCGACAGCTCCAAAACATCACTGCTCTAGAGGAGATCTGCATGGAGGAATGGACCAAAATACCTGCAACAGCTTGTAAAAAAAACCTTGAAAGGACTTACAGAAAATGTTTGACGTTTGTAAAGTATTGAGATGAACTTTTGTTATTGACCAAATAACCATGATTTACATATAATTTTTTAAAAATCAGACGTTTTCTGGGTATTTTTTTTTCTCCGTTGTGTCTCTCATAGTTGAGGTGATGAAAATTAAAGACCGCTCTCATCTTTTTAAACAGCACATTTGGTGACTGATTAATTTTATTTTTGCCCCACTCTAAGTTCTTCATAGGAGTGCTTTTAAATGTGTATAGTGGCGTGCGGTCACACCTTTAAACTGACCTGTAATTTTTAATAAATATTATTTTGTTAGCTACTCATCATCGTTTTTTTACTTCCAAGCGTTTTTTTTTTTTTTTTTTGAAGCATAACATTTAAAAGAAACAAAAAAATGTGACATTTTTTCAGAATTTATGCTCACTTTCAAGTCAGTGCTCTCGCACATATTTCGCCTAATCTGGCATGACTTCTTACAATTTTTGCCAAGAAAAGCTTCTTCTTTTTCTTCAGCAGTTCGTATAAAATATACTCAAACACCAACTTCCTCCTCTGAAGGGTAGAGAGAGCAGCAGCTTAAGGCTGAGTGAAAATACAGATTATTTCTTGCTAATTTGCTAGGACAACCTCCTCAAAGGAAACGTCTTTTTTTTTTTTTTTTAATCCAAACTGGACTGCAGAACTGCTAAACTGTGATGACAAGTGTGACTAAATTTAAATAGTACATAGTGGTGCTAAAGATTTTAATAATAATGGAAAAAGTCATAAAAGTGCTCTGGATCGCAGTAGTTTGGTATGTCGCTTAAAATAAACCTGGACTGGTTTGCAGTGAACAAAAATGCTGCAGTGGAATCCTAAAATAACTGTGAAATGAATGTCTACCGTCTTTTCTGGATTCCTTTGTGTGATTTTTGCTCCAATTAAACACTGAAGCTGGGTCGACTCAACACTAGAGGGTGGCATAAATCAACCCTTGTGTGTGTTTCTGTCATTCGGGATCCTGTCTATGTGAGAGGAAGAATAGAAACATTTTCAGTTGATTTAATGTCAATTTGTTTGGACTTTAAGAACAAACTTGAGATGCTAATTCTTTTAAAAAGGATTTGAACCAGCATTTACGTGAAAATCTTTAATCCTAGCTAAATCTTCACACCCTTTTTGTGATTTTTATCTGCACTTCCACACTCGTTTTTTTTTTTTCACTTACACAGTAGGCTTCAAGAGCGGTTTTACTGTCTTTGATAGGGAACTATTTATACTCTATTTGAGAGACGACTTCAAACAAACAAAAAAAAAAAAGAATTCTTCAATAGATATCCAATTCCCCGCTGTCAGCTGTAGCCATCGGCAGAACCAACAGAGCTGAACAAACTGGACATTTTCTTCCGTCCCATGAATCCATCCCTCCTGACGGTCCGAAGCGACGCTTGGAGCCGCTGTTACATCACGGTCACTCTTCTGCACCAGTGCACAGAGTGCTCTTCTATGAATAATACAGAGATTTGGGAGAGGGGGACTTGAACATGGGGTTTGGCCAAAATTAAAAAAAAAAAAAAATGACAGAAATGTTTTGTTAGAAAAAAAAAAAAGGCTGGGGATCCTTAATTGAGTTATCACAAAATTTGACACAAAAACATTGATTATGAGAGCAGTTTATTATAAATATCACATGTTTGTGATACACAGAAATAGAGAGTTGTTGAAGGGACAATGACAAATGGCCAGATGCACACGGTGAAGAAAGACAAGGTTATAGGCTGCTTTCTCCCATGAGAGCGCACGCTTTAGTATGGAAGGAAAATAACATATTGCTCCCTGACATCAGCAGACAGGTCCTTTATCACAGCACACATGAACACATAGGTCAGACAAGAAACCAGACGTGCTCTCGTGAACATCACACACAGATAATAACGCTCAAAAGGTGGAAATAAATGTCCTTTTTCACACATTTAAACCTATTTTGGTCCAAAAAGAACAGGAAATACTCTCCAAACCAGATAATAATATTTCTGGAGCTGTAATCTCTCAAGCTTGTTTGTCTTTTTGTCTTCCTTTCTGCCAATCCATCTTCCCTGCCAGCACAGACACACAGTTAACTGAGCTGGGTGTATAATTAGATAAACAAAAAAGAGAGGGATGAAAAGTCTAAAGGAGAATAGACTCCAAATGATTACACATTCACTCTGCTTCCTTCCCCCTTGCTGAACACATAACCATCAATTAGAGGAGAGGAGGAAGAGGACAAGCGAGCAGCCAGAAGCCTTTTCGTGTCGACCTCGCTCTTCCTCTTAAAGCCCCGGCACCGGGGAGGGAGGAAGAGAGGGGAAAATAGAAGTGAAAAACAAGGAGTTTATAAATAAAGAAATTAGAGTGCTTGGCATCCGGCCGGCTGATTGGCTGAGACACAAGTCAGGCAGATCTGGGCCACAGTTGCACTCATTGTTCAGTGAGCTTTACCACAGAGTCCAACCCAGCGACAGCAATGAATGTTGATTGTGACCTTTGGTCTTTGGGTACAGTGGAAACAAGAGTCGCGCTTATGTGGAGATATTCGCCCCGTACTTTGCATCCGGCATCCCTTTTTCGTTGATGAATTCTTTGGTGACGTCAGCGCCAGCCGCGGGGCACAGTCAACGGTCGATGGTTTTTCGCTCGTGCGTACCAAACTCACCGACAGCGTTGAATGTTCGCCGAGGCAGGCGGGATGCGACCCTGAGCCGAGCTGACAGGGAGGGCAGGCGGTGGCGGAGCCGGAACGGACAGTTCGGGCTGAAATGTCGCCCGAATCGCAAATTTAGGCTGCATGTGAGGACATATGACAGAGTGCGCCGTATTTCCGCGGGGCAGTGACAGTTTCAATCACATTGTATGCAAAAAGACAGAACTAGGTAAGTTTGGAAGTTGAAGTCTTTGGATAAGTGGCGGCATCTGAAAAACACACACAAGTACAAGATTGTTAGCTCCAAAATGTACTTCTTCAAAAATCTTAACACATTTTTCTCAAGATGGCGCCTGACAACAACAGCAAAATGTACGCAACTTAACCTATCCCTATAATCCCAAACTTTAACCCAAAAGTGTTCAGAATTGTAGAAAAAGCTTGAATTTATTTTAATTTAGGTTTAATAAGCATTTACATTCGAGAGATTTTCCTTCGCCTTTCTGTATGATTTTGCACGTAAAAACTCGATCACACTTTCAACTATTTCAGCAATCTTGGTATAAAAACGTTCAGCTCATTCAGGAAATTACTGCTTGAACTTTAGGTATTCATAAATTTTATAGTTCTTGAAATGTTCAACAAAATAGGAAATGAAAAATCAAAAACTTTGTGCACTTTGAAACTTGTAAACATCTGCATATTTTCATCTAGAGACACCATTCAAACTTTAAAATGTTCAGCAACAACTGTCCTTTTTAGGGGATTTCGGAGTTTCGCTTTTATCTTAGCGACATGCTAGCTGATTTGGCTAATTTAGATTTTTTAAAATGTTTTTTTAAACTAATTTGGGGTTTAATTAACATTTTAACTTTAACTTTATGCTAGCTATTTTGGCAAAATTAGACATTTTATTTTTTTTCTAATTTGGCATTTAACTGATATTTTAGCAAGCTTTCAGCTTCAGAATTTTCAGCTATTTTTAGCAAGTTATCAATTTCAGCATTTTCAGCTATCAGTACTAACATCTTCAGCAGCCACATTCAGCTTTCAGCATTCACACTAGCATCATGGCAGGTAATGCTATATATCTAGTTTTATTTTTGTTAACGCGATCAAAGTAATTCCATCAGATTCTGAAGGAGAGATTGCGTTAACAGTTAAAAAGTTACAGTATCTTAAAACATTTTAAGATACTGTAACCAGTGGCGCCTCAAGTGTGAAAGGGTTAAAGCTTAAAAACTGTAACTGTTATGGTTAAAATAATGTTTTTTTCAAGCGTCCAGTCTTCTCTTGATTACATCTGGGGATGTGATTTCTATCAAAGCTATAAAAGCAATTTAAAAATATTTAATTCTAAAGAAATTCTACATAAAAATCAGATTAAAACAACCTTAATCAGGACATCTAGAGCAGAAAACAACACTCCTGTCCCACTAAGCCAGATGTGTCAAAGTCAAGCCCCGATAATTCTATCCGGCCCTCCAGATCATTTATTGTTATTAGAGGCCCAATGTTATTTTGCGCTTATTTTATGAATTGTATTTTTTTGACAAAATATATAAGTAAAACTTTGAAAGTTATTTAAGGTAAAAGTTGATTTATTCTTAGTAATATTAAAAAGATACGTTTTTAAAGTTTTAAAAAAGTAGTTTTAGTCTGTTCAATAAATGTGTGTTTCTGATTTTGGCCCCCCCTGCGATTGAGGTTGACACCCTTGCACTAAGCAGATTCATTCAGACCCCCCCTCCTTCTCCACCACAGACTGTGAGCCCCCCATTATCAGAAGCAGGCCAAAGCTGGCAGTGCTGGTTGCACAGAGATTGACGTCAGAATGACAATCCGCAGTCATTCATCCCCCCCCCCCACGTTTCCTCAGCTTGGGGTGCTGATGTCATTGTGCATGCTATAGGCCTGCATCCATTACTCAACCGGGGCAGGCGGGCATCTAGCTCGCATGAGAAGAAACCGGCTACAATAGATGAGTAATGTGTCACATTATTGCAGCTGTAATTCAGAAAGTCATAAAACAGACAGAGGGGTTTTTGTTGGGTGCATATGCAGGATCTTAGAATTACTGCCTCTGCATTCTCTCTCGACAAGCGTTCCTCTTTGTCCATTCAACCAATTAGACCGTGCAAACTACGAGGGAAAACAACAACTTTTATTTCTTTTTTTTTACAATTTTAATATTGCAGTTAAACTAATATAAAAACAATGTTTGGATATCACGTGAGGAGGTGGATCTCTCTCCCCCCAGCTCCCGACTAAAATTATACGGCATATTACATCCACCCCACTCCATCACCGTCACAAACACACACTTACACTTCAACCCACAATGAGACATTAAATGAAAAATAGACAGAGGGGTCGAGGGAAAGGAGAAAAGGGGGCTTTGCCATGGCAACCCCAGTGTCAGGCAGCCATAATCCCCTCCAGTTCAATGTCGCGCCCTCTGAGGGGACCCCCTCTCCACAGCTGAATATTTCTTTTGTGTTGAGAGTCTCTGCAGGCGTATATGTGTGTTACCAATAGATGGGGCGGGGGGGGACTGGATTTAGAGTGTGCAGTGGGGGGTTATAGCTAACCCGTCTTAAATGGGGGGCAAGCTGCAGGTCATAGAGTCTCAACACAACACTGGATCTACAAACCAGAGATCAAAACCCACACACACTATCTACTGAAACAAGGATTCTTCAGCAAAATTCTATCGATGACAGGAGATAATCTTTTGAAATTGTGGATAATTACACCATATGGCAAACAGCCAGGCCTTTCCTCTCCAAGTCTATCACGCCCCACACTTCTGTTTTGTTTTGTTTTTTTTCTGTTCAGAAACTCTCATGGTCTCTCGCTCTTGCCTGAGCAGGCCACTCTATATTTCTGACAAAAGCGGTTTTAGAGGAGTGGGTGGGGAGAGGCGTCAGCTGCTAGACAAAATAAAAAGGCCTCTATTTGTTCCTGACAATAAATGTCCCCCGTCTTTGGAGCTCCTCCGCAGCTGCAGCCGGATAGGCTTTCATTTCTAACTGCAGACTAATAGAGACCGTGTCTCCTTCCTTTACTGTAAGCTGATTCACTAAACGGGGAGGATATTTTTCAAAGAAGCAACTCTGTAAAGAATTTTAAAAAGTTTGAGATAAACTGAATTTGAACAATTTCCTGCGATGTACCTGGTTGGAACGATGAAATCACAGGAACTGAGTCCAAACCTGAAAGAAAAAAAAAAAAGTAATCACAAATTAGGGCATAAAAAAGTAGCTCCTTTTTTTTATTTTTCACTAAGTTTCCTCATCAACAGAAGATTAATGTCCAGCGCATCCCCCGGAAATCCCAAAGCACACTTCCCCGGAGGCTGAGCGATGGAAGCTGGCACAGGAAGTGCCAGGGCTTTGTCTCTGGGTGGTCTGATGTGGCCGTGGGTGAGGTTTGAATGTAGCTGCTGCATGTCCACTCCAGCATATACTGTACATTCAGCCATAATGACTAACAGACCTGCAGTCTGCCTGTAGGGGCCTCGAATGCTGCTTTGTGCCTACACATGCATTTATGTTATGTTTTAATAGCGGTTCTCAGCCTTTATGGGAAGTTGCAGTGGTCCTCCATACAAATAAAAAAAACTAGATTTTTCATCCAGAAAGAAAAAAACAAATCTGAGCACAGATTGATCACTGCCCCTAAAAACAGGTATAACTCAGCTTAAAATATGGACAATAATTACAGGTTATTTGGCTGTTCTTCTACCATATTTGGCACATCTGGTTGAGGTATTATGAGAGCTATAGGCTATGAAGGTAATTTAGAAAATGCATCGCTCAGCAAATCCGGGTGGAAGTTTTTTGACTCCATTTGTATGTTTTGCAGCTTATTTCATTCAACAGAGGGGGCCTCGCAAGTGAAAAGAAAGCGGACCCTTCTGCCTCGCAGCCTCCACAATGCACATTTAAGTTGACAATGCTTGAGCCAAAACTGATTTAACAAGCATTAGAAAACTGTTAAAAGTGATCTGTGCCATTCCAGTCTATTAGAGAGCAAAGGGCACATTGTAACACAAGGTGCCGAGTCTGTTCAACAAGTGCAAAGACATAAAGCAAAAAGGCACTGAGTTAGTGCCCTGCGACTGATTGGCAGGGTGGGGTCACAGGGTGACCCCTAACCTTTTTAACCTTAAGGAATGTTGTCACGCTGGTGCGTGTATTGTTCCAGCCTCCCCGAGGCCAGCCGAGGCGAGCGTCAAATGAATGTGAGCGATGAATGTTCCTGAGGGTCCCTATGCCCCCCCCTTAAAATCTCTTCTTTCTTCCTTTAATCCTTTCTTTTCTGCTCCTCATCCCTAAAAGTTCGGCAAACAAAAGATATCGACAGGAATGAGAGCGGGCCGTCGTTGATGCTCTGGAGTGCACATGCGCACAGAGGAGATGTAGTCTGTGGAGATCACTTTAAACAATCCAAAATGCTTTGATAACTTCTCATTGGATCTGTCGGAAATCTGAGGCTTCGACAGACAATTATTGGCCAGGTACGTCCTTTCCACCCACCTAGGGCTGGCAAGAGGAAATAACGGTGGTGGGGGGAGTTTATGATGTCATAAAAAAGTGCCAGCAGAGAGGAGAGGTGCCTGAGAACAGGTTGTCTCTGGAGCTGAAGTCATAAAAGACTCCTGCAGCTTCCGCTCCCTCCCCCTGACTACCACCACAGATGATGACAGAAGACGGAACAGTCAGTTAGGGCTAGCAGAGAAATGCAAAAAACATGTGTGCAGCTTAAGAAAAAAAAAAAGACAAAAATTCACCCGCCGACATACAGGGACGAGTTCAGATATGAAGCAATTGTTCAGACAAAAATTTGCAAATGTGTAAAGTACTAATGTGTTTGAATTTTGCAGTAGTTTATTTAAGTTTTTAACAAAACAGTAGGAGAATTAACGCGATGTTAAAGAACTGTTGTTGGCCTCGTTGGCTACACTACAAAACTGAATATTAAGAATGTAAAAAAGATCCTGATCAATAAATCTTTTCAATAGCAAAACAAATATTAGTTTGAGAAAACATGTTTTTTTTTAAAAAGAACTGACCAATTTAACCAAAACAATTGCAGATTTTTTGCTTATTTTAAGAATTGTTGACTTATTTCTATAGGTCTTGTTTATTTATTTTCCAATATATTCATGTTTTATTGCAACAAATGAGTTGCTTCTATTCAAATTCTCAAAAAGACTTTACTAAATTGGCTTAAGTGAAAGAAAAGATTGCTTTTTTGTCATGCATCATTTGAATTACTGGGGGAAAAATGATTTCTACACACCAAACATAACCTAAATCAGAGATATAACCTGCTCTGCTCTCATATTTGATTTATTTGTGAAACTTTTTTTCTCGTTATCCAACTTTGCAGGATGCTATTGCACATCCTATATGAGAATGCACCCTAAAAGTTTCTGAGCTTGCTTTAAAAAAAAAAAGGGGGAGAAGAGAAAAGGTGGTTATTTGCTCTACAGCCTCGCTAAAGAGGTTTCCGATTGTAAACAGGAGTGGTAGCGCAGCCCCGTTTCCTTTCATCCTTCTCCTTGAGGCGTGCTGCCTTTGTCTCACAGAGGGTCAGAACAACCAACTTCCCAGCTACGCTGTACTGGTCAAATACCTGGGAACTACCACTGGCCTGGTGGGAAAAAAAACAACAACAAAAAAAGAGTAAAGGAAGAAGAAAGAGGAATGACAGAAAGATAGAGAAAAGGGATGTAGACATTTAAGTGATGACAGAAAATGAAAAGGATATAATTTGAACCCAAACTTTTCAATTTGATAAAAGCTAAATTTAGACAACATATATATATTTTTTTTTAGTTAGTGAGAAAAAGTGATTTTTTTTTACTTCCCTCCCCTTTCCTGCTCTGCATTTTCACGCCAACTCAGCAGAAAGAAGGGAGTTCCTGTATGCGAGGACATGTTTTGGAGGTGAAAGGAGTTTAAGTCCTCCCCAAACCCAAACCCGACCGCAGGCGCCTGAATGTAAAGCTGTACGTTTCAGACCGCCGCAGCAGCGACCAAACCCACTGTCACACATCATAAAGCAAAGCTCAAGCAGCAGGACTGAAATGAAAGCTGGGGGCGGGGGGCAGATAAAGCAAAATAAGGACAAAATAGAGAGAGAGGGGAGAAAAAGGCCCAAACTCCAAGGACATGTCACTCTAGTTTCAACAAATCTAAACAGAAATGATCTGGAAATGCAAAACAGAAGCTCATCATCTCTAGTTTTTGCCTGTCGACAGAGAAGAGTTTATTTTCAAATAGTCCACAAAGAATGCCTGTCATTTCCTGGCGTTCCCCACTTCCATATGAAAGCCCCCTTCCCTTAAGGAACAATGGGAAAGATTCCAAAATTTCCACGGGGAGTGTCTGGCACGGTGATACAATAAGAGAACGTGTTGTGACAGAATTGAGACAGCCTGTTCCTCTTCGCTGTGACGAGATTTTATGTCTAAATGAGTGGCGCCGAATCTGTTCTTCGAGTTAAGCAGTTAACATCGGAGCTCCAGCGTTTCTGCTTTTAACGATCAACGGCGTGAGCCGCTTTTCCCCTTCAGATTCAACTGGAATTACGTTGATCGTGACAGCGGTTAAAAAGTTACAGATTTTGTGTTTAAACTACAAAAAAAGTATTTTTTTCTCAAATTTGTAGATGTTTAAAGCCCAAACTTTTCTTGCAAACTCGCACACGGCGTGCTGGAGTATCATAATTACCCCACCGCAAGAGTGCATTCGGTTCAGAAGTGGACGGAGTTCAAATGTCATGTGCTCCTGAACGGACCAATGGGCTCTTGAAAGTCACCTGGCTTGACCCGAGAGGACCTGAGCCCTCGGCTAGACAAGAGGTCAGAGGTCACCTACTCATCTAGATAGGCTGTGTGTCGCAACGCCCGAGGCTGGGGGGGGACAGGGGTCTCCATTATCTAACCTTCCCGAGCACAGGGGGAGCACAAACACATCGTTGCCAACACACTGAGGCCAAAGACAGATGCTGGGATGGGAAAAAAAAAAAGTAGATTTATTAGATCATAATCACATTTTTAAAAATTAATTATTACTTTTAAAATGTTTTTTAGCTTAAAGAGGGGATTTAAAAATGACGGCCCGCGGGCCGGATCCGGCCCTCCTCTGCATTTGGCCCGGCCCCCCCCGAACACTATGAAAGATTTTATTATTTTTTATTTATTTATGTTTTCAATCTGGCAGATAGAAGACTTTTATTCTTTTATTCCACCCTTCTGCAGTCTGAACTATGATGGGAGAGGATAAACTATTTATTGGTTTCATCATTTAAGTATTTTAGTATTGTTTTTTTTCTGTGGAGATTACTAAAATTAATTATTCTAAATTGTTGCTCAGGTAAAAATTTGCGACAATTGTTTTTGTAAAATGGAAGAAAACATAAGAAAACTAAGTGGATGTTTAGTTTACATCAGGGGCCTCCAAACTGCGGTCCCGAGCCGGATCCGGCCCTCCTCCACGTTTGTCCCCGCCCCCAAAACTCAAGTCTATCATGTTTTTTTTTCTCAGTCTGGCCTATCAATACCCACATGGAACATGACTTTTTATCCCACCATTCTACAGTCTGAACTATGATGGGAGAGAATAGACTATTTATTGGTTTTAAAGTTTATAATGTTTTAGTATTATTTTTCTATGAAGATTCCTGAAATAAATTATAAAAATTGGTTGCTCAGGTAAAAATTTGCGACAATTTTTTTCTTTTTTTTTAGTAAAATAGAAGAAAACATAAGAAAACTAAGTGGATGTTAAGTTTAGATCAGGGGTCTCCAAACTACGGCCCGCGGGCCAGAACTGGCCCATTTCTGCATTTGGGCCGGCTCCCCTCAAAAGCTTTGGCCGATTGAGAACCATATAGAACGTGACTTTTATCCCACTCTTCTGCAGTCTGAACTTCGACGAGAGAGGATAGACTATTTATTAGTTTCATTTTTACATTTTTTTTAGAATTATTTTTTCGGTGAACTTTAAAGAAAGGAGTTATTTTAAATTCTGGAAAACCTTAAATGTTTACATTTAAGCAGTGTTCTGTTGGCCTACAAACCAACCCTGGAGCCCCATCAGAGAAAAAAACAGTTATGTAGGGGACCCCTGCCTTAAAGAATTATATCACCCAGTGAGAAATCTCTATAATGGGACCCCCTGATGTTCCAAAAACATTTCCCCCCCTGATAAAGACAAACATTCGTTTTTTTTAATTCAAATGATTCTGTCTTAAAGAATGAAGAGTAATGGAGGAACAACAGAGATCTGTGGCTGAGAGGCTCTCCGCTGTGATGGCAGGTTGCTTCTCGACATAATTGCAGGGTGCAGCTGATGAATCTCATCATATGTGATAATGAGTTACACAAGAATGATGATCATAGCTCCAGCAGGAGATAAGTCGGCATCCAAATGCTCCTCTGCGCACATTACAGCAGCAACAGCAGGAGGAGGAGGAGGAGGAGGAGGAAGACGACTTCGGCTTTTTGCTGGGCTCACTCATCCCTTCCTGATGACTCTATAGGAAAGCAACTGGAAACTGAATTAAACAGACATACATATTCTTCTTTTTTTTCACAAACTCTACGGAAGTGAGGCCACATTGCACCATGCAGAATTTCTTCCTCCATCACCCATTTTTATACAACAATTTCAAAGTGCTGTTTTCTATTAAAAGTTCCAGTAAACAGCAGTGCTGCTCTAAGCGTCTAGACCCATCTATCCAGATGGCAGAGGAATTTATGGAGACTGCCTCATTAACCTTAAGGCATATTAGTGCTTGGCACTGCACATTGAGAGTAAGCAGCGTTTTTTTTTTCTTCTTTCTCCTGCCTGCTTAAGAGGAGCTGCATAAATTACGCGGGGAGTCAAAGCTCAGAGCCACAGTTGCACCGCTGTGCCCCATAAAATTGCACACGGACAGCTCTGTGTTTGCTTGAATACCGTGCATCCTCTCAAAAAAAAAAAAAAAAAGAAAAAAGAAAAGAAAAGTGCCCACCCTGAAAATGGCAGTCTGGACTTTCTTCTTCTTGCCATGTGCTGGAGGCCTGGATTTACGCCCGGAAGTCAGATGCGCAAAAGCTGTTTCCGAAGGATTTGGAGGATGCGCAAAGCCATGCCTTCCTTCCCCTCCTCTCCTCTCTTCGCACTGTATTCTTTGTTTCATTTGTATAACACTCCAGATGGGCGTGAAGTGTGTATCGCTGTCCTCTTGAGACGCGCGTTAAGTGCAGCTCCGTTTTTTTCCTACGTTTTTTTTTTTTTTTTTTTACGCACGCATCCAGCCCGATCATACGCCGCATGGGGTGGGCAGACGGGTGGCGGCTCTGAATGATGGCTGTCCGTTTTCTGCTCTTCAGGTGTTTTGGGGAGCAGCAGCCCTGCTGTAATGTCGATATCATGACAGATGGTCCATACAAAGCCGGTGCGCATTGTTCGGAGACTCTCCTGATCGAAACGAATCGAAATTTAGGATCCGTCCAGAGGAATTTCCTTTTAACCCAGATTGTCGAAACTTTTCCAGGAGGAGATGACAGCATCCGCACGTCGATGGCACTTCAAAAGTTCTCTTTTGCATATGATTCGTAGCAGTAAATTGTTGGTTTTGCTCAAAATCCTGCATAAGCAGAGATTTTGGACATACAGAGACGCGCAGCCGCCTGGATGAGGCGTCAAACCTAACCACAAAGAGATTGGTCAAAGCGTCCCTCTCTATCTCTTTTCGTGTTTTTTTTTAAAATAATAAAGTCTAATATTAACACGTGTGTTAAAAAGCGTGGACCAAAACCCGGATTTACGCGTAAATGGATGAATCGGAGCGCTGCGCCCTCATAAAAAAAAGCGCATTTCACACGGTGGCATACTCACAATCCTTTCCCTCTCTGTCCCATCCTTCCACCCATCCATCCAGACTCGGTGCCACGCTGCCTGCGTCTGACCTGGCATCATCTCCATCCGAGTTCAACTCCACAGCGAGCCCGCGCGCGCGCACCTCCCTCCCCGCGTCGCAGATTACGTTTGAGGAACAGAAGGGATCGGCTCCGGTTTACAGGGATCCCTGGAAGGGCGCGGATTGGCTCCGAGAGGATAGCTTGATAGAAAGGGGCTCCTGCCATTGGCCGCCGGACCAGCTGGGTGGGCAGGGATGGGAGTGGGGAGAGGAGGGGGGGTCGTGTATTATTCAGGAGCAGTTTGGGGGGGGGGGGGGGCTTTGAGGGCAAAGCAGCATATGCAGACAATGCCCCCACTCTCAGATTTTCCTTTTTTTGGGGGGGTTTATGGCGATTATCTTTTTCATAAGGATAACGGCCAAATTGGAGTTTAAGTCTGAATAAGCTTTGAGGACTTGAGGACACTCATAGGGTCCTCTGGGGAAACTAAACACACATACACCCCCTAATGGCACATTTCCATTAGAAATATGATATTTGTGGGAAGAAATGAAAATGAAGGTAAAACTGGCATTTTCGTTTCTTGCAGCCAATCAGATAAAAGAGAACAGTGATAAATAAATAAAATGTTGTCCCCAACTCTCAGGAAAAAAGTGTGCCAGCCTGTCTCCCTGCATAAAACAGGAACCCTGAGTGTGTTTCCGCTACCACCAGAAAGCCGGAGCAGCACAATTTTCTCACACAGGGGCAGGGAAAGGAAATAGTGCGTGGATAATTCTCTTTCTCAGATCCTCTGGTTGCTCCTCACTCAGAGACACGAGTGAATCGATACAACTCAAAGCTTTCTCGTGTTCCCTGCTCCCATCAGTGCTGCCGCTGGAGTCCGCTTTCAGCGTTTGGGGTTTGAAACTTCGCCACTTCTTTCTTGTGAGGAAGTCATTACAATATTATATCACAGCTGGGGAGGCCTCTCAAACACACACTTGTCTGGATCCACAGCACAGACAGGGAGTTGTTAACCTGTGCACTCGGTAGACAGAGAAATCCTAATAACCACAGTGGGGGTCTCTGCTCTGACCAGTAGCCATGGTGATTGAACACATTTCTCCACATGGCAAAAAAAAGGGGCTCCTCACAGGGCTTTATTGGACTTGTGGTCTTGGAAGGTAGCACCTCACCTTTTTATTTTTTGACAGTTTTGACGACAGGACTCTCTGCCCTTGTCTCTGCATGTTCAAACCCAAACAAAGCAGCACATCATTGGATTATTGTGAGGCTAATTTGCATAACCTGTGAGAACGATTCTCTCTCTCAAGCACGGAGCCTAGATTTATTCAGTGTTCGGTCTAATTTCAAACATCCAAATGAGAGCAACAGCCTTGGCTTGATTTCCTTAAAGCCTCTAATCTCTCCTTCCTCTTTATTTAGGCGGCAGCTTCAATCACGGCTCTTTCACAAATCCGTGTGGGTGTTCTGGCGTGCGACTATCATGTGAAAACCTTCATCATTTCATACTCAATGCAGTTCATGTTTCTTTTTTTTCGACAAAAAGTGTAGAATTTGGTTGATATTTAGGCATTGTCATGCATTTGTACAAATCTGCGTGAATCTTTGTGATTGAGATGAAGGCTCCTTTCCCTTCAACTGTACTGCAGGTGAGTTTGTCCTGCAAGATCTGATGGGAACTTTTGGGGTCCCTTCTCCCTGAAGGGCGTCCCCTCAGATGATTACCTCACTCCCGGCTGTGACCTTACAATGAAATCACCCTGTTCAGATGACATCATGTGGTGTAACCCTTCTGAATCGCATTACTAACAAAAAAGAAAAAAAAATATTCCGTTGGGTTTCTTTCATGCTGCCATCAACCCTGAATATGAACATTTTGAAACTCTTTACAATTGATATTTTTGAAATTCTTGAGGATTCTTGAAAAACTAAAGTCTGTAAGAAATAAATGCCAAAAAAAATCACATAACATTCTGCTTTTGTTGTGATTTATGGATTTCAGAATATTAAAAAACAAAATATTTCTAATAAAATTGTACTATTATTTGCCATATGCTTGCAACATGCTTCCTTCATCCTTACCAAGCTGCTTTTTAGTCCCCATTCTGAGAAGATGCCATGTTTGTAGCAAAAGCAAACAGTGGATGATGGGAATTAAAAATACAGTAAATAAATTTGAAAAAAAACAACATAATTTCCCTGTAAAGTCAAAAACAAGCCTTTTTGTGACAATTTTAGAAAACCCCTCAAGACTGGCCGTATGCACAATGATTCTCCTGTTCTTGTTGTTTACTCCAAAAACCCTAAAATTGTCCACGAACACCAGAAAAGATTGAAGTTTGTGAAAATCACAAGACTGTGAGAACATGATCAGGTTCAACTATATGCAAAGAGATATATGTTTCAGGTTTTATTTAAAGGGTCCATACCATGATTCTCTTAAGTCTTTCAGTGTAAACTATATATGATCATAAATTACCTTTGTAACACTAAAAAACAAATTATATATTAAATATGAGTTGTTTTTGTGAACTCTTTTCATACCCGGAAGTAAAACAACTCGTTATCTGAGGGTCCGCCTTTTACTTCTTGAGAGTGCCGCCCATTTCATGACACCAACTTAGAGTCAGTCTTGACAACTCTATGAAATAGTCTGTCCCTTTTTCCACCAGGAAATAGTCTTCTCCCTTTCTCCACCAGGAAATAGTAAGATCACTTACTACTCTAGGATATTCTACTCCCTTTTCTCAACCGGGACATGGTGTGCTCCATTTTTGTCCTGTCTTCTTGAGTCATTCTCGGATATGTTCAGGATCCATCCCAACATGTCGTGTAGATTCCTCACCAGAAGTTTCTTCATGACGTCTGAACGCTAAATGGAGTGAGCGTTTCTTGGTCATTGCTAAACTGGCTCACAACACAGACAGTCAGCGTCTCCACGACTGTGCGCAAGCCGGGGGTGGAGGGCTTGGAAAGCTAGCTGAGCTACGCTAGCTTTGTGGAGAAAGTGTTTGTGTCAGCCTGGGGGCGGAGAAGACTCTTCCTGGAGGGGGCGGTTCTCAACTTGTGATGTAAGCAAGTGAAGACCTGCTGGTTTTCATGGGTATGGGAGGGGCTGCTGTTGAGAGCGCAGGTTTTTAGAGAATTTTAGGAGAAATGTGTGAACGGATCAAAATACAGTTTTGGGATTGTTTATAGTGAGTTTATAGTCTATTAAACTCATTGCAAGTTCTACTATCATCAGTATTTCTAGTACAAATGTCAAATCTTTCATGATTAAAACATGTTTTTCTGCATAAGAATATCCACTGATTTAAAAAAAATGTTTTTAATAACAAAATATTTTTTAAATTGGCATCCTGTACAGTAAAATCTTAAATGTTGTTTTCCTAAATCTAAATGGTTTTGACTCGTATTCTTAATCAGTTTTTCATTGTTTGCTGCTGTGGTTTCATGTTTGGTCACTTAAGGAGCATTTTGCTCTGGCGTTTCCTCTGAGGATTATGTGCAGCTTTTGGCGTTTTATTGGAATTTGGGGTTTCTCTGTTGTGGCCTGTCATTTTCCCTGGATGTCCTCAGTTAGCCTTATTGTGTCTCCAGAATGGCATTTGGCCACCTGTTCTCTGTTTACCCACCTCATTACCTCCGGCACATTTTTATCTCCTATTGTTTCCGCCATTCCAGATTTGTGGCTTTCATTGTTGCTGAAGTGTAATTATAATGTATGGATGCATTTTTTTTCTCCGCTTGAGTTCCGTTTTCTTTAGTTTTTTTTTTTTTTTTTTTTTTTTTTGCTTTTTTCCTGTTGTGTTCGGGCTTTTCTGTCACAGAACCCAATAAAAATCACATGGATGTTAAATTATTTCTCCAGGCCAAAAAAAAAAAAGTGCACACATCATGCTGCATTTCATCTCTGTGGGTTGAATCTACCCAGGGTGCAACAGTCTTCAAGAAGAATTTATTTTTCTGGGTCAATATTGTCATGATCATTTTTAGTTCACATATGATTATTTTAATTTAAGTGACTCAACTTTTATTTCTGAAACAGCCATCGGATTAATAATGCATTAATAGTTTGATGAAAAATCAAAATAAAGTAAATTATTTATTAGAAAACACACAAACATCCTATGTTAACAACAGGAGTAAAAGGCTGAAACACAGTTCTCTGCACTGCTGTTTGACAGCAATCTTTTCAGATTAAACGCCTCTATTTGCCATGAATTTCACAATTAAACTTCTCCAACTTCATATAGCTTGGAATTTGCTGCAATTACAAGTCAAACTGTGTTTTTCAGCCTTCGAGTTTCCTAAAAATAATAATTGAAACATGTTAAATGAAAAAAAAAAATTGGGTTTATTTGATGTTGAATGGATCCTCGCCACTGCAGTAAAAACCAAGAAGACTAGGATTTTGGCATGATTTCTGCGCCCCTGCCAGAGGAGAGATGAGAGGTTGAAACTGACTTGATCTATTCTGAGAGTTATGTAATAAATCGTCTATTCCTTCACATAAAACCCCAGAGGGAACGTGATTTATTTGGAGTGAAAAACAGGAACAATTTTTGTTAAATTTTCTATTCGGCATGAGAACAGAAGAGAAGAAAGCAGCCTATTTACATAAAGCAACACAACATTTAATGCAAGAAATAGAAAAATTGTGAAAAAATATTTATAAAAGAAGGAAAATAACCTTTTCAGAGTGAAATTAAATAAAAATACAACCAAAAAGTTTAACAGCTTTAGCTTGTATCGAAAATTGTTTGTGCAACCTTTATATAATAGAACCATAACATATAGATTGATATATTTCAAGTCTATTTCTTTGTATTTTTGAAAGCACTTGCAAAGGTTTCCTCCGCCTTAAAAATGGTCACACAGGGAAGACTGATGACTTTACAGATGAACCAGTGATTGACACTCTTAATAAGGAGGACAAGGTCATTGCTAAACAAGATGGTTGTTTACGGTGCTGTAAACAAGTTAAAAAACAACGATAAGAAGATTTGTTGTGCAAAATCATTTAGGAATTTTGTGGAGCATCAAAAAATGACTGAGGCTGCAGTTGTTATTGAACCACCACAACAGAAAGACATGAGCAATAAATGTATTCTGTTTTCCAGAATAAAACTGGACTGTTGTTTGATTTTTTTCAAAGTTTTATTTCCAACTGAAATCAAATTTTGCATTTTATTTCAAACAAGAGCCAAAAGTCTTGGATAGGGAGGCTGGATGTTGCTTAAAGTGTTAGACTGTGAAGTTTCCACAGTCAGTGATGCATCGTCGTCTGCTGGTGTGTTTCTGAATCAATGCGAACATCAAATAGAGAATTTTGCCACTCTTCATGACACTGCCAAAGGTCCCAAAACCCGCTCCAATGACCGTGGTGTTGATTGACGTGCCTGACCCAAGCCCTGTTGAAAATCTAACCCTAAACACCAGAAACAAACCATGCAGATGACCTGAAGGCCACTATCTGAGCTCTCATAACACCTATGCAGTGCCACAGGCTAATCGCCTCCCCGCCACGGCACATCCATGGAGCAATTCATGCAAAAGGAGGCCAAACCAACAAACGCAGAAACTAACATTTGGGCTCAAAACAGATTTGTTTTGATTGGTTGGATGCAGAATTCAAATTTTTTGAGATACTATTTTTCAGCTTTCTTCTTTTTTCTTCCCTTTATTTAGAAGGTATTTCTCCTCAGTCGATATCCATCCCTTCTTTAAACATTTATTTAAGTTTATGTTTATTTTTGATGAATAATTTGCTGTCATATATTTGGTTCTATGCAGACAGAAAGTCCCTGTTTCAAATTCTAGCTTGGTCATTTCCGGGTTGAATTTACATGAAAAAGGATGAATAGATGTTTAGAAAGTGATTATGTCTGCACACTTTCGTGATACTGTTTGCAAAAACAAAAAAAAAAACAAAAATAAAAAAACCTGAGTGTTTTAGATAATCATCTTTTTGAATAACTGAAAGGGATTTTTACTGTAGGATCAACAAGCAATAAGTTGAAGTGAATTTCAAGGTTTTTCATTCTAGTCTGACGTGGATCAGAAGTTCACTTAAAAGTTAAAAGAAGATGTTTAAAAGTGCAATTTTATATACATTTTTGTAAAGAAATAAAAAGTACATTTCAGAAGCAAATAGGCCACCGCTGATTTCAGAGTTTGATCTAAAATAATTAATTTTAAAGATTTTTTTTTGCTCAAAAAAACTGTAAAAAATTCTATGACTTAAAACCTGTCAATGATTTTCCAGTCAAATAAAGGATGGACAAAAAAAGAAAGCAAGAAGGTTCTGAAAAAGATTAAACAAACGAAATAAGTGAAACAAGTGACTCTGGATAAAATTAGAGTAGAGTCTTTCATCTCAGGGCTACTCTATAAGATTAAAAAATATCTTTTCATGTGAAATAAAGATAAAAGACAGAAATAAATATTGATGTGAAATATGTAAGACTTACAAATGGTCATAAATTAAAAAAAGAAAGAAGGCATTTGTTTTTGTATCAAAGGATGCAGAAAAAAATTCTCAGGAGATCAATGTTGCAGATGTGAATGTATTCAATAGGAAACTGTTTAGTGCAATTATATTGTCAGTAAAGGAGTGTGTTTCAGAGAGTGTAGGTGGCACACTTGAAAAGGGAGTCCTCTGATGGAGGGAAAATTGTAGGGAAGCTGTTTAAGCAAGGTGTCTGCATGGCATCCATGCAGCTGAAGAAGCATACTTCGTTAGAAATGCTAATTACATCTAGAAGAACAGGAACGTTAGTCTGAAGAGCTAAAGGAATATTAAGTACGACTTTTTTTTAATTGCCTGCAGACATTTAAGATCGAAATGAATGAAAATGTCAGATAAAATGTAGGTAGAAAATTATGACAAACTAAATTAGAGGCAAAACATTAATAAAAAAGTAATAATAAAAAATTAAGCAAAAACAAATACATCTAACACTGTAAGTTTGACATCTGTGGCAAATTTGGAAAACAAGAATAAAACCCATTGTTCAGAATAAATAATATACATATTTTTAACTTTAAGAGTATCAATGATAAAGTGTAGATTTCACACCAAGTACTGATCAAATTTGCAACAATACAGTAGATCATATTGATGAGAATTTAAAATTAATAAAAGTACTTTAAATAAAACAGTTGAAACTAGTTAAAAATCCAAAAATATGTAAAAATAAATCACAATATAATGTTTTAATCCTAAGCCTATAAATTAACATTTTACGTACTAATGAAAATAGGTTTTTAAAATCATTATTTGCATAAAACTTGTATTTATAGGCTTATTATAATACTATAAGAAATTGGATAGTTGTAGCGGTACTTAAAATAAAAAATTTTGGGGGAAAAAAATTATGTTATAGCTTTAAAGATATAAAGATTTTTAAATACAATATTAGTTGACTCAAATTCCTATAATTTCAGATGGATTTTATTGTTCTAAAAACCAATAAAATATCTTCATCGTGTTGTGAAAAATCATAGCTGACCTCATTAGACTTTATACAAATATCTAAGCTTGTACTCATTAGAAAACGGCACTCCACAGGGTAGAGTATGCTGTCCTTTGCTATTTACTGTAATAGAGTAACATGAAGAAAGAAGTCTCAGAATCTAATAGAGAACATGAACTCAAGTCAAAAGCAGTGGCCAAACAAATTGTTATAAATAATCTAAATAAAAAATAATAAAAAAATAAAAACATCAGTAATGGTTTGCTAGATTCACATTATAAACATTTGACAAGATCATGTCAAATGAATTTGAGGTCATAGTGCAGTTCATACTTTATGTCAGGAGAACAAAGTGAAAAATACAATAAATGCAACTCAGAATTCAGCTCTCGGTTGTGTATTAAAGGGGAAGAGCTGCCACTGAGGAGGAAGTAAGATATGATCCTTTCCTGATTTTGTAGGTTTGCGCACTTAAAAAGAAATTGACAGTTTGTCATAGTGGGTTCATTCCAACAGCGACAGACAGAAAATAAAAAATTTGACTTTTAAGAGAAGTATAACATGCATGGTCCACTTTGTTGAGATTTTAGAATAATATTTCCTCATGAAAAACATCCCCATAGCTATATTTAGCTTCATTTACTTCCCATTTTCAAAACCTGCCCTCTGAGCACCAGCCCCTCCCAATCCATAAAAATAAGTGGGTCCTCAAATTGTGATATCACAAAGTATGGAACAGCCCATTCCAGGAAGATTTTGCACTGCCGTCACCGCCCCCAGCTGGCACAAACACATAATTTCTCAACGGAGATAGTGGTTGTGAGTAAAACGCTTTGTTTTATCTGAGCAATATCCATTTTTGCAATAGTTCGGATGTTGTTTGCTTATGTGGATGAAATGCACACATCCTGGTGAAGTCGGCTCTAGGCTTATGTCATGTTAACAAACAATAAACTTATGAATCGTGTTGAGTATGCTGTTATGGCTGCTCACTCTAGTCTCAGATCAACGCTCCCTCACTTCAAGTGTTTAGAGGAAAAGAAATCCTGCGTATGACTCTTAGAACACCAAAGCATGGAGGTAAAATCACACTTTGGGACGTTCTTCCTGTTCACGGCTACTTCACCAAGTCGATGAGAGAATACTGTCAACTCCTGACTGAGGACCTCCTTCCCTCCACCAAGAGGCTTAAAATTGGTTGTGAATGGGCCTTTCAACAGAATAATGACCCAAAATATAACAGCCAAGGCAACCAAAGGAATAGCTAAAGCATAGCAAGGTCATGGCGTGGCCCAGCTGGTCTCTGGACCTCAATTCTATAGAAAACCTATGGAGAGAGCTGGAGCTCAGAGTTGCCAAGCGACAGCCCCAAAATCTGAATGATTTAGAATTCATTTGTAAGGAGGATCGAAATTCCACCTGATATATACATTAACATGTTTGACCTCTGTACTGCTTGTTTAAATCCTAATTTCCCTCAATGAAAAGGCAAAAAAAAAAAAAATCTTTCAAGTCAATTTCTGAATTTTCTTTGTAATTTTCTAACTCTTATTGTTGAAATTAACCACTAAGATGACTTTTTCTTTTTGAAGTAAGCAAACCCACAAATCAGCACTTTATTTCCTCCACTGTATTTTGAATAAGACCCATATACAGGATTTGAAAACTGGGTTTTTAGGGGATTTAAAATCATGGATTCATAATTTGGGCTTTAATGTTCCACAGTGACAAAAAAACCCTTCAAGAAAGTTCCCAACCCTCACAGGATTTGGTGCCCCAGCGAGTGTCCTTTAAATTCACACCACACTGTGTTAAAACCCCAAGAGCAACTGCTGAGAGCTTACAGGCCTCACTGAGCATGTTATACTGTATGTCCAAGCACTTGACAGCGCAAACAGTTGACAGGACAATGTCTGTGCAAGCTTAAAATAACAACATGGAGGCACAGAAGAGGTCTGCAAAACTGGACCGGAACAACCCGTGTGCCGCAGATCCTTGGTTAGTTGCAAAAAATTGATCTAATAATGGCAGATTTAATAGCTAAAATAGAAAGAATCAAGGTTTTTGAAGTGACCTAAAAATTCAAACTTTAGTCCAACTAAAACCAGACTTCATGGGAAAAGTGTCAAAACTTTCATAAATGAAGATGATTGAGCTAAAAGTCCTCCAGAACAATCTGAGACACAGATAGAGGCACACAGGAAACAATTACTCCAAGATACTTCCACTTATACATCCACTTCAAACTGTTCTATAAAAGGATTTTTTGTTTTCTGTGTTATATTTAGTAAATCTGCTTTTTTTCCATCAATGTGTGGCAAGGCTTTTTTTTAGTGTGCACAAAGTTAGACTCATCTCCAGTTTGTCACATTAGTCCAATCTTAACCATTTCTTTATGTTTTTTTCATCATTCCTCATCCTATATTTCAAACTTTCATCTTTTTTTGATTTATTGTATAAGTGTTTCCAGTGGTCTTTTAAAGATTATGCTGTTTTTAGCTAAAATAGAAAAAAAACTGTGCTTATTTCTTGGACATAATTTCTGCAGGGTGGTTCCCACTTCCCGTCATCCATCTGTTTACATGCTCCGTTTACAGTCCCTCACAATCCCAACCTAACAACCTAACAAAAACGGAGAGCAGTTTTGGAGTTATCCAGATGACAAGAAAAACAAAGACATACAGAATTGAGCACGAAGCAGGGATTATTGTAGAAAAATGTTTTATATCACAATATAAATTATTTTATATTACAATAACGATATATATCATGATATAAAACAATAAGGATATATTTTCAGTTATTAAAAAAAGCTCTTTCTAGTTTTACTCTGAGAACAGGAAACGTCACTGAAACTTTATTTTGAAGATTTGTTTACTTCCGGTGACATTAGCTCCACTCAGCCACAGCTGAAAATGCTTCTTTCTGGGCTGCCTGCATCACTGTATCTGTCTGTTTTAACTCCGGGGAAACAGCTTTAAAGTCTTCCACGTCCATCCTTCTGCACTTGTGTTAAGTCTGTCGTAAAACTCACAGAAGTGAGAATCAAAGGGCGTAAAGCAACTTTACGTTGCAAAACCACAATACAGAGTTTCTTTGTGAAAAATCTCTTTTTAATATGTCTTTCTTTTTACTTATATCATTTTTTTGTGTAGACACTGACAAGGTTCAGACTATTTAATGATATATTTGGCATAGTAATTGATCAAATCTGGTAATAAACGATGGAAGTAAAATAACACGATAGATAATTTTCTATCACCCATATGATATGCATGTCACACTGCCAAGCACTAGATTGAAGTGTGAATTGTAATATTGATGTGAGAAATAGGATCTTTTTCAAACTGCGTCTTTTTGTCTGTACTTGTTACACACCGATTTGAATAAGGAAATATTCTAAAATGCAATTTTAAGCTATTTTTTGAACATGTCTTCTAACCTCAGAAAAATCACCTATTTATCCATCCATCCTCTTCCGCTCATCTGGGATCGGGCAGCAGTCTAAGCGAAGATGCCCAGACTTCCCTCTCCCTGGCCACTTCCTCCAGTTCCTCTGAGGCGGTCCCAGACCAGTCGAGAGACGTAATCTCTTCAGCGTGTCCTGGGTCTTTCTGAGTTCCCCTGCCCAGTTAGTTAATACTCTTATACAAGTATTACGCCATTAAAAAAATGAGGTTACCGTAAAAACGTAAAAAAATTAGTCAATAGTAAAATTGAATTCTGGTTTAGTAAATATGTATATATTTATGTATGTGCATATGTATCTGTAATATGTGTTTGTATATGTAGTGTGTATGTTTACGTGTATGAATCTGTTTATATGAATATGTATTTAGTTAAATGTTAGATTTTTATTCCTTTTGGCATATTTGTCAACTTGATGTTAAGCTTTGTTTATGTGTAAATTGGATCTTTTGGATGGGCTTTGGTGCTTCAGCCCACTCTTTATTGGTTGATTATAATTTAAAAGTTGTAAAATGTTACATTAATGCAAAAAAATGTGACCATGTATGTTTTGGAGGACCAACCTCTAACATTGTGAAGTTCACGCCAAAGAGCAACACTCTCACTTCTACTCTGAAACTGGTTTGGGATCCAACTGATACTTGCAACTGATAGTCTGCCACACAGCCAAGTCAATCATCACCCACTTATGGGTAAAAATGCCCAACAGAAACAAACATTGTGTAATTTACCTTTGTGGTTAGATCTAACTCTTGGAATCATTTTATGTTCAATCAATGATTTGTTTAAAAATTTGATAAACAGAAAACTTTTGAATTGTCTCCTTTAAAACACCTGACTAAGCGTGCTCTTCCAACTTTGTCCAAAGGATTTTCTCACTTTAGGAAAGTTCTTTCATCAGAGTCAACACTCAATAGTTTAATTGGGTTAAGGTAAAGAATATAGGTCTGTCAGGATCTCCCAAATGGAATTTCTGCACCAAAGTCTATGGTTTATTGAATATTAAAGACCAAAAATATCTTTGGAAGCCATAGCTTTAAAACTGCTCCTTAATAGCAAAAATAAAAGTCTTAAAAAAGTGTCCAGCCCCCGTTATTTCTTTCTCCAAAGTGACTAGTGTAGCATGTTATATTAGGAACAGCTTTTTCTCAGCTCCATAATGTGAAGCAGTCTGTTAAACATCTACATCTGGTTGGGTTTGGTGAAGTGAGGCTTGCATGCTGCAGTCATTATGGTAATGTCATTACATATTATTAAATAACATTCTAGTCAGGACAAACCTTTCTGTTTACATTGAGTAAATACACATAAATCCTTAATAAAACTGTAGTTGGACGGATTCATTTGAAGGCACAGAATTTAGCTTCCCGTCTGCTACTTTAGCTGTTGGGATTGTTGCTACGTCACCGTGCGATTCAGATGGATAGTTCTGGTCCTAACGCAACCAAAAAGTGTTCAAGGGTTTCTGTGGGTTTCCATGACAACGTGTTAAGTTACGGCTTAAGATCGGGGCTGAACCATACTGTGCCTAGTCAGAGTGACATCTCCAACTGCTTCAGTAATGAGCTGTCTAACAGGCTGTCGTCCTCCACAGATGGTGAGCATCCACACAACCGCACTGTGGACCACTTCAGAAGTTGCGATAATTACTCAGTCAGAAGCGTTTTACATGAACAGTGTAATTTAGTTAGTAAAAAGGCAATCTTTTCAGTTTCATTTTTTAACAATTTTTGGTATAAAACAATAAATGTTTACTTATACTCTTTAAAGATTTTATCTTGTAATTTTGTGATTAGCATATTATTTTAAAGAGTCGTTTTTAAAGGGCCTATACAATGCAAAAATCAACTTTTTGAGCTTTTAAAGGGTTACACAAACAGGACAGTTGGAGGCTGACTCCATTCTCAGCCCAGGTTTGAAAAATGTAAATAATAGGGGGTGGACTGAGCAGGTGAGGTTTGAAACTGTGGTTTGACAGTGACAGAGAGGTTAGCTTGAGGTAACGTAGTCACTCTGCGTTTTCAATCTGGTAATTGATACCAAGCAAAGTGATGAGAGTATCTCCACAAACTTTCTGTGGAGGTTGAGTATTTTTTCCTCCACCTTCTCCAGAGGCAGGCGCTCATGGCCCAGACTGAAGGGGACCTATGTCTCACAGATAAGATGACGCTAGCATCATAAGCTAATAAAGGCTAACGTGTTACGCAAACAATTCCGAGTGAGACTTTCATTCCAAATCCATCACCAGGACAGAGTTCGCTGGATTAAATGCCAATTGCACTCAATCACTGTTGCTTAATGTCCAAGTCCACTGGGAATTCTTGGAAGCTAGAAGAAGACAATACACCCGCAAGCCATGCTAAAGCTAACATGATAGCAACCGACCTCCACAGAATCAAAGATGGGTCGTGTTTTTATACTGGAGCTGCAGAGCATAATGATGTTGGACTTACACCAGTTGACCAATCACAAAAATCAACTGTAATACCTCATTTCTACCTGTAGATGGTAGCACACAAATAGTTAATGGTATGCTTTCAGGACTTAAATAAGTTTATTGTCAAAAATTATGATCAAATGTCAAAATTATGGCAAGGACCAACAGACAGCCCTTTTAAATTCCATTTATAGAGGTCAACAGCCAAAAAATGTTGATTTAATGTTTGGTGACCCTTTAAGTGTGTTATAATACTAATTCCTGACTATAAACAACCCTAAAGCGATATTTTGATCCATTCCCGTTATTCCAAACATTCCTGTAATAGCCTGTGCTCTGAGCACCAGCCCCCCTACCAATCCACCAAAATGAGCGGGTTCTCAAGAGCAGACGTGACAAAGTGAGAACCGCCCCTTTCAGGAAGAGTCTACTCTGCCAGAACGGGGCTAAAACAAGCAGACTAACACGAACACCCAATTTCTCAGCGATTGGCCGCTTTACAGCTCATTTAGCAGTGATCAGCCGCTAGCTTCATCACTTAGCTAGTGGTGGTTAGCTGCTAGCTTTGTCGTTGAGCTAAATGTGCCGCTAGGCTAGCTGTGTTCACAGCCGATCGCACCTGCTAGCTTCAGCCATTGCTACAACCAATGTAGCCATATGTGCGGTATCCACATCCCTCTTCTGGTTGTTTGGATGTTGTTTGTTTTCGTAGGTAAAATTCAGACACGCTGTTTAGGATAGCTCTAGGATGACATCATAAAATGTGCAGCACCCACATGCAACTAAAGGCGGAGCCTCAGAAATTGATTATCACTTCTGAGTAGGAAAAAAACCTATAAAAATAATTCATACTTCTTAAATAATTTGTTCTTTAGTGTGCCAAAGATAATTTATGATCATATATATGAATACAGTTTACCCTGAAAGGAAAGCATTGTATATTCATTTTACCATGAAAACTTTTTACCTGGCAAAATAAAAAATCCCCTCTAGGGGATTAAAGAAAAGTTAAAGAGAAAAGGACTGAAGTCATGCCTCTGTTCAAATTCTCAAAGCAGTGTATTGTCATCAAAGTTCTTTTTGGATGCAACTTGGAAATCTGGTTATTAACAGTTTTATTGCAGCAACAACAATACCCAAAAGTAGCCATAAAGCTCACAGTTAGACTGATTTTTTTCTCCAACAGCTAACTGTAAAGCCACATACTATCAACAGTGCAGCACATTTCCAACACACTTTGGACCTCCTCTTCACCACACGTCTGCCATCATTGGCTTACCTAGCTAGACGGCTCACTTAGAAACCTCACTAGAAGCCAGAAGTGAGTTTTCTGTCTCAATAAATCGCTCAGTTTCTAATGAAATGATTCCTTAACAGGATGAGGCCATCACCAAAGGGGCTACAGTCACTGCTGTTGCTGAAGCCGCTCTGATTGCCTAAATACCCTCCCCAGCTTTGGAGTCACTGCAGATGTCTGCTAATTGTGGTGATTATGGTTAACAGAGGGGGGTAAGAATATGTAATGAATTTCCCATTGCTTTCATGCCTCGCATCCTTTGGTTCTGTGCATCTGCTATAAAAGTGGAGCATCCGCAGGGTTTGGAGACAGACAAAAGTGACATGGTGGATTGGGCACTGGTTCTTGGACGGGCATCTCCTCGAACACCAAGTGCAGCCAGATTGGGTCAATTTATTCCTTTTAACTCGGTTTATTTTCTGCTGTGGACTGCTGTTCTTCTGCTTCCTGTCTCTTCTGCTTTGGTAAAAAACTTCAAGAACTTTTACCAACATTTTTTTTTTATCAGCAACAATTAGATTAGGCCATTTGATTTGTTGCTGTGACATCTTTGTAAGACGGAGGCTAATTTTATAGAAACCATGTTAAAGTGGAGTTGATATTGCGGCATTCGTCTCAGAATATTACTTTCATTAAGACAACAGTAACTCACCTCTATGATAAGCCAGAATTATTACACGTTCCAATTGTAATGTTTTATAAGGTCGTGCTTTAGGTTGTCTGTAATGAAACATCCCTTAAAGACCCCCTTCGCTGAAAATCATATTTTTTCAGTTTTTTCACATGTATGCGTGGCATTTTTATTTAAAGAGAACAAATGTAACAAGAAATCATTTTGCTTTTGCATTTCCGAGTATTTCTCCTTTTAAATCGCTGTCAATCAAACTGTCACAGAAACGCTTAATTAATGAACTGTTACTACGTCACGAGAGCTGTGCTGCACATGCGCTAAACCTCATCTGCCCTGGCTAGCGTGTCTAGTTCAGGTGCTGGAGAAGAGAAGATAATCTTCCCATTGACTGCAGTCAAATTAGCCAGTGTTCACATTTCCGTGGTCAAATCAGCCGTCACTGGATTTTTGTGTGAGTTTCGTACAATATTTATTCTAGCAGGGCTGAGAACGCTGGAAAATCTCAACGAGACTCCATGGATCTTCTTGATGTGACAACGGAAATGCGAACAGTAAAAGACTGTAAGGTTTGGTCCACGAAGCTCTTCACTTCCTCGTCCAAGCTGACAAACAGCCAAAAAAATACTGTTAGACATTTTTATGAATCAGCGGTGATGATTTACGCTAGAGAGACCCAGAGCTACCATAAGAAGACGGTGGGGGATCTCAGAAGTCATTTAGCAGAGGAAGGAAAAACGGTGGTTGTGAGATGTTGGCTAAAAACTTCATATTCATAATTAAAACATTACTGAGAATACTTTTCTTTAAATTAAAAAAAATTGTCATGTGGGACTTTAATGACCACATACATTCATACATGATTACACCTGATATATAAACACCTCTAATATCAATAAAAACATATATTAATTATAAATAATTATGATTAATTCAATATATATATATATATAATATATATATATATATATATATATTATATATATTATATATTATATATATATATATATATATATATATATATATATATATATATATATATACTGCTCACAAAAATTAAAGGAGCACTTTTTTCAGTGGGCCTGGCATGAATTGAATGAAACCTGTCTGATCATTTTCTTGTTGGTTAATCAGCTGAGGACCTCGTTAATCAATTTCAGCTGTATTGGTGTTCATGGAATTAACAACAGGTGCACTTCAGTGGCAACAATTAGAAAACCCTCAAAACAGGACTGGGGTTACATGTGGAGGTCATTTCAAGTTTCTCCCTCTTGATCTTTTTTGGCTGGTTTTCCACTCGTGCTGATTTTGGCTTGTGTAATTATCTCTACTGGCAGTATGAGGCGATTCCTTAACCCTACATGTTGGGTGACTGGTTCTTGACATATTTATTAAATAATATAAATAAAATTTAAAAATAAATGATTTTACCAATTAATTTTATTAACCAAATGAAAGGTTAAAAAAATCTGAGTAAAAGTCACAATGGCACTGACATTAATTATCCTGATTTACTCGTTTTGTCACTTTGGGGCTCCCATACACTGAATGCCAGCTGTTTCATTGAAGTTTCATGTGTGAAACCAAAGAACCACAAAACTACATCTGTGAGGTGCCATGTGTCTGTTCTCCACCTGTTACTCTTTTTTTCATTCAGCAGACTTCAGCAGAGAATGTTACTTGTCATGTGAAAAAAGATTTCTTTAGAGAAATTATTTTGCAAATTTCTCTAATTTTAGGCTCACTAAAATAAGAAATAGAAAGTTTTTTCTATATATTTGTTAATAGACTTTCAGAATATATACTTCCGTCATTACTGCCTAAACTACGAGGCTCTGAGGCTACAGCTTTAGACAATGACCCTGCCACCTCCTTGTTCAGCAGTTATTTTGTTTATTCTTGGATGCTGTTTTATTCCGACATCATGTGTAACGCAACGCACTCTTAATATTGCTCTTTAGATAACTTTCTCTTGAATCTTGAATATTTTTTTAAATGTTTATTGCAAACCTGAAGAGAGCCTGTGCTTCACTCTGTTCAGCAATATGTTGTTCCCCATTTTCAATTTTTGACTGTAAGGGAAGTAAGCTGTTTTAAAGACGCAGTTCTGGGTTCTTTTGAGATTTCCTGGATGAATCCCTGTTTAATTTTTTTTAAGGTTTTCTGTTTGCTTAAAGGCCCACTCCAATGAAAATTGGGTTTTTAACATGTTCTTGTGGCATTTTTCTAACGATGGAGGGAATATATTAAGAAAATTACTTTAAATTTTTTCTGAGAATTCTTTTTTCAAATCACTGTGAATCAGGAGGAGACAAAAAAATTGCTGTTGGAAAAATCTTGTAGCGAATTTTACGAGGGGCTTCTATCTCACTCCGATAGCTGTGTCTGTATGACAGCCACTTCCACTCTGTTTCTGTGTCTCTGTTTGAAGGCTAACGGTTTCGCATTTACCAGAGAGGGGAAAAATAAAAACAAAAAAATTAGGAGACCTTGTTTTTTTTATTATAGCCTCAATGAAAATAAGCAAAATATCACAAAATTCAGGAGGCCCGAAGAGGCTGACTCCGCACCCTACAGCAAGAGTGAGCGAGGCTGGCTGGCTGCAGCCAGAGAGCTGTCAAGGGTCCGAAAGGCCGGCAATCTGTCCAGAATGTATCCTTTCACCAAATATTGGCCGGGACGAGCTTTTGCAAACCCGCGGCTCCAGCAGGTTGAGAAATCAGATCAAAATCAGGACAAAAATGCTCACATTGGGGATTAGTATTCTACCCGCTGATCGAGTCACTGAAAATATCACATGCCCAAAGCTGAGTCCCTGATTGGTAGATGCACCGCGGCAACCTGCCAAAATTAAGATATAAAAACTCTGGCTGGACCTCCCAATGCTGCTGCTAACAGATGGATGATGGGAAATGGGGGCGTGCTTTCACCGCCCACAGCGCAGAGGTGAATTTCTTATGAACTACAGCTGCTCTGCAGACACTATGTCCTAAAAAACAACACGTTTTTTTTGAACGGGTACAATCGTATTTAAAACGTTTTTAAAATAGTTCAAATAATGATTGAAGAGAGATTTTAACTACATCTCAAAAGTTTTCTTTATTTTCAGATAATGATTTTCAGTATATTTTTACTATGGGAACATGAAAAACTTGGGAAAGGCCTGAGAACCCCGGATTCCCAAACACTTTTCTTCAACAATCGAATACACAAGCAGAAACAAACTAATTACAAAAATCATCCAACAGAATAATTTCTCTGAGAAACAACATAGGAGTTTGTGTTCATTTAAGGGCTATATCTGAATTCCCTTTCCGGTTTAAGAGACTATTAAAATAAGTGGATTATGTGCACAACCTGAATTTCTGCACTTGCTGCTCTTTATGATTATCATGCCACTCTGGATATGCTACTCTGGACACTGAACTGGAACAAATCATATTCATACATTTAGCATATTAATGAAGCTAAATATCAGACACGCTCTCCCTTGTGTTGGAAATGCAAGCACGCCTGATTTATTGTGGATGTGCTTTTGCAGAGCAAGGGTTAGCTAATTCCTTTGGGGCGAGTGCCCTTCCTGTCACACTGATCAAAGACTTTCCCTTGATATAAGCATAAACTGCTCCATGCCCCGTCACCGTCAATGTCTGTGCATGCGTTGGGAGTTCGTGGGTGCGCCGCGAGTGTGTGCGCGCCCGCATGCAAGGTGAGGCTGTGTGTGTGCATATCCAACCCCCCCCCATCATCCTCCATCCTCCATCACCAGAGGCTGTATTATGCATTGTTGTTGGCATGGCCTACATGCTCACCCAAGCATGGTGCGGTGTGGTACAGTACACACGTCTTCCCATCCCCACTGCACTCCTCTGTCATGTCCGCGGGCCCGCTTCATTTACTTTGGCTCCTGAATTAATGCTAGTTAACTGTCACATTAACTCAGATCTGTTAGGCTGCTTTGTCAACAACATAAACCACCCTCAGTATGTGAGCGTTTAGGTTATTTTTGCCTTGCCACGGATCACACACATGAATGCATGGAGTTTACCTGAAGCCTCCCCAATCCGTGACCTCTGTCGATTCTAAACTAAATACATGTTGCGTAAGCTTTATGAGTTGTGAAACTTTAAAGACTTTGAATAGACTCCACCAAATTTGATTGTTTTCGAGTGTCTTTGATGCGTCTGTCAAGTCTCCTCCCCGTTTCAAGTGATTCCCCTGATCCTTTCCGTATGTTTTTTGGAACGTAAAATCTCCAGCACATTTTTCATCAATTTCAATCGCTGAAAAATACCAGGATATAGACTGGTAATGATCTTGATACTCTTGATATTTCAATATTGGTATCAAAACATTCAGCTTGTTCATGAAATCACTGGTATTCATAAAACTGATAGTTTTTGAAATCTTAAGCAAAATATGCCCATTAGGAAGTGAATGAGAAATTTTCAAATTCTTCAAAAACTTTTTGCACTTTGAAACCATTGAGCTGTTATATTAGCATTATGCTAGCTCATTTAGGTAATTTGGGATCTCCTTTTTTTTTTTTTAATACTAATATCAAACATTTTAGCAACAATCTCATGTTTTTTGGCTACTTAGTTATCTACTAAGGTTGTTTGGTCATTTTTAAGTTTAGCTAGGAAGAGGCTAACTTTTATAGCTAATTTATTATCTACTGAGGTTTGTTTGGCTACTTTTGAGTTTAGCTAATATTTTAGCAACAAGCTATCGTTCTTCACTGATTTCACCGAGGAATTTTAGGCTATTTTGGAGTTGAGCTAGTATTTTAGCAATGTACTAGTTTTTTAGGCTAATTTGGCATCTACTGAGATTTTTTTGGGCTAATTCAGAGTTTAGCTCATATTTGAGCGACACTATATGTTTTTTTTTTGTTGTTTTTTTTGTTTTTTTTCAAAATTGGCATGTATTGAGGATTTTTAAGCATACCTTTCCAGATGATTAGGTCAACTTCAGCAGTCTTTCATAGTTCTTTAACAAATTTTGCAAATAGCTTTCGCATTTTCAGCTAATTCCTTCAGCAATTAGAGTTGCTTCAGCGTTTCTTTTCACTAGCATCATCGAAGGTAATGCAACTTTTCTAGTCTTATCCTTTTCTCACCATCTTGAGCTGCTAATTTTGTTTAAACCCGATGCCAAATGTCTGCAAAAAAGATGCTCCAAGTGGGTGACAAGAGATAGTACCCCCCCTCGTGTGCCTTTCATCCTAATCCTCAGTCTCTGTCCGGAAAAGGGCCCCCTTTTCACTCGTCTGCCCCAAAGCCTCTTAAATATGACCCTCCTATGTCTCCCTCAGAGCTCTCTCCCACGGCCAGAAAGCGCACACACACATAGATGCACGCACGCATGCGTTTTTAGCCCATGGTAGCAAAATACATGAAGGGACAGCTGCTAGTGCTTGTAGAACGTAATACTTTTCAGAGAAAATCAGAACCGATTTGCTCCAGAAAGTGTTAAAGGGGCTGCATGGCGGCAGGGTTTGCAGAACTGACACAGCCTCTTACTATTTGTTTTGCCTGAAGGTGGAAGCAAATTAGCAGCGAGGGTGACTAACACAGCTGCTGGGAGAGCGTGTCTCTCGTTAAAGGAATTGTCCTCAATAGAGATGGACGTTTGGCAGTGCGTTATGTAACTGGATGTGGCTCATCTTCGGGCGGTATGTGTGTGTGTGCTGGAATTCCTGTGTGTGTGTGACTGAATCCTTGAATATTTGGAGCATAAATTATGTTTTAGAGGTAAACAAAAGAGAGAAAGGGAGAAAAAGTGCTCAACTAAATTGAGTTTAATTTAACAAGGAAAAAAAGCGGAACTGACAGATGATTAATTTTTTATCAAAATGTAATTAAAGTGTTTATCTGTTAGTAACTTTATTTTCATAAGCATAGGAAGAGCTGGATAGTTGCCTAAAAAAGGAAAAGTAGAATAAATCTCAATTATTGATTAGTGATTTGTCATTTTGTGACTGTCTTGTTTTTAACATGTTCTTGTGGCATTTCTGTCATGATGTAGGACATATATTATGAAAATTAAGCTAAAAATTGCATTTTTTAGTATTTCTTTATTCAGATTGTTGAATTGAGAGCAGATTAGAAAAATTCAGTTGGAAAAAACTTCTAACTGTGACGTAAAAGCGACAGCAGCAAGCCACATGCTCCCTGCTCCCCTTGGCTGGAAATTATTAAACGGATATCACCAAAAATCATTAACCAGGCAACACATTGTCATTCCCAACTGTGTTGAACCAGGAGCTGAAATTCCACAAGATTTCCCAGTAGCTACTTTTATTAAAACTTTTTTACTGTTCAGGATTATCTTAAAATATACCAAGAGAGGGTAATTGCTTTATTAAAGGATATTAACAAAAGTGTTCAGATTTGTAAAAACTCTTAAGACATTTACATTGAAGCTTTAGCTTTAGGCAAAATATTGTCTAATTTACACCAGTCCGTGGCCTGAAAACGGTTGGGGACCCCTGCTTTACTCAATTAACGTGAATCCATTCGGTCATAGAAAAAGGATAATTTTCATTTTCAAAAATCATCATCAATCAACTCATTGTTATTGCACGTGTAAGGTTGGGGTTGTGAGGGGCTGTAAGCTAGCAGGAAAGAGTGTAAATAAAGTGATGATGGGAAATTGAGGAAGTCTTACTCTGTTGCAATGGGCTAGATGCATAACCTACTTCTGCATTTGGTATATGAGCGCTCAGTCATTTCTGGTTGGGGCAGTGGGCTATTGTTTATGTGGAGTATTTGGACTTTAAAATATGTTTTTTTTTTTTTTTTTTTTTTTTTTGGAGCTACCAAGAGTCACTAAAAACAATGTTAGGGGCATTGTTCGTTTCTCAAGAAAAATACTCCAAAATAAAAGAGTACAAATTTGGATTGAAATTGCAATTATTCCTGCATAGCAAGCTTCAAAGGTGACTTCCTATGGCTGAGGTTCTTTGCATGTATTTAGTGCGACCAGTTCAAAAGCTGATGGAAATTCCCGATGGCGACACGTAAAAGGTACAGGCAAGATGCCGACAAACTAACATACAATGTAGTAATGAAAATAAACCAATACCAGGAAAAGTACATATAGACTTGCTAAGTCCACGTATATAGATAGCTATAACCGTAAGTAAGTAAGGGGTCTCATTAGAAACCAGAAGGGTGGGTGAATTCATAGTCCCACCCACAACTCAGAGGTGAAATCCAAATTTACTCCTGCTGCTCTGCAAAATCTATGAAAAGAAAACAACACCACTTTTTGATTCTGTTTAAAAGTGGCATAATCATAATTAAAAGATAACTGGGAACAGTTTTAGAATAGATCAAAAGATAATTGGAGTGAGGCTTTATCTCTGTTTCTGTGTGACCACATAATGAACAGATCAGGTTTTCCCCACCTCTTGTCTCCATATTTTATGGATGGAATTTAGCCCTTTAACAAAATAAAGTTGGGATTGATAGATATAAATAAATGGAGGAGGACTGCACAGGGATGTAGTGGTTAGCACCCTCGCCTCAGAGCAAAAAGGCCCTGGTTCAAATCCCGACAGGGTCCTTCCTGTGTGGAGCCTGCTTGCTTTCTTTGTGTCTCTGTGGGTTCTGAGAGTCCAAAAATATGCATTTTGGGTCAACTTCTGGCTCTAAATTCTCCCTAGGTGTGAATGTTGGGTTGTGTGGTGACCCTTCCAGAGTGTGCCCCACCCTCTACCCAAGAGTGGGCAGGGTAGGCCCCAGTAACTCTGTGAACCTAAAAGCAAAAATGCATGAAAGGACCAGATGGAGGATTTCAGGGTCATGAGGGATCTAAGAAATGTTCTGAGAGTGGTCCAAAACTTTAATTGAAATGTTATTAACAAAATCACTTATTATGAAGAAAATACGTGGGATAAAAGTTACAAGTTGATATTTTAAAAATATATGTACTTTCTTCCAAGTATCCTGAAGTAGATGCAAGTTTGAGTGAAAGGTAGGAAATTGGATCCTTGTTATTTATGGAATAAATATCATCAAAGCCATCATTAGCAGGTTAAGATTTCTTTTTTTTTTTTTTTTTGCTTTTACTAATTTTTTTCAAAATTACTCAAATGTGTGTTTGTGTGGGCCCCTTTTTTAATCTAACCTTAATTTTTCTGGCTCTTGAGACTATATCTGCCCTTTTATCTAAACAAATTGTCAAAAATATGTTTAAACTTGTGTTTGTTGCATCTAAATTATTGAACTTATTCTAAAGAGAGAGAGCAAGCATCTACCAAGCACGGGTTTGAATTCAAACAAACTGACAGACAGACAGACATAGTTAGTGTTGCTGTTCCTGGTGTGTATTCACCCAGATGACGGTTTTCTCCAGGATTTGCTCAGATTTTTTTAAATAAAACTAAAGCAAACCTGAATAATAATAAGCCTGAAATTTGAGCCATTTAACTTTTCAAAAATTGTGGCTCCTTTCGGCAACACGCTTCATAATACTGCCGAACTATACCATACTACTTAACTAGGGGTCCGGGTTTGGGTCTTCCTGTACCAGACCCCAGCTCAGATAAAAAATGTGATTGTGTCAGGAAGAGCATCCGCTGTAAAACTCTCTGTGTAAATGACTGAAAAATGATTAGAACTGGAACATTTTAGCTTTACAATATCTATCACATAAAAAGTTAATTTCAAGCATCCGGCCTAAATTTTTATACATTTTTTATAAACTTGTAGTACACTTCAATAGATTATGTTTTACTAAGGATAAAACAAAGTAAATCTAAATCTTAATGAGCTTGATGGATGATCAAATACAAACAATACATCAAGTCCAGATTCTCTCTGATATTTTTTATTTTTGGTTAGGGGAGATTTTTGTTTGTTTGTTTGTTTTTTTTAAATGCAAAAAATAATTTCAAACCATCCCACAACAGCTTTCTCTTTCAACATAAAGCTCTAAATTAAAAAGAAAAAAGAATTCTAATTCTGACCTCTCCACCCCTCTGCTTAAAGACATGAGAATTTTATTTTATCTGTTCTTTAATTTATTTATTTGGTCGTTGTAAAGGAGCTGTTCCCCCAAAACAAGTCATTTTCTATCATCTGCAAACAGCCTATTCTAGTTACTGCACTTTGATGAACATTATCAAGATATCTAGTGGCTAAACTCTGCATAAACACTAAGACTTAACACATGGATATTTGTCATGTGATTGTTTATGCGTTTTTGACAATAGTCCCGTTGAGGTCGCAGGGATCAAACTTCCTGTGGAGTCACAGGGGTCCCTCAGAAGTGGTCATACAGTAAATATCTCACTCAGCACTCAAAGCACAGAAGTCTCTCTGTCTGGGCTGCATCGAGTGATTTAATGTTGGTTTGCACTCTGCCTGATGTGACCCCACCCCTGGTAAATATAGGGTTGGAGGTTTCCTCCCCGGATAAAAATACACTGGGCTCTCGGCGGAGAAGGGAAGAAAATGAGCTCTCTTCTCTTGTGCAGCCATTGTGCTCAAAGGATCTAAAGATTTATGGATTTTTTCTAAACTTCTAAAGGCCAGGAATTAAATTACAGAGAAAGTCATATGGGTGGCACAAATGAGTTATGCGAATGAAGCCTTCTTCCTGGTTTTTGTCTTTTTTGACCCACTTGAGCTCCTGTAGTTCACAGCTTGTGACATCATCCCGGTGATGTTCCGACTTGACAGAGGCCTTCAATGGCACCCGACACACTCCACTGAGAGAATGGTGCTCAAAAGTTTATCAAAAGCCAAGGATTGGTTAAACTGGACCAGTCTAAGACCTGGACTTTGAGTTCATTTTAAAGCCAGAAGGATCTCTACAAATATAATAAAGCTGAGGATCTACTTTGAGCTACTTCCTTGTTTGAGGTATTAATCCTGTCAAACCAAAGCGGTAAGAAAATCCACGGCAGGCCATTGCAGCTCAATTGTTTTGTTTTAGAAATGAAAAATAGGGTTAATAACTGCTGACATTTTTCTTTTTTTTTTTGTCTTTTAAAGATTGAAGAATGTCCAAAAGTCAGGAAAGTGCACAATCAATTCTATAGTCTCCTTTCAGCAGAGGAACGTTTTTTTTTTTCTCAAAGATGAGTCACGAACAAGAAGGCTCTCAAGGGACAGGACTGGGAGATATTTTTACCATTTTGTCACAGGCACCATCAGAGCGATTGCTAAGTCTGACACTGCAGCTGGGTGCTTCACCTGAAGATTTGATCGTACAGGCCCTGTGTCTGATAATCCTCAAGAGAGAGGTACACGCCCTGGACAAGCTGCGGACCCTCGCGGACAACCCCCTCGCCGAGCACCTGGCTGGAAACCTGTACCCCGGCAGATCGGAGGATTTCTCCGTCCACTGTGGTCAATTTCAAGCCAGCACGAGGGAATCTTTGTCCGCACTCGCTCGGATCTTTAAAGTCTTATCCCAGCAGAGGCTGTGCGATCAAACTCGAAGAGATCTGGCGTACGAGAGAGCGCTCTCCAGCGACGGCCCCTCCAACAACCTGGACGAGTTCAGAGAGGAAGCTAAATTTGTCTGTGGGCCTAAAGTTTTAGAGGGGATGTTCTCCTCCAGGAACCCCAAACTAGAGTTGATGCACGATTTCAAGGGATGTCTGAATGTGAGTGATAGCACTCCGAAAATATCTCCGTCGGCAAGCGTCAACAGTGCTCCGAGTCCTTTACAGGAAAGCCTTTCAGAGCCATCGTACCCAAGTACGCTTGAGATAAGCAGCCCTGTGACTGTTTCGTTTAAAGGAGACAAAGTCTCTCAAGAAACAGTAGAAAACTCTGAGGTAAAACCAGCCACTCTCGTAGCCTGTGAAAGTGAAACAAAAATGGCCCCGGGGCAGCCTCTGTTATCTTTGCTCCAACCCACCGGATCCACTCTGTCTGATCCCGAGAGATCACATCCGACATTACCGATTGGTTCATTAGAGCGTCATCCGGACACTCCCAGATCACACACAAACCCGCCATCTTCTACAAACATCTGTGGATCCAGGTGCCCAATCCAAAAAAAGATTCACGACAGCAAAGGTTCAGATGAGGAAGAAGAAGAAGAGGAAACATTTTACGCATTTGTGATCTTGCATGCTCCAGAGGATGAAGATGTAGCCGAGAGCATCAAGGACAAAATTGAAAAGGTCATTAGCAGCAAAGGGGCAACTTTCTCTGAGGAATTTGCCATCCCTGGGAAGTGCCCCCTGAGGTGTGTGGAGGACGCCATCAACAACTCTGCCTTCACCTTCCTGCTGCTCACCTGCAACTTCAACTCAAACCTGCTGGAGATGAAGGCAAACATCGCCCTGATGAATGCAATAAAAAAAAACCACAAATTCAACACGGTCATCCCTCTGCTGCCGCGGGAGAACTGCATGCCCGAGCATCGCAGGCCCATGGCCCTGAGCGGTCTCGTCTCACTAGTTGAAAACAAGAACTTTGAGAAAAAGCTACAAAAGTCCCTGTCTCAAGCAAGAATACAAAGTCATAAAAGAAAGTGGAAAGAAGAGCAGGCTCTGAGACTGACAGAGAGACTGAGTCAGTTACAGTTGGAAGAGAAGCAGAGGCTTCGCACGGGCCTCAGTCTCAATCAAGAAGAAAGTGGTGAAGACGGCAGGACATGGCAGCAAAAACACCCAAGCATTCATATTGAAAATGCTAATTACATTGTGATCGGTAATGACTCGAAAATGGTGCTGGGTTCGGCTGGAAGTGCAGACAAAGAGGAATCGGTTTACGTTAAGCAAGATTGATTAATTGTGAAAGTTTGACTTTTTTATCTATACATAGAATTATGGGAGAAATTGACACTAAAATGTACAATAAATACTTTATTTCTTTGAATTGGTCCAAAGCTTTTTAATGAAATACTAAATAAAACGGTTGTGTACCAAAAAGACAGAAGCTTTGACTCAAAATTTAGTAAAAGATTGCCATCTACTGGCCACATTGTGAAACATTCTTTTGTCGTTTTTGCTTGTAATAACTTTCTTTAGACACCAGGGGGAGCTGTGATTACACAATCCTTGTATTCCAATAAATCTTCTGAAGTCCAACAACATCCAATTCTTATTGATCACATTTTTGAGGATCCATGATGACCTTTTTTTTTTTTGGATAATGTTTTTACTGGGAGATTTCAGGTCTTGCATCATAATTTACTTAAAATCTCAAGCATATTTGGGTTTTTCCTCTAAAACAAATTATTTTATGAGAAGAGAAACTGTTTTAATCAAGGCCACACTTCATGTACACAAGAATAAAAATGCTTTTCTCAACAGAGAGGTCGTCAGAATAATTATGTGGTTTGGATGTAAGAATTTGAAAAAGAATACTGGGGAAAAAAAACCCAAAAAATGTATTTTCACAAAATGTATTTTTCCCTCTCTATGTTAAGAAATAAGCTTTTTAGTTATGAATTTAGTCAGGATCTTTATGGTTTTTTACATCGTCGCTGAATTCTTAGAGTGCAGCATTAACTGTCGTATCTAATGTTGCAGTCAGGCAGAAACATACTGTATGCTTGTTTGTGTCCAAAACAGGATTTTAAGGAAACAGTGGGGAGGTTTTATATGTCACAACATAACAGGAAACACAAATGACTGAAATCCTGGTTTTCCTTAAGAAAAAATAAATGATAAAAATGTACCGCTGTTTTTGCTAGTTTAAAATCGTTTAGTGTTACAAATGGCAAAATTGACTGTTACACTATTTTGAAATTGCCTGTCTGTTGTCAGTGGAGGAATACTGTAAGCTAAATCTGGCTGCTGAAAATGAGAGACTTGAGATAACAGAAAATCCTGAAACTGATAGGTTCAAATGCTCTGACTGATAACTGAAAACACTGAAGCTGAAAGCTTGCCATAATATTAGATAAAGGCCAAGTTAGCTATTAAAAAACAGTTTAATTTTTCCAAAACAGATAACATGATGCTAAAATATTAACTTATGTCCATATTTGCATAAAGAACTTTAGAAAGTCTAATTTTGCCATAAAAGCTAGGATAATGCTTTTGATGCCAAAATTGTTAAAAAGTGTGGTTGAGTTTTTACATGCCGAAAAAACTTACAAGAAGTAGCAAAAGACTCACAAATAACTGCAGCAGAACTGGAGGAAGTAGTGAAGCAGGAGCCAAACACAACAACAACAACAACAACAACAACAAAAAAAAACATCAAATTAGATTTATGGGGAAAAATAAATAAATAAACAAGGCTTATTGACAAAAAATCTGGCAGATTTTAGAGATATTCTAGGTTCACTTGCAAGAAACTTTTTCAGTGATGCTCCTATTATATTCTAATTAAATAATAAGCTTACAATAAATAAAAAAAAAGTACAAAAAAAAAAAAAAACATCTGACGTGTAGGATGAAATAAGACCAGAGATAAATATCTGGTACTGAACATTGCAGGGGAAGTTTTCCAGATTCATTTCATTTCTTGTTAGATAATCAAGTAGATTAAATATGCATACAAACAAACAATTAAACAAGAATTAATGGCTAATCTATTCAAATTTTAGTTTCATAAAGTTCAGCCCACTGCTGTGCCTCCACATCTAAATAAGGCAAAACAATTAGAACATTATGCCACATTACATGGTCACCTCTTTGCAGAATTCAAAGTATTTCCACACATTAGACTGTAATGATGAGTTGATCATGAGGTGCCGTGATTCAAATGTGTTAAAGTGTCCCAACATTGCTCCTGGTGATTGTGGGTTGGAGACAATCTTCAGCAGCGGACAGAAAATCAGTGTGTGTATGTGTGTGTAAATGGGTGAACAAGACGGCAGCACTTTGAGCCTTAAAGGATGGTAGTAAAGCGTTATATTGGTATATGGGATTTACCAATAGATTATTTGGTCATTTTTAACATTATAGTAAAATAAACCTACAATATCTCAATCCAAATAGTATTTTCCAATATCGATTTATCTCATTTTGAAACTATTTTTGTAATGGTATAGATCAATTTGATTCAAGTCTTCCTCTGACATGTCAATTTGGCTGGATTTTAGTAATATAAATCGTTTTGTTAATTCATAGATTTTTATGAAATGCACTAAACTTTCATTTTCATAAGTGGGCATAACTGCCTTTCAGAGAAAACAGGAGGGTTGATAAAATATTATTTAAAAAAAACACACAAACAATGAACAAAACCCCCAAATATATAGGCCTACTGAATTAATTTATGATTCAATGATTTTTTTGAGAAAATGGGCAAAGAAAACCACTGTTGGGAGGATTTTTGAAAAAAATGTGAATACATTTTATAAAAAAACACTTTAGCATTCATTTGTATTTTTAAAATAAATGAGTTCCAGAGCCACATTTCTGCAGCAGTAACATCTGGGACTGAGTTTGGAGACTCCACCTCTGCTTGCATTTCAGAAGGGCGACTCCTGTCAGGATTCATAGCAGGGGTGGGTGGGCCGCGCATGCGCAGTGCGGTCCATCCTTGGATCTGCGGCAGGAAAGGCGCAGCGGAGAAAAGAAAAAAAAAAAAAAAAGACGGGGAGGAGAAATGTAGAGAAGAAAAAAGACGGTCATGGACTCCCGCGTCTGCTGTAGCTCCTCTGTCGGACTGACTTCTGCCGGTGGACTGTAACTCCCCGTATGTTGGGGTAAAGGAGGAGAAAAACGCAGAGGAATGGAGGGAATCTTCACTGAACTCTACAGGGTTAAACGACATTAAAAAGTGAAGATGGTGTTCATTTAACGGATACGCAGCCCCGTCTCAGCCACGCGGAAACTTTTATTTATTCCATATTTTTGCAAGCAGATTTTTTTTATTATTATTATCATTCGTGAGCGGGATGTCAGGAGCTCCTCCGGCTGACTGAGCCCCCGGCAGCGGGACACAGACAGAAGACGATGGGAGATGCGGCAGATGACAGAGGGATGAGAAGGACCTTCATCGTCCCCGCCATCAAGAGCTACGACCACTACGACTTCACCAGAGCCAAGATCTCATGCAGCCTGACGTGGCTGGTGGCCAAAGCGTTCGGCTCGGGTAGGTGGCGCCTCCAGAGCCGTTTCATTTTGGGCGAGATAAGTGGAAAAACAGCGCTGACTCGCTGGGCCAATTATCGGACAGACGTGACAGAAGTGAGAGCCTCTGTTGCGTTCACTGACCTCTGTAAAAGTTGGACTTTTTATAAAATAACATCAAACGCTAACGTGTCTTATATATCATACCATACTATCTTAGACAGAGACTACAGATAGATATTTACAATACATTTAAGATAAACGGTGCCATATTACAACATGTTTGAATTAAATGTATACAATTGTTATGGATTTTCCTATTTTCATGAACGTGTTTGTTTTGAAATGAGTGTCCTCATGGTCCTAAAGGTGATGCGCGTTAAATCACTGCATCCTGTCACAAGGTTATTGGTTTAACTTGTGCTTACTGCTAATTAGCAGCAGTCAGAGTGTTATGTAACCCTCTTAACACTCCTCTTTAGTGTCAGGCTGTTGGGCTGCAGATGTAAAGACATCGCTTCTTCTTTATTTAAATACTGAGTTATACCATTATCTGAATGAGTTTAGACATTAATTGTAATAAATGTAGTCTTAAGATTGTGTTTTACAACAAAAACAAACATTCACTAGAATCCTCTCAGAAATTATGAGGGTTGAGGCCCACAAGGCAACGGGGTTCAAAACTACACTTAAGGGACTATACATAAATAATCAACTTTTTGAGCTTTTAAGTGTATTATAATGTTCGTTCTTCACTATAAGCAACCCCATAGCAGTATTTTGATCCTTTCATGCATTTCTGAGAATGCTTCTAAAAACCTACCCTCTCAGGACCAGCCCCTCCAAACCCATAAAAACGAGTGGGTTCTCACAAGCTGATGTCACAAAGTGAGAACAGCCCCTTTCAGGAAGAGTCTGCACTGCCAGCACAGCCTCCCAGGCTAACACACACCCAGTTACTCCACTCAGCAAACGGTGCTCAGCCCCTAACTTTGCTGCTCAGTTCGCGGTGATCAGCTTCTAGCTTCATTGCTGAGCTAGCGGTGCCAAGCCGCTAACTTTGCCGTCCAGCTATGGTGCTAAGCCGCTAACTTCCCCTTTCAACTAGCGGTGCCCAGCTACTAACTTTGGCTGCTAACTGCGTCACTAGCTTTACTGCTCAGCCACTAACTTTGGTTGCTAACTTTGCCTTTAAAGAAATTTAAGTGTAAAAATGCATTTCTGAGTAATTCTTTATCCAAATTATTGTGAATCAGAGGAAGACCAAAAAAAAAGCCTGGCTCAAAACTGTGTGTGCCATTTTTGTTGCACAGGTAATGTTACGTTGGAGTTGTGAGGGGCTGTAAGCTAGCGGGAAAACGTAAACAAACTTGTGATGGGAAATGGGGGCAGGTATTGCTGCTCTGCAGAAACTATGTCCAGGAAAATGACAGTTTTGCCATTTGTTTTGGCTAAAAACAGAATAAGCATGCTTGTAGAATTGATGAAAAAAATGATTGGAGTGGGACTTGAAGGTGATTATTTTCAGAGAAAACTAATTCTGACTCTTATTTAATGTTTCCTCTTTTCTAAATTTATTTTAATCTCCATTGTTAAACAGTTAAATCAAGATCCAAACATTTTATACAAACTATATCAATTCCGATGAAAGTTAGAAAAAAGTTGCATATTGCTTATACTGTGTGAGTATGTTAGCTAATCTATAGACTTTGTTCACTTTGTGAAGGTTTTTATTCTCTTTGAGCCCTGAAAGCATCTTCTGCTCGTCAGCCTCATAAACGCAGAGTATCTCCTGCTTTTTTTAGCTCTTACAAAAGGCCGGCGCAGACACACCGACTATTGATCTGACCTCACATGCTGCACTGTTTTCAAACCCCACTCAGCGGGGGGGACGGTGAGGAGTCAAAACGTGGTTTTTAGCAGACTGCTGGTCCCTTGTTTTTGACCCGGCCCTGCGATGACACACTTTCAGCTCCTAGCACCACCGAGAACTGTGGCCCAATTCATAAACAGGCCTCAGATGCTTGTTTGGCCTAGATAGCAGCACCCATGAGTATGAATGTGGCGCTGCTTGGATGCAAACGTTTCTCCATCAGTTTGAACTTTGTGGAAGTTGAAGATTTCTAAAGGTTTCTGGTTTTCCCGATGAAAGAAAAAATACTTTTAAGGCAAGAATGATGAATTAAAAACAGAACAATTGTTCACCTATGAAAGAAAATATCTTTTAAATGTCAAAACATTTGGCAGTGTGCTGGAAAACTCGTGCTCATGGTCAGCTGCAGTTGGAATGATATGATAAAATCTTCAAATGCAAATAAATAATTAAATTTTAGTACAGGTCTGTGCTGCTTGTTTATTACTGGAATAGCCTGTTAGATCATTATTGAACAGATTAACCAATTTAAATGTGAATAAAAAGATGTCAGTTTTAAAGAAACAATTTAGTTTTGTGGACATATGCATATATATATTTATATATATATAATTTTATGTTTTCATTTTTATAAAACTTGATGGAAGCTGGTGACCTTTCCCTTTAAGGTCAAAAATATGAATCTGAAAGACTAAAATTTTGATTTAATGACAAAATTACGAGGCCACCAATGTCAAGTTAAAGAATAGATTTTATTACACATTTATTTTATGTCAATGAACCCAAAAATGTTATAATAAAGTTTCTTTTGCACTAATTTAGACCTTCTTTAGACTAATTTCTTTTATTGGCTTTAGTGAAAAAAAATTAAACTGAAAGACTTGATTTAATTTGGTTAAAGCTAGTTAAGCAGACAAAAGTTAAAAGTAAAATATTTTTTTTTTTCCCCTTAGACATTAAAAAAACTAAAAATAAAGTTTTTTTTTTTTTTTAAATCTATGTTCTACAGTCCTCATTTTCAACATCCATTGGATCTGTGGAGAACAGCAGCTGTTGTTTTAAATGAAATGATTCACATTCTTGCTGGATGCAGAATAATACAGTCCCTCTGCTGTTTTATTTTTCGCTGCGCCAAATACGCCTGACCTGTTTGGAATAACTGCAGAGCCGGTTTAGCACCAGAATTATTTCATTATGGAGTCATGCTGTTGTGATGGCAGCAAAAAAAAAAAAAAAAAAAAAATCAAATTCTTTCCTGAAAAATGGGACAAGTCACCCAGTTTTAACCCCTTTACTTAAATTACCCAGCATGCTTTAAGTTTTACCTTCGTAGTTACAAATTTAAATAAAATCTGTAGCACTTTTTGTGATTTCATAAAACGATTTTTGTTTAATTTTTTTTTTTAGCTGTTAAATGCAAAAAACGAAAGAGGTGCTTCAACAATCTTTTCCAATCTCTGCCAGTGACATTAATTTGTCCACTGATCTGACATTATAAATCCTTTGAATCCTTTGAACTTTAGTAACTTTTAGCAACCAGACATGTTCCCAGAAGGCTTTTAGAAATGAAAAAAAAAGAATTCTTAGGAAATTATTATGTGATTTTCACTACACAGATGTTTATTTTTACAATGCAGCTCTGCCCGGGAGGCCTGAAGATCACTATCAAACTGAAAGCTTCGCTCTTTGCACAGAGATTCTGTGAATCTTTCAGCTTTTTCAGGGGAGAAAAAGTTCGACTGGTGAGGTCAGATTGGGATTCAGCGTTTGCTCAACAAAGCAGATGATAATAGAAGCTGTTCCAAGTCACATTTGTGAATAATTGTAAGTTTCTGCTTCTCCTCCATGACAAAAACAAGCTGTAGAAGCAAGTTTTAAAGAGTATTTTTTTCTTAGCATAATTTTTCATTACTTTTATAGTTTTAAAACAGCATTTAGAAATAAAAGATAAAGTCTGAGTGAGAGCTGTTCCCAGGGGTCTCCAGGGGTGCAGTCTTCTCCATGCCTGGACTTCCTGTAGGAGCTACTTCCTGTCTGTTTCCTCTTTGATGGCCAACACAAAAGCGAGGGGTTTTTACTTGACGGGGCAGATTTTCCTGAATGTGTGTATCTAAACGTTCTTGAAATGCAAAAGTCAGTTCAGTTCTGTAAAAAAGTTGTCAAAAAATCTGCTATTATCTAAAAAAAAAAAAAACCCTGACCTTTTGACCTTTTCTGTGTAAGTAAACACTGAAAATGTTAAGTTACGGTTTTTTGCTCCTGTTAGCAATCGGTTGGATGGAAGAGGACTTGTTGTGAAGTGGTTTACCATCTGCCTGTTGCTTTAAATGTCTCTTTTCCTGACCCAGAGTGCCTGCATTGGGGGGAGCCGCTTTAACCACAGCCACTGGAAAACTGCTGAGGCTTCATCACAAGCTTAATGCTGGGTTTATTTCTGAACACTGTGTACTTGATTTTGTGAATTAGGATGGAGCTTTTTTGTCTTGTGTGTTTTGAGAAAGAAAGATGGCGGTCTCTGAGAAGGATTTCTGCGCCGTTCTGGATCTTTCCTCTGAGTAATGCAGAGATGAGAGGAGAGGAAGTTACTCTAAATGCTTGTAATACACACACAGTCTTACATACAGCGGGTCGGTAATGACTGGAGCCACTTTGAGTCACAATGTGTGGTTAGGAACAACACAGAGTTATTCAGACCGGGCCGTAGTAGAGGGGATCTCCTGAAGTTCTTTTTTTGTGTTACTGCTCATGGTTTAAATTGTATCACTATTTTTTTCAAGCGCGATTCATCATATTGGTATGAAGCACCTCTTTGTAGTAGAAAGATTGCAGTGAAACAATGACTGTTTATGAGCTGGAATGTTTATTGACATAGATTGAGGACTGGACTGTTGTGAGTGTGACATCTCCGGCTCCAGCAAGATGAAGTCAATTTAGGTGCCATGTTGGAGCCAGACGTCATCATCAAGCAAAGATTGGTCCAAGTTGGTAATGAGTCAACATTTGCATGGCAACCACTTTTGCCAGCCAGGAGTGAAGTCCACACCCCTACCATTGAAATAGAAATACATATCGCGACATTTGGTCCTGTGATTGATTCTCGATGGGTTCTCACCATTTTCATTTAAAAAGTCTGTAAAACGTTATATTTGTAATCCTTTGGTGAGACATTTCTTTGGAGGTAGATGTTGCAAGACTGACTGTTGTGGGCATCAATGTACCTGGCAGCTACTCAAATTATTTCATTTTCGTTCTGTTGTTTACAACAATTTTGCACTAAGTAGTGCTTTTGCTGTTCATGTTTACTATTGTTAATTCTGAATTTTACAGATAATTAAAATTTAATTGGTGTAAATGCTTATCAAAGACAGTATTACTGATTTCAGCAATGTTGCACAAAAGTGTATTATTTGTTGAACAAAATAAGACACAAGTTGTTCATTATGATTGTTTCCAAGCTAAAAAATAAATGTGGATATATTTTTTGTAAATATATCCACTTTTATTTTACAAGAAAAAATTTTTATATGTTTTCCATATTAATTCAATTTTCAATTTTTTCAATTCAATTTTATTTATATAGCCCAAAATCACAAAGAATTTTGCCTCATTGGGCTTCATGCAGGTAATTTTACAGTTGCAAAAAATAGTCATGAAACATGAAAGAAAGATCACTAAAGACTAAACAGACTAAATAAACTGGATATCCTTGCTCTTACACCCTCCCTCTCGGTAAGGAAAAACTCCTAAAAAACCTGAATCAGGAAAAACGAAGAAACCTTAGGGATTCCCACATGAGGGAGAGATCCCATCCCAGGACGAACAGGCAATACCAGAACTGATAAGGGAAATTAGCTTCTACAACTAAGTATTTGAATAGAGTTCATTCAGATGGAGCTGCAGATAAATTAGCTTCTAAAACTAAGTATTTGAATAGAGTTCATTCAGATAGAGCTGCAGATAGAGCTGAGGGACGAGTGGTGATGAAATCCTCAGTTAATGTGAGTTATTAGACACGATTTTTACCAATTATCACAGTATCGCAATATCATTGATATCATGAGCCATATATCGCGTATCGCATTGTATCATGAGGTACCCAGTGATTCACAGCCCTAATCAGCGGGCACTACATACTTTTTTGAGGCATCTGATTGGCCAGCTTGAATAACTTGCACTACAGAAAAAAAAAATATATTGTGGAAAAAAATAGGATTAACAAGAAGATGTTAAATAAGGGAAGTTATTCTGACAAGGACAGGTTAGGAACCGGACATATTATGGGTCACGCTAACAACCTGGGCCTATAAGTGATAGGCTTACCCAGATATCAATCAAACAAAGTTAAGGAGCCAGATAGCTGGGCTTTGGACAGGGAACATGGGCCTGAAGCTTTTTCCTTGTTAGGGATCAATAGTACTGGTTTAAGTATGTACATGGGTCCTTTCTTCTTCTACTGTTCCGGGATTATGGGCCTCTCAGAAAAAGTATTACTGCCCTCTGCAATTTTGCATGTATTGCAATGTATGTCAATTTTTTTAGGAAGGTCCTAGAGCAGGGCTGCCCATTCCTGGTCCTCGAGAGCTACCACCCTACCTGTTTTCCAGATCTTCAAGCCCTGCCAGCTGCTGATTGGCTCAGGCAGATGTCTTCACGCTCTGATTGAATGAACACACCTGGTCCAGGTAATCAGCAGCAAGCAGTGCAAGGAGGGCTGGAAAATAGGCCGCGTGGTAGCTCTCGAAGACCAGGAATGGGCACCCCTGTCCCAAAAAGTTGATTGTTATGTTTAAAATAAAAGTATAGAACACATAGAATTTGGTTGTTTTGGTCCCCTTGCTCTGAAACACTGAGAAAGTGATTAAAAACAAATAAAATTATACTGGGATGCTGGGTTTTTCTAACCCGAAATCCTGGTATTGTTCCCTAGTGGACCCTAATTGAGGTTGTGTCCAAATTCCTTCACTGCTCACTAATGCTCTAGAAATGTCCACAAGTTTCTGTAAAAATCAGTGTGCATGAATGGTTTCTAGATTGGCAAATATAGACTATAATACATTGCATTTGAATGAATGATTTTTTAATGGGAGGATCATGAATTTATTTGCTGTTTTATAAACCATCCAAGTTTTCATCTTCAGAGCATCATGAATCATCATAGATTGTCTTTGTAAAAGATTCATACTTGTTAGGGTTTTACTTCAGGTAATCTGTGATATCATATTTGCCTTTAAAAAAAGAAGTGAACATGGTGTCTGAATTGCTTTTAAAATCTAGGACGATAAATAGCTTCTGCTTTAGGAGTTGGTATAAACAGTATACAGAGAGAATCAAACTGATCATCCCCTCTCCCTTGTGTTCCAAACAGTAAGTATCCACTGGTCTGAGAAAGCCAAAATCCCGTAGACTTCTATTTTATATATTTATTGTATTTTCCACATAATACAAAACAATACAAACAACAACCACCCCCCTTTCCTCCTCCCTCCCCCTATTCTGCTGCCAATAATTTTACCAATTATAATTACAGCATTACATTATGACAGATATACACATTTATGCAGACATAAAAAAATTCTGGAAAAAAATAAAAAGGAAAAGACAAGATACAGTACTTTAATGACTAGCAAAGAATATAAAATACCAGAGGAAAAAAAAAACCAATACATTGAAAGTAGGTCACTATCACTTTTGTAGATGGTTGATTAAAAAAAAAAAAAGGGCTTTCACACCAGGTTAAATTTTTGTTCAGAACATCTTAATGTATACCTCATTTTCTCAAGTTTTAAATGAAATAATACATCTTTAATCCAATGTGAAACTGTGGGCGGAGCAGCGTCCTTCCATTTGAGAAGAATAAGACGACGTGCAAGGAGTGTTGAAAAAAATATTAATACTCTGACCCCCTGCAGGCAGAGGTAACCCTTCGTCAATGATCCCAAACGAAAGCATTAATGGTATATTGATCCCAAACATACAGGAAAAAGCATTACATACATCTCTCCAAAAACACTGAACAGAACCAAAACATGTGAATTAAAGCAGCTTCTGATAATTTACATCTGTCACATGATTTGTGGGTACATTTTAGCAAGTTTAGATTTATGAAGGGTGAACTAATTTAAACTGTATTAGACAGTGTCTCACACATGGAAGATGAATTAATTTTTGTCATGATTTCATCCCATTTTGTGTCTTTTATAATGATTTGGAGATCTTTTTCCCAAGATGTTTTACGGTAATGGTTTGTATGGAGGGAGATGTGTGTGGAAACAGATTAAGCGTTTTCTTGATGGACTTCTTTTGAGTTGGATTGAATATGAGAATGTCATATAATGCATTCTTATTTGGATAATAATAAAATTCATAATAAAATGACACACTTGTAAATATCAAAAAAATTGTGACGTGACAGATTATACTTATTAGACAGTTGTTGAAAGGAAGCAAATTGGTTTCCAGTAAAAAGATCATTAAAACACTTCAGACCTGCGTGGTACCATCTTAAAAAAGTGGCATCTTACAAAAAGAGTGGAAAAGAAGAATTTTATGCTGTTTGAGTAAATAGTCTTATTCCTAAAAACCCAAAGTGTTTCCTAAATTGATGAACTATTTTAATTGAATCTCACACAACAGGCACCTGAATTTTCTGCAAAGCAGATTCAGACAGATTAATTGGCAACAGCTCACGTTTATGTAGGTTCAGTTTGTAACCTGACACCTTTCCGAATTTATCTAGAAGATTAAGAATATGGGGGATGGTTTCTTCTGCCCTGGATATAAACAGCAGAAGATCATCTACATAAAGGGCCAGTTTGTGTTCTGTACCCCACCATGGAATGCCATGGATTAAAGGGTCTATTGAAAAATGAACAAATATTACTCAGTCATTCTGTTTGTCAGAATAACCATTCTTGCTCTGGTGTCTCTTTTTAACATGTTTTTTTACTAAATATTTTTTTTCACTCTATATTTTCTTTATATCAAGTTATTCAAGTTATTCAGATGCCTCAATAAGAGCATGTGGTGCCCGTTGGCCCCACCTCAAACTTTTGATTGATAGATTCTTGAACCAATCACTGTTTGCTAATGACCCAAAATGGCAAAATTGGACGATATCCGTACCCTGAAAAATGACCTGGAAAAATTTTGTTGGAACCCGAACAGGCTTGTCCACTCAATTTTGTCCATCTCTATTTATGTTAATGGTAGTTAGGGAGTAGGGAGGGAATTCAGACATATCCATGATGGCGGAGTAATAACTGAACCCGAGGAGTGAAAGGGTTCTCTTATACAATCAATAGTTGCAGTTGCTTTAGATGGAGAACTCTACTCTTTCTTAAGGGTGGCTGTCACAATTATTTTCTACATATCTATGCTGGTTATCTGTATCTATCTTGTCTGGCCAATCAGAAACTTTAAGGGCAGATAGATAGAGGCAGAAGGTGGCCTTTCAAACATTGGAGATCTGCGGGCATTCTGCAGAAAGGAGAACCTGCATTTGTCTTTTACGCTGGACTAGACTTAACAACCAGATAAGGATCAATGCAGTGAGTGATGGTCGATAGGAGACACGGGTGGAGCCATAGGGGGAAAGGGGGGGTCAAACAAAAAGATTTCACCCAATTTTTGAGTTAATATTAGTATAATTATTGACAAAGCCATCAATACAAGCTTATTTAAGGGTTGTAAATAAAAGCAATTTTTTTAAAATGAAATCTCGGGGCATTGTGTATGTTGACCGATCTGGGCCGTCAGTATGGGGTCAAATCAGGATCAGCTTAAAGTGAATGAAAAACAGGATTGAACATGTGAAGAACGGGTATTGTAAATTTGTAAAAAAAAAAAAAAAAAATAACTTTAAAACAGTTTTAGACCCGAAAATACTATTGAAAACTTGAAGAAATTATTGAAAATTGAAAAAAATGAAATCGAACATTTGAAAAAAATATTGACAACTTTAAATAAATATTGAAAATTTGAAAAGCAATTTGAAAGTTGAATTTAAAAAAAAATAAAAAAAACTGTTACCAATTAAAAAATGTTTATTTTTACTTTTAACTTTTTTTTGTTTCACATTCTTTGCTTTCTGTTCTCTGTTTCAGTTTCAATTCAGAGTTTTCGCTGCTCAGCTGATCTTAAGTTTACATGGGGGTGGGACTTTGAGTTCATTGAGCTAAAAACAGTAGAATATTCAAAACAGTAGCTGTTACTACTAAATATATTATTTTTCCAATTATAGTTTTATTATTTACTTTTTTTTTCAAATGTACAATATATTTTTCAAATTTTGAAGTTTTAAAAAAAAAATTCAATTTTATTTTTCAAATTTACAGTGTCTGGTTGTCAAATTTTCCTTTTTTCAATTTTACAACATCTTGTTTTCAAATTATTATTTTTTTAATTGCAATATGTTTTTCAAATGTCCAATCTGTTTTTTCGTTCACATTAAGCTGATCCTGATTTGACCCCAAACATCAGCACCCACAATCGGTTCTGTTTCCTGGCTACGACTATAGGAAATGCTTATTTTTCAGAAGACTCATTCATAACAAAACTGTTTGAAACACTTATTGCTGATCTTTTTGTTGGTAATGACCTTCCACTTTGCTGTTCTCATTTTCCACTGTTCCAAAGTCTTCTGACCCCCACCCCCCACCCCCCTATATAAAAACCTTTGGCTCTACCACTGATGGGGGACCTGGACCTCGAGGAGATCTCCAAGTTTCTTGATGAAGACGAGAATTCAGAGGCCAGGAGCAACTTTTGGTCACTTTGAACTCTGTAAAAAATATAAAGCTCAGATGAAATGATTAAAAAAGGTTTGGATTTTGAACCCAAACTTCAAATATTCACTTTTCCTTGGATCTGAGGCCTGCAACAAAACAGAGCAAACCTTCCTTTTACAGAACTGTCTTTCCGTCTTAGTGATACTGACCTTCAGAGCAGAACTGACCAGATAAATGTGGAGAAAACAGATTCCTAAAGGAGGAAAAACTCACTTGAACTCTATGAAAGCCACCAGTGCTAACCTAAAGAGCAGAGGAGAGGGGAAATTCTGTGTAACACTTGGCATGGGACCCCGAGGTGGAGTCCAAGACAGTTAGCTGTTCTTGGAGAATGCTGGAGGAGCAAACACAGAGCTGGAAGCTTTTATGTTTGTTAGTGTTGAGCTATTTTCCTCAAATCAGATCTGCCGGATGAGGTAACAGGATTAAACGCCTCATGCTTTGTAACCTAACAGGTCACCGTGTTTCTGACTCATACAAGCTAACAGACTGTTCTGTGTGACTGTACTAGAATTTCCCTCCAGAATATTGTTTCTACTCTTTCCCTAAAAAGCTTTTTCTTTTCTCTCTCAGACGTGGTGCCGGAAGAGCTGGCTGAACCCTTCTACAAGGACCAGTACAACCAGGAGCACCTGAAGCCCCCGGTCGCCTGCCTGCTTCAGTCCGCCGAGCTCTACTGCCGCGCCGGCAGCCTCATCCTGCGCAGCGATGCCGTCAAACCTTTGCTGGGACACAATGCCGTCATTCAGGCCTTGGCCCAGAAGGGCCTGTATGTCACCGATCAGGACAGACTGGTCACGGAGAGGGATCTGACCTCCACGCCCATACACATGGTGAGTGGACACGCTTCAAACTCATTTCATCACATTTTTCAAACAGAAACACACAACACTCCTTATGCTCACGTTGATAATACATACGGCACATAGTGGTAACCATGGAAATGGGATCTGAAAAAAGGCTGGAGCTCAGTTTAGATCACTGTGTGACTTTACACAGAAATGTGTGGAATACAGTATATATTGACTCATCTCCTCACACATCACATTAACCAGACTCCTTTGGATTGCCTCGTCGCCTTAGAAATATGCAAGAAACCGATTTGGATGCTACTTCTTTACATTTTCTAAGCGTATGAGTGGGAAAAACAAACAGAAACCTGAATCTTTAAATCTGACAAGCTGACACCAGCAAGCATTTTTAAAAAAGTCAAACTGTTGTGAGATAAGTTCAATTAGTAAACGAAGGTTATCTGGTATATCCGACTCTGGAAGGCACGTTCACACTGAAGGGTTTGATTCACGGCCAGATTCGTTTAGATTTTCCGGTTTTTGTGGCGAATGTGAACTCTTAACTCAACTCTGGTCCGGACCAAGAGAAGGGCGAGGGTTTAGATTCTCTTCAGGATGCACTAAAGTACGGCAAGTAACTAATATGCAGTTATATTTGTGCCACTACAATGAGAACAAAAGTCACAGTTTTGAAATGGAAATTGCTCAAAATGCAAACAAGCTGAAAATGAACAGACACAAAGTCCATGTCTGCCTCCAAGCACTGTGAATGCAAGGTAAAGACACTTGATTAGATAGAATCTAGACCACAGGTATCAAGTCAAGGCCCAGGGGCCAGATCCGGCCCCCCGCGTAATTATATCCAGCCCTCCAGATCATTTAAATTTAATGTTATTAATGGCCCAATATTACCCTGCGCTATTTCTAACTTGTATAATTTTGGCAAAATATATTAAAGTAAAATAGTAAAGTATTGAAAGTTTTTTAAGGTTTGAGTTGATTTATTCTGGAATAATATTCCTGCATTTTTAGTATTCATAATTATGTTAAAAAGTTGTGATTTGAAGGCAAAGGGAGAATAAAGTTAGCATTATACTTCAATTTATCACAAATCTATATCATGTCAAAGCTGGAAGGTTTCTGGTTCTGTTTCTGACCGTGGTTCTTTTTTGGGACTTCTCTTCCTTTTTAAACTATAGATTTTAGGTTTATTTTTGGGACTACAGTCCATCATAAGTACAGAGAATGGATTATTGAGGGCCAGTGTCCTACATGTTTTCCAACTAATCTGCCAGTGTCGACAAAATATACCTGATCCAGGTAATCAGCTGCAGAGATGGCGAGGTTTCTGGAAAAACAAGCAAGAGATCAGCCCATGACAGAAATAGTTCATACATCTGTGTTTTGCTGGATATTTTAGCTAATTACAGCAACTACAATAATTGTATTATTTGCTTCTATCTGTGACTGGTGTTTGGTCTTTTTTTTTTTTTTTTCTTGTGAGAATTTTTTGGTTGGTTCAGCCATAAAAAGGGGCTGTGAGTTTATTGCAGCAGCTGCTAACACACGCATGGCTGGAGACCCGGCACTCCTACTGACGCCAAAAGGTGTCTGCATTGCAGTGCACTCTCTCCTCCCCCCTCCCTGACTGGCTTCCCTGACTCTGTTTCTTTCCTCTACCATCGTCATTTTATCAATAACAGCTTTGGTGGTCCCTTTATCTGATTGAATATTATCATTCCTTGACAGATTTTCACCTTTATTGATGATTTTATGCAAATGTTTAATAGTTATGTTTATTTCATGTTCTTGCTTCATTTTATGTTTTATTTGACTCTTTTAGTGCTCTAGAAAATATTATTATTTTATTTGGCACTTGTTGCGTGGTTTATAGAGTGACGATGTTTTGACCTTCAGCCATTAAAAGAAGTGCAAGCAATCCCCAGAAATCCAGAGATTTGTTTTATGGCTGCAGAGTTGTAGTCCATCGACTTTTGTGCAACATTCATCTCCATTTGTGTAACTCAAATGAACTCTAATCGGTCCATCTCTACCGTATTTCAGCTCTAATTGATGCGACGGGAGCTGCGAGGTTGATGGAACGTTTGCAGAGCGAGCAGCATCACCTCGCTCCCACTGAAGCTGAGGCTTTTATTTTGAAACTTAAAAAAAAAAAAATGATGATCTCATGATTTTCCAAAGAACGTGCTCCAGAAAGAGGAATAAGGAGGAGGGGGGAATACGAGGCGTGTGGCAGTCTGTGGGAGGGTGAATGAATTAACAGAGAAAAGGGGGATGGAGTTTAGGGGCTGCCATTTGGCTGTGAAACAAGGGGGGGAAACAAGAAAGTGGAGTGAGAGGAAAGAAGGAAGAAAGGAGCAGACAAATGGAAGGAGGGAGATGGAGGAAAAAGAAGAAGCCTCCTTGGCTCGGTGGGGGCGTGTGCCGTGCCAGAGAATGAGTGGAAAAGGCCCACTGTTAATACGGCCATCTGGAAAGACTGGAGGAAGAAAGGGACACGATTAAGGAGGGGGAGGAGTGTGAAGCTCCAGAAAGCAAAGGGGTGGAGGAGGAAGACGGGCATTGCTGCAGTAATGTGGAGGGTGGGGTCTCAAAAGACTCATCTGATGCACAGATGACACCCCCAGAGCTGGAGACGTGCACCCCCTGCACGTCTCCAGCAGTGCACCTGAACGCCTCATGCGGTCTGCAGTAGAGGACATTTTAGATGGACCATGATGACGCACATCTGGATGCAGGCAGACATTTATGGAGAGAAAATAGTCTCACTTGAGTAGTGTGTGTGTAATTCTTGATTGGAAACTCATACAATACTTATTATGCATAACTGTGTGCAGTGAATTAGAAACTGTTATAACCGAGCATTCTAGCAGTATTTAACCTCGTGCTCTCTTATGGGGTCCAGATGACCCCACCCTTACATTAGCCCTTCCATGACAAAGGTGGACAAGACTTCATGTCTGTCATTGGACACAAGTAAAGATCGACAATCATTGAACAAAAAAAATTAGCGCACTGTCTTGTGGGGTCCAGATGACCCCACTTTTATGTAAAGAAGCCTAGGAGAGTGGAAGGGTTACACCTATCATTTACACAAAGCTTAGAGAAGTAAAAAGAGTCTCACATCTGATCTGTACATTAGTGCGCTTGCGTTTGTATTAAACGATTGATTGGTATGTCCTATTTAAAGATTTTTACGCATAGTAAGTTTCAAGCTGGTAAAATTTTAAGTTGTGCATGCGCAACTTTTTTTCTAGTATTTTGTACGTTATTGTTATTCTGGTGTACATGTGGATACACAATTGCACGTACACACAGTCACTGTATATCTTACAATAGTAGATGGTCTCTAATAGACGCCAATCTCCAAAAAATGCAGTCTTATGTGTGTTTAATACTTTGACCAAGGGTGTCAAACTCACGGCCCACGGGCCAAACACAGCCCGCCAAATGGTTTCATCCGGTCCAGTTTTGAAGAGAAAAAATATAAGGATGTTAAAAAAAAGTCCATTCTTGTGGAGAAAGGAATGGCTGCAATGTGTCATTTTCCCTCTAGGGAAAGCAAAGGAAATGAAGAAATGAACAGCATATCTTTGCAGGCGCGTGCCTCGTCTGGGTAAGATGCCTTTGGTTTCCCGCTGGCTTCACCGCTGTTCAGTTGCTATCAAGTGATCAGGTGTGACACCACAATTACCAAAATGTCGTTGTCAAAAAGAAGAACGATTCACGTGGAGTTCCGAGCTTTTCGGGAAAAATGGACAAAGCAAAAATAAAGCTACAGATAAGGTGTGAAAACAAAAAGTCTGGAGCAAGATTTGCAGGGTTTGCACCAAACCTCCACCTATTGAAGGAGGCGGATGAGCCCTGATTAACAGTAAAACACATAATAAGACGGATCCTCTCCCTGCCACTACCTTCTTGTCTGGTGCTGGTCCGATGTGAACACCACCGGCTGGATCCATGTTCACCAAACTGCATAGAGCGTTTAAACTACGTGTGGTGGCATACGCCATAGAACATACTGGTGAGGAATCTGCACAACATCTTGGGGTGGATCCGAAAATGGCTCAAGTGGATTGGTGATATTGAGAAGACGGCTGCAGAAACAAGCTAACAATTTCCTTGTGGAGGCGCAAAGAAAGCATCGATGAATTAGATGTCCTGGTTTGAACGTGGATTATTGAGTAAAGACAGAAAGACGCACGAGTCTCCAGGAAAATGATTCTCATGAAAGTGAAGAGGAGTTTTGATACAGAGATTGATGAGGCTTCAAAGAGAAAAGAAACTTTCACAGCCAGAACATAACACAATGTTTTCATCATTTCAATACATCTTTAAATGTTCATCAAGATTTACGCACACACAAATCCCGTGAGTCTATTTTTTCCCCCATACGCAGGTGTGAAGTTGTGCAACAGAAGCATAATTGTGTGTTTGCAGTGACGGACAGTTGTGATGTCCGTCAGTGTAATGTGGCTGCTTTGATTGTGTTTGCTCAGCTGTATTATTATTTTTACCTATAGAAGCCTTTGATAAAGGACACACAAACACACACACACCTTTGATGAGACGTACCCCACCGATGCTCCTATAGGAGAATTTCCATGAGTGAGCTGCGGATCCAAACAACTCTTTATGATCATTGTCTGCCTTTTCCACTGCCTTATAAGGCGTGTCTGTCATCGTGACACAAAAGAAACACAAAGATCTTTGTGAAGGATAACACACAGCGCAGTCCCTTTAAATTCATTCTGTAAAGTCAACAGTGGCATCTTTTTACTACAGTGAAGCAGCAGTGACTGTGGATTCTTTCTTCTCTTTGCTTCTCTGCCTTTTGCTTTCTAATATTTGCGCAATAAATGAACTTCAACCCAGAATACGAGCAGGAAACTTTAGATTTTATTGAACTTTAGTTAAACAGAAAGAAAAAAGCCTAATCAGGAATCCGTTTTATAAAATATGTAATTTCATTTTAAGTGAAAGCTTGTGATCATATGCTTTGCATTAAGTAATTGTTTTGATGTGATTTGTCACTATGTTTATCACATTTAAAATCAATTAATTGCAGTTGAAGGAACTATGTTTGTCTCCCAAGGTTCTGTAATCAAAAGAAACCAAAACTTTAAGTTAAAAATGGAGAGTGATCAGTTTTTTGATAAAACTTTTCTGTTTTTAAATCATGCAAGGTGATTTCCTGGATTTTTTTTTCTTTTTGGATTCTGTGTCACAGTTGAAGTTCATGAGAAACAAAATGGACCACATTTATCCTTTTTAACAGGGATAACATTCAGAATCAGTGAGTGACAAATACTTTTTTACTCTGTATTGTAATTATTCTTCATTCAGGCTACAAAAATAATAAAATAATAAAAAATAAAATCAAAAAGGACATGAAACTGAAAAAAAAAATCTTCCTTTTTTTAAATGGCCTCAGATGTGCTAATTTTCTTGGATGAATCTATCTGAGACTTAATTTTTTTTTAAAATTTCTTTTCCTGATGATCTGCTCAGGCTCAACCACACAAACGTATCAAACCCATTAAAGATTTCTGTACAAATGAGAACAGCTTTAATCAGAGAAGGGGCTCAGTGGGTTTTATGTTTTCTGAATCTCCGGCTTCAGTCAAAGCTGCTGTCCCCCCTCCCATGTTTTTGCCTGTCAGTCAGTCAGCTGTCAGCCAGATGTTCTGCAGCCCCTCCAGGAAAAATGCGTACAATGTGAGCCATCTGACAATATCCTGACGTATGAAATGAAATTACAGACTTTCATAAAACAAGAGTTGTGTATATGGAAAAGCCAGAGGATATTCACCGGAACATTCATTGTGATCAAAGGTGAAGGCGGGTTCCAAGTCTCCGGGGCTCAATCTGTCACGGTAGACATTGTTTATTTGAGTTTCAATACATTTCTTGTGTCTTTTTTTTTTAAATCTTGTCAAAAATCTAAACATTTCTGTAGCCTTTAAATACACACATATATATGTGACTTTATTCTAATGAAACACGGCTTTTAACTCTTTAAGAGCCAAAAGCAGCCTTTTTTGTTCAAGGTTTTTTAAATTTTTTTTTTAAAGATGGATTTGCAAATCCCTGAACAGTTTTTACTCCACTGCAATAAATATTTTACATTCAGCACAAACTAAATTGAAACAAACATTTTCAACTAAAGTTAAATCTGAACTTCTTTTAGACTTGAACTGTGAAGTGGTGGATGTTTTTGTTAAAAATCCATGTTCTGTGGTCATGAGGTGTTTAATTTTATTTTTGTAAATGCATATTTATGTTTAGTTTTAACAATTTTAACTCTTATAAATGACTTATTAATGTTTTTTAATGACTGATGAACTTGTATTACTGACAGCTTAATTCCAATTTTTGTTTTAGTGACCGAATGATGCACCTTTAATGTTTTATATTTATTAATTATATTTTTTTATTGTCGTTTTACTGTGTCAGTGTTACGCAGACCAAACTTCTCAAACTCAAACTTTACTTATTTATATAGCGCCTTTCCTTCGGACGAAACACAAGGCGCTTAACATAAAAGCAAATAAAATACATATTAAAGACACAAAAAACACAGTGTTTAAAAACAAACGTACACAAAGACACAAAACAAACAGCCCTCTCTCCCCCAGTCCCCCCAATAAGACCCTTGTCAATAAAACTGAACAAAACTATAAAAACTGCAGATGTAAGGAAACAATCTGGCTTGGCACTACTGTGTAGAAACGATATTACGAGGATCCCCTTATTCAAGAACCCGCCTGACCACAGGGGGCACCGCCACTGCACCTGCCCAGCACGGTGCAGCGCAGGACCCGCTCTACCGAGCTGAACCCCAGCCGCCCCAAGGACGACAGGCACCGCAGCAATAGCCCCCCGCCGCAGGCGGAGCCCCAGAACAGAGAATCCCCGTGAGGAAAACACTGGATTTTAAACTAAAGGAAAAGCATTAAAAGAAGATAAAAATAAAAAAGAATGCATTAAAAAATAAATATAGTCATAAAAACTAGTTTGAAATCTAGCTATCCAGCTAGTGACACCCAATGAGGTATAATCACAAGAGATAGCATGCTAGCTTGTTGCGTACACAAAGTTGGACCCCATATTGGAATAGTATAGATGAGTATCATTAAATATATATATCAGTGACACAACCTATCTAGCTGTCTAGCTAGCTAGCTAGCTTTCCAACTTTCCAACCCAGCATGTATACAGTGCAGGACTATTACTTTGTTCTTTTGTGGAAAAAATTTTGCCATTTCATGCTTGAATTTAATGAAATATCCTAAAATGACCAAATGGAGAGAAGAACAGTACAGCTGTTTCTTTTTAAACAACTGCCTTGCACAGAGTAAAAGCAAATAAATGTACTTGACATTTAAACATAAAAAAACTGTCTCCACTGGATTCCTTTTAACACATGCCACAACATTGTTCTTGTGTATTTCAGTCAGACTCCTTTCAAGCCATCAGGTTTTGTTGATGCTTTACGTTTCTTTGGACAAAAGTTGACTCTCTGGTTTTTAGGTGAGACTTTCTGCCCAGTTTATTAAAGTAAATCCTTTTCCACAAGGTTTTTTTTTTTTTTTTTTTTTTTTTACAGTAGTTTTCTAACATCAGGAGCAGCAATTTATTTCTTTGGAAATATCTTGATGTGATAATCAGAGGCCTGTCTGTTAAAATCACTGCAGACTGTGTTGTTGCTGCAGTCCCAGCTGGATGCTTAGGCAAGCAAAGAGCGCATTTTCACTCACGCTGGGGGTGTAAAGTTGAATGTTTTCGAGAAGACCCGCAGCATGACAGGAAAAGGAAGGGGAGGCTTTGCTGTTCTAACCGACCTGGAATGGCATTAGAAAGGCCAGGAGAATGTCAGGCTTTGTATAGGAGATGATGTCTGCCAAAGCAAGAAAACCAGGGTAACACGTGAAGTGCATGCAAAAAAAAAATTAAAAAAATCTGCATATGTTTGGCTGAGTTTCCTTTGGATATTTATCCGCTAAAAAGCACAGAAAGTTTAACATTTAAATGCAGTATTGAAGCCATATTTGATAACCTGCCAAAAACACTTCTCATCGGTTCAGTGAAGGATAAAAGCAATTAAGTCCCCTCAAGAGAAAGAAAAGAAAACTCAGATTAGTCTTCTCTAATTGGTTGTTGTGTCTCCACAGAGTTCTCATCTGGCGCTCATCGACACCCTGATGATGGCGTACACCGTAGAGATGGTGAGCACGGAGAGGGTGATGTCCTGCATCAACAGGTACTCGTCTCCCGAATCCCTGCACAGCGAGGCACTTTTCCAGGAGGTGCCCTACGACACCGAGGACGCAATCGTCACCTGGATCAACAAGGTGCGTGCCAGAGCACGAAAGGCTTTTACCGTTTACCAGAATGTTTGCGGTTCACAGAGACGTCTTTGTTCTACTCTGAGTTTGGGAAAAAGCTCACATCGTCTTGATTTGCTTACATGAACAGTGCTTTGGACTGAAGAAAAAGAAGAGTTTGAGGAGATTAACGAAAAAGAACTGACTCAAGTAGAACTCACCTGAGCCACAAAATGAGCACAGAATAGCAAAAAAAAAAAAATCTAAATTAAAACTGGGTTGAATTAAGATTAGAAATTATAATTTGTTTGAAATTATTCAAAAAGTGTTGGTAAACTCCCACTCCAAGAATCTTTTGGTCTATTTTTAAAGTGTTCTCCATGGTCCTTTTAATAGTGAAATAGTGAAAAAAAATGGGTCATTCTCTGCAGAGGACAACAGACAGTTTGATGTAAGGGGCAAAAAAAACCAGACTTGGTCTTAAAATACTTTTTCATTTATTTTGTGGAGGAAAATAATCTGAATAAATTGAAATTGTGTCTTTAAAACTGTGAATTAAATTGAATCGTGGCTTGATGGAATCGTTACATTCCTATTTGCCAATGTAGTGAACATCGAAGAACACTAGTTTTTCGCAAAGACTTCTGGGAAATTTTTTGGATTTTGGAATTGTAGGTCCAGACGGCACTTCAAAATGGCAAACCCACAATTTAGTGAACTATTTAGTGAGTATTGAAGAAATTTGGATATAGCCATAGTCATTTCCACGTGGATGCATCACAAAGGAGCAGAGACGGGAGCTTGTGGCTTGTACATCACAGCTACGAGCTTTTTCCACGACATTCTTACAAGAAATGATAATTCCTCTGAAAATATTGAGAAGGTGTTATTAGGGAAAGAGTAAAAAGTAAGGACTCATCAATCACTGCTCTTCTCTTTTTTCCTCTGAAGGTGAATGAACAACTGCGGGACATCCTCGTGGAGGAGCAGCGGCTAAAAGAGGCGTCCCATCAGGAGGCCAACCCCACGGCACACAAAGTAATTCCAAAACTCATAAACCCTAAATCCTATCATCAGTCAAGCAAAAATTGTTCAAGAAAGTGGATAATTTTTTGGTTTTTTTTACATTTTTGCCAGATTATGTTTAGTTTTTCAATGTAAAAATTTAAATGAAAGCTTACATTTATTACACACAAATGCAGACATAAACCAGAGGAACAGATGAGCTCAGTCTCCATCCAGCTGCACAGACATTTTTGGCAGAGGAGGCATCAACATGGTGAGGGCAGAGGATGAAACACTGGGTGACAGTCGGAGTAGGGGAGGAGTGAGGGAGCGTTAGAGATGGAGAGAAAAGAAGCAAAGCAGCAGCAGCCCTGCAGTGGGAAACACGGAGACAGGGTCTGAGAAGTTCTGGCATCTGCGGCAAATATGTCCGTGTCAGAGGCGTCCCGCTGGCCTCGGCGTTATGTAATGTTTCTGTGACCCTGCGAGTCAGTCTGCTGGCACAAACACGCTGCAGTCAGCCACCGAATACTTGAATACACTTTAAGCAGTCAGGCCTCAGACAGAATCCTGCAAGTGTGCAGTGAAACAGACAACTTTTGATGTTGGCACATGAGTGTTTTTAGGTAAACTTCTTGCTTTTTTATTATTATATCATAGAGGCAAACACTACTAAAAGATAAACGTCTTAAAAATAGGCATTTTTAAGTCAAATCATTGCTTTAATTTGACATATCTGCACCATTTGTTGATTTTCATCCATTATTTTAGGAAAAAAAACTTTTAGATTAAATCTTTTTCCCCAGTTTTTGTTTCTTTTTGCTGCAAACTAAAAGGTTTATCCTCTCATAATCTTGTTAATGTCCATTGAGTTAGTTTTCCATAAACTCAGATTTCGATTAATATTGACCCTTTTTAAACCCACGATTTAAAGAAAAAAGCTGCATTTCAAGTCACAAAATTCCATATTTTAGCTACTGTATTTCCAACTCTTTAGAAGAAAACGCAAAGTTAAAAATTAAACTCTTGTTTAATTTAATTTATTGGATTCATATCCAACATTTTGATGCATCTTCAGTTCATTTAAGGCTCTAACATTTGACAAATGCTGCAGTTCTGCTCTGCAAGAAAACAAAACTTCACTGAATGTGGTGCAAACATGCTAATATGATAAGCATCCATGCTTAATTCTGAAAATAAAATGCATACCAGTCCCTTTAGACCTGTTAGCAATCAAATTAATATATACATATTTTTTAATCTTTGTTGACTAAAATCAGGAATATAGTTCCTTTAGTTGTTGTTCTGATAGATCCTCCCTGTGCAAACTGATACCACATGGGTGTGTTCCACAGAGAGATGCAGCTTCAAAGCAAATTTAAAGTCCCGTCTTGTGGAAAAATGTGCAACATGAGTCAGCTGCTTTTGTGCTCCGTGCTGCATCACAGCTCATTTTCTGCAGAGGAGGATGGGGCGGAGTCTTACTATAGAATAATAGGAGGATAATAAGTACACTGAAATATTCCTCAGCAGCATGCACACAAATGGATAAAGGAGCTTCTCAGTGAATCTATTCTGGGAGCGTGTGAAGCGTGTTTAGCTGTGGTCATATGACTAAACGCTCATCTTTGTGTGTGGACACTGAGAGGGTTTGTGCTCATCACGCTCTCACTGTGACTGTAGGAAGTCAGGAAGCACAAACGCAGTTTGTGGTTAATTACAGTTAAATATAAAAGCTGCATGTGTGAATTGGGTCATTTTGTGTAGATGTCTCTGGATAAAACAAGGACAAATAATTTTCTTCACAATTTGGCAACAGTTCACTCTCTCTTATTTAAATTTGAGGCCAAAAGAAAAAAAAATATGTCAGGACTTTTAACCTCTTAATGCCTGTTGTCTCAAATATTCAAAAAACAAATTAGCTCTAAAATGACCAAAATGTTGCATTTTCTTAAAAGGGAAAAAAAGTGAAAATCTTTTTTCATTACTGGGAATAAATTTAGTCGTTAAGTTGTTATATTTGTATATTTTTAAATCAATTCAGTCAATAATTGTGTGAATTCTGAAATATAACTACATCGCTTAGATTAAATATTTTTTATAAATTGAATCTACAGCATTCTTTCAGCAATTTCAACTATTTTGGTGTCAATTTGCATTTTGTGCAACTGGTTTTGCTCCGCTTTATGGATTTTCTTGACAGTAATTTGCTTTAATGATATTTAACATTATGGTGGAACTCAAAACCTTCAAAAAAAATTTCTCTTTAGGAACTAAAAGCTTAAATCTTTGACATTTCTGCACAATTCTGTATTTTATAGTGAAACCGTTTTGATTTATAATTTTTAATATGTGGAAAATAATTCAGGCATGAAGGGTTTCAATTTTTTATTAACATGTAATTATTTGTGTCTTTAAAAAAAATCTGTTTTTTTGGCTTTTTTGTAGTTAATACATAGAAATTGTAAAAAAAGAAACCAATTTCTTCAACTAATTTAGCATTTATACAACAAAAATAGTTTTTATTGTGGCATTGTTTACCTCTATTATTTTTTCTTTTAATGATACAACCAGAGGACTCGCTTATTTGGCATAAATCGTTTATTTTAGCAGATTTTTATTCATTAATTTTACATTAAACATGTAATTTAACTCTTTGTTGGGTCATGACAGAAACATTTCAACAATAAAAACTTTATGATTTCATTTTCTCTCAAAAAATATATATATATATATATATATATATATATATATATATATATATATATATATATATATATATATAATGTATATTTTATATAATTTGTCTCTTTTTATTTTAAACTATTTGAACTTAACGGAAGCTTGTTATTTTGATTTTTTTATGTAATGAAATTATTATTTCAGATATCCTCTAATGTCAAACCAGTTTTAAAAAAACAGCTTTTCTAGTTAAAAATGACAGAAAACATAAACATTGGGGAGCAATATAGACATCTTTTGATGTCTCAATCATTAAGAAGACATTTTTAAAAAGTGAATTAAGATACATTTGGCGATAAAAGCCATTACATTAACATTTATGTTAGTAAAAATATATTTTTTTAAAGTAATACTTAATTTTCCAGAGGACCTAAAAAAAAGAACTTTCTAGTAAAGCATTTGTATTTTGTTTAATTCACAGACCCTAAAATCAAAATAAATTAATGGTCTTTCCACTTTATTTTGACCTGAACTTCTTAATCTTTGGATTTAAAAATAAACTTAAAATAACGGCACCTTTCTCCTCCTGTCTTTGGGTTAATACTTGTTCCACTCTCTCTTCTCGTCCAATCATGATCTTCCATCAAGTCTCCTACCAAATGGTACTGGAGATTGGTACCTGTAAGTCCATTCACCCTCCAGAACACCTCCTCAGCTTCACCACCAACAAGACTTCATCAGTTCCCCCCTTCAGATCCCCCCTCCCCAGCCTCTTGTCAATCACTGCATGTTAGCCCTGAGCCCCCTTTGTGTTTGGTTGAAGTCATCTATACCTTTCTTCTGCTTCCTAAAGATCAACCTCAGTCAGGGAAAGGAATTGATCACGTTTTCTACTGAAAGTAAAGTTTGTTTGAATTAGATTTAAGGTTGTAGTACAGAATAAATAGAAGAGTAAAAGACTGAAAAAAACAACCTTTGCTCCAAATTAGGATCTGATCATGCAGCATGTATTTACAGTAAATCCGGGGGTTGTTGATGAGCTGAGGACTTAGTTGTGTTTACCATGTGGTTTTTGCAGACACATGTAGGCAGGAAGGCTGAAAATTATTATTAGACCCCAAATCACAGGCATTGTTTGTTACTGAGGTTAGAACTGCCAGCAGTGTCTCAGCTGTTATTAAATGTTGGAAACTATTCATTTGCTACTCCTCTCTGTCCTTAAGGAGAGCTGTGCTCTCCACGCCTCTGTTTATAGAGATAAACCGTGGCTGTAATGACCACCGTTTTATACCAATGAAGTTAGCTCTCATCTCTTGAGAGTGTGTTGGTTCCTGTTCTTCTGCATGACCAAATGCAATCTGCATTACTTCAACCTTATGCTCGAAATCCCCCCCTCCCCAGATTAACACTTGCACTTGTGTTAATGCTGATGATTGATGCATGCAGATCAAACGGTGTCTGCAGATTTGTTTGTTTCAAGATTCAAAACAGAAACTGTACAAGAAATTAATTGTAAAAAATGTCACCGTGGCGCTTTAAGTTGATGTCTTTATGCCGTTGCCATGGTTTCAGGCTCGGTACAGGAGGGAGCATGCCCAGAGGAGCGCTCCGTCGCTCCCCCTGGTGGAGAACCTGCTGAAGGACAACACAGACGGCTGCGCCCTCACTGCCCTGCTGCACTTCTACTGCCCGCAGGCTGTCAGGATGGAAGGTGGGTTGAACTGGAACCACACGGGCTTTTTACCCTGTCCATGCTCCTGTATGGCGGACTGGAAGAGACAAATTGAAATACATATATTTAATATTTATATTAAATTAATTTATATTATTAATTCATTTTATATATTAATATTTAAATAAATTTACCATTGATTATTTAAAATTAGCATTTTGTTTCATGGTTTAATGAATGATTTCATGATTTACAACATTTCATTGTGTTATCCATCAGACTTTATTATCAACTCTGTAAGCGGGGCTAACTCAGATCATCTCTGCTCCATTTCTCTAGTCAACATGACTGCTGATCTCACAAAACTCCTGACATTAAAGTTTTGAAGGTTTTGTCTGTCATCTCTCACACATTCTAGATCTAAGCATTGTTTTTGTAAAACTGATAACTTTGTTGTGAGGGTCACTTAGTCATAGTGCCGCCTACTTGCCATCGACTCTGTCCGCTCTCTGGTTCTTAAGGTCCGACATGCAGAGGGCGGACAAAGTCGATCAGCCGGGCGTAAATGCTGATTGTCTTCGCTCCATCGCGGCAGTAAACCCCTCCCCTTACAGCGGGAGCAGGCGGCGCGAGCGAGGTCCTTCTCCACACCCTGGGAGTGGAGCGGGATGTGGGGCTGATCGAGGGGCTCCTTCCCCTAAAACCCACACTGCAGCCTGGAGTAATTCGGCGTGTATATTTATTTTTAAATTTGTCTCTCCTGGTTCTCCATACATGTAAAAGCCATCATCGTGCATTTAAATTAGATACTTACAAAATCAACTTTTTAAGAAAACTGCATATTAAGGACCCACTCAGATGAAAACTGTGTTTTTAGGATGATGGAGAACATATATAAAGAAAATAAGGCTTAAAATTGCGTTTTTTAGTATTTCTGTATTCAACTTTAAATCAGATGCAAACAAAAAAATGTAATTTAAAAGAGTGTATTCTTATCATCCAAGATACGCCGGGTGGGACACAATCTCCCTGGATCCGCTTGAAGACGAATAGATCCATGTATGTTTTCGTTTTCCTCTCCGAGCTGGCGTCTGGCTCAAAAATATACGGTTGGTAGGTTGAGGGTGTGAGTGTAAACAGAGAGCTCTCAGCAACAGGGAGTGGGGCGGGGTTGCTTTGCACCAACAGACCTGCCTAAAGCTTGGAGGCGAAATTCTAATGAACTACTATGTCCTAGAAAACAAAAGCTTTTTATTTTCTTTTATTTTGGCTAAAAACGGCTTAATCGTAGGTAAAAACGGGGGTTAACGGATCCGTACGGATCACTAGCCACGGTTCGGCCCACACGTGTACCGCGGATCACAGCTCCTCTTCCCCTGGGCTGCTGCCACGTACCTAGCGGGCGCGCTATTAAAATCAATTGTGCGTTTGGTTGCAAATTCATGTACTGTACACCGTCTTTGTTTTAACATGCAAAGTTGTGTTTCTTTTATAAAAGTGATTTTAGTCTTTTATTTTCTTGTTTTTTTCCTGTTTTTTTTTTCGTTTACTTGTGACTGATCCATAAAATTATCCGAACCGTCACCCTAAAACTGTGACAGGATCCGAACTGAGAGCTTTGTGCTCCATTACACCCCTAGTTAAAACCTACTTTTAAAATAGATCAAAAAATGATCAGAAGGGGATGTAGCAGTACGTTAGTGCTTGTATTTTCCATAATACTACTGTAATGTATTTTTCTACAGTCACTTTTGATTGTATTTTAGAAAACATTATTGAGGCTAGTATTTAGAGTATGCTCTCTGATGCGATTGGTCACGAGTTGTGAACTGTTGAAAGTGAAAAAGCTGCTGCTTGTTCAAAGATAAACATCTTGTCTGAGACTCGTTGGAATAAATGTAGTTCATTTCACACACATGTAAAGCCAAACTTAGCATCATTAAGGCAAATTTTACCTCTAAAAATAAAAATGATTTACAGTGCAGTGTAGGACAAAATGACTTAACTCTACAGAAAAAAAAACAACTTTTGTCCAATAAATCCACAAATCAGAGCCTCCTTTACTATACTAACAAACTCCTGATGATTCATTTGAAAGGGATGGTTTAAAAACGTCTTTTGGTTTTTGGAGTGAGCTGTAAGAAGGATAAAGAAGTTTGCATCTCTTTGTGTTCCCGTCTGCTGTTACCTCTCCTTACATGCGGGTGTTTACGATCGACTCCTCCCCTCTCTTCTGCCGTCCAGACATCTGCCTGAAGGAGACCATGTCTCTGGCTGACAGTCTGTACAACCTCCAGCTGGTGCAGGAGTTTTGTAGGAATAACCTCAACCGCTGCTGCCACTTCAGCCTGGAGGACATGCTCTACGCGCACGCGTCCATAAAGGTAGGAAGAACTTAGAGTGTGGAAGACCGAGGGGAGGAAGAGAATGACACGAAGGCAACAGTGAGTCATGCAGGGAAAAGTTGTGTGTGAATTCTGCAGTAATAGAAGCAAAAGTGGACTCCCCTCATTTCTAAAGTTTTGCTTCCATTTTTGGACATTTTATGTGCTTTTTAGCATCAGTTTTTCATGTTTTTCAAAGTAAAGTGACTGCTGTCGTACTGGGAGACTTTTTCTTAGTGGTTTTATTTGTGCATCCTCTTTGAATCTTTAAAAAATGAAAATGTTTTTCTCTCCTTTTCGTTTAAAATGTTGCTTTTTAGCAGCAATAACAATGTGTTTTCATGCATGGGCTGTAGCAGCCAGTTGATGCACTGTTGCCTTCAAAATAAAAGCCCTCCCTCTGTTTAAACAGAGAACAGATTCAACTCTGCGAGGATTTATGGCCTTCAAGCGTCCCCTCTTGTTTTCTTCTCTCCTCCTCTTTTCCCAAAACAAATATGTAAACTTTATAAACCCCCTGGTCCTCCAGTAGAGCTCTCTTATTTGTATTTCAAGAAGCTGCTTCTTCTCTGTGTGGTTCAGATACCAAAGAAAGTGGAGCAAGTGTGGGTAAATAGTATGCGGAGAGCGTGGGCAGAAGCATTCAGATTCAAGTCACATTCTGAGCTGACTGGGACTTTCCTCTCCTCACTACCAAACTGTACTTTTTACACTTTCTTTGCTCGGAATGTCCCAGCTGTGGAACCACGTTTTTAAAAGACTGCAAAAAGGGAACTATTGCCTTATCTCATCTTCCACTTGTACGTTTTATTTATTACCCAAATCCTTTATTCTATTTTATTTTTTTTACAAGATCAGTTTGCTTTTATCGTCTGTTCTCATCCTTTAAGTGACACGCTTGAACTCCAGATGGTATTTTGGCAATTTTTTTTATAAGATGTTTCAATTTGATGTTAAATTATTCAGACAGTTTTTCTTGTGTATTAAAAAACCCCACACACCCATTTGAGTTAGTTCCCTAGCAACAGTTGGCTGGCTGTGACCTGCTTGCTCTGTCAAAATGTTGGATGATGCTCAGGAAGACAAATCCCACCTGCGTGCAGTTAACGTGTGTTTGGCCCTGCAGAGTAACTACCAGGTGTTTATGGCGGAGCTCTTCTGGTGGTTTGAAGTGGTGAAACCCTCGTTCGTCCAGCCCAGAGTCTTCAATCCCAACGGTACGCTGCATCCTTTATGATACTGTGGGAAAAGAAGCTGTTTTTTATCATTTGGGGCAGGGGTCTGCAACCTGCAGCTCTAGAGCAACATGTGGTTCTTTGACAACATTGTGGCTCTCCGGTTAAAAAAATAAAACTTTTTAAAAAAGTATAACAGTAAAAAGTATGTAAGTAGTAAACAAAAAAAAACCAACTTAATGCAACTTATTTACAAACAGTTAAAGGATATTACGTATCAGAAGCTTTTTGACAGATTTTAAAATTCATGTTTTCTATTTATTGAACAAATTCAAGGATTTTAAGTGTTTGTTTAAAAAATAATGAATTAATGAATTAGCTCTGATTAAACTCATTAGATTTTCACGTTTGTCTGAAAATTGAAAATCTAATATTTGCAGCATTAAGATGATCCTATGTGACACAGGATGTCTTTTATTTTGAAAGGAAGTCATGTGAAATCTCTAACTCTCTCTGTTATATAAAATTTTTCAAGTTTAAAAAAAAAGCTTCATTTTGTTTAAAAAAAAAAGTTTGTTTATAGTTGTAAAATTGTGCAATTAATATCAAAACAAATCAGTGTCGGACTTTGTGGCTCCTGGTAGGATGTTGTCAGATATTCTATGTTAAAATTGTTGTTTTCCTCATGCAGCCTGTGAGACCACTTCTTCCTGTAGAGAAGTGGCTCCTGTGTCCAGTCCCATCAAACAGAGTTATGCAGACAGACCTTCAGGCCAGGAAAATCTATCTGCTGAAGGTATTTTTAACTACTGTTTGTTTAATTTGAAACTCACTTTTTACTTTAGATCTACAGATGTATCGCACAAGTTGAAAACTTAATTTAAAGAGGAGAAAATTAAAGACCCACTGGTGAAAATCATTCTTTTATCTTTTTGTAGCATTTTTCTCATTATGTAGAACAAATATAATATAATATAATATAATATAATAAATATATATAATATAATATAATATAATATAATATAATATAATATAATATAATATAATATAAACATCTATATTCTTTATTCTACAAATAGATCAAAAGAGGATCTAAGTCTGGCTCCAACAGTATTTTATCTCTTGTAAAATTGGTCTTTTATAAATGATCATGCTGTTTTTAGCAAAAATGAAAACGCTTGTGTTGTTTTGTAAAATGTATTTTCTGCAGAGCAGCAGGACCCCGCTAATTTCCCATCAACCCTTTTTTTACATGCTCTCTTGCTAGCTTTAGCACCTCATAGCCCAAAGCTAACATTAGTGTAGCAAAAAAATATTGGAGCTATCCAGCCGTACAGTTTTGAGCCAGATGGGAGCTTAGAAAAAGAAAAAATTAAGATGTAAATGTAGGTTTCCATCTCCTCCTGAATCATCACGATTTGACTAAAGAAATGCAACAAGAACATGTTAATAACACCAGAAACGATTTTCACTGGAGTGAGCCATTAAAGATTTGCTTCAGATTTACTACTCAAAAAAACAGTATTGGGAGGATTTTTAAATCCTGAAAACAGTTTAAATTGCATAAAAAATATGTGCAATAGCGATCAGATGAAAGACAAAACAGAAATATTTGTCTGCAACATAGTATAGCTCAACAATACCTATGAGAGGCGTAAAACTTAGACAGTTTGGACATTTTAATATTGAAAATGGGCTTAGAATTTTTGTCTTTTTTAAAATTCTGGATAAAGAGATAAAAGTTTAATCAAGTAAAAGAATTATGCAACCAACTATCAGGTTTTTTTTTTTAATAGATCTGAGAATGAGTTGTATTTTATGAAAAGAAGACACCTCAATAAAAACCTCTTATTCCAGTGTCTTTTAAACAGAAGTCCGACGCCCTCTAGTGGCGGGTGCACAACTGTACGTTCTTTTTTGTTTAGTGCTGTTCAAAAACTTTACTTTTTATTATTTTGTCACATTATATTATGTATTTTTCCCTTTTAATCAGAGGTCTGAATTTCTCTGTCTTCCAGGTGAAATGAGGCGATCCAGCTCCATGTCCTTTGTGGATGGCTGTGCGGGGACGTGGCCCAAAGGAAAACCGTCAGTACCAGCTCTCTTAAAGCTAGCCGTTGCTGAACTGCATTTTTTTTAAAATGTCTGTTGGTTTTCCTTTTAAACCAAACAATCATTTCCTTCCTCATCTTTCCTTAGCTCTTCCTCTCGGGGAATTTCCTTTGAGATTCCCTTAGACGGAGACCCAGCTCTGCTGCCCTGCGAAGCTCCTTCTGTGCGTGGGATGAGCCGTTCAGCCAGCAGCGACGGTCTGGGGTTCAAAATTCACTATGCAGCCCGAGGAGGCATGAAACGCCAACCCTCAGCCACGTCCGTCAGCGTAAACGGTCAGCACATACCCGAGGAGGAGGATGACTTCACTACCCACAAGCCATTGGAGCGGAACAACACATTTTCAATCAAGAGCCAAAACAGGTACAGAAAAGATCTCAAAGAAGAGGCTTATTTTATTTAGTGTTACAAAATACAACATTATTATTATTTCAGGTGTAGCAACTATTAGGGTCTAAAAAAATGGGAAAAGTAAAAAAAAATTTTAAAGCACTTTTGTTAAAAATTGTTGATTAATTTTTATTTTTTATACAATCAGATTTCCCATTGGGTCAAATTGGATTTCTGACTAGAAAACTGTTTTCTCTCAAAATTAAGACTTTTTTTCTCAGAATGTTTTCTGAATATGTACTTTTTTTTTAAAAGTGATGATTGTTTTTATCTTTTATTTATTGGATTTTTACTAAGAAATCTGACTTTATTTCTAGATTTATGATCTTTACCCCTTAAATTTATTTTGAGCTGTGAAAAAAAGAGTTCATAACTTTTCTTTAGATGCTAAATTATGGTAATTTTGAAGCCAAAGTGTGTTGATACATTTTTGCATCAATAGGCATCAAGGGTTTAATGTCATGTATAGAAAAACTTAGTCACATCTTACTTTACAAATCTGCCTTTATAGCATTTTCATTTTGTTTTTATTTTATCAGTGGGTAGGGCTAATAAAAGAGGAACCAGCTTAGTGGCCCTGTGGTGGAGTGTTCAACCTGAGACTGGAAGGTTGTGAGATCAAATCCAGGCTGAGTCATACCAACAACTCAATAGCCACGCCCACACAGAGGGATTTTTGGAAACTAAGGCTTCAGATCAACAGGAAAAAAGACTTTTTAAGACATTTAGCTTGTGGAATTTTTGTTATAAGCTTCTCTGTCCTAATTAAAACCCTGCTGGGAACGTTTAAAGAAAATTTTTAAAAAATCGTTGTAGGGAGACTTTAAGTTTTAAACAGGCTAGTAAATTTAAAAATCACGCTGAATGTGCAGGTAAAACTATAGTAAATGCGCCACTGTAGTAATCAGATCAGTAACTAATGTGTGTTCTCCTGGTCAGGTACTCCAATGGGCTCCTCCCAGACAACAGTAAACACCAAGGAGGCCACATGAGCCCCTCAACTCCCCCGAGCATCGAAGAGGCTCTCAAGATCATCCACGACACCGAAAGGCCTCATGCCAGCCTCGGTGTTGGCGATAGAGACAATAGCTTCTTTCTCCACGGCTTGGAACCTTCACCGCCTTCTGGGGCTCAAGCTGCCGAAGACGACCCAGTTTCCTCCAAAGCACATCTGCACGACCGCGATCCCAACTCCGCCTCTACCGACGAAGTGGATACAGGAATTCATGTGCGAACCGAAGACATCCAGAGCCTGGATGAGGACTCTTCATCTCTGAGAGATTATTCCGACATAGACCCGGACTGTGAGGCCGTGACCACCGCTCGTACGCCGAGCTGCCCGACCCTGAGAGCCCGAGAGGGACCAGTGGAGACAGAGGCAGCCCCTGTGCCGGTTCAGCACCCACACTCCCCAGATCACACACTTTGAGTCCCGCCTCGTCGGTGGGCGGAGCCGGAGGAGGCTTGGTGCGGATGACGAGCTTCGCAGAGCAGAAGTTCAGGAAGTTGGAGGGAAGGAGCAGCGGAGGAACCACACCAGACAGCTCAGATCTCAATGTTCCATACACTCACAAACCAGTTTCTTCTCAGGTTTGTGACACTTTATGAAATCACATGCTTCATATGGCGGAAATATAGAACTAACTAAAATCTTTTTCTGCAGTTCTCCACACCTCCACTGCCAATCACCTCCTCGGTAACTCCTTCACCCAGAGACCCCTCCCACCTCATAGCCTCAGAAATGATTCAGCTCCGGATGAAGCTTGAAGAAAAACGCCGAGCCATCGAAGCCCAGAAGAAAAAGGTAAAACAGACTTAAGGCTCAAATCAAACAGCTTCAAGTATAACCAACTGTTTTCCAGGTGGAAGCTGCATTCACTCGGCATCGCCAGAAAATGGGCAGAACGGCCTTTCTGAATATCGTGAAAAGGAAAGGTGTGACAGCTCCTCCTGGTTCAGGGGGGACGAACACAGACTCCTCAAAGAGGAGCAGCCAGGGGAGCGTGGAGCACACCGAGAGGTGCAAACCAGATGGAGCGGCTCCAAAGTCTCCCTTTGAAGACGCTGGTGAGTAACACCTACATGAGAAGCAACATTTGAAGCTTTTAGTTTGTAATTAAAAATGTGAAAATTGGGTTTTTAACACATTTTTTTGGCATTTTTCTAATGGAAGAGCACACGTATAGAAAAAAAAATAAGATTAAAAATGCTTTTCTGAGTTTTTATATATCCAAATCGTTGAAAATCAAGGAATGATTAATGTAATGTAATTGTATTGTTATCTACTTTTTTACTGTTGTTTTAAAATTGCTGCCACTTGAAAAATAGGTTGTTGAACCATCCTGGTTAAATAAATGTTAAATAAAATATATAAATGAATCCACTCGTAGACGACTAGATCCACGAACGTCTTTGTTTTCCCCGTCCGAGCTGGTATCTGGTTCAAAACTGCTCGGCTTGATAGCTACATTGTTGCTCCGGTTTCTGTTGTGAGTTAGCGGTATAGAGAATCTAAACCAGGGGTCTCAAACTGGCAGCCCGCTGACAATTTGAGGCCCCCGCCACAATATGAAAGGTTAATGTTGGTGAGTTTTGTGTGAATGATACTTTTACAGTGCTGTGTGAGGAGGTGACGAACCAACCAATCACTGTGGGGTATGTAGCTCTTGGGGGCGTGACAGTAACTGGGCTTGAAGCAGGGAAACTTCTAGGGCAAGAAACCTTAATGAGTTCCTCACTTTTTTTTTTTAATTAGAAAGTGAGTCATTTTCTCAAGACGTTCAGCCAGGGCTGTAGGGGGTTCCATTTGTGCCAAAAATATGTTTTTGCGTCCACTATATCTAATGATATCTCATATCTTCTACAGGTCCATGTTTCTTTGATGATAGCTTTGTATTTCCTTTGTGATGTTTCAGCTTGTTTTATGTTTAAAACTTAACATTTGCTATTGTCTTTGGATCTGGATGTCAGAAAAGTCCTTAGCAACAGTTGCTAGCGTCATTACTTCCTGTCGTTTCACAGGACACACAGAAGATATTGTTTAGTAGTACATAGACATGACAAATGTTCAATAAACTTTTTCAGTAGACATAGACAATGAACCAAAGACATAGACAGTGGACCAAAGACATAGACAGTGGACACAAAAACATATTTTTGGCACAAATGGAACTCTATACTGCCCGGCCTCAGGAACCCTGATATAAACAGCTGGATGATGGGAAATAGGGGTAGGCTTACTCCGTACCAACCATAAACATATATTAATTCACTGGACAAAGCGAGGAGATGATGTCTGCCATGGAAAATGCCACACCACTGGCCATCGCGAAATGCGGCCATTTAGGAACCTGTGGACTGTGATTGGTCCGAGTCGGTCTGAGTCACGTTTATACAGGAACTACTGTAGCCAATCATGAGTGAGCTTGTTTGAAGCTGTTATAAAGAATGTATCAGAGCAAGAATTATTATTAACTGTCTATTTCTCAATAGAAGTCGATGGAATTTTGACTTCTTGGAACCAGCAGCTACTTCCTATTTGGAACATGAGAGGGGAGGGGGTATATATATATGATATATCCAGTGACTATACAGTTGCAGAAACTATCTCCTAGAAAACAACTGTTTCTAAAAACTGCATAATCATATTTAAAAAACCACTGGGAACGCTTTTAAATTGCTCTAAAGATGATTGGTGTGGGGCTCTTTTTTCTCAGAGATGAGAAAGTTCTTCATCGTGAGAAAAACTGTTTTCTTCTCTGTTTGCTTTCAGGCGAAGTGAATGATTTTGGTCACAGTTTTTTTTTGAAAACTCTTCCGTCTCTTGTTGCTGATGATCAGGTGTGGCCCCGGGAGAAGCTGACCTTGCAGAATACACTCGCTCCATTGAGAGGCTGAACACGTCTCTGGGCTTCCTACAGACAGAGATGCAGCGTTTGGCCCAACAGCAGGAGAAGATCATGGCCATGAGAGACGCACCGCAGCAGTCCTGGGTCATTTCTCCCCCTGCTCCATCTCCACACAGGTATCACTGAGGGTTTAAAGAGGTTTCTCACCATCGTTCATGTAAATAAATAGGATTTTTTTAAAACAGGCAGCTTCGGGAGCTGCGTAGCAGCAGCGTAACGAGTCGAGGATCGGGTCGAGGCTCCGTGGGGTCTTTATCTCCCATCTTGTCCTCCTATGGTTCCCATCGGGCCACCAGCCAAGCCCCTTCAGGCATTAAGCGACGGCCAGCCTCCTTCCACGCCAGAACACCCCGAACTCCCCGTCCGAACGATTTAAAGGTCACCCCCTTCAGCCGGATGCTCAACACCCCCACCTCAGTGGACAGTTTACCGCGACTGAGGCGCTTCAACCCCAGCCAAACCCAGAGCAGCTCGTTTGCCTATCTGGGTCACGACGAGAGGCCCGGAGAGGTCAAAGACAAGACTAAGAGCAAAGAGGAAACGTTGATGAACGCGGGAGAATCAGCCAAAGAAAAGGAAGACACGCCGCAAGAGGGGAGGGCGGAGTCAAAGAGAGACGTTCAACAGCCTAAAACAGCAGAGGTGTTGCACCAGCCGGTCCAAAGTAACACGGCCAGCCAGGTTCAGGAAGAACCCCAGGAGAGGAGCGACCTGGTGGAGGTGCCTCTGTGTGAGCTGAAGCCTCCTCTGACGGCTGGAGAGGGAGAAGCGGGAGGAGAACACTACAGAGAAGACCAGAAGATGTGCTGCGGATTCTTCTTTAAGGTAAACGAAAGCTCCAAAGTTTCAATATTTGTTATATGTTTAGTTTTACTATTAAGATGTCTAAAAAACATAAAGGTTTTGAAGTGGAATATATGATGGAAAGGAAAGGGGAGCAAATTAACTCAGAAACTCTTGGCTCTTGAAGAAAACTCATCTGGGATTTATTAAAAAATAAAGTACCATTTTCTAAAAGTAGTTAAGTGTTACAAGGACCAAAGTCTATATAAATAAAACAAAGACTTGCTTCCAGTTTAGGGAGGTTCCCAGATCCGTCCCTCCTTCACATTTGGCCTGGCCCACTGAACACCTTCAGTTGCATGATTTATTTTTTCTTTCCAGTTTTTTTTGCCATCCAACCCAGACCCCACATAATGTGACTTTTTATTCCACTATTCTGCAGTCTTTGCTTCTGTCCGGTTCTGTGTGGCTCTCTCCAAAACTTTAAATCTTTTAATTTAGATGTAATTTTTACACTTCTTTTGTTAGCCTACAAACTGACCCCGGCCTGACGTCAGAGAAGAAAACTTCTATGTGGCCCTCTTAAGAAAAAACGTTTGGGGACCCCTGCAATAGAACATAATCAGAATTTGAATTTTGTCAAGCAGATGCTTGGACAATTTTAGGATGTATTCAGATCAGACAAATTTAGTCCTCTTAAAGTGAATCGGAGTTCATTTTCCCCAATAATCAGGAAGTTTTAGTCTGAAAATACAAAAGATATCAGAAACAGAAAATATAATATAAAAGTTAATAAAAAGGAAAATATATAGATGTAGCTTCAACTGATAACACAAATAAGAAAAATAAAAACAACTGTTTCAATCTCAACTCAAAGAGAGTGTTGAGCTGCAACATAAAGTATTTTCCAAGTCACCTGTCTTTACTCTTTTAGATAGATCAGATAGCTCAATCTGGAAAACTGCGGTTAAGATACTTCAAAAAAAGGTTGCATAAAACAGGAACTGTTGTAAAAATAAAGCTAAATAAGGCAAACGACAGAAATATCTATACAGAGATATATAAAGCTTTGGATCATTAGACATGAAATGGTTGGAATATATATACATATGTATTCATCCACATATAATTACTCTTAATCATAAATAGACCTATTTGCTCCAAAATTTATAAAGAACACAAGAAATTGAAACCACAAAATAATAAGTTTGTCAAAAAAAGTTTAAGTAGGTGCTTGAAAGGAAGTGAATTTCTACTTACCTTTTTGTATTTTTTAAATAAATTATCATTATCCTTTTATTAAAAAATAAGCAAAACAAAAAACATGTTTGTCTGTCATTGTACTAGTTTGAAATCAACACAATATGGTGATATACAACATGAAATATACAACAACAGCGAGTCTCTGTGATTTCTTTATTGCTAGGATGATGTAAAAGAGGAAAAAGACATGGCAGCCAAGAAAGCAGCTCTCCTGGAGAAGAGGCTGAGGAGAGAAAAGGAGGCGCAGGAGAAGAAGCAACAGCAGGAGCTGGACCAGGAGCAGAAGAAGGAAGCCGCTCGGTGCGCCTGCACACGTGCACAGTAACCTGCAGATTAAACTAGTATTCGCTGACATCATTTCCTTGTACTCAAGGTTAAAGGCGGAGGAGGAGCAGCAGAAGAAGGACGAAGAGAAGGCAAGAAAAGAGTTCATCAAGAACGAATACATGAGAAGAAAGCAGCTCAAACTGATGGAGGACATGGATGAAGTCATCAAGCCTCGATCCGGAAGTCTCAAGAAAAAGCCACGCCCCAAATCCATCCACAGAGACGTCGTGGAGTCCTCAACTCCGTCTGTGAGGCTGACAGGTGAGGGGAGCACAAACCCCAAAATGCAGGTCACTGTTCAGCTCACACTGATCACACTGTGTTTCAGGGGTGCGTCCTCGAGGCTTCTCCGTGTCCAGCGTGTCTTTGGCGTCACTCAATCTGGCTGACAACGACAGAGATCAGTCAGACAACAGGAAGACCAGCAGGTGAGACGCACACTCTACCTCTAACCACAATGTTAGAAACGCTCGGATTTGTGAGGCAAAAATATCAGAAGCATCCCAGTTTTGTTGCATTTTACTGTATACCTGCAAAGTCCCACTCTGATCATGTTTTCATCTATTTTCAAAGTGGCCTTTGAATTATGATTGTGTCATTTTTAGCCAAAATCAAAAAGGGAGCGGGAGGACTTCATTAGAAATTCACCTCTTAGTTGTGGTCGAGATTGTTAGTAGGGAGTAAGCCCACCCCTGTTCCCATCATCCATCTGTTTACATATGTCACTCTGCAGCCCAGTGATCTCCGTCTGCTGGTGGTCTGGCTTCAGGAAATTGTCCACAAAAAAAAAAAAAAAAAAAAAAAGATTTTGAGTTTCATTGTAAACAAAAATACTTGGAAATGCAATTTTAATCTTGATTTTCTTATATATGTCCTCCATCATGGGAACGTTCATGTTAAAAACACCAAAAAATGCCATTTTCATCAGAGTGGGTCTTTAAATCACAAGCATGTGTTCTTCTCTGTGACTCCTAAATCCCGGTAAGCTTTACAGTAAACAACTTGTCTCTCTTTTATCCCTTTCTTCCTTTTCCTCTACTTTGCATGCGTCCCTCAGAGGCAAAAAGCTAGCTTTTGACCATGTCCCGTTTTATTTAAGCTCTCCCAAAGAACGAAAGAAAAGGTTAGTAAGGCTGCAGGAAACAAATGTAAAGTGGCTTTGTAGGCAACTTAAAGGAAGAAATCAGTTTTTTGAAGCCAAAGTTAATGACCTCACCGCTGTAGTTTCTGCTTTAGGATCATCAGGCTTGTGTATCAGATCTGCTTCCATGTTTTTGCTTTCATCCTGACTTTTGAAGCTGCTTTTCAGCCTGTGATTTGCTCCTGCTTTGCTTTTTGTGTTTTGCTGCTTCCTTCACAACTCATTGAGCTCATCTCTGAGCATCCAGCAGTGGGACACGTCCCCGCTTGGCTGAGCGTGCCTTTTCTGACCCTCAGAAAGTATTACATTGTGATGTGATGCAGAGGAACAAGCAGTATTTGGAGTTAGTGTCTGACCTTGTTTTAAATGTCTTTTGTGTGCACGCATGTCTGTGTTCACGTGCTTGGAATGTGCTTGTTGTTGTGTTCGTCTGTGTCATTTGTTGTTTTGCGTTGTGTGTGACATCAGGCCGGACTCCGCTGAAGGCTTTTCCTCGTGTCCCTCGGCTGGAAGTCGTAATGGAGAGAAAGATTGGGAGAACGATTCCACAACCTCTTCCACTCCCTCCAACACTGAATACACAGGTCAGCGCAACTTAGATGGCATTCAACATAATTAAGTGTTTTCTTTTTTTATTTTTATGCATTCTAATTTCTTATTTTCTTTCTTTTAGGGCCTAAACTGTATAAGGAACCCAGTGCTAAATCCAACAAGCACATCATCCAGAACGCTTTGGCTCACTGCTGCTTGGCTGGTAAAGTCAATGAAGGACAGAAAAACAAGATACTGGATGTATGTATTCTATTAAGGCGTTTTCACACTGAACGTGATTCGCGCGACAAATTCGCTGGTCCTCAAAAAATGTGTTCCTGATCTTGACACCGCGGCCGCATTTGTTAGGAACTACCAGATAATGCATATAGGATGATCGATATAGTGAATGGTGACTGTAGAAACCTCACTTAGAATATATGGAAGACACAGATGATGTTGAGAAATAAATAAGGTTATTGTGAAAAGTTCTACAAAAACATCAATAATCATGTCTCCATATTATGATTATTATTGAAAGATTTTCCGTCGGTACAGGGGGCTGTGTCTGTTATGACAGCCGCTTCCGCTGTGTTTCTGCGTCTCTGTGGCTGAGCTTGAAGACTCACTGTCTCGTATTAACCTGTATTCCCTTTCCCTTTTTTTAATGTTTTAATGAGGCCTCCGCATCCCACAGCGGCTGTCTGTCTGCCGTTATATCGAGCGAGTGAGCGCCGCCGTGGGAGCGAAAGCCACTGAAAACGTCACGTGCCCAAATCTGAATTCCTGATTGGCAGATGCAACGCAGCGACCTGTCAAACTTCAAATATTCAAATTTTGGCCACGCCGCCCAATTCACGCCTCATCGCTCAAATCGAGCTGCTGTCAGACCTTTCGCACCGCGCCTGTCACCTAAATCCCGTTGCAGGACCTCAGATTTCCTCATATTGCGTCTGTTCCATTGACTTAACATTGAAACTGGCCGCCTCTGCCGCTCGAATCGCGTTCTGTGTGTCTGCATCTTTAGAATGTGTGCAACTTTGTTTTTAAAATTCCTTCGATGATTGTTTCCTTCTGAACCATCTTCGTCAGGAAATGGAAAAATCCGAGGCCAATAACTTCTTGGTGCTGTTCCGTGACTCCGGATGCCAGTTCAGGTCCATCTACACATACTTCCCCGAGACAGAGGAGATGACCAGACTGGCCGGCATCGGTCCCAAAAGCATCACGCCCAAAATGATTGAAGCTCTGTATAAGTACAACTCTGACAGGAAGCAGTTCAGCCAGATCCCAGCCAAAACCATGTCCGCCAGCGTGGACGCCATCACCATCGCCAGCCATCTGTGGCAGACCAAGAAGCAAGGGACACCTAAAAAGCACCCAAAGTAGCCCCCTAGACTGGGGCACAATAGGAATAGACACTAGACTTTTTTCATTGCAACGATGCACATTCCCGGTGTCACAGATAATACAAAGCTGACGGTGACGCTGCAGGTGTGCGCTTGTCAGCATGTGAGTCGATGTTCTCGTGTGCCAAAAAAAGAAAACAGGCGAGTCATGCCTTAACTAGTTGAACCACTGAAGCACTGAATGTCAGGCCTCTCTGAGGCAGTTTGGGTTCTCTCCGTTTATCATGTGTGGCCTTAAGCTTGTTTTATGGATTCATCTACAGTATTGGTTTTCGTTTGTCTGTCTTAGTGTTAACACACATCTGAGGTCAGATTTTGTCTGTGCGTCGCTTTGATGAGATCATGTATGTTTGCTTTTGTACATGTCACTGATGGGCTAATAAAAAAAAGCTCCAGCTTCCGTGTGTGTACAGTCAGTGAAGTGCCCTGCAGAGTGTGGATCTTTCCTCAGATGAGATGAGCACATCATTCTGGAAAACACCTGGAATACACTTTTAATTTATTTCATTTCGTTAAGACTTTGAAGATATTTTTAAAAAAATGTCCTACAGTTTGTTCTGAGAGCTTTGAACTCCATGTGTGTTTTTAACTTAATTTAGTTTGTATATTACGGCAATTTCCCTCTTTTCGGAATGAACAGTTTGCTGTAGGGTGATTATTTGTCACATCCGTCTGTCGTTTTTGCCTTTTCTTGTGGGACAAATGCAAAAAGTGTGTTTTTGGTGAAGAGTTTTAAGACTTTTATGAGCAGAAATAAATCTAACCTTTTCATCAAATCGAGCAAGCTAAGCAGAAAAACGATCAAAATGTCACTTTAACCTAATTAACTGTTTTTACCAGTAGATTCACTTCAAATGTGCACAATAAAAAAACAGCACTTCTGTTGGATCACGGTCTCCTCATCACGTTACTTTTAATCTCCATTTTTCAATTTACACTTTTTTTAAATCATGCATTGTTTGGTTTTTGTTGACACTGTACAGATATATTTTGGCATATAGAAGTATTTTTTGTAAATTGCATTACAAAGTTGGATGTGTGTAAAAGCAGCTGAAGGAAATGTGTTACATGCAGAGTAAGGTGAGAATGCGTGTGGTGTCTGAAAGATCTGGAAAAATGCTTTATGGTGTTGTTGTATGCATTAAGAAAGAATGCCAGGATTTTTTATTTCCAAGTCTTTGTTTCAGTTTCAGAACAACATATATGTTCAGTTTTTCATGATTTTTTTTATTCTTTTCAGTTCTATTAAAATACCATCAACAGAACAAGAGATGTCTTCATTTTTTATTTTTGCAATTAATAATACACATATCTATTATTATTATTATTATATAGATAGTGACGCTAAAAAATGTAACATTTGTTTTCCAATCAATTGCATCAAGTGAGTTTCTTTAAGATAATACCACTAGCTGAATGCTTCATATTGGGTAATATATATATTTTTTAATTGTGTCTTTTATTCAAAAAAGAACCGTACAAGTGTTTAATTTGCTTAAATTTAAAAAGTTGTGTACATTTACATAAGTAACCCTCAAATCCTGGAGATGTACATCTATAAAAAGGGAACACTTCATATTTTCTTAGGTTGTGTTAGCCAATAGATGATAGATTTATCTTAATATTTAGTAAAAAGAACTAGCTGAATAACAAAGCTTTAACACTTTAACATCTGAGGTGTCGTCGGTGATGCTTAAACACAAAATCTTTAACACACTGTAACTTTTCAACTGTTGACACGATCAATGTCATTCCTGTAAGCCTCTAAAGGAAAAATATCTTCATTATTAATTTGTACAAAATGAAAAGTTTTAAATGTTTATTCATTATTATTATTTTTGTGGACAAATACTAACAAGTAGTTTTCTGAAACAATAAATCGAATAAAAAGAAATTGAGCCTTTCATGAAAATATCCAAAACATAAAAAATTAGAAGAATATACACATAAAATGGAAATCTGATCAAATACATTTTTTGTGAATATATTTATTTAAATAAAATTGATTGAAAACCTTAAATTAATTATGAATAAGTAAAGAAAAGATAACCAAATGAACAAGTACACAGTTTAAAAGGCTATTTTGTAGCTTTGACCCCTCCAGTGGCTCTCATAGGTAAAGAAAAATAAAAATGATTTTCTGTTTTAAATTAAAATTGCAGTGAACCTTTATCAAAGTATTACCAAGACATTTTGGCAGATTTTTGAGAGCCATGAACCACCCATAATCAGTGGGAGTTTAATGCATAGCCTGAGTGCATTTTGGATTATTAGGCAAATTTTGCTTTCGTTGAAGAATTCAAGGATTGTCAGTGTTCCTCATGGTCGGAAAAATGCTATATGGGTCGCTTAGATCTGACTTATACATTTTTAGCTGAGAAGCACCAATGAGTGTAAAAAAAAAAAAAAAAAATTATAATATATATATATTTTTTTTTTTCATCGTTGACGTGACACTACAACATTTGCTGCATTGAGATGATCAAATATGGTATGATGTCTTTTATTTTGAAGAGATGTCATGCAAACCACCAAGTAATAAACTTTCTTATTTTTTTAATCGCTATTTTTAGCAAATGTATTTATCAAAATAGCCATTACATAAAATAAATCTGTATATTGTAGGATCAGGTCAGGCTTTGTGGTTCCTTCTGGACCTGAATGGCTCTAAATGTTGAAGGTGTAACTAATCTTAAAACTACAGCTCCCATAGTTCCACCCTGTCACATTTGATATTGGAAAAAAACCAAGTCTTCTGTATCATAAGACTTAATTCAGAGATACTCAAGTTTAAAATGTCTTCAAATGTGGAGTTATTTTTTCTGGTTGTCAGGGTGATATTAAAAGCCAATTTAAAGAGGAATGTCTTAAACTTGCCCTGATATATGCAACTTTAACCTCCTAAATACAGGTTAAAAAACATGTTTCGTAACATTTTTCGTTTTTTATTTATTTTCAATTATTAAAAGCTATGGTTTTCTGGAGGACAACCCCCTTTGTTTTTTAAATATTTGTTTACACTGGTTTTAGAGTCAAGCCCGCGTGCGTTGGGCGGTGGAGGATGAATGGATGGAGGCGGTTCCCTGCAGGCAGCGCGCGCCGCAGTCACTCCGTCTGTGTCGCGCAGCGCAGAAACATCAAGCAGACAGGGAGGAAACACGGACTCAGACCAGCGACATTGAAACCCGACCGTGCTGAAAACACCGAGTGGTACCGACCGGACCTCTCCGGGAACCGCGTCATCATCTGAGGAAAGAAGGTAAGCCTTTATGGCAGCTAGCACCTGGTTAGTGTTGTTGGTATGGAGACTGTCACCCCGCCCGCCCAGCTAACTAGCGGATGATGCCTTTCCTTTCCCCTCGTCGGCCTGGCTAGCTCGTCAGTCTGCCTCCAACCGCTGCTGAGCCTCATATGAGCTTTGACAGTAACTAGCTGTTTTATGGTTTTGCACTAATCCTCTGGCTGCATTCGGCTCTATATAAAGCTAACAAGTAGCTTAAGCTTCTTAAAGTGTTTCACTTTGGCTTAATGCCCGTGGTATTGGCTAACTAGCTTAGCCAGCTTTTAAATGGGCTCAAAAACAGACTTATAGCTAGTTTTGTAGTCGTTCGCGTTTTAAATAAAGTTTTGAAATGTGGCTAAATGTTCGTAGATGGATTTCGAGCTATTGACAGCTATGTCAAACATAAATATGGCATGTATTTTTGTCTTGTTAAACCTGCATTCTTCCAGTCTGTGTTAGCAGATTCTGTCTTGACCCAAAAATCTCCGTTTGAATTACATCTATCACGTCTTCTGGGTCACGCAGGAGTCACGCAAAGTCATAGTGTTCTGACGAACTGTGATTAAACTTGATCCTTAAAGGACAAAGAGATTTAGTAGTTGCTGGACACCAAGAAAACCAAATATATTTGAATTTTATTCCCACATTTGGGATTCATTTAGACTTTCAAAAATGTCAAAACTTCATTTAAAAATTCAATTTAATTGTGTAAATCAGTTTTTACACAACTAATGCTTCAAATTGAATAAAGTCGTATGTTTTCATATTACAACAAATAATCTTTCTGTTTAAAACGGAAAATAAAGTTTTTGTTTTCCTTTTTTAAGCAGCTAACTAATGTCAAAGAAAATATTGATGCCTAATTTATTCATATTGTTTGCATGTTTTGATGTAAATGCATGCTTTAATGTGTGTATCTTTCTTGCTTTACTGTTTCTATTTGTTTCTTCTGTAGGCTGGCTCACCATGACAGCGGAAGAAACCATCAATGTGAAGGAAGTGGAGATAATCAAGGTGATCCTGGACTTTCTAAACTCCAGGAAGCTCCACATCAGCATGTTAGCTCTGGAAAAGGAGAGTGGGGTAATCAATGGACTTTATTCTGATGACATGCTCTTTCTCAGGTAAATTATTATGTTATAATATCATAAAAACATGTACGTATTTTTGTTCACTTGTTTTCTATTGTCTTGAATTTTCACACATTGTTTTTTTTTTTTTTTTTTTGTTAGACAACTGGTCCTGGATGGTCAGTGGGATGAAGTTTTGCAATTCATTCAACCTTTGGAATGCATGGACACCTTTGACAGGAAGAGGTAACTTTATTTCTTAAACCGGCAAAATTATGAATGTATTCGTTTGTTGTTAAATTTAAGAAAAAAAAAAAAGAAAACAAAAGATGCTTTTTATTATTTCTATTTTGCAGGTTTCGTTACATTGTCCTGAAGCAAAAGTTTCTTGAGGCTCTATGTGTGAACAATGCCATGTCTGCAGAAGATGAGCCTCAGCATGTAAGTATCTCTTCATGAGCTTTTTTGTGTGGACTTATGCTTCTTTAAAGACAATTGTTAGACAAAAAAAATATTCATGGTAGCAGTGCTCATGTGTTTTTAAAATCTCACACCAGCTGGATCGCTTTTCTACTGTAACACTGTTCCCAGTTGTTGTTAATTATGATTATACAGTTATTAGAAAAAAACTAGAAAGCCTTTATCGTTTTTTTAAGGCATATTCTCAGGAGCTCATTAGAAATTTTCGTCTGGGTTGTGGGTGGGACTGTTATTGCGGAGTAAACTTATGTTGATATCCCAGCATGCCTTTGTTTACATTCATTCTCATAACTCCAAGCTAACATTAGCGTAGCAAAAAATGGCAGCTCAGATGAGAATTTATGGATAGATATGAATTATACTTTATCTGATGTTTTTACAGTCACAGACCCATTCACACACTGAAGGTGGGTGCGCTGCCGAACACTGGCACCACCCCTCCATCACAGGCAATGTGGGGTTCAGTGCCCACAAATAATGATTCAAAAGTGCTGTTTCATGTTTTCCTTTTTAATTTTATGCATCCTTTGTAGGTTTGTTTAGAATTATTTATTGTGTGTGTGTGTGGGTGTGTGGGTGTGTGTGTGTCTCGTTTTAGTCTCATCTTCTCTATACCACCTTTACCTGTGTTGTGGTATCGGCCTCTTTGAGAGTCATCAATGACTCAAGGATGAGATGGATTGTGGGTGTGGTCACAGGACCTATTGGTTTGTGTGGGGCCAATATGAAGCCATTTTTTTTCACCATCTAGTTTAGATGTGATGTGCATTGAACTCGGTCTCTTTCAAATGAGGTGAAAAAAATCTCTTGAATATTGTTGGAACCTATAAAATAAGGCTGTTCTTGAACTCAGAACATGATTAGTACCTGTCAATATCTGTAAAAAGTGTTAGAGGGTAACCAAACGGGGACGTTGGAGGCTGATTCCACCCACAGCTGAAATTTGGAAATCCTGTCAGAGGGGTGGGGCTTTGGGGCAGGACTGGCATCATTTCTGTAGATGCAGATCATGACTTGGAATTCTGAAATTTACATGGTTTGACCAATCACAAAATTCAAATGTAATACATCAATTCAACCTTTAGGGGGCAGCACACAGACCGTTTTTGACTACATTTTCAAAATTTAAACCGTTTTGTTTTAATGTATTAAAAATTTGGCAATGACCAGCAAACAGTCCTTTTAAAGCCCCATGTATAGAGGTCAGCAGCCAAAAAAAGTTGATTTAGGATTTGGATAACTTTTAACACTGTTTATTTTTGTGGCACATTTGACTAAACAGCGAATTAAGTTCTTTTTTTTTTTAACAAGCCACCCAGTGGCTTCTTTGTGAACTGCAGACTGATTTTGTTTGCTAACACGTATCAGTTTGGAAGTCATAGTGGTACAATTCTCAAGTTAGTACATTTATATGGGTATTTAAATAATATTTTATTTTAAAACAGTTGTAAACCACTTTCAGGAGTATTTGGTGTCTTATTGGGCAGAATTGTTTGTTTTTAGCAGTTAGCTGACTTTATAAAGGCTAGGAAGAGTCCTGGTTTATTCAAAACATATAAAGTAAGTAATAAATAAATAAATTCCAGTTTATTTGTCTTTAAATTTCCATGCTAAACCTAATTGGTGTGGCTTGTATAAATGCATAATAACCATAAATGGCTGAATTCAGAAACACAGTTTCACCTGTAGACATGCCTTAGGAGGTATGCTATAAAAGCCAGCAGATCTGTTGGGCCCAATGTAACCTATTACTTCAGAGTTTATTTAGTTATGATAACAACCAGTCGCTTTGCTAAATGATTGGTTGGAAACAATATGCTTTGTGTCCTTAACCTTTTCAACACTTTTTTGAGTAATATGTTGTGTTTTCGTAGCTGGAGTTTACAATGCAAGAAGCAGTCAAGTGCCTCCATGCTCTCGAGGAGTTCTGCCCCTCTAAGGAAGACTACAGCAAACTGTGTCTGCTCCTCACACTGCCTCGCCTCACAAACCATGCTGAGTTCAAGGCAAGACATTAGACTGTAATGTAGTGAAAACAGTTACTTCTTTGTGTCTTTTTAAGAACACTACTATTCAGTCTTTTTTTGTTTAAGCGTGTTTCAATGCATGTGATTTCCCCCTCAGGACTGGAACCCCAGCACAGCCAGGGTTCAGTGTTTTGAGGAGGCGTGCACCATGGTGGCAGAGTTCATTCCGGCTGACAGGAAGCTGAGCGAGGCCGGGTTTAAGGCCAGCAGAGACCGACTCTTCCAGTTGCTTCTGAAAGGAGTTCTGTACGAGTGCTGTGTGGAGTTCTGTCAGGTCTGGATTGTGATTAAAAATGCTGTTTGATGCGTTAAACTCTCTCCTAACTGCCATCTTGGATGTTTTTTTGCAGAGCAAAGCAACGGGGGAGGAGATTACAGAGAGTGAGGTGCTGCTCGGAGTCGACATGCTGTGTGGGAACGGTTGTGATGACCTGGACCTGTCCCTGCTGTCCTGGATGCAGAACCTCGCTGACACCGTTTTCTCCTGCGCGTTCGAACAAAAGCAGCTAAACATCCACGTAGATCGCTTGGTCAAACCTGCCAAGACTGGCTACGCTGACCTCCTCACTCCGCTTATCAGCAAACTCTCGCCATACACCACCTCCCCTCTCCGCCGCCCTCAGTCTGCTGACACCTACATGTCGCGCTCCTTAAACCCGGCGCTCGATGGACTCTCTTATGGGCTGTCCGGTCAAGATAAGAGAGCAAGTGGTGGGGAGGCAGCTCCAGGAAAGGGAATCTCTCCCATGTCTCACTCGTTCGCTAATTTCCATTATCCCGGAGCAGCGGGGCAGAGCCTGAGCAGGAGCCTCATGATGGAGAGCGCCGACTGCCATCGCATCTTTGAGGAATCCCCTGAAACGTAGGAGCCTGGAGTCCGTTGATCATCTCATTGCTGTTACTTGATGGCTGAATGTGACGGTTTCCCTGCAGGTCCAGAACAGACACGCCTGTGGATAAGATGCTGGGCTCAGATGGATCTCAGAACGCGCGTCCTGCTTCAGCTCCAGGCGAGGACGCCCCGTTAGCTGGCTGCACCGATAGCAATGAGGTAAACTTCACCAACCTCTTTTATAAGTCTGGACCGCCAATCACCCCCCCTCGTTGCTGCATACCTCGCCCACGCATTATTAAAATCAATTCTGTCCACACCAAATGCAATTGCCGTCAGATTCATATACTAAACACCGTCTGTGTTTCAAAGTTGCTTCTCGACTGTTATCCAAAAGTCAGTTGACCTGAAGCTTCCGCCGCATGTGGGAGGAGCTTCCTTTAAAAACTTTTCTCCAACTTGTCATGGAGGACGCGGATCCTGAGAGATCCTCTTTATTTCTTTTGAATAGCTGAATAAAAGCACGGTACACGTCTCTGTGTCTGGGTTCAGATGTCCCAGTGAGGAGCAGCAGCTGTCCCGCAGCCACTGTTTCTGCAACACAGGCATGCCATCAAGGGAAGGCAGTATGGCAAGCCAAAAAGATCAAAAATCAACAGAAAAAGTGGGCATGGCAGCCCATCACCTGCACCTACGAAAAATATTTATTTTAAATATTTAAATGTTCCCACAGTTAGTTTCAGTATTACAATTAATACCAAAAAAAGATGAAAATTTAATTAAAAATTAATTAATTTGGACATGTGGGAGTGGGTTTAGGGGAAAGGGAAAATTGCTTAGTAAGCATTTTTTTCTCAGTTTTTGTAGATTTGGTCTCCAGACATGTAACCAGAAACTACATGTTTTTACATTTTTCTTTATGTTCCAAGTTCAAAGATGTGTGAGTGTATATTTATGTTTTGAGGTACATTATATATATTTTAAAGTTTTCAAAAAAGTATTTTTAGGCTTTTTTTTAATGCTTGATTTTTACTGTTGTTTTTTTTTATTTTTTACTGATTCGAAAAATGATCCGAACCGTGACAAGATCCTAAACGTTATGTGATCCGGTACACCCCTACTTCAAAATGCTATTGGAGTGGGACTTAAGTGTAGATTTACTTCCTTTTCAATGACTTACGAGCGACACTTTTGTACATGTGACTGCTGTAGCAAAGACTTGGATCACCAATCCTTTGGTTGTGTGAGATAAAATGGAGCGTCGTGTTGCTGCACATGTTATCGTGCAGACAATATTTTCATTTCGTCTGCCTCATAGTTTTTACTTTTAGCTTCTTTTATTGTTTTGCTCTGCCTCCCCTTGTTGCCATGGATACGCCCCATTAAACCAGAAGCAGACTTTTTGCCTCCCTCGTTTCACCACCGTCTCTTACTGCTGGCTCATTGCCGGTATCTGTCCTCTCCCAAACGTACAGTAGAGCTGTTCCCATCAGATTATGAGGCAGGAAACAGAGGACAGACGGGGGGGTAGTGACCTGTCCTCAGGATCGCCTTCCTTCCTCCCCAAATACCTGAACTGACGAGTGTGAGGAGGACAAGAGTTCACATGAAATTTCAATGTTCAATTTCCTCCAACTGTTAGCTCGATCCGTCTTCAGTCTGTCTCACGTTCCTGATACTGAGAGATCCCGCTCTTTTCCTCCTCAGCTCCGTGACTCAACAGAGAAGTACGAGGAGTATTACCGCCAGCGTCTTCGCGTCCAGCAGCACTTGGAGCAGAAGCAGCAGCAGCGACAAATGTACCAGCAGATGTTGCTGGAGGGAGGCGTCCAGCAGGACCCCCCGCCCGCCGACATGCAGCACAGCCTGACAGAGAAGTTCCTTAACAGGTACACGCCCAGCAGGAGACGCTCTGAAACACCCCAGCTCACCAGCGGCATATGGCAAATCGAAAATGTTACCAATCACAATAGTTGAGGGGGGAAAGCCTGGCAGGAATTTCGCATGCTAATTACTGCAGAGCTTTACTCACAACAGAGGAGCAGCTGTCTGGAAACATAAAGTTGACATGTTAAGACCCTAAAATGATGGGTCCCAGGAGGCTTTACCTCACAGATTTACCCCCAGCCCGCACTGGACCATCTGCTTCAGCATCTATATTTCATTTTTAAGCAAGTCTGTTGTTTATTTTTCATTACGAGATGCATTTTACTGCAACAAAAATGACAGAGGTGTTTTTTTTTTTTTTGTTTTGTTTAAACTGGACAGAAGGGCTTTGATTTATGGCTAAAGATGTTGTCCTTTCTCTGCTTTTGTTCTTCTATCTTTTGGGAGTTTAACGAGATTACCCCGCCCTCAGCCTAAAAGAAAAGACTGACTCATTGTTGGTTGTGTGTGTGTGTGTGTGAATTGCTGTGAAGGTCGATCCAGAAGCTGGAGGAGCTCAACGTAGGGATGGAGAACATAGGCGAGGAGGTGAAGTCTCTGGCCCAGCAGTGCAACGGCACCTCACTTCCCAATCCCCCCTGTGATCCAGAGCCGCTCCCGAGGGGGAGGGGTTCAGCACCACAATCTCACTAATCGCGATCAGCTACACCCCACAACGCACCGTCGGAGGCCGGGTAATCCAGCCCCCAAATGAGTCCCCTGTAGTTTCTCAGAGGTGGGTGTGTTTTTTTTTTTTTTTTTTTTAAATAGTTAAATTTAAAGATCTCCAGTTTTGTTAAGTGACCCCCCCACTGTGTTCCTGTGTGACAGTGGACAGAAACCTAAAGCCGGACAGCAAGGTGACTCCCCTGGTTCTTTGTCCCGGAGTAAAGAGGTACGGATGCTAAAACAGAAATGGAAGAAGCCCACGCTGAAATGAAAACCCTGTCTTTAATTATTTATTCCTTTGTGCCTCGGGACAGTTTTTGTGCCTCACACTCCATCTATAATCTGTTTTAATCTTCAGCCTTTCCATTTTTGTTATAATCAGTAGTATTTGGCCTCATAAGCACAAGTTTGGTTTCATTTTAACGACACATTTGAGGTACCCTTTTCCCGTTTTATCACACTCTACAAGTTCACTTATTGCGGGTTGTTTTAGACTTTTCTCAGAGACATCAACATTTTCAATCTTTTATACTCTTTAAATGCAAAGTTCAAACCTTTGTCGAAAAACGATTCCAGTATTATAGCATAAAACCAAAGATGTTGCTCACAATCAAAGATTCATGTGAATGTGGCAAGCTGAATGCACTGAAGAGCTTGATTGACAAAGTCAAGAGCCAATCAGAATGCACAGCAAGTAAAAAAAAAGCATGTGAAATTGCACTGAAAAATAAGTGAGATGTACCACAATATAATGAGCAACTGCTGTACTCACCATTCATAGCTCTTAAAGAAATGGTTGTTAGATGTTTTTTTTTTTTTTTTTGTCAAACCTTTGATATCTTTGTACTTTCAGGGTGAAAAACCCAAAAACCTGTTTGTGCCGGTGCACTCTTTGGAGGACACTCAGGCTGTCCGAGCGGTGGCGTTTCACCCGTCTGGAACTCTGTACGCTGTGGGTTCCAACTCCAAAACCCTGCGTGTGTGTGCTTATCCAGACTCCCTTGACACAAGGTAACACAGCTCCAGTGTGGCTTTGACAACGTAGAAAAATGTCCTCCTCTGACTTACTTCTTCACATAACTGAGTGTTTCTAAAGGATGGTGAAAAATATAAAGTACACTGTATTTTTCATTTAAAACAATAATAAAGAAACGACAAATCTACTATTTAATTAGTCGTCAACTATTTCAATGACTAATCGTGGCAGTCCTTATTGAGAAATAAACAGTTATTAATCAATCATTATACATGTCAGAATAATCACTCTGGTATTCAGGTATAGTTCTTTTATAAGTCATTCTCTTAAAAAAAATATATATATATTCTGGTACAGTCATGGGATATATCACGATATTTATTGTAACGAGATCTATGTATCGGGACACGTATTGCCAGATTCTTGCCAGTAAACACCCCAAGAAAATGTTGACTGAATTGGCTTCATTTCACTGGAACTAGAAGTTAGGCATTTCCAATAGGTAAAGTCACACCCGCTCTGTCCAGTTCTCCTATACAATCAATGGGAGAAACCTTGTCCTAGAAAAAGACACAGGGCTTTTGGCTAAAAACGTCGTAATCATGATTGAAAGACCACTGGGAATGCTTTCAAAATAGATCAAAAAAATGATTGGAATTGATAAAGTTATTTTGTGATTTAACTAAAAATCAAGATCGTTCAAACTGTCAAAGTGAAGACATCACAATTTTTTTTCTTTTATCCTTTTTTCCTCTCCAGAAGCTCAAGTCCAGCAAAACAACCGGTTGTTCGCTTCAAAAGGAACAAACACCACAAAGGCTCCATCTACTGTGTGGCCTGGAGTCCCTGTGGACAGCTGTTGGCCACAGGCTCCAATGACAAATACGTCAAAGTCCTTCCTTTCAGTGCAGAGACGTGCAACGCTACAGGTCAGCCACAAAAACACAGCTAGTTTCTTTGAGGTGCAGATCTGAACCTGGTGTCTTCACATCTCAGGACCAGACCTGGAGTTCAGCATGCATGATGGGACCATACGGGACCTGGCCTTCATGGAGGGGCCAGAAAGTGGGGGTGCCATCTTGATCAGTGCTGGAGCCGGAGACTGTAACATCTACACCACCGACTGCCAGAGAGGACAGGGGCTGCACGCGCTCAGTGGACACACAGGTACACTGACTGACGTCATATCTGAGCAGAGATTTGATCTGTCATTAAGAATAATAAAATGCTGCGTAATGAAAAACAATCAATCATGTTGGTACAATAATCTACAGAACTATAAATCTCTGCATCCATCTCTGTTTTGTAGACGTGGACCGGTTCTGGTCCGTGACGGGACATGACCTACATTTTTTTCCGATTTATTTACAATTAGATTCTGAAGGAAGTTTTGCTTTGGACAGATACTGAATTTTTCCACCACATGCGACTCATTCTTGACAGATGTGAAGCCACTCGGTCACTTGTTGAAAATACATCTGCTACTTTCTGAAAGCAGCTTCTCTGACCAGAAACATTACAGCTATGTTGAAAAATCTCCAAGTTGGCAAAATTACAAAAAACAAACGTATTTGGAAAGTTTGTTTTCCCAGAAAATAGCCAGTGAGCTGAACGAAAAAGGAGCTTTTGACTTTTGACTGAAAAGGAAATCTTCATTTAACAGTCAAACCAGAAGTTTTTACTTTAAAAAAATTGATTTATTGTGACAGAAACCGGCTGTATAATGTTATAAAGATATTCCTAGTCAAGTTGCCTAAATGGTGGATTCACATTTATTATAGATTTACAAATACCAGTTTTAGTGACCTTTTTTTCTGTATTTATACATCTTAAATTTCAGACGAGGCTGAAATTGACATCTGGTTTTTTTTGTTTTGTTTTTTAGCTTCCATAGTTCAATCCGCAACTTCAATAGTTGTGGATTAAGGCAAAAATAATTTTCTTTATAAAAATCTAGTCTAAAACCAAAGTTGAAAGCAGCTGCATATATTTTATAGAGGATGAAATTAAAGTTTACCATCAAAAGTTTAGGGAAACTGGAATCTAAAAAAAATAATAAATAAATAACGACGCCCACCTCAACCTCATTCAGGCTGATCCATGAAAATATTGTCCTACAACAAAACAGTTGTAGGACCTAAAATAGTTTAATCAATAAAAAACTTTCAACTCACCAGGTTGCATAAAATCAGATAAAAAATCGTTAAATAAATGTTTTAATGGTACGATCTGTAATTTCTGGCTTAAGAGCGAACTATAATATCTGTTTTTTATTCTGGTTTGGCTGCTATAAGTTTACACGCACAATTTACAATGTAAATACAAACAGAATTGTCATTGGTGGGCCTTGTTTGTTTAGAATAATTTGTGTCTAAAGTGTTATGTAAAGCCACGCTTCATTAGCATACCTGCGATAGTTGATACCATAATTCCTGATACAAAAAAAAAAAAAGTAAATAAGGGACCTAAAATAATTCCTCGTGGCACCCTATATTTAATTTTTGAGAGCATGTAAACCTACCAGAAGTCTCTCTTTATTTCTGTGCAGGTCACATTCTGTCTCTGTACACATGGGGAGGCTGGATGATCGCTTCTGGCTCTCAAGACAAGACCGTGCGTTTCTGGGACCTCAGGGTCCCGAGCTGCGTGCGAGTTGTAGGAACCGCCTTCCACGGCTCAGGTGCGTTCTCCCAGTTAAAAACGAGCACTTTTCTGATATCACAGATTCACGCCCCTTTTTTTGTATTCCACAGGCAGTCCTGTGGCGTCTGTTGCAGTCGATCCGAGTGGCCGTCTGTTAGCAACAGGACAGGAAGACAGCGCCTGCATGCTGTATGACATCAGAGGCGGTCGGATCGTGCAGGTGTACCGTCCGCACGGCAGCGACGTTCGGTCTGTGAGGTTTTCCCCCGGAGCGCACTACCTGCTGACGGGCTCCTACGACACCAAAGTCATAGTCACCAACCTTCAAGGTACGTCCTTTTTTTAAATTTTAAACTGGCTAAAGTGACGTTTGTTGTTATGAAAGTATAAATTTAAAGCTTAAGGATTCATCTGCTGCGTTTTTAGGTGACCTGACCAAACAGCTGCCTCTGACCGTAGTGGGAGAGCACGGAGACAAGGTGATTCAGTGTCGATGGCACCCGCAGGACCTCTCTTTCCTCTCGTCTTCTGCTGACCGCACCGTCACACTGTGGACACACAACCCCTAACATCATCTCTCTAACAGCCAACCAGTTTTAACCAGTTCTAACATTTAAAGGTGTCAAAGAAATCAACTTTTTTTTTGTCCTTCTGACCTTTAAATGGAAATAACAACAAATGACGGTGGGACACCTTAAGCACACATTGCATGCTCTCCTTTCCTCTTTCTCTCAACTGTATTGTTGACGTGCTGACATCTACTACAGCTGGAGTAATCCTCTGGATTCTCTCTGCATTCATTAGTCAGCGCCTGCATGTCGCCTTCACCGTGGTGGAGGTTTAACAGGACAGGAGTGCTTTGTTCATTACGGTGCCTTCTTCTTCTTCTTCTTTGAGTTCATAACTACATTAACTCATAATCTAATATTCAGTGTTTGGAGAAGTTGTACATTCCTTCTGTTGCATATCATTATCTGTCAGCTGTCATGCTGCTAGTTGAATTGTTTTCAGTAGTGAGCTTCTGTCGGAACATGATACTGTTGTGTTGCTCCTCTGATGCCAAACGTTCCTGTACACTGCGACTACTGAAAATGTGTGGAATAGCTTTTGCATTTGTTTTATTTTAAACTTTTTGACTTGCAATCAAAAACGGCAATGTTAAAGGGAAATATCTTTAAGGTTAGGAAGTTCACATTTACCTGCTGTTGCAGTGTACAAACAGTAGGGGGCAGTCTTTGTCCAAACTAAATGCGTACCTTTAAAATGGAAGTGTTTTATTTATTTAGAAACAGTATTTGGGGCATATTCACTTTATTTTAACAGGCACTTTTAACATTTTTTTATTAGTTTTCTTACAAATGTGTGTATTTAATTTGTGTTCTGTATAGTTTTCAAAGTTGAGGTCAATCTAATAAAAATAGATGTATTTATTTCAGCATCTTCATGTACAGTTGGTTTTAAAATGCTAGTGGCTCTCATGTTAGCCTTTTTGAAGTTGTGGTTTTAAAAAGTGACTTAAATTAATTTGAGCTAACTTAAATCTAATTATTGGTATGTTGAATAAAGTGTCTTTTACACAAACTGTGGTCTTTTTTTTCCCCAAGAAATACCAAACAAATGTAAGAATCGGGTTTTATTTCTCATTTCACCCAGAAAATATTTGTACAAAAGCGTAAAGAACTTTATAGAAATTAATTCTTTTATCAATTTGTGTAGATAACTCACAAAAAAATGTTACAAACAAAATATCTGATTGGATTCTTCCTTCACATTCATGCTGACATACAAACCTGGGAGCTCCAGAATGTTGTGGTAGGACGGCGGTTTATTAAAAAGCTTATTAATTTTAAATAAACCAGCATTTGTGTATTGAAAAATACACCTAAATTAAAGGCAACATTCTGGATTCATATAAAAAAAATACTTATATTGCTACTGTTGATCCAAGTGCAGAACAACTCCACGTTCTTCTGGTCAAACAGATCTGTTAGTGCTTTGTTTTACCCAACAAATGTTAGAAGGCCGGATCGTTTGAGTGACTTCAGGTCAAACTCGATGCAGTCCAGATCTTCGTGAAATGTCAAAGTTGAAAAGGGAAAAATGTGTCTTTAGTGCTGAAATCAGTTTGAGCTGGAGGTGGACCTGGCGGCGGCGGCGTTCGCTGCAGAAGGCAGCGTCACGCGTTGCTCGTCCATTCGCTTGGCTTGAGAGCGCATGATGAGGCTGAAGAAGTCCTCGTCTGGAACGGTGGGTCCCCGGACGGGTGGCGGGGGAGGGGCACAGCGCTGGTCATCCAGGCGGGAGCCCTGAAGGAAAAGAAGTATTAATATTTATTAACAAATTACGCCTCACAAAGAAACAGTTCTTCACTTTGCCTGGTTCAGGCTTCTACGGTGTGCGTTAAAACACTTTGTCAGGTATTATCATACTTATAACACGGTCACTTACAAAATATATAGATATTCAATTGGTTTTTAAGAGCTTTAATTTTGTTTTGTTTAGTTAAGATCTCTTTTCACAAACAGCGTATTTGATCCATGGTCCGGTGTGTTGTCACGGTAACATGACAATGCATCGCTGAGCCTCAACTGCAGCGGCAAAAACAGACCATCCATAAGCTGATTCTCACAATAGATTTTTTTTTTTGTTCAGATATTGAAAAAGGGCTTTGGATGATTAAATAAGGCATTAGTCCAGAGAGAAAGTTCATCTCTTACAGATAGTTTTTCTATAAAATCTAATTAATAAATCTTTCAAGAAGCTGGCGCGGTGATATAGGATGACCGGAACTTTTTTCTTTTTTAGGTCTGCAGGTTTGTTTCTTATGCTTGTGTGTCAGCATCTCTGTTTTTTTTGGAGTAAAACTGGAGAGATATAAAAGTCTTTAGAGTTCTGCTTATCTTACTGTTGATGTGTTTTATAGACACAATTCACACTCCTGGATTAACACTTGATAGATTCAGGACTTAAGGAAACCTTTTATTTTTGTTCAAAAGCTTCATACTGTCATAAAATTTACCCCGTAAAACATTGTGATTAATCTGGTCATTTGTTTTAATTGATTGACAGCACTAATCAAAAACAAATGTTCTAAATTTACAGTTTGTGATTTCATAGTGTGATTATTCTCAGATAACAAGTGTTTGGCAAATACTCCAAAAAAATTGCGATTAATTAGTTAGTTCCGGCTTTAATTTTTCATTTTAGTACAAACAAATTTGGGCTGTTTTTGTGCCGGTCGGATACCTGGCATTTGACAAGCATGTCAAAGAAATCGTCGTCAGGTTCGGCGTTATCGGCGTTGGCCATGAGGTGACTCAGAACCGCCTGGTTGCTGTTCTGATTGAGCCTGAGGCCCGGCAGGCTTCCCCCCGCTGCCGACGACTCCTCCAGACGCCGACCCGACACCCCCGAGACGTTGACGGACTCCGAGACGGCTGCAGGGTTAAAGGACCAAAAACTTAATTAAGAAACATAGTTAAGTAGAACTAGTGGTGAGTTTAGACGAAAGTCGCACATTTTCTGATGGTTCTTGGAGGTGAATCTGGACCGCTGTTCAGGGATAACCTGCTGCCTCTGTCCTGAATCGAGCATCGCTGATCATCCATGCGGTTGCTCTGAAAACGGCTCAGAAGATCAAAGAAGCCTTCATCTCCAAGCACTTCAGGACTTAGTCTCTGAGGAGAAGAAAAGTTGTTTGGTGAGGGCTGTTACACGTTCTAATGGAATGTTCTCTCTGCGTACCTTCTGTGGTCCCTGTACAGAAATCTGACTCGTGTCCAGGGTGTTGCTGGTGTCCTGTAGGACTTTACTGGAACCGCCCGACTTGTACTTCTTCCCACGCAGCCGGCTGACGAAGAACAGCTTGGAGGAGCTTTTTGCTATTGAGGGTTTAGCTTGTTTTGTCAGGATGTCGCTGCTCCACTTCTGACCCTTCCGGACATGGAAAAAGAACAATTTAGGGAGTGTTGGGGGCGATGAAAGACCCAAACATTTAAAGATTTTCTCTTACATTCATCTTTTCTGGACTAAGCTTCATCAGCTCCAAGTTCTCCATGCTGTGCCGTCTGCTCATCCTGGGCCTTCCTCCTGCAAAAATCAAATATTTAGGCATCATATGTGTGACAGGCGTAGCAGCTCAGAGACCAAACTATTTTATATACCATTAACGTTGTTGTCTATGTCTTTATTTTCAGAGAGTGTGGAGTTATTAGTGCTGTAGCTCAGACCCAGAACCGTTTGAAGATCAGACACGTTCATACGAGCCGTCAGCTCCCCGCTTCGGTCTCCAGTCTGAAACAGAGCAAACGGGTTCATGAAATCTGCAGCTGCAGGAGAAAAGGAACGGACTGTTTCTGCAGTTTGTTTCCTTTTTGATTTCACGCACCTCCCTGCAGATCTCCAAGTGCTTCTCAGCAAAGTGCATGGCTTGATCATGATTTCCAAGTGCTGTGTAAGCATTCCCAAGACTCCAGCATGCACGGCCCTCCCCGATTCTGAAAGACAGACAACTAGAGCATGAACACCTGTTTTTAAAGTATTTTTCTAAAAAAAAAATTAGACTAAAGGAATAAAACTAGAGACAAGGAGGATCTAACCTCCTGAAATCATTTTGCTTTTCATAAATTACAATTTCAAATTATGGATTCAACCAACAAGTTTTATAGGCATTTAAAACGTGCAGATGACATATTTATAAGGTCCTGTGTGTGTTCATACCGGTCATTCAGGTCCTGAGCTATGATCAGGTGTTTCAGATGATAGTCTATAGATCTCTCGTAGTCCTGCAGGAGAGTGTAGGTGTTCCCCAGACTGTAGCAGGCCTGCGCCTCCACCGCCCGGTCCTTCAGCTGCCTGGCCAACTGCAGCGTCCGCCTGATAAAAACAAGTTCCTTCAGAATCTTCAACAGCATTAGTGCTCAATCAGCTCTTTTTTTGGATCCTTTTTTTAACAAGAAATATAAAACTATAGTCCCGATTTATACTTGAATGACATATAATGACTAAAAAAATGAATAAAAATAAACAGTGTGTGAAATGCTCTCTGGTGGTTCCTACTTGTAATGCTCTGCCGCCACTTCAAATTCTCCCAGAAAGATAAAAGCGTTCCCCAGGTTGCAGTACGCCCGTCTCTCTGCGGAGCGGTCACCAAACTCCTTTGCTATCAGTAAACGCTATTTAAAAAAAGAAAAAAAAAAAAACATTTAACTCATTTTTATTTTTGTTAACACAACGGTATTCAGAATTTAAAGGTACCTGTTCATGAGAAGCTACAGCTTTTCCAAAGTCTCCCAGCAAATAATACGTGTTGCCAAGGTTACCAAAAGTCCGACCCTGAGCCGCTCGATCTCCAAGCTCCTTTACGATCGACAAGTTGGCTCTATTGACCCATAAACAACAAGTGATTAGACAACGATTAGATTTGTTCAAGAACAAGCAGTAGATTTTACTCACTCGTAGTACTCTGCTGCCATCCTCAGAGCCGTCATGACCTCTTCTGGAAAGGCGCCTGGTTCGGCGCCGCTCCAACAAATACTTTTACCTTTGGCGTGGTACACATTTCCAAAGTTGTACAAAGCCCGCGCCTGCCCCACCTGATCAAGCCAGGAGAGACGGGAGCAAAGTAAACCCAAATCCTATAAGGAAATTCTGCCATGACTGTGGTGCTGGTGTCCTGCGCCTCACCTTGTCGTTAATGTCTCTTGCTATGTCCAAGTGCCTCTGACAGCAAACCACAGCCTCATCGAAGCGCCCCAGCACCTTCAACGTGTTCCCGAGGTTCCCACTGGCTTTGGCTTCTCCAAGCAGGTCACCAATTGTTCTAAAGGACACATGTTAATAAAATGAATCTAAGTTTAATAGATCAATAATCGATTCATAAAAGTAGAAAACGATCTAAAGTCTACTAGCTTGATGCTAATGTTTAAAGGAATTTCCCATAGGATTGCTAATGCTAACGCTTGGTCGACCTAAACATACATTGTTGACTAAAGTAACATCTTTATAAACTCACCGGCATGAATTTTCCAAACTCTTTTAGAGAAATATTTTTAAAGTTACCATTTGTGATCTAAAGCCCAGTTTTTGCTCATACTGTCTTCTTCTTCTAGAATAAGGTGTAATCCTATAGCACTATCGCCACCTAGTGGCCAAACTGAAACACCCTCCAGGAGAGGCAGAACAATTGTTGGAGCTTTCTTTGTTTGAGAATCCATGTAACACTGTATGCTATTAACAATTTCATTATAGTTTCACTAAAATATTTTACAGTGCCTGAACAGTATCAGATTAATATGTACAAACCTAAATAGATTATTTACATTCTTCTAAACACATGTGTCTAAATTTGTAAACTGGGTAAACCCAAAATTGAACTGAATCAAGTTATTAGCGATACCCAGCCTTACTAGGTGACTAACCTGGTTAGGGTGAGGTCATGGCGATGGAACTCCAACGCCTTGGCGTAGTCGTGAAGGTGGAAATATGCATTGCCCAGCTGGCTGTAGATAGCGCTCAGCACTTGCAGGTCCTCCGTGCCCACTTGGATGGCCGCTTCAAAGAAGGATACGCCCGCTCTGTAGTCGCCCACCTTGCAGAGCCGCTCGCCCTCCAGGGCCAGCTCCAGGCAGGACACCTCCATCCTGCAGCGGAGAGATACAGCTGTCGATTTCTGTTTCACTCCCCACACAGGATCAATTTAAAAAAAAAAAAACGTTAAACCTTCAGAATCCCCCAAAAGTTAAAAACAGACCTTCTTTAGATGCAACTGAAGCAAATGACCAGAGTCCAGTCTGAACAAAATGTCTCAGAAAAACACGACTTTCAGCGGGGAATTCAGCTCAGCTACTTCCTTCCACCTCAACAATGGCTCAAAGAGGACTCTGTTTATTATCTCACATCCTTTGGACAGGCCACAGAAAGTAAAAGCAAGTTCCTTCTGATGGTAAATAAAGCAGGGTCTTCTCAGAAACAAGGTTTCAATTTTTATTTTACAATCAAATGTTTGAAAACTGGAAAAAAAAAACATGTTTTACTGTCTTTTTTAAGTTCATGTTTAAAATACCAGTGAAGCTTCCTCCCCACAGAAAATGACAGGATGCAGTTTTTGTTGGAGCACAAATCAACACGTTTTCTTCGACAACAAAAGGGAAGCGAGCGTGACAGAGCCGCACAAAGCCATGAGACAATGGCTGCTGGTTAATCTCGGAGCGGGAGACTCAGCAGTGTATTTGAGGGAGGCAAAACAGACACTTGTTTTTCAGGAAACTGGGTGGAGATCTGCTCCAGTTTGATTTATCTCTCATGTCTTTTCTGGGGCTTACTAAAGGATTGTCTTCAATACATCAAAACCAGTAAAATAGGATCTGGGTCATTATGAAGGTCTTGTCAGGATATTTGCTTCCTTAATGATGTCAGAGCAAAAGTTTGCCTCAATGAACAGAAAATGAAGCTTTTCTAATCAACAATCAACGCTCAAATCGGGGGATTTCATCTTAAATTAAATTTCTTTTACTATCAACTAAAAGCATAAAAGTTGTGGAAAAGACTAGCCTACCTGCAGACTTTTTGTCTCCTACAACAACAGCAGCACATGGAAGATCTGAGAGGCATTTAGGGGTTTCCACTGGATAAAGTACACCTAGTCTACTTCTTGATGCCTTAACCGACCGATTTTGATGAAAATCTATCAATTTACTAAAAAAATATACATATATTAAAGTTGTCGGCTATCTGACGTCACACAGATATGTACGCGTCAAAGCCTAGAATAGTTTCGTGGGATCCCTGTGATGGTGTCACAGTATTAACTTCCAACGCATGGCCACTGGAAGTTGCTCAATCAGCTCTTTTTCGCTTAATCTGCTTGTCCCGAGTGCTCCTTCTCCTCTGGCGACCTGGTCACCTGAGATTACGTCTGTGGCGTGCGCAGCTCATAGATTATCGCAGCGAGAAATGCTAAGCAGATTGATCAGACCTGTCGGGCATAAGCAGATTCTGCATTATCGTCAAACGGCGTCCATTCGTTGACGTTTACGACAGGAGAGACCAGCTTTGCTCGTGCTGAGCCCGGACGCGCCGGTGGTCACGGAGAAAGACAGCCGGATGCATTTTTAAAGGGATCGATTAAATATTAAGGCAAAGCTGGACCGGGTCGCTCTGCAGGGCACACCTGTTGTGAGTGCACTAATGTGGAATTGAGAGGAGCTGAAAGAACATCTTGATTATTTATATGAATAAAGTCACAAATAAGTCTATTATTGCACTGCATCTGCAAAAAAAAAATCCTCCCATGAAGACACATGAAAGAAAACACTAATGAAATGCACTAAACACTCTACACTTCACAAAAGTGTAAGAGAGGTGAGAGTCCTACCTGTAGCGGACATGAAAGGGCTGCTCCTTTGCTCGCATGCTAACCAATGGGCCGCCAGCATCCATTGAAGTGCATAATATGAGGGAAAATCCTAGTTTCGTTCCCGAAAAAATGGTTGCGTTTAAAAAAAAACAAAGTCCCCAAGAAAATTTAAAAAAGGAAAATAAAGAGAGATAATCAACAATAATAAACAAAAAAAAAAACTATAAAAGTGACAAAATTTGCTCCTATAAAGGGCAGTCCATACAGGCTAAGATGCGGTCCCGAGCGCCAGTCCCCACGGCTGCTTTTATATATTTTGTGTTTTGCGTCACTACCTCTCCTGCTAGCAGCCCTCTGTGAAGAGAAGACAAGATGCTGTGTGTGAAGCCTCTTTCTGGCTAAACGCTTCCATGGCAACACCAACCAAACAGCAGCGCGCTCAGGCAAGGGCAGGCAGGAAGTGAGGGAGTGGGGCGGGAAAGCAGCGGCGGGGGCCAGAGCCTTCAAGCTGTCAATCTAAGACAGTGACTCAATTCATCCAGAGTAAGTATCCAGAGTAGCTGATGTACTTGGAGAGTACATGAGATCTGAAGGAGTCATCAAGGTGATAAAAACCCAAACGTCCCAAGAAGCAACCAGAGCAAGCGCAGATCCCAAGAAGTTATCATGTTTGGTTCAAAGCAACAACCAAGAGAAGCAAAAACAAGAATTCTTCTGAATGAAAAAGTAATTTTTTTTTTCTATAATCTCAGGTTTTCAGCTAAGTTATTAATAGAAAAAGAATCAATTCTAAAACCTACAGATACTAAGAATGGCTTGGGATGTTTTTTAATGAATAATCTTCAATAAACCAATCAAAAAGAGATAAAGATTTAAAAATGTTTAGAGTTTATGTGAACTGTTATGCAAGCAGCAGCGTGTTTGGGACACTCCGATGACAATTGCATTTTTGGTGTTTTTAACATGCTCTTGTGGCATTTTTCTCCAGATGGAGGACATATAAAAAGAAAATAAAGATTATATTGTATTTCTATGCATTTCATTTTTCAAATTGTTGTGAATCAGGGGCAGATGGACAAATGCTGTTGGAAAAAGCTTGTAGGTGTGACGTAAAAACTACAAAAGCTAACCAAAAACACTCTCTGGTCCGCAGACGACTAGTTTCATGCACGCCTTCATTGTCCTCGCCTGAGCTAGAATTTGACTGGATAGCTCCAGTGTTGCTTGCCTTTTTTTTTTTTTTGCACCGGTAATGTTAGGTTGGAGTTGTGAGGGGAGCAGGGGCGGGTTCGAACCACGTCTACAATCTCATCCACAACTAAGAGGCGAATTTCTGATAAACTACTGCCACTTAGCACAATTTATATACTAGAAAACTACAGGTTTTTAAACAGCATAATCCTAATAAAATACCCCACTGGGATTGCTTTTAAATCAGATCAAAAGACGATAGGAAAAGGACTTTAAGAGAATGTTGATGAATGTTTTAACCTATCCCTACACACACAAAAAAAAAAAGATGGCCATACATAAAGTTTCTAAATGACCTCTAGAACTCTGCAGAGTATGAAATAAATATCTTTAAAATCAAGTCAAGAAGACTTCCGGTAACAAGCAGACGTGTGTTTTAAGCTCTCAGCAACTACAGCAACTTTTGGCAAATTTAATCTTGAAAAGTCAGAATTACTCCAAAAAAGAAACAATTATGCAATAAAGAGAGCAAACCAAGATGCCTCTGAAGTTGCTGACCTGAGAAGAGCAACAGACGAACTTTAATGAAAATAATGTTTTTAATTATCGATACTTTGTTTATGTTAATGACTTCTTAATGAAAATAATATGTACATATTTTCGATTTATGATCATTTATGTTAATGATTTTTTTCTATTGAGAAAATAATCAGCATACATTATTATAATGTTTGATACTTGCTTTGCATTAATGACTCTGAATGGAAAATAATCTGAATATTAATTTATATTTTTTGTTGATGTTTGATAGTGGTTTATATAAACGATTTTTTACTAATCAAAAATAATCTGCACATTTTTTCTGAACTATGATTGATCTGCGTATGTTTCATAAAACAGTCTGAAATAGTGTTATATCTACTTACATATTCATGTGATTTATTGTCACTTAAGGATTCTAAATTACCTGAATCTATGTTTAAAAGGTAGAATATATGATTGTAAGTTATAAACCGGATAATGATCCTTCATGTAAAGAAAATGGTTAGTTAGAGCCAGGGTGGAATTATAAAAATTTGCTTCCTCCCACTGCCTTTCTAGGAATCTATCATATGATTTCTAGTTATCCTCTCTTTTTGATTGCTTGAAATAAAGCATTTCTATTCCAATCTAATCAAAAATAACAAATAGGAAATTGTGTCACACAGACCATCATATACCAAAGAACACAGAAAAACAAGGTTATAAAATGTGCATTTCAAACATCACGTAGCTATAAAAGAAAATAATCAAAGTATAGTGGATTAAAGTCCAAATCCTCTGAAATTGAAGAGGCAGGACCTCAGGAGACATTTAAAACCAATTAGATGGACTTAAATATAATTTCAATGACTAATAACTTTATTTAAAATATGTAACTTTAAAACAAGTATTTCTAAAAGTGACTGTTTTACAAACTGAATCTCTTTTTGCTGCTGCTGCAGTTCCGTTTCACTAATGTATAATTCATCTGCATACATTTAAAAATGCTGAGAGACGTATATATAGATTAAAAAGTGAAACTGGGAAAAATAAAAAAGGTATAGAAAAAATCATGAAGCTTCCACCAAAGCAGGGGTCTCAAACTCAATTGAGCCGGGGGCCGCTGGAGGCAGAGTCTGGGTGAGGCCGGGCCGCATCAGGATTTCCACAAGCAAATCGCTGATAAAACATTCCAATGTTCTCAAATATCTTTATTTTTAACACAAAATAATGAATGAATTAAATTAATTTTAAAAAATGAATCAGAAAATCAATTTTTATTAATTAAAATAATAACAATGACCATATAGCAGACACAGACGACTGTAGACCCACATATTGACTGACTGACTGATCAGTGTTTCTCAAATGGTGGGGCGCGCCCCGCTGGGGGGAATGCTAATAAAAATATGTTTACATTAGAGATGAATATTGTGCATAATCCTACATAGTAGTTGATAATAAATTCAATATAGCAAAAACAACCTAAAACTCAATTTACAGTTAGCCAATGCGAAATAATTGAATCTCTGAGAAAAGACAGAATCCTAGCACTACTGTGGAGAGAAAATGGAAAGATTGTTTTTACTTTGTCTGGAAGTTTTGGAGGTATTCTAAAAAAAAAAAAAAAAAAGAGAACAATTAATAAAACTGATTATTTAGAAGTTTTTTATTATTATTATTATTTATTATTCTTTAATGATAATAAAAGTATGATATTTTGAGGAGATATACGTTTAATTTGAGCAAATTAACGGATACTAATGATGCTTGCAGCTGAGGGGGGGGGTGTCTAAGAGAAAACCTGAGAGAAACACTAGACAAGAGAAAACTATTTTTATTCAGTTTCAAACGTCTGTATTTACAGAACCTTCTTCATTTCTGATCTGAGAGCAGCGCGCTCACTGAAAGCTCAATGCGTTGCTACGCAAGTTTTTAAATCTGGTCTCAAGCTCTGCGCACAAATCGTGCACGCCCTGAGCGCGCGCTGAGTCTTCAACCCGGTTCAATATTTCACACACAGTAGCAGCAGCGTTAATGAACGGTAAGAAAAAAAAACACAATAGAAGAAGAATCTCCTCTCTGCTGCTGCGTGCGTGACCGCGCTGCTCCGTGTGGATTACCCACCTGCTGAGCGTGCGTTCAGAAACCCGCGCAGACATGCGGCCGGTGTGGAAGCACCTTTGAAGATTCTGCTCGCTCGCGGGCATCACGCACGCACGCGGAAGTAGTCAGTCTCTCTCGCGATGACTTTTTCTGATTGTGGAGGAGGAAAAAGCGATCGCGAGGGTCTGATTTGTCCGCGTGGAATATTTGATGCGTGCGCAAAATTGTCGCGTGGAACACGCTTTTTGACAAGCGGCAGGCTGTGTATCACGTGGCGAAAGAGGAGCGGGGCCGCGAATCACGTTCAGTGAGAAAGCACTTCCAGCAGCTTCATGGCTCCTCCTCCGTCCAGCTGACTGGAGGAATGAATTAAAGAGCGAGGAGGCTCGGACAGCCCGCCGATGTCCCGCCCTCCAGAGCCATATACTTTATCGTGATTGGTTCGTTCAGCTCCGCACACAACAACTGTCATTCATATCAGCCTTGCGGGCCGCACTAACAGTAATCTTTCATATGAAGACGGGGGCCGCAAATTATCATCCCCCGGGCCGCAGATTGCCCGCGGGCCGCGAGTTTGAGACCCCTGCACCAAAGGAAAGGAAAGCAGGAGGCGAGTTACGCGGATCAGAGGAACTGCATGAAGTCAGAGCCCGACCAAGCCATTACCAAACTTCTCCATGAGATCATACACACAAACACATGCACAGTGAGAAAAGGGCAGAGCAGTTGTTTGCTGACTGGATTAAATCTTTGGAGCCAAGCAGCAATTAAAGTGCAGTGTCAAAATGCGAGCATTTATAATACATCATCTTACAAAACCATGAAACCACTAAACTTTTACAGATGCGGAAACTTTTGGTTTGGCTTTACTGTCGGCATACAGCAGGTTGTATTACAATTGACCGTTTGTTATTCTTTTCAAAACTTTTGACCAATTTTTTTTCTTCTATTTTTAATAGATTTCCTTCTATGTCTTTTCTTAAACAACAAATAGAAACATAGACGTGTTAAAAAATAAACAAAAGTTTTCATGAAAACACAAATAAATCCAACCAATCTTAGATCAAGATAAAATCTCAAATAAATTAGGACTTAAATTTGATCAATATTACAGTCAAACTGAGCAAAAACAAGCTCTAACATAACATTGAGTAAATCTTTGCAAAGAAAAACTGTTATTTCTGCCTAACGTGTCATTCTTTTAAACTTTGTGGCCGTGACCCAAACTAGTTCTCACCGTTAGAAAGCAAGTTACTGCATGTTGTCAGAATATTACTTATGGATGTGTGTCGCTTTGAATGCCGCTCTTATTCACCGCTGGGTGTGTTTGCACCCTGCTCTGTTCGGGAGCATCAACAACTTTCGCAAATGTACAGCGGCCGGGACTAAAAAAAAAAGGAGCTATTTCAAAGTCACAAACAGAACACAAAATAATCTCCAACAAACCACAATTTTTTTTTTTTTTTTGCTTTGATGCACAAAAATAACCACTGACATGGTCAACTGGGTCTAAATATGGGAACGCTGTTACACGATGAGGCAGCAAAGGTCAGCACCAAAACAGGACAAAAATAACTCAGTATTGTGAGACTCACCGGTAATTATTCCACACAGGAACAGGAAATCTGGGAAGCCTGGAAGGAACAATAATGTGACTATGAATAACTTCATCTTGCATAAAGCTGTTCTGTAAGAGGTACTTAAGTTTGCGTTACAAAAATATAGTTAAAATACAATTACAAAATCCACTGAAATAATTCACTTTTAAATAGTGTGTGTAAATTAATGTGTCAAAATGTGAATTACTTGTAGGTGTTTATCGTTCAATGATTTAAACTTTTTATATATATATAAAATGGTTCTAAATGTGGAACAATGTCACAGGATAAAATGTAGTTTTAGTAAACAAATGCATTTTCTAGTTCATTGTTTTAAATTTAAAATAATTAATTTAAATTGTTTATTTAGAAAAATGATATTTTAAGAAAAATATATACTCTTGTTTTGAATATTTGCACGACTTATAAGTTTTATTAATTCGTTTTAATAAAAATTACTCGTAGAATTAATCGGACCAGGATGCATTTCGGTTTTCTTCAAAAAATATATTGAACATTATTGTCATTATTTCTGTACTTATGCACAGTTTTAAAAGCAAATTTAACAGGTATAAACACTACGTTTTTACGGTGTCCTAATTGGGTTACTGTAATTTGCAGCTAATAAAGTTAAAGTCCCGCACTCGAACTTCGCCCTGTCTTTTCTTTTCATGCAGTTAAAGATTAGCTTGGATAGCATGTTAGCGGTTACACTTACGTTAGGCGATCCAGTTCGAACAATGGCGGCTTTTCTTCTCCTGTCACTGAGTTAAATCATTTGTCTACTTGCAAAGTAACGCGTTTACGATAATAAAGAAATAATTAATGTCCATAATTTGAAATAAAATGGCTTCACCCTACACGTTGACTGTAGTAAAAACTTTGAAATAACTTCGTTAGGTCAGGCAAAACTCCACTGTAGTAAACTAGTGTTGTGTTTTCAGGACGTAGCCAATCAGAAGGCAGCATTCAAAGATAGCCACGCCTTGACTAACAGTCATTGGACCAATCGATTTAAATACAGAAGAGATGACGTAGTATTCTGATTGTCTGAGTCAGAGATGGAAATGTTCCACTATCCTTCTTTTTAAGTATTATGTAAGCTTTTATGAAGCTAAGCTATTAGTTTCCTCTATAAGAACATTTTTATAAACTCCTTTTCCAAATTAATTATCATTTCTGGAGGAGGTTTCTACGGTTGCCAAGCAACCAAACTACGCTTCCGCGTGCTCTGGACGGCTGCTCCTTGGGCTACATTATTAATGGAGCCACAGACATGAAACCTGTCCGACAAACCATATGTCAAGCAGGAAAGAAGGAGAATACCACACTTAGTTTAGCAATAACTCCAATAGCTCATCGTCGGATCAGTTTGCTGGAGGACACGATCACAAACTTAGTGAGTAATCAAATTAATTCTGACACAACAAACGTTAAATCATCACTGTAACAGTTCACGTTATCTCATACCAATGACTTTACGTAATGTTGTGGCAAGTAGATAAATCTGAATGAATGAAATTACCGCAGTTCAATACAAAAATTAAAAAAAATTCTTTCATTTTCATTCAATCATTTTACTTTTTCCTCAATTAAAATAAATTATTTTCTCATTTATTTTATGTTTATTTTGTAAGTTATGAATAGAGTCAGCATTTGTTTCGAAAAGTTTAAAATAAGATTCTACTAAATAAATATAAAATCCAGATTTTTACATCTATATTAAAAATATTTTTTCTTCTTAATTAATTAGATTTTCCTTGAAATGAATAGAAACACCTTTAAAATTTTTGCCACAAACTTGCTCACACAATGCTTGTTGAATAATTAATATCTTTGCACATTTTAAGTTAGTGTGGACGGGTTGTGTTACTTGGTGATGAACTCATCCCTTGTTTTAGTCCCTTTAACACAGATGAAGGGACCGTGAGACCGTCCGCATGGAAGGAGATTCAGAAGAATCAGATGAGGATGTTCAAGAAGAGGGTGAGCCCACAGTTTTATGGGAGAGGTGTTTTCAGCAGAGCATCTTCGTAGACCTCAGTGAGGATGAAAGCATCCACCTCAGTGATCTGGACAGTTCTTTGGCTTTGCATCTTTCCCAAGTAGAGTCTGCACCCTCTGAGCACAGCATCCATCTCAGTGGTAAGTCTCTTGTAGTTCGTTTTCAACCAAGGCATAAAAAAAATTCAGTTATAAGGTTTTGCGTTTTTGAGTGGAAAAATTATTATTCCTCATAGACACTGGCCACTTCATTGTGTTAGTTGTTGTATTATGTTTTCATTGTAATTATTATGAATTATTGCCTTTTACTGCTGTTATGTTTTTAATAATTATCATTTCACCCCATTGATGCAAGTGAGCATCAACCACTTCAGCTCAAAAAATATCTTAATTTAGCATCTTGAAAACAAAAACAGAAGTGATTTTTTTTTGTTTGTTTTTTTCATTAATGGAAATAAATCAGGCGTCAAGGGGGTTATCTGTTGTTTTTCGAGCTGCGGTGACAAAACAACTTTCCTGTTGTGGGATTAATTAAGTTTTATCTTTTACTATCATTAGTGAACTAGAACCTATTTTAATAATTGTTACATTTAATTTAATAATATATTATTTTGAATAAATTCTACTGCTCACATGTCTATGATTGGCTGATTTTATTTTTAAGTGTTTTCTTTTTAGTGTTTGTTATTTATTATCTATCTGTTGTTTTTAATAGAGCTATAGTAACCAGGATGTCTATTAGATATCAAACATACAATATACTGCAGATGTCTACAGGACATATCTGACAACTCTGTTTTGTTACTCTGTTAGATATCTATCAATTGTGTTCTGAAAGATTTCTGCACCAAGAAGTTTCTACTTGTAGACATTCAATCTTAGGATATCTGTAGATGTCTTTTAGAGTTTTTTATTTTTTTTTACATTTAAATAGTTAAAAATAAATTATTCAACCCTTTGTGATCACAGGTTTACTGAGTCCAATCCATGCGTCAAAATGTGATGAGTCGGGAATGAGAATTTGTTGGATTTAATCCAGGTTCTTCTCACCATAAGGTGAAGGAGCGAACCACAACGCCGCCGTACAGCCTTTTTCTTCACAGACAACTAATCACAAAGTTCTACATTTCAAGAAGTAGCAAATATTTCTTCAAAAATGTACCTGGGTTTCAGGTCTAAGAAATCAAACCAACAATCTTTTATTTCGTCTTGGATTTTTACCTGAACAAAATGATAGTAAAAAGTTTAATCTATTGGTCAGAGGGGATTGTTATTAGAATGATCTTAAAGTACATTTTCTTATCTTCTGCTGCACAACAGTGTCTAGCTGCTGTTCTAAAAGTATAGACTTGCATTTGCATGTATAGATTAGGAAAAAAGTGGATTCTACACCAATGCTTTCACATTTAAATATGATAGTAAGAGGAGAAAAAGGATGACGGCATACCAACATCCCAATGACAGAAACATATTTGACGGGGCTTTTCTATTTTATATCTACTAAATGTTTAAAAAGTTCTTTAGTGGACATCTAAAAATATCTAAAGATTAGATGTCTACAGATAGATGTGTAGTAGACCACTATATGCAGAACACTATTGGTAGACATCAAATAGAGTAACTAAATAGAGTCGTCAGAGATATCCAGTAGACACCTGATGTCTTTCAGTTATCTAACAGATTTTGATTGTAAATGTCTATTGGATAACTTAGAGACATCTACTGTAACCGGCGGGAAGAAACTAAGCAAAAGCATTTCTTACTACACGCAAGGCATGATGGTTCCGCGACTCATTTGGCTGTGGTGAAGTCGTCTGTTAAAGATCTAAACCAGGGTATGCAGTAGACCTTTCTGAACTGATGTCTATCAGACACATAATGTACATCTAGAGCTGTGCACTTTGAAATAACCACGGTTTAGATATCTAATAGATGTGTCTGTGCCTAGTGGGACAAGGTCATTTCCCCTTTGTGGCATTAACAAAGTTTTTATTCTATTCTATTCTATTCTATTCTATTCTATTCTATTCTATTCTATTCTATTCTATTCTATTCTATTCTATTCTATTCCATTCTATTCTATTCTATTCTGTTCTATTCTGTTCTATTCTTTGATTTTTAATATCAGCTCTTCCTAGTTTGGGTCACTCTTGTCTTTTCGATCCAAAAAGTATAACTCATTGCAAACTTCACATATATCTGTTTTTCTCTATCTTTACATTAAGGGAGTGGAGAGTTGTCAGCGCTGGATGACTCCCCATCAGAGAGCAGTCGATCCAAAAGTCACTGTGAGATTGTGACTGAAGGAAAAACAGGGAGCAGTAAGTTACAAATGTCACCTCAGAGACCAAACACTTTACACAATGAGTTACCCAAAAAACCTGAGTGTGAGGAATCAGGAGAAAATACCAGCGATGAGGATCAGGAGGATTTACCGTACGATGGTGATGATGGAAGCCCGTACTTCAACCAGACAACCAGCTCAGAGGGAAACTCTGACGGAGGCCATACCATTCATGGAAGTCCTGATCCTCCATCAATCCACAAAGATGCCACTGCAGATGAGGAAAAATCCTCTCCAGCTGCTAAAACGACTGAAGTGGCTAAGCCCTGTTCAGGTCTGACAAACATCAATCATTTGCTGCTCCAGCATTTCTCCCAGGAAGAGTTGCTGCGATCCGGACGGTTGATTGAAGCAGAGACGCTGCCTGAAGTGTCTCTACTGGAGAGCGTGGTCGACACCGTTCTCAGCTTCTCTACTCACAATGATGCAGCGGATCTGAGAACAGAAAGTTCTGAGGAAAGAAGTGATTCCAAATCCAGCAATGAAAGCTCAGAGAGGAAGATGACAAAGGAAATTGATGATCAAACTTCTAATGCTTCTAACAGAGAAGCGCCCACCACTGAAAGCTCAAACCAGAGCATTCAGAACGTGAATGCAGATCAGTTGGAGCTTGATGACAACAAAGAGGAAAAACAAAGTCAGAGAGTTCCTCTGATGCGGACCAGATCTCTTGGGGAGATTAAATACGGTCAAGGCAAAGTTCACTATCGCCTTCCTGACTTTTCCAAAGTGGCTCCTAAGGTAAAAATCCCCAAAGCTCCAAGTGGAGCCGTGAAGTCTGTCCCTCCCGGCTCCAACAGTGTGCACAGAGCCCAGTCTTCCCCTGACATCTTAGACGTGATCAGCAGAGTCCTGGAGGACTTTGTCCAACCTTCAGAGACGCCTTACGTCTTCAGACACAATGACAGACACACTCCACCAGACCAGCTGCATCAACTGCAGGTAGCTTCAATAGATGGTTGCATTGCATCTGTTTTGCTAGCAATTTGTAACTTTTTGTGTCTATTTTTTAGAATGACTATGACAAATTACTAACCAAGTACACAACAGAAGAAAAACAGAAAGACACACTCAAGCAAGAAACCAAAGTGAGTAAAAAAGTTGTTATGAGTTATGAAAAATGTGTTAATCTAAATGCGGAGTAAGCACAAATCTGTTTTATTCACAGATGGAGCTGTCGTTGGAACACGAGCAAGACTTAATTTATCCAGGCAGTAATGATAAAGACCAAAAGGAAGATAATAGTCTTTTTCACTGCTTGACTCCTCACCTTCCCCTAACAGGTACATTCCCTCTGTATCCATTTTATTTCATTTGATTTTTTTTTTTGTGGTAAAGTTGACTCCATATATTAGGGCCAGTATACAAATATATATATGCATATATATATATATATACATTATTATATATATTATTATTAATATATATTATTAAGTTATTATTATTAATATATATATAACTATATATAGTTATAGTTATTATTAATTACATACGACTCTCATAAATTTACGAGAATAAAGTAGTATGTTTAGACTCTAAAAGTCGTTGTATAAAATTTATGTCTTTAAATTTATGATCTCGTAAATTTAAGAGAAAATGTACAAGATTAAAAGTTGCACATTTACGATTTTTAATCCGTAAAATTACTTTTTTCTGTTTGTTTGTTTGGTGGACCTCTAAGGTAAAATCTGACTTTTTTAAGTTCTGATCACTCATCTTATTTTTTTTCATCCTTGAGTTTTAAAATATTCAAAATCAACATTGATAACAGAAACTTAAAAAATATTTTTTTTTTTCATTGACTGTACATTTAAAGCTACTTTAAAACATTATTTAGCAGGTTTGAGGTAAGTTATTGGAAATCAAGAAAAGTATTCAAAAGAATTTGCTTTAGTTGCTTTGATTCGCATGTATAAGTAAACACGTATATCAACCCATATGTTGTGCATAGAGATAAGCAAAGATTTACATTTTCCATTTAAGCCTCATTCTAAAAACATTTAAATTAGTAAAGAGATCCAACTAAAATTGGTAAAAGTTTGGTACAAAATTCAGATTTCAAGTTTCCTATTAATAAAAGGTGGTGCAGAGGTAGAGCGGTCAACCTCTAATCAGAAGATCACAGGTCGAGGTCCTGCTTTGGCGGCCTATTTGTCAAAGTGTCATTTGGAAAGACACTGAACCCCACGTTGCCTCTGGTGGTTATAGTTTTGAACCATTGTAATTAAGTGTGGGTGGGTCTGTGACAGTAAAGTAAACTGTTTCATAATTACTTTTAACACAAAATAAAATATTGGGAGAATTTTAGTCAAATTCTGTCTTGGGACAAGTGGACAAAATAAACAATGGTTTAAAAAATATATATATATATCATGTGAAAATTAAAAAACGAGAACAGAGATCCTAAACCGAAAACATCCTTTTTTACAGACAGGATGCTGCTGTTGACGGCTCATTTCATTTCCTTTTTTTAACATTTACAGTAAAGGATATGTTTAAGTTGTGTGTTTTCTTGTTTTAGAAAGCCTTTGTGAACAAACAAGAGAAAAAACTGACCATGAAACTATGAAGATGGTGGACTCGTTTTTGCCTGAAGATGTTCAGAGTGACGGCGAGAGATTAACAGCTGAGCTGAGAGATATCATCAGCCAGTTTATGCAGAAGGTGTCAGTCCTTTGACCCGTTTCCTTTTGCAAGTTTTTTTTGTTTTCTTTGAGAGAACACACACCTAAAGGCATTTAAATTTTTTTCTTTTAGACGGACGAGTTTAAATTCAATGTTACCAACATGACTGTGAGCACAGATGAACAGCAAATGGTATCTACCATTCACTCTTCAAAAACAAAAATGATTTCTGAATCTGCATTTATGCAAAACCTGTCTTTCATTGTCAGATTTTGAGAAGCATGATGGAGGCTCAGGACCATCTGGAACGCAAATACATCAGTAAGAAAGAAGAGCACAGAGCTCTGGAGATGCAGAACTACATGGGTCTGTCCAGGAACACGGGCACATTTGACCCAGACAGGTTTGAAGAGGCCTCACTTTAGCTGCTGGCAGCAGAATCCTCCAGTGCTGGGTTTGAACTTCTATCCCTGCGTCTGCAGGCAGCTGGAGGGAGACATTTTCAGGATCGGGATGAACCTGGAGGACATTAAGGAAATGATTGACAAGAATGTGTGCGAGCAAATGTCTCTTCCCCACCCATCCTCCACCCCCACGATGAAGACCAATCAATTTAGCTCACCTTCATCCCCTCCACCCCTGCATCAGGTAATACATTTACGGACATACAGCTGCTTTTTAGCAACACAAAGATCTGGTAAAGTACTGCTACACATTTTGATGTGACTGACTCAAACTTCTCAAAAATAGGACAGTATAAGTACCATTTCCTTGATAACAGTCAGCATTTTTAAATAAATAAACACATTTTTGTTGATAGGAAACATTGTGTTAACATTTATTGCAGCAGCTTTGTCTTGGAACTTTTTTGATTTATCTTTTATATTTAAATAAAAGTCAAAGTCCTCATGTTCTTAAAAACTTATGTTCATTTTTTAAAAAAAGGGTTTCTACTGGCTACTATTATGAAGTTACTATACATTTCAAAATAATCAATCACCCCTTTTAATAAAGTAATGATGTAAGGATATGTAAGGATACAGTTCAACTGTGAGAGACAGTAGAAAAACATGTAAAAATAATCCAGGAAATCGTATTAATCAATTTCCAAGGATTTATCTTTTTTATATAATGGTGCAAAATACAGATAATTGGCCAAAAACAAAAGTTCCCTTTAGTGCTCTGTAACATCACTCTAGTTGTCAATGACAGAGGTCAGTTTCTTGAAGGCTTTAACCAGGTTTGCACCGCTGCTATTTTGGTCCATTCTTCCATGCAGATCTTCTCTAAAGCTATGATGTTTTGGGGCTGTTGTTGGGAAACACAGATTTTCAAATGCCTCCACAGATTCTCTGGCTAGGTCAGTAGGTCACCCTAACCTTAAAAGGCTTTTAACATAACCACTCCTTCATTGCCCAAGCAATGTGTTCGGTATCATTTTCATGGAGGAAGTTCTGGCCACACTTCACCTTTAATACTCTCACTGATCCTCTGGATCATCAGATGTTTTCTCACAAACTTTTGACAAGTGTGGACATGTGCTGGCTTACGTGTGGGACCTTTAGGTCTCTTTAGGATTTGAATCCATGACTATGTAATCTGGTAATAAAGAAAACGTTGTGACTGTGGTTCCAGCTCTCTTCAGATTGTTGACCAATTCCCTGTGTACTTCTGAGAATGTCACTTCTGGGAACAGTGATCACAGTTCATCACTATGTCCTCATATACATAATTTATAAACTGAAACTTCATCTCCCAAAGAAAAAAAACACAAACATTTCTGCCTGCCTTAACTTGACTTTTCAATTTCACACTGTGAGGAAAAATAAAAAAAACAGCTTTTGATCCAAACTCTGAATCTCTGTAGATGTTTTCAAATTATATCAAAGTGGAAATGCAGCGGGAGGAAAAACTGACTTTATGAAATAAAAAAAATGTATTTCAGGAGGCGGGGGAAGGCTGTGAGACAGACTCCCAGGTGGAAGAAGAAGAAGAAGAGCTGAAGGAGATGAAGAACTTTAGTGAGGTCCATTCAAACGAGGAATGGATCCAAAGCAGTGAGGTCACTGATGACGATATTGGACTCAGTAGCTACAGTTCACGGTACAATTATTATTTTTTTTATTCACAGTATAGTAAAAAGACAGAACCAGCTGTAGATGCTTGCTTGCATGCGTGTTTGCTCTCATTTTAAAGTGGGCTCCTTCAAAGTGTTCCGGCAGGCAGATAGTGTTTCAGGTGCAGCCCTGGTGTTCAGTTTCAACCTGCAGAGGGAACAGAGTTTGAGTCTGTGTCTGCAGGTTTCCTCTCTGTCCCGTTTTTTTAGGGACACAGTGGAGGAACCAGACATCCAGAGAGACAGCAAGGAGAACAGGGCCTCCGTTTTTCAGGAGGTGATAGATGACAGTGACATCCTTGCGTGCCTGAGCGGACGTACTTCCGAGCCAGGAGGGAGGCGGTCGGCAGCCAACAGGTTGGTATTGTATTAATATAAATAACACAATAAGTTTTAAATCGGGTGCAACCCATTGGACTTTTAAATGTATGCAACTTTCTTCCCATCATTTGTCTTTTACCTGATCATCATATGTACATTTGCTTTTGCTGCAGCAGTGATCTGAGCCCCGCCGGGGATCAGGGTGACAGTCTGGCAGTGGAGGTCTCCTTTTCCTCTGATGCTCCTGCAGACTCAGACAGCCATAGCCTGTCAGAACCCTCACCGCCCATCTCATGTGTGTCACAGGTCAGCTGCAGATGAAAGCTCCATGTTCTGGACAACCTGCAGATAATATTCTCCTGCAGCTTTTTTTTTTTATTGCAGCCAAAGTTCAGTTTTGTGCTTTTAGATGCAGAGGATCATAAGCCCAGAGACAGACAGTGGATTTGGCAGCTCATATTTGACTCAGTCGGCTTCTGGTGAATTAAATCTGCTGACAGGGAGGTAAAAACAAAACAACATTGAAGCAATTCTTAAGAGAATTATTTAGTTCCTCTGTTTTTACCAAATGTTTGCTCCCATAGTGAGGTTACAAGTGGCTCAGATAGTGAAGGTTCCAACCCTCCAACGACCATCCACTACCGGAGAAATGGTCAGTGGGCCAGCCCCCACGCATGTGTCCAAACACAGCACTGTGGGGTAGAGGAGCTGTGGATGGAGAGCAAGGAACCTCCACTCAGACTGCAAGGTCGTTTTATCCTGATTAAAACAGTTTACAATTCAGTAAGTTAAAAGTGTTTAATTTGATCAACTGCTGATGAAACAGGAAGAGAGCTGCTGATCCGCCACAGATCTGATCCCACACCCCGGACCGTCATGGATCCTGGAGACCGGGGCAGCCCGGTGCCCTCCTGCTCATGCAACAGGTCAGTTTTAAAACACAGAAACAGTCATTTGTCATGTGAGTTTATCTTTATGCTCCATGTAGCTGTGTGTGGTCGTGTGTGAGCAGTGAAGCGATCCTGGCCCTGCAGTCAGAGGTTTCACAGCTAAAGAAGGACCTTGAGGAGGGTTTGGTCCAGCTGCCTCACTTAGCCAAGAAGATGGACTATCTCACCTCAAAGTATGGGCGAGAACGTCAGGAGCGCAGAAGTAAAATCAAGCCCCACCAAGCAGCAGCGTCAAGCAGGTACAGTAGAAACTCCAAATTACACAAACCTAAAATGTTGAGATTTGTTTCCAAAATAGCTGTAATTTCTAAAAATCCTTCATGATCAGAAACAGCAGAAGAGCTTTGAGTGAACTCAGCAGCAGTCAGCTGAGGACAGAGGACTGGATCTCTTCAGACATGGACCCCAGTGAAAGCACAGGTATACAATCGTTATAGAACACAAAAACGTTACGTGTTTGAGGATCTCATTTTCCATGTTCTTTAAAGGCTCTGTCCGCACAAGCTCCTCTGATGTTCTGCACCATTCACCAGAGGGGAGCAGAAGAGCTGAGAGACAAGTTCGTTCCATGTCAGAGTTTCAAGACAAGCTTCATCTCACTAAGCACTCCAGAAAAGGTTAGAGACCTATGCACTGGGGCATATGTATTTATAGCATCGGGCTATTATGTCCAAACCGAGTTAAACATAAATCTGCTTATTAATCCTCCTGCAGGGAGGATGGAAAACTTAACTCTCCAGGGAGAAGATTCATTGTTTCAAGACTTTGATCAGCAAAGACATAAAGGTGAGAAACCTCAACAGAATGTGTTACACTAGTGGTGTAAACTAGTCCTTTATTTTTGGTTGTTAAAAAAACGACAAACGTATGTATGGAGATGTATGTATGTATGTGCTTTCCATGTCAGCGCCTTCACGTCTCGTATCGTATCACTCGTGTTGCCGTAACTGGGAACTAACAAGTTTTGACGTCCCCCGTAAGAAATGCATTACCTCCACCCCTCGCAAAATCAGGCCAGAACGTTCGTCGTCACTTCCTGATGCGTCTACCGCCATATTGCAACCAAATGCAACCCCTCAACAGTGATTGGTCAGAGTCTGTCTGAGTCATGTTTTTAGAGTGAGCTTATTCCAGGTTGTTCAAAGTCCACACCCCTCCCACGGAAAGTAAATTGGGGAAAACTGTCAATTAAACCTTGGAGGCGGGGCCAAGGGGCACCACATGCTTTTACTGAGGCATCGGATTGGTCAGTTTATAACTTAAATGATTTAGGATAAAGAAAAAAATATCTAGGAAGAAGCATGACTGAGGGCCAGCTTTAAGTTCAAAGTGGCTGAAAAGAAAACTGATGACCCAGCATTGTAGCAGCATTTGAACACATCATTTATACATTAATCTTGGAGACGTGAAAACAATCTCACATCAGCTTTGTGCATTAATATGCTTTTGTGTGTGTTTGTGTATCAGGCGATTTGTTTGCACTTTTATGTTTAGTTAGTTTCAAGCTGTTGTAATTTAAAGTTGTTTGTAAATTGTATTTTCTTGTATTTTGTAACTTTTATACATGTGAATACACAATTGCAAGTACACACAGTTACACTCAAAATGTATTGTTTAAGTTGTAAATCTAGAATTACACACATACTAAACGTATAAGACTATATTCTCTCCAAACAAATGATGACAGTAAAATTTTTCCTTGAATTCAGTAAAAGTAAAATGAAAGTTTCCCTTTATGTGTGTGGAATATTCTTCTGAATGACTATGCTCTTGCAGTGCGGTTAATCATCTCCTTTTTTTTTTACCCAGCAGCCACCAGGAGTTTAGATTTCAAAGAGAGGCCGTCTCTTCATTCAGCTTCCGCTCTCAAGAAGCCTCTCCTCCAGGTTCACTACGGCTCAACCAGCAGCCTTCCAGCCAGGTGAGCGCCTCCCACCTCCACCACACAAATGTGTTACCTTTAAATGTTTATACAAAGTTGTTACATTATGTTTAATATTTCCTGTTCAACTAGCTATAAAGTGCGAGAACCAAAGCTCCAGTCTGTGGCTGTTCATCGAAAACGCTCCACCCAGTCCGACACAGCACTCCTGCCCACTAACGTGTTCTTCCAGCGGACATCATCTCCAGTGTTAGTGACCTCCAGAGGAAGCTCTAAGACGAGCAGATGCAGAGGAAAAAAGGTTAGAACTGTTCAAACGTGAAGCACCAGCTGTTTTTGCTTTCTTTAAGAAATTTTTTTAATGTTTTTTTTTTCAGGAAGTAGACATGAACAAGACTCTGGATCAGGCTATCGAGGTGGCCCGCAGCATGAAGAGGACTGCAGACCGGATGGCTCGACGCCTGTCTGCTGACCTGGTCAAGGCTCAGCAGCACAGGAAGCTTCACAACGTGCAGCCACAAGGGGGCAGGACTCACCTGGGTTTCTAACATGTTCAAGCCCCTTTTTCCATGCAAAAAACAAACATTTTGTACAAATGTGAAACATTTACCTTATGGGCTTTTGTGTTAAACTGTTAAACATTTTTTAAACATAATATATTATAAAAGGTTGAGAAGATTAATATTTGAATGTGATATGATTTCTTTTAAAAAGTTCTTCATCTGTAAGTAATCCAAACATTTATTTATGTCTCTTGTCCTATTTAAAAGTAATATGTTTGTTGTTTTTTTCTAACCAGATACTAAATAAATCCATGTTTTGTACTGACATCTAATATGAGTTTTTGGAGGGTCAACAGATCACATTCTGCTGCCTCATGAATCAAGACAAACTGCATTTTAAAAAAAAAAGATTAATATTATACAGTGGTTAACTCATACTTAATTATGCATTATTACATTATTATAGGGATCCTCATTATAAAATGTAACCAGATATATTTTGACGGTGCTATATGTTGGGAACAAACCATCATGTACCTTTTTGTTCCACCTGCCTCTATTCTAAGTCACACCAACATACATTGTGTTCTGGAATGTCTTTAGCATGAGTGAGCTCTGGTTGTTGTCTCTTTTTGCTCATTAAACAGCTCCTGTGCTCATCCCTGCTGACATATAGATGCCACTGGCAGTTTCTTCTTACTGAGTTTTTTGTCGGACGGCTTTGTAGCCTTGTTCCTGTCGGTGCCGCGCCCTGCTGGTGGCGGCCTGTGTTCAGCTCTCTGCTGTGTAGTGTTGAGTTTCTCTGTTGTTCTAGAAGTGGAGCAGTCTAAATAACATTCCTGACCTGTGTGCTGCAGCTGCTCAATTTTTTATCTATAGGTTTGTTCAGTTTGAAGTGTTTGATTGAAGCTCTTGTGGCAGAAAAAAAGGATGAGGTTTGTGGTCCAAGTTCGATCTCCCAGAATAATACAATTGTGCTCATAAACTTAGAAGAAATTATGATTTCTTGGTCATTTTTCAGAAAGTGTGAACTTTTTTCCACTCATAAATTTCTTCTAATATCCCTTTCCTGCTTTGTATAGCTCAGTTACCTTTTCCTGTAGATATTTGATAACTCTTTAGCTTTACTCACAACTCAGGATTCAGAAATGGATTGGATGAACTGGATGAAGGATCCAAGGGTCTCTTGGGAACCCAGAAACACACACAAATTGGTTGCATGTGAGGATGGTTACTTTTAGCTGTCATACAAACCCTTTTGTTATCAGCTTATGAGCATGTTTTCAGAACATTGTCATTAGAGCATGTAAACTTTTGATCAGGGTCATTTGGGAAGTTTCTGTTATCATGATTTAAAAAAGGCAAGCTGATTTTTTTTTAAGAATAAATGGCTTCATCCGACCTCTGAGAGTGGAAAAAAAGTTTTTTGCATTTTCATTCTTTTTACATAAAAAATTACCCCAAAAAGAATTTTTTTTCTTTTTCTAAGGTATGTAAACTTATGAGCACAACTGTATAAATGTTCACATTTAGTGATATCACTGATATTTTAAGACCATTTTCACAAAATATAATCCCAATTCAAATTTTAAATATAATATAAATAATGTCAATATTAAATTTAAAAGAATAAAATCTAAAATAAACATAAAATGTAAAAGAACTTCATTGATTCAGGACCAATCCCCGAATCCTGAAGTGGTCTGCTGTATTCAGTGAAGAATGTCAAAGTAATGTGAAAGTTTGGATAAATCCACCTCTCCACCCACCTGCCCACCCATCTTAAAGGCACGCCCAAATCATTCCCAGATTTATCTATGGTAAAATCAAAATTCCTAATTAAAAAAAAAAGTAAAAACAATTATTAATTAAATTTAAAAAATAAATTTTTGAGATCAGAAAGTGCATCATTTTTATTTTTTTTTTCTCTTTCTTCAAGTTTTACCATCGGAATCACTTTGAAATTATGTCTTTCTGCCACCAGCCCCTAGTGGTCACTTAAGAAGTTGCAACAGTAAATACTTTTGCCTTTTCCCCTTCAGCAACAGACTATGGAGTCCTGAGCTAAACAATATAGCAAAATATGAAATTGGGAAAAGCAAGAATTTTGCTGGATCCACCCACCTGTCATCAAAACATCTGCCACAAATGGGCAAATGTTAACCCTAGTAGAATCAAAACCCTTGATTTAAAAAAAGAAAACATTCTTATTCTCAACATTTTCTTAAAAAATATGGCAAAAAAACAAATGTAATCAGTCAGTACAGATTTGTTCTGTTGGGGGTACCCCGCCCAACAGAAAGGGATTTGGTAGGTTTCTAAGATAGATGGATAGATGGATGAATTAAAATATATATGTTTAGGTTTATTATCCACAAATTTCAACACATCATCATCAAAATTACATTTGAATGTGTGGTTTATTTTGTGATGTTCATTAGTGCTGTAAAGTTTGTCTTCAGGGAATTCATAGACAAGTTGTTTTGCTTAAAAAACACTTTGGTGTTGTGTGTTGTCACTAACAATGCTTTTTTTTTTTAGCAATACCTATTAATTGATTATTTAATTAATTCTGCTAATGTAGCTACAAGGGGACCCAACCCAGGGTCTCATTGTGCCGAACCAAAACATGGATAAATAAGAAGCATAAGCAAAGTATTATCTATACCATATGCAAAAGATGCTGAGGTTCTCTTTGAGAGTGACCAGGATGGAAAGGATCAGGAATGAGAAAATCAGAGGGACAGCACGTGATAGAGGCTTTGTAGATAAAGTTAGACGAGCCAGACTGAGATGGTTCAGACATGATACAGTGCATATAATGAAGGGATGCTGAGTCTAGAGGTCCAGAGGAAGACCAAAGAGGAGGTTTGTGGATGCAGTGCATTAGAGGATGCAGAAGACAGGGTTAAATGGAGGAAGCTGATTCGCTGTGGTGAGCCATGATCCATGGGAAAAGCCCCCAAAAAAAGTAGTAGTAATTTTCCAATTTTTTTAAATGTATTTTGTTTTTCTAGCTCAATCACACAAAAGAAAAACTAAATAAACTTTTTAATTCCTGAATTTGTATCCAGCTATGAAAAAAAATCTCTTTTGCTTTCAAGTAAATTCTAAATTAGTTTTGAATTGAATTTATTTGGTACATATTTGCATCAATACCATAAAGTAAATAAACAAATAAATAGTGTTACATCGTTTAATTTTCTCATTGAGCAGCTGCTGGATCAGCTTTAAATATTCTACTTGCCATGTTACGAAATTATCATTTAAGTCTCTGAGAATAAAAAAAAGTACCAGGTTTAAAGAGAGAAAAAAAACCAAACAATTTTAGTAAGAAAGGTTTTTAAAATTATTTCTTTTAAACGAGCAATTTCACTGACCTCCAATATGAATTAAAATACACAATTTTTATCATTATGAATGCTCATAATGATATATGTTTTCTTAGATGCTGACATATTGAGCTTAGAATCAGCTATTGAGCAAAACTAGTCTCCCCTGAAGAATGAGGAAATTCTAGTGAATATCCAGTAATTCAGTTTCCTTTAAAAAAAAAAGAAAAAGAAAAAAAAACAATAATAGAAAAATAAGAAATGGGTTATCACGTTCATCAAGTTTTGTCTTTATGTAGGATGTTTTTATTCTAGCTGGGACAACAGGGTGGTTTTATTGTTCAACACAAAAAGACTTCAGCCCCAAATGGAGGATCCTGTTGCCCCGTTTAATTGAGCAGAGAGCAAAACAAAGCAAGAACGGTGTAACATTAAGAGTCCTAATCAGCATCTTCATCTAACCGAGGTGAGCTTCCATCGCTGGCTCTGATAGGCCACCTAAACACCCCCCGAGGGGTGGAGTTACAGCCTTTGGGCTCTTTGGCATCTGCTGAAACAATAAAGCACCTGTCGTCTCAGCTAAGGGGAGAAAAAGAGGAAACTGCAAAGAAAAAAATTGATTTATGCAGAAAGCCACTTTGAGAAATAACCTTACACTAAAGAATTAAGGACTGGTTACTTAAAGATGTACAAACTTTGGCTTTTATTCACATTTGCAGTGGTAAGTGACTTTTAATTTATAGAAATATTCTTCTTTTAATCAGCAAAAACCCGTTTTTCTTGGCTTTATGTGTCCTAAATATCTAGATAGCAAACAATCAGTCCAGGTTTGAATTTTTTAAACAAATGATTTCCAGTCTTTTCAGTGCGTGTGGCAGGCTCAGCCTCAGCTCAATAGACAAATTCATTGTGACCTGAAAGAAATACCTCCACAGAGCGAACTTGAAATCTGTGTTGAGTGAAGGTAATGTGCAGCCGGCTGCCTCTCGTGCTCAGAGAACATGATACAGGGCATAATTTGCTTTCAGGATATAATGTGAAATACCACAACAGCTTGCTGCCCTTAGAGCAACGGCATTACCTTGAAAAAAAAAAAAAGAATGATCTGTCAACTGTCATTAAAATGTTTCCGTCATTAACATGTTATTTCTCAGTTTCAGATATGTGCTGCTCAAAAAGGTAAATTATGACATTTTTCTAAGATTTGATTCAAGATTTGCATTCAAATCTGTACTTTATTATATAAAAAAATATTCTTCAGGAGCAGATGATTAATTTTAATTCAAAATCTGAGTGTTTTTTAAACTATTTTCCCCTCAGACATCTCCTTGTCAGTCTTCACTGTGACGTCAAAGAGTATGACGGTGCAGTGGAGCGGCCACACCGGTGCCAGCTCCTACAAGATCACGGCGACACCCAAGAACTCTCCGGAACGGCCTGTCTTTGCTCAGTTTAGCGGCAACACTGTGATGGGCTCCGTTAACTCCCTGACACCAAACACGGTCTACACCATGCAGCTAGAGGCCATGGACAATGCCCTCAATGTCCTCAGCAGTGCAGAGACGGAGGAGACCACAGGTCAGAAATCCCAAACCTCAGAGTCAGAGCAGAAATGTAGCATTGTGAGTTTTTGGCAAGCATTTAATAAAAGTAACTATTATTGTAATCTGATTACTGATTTATCAGCATTTTTGGAAATATTACCACCTTTTTTTCTTCAAAAACCCATTTTTTTCAAACTTTTAGTTTTGGATATAAACTGTATAATTACAAACTATAATTCTTACATGAAGATAGATGGTTTAATTAAGAGGAATAGATAAGATTTGATGGAGGTGAGTGATTACCTTTGGGGAATTTGTAGCCAAAATGTGAAGAAAAGAAGAAAAGATATGTTGGTCATACATTTTTGGGTTTTAAAAAATGTAAAATCACAAATTAAAAACTTCAAAACAAGACAGAATGAATACTTTCTGGTTGCATTAATTGGATAAAACTTTTTACAAAAAGGTCTTGTTGAGGTGAATATTTGTGAGCTTGAACCCTTATAATTTTAAATGCAAATGAACTATTCAATGGAAACGTTGCAACGCCGTACTTTAAATTTCTTCCCATGGAACAGAAAAATAGCTAAATTTACTAAAGTTACAGTGAATTTCTTTTTAAAGACCATACACCATTCTTACCCATTTAAATAGTTAGCATGTTTAGTCTTCTATTGCATCTTGATGTTGAACTCCTTGAAAACAGCCAGTCCCTTTACATATACACAGGTGGATTATAATTCAGTGAAGAAAAATGTTTTGAAAGTGGCGGCCTATACTTTTTTTTTTTTAATTTAAAGTTAACATTTTAGAAATGAGCTAGAAACAGTATGGTGGCACAGTAGTGCAAATAACATCAACAAATCACTTGACCCAAATACATTCTAATGATTCTAATTCCACATTCCAATAACATTTTAAAAAGCAAAACAACTATTACAAAAACAGCAATGTGTTAAAAAAAAAAAAAAAAAAGCAAAATTCTAGAAATCAAAATGTGAAACACAAAAAAAAATTAGGAAAATTGAAATAATTTCTGAAAACAAAATGAAATGTTAGATAAACGAAATACAATGAGAAACTGAAAAAGAAAGGGACAGATTGGATGATGATATCCAATATTGCTTTGTGCCAAAAAGAGTTAAACTGAAGTGACGAACAAACTTCATCAACCAATCAGTGATGTGCAAAACCTTCTTCTTAACATTTCATTGTGTTGTCTGGGAATAACTTTTGCTTTCAGAAATGTGTTTTTCTTTTTTCACCGAAAATGAAAAATTACATTTCAGGGCCACAGAAAACAAAAAGATTGCGCAATAGTGTTGCCACAGATGTGAAACGGCTTTTTACCTAATGTAATCAATCACAGAATGTAGAAATTAGCACTCAGTAAAGTTAAAGTTGCATATCTAGGTGTGTAAAATGTGTTCTCCAGATTTAACCCATCCCCTGGGGGAGATGTGGGCAGCAGACACAGCTTTGCTCGGAAACCATTTGGTGGTTTAAACCCTCTTAATGCAAAGTGTCAAACAGGGTGGCGTTGGGTCCCGTTTTAAGAGTCTTTGGGATGATTCAACCTAGCAGGGGCCAGACCATAATGCTCATGGATTCTCTGCAGCCAAGTTTCATAAACCTTGAACAGCTCTTTCTCTGGCTCGTGTCCTCCCCAGCCCCTGATGTGCCCAGTGTTCTGCAGACCTACTCCAAACTCAGCGACAGCATCACCGTCGAGTTCACAGAGGTTCCCGGGGCGACGGGGTACATCCTGAGGGCAGAGTCGAAAACGGGGGACTTCTTCTCTGAGACCAACGTGACTTCCTCCCCGAGCACCGTGGTGCATCTCCAGCCGTACACAGACTACATCTTGAGTGTCATGTCCGTCAACTCCGGGGGAAGGAGTCAACCCTCATACCCCGCTAAGGCCAGGACAGGTACACATTTGATCCAAATCCCGCCTCGATATGAGTTCCATCAATATACTGTAAAATACTCCATCCCATTCACACAACATAATGACCTTTCAGAAGTATTTCCTTGTCCAAACAACAAACATTATTGGTTTACTCTGATAGTGATCAGTGAAGGAAAACTGGAGCGAAACCCTTTTGTTGTTCCTGTCAAACAATAGTTTGTTATTCCAACAGCGGCTTATGATTTCACCCCCTATTCTATCTGATTTTCCCCCGTGAAACCGTATCCGACTGTATCTATACTGTGCCATCTTAATAACTTGAAAAAGAAAACCATGAGAATTAGGTTGTTGCCTTGGAGAAAGAGTCAATGGAATATGATCAGAGGCAAAACATTTTTTCTCTTTGTTTAGAAGCATAAACACTAAAAGACCTTGTGCCGTATTTGGTTCCAATTTCAATTAATCACTGATTTTTTTTTTTTTTTTTGTAGTTGTAATGGCGCCTAAGCTGAACACATCCTCACCCACCAATGAGAGCATTCTTGCTGTCTGGGCTCCAGTGGAGCACGCCGTCCTTTACACGCTGGTCATCATCCGAGAAGGTTCCTACGTTCGCAATAAAGTGAACACCACAAACACTGAGGTCACGTTTGACAACCTTCAATCCGGAACTTCCTATTGTATCAAGAGCATGGCTTGGGACGCGGAGGGTCGTATCGGTGATGACATGACCGTCTGCCAGATCACACGTGAGCTTCACGTCAAGCTGCTTGCCGTCATGAAAGTTCAAACCTGTCGGTAACCTTCTGGTTTCTCCTCCAGGCCCCTCAAGTCCAGATGTGGTTGACATCCAGGTGACACAGGGACGCACTCCAGGGATTGCAATCTATTGGGTGTCGGTACAGGGGGCTGTAAACTACACAGCCTGGAGCTCTTCGGGCCAAAACTGTTCCACAGTAAACACCAACTGTTACATCATGCTAACAGAGTGTGGGCAGAACCGCTCTGTCTATGTCATTGCCTCCAACGAAGCTGGAACCAGCAGTCCCTCAGAATCAGTCAACTACATCACATGTGGGTTCAAAACACTCAGCCACATGCTTAAAAAAATGCAAAAATACTGCATATTTAGCTAAAAGTACAGCCTGATTTCTCTGGTAAATGTCCTCAAAATTGAACATTTTCACACCTTAAATCCAAAATAATATGTTTGGCTAAATTTGTGTTCCCTTATGTTTTAAGATCCAAGGAAGAAAGACATTAGAAATTTCTTTTTTTGGGTTAAAAAAATACATTTTACTTTCAAGACATCTTTGCAGAAAAATTAATTTGCAATGTTTTTTAGGTGACCTTCAATAGATGCCACCCTGCCTTTAAGGCAGAACATTTAGAATAAACAAGTTTGGGGCAAAATTATTTTTAGTCATTTAAGTTTACATCAGAAACATAAAAAATAGAAGCATTTTGATTTATTTATCTGTTTGAAAAAGATATGTTTTTGGTTTGTGTTATGGCTATAGGGGTAAATGCTGCACACTGATCCACCCTTAGTGTCACTGATAGCTGATATCCACGCTCTTTCTATTAAGTCATACATATACCTTGTATCTTAATTTAAATGATAGTTTATTTTTGGTAGAAACTCTAGGCGTTAAATTGTAACTATGATGTGACTAAAGGGAAAACCACAAAAAAAAAAACGCAAAACAACAATTATAAGGTTATTCTGATTGCAAAATATTTCAATGCTATGCTGCCAATTTTCTTTAATATAGTTTTTGATTTACCTCAAAAGCATATTTTTATATTAGCTTTGTTAAGTAATCATAATCCTTTTTTTAAAGATTGGGCTGATAAAATTGATTAACAAATTTGAATCGATTTAAGCTTAATAGATCAATAATCGATCCAAAAAGGTAGAGCTCGATCTATTGCATAGTGCTTAAATCTGCTAGCTTGATGCTAATGTATAACAGGATTTCCCATAGGACGGCTAATGCTAACGCTTGGTCGACTTAAACATACATTACTGACTAAGTAAACTGCTTTTTGTACTGACAGGCATGAATTTTCCAAACTCTTTTAAGGAAATATTTTTTAATACAACCATTTTGTGGTCTAAAGTACTGTTTTTGCTCAGACTTTCTTCTTCTGGAATAAAGCGTAATGGTATAGCGTGATCGCCACCTAGTGGCCAAACGGATACTCCCTCCAGGAGAAGTAGAACAATTGTTGGAACTTTTCTGTTTGAGAATCTGTGTAGCACTGTATGATATTAACAATCTCTTTATTATTTCACCAACTAATTTTACACTATGTTAACTGTATCAGATTAATATAAATATCTTCGAGACACTTATATAGATTATCAATGTATTTCTAAACAAATGTGTCGAAATGTATAAACCACGTAAACTCAAAATTGAACTTAATTGAAAAAAGAGGATTGAAAGACTTGAAAAAGATCAGAATTGAATCGATCCAGGCTCTAGTGAATCGAATTGAGGCAATTCTGTAAATTGTTATTGAAACTCTACCCTTATTTTGCTGTATGCCAATTTTTTTTAAAACTTTTTTTTAGTAATCTATTTGTTTTTTAATCATGTTTTGTTTAAATTAAATTTCCTACTTACATAAGAGACCCCTTGTTTCTCTTTTCCTTTGGCAGATCCATGTCCCCCTGAGAAAATCTGGGTGGAGGAGCCCACTGCCGGTGACTGCTATGTGATGTGGGAGGAGGTGGCATTGGTGGAATTCTACGTGACCTTCATCAAGAGAGATGACGGGACCGAGAATTTATGCAACACAACGGAAACCACCTGCCAGTTCCCCTGCATGTGCGGCTACACCTACCTGACCAGCGTGTTCCCCTACAACAAAGCCGGCCCCAGCCTTTTAGCGCATGTTCGCAACTACACCACAAGTAAGACACCGGATAGAGATGAAGTATTAAAAATAAAGGTCGGTCATCCTTTCATGAACTGAACTTTCTTTCCCTATCCCAGTACCCTGTTGTCCTCACGATGTTCAGGTGCAGCTGGTTTCCACGGAGACCCTAGAGATCATGTGGTCGCCTGTCAAAGGGGCAGAGCTGTACGAGACCACGGCAGCCGAGACTAGTGATACAATCCACTGTAACGACACGTCACCAGTGTGCGCGCTGTCAGACCTGAGATGCAACACCGCTTATTCGGTGACTGTGACGCCGTGCAGCGAGTTACGAGGATGCAACAGTACCTGTGCGCCGAATCTCCATGAGACAGGTATTAGAACTTCTTGAACAGTGGCAACTTTACAGCATAAAAATAGAACTAGGCCTGCCACGATTAGCTCACTAATCGACGACTTATCGACTTATAAAATAGTCGACGACTAAGTTAATAATCGATTAGTCGTTACTTTACATTATATGGAGTCAGAGTGGTAATGATAGTTGCATTATGTTAGCTTTTAAGATTATTTTGGCATTTATTAGGTTTATTATTATTTATTTATTAGTTTTTTAGGCTATTTTGGAGTTTAGCTAATATTTCAGCTACTTGCTAGCTGTTTTGGCTAATTTAGGATTTTTTTTAGCTTTTTTAGGGGTAATTTGGAGTTTAGTTAACATTTCAGCTAAATAGCTGTTTTGGCTAACTTAGGCTTTTTTCAATTTTTAGAATACTTTGGCATTTAACTAATATTTTAGCTGCCTATCAGCTTCAGGGTTTTCAGTTATCAACTTCAGCATTTTCAGCTATCGTCACTAGCATCTTCAGCGGCTTACAACATTCACACTAGCATTACTGCAGGTAATACTCTAGTTTTTAGTTAGTTTAAAACTAATAATGTGGGTTTTACACCCACTTTATCCATGACCCGATTAATCAATCATTGATTAATTGACTGTTAAAATAACCGTTTGTGGCAGCCCTAAATAGAACGCATCACTAACTTGATCCCACCTGGCATGTTGCAGCTCCCTGCTCTCCGGAGATTCTGAATATGACACAGACGGGTAACTCCTCCTACAGAGTCCTTTATACCACCCCAAACTCCCCCAATACAACCTACACTATCACTGCCACTGGCCGCTACAACAGAGGGTCATGCCAGTCAAAGAATAACTCCTGTGAGCTCACGCAGCTGCCCTGTGGCACGACCTATGAGGTTACGGCTGTAGCCACCTCAGCAGCAGGGAAAAGTCTGCCTGGGTTCAGCAAAGCTCTGGAAACAGGTACAAAATTAAAAACACATGACTCAGAACAATATGATTATTTTTCTGTAATGTGGCAGCTGAACACCTCGATGTTTTTCCAATCCAAAGGTCCCTGCTGCCCAGACTCTGTGAATGTGAGTCAGGTCACCCAGGCTATGACCAATGTCACCTGGTCACCTGGCAGTGGAGCTCGCTCCTACATCGCCTCACTGACCTCCCAACGTGGGCACGCGAAATGCCATACCCTTGACAACCACTGCCTGATGGGATGCATCACCTGTGGCACCAACTACAGCGTCTACCTGGAGGCCATCAGCAGCACAGGGCACATCTCGCAGTGCACCTATCACGGCTTTTCTTCCAGTGAGTCCTACAACGGGGGGACAAATCACATGTGGACAGTTCAAAATCAAACCCTCAACTTTACTTCTTCGCAGGTGCATGCTGTCCCACGGGCGTCAAACTCTATCGCCGGACTAACTATTCACTCCGGGTGTATTGGCGATCTGTGGGCCTGCAGACCCAAAACCACACCGTGGAGCTGTACGGGACTGGAGCCAACTACACCTGCATTGCTGCTGCAGGGAGCACGTACTGCGACATCCAGGAGGAGACATGTGGGGATGTTTACACTGTTGTGGTGGCACCAGTGGAGCAGTCAGGGCTCAAAGTTTCCTTCTGTCAGCCCAGAACATACTCAGGTGGGTCATCAGTGGTCTATGACATACAGATGATGCACGTTTATTGATATTTGTATTTTTCTTTATCTCAGTTCCCTGTCCCGGAAGCAACGCGGGCATGGGTGAGTATCAGCTCTCACAATAAAATCCCATAAGCTTTAAAATGTCTCCATTCAGCACTAACTGCAGGAACATTTTCCTCTATTTTTAAGTGATTTCTCGCCAAAGACGAAGTGTAAAATAATACTGGTAAGTCCTCTGCCATACAATCTTGAGCTGGGATTTTACTAGTGACAAAAAAACATATTATCCAACATGTTTTGTTCACTATTTGGCACCAAAACATGTATAAAAGTAGCCTTTTCTCGGACACAGTCATTGTCATCTCTTGACGAGTGAAAGGCTATCTTGTGACAAGCATCACAAGAAACACTAATCTGACTGCAGAAGGGCGGAACAATGAGAGCGAAGGGAACAAAAGAGAGAAAACAGAAGCACACAAAGGCTAATTAAATCAGTTCTTAACCGCTGAGACCGATATCTTTCCAAAAATACGGGAAGAAGAATGAAAGGAGCGTGACTGAGGAGAAAGAAGAACATCTGTTGAGGAAACCGGAGATTCCCTATTTTTATTTTTCTGTGGTGTAACTGTAAGGTTATATTTAGCAGCTCTCACCAAAAACCATTTTTTTCATTTTGAATGTTTTAATGATTTTGTTAGACTTAGACTTAGCTTTATTGATCCCTTTGAGACAGCACCCTTGGGGAAATTAAGTTATCAGCAGCTTGCAAAGTATACATAATAAAAATCTCAATGTACCAGTCCACAGACAGAATTAGAGAAAAAAATAATAATAAAGTACAATAAACATGAAATGGGCAAAGTATGTATGGCGGTATTAGAGCAGTTTAGAGTGATTGAATCATTGCACATGAGAGGTTATTACATTTGTTTTAGATTTCCGTTTTTTCTATGTTATGGATTAATTGTGTTCATAATTAATATATTTTTTAATAATTTTAATTAATAGAATTAATCTTTGGCTCTTTCAGTGGTTTTATTGTTTTTTTTTATATACCTTTGAATTTCCTTCACAATTGACACATATTTATTCTATTCCATTATATTTTATTTCATTCTATTAAAAAAAAAGTACTTTTGCAGATTTGACTTAAAAAAAATCCCATAAAGCAACTCTGATCGTTTCTTTTTCCCCCACAGGGACTCCAAACCAGCCAACCGACGAAGACTGAAGATTTGCCATGCTTAATTCTAAACAAACTATCTAAATATGTCCCTGAAAATTGAATAAATATTAGAAATAAAAAAATAAAAAATCAAAGCCATATCATATAGAACAAGGAGTGGACGCTTTTGAGAGGGGCACCCCACCAGGTCTGGTCCAACGGCTGAATTAAATGAATTGATGACTCTGGGCTGTAATTGAATAATTCTCTTTAGTTTGTTTATAAAGTGCCAATCTATAGTTGAGATTTTCTCAAGGCACTACACAAGAAACATCCAACTAAAATAATGAATTTGACAACAAACAAAGAATGTTATATAAATGATATAAATAATAAGTATATATACATATATATAATTTGATCCTGATCATTCCTATAAGACTAAATTGCTGTTATGTTAAAGAGTTTACAGTCTAATCTCGTTTACTAAAATGTTGAGAGTAAAATTCTATCCTACTGAAAAATAAGAAGATTCATTAATTTAGCATTAACATGAACGCAAAAACATGAAGTGATTTTTTTTAGCTGGAAATATACTCAGGCATCAAGGGGTTAAATTGTAATTTTTTTTTACTTTAAACAGCAAAAATTTACATTTGACATAAAAATTGTAATAAAAAAAATAAACTAAAGTCTTGATGATTCCAAAATAATATCTTAGCACAGTTTGAAGTAGAACCTCCTCACAGATTCCTGGTAGTCACCCTGCATTGAAAGTGGAATAGCAGGTTTCAGTTTCTGCCTTGAGTCATGAACCACAAACCCTGTGGATGAAGCATTTGATCCCATGATTGGAATAAAAGTCAACCTTTTACAGGATATGCATACTCTCCCTTACAAATGAGAACAATAAAACAATGTTTTGGCATCCCAACTTGTGTGTAATGTGATTCCTTTTGTGGGTCTTAAGGGGCAAACAGAAGATTAACATAAACCTCCTGAAATATACATTATCTGCTGACTCGGCATAAACAGACACACATGCCAAGAAGAAGAAGCCTAATAAAGGGAATGGAGAATTTAGTGAAAATCAGTAGAAAATAGTAAAATTATCAGTCCAAGCTAATTTTTACATTACAAGAAATGTTATAATAAGAAATCACAAACAAGCATTCAAAAAGGAAGGATAACTGTTAGATAGAATGACTTCAAGTTTAATGATATTCAGCATTTTTTGCAAAGCAAATGGTTTTTATTTTATGAGTTTTAATGCTTCTAAATTGCTGTTCACTTGTTTGATTGTAAATTAATTATTTTAGAGCAAAATGAGAATACAATCTCTGTTAGTATGTATTGGACTTTAAAATATCATCCTTAAAATTGAATCAAAAGTAACAGTCCAATTTGAGTTTTTAAATTCTTAAATCAAGTGTTTCTGTTGTCGAGATTATTAGTTTGAGAAAAGCTTGGAAAGGTGTAGAGCAAAGAGAAATTAAAACAATGGATTAATTATATTTATTGTCTGAAAAAAGGTTTTGAATCCTGACAAGAGTAAAATAATTGGCAGTCCAGCCTTCTAGTGACTTTAGTTCACATTGTGAGAACCAGACTGTAGAAAAACTCATTTCATTAGAGCAACCCATGCATAGATTTTCTTTCTTACCACACATTTTATTCAGACATAGGGATAATGTAGCACCTGGATGAAAAACAAACTCCAAATAACTTTTAACTTTAAAAACAATCTATATTTCCAATGATCACTTTGAAAACTATAGTTTGCTTTATGTAAACAGAATAAAACTATATGTTCATCAAAGTGTACACAGTGTTCTGGAATTTTTATGTCAATAATAACAAAACAAAACAGTTCAGATCAATTTCACTCTTGAGATTCCAGAAGGAAACTGGCAGAAATGTCAAATCTGTATGAGCGTCAAAGGGAAAAACAAAATAAAGATGTTTTTCAGGGAAACCCTCAGATGATCCTCCCTGCCCTCCAGGTCGGGAAAATGCCTCTAATAGGGGTTTCGACTGAACAGCAGTACCAAATACCCAGGCTTTGGGAGGGGTGCCAGAAATACTTCAACTGGGGACTCCATTGTTCTTCTGGGAGACTTCAATTCAGATGTAGGAAGAATCTCTCTGATTTGTTTTTAACTTTTTTTACCAACTAGAATTTGTCCATAGTGAGCACCATGTCCCAGCTCGAGGGTGTCCATCAGTGGGCGTGGTACCAGGACACCCAGGAGAACTTTTACCAGGTACTGAGGGAGAATGGAAACATTCAGTGAAAGTGAACCATGTTTCTGCTTCTGAACAACAAGCTGTTGTGAGGGAAGCATCAGTTTTGCACAGCAACCGTACCGCATGCATAGAGCATGGTGGTGGTGATATCATGGTTTGTAGAGACTGTAGCAGCCTCTATTCATATATGTTGTGGTTTGCAGTATATTTTAAACAAATAAAAACAATTTTCATTTTTTTTACTCAACAGGATTACCACACACTTGGAACATGGTGGTGGTAATATTATGATTTGTTGAGACTCTAAAAGCATCTATTTATATATTTGTTGTGCTTTTCATGACATTTAAAGCAAATAAAAATATTTTTTTCTATCTTTTCTTGTCTCTTTTAGATGAGGGGAGATTCCTTATGGATGTGTAACACAACAGGATGACAACAGCAACCAGAGAAGTGTGTCACTAAAAGTCATTCTACTTAATGATACTTCAGAACAAAGCATTTTCAAGTAATATTACATCAGTACAGGAAGAACATATCATTGTGACTTGACTATATTCACCTCAAAGATTCTTTATATCTCACTGGAAAGATCAAGTTTCCTCAGACATGAGGACTTTTGCTTTTTTAAGGGACACAAATCAAGATGTAAACTGTGTTTTAGCCAATAATCAAAAATTTCAACTCATGCTTTTGAAGTACATATATATTGTTTATGGTTATAAATGATAAACATATTTTTTTAAGAAACAAAAAGATAATCTGAAACCAACAGGTGTGGCTGTGCTCCCACTTCCACCTACAGAGCACCATACTGTCCTCCGTTCCCTTCTCATGATGACAGGGAGCCCACAGGCATACCTGTGTCCTCATTTGGGACCTGCTGATTGGTTATCATGACGTTTAATCTACAATGCTCAGGTTGTTCTGATCCCAGAGGAGTCCAGAACCATCAGTGGTTGTAGCTTTCTTCAAGATTGACACTTGCTGTGGATAAGATGTGGATTTTCTTGTCAATAGTTACTTTGTTTTCTGTTATACAGGTATTTTGATACATTGTTTTGTCGATATTATATTTTCAAATCACTTTGTTTTTAATGAATTTACTTTCTTTTTGTAGAGATATAATGGCATGGTTTCAGGTAAGTGTACTTTTCATTGTAAATGTTTTCATTTCATGTGAAAAATAATAATGATTGTTTATGAATTGTATTATTTATTTAAAAAAAATGTAAATAACTTGTTTGTTGAATTATGATCTTTAGAGTCTTAATTAATAAATGAATTTTTTCATATTTCAAACAGAAAAAAAAGTACAAATTTAAAACAAATATTGCAATTTTCAAACTTAAAAAAAGACTCAAAAACATTCATATGCAACTTATTTTTATTAAGTTACATTTAAAACTTATTTTTTATATGTCTAATGTTTATGTTCATATTGGTTGTGAAAAGTAGTTTAAGGAGGTCCATGTAAAGTTCAAATCCCTCTCTTAACACTGTTTTACCTTAAATAAAAGACTTTTTTCTTTATGAAGCTTCAAAAAAATTTTCCAAATTTTTCAGGATGTCAAATAGATTCGGTGACCTCTCCCTCTGCATCCACTCTCAACGTCAAATGGAGCAGCTACCCCGGAGCCACAGTTTATGTCCTAGATTTGAGGGTTGTGAACTCCACCACTATTGCCCCTGTGATGCTGATGCAGACGGCGTCCAGCACGGAGAGGCTGGTTCAAGGTTTAAGGCCTGGAACTTTATACGAGGTTACATTGAAAGCTTATCAGATTCTGTATAATCCTGTGTGTACGGTGACTGTGAGGGCCAAAACCGGTAAGATAATAGATTAATCAATCAGTTGCACCATGTTTTGAATGAGTAATAATGTGGAACATCTTGTCTCAAAGTTCCTGGGACGTCTCAGATCACGTTGGCCAAAGCGATAAACAGTTCGACTTTACAGTTTGAGTGGTCTCAAGTCAGCGGAGCGGACAGATATATTTTAGTTTTGGAAGAGATGAACAGCGACCCCCTGAAAAGCTTTAATTGGACGTTCACATCTTTGAGTGAACAAGTGTCTGGTCTGTCTCCTGCAACACGTTACGCCTGTTATATTTACACTGAAAACAGTGCAGGAAGAGGGGCCAAAAGTGGCATCAGGACCACCGTGACGCGTAAGTGCTCCACAGATGTTGCTTTTGCTGCAGGTTTGTTTCACGCAGTGATTAACGCTCACATTTTCTGCTGAAAGTGGTGCAGCCGCCGACAGGTTTGACAGTGACCCCCAAGACGGCCAGCTCTGTTCAAGTTCAGTGGAACCCCGTGGACAAAGTCTTACAGTATCTAGTGGCTGTGAGAGACTCCAACAACCCCAACAGTCCGGACATCAAAAACACCTCAACCACATCTGCAGAATTCAGCAGTCTGAAGCCCTGCTCCACTTACACAGTGGAGGTATCATCATACAACATCTTCTTAGTACCTGGAGAGCCATCTATTGTTAAATACACGACCTCATGTGAGTATCTGACCTTAACATTCCTTTTATTTCAACTATTTTCTGTGATTTGTGCAATCAAACAGAGTAAAACATAAAAAAGTAGTTCAAAAGTAATTATGACTGAGGGGTATAGTGGTATCGTTTCTCAACAGAAATAAGAGCCATATTTGTGAAAAGAAATATAATTATAATAATAAAAGGCACATTTAGTCCAAATTTTTTATAAAATCAGCTAGCGAAAATGAATTTGTTGGTTCTTGAAGTTGCTAAAGCCCGTTCAAGCTAAAAAAACTAATCACCTTTTGGTACATCCCGTCAGTGGTCGCCACAGCAAATAAGCTTTGATGGTGTTTTGGCAGAGAGTTATTTTACTATTTTGTGTCAGATGCCCTTCCTGGGACAACTTTGTATTTTCAATTCAGTTGGAAGAGTCTTGCATAAAAATCAGGTTTCACGTGTGAAAGTCCTAGGGCTAACCAACTGAACCATCCAGAAACTTTTTAAGCTAAAAAAATGAAGATGATTAAAAATGACTAAAACTTTGTACCAACTTTTTAAGCACTACATCAGTTGAAGATGTTTATCAAAGCCTGCAATAGAAAAAATGAGTACAAAAGTCAATAAAATGAGTCAAACTTATGAAAGAAAAGTTAAAAATGCAGGAAAAACTATTTTAAAAGAGCATAACTTCTTAAAGCTGATCTTTAAAATGTAAATCATAACTTTTGTTATTGTGTCAAGTCTGGTCTCCTGCATTTTGGGTCCTCTACCACCATCCATGACACCTTAGTTTTTGACAAACTACAATCTTGAAAAATGTAGAGCTTTTACTCAACATTTTTAATAAAAATAAAGTGAAAAAACATAGATTAAAACTCTCAAAGTCAGCAAACCAAAGAAACAAACATAACTCTTGTGCAAGAACTGAATGTTTTCTCGTCACAGCGGTTAAAAAAAGCTAAAATAACTGCTGGGGATTTGCTATGTGTCGAAAAATACGCAAAATAATTACAAGAAGATCCAAACACTGTCAAAATTGTTTCATTGTTCGCACAGTATTAGTTCATCTTCTTGTAACATTCTTAGTAACTTAAAGCATCAGAAAAGGTGGAGTAAAAGTCCCCTTTTCACCTTGTTCTCAGAACCTGCTGCAGAAACTGTTCATGCCAGAATTTGGGTGTAATTAAGATAAAGTTACTTATTGGAACAACATTGAACAGGAGAAAGATAATAGCACAAAGCTTTAGCTTTTTTGCTTATTGTCTATAGATTTATTTTTTTTTACTTTTCTGGTAAGAAAGTTGGTTTTTAATGCCACAATGGCCAAAAAATGCAGACAAAACCATCTTTTTTATGTTTTATGTATAAGGAAAAATGTATTTTAGGAACCAATACAAGTTATACAACATATTTAAATTTAACTCAAGATTTTTTCAAATTATTTTTTTTACTAATATTTTGCTGCTATATCAGTCATGTTTTGAGTACAAAACAATTCAATGTAAATAATAATTCAATCAAAGAAAATAACTTTCAAAATTATTCAAATGATTAACATAGAACTCAATCTTTAGCAACTGTCAAATCATAGGTGACATCTTAGCATCTTATTTTTCTTCTACTTTTAGCCATCAACACAGTAACCACCACCTCTGCGTCCTACACCTGCTCCAACGGCTCTGTCACCGTGTCCTGGGATGGCGTGTTTGGGGCCAGCTTGTACAGGGCCACAGCTGTTGACGGCACAGGAGCCGCCCTGAACTGTACATCAGCTTCCACAAGCTGCCAGATCAGCATGCTCACATGTGGAGAGCGGTACCAGGTCCGAGTCACGGCCATCTCTGGCAGCTGTGAGAGCACCTCCAACGCGTCGGCCGTGTTTGAGACCAGTGAGAGCCCCGCGCACCTAAACCAGAACATTGGTCCCCTTTGCCCTTTTGTTTACTTGTTTGTACATACATTCGTCAACCGTCTCATCTTACATCTCGCTGCCTCACTCACGCATCTGCTTTATGACATTCCCAGCACTAACCTTTAATGAAAGATCTTTATGTTCTTCCCATGGTGTCCTATGCTCTAAACTGTACAATACGCCCTCTGATTAGTCAACGAAACCTGTCATCCAATACCAGCCTGAAGGCCTGTACGCTCTATTGAGAAGGGGAATTATCCCAAGATCATGTAAAAGAGATACCTATACCTATCACCACTCCACCGAAAGGTGCAGATGAAATCATGCGTGTCACGTAAACCAAGAACAAAAAAAAACTTTAAATGTGTTTTATTACCATTAAGTCAAATATGATCATGTCCCTCTGCTCCTGAGGGATGACATCCAACTTTCCTCTCATCTTCCAGTGCCCTGTGCTCCGGCTAACCCTCAAACGGCACACGTGTGCTTGTCTGACATGATCACCTTCAGCTGGCAGCCCACCAACAACACCATCTACTACGAGGCGACGGCTAAAGACCGCACGGGCAAAGAGATTCTGTGCAGGACCCTGGACACCACTTGTTTCTTCACCGACATTGGCTGTGGTCAGCATTATACATACACGGTCCGTGCAGTGAGCTTTGAGTGCAACAGCCAACCCAGCCAGCCAAAGGTCATGCAGTCCTGTGAGTAGAAAACGCTTTCTTTTTCTTTGTTTCAAAAGGAAAAATCCTTTGAAGTTGGATTTTGTGTAATTTCACAAGAAAAAAACTATGTTTGCTTTTATCTTCCAGCTCCCTGTGAGCCGACAAACGTCAAGTCAGTCGCCGCCTGCGACTCTGGAACGCTCATCACAACCTGGGAACCTTCTGCAGGAGCACTGACCTACAGCGTGGAAGCCATGGGGAACAACGGAGAACATTACAAGTGCTCCTCTGCAAATGACAGCTGTGCAATATCCGGTGTGCCGTGTGGGGAGTTTCTCAGCGTGTGGATAGTTGCCTCCAACGACAACTGCTCCACTAACAACGTGTTGGGCCAAGCAGCTCAGACTAGTACGGATGAAGATCTCTGAGATTAGCTGGTTAAAGTTTTAGCACTTCGATCTGAACCGTGATGTTTCCCCTCATCTCTGCAGATCCATGTGTCCCCACCAATGTCAAGGTATCAGAAACATGCAGCCCCGATTCGGCAACAGTCAACTGGCGGGCGAGCACTGGAGCCATTTTCTATTACGCCACTGCTCACGATGCAAACGGAAACACACATGAGTGCTTCTCACTGGCAACCAGCTGTTCGATCAGTGGATTAAAATGTGAGCAGAATTACACAGCCAGCGTTAGTGGGAATAATTTTTTTTGCAACAGCACACAAAGTCAGGAGGTCGCTTTTACAACAGGTGGGTTACTGGAATTGTAAAAAAAATATGTCAAAACAATTAATTAAAAAAACACTTTAAAACAAAAACACAACTCCCTCCTCAGGACCTTGTCCTCCAGCCAACGTGAAAGCCTTAACAGACTGTGATGCCAATCATGCTGTGGTGAACTGGCAGAGCAACCAGACATCAGGCCATCACACGGCAATGATAGAGGACGGGAGCGGGGCCAAGCTCACCTGCACCACTGACCAGCTGAACTGCAGCATCAGCCCTTTGCCCTGTGGGAAAAAACTCAATGTCACCGTGACCTACACGGATGGAAACTGCTCATCCACATCTACACCTGTTAGCATGGACACAGGTAATAAAAATACAAGCATTGCCACCATGATGAAAAGCTCAAACATAGGAAGGAAATTAACTTTCTTCTTTTTGGTTTATATTTTGGAGTTGGAATTTAAAGAAAAAAATTAGAGTGTCAGAAATAAAATCAGTTTTCTAAGCATAGACCAACAATTCTGATCCATCCATTTTCTAAACCGTTTTGTCCCTTTATGGGGCTGCTGGAGCCTAAACCAAGCACTTCTAGGCGAAGACAGCCTGGACAGGGCCTCAGTCACACACCCATACACACCTATGGACAATTTAGAGTCATCAATTAACCTATGAAGCATGTTTTATCACGGCGGGAGAAAGCTAGAGTCCCTGGAAAAAATCCACATGTGCATGGGGAGAACATGCAAACTCCACACAGAAAGGTCCTCGGTTTCTGTTTCAGATCCCCCAGCTGAGACTTAAATCACTGGCCTTTTGCTGTGAGGAAAGAGCGCTAACCACTGCGCCACCGTGCAACCCCTGACAATTCTGATAAAAATACAAAAACCTCAATTTTGCTCTGACTTTTTGCTCAATATTAAAATTTTCTCTGAATTTTAACTTTCATCTTGAAATATTTGTCTTTTTCTTATAACTTTTTTTCAGACTACAACTTTTTTTCCGAAGATTTGATTCATAAGACAAACTATTAACTTTTTCAAAAGGTTTTGGGACAAATGTTCCCATTTGTCAGTTACACTCCATTTTCTATACTTAAACCATGTTGTCTTATTGTTTTGTTTTGCTTTAAATGTTAGCCGTTTTAATTTTATTACTAGCTGTTTTTTTTTTTTATTTAATTTTGATGGACAGTTTATAAAAAAATACAAATTTAAAAAAATAAAAATTATAAAATAAAATAAAAAATAAATAAATGAAAAAAAAACCAAAACAAAACAATTATTACAACAATTATTTAAAAAGCAATTTTGAGTCACAAGATTTAAGAGAAAAATTCAGTGAGAAAAATCAGACAAGAGTGTCTGTTCATTGCTCAAACTAAACTCAGAGATTTTTTCATAAATAAATTTGAGATTCAGACAGAATTAGATCCCATTATTATTTAAAAATTATCTCTTTTTTAACTTAAATTTTGTTTTGATGAGAAAATTTAAAATTTTGAAAAGCAAAAAGTTTTTAAATTGTAGGTTTTTGTATTCTGTCTCCAAAGATAGATTATAATCTGATGTGTTTTCTTTTTATTTAACTTGAAAATAAGCCAGAAGTTTTGAAAATTTTATTGACAACTTATGAATTAATTACTTGGACACATATTAATAATGTGATTTCTCATAGTATTTCTCCTCATCTTTCAGTTCCTTGTGCTCCAGAGCATGTGAAGGTCAGTGTGAACTGCAGCACTGAAGACCTGACCATCAGCTGGAACAGTTCATCTCCTGCAGAGAAATACTCTGCCGTCATCTCTGGAGGAACAGGCCAGCCTCGGTACTGTAACTCCACAGACACCTACTGCACTTTGGGAGGGTTGAGGTGTGGAAGCCTCTACAATGTGACGGTTTCCTCCTTTAATGGGACATGCTTAAGTCCGCCGAGTTCAGCGGTCACAGTGCAAACAAGTAAGAACATCTTTGATTAGGAAGTTCCTGCTGCTGGACAACGTTCCTTCATCTCCACGCTCATTTCCTTTTCTCCTCAGCTCCATGTCCTCCCACCAACGTCTCAGCCGTACCACCTTGCTCCTAACCTTTTTGTCTGTTTCATGTTGCACCACCATGAAACAAACAATACACGGCTGTGGCTTTGAGCATAAATACCTCATGCAACCAATCAAACGTCGTTGCAGCTGCCTAGACTCCCGTGCGTTAACTGTACTGTATATTTATGTTTCAGGAGCAAATGACATCTGTTCCAGTCAACAGACCAACCCTGTCTCCCTTCTCACAGGTAACAAATGACCTCAACTTACAGACTAAAGCAAAACCTTAAAAATATTTTCTGAATCAAACTCTTAACTATTCGCTGCTTCGGTCCTCTCTCTCTTTAGAGCCATGCCCTCCCGCCAACGTGACCAGCCAGCTGATCAATGGAGCTGCTCAGGTGACCTGGAGCCCTGGTGCCAACGCCGTCCGCTACAATGTCAAAGCCACGAGCTTCAGTCACAGCACCACCTGCAGCAGCTCCACCTCCAACTGCACGCTCAGTGACCTGGTCTGCGGCCAAGATTATAACATTCAGGTGTCTGCCACTGATGGGACATGTGCTAGCAACTACAGCGCCCCCTTCGTGCAAAGTCGAGGTACAAAAACTAGAGTATTATTTCAAACTCTTTCAAGAATTATACATCATATTTTTTATTTTCTTTTTTATACACACCAGAAATGTAACGCTTCTGTTAATTTAACATGTTTAGTATTTCTGGGTAAATTGAAATTGAGAGAAGCCTATTATTTTCAAAATAAGTATACCTCAACTATATATAAAAAAAAAAAATCCAGAAAATTACATCATCTGATTTTTAAAGAATTTATCTGTGAATTATTTTTGGAAATGAGTATTTTGCCAATAACAAAAGTTAATTTCAATACTTTGTTATTTAGCTTTGTTGGCAATGACAGCAGTCAAACATTTTCTGTAAGTCTTTACAAGGTTTTCACAAACTGTTGCCGGCATTCTGGTCCATTCCTCCATGCAGATCTCCTCTCGAGCAGTGATGTTTTGGGGCTGTCGCTGAGCAACATAGACTTTCAGCTCTCTCTAAAGATTTTCTATGGGGTTGAGATCTGGAGACTGACTCGGCCACTCCAGGATCTTGAAATGCTTCTTATGAAGACACTCCTCTGTTACCTGAGCAGTGTGTTTGGGATCGTTGGCATGCAGAAAGATCCAGCCACGTTTTATTTTCAGTGTCTGAAGGAAGGAGGTTTTCACTCAAAATCTGACATTCTTACAGGGCTTCATTCATTCTTTACATGGATCAGTCGTCCTGGTCCCTTTGCTGAAAAACACCCTGAAAGCATGATGCTTCCACCCCTATGCTTTACAGTAGGTGTGGTGTTAATAAGATGCAGCTCAGCATTCTTTCTCCTCCAATCAAGAGAAGTAGAGTTCTTACAAAACAGTTATATTTTTGTCTCATCTGACAATAGGACATTCTCCCAATTCTCTTCCAGATCAACCAAATTCTCTCTAGCAAACTTTAGACAGGCCTGGACATGAACTGGCTTTAGCAGGGGGATACGTCTGAAACTGCAGGAGTTTAGTCTAGTGTGTTACTGATGGTAGGCTTTGTTACTATGATCCCAGCTCTCTTCAGGTCATTCACTAGCCCCCCACCCCCGAATGGTTCTGGGAATTTTGCTCACCGTTCTTGCGAATAATTTTGACCCCACGGGGTGAGATCTTGCAAGGATCCCAAGATGGAGGGAGATTATCAGTGTTCTTGTATGTCTTTCATTTCCTAATAATTGCTTCTAAAGTGGATTTCCTCACACCAAGCTGCTTACCTATTGCAAATTCAGTCTTCCCAGCCTGGTGCAGGTCAACAGTTTTGTTTCTATTGTCCTTAGACAGCTCTTTGGTCTTGGCCATAGTGGAGTTTGGAGTGTGACTGTTTGAGGTTGTGCACAGGTGTCTTTTATATAGATAACGAGTTCAAACAGGTGCCATTAATACAGGTAACGAGTGGAGGACAGTAAAAGTTACAGACAGGGCTGCAAGAGACAGAAATCTTGCTTGTTTGTAAGTGACCAAATACTTATTTTCCATCATAACTTGCAAATCAATTATTTAAAAATCAGTCAATGTGATTTTCTGGATTCTATTTCTCATTTTGTCTCTCATAGTTGAGTTATACCTATGATGAAAATTATAGGCCTCTCACATCTTTTTAAGTGAGATATCATGCACAACTGGCCGAATAACTCAATTTTTTACCACTGAAAACTCTTACATTTGGACATTGCTGCCCTCTGCTTGTGCTCCACAATGCTAAGCAATTGAAAGGGGCATTTTCTTCCTAGGATGTTACACACAGAGGACAAATCACTACAATTAAACAAAAAAATATATATATATTTGATATTTTCTTCTCATTTTCTGTTTCAGATTTGGTAAAGTTTTTCTAGAAATGCTGCTCAAAAAGACCCAAACATGACTGATCTTTTAACACAATTCTCTGTTTCTGTCAGTGCCGTGCTCTTCATAGGAAAACTTGTTCACCAGCAGACCGCTCGCTGAAATGTGGGACCGCATATTTGTCTTAAGCAAATAACTGGAACGCTTCTCTTTCGCCGCATCCAAGTTGGCTCAATTACAGTGTACGGGCCTGCTCACAGGAGAAGACCTATGTTCTGGCAGCGATTCATTGGACATTAGCTTAAAACAGTAATCAGGGCGCTTTGGACGAAACTATAATGGTATTGCTGGCATCACATTCTTCATGGGTCTCCCCTCAGCTCATGTCCCTAGCATCCCTAGAGAGTGACAATATTCTACTCCAGCATAGCTGAGTTATGTTTGTTCAGGTCCAGCCTAAGTCACCGCGACGCGTTCTGTATCAACACCGGTGACTCCTCTACAGTTGCATCTGACAACCTTCCGGCAATTGGACCATGAGCCTATCACAGCCAAGTTACAACACGTCAATTCAGAAGATAGACAAGAAGAATACCAATTGACCTGTGGGTGGTGCCCACTTCATCAGTTTTCCATAATTCGGTCTTGTCAAGCCAGTTGTCCCAGGTCCTGCCTCCGTCGTCAGAGCTCACATGTCCTTCCTACCGATGTCGCCAAGAGAGGTGGCACAATACTCTGCTAGTGCCAAGGAAGAAAGCTACAAGTGTGGACTGGGCGACAATGTGTCAGCTGAATGCTCCAGAGCGTCTCATCGTGTAGGGCAAAGTTAACATAAGAGAACGCATTGCAAGCTTTCCAGCAACAGCACAAATGAGTCTTCATGCACCTTTTAGGCACGGAGTCTCATCGTTGAGTGATGAGCTGATAATGTCGCGCAGAGTGTCACATGCCAATGCGATACAAGTGTGACATGTCCTCCAGCGGTCACAGGGCACAATCATATACTTACGCTAGAGACTGGCTGAACCACAGTTAAGCACACGGTAAGAGAGAGATCAACATGAGCAGATAGCATCATAAAGGGATTTATAATTTCAGCTGATGGGAACATAATCTGTAGTTTTCTTGTTTCAGCCCATGTCCCTCCACCACGCAAAAGTCTCTCACACCTGTGCTCCTAATCCTGTTCTTGTGTCATGGGCCGCCACTGGAAATGCCAAACAATACACGGCTGTGGCTTTGAGCAGAAAGGGTCACAAGTCCGAGTGCACGACCAATCAAACGTCGTGCAGTCTGCCTGGACTCCAGTGTGGGGAGACGTACTCTATTTATGTTTCAGGAGCAAATGACATCTGTTCCAGTCAACAGACCAACCCTGTCTCCCTTCTCACAGGTAACAAATGACCTCAACTAAGCAAAACCTTCAAAATATTTTCTGAATCAAAATCTCAACCATTGGCTGCTTCGGTCCTCTCTCTCTTTAGAGCCATGCCCTCCCGCCAACGTGACCAGCCAGCTGATCAATGGAGCTGCTCAGGTGACCTGGAGCCCTGGTGCCAACGCCGTGCGCTACAATGTCAAAGCCACGAGCTTCAGTCACAGCACCACCTGCAGCAGCTCCACCTCCAACTGCACGCTCAGTGACCTGGTCTGCGGCCAAGATTATAACATTCAGGTTTCTGCCACTGATGGGACATGTGCTAGCAACTACAGCGCCCCTTTCATGCAAAGTCGAGGTAAAAAAACTAGAGTATTATCTCAAACTTTCTCAGGAATTTTAGATGTCAAATCCAACAAACCCAGACCCATTTTTACGAAAAAGAAAAATCTGTTGTTTATATCACAGACAAAGAGGCCCTAAGAACAGAATTTTGATATATTTGTGTTACACTGAGGCCACCACAGACACTAATGGAATACTTTGATTTTTTTTTTTTTACCAAAAGTGTAAAACTTTTGTCAATTCTATATGTTTAGTATTTATGAGTACATTTTACTGCACAACATAATGAGACGATCTTAGAAAAGCTAAAAAAAAAAAAACCTTTTTCGATCAATCAATTATTAATTTTAAAGAAAAAGTATTTCCACCAAATATGGAGATTTTTTATCAAACATACAAACACTTGTGGAAAACAGTAGAAAGGAGTGTGTATAACTATAGTTATAATCGTAACTTTTTACCTGGCTGGGATGTTGCTGCTTTTTGCTTTTGCTCCACCATGCTAATGCTACAGTCACAAATACAACCTTCCCCACACGATAGAGACGCATCAATCTTCCAGATTATTTTTTTGTAAATCATTGGCGGGGTCATGAATGTAGATGGTGGTAGTCAGGTGGCTGTAAGGCGGGCAGAATGGCAGAATGGCCTGCTTTTTATACACCCAAGCGGCTGGCAGCCGGCAGCATGGAAGGTCATCGTCCAGAGACCTTTTACACATTCTCCAGTCAGAGCTGCTGCCAGCCAGCGATCCAGCTTCCACCGTCGCCCAGCTGTTCCCCAATTTCATTATGACATCCCGGGACCTTTGAAATGTTCCTGGCTAACGTCAACTTTTATGGAAAAATAATCAGCTCGCTGCAACATTTGAACTTTTTCCTAAAACCTGCGCGGACACCTCTTTGTTTATGAAAATGCTACTGCTGTCATTACAATTACCGCATGGATACCTGCCAAATTTGCTGAAAAATGTGCGTTGAAGTCACCTCGCTGTGGCATTTTGGGATTTTTGACCAGATTCTAAGAAATTATGATTGAAATTTTCTTCTACCTAATGCTCAGTACAAGTATATATTTGCATACAGAGGATATATTATTGAAAATGTTAATAGAGCAAGAAAATATTATCATTCTGATATTTTCTTCTCATTTCCTTTTCACGGTTTGGTAAAGATTTCTAGAAATGCTGCTCAAAAAGACCCAAACATGACTGATCTTTTAACATATTTCTCTGTTTCTGTCAGTGCCGTGCTCTTCTTGGAATTTCACCACAGACCTGAAATGTGAGACCAATGATCTCTTAGTGAGCTGGAACGCTTCTATAGCACAGCTCAACTACAGTGTCAGCGCTGCACCAACGGATGGCAGCATCCCTACAGTCACCTGCTATACCAACAACGCCAGTTGTCTTCTTAGCGGCCTTCAGTGTGGACGCTCTTACAACGTCTCCCTCAAAGTGTCTCCTGACACCTTCAATGGACCCCAGAGCCCTTCACAGATAGTAAAGACAGGTAATCAGAAGATGGAACCAAAGAAACTATCATCTGTTGAATTGCTTCTCATTTTCATTTCTTAACCGTCTCCCCTCCAGCTCCATGTCCTCCTACCATCCAGAGTAGGACAATATTCTGTAGCAACAGTTCCTCTCTAGTGTCCTGGGCTCCAGTGTCTGAAGCTACAGGTTACACCGTGAAGGCAAAATCCACTAAAGGACACCTGGTTTCCTGCAACAGCACCACAACTTCATGCACCCTTACAAATCTCACGTGCAGTGAGACCTATGTGGCCACGGTCACAGCCCAAGGATACAAGTGTGACAGTCCACTCGGCCCGAGCACCAACATTACCACCAGTGAGAGCGACGGTGAAATCACGTGAATAACATCAGTAAGGATGACATTAGTGATGGACATTGTGTTTTCTTGTTTCAGCTCCATGTCCTCCCACCAACGTCTCAGCCGTGTACACCTGTGCTCCTAATCCTGTTCTTGTGTCATGGGCCGCCACTGGAAATGCCAAACAATACACGGCTGTGGCTTTGAGCCAAAGTGGTCACAAGTCCGAGAGCAGGACCAATCAAACGTCGTGCAGTCTGCCTGGACTCCAGTGTGGGGAGACGTACTCTATTTATGTTTCAGGAGCAAATGACATCTGTTCCAGTCAACAGACCAACCCTGTCTCCCTTCTCACAGGTAACAAATGACCTCAACCTACAGACTAAAGCAAAACCTTCAAAATATTTTCTGAATCAAAATCTCAACCATTGGCTGCTTCGGTCCTCTCTCTCTTTAGAGCCATGCCCTCCCGCCAACGTGACCAGCCAGCTGATCAATGAGCTGCTGCTCAGGTGACCTGGAGCCCTGGTGCCAACGCCGTCCGCTACAATGTCAAAGCCACGAGCTTCAGTCACAGCACCACCTGCAGCAGCTCCACCTCCAACTGCACGCTCAGTGACCTGGTCTGCGGCCAAGATTATAACATTCAGGTTTCTGCCACTGATGGGACATGTGCTAGCAACTACAGCGCCCCCTTCGTGCAAAGTCGAGGTACAAAAACTAGAGTATTATTTCAAACTTTCTCAGGAATTTAAGATGTCAAACCCTACAAATCCATACCCATTTTTACTAAAAAAAAGTCTGTGGAATATACCACAGACAAAGAGGCCCTAAGAGCAGAATTTCGATATATTTTTGTTACACTGATGTCACCACAGATTTTTATGGAATATTTTAATTTTTTTTTTTTTTTTTTACCAAAAGTATAAAGCTTTTGTCAATTCTATATGTTTAGTATTTATGAGTGCATTTTACTGCACAACATAATGAGACGATCAGAGAAAAGCTAGAAAAAAATACAACTTTTTCGATCAATCAATTATTAATTTTAAAGAAAAGGTATTTCTACCAAACTTTATGACCAACTATGGAGATTTTTTATCAAACATAAAAAAACTTGTGGAAAACAGTAGAAAGGAGTGTGTATAACTATAGTTATAATCTTACCTTTTAACCTGGCTGGGATGTTGCTGCTTTTAGCTTTTGCTCCACCATGCTAATGCTACAGTCACAAATACAACTGTCCCCGCACGATAGAGACGCATCAATCTTCCAGATTATTTTTTTGTAAATCATTGGTGTGGTCATGAATGTAGATGGTGGTAGTCAGGTGGCTGTAAGGCGGGCAGAATGGCAGAATGGCCTGCTTTTTATATACCCAATCGACTGGCAGCCGGTGGCATGGAAGGTCATCGTCCAGAGACCTTTTACACATTCTCCAGTCAGAGCTGCTGCCAGCCAGTGATCCAGCTTCCACCGTCGCCCAGCTGTTCCCCAATTTCATTATGACATCATCCCCGCCTGTCACAGGACCTCTGAAATGTTCCTGACTAATGTCAACTTTTAGAGAAAAATCATCAGCTCGCTGCAACATTTGAACTTTTTCCTAAAACCTGCGCGGACACCTCTTTGTTTATGAAAATGCAACTGCTGTCATTACAATTACCGCATGGATACCTGCCAAATTTGCTGAAAAACGTGCATTTAAGTCACCTCGCTGTGGCAGTTTGGGATTTTTGACGAGAGTCTAAGAAATTATGAATGAAATTTTCTTCTACCTAATGCTCAGTATAAGTGTATATTTGCATACAGAGGATATATTATTTAAAATGTTAATAGAGCAAGAAAATATTATCATTCTGATATTTTCTTCTCATTTCCTCTTCACAGTTTGGTAAAGATTTCTATAAATACTGCTCAAAAAGACCCAAACATGACTGATCTTTTAACATATTTCTCTGTTTCTGTCAGTGCCGTGCTCTTCTTGGAATTTCACCACAGACCTGAAATGTGAGACCAATGATATCTTAGTGAGCTGGAACGCTTCTATAGCACAGCTCAACTACAGTGTCACTGCTGCACCAACGGATGGCAGCATCCCTATAGTCACCTGCTATACCAACAACGCCAGTTGTCTTCTTAGCGGCCTACAGTGTGGACACTCTTACAACGTCTCCCTCAAAGTGTCCCCTGACACCTTCAATGGGCCCCAGAGCCCTTCACAGATAGTAAAGACAGGTAATCAGAAGATGGAACCAAAGAAACTATAATCTGTTGAATTGCTTCTCATTTTCATTTTTAACCGTCTCCCTCCAGCTCCTGTCTCCCTACCATCCAGAGTAGGACAATATTCTGTAGCAACAGTTCCTCTCTAGTGTCCTGGGCTCCAGTGTCTGAAGCTACAGGTTACACCGTGAAGGCAAAATCCACTAAAGGACACCTGGTTTCCTGCAACAGCACCACAACTTCATGCACCCTTACAAATCTCACGTGCAGTGAGACCTATGTGGCCACGGTCACAGCCCAAGGATACAAGTGTGACAGTCCACCCGGCCCGAGCACCAACATTACCACCAGTGAGAGCGACGGTGAAATCACGTAAATAACATCAGTAAGGATGACATTAGTGATGCACATTGTGCTTTCTTATTTCAGCTCCATGTCCTCCCACCAACGTCTCAGCCGTGTACACCTGTGCTCCTAATCCTGTTCTTGTGTCATGGGCCGCCACTGGAAATGCCAAACAATACACGGCTGTGGCTTTGAGCAGAAAGGGTCACAAGTCCGAGTGCACGACCAATCAAACGTCGTGCAGTCTGCCTGGACTCCAGTGTGGGGAGACGTACTCTATTTATGTTTCAGGAGCAAATGACATCTGTTCCAGTCAACAGACCAACCCTGTCTCCCTTCTCACAGGTAACAAATGACCTCAACTTACAGACTAAAGCAAAACCTTCAAAATATTTTCTGAATCAAAATCTCAACCATTGGCTGCTTTGGTCCTCTCTCTCTTTAGAGCCATGCCCTCCCGCCAACGTGACCAGCCAGCTGATCAATGGAGCTGCTCAGGTGACCTGGAGCCCTGGTGCCAACGCCATGCGCTACAATGTCAAAGCCACGAGCTTCAGTCACAGCACCACCTGCAGCAGCTCCACCTCCAACTGCACGCTCAGTGACCTGGTCTGCGGCCAAGATTATAACATTCAGGTTTCTGCCACTGATGGGACATGTGCTAGCAACTACAGCGCCCCTTTCATGCAAAGTCGAGGTAAAAAAACTAGAGTATTATTTCAAACTTTCTCAGGAATTTAAGATGTCAAACCCTACAAACCCATACCCATTTTTACCAAAAAGAAAATCTGTTGTATATATCACAGACAAAGAGGACCTAAGAGCAGAATTTCGATATTCTTTTGTTACACTGATGTCACCACAGATTTTTATGGAATATTTTGATTTTTTTTTTTTTTTTACCAAAAGTATAAAGCTTTTGTCAATTCTATAAGTTTGGTATTTATGAGTACATTTTACTGCACAACATAATGAGACGATCTGAGAAAAGCTAAAAAAAAATCAACAAAAAACCCTTTTTCGATCAATCAATTATTAATTTTAAAGAAAAAGTATTTCTACCAAATATGGAGATTTTTATCAAACATACAAACACTTGTGGAAAACAGTAGAAAGGAGTGTGTATAACTATAGTTATAATCTAAATTTTACCTGGCTGGGATGTTGCTGCTTTTAGCTTTGCTCCACCATGCTAATGCTACTCACTACACTCACACGATGACGCATCAAATTTAGAATCAATGTAGAGTACGATGCTACTCATCATCTAGTATACATAGTCTTCTGTTTCACTGATGTTGTCTAATGCCTATTAATGTGCTGGTGATAGTGCTTTTGGCTGATGTGATGCTGCTGACAGTGTGCAGGAGCTTCCAGCTCTGGCAGATTATTGATACGTCCTTTTGCAGTGGTCATGTAGCTGGTAGTCAGGTGGCTGTAAGGCGGCAGCAAATGCAGATGGCCGCTTTTTATACACCCAAGCGGCTGGCACCTGCAGCATGGAAGTCATCGTCCAGAGACCTTTTACACATTCTCCAGTCAGAGCTGCTGCCAGCCAGCGATCCAGCTTCCACCATCGCCCAGCTGTTCCCCAATTTCATTATGACATCATCCCCGCCTGTCACAGGACCTCTGAAATGTTCCTGACTAATGTCAACTTTTAGAGAAAAATCATCAGCTCGCTGCAACATTTGAACTTTTTCCTAAAACCTGCGCGGACACCTCTTTGTTTATAAAAATGCTACTGCTGTCATTACAATTACCGCATGGATACCTGCCAAATTTGCTGAAAAACGTGCATTTAAGTCACCTCGCTGTGGCATTTTGGGATTTTTTGACGAGAGTCTAAGAAATTATGAATGAAATTTTCTTCTACCTAATGCTCAGTATAAGTGTATATTTGCATACAGAGGATATATTATTGAAAATGTTAATAGAGCAAGAAAATATTATCATTCTGATATTTTCTTCTCATTTCCTCTTCACGGTTTGGTAAAGATTTCTATAAATACTGCTCAAAAAGACCCAAACATGACTGATCTTTTAACACATTTCTGTGTTTCTGTCAGTGCCGTGCTCTTCTTGGAATTTCACCACAGACCTGAAATGTGAGACCAATGATCTCTTAGTGAGCTGGAATGCTTCTATAGCACAGCTCAACTACAGTGTCACTGCTGCACCAACGGATGGCAGCATCCCTACAGTCACCTGCTATACCAACAACGCCAGTTGTCTTCTTAGCAGCCTACAGTGTGGACGTTCTTACAACGTCTCCCTCAAAGTGTCTCCAAACACCTTCAATGGACCCCAGAGCCCTTCACAGATAGTAAAGACAGGTAATCAGAAGATGGAACCAAAGAAACTATAATCTGTCGAATTGCTTCTCATTTTCATTTCTTAACCGTCTCCCCTCCAGCTCCATGTCCTCCTACCATCCAGAGTAGGACAATATTCTGTAGCAACAGTTCCTCTCTAGTGTCCTGGGCTCCAGTGTCTGAAGCTACAGGTTACACCGTGAAGGCAAAATCCACTAAAGGACACCTGGTTTCCTGCAACAGCACCACAACTTCATGCACCCTTACAAATCTCACGTGCAGTGAGACCTATGTGGCCACGGTCACAGCCCAAGGATACAAGTGTGACAGTCCACCCGGCCCGAGCACCAACATTACCACCAGTGAGAGCGACGGTGAAATCACGTAAATAACATCAGTAAGGATGACATTAGTGATGCACATTGTGCTTTCTTGTTTCAGCTCCATGTCCTCCCACCAACGTCTCAGCCGTGTACACCTGTGCTCCTAATCCTGTTCCTGTGTCATGGGCCGCCACTGGAAATGCCAAACAATACACGGCTGTGGCTTTGAGCAGAAAGGGTCACAAGTCCGAGTGCACGACCAATCAAACGTCGTGCAGTCTGCCTGGACTCCAGTGTGGGGAGACGTACTCTATTTATGTTTCAGGAGCAAATGACATCTGTTCCAGTCAACAGACCAACCCTGTCTCCCTTCTCACAGGTAACAAATGACCTCAACTTACAGACTAAAGCAAAACCTTCAAAATATTTTCTGAATCAAAATCTCAACCATTGGCTGCTTCGGTCCTCTCTCTCTTTAGAGCCATGCCCTCCCGCCAACGTGACCAGCCAGCTGATCAATGGAGCTGCTCAGGTGACCTGGAGCCCTGGTGCCAACGCCGTCCGCTACAATGTCAAAGCCACGAGCTTCAGTCACAGCACCACCTGCAGCAGCTCCACCTCCAACTGCACGCTCAGTGACCTGGTCTGCGGCCAAGATTATAACATTCAGGTTTCTGCCACTGATGGGACATGTGCTAGCAACTACAGCGCCCCCTTCGTGCAAAGTCGAGGTACAAAAACTAGAGTATTATTTCAAACTTTCTCAGGAATTTAAGATGTCAAATCCAACAAACCCAGACCCATTTTTACAAAAAAAAAGTCTGTGGAATATACCACAGAAAAAGAGGACCTAAGAGCAGAATTTTGATATATTTGTGTTACACTGATGTTACCACATATATCTATGAAATATTTTGTTTGGTTTTTTTTACCAAAAGTGTAAAACTTTTGTCAATTCTATATGTTTCGTATTTATGAGTGCATTTTACTGCACAACATAATGAGACGATCTGAGAAAAGCTTAAAAAAAAAAAAACAACACTTTTTTAATCAATCAATTATTAATTAAAGAAAAGGTATTTCTACCAAACTTCATGACCAACTATGGAGATTTTTTATCAAACATACAAACACTTGTGGAAAACAGTAGAAAGGAGTGTGTATAACTATAGTTATAATCTTAAATTCTAACCTGGCTGGGATGTTGCTGCTTTTAGCTTTTGCTCCACCATGCTAATGCTACAGTCACAAATACAACTGTCTCCACACGATAGAGACGCATCAATCTTCCAGATTATTTTTTTGTAAATCATTGTGTGGTCATGAATGTAGATGGTGGTAGTCAGGTGGCAGTAAGGCGGGCAGAATGGCAGAATGGCCTGCTTCTTTTATACCCAATCGGCTGGCAGCCGGCGGCATGGAAGGTCATCGTCCAGAGACCTTTTACACATTCTCCAGTCAGAGCTGCTGCCAGCCAGTGATCCAGCTTCCACCGTCGCCCAGCTGTTCCCCAATTTCATTATGACATCATCCCCGCCTTTCACGGGACCTTTGAAATGTTCCTGGCTAATGTAAACTTTTAGAGAAACATAATCCGTTGCTGCAACATTTTGCAACTTTTTCCTAAAACCTGCAGCGGAAACACTCTTTGTTTTATGAAAATGCAACCTGCTGTCATTACAATTACGCATGGTACCTGCGCCAAATTTGCTGAAAAACGTGCATTTAAGTCACCTCGCTGTGGCAGTTTGGGATTTTTGACGAGAGTCTAAGAAATTATGAATGACATTTTCTTCTACCTAATGCTCAGTACAAGTATATATTTGCATACAGAGGATATATTATTGAAAATATTAATAGAACAAGAAAATGTTGTCATTCTGATATTTTCTTTTCATTTACGGTTCACGGCTTGGTAAAGATCTCCATAAATATTGCTCAAAAAGACCCAAACATGACTGATCTTTTTAACACATTTCTCTGTTTCTGTCAGTGCCGTGCTCTTCATGGAATTTCACCACAGACCTGAAATGTGAGACCAATGATCTCTTAGTGAGCTGGAATGCTTCTATAGCACAGCTCAACTACAGTGTCACTGCTGCACCAACGGATGGCAGCATCCCTACAGTCACCTGCTATACCAACAACGCCAGTTGTCTTCTTAGCAGCCTACAGTGTGGACGTTCTTACAACGTCTCCCTCAAAGTGTCTCCTGACACCTTCAATGGACCCCAGAGCCCTTCACAGATAGTAAAGACAGGTAATCAGAAGATGGAACCAAAGAAACTATAATCTGTCGAATTGCTTCTCATTTTCATTTCTTAACCGTCTCCCCTCCAGCTCCATGTCCTCCTACCATCCAGAGTAGGACAATATTCTGTAGCAACAGTTCCTCTCTAGTGTCCTGGGCTCCAGTGTCTGAAGCTACAGGTTACACCGTGAAGGCAAAATCCACTAAAGGACACCTGGTTTCCTGCAACAGCACCACAACTTCATGCACCCTTACAAATCTCACGTGCAGTGAAACCTATGTGGCCACGGTCACAGCCCAAGGATACAAGTGTGACAGTCCCCCCGGCTCGAGCACCAACATTACCACCAGTGAGAGCGACGGTGAAATCACGTGAATAACATCAGTAAGGATGACATTAGTGATGCACATTGTGTTTTCTTGTTTCAGCTCCATGTCCTCCAGCCATTATATCCAGACAGTACAGCTGCGGCACCAACACGGCAGTTTTCAGCATATCTGACCCCAACAAAGCGCTCACCTTCCTCGCACAGATAGTTGGAGTTGGATACAAGGACAGCTGCCTCACCAACAACGCTAGCTGTATCTTCCAAAGTCTTCCCTGCGGCTTGGATTTGAATCTAACGGTGCAAACTCTGGGCTTAGAGTGCAACAGCAGTGTTAGTGTCAGCGAACTGCTTCAGACAGGTAAATGAGGTATTATGACCTCAATAGAAAAACAATCTGAAAACACAAGCTTGCATTTCACTTTTCTTTTTTTTTCTTTTGTTTTTCATCTTTTCTTTATATCTTGGATCTGTTAGCTGTTTGCAACACTACGAATTTCTTTAATAAGAAAAAAATAAAGGCCTATTTTTATCTGGTATAATCAAATATTAAATCTGATTTGGAATGTGTTTATTTCAAATCATCAAAACAAGAGAAATATATAAATACCTATACATAAATATACCAAACTTAGGATGACTGGTCAAGATTTTGTTGGAAAATAAAACACTAAAAAGTAGTAGTATATACACATCCATTAATATACATCTATAAACTTGTGTAAATGATGCCATTATAATTACTCTTTTTCATAAACAGACATACTTTCTCTCATAAATACAGTATATGACACAATGAATCCAAAAAATATTACATTTGTCATAAACAGTTTAATTAATTGCAAAAAAAAAAGTACTGGGAAACAACCCTATATATTCCCACCCCTACATTGTTATTATTTTATAATTAATAATTGGAGTTATTTATACATTATTAATCCAAGTGAAGATCTTTAATAAATCCATAAGAAATAATAGTATAAAATTTCAAAGATAAATTGCATATAAGTAAGAAGATATAACATTATTCCATTATCATCATTAAAAATTAATCATTTATGAGGTTTTTTTTGGAAAAAATATGCATACTTTTCACAGCTGAACCAAGTTATAGATATAAAGAAGTTATTGCTTAGTAGTACATAGACATGAACAAATGTTCAATAAACTTGCTCAGCAGACATAGACAATAGACCAAAGACATAGACAGTTATATATAAAACATATTTTTGGCACAAATGGAATCTCACATACGGCCCAGCCTCACCCAAACTCTGCCTTCAGTAGCTCCAAGGTAGATTGAGTTTAAAACTTCTGTGTTAAATGAAAGGTGTGCATACTATAGGTTGTCCATGATGGCTTCAGTGTTGGTATGCATTATTGACAGTCTTCCTTCTGGGTTAACAGAGAATTCAAAGTTCCCTATGCAGTAATATTTACCGTCCATGACTGTCATGTGCTCTGTCCAAAATTCCCACCCTTATCCCGAACTACTAAAAAGCCATAGTACAAGACTATCTAGTGCCCTGAAGTTTAAAAGCAATTCGGACATCATGTTTATTACTTTTCTTTCTTTCTTTTAAACGTCGGATATGACGTCACCGATTTCACAAAGTGAAAATCTAATCAATACGAATGTTTCACGTCTATTTGTGACTCCTTTTAGCTCTGATGACAAAAATGTGGACAATTTACAAAAAAAATTACATTTAAACACGTTTTCTTGGCAGAAACTGTTCAAATGCAATGCATTGTGGTCTATATTTGGTAATGTGGTAAGAATGATGCACACTAGTTTTTCGCAAAGACTTCTGGGAACTTTCTAGTGCACATGATTTTGGAATTGTAGATTTGGATTGTACTAATAATTAGTGACTGCACTATATAGTGAGTAGGGAAGGAATCTGGATTTATCTTCTTTGTTTTTCCTCATCATCTTTACTGTACTTTTGAATTGTTTGTAGAAAAAGATGTATTTATTCCTGGTTCTTGCGATTTGTAAAAAAAATATAATGCCCTATTTCCAAATGCATTCCTTTTTATTTCCCTTGTTTTTCCTCCCCAGCCCCCTGCCCACCAGAGAATGTCAGCGCCACAGTTCGGTGCTCCAATCATTCAGCACTGATAACATGGGTGGGGAGTCCTAATGCCTTGGGGTACAACGTGACAGCAATAGGCCTCGGAGGCCACATCCACTACTGTCAAACCAACTCCAGCAGTTGTGAAGTGACAGACCTTCAATGTGGGGAAACATACAGCGTTAAAGTCACAGCGTACACACAGACGTGCACGGGATCCCAAAGTCTGCCTCACAGGTTTAGAGCAGGTGGAGAAAAATTTAAGTTCTTCATAGTGTTTGACGTCACTTACATTTTTGCTCAGATATAAAACTTTTTTTTGTTTGTGGTTTCTCTTCAGGTGTTTGTCCTCCAAGTAACATCACTGTGCTGCCTACTTGCGAGTACAAAGCCATCTCGTGGGCTGGTGCTGCTTGGGCTGAGACGTACATTGCAACTGCAACTGCAGCAGATGGACACCGTCATACTTGTAGCTCAAATTATTCAAGCTCGTGCAATTTCACTGATCTGCACTGTGGGGACAAATATTCTGTTACGGTTGTAAGTGGGGATGGTAGTTGCTGGAGCGAACCAAGTCCCCCGGTGCAGCTGAAAGCAGGTGAGGGCATAAAACGATGAAAGGGGTCAAGTCAGGGATGTAGAAATGTGATAGTCTGAACGTCTAAAAAACATTTTTTGATTTGGCCCTGTGCAATTTCTTAGAATTCAGAGAAAGCTTGGCATTTGCTATTTAAGTCAAATAATTGCAAATAATTATTTTGCAATTCTCCTCAATTTAAATTAATTGTAATTTTGTTTGTAATTTTTGTCAAATTACATCAAACATTTGACTGCCATTTTGCCAATAAAAATAAGGTTTTTCTGACTAAGTAACATTGACTGCATCAAACTTTAAAAATGGCTTACTTCCAGCTCCAATATCATTTTTTTCGAAAAATTTTCATCGCAATCTTATTACTAAAAATTCTGATTGATCAGAGTAAATCTGAGTCAAAATTTTTATGGCAACCACTCTCACCAATCAGGTGTGAGCTTGTTGGAAGTCCACACCCCTACTACTTGAAAGCAGGCTCAGGAGAATCAAATGTTTCAAACGCGTGACATGACATCACATAGTTACATTGAGTCATCTGATTGGCCAGTTTATAAGTTGAATAACTTTCACTACTGGAAAAAAATACTATAAAAAACTGTAGGATTAGCAAGAACATGTTTTAAAAAAAAGGTAGCAGAGCATGTATACGGTTATTCTGACAAATGAATGCATTCTCACTCCCATCTCGTCATATATGGACGTATAGTTCGGGCCCCCACCACGCCACTTTTTGAAGACTTGGGTGTCCCCAACTCAACGTTTTTTGACGTGAAGGATGTTCCCATTAAATCAGGGATCCTTAACCTCTGGACAACGAACTGATACCAATCCGAGGGCTGTTGGTACCGAGTTGCAGACAGGGAAAAAATGCATATGGTTGGGGGGGACACAACCCTCGGGACGCAGACAGGTATTAGTACTGGTACTGATACCCTAACCCGGTACCGGTTCCACATCTGTTACAGTGTCCCGTGGGTTGGGGACCTGAGATTTAGTGAGAACAGCCAGCATGTGTGAAAAAGAAAAAAATGGAGTGAGAATGTTAGGACAAATATGACAACAGAGTAATAGCTGTTTATTATGGAAGATGTATTCAAGTCTTATTGACATTTCAATATGCAATTCAGGATTGCAACATGGAAATGCTTTGCAATTTAGAATTTAAAATAAAAATTTACAATTCAATCTTACACATTTAAAAAAGAAAGTTCAAATTAAAAAAAACCAATTGCATTTTAAACTGTAAAACTTGTAAACTTACAAAGTATCTCAATAGAAGTCAATGGAATTTTGGCTTCTTGGAGCCTGCTGGAACTTCCTGGAATGCCAAAGGGGAGGAGTCACTCAGTCCTATTAGCAAATACAGTCAATGCTCAGTGAACAAATGAAAAACAATAAATAACCAGAGTTTAGGGGAACATGGCCGCACATCTGGTTTGTTGTCCAAACATTTGCAGATTTTTTTTTTAGGATCACCTCTTGGTTAGATGTATTTCCACTGACTAAACGCTGTCGTGTCAAAGCAGGAATTTTCTTTCTGACGATCATTCCTCATTGTCCATTCCCAGCTTTGTGTCCATCTGCAAACCTAACTGCTCAGGTCAGCTGCAACACCGGCACAGTGAACATCACATGGAGTTCAGTGGCAGCACCTTCCTACGTCATAAAGGTGGAAAACATTGGTGGTCCAGCCACACCTGTGGAATACACCACCCCCAACACTTCACTCTCTCTTTCTAACCTGGCATGTGGGCAAAGATATGCCTTCAGCGTAGCAGTTCAAGATGGAAATTGCCAAACCCGCTTCAGCCCACCCCTTAACATAAGCACAGGTACGATCCTTTTTTAACCTTCTGTACCTGCAAAAATTAAAGGAAAGGATTCAAAGAGCAGCAAATGTGAGGTTTCCTTTCTCTTTTAGTTCCTTGTCAGCCCTCAAACTTAACCGTACAAGTGGACTGTGGGACAAACAATGGTAGTTTCTCCTGGGCTGACAGCAGTGGAGCTAGCGCGTACACAGTTGAGGTGAAAGGGGCGAACGGCCATGTAACATCCTGCTCCTCCAACACCACCTCCTGCTCGGTGAAACTGAAATGTGGAAACTCATACCATGCAACTGTGGTCGCCTCAACAGAGAGCTGTGACACCAGCAAAACCACTGAAATCTTATTTGAGTCTGGTAAGACCCTAACATTCGATTTTTGGCTGAAAATGTAGATTTTTTTCCATCAAGGATTTCATTTTTATTTAAATAAGTTACCTGTACTCTACAGCTCCATGTTTGCCTGAAGGCGTTGTGGCAAAGCTGAACTGTGAATCCCACATAATTAACGTGAACTGGACTCGGACTAACGGCTCCGAAGTCTACACCGCCTGGGCCATAAGCTCAGATGGACACAGAGCCTCCTGCAACTCCACGACAAACTCCTGCTCCATCCACGATCTCCTGTGCGGCAAGATCTATGACGTGGCAGTCACCTCCTCCTCAATCAAATGCCAAGTTATAGCTGGCTCTGACTACAAGGTTCAGTCATGTGAGTGAAGCTCTTCCACATCCAGACGCCCTGAAGTCTGTGGCTCTCTTATGCATCGATTGTCTTCTAATGCATTTACAGATCCATGTGCACCAATAAACACAACTGTTGAGCAGAACTGTCCCTCCAAGAGCATGACAGTGAAGTGGCACGACAACAGCACAGCGCAGAACTATACGGTGAAAGCTGCTTCTGTCTCAGGCGTAAACGCAACCTGTGAATCCACCAACAGCAGCTGCTCCTTCCTGGATTTAAGCTGTGGTCAGCTCTACTCCTTCACGGTGATGGGATACAGCAATGTTTGCACTAGTGATGTGAGCACTCCCATCAAGAGCTACACCGGTAAAGAGTTTGCTTTTAACAATCATTTTTTTATTTGTGAAATCACACTCCAATTACAAAAAATGTAGCAAGACAACAAAGAACATGTTGAGGAATCTCAACTCCCAAAAGGAAAAAAATAAAATAAAACTCACTCATGAAAACGCACCAGCACGAACGTGTCATTAAAATGTGTCTCCATAAAATATTCTATTTTCCGTTTTCATTAAAAAAAAATTAAATCTTAAAAAAAGATTCATAGATACTTAATATCTAAAAGAGAAACCAATGTACTTTCAAATGTCTGTGTGATTGGGAAATACTCCTGCACACAATGTTGTATTTTGAATCAGCTTACATTAGGTTTTAGTGTCATGAGTCAAAGTTAGGGGGACAATGAAGGAAATTTTATGAGAAACCTGCAGTATGATTTGCTTAGTTTTGAAAAATGGAGCACAAACTACAAATTTTAATGAAAAATACATCAAAGTTATGAAAAAAGCTGTATACCTTTGGTTCGCTTAAAGTGAATCAGAGTTTGTTTCCACCGATAATCCAAAACAAATTTTCAGTCTGAATACACACGAGTGGACCCCGATCCTGGGCAAGCAACCACTCTCGGACCCAATGAGGCAAAATTTCTTTGTGATTTTGGGCTATATAAATAAAATTGAATTGAATTGAGATGAATTGAATCTTTTGAGGTGGTCTCGCTTAGTTTCCAATCAGACCAAACTCTGGTTTCCTCACTTTTTCTCAGTCTGAATAGGTTCTTAGCTCAGAGTAGAACAACTGGACAAAAATAGCCACCGTAGCCCTGCATTATGGGATGTAAACAGAGTAGAAAGCAACCAATGAGTCACAGACAAATATAAAGCAATGATGATGGACCGCAACTTATTGAAATATGGTTGAATGAATGCAGGGTCATTAAAACATGATATATGTTGCTTCTTGCACTGTTTTACCGACAATCTACAGTACAGGCCAAAAGTTATGACACACACTTTCTCATTTCTTGCATGTTTTATATTTATGACTATTTTTTGTAGATTCAAAGCTATGAATGAACACGTGGAGCTATGAGCCAAACCAATAAAAGGTGAAATACCTTGACATCATGTGGGATATCCCAGTGTCTTTAAAATAGCCATCCTTTGCTCAAATTTCTGCTTTGCACATTCTGCATTCTCTTGATGAGCTTCAAAGATAGACACTGAAATTTTTTTCCAACAATCTTAAAGGAGTTCCCACAGATGCCTTGGACTTGCTGATCCCTTTGTCTTCACTTTGTGGTCCAACTCACCTCAAAACATCTCCATAGGGTTCAGGTCCAGCTTACTGTGGTCATCTGCCACAGCACTCCATCACTCTCCTTGGTCAAATAGCCCTCACACAGCCTTCAGTTAGAATCTACAATGTGATTAGTCATGGAAATAGAGAAACTCATTGAATGAGAAGGTGTGTCAAAACTTTTGGCCAGTACTGTATATGTCAGCGTACCTTCTTAGTCATTTCATCCTCAGTAATTCCTTTGCAGATTGCCTCCTCCGTACAGCAAGTAAAAAGTGAGTGTTGTACCTGACATTGATACAGACATTCAAAACTGGTCTGCGAAATAAAGTTTGAATAAGTGAACTATTCCGACAAGGATTGTAAAGCTTAAAACTTCCATCATTCTGTATCTCGTTGCTTTGCCCCACCCTTGTAATTCCTGGCCAATGACTGGCCAGATCTTTAGTCGCATGGTTTTTTTTACAGGCCTTAGTTTGAAACAGAAATGTCCAGTGGGCAACAGTCTGAATACAGACTGAAACGCAAGGTTCAGGACTCGATCCGTAGCAAATTAAGCAAACTCGGTCTGAACAATGGATTTTTCCAGTCTGAATACACCTTTTTGACGTTTGACTGTTAATCCTTTACTAAGTGCCTTTAAATTTGCCGTCCCAATTCAGCTCCATGTCCTCCAACCAATTTGTCAGCTGAGCTGAACTGTACGACGCGCAGTGCTGTGGTCAGCTGGAGAACTGTGACCACAGCTGTACCCACAGCCTACAACGTCCAGGCAACCTCCCCAGATGGACACAACTCCTCCTGCAGCAACATGGGCTCCTCCTGTAATCTTGACAACCTTGTTTGTGGGCAGAAGTACTCTGTTGTTGTGGGGGCAATCAACACTGGCTGCCTTGGTCCTGCCAGTGCCCCTTCATTCCTCACCACAGGTAACTGAACCCTCTGTTTCATAGACTTGTACTTGAGCACAGCTGATGATCTGTCTCCCTCCAGAGCCCTGCAGTCCCATCAATGTTTCTACTCGCTACAACATGAGCTCTGCCTTGGTGATGTGGAGCACTGCAGCTGGTGCCAGCTCCTACTCAGTCCAGGCTGTGACAGACTCAGGTGCCCCAGTGACCTGTGGCAGCAGTAACAGCAGTTGCAACATGAACGGCCTGCAGTGCAGTCGGATGTACAATGTGACTGTTACGGCATACAATCAGGCCTGCAGCAGTCTTCCCTCAGAAACAAGATACCTCCTGACAGGTTTGTCACTGCATCAGGAAATAATTTGCACTCACAGTGCTCTCCTTATGTTTACATGTGTGTTTCCCTCTCATTTAGAGCCATGCCAGCCTACAAACGTTCAAGCCAGTCTGAACTGTGAAGATCTCTCTGCCACCGTGTCCTGGCAGCAGAGTCCCCTTTCTGTGGGATACGTTGCCTATGCAGACAACAAAAATGGACACCGCACTTACTGCTTTAGTGCAAACGCCACTTCCTGCAGCTTTTCAGGGCTGGTGTGTGGAAATGTCTACAGTGTCTGGGTCAAGGCTCTGGGACAGCAGTACAACAGCTCGGACAGTTCTGTCGTCTCTCTTACATCAGGTGAAAAAAATCTCAAAACTAGTTTCTAATAATTTTGAGACGAAATACAAACAAGAAAACTCAAATATAAAAGTCAAGTTGCAATACATACACTTTCATCTGTACTAAGCAAATCCTTCCTTCCATCCATCTATCTATCCCTCTTCTGAACCCAATGAATCCATTTTGGAGTCAAGGGATTGGCTACTGTTGTGCAAAGCCAGAGTACAACCTGAAGGGGCAGAGTCACAGACTCACATGCACACCTAGGGCAATTTAAAAATACTTATCAACCTTAAAGCATGTTCTGGACAGGGGAAGAAAGCCAGAATACCAGGAGAAAGCTCTCATATGCACAGGAAGAACATAACGCAAAGAGGATTCAGCTGGGATTGATTTGCACTGATTTATATTCAAATGTTAAAGTACAAAATGAGGGCTGCAAACTCTTTTTGTGTCTGGGGCAAACTTTTTTATCTTTTCGTAGACATTTATAATGTGATTTCATATAATAAATATAAAATAATAATTATTAGAAAGTGTATGCCTCCTAATCCACAATGTTTGTAACTGTAAATCTTATTGTTTTTCTCAATTTCTCATTTTTTCTCAATTTCTAATTGTTGTTTCCGTCAAATTCATCAGCCCCTTGTGAGCCTGCCAATGTTGGAGCCGTCATGGACTGTGTGGCACACACAGCTACAGCATCCTGGCAATCCGGCTCTGGAGCTTTGAGCTATGTTGCTGTGGTAACAGCTTCATCGGGCCACATAAAAAGCTGTACCACCAACTACACCAGTTGCCAGCTCAGCTCCCTGCAGTGCGGAGAGAAATACAACCTCACCGTAAAGACTCTTGGAAAGACTTGTAACAGAACTACTCTGATGACAGGATATCTCATCACTGGTATGCACACATTGGTGTATTTTGAACAACTTATGGTACTTGACATACAGTATATTGGTAAATGATGAGGGCACTTCTGCCTTCCTTCAGAGCCCTGTGCGCCCGTGAATCTCACCGTCCTCTATAACGTGAGCACTGCTCAGGTGATGTGGGCTGGAGCAAAAGATAGAGGCCCGTTCTCTGTTGCTGCCATCAACAACAAAGTACCTACGGTCACCTGCAACTCTACAAATACCTATTGCTCCCTGGTGGGTCTGAAGTGCGGTCAGATCTACAATATCACAGTGATGGTGGCAGATCCCACCTGCAACAACACTGTCGCCTCAGAGCCGTACCAACTCATGACAGGTGTGTCCCAAACTGGTTTCCCATCCTCCGACTGTGTTTTCTGTCTGAATAAACTCAGATGCAACTTTTTGTTTTTACTTTCAGAGCCATGCCCGCCCACAAACGTCCAAGCTAGTTTGAAATGTGAACCTCTCACTGCCACCGTGTCCTGGCAGCAGACTGGCTTTGCTCTTGGTTACGTTGCCTATGTGGACAATAAAGGTGGACACCAAACCTCTTGTGTTAGCTCCAATGCTACCTCATGCAGCATTTCAGGGCTGATGTGTGGAACTGTCTACAGTGTCTGGGTCAAGGCTCTGGGAAAACAGCAAAACAGCTCAGACAGCTCAGTCATCTCTCTTACATCAGGTGATTTTCTTTCTCTATATTATTCAACCTGATGCTGCTAGGGACAAATCTCTGAATGAATTATTTTCCTTTGACATCTCTTTCCTTTCTAGGGCCTTGCCAGCCAGTAATTGCTGCCGTTCAGGTTCCCTGCCAAAACTACGAGGTCCAGATCTCCTGGAATTATACAGAGGGTGCTATGAATTACCTGGTCAAGACCGCAGGGAATCGTGGGTATATGAAGACCCACAACACGACACAAAGCTTTCTGTACAGCACTTTACCATGTGGACAAGAGTTCAACGTCACTGTTCAAGGACAGGGCAGCGTGTGTGACAGCACCCCCAGCAGTCCCGCCTTCTTCAAAACTGGTGACTATTTTTTCCCCATCCTTATCACATACTGTTCACTACATTCTATTGACATTTGTGTTATCGTCATCTCCCCACAGGCCCATGCATCCCCTCAAATGTAACAACCCAAGTGCAGTGCGAGCTTAATCGGGGCTCTGTCAGCTGGAGGCCAAGCGATGGTGCTGAATTCTATATTGTCATTGCAACTGGTGTGGATAACCACACTCACCAATGTCTCACCAACACAACCTCCTGCACCTGGACTGACCTGCACTGTGGGGAGGAGTACACTGTTGTGGTGAGAGCAAAGACCACCAATTGCAGCAGCCTGCCAAGCAACAGCTCCATCATTTACACAGGTACTGAAAGTTTGTGAATCATGAGAGATTTCACTTAGTATGCAAGGACTTTGCATTGATTAGAACATCAGACCGCTTAAATGTCACTCAACATCTTTACTTTCCTGCAGGTCCCTGTGCACCGCAAAATTTGGATGCAACTGTTAACTGTGGAACAAAAGTTGTTGCTTTGAAATGGAATGCCTCCAACAGGACTCATTTGTACACAGTATCAGCTGAAGGGGGAGATAAATCAGTTAGTCTCCAGAGTAATACAACCACAGCCCTCCTCTCTGAGCTCACATGTGGACAAAACTACAGCCTGACAGTCACACCTTACAGCCAACACTGCGTGGGGAACTACAACGCGTACGCCTCTGTGCTGACCTGTACGTGCTGTTTCAACACTATGTTTATTATCATAAACACAATTTTCAAAGTTTTGATCAAAGTGGTGTTTTTTTGCTAGGGCCATGTAAACCTGCAGGAGTCTTTGCAACACAGGCTTGCCTTTCCAATTCCGTCATGGTGGCATGGCAGCCAAGCAATGGCACGGAGTATTACACCGCCGCCGTGCAAACAGTGAATGGCGTTTCAAAATTTTGCAAGACCAACACAAGCGCATGCACTGTTAATGCACTGATGTGTGGAGAAAACTACTCTGTGTCTGTCACGGCTTCCAACAAACAGTGTAATGTCACTTCCAGTCAAACCACGAGTGTGCAGTCAGGTAAGCGAATGTACCCTGTAAAGTCCATTCCATCAAAGAACTAACAGAATTTTTTTTCTGATGTTTTTTTAAACATTTTAATAAAATCCACAAAAAATGATTCATTTTTTTAAATATAGAAAACATAATGATACACTGGATGATTTGGTAAGCTTTTGCTTCCAAAAATGTTAGTTCAAGATATTTTGGGAAAAGGCACCCTATGCCCCGTTTCCACTGAGTGGTCCCGACTGTTCTGCTCCTGACGTTTTAGAATAGTCTGGGCAATTCAAGTGAGAGTTTCTTTTGAGTGTTGGACCATCAAGGCGCATGCGGGGTGTAGATCAATGATATAGCTGAGCGTCAAAATGGCGGTTCTCCGTATTTAAGGATTCTGCTGTTTCCAACCCTCGCAAATAAGGTTGGAATATTGAAAGCAAAGAACTTAATATTCTTTGCAAGAAGACTGTGGGAGACAGAAAATTACAGCCAAAAAGAAGACAAACTTTTGGCTTGGATCTCGAGTTGGGAAAAGCGCTGGTTTGACGCTTACTGTTGTTGTAATACCATTCTGCCAATCAACGGATTTCATTGTGTGATGACAGTAGCTCTGCCCTAGCTGGTCCATTCCATTTTTCTTTAAACTTAAAACCAACGAAGTACCAAGAATGGTACAAATTGGTCTGGCATAATGGGTTCATTCTAAAACGGAAACCCTTAAAATACCAGTCCGGTCCAGTTCGGTCTAGGCTGCTCAGTGGAAACGAGGCAATATTGTCTCGAATTTGATCCAAATATTTTTTACATAGTGTAACTGTATTATAAAGAATTAATAATCAACACTTTTTGAATTCTTACAGTACAAGCAGCAGTCATTTAAAAACTTAATAAAGATGAATAAGTTAAGATTTTATGGACGCAGCCATTTTGAAATGAGCAGGAAAAGTCCTTATACTGCCTCTAGTGGAATGTTGATGAACTACATGATAAGAATGGTTATCTAGGGTTAGTAACAAAACGTACCATAATAGCACAAATTTTATTCTTACATTTGTACATATCACTCTTTTTCAGTGCCTTGTAGTCCCACTAATGTATCCGTGTTCATGGACTGCTCCAACAATTCTGCTTTGGTGTCCTGGTCTGCCAGTCGTGGCGCTGTGAAGTACTCTGTGAACGCCATCAGCAGTCACGGCAATGACAGCTGTCAGACATCTGGTCTTGCCTGTCGTCTCAGCCTTGCATGTGGCAGCCTTTACACTGTTCAGGTTGTTGCCATGGATGACAACTGCTCAAGTTTTCCCAGCACTCCTGTGGAGTTCACCTCAGGTGGGAGATTTGACTCCACTTGACAGGATAGCAACACTCCATCAGTTGATTAAATCATTATATTTTATGTTTTCAGGTCCCTGTCCACCTAGTAATGTGAGTGCCCAAATTACATGTCAGTCAAGCAATATGAATGTTTACTGGAACGCCATCAGAGATGCCGACCACTTTTTAGTATCATTAACTTCTGTGAATAGAACTATTCAGTTATGCAACACCACAACTACTACATGCTTCATCAGCAATGCAACATGTGGAGAAACATTTACCATCCAAGTCACCTCCGTGAGAGGCAAATGTCTCAGTCAGCCCCATCAAACCTCCACCATCCAGACAGGTTGGCAGCTGCTTTATTTTTAATTGGATTGTCCTTTGCAGAAATCCCTCCCTCTTACTAGAAACTTTGTTGCTTATTTCTTAGCTCCCTGCCAGCCTAAAGGAGTAAATGGCTACATTGACTGTGTATCGAACTCGGCTTGGATCACGTGGGACACTGCTCTCGGAGCGAGCAACTATACAGTGTCAGCTGTAGGTTCAGGGATCTCCAAAACCAACTGCACTTCCATCACAGACACGAGATGTGAGGTGAAGGACCTAGCCTGTGGTGTATCGTTCAACTTCACAGTTACTGCTACAAACAGCAGGTGTGACAGTCAACCAAGTGCTCCTTTCAGCTTGGAAACAGGTATTTACAATCTAAAGTTTATTTGTGAAATATTTGTTCGTGCAGCCGAGTGAAACTCATGTAATCTATACTCCCTCAGCCCCCTGTTCGCTCTCTGCAATCACTGCTTTTACTCAGTGCCACAACTCCTCCATCCTGGTGATATGGGATCTGAACGGCAGCAGGGGAACTTCTGCGTACATCGCCACAGCTGAAGCCAGTGACCATACCTATCTGACCTGTAATAGCACCAGCAGCAGCTGCTACCTGTCTGGGGCGAAGTGTGACCTTCAGTACACCATCATAGTCGCAGCATCTTCAGACCGCTGCAGCAGTCTGAGAAGTCCTCCCTACAAAATTAGCATGGGTATGTTTAAAAAAAAAATCACTAAAAATAGGTTTTAAAAATTATTTTAAATCTTTACAAATTGACAAGTGAGCTATAAACATTAATCAATATTTCTTTTATTTAAAAAAAGAGCTGTATTGTTTTAAAAGTGGGACCTTGTTACGGCACAAAAACTAGTAAATTAATCTAAGAGCTAAAATAGTAGAACATATAAGTCTACGGAGTTTGAATTGGAAAAGTGAGGATATTTATCTTCCAATATGTCCTGAATTTTGGCCTAAAAAGGCCAAATCCTACTGTTTAAAGACTAATATCTATACCCTGACTTTATTATTTAATTTTGTGCTGGTTTAAGTATTTTTTATTCATTAAACCTTGGTTGTCCATTTCTAGAAACCCTGCCTATTATGAAGGAAGTCTTGCTTATATTGAACCATCTTCTGATTTGTTAACTTGATCCATACAGAGATTTTCAAACTAAAGGATTTAGGAAATAACTTTATTGAAAACCTACTTTTATTACGAGTTTTGTTCATAAAGTAAGATCACACAAAGACGGGCAGAGAACGGCCTTACATCTGAATTTCGCAAAAAAAAAACTGCATCCACCGCTGTCTGGTGTAGATATCAAGTATGTCGTTCCCTAAAAGAAAACAAAGTTCAATGTTATATTATGGGAAAATCAATGAATTACAACTGATGAAAAAGTAGCAGGAAAAATCAAAACCTTCTTGCATTTTTAGAAGTCTTATAAGATTTGACAATACTTCAAATCAGTGTGTAGAATAATAAACTACAGATTATATTAGATAAAATACTAATGGTGTTTTCAAACTTTCTTTTTCAGAGCCCTGTCCACCCCAGAATGTATCAGTAAATGCTTCCTGTGAGACTCACAGTGCTGTGATATCCTGGAATCAATCTCCTGTTGCTAAATCTTACCAAGTGGTAGCTACGGGGGCAAACGGTCACAAACATATGTGCAACTCCTCCTCCACGAGCTGCAGCCTCACAGAGCTCCACTGTGATGAGCGGTACACAGTTTCTATGACTGCAAGTCACGAGAACTGCACCAGTAAAGCCAGTCAAAATGCAACCCTGAAAACAGGTATTTATTAGACCAGCAGCAATCAAGACACTCTGAGAGCGATAACCTTGTTTCTGTTTATATTGTTTCGTTTTTCTTTCTGTTCAGGTCCTTGCCAGCCAAGTAACGTTGCAGTTTCTTACAACTGTAGTAGTCGATCTGCGTTGTTTACATGGATGCCCAGCAAAAATTCACAGGACTATTATGGCACTGTACAGACAGGAAGTGGAGACAAGATTCAATGTCACAACACAAACCCAACATGCACCATTGATAATCTTGAATGTGGGGTATCATACAACTTCTCTGTCCAAGCCTCTGATGGGACATGCAACAGCTCCTACAGTGACCATGTGCAGTTAGGAGGAGGTATTAAAACATTTCTTCAGAAAACTTTTTGAAGTTTCTTCCTAAAATAATTTCTCCCTTCCTTATTTGTCTTTTAGTTCCTTGTCCTCCTAATAGCATCAAGCTGCAGCTGCTGCCAATGGAAATGGAAGTGCAGTTGTTGCACTTCTCCTGGACGCGTGTCACCTGTGGAAGCGTTGAGTATCTGCTGACTCTGACAGGAAGTCTGCAAGGACCGTCAAACCTCTTTGAAGTCTCATCCTACTGGACGAGCACAGATTTCTTTGAGATTCCTCTCCCCTGCAGTTCATCTTACACTGCCATGTTGCAAAGCAGGAACGCTGCAGGAACGAGTGGCAAATCTGCTCCCCTTAATGGAACAACAGGTAGATTATATAGTTATGAAGGCCAAGAGTTCTCAGATACTGGTACAGCTATTTCTTATAAACTGACATCTTGGTTCATTCAAGGTGTCTTTTGGCTGCTCCATTTAGGGGGCACCACAATGAATAATCCACCTTCTTCTTTGAAACCTCCATCACACCAACACCTTCATGTCCTCCTTCACTACATCCATGAACTTCTTCTGGTATTCCCTTACCCTTCTTTCCTGGTAGCTCAGAATCCTTTTACCCACAGAATTGTTGACCCTCATCTGAACATCTACCAACCATCTCAATCTGCTTCACTGCATTTGTCTCCAACACATTTAACATCCTTGCCCTTAGACCAGGGGTATTCAACTCCAGGCCTCAAGGGCCACAGTGTCTGCATTATTTCCAGATATCCAAACTCTACTCATGACTGATTACCTGGTTCAGGTGTGTCCAACCAATTGGAGCATGCCAGATCCGGGTATGTTGGAAAACCTGCAGGAATGCGGCCCTCGAGGCCTGGAGTTGAATACCCCTGCCTTAGACCCTCCTTCTAAACAAGGTTAAGCCCAAAAAAAAAACAGTTTCTGGGAAAATAAAAAAGAAGAACCCCTCAGGGAAGTCTACATGAGGAGAGATCCTCTCCCAGGACGGACAGGCGACGTACTTGGACTGTCAAATAAAAATTGCCTTATCTACTGTAACTCTACAACTACATGTTTGAATAGACGGGCTTTATCCAGATAGAGCTGGGACAGCTGGGGGCGCGAGACAAGCCAGAGGCAAGGTCTACTGCCAAGGATAGGAGTACAGATGATCCTTCATCAAGATGGAACAAGGGACAGGTGGGGGCATGAGACGAGCCAGAGGCAAGGTCCACTGCCAAGAACAGGAGCCTAGAGAATCTGAGTCACCTCATCCATCTTACTCCAGAACTACTTCTCTAGTTCACATCCTATTGGAAGGATACGACCCCTGGCAACATTTAACATCATAACTTCTAACTTCAGACTCATCCCCTATCTGACTTTCTCTTCAACTCAATTTTTAACGAACTTCTCCTTCAGGATCACTCCTGCTCCCTTTCGCTTTCCATCTGGTCTCATGAACACAGTAGAACCACAGTTTTTCTTTCCATTTTGTCTCTTGTTTTTCCTGTCTAGGTCCCAACATTCAAGGTCCTTACTTTGAGTCTTGTACCCTTGACTTTCCTTTCTCTTTCTCTCTCTGTGCCTGCAAAAATTCCTACAGTTCCTTTCTCCAGCAATTGCCACATTTTCACCAACACTCTAAAAGTCAACAAGTACCAGCGCCGATTCTTGATAACGTATGAAAGTTCTGTTCATCCCATCCTGACACAACCTTCTGTATTGGCCAGACTTGGGACCAGTACATTACAACATTGGATTACGCCCCCATGTGGTTGCATTTTGTACTAAAAATGAAAGAAGTCATTTGGTAGTTTTCTGCAAACTCATTTTAATTTCTGTCTGTTCCTCAGCCCCTTGTCCACCGTCAGGAATACTGTTCAGCGGTAACAGCTCGTTTGCCAAGGTGTCGTGGAATATGTCAGTGTATGCCACCATGTATACCGTTTATGACAACAGTGTAAAGCCAAGAGTCAAACTTTGCAACACTACCACACTGTCCTGCTCTTTGTCCAATCTCATTTCTAATAATCTGGTGGTCACTGCAAGCAATGCAGCCGGAGAAAGTCAAGCAACAAGCGTCCCCAACGGTAGGAACTGAGGTTTTTGTTTTTATGTACACTTTTTCAAACTTTTACACCAACTAAATTGAGCTTTTCCTCTTTAGTGGTACTGCAACGCAGAAGGAGAGACCTCAGGACACAAATGTCAAAGGATGGTGAGTTTTAATTTGCCTTTTAGTAAATTTTTGAAACAAAAATAAGTTGTTGCCCTTAACTCCACTCATTTTCTCTGCATCAGGAAGCGCCTCAGCTCCACTACTGGAGGTTACACAGGTCACGCCAACAGGCATTTGGCTCCAGTGGTCCCCAGTGAAGAGGGCTTCACACTACATTCTGCTGATCACCAAACAAGGCGGCTCCGGTAGTCAGAAACTGACTGTGTACGGAGAAATCATAAACGTCCCAGATCTGAGCCCCAACTCCACCTACTGCTTCTCTGTGACGCCCGTTTATGGCTCTACGAATGGACCACACTCAGAGCCCGTGTGCACACAAACAATTGAAGATCTGCAGTAAATGAAAGGCTTGTTTGAACAAAACTGAAATATTCTGATTACATGTAATGTTAGCCTATCTCTATAGTATGTAAAGATTGTACAAGTTTAATTAAAAATTTCTGCAGATCTTTAGAAATTTCATTTTGTGATTTAAGGCTATGTTTGATTCAACCTTTACACTGAAAGGCATTGATTTTATTTTAAAGACCCATTCCAATGAAAATTGTGTTTTTAACATGTTTTTGTGGAATGAATGACATGTATAAAGAGAATTAAACTTAAATTTGCATTTTGGAGTATTTTTTTTTTTTTATTCAAGTCATTGTGAAAAGGAGCAGACGCCAAAAATACTATTAAAAAAAGATTGTATTTTTGACGTAGAAAATATGTTGGGTGGGCCACAAATTCTGAACACTTGCAACGAGGAAGGGAAAAGAGACAGGGTTTCTCTATCAAGGTACAAATAAGGAGTGAATTTCTAATTTTTTTTTAGCTAAAAATGGCATAATCATCATCTAAAGACCTTTGGAAACTATTTTTACATTTCTCAAGAGAATCAGAGTGGGTCTTTAACTTCTAATCCTTTTATCGATAGCAATATATATATTTTTTTATATTTATTTCTGACTTATATTAACTCTAAGGATCATAACACATTTACATTTGATGAACTAGGAAGTGTATAAATAGGATCAACTTACTATAATTGTCTTTAATATGAAGTTTCTTCTTTTACATTTTAATAAAACCCACTTAAATTTTTTCATGCATTTACTTTTTTTTTAATAGCTATTACTATTTCAATTTAAAGTCAGAACACCAAAGTGTCACTTATAAAAGTGTTTATTAGAAAACAAAAATGCAACAGAGCAACTCAGTCACAACACAAGCAGGGATCACTGTGTGGTAAAAACGACTTTCCAGACCTCCCTTCAGAAGACCTGAACCTTCTCAGAACCTCTGCACATCGTTTTGGGCCCAATCCTGAAACCAGAACTAAATATAATTCATGTCCTGCGCTCAGAAATATTTTAAATCTTTAAAAAAGTGGGTATTGCTTTTATGCAGACAAAAAAAAAAAAAACAAACAAAAAAAAAAAAAACAGGGTTTTCTATACAAGTTATGCAAACTGTATATGCTTACGTTGTTGTCAAGATGTTAAGCCCAAGTCTGTGTGTGCAGACCATCTTAAACTGTTATTTACAAGCACAGGTCTTCTTTTGATCAAAAACAACCATAGAAAATTAAAATGCTTTTTGTCGCTTTACAGATTTCAAGTGAGGACTAACAATGCTCTGGAGGAGCAAACCGCAGAAAAAAAAAAACAAATGTTACACTTGCAGAAGACGACGATCTCAGGTTTCCGATGCTCTAATGCTTCTGCTCTTCAGCACACGACTGACCAGACAGCGGGATAGAATAAAGGGAGAAACATGGAAGTCATATTGCTCTGAAGCCTCGTTTACTCTGTGCTCTGGCTCCGTCTGCGATCGCTGTGTTTAGCGTGGTCGTTGCTCGACTCTCGCTGATGGTGGCTCCTCTCTTTGCTACGACTACGTTTGTGTGAACGCGCCTCCCCGTCCCGCTCTCGGTCCTTCTCCCTGCTGTGGCTGCGCTCCCGTTTTCTGCTTTTGTCCTCTTTGTGTTTTCTGTCTCTGCTTCGACTGCGGCTCGATCGCTTGGTCTTCTTCTCCTCCCTGTGTCTGTCCCTGTCGTCTTTATGTCTTCGTTCATCGACCTCCCCCCTGTTCTTTCTCTCCCTGGACCTGTCCCTGTCAACGCCCCGGTCTTTATGGTGATCCCGCTCCTTTTTCCTGTTCCTGTCTTCTCCTCCATCTCTCTCTTTCTCCCTGCGTTCAGTCCTCCGGTCTCTGCTGCTGCTGTGACTTCTTTTACGCTCTCGCCTGTCTTGGTTTCTGTCTGCGCTACGAGATCGTCGCCGTTCCCGGTCTCCTCTGTCCCGGTCTTTGCCTTCCCTCTCCTTCCTCTGGCGGTCTCGTTCTCTCTCCAGCTCGCGGTCGTAGCTGGGGCCGTGGCGATCTCTCTCACGATGGTGACTCCTGCTCCTTGACCGTTTCGGTGATCTTCTGGGGCTTGGTGTCCGCCTGGGTGTCCTGCAAAAGACAAATGGTTTATCAAGCAAAGTCAAAATGACACAAAGAAACCACAAGACTTGTTACAATTCTGTTCCATTCAATGGATCAAATTATTCTTTAAAAGTATCAACTTTAAAGACCCATTTGGATGAAAATTTTATTTTTGTGCTTTTAACATGCTCTTATAGCATTTTCTGATGACGAAGAAAATATATAAAGATAATTAAGATAAAAATTGCATTTCTGGATACCTCTAATGCTGTTTGAGAAAAAGAGAGTATGCAAACAGATGGATGATGGGAAATGAGGGTGGGCTTCTTCTACTTCCGCTCTGAAGAAACTACTTCCCAAAACATTTTTTTTGGCTAAAAATTGTATAATTATAGTTAAATCATCACTGTTAACACTTAAACCAAATCAAAAGATGATTGGAGTGAGACTTTAACACACCTTTGGATTTATTACACTAATGGTGGGAGATTCAAAAACAACTATTTTATCTGTAATGACAAATTTCCTACGACTGATATAATCCAGATTCTGGTTACATGGTTTCAGAATCTTAAGAGAAAAAAAAAATTCTGAACTCGAAGCACAAACCTGGAGTGGCGCCTCTCTCCTTGCCTCCCTGCCTCAGCGGGGGCCTCCTCTTCCTGTGGGTCTTTTTGAGCTACCTTACGAGGCCTTGCCTTAAGGTTCTGGTCAATCATTTTCTGCACAGGGACAGGGATCCGTGGAAACAGAGTGGAAAACCACTCCAGTTTTGTCAGAAAGGAGCGCAGCATCTCTCCGATGGTCATTACACAGCCCCCTCCAGCTTTTACGTCAAGATCCTAAAGAGAAATGAGAAGAAATAGAGAAAAAATAAACTCTATCAGTCCAAGATGAGGCAGAAGTAAATATAAGAGTTTATTTGTAATTTTTGCTACATCAAAAATTATTTGTGATGACCACGTACTGAACCTTCACCTCTGTTCATCTTGCTTAATCTTTTATATCAACAAAATATTTATAGCTTCATTTCTGCCAAATAAAATATAAAGTAAAAGTGTCTCAAATTGTTTGTTTTCTCTAATCTCTCTACAGTCTGACATTTCTGAGTTTGAGCAGCTGAAGCAAACCAAATCCCCCTTCTTCACATCTTTAATGATATTAGCTCACTTTTCTTTCAAAGCCAGAATTTAAGAAAAGGGAGAGTGCATCATTGCATTAGATATACAAGAGACGAATTGTCTTCTTTCTTTAGTTTCAAAAAGCTTGACAGAAGAAGCATAAGGTTGCCCACAGTGTAAGCACAGATTGGACTACGCAGGTAAGTGCCCTCCCAAATGAAGAGATATCAAATTTAAATGGTAGAGAACAGCTACTTTGCACTCACGCAAACCAACAGTGCTGAGATACAATATCCAATTCACCTGCTGCACAATGGGCATCTAAAGAAAAAAACAGGGGAATTAACCAGCGTGGCAAGATTTCAGAATTTCAAAGTACAAGAGAACATCATATGAGGCCTGGTTGCACAGCCTGAGACCAGATTAGGCTTTTATAGAATCCAATTTTTAGCATTCTTGATAAATAAATATCAATATTTAAATTTGCCTTAATACAAATTTAGTTTAGTGCAACAAGTCCTGAGAAAATTTTGTTTGAAAAACAAAACAAAACAAAAAAAAAAAAACAGGGCATGCCTTATTATAACATTGACTGTGAGATTCATTCGGCATCATATATGGTACTTACCCTGAGAAAAATCAGCATGGAGCAGTGACAAGTTACCTAACTACTCAGGCTCAGAGGACAAAAAACTGGGGAACAATTAAGCCAAATGAAAGCAAAGGTGAAAAATCAGCTATGAGCATCACAAGGGAGGAGCGAGGGGATTGTGTTTGAGGTGCTGCGTTTGAATTAGCAGTTAATGAATAAAAAGGGGGGAAAAAAATTATGAAATTATTACCCGCGATGACATACCTCCTCATCATCCAGGAAGCCATCGTACCAATCTAATAAATCTGTTGGAGGTTGAGTGTATCTGAAAGCAACAACAAAAAGTACATGTTAGCTTCAGTGAGGTAAACCTATTAAAGCTTATCAAAAAGTCAGTTAGGGTTGATTTTTGCACTTTTGTGATTTTTTTAACACTTTAAATCCATCACGAATAAATGACAGTAATCCTTGTCTTTTTGTAATAAATATATATATATAAAGATTGTACACATTTTTAGAAAGTTTGAATAAAGCAAAACTAAAAGAATTCATTCTGCGTTATTAAATGTTGATTTCCTTCACAGTAGAAAAGCAGGGATAAATCCAACTGTTCTAAAACAATAAATAATTTTGATTCCGAGTTGTCCTTCACACAACCTAAATAGCATAAGCAATTAATGGGAGGGTAATAGAGCTTCCACAATGGGGCTAATTTAAAAATTACTAGAATATCAATAAAGTAATAAACATTTATGTTTAACACACTTTTGGAGTATTTACAGCTAATAATTCTGCATGTCTAGAAAAATGCTGAATAATTAGGTGTTATTGCATAATTTTAAAAACTATATTTCTAAAAGAGAAAATCATTCTCATACCTTATGTACATGAATCCAAGTGCTCTAATGTATGGAGAGTCGGTGTGAGTGATCAACCCCATCAGCTGTTTTCGAGTCAGTTTAAGAGTAAACAGTTTGTACAGCAGACAAAAAGCAGTAGACACAATTCCTCCAGTCCCAACACCACGCACCTACCGAAAAACACAAACCACATATCAAAGCATTTTACTTTGAAATTTCAATATGGTTATTATTATTTTTTTCCATAGTCGTCTTCACACACAAATGAAAATCTAACTTAAATCATACCGAGTGTTGTAAATAGGCTTCTATCAGGAGATGTCAGGTTGGGGAAATGAGGGGGAATATAAAAAGAACGTACTTCTCACTTACCCCTCCGCACATTCCAGTCTGACCTGCGGTCTTTCTGCTGCCTTTTTCCCAGGGCTCAATATGAGTCACCTGTGGATCCAACACAACCACTTAAACTACGAATTCCAACATTTAGGTACGTGATTTTAAAAGAAATTGCAAACAAAACATCCTTAATTAACTATTATTACTGTATGGTGGTTGACAGTGAATCATAACAAATCATAACTCTTACGAGTGTACAATCGATGAGTAATGTAACCTTTTGTTATCCAACCTGAAAGTGCAGCTGCCTCCATTAAACTAACGATAATTGGTTTGTTAGCATACGAGCTAACACACATCGATATAATTAAGTGAAGTAAGCAATATCCCTTCGACCTAAAGATAAATCTCGTACTTACACATAAGTTAAGGGTAAAGCAGTAGTGTGCCGCTAACTCATCGGAGAGATTGACTGAACGCGGTTATCTAACTAGCATGCGGATTAGCATTGCAAAAGGCTGCCATTACCTTGAAATAGATTTCATCCACAACTTCATGGTAGGTTTTTAGTTCATAAAGCTGAACTTTGAAATACGGCGACGATAGGACATTAGTAAGAATCATTGGGTTGAGGTTCATAGTTTTTTCGTTACCCCATAGGGGCAGTACGTTTCCATGTTTCCCCGATGGAGGCTTGCTAACGGCCTGTGTTGGTAGCTGGTTTCCGACGTTAGCCATTGCTAGCCGAATCCCACGCAGCGAAGCTCAGGTTACCGTCACTCTACTTCCGACTACAGAGCCATCAATAACAGGTAGCTAAAATGCGACCTGGAGAGGTTCCGTTCGATAAATTTCTTAGTATTTTTGGTTAAATTGTTGGTAATAACTTCCCGCCGCCGTTTTAGCTACAGTGCTAGTGCGAGGTTGAAGCGGTGTAGTGACGATCTCTGTTTTCCGGTTAAACCTGTCCCCGCCCATTCAGACAAGGAGGGCGCGCGCGTTCGAAAACCTCAAAGGACTGTTTTCACTTCCGATACATTAATAAATTTAAATTGATATTTTTATTGTCAATCTAAGATTTGTTACAGTATTAAAAACACCACCTAGAAAAAACATCCCCATTATTTTTTAATGGATTCTAACTTTTTTGGAAATAAAATCTTTACTTTGCTCTGTTGGTAACAATATTTTCTCACTTCAAAAATGATATAACAAGCATAGGAATCATAAAATTGATGTATCAGAACATTTTTGAGGCTCATAAAAATGAAAGAAATTCAGTATTAAAAGTCTTAGTTTATCCAATAGGTCTGAAAATAAAATTGTTCATTTGAACTACTTTTGTGATATTTGTTCATATGACAAATTATATATTAGTAAACAAGGTAAATCAATTTTATTTAAAATCATACTACAAATTAATTTGCTTAAAGAAAAGTAGGAATAATATTTGAGTATGTGAATGAAAGTACTGATAATGTTAATGCATTTTATCAAATTTATGAACTTAAGAAAATATTCTCAGCCTTTTACAACACCTTAATATTCTTGAAATAAATATTTGTAGGGGGAAAAAAGTATTTACATTCTAAACTAAATATTGCAATGTCTTTGGATATTTTGAAAACCAAAAAGTTGCTTAGTTTATCTGTTTGTGCACACCAGGTAATAAATTCTCACAGATATTAATAGAACCATGAACTTTTCAAAATATTATAGATTTTGTATTTTTTTTTCTTTCAAACTAAGTTCATAAAACAAATAACAGCCAAAGTAGACATGATACAACTTCAGTTTGATTTTCATTTCCTCACAAAACACATTCACTGCATAAATCCCGTCCTTATCGGCTGTAGTGCTAGTTGTTTTCTAGACATTCCTGTCAAACTTGCTGCTGATCACTTAGATTATTTGAAAAAGAAGCAGTTCTCAAAGTCTGACTTTGGACAAAACAGAAACGTCTTGGAACACTTCCAAAGTGAACCAGGGCTGACAGAAAGCCCTTTATTGTAGAAACAGTTTGATACGATATGACGATAGTCCACAGAACATTTTGACCAGTTGCTTTTTATTAAATTTAATTACAAAAATAAAAGAACATATTCACATGTCAGTGGCTTGAATTGCTTGAAACTGTGAGAAAAAAAAAAGAAAATCCAGAATTGTGTTAGCCAATTATTCTATAGATTCTTTCAATGTTGTTACTGCTTACTTTGGACAAATATAACCGGTCTGTGCAATAATAAAGTGCAAAATCCAGCAAAAAGTGTGTTTGATATAAAAGTAAATAGTCATTACTGCTTTTACTTCGTTTGTGTTATGTATTTTGGTTAAGACAGTCAGAAGTAAAATGAAAAACAAAGCTTTCCAGTTAAGAAACACACCCATGAACATTTAGAGACAAACTGGCAAAAAACTTCAGCAGCAAGAGGCACATGTTTATAAAAACCCAGACATCAATGGTAACAACGGGGGAACATAAAATATATATTTGGAATGAGCTTACATAAAACAGTGTTTCAAATTCTTCCCATTATTTAGTCTTTTTTTTTTTAATGGTCTAGAAACATTTATTAAATGTGTCAATATTTGACACAAACGTTTCGGCAGGATAAGGATATTACTAACAAAATCCAGTGGGAAAGTTTTGATTTAATATATGATATCTTAAAAGGATAATTCATAAAAACATTTTCTGGAAAGGAAAAATACTTTTTATACAACTAGTGATGAATAAAAGGGAAACTTTTGTTATTAAAAGGATTAATTCTTATATTAAAAAAATGACTTAATGAATATTTTGTCTGAAAATATTCATTTGATCACTTAATATTGATTTTCTGACTAAAGATGGTTTTAATATTCTTTAAATTATTTTTGACACTTGCAACAATGTATTTCAGCAGAACAACAACAAATATTCTAACTAGACACATTTTCTTCAGAACATAAAATATAGCTTATAATATAAAGTGAAACAAAATCATATCACCGTGAATATACAGACTTGAGATACATTTGAATACTTAAAAATGAGAAACAAACTTCATTGAGTGCAATGAATCCAGTGGCTTAATGGATGAGCCGAGTTATCAGCTCTGAGTCTGTAACAAGCTTCATTTAAGTGGCATTCCACTCTTTGAACACAAGGGGGGTGTCAAGGTCAGCATATGTTGAGGGTCATATGAGGAGGTATTGCGTAAAAGAAAAATATCTTCTTGAGTTAAGAAAGGAGTGAAGTTTTGGGGGCATGTCCACTGTTGAATCTTTTTGGCCCCTTCTTTAATTTCAGGTCTTTGGTGTCAGTTTTTCCTAAATCTTATCGCTTCATCACCACTTGCTCAAAAGCTCCTTTTGCAACCCTGAAAGAGAAAGTTGTGGTTTGTTACAAACGGTTAAACTAAAATTATGTGAGCTGTTAGAAATATTTTGCTACAATTGATCAGAATTTCTACATAAATACATAATTTGCACCTTTTATTTTCAAAAATCCATAACTGCTATCTGTGTTTATTGTAAAGGTTTGGTGTGTGGCACCTACGGTTACCTAATCAGACCCACCTCGTGTGCTGACTTCCCAGAGCTGTGCTTCCACCAGGACCAACAAACAAGCTGAGCCCCTCCTCTGCAGCAACACACACACACAAACAAAAATATTTAAATGAAAACTTGACAACTGATCCCCATTATTCCCAACAAGCTGAAGGTTCTTTAGAGAGAACATTTAAAAATAAATGCTGATCAGACTTTGACTGAAGCGCTTGGAGACATTGCGGGATTGTATTGCAACACTTGTAAGTAATTTGATCCCTCCCCTCGTCAAGATGCTGGGCAACTTTCCACACCAGGATTAGTTGTACACACCCTCTGCACTGGAATCCAAGAAGCCATGGCTGAAATCCTGGCCCTGCAGGATTTTATCTATTATGTCATCTGCGTCAATCCTTGTGGCATCCACCCTCCGGAGCTGATTCTCCATGGAGTCCTGCTTCACTATACGCCTAAAAAAAAAAAAAAAATTTAAAAATCTAAATAAGATGTTTAGCATAAGTAATAAAAAAAATGGAAAACATTTAATAAAATATACAAAATGAAAACAGTCGAGAAGAAAACAATGAAACACATGGGCCACAAACCCAGACTAACTGCACAGGTTACCTGGGTGTTTTGGCCGAGTTCGGGTGCTTTTCACAGGTTTGATGCTGGCCAACAGAGCGTGGAGGTGTGGGCCTTCGCTCCTTCTCTCTGGCTTCCCCCTGCTGATCGGCAGGCTCAATGCTACCAATGCCCGTAGAAGCAGAACCTCCAGAACCGCTTCGTCGATGACTCAGATCTGTTGAACTTGATCTACTAGAGCTATAACCTAAAGAACACAGACAAAAAAACACACTGAATTAGAAAAGTAATGTTACGTACTTGTATTCTTGTTAGATTTTTTTCTTATAATTTGATAGAAAAAACAGGAATGATGATTTTTGCACCTGAAACTTTGGACAGCTGACTTGCATAGCTGGGTGTTCTAGGGTAACCGTTTTTAATAAGCTCTTCTGGGACGGATGCAGACTTTCCCGGTGTTCCTGACCAAAAAAAAAAAAAAAAGGTGATACAATCAGTTTTAGGCCACAAGTTTTGTTCAGACCAATAAAAGGAAAAATGAAACTTCTGTTTTCTTGTTTTGCTTTTGCTTTCCTCTTAACAAAGTCTACTGTCCGAACACCAAAACAAAGAAAATGCCACAAATAATGGAGATGATAATTCTTTGCTGTGAGTTTAAAATGCATATAAGTTAAGATTTTATCAGCACCATGGAACCCAATAGGGCGATCTAATTTGTGAAATAAAACTCACTTCCTGCCAGCTGAGTCTCTCGGTGACAGGCAGTGTGGATATTCAGTCTCCCAGTGGATGACTTCAGTTTTATGAGTCATCAATCTGCTTAAGTTCTTTAGTGAGATCAGGACACGTGGTGATGACATTCCAACTCCCGAATCAAAGAGTTGGACTGTTCTGTGTTTTTGTTTTTTGTGTTTTTGAGCTGACCTCAAGCATATACGTCAACTTGAACAGTAAGTTGTGGCGAGACAGCACCTGATTGGCCAGAGGCTGCCTAGCTTTGGGCAGGTGGTAGCTGTCCAGGGAGTCACTTGTAACACTTGAAATTGGTAGCTGCGACTTTTCATGTTTTGCCAATATATTTTGACGTTGGAGTGACCTTTTCAGCTGCTACAGGCCTATTGTTACATGGAGGATGTGGGCTTCCCAAGTACTACAAACCCCCTCTCTGCTATGACCAAGGGGTATAGCAATTTATCCCTTGGCTCAAATGTAGGAGCAGTCTTTGGAGCCCCAAAGCACAATTTTCTGCCAGGGTGTATTCCCTTACATTTCTGTCATACTTATTGGATTATGTCATGGAGTTTCGCAAGTTCACAGTACAGAGCTTAGAGCAGTTGGATCTACTAAACTAGAGAAAAAGTAATGGTGCATGTAAGTCCAAAAGAAAAAAAAAACAATCAAAACATGTTTGGTGATAAAGCAGGGATTATTTGCATGCAAGCAGAGACCTTTAGGGTGTGAGGGCAGTTTGACAGCAGAGAGCATTTATAAGGTTTACACTCCCATCACACACTGACAACAGGAAATGTGCACATTTACATTTACTCAATAATGCATATACGTTATGATTTTATAGTCTCTTTCATAAAACTTTGCTTTTGTTAGATTTGATAGAAAAGGGAAGTATTTAAATTTAAAAAAATAAAAAGGTGTTACAGTTTTTTTTCTTAACAAAACAGTGTGTATGTGTTCATACCAGGAACAGAATGGGATATCTGAATGTCTCCTCCTTTTCTCTCCTCAAGGAGAAACTCTGACTCCGACTGTGGGATTCCCAGAGTCATGGCTGTGGATGGGGGACTAAAAAGAACACAGATATTAAATTCTATTATTCAATTGGCTCTTCAATTAAAAACGGTTGCTTTACAAATAAATAACTTTTTATGATAATTTAAAACATACACTACAAAAACAATAAATAAAAATAATAAAACTGTGTATTTAAAAAACAAAGACGAGAACATTTGTAAACAAATAATGTTTTAAGGAGCCACTAAACCACAAAGAACTTGGATTATTTCCCCAGTGTTCAGTTTTGTGGCAAAAATATCTTTTCAATCCCCACAGTTTCAATGGAAATACCCATGTTAAGAGTCAACAGCTGAAATATGTTCAACCAGGTCACAATGTTAGCATGTGAATGGGTCTGTCCACAGTCAGATGAGCTTTTCTTTAAAAACATGACAAATTCCATGAAAACACATTTGTCACCTCTGTTCACTTTATTGATCTTTTTTGATAATAACAAATATTTTTCAGAAACTCAGTTTTCTGGACATTCAAATATATATCTATATTTAAAATATATTAAAAGTAATAGAAAAGTAAAAGAATTTCTTGCTTTTAGTGTATCAGAAGAAGACATAAGAGGTGTTAATATATTGAATGTTTTTTGTTGACTGTGACTTTCAATGATCCTGAGCAAATATTAACACAATGTCTCTTAACATTCTGTTTTTCCTGTTCTGTCGAAAGTGCTTTAAAAAACACAGAATAAACAAGTGAATGACATTTCTGTTAACCTCTTGTGTTACCATAATATTTTCTATCCTGACTATTTATAACAAAAACAATACGGTTTGCAATGCAGAACCCATGAGACTAGTGGCAACACTAGCTTATCTAAGAATCAGTAAAGGAAACTGAGGTTTGGAAGGCTCTAATAACAGATAAGTAGAGGGGGTATAAAAATTCATCTCAGCACTGTGTAAAATTGTAAACCTTGCACATACAATGAGTAACAGAGTGGGATGAATGACTAAGCCTTGGACGTCTCCAAGGCAGCAGCCCGTGTATAAATATTGTGAATAGGGGTTCAACTGAAAAGACTTTTGTCAAGGTTATAAAGTATATATATTTGGAATACCATATTGTCTGTAAAGTTCTGTTGTACGGTTTCAGATTGGCTCCTACAAATCCTTTTAGTTAGCCAAATTTCCATTAAGGTGAGGTTTTATCATTTCTAATAACATTTCTTATAACATTATTGCTACTAAAGGGTGCATTGTTACTTAAAACTAGGAGTGGGTCAATAAAAATTGACGTGTGGGAGTTTTCAGATTAGTGACAGACAGGAAGTGATAAAAACACTTCCATTTGTGGTTTGACGCATGTACACCAAGAGCACAATTTCTTTGTAACCTTAACTCTACTAAACTAAACCCTCTTCTTTCCATGTTGTTTATATTTTGCACAAGTTTCAAATGAAGAGTTGAAGAGTTTGTGAAGCACTCACGCTTTGAAGCAGGGATCTCCAGACATAAGCTGTGTTGTGATGATGACCTGCAGCAAAAACAAAACAATGACTAAGTCAGTTTGGTGTGGAAAGCAACAGAATTTCAAAATCTTTCCTTTCTCCAAGTGGTAAGGCCCATGCCCCAGGAAAACTGTGAACACTTTGAATCAACTCTCACGACTCAGAGGGTTTGACACAATGCAGGCATTGGCTTGTTTTGTCTCAGTTGTCAGAGCGTTCCAATTTTCATGCATGCCAATGCTTTATAGTTCTGCGAAGAGAACGTCTCAATCTATCCAAGAATAGATGACGTAGTTTGCGGGACCGGATGTCATGCCTATCCTACTGAAATCAGAAAGGCTGTATATATTCTGTGGCTTCTCATGTACACTTGGGATTTATACTCCATGACTCGCCACCATACCTTGAGAATAGAGTTGTCCTGTCTGGTGTTTTTTGTGTCGTAGCCTTCGAGGAGACACCGCCGAACTGTGGTGCCAGATCCAGCAAACTCTGACAGGTTTAGGTCTGCAAAGCCCATCTGCAAAGTTAAACATCTTTTTAGTTGAAATCAACAAAGTAAAATTGAACACTTTATTCCATTATAATTCAATCAAGTGAAATATAAATGGGCCATCCAGCTATTTTATTTTTTGCACATCTTTCAATAATTGCAAGTATGAGAATCCAAAGAAGCAGCCTATCCTACAAGGAGAATGAGGACAGCTCGTGGATCATTCCAAACTAAGATTCTCACTAAACATAAAAGTTATATATTAATGAGTTAGGCCTTTTCAAAGCCAGACTTAGACTCTATCATAATCAGAAAGCAGTATCTATATAGTTTCTAATTACCAGACTCTCCCAAATATAACATAACCCCAAAATCTCTCAAAGTATTTGAAAACAATGTGTTACATATTTTGAGATAAGACAGATGTAATAAATCTCTTCATCTCTTATCTCTTATTGTTTACAATGGTTTTGCGTCATTTTATAGCTGAAATATTACCTTTGCAAAAGTTTTTCCACCCTTCTTTTCCTACAATGAAATAAGAGTCGTTATTTTGCAATGCCATTTTCAACAAAAATCGAGCAAAAAAATGCATTCAAACAGGAATTAAGATCAACAAAAATAGTAAAAGGTTAGTTTTCCATACCTTGCGAACAGATACTCTGCACATACAGGGGTCCAGCACCCCCGTTCCAGCGTTGGCGCTTATTTTACACAAGAAAGAAAACTTTTTCTTCCAGCGCACACAGTTTGCGTGGACAGGTTGCCTATTAAGACAAAAGTTTTTATTGATAAAATAAAGAAACAGACAAGCAAGCAATATGCCGATAAAATACTTATCACAATTTTACAACACAAATTCCTTTAAGGGACTTTTTAAGGAGACCGCTAAGAATAAGAAATATAACAAACAAAAGTGAGTTAAATAAAGCGAATTGTTGCCTTTATGCTTAAAATAATAACAAATATGTGGTTTAGGGTGCAGCTTATGTTTGTAACCTTTGCACGCAGGTACTAACTTTTTAGGTCACTTATAATAAACAGGTGATAACTCAATAAATAAACTTAAAGGAAGTATTTCTTGGAACTTCTATTTGTAATAAACAGGTAACAAAACTAATTCTTGTTTTTTCTTTTATTTTAATTGTAAAGGAAGAGCCTTTTTTCAGTTGAAAGTGAGCTGCTTTCATGAGCTCACCCCGTCGGACCAGAAAGACAAGTTTCAACAAGGTAAACAATACAATGAGTCCAAGAGGAGTTCATGCCTTTTTCAAATATCTGTGATCAAAATTAGAAACGTATTTCCCTAAAAACACAGAAGCACAGCTGTAATTCATAATTCCTGGTGAGCTAATTTGAATGTTAGCGTTCTTTCTTTTCTTTCCAGAAGTTAGCATAAACTCCAGTGCTTGTTGCTAGGCAACTGCTTAAGTCAGCAGTGTAGAAAAAAATGACTTCGGCGTTTTTTTGTTTTTTTTTTTAAATATATTTCTGAACAGATTTAAAAATATATATTGGAACTGGTTGCGCGATTTAGATAGACTTTCGACATCTTATAGATTAAGTTAATTTTTTGTCGGTCACGAGTTGGACAATATAGCCGTATATCAGTGGAGAAAGCCGTAAAAACACTATACTTAAATGTATTGAAGTTAGAGTTTATGGAATTCAAACTATAAATAGAAAATATCTCACCGAGACGACTCTTCGGCAAAGCCTCCATCTAAAAGTCTGACTTTGCAAAATATAACTCCATTAACAAACGGGACCGACGACAATTCGTCCAAATCAAAGTCAATTTTAAACTTGAACCTTTTTTTCTTTGCTAAAATGAAGGACATGCTGTGTGAACGCGCCCTGATTGACTGAGGTGGAGCGGACAGTCAGATCTGGAGCCGCACGGCGCTCCTCTCCCTGTTACTCTGGCACTGCTGCAAACCAGCCCTAAACTTCAAATGTTTTAACCCCGCCTCCAGAGAAACACTGTTCATGGCGTAGTAGGGAATTCGTGGTTTGATTGGACACTGAGCTAGTAGGGGGAAGGGGATCTTCAAATAAGAAATGGTGGCTGAGTTTAGGCAATAATTTGATTTTTCTTTGTTTAGTCTCAGCAGTTAAGTGAGGATAAAATGAAACCAGAACATAAAAAAAAAAAAAAAAAAAAAGCAAAAAACTGTTATAGACCCATTCACAATAACCCACTCCATAGAAAAGTGTAGTGTTTTGTTCTTGTAGCACATTTCTCATGATGGAGGACATATATAAAATAATTTAGGATTTCTTTATTCAAATTGTGTTGGATCAGAGCAAGTGAAAATTCCGGTTTGTGATACAGAAAATGCCATGGGTGGAGCCAAAGTCTCCCTTCTCCTCTATAATTCAGATGCATCTACTTGCAAACAAATATATACATTAGCATCTTACATTAGCATCTTGCAATAAATAAAAATATAGTTCGAATATGACTTTTAGCCCATGCACACATTAAAAATAGGGATCCTCTCCAAACTCTCAAAAGCATCAAACAAATTTAATAACCCAAACTGGAAACCACACAAACTCTACTGTACAGGGAATGTTAAATTAGTTTGCACTTGTTCATCTGGGGTACCTTATTGGAATATAAGAAATTTGAAGCATTTTTGTCCTAGACTTGGTGTAATTAATCCAAAAATGAACAATGTAGAGTGTAGTGCAACATGGTTCAAACAGGACTGTTGTGTGTCTTGGCCTCCAATCTTACTCATATCAGCTTGAACATACAGTTTGAAACACTGACACTGAAAGTCGTCAAAAAATGTTACCCAAGTTTTTAACCAAGATCACAATTTTGAGCTCCTGAAAATACTACAAATATTTGCCTTCTTGCCTTCCTTTGTTCCTACAATTATAACAACATTCTCATGAGAATCAAATTTGACATCATACTTCAACACTTTTTCTGCAGTTCCCTGAAGGTGGGGACCATTAAAAGCTGTAATCTACAGGTCATCACCATACTGTAAATGATCAACAATAGATACAATATAATCAAATTCAGAAGCTTTTAAGAAGAAAATGGAAAATTTAAGCGGTGTAGATGGAAAATCCCATCTTGACACACCAGACTGAAGACAGAAATTAGATAATGCTCACCTCAGACCAAATACAAAATTTGATGAGACCATCAAAAAAAAAAAAAAAATTTTATTGTTTTTTAAGAGACTTTTGTTATTTCAGTTTCAAACAATTTAATTTTTTTTCAGATGCTTCATAAGCATTTAAAAAAACTAAATACTGTGGTATTTTATTTGTTGCACTGGCCAACAACTTCTTTAAATGCATAAATACAAAAATCTGTCTCATACCTTTTCTTGAAACCCAATTTTCTGCTATTATTGCATGCTGGTAACACCTTCCCATGATAATTTGCTTTTAAGTTTTTAGAATAAAACACTGGGAAGAGCAAATTATCTGCAGTCTTACATACATGATATTTATTTAAATAGTTTGGAACTTCTACAATTGTAATTGAAACAACAGATACTCCATGCACGAGAAAGCCAGAAAAACACCAAACAAGCAACACAGAAATTGTATAGATAGCAAACTTGGCGTGTTGGTTCAATGTGTCCAAAACCCTGCTTTGTCCAAACTTGGCTACTTATTTCTCTTTATATCTGATTGTTTTATAATAATCCCCCGAACATAAAGGTTTTTTCACAAATAATAAAAACATTTGTAATTCCTTTAACAGCAGAATGCAAGGGTAACTTTTTGGTTAATGCATTATATTTTCTGATTTGCAATTTATATGCCAGTGAAGTGGACAGCATGGTTGGCTCGTTCTGATTAATAACCCTTTAAAGGTTCTTGAATCCAGTTATCGTCTTTTATTCACACTTTTTTAAAGTTTTTTTTTTCATGTTACGCATTTTCGTCCAGGTTTAGCCTCTGAATGACACTTAGAAGCTCAGTCATTACATCCAAGCTGCAGTGTGGGTGTTTTACCTTTCTAGTCTAAACAGTTTACTGCATAAAGTAAGAGCACTACCTCATTATACAAAACAAACAAACGTTGCAATGGATTGTGGTTTTTACAATTTGAACACAGAAAACTATCAGCTGGAATCATGGTTTTACTCAGGTCCTCAGCTGTCAACACAACATATTGCAGGGAATCAGTTTTTGTTAACTTGGCCCACTTGAACTTTGAACAACTTTTAGAATAACTTCCAGCATCCACATGAGCGTTTAGCATTGCAGTGAACTGGCAAACGAGAGCTCAACCGGGAATACAGGAGGAGCCACTGGGAATATGGGAGGTTTAGAAAATGGAAGGATACATTTGTTCCTCAATTGACTGATACTGTAGATATATTTGAATTATTTGCATTTAAAAACAAAAATGAAAGTGGTAGCTGAGCTATATGTGCATTTTTATCTATAAAAAAAAGAAAGTGAAGGACTGGACTAACCATCAAATAATTCAAGCAAAACTAGATTACTGTAAATCAATTTGTCACAAGATTCTGACTAAATGTAATAGAATTTTATCTCTGCAGGAAATCAAAATCATTTTCAGTAAGGCTTTTTTGCTATTGCTTTATTACAACTTTACACATTTTTAAAAGGTAAAGTTTTAACAATACTTTAAATGTTCAATAAATAAATGCATTACATCTAATAAGCAGACTATGGAACGAAAGAAGCACCTTTACATTTTTCCGAAATCTTGAGAAGTCAGTTGGAGTTCTGTATGAAAAACTGTGATTCCGGAGGCAAAACAGACATAACCAGGGCTAAACGGAGCCTGTGACCCTACATGCTGATGAGAAATCTGACCATTATTTACTTTGAACAGGTAAGAACACACACTTCATCATCATCATCATATAAAACACAGACTAAAAGGTCAATGGAAATCAAAATTTAAAATATTGAATGATCATTCAAAATAAATGAATTATTACAACTTTTAAAACAAAGTAGTTCTCAGCTGCTCTTTACAGAGAAAGAAAGTGAATGTTTTTGTTTAAACACTAATCTAATTATATCACATCTAATCAACTTACTTATTTTTGCTTATTGTTTCATCTACCTCAAACCTTTACAAATAGTCCTGCAGTACAACACCTTAACTTTTGACAGGATTTGTAATGTTGGTGTCATGAATGAACAAAGTCGAAACCTGTCAGTTTAGTGAATTACAGTGAGCAAGACACAGGAAGAGACAGGATATTCGTTCTGTTGATACTACAAGCTTAATTGATAGCGGATGCTCAACTTTGCTTTAGTCTGTAAATAACAACACATTTATTACATCAACATGTCCTAACTCCAGTGGATTTCCTAAAACAATAAATTGTCAACAATAAACCCAAAAGGATTGTAAGAGCATCTTTGAGAACATATGATATCACTTAGGTTTCAAATTACAGTTCAGAGTGGGAGTGCAGGGAAAAATCAATTCAGTGATGTATCGCAATATTTAATTTTGCAATATTTTTATCGACTTAAATTGCTGACAGGACAATATTTAATGAATTATTTATGAACGTCCTTCAGTGTCTTACTTTTGAGCGATACAATTACTAGTTCAAAGCTGTCTTTACAAAATAACAACCCAAAATTTTGTTGTTTAAAGATAAATCACTTCAAGTAAAAAAAAATCATACAAACTAGATGAGTTTTAGTATATCTGAATCAACAGCGCATAAACACATAATTACAGGGTTGTATCTTGAAATAAAATTAGCTAACTAGACTAATTAATACTGGCATGAAAAGACTTTTATAACAACCGAGTAGGAAATATCAGCAGCTGGAATAATCATGGCAGACAACTAGGAACAAGGAAAATGGAAACTTCCTCCTATTAAAAAATGTATAATTTATAGATTAAAAAACATTTCCTTGTGATTCTACAAGTTCTAAATGATAAATTAGATTTTATGTACAAACTGTATTTTGGGAAGTTTTTTCAGCTCTTTCAAAGACTCCCTTTCCTGTTTGTGTTTTTGGTGTTTTTTAGCATATTTTTCTCACAGTGAGAGACATATATAAGGAAAATTTAACTAAATTTCAAAGTATTTTTTTTACTGTTAATCAGGAGCAGACATTAGAAAAAGCGTGTCGCAGTGACGTAGGTGCTACAACCAGAAGGGTCACAAGCTTCCTGCTCTGCTCCACTTGTACACAAGCAGGTTTTCCTCGTCTGAGTTGGGCACCTGGCTCAAAAATGTGCAGTGGTGGACAACTCTCCATTTTAGTTGCCCCGGTAATGTTAGGTTGGGGGTCTGAGGGGCCATAAATTAGCTGGAGAACTTGTAAAGAGGGATGATGGGAAGTGAGGGAAGGATTACTACGCAGTAACAGACTTGCCCACAACTCAGAAGATCATTTCTGATGAACTCCTAACACTCTACAGGAGCTATGAATGAGGAAAAAGTCACTGAATTTTTATTTATTTTGCCTAGAAATGGCACAATCCCCATATATATATATATATATTTTAATTTAATTTAAAGTACATTTTACCTCGTGATATTATTTTAAAAAAAATTGCTTTATACATTTAAAATCTTGGAACTGTATCCATCTCCGATAATAAGAGTCGTTTCCTGGAAGCAGTATTTTTGGTATTGACTTGTCCACACCATGATGGTAATTGCTATTCATTTACCAGATAGAGTTCCCAACCTTCCCAGCCCTCGTGTCCTTGGGTGAGTCACTACAACCACGTGCTACCCTTCACCTCAATGCTTGGAGATAACATTTAGGAGTTATAGGACTTGTCGTATAATTTTACTAAATAAAATTACCATAGACATAATATAAAATAATGATTGATTGCTGTCATAATTATGACAAACCACCTGCTTTCGGTTTGTAGTTTTGCGTTGTTGTGAAATACCGCCATCTGCTGGTGAATGGTGATACTGCATTACAGGAAATGCCGAGCTCAGTGCTTCTCGGTGCAGCTGACACGTCCTTCCAGATAAGAAGATTACGTCTTTTTTTTCTTTAATGCCCCTCTGCTTATCCCATTCAAAACCGGGAAAAGTACGGTGCTAAAAAACGTCGGCCCGTTTATGTAAATTGTTCTCAGTGGCGCGTGCGCGTTCCTGCTTTTGCCATCCTTTCCCGCTGTTCGGTGTATAAACATCGGCGTTGCTACGTCTCTCCCGTAGCTCCGCCCTCGAATACTGCAGTTCCTCAGGAGCGCTGCGGCTTCACCTCTGCTCAGGGGCTGCCTGCAGAAAACACCACCCGGAAAGCCTTTTTGTCATTGCCAGCGCTGAGTTCGCGTGTGGATTATGCATGTGGATTAACGAATGATCCTCAATATGGATTAATAATCAGATTAACGTTTGCAGGACGGCCGGTCTGACCGCTTCCTCCACATTTGCTCTGCAATGTATCAGACGTTACGGACGTCTTTACTATCAAGTGCCCGGTGCTGGGATGCCAACAGTCAGCAGTCATACCAGACTCTGTTTGATCGGCTCGACACCAACAACGATGGGAAGGTGGACGTGGCCGAGCTGCGAGCGGGCCTCCATGCGATGGGGATATTCCGGCATGGAGCGGCACAGGTAAGGGGGGAGAACACGACCCTGCCCGCCAGCACGCGCTCACTGAAGCCCGGCCCTCTCGTTCACGAATCCAACAAGTCTTTCCCCATATCAAACCCGTTTCCTGGTTGAGCTGAAAGTCTGTTAAAGCTCCAAATATTGGAGAAAAAGAGAGGAAATTATTGTTAAAAATGTATTTATGAAATAAAGAAAGCAACAGAAAGATGTTACACTTTAAACACAAAAGTCCAAATAGTTAATAATGTTTATATATAGTAATAAAGACTATTAATAGTCTTCCTACAAACAGTTTATGACTTTGTGAAAGCTGATTATTTGGAAATAAATACACATTTTATTTTCTATTTTCATTTTTACTTCTATTCTGAATGAAAGAAAGCAATGACAGCACAGCTAGAGTATACCAGTCCTCCTGATCACTTTAACTTTACCTGTCTCTGTTCTGCAGAAGATCGTGTCATCCGGTGACCAGAACAAGGACGGGTGTTTGGACTTCAACGAGTTCACCAAATACCTGAAAGAGCACGAGATGAAGCTTTGGCTGACCTTCAAGAGTCTGGACAGAAACAACGATGGTGGGAGATGAGTGAAGCAATAGTGCGCGCACATGTCGCAACAGTAATGAACGCTCACGGTGCATGCACAACTTCGTTTGCATACCAATTGTCTTGTTTTTGTCACAGGGCGCATCGATGCCTCAGAGATCCAGCAGTCGCTTGCAGAGCTCGGCATACATCTCAGCAAGGAGGATGCCCTGAAAATCTTACAGAGGTTTAGCCTCTACATTTATGCACGTATGTTTGCTGCATGCGTGGTGATATAATCCATAACCTGCATGTGCTTCATTAGTATGGACATCGACGGGACCATGATGGTTGACTGGAACGAGTGGCGAGAACACTTCCTACTGTACCCAGCCCACAACCTAGAAGAGATCATCCGCTATTGGAAGCACTCCTCGGTACGGTTCACAGAGAAACTCTTCTCTGGACACATTTTTCTGCCCACACTCAGAGGCAGCTGCGGGGGAATAAACCAAACTCCTCTGGTGTTAGATAATATAGATTTTATCTGTAGTCCACAGTTGCTCTCAGTCTAAAACAACCAAGTTAACGAGGTCACTATTTTATGCTTTATTTTGTCATCTTCTACTCATTATTCTTGATAAAACTATAACTGTCTGCTTTGTGTTATGCATGTGTGTTTTACCAAAGCCTACATCTAACCACACAAACCTGGAAAATGTGTCAGAACAGTGAGTGCAGGACAAATGCAGCCAGGGTCATAATCTTGGTATCATGTCTCTCACAAGCACTTCCATGCTTTTGTGAAAACAGTGGGTATTTTTATCTCAAACAGCCAAAGCATGCTGGACCAGAACTGAGTCAGCTCATTGATTTTGCTTCTATGTATTATTTCATGTTTGGCAAAAGACTAGTCGAATTTTTGGTCTGTGTAACAGTTGCAACTTGTGATCTCAAAGTTTCTGGCAGAAACCTTGTGTTCAAGGTGAAGCACATTTTGTTGCAAGGAGGCTGACCAAAACGTTACAGGAAGGTGACAACAGAAAGAAGAAGTCTTTTTTTCTTTCAGCCACAAACACACTGTGGCCATGTTTAGTGAGTCTAATCATTGTGCAGTGTATGTTTAGCACAGTAGACATGTATGGGAGCTTGTGTTCTGGTAACAGACACAGTTGCGTGTTCAGGAGTCCATGCGATCCATTTTAATCAAGGTGCTAATGTAATCTTAGGTGCTGGACATAGGCGACAGCCTTGCCATCCCAGATGAGTTTACAGAGGAGGAGAAGAGCTCAGATGTCTGGTGGAAGCAGCTTGTTGCAGGTGCTTCTGCAGGGGCGGTCTCTCGTACTGGAACTGCCCCACTGGACCGACTAAAAGTCTTTATGCAGGTAAAAAAAAAAAAAAAAAAAATGGTATCCGTAATTTCTGGAGTATGATTTGTATCACATTACAAATTGCATTGAAGTATAAGTTGCACTGGAGTATAAGTTACACCAGAGTATAAGTCACACCGGAGTATTAGTTGCATCAAAGTATAAATCGTACCGGAATACAAATTGCACCGGAGTATAAATTATATCAGAGTATAAATTGCACCAGAGTATAAATTACACCAGAGTATAAGTCATACCGGAGTATAAGTTGCATTGAAGTATAAGTCGTACCGGAGTGTAAATTGCACCAGAGGGTAAGCAACACTGGAGTATCAGTTGCATCAGAGTATAAATTACACCAGAGTATAAATCGTACCGGAGTATAAGGTGCACCAGAGTATAAATAACACAGGAGTATAAATTGTACCAGAGTATAAGTTGTACCGGAGTATAAGTTACACCATTGTATAAGTCGAACTGAAGTATAAGTTGCATCAGAGTATTAATTACACCAGAGTATAAGTAACAATGGTGTATAAGTTGCACCGGAGTACAAGTCGTACCGGAGTATTAGGAGTATAATTTGCACCAGAGCATAAGTCGTACTGGAGTATAAATTACACTAGAGTATAAGTCGTACTGGAGTATAAGTCACGGCAGAGTATAAGTTGCTTCAGAGTATAAATTACACCAGAGTTTAAGTCGCACTGGAGTATAAATTGCATCAGAGTATAGATTACACCAGAGTATAAGTCACACAGGAATATAAGTTGTACTGGAGTATAAGTCACAGCAGAGTATAAGTTGCACCAGAGTATAAGTCGTATTGGAGTATGAACACTCCATATGTATGGCAACACTTCTTGTTCAGCATTGTTATCAATAGCAAATACTGATACACATCTGTTCAATGTGTTCTGCAGGTACATTCTTCCAAAACAAACCGCATAGGCCTAATAGGGGGTTTCAGGCAGATGATCGTGGAGGGGGGTCTGACTTCACTGTGGAGAGGAAATGGAATCAACGTCCTGAAGATCGCACCTGAAACTGCCATCAAATTCATGGCATACGAACAAGTTAGTCCACTTTTCTGTAAAAAAAAAAAAGCAATAGGTTCTAATTTGTAACACACTTACTGACTGCTTCCGCTGTTGGGTTTCATATTGCAGTATAAGAAGTTGTTGTCATCAGAGGGAAAGAAGATTGAAACGCATAAGAGGTTTATGGCTGGCTCCATGGCTGGGGCAACAGCACAGACAGCCATCTACCCTATGGAGGTGAGTCGGGACAGATTTGTCTTTTGTCAAGCGAGATCCATTGAAACTAAGAGACAGTCTTTCACTTTTCTTGTCTTTTGTCCTGCAAAAAAGGTCTTAAAGACTCGCCTGACCTTGAGGAAAACTGGCCAGTATGCAGGAATGTTTGACTGTGCCAAGAAAATCCTGAAGAAGGAGGGCGTCATAGCTTTCTATAAGGGCTACATTCCAAACCTGCTGGGGATCATTCCTTACGCCGGGATAGACCTCGCCGTGTACGAGGTTCGTAGGCACAATCTCGGAACCCTAAGTGAAGCTTCCACGAAGAGTTCACTTTGATCAAGCGTGGGTTGACTCTTGTGTTTCAGACTCTGAAGAACGCCTGGTTGTCGTATTATGCCAAAGACACAGCTAATCCTGGAGTTCTGGTGCTGTTGGGCTGTGGGACCATTTCCAGTACATGTGGTCAGTTAGCTAGTTATCCGCTTGCACTCGTGCGCACACGGATGCAGGCACAAGGTAAATTCAGTTCACTCACAGGGCTGAAAAATACTCAATATTGGAACTGTAGATTTTCTTTGCATCAAGCAAAACGTGTCCAATCCTGTTAATCTGAAGTCTTTTGTGTCATTCATTATGTCCACTGTGTTATGGGACAGCTATAAGGAAGACCCACATGTGGGAGGGAAAGCCAGATGATTTAAGCTTTTTTTTTAGGTCCAAAAAATACAAAACACTGGGAGGCTGAGTTCACAAAAAAAAAAAAAAAACAAAGAAAAAAAATGTGAGAAAGTTTTTTTAGGATTTGTAGTTTTGACTGCAGTTTAGAACTCCTCTGCATCACTGGATTTTATACAATAACTGTGTGGTTATGCATTACAAACAGATTAAAAGAATTTGAAAAAAGATAGGGTCCTGAAATTTTCCTTTAATTCAGCTGCACGAAATTTTTTTCTGATTTCTGTGTTTTTCTGCCAAAATTCTAAAACATTTTATTGAAAAGATGTTAGACAAATGGCAACTAAAAATATAAACTATTCTGAAGCAAAAACCTCAATTAAACCTTTTGTAACTGTGCATTAAGTTAAGAATCGGTGGAAAGAATCTGTAGAAATCTTCATTTGTAGTGTGGAGGGGGCAAAGCCTGAGCATTGAAATTTGCCAAAGTGAATTTCGGTTTGACAAACAATAAACTATTTGTAACAAAAATAAGGAAAAAAGCTGTTTGCTGTCAGTTTCTGCTGTTAAAATCATTACTTTAAAAATTCAAGAAATAATATTTTTCTTTACTCTTTTTTTATCCATAAATTTTATAAAAACCATCACATAATTTTTGTGTAATGTTATATAGTTTTAGTATAATTGTATTTGAATAATGTTTAGGTTGAAAATTAATTTTAATATGTTTTTAATAGTATTTTTATTATTTTTTAAAATTATTTTGAACTGAGTTTACATTTTCATTTCAGAGCAGATTTTTTAGTTGTGTAACGTTACTTATCACTGTCTGTGTAATTTTGACAGTATTATAAGCATGTGTCAAACAAACCATTGCAAAAATGACCTTTTCTGTTTAAACATCTGCTCCAAAGGACAAAAAAACAATCAATAATCACAAACTAGAGTTTAAGTTGTGTCTTTCTTTTCAGCCTCTCTGGGTTCATCGGAGCAACTTTCCATGACTAGCCTGTTGAAGAAGATTGTAGCCAAAGATGGCTTCTTTGGACTCTACAGGGGTATCCTGCCAAACTTCATGAAAGTCATTCCAGCTGTCAGCATCAGCTATGTGGTTTATGAGTACATGAAGACGGGCTTGGGAATCTCTCATTGATACCGCAAATGACTGCAAGGAACATTCACTGTATTTGTAAGACTTGAAGATGTAAGAAAAATATCTAATGGACCAAAAGAAAAAAAAGCTAATAGAGCATGAGTTTATTGGTGGATGGAATGAGAGCTGTATGTGTAAGACTTGCCTGCTAGTAGCTACAGTATATTTTGAATCAGTTGTGGTGCGCATGCTTTATTTTTTACCTCGAGTTTGCACAGAAAACACTCCTTTCCAGCAGAGTCTTAAACAATGTTTAATCCATACATTTCTATAGATATAAATAGTTCAAAAATAATTCAATTATGGCGTTTTTGTTTTTTTTTAAAGACTCACTCTGATCTTCTTTTGAGCTCTTTTGAAAGCGTTCCCAGTCGTCTTTTGATTTAAATTATGCAGTTTTTTTTGTTTAAATTATGCAGTTCTCTAGGACATAGTTTCTGCAGAGCGGCAGTAGTTCATTAGAAATTCGCCTCTTAGTTATTGGTGCGACTATTGGCTCAGAGAACCCCCCCCCCCCTCCTCCTCCTTGCTGAGAGCTCTCTGTTTACACTCTTCCTCTAGCTTACAGTCCCTCACACCCCCAACCTAACATTAGTGGTGAAACAACAGTTTGGAGCCAGATGAGTGAGAAAAAGGAAGATATACATAAATCTATTGGTCTACAGTGGATCCAACTGCATGTTTTTGTCTGCTCCTGATTCACGATTTGAATAAAAAAATACTCCTAAATGCAATTTTAAGCTTAATTTACTTCATTTATCAGAAAAAATTTTACGTTAAAAACACCAAATATTCTATTTTAATCAGAGTGGGTCTTTTAGCTTAATTTAAAAAACTGTGACACTGATTTTTTTTTTTTTTTTTGCTAAAAAGGACTTGTTTTCGTTGCAGAGTTGTCTGCCTCTTGTCCTTTGCTGTGTTTGCCATGAAATGTGAAAGGTGACACTGTATAGTAACCCCAGAGGCACAATTTGAACCGTTGAGTTTCAAACACCTTCCCTCATATGACGACGGAAAAGCAAAGATCTAATCAGCAGCTTTGAAGCAAAGCTCATAAAAATCAGTGTGTTTAACGACACACCTTCAGAAATGTGAAAATGAGTAACTCTACATTCTTGTGGTGGTAATTTATGAAATGTGCCTTAAAGCCTCTTGATGCAGACCGTGGACATGATTTTTTTTAATCTTTATAGATATATGCTGTATTTATGTACCATCTATATTATGAACATTATTTCAGTTATTCTATTTATTGAGGTATTGATAAAATGGTGGTAAATGGTTGTTACATTGAAATTCCTGATAATAAACAGTAAGACCACCCTCCCTTCAAACACAGTTTTCTTACCTGTTTAGGTTGGTGCTGTGTTTGAATGTTAAGGGCTGGGAGGTTTTATTTTTATCTTAAATTTTTACTACAAGACTGTTAGCCTTTTATGTTTAATTTAAAATGCATTTATGAGTATTTAAAGAGTTTAAGACTGCTTTGGCTTTGGTAATTATTGATGTTTATAGTTTGCTCTTAATGTTGTCAGATTTTTTAACTCTGTGGATTGCTTTTTCTATTGCAATTAGTCTATTTTACCTTTAATTGATTAAAGGAATCCCAATGAAATTCTAAAAATATAAGTTATTTTAATTAAATCTTTCCTAGAAAATCTGCTAATTATATAACCTAATGTTGCAAGGATTTAAAGTACTTTGTTTTGCAGTTTAGTCCTGTTAAAAAAAAAAGATTGCAGACATTTTGGATTGTAGTGATTTTAAGACTGCATGGTTTTTATTGCTAAAAACAACAGGTTTTGTCCTTTTTTTCCCCTTTTTTTTTAACATTACCATGAACTGCATGTTTTAAAACATCTGCCAGTGGTCAGGTTGAAACAACAGCTGCTTCACAACAAATGTTGACCGGTCAGAGCTGTCTGTTTTTTTAAAGGGGGCTTTAAAAAAGAAAATAAAAGAAAGAAAATAACACCAAGAAAAACATATCAGGGGATAATACTGTCATGTATCTTACAGTTTTTTTTTATATTAAAGCATGTAAAAAAAATTGAGGTAAATAAATTTATGAATATTAAAAATGAACAATGGTAATATGGTCTTTCTTTGAAGTTTTATGAGTGATTGAATAGAGACATTCATACACAAAAGGCTCACTTTAAAAATAAATTTTCCTACATTTAAATGTTTTCAGTCTCTGTATCTTCTACATTACATTATGTATAATTTTTCTCATTAAAACCTGTAACTAAAGGAGTTGTAATGTGACAGATTAGTTGATAGTGGAGGAGCAGATATTTTTATTGAAGCAAATGAAACAAGATTGAAATTGAGGTATATATATTAATAATAAGTAGAATAATTTCAGTGTTTTTTTTTCAGTTTTTCCCCTCAAATTGTTTATTATTTGTATATTTTACATTAACTTTATTCCCTCAATGTTATTTAAATCACGGTAAACATGGAAAACTGTTTATATTGAATTGACAAGTTGTGAATGGACCACACTTAATCAGTTGTTGTACTTAAAATACTGCATATTAAGTTAAATAATTACAAAAAAGTGACAACACTATAAAATACAATTATTTAAAACACTTTTGCCATTAACTAAGAAAACTTCAGTAAATCAATAAATGGCTTTTTCTTTTATCCTAACATGGATAAATCATTTTTTAAAAGATAATTAAAGGCCCACTCCCTTCATCTTTTTTAACAGCTTTCCCAGTGGTCTTTTAATTATAATTATTTCATTTGTAGCAAAAATCAGTAAATCGGGACTATCTTCTAAGTCTGAACATAGTTTCTGTTGAGCAGCAGTAGTTCATTTTAAATTTGCCTCTAAATTTGGGCCAGAAGTGGGCCCATCTTCATTTCCCATCATCAATCTGTTTACCCTTTCGCTGGTGCAATAATAATAGCGAGGATTATTGGATCTATCCAGCTGTACAGTTATGCCATCTTAGAGGAGGAAAACAAAGAAGTACATGTAGTCATCTACAAGTGGATGCATCAGAATGCAGGGAGTAGGGAGCTTATGGCTTGTCATAGAAGCTTTGACATCACTGCAAAAAGATTTTCCAGTCATTTTTGCATCTTTCTACTGATTCACAATTTGTTAAAAAAAAGAAGAAATAGACAGAAAGGTAATTTTAATCTAAATTTCTTTATATATTTCTTCCATGAGAAACATGTTGAAAACACCAAAAAGATGATTTTCTTTGGCGTGGGTCTTGAAATAGGCCTAAATATTTGATGCCTCAACATATAAAATTTCAATATATATTATAAATAATATATAAATAAATACTAATAATAATACATATAAATTGCTTGCAAATATTCGCACAATTTTTGGGAGAATAAAAATGTTTTTTCTTCTTAGTTTACCGGATGTTGTTTATCTCGTTGCTGACTTCCGGTTTTTTTCTCTACCGGCCACCGTAGTTGTAAAAAGGGGCGGATCTTCGTTGGTGTCACAGATACTCCTGCTGCTCTTCAACACAAATCACCGCTTCAGCAGCGCTGGTCCAAGCTTCCAACCCACTTTGGTTCTTTTAAATTATATAAAAATCTCTAATCTGTGTAGTTTCTGTTGTGGACGCCGGTTTCTCACACAGGGAAAGGAGTTCCCGGTTCGAAGACAGTGACAGCTAGCTGCTAGCTGACTTTAACATCGGGCAGCAGCTAAAAATATTCTCCGGGAGATAGCCGAGGTAGGCGGGCACAGCAAAAGCGTCCAGCGCAGTCACCACGGTAGGTCACAAATAGAGTGTGTTCTGCCACACGAACTTTAAAGCTGTCTATTGATTTTCACACCATGTCATTCGGTTCAAGTTAAAGCACTAATTGAAGAGACCTTGTTACAGGATCAGTCCACGAAAGTTCACAGATAGTTCATGATGCTAAAAATACCTTTGTAAACTTAGATATATTGTGTTTGTTTTTCACACTTCCTGTGAATTTTGTGCTCATAATTTAAAGATGAATACTTTTTCCTGATATCACCACTGTTCTATTTTTTTTCTGATTTATTTTTAAATATGACCCCGTAGCTTCCTGTTTAGATTTGACATTCCTTTCACATGGGAATTTACAAAACATGTAAATTTTGCTGTCATTGGTCTTGTGACTGTTAGTTGTCTCGTTGTTCCTCGGTAAAATCTGACATAAAGATGAGTAAAAACAGATTGAAAACTAGATTTGTGGAGCTGGTTTTTCTGTTTTTATTGTTTTGTTCTGCTTACTGATTTCTAGCTTTGCACAACCTTTACTGGAAAACAGAAAACTTGTTTTACCTGTTATAATGTTAAAAAAATAATAGGAAAAATGTACAACAAAGTACAACTTTTAAAAATAGAACTAGATGTTTTTTTGTTTCCACTGAGATAGCATGTATTAAGATAGTTATTAAAAAAAACTTTGTAAAATCACTAATTTAACTATAGTATATGTAAAATTCCTGTGTTTCATGCTGAAAATACAACTTAAAAAAAAATGACATTTAGTGCAAACATTAAGATATATGTTCTGAAGAAGATCTTAAAATAAATGTAAAATAAAAAAAAAACATAAAACAATGACAATTGGTTTTAGACAAATGCATTGATTCTTCCAAACATTTGTAATATAACCTATTAGATATATGTTCCTGGTAAGCAAGGTGCAATCTTGAAATACTAGAATATTTGTAAAATAAATAAAAAAAAACATTAGTTCTACTAGGTAAAAGAAAAAAAAAATTAAAAGTGGTGAGTAGTTTAAAATACTGTCTTTCAATTTAGTTTATTGGTAGACTTTTTATTCTTGCAGGTCACACAATTTTCTGTAAAGCTTGATCTGAATGCCAAATAAAGCAAAACAGGTTTTACTGTTTGTTGTCCAAAGCCGAGGCCGATCAGTGTGCTCCAAATCAAGCACGGTCATGGTGAATCCACCAATACTGTGTTCAGCAAACACCTGCTTCTTTGTGCAGTAAATAAAGCTTTTGTGACCCAAGCTTTTTTACCTTTCAGAACAGACATTTTATCATTTTGATTTCCCAATTCTTAACTGTATATTGTTCATTGAAACCTCTTACTCAACTCCATTGAGTATTTTAAAAGTCAAGTCAAAGTGTTTTTATTCAGAAGAGCTTTTAGTTAATGTAATTTTGTTTGGGTTTTTTTATGTGTTTTACCTTTCTTTTTACTGTCTTTTACTTTTGTTTCTCTTTAATATATGTATGACTGGTTTTAATTATGTCTTTTTACTTTTGTAATGCATTATGTATTTTTTTTTTCGGGAAAGGATGCTATTGAAATGAATAATTACTTGTTTACTCACTATTTAGCCTCTAAAATTAAGAAATTCCTATTGAGAAATTACTAGAAGTGAAGGACTTTATGCTCATGTGAAAAGTTTGTACTCTCTGTTTATGTGTGTTGGGGAAAAATAGAATCAGTGCCTGTGTGGGGACTAGAAAAGTGATGCTTGTTACCCATATACGGAAAAAAATAAGTAGCAACATTTGAACAAATTTCAAATGAAGGTTATATTTTCTTATACGTTTTTAGTTTAAAATACTTCAGATTATTATAATATAGTATCATTCTGTTAACTTTAATGGAAGTTATCAATGCTTTTAGAATTCTTTTTAGAATAATTTAATATACTTTGATGAAAAAATGAATTATTATTGGACTTTAACATTTTTTGCCTGCCATTACATTCTTGCTATTTTTTTAAATCTGGAACAAAAACTATTCTAGAATTTGTCCCACATATGCATTAGAGTTTAAGCATCTTTTTGTATAGATTGGAAAATTAGTGATTTAAAAAGCAAAAAACAAGAATTAAATGTATTCTGACTTTTGCAGGACACATTTACATGCTCTTAAGAAACTGAGTTTTCGGGCAAACAGTGTTTACAGGACAATTTAAAACATTTTCCGACATAAATCTGCACAAACTTTCCAGAAAAGACAATTATTTCCATAAACTATTTAAAAAGGTGACAAAAACCATTCATGGAAGCAAAAAAAAAGTGTGATAAATATTAATGATTAATAACATTCAATGAAAACTGAATAAAATGTTTTTTGTCTGAAAACTTGTTTTAAAAATAGTAGTTTTGTTGCTACTCTTATAGTTTTTTCCATCCTGTCTTTTGCACAGTGAGCAGCGAAGCATCATGGGTAACACAAGTGACAGGGTATCTGGAGATCGGCATGGAAACAAGGCCCACCGCTCCGACAGCAGCGGCAGCCACAAAGATCAAGAGCACAGCAGCAAAATGGTGGACAGCACAGATGATCCCAACATCTTCAACACTCATGGACCTGAGTCTAAGGTATGAATCCACCAAGGTCTCTTTTTAACCTGTTCAAATTAATTATATTATAAAAACTAATGTTTGCTTTTAGGGGTCAGGGGATAAAGAATTCACTCCAGATCTGGATGACCTGGTTAAAACTGCCCCCCAGGCTCGTCCCACAGTGATTCGCTGGGGTGGAGGGGGGAAGGAAGTTTATATCGCCGGCTCTTTCAATAACTGGAACACTAAGATTCCACTAAATAAAAGGTCAGCTGTTTGTTTTGCGTAACATACCTGTGTAAAACGTGTTTGAAGTTTTGCCATCACTTCATTCATATTTTCTTTTTCCTCTTTAAAGCCATAACGACTTTGTTGCTATTTTGGACCTGCCTGAAGGAGAGCACCAGTACAAGTTTTTTGTGGATGGACAGTGGGTTCATGATCCTTCAGAGGTACACCAGGGACCCTTTTCTCTGCTTGTAGTTTTTGTGTAGTTTGTGCAAAGGAACAAAATGTGTTAGCAAAAATCCTTAAGCATTAACTTATAACTTTAACAAGCTGGAAAAAAATAATCTTAATTTACCAAAAGGTAACAGGGATGTTTCCGTATGATGCAGAAAGGAAGGAGAAAAATATTTTAGGACTCTTTCAAAATAAATAAAATACAATGGAAAGCTGATTTTGGAGCTCTTTTTATTTGTATTTTGTACTACAAGTCTGTAAACTGTTGACAGATTTTAAGCATTACATTGGTATAGGTCAATGCCTGTCAACAAACACTTGTAATTCACAGAGCAGCTTGACTGAGAGCATTCTTTATAATTTCTTATTAATTGTTTGTAACCCCTTGATGCCTATTGATGCAAATATTCAACAAACCAACCTTAATTTAGCATATACTTGAAAGCAAAAACTTAAATTAAATATTTTTTTAATAGCTTGAAATAAATTCAGTTAAGTCTGTAAAGCACTTTACTTTAATGTAGTATGAAAAGTGCTTTATAAAAAAAGTTTGAATTTTTAGAATTTGGCGCAAGACTGAGACTTGTGATGGCAGTTATTTTATTTATTTTTTTTCATATCTGCTTAGATGTTAATATTTTACATGTTTGATGATTAACTGAAGGATCTTTGCTCTGTTTTGCAGCCGGTGGTAACCAGCCAGCTGGGAACGATCAACAACCTGATCCAGGTGAAGAAGTCTGACTTTGAGGTGTTTGACGCGCTGCAGGTGGACTCCCTGGAGTGCTCGGACACATCAGGTGAGTCATCTCCGATAGATTTGGTACTCTTTGTGGATAGATCGGTACACCTTGAACACATCTTTATGTTTCCAGACCTGTCCAGCTCGCCTCCAGGCCCGTACGGACAGGAGCAGTACATCTTCAGACCTGAAAAGCACTTCAAAGCCCCTCCCATTCTCCCCCCTCACCTGCTTCAAGTCATTCTTAACAAGGACACCAACATATCAGTCAGCATTTTATCTTTTGTTTTTTTCATTGATTCATCCTTTTACTGTCAGTTCTAAGGACTCTGATGCTGCTGTAGTTTCTCTAGACGATAATCTCTGTTTTTTTTTCATTGGTTTCTGCACTCCAGTGTGACCCTGCTCTGCTGCCTGAACCCAACCATGTCATGCTAAATCACCTTTATGCTCTCTCAATAAAGGTAAGTTTACTGTTCTGATGTTGCTTGTAGACTGAATTAAAAGATCATTTATTTTTCTGTGAGTTAAGTTTTCCTCCTCAATTTTATGACTTATGACTAACTTGTTTTAATTTAATTATGGTCCACAGCCGTCCTGGACTGGATGGACCACATTGTTTTTGCAATTTGAGCACAATCACATTTTGACGGAAACCAACAAAAGAAATAATGGGGCCAAAATCTCTAATGGGCTCAAAAAGAATAAATTGTAACTCCACTAACAAAACCAAAACGCACAATTCGGGGATTTCCAAAGAAATTTTTAAAATTTATTAAAATTTTTAAAATTATCGAATGGTAACAGAACCCTTCAGCTTAGAGGCGATTTTTGGGACAAAATTTGGTGATTTAACGCCTGGTTCACACCGGACGTGGAAGCGTTGTGTGGGCATAGTGCGAACGGTTTCTAATTCACCGCCAGTCCACACATGATGCAATTTTTGATGAGCTTTTTATTTTCCATCATCAAACATCCAAAACCACACTTCCCCTCCATAGTTACCCCACTACGTTGATCTGTGTGTGTGTCTCAGTGTATGTTTATTTTCATCTCTACAGTCTGTTTAGATACAAAAATGTGATCACATTTGTCACTCGTGGTATTTTATTGTGAAAAATTGGTTATATTTTGAAAAGTGACCAATGTCTTGGTGTAACTTCCTGCCAGAATTGGCACGGATCACTCATGGCTCGCGCAAAATTTCGACCAGAGGGTGAAACGTTCATTGCATGGTGAGAGCCAGCCACGGCGCTTCTCGTCTTGAGTGAAGGGTGCCAAATGGAAGCGGCCTCCATTCCACGCTTAAGTGTGCTACCACAACAAATGTTTTGTTGACCTTTCACCTCAGAAAGAGGTCACCATCGTGAATATATAAGAAAAATATTATGAAAATCATCTTTAGTACCAGATACAAATTTAAACTCCTCCTTGGGATTTTTAACTATCACTTCATAATTTCTCAATTGCTTCTTGGGAAAAATGTTAGACGACTTCAGCATGGCGAGCTAGAAAAAGAGACGTTTCCCTTGTTGCTCGTATATTTTTAAACTGGAACATTGTGGAAATTCTTGAATCCTTGGCTCAAGTTGAATAAATCAATATAAGATTTTGTATTGTTATATGATATGAGGAATGTGGGTATGTTTATGTTGCAGCCTGGAAACATTTAGTGAATTTATGTTAATTTAGATATTGTCCATGAGAAATATTTTAACTGAAAGGATCGTTTTTTTGTCTTAGTATTGAGAATAATTTGTTATTTTAGTTATTTACTATTTTATTTCAAAAAGTCCTGTTAGATGCAGCAGGATATTCCCCTTTTTTTGAGTGTGCAACGGTGCACAAAAATGCGATCACATTCTCTTGCTCCAGCGGCCTCAAAAACACTCAGTTCGGTTGCCAAAACAAAGATGGAGTCCTGTCTATTTTCAAGAGTGAAACAATTAGGATTAAAAGAATTCTCTTTTGTTAAAAAAATTTAAAAATATAGGTAACACTTTAGATGAGGTGCTGCAAACCACTAGATGTAACGTTGACAAAGATTGTTAACGCATTTGTTAAGCTTGTTAACAGTTTATTAATATAGCCTTCATAAACAATGGTCTAATTTCAGATGATAATAAATGTTACTAGGTATATTAATAAACTGTATTTGTCTTATTATGCTTATAAATGTCTTATAAACATCCTATAAGCACATTAAAAACGTTTGTTAATGTGTTAATAAAGCTTGTTATGGAATCTTATTATAAAGTGTTACCAAAATATATTTTAGCTGATTCTTCTAAAAATTACAAATATTTGCTCGTCATCCCCAAATGACCAAAAAATAAAATAGTTTCTGTGGAGATAAAACCAAGAGAAAAGCCACCAATATGGAAAAAAAATAAGTTCTTTTTAATGAATTGCAGGTCTAACCAGAGTGGGAGGGGCAACAGGGGCGAATGAGGGCTGTGTAGCTTCATAGCCAGTTGGAGCGATCAAAAGGAGGCTTTAATTTTGTGTTATTTTTACAATTATTTTCTTCCAGAGTTGTTTTTGTTAATCTTGATGTTTTTTTTTCTTTCCTGTGTAGGATGGAGTGATGGTGCTAAGTGCTACTCACAGATACAAGAAGAAATACGTCACCTCTCTGCTGTACAAACCCATCTAAGCCCTCTCTCAGGCGCTCCGAGGGAGCGGCGCGTTTGTTTTCTTTTCAGTTTCTCATCACTTTTAGACGGGAGTTGCACCAAACCATGTTTACAGGCTGCTCTGAAGAAAGCTGCACTTCTACATAGGGCTCTGAACAAAGGTAGCAAGGTGTGGTAAAAGAACTCTGTTGTGGCTTTAACTGGTGACATCTCCTTGCAGATGAGCCTGAATAAATCACTGCGCGGTGTTTGTATTTTTTCACATTTATATATATATATAAAAACAAGATTGTAGTCAGTGTGATTCTATCTTTGAGAAACGGTCTGGTTTTTTTTTTTTTATATGTTACTGCTGTGTTTGGACTTGTTACGTTTTTATCTCACTTGCTGAATGTACGCAGAATGACGGGTGAGGTGTTGTTTAGGTGAAGTGCAATAGTGGGTCGTGAAATCATTTCTGACTGTTTGAGCCAAAGGCTTAACATCCTGTTTCTGTTTAGGCAGCCGTCGTCCAGCTTACTGCAGAACTACAGTTGTAGTACTTTTTTAGTTTTTTTTTTTGAACTTTTTCGCACTGGAGGTGGTCTGAAGTCTTTGCTTAGCTGCTGCTTTTATTTTCATGAATGTTTGTGAGCGTTATTGTTGACACGAGCTTTAACTATGCAGCAAGCAGCCTTTGCATCGTATTGTCGTCTTTTAATGTAATGAGTGTATTGTCACATTTGCCTGCTTTGTTACAGAAAAATGATTGTACTGTATTTGTGTGTTACGTGTGCAGCCCTGCTTAAAGTTCTGCACTCACATTTCAGTGTCATAAATGTTGTCAGACATTAGGGTTTTGATGTTGACCGGTTGCCATTTATTTAAATTTTGTCTTGAAATATGGAAGACACACCCGTGTTTTGGCTCTGTGGGTCGGTTGCCTGCGTGTGAACGCTCACAACTCTTCACACGTTAGAGAATCTCTCTGGAGTATTCTGTGAATGTTGAGCCGGGCTTTTTCTTTTCTAAAAGCCTGGCTTTATTTTTAAAAAAAAAGATTTGATAAATAAGTTTGGAGAAGAGCCATGGATCCAGAGCTTTTGGGGCTAAAACCAAAACTTGAATTTTGCAGTTCTACTTTATAAATGAATGAAAAGACTTAGCATAAAGATTGTTGTAGTCCTCTATAAAAGATTGTACTGTACTGCAAATAAATACACTTCTCTGTGATCCTAATGCAAGTCTCTTTTTGTTTTCTTTAGACAGATTTTCTAAATGGTTGTTTCTAAATTCTGGTAAAGTTTGGTTTAGCAATAATGCAACCAGTGAAAATCAACTTCATTGTAAGAAATGACAAGAAAATAACCTTTTTTAAAATGTTTTATTCTCTCAAAATCCTTTATTTCTAAGACAACACACTGGAGTTAGCATTCATGTGCCCTGTATCAGCTCTCACAACCTAAAAAGCATTATATACATATGCAACTTTAAACCAATAAAACATTTCAAAAGGTTTACTTCCCTTCATTATTTTTGTTTTTTAGAAACAAATAGCAAAAAGGCTTAGTTTGTATTGAACAAGGTGACATTTCTCAGTCATTCAGAAGCTGGCTTTGTAGTTTTAAAAGACACCACACAATGAAACATTAATTGATTTAAATACTTGGCAATATTTATCCTGTTTTTCAAAACATTCAAATGCAAACCTAATTCGGTAAAACTTGAGGCCGTTTGAACCACTGAAGCTGACGAAGCGCTAATCTGAAGGCAGGCCAAGCAATTTTATAAAGGACATGTATATGTGTTTATATTTCATAAAGGCATATTTTTTGGGATCACACATAAGGCGCAACCTACTTGACTAATAATTGATCATAAGTGGCAGAATCTATTGAATCATACTGCAGGCGAGCAGCAAACACGTGTTTGTTTTTTATTTTTTTAATCCACGTGAACAATTTTTTTAGCTATTGCACGGCTACCCAGATGATCAACTTTGCAAAAAGCAAAGGTTGAATGTTCACAGACACGCTCACAAAAAGCAGGTTATTTACAGCGCAGAAGTGTACAGCAAATAAAGTGACAGACCCAACTATCAGCCTGCCAAAGTTTGCATCATTTTTGCCGTTGCCATGGGAATGCTATGAAGGCCTGAACCAAGAGAAATAACAGCAAGATAAAAAGCATTTGGCCTCGTGGCTAAAAAGTTTGAGTTTTGGTCCAAAAAAAATAATGGAGCTCGTCTTTTTAAAAATGACCTGATTCGTCTGTCCAACGGTTACCGTCTCTGTGGTTCTAAAGGCCCTCATAAAAGACACCTTGGTAACCCTGCGGTTGATCCATTCTGAGCTTTATGGATAAGGCAAAGTCAGAGTGAGGAGTTTAAAGTCAAACTTTGGCAAGAAGTAGCAATCCCAGCGTCCGTAGCTTAGACTTCCAGCGAAACACTCTGTCATGCATTTAAATAAACACAGCAGCAACACTGTTCAAATCATGACGGAGTGGAGATAACAATCCGGTGATTATCAAAATCAAAAAATGAAGGATTATTGCACATGCTCAAATGAGAACTCCTGCACAGGAGCGGGTACGCGCGTCTCCACCTGTGTACTTCTATTTTATGTTTAAGCTTGATAATATTCAAGACGTGTTCACAATAAAGCCTCTCAACAATCAAAATAAGGTAACTTTAACTCTTTAACGCCTGAAAATCTTTAGCTTTTTAACCGTTAGCATGATCCTTCCAGTAGATTCTAAAGGAGAAAAGCTGCTTTTCTCCTTCAGAATCTACTGGAATGATCATGTTAACGGTTGAAAAGTTACAGTAAATCAAAGAGCATAAACACTGGAGCTCTGGTGTTAAAAGGTTAAAGTTTATGTCGAATGCTAACTCATAGGTTTCCTCCATAAAAACCTGCCTAGCGTACATTCTTCCACTGCAGAATATTATTATTCATTAGATACATTGTAGATGTCAGTTCTTTTTTGCATTGCTTTTTCAAAAAGATACAAGGTCAAAGTGCCACATAGCGTAAGGTTGCACTTCTGTGGCAGTCAGGTGAGTCTCGTCTTTGGGTGAGCAGTGTTTGATCTCATACACGCATGTGCAGAATCCCTCTCAAAAGCCTTTTTTCTAACATGCACAAACGTCCTTTCTGTCCACAAACTGTCTGACTCTCAGAGGGCTGGGGGGGGCGCCTTTAGACACAGTTTAAGAGCTTTTCCTTACAGGATATGATGGTGGCCCTATCTGTGTATTAGATAAACACCTGTTTGTTGGAAAACCCACGCTGAAAATCCGCGAATAAGGACACACTTCACTGAAACCTCCGTAGGCACATTTCCGTCGACTTTCTGTCACACACTCGACATAGTTAACTGCTGACTGTGTCACCCAAAGACAAACACTCACCGTGGAAGGCTTAACGTGCAGATAAAATTGTGCACATGCTGCCTGGAAAACAGAGGTAAAGTGAGTGTGTTCAGGCAGGCAGGCAGTCATGGGGAGGGAAGGCTGGTGAATGGGATGGCTTTACAGGGTCTTGGCTAATTTATCACAGAGGTCAGAGGTGCTGAGGCTGCGTCTGTCCACGTCTACAGCAGACATTGGCTGCTGCGCTTCCTCGCCGTCAGGCGGTGGTTAGCTGCTCCGCAAGCACCGCCGGGCTTCAGGTCACCCCGACCAGGAACACTTTGTGGGTCTTTAGCTGGACAAAGGCAGAAAAAGGGATGTTAATACGAAACCCTGAAACAAGGACGCATGGGGAGGTAATATTTCCAAATGAATAGCTTGACATTTTGAGGAACTACTGCTTTTGCATTAAACATGTGGGAATGAAATCCTACAATTAGTACAAAACATAAAGGTTTTTTGTCAGAAATCCCTAATTACACCCTAAAACTTCATAGTGCAGGATTATTAAATGCCTTGGATTTTAACCAAATTTGGACACACACTCTCTACTTTTTAAATACTACTTTACCAAAGTAAAACTCTAATGAATTAAATATATTGCAACAGATTTTGGAATTGTTAATTGAGAAACTCCTATAAAATGGCCCTAAATGATACATTCAAAGTGAGTAGTGGAGGATATTTAGACACAATTAAAGAGTTGAAAGCACATATTGTCCTAAAAAGAACATTTTTTATCAAAACTAATTGGCTGTAGTGGGATTAAAAGGCCAGTATTTCTATATATATATATATTTTTTTTATTTCTCATACAAATGATTAAACAGCGTTTAAATTAACCTTATACTATTTCATTTTGAAGCTACAATCAAATTACTACATGTAAATATCAGCAACTATCAAAACATATTCACTCTTATGAAACAGACTAAAATGAGTACATAAAGTAATAATAAAAGGGAATATAGGCTTTATGTTTCTCAAAATGTCACACAATTCATTTATAAGCAGTGCAACAGCAATGACTCATTTGCGTCTGGCTTCATGTACTTGCGCACGGTAAACTCAGCTCTGAATGAGTGATCGAACAGCAAAGCAGCAGCTCTCAAACCTCCTGTACTCCACCTCATGGTGGGACTGCATGCAGCTCTTTTATAGAAGCGCTAATTCTAAAGGTCAGACTTTTTTTTAGTCTGTCACACGACTAACTCTAATAATGTGTGAAGCCTTGAATAGATTATGTCTGATATTAGGGGCGGGCAACAGTAAATGACACTGATACAGGTGTTATTTGATTGTTGTCAACTACTCTAAGTATATATGCTGTTATGAAACAATGTTTGTGCATATTCTACTGCCTGTTTTTTTTTTTTTTTTTATTGCTTTGCTAAAGCAGGAATGATGAGAGAAGATGAAGTTCTCTTTAGGTAGGGAAGCAAAATGTCAGTATGGTTAGCCGAAGCAGGCAGAAGCCGCCTCACTCGGTGAGGAAATGACGACAGAACCTGACAATTACCAGCGTAGGGAGAGGAAGAGGAGGAGCTTAAAGAGGAAAGTCTCAGCTCGTTCTTCTGGGGTGGGGGTTTGGTTGGAGGGAAGAAGGGAGAAGAAAGACAGTGAAGGGATGACAACAAGACACAACGCTACGTGGTCCAGAAGAAATGTCAGACTGATGTGTGAAGACTGGGATCTAGTTCATGGGAAGTAGCGACATTTGGTTACCTCGAGATTTGTTCTTGCTTTTTTCAGCACATCACGAGTCCTAGATACTGCAAAAACAAAAAGGAGAAATAGCATTTGGAATTTTTAGAGTAACTTTTAAGGCTCCGTCCTTGGTTCCTCATTTTTTAACCTGTACAAGCTTCAACTTGGTGACTTAATCTGGACAAACTTTATGCTGATGACACCCAGTTATATGTGGCTTTGTCCTTGATGATCTTTTAGAGGCCAACTCCAATTTTTTAACATGTTCTTGTAGCATTTGTCTCATGATGAAGGATGTCATGTGATTTTTTTTTGAGTGATTAAATGATCATGATTTTAATTGCAAATGTTTTTTACCAAATATTGCAGTAAAATACCTAATTTTGAGGTATTTCTGTGACATTATGGTGCAGTAAAAAAATCAAAATATAACTAAAAAAATGTGGATTTATGCTTTTTCTTTTTTTTTTTTTTATAAATGACTTTAAATTTTTACTTTTACACAACTAAAGGGTATAATTTCAATCTCAAACAATAAAGAAAAACAGACAAAAACCTATCAGGTCCAAAGTGCTCAATCTACCATGTTAAAAGACTTTAGGAATATTTCTCTGAGCAATCCATAAAGTATTGACCTCAAACTTCTTATTAATACCAAAATACATATGTTGATGCACTTTATTTCACCGTTTATTACAACAGCAAAACCGTGGAAAAGAAATTAGTGATTTTATAGTTTAAAGACTAGGATGAAGAAAAGAATAAAAGGAGGAGCAAATGAGACACGAAGATGTGACAGCGGGGAAATGTAAGAACTTAGTCTTTGATTCTTTGAAACAAACTTTTGCTTTATCATCTGGACAAAAACAAGCGATAAGAGACGGCAATCACTTTCTTCAAAGAGGAAAAAGCAAGAGCAGAGTGCAGCACGACGCGAGGCCATGATTTTTAAACAGTCCGCTTTATGTGAAAAAACGATCTAAAGTTAAAAATATAACATGATTGAGTGTTTTAATTATGGATCTGATTTTTTTTTTTTTTTTTTGGTAAATTACCATGGTATGAGCGGGATAACGCTTTTCCAAGTGCGCATTATCAGACATGGATGACAGAGGAAGCTACCGTCCGACGTAGAAATGAGATAAAAGTGATTAAAAAATGTTTTAAAAAGCGAGAAAATGTCTGTAATTAATTATTTAATGGTGATTAACACGATTATTCAACATCACTAATATTTTTAAAGATATATCTTTTTTTTAAATATATATTTCTATAATATATTGCTTTATTTAAATCGATGCAAGTCTGGAGCAGATGCAAAAATGCAGTTGGATGAGGGCTTCATCCTCTGTGGAGGATTTGGGAAAAACTCATCTTTTTGGCTTATTATGATTCCTATACAATTATTTATTTTGATGTAAGGCACTTTGATGTGTTCAGCAGCAGGAAAAGTGCTCTATGAATAAAGTTGAATTTCAGACAGAACATGAACTTTTCCTCTCTTTTCACACTCACACTGGCTGACGATAAAGTGCTCCATTTTCTCCTTGGTGCGGCTGGTGCTCCTCAGTCTCTGGATCGTTCCTCTCAGAACCTCCTCCTGCTCTGATATTCGTAGTTTCAGGGACAGGATCTCCTCCTGCATGCACTGCTCCTGTGCAAACACATATTCCTGTTTTTTTGTGCACGACTGACGCTCGCTCAGATCAGAAATGTTCGTAAACAATCCTCCAACCTTCTTCAGATTTAGATCAGAGCTGGGAAGAGCTGCTCTCCAGAACATCTTCAGGAGAGACATCGCTTCTTCTAAGATCTGTCTGAGAGTTCTGGTGTTGGACAGAAGATTTTTCACACATCTGTTGTCCAGAGCCTATAAGATAAGTTTGTAGAAACACGAGGGTTTCATTTAATGAAATGTAAGACGCTACATCGATTCATGTGAGTTTAAGAAAAGCCGACCAGTTTGCCACTCTCCTCCTCGCTGCCGTCTGGGCCAAAGCAGGCCTGCAGGGTTGTCTCCATGCGCTGAACAAGGCTCCGGCCTTCCAGAACTTGCTGCTGCAGGGCACTGAAATCGTCCACGTGACCGATAGCATGACGACCGTTACGGTTCGCAAACGATCCGTCGGGTGCCTCCCCTTCCAGCTCGGAGTGAGGATCGAGGGGGTCTACTGGAAGGAACAGAGTTGAAGTGAATACAATGATATACATTTTTTTCAACTAAATCATGCATTACTTAAAAGAGCACAAAGGAAAGCAGCTAAAACAAATGTTTTACAAAGCAAAGCATTAGACAGATTAATCTAAGAATCTAGTTAGTCACACCATTAGCCGTGCTATGGCAGTCCTCCAGGTCTGAGTAGGGGGGACCTGGAGATCCACAGTTAAACAGACCAATATCTCTGACTGGTGGCGATGGAGCGGGGTCTGCGGAACACACAGATACACAAGCCGGGCTTGGACACACAGCAAAACCACGCAACACACTGTGGACGGGTCTCATGACTGCAAACCCCCCCGTCTCACCGTGAAGCAGCTGCCGTCTATAGAAGTTCTCTCTCTGAGGGCTGGCAGAGAGAGCCGACAGGGATACAGGACGGGGTGACGTGACTCCCAGCTTCTGCTCCAGCTGTTTGTGGAGCTCCAGCTGCTTGAGGGCACTGTTTTCCTGGACGCTGCTCTGCAGCTGAGCCCGCAGACTCCTCACCTCCCCGAGCAACTCCCCCAATTCTACTGGAAGACCTGCCACCTCGCACAGGTACCCTGAAATATTCACAATTACACTGCAATGCTTCAACTTTTGGTTATAGTGCTTTTAGTAGCTTTTAAATAATTTTTATAATATAAACATTGAGGGTAAAGGAGTCTGTTCGGTGTTTAAGGCTCTGTAGCAGACAATCTGTTAGATAGATATGGCGATTTGATTGGATAGAATCGAGACCAATCAGCAGGCTTTTTGGTGACACAAACATCATGTGAAACAGAATCAATCAAAGATAGAGGGAAAGCGAGATGAGGCACAACACATCTAAAAACATTTGTGCAAAAACGCAAAAATATTTTTGAAAGAAAAATAATTGAAGTAGTGAAGTTTTATTCGCAACAATTTACATTTTGCTTGTAATTTAGAAACATTTCATCTCAAAACTGGGTGGAACAAAAATCCCTCCATAAGCGACACGTTGTTATATTACCATGAAAAAGGGGCACCTTTACCCATCATATAGTCTGCTCTTGGTGAAAAAGAAATCTAAACCATAGCAAGAATAAAGTACTAAAAATTAATTGAATATTTATTTTTTTTTAAGCGACCATGGTATAAGTGGGATAATGCCGGGTGAAGTGTGCATTGTCAGAAATGATCAGTTATCAGAAATTAACGAAGGCTGTGGAAGCCTTAACCAGCAGAAGACGGTTGCTTTGGGGAGTGTATATAATTATTTATTTATTTTATTAATTGCGTAAGTTAATGCGTCAATGTTGACACCACTTATTATTTTTTTGAATTGTTGAAATTATTATTACAGTATTTTTTCTAGTTTTGTTTTCATTACCACTTATCCTCCACCAGAGGGCGCCAAATGAATAGAATTCTGGATGCTTTAGGCATTTTTTTTTCTATAATACAGAAATAAAGGGGAAAAAAGGTGTGCAGACAGGTGATGGACTGACCTTTGTTGGCTCTAGTGCTCGAACAAACTCGATCATAAACGTGGAGTTCACTCTGCAGAGAGTGGATGAGCTCCCTGCTTTCACACAGCTGCTGCTGCAGCAGCGACACCTCATGCTGCAGCCTGAAGATACAGAGACGTCATAATAAGGTAAAAGCATGTCGGCATGTGCACATCGATTACCTTTTGCACCAAACAACACCGACCTGTTGGTTTTCTCCTGCCCGGCCTGTCGCTCCTGCCTCAGCGTGACAATCTGCTGGCCCTGCTCCTGACTGTGAGCCTGGAGTCGTCTCAGCTCCTCCTTCCACTGCTCGGCCTCCAGCTCTGCCTGCTTTAGGCGTGTGCGCGCTGTGAACACCGCCTCCCGCAGCTGCACCACCTCCTCATCCGAGTCTTAGAGGTGACCATAAGATAAGTTAAAAAGAGATCAAAATCAGCTCTGTGGAAGTTGTAAAATAAGGCACCTGTGCTGGCCTTCAGGCCTGACTGCAGAGCAAGATTTTCCTCTTTCAGGACTCTAATCTCATTGGACAGTTGAGTGACTGTGTCCAGTCCCTGAATATAGATGTTTGTTGGCGCTCCTTAGAAAAAGAAATATGGTAGTTAGTTATCCATTTTTAAGGAGTTTTTTGGTATAACCCTCATGTTCTAGGACTTGTTACCTCTATCACGTCCATATGAGACCAGCTTCTCCTCCAGCTGCAGGCGCAGCGCCTCATTGGTCCTGATGGACTCCTCTAGACGCTGTCGCAGACACCTGACCTCCTGTAGATGTTCTTCTATCAAACTCACACCTACAAACAAACAGTACTATTAAATTGTAACAGCAAAAGAACAGGGGAAGGACACCTCTTAGTATCTGCGGGATCAAACCTGCTTGGCTGTTTTCTGCTGGATATCCAGAATAGCTTCCAACAAAGTTCTCTGCATCCCACAGAGGTCTTTGGGCAGTGTCAGACTTCACTGAGTGGTCTTCAGGGATGCCACCCAGCTGGTACTGTGGAAAAGCATGATGGGATAGGTGGGCGTAGCTCGTGAGGTCGTGGAGGTTGTGGGGACTGGGTGAGAAGTTGAACAGAGTCTTCTCTTGAGGAACGGCAAGTCCTGTCAGAACAGAAGCAGAGGGTGAGAACACTGATTCAAAACAGTGGAATGACAAGAAAAGGAGAGGAACTGTGAGCTCTCTCTGGCCCCTCACCCCTGCGCTGCTCACTCATTTGTCTGTAAAGCGTGTCCAGCTCTGGGCGAACAGCGAGGACAGACAGGGCCCTGGGCCGGGGGTCAGAAGTGGCTTCATACCCCCAGACGTCAGGGCCCAGAGGAACAGAGAGGGAGGAGGTGAAACCCAAAACGGCTGAAGGAAAATGATAAGAAATGAAATAAACAGAAGACAAATGAAAAAGATAGAAAAAAAACAGAAAAAAGCAAGTTGATCCCATTCATGAGCGTCATACCTCTGGTGGGCTGACAGGTCAGACCCACAGTGGCTGAGCAGCGCATGTTGGGACAGCTGCTAGAGGTCTTGAGGAGGCCATGAGGAGCATGAGGAGATGAATGGACTACAGGAGGGGAACGGAAGATGAAGAAATGAAAATTCTCAGCAGAAAAAGACGATTCATCAACATTACCATCTCTTCCTGATGTGGGTTCTTGCTGGTGCTCCTCTTGAAACTCCCTGGTGTCTAAATCCGAGCACAGCTCCAGGTCTTCGTTGGTCTCATTAGACACTAAGGAGGTGCGGTCTGACTGGTCGGTGGTCTCAGAAAGGGCATGGCAGCTGGATGGAGTCTGGGGGCGCTGCTGCAGTTTGGTCTGGAGGGACTCGATAAGTTTGTCTTTTTGCTGCAACTCTTTACTCAGTCTACAAAAAGTAAAAACAAAAACCCGAATCACAAACAAAAAGGATAAACAGGATTTGTTTGTGTAATTGTGTGAAATACATTGAATGCATTCAAGTGTCTTTTAAGGCTCTGTCTGTTTCTTACTTTCTTAACCCATAAGTGTCTCCACAGTTATGCTGATGACACCCAGTTATATCTGCCTGTTTCCTGATGACATTGATGTTTTTGGTGTTTTTAACATGTTTTCTGGGATTTTTCTCATGATTGAGAACACATGAAAAGAAAATCAAGCTCTAAATTGCATTTCTGAGCATTTTTTTATTTAAATCATTGTGAATCAGGAGCAGACAAAAAAAAACACTTTGGAAAAGATTGTATTTATGACAGAAAATACACCCAAGCTCCCTGCTATGCTCTGTTCTGATGCATCCACTGTACTAGATCCATGAATATCTTCCTCTTCCGAGCTGACAACTGGCTCAAAACTGAACAGCTGAATACTTCCAACATTGCTCGCCATTTTTGTTGCACTGGTAATGTTAGGTGTGAGAGGCTATAAGCTAGCTGGAGGGCTTGTAAACGGAGAGGGGTTGCTCTGCTCCAACAGCCCCACCCACAATTCTATTTCCAATACAATAACAGTTTTTTTTTTTAAATTTTGGCTGAAAACAAGATGATCATAATTAAAATACCACGGAAAACGCTTTCACAAAAGTGGGTGAGTGAGTCTTTAAAGAAATATGGTAAAAAAAAAAAAAACAACATTTTTTTTGTAATTAGAAAAAATATGATTGATTATCAATTTTTTTAACAAACTCCCACTTTAAAAAAACGTTTTGTAATTTCTTTAATCCAACTGCTGCAATTTGAAACAATCTAACTCAAAATCATGTAACAAATATTTTACTGTCACAAGATTTGAACCAAAAATAATTGTTCAACCTAAAAAAAAAAAAAAAAAAAAAAAAACCTTGAATTTTCTTTTCAACTTGTGCTACAAGAGAAAAAATATATGGAGAGATCATGCAGTCGAAACCATCTGACCTTCCTTCATTTTAACCAGATACCTATACAATTAATGAAACATTCTCTGAAGTGAGATTACAGTTAATGTGAGCATAATTTTACATCCAACTGCTTTTTGGGTCCTTTTTACAGTGTAAGATGTTCAAAATCTGCTTTTTATTTTAAAATGTTGCTTTAAATAATTGTTAATTATAATTTTACTTTTGATTTTACTGTTTTAATTGCAATCGTTTGCACGCTTTCATTTGTTTTATTTTTCCAGTAGAATACTTTGAAATAACCCTGTGAATTAATGGTGGCACACGAGTAAACTGCATACACTGCAAAAATAGAATTTTAAGAAAGTAAAAAGATGCTTGATTCAAGAAAAAAAGTAGTATTTATTTGAAAAAACATGTCTTTTTTTTATATGATTTTTTTGCTATAAAAAATGTTTCCCCAAAAATTTTTCAAGAAAATCTGCCAATAGGGTTAGAATTTTTGACTTATTTCTAAGGGGTCTGTTTTTGTCAGAGTAATGCTGAGCAGAACATGAGAGATTCAAAAAAATACAAACAAAGAGGCTCCTAATCTTAATCTGCAGCACCTCAAATGACCCATGAGCAGGGATTAGAGAGACCTCACATCCCTGTAACCGTCATGTGGAGCTCTCCTGACATGCTTCTGAGTGTCACATGACGCGGCAAACCAAGGTTATTACTGATTAGACTTTGCCTGATTTAAAGAAAACTGAAGTTTTCATTTTACAGAAGTACAGTGTATGCATTGATCTTCATGAATTTAAAGTAAAATATGTCATTTTCTGCTCACCTCAGGGAAAGAAGATCCTGGCTGGTTTTGCTCTCAATGTTTTCAACACATTCTCCTTTGAAATGAAACAGAAGAGAGAAGAAAACAGCTTTAAAAGTATTCCACTGAAGCAGGAGATAACCTTTTTTTATGATGAGAAAATGTTTTCTTACGTCCAGTGATCTTAGTGATGACTCTCTGAGCCAGAGCAGAGTTCTGAGCCAGCTGCTCTCTAAAGCTTTGACCCATGTAGTAATCGATGTCATTGGATCGCAGGAGCTCTTCAAAAGCCTGAGATTTTGGGGGGAGGGAGTCAGTTTTGACAAAAAAGGAAATGTTTTTTTTTTTTTTTTTTTTTTCAAGCCTCGCCATTTAGAAAAAAAAATTGTTAAATTGACCAAATAAAGAATTTGGTTTGCTGCACCTTGGTGGTGTCTCCGAGGTGTTGGGTCAGGATGTGGCAGACGCCCTGCCCCTCTCTCATCCTCTGCCTCAGGTGGGACAGCTCACGAGCCTGCGCTTGGATCAGAGTGTTGTACTTCCTGTGAACGGGAACACAAATGGAGCCACAGTGTGAGAAGAGATTGTGGTTTGAGAAGCGCCACAAGCTTCAAGTCATAAGCATCTGCTGATCTAGATAACAATCAACGCGCCAAAAGTAAAGCAGGAAGAATCCTGGAATCAGCACCAAGTTCTAAGACTCTTTTTTTTGTCTTACCCGGGCCAGGTGGCACATTTCTCCTCCTCTGTCTGCTGTTTTCCCTCCACTGCAGTGTTTTTCAACTGTGCCTCCAGTGATGTGACGCGCTCCATCAACTCCTGCAGCTCCCGACTGGGCTTGGATGAACGCCGGACTCCTTGGGTGTCAGACATCCAGCCTTCATCTTCTTCAACCCCGCTGGGAGCTGGTGATATCCCAAGTGCCCAGTTAACCTAAAGAGAGTGATACCAAACGCTTGAATGGAGCTCTCACCACCTGGAGTGGAGGATTGTGAGAATTCGTACCTTGCGAGGCGTGCGCTCAAGGCTGGAGGCGTAGTCGCTGGTTGTAGACAGGGAGCGCACTCGCAGCTGGAGTCCACGGATCACTTTGTGGCAGCGGGTCAACTGTGACCTGAGATCTTGGACCAGGTGGTGGAGAGGGGCCGACTCATCCCGGATGTCAAAGGCCTCCTTGGAGTTTTCAGAATACCAGCTGCTGTTCAGCCCCTCACTGTCCTGATGATGGGACAGAGATGTGCACATCTCCAGGTCATCGAACTCTGAGACGGGGAGAAAAGGTCAAGCGTGAGCCTCGCTGAGGCTGAATGGGGTCAGAATTTGAGGCCAGAATGTTCACCTGGGCTGCTGGTGTCTTCTCGCTCTGCTTCATTCTCACTGCGCCCACAGGTCTCATAACCCAGATCCTGGAGGTCCACCTGAACCTGCTTACTGGCCTGCTGGATGGATGTCTCTGCTGCACAGACAGGAAAAAAATGAGCATTTTTAAATTTGATGCCAGTGCACAGGAACGGCTTTGGGCATAGGTGATCTTGGCGACTGCCTAGGGCACCATCTGCTTAAGGGGGCGGCAAATTGCAATGATCAAGGGTCTGCAACCCACAGCTTCAGAGCCACATGTGGCTTTTTTATCTGTGCATGATGGCTCTCTGGCTGAAGAAAAATAAAATAACAGTATTTTTTTTAAGTAAGGATTACTAAATTAACATTTATTTAATTTAGATTAGTTAAAGTATAAGTTCAGTTGCCCATAGGTGATAAAACTATGTAGGTTTTTACATTCCTGTTGACCTGAAGAACCCTTATTTTTCTCATTGCTACCTCCAGAATGAACAGGTTTTTATATTTTTGAAGTTATGTGAGCTTCTGTTAAATATAGAAAAAAGCACATTTTGAGAGATACCAGTCTCTTTTTCTGTTTATTGCCTTTGTTTGGACCAAAATGTAGCCATATTTCATATTTATTACTAAAAAAAGAAGGAAATGAATGCAAATCTAAACTTCTCAAAGACTAAAGTACGACTAATGGCTCTTTTGTTGTTATAGGTTGCTGACCCCTGGTCTAGGGCGCCGTGCAGTCCAGGGCCGGCCCTCTCACATGCACATCTGAGAGACTCACTGAGCAAATCTCTGTAATCCTTCAGCTGCTCTGCTTGAGCCTGGACCGTGGCTTCAGACACCATCAGCCTCTCCTGGAGCTCCCTGTTCTCCTGAAGGCTCCGGGCCAGATCCGCACGCAGACATGCGGCCTGCTCATGGACTCCATCCTCCATGTCCTGCCAGAACATCCCCACCTCATCACTGCCACTAGAGGGCCTCGCCTCCTGCTACAGATGAGAGATCAGGTTCACAAAAACACATTAGGGAACATTCGTAAAACACAAATCATGAGTAAATGCAAATTCTAGGATAAAACAAAATAACTCACCGCATCTGTCAGCTGCAGGGAGTCTGGTCTCCTGCAATGTCTTTTCCCAGACTCAGAGCTCCTAAAACAAGGAGGACCTCGCTTCCCAGACATAAGCGGAGATGTTTCTAACTCTTCATCATCTCCTTCACAGTCCTCCTCCTCCTCCTCCTCTTCTTTCAGACTCCACTGTGTGTTTGTCCTGAGTCTGGCAGCTTCACTGAACTCCAGTCTGTTCATTAAAGCCTGATTTTCCTGCTGGAGCTTCTGTAAGGCACTTCTAATGGCAGACGGCACAGAGTCAAGAAAAAAAAAATCAAAGATTTTTTTTTCAAAGATGATAATAAAACGCGTACCTCATCTCAGAGACAGAAGTGAATCCATCTTTTTTTAGCTGTGATCTTATGTCTTCAAGGGTTGTTCTTGCTTCCTCAGTCTCCTCTGGAGGGATCTTTTGATATAATTTTGCTTTTCTTGTCCCTCCAGGTAAAAATGTCTCTCCTTGATTCTTAACACAAGTCTAGAAAGTAAAAAAAAAAAAGGAACAATTCTCAGGATCATACACTGCTCTCTGTTTTGGCAGCTAAAAGAAGAAGTTATTTACCTGAGAAGTGTTCCTGCTGGTCAAACTGTCGTCCTCCTCTATGCTGTCTGTAAAATCCTCACTGCTACCATCCTCATCATCTCCCTCCTCTTCCTCTGTGCTGAGCTCTGAAAGTATAATCACCATTTAAGGTCAACTTCTTTTATTTAAAACAGAAATGCGTCTGATTCGAGTGCTCTCTCTGAATCCCACAGCCCAGTCCCTGCACAGCATCACCCCAATGGAAGTCATGGGACTTATGGGAAATGTTATGTCATGTGCGGCCAAAAAAAAAAGAGTCAAGCCTGGGCAGCCACGTGTGTCTGTAGACACTGACTGAATTTTTTCCAGTAATTAATAGTCAGTAGTGGTTGTGTACCTTGCATCATTAGCATTTTTTTTAGCAATACTACAGTACTGTGTGCAGATGTCTGCTTACAGGAGCAAAATTTGGTGAAAGTAGACTAAGAAAAGTAAAAAAAAAAAAAAAAATGTGTTTGCTTAAAACAAATCCTTATTTAAATATTTTTCAATATGCTTTTGAACTGTAGCAGGATGTTGTTGGTGCAGGGGAGAGCATGTGTGCTCCTTACAAAAAGTCATCAATCATGACTGAAGCTTATGGTGCAGCATGTCTTATGGAAGTGTGACTGTGCAGCTGCAGCTTTAGTAATTGCTGAACTTTCATTGTTCTGATCTGAAGTACAGTGGGGAAAAACAAAATGGACACAGTTTTAAAGTTTTTGAAAACCATTTTTTTTTTAGCATTAGTGAAATTATTAGTGCAGAAAAAAAATCCTTTGTTAATTTAATAGTATTAATATCCAGTGGGGGGTTACAGCAGGACAGTCGTGCAGACATAAAATCATGCCACAGACTCATGCATGAAGGAAAAAAACTCAGCTGGACTCTGTGTTGGATGTGGATGTTCACAAGGACATTTGACAGATGTTTTATCCATATTTTTATCTTATTTTTTTAACAAAAAATTTGTTTTTAGCCTGAAGACAAATTCAGGACAAACAGATGAGAAGCTGAAAAAGGGTGGATGTTTAAAGGATAGAAGGGAAATTTAAGGTTTCTTTAAGCCCCAGTTAGACAAAGCAAAAACAAATTCATACCAGAGGTGCTTTCAATTAAAAAAAAAAAAAAAAAAAAAATCAGCACATTTATTTTCAAAACAGTTCAAATACACAAAAAAAGTATGAACAAGTATTTCATCTCTCCATCCAGGTGAGAACTAGGGCACGAATAATAAATAATTGCATTTAGAGTTCAAATTCATGGGAACCAGAATGCAGCACAAAGCTGAGCTAACGAATCAGTGCAAACTACCTAAATATATTTCAGTCAAAAATATGAAATTTATTCTTTTTAGAGGTTCAATACAGTTTTGATATATTACAAAAATGTAAAAATCACAAGTATGACACTAACTTTTTGAGAATTGTATTTAGTAGAATAAATGACTGCATAATTTCAAGGAAAACTACTTAATTTAACTGGTAAGTAATAGAGTCATGCAGGACAAAACATTTTTAAATGATCAAAAACAAAGTTTTGGTTTATATTTCTTTCTAAAAACAGAGAAAACAGCTGTTAAGATTGTAAGGAAACAGTTTTTTTATTTTTAGGTGCTTTTTTTCTTCATCTTTTCTCTCTAGGTCTATTCTCTAAAGGGCTTTATATAGAAATCGGTATCCAGGTATTACATGTATTCCTTGATCTAGCACCTGCTAGACAGGACAAGACAACGAGAAGAATATGATTGTACCATAAGTGTGATTTTTTTTAGCTGCAAGGATTCCCCCCAATTGCTTTTTTAATGTTATTTTTTTAAGACAAATGATCTAACAAGGCAGACCTTTATGCACAATTGTAAGTAAAGCAGGGGAGTTTTATATTACACAGTGATGTAGCAACTATCGTTTTAGTTAGGTACCTGCTAACAGACAGATGACAAAAAGCAAAAGATGGCAGATGTTTTTTACTGTAAGGCGTGACCTTTCTTCACAACATGGAGCTTCACTGTGACAGTAAGGCTGGAGGTAAATGATGACAGACAGAAATGGCCATACAAGACAATCAGTCCACAAAACAGGCAGTTTTCCAACAAAATGTAAAAACAGGTTCACAATCCACTCAAAAATAAATTAGTAGAAACTCTTGAGTTGCATTTCTCATTAGGAATGAGCTGAACACTCTGTGAGCAGTGCTTGTGCAAACTGGACCAAGCTGCCAGCAGACTCGGGCTCAGGTTACAGTTTAAATGTGTCCCTCATGGAACGAGCATCACTGCTTTGCTTTTTGATGATGGCTTCTCTGAAACCTGAGCCTCAGGGGCTACGGGCAGCCTGGTCTCACATTAGGACCGTCAGTGTTGCTCATTAGTGCCGAGCATCAGAGAGCCTTAGAGAACGTGCTGCCTGCAGCCTTGGAGGCTGGACCCCGCCCATTCCCACCTCCAAAGCTCGGCTGCCTTATGGCTGCCCTTTCCAGCGCCAGGGCCGTGCTCCGGGCCTTGGCGAGGACCTCCTCCAGCTGTCCTCGAAGGGCCTGAACTGAATCTAACTCAGTGTGGAGAGCTTGCACCTTCTCTGAGCTGCAAGGGGAAAAAAATTGCATCTTTTGAGAAAACAGGTCCTGCAAGTTTCTGTTGTGGAAACAGACAAAGGATTTTAAAGGTCAGTCTTCTTACCTGCCACTCTTATGCATCAGATTTTGGTACAATCGCTTCTCTGACCTCAGGGCGTCATTCAGCCTGCTGTATTCAGACAACAGCTGCTCCATCTGACTCTGAAGTGCATAAGGAGGCAGGGTTAAACCAGAGATTTCTTTAGCAGAATTCAAAATTAATCAAACCACACGGAGCCTACTTGGTGATTAGCGCTGGCTTTCGAGTCTTCTCCTTCTGACTGTTCGTGAATAAGGGATAACCGCAGAGCCGAAAGCTCCTTCTGCAGGAGATGACACAAAGAGTAGAGATTATTAAACAATGAGAGCTTTGATGCATTATCTCCACGTTCACACACACCTGAGCTTCCATCTCTTTCTTCAACGCTAACTCCAGCTCCTCCTTCAGAGTCTGTATTTCAGCCTCACTCTCCTTTGAAAATGGCTGCATGGCTTCCTCTTGGGTTTGAATCAGATCCTGGCACAAAGAAGAGCAAAAGACTGAGTGGTGCAGCAAACAAAGCCTGGGGATTAGAGCTAATAGAGGGAGATGACCACATACTTTGATAAAACCTTCTTTCTCTTTCAGCAGACTGCGCAGATGCTCCGTTTCCCCTCCAGCGTCCCTCTCCTTGTCCCGTCTGAGCTCACACAGTTCCTGCTCAGACTGCGTCAGCTGTCTGCGAAGCTCCTCCAGCTGACTTGCTCGCTCTCTCATCACCACAGAGAGCCTGTAGGAGTAATCCTAGTAGACAGAGAGAATAAAATACATGGTGAAAATCTTAATTCCTCCTCACGGCGCTCAAATCTATCAGTTAGTCTGATCGCTCAGACCTGCAGATACTGGTCCTTAGAGCTGAGGTTGAGGAGCAGATCCTGGATTTGGGATTGGTGCTCGTTAGCTTGGCGGCTGCGGTCGGATAGCAGCTCCTGGAAGAGCTTTTCTTTCAGCGCCAATCGAGCTTTCAGCTCCTCCACGACCTCAGCTGGGGAAGCCTGGACTTTAGCAATGAGTTTGGCTGTTAGGTCCTGCAGAAAGCACAAAAAAACAGCAACCAGTTAGCACAGGTTTATCATCAAGAGCATGTAAGAACTTCTGGTCAATGTTGGTACCTGCATCTCCTGGCTGCGGGCCTGCAGGACTCCCTGAAGCTGCTTAATGATAGCATCTTTCTCTCTCAGCGTGCTTCTTTCCTTCTCGTCACTTTGATGCTTCAACCACTGGATGTTCCTGTAGGCCTCTGCGGCCTGCTCCAGCTCCAGCTCTTTACCTCGCACCAGAGCGTCCAGGCTCTGGTACAAGCGACAGGTGTAAAACAAGTCAGAGAAAAAAAAGCACAAGCTGCTGGAAGCTAAAGAAGCGTACCGTGATGGTCTCCTCGTTGTTGGACAGAATGCAGCGGAGTCTCTCCAGGTCTCGCTCTTTCTCCCTGAGAGCCTGCTGCAGCCTCCTCACCTGGCCCTCCAGGTCCTCTAGACAGCGATACTTGTCATCAATAGAGCGCTGAAGAGAGCAGAGGATCGGAAAACAGATATATTTTTATTGGTTCCATCTAAATTACGATTGCAATCATCTCAGAGGTAGCAGACAGTGCTTATTCTAATTTATGTTTTTCTTTTATTTAAATGAAACATTTTTTGGTAGTAATTTTTTTTTCTTACCTCTAAAGCTCTGTCTCTCTCTTTAATTCGCTCTTTTAACTTCTCAAGCAAGGCATCTCTTGGTTTGGAGCTTCTAGCTGATTCCAGCATCTCAGAGTACTCCTACAGACAGAAATAAATCAATAAAAGATCAAAACTCCATGCTTGTGTGGACTTTAAAGTAAATGTCCCATTAGTTGTCACACACCTACATGTGTAAAATTTATTCTCTACATTTGATCCATTCCCTGGGGAGCGGTGAGCTGCAGACACAGCCGCGCTCGGGAACTGTTGGTGGTTTATCCACCAGATCCAATCCCTTAATGGTGAGTGTCAAACAGGGAGGCACTAAGTCCCATTTTATAGTCTTCAGTACGACTCTGCCTGGATTTGAACTCACGACCTTCCAGTCTCAGGGTGAACACTCTACCACAAGGCCACTGAGCTGGTATTTTTCTGAAGGCTCATTGTGTGGGGTTGAGTACCTGAAGCTGTTGCTCCTTGTCCTGAAGGGAGCGTTTGAGCTGCGCGATGCTCTGCTCCCTCTCCTGCATCACTCCCTGCTTCTCCGCCTCCGTCTCCTTCAGCGCCGCCTCTTTAGTTTGCAGCTCACAGCGGGTTTTTTGAAGGACATTGCGCAGATCCTGCAGCAGGGACAGATAAATAAGACTGTCGCACGGCGTCTTTGGCTTTATCTTTCATTCACCAGCAAACAGACCTGGTTGTGTTTCTCCGTCGCCTCCCGGTGCTGCAGAGCTTCTTGTAAATCAGAGTTGAGTCTGTCCTTGAAGCGCAGAAGGTCATCTCCTTGCCTCTGGCTCTGTTTGAGGCTCCTCTGACTGGCCTCCAGCTCCAGACCCAGAGAGAACAGGGAGCTCTGCAGGCCCACCAGCTGGCTCTGTAGCTGACTGAGGGTGGGGCCGTCACCTACCCCTGCTGGAGCCTGATCAAAGTGGGAAAGTTTTCTTTAGCTTGTCCATCCACTCACAGCTGAAAGGCACTGATGCTGTGTCATCACCTTTTTTTGAGAAAGCTGGTTGCGATGGACCATTTCCTGCAGCTTACAGAGAGTGCTGTTTTGTCCTTCGATCAGCTGGTACAGCTCCTGAGCCTTGAAGCACCACGAATTAATAACAACATATTCCGAATGACATGCTTTTATCTCCTACAAAGCACACACACCTCACTGTCTTTGGTGCTGATAGTCTCTGTGAGGCCTTGGATGGTTCTCTCCTGACTTTGACTCGCCTGGCGGAGGGAACGAAGCTCACACTCCATCTCATTCAACTTCTCTTGCAGCTTCTGTGGGATGAAAAGCAGATCGTCAAGCTGGCAGCGAGGCTTCGATGGCGTGCCGTCTCTGCGTGGCGCACCATGTTGTTGGCCTCGCTCTCCTGGATCTTGGCTTGCAGGGATTGCACCTGGAGCTGGGCCTTCTGCAGCTCGCTGACACACTGACCAGCGGCGCACTCGTACTGGTTGAGCTGACTCTGCTGCTCTTCAACCAGGCTCTGCAACAGAGTGGAGATAGAAGGAGGAGTTAATCTGTTAAGTCTTCTGACCAAATCCAGCAGTTGATCTGCTTGTTGGGAACCATTTTAGTGTCAAACTAATGAAGCTGGATAAGCACCCCACTACAGTGTAGCAAGGCAATTATAAACTAAAAAACTTTAAACGTAGAGGTTTGTGCCTCTTTTTCATGTCATTACTCCATATAAAAAGTGTTAAGGTAGTGGCCAACCAGTGTTGAAGAACAGGATGGTCTGACATTGCATGTATGACTCTGCCTGAAGGGTTTGGAGTGAAAATAGGCCAGTGGAGGAGTCACTCCGTCTTAATGTCCCCTTGTCTAACCTACTTCTGCATCAGTCCTTTTTGCTACCATAAACATTGAATTCTGAGACATAAAGGATTATTTTTTTTTGCATTGCATAAAACAGAATTCTCTGTTGCAGAACTCTGCTGTTAAAACACCTAATCCACTAAACTAAATTAGCAATTAGATGTAAATGAATATCCCCGGATGTCAGGACACATAGTCTTCTCCCTGCTTCACTGATAGTAAATGTTTCTTCGCACGTGCATGCTCAAAATCTCATTAATTATTTAAACCAGGCCATGCAACTTGACTGCTTGATGGAAAATATAATTATTGCACAGCTTTTGGGGTCGACTGATGCAAAGATTAGCAAAAAAAAAGTGATTGATGATCAATTATGAGGCTATGTGAGCTCAAAGAAATACTGACAGAAAAGCCCAATAAGCTCTTATTATGACAGATTTGGGGGGGAAAAGGTCTTTTCAGCACCATTTATACCTGGTGTGGGCGTGGGGGAGGATATTCTTTATATAAATCTGCTAAAAAGTCATCCATGTCTGACAGGTTCAGGTCATGATCTTCCCCCACATCCAGTTTGATCAGGGGGTGCTCGGGTTCAGGGGTTGGCATGAGGCTGTCCAATTCTCCGTCTGGAGTTCCACACAACATTCCCAGACCAGGAAAGCTCAGTCTCACGCCTACACTGCTGGATCCGTGTCGGAGCAGAACCGGCAGCCTGCTTCCTTTGGTCGTTCGGACGGGGCGGTAGCTATGCACAAAACAGAGAGGCAGAGAAAGACTGGACGCTGGTGAGGTTCGGCCGTGTGGTGCCCCCACATGCTCCTCAGACACAGAGTCTGACATGTGGTCGTCTACTGCCTCCTTCGGGGAGTTCAGCAACCCATCTGTTGCAGCTCTAGACTGAGTGTATTCTGTCTCCAGGGATGCAACTGAAGGGCTGGAGCTCATACGTCCAGCCAGAGTGCGGTCACTGTCCGACGTTCTGGAGGGGTCCTGAGAACCAGGGACCAGCGTTCGAGACGACGGGCCTTCATCTGAATTTTTCTCCACAGCCACACTCGCTCCAACCATACTTGCTGAGTATCGGGTTGATGGACCACAAGAAGTACTTCGTGCCAGCTTCCTGGGTACTTTACAGACAGCTTCATAGTCAGAGTCTGCCACCCGCCAGTGAGAACATCCACGGCATCTTCTGGGAGTGCTGGACACTCCTGTGACTTCAGATCCTGGACCAGCAGAAATCTGATGGTGGTGATGATGATGGCAATCCAGGTTGTCATCCGCCCAGGACTCATATAAAGAGTAGACTAGATCCTCCTGGAGTAGAGCACAGTACTTTGCATGTGTTAGTCCAGAAATATCCACTATCACATCTCCTGAACTGTCATCGGCTCCACAAGATGCTACAGCGCCGTCGTCTGAGTTCGTCTTTCGGTAGAGGCCGCTGATGCACTGCCTCAGCCGGTGCTTCTCCGACAAGAGCCTCTGCAACCTTTCGATGGACAGAGCCTCCACCCGGGCGATGACTGTGTCGAAGCGGTACATGCGGCCCAGCATGAAGGTGCACTTGGAGCAGGCGAACTCTCCTCTGCCGTCCCGGGTCAGTTCTTGCCCCAGAGCGTGGGACAGAAGCACCTGCAGGTTGAGCTTGGCAGTGGGGTGGAAGATCCATCTTCGCTGGTTGCCACAGAGCTCACGTCCACAGATGCGACACGCCTCCTTCATCTTCAGATCAAACATACTCTATGTTTTAAATATCACTAAAAAAAAATCTAATTTTATTTAGACAGTTTTGAATCAGAGAGTGCACGTCCCTAAAATTACAAGGTAATTATAATTTTAAACTCTCAGCACAAAATAGTTAAATAATTTTCTCATTTCATTTAATTAAATGAGAAGTAGATAAAATTGAAATAAATAGCAGAAAACAGCTCCACTGGTGCATTTGCAGGAGATGCAGGTGCATCAGAGACATGGCGCATGCGTCTCTTCAGTCTCCAGTTATCCTCCACGCCGGTAACAAACATCCGTTTCTCATCTTCAGTCATCATGAGCAGGAAGCGGTGATAATCCACCGGCTTCCACAGCGGCTCCGGGCTTCCCAGAACAATCCTCGCACTCCTCCGCCGGTTTTTGTGTCTGTCTGCTCATTTCCGAGCAGCTTTTGACGAAAATCCTCGAACTACTCGGTCCTCTGCGGTGTAGAAGCTACTGATGACGACGTGACTGCTGGAGACAGACCTGCGGCGGTGGAGCGAACCATTCAGCGGAAATGGGGGTGTGGGTCCACACCGTGGCCCACGCCAGATTTTAAAATCTTTCAAATGACCATAGTTCCAATAATATGAAAAATATTTTCGATTGAAAATCGAATTTCAGTTAAATCCGAACAGCAATATTGATCTTTTTTAGTCATATTAGTAGAACTAAGAAATTCTTTCCCCCCCAAAACGAGTCTCTTCCCTCTGCCTGGTTTGCTAAGCTATGTGCGCCTGACTAAACAGGTGAAATGCTCTGCAGCGTTAATTTAGATGAACAGCACGGACTCTTTTATTGTGATATGAGTCGTTTCTTAGAAATAGTTATTATAACAAAACTGAGATTTCTTACTGTAAAGTGTAAACGTATTACAAAAACTTAAGCTTCTTTTTTTTTTTTTTTTGCTTTGAAAACTACAAATTTGTGTGATTTTTAAATGACCTTCAAGCAAATTGTGCATCATTAATTTCTAGTACAATCTATAAAATATAAAGCACCTGACATATTTTAAAATATTACATATTTTTTTAATGTAAATTGAAAATCTTAAAAGTGCAATCAAGCATTTTTAATTGCAGATTTTGCCCCAGATATAATGCAAATTAGCTATTTATTTATGTTAATATACATGGCAGTACTTCTGCTTATAGTAATTATTGAAATATGTTGTAAGTACAAATTAATCTTAAACAATTCTCAAATTCTTCAAACTACAACTCTCAATACTACTACTACTACTACTAATAATAACATATTAATAACAATAATAGCTATAAAAGGTTCAACAGTTTCCCTTCTCTTCCTAAAGCTACACATCTCATGCAATAAGTCTGTTTACTATTAATGGTTGTCCTAAAGACAATAAAGTAAATACCTGAAGGCAGCAGTGACTAGGGCAAAACTGCATTATTGTTCCTAAATTAATTTGCCGGCAGGCTTTGTAGGAGTGGGGGTTAAGGGCGTCCCCCGGGCCTTGATTTAGGGTCAACTCCATTAGATTATTCCACTTTACTTGAGCTCATATTCTTTCAACCCCCTCCTGACTATGAGAACCTCAGCTTTGCGCAGATAAAGTAACTGTTTGTTCTCCACATCTTAATGAGTCAAAAATAAGTCATTGAAGTTGCAAATTTAGAATTTAAAGATGGCTGCTGGCATTAAGGAAGAGGCTGTAGATGAAAATAGGCTACTATACACTGATAATATTTATAAATAAATAATAAAGACATAGGAAGCTCCTTTGTTAAAGAGTAAAACATAAGCTTAAAAATTAGAATTATTATGCTTAATAAAAAAAATATTTACTTGCTTGACTTGGTTTCTTTGTAAAAGAACAAAACAGCAACAGTGCCTCAAGACTTTTTATTCTTTATTTTCTCTTGTTGCTATGGTGTTGATTTTAAACAAGGATGCCATTATGACGGTCAAACAACAAAACCCTTCTTTGTAATTTAACCACGCATGTGTACTTTAGCAGTGAATGTGATTTTTGTTTGCCTGAGAGAAACAGAAGCTGGTTATGCTGAGACTCCAGAACACGTTACCCATCACCAGTTCAGCAGGTCTGCTGCCACCGGATCCTCCGCACTCCAATGTGTGACTTAAAGAAACGCACTCTTCTTTTAAAGTTGCATTTGAGCACATTTAGCTATCAAGTTGTTCAGGATGTAGTAGAATATTGCATTTCAATAATGCATTCAAATGTCAATTTATAGTTAAAATATTTCCAATAATTCTGTGGCAACCCATACAGTTTGCACCCCGCCTTTGTCCAACAGTAGCTAGGATAGGTTCCAGCATCCCTACAACCCCAAAAAAGCATAAGCAGGTTTTGAAAATGTGGGAATGCATTGATAATTGCAATAAACCAGGCTCTCAAAATAGAAACTTTGACATTTTTGGTGACAGAATTTCATGCAACACTGCTGTCGAAGCATCTCCACTCAGCAGCCATGTATTGGCTCTGTGTCTGTGGTGTCTGGAGAAGTAATTAGAAGCTCTTAAAAGCTGGTGTCCTGAAACATCAAAACAACTTGATCTGAGTCCCAGGGTCTCTGAACACCCAAAGGTCAACCTGACCTATCGACAGCTCAGCTGAAACTAGAGCTTTCACACTGCAAATGGGGGGAGATGCCTCGAGCACTCACGCACAAATGACAGGAACATCTCATGGAAATATTCGTACGACCTCACACGAGATGGGGTTAGAATCTACTAAATGGATCTGAAAAGTTTGAGTGTGATCATTTCGTCTCAAAATTATTCCCATCAGACTAAACCACAATGAAACTTTTTTTTGGACTCATTAATATTAATTATAACTCTGTTGGGTGTTGCTACCTCCTTAGCCTTTGTTTCTACAACCTTTCTCTTAGATTAAAGCTTAATCATCAATTTTACTGATTTTCTCAGACTTAGTCATTTGTTTGTAGAATGCTATAATCTGTGTTCTGGGCTGACTTCACACTGATTGCACAAATATGTTGTGAATTGACTCAAACACACAAAAAAGTCTGCACTTTGACATATTTGAAGCCTAAAAACTCACTTTAACCAGTACCAGTCACACATAAAAAGTCTGAACCACAAAAGTAAGCTCACACTCACACACGTTCACATACCAACACATTTATTCTGTTGAAGTTTTGGACAGAAACCATGCTGGACGAGTGCATTTGCATTCTTCCTCTCAAACTAATTTACAAGTTAAAAGAGAGATCCTGAAAACAAATGCTGTGAGAAACAAACCAGACAACAAATATGCTTCTGTAAAATGTCAGCCTGAAACCATGGCGGCAGACAATTTAGTGAAGGAGTCACATAAATGCAGTAGAGTGGTCAGAAATTCATGTTAACAAGGTGGAGACTGGTGTGTAAGAAATGGAGCTTCTGCGCTGCAGGGCTTGACGTGTCCTTGAAGAGGTTCCCTCAACGTAATGAGATTTTAGCACTTTGTGTAATGAGATCAAACCTCTGAAACATGTCAGGGCTTCACTGTCAGCAAGCTTAAAAAGCAATCATTTTAATAGGGTTAGCCACTGTTTTATGTGTGCGAGCTTAAAAGAGTTTGCTGCAATCGCAGACCATTTCTACATGAAACTAAAGCACTTTAAATATTTTTGCTGTCAAAAGTATACTTTGTCATGTTTTTTTTTTTTTTATTACTGAATGAACGGTTACGTTTTAGTAAGAAAATGCATGTTTGTTTTTTATCTAGTAGGTAATTTTTGCTGATTTCTGCACCAAAAATAAATATATACAAACATGTTTTTGTCAGAAAAATGACAGTTTCACAAAGGAGCTTTAAGAACAATCAAAAAAATTGTGTTTTGAAAACTAAACTAAATGGAATAAAATTAATAATCATTTTATGTTTTTTGTTGTGCTGAAAGATAGACAAGGTATTTTAGTGTTTGAGAGATTTATATTATGGGGCAGCTTGCGATTATTAATAATTTGTAATTATGTTATATATGAATAAAGGACAATAAATAAAGGCAATGCAAAATAAAAACTGTTTTCCAGTCCTGTAATTTTTTTGAGGATTCTTTTTTTAACTTATTTTTTTTCACATCTACAGTTACAACATTAAACTGAAGACATACGATGACATAAATCCAGTGAAATAATTGTGCAAGTACCTAGAATAAGGCAATGGCTTAAGAGTCAGAAAATCACAAGAGATTAAAGGAAAGGAGCTTGAGAAATAGTTTTCTGCAACTCAGATTGATCAGGAGACTGAAACTCGGGCAACTCCAAACACTGCAGAATTTTCTTTTAAAACATTGGTCTGCACAAACATATGCATTATAATAGTTGTGATCATGTGAAACGTAAAAGCTTAATTATGAGAGGGTCTTACCTGCATCTCCTGCTCGATGCGCAGCCTCTCTTGACCAAGTTCCTCTTGATAAAACTGTGAGAAAGAAAATAGATGTCCGTGTCAAATTCAGCCTTAAAATATTTGCAAGGAAGCAACGTTCAGACTGAAAGATAGAGACACAAAACACAAAATAAAGAAACCTCATTGCTTTGACCTCAAATTTGATGGCCTACACTTCTTTGTTTGATAGAAAAACACAAGAGTTTGCAAAAGGGGAAATGTTTAAGCTTCCTACATGAAGCTTGGAAAGGTTGAGATGTAAAGTTTATTGGAAGTAAAAAAACAAAACAAAAATGACCTCCACATCCTTGTCTTTCTGCAGCAGAGTTGCAGACAGCTCCTGGACTTGTCCCTCCAGCTCTCCCACTCTGTTATTTAGGGTCATCTTCTCCTCGCGCAGTTCTGTGATGAGAACATCTTTGGAGCGAATCTCTTTGGTCAGCTCCTCTATTAACCTGAACGCAAAGAGGAAACCGGTCAGTGTCACAAATAGATTTCACCACTAAAAATCCCATCTCTCTGCATTACTTGAGGGATTCAATTTAGCAACAGAGCTTGTAATTGCACCCATGGAGACACAAAAGCATCATTTGCATAGCAGAAATGTGAAAAAGCTAAGCAGCCATTGATATAGATGCATACTCTGAAAGAATTACAAACATTAAAACATTCAGAGGCTTTAACACAGTTGTGTACCTGTCTTTGCTGGTGTTGGAAGGAGACATGACACTTGGAGGCCTGTCATCTGTAGGGATATCCTCCATTACTATGTCTAAGGAGACAAGGGAACCATGGGAGTTTGACCCCGCCAGAGAGGCCATCCGTTCAGCCTCGCTGCGTGCTAGCTGGGCCTCCTGCAGGACGCACAGCGGATAGGTGTTTAGCCATCTCAAAGTGAAGCAGGTGTGAGCAGCGTTTGTTTATGAGACAACCAGACCGACCTCCTGCAGGAGCTGAATTTTTGTCTCAAGCACCTGTTGCATGTGGTCAATTTCCTGCTGTCTCTCTTGACAGCATCTCTACAGCTCTGTCTCATTGTGATTGGTCAAGCTCTCTGTTGTTTTTCTGAAAAGGAGGATCAGAAAACATCAGGACCAGATAAAGTGATACAAATGGAGATAGATTAGAAATGATTAACATCAAAAATATTTTTCAAGAGTAGTTTTATCAAACATTTATTTTATCAATGTGAATATGTTTTTTTTTAAGTTCAACTATTATACAAAAACATGATAGTTTAGTCTGCTCTGTTGGTTACACGCAAGATTTCTCCCCCCTGTTTTATTCATATTTATATACAATTTGGTTCAAAATAAAAATATGTTAGTACACATTTACAGAAACAATTTTTCTGAATATTTTCTTTAAAGCAGGGCTGGTGGATGGTTTTCTCCGGGCACTCCAGCTTCCTTCAAAAACATGCTTCATAGATTAAAGCCCAAAGTATGTCTAATGTATGTTTCCTTGTATAAAAAAAAAAAAAAAAAAAGAGCATGAACAATAAACCATAAACCACATTTCTAAATTGTGTCATATGTGTGCTAGGCTGTCCAGGGTGTCCCCCACTTTCACCCAGCAGTAGCTGGGTAGACTCCAGCCTCTCCGTGACGCTGCACAGGAATAGGCGGACATGGAAAATGGATGGATGGATATTTTTAAAGGCTCCAGCTTTACAGTTGCACCTTTTTTTAAACTCCCGCTGCAGTTTATTTGTGAGCAAATCATGTCTGTCGGGTTAGATTAAGGAACTGATGGAGACACGAGGGGCAGCCAAGAGATAACGTCACCACTTTCCTGTCTGCTGCAGTGTTCATGGGATATTCTTACCATCTTCTTGTTTTGGCAGAGATGGAGCTAGAGCCTCACCCACAGTTTGAGCTTTAACACTCAGTACAGTGCAATCAATAACGATGACTAAAAGTACTAACGTTCTATATTTTTGTTGCATCAGTCATTTTACAACTTCAGATAGAACCTATGATTTGAATGTGATTTGCTAGGGCAGTGTTTTTCAACCTTTTTGTTAGTCAAGGAACACATATTATTGGCAAAAACGACATGGCTTACAGAGTATTAGAGGCAACGTAGAAATAAAAAAACAAAATACATTTACGTAGATAAAGTGATAAAATCACGAGAAAAGAGGTCAACCTTTTAAAAGGATGGAGTCAAAACATTATGAGAAAAAAGTCAGAAATTCAAAACCAAAACAAAACAAGCTGTAGTCTGCAAAAAAAATCTATTTATTGTAATGGTTTCATTAGTTTTTTTTCCTCCAATAGATCCAAAATGTCAATTTAATAATGCATTTTTGCTTACTGTTTTGGTCAAAAAACAATAATTTCAAATGAGTTTTAGTTAAATGTGCCTGTTTTAAAAATAAACAAGTTTGACCAACAGTAGGAGTGTGTATTAGCCAGAGTCTGGCTGTACGATGCGTATCGTGATACACCACAACTGTTGGGTACTGAAGGATTTTCTTTACCCAACTGTTTCTTCTATATTTTCATAAATGGTTTTTTTTTTTTTTTAACACTGTTTATAGTCCTATATTACTTCTATGCCCTTTTAATTGCTCCTTTTGTATTTACTTGCTTTTTGCTTGTTAACAGTTACGTTTTGCCTTTTTAAGGTCTGGTTATAATCATTAAGTGGGTTTCATGTTTTACTCAGAATTCTATTGTTCAATGACCTGGAAGAAGTTAGAGATGAGGACTGCAACTGGGGTGGGGGAAGTGAACCTTAGGCTCGTTTACATTGGACAGAAGTTTGGGTGTTGGGGTGAAGACATCCAATCAACTGTAAGTGTGTGTGTGTTGATGACACTTCCCGCGAGCCTACAGGACTCAGGGTCAAAGGGGTGTTGTTCAGACCTTGTGGGGTGGCTACAGAGAGAATAGTCTCCTGGTCTTCTTCATCTCCTAATAAAATTGCCAAATTTCGCCTCTTTCATTTTGTTTCTCTTCAACAAAATGGAACTCGGGGAGACATACTAGGATGGGAAATTATGTCTGAACAATACTGAACCTTAATTATAATTATTTGTTTTGTTGTTACTTGTGTTTAAACCTACTCTTAATCTCTTACAGTCTTAAATTTAAACTTAAATTTGTTTTTCAATAAAGACTTTATTTAAAACCAGCTTTTTCAATTAGATAGTTCACTTGAACCAAATGGTTGTTAATAATTCCTTTGTGTTCCATCACAAACCTTCATCAAGGCGCATTAGTGTCACACTGGATGAAAAACACATACAAAAAGATCAAACTAGCATTTTTATCAGCATAACTTTTAATTTTCTTCGCATATATTACATAACGCGTCTCTCTGAGTTCCTTCATACTGTAAAAGACTTTGTCTCTAATTCTCATCCCAGAATTCCTGCTCCCAGAATGGCGCACGCCACCCTGTCGCCACGAGTCACACTCCAGACGCTCTCTACACACGTTTTTAACAGCATCCACCACATGCAGCAGCTCAGATAACTGAGATATTTTCAACCGGTCTAAGTCATGTACAGAAAGAGTCTCTCAAACAAACATCCACTCTCAAAATACCTGTTCAGTCCACAACCACAAGAAATACAAAAATCCTTCCAATCCATTATTTACATGTCTTTAAGTAAAGTAAGTAAATTTATTTTGTAACTTTCCTGGACAACTTTATTGCTTGAAGCCCTAAAAAATATTTGCTACTGAAAAATGAAAAATTATAACCTCTTTGCTCTAAAATAATGTCCACACCTCAGCTTTAACAATAATAATATTACTTTAATAATATCAGAAACTGTAAAGAGTGAATGAAGAAAAGTCACAAAAGTGCTTAAAACGCTGATTTATGAGCTTTTACAATTTAGTGATCAACTTTTCCAGCTCTGAAGCATCCATGTCAATGCAAATCTGATCACTTTCAAATGAAAAATAAACAACATTTAATGCTAAAACTTAATTGATTCTTAATACTATCGATTCAAGAGACACTTTAGTATCAATACAGACACAAGACATGTATTGAAATAGTAGGAAACTGTAAAGTAAGGCACTAAAAAGTATTATTTCTACTATATTTTACTGTGATTGAAGTAGATACATATATATATATATATATATAAACTGTAGAATTCCCACCATCTACAAAGTACAAGTTCTGAATTTGTGTAGCAACATGAACTCACAGGGCTTTGTCCAGATGTTCTTGTTTCTCCTGGAGCTCCTTCTTCAAGCTCTCTACTTCCACCTTCAGCTCGATGTTCTGCAACAAACAAAGTGCAGGAGGTGTTCAGATGACTGAATATCCATGACAGCAGAAGATGATCTCCTCTTACAACAACAAATCAATAGAAATCGATCAACAAGATTGTAAAACATCTGAATTTAGTTCAGCTGAAATGAAAGCAGACTTTCACATTAAAAAAAAAAAATCATTAAGTCAAAACAAATATTATTGTTTTTTGGCCTAAATCAAGGCTCCTTGAGTTTATCACGTGTATTTTGTTCAGCTCATCTCAGTTTTTTCTTTATGGCACAGAGGAAAAGTACAGGACATCTGACTGTGCTGTCATGGCTGATAAATTTAGAGCTGGACAATGAAGAGACAACCCTGAGAGAACCAGGTCTGCAGTTTGATGACATGCGGAGGTCTTTAAAGGGCATTTGAGGCCTTGTTCCCACTCACACGGTGAAGAAGGGACGTGGTCTAAACAGAGATAGGAGAAGACTGTCTGAAGACAGATTGATTGCTGCTCCCACCAGAGTCAGTGTTTCCATCGTAGTATAATACTGATAGAAAGTTCATTTACAAATATAATAATATTATATTTGTACCGCTGCACTGCGGCCAAGGTGCCGAATGATTATTTATAAAGACAAATATTTTCATATTCTACTCTTAAACATGGTTTTTTACTGAGAAAATCAAAAGGAAAAGATAAAAGGTGAAAAATTAAAAAACATAATTGAAAAATAAATTTTCCATAGTTTTGGTTCATTTGCTTTTCTTGCATCTGCTATGTTGTATTTGTAAAATAAACATTATTATTCTCAATATTACACTTGTATTTCTAATTTAAGTACAACTCAACAGTTCAATTGATGTTGTGTTCAGGGGAGGATTTTTATAAATAACAATGTAAATATATAATATTATAAGTAACAATGGAACTTACTTTAAAATTTGTTATAAATAAACATATTAAAGAAAAATGACATAAGTGTGTTGTGATGCTGAAAGGGATGCATATATAATAGCTTAATTAATTTCAAAACAAAGAAACCTGAAAGTGACTTTACTCATTTGACTCTCAGGTTTTTTACTTGTCATGTTTTGATAGCTTTAACTTTATTTTTAACTTCACATTGGGCTAAAAATAAAAATCTTTTGATTTCTTTCAACTTTTACTTACAAAATGCAATTTGATACACAACATCAATTTCGTGGGTGCAAACTGTGGCATTTCCTAAGAAAACTTTCTAGTATTTGATGCTTTTTAATGTAATAATTAATCATTCAATAGCACAAATGTCAATATTTCCTCATTTTAAATCACAGCATTTTTTAACTAAAATAATTCATTTTTAAATAGAAATTTGAATTCAATCAAACCATGAAGTAAGCTTCTCACTTGACTAACAGACTTTCAAATTTAAAGCTTCCTGACTCAATGAAAAGTCTCACAAGTTTCTAAAATCTTTTCAAAAATCATCCTTACAATAGTAAAGTCTGAAAGGTTTCACCTATAATATGAATTTGCTTTGATCATCCCAGGTTTCCTTTCTATCTTTAAGCAATTTGGATGCATCTACTAAACACCTTTACCTTATTTGTAGTGCAGATATCAACAATGACAGACATCTTTGCCTCCTGCAAACAAGCTCTATATTTAGGCCCCCATCACTGTGCACCTGCTGCTCTGACCCCTCCTTGACTTTAGGCTCTCAGCAACAGCTCCATATTTACCCAAAAAGGAAGGAGATGTCTCAGAAACACCTGAGCTATCCAAACACATAAACAGAGTCTGACATGGAAGATAAAACGAATATTATACATATTAAAAATACTGGGATTTATGGTGGTTTCAATTCAATTTTTAACACTTTTACAGTTTATTTGTTTGAAAAAACACAACCTAATAAAGCTTGAGTTAAAACATTTGATAAATACAGTATTGACCCTCCAGAGCTGAATCTAAACAGGGCGATTATTTACTTTAAAGGCAAAAAAAGGCAGAAATCAGCACACTCACGCACCATAACTGATGCGATGTGCTGCACAGACACTCATCTGAACATGTGATACATAAATCAGCACTGAAGTCAGCTATAAATAGAGTTTCCTCAGCTCCAGAGATCAGTATGTACCCTTCACGCACACACATCTGATACGAGATCAAATTAAATATTTCAAAGGGTGGATGGACAAACACAGAGGCAGCAGCGGTTAGCTAAAGCCAGGGGAATAAACATACTGTATAATGACTTTATGAGTGATTTGACTGATTACTTGAAAAGATATAAGACCCAAAGACTGAGCTCTCTGCATGTCAACATGGACTCTGTTTACTCAATCACGGCTGGCATGTAGTAATACTGGAAGACGGCTGGGGTCTCATTTAGCTGGATCATGCAGTCATTTCGTTTTCTCCTGTCAAAGAGCCGATGGTGATCGGGGGGGGATTTAGAATAAAAGGAAGGAGAAAGAACCAAGTTTGACTGACAGTTCGTGTAAACAAACAACAGCTGAGCAGGGTCACCCTGTTTTAAAAGGAACACTTTACACATGCGCACATAGAGAGAAATGCTTACAGAAATGCTCTGCAGCCTCTTTCCTTGCTGCTGCACCACAATTGTTTCAACCTGTTATGTCAAATCTAATAGTTTAGTTCAGAAAAGGAGATCATGTCACCACTTCAATCAAACTGTGAATCAGGTTTGATGTCATTTAAGGAAGAGAAGCAGGACTAAAAAAAATATTTTTTTCTGCAGTTTTCTTTTATATAGATATTTTTCTTTTTTTATTTGCAAAAATAATTACATATATTTATGATCTATAATGCATAATTGTGGTAAAAATGTATGCTTTGTTGCTATGTTAAGCTATTTCTTTTAAGAAATAACACATAGCATTTATTTATGCTTTCATTTTTACAATCTTTTATTCTGCGTGGTTGCCAAAAGCCTTCCCACTAGGAGTATTTATTGACAGGAGTCTGGCAATACAATACGTATCGCGATACGATCTGATGCGTATCGCGATATATGCCAAAAGTGTACCAGAACAATTATTCACAATTTTTTTTAAAGAATATCACTTTGAAAAATATACCTTTATTGTTAATAAAATGGTAAAAATTATTTTAGTTAATGATCACTGCGCTAAGCACTGAAAGTGTATCCCATTTACAAATTGTTTTTACCCACAAATTCATAGTGCTTTTCTTTTGGTAAATTAAGAAATATTTGTTCTCAAAGTGAACAGTCAATATTGTCTGATTTATATAACAAAATATTTTTCAGTATAAGAAGAAAATAGAATGAACGTGGCTTAACCGATGAGGTTCTAAAAGTATGATCGAATAAATAAATTGCTGTTTATTTCCAACACAGCTAAATGTTTGAAGAGAGTAGCGGTCGAGGGTTAAGGTGGAAAACAAAAGAAAGACGCGGAATCATTATTTATGTTTGCTCCTAAATAATGAATTAAATCGTTGTGTTGGAAATAAATATATAGAACAAAAATAAAAAATAAAATAAAATAAAATTAAGTAAAGTAAAAATAAATAATGTTTTAAATCAATAACAGTATCGCCAAATTGATGTCCCCCTGCACCCCTAACTCACATGTGCAATGTAAGGTTTCATGCATGACTTCAAGTTTGACAAATGCAGGAACTGCTGGATTAAACAAACATTTGTCTTTAACGGTTCTCTTTGTCTTGATAAAACAAAAACTTGGCAGGTGAGGAGAGTGATGACAAAATTAGGTCCTATGTTAGCATAAAAATCCCAAAGTATGACACAAAACACAATTAAACTCTGCATAGCGAGGTCCTAATTTTAAATATTTGAACAAAATAAAAACTGGCGTCAACAACTAAAAAGTGGATTTCCTACTCACCGTACGGTAGACATCTTCACTGCTCTCCTCGTACTTCTGCTGAATCCTCTCCTCCAGGAAGTAGATGCGGAGCTTGAGGCTGAAGTTCTCCTTCTTCAGGTCATTCAGGTGCTGTGATAAAGTGCGGTAACTGTTAGACATGACCGTCAAAGAGCACCGACTCTGCTAAACATGTTTGTCGTAGATCAAAAATAAAAAAGTAGTCTTGGACTGCTCCATGTCGCCCAGTTTACTGGACTATCAGGGCTGCTGGTTGGGTCAGAGCCCTGTCACCAACCATCATGCTACCTTCTTCTCCCTAAATGCATTTTCTCAAAAATCCTTCAGTACAAATTTTTAACTATCAAAAGCCACAGAGTTTTGTAAGGTTTGCAGTGCAGAGGGTGACTCTGCAGCTCAGCGGTCAGACGTGCACCCGCGGCCGCTCCATGCTCTGTTGTGGTGTGTGCAACGGTGAGACAGAAGCTTATTTTACTGGGGGAGTCATCTCTGGAATCCCAGACTACCAGGAGAGATGGGTGAAAGGGGAGAAGAGGGGAGAAGTGGGAGGGAGAAGGGAGAGTGCTTACAGTCACTTTACCAGCAAAAAACTCAGAATCTTTTTATTAAAAAAAAGTCATCATAGGACATTCGCCCAGGTGTTACCAGTTTTTGTAGGCGTTTTAACAAGATTCAGTTTGAGGCCCAGAATGTTAGAGAAAGAACTGTCTTAAAATACAGAACAGTTAGTTTGTCTTTATTTTATTTACTTATTCTACTAAGGCTTTTTACTGCATCTGTACACTACCCAAATAGCAGACGGACGTTAGTTAAATCTGGCTGAATTGCAGCAGAGATGACATTTGTCTGGCCCAGACAAAGCACAGGTCAACCTCAAGTGTCCCATTAAAATAAAAGTGGGGGCCACAATCACATTTTAAATGCAGGGCACTTTTGACAAGCAGTAAGAGTTTATCAGATATTCACATCTGAGTTGTAAGCAGGACTATTGACAGTAATTGTAATGGGAAAAAAATTAGGCTCATGCTTGTGCAATAAGCCACCTAGTGGTTACTTGGTGAATTGACTTTTAAACCCTGAGAATCAACTGGGTAAAATGTTGCTGCTATTTTATTTTACTTATTAATTTTTTTTAAAGAGATTTTTTTGTAGCTGTTAGTTCTTGCTACCCAAAATGAACCAAAAAAATTTTTTAACTATATTTCTAAGCCCTGAAGAAAATTGTTCTTGGGTTTTCCTGGGTCAAACCTGACTAAAGCAAGAAGTTTGAGTTTGCCTCCTAAATAGCCTGAGTTTTAAATCTATAAACATGCCTTCAAAATAAGGCATGGGTGAAAGAAATCATTCATTTGCTCCAGATGAGTAATCTGGTTTATGGTTCGAGTAAAAGTTCTATTTAAAACATGACAATCTAAAAATAATCACTGACTAATCATTTATATCATTTATAATTTTTTTGACGTATATATATTTATGTGAATTCTATGCCAGACAGTGGTATCTAATAATAACAGCATAATGAACAGAATATTTTTATTTTGTTTCTGACATGTTAACACACAAACATGTCTTCAGGTTATATTTTACTGCCGAGCAGTTAGCTAGAAGTTAGAAATGTTAATCATACAAGGTACGGGGGTTAGAATTTATACAATTTTTCTTCTTCTCCCTCCCTTTCAGATTTTTGTTGTTTGTATACTTTTCTTATTTTGCTGCTCTATATACGTTTTACAAAATGTCTTAAAAATAAATAATGTTGAAACTGAACTTGGAGAGTAGTTATTAGTGGCAGTTAAATTCTGAATTTTATGCCTAAAAGGCTAAACTCCACATATAATTGGATTTTATTAACAACTTAGAAAACATAGCAAGCTGTGAAGATCATGAATTATGATTGTTTACATGTTAGGATTGTTTAATCCTCTAATTGTAGGAAAAAAAGACAGAATACTCCAAACAAAAAAGTAGAGATGAGATTTTCTACATTTTCGTGTAATATAGGTTTCTAGGTCAATGACACTGCAAGCTCCTAAAGAAAAGTTCCTTGTTTTTCAGATATTACTATCATTTCACAAATGCAATAAAACAGTCTTTCAACTGTGGCTTTAAGTTAGAGTGTGACCATCAGGTGAGAGGAAACACGACTGAGGAAACAGGAGACTTGGGAGCTGTGAACCACAGTACCAATAACTGAGCGGTGAATCCTTCAGCCTGAGAGACAAGAGTAAAATGAAGGGTAGAAAAAAATTTGAAGAAAAAGAGCCGTTTCCTGGCAACAGACCTTTAAAACTAAACAGCTTTGCAGGAAAAATTAATGAATATAAAGTAGTATTTGTTAGATCCTGATGCATTTGGGGAGCGTTTGGATTGCAGAGTCACATTTCATTAAATAATTCAACGCTAGGATAAGCCAGGCACCAAGATTGCTGTCCTCCAAAAACATTCAGGAGATGACATTATATTTGCATACACACAAATTCCCACACTCCCTAAGCAACTACACAACACAAATAAACACATTGGTGTTGGGTTGTAGTTTAGCCTGATGTGCCCTGAAGCAAGGAGCCTCCCACTTTACAACAGGAGGAACACATATGAAAAAAAGAAAAGAAAAATTTTCAAAATAAAAGAATATGTTAAAAAAAGATGAAATACCACAAGAATTAGACTGTTTTAAATAAAAAGAAATTAAAACTAAAGAAGTATAAGAATGTTTATTGGTACAAAATCAGGAAAAAAAACATGTGTTTTCTCATTTTCCACAATAAGAGGTTGATATAACTGCAACAGGGCATCCTCACTCTGCTATTTTTATATGATTGTAAAAACAACACCAGAAAATAAACTAACACTGCTCTTAAATGAAAAAAGTGTACTTGAATCTCTAAAATAACACCTGACAACAAATGTAATTTGGTTGTAATAACCTCTAGACAAATAATAAAAAATCTGATTTTTTTCATCTAAAAATCCATCCAGGCTGATAATCCAGTTGTTAACAGATTAAATTGCACTATACCAGAATAAAAAAATGACATGTCATGAAGAAAAAAACAAAAGGAAACTATTGAAAAAAAAAAAAAAAAAAGAGTTAAAGAATATTAAATTTAACTTTGTCATATTTGACAAATACATTTCTGTAAGCAAAGATGCACAATTCTAGACTTATTTTTGCTGATCTCTGAAAAGGTTTTTTTTTAGCCCCTATTGACCAATAACTAATTTTCACAACTTAGACTTTTTTTTTATTTTTATTAAATAATGTCAAAAAACCCAAGAAACCATACATTTTCACCTCAACATCTATTAAAAATAACCCTGTTGGGGTAATGGAGTAACAAAGTACTTTAATTTGATTACTTTTGTCAGAAGGAGTAACAAAATAAATTATTGTTCAAATTTCAGATTTATTGTTCAAATCTGTCATTCTGTGACAGATTTAAAGAGACAAAGCCAATGGAGATTGTTTTTTTGTTGTCACATTCTGCCGCACAATAAGTGTAACAAAAATCTAAAGGAGTTCTGGAATGTCCCAAGGGCGCACGACAATGACGTCAGAGCTCCTCCTCCTCCGGTTTGGTTTGTGCTGTCTGGAAACTACAAGCCGTTCTCATTGATTTATATAGAGAAAATGAGAGAAAAGGAAGGAAGAGGAGGAAAAACGAGCTCAATGCTGAGATTTATGATTCCCATTTAACTTGCGTTTTTTAAAACCGTAAAGACAGAAAAGCGGGATACACTGTGGATAGTTTGACAGTCTGATACTCCCATATGCACACTGTTGCAAACGGCTGTATCGGGCTGCAGACAGAGAGGCTGCAGCCCGATACAGCCGACGTGTCCAGCGGGGCTCATGCGCTGAATGTGCCGGCAGACAGACAGCTATGCTGGGGCTGGGTCTGTTCATCATGACAACCAACATTTTCAAGTGGCCAAACTGTTGCATAATCTGCAAACGTCACCAATGAGTCGATATTATTGATATTTTTTGCCATCTTGTGTTCTTGTTAATGCTGGAATTTTACAATTAACCAAAAAAAAAAGATAATAAAAACGTGTTTGTCTTTAAGCCTGTTTCTTCAGGGGTCGTTACTGCAAATCTTCCTCCTCTATCTAAAGTTTTGTTTACACCACCTTCAGCAACATGAGTTTAAGCAATCAGTTTCAAAGAAAAGGTCTTTGTGTATACGCGTAAAAGAGCGTTTTAGGCCTCTGCGTTCAAAATTTTACAACCATTTTGGGACTTATTTACAAAACGCACGTTGGAAGTTAAATCAGGTTGAACTTTGACCAATCAGGGACTCTGATTTGGTTGTTACCTTTAGAGGGCATCCCTTTTAATTCACAGAAGTGCCAACTGTTTGAAAATTAATCATAAAAGAGAAATAAAAAAATATTTGATTTGTGTCTGTCCGGAATTCTGTGACACTAAGCCTTTCATATATCGGAATGACGTGAAAGAAAAAGCCTGGAACAAGATTTACAAGGTTTGCACCGCTTTGATATTTCAAACCAAGTGTTTTCCAACTGTGGGTGGTGGACATGGGCTAGTGACCAGCAGCATAATAAGAAGAAGAAGCCCCTCCCTGCTTGTCCACTGTGAACACCATTTGTGTTCTTGAATGTGCGTCACAAGCCTGGTGTGAGTATACACTCTCCTTTACATCCTCATGTCCTTCATGTACTACATCCTCTAAATCCTCTTTCCTGAAGCTCCAACATCAGCATCCTTTCACCAACATGCTGTACTGGTAATCATCATCCCTCCTCTCGATGTTTTAACAATTAGACTCCTTCTTTGCTTTTATCTTCAAAACATCTATCATGAGCAGCTCCTCCTGTCCATCCTCATCACTGCCAAAGAGAACCTTAACATCTTGAGCTCTGGCTACTGTCTCTTTCCCAAATTCGCTGTCTGTAACCAACATGGCCGCTCTCACTATAGTTTCTACACCATCCATCCATCCGCTCAACATTCACCAAAACCCATTTATTTCTGTTCAGGGTCATGAGTTGATATGAATCCTGTGAGCAAATTTAAAATATAAGAATAAATACTCCAAAACCCAACGATGTAATTATTTCTTTTTTTTTTTTTTTTTTTTTTTTTTTTTAAACGCAGGAACTCCCCTTCAAAAAGCACTTGTTCAATAATGGAAAACCTGAAGTGGGCCATGGAATACCCAGAGGCTACTAAAAATAGCAGGAGGGCTCGTGGTGTTTTCCATTTTACATTCTGAGGAGGAGATGATCTCTGTATGGAATTATTTTCAGATAGGATTCTATAACTAAAAGCGAAACTCATTAGAGTCATCCAATGTCTACATTTGTAGCTTGCAATGATATAAATCCACAGAAAAAAATCTGAAATAAACACTACATATTAATAATATATTGGGCATCACGATGACATTAATTTTAAAGCAGATGTGTCTTACCTGTTCAAACTGCTTGAGTGTGTGAGGCTGAAGAAGAGGAGAGTTGTCTGTTTCATCGCTGCACAAGTCTAACCAAGAGACAGATGTGTCAACAACAAAAAAAACCCCAAAAAACAGGGAGTGTGTACTTAATGTCTGACTCAAAGAAAAGCTACCTGTCATGTGACCTGCGTTCTTGGAGGGGGAATCCTCTTCCACGAGACTGAGACAAAAATACAATGTTAAGACAAAACCTGTGCACCAAAATCTATTCTTTTTTAATTCATTAATTTATTTAATTATTTTCATTTTCATAAAACAACATGTTTTTTCACTCCTTTTACAAGAAAACAAAAAAGTGAAAATTTTTGTAAAAAGATTTAGCATCTAAACACAAATTTTATGTATATATATATATATATATATATATATATATAAAAGCTGGTGATTTTCATTTAAAAAAATCAGTTCCGAATAACAAAAACACTGGCAAGTTAATGATTTATTTCTAAATTAACCAACAAGGTCAATCAATTGTATTTTATAGCAGTTTTTTTTAAATAATTGCTTTGAATGCAATTTATTTTCTTTTATTGATCTTTTCAAATTGTTCCATATTTCAACTCCTTGAGTTTAAACATATATTTCCTTCCTCTGTTCTAAATTTTGACAATGAGAAAATCTCCCATACTTTTAAACTATTAAACTACAACTTTTAAACTGTAAGTATTCTGTCTTTTAAAAAGATAAAATAGAATTTTTTGTACATTGTGTGGCAGACATTTGTATGATATAATTCAGATGTTCTTTGGGTATTAATTTTAAAATACTTTGATCAACACACCTTTAGATTTTTATATTTTTAATGTATCGAGTGATGAATTTGATGGATCTCTGCATTTACACCTAGAGTAGATTCTTAGGACCTTTTTTGTACAGTAAAAGGGGCAGGTTTTACTTAAAATTTCCCATGAGTAATTTGGAAATGGAACAAACAAGCAGTTATTTAATAAACAGTGTTTTTCTTTTTGTCCAGAGATGGCTTAACTTTATGTAGGCAAAAATACAGCAGTTGCTTTTGTTATTTGGATTTCCAAGTTAATATCCTCATCAATGATGACATCCAGAAATGTAACCTTCCTCACTCTGTTAAAATTCATTTAAAATGAAATATTCAGATTTGAATGTCTTTTCTATTGCTAAATATTGCATACATTTTTTTTTTTGCTTGTTTTTTACAGTTTAATTATTTACATCAAATCATTGTTTCACGCCACCACAGACAACATGAAAGCCCTTTTTATGCTGAAGCTCCACTTAAAAAGCTAAAATCCACCTATAATTTAAATTCAATCCTTTCTAGAAAACCGCATGATCTCATTTGCACTTCTGCAAGGATCGGGGTGTCAATGGGGTCAGCAGCAGGAGTAAGGCAGTGGGAGGAGCCTCTGAGGGTCAGAGTTCAGCTGCATATCTGCTGGTAAGCAACCAGACTTGCAAGAACAGCATTCCTCCCATCACTTGATTGTGAGCACAGCAAATGGATGTGGGGGTTAGAGAACTGGCCTGCATGCAGCAGAGATTTTGGAGGTACACAATTAGACAGCATCACCGGTTGTGTCTCAATGTCTCCCCATGCCTACTTCCTGGCTGAATTCCAGTTGCTCCAAGCTCATAAAATGTTAACAGTTGCAACATGCCAGAGATTTTTAGGGCGACCAGGTGGATAAATACCAGTTGGCATGCAGCATTGCTTTGGTGGGCAGGGCTGGACGTTTGACTCTTCATATGTGAGGTGGACCATTTGGTCACAGTAAGTGAGGGGGGGCTTCATGATGCAGTAACTCACATATAGCCCCATGCATTACCACAGGAGGACTTTAACGTGATTGTAAAACGATGTTTTTGATGATTGATGGTCAAAATCAAATTTAATTTCATTCTGTCTGTGAAGGAATTGAGTCAAACTGCTGCTTCCTCAAACTAAACTGGGTCATTTGGTCTTCTCACTGTTTGGCATCGAATGTGCTAAATTAATGACATTAAATGTAATTTAGGGAAGGTTTATTGTAAAAACGTGACCCAAATATGGGTTAAATAGTCATATTTGAAATAAAAGTCATTAGCCTTCTCCTATCCTGAATTACTATCCTGATCCACAATGATGGCCTGCTATGGCTAATCATGAAGCAGTGAAACGACGTTTCTTTGGTCCATCTAAACCCATTTCATATTCATTTTTGTGTGAAAAATTGATGACGGCCATAAATAAAGAGCCCTGTGCTGCAGTGTAACCCCCGCGCGCGCTGCCTCACCTCTCTGGCTCTCCCCAGATTTGCTCCGGAGGCGGTGAGCTCCGATCCATAAAGGCTGTTCCGTCAGTGAGCGGGCATCCGCGCCGCAGAGCCGCCACCTTCCAGAATCACCAGTCCATCTCCAACCAGGCAGGGAATCAAACCCGCGCTTCCACAGATGTCCTCTGCAGCAGCAGCAGTCACTACCGGCGCTGCGCAGCGCACCGCGCAGGTTGGGAGGGAGGGAGGGAGGGGGTGAGAGGATGCGCCCCCTGAAGATGCAAGAGAGAAAGGTACCGAACCCCCTACTGTAGAACCAGGGAGGAGGAACATACCAAAGACAAAAATAGGTCATCACTGCTAAATAATCTGATGACTGGAAAAGTAAATAAACCAATTTAATTTGAATATATATATATATATATATGGATTAAAATAATCTATTTCATCTGTAAATAATTATAATTGTATTTAACAATTTTTGCATGACAACCCATGTTTTTTGAGCCAGCAAGATGCTACGAGGCTTTAACCTTAACGAGGATTTTTCTTTGTAAAGAGCCACCGTAAAATAAAAAAATTAAAGTGAAATTTCTGGCATTCTTAACCTCCACAGAAAATGGTATTTCCCCATTCATTTTCACTCTTTTGCGCCCTCTGCTGGACAATAGCTGCCTCTACCATCTTTAAAAATCAGTTTAAAAAGAATTATGTTGTCTATATGATAACAAATACAAAAAAAAAAAAAAAAAATTCAGTCCTGTATTTAGATCATACTGAAAAATAATTCAATAAAATATGACATTCAGATGAATCCCAAACACATAAATGCACAGAGGATAATTAACACAAATCAATAACAGCTGTGGATGATTGGCAGCCTAAACCAGGTGTGCCTGAAAGGGAACACTTGAACACAGAACATGACAAGAACATAGGAATTACTACCCAAAAAATTACAATAAATAAAAAAATAAAGTTAAAGTTGAGTACACAATTTTCTCAGATGTGAGATTCAACACTGCAGAAATACTCTGAAACATTTCTGAAGGCAGTAAACTCAGAAATTAGCAATGCATGTTTGCCGAAACAAACAAATAAACAAAAAATATTCTTTATTTTGAACTTTACAACAAAGTGAAAGAGAAAAAATATATATTTTAAGCAGCTTCTCAGAAAGCTCAATTTTACCTGATAAATTTTTGTTTAGATAAATATACTTCAATAAAGGGAATGCACTTCCAATAAAAATGCATTTCAAATAATTACTGAATTTGGCTTTAGTTTTCTGAACATCATAAAAAATGTCAAAAATTCTTATGTAAAGCATTTTGTTAAAGTAACAACACTAATGAACTAAATTATTAACATCTAATCAAACTTTCTGATAATGTCACATACAAACATCCTTTAGAGCTACATTTTGGAAAAACTCAGACATTACAAGGACACACAGTGAATAAATCAATTTGACAAACATTTCTGCAACAAATTACTTAAGTACAACAAAAAAAGGCAAAAACTTAATATTTCAAAACAGTTTGCAAAAATATTTTCCAATATTTGTGGAATAAAAATATGTATAAAAACATTTGATTTTGATTTAATTTGATTTATTTCAAAAATGAAAAATAGTTTAATGCCACAATCAAAAAAGAAAAGAACAAAAGGAAGAAAGAAAAAAATACAAATATATTAAACCCATTTCAAAGCTCAAATAATAGATTTCTCAGACTATAAAGAGAAATGAATGAAGACGTTATAAGATGATGACATTTCCTTGAGTGTAAGTACTCATAATCATATTTAGATGGTTTTGCTGTTACGCATACAGTTTACAAACATCGCATTTGATTTATTGAATATACTGACCATCAAAGTCAAGGAGTGGGAGGAGGTGAACTCATATGATTTCACCCCCACTGAGTTATTTCTTTGTGTATTTTTGTAAAGTTGCCATAATCTCTCAGAAAGAAAATATTGGTAATTACTAAATATTTTATTCCAATTTCAGAACAATCTCACTGTCTAAAGATCAACTCCCATTAGAATTGTGTTTTTGCTGTTTTAAACATGTTCTCTTGATGGCAGACAAATATAAAGAAAACTAAGATCAAACCTGCTTTTCTGAGTATTTCTTTATTCAAATCGTGATGAATCAGGAGTAGATGAAAACTCGCGGTTTGAAGAAGCTCATATTGTCACGCAGCAACTGAAATGGACGGGTCAAAGTCTCTCTGCTCAGCTTCGTTTCAGCACATCTACTTGCAGACATATAGATCCCCGCACGTCTTTGTTTTCCTCGTCTGAGCTGACATCTGGCTACAAAAAGGTAACGACTGGATAGTTCCGATATTGCTCGTTGTTTTTCTCGCACTGCTAATATTAGATTGGTGTTGTGAGGGACGGTAAGCTAGCGGAAAACAGTGTAAACAAAGGGTTTATGGGATATCAGCTGAGGCTTACTTCCACAATAACAGTTCTCCCAAAAACTCTAACTAAATAAATCGAAAATTTGTCTTAAAAAAACAACAATCTTTTTACATTTTGTCAAACTCCATTATAATAATCAAAACAGGGAACATTTATACAATAGATTGAAATATAATTACAGTGGGACATAATTGATAATAATTATGTTAATTTAAGCTGTTTAAAGTAAATAGTACTATAATAGGGGTAAATAAAGTACACTGTAAAGTTATTTCACAGTAAGTCTGCTTTATTCCAAACGTACATGCTGGAAACCAAAACAGACACTAGATGTCCTCATAGTTCCACTCCACCACTATAACACAGCAAATTCAGTCTCAGGTTAAAATGCTGCAACATGATCTCAGTTGTATTTTCAGCGCAGCACACTGGTTTTTTTTTTTACCCTCTGCTCTGCCTTTAAGTCCTTTTCCCAAAAACCACTCTGGGTCCAGTCCTTGTGCCTCGAGGTTCTGTGGAAATGATCCAGATGGCCGGAGCTTTCATGAAGTCCCTGTCAACTATCTTGTTCTCCTCTGCTCGGGCCATCGCCTCCAGTTCAGGGGAGGTTTCTGGAGACCAATCAGCCATGAATTTATCTTTAGCTTGGCAGTAGTTCACCACCACCTCCTCAGGCTGCTCCCCGAACAGCCAATCTGGAAGAGTCACAGGACACAGTAAGGACCAGGGAAAACTCAATTACTAATGTTTAGCATTTTCTGGTTGACATAAAACAAGGAAATTAGTGCTAAGGACGTCAACAAACCTGCAAAGTCATGGATGAGGTCTTTGATGAGGTGTCCAATGATGGCATAGAGAACAGAAAGCACGATAAAGACCGCAATGAGCAGGTAGAGAGCGTACGTCGGTAAGTGGACAGCGTCCCGAGAAGGAGGGATGTAAGACTCGTAGAGGATCGTCCCGTCTTCGTCTTTGAGGCGAATGTTCAGTCTCTCTCCAGGTACATCCATGGTGGACTGGACGAGTGTGCGACTGCCAGTCTTAACGTCTAAGTGCTGCACTAAGAAGGATTTAGGAGGACACCATTTGAAAAAAATGGAAAAACTAAATCGTAAAATTAATTCAATCTGTTAAGAATGAGGTGTTGCAGCTGAGACAAATGCAAGATGCAGATTGAGGTTTGGATAAACGTCAGAAACGTGTGACGTAAATCACCTGAAGATGTTTTTCATTTCAAGCACTGCTCAGATGGAAACTAGATAAGCTGCTACAGTCGGTTCAAGGTCAGAGAAGTGGACTGTCTGTCTCTCCGTCCATCATCCCTGTGCTTACAACATTACTCTATGTAACACAGATGATGAACATAATCCTCCTAAACCAGGTCGTCACCCCCTGACACCAGCAGGTATTAGACAAAGGTGATGGAGATTATTCAGAGACGACACAACAACACCTTTGTGTCGAGCACCTCGCGAGTCTTCTTCTCATCACAAGAACTACATGACATTGTTGACCTTGTGTAGATGACAAATAAACAAACTCAAACTTGTGTTATGAACTTATTTACTGGAAAGAAGAACAGAGATCTTCAAGAAACAGGTTGCAGCAACAATAGATGTGTGTGGGTGTGTAGACATCTGTGTTTGTACATCACAGCTACAAGTTTAGACAATCACTAGTTTAGCCGTATAGTGAAACAGAGCAATACAATCAGTCATGTTTACATTCAAGTACTAACATACAAAGAAAACAATACTTTTCTGTAAAATGCTAATAAACTACAATTAATTGCTTTTTACATTGAAATAAACGCTCTAGCTGATGCATTACCGCAGCGGGGTGAACCCTGGACTGAAAAACCGATTAAAGGGAAGTGACAAAGGGGGCGTGTGGGGGGGCAAAAGTCACACTGTGAGTGGACATGCGTTTTTCTCTGGAGTACGACGAAACAATGACACTCCTCAGTGGAGGAGGGAAGGATGGATTTCCCTGGTGGAAACCCGGCAGTAGCTTTTCTTTTTCTTTGGCCATGCTCAGCTTGTCTCCTGTCTCCATCAGTTTACTGGAGACACTGAGGTGTCGCTCCTCCTCCTCTTCTTCTTCTCCTCTTCCTCCTCCCTCTTCGGCATCCTCCTCCGTTGGTTTGGGGCCAAAGATCCAATCTGTGAGGACCAACATCCTATGTCAAATTTATGATTTAAAATAATTTTACATTTAAAGGAGAGCACATGTTGTGGCTAAGATAAAAAAAAAATACAGAAACTTAAAAGTTGATTTAGAAGTGGATTCATGAAGTATAGGAGTGAGTTTTAAAACAGTTTAGTTTTAGCAACAACTTTGTGCTCAAATGTTGAATTTTTAACCTAATGGAGACTGTTGTCACTGCAAAAACTAAATCTTAAAAATGATTTTAATTCATGAAAAAGTGTCAAGAAAGTTCTTCAATTGCAAAAAAAATCTACATTTGAGAAAACATGTCTTAGAGACTAGAGTTATTTTCCTTGAAGACATTTTTCTGAAAGGTTTTTTTGTTTTTTTGAAGAGAATCTGCCAATGAAATAAGAATTTTTAACTTATTTCTGAAAAGTGTGTTTTTGCAGTGTTTTTTCACAATACAAAACCCACAAAATGAAAGTGAAGGGAGGTGTTTCAGACAACAAAAGTGAAATAAAGTCCAAGATGAAGCACTAATGGAGGCTGGGACTCATAGATGTGGGTGCACAGACGGATGAATCGAGGGAGGACTTCACTCCGGGAGGTTCCAGCTCGGGGTTACCTGCCAGATCGTGCATCAAGTCTTTAATGAGATGACCCACTATGGCGTAAGTGGCCACAATAATCAATGCCACCCCAGCGAGGACATAGACTACATTGCGTGGCAGTGTAATAGCATCTCTGGCTGGGGGGATGTAGTCTAGGAAGTAGGCCTCCCCTTCCTCTTCCTTCTGTCTGGAGAACTGGAGGAGCCGGCGCTGGCTGAACTGAGTCACGTTGAGGAGTAGGACTCCTGCAGGGGAGCTCAGCGTCTGCCGGGTCATGGTTTGGGAAAAATCTACGAGATTTTGAATGAAGATTTTGGTGATGAAAGATCTACTGACTCGTTCTTTGTAAATGTTGAGTAAAGAAGTGGGAGAGCACCAGAGGAATCGGAGATTTCTGTTTTTAAATATCACATTGTCATCAGGTAATGTTTGCTTAAACTCTGACTAAACATGGCCAATTTCTTACAACATTTTAATTTCCAGGAAACGGGGTGAAGAAAAATATAGGACAGACTGAGATAATAGGATTGAGCCGGTCATGAAGCAATATCAGCTTTCCATCTGCAGGGATTAGAGGTGTGTACAAGGAGAGGCAGACAATAATGGGCCAAGAGGCTTATGGTCATCTGTGACCACACTTCTTAGTCACATTTGCAACTTTAATTAAAGTGAACCCCCCTTTGTTCCAGCTTTTAGATACTTAGAAATTCAGTTTCTTGACCCCCTCATAATATTATAAAAACATGGTTACAAAATATTTATGAACAAATGAAAAGATTAAACTCTAAAATAAAATAAAAAAAACACATATTACCTCTATTAGAGAGTGGAGACAGCCCAACTGTTTTTCTCCTGAATTTGGGAATGAACAATTTTCCACATGAAATCTTTGGTTATGGCTCTGAAAGTGAAGAACACAAACAAATAACAAGGAGTTAAAGTTAGATAAACAACAAAAACAAAAGAATACATTTGCATCTCTAACACATCAACAGGAAATTACTGTTTTTCTCTGCAAGTAGGAAGAGGATCCATTGTGATCAAACCAAAGGTTTGATCCTCAGAGTTCTTCAGGGTCAGGACGAAGCTGCCGCAGGTGCAGTCGCCTCCTCTTTTCCAGTGGAAAGTTTGTAAAACTGACGAACGAGAAATTGCCACTCAATGGTCGTGATGGCCACGTTGGCAATGAGAATGAACCAAGAGACGGGGTGGAGGCCGTAGTAGAAGACGTGCTCCATGAAGAGAAAGAGACGGAGGTCGAGGAAGACCAAAGGTGTAAAGTGAATGTGCCCCTCAGGGTGAGGGTGTGAGAGAAGTACAGCGATCAACGACGTGTTTTGGATAATCCTCGGCAGGATTTGATGAACACACACTACTGTCACCTGCTTTTGACTGAGTCAGCACGTGGCAATGAAGAAGATGGAGTTTGATGAGTGTCGCACTGGAAGAAAACAACTATTTTATAGCTGATTCACAGACAAACGAGGAGAATTCATAAAAAGGGATTACCTGTCAGGGGGAGTGTCCTCACTTCCTTTTAGTACGACAGTTCAGCGGGTAATAATCTCCAGGAAGCAAATTAAAAATGCAAAAAATTGATGCTGCAGAAAGCACTACAAACCGAAGCACTTTTGCAGACTAGTCCTAAGCAAAAACAATCACATCCAGTCACTCATTCAGGCTGACCCATGCCGACTCCCTTAGGCCGGAGTTACTATTTTCTTGGGCTTGTCTTCTGGCTCCAACAACCATTTGTAGTAAGCATCTCCCAGGAGGAAGCCCCAGTAGATGACGGTCAGAGAGGTGTTGACGGACATGATGGCAATGATCAGCGGGTGTATCATGGTGGCAGACTGAGGGAAAAATCTGTGTCACCACCAATGAAAAAAAAAAGTGTGTCTGCTGTTTGGGCAAAGGGTTGCCTGAATGTAATCGCCTCTCCGCCGGCTTCTACTAACCCACCCACTGTCTTTCCACTGGTCACTAAGTTTCTGTGGCAGCAGCGTAATCCTCTTCAGGAGCTTTGTTATATAGCAGATGAGGTTGCATTACATGAAGGCCATAAACAGAACGCCGTTGTGTAATACATGTTTACTCTTGAAGAATACACACAAATAAAAGGTTCAAATTTTGCAAAAGTTGCCTCAAAAACACGTCAATGACTGAAAAAGATTATAATCTTCATTCTGAACTTTTTGTTCTGTGTCAGATATAATCCAAAATTTAATCAAGACTGGAAACATCAGATGCAGGAGATCTTAATCTTGGCCTAAAACAAAACGGCACAGATGGCTCTTTAAAAGAATCCACCAAAGCCGAGACAACGCTCTCCTAGACAACATGTGTTCGACCTCTGCCAGTACGCCTGGAATCCTCAAAGCGCAGATTTCTAGAAAAAAGCACCAAACTGGGTTGGATCTGCACAAAAATAATAGTCAATTTAAGTGTACCACCTTTACAAGTACTTCTACAAAAGTATACTCATTGAATGAATTTCAATGCTTTTTATTAATGAAAAGATAAAAGTCAAAACTATCAGTCGATCCAATTAGCACAGGTGCTGTCAGGCCACCTTAGCTTTTAAAAATTTAACTTCCATTTTTCATTTTAGATATTTGCAAAAATGTTGCTGTATTTTAGCTTGATATTCATTTCTTAGGTCAGTGGTTTAACATTCATTTTTTAGTTTATTTGTTTGTTTTTCTATGAATTCATTCTTGGCAAAATGTAATCTATTTAGGTGTACTAAAGTACCGGTATTCTTAGTCCATACTTTTTATATACAATTTATATATAGTAAACTTAAAATGTTCCAATTAAGTCTGAAGAAGAATTCAATTATGTCCTATACTGCACGAATATGGTCTAAATTGCCATAATTATACTTATATTCGAGTAATAAACTTCAACTATTAACTACGATACTTTTTGCTAGGGGGAATTCAGGCCAATGGAGATTATTTTCTCAATTAAAAAAAAAACCCTTTGTTTTATCATTTTCACTTGACAGATTTAATGTTTTAAGGCTGTCTTGTTTTAATAATGTGAATTTCTTGATGGTGTTATTTATTGCAGCTGAAGTTTTTTTTTTGTTGTTGTTGTGGTTGTCTCTTTGTGTGAACGCAAAAAAAAAATTACCAAATTGTCTCTGAAAAGTTCACATCTCTGATTTTTCTGCCTTAAAAAAAGGATGTTTTAAACAAAAAAAAAAAGAAGAAAAAGAAAGAATAAACGTTTGTGTTGGCTCTTAACACCATTGATTGTTCCCATATATACAGTCAAACCTGAAATTGTGCAAGTCATTTCAATGGTTGAGGTGTTGCGTCTGGTAACTCTATAAACTCTCCTTGACCCCCAGCAGGTTTGGCAAACTAACACCTGTGTTACCGCACTTTACCACCAGGAGGCAGTCTGCACAAAAAGTACAGTTCATTTTGCAGCTGCAGCCACAAATATAGATCAAACTTCTTATCAGGACTCTTTAAAAATAGGCGTGGGGCAAAAGTGTGATTGTATTAGATGCTCTGCATTTTTTGTTTGACTCTCTGGATAAAAACTTTTAATTTTAAGTTTTTTGCATGTATTTTATAGAACAATGTAGCAAAATATTTTTTTTATTTAGCAGATTTAAAATGACTTCATTCTGGGGATATTAGAAAACTCTAAAATTTGGTTTGATTTTATTTAAGCAGAATATCCCTTAGCAAAATTAGTCAGTTTAAGTGTACTGCAAGTAGGTGATGTTTCAAGTTTGACTGTTTATTTAAAGTTAACTTTTTATGTTCTATCTATGTATTGTCAGCTTAAAATGTTCCAATTTAGTCTTATAGAAGTATTCATAAAGTATATACACCACATGGAGCTACATGTGGCTCTGTAGCCTAAGGTTACACACCAAAGTATAGTTGCTATACTTATACTCAAGTAATAAAATAAACTTCATGTGTAGTACTTTTTGGTATTTATGCTAAGGGATGTTTCATTTGTCTGTCTTCAGCTCTGCCTGAAAGAGGCAGCAAAGAGCAACAAGGCCTTTAACCTGCGGAAAATGCGTAAGAGGAAGCACAGAGCTCTCAGTTAAACTTTGAAACCTACTACAGATAGCTGGCGTGTTGGAGGATCACCGTTGCTTCATCACAGATCAAAAGGCAGTGAGTGACACTCCTTTAAACCCTTTTCCTCCCCTCGGCAGCTTCAGAGAGAGCTCTGCCCTTTGACATGTCTCTCTTCACTTCCTAAAACCCTCTAATTGGAAACTTTTTTATTTATTATTTTATTTTATTTTATTTTAAGTCGTCTGGGATTTCTAACTCACGCCTGGGAAGATGAAACCCCCCGAGGAAGCGGTTGTGTTTGTGCTGTCACTGCTGGCTCCTGGAGTTTTGTTCATAATGAACAAGTTACCTGGGATTCAGGAGTAAGTGATGTGTCTGTGGAATCTAAAACAGCAGAAATGCAGTGTGGAAGTTGCAGCTGTTGATTACAGTTCATTCAATGTGCAGACTTAATTTGAAGTGTTGATACATTTGTGGTTAAAGGGTTGCAGTGTCTATGATTTGGTGTAGAAAATATTTACATTGAAAGGTTTTTGGTGCTGTGTGTAACAAAAAAAAATCTTAATTGCTTCTGTAGATTTTTTGGTAAATAACCTGATACTTTCTGATGCTGCAGACCTTCTCTCATCCTGGGAGCAGGAGTGGTCATCCTGGGGTCAGTTCTTCTCCTCTTCCACCTCACAGTGAGACACGACAAAAAAGTGGAGCCCTTATTCTACGGTACAGAAAGCGCTTTTACATGCAAATGAGCTGCACCAACATAAAGAAGACTTTTTAAATGAGGCCTGTATATTTGTAAAGTGTTTGCAGAGTTTTCCTTCACCTGCATGGTGGGCTTGACCAATGCTCTACAGCAGGACGGCTTCATCTCTGGCTTCATGGACTTCTACTTGAGGATGGTCAGATGCTCTTTTTGTTGCTCTGAAGTGTTTCTCTTTGTGATGCTGATCGTGTGAGGATCGTTTTCAGGGGGAGCCTCATCTCAGCACCGCCTACGCCGTGATGATGTGCTACTGGGAAGGGGTCGTGCACTTCACGATCTTCCTTACAATCATCCACCGCATGTTTGCGGGGTACGCTGCTGTGTTAAAACCGTCGGCGTGCATCAGCAGGGACTTCAGTTTGACCTTTTTTCTTCACGCCGTTGCAGGAAGTCCTACCGAAGCCTGAGCCTGCTGTGGGCGGGGTCCTCCATCGCCCATCAAATAGTTCACATTCCAGGAGTGGTCATTGGTGAGTGTTCATGACAACTTTTCAGCCACAATTCTTCACATGTATTTACTGGGGTCTCATTTGATCAGGTAAGCACGGCTCTAACATTCGGCCGGCCTTTTGGAGGAACGTTCCTTTCTTTTTGGCGCCTTTCTGGGCAGCATGTGTGCTGCTTCGCAGACCGAGGGCGATGCCAGTCATCACAGCAGATGAGGTAACTTTCAGAAGTGTGCAACAGTAGAATCTAGAAGACGTTTTAATAGATTGGCACACCTAAAATCAATTAACTGTTTTTAAAATTAAACTTTGGGAAGTGCAGAGCTCCAGATTTTTGAAATAATTGCTAAAAGTTCAAGCAAATTTCAAAATAAAAATGTAAGATGTAATGAGAGGAAGAAGTAACGAGCAAAAGTATGCAAACTTTAAAATATAATATGTCACATAGTTGCATTAACATACAGGGATAATGTAATTATTTAGGTCACAAGTATTGCACAAGTTCAGTTTTAAGTGAATGGTGGTAACAATAATGACTATAATTAATACATTTGCAGAGAGAAACTTAGATTGTTCAGTCTTTAAGCAGCAGGAAGAAACGACTTAATAGGTCCTTCAGATGTTGAAAGAGCTGCTGAGTGATGACACAGTGTCAAACAGGGGGTGGGCGCCATTCTCCATCTTCATCCTCTTAATTTCTGCTTTAAGTCAAGAGGCATCTCTGCAGAGAGTTGGCTTTCCTGACTAGTTTCTCCAGTTTCCCCCGTCTGCTTTCCCAAAAAGCCCAGTCTTCTTATCAGAAAGAGTCTATCCTGTCCTTTTTTCTACAACCGTGTTGTCCAGTTAGATGTTGAAGAATCTAAGAATCCACTCGCTAAATGTCTTTTACCCGAATGATTATAATGCAGAGTGAGAGTACTTTTGGAACACCAACTCTTTACCGCATCACAGCTCTGAATTAGTTCTCTGTATTTGTCTTTTGTTGTTTTTTTCTTAATACTCTTTAGATCAGGGGTCTTCAACTAAAATGTAAAGAGGTCCAGTTAGAAAAACATTCTTGAAGTTATGGTAATTTTATTTTTAAGTGCATCTGCGTCTGCATGTAATAGATAGATAGATAGAAATACTTTATTCATCCCAGGCTGGGAAATTAGGCAATAATAAACAACTAACTCTTACTTTAAATGTATTCAGTACATTTTATAACTTTTGACAGTATTTAATGTCAGATAACATAAAACTGCCGACATCATCAGGAAAACTAGATAAAAGGAGGGTCTGCTCGCCCAAATTAGCTTCTCCCACAAATCAAACACCTCCCAAGAAGAATGTACATCTGAACAAACGTTTAAAGTTTTTCAGTCTATCAGGGTTGCATTTCATATCTCCACACAGAAGAACATTGTATCTGCTAAAGTTTTCTAAACAGATTCCTGCCTAATTCAGCTAAAATGTCAACATTTTACAAGTTTCCTTGGAAATGTTTGATTTAAACGTAGACTTTACGTCTTTATTTGAGATGTGATCAAAATTTAAAGCAGAAACAAAATGACATAACCGTCCAAACAGACATTTTCAAAGTATGTCTGTAACTTTGTTATTGTGAGATTATGTGAAACATTTAAGAATCTGTAGCCACATTTTATGCAGCGCGGTTTGAAAACAACTGACTCCGTTAATCCATATTTGGAGGAAGACTTTTGGTTGTGTCTGCAAACAGCAGCTTTATGTTTCTCTGAAGTCTAAAGCGGTTTCCTTCCTAAATAAACTCTCCAAACATGTACGTGTCAATATATGACGACTTGATTGTGACAATGTGTTGTAATGACATCAAGAGCTGCACTATTCAAAAGAGTGTCAGTTCAGCTTCTGGGTCCAGATGAAGTGATGCAAGAACCCAAAATGTTTATAAAATAGCAGCTTTCATTCATTTTTTTTCTGGATAGATTGCTGTGGAACAGAAGAAACATCTTCTATCTCGACCCGTCGACCTGCTTCTGTCTCTGCTTCTGCTGGGAGTCATCGCCTTCTGTGTTTTCAGAGCCCTTGTAAGTGAAACATCATAGATTTTGTTCAGTGAGAATGAACTTTGGGTGAGCGGGCGGGCGCCACGTTTGCTTTTTCCCAGGTGGTGCTGGACTGTCCCATGGACGCCTGCTTCACTTACATCTACCAGTATGAGCCGTACCTCAAGGACCCTGTGGGCTTTCCCAAAATTACGGTCAGTCGAGTGAAATGTTATTAAAAATAGTTGTTTGCGGCTTTGATGATGTTTCACCCTCTGGTGCTTCTCCTTCAGATGTTGGTGCATTTGTTCTATGCTGTGCCCCTGCTTGTCGTCCTCATCTATGGTTTGATGACACCAGGATGCAGCTGGATGTTGGACTGGACCCTCTTTCTTGCTGGGGCTGTCGCTCAGGTTCTTTTTTTCCCCCACTGTTATCTTTGGTCAATAAAAAGTAGAACCAGAGCCTTGTGTGACCTTCTTTCCTGTTCTCTGCAGACCCAGTGGTGCCACATCGGAGCCTCTCTCCACTCCCGCACTCCCTTCACGTACAGAGTCCCAGCAGACAAACGGTGGCCTGTTCTGACGCTGAATGTGCTGCTCGCTGTTGCACCAGTTCTTCTGGCCCTTCGCTGCCACACCAACCCAGCGTATTTTATGAAACCCGTTCCCAAAGGACAGACCAGTAATAAGAAGAAGACAAACTAGACCACACGCCAGCCGCCGGCTGCCGAGGAATACGTCATGCTGTCACAGGGCCATTGTTTTCTGGGAATGGCTTTTGGAGCACAGACTGCATCAAATACTTTTGTTTTTTTTTGAAGACCCAGAGGAAATCTGAAAGCGTTGCTCTGTAACTCGGTGGTTTGAATCCGGCCACCCCACACGGCACTCCCTGCACGGACTGTTGGACCCTGATAAGCAGCTTGTGGAAGCGAGGACTGCGATTACATCTTTTTTTCAGGTGACTCATGCGACTATCTACTTGGTGACTTCACAAACTTTGACATTTGACCTTAATCATAGGTGGTCATCCATGCACCACTCTAGGAGTAAAGGTCATTCTCAGCAGGAAATAAAAACTCCAGTTTTTCATTGTAATCAGTTGCAAAAATACTTTATTTCAGATGGAAATTTAAATAATAGGACGCTTTTGCTGCTGATAAAAGAGAGAACCAACTCTGAAAAAGATGCCAAAAATTTAGGTGTTTTTCTGTTAGTATTCTGATTTAAAAGTTTAATATTTAGTTTAAATGGAGTTGCATGTCATTTGTTCTTTTTGCCTAATAAATAATTCCATTCCTAATGTTCTTCTGGATTTCAAGTTTTTGTGCATTTTAAATAAATTATGTTTTTCTGAATAAAAACAGTTTCACTTTTGATTTCAGATTCAAACAAGCTTTTACCTAAAATGCATCAACTGTGTACTTCAGTAGCACAGCGTCTCAGTATTGTTCCCCCGTGGAGTGCTGAGCGGTATGGAGTCGCTGATAAGACTTGAACCCTGGATTTAGGTGAGCTGTCGCACGCTGCAGCCACACAAACCGTCACGTGACGCGTTGATCAAAAGTCCACGACTCAAACGTTTCGTGTGTGATTCACTTACCCATCTGCTCAGGGTAACTGAAGTTCACTTCTTCAGCAAAAGAAGTAACAGAATCTTCAAGAAAAACAAACTTTTGTCTGTTTTTATGTAAAATCTTTTTTTCTTTTAAAGTGAAGAAATATTAAGTTGTTTTGTAGCTTGAATACCATTTCTTGTCTTTTTTGGGGACTTTAATTGGTATCAAACTGTGAACAGTTTTCCCTCTATTCCAATCTTTTGGTGCCAAAACATAGAAGAAAATTGTTTTTCACCATTTTTAATTGTTATCAATATGCACTAAATGTGTCGTTATACCAATATGCCTATTTTTCAGATGAGAAGTTCAGCTTGACTTGTATTGTGATGATTTTATAAAACCATGCTTTTCCTTTCCTAAATGGGCTGAGATGATCGCCCGATCAAAGATTAAAGCAGCATTTGGATTCTTAGCCGAAATGAAGATGTCACAACAAACTGTAATGTCCTCATTTTGAATGATTTATTACTTTAATGACGCTATTTATTTTAGCACATTTCCCTGTGTTTACACATTCTGGAGCTGATACATTTCCATTTGGCAAGTGCAGAATTATCATAACAGACAAGGAAAACAAACCGAAGCCAGATTCTGCATTTTTGCCATGTGGTGATGATAAGATGCAGTTTTACCACGTATGTGGAAAGCTTATTTTATTTTATTTTATTTTTTTCAAAGATGAAACATCAGCGGCAGGATGGCTGTGCTTAGATGCAGCATGTTTGCTCAGATCTCATGCAAGAAACTGTCACCAGCCTGCCCGCATCTCTCCAGCTAATGTTTTATTCAGATGGTAGTGAGAGCAAAAAACACCTGGAGGATCCAGAGGAAAGTGGGCCTTTTAATCTTCATCCTCCATGTTCTGTTTTCTGCTAGGTTAAGCCACTTGTTCGTGAATTAAAGTCTAAATAAATACAAAAACAAAATTCAAGGTGAGATGACTTTTTTCCCCTCACACAAAACAAAAATCTCATTTTAATTTTAAAGATATGTGTGAATGCACAAGGATTGATTAATCACTGACACAAAACATCAACATTACCAAGTTAAATGAGGTAAAACTGAATTATTAGATGCACCTCTCACAACACAATAAACCACTTTACACCATAACTTATTTTTAGTTGTTTTTAAAAATGTTTTTGGCTAAAAACCTTTTTTTTTAGAAAGGACATAACTATTGAACTTTTTTTTTTTTTTACCCATTTGCTTTCTTTCTTATTGATTGTTGACTTAGTTGCCAAAATCAATACAGCATCTCCACAGCACAAAGAAATCGTTACTGGAGGTTTACCGATTGACAGCCAGGATTAAACCGAATGAAAGCAAAGTTCTTTACAACAACTGTTGAAATTAAAAAGTTCATAAATAAATAATTGATGAAGTTTGTTGAAGCTTTGAAAACAAAGCAATTGGAAAGTAATGATTGCTAACAGCGAAAACAAGTTTAAAAGAGGGGTTTGTTTTATCTCTCACACATTTATGGCAACTTATGATAATATGATACAATCCAATTATTTTACTAAATGCAATTTTTTCTTACTTACAAAAACAAAATGTTTCTGACATAACTGCTTTAAACATAAAACTCTGGCGTTTTGGGTCTTAGACTGCTTAAAAAAAGTTATTTTCATTTATTCAAGTATTGCTTTCAGCATTGGGAGAAAAAAAGGTCATCATGTCTTTACTGAACACACCACACTTCCCTGTCTGTGGTTCATCTTCAACCAATTGTTATTGAATCAATTTGGTTGAAGCAAGCATGTAATTTGACAGATCTTGTTTACACATGCAAATAAAATCAAAGACATTAGAGTGCACAACCAAGAGAGAAACTGACAAACTTAGTCAGAAATCAGTTATTTACTTCATGATCGATTTAATACTTTCTTACTGACATAATCTTATTCATACCAATCACTCCTGTTACCCTCCGTCCAATATTGATTACGTTTCATTTACACAATTGTCCGGGGGAATACTCTATTTTGTTTGGCTGCTGGGTGTGTATTATAAAGTGATAATCCACAGTGATAATGTACACCTAAAAAAGATCCAATCACATAGCCAACACGTTCTGTAACTTCTTTAAAACATGCATTTGCGTCACAATCTGGACAAAAACAAGCAGTGAGAGATCAAATTTCTCTCTGAAGTGATGCTATATTTAACTTAATGTGACAATCAGCATTTATATCGCTTTACTTTGCAGCTGCATGTGAGATCAGTGTCAGCTCAGCGGCGTGTTGTCATGTAACCGTGACAATATGCCGCATCACGTATTAATAGTCCGCTTTTTGTGAAAAATCGATCTAAACTGAAGAAAAAACAGGAATAAAGTACTAAATATGGATTGAATATTTATTTCTATTGTGACCATGATATTAGCGGAATAAAGCCCTTTACAGTGAGCATTATTAGAAATAAACGCATGCAAGGGAAGCCTGAACCTCACATTTGTGTCTGTTATCCTTTACATTTCTATTAAAAGTAATCAATTTTAAGGAATAGTGGACATTTTAGGTTTCAGTTGCTTGTACTGGATGCAGCATGTGTTTCAGCAACCACTTTTAATGAGAGGTCTTTGTAAATGTGCATATAAATACATTTCGGGCTTCCGTGTTCAAAACTCTCATGTTCACGTGTTGCTACGCCAGTTTTAAGTCAGTTTTCAGACTCTACGTACGAAATGTAAGCCGTTGAAAGTTAAACCAGTTGAACTTTGACCAATCAGAGTCTTGGATTTAATAGTGGCGCATGGTTGGCTTCCTTTTTCATTCTTGAAAGTACCAACTGTTTGAAAATTGATCATGGAGGAGAAACTATTAATAGCAGTTTGTACCCGGCTGGAATTTTATGACACTTATCATATACTGGAATAGAGCTTTGAAAAAAAAAAAAAGGCCTGCAGCAAGATTTGCAAAATTTGAAGTTTTGTCATTTTGCAGCAAGTTTCTTCCAACTGTGAAAACTTGCATACATGCATACATCCAGTGTGAAGATAATGTGCTAAAAACATTTTCTTGAACTCGTGCTCAGCATGTTCTCAAACATGCTACATATGCCTGGTGTGAACACTCGAACCTGAAAGTAAAAAAATAAATTATCTGCTCTAATGCTTGGTTCAAACTTTATTACAGCGGTTCTTTAAAATATAAATGCACATGTATTTTACTAATGGGAGTGACACAAAAACACTCCGAGGTCAGAGTCCCATGCTTTACAGAAAACGCTGCCTTCAATCTGCGCGGTGGACAGATTAAACCGGTGACAGTCCTTGAAAGCCAGACAGGCGGATCAGCTGTAATGACTTGGGTGGAGCGACTGCCTCCTGCAAAACGTGTCACTTTAGGTTAAAGGGTTGACCTGGAGAAATTAGTCCAGCCAAAAATATGGAGAAGAAACTTGAATTTGTGGTTTCCTTATATCTTTTTGGTTTTTCTCATTGATTTATATATAAAAAAAAGAAGTAAACATAAAACCACCTTCTTATTGCTGCAGACACTTTCATCTGCTCAGAAATGGGTCCTTGCAAGACGAAAGCTTTGAACCCCCAATTAAACCCCCTTGTGTGATGAAGAAACTCTGATTTATCTCTTCTTGCTGAGCTCCAAAGGAGGGAAGCAAGCTTTTCTTTTTCTTTAAGATGAGTAAAAGTGTTTTGCATTTGCTTTGGATTCTCTTAAAACTCGAGAAGCAAAAATGTAAATGTATTCAGGTCTTTTTTAAAGCCTGAGTATAGCAAACAAAGAAGTCGGTCTAGTCTATAAATAGAAGAGAATCGCATACAACATTCACTGCGACTATATATGCACTTTGCAATAACTGCTGAAAGGACAATGTTATTGCTATTATGTGTTAGCATTAGCTTTAAACCTCCCATCAATGTCATCAAGCTGTGGAACCATAGAAATCTGCTGTACTTATATCGTAACTAAGACGTAAAGGGATTCACTTTTGTTGAAGTCTTGCAGGCAGGAAATCAGAGAAACAATTGTTTCTATCCTTTTAAATTCACTTTATTAAGAACAGAATACAACAACAGGACAAAAAGTCACAAGAACACCAAAAAAAGGGGAATGACTGATCAAATATCAAAAGGACCAAAGACGAAATAAAAGGTGACATCCTACTATCGTGTAAGTACAGTCGTGCAAAGGTCGAGTGTGTTAAGCAAATCTGATACAATCAAGCATTTATCTCTAGTAAGTATCTTATTATTCCACTCTCTTAATCTATGATAACAGGTTTCCAGATGGTTTATTTCAAAGGATAAAGGTCCATCTCTTGATCTGGGATCAGCCAGCAATGCACATCACAGTATTTACAAAAAAAAAAAAAATATTAGAGAGAAACAAATGGTTCACTGTGTTACTGATAGACTTGTAGAAAAATGAGACTGGCTCTCCGGAGTGTGAGTAAAAAACCAAAACACGTGCTCACTAGCATTTATAATAAATAGTAAAATCACAAAAACAGAAAGTATTAAAACAAAATTTGTCAGTAGAAGAAAACAGAGCAGCTACTCAAACGCTCTATGAAAAAATCCACAGTACACACACAAACACTTCTGTTCCCCGCCATCCACAGCTGGGGTTCGGGTGAAGTTTACAGTCTGACATGCATACAGTCACTGGTGCCTCCACACTGCTGTCAGAATTACAGACCAAGAAAAGGTTACAGTTTGTTATACTTGTGGAGACTCTACGGAGACGGGAGGAAGAGTGACAAGAGAGTAAGTGTTCACATGGACCTCAGTTAAAGGAGGTTAAAACAACAAAACCTAAGGATCAGCTGCGAGTTTAAAGATTTCTGTTAAATCAGCAGGAGTAAAGCTAAGCAGAGTATAGAGAGAGGCATGAGAAGAGATAGGAGTGATATGAACTACTGTCTGTCTTCTGGGGTTCTGCTTGGCATTGTATTATTTGGTTCTGTAGTAGCCGTGGCCATCCCCTCCGGCCTTGTTGCCCTCTCTTCCGTGTCTCCTGTTCCTGCGGTGATCGTGGTGCTGATTGTGGTGATGGCGCCGGTACCGGTGAGAGCGGCGAGCTGCAGAGGTGAATAAAAATTACTTGTAAGTGGAAATGTCCTGCCGTGATTACAGTCGTAAGGTGGAGCAGCAAAAAAAACCCTCCTCAGGTAAGAGCAGATATTACTCTAGATTGTAAAAGTAACTAGAGGAGTTACCTAGTTAACCATTTAAATCCAATGAAAATTAATTACTATTGTTTATAACATGTTTTTGTGGCATTTTACTCATGATGGAGGCATATATAAAATAATTTAGGATTGAAACTGCATTTCTGATTATCTCTTTATTAAAAATTGGTGAATCAGTTTGGAAAAAAGTTCTCATTAATTATGTAGAAATTGCCAAAGTCTCACTCATCCGCTCCATTCCAATACGTAGGCCAACCTTTGCAACCAAATCAATGAATTATCATCTGTTTGTACGGCAGGGTCGCTCAGAAATTGCTCGATGTATTTTTGTTGCACCGCCAAGGTTAGCTTGGGGTTGTGAGGGGCTGTAAGCTAGCGGGAGAGAGTGTACACAAAGGAATAATGGGAATTAAGCCGAGGCCCACTTCCACATCTACAGTCCCGCCCACAACTCAAAATTGAGTTTCTTTTTTCTGCTTCTAAGCAGAAACTATGCTCCAGAAAACAAAATATTTTTTTGATTTTGCCCAAAAAAGACACAATTATGATTAAAAGACCACTGCAAAAACTTTTACAATAGATAAACAAGATGACTGGAGTGGGCACTGTTTGCACATAGCATCTGGTTTATGTTCAAATTCTGTGGAAATAGGCAGAAATAAATATGCATGTATGCAATATGTGAATAAAACTTGCAGGCACGTTACTGCATAGTGAATTAATCTGTTAAAGAAATCACAAGTATTTTTTTGTTACTGTGAAGATAATAGTTGTTTAAAGATTAACTTTAATTACAATTTTCCTTTTGATGTGTTCTCGAGGCATTTTTCTGTTGATGTAGAACATATATAAAAAAATAAGCATTAAGTTGCATTTCTGAGCATTTCTTGATTCAAATTATTGTGAATCAGGAAGAAAAAATGTTGTTTAAAAGAGAGCTTATTTGTGATGTAAAAATCATGCTTGGTGGGCCATGAGATCCTTGCTCCAAGCTCTCAGCAACAGGGAGGGAAAGAGGGGGCGTGGCCAATGGTTCCACCCTCAACTTAGAGGCAAATTTCTAATGAACTTGTGCCACTCTGCAGAAACTATGTCCTAGAAAATGACTCAGGTTTTTTTATTTTGGCTCAAATTTGCATGATCATAATTATAAGACCGATGAAAACATAGATGATCAGAGTGGGACTTCAAAAACCTACTCCAATAAAAATGGTCTTTTTTGTGTTTTTGTACCATTTTTCTTATAAGAAAAGACCTAAATAAAATGATTTACAATTAAAACTAAATTTCTAAGTATTTCTTATTTCAAATCGCGTTGGATCAGAAAACTGGATACTAGAAAAATCTGGGACTAATGGCACAACTACTGACTTGGCGTGCCAAAGTCTCTTAACACTCCGCTCATTATGCATTCAGTTTCCTCGTCCAAGCTGGCCTCTGGCTCAAAACTGTACGGCTGGATTCAACCAATATTGTTCTCCATTATTTTTGCGCTGCTAATGCTAACTTGTGGGTATAAGCTTGCGCGTGAGCACACAGACAGAGCGCCAAGTGATTGGGAGGGACAGGGGGTGGGGTTACTCTGAGCCAATGGTCCCGCCCACAAGCCAGAATTGCATATCTAGTGAGATACTGCTGCTGTACATAAAATATGTTTCAAAAAAACGACAAATCCTTTTTGAATTTGGCTAAAAACTCCACCGTCGAAATCGAAAGACTACTGGGAAAGATTTTACAAAAGAAGTAAATGTAATTGATTACATGTAACTTCAAACATTACTCTGAAATCAAATTTGCTATTTTGGTTAATGAAAATAAGTAAACTGATCTATTCTAAATTCATTACTAATTCCTACATCTTAATAAGGAAATTTGTTGACTTTTTAAAAGGAAAACATGTATTTCAAAGATTATAAGCTGAATAATTTTTAGACATTCTGCAGTACAGTTTGATTGTACTGTACATTATAAACACTGGAATGATTTTTCATTAAATTGAAGCACTTACACTTTGTGCAGATGATTCTGGGTCTCTCCCAGCTTCCGTCGGCCCGGCATCGAACAGTGGGGATGTGGCGCTGAAAGAATCCTTCGGAGCACTGGTAGCGCACAACTGAATGGATGTCATAGTGGGATCTCCTGCGGCCTATCAAGTGAGCATTCTCCACTGCTGGAGGGGTCCCGCACAACACTGCAAGATCATTCGATAAAACAGCACAACTCAAATAGATACACTCCTAACAAAGTCAAGTTCGGTAAAACAGCCTCTAATACTATTTAACATTGAGCACAATGCTGAATGTGGAGACTTGGGGCAACATGTTGCCTGAAGATGGCAGACTTGCTGCTGTTTCTGGTGACTGATGGGGGCGTTTTGAAGCCAGAGGGTGGTGATGTGTCTTTTCGAAAAACAAGGACAGCAGCACGACCACGGTGCAGCACAAACAAAAACGCTTCATCCCATTCTCGCTCTATCAGCCTCTGAGTGTGTTCTGTATGCTTTCCTGCCATCCCATAAGGCTTTGCTGCATTTACAGGAATGTCAGAGGAAAAAGACTTCAGGATGACTTTAGGTCATTGGGTGTGGATCAGTCTACTGATTCCAACCAAATATGAAGAAAATTAGGATTGTTATTCCTCTAAAAAATAATATTTTTCACTTAAGTGCTCATCAATACCGGAGCAGCTGTTGCACTAACCATTTGGAAAGGTCTGACGACTAATTTTTGGTGACAAAAAAGTGCAAAAACAAGAGATTATGATGAGCACCGATGACTAACACGAGGCCAGATGGTCACACATATGCAGCCAAACTGTCGCTCCAAATCAAATCATTTTTCATCCTTTTCTTGCTTTGTCGAACGAGGAGTTTAAAAAAAAAGTTAAGACAGCGTGACATTTTTATGATGACTTCTGTGAGTTTTAGCAGCATGACGGTACCTGTGCCTTTTTTGCAGACATAAGGTAGGTTGTAGTTGCAGGGGACGTCGTTCCACTTGCCGTCCTCGTGGGCGATGGTCACCACGCAGTCCTCGCCACCTGCAAAGAAGTTATCCGGCTGGCTCTCTCTCCAGTTCTCATACACCTGCACAAGCAAAACATCAAAGAATTTACAGCAACAGAAGGATAATATTTCAAAAAATGTGACCTTTTTTGGACATGCACTCCATAAATTTTCTAACAAAGGAAGACCGTTTCAGATTAATGGAACAATTCTTTAATGCTTGACAAAAGCAAAATCTTTCTGCTAGTAGATTTGATAGCAAACTGTCCTTGTGATTGCATTAAAGTTATAATAGATCAGTCGAAAGCAATTTACTAACTTAGACTGACTCAGCCCTGGTGACAGATTTTATTTAGTCAAAGTCAGCTGCTTTTCAGTTTTCATGTGCAAATGCAGCATTTCAGGTTCCGTTCTTTGCTCAACATGAAAGCGTGATGCAGAAGGAGAAGCTGCGCTCCAAAGTCAGCTTAATATCCAGCGAATAACAGCCCTGTCGAACAGCAACGACATATTTATCTATCGCTTCATCGTATTTTCTGAAGAAGAATTAAATGTCACATCTTTGCGATCTGCAGCCATACCCTTCGGGAAGGTGACAAAGCACCAAGTTTTATGAAGAAAACCAGATGACAGTGACAAAATTTAAACTGATCTATAGACTTCTGCTCAAACACATCAGTCGTAGACATGTGCTAGGGAGGATTCAGACTGGTAAAGTCCGTTGGTTTGGACAGAGTTCTCTTAATTTGTTCCGGACCGAGTCCCGTCAGACTGGGACTCTACCACAAATTTCTGTTTCCGGATTAAAACTTAAAAACAAAATCACGTGACTACAGATTTCTTCAGTCATCGATCTGCAGTTACAGGGGCGGGTCAAAACAAGAAGAGAAAAATGGAGGTGATGCAGTTTGCAAATCCTTGCTAGGATTGTTCACTTATTCCAACTTTTGTCTTTGCTGGTCAATTTTTAACGTCTGTATGAAGCCCAGATTTGACCATTTCTCTCTCGCTTTGATGCGGTAAAAGCATACTGCTGGGGGTGCTATGGCTACGAGGCACACTAAATGTTTATGGCTTAAAAATTGTCAGAAAAACAGAGTGAGAAGCAATGTGTAAAACGCTGTTTTTATATATTCAAAAAAGATTTCTTTTGTGCGATAAAATAAAGATTTTACATTCTGTGAGTCTCCTTATGTAAAAATGCAGCCTCCAACTCTTTCTCTACTAACATTCAAAAAAGACTTTCACCCTTTTTTAAATCACTTTTCATCGCATCATTTTCATTTATTAAAGTTACCAAAATTAACCAAAAGTTTGTTTTGTTTTTGTCTTCCTGATATATTTATTCACCTCTTTTTTTTTTTCTTCCCCTTAAATGTTGCTTCTATGTTTTATGAATTTCCTGTTGTGTGTTTCTCTATTGACAACCCAATTTGTTCTTTCTGATGTTTTCAGACTTCTGTTTGCCTTATATGTATTGTTTTAACTTGCACTTTTACTTGGAGACTAACAACCTTTTCTATAGGGACTAAAGATGGAAATGAGTCTAAAAGGCTATAATCTTATATATTTGCATTTTTAAATGTTTTATTAATATATGCTGTCCCTGTCTTAAATAAACAATCAATCAATCAATCAATCAAATTATGTTAGTATATTCACATAAAAGAAGAAAACAGACCAGATCGTTGACGTCAGTCCACTGGAAGTCCTCCTCCACTGTGCGATCATTCAAACCAATCCAGGCGTTGTCATGACCAAGACCTGGAACACATCAGTGTTATCATACCAGCTAACACGTTGTTTTCCTCTATGTCGCCATATATTTATTCTAAATTCTCATCATTTATCTTTAAATCAGACTGTCCTGTAAATGAATCCCTTTTGTCTGCATACCATTGATGAACTCCTGCTCGTTTTTGGAGAGGACGCTGCTGAGGTGAGCACTGTGTTCTCTGCAGTCTTTCTCTGCATCCTCCCAGGTGTGTCTGTGGCTGAAGTATCTGCATGAGAGAAAGCTCTCATAAGAATGCATCGTTATTATATAATCAAAATAAACAGCCTTGCTGCTGTAGACCTGTGAGCACTCATGAATAATTTAGAGGCAAAGTACAGAGTGAGTATCAGTGGGTTTTTTTTTTTTTTGCATAAGCATTTTTGAACTTTCTTACCTGTAGCAGTGACCATGAAACTTCCTCCAGCCGTGCTCACAACCTTCAACGTCTACAATGGAGGAGAAGAAATGACACTTTAAATGATTTCTTACATAAATTGCAGTGAAAGATGACAGAAGAAAGTGTTTAATCTCATTTAGAGAGTCAGGATTAATGTATACGCCCGCATCATCCTAAAAAAAGCTAAATACATGAACTGCAATTAAAGACTTATTTTCCATTCACGGCACATGCGGCCCCCTCTTTGCACTATTGATATTCATTAATAACACAGAGGCCTGCGCATTCATTTACAGCTGCAAAGGTTAGATATTCATTAATCCTCATTAATGCAAACATAAAGCATACACACACACGAGGAGGTGAGAGCTGGAACCACTCAGGTGGTGAATTCACAGCGTCTGAGTGGATCTGCACGCAGATGAGAGCGTGTGTTTATGTCACACAAAAAAGCCCAACACACAAAACTGCCTGTTTTTTGGGTGAATTATGGGCACCCAGCCTGATGTCTGAGGGTTGATTGCTGCTGCATGCCTCTTTGATTAGCTTTTCAATATTAGACTTGCTGAATCAAAGTACTGCAGGCTTAGTTCAGGCTATATTTTGAGGAGCTTTAGATATGCCTGTTTTGTTTATTTGTCAAAAATGTCTCCGTTTTACATTTATTACCTTTCACATTTATTTTTACAGTCTCCCACATTCACATTTTTTTCTGTTTTTATCTGAGATTCCTAAAGATTTTCTACAAATTGGATTTGTACTTTGCTTTGTTCTAGTATTGCTGCTGATTGTGGAAATACTGTAGCTTCTGGATCAATAATCACCAAAACTTCTCTATTTTTACACAGAAGAGCTTTAGATCCTGTTTTTGTTTCTTACACACCTTTAAATGCACACCATAGAAAGCTAAATATTAAAGAGTCACTTCAACGAAAATCATATTTTATGGTGTTTTTAACACGTTCTTACATCATTTTTCAGATGACATAGAACATATATGAAGAAAATTAGGCAGAGTATTTCTTTATTAAAACCTATATGTCATGTTTCAGTGCTTAGGTTTTGCCATGTTCTGTTTTCCTGTCAGTTTCACCATGTTCAGGTTAATCATCCACAGCTGTTTTCATTTAGTTAATCAACCTCAGTGTATTTAAGTGTCTGGTTTTCAGTTCTCATTGTCAGGTCATCTGCTCTTCTACGTTCCGTTGCCTTACTGGTTCATGCGCCTGGTTTTTGTCATGTTTAAGTTATTTTAGTAAATGTTTATGTTTCTGCCACTAAGTCTGATCTCCTGCATTTGGGTCCTCCACCACAATCCCTGACATGTCAGTCATGTGAAAAAGTTATGACATTCTATGAACATTTTCTCACATATTTGGATACACATTTAATATCAATTTGAACATCATTAAGTGATCAAAGTGATGTTAAAAAATGTATAAGCCTATTTGAAACTTTCAATAAAATATAATTTCAAAAGAATTGATTTATGCACATGTTTATTTGTTTATTTGGAACCCCGCTAGTTTCCCTGGAGTCCATGAGCATTAAATAAAACACATTAAAATAAGTTAAAAACAAATTTATTTTTGTACCAATCATACCAATAACATTTATTACATAATATACTATAATATATACTAATATATAATATATACTAATATATACTAATATAAGATAATATAATATAATATACATTTTATAACAACAAATCATACAAATTATAGAGTTATTGTAAATGGTTTATGTATGTTAGTTTAAAATCTTTTTGAGATGTGTTATCCTCCCAGAAAGTTTATTCTATGCAACAGAAGATCTAAATAGAACTGTTCTCCTTATACAGTTTGACCTTGAAAAAGGAACAATCAAATCACCAGAGATGATCTGACAAGTTTGATGTTGATGACAAGATCCACTGTACAATAGTTTAACAAAAATTCTGAGCATTTTTTAAAGATGGTGTTGTGCATTAAGTATTGAAGACTAAGTTGTTATTTGTCTTTTTCCCTAAACCAACCTAAAGTAGAGTGCATTTCTTTCACATGTTTAAGTTCAGACACTTAAGACACATTTAAGGGAAGATGCCACAAAAGTGTCCCAATGATGCGATTTCAGCCAAAGGAGCAAAAAAAGCTTATAGGAGGCAGAAGGTCTAAACTTTGACCTCCATTAAAATATGAATCTTTGTTCAGATCTTTTTACTACAACTAAAATAATAGCAATTCAATTACTATTAAACGACTTTCTTATTTAGAAATTTTTCAAAATATGATTATATACTGATATGCGAACATTTTTTGACAGAGCTGATTATTTTGATGAGGGTGTCCTAATTTATTCATATGACTGTAGTTTCATATAACTGTAGAACCTAAAATGACAGGCCAAGAGCTCCATTCTGATGGAGACGACTAGATCCATGTGTGTCTTCGTTTTACTCTCCTGAGCTGGCATCTGGATCAAAACTGTACCCGTAAGATAGCCACAACATTGTTTGGCATTTCTGTTGCAACGTAATGTCAGGTTGGGGTTTTGAGGGGCTGTAACTGAACGATAGAGTATGTAAACAAAGAGATGATGGGAAATGGGGGAAGGCTTCCTCTGCATGATTGGTACCACCCACAACTCAGAGGCAAATTTCTAATAAACTACTTTGGGTTTTTTTTTTTTGTTTTGGAAAAAAAACGGCATAATTATAGTTAAAAGACCACTAAGAACCCTTTTAAAATGGATCAAAAGATGATCAGAGTGGGACTTTAATGCAACTCATCAACATAAAGAGAATATTTTTTTTTTATTTTCACATTAAAATGTTTTTCTCGTGCACTTCTTCTTTTATTTTACTCAGGTCCTTCCACTGCCTCCCTCCAGCACTGTGACTGATCATGGGTTCATAGGGAAGTCCAGGAAAGGGGAAATAGATATTTTCGGTCAAAATGTGTAGAGATTTATTTCTCATCCAACATAAATAGAATGAATAGAAGCATTCTGGAAGGCTCATCATGTTTGCCTGCACCAAAAAGATAAAACCCTCACAAGCAAATGCAGATTGTGCCCCAGCCTGTCAGCAGAAGCAGCTAAATGTGGCGCCGGTGCCTCTGGCTGCGCAGGAGGCTAACCTAACCCTGCAACAGAAGTTCTTCATTTTTAATCGGGCTAATTGTTTGATATTGAAAAGGTTATACAGCTGCAATAAAGGTGTAGCATATATTTCTATACCATGCTACATACATAAAAATTATTAGCACTAGTTACTGGTCTTTACCAAACGGGGTGCACAGCTCTCTAATCGGTATTTATTTTTCGTCACATTGGAAGAAACCCCATTATAGATGCAGCGAAAAGTGACAATGTGTGATATTTTTATGACATACAGCACTGAGAAACAGCAAGCAGCAGTTATTTACCAGCAAGAGTCAGATGACTCACAAACAGAAGCAATTTTTCAGGCTGTACGATTTCATCCGATGCAAAAACAATCCGGTTTTGTGCGATCAAGAAGGCGCGTCTCTTGGTTCTAACCTTTCTCACACGTGTCTCCCCCGTAGCTCGGCAGGCAAAGACAGAGGAATGAATCAATCTTGTCCACGCAGGTCCCTCCATTTTCGCAGGGTTCAGACTGGCAGTCATCTACATCTGTGAGGAGGAAGGGGGGAAAAAAAGGGCAGCTGAAGTTCTCATTAGGCGTCAAATTGAAGAAATGTATTCTGCTGAAGTGACCGAGAAAAAAAAAAAACTGCAATTCACATTCTGACACAAAATGAGTTTGTTATTGGTCCTGCTTAAAAAATGGAAATGTGTCCCTGTTGGTGGGCACATTATCATAATTCAGGCAGTGAGGAGAATGCAGACAGCTCAATCACCATTACTTGGTTAGCCTAATTCTCTTGCAGGAAGACTCTTTAAAAGCTTCTCAAATGTTAGTAGGTGTCTTTGTCTTAAGAACTCCTCTTTTAATAATGCTTTAAACTAATTTTGTCTTAATTTACAACTAAGAGATTCAAAAGATTTTTGCGTTTACAGTGTAAATTGGCTGGACAAGTCAGTTTTGGTTCGACCTGGTTGACTCTGACCATGCTGGGGACGCTTTCTACAGAAGTCCAACTACTGTAGCTCCAGGGCAGTCTATATTCTCTAACCACTCAGCAAAACGGCCGCCGACGGGAAGGTTTCTCTACTGGGATCGATAAGTATCACTCTATCACGGTAAAAGGAGGGCACATAATCTCCACCGGAGTAGTTTTTTTTTTTTGGAAGCTGGAATAACAAAATGCACCCCAGGACTGCAGAAATCCATTAAAACTCACAGCAAGAGTGAGAAAAGAAAGCTGCTTACAAGCTCAAACTTATTTCAAAGTATTTTCTATACATCTTACCGGATATAGGTCCGGGAAAAATCAGCGAGCTAAAAGGGCTGGGCAGATCAAACTAAAAGGACCTTTAGTTCTATCAAGGCTTTTTTCATCAACAGACTAAGTGCTGGAAGCAAAATAGTTCCATATTAATTTTAACTCATGGTCAGTAAAGTCTGTCGCCTTTTGTAGTGGTGTGACAAGATTATTCTTGAATCTCTCTGAAGGCAGATTTTCCAACTTTGCTTCTTGCAGACACTTCAAAATCTTCAAAAGTTTAGTCTGACTTTAATCTGGCAGCAGAGTTTGCTTTAGTGGTTCATGAAAACTTAAGCTCTTTAAAGATGGATGAAAAAAATAAAAGTAAAGGCTGTTTATTTAGGGCCGATGTACGGAAAAACCAGAGATTTAAGCTAATATTTTTACCCGTAGGGGTTCAAACAGCCTAAAAGCTGTGATCATTCAGTGTTTGTGAAAAATGAAAGACGATCTTGAGAGCAAACGAGGCAAAGTTTTTCTGATTTTATTATGTCTTATATGTAAAAAGGCATCACAGGCTTTATTTTTAGTGGATGTACAGCTCATTCTAACACTGTTCATTCTTTAAGGATTTAAGTAAAAAGTAAAAGTGATGACTCTACTAGAGAAGAAAGAGTGGATTACTTAAAATAGCTCATTTGACTTTAAAGGTTTAACAAGAAACCTATATAAAAACCATGCAGTTCAAATAAAACATATATTAAGATGTGCAGATTTAGAGCTGAAAAACTAAAAATGGTGCTTTTCTCTAGCTATAACAGCATTTCTTTGTTGTCTGGGATAAAAACTGATGCTGTAGTCCATCTCATTCATCGTGCAGAAAAGAAGTCGCTCCCCAGAAAGGTAATGATGCAAATTCTGCAAATCCACCACAGGGTGTTGGAGCATGAGCATCCATCAGCTGCTAGCTGTCAGTTTGATTCTGTGCCTGCTCCTTTTTTTTTTTTTTTTTGTACTTTTGGCAAAAAAAAGCTGTGAAGGACTTTGGTTGGGAAGAAAATATGCGACTCAGTGTGAACAGTTTATGATTGAACAAAAACATGTTTCTAATCATTGGAACTCGTCTTTTAGCAATTATTAGTATTTTTCAAATAATTCACCACAATTTGTAACTATGAGTCAAATTTGAAAAAAAATCCTTTAAAAAAATCCATGTATTGCACACAATTTAGCAATAGGGCTTGTTTTCACACATTTATACTGTGCCTTGATGAGCAGAAGCTACGTTCAAGAGGGCAAATCTGTGAGTCAGATGGACCAAAGTAAAGAAAGTGGAGTCTTTATGAAAACACAATAGCTCATCTAAGATATTATCAGTATTTCCCTCTTTCTCACACTTTGCCTGAATCCAAATTCATTCCACACACCTCCTGCTCCTCCCTGTTGCTCCATTTGTAGGGGCAGAAATGGGGAGGAGAAAAGCGTTTCTTCTCATGGGTGTGTTCTGAAGCACAGAATTCTACATTTAGATTTACAGTGTGCAATGTCTTTGCATGACTTTTTTAAGTAATTAAACCAATTTTGCTTTGTATTTTCTGAGTGGAGGCATCAACATAGATGACATGAAACTATTAATGACGTCATCCAGAGGCCGAAACGTCAGAAATTGAAGACTTTGACAATGACTGAATTCCATTACTACTTACTTACTTACATATAGTGCACTGTACAGTGCATTCGCCATATTGTAGAGCTGTCAGAATCTACAATTCCAAAATCATATTCCCTATAAAATTTCCAAGAAGACTTTGCAAAAAACCACTGTTCATCAAAGCTCACCACATCAGCAAATATAGACCACAATGCATTGAATTTGAATTTTTTTTTCAAAAAAATGTAATTAAATGTAATTTTTTAATAAAAGATGAATGTTGTCGTCCTTAGAATACAAGAGACTCGTAAATAGACATTGTAAATGTCCGTATTGATTAGATTGTCATTTTGTGAAATCTGAGACATCATATCTGCCGTTTAGAAAAGAAAAAAAAAAGTAGGGAGCATGGTGTTTGGATTGCTTTGAAAATCCAGGGCAGTAGATAGTTTTGAACTAAATACTGGTAGTTTTTTTAGTAGTTAGGGATTAGGGTGGGAATTTGGACAAAGCCCGAATCTCTCAGCTTGGATTTTAGAAAAAATATTTAAATCTTATCACATTCAAAGAAAAGGTCATATTTATATATATTTTTTGTTCCTCAAGTCTTTCTTTAAAAAAAAAAAAAGGTCTGTAACATTTTAAAATCAGAGAAGAAGTTGATTAAAGAATTTTTGGACATGGCGTGGCTGACAGAGAAGAACTAATCCATGCTTCCTCCCTTTGCTTCACCAAAATTCTGACAAACTTTGCAATGAAAACTGAAATTAATCAGACGGAGCAACGAGTGGTTTGAGACAGTGAAAAGTGCAGCTTTCATTTCCTAATGTTGGTTGACAGAAGTCATATTTTATGTTGTCTTTGTTTTCATTCTACCAAAAAAAAAAAAAAAAGTGATCAATGTCTTATTTTCTGCAAACCTTGTTTGTTCCTTAGATTTTTTTTATAGTGTATGTTTTAATCCAAATTAACATCAATTTGTGAAAAAATAACTTGTTTGTTTTTTTTCTACTTTGTGCTATAATCCAGAAATCCATTTGCAATCAAGACATGGGTATTTCTTAAAAGAGAAATGATCTAAAACAGTCTTGTCTTCACCCCTTAACCCTTTAACTACACAACCAAATTATTTAAAAAAAGAAACGTTTTTCTCTTGTTTGTTGTTTTGTGGTAATCGTAAATATAATCAATATTTTTACTTCATATACAGTAATAGGTTTTCTCTACCATTTGGTTGAGCAGGAGTTATTTCCATCTTATGCTTTGTCTTCTTAGCAAATGGCACATTTAGTAATTTTGGAGCCGAAGTGGTTTATCGTATATTTGCAATAACAGGCACTAATGGGTTAAGAAAAAAAGAAAAAGTTTTGAGAGATCTGACTAAAATTTAAATGATAGATCTTACGTTAGATCTATCTCATTGTACCTAACACAACTGTCCTGATCCAGCAACTGTGTTCCCTCAAGCTCAGGGATGAGGATGTGCAATGGCTGATTGGTAAAACTCAAAAGCAAATTCAGTCTCTTGTTTTATAGAGATTCTTTCTCCTTCGTCGCCAGATTAAAATCCATAAAGGAACTTAATTGACCAAACCGAATGGGTTGATTTCACCCTAATCGTTCAAGAGGATTTACTGAGTATAAAATAAAATGAGGGCTCCATAAAGCCTTTGTGCTGGACAGCCGTTTTGGTCATTTACTGTGAGGTGAAGTTTTTTACCTTTAAGAATTGAGTAGCTTAATTTAGTTTATACTCTACTACTGAAAGACAGCATGCTTTGACCCAGACGGGCTATAGCCATCGCCCTAATTTAACATCTGACAGTGACCTTTGACCCTCTCCTCCATTAAGCCCCCCCCACACACACACAAACTGAGAAGGAAATACGGGCACGAAACAGTCGATTTGCCATTAGAAAGCCTTGCTTCTGTAGAAATCGCCTGACCCACGGGTGACTTCATCATGTCAGTGTCTGTGTGTTTGTTTGCCTTCTCCGAGTGCGCGAGTGTGTAGGCATCCCTCACCGATCTCACAGTTCTCTCCGGCGAATCCTTGTGGGCAGTAGCAGCTGTAGCCTGTTCTTTGAGGAAGGCACTTTCCTCCATGCAGACACGGGTTTGTCACGCAGGGATCCACTTCAGCTGAGACAGACAGACGGCGGGGGTAAAGGGGGGTTGGGAGGGGGTGGCGTAAGCAGGGTTTAATGAGTCGGGGGAGAAGAGGAGGGGAGAACGCGCAAAAAAGAATCAATTAGCGATTCTGAGGATTAATCCTTCCCCTAAGTAACATGCATCTAACATATTACATTTGTCTCCATGGTGATGCTAACATTTTATTGCAACTATTTTAAATAATTCTAAAAATAAAAAAGCATTAGAACCTCCACTGAAACAAAAATAAAGTCAGTCAAACCTAGCAGCTTCTGCTTTTGCATTTTCACTTCAACCTCTGTCTGTTTGATCCAAAACCGGTGTTTCAGCCCTGCCATCCTCTTACAGCTCAGTTGTCATGGCAACCATATGGAAAGCAAACCTCGGCTCACTCCCATTGGCTGCTTTTGACAGTGTGAGAACTTCAGACATCAGCCCACCTTAACAAAAAAATGAGCAGACCTCCTGCTGAGTGCTTTGCCCTCTCATGTCGCTCCCTAAGTGCTCACATGTGTGTGGTCTCTTCACACAAACACACATTTCCATATCAATTGACACGCTACCACATGTGTCCCCCCCGCTTAAACCGCTCATTATAGCAACTTATGGTCTTTGAAAACTTGTTTAGTCTTTGTCTCCTGAAACCAAAGTCTGCTTCAGATGGCCTTCATGTGCAGGTTTGTATCTATATGGCGCGATGAGCAAAAATCAATCCTTCAGCTATGATTAGGTCTGAAATCGAGTCCTTCAATAACTAGCTAGAAGAAGACGTATCACCCCGCTGACCACTGAATGAAAATCATGCAGGATGAGAAAGAGTTAAACGAAAGAAAATTGAGGCTATTCAATCAGAATGACCCCAAGGCACTCTCAATAGCCTCAACTCAGTGATGAATCTTTCATATCACTCTTGTCTATGTATGCTTTCAGTTCTGCTGAAGTAGGGAAGGTGTGAAAACCAGCCATGCATTTTATGTAACGAAAGTCAGCCGGGGTCAGGAATGCATTTGCACCTTTTGTATTAGTCAAGGTCGCGGCGTGTCAAGACAGATATCAACTGATACGACAAGAAGATTTACCAAAGTGTGTGCTTTTGTGTGTTAGATAAACCTGGTGCGATTTGCCGTTCATTAAAGCGAGTGGTGCAGAAAAATCAATACCCTCAGAAGGAGCTGACATACTGGACAGTCCCCTGCTTTGCACACCACCAGCACAAGCAAGAATGAGCTGGAAGGCAGCAAAATCCACCTATTAAGTTCACAGAAATAGGACTGCAAGGATCTGTTACTTTTATGGATGCTAAGAGGAAATATCATAAACTTATATTTGAAAAGTCTGGGGGATTCAAGAAAAAATGTGATGCTCTCTAAATACCACAAGTACTTATATGTGAGGATGAAGAAAGAGAATTTGTAAAGCCATTAATGAGAAATATGTTGATCTCCTCATTAAACCAACTCCTGAAATGCTTGGGATGCAGCCAAGAGAGTTCTGACCTCCTCTGCCATGAAACTCCAAACACATGGGATTGAACTGGAGCCGCAGTTCCTACATGAAAGAGAAATGGAACCTGAAAGCTATTATTCAAGTCCCATCTCCTGCGAGTGCATCCATCCACCTCTGCAGTTGCTGAAGCAAAGATATCAGCTTGTGTTTGTGTGTTTATAGTCCTCCGCTTGCATGACTCCAAGGTCTCGCAGTCAATCAATCAACACTCATACTGAATACCAGTAACCCTGATGGTTTCCCTCAGCTTCATGTCGATACAGTTTACAGCAGTTTTCCATCAGATTCCTCCTCACCTAGTGGGGGTGTCACCATCCCACATAGACATGAGCGGCTTTCAGAGGCGACAGAAATAAAAAATAAATGACAACAGAAATAGGTGATAGAATGATGCCTAGGGGGCTTTTATACTCAAACATAGAAAGGTTCCGATGCAGTCGCACAGCGAAGTGAGAAATAAATTGTAAACCAGGTGGCAGGCCAGGAGCTTCCTTGAGATATACAGAGCTGCAGACCTAATCATCTGCTGTGATTGGTGGCAAACATGCAGTCTCTGCTTGTGACTGAGTAAAAAGGGCATGTGCCTGGGGAAAAAACACGGGATTGTTTGATTAAATCAGCCAGTGGCAAGGTCGACGAAGATGACAAAGCCCTCTTAGAATAGTTTTTTCCCCATCAATATCAAGGTCATCCTTAATAAAGCATAAAATAAGACTGTATTCTTGGAGATAAAAAAAAAAAAGCATTGTCTTACTTTTTTGAATGTAAAATGACTTAAGAACGGCTATATTTTTTATTTTAGTAATGTTAGCAGAGATTACCTGATGGGGGGGTCATTTTCTGAATTTAGTGGGGTTTATTTTAGTTCATAAGAAAATCTCTAAGTGTGAATTTTCTAGGTTTTCAACTTTCATTGAAAATCTTTGCAACTTTCATTAGTTTTAAACAGATGACAGACAGCTTCAGTTGAACTGTAGCTACGTTCACACGTCCCTCAGCAACACACGTTCGAGCGACCTCTTCCGATGAAAAGTCTATGCAAATGAACGTTTCAGGCTTTTGTGTTCACGCATAGTGAAGCTCATTTTTAAGATCGTTTTCAGAGTCTTCATACAACATGTGTGGCTGTTGAATGCACATTGAATTTATTGAGCGTATAAGAGAACTGGCTGCGAGAGATTAGCTGCGTTTCAATTAAACATATGTGCAAAACTTTGTTTAAATTATAGAAATGTCGAAACAAAAACAATTTTGCAATTACACTGTTTCCATTAAGTCATATTTATGCAAATAAACACAAACCAAGTCATGCAATGAGTCATTCAAAAACACAGCAAGGGATGTGAACAATACTTTGATTTACAGCAAATACATTCAAATTTCTGCCACGGCACTAGCGCTCATTATCATCTATCAAAGGAGACATTGGCGTCTTCTTCAGCTATAGAGCGAAAGTGTTATGTGGAAGTGGCTACGAATTAAGTAATTTTTTTTGGTTACATGATTGATGATTTTACAGAGGAGCTGTGGATCAAACGATTCCGCTATTACACACTTAAGTTTTGATGAGCTGTGTGATGCTGTGGGACTTCTTGCGGCGCCCTAACCGGTAATCCGGTTGTTGGTCACGTGTCTTATTTAATTTTAAAAAAGGGTCTCCATTGCAGTTTTGATACGCCTCAAACACTATCTCCTCCAAGTGCAAAGATTTTTTTCAAAAACTGCGAGTTTTTTTTCTAAATTGTCGTGTTCCTATTACGGTAAGTTATTATTGCGCAATTTCATAGTCAATGAAAACGCAGCTAATGTGACGTCATCCATTGAAAATGCTTTACTTCCAGCTCCGGTGAAGTGAAGTCCATTTAGTCGCCATTTTTTAGTAATCCAGACGCCACCATTTGGAGGCAGACGGCGAGAGTAAGCAGTGATAAATCCGGGTCGGTCTAAGTCAGCTTTTCCAACTACTGTTGACGATCAAGAGTGAGCTTGTTTAAAGTCCACACCCCTTCCACTGAAAACAGGCTTGGGAAAATTAGTCAAATATTTGAGATGGGGACCGGGTGGCACCACATGGTTTGAGGTGTATGATTGGTCAATATATAACTTGAATAAAGTAAAAATAAAGTGAAAAAAATATTAGGATTAGCAAGAAGACGTCAATAAAAGGTAGCAGAAAAAGAATGGGTAATCTGACTGATTATTAGCTATTTATTTCTTAATAAAACTTTGGATTCTTGGAGTTGGCAGATACTTCTTATTAGGAATGCAAGGGGGGAGGGGTCACTTAGTCCTGTGGCTTCTCTTGTGCAGTCAATGGTTAAATGTCAAACAAGGTCGAACTTTGACTAATCGGGGACTCGTGTTTGGTGGCAACATCTGGATGGCGTCTTTTTTAACTCACAGCCAACCATTTGAACATTGATCATGGAGGAGAAATGGAAAAGAGCTGTGAAAGAAAAGGCCTGGGGCAAAATTTGGAGGATTTGCTCCACTCTGACTTGTAGCACCAAATCTACCAACTCTACATGGTACAGTAGATATGTACTAGTATTGTGTAGCAACAGTCCAGTGTGAAGTGGGATAAACGTATGTTCAAAAATGTGCGTCACATGTGTTGGGAACACACATTTTTTTCTAAAAAAACTATATTTACCAAAAAAAGTGTGTCATTTGAGGGTATTTAATGTTTCTTTGTGACCACATCAATAAACTTGTTGAGTTTTGGCTGTTTTAGGTTTAGAATGCAAAATATTCAAGTTTGCAGTTTGTCTCCTCATCATCAGAGAACGACTTCTCCCTTGGTGCCAGGATTAACAGAAACTTGGAACATGTCTGAGAGCTGGCAGATGCTGAAGTGAAGGAGAATTGAGTTGAGTGGAAAAGATCACCGAAGCTCCGGGTAGAGTCTAAATTTATTACCAATGGTTTTACTAGAAAAATAATGTCCTTGTGCCACTTTTTTTTAGTGGATTGGTACTTCATTAGTTACACTCAGCAGATTAATTTTATGAAGGGCGGCATACAGCTGAGCTTGGAGGATTGCAAACCTCCCCGGAGATCGAAGTCACGGATATAAAAGCTGCATTTTCATTCGGAGTTGTAACTCAGAGGGGACCGTTCTGGATGTAGCCCAATTTAGGATGATTCCTTATGGTGGGGTATTGTGCTTCGGCTTCGATTTTTAGTGTCTGTAACCAACCAGAGTTGGGAAAGACCAATGGTTTGGCATCAATGTTAAAGACAACTTTAAGTGTTTGCTTTTTGCCGACATGGCTACAATGAGCCATTTAAGTGTTTAAAAGATGGGCGAGAATTGTGTAGACATCCTAGTGCCACCCCAGTCACCATGGAAACCAAAGATGATATGCTCTACAGAGAGACAACTGCTTTTCTAACTTCCCATAGCATTTGATTGCCCCGGTCTGCTTTCAAGGTTTTCAGCCTGTATTCTTCACAGCATGCCATTCTGAGCACCACGTATTAATCAAGTGTCAGCCTCACGCTGGGAAATATGAGTATGATTTACAGGGAAGAGCAAAACTTTGACAGCATCTAAAAACAGACTAACCTGTTGGAGGGAAAGTTGTGGTATTGGCACTCAGTCCTCCTTTACTTGCTTCTTCGTCTACATTAACAGGTAAGAGAGCTCCAGAGCCAACAGCATGGGACCAGGCAGGTTCCTCTTCTTCTGGCGCTCCTGGCAGTGACAGAGGATAAGCCTGAGAGCTGTTCGCAGCTACTTTCTCCTCTGGGACCAAGTGAAGAGGCGTGTGGGAATTAGAGGAATTGTCTTGGATGTCTGCATTAGGAGTTGAAACCAGTCCAAATGTTTCTGTCTGTGTAGGGGGATTTGATTCAGACAATGAGGGAAAGACGGATAATGGCTGGGATGTAGGTGGAGCCATCTCTGTACCTGAGGAGGAGGAGGAAGGTAGGGGGGGTAACGAGGACTGGAATTCTTGGAAGGATTCAGACTGGGAGGAAGATGTAGACAGTGAGGCTGTTGAGAACTGAGAGGAGGACAGAACTGAATATGATTTGTCTGAAACAGAGTGGGAGGAGCTTTCTGATGCAGCTAAGGAGGACTGGTAGTTGGATTCTGACATGTCGGCCTCAGTTGTAGTTATCAGTGTGGTTTCCAGAGTAGTTGGGGAGGAAGTAGTAGTGGCGGTGGTGTTAGGTTGTCCTCTTCTATGGCCCCTTTCTCGCGATCTTTCTCTGGATCTTTCTCTTGGTTTACTTGTTTCCGCTGGTCGTCGTGACACTTGAATCTCCCCCTTTGCTTCTGCACCCACTTCTCCACTCCCTTCTTCCTCTGTTTTTTCCTTCTCCTGTCGCTTCCCCTTCTCCTCTCCTCTGTGTCTTTCCTCCCCTCTGTTCTTCTTCCCTCTTCCTCTTCCTCCTCTGCCACTGACCCTGGAGGTCACGGTTTCCTTCTTCTGCTCCGGCAGGGTGGTGGTCTCTGGTTCCACTCGGATCCAAGTCTCTTTACTGGAGAACATGATTTCAGGGGTTGGGCTGGACACATTAAGTGTGTTCTCCCAGCTTTTGATGGCCACTGTTGTCACAGGATCACTGGAGGAGGCCACAGTGGATGCCAAATGAGAAGGGGACTCCTCACTAACTGGTGAAACGTCCTCCTTTGAGGGACTGCTGAACCATGAACTCCCCCAAGAAAACAGGCCTGTGGAGTGCACAAAGACAGCAATTACTACAGACAGAGGGATGAGTACAAAAGACATCTTGAAAGAATAACTGGCTTGTGTAGACATATTGACTTCAGTTTAATTCCTCAAACTCAACAAAGTTCTGAAAATGGATGGAACAAAGAAAAGTTAGTTCACTCAACTGTCAGTCAAATATTAACACACCCCAGTTGACACTGGCTTGTATATACATTTATTTTTAATGTTAAATTTGACTTTTTACACTGGTGGGAAAAGACAGTTTTTATATTCACTCCAATGAACATTGTATTTTTGGTGGTTTAAACATGTTGTTGCATTTTTCTTATGGTGGAGTACATATATTAAGAAAATTCAGATTAAAGCTGAGTTTTTATTTACTCAAACCAAGGGAAATCTGAATCAGACAAAAAAATGCTGTCGGCAAAAGCTTGTAGATGTATAGACAACAATCGGCAGGACACAAGCTAACTACTCTGCACTTGCAGACAAATAGATCCATTAACGTCTTTATTTTTCTCGTCTCAGCTGCCATCTGATTCAAAACTGTATGGCTGGATAGTTCAAGAACTGCTCAACATTTTATAGAACTGCTAATGTTAGCTTGGGGTTGTGACGGCTGTAAGCTATCGGGAGAGAGAGTAAACAAAGGGATGATGGGAAATGAGTTCTGGCTTACTTAGCGGCAACAGTCCTGCTACAACTCAGAGGGGGTTTCTGATTAACTAGTACCACTCTGCAGAAACTATCCTAAAAGACAACAGTTTTTAAATGTAAAAACAGCATAATTATAATTATAATTAAAATTGTATTGGGAATGTTTTTAAAATAAAGAGATGGTTGGGATGGGACTTTAAAACCAGCTACTAGTGATCCTTTGTGGTATTTCCTGGATAAATGTAAAAATTAAAAGTTAAAGCTTGGTAGTAAACATGGAAGTCAGTCAATGAAAATCAATGGCAGGTTTATTGGGAATTAACTTTATTCAAACCGGAATTGTTTAAACCTGATTTTTTATATATATATATATATATATATATATATATATATAATATATATTATATATATATATATATACTTGATATCGTCTCTGAATATAATCTGGTAATTGTCAGATGTATTTATTTCCTTCCAAGATGATGGAGATACTTTTACAGAAACTCTTGTTTTTTACAACCCAACGTTCAACCTCTGAATATTTCTAAAAAGGAAAAAATTAGTTATAATGCATGTTTTAGCAAAAGCAAATGAGATTTCTTAAAAAAGAACAACCTTTTTTTTATTTGGAACCCAATTGTCAGTAATCCATCAGGCGATGAGCAAAAATGGATGCGGATATCAATTCAAAAGGTACAATTCTTTGCTATAAGTAATGTATTTTTTTATAGTCATGGTGACAGTCATAATGAAGACAAATCACTTAGTGAAGGACTTCAGAGGGAAAAAATATGAAAACCTAATTGTACACTGAAAGACACATTTTCACACATCAACAATCTCTGAAAAAGAAGTGCACTGCTGTCACAAATTGCCTCAGAATTGAATCAGCAGCTCTGTAACTCAGCAGTGGTAAACACTGAACCTGCTCTTTGAAAACACATTCATACACAGTTGCACCTGTGGGAGCGTAGGAGCAAACATAATACATAGAACATAATACAGATAAGACAGTATTTTCTATCGTTTAATCGCCTTGTTGTTACTGGGGTTTTTTTGTTTGTTTGTTTCACGCTTTGGGTGTCACCAACTTGTCTTTTTTTATGTGCTGGCTGTTCCAACTAAATCAGGGGTCCCCACCCTCCAGGCCAGGAACCGGTACTGGTCCAAGGGCTGCTTGGTACCGGGCCACAGTCAGGGGTCCCCAACCCTCAGGAGGCGGACCAATACCTAAATGCAGACCAGTTTGGTACCCATACCCCAACCCAGTACCAATTCTGTACCATGTCCTGAGGGTTGGGGACCCGTGATTTATTGAGAACAGCCAGCATCTCTAAAAAACGACAATTTAAGGACACCCAAAACCTTAACCATACGTCCATATAAGATGAGTTGGGAGAGAGGAAGTGTAGGTTTATATGCTCTCCTGTAGCTTACAGCCCCTCACAACCCCAACCTAACATTACCAGTGTCACAAAAATAGGGATCCATATTGGAGTTATCCAGACATACAGTTTTAAGCCAAATGAACAAGGAAAACAAAGACTGGAGCGGAGAAGGGGCTTTGTGGCTTGCCATAGTTGTTTTTCCAACAGCATTTTTGCATCAGCTCCTGATTCACAACGATTTGAATAAAGAAATGCTATTTTAAGCTTAAATTATTGTTTATATATGACCTCCATCGTGATAAAAATGCTAGAAGAAGATGATAAAAACACCAAAAACAAGATTTTTCATTGGAGTGGATCTTTAAGGTTTAGTGCTTTTGTTCTAGAGACAATTCAAGCTTTTCAGTCAATTAGCTATCTCCTATCTTATCAAAGAACTATAGAACCAGACAATTGCAATTTCTGTTTTTCCTTCATCAAGCCAAAGACAATCCTGCTCATTGGAAAATGCTTCCATCGATTTCAGCCCCACAGCTCACACGCTAGCACTGTCTGCAGAGGGCAGGCACGTTTTGAGGAGAGCAGATGCTAACAGCTGGAACTCCTTGGCTGTCACACCTGGCATCAATCACAGCTTGTTAGTGGATCTGCAGGAGAGGCAGGACGAGCTCCTGAGAAAAGGTCAGCGGGACTTCAGTTTATCTTCAGACTTTCAGGGAACACATTCCTACCTTCTCATTGAAAGCGTCTGCTCCCTTATTTCCTAAAAACATAATAATTGTTATCCTACTTCCTTGAATAACTGTTCCTTTCACATTCAGCTACATCCATTACAGTGATGACCATCAATGCCTGTGAAAATCCGCTTCCAATAAGCCTCCGTCCTAATGTCCTTTTCCTAATTTCACCTCTTCTCTGCAGCTCCTTCAACAAGAAATACAATAGAAGAGGAACAAAGCAGTGGATAGAAAATTCCCACTTACTGGGCAATTATTAACAAGCTGAAGCGAAAGGCAGAAATTATTCACCTGGTGATGCAACACTGGAAGGATTCGAGTTTGCTTCTTTTGTTGCTGCGTCCTTTTCCTCAGCGTTCGGTGCCTGGGTTCCCTCCTCATCCTCAGTCCCTGCCAGATAGTTCCACGGCTTCCAAATGGACTTGACAATTTTAGCGATCACCTAATGGGATGCAGCTTGATTCAGACAAATTTTTTTAAAACCTTTAAACACCTTCAAGAGCAAGAAACCAACCTTCTTCTCTGAGGGGGTCGGGTGAACTGGAGGTCGAAGAAACTCCTCAGAATCTGGGCCAGGCTCCGTTGGCTCACCCCAGTCAAAGGAACTCTGCCCCGGCATCCGCTGGAGGGTCACAAATGACCCCGAGGACTCTGAGGACCAGGGGTCTGTGGCTTCAGATGGGAGATCAACCAATTATTTCAGTTATTTTTGGACACCAGTCCAACTTGAGCGTAGACTTACAAGTGGAGTGAGAGGAAGGCTCGTCCTCCAGCTCAACCAGTCCAGTCCAGTTTGACGAAACGTTGTCATCTAAAAAACAATGCATGAATGTGCAATTAAACCAATTAATGTTCTTTTGGTTTCCTGTTTGATTTGGATTCAGTTAACCAGCAGGTAAATGACACACAAGTGTCAAACCTCTGATCGTGGTGGTTTGTTGTGTAGTCAGGTTGGATCCGTCTGTCGCTGCAGAGTCAGCATCGCTGGAGCCTGTGAGATAGCTCCAGGGCTTCCACAGGGAGCTGTAGATCTGAGAAGCAGAGCCAGTCTCTTCCACTTTACCTGAAAGCCAAGTTTAAAGGAGTTTAGTGCTGAAGTGTCCATAAATGTGGTTTAATTCAGATGAAAATGGCAATAACAGTCAGCACAGGATCCAGCACTGACAGCTGAGGACACTGATGTTCAATGTAACCTGTTCTCCTTTTGTCCGTCTCTCTTTCATTATCTGCCAATCTTGCAGCTCTCAAAAACATTACATTGACTTTGTTAACAGAAATGACTGTTATTGTCATTTTAATTGCTCTAAAAGCCTTTTTTTTCTAACAGAATTTATGTCAATAGAGATCTTAATCATTTTGTACATTTATGAATAAAAAAGGTATGTTTGTCAAATAAAAAGAACATGATAAAACTGTCATTTTACCTCTGTAGCAGTAGGCATCATACAGAGCTGTGGCGTTGTTGGCGGTGGTGTTTGGCGTCACAGTGTGAACTCCAGGCTGGGATCCTCCACAGTCTGGGTGAGGCCAGGTCACCGGGAAGCGGACGCTGCCATCAGCTAACCAGCCTGGGGCGCAGCTGTCCAGACCAGCCCTCCAGGCTAGATAAAGCTGTCCCACCGTTGCCAGCTGGCCCCCGAGGGACACACAACGGTCTGAGGCTGAAGACAGGGATAATCTGTCTGGGACCGAGGAGTGAAACACTTCACCTGGAGGAGGGAGACACCACACCAAGGCTTGTCAACAAGCAGACGAATAATGTTAAAAAAAATAGATAGAAATACATATATTACTTTTTAGCATGTGGATTTGGATCATGTTAAAATACAAGACATTTACTGATCAGCAGATGAACAAATTTTACTATATTTTATGCGACCTTTACATATTTCAATCTATTTTACACTAGAAACATCTGAACAATTGATTTTTTTTGTTTGTTTTAAATTCTAAACAAAATAAAGTGATTATTCAAAATAAAGTCAAATTTTTTTAGTCTTGAATGAAAAAAAATTTAGCAAAATATAAGCAAACTAATATTTTGGTTTGTGTCTCTGTGTGTTTTTACCATCCAGTTCGTTAGCAAAGCAATAGACATCAAACAGCTCTTTCGGGTCTCTCTTCCCATAATTCCTCACTCCGGCAGAATACTCCTCGTGTCCATAGCAACCAAGCTCCGGCTGCTGCACAGAATAACTGAAGATACAAACATGTGCAAGTCACAACTGGGGTTAACCTTGTTATATAAATATATTTTGAAGAAACCAACAACATAACTGTGAGCATTTTAGCACACAAAGATCAACAGTAGGAGTTATTTTAATTGTGTTTTATAAAGGTCAGGTAATAATGAATTTACATGTGATGGACATAAATCAGAATATATAAAGATACAATTACCAGTTTGAAAACAAAAGTCTGAGGATTATTATTAAGAAAAATAAAATAGTTATTCATTAAGATGTTTTTAAAAAAGACAAAACTAATGCCTGGCATTTTTTAAACAATATAATTAAAGCTAATATGAACGAAAATTTTTAATTGTATATTTTGGTCACAGTAAAATGTATTTCATGCATTCATATTATCATCTGGAAAAAGCAAAAAAAAAAAAATCAATTTATTTAAAAATGCAAGGGGTGTAGTGTGCATAAAGTCAACAGCTTTGGGCAAAACATAAAACCAGAAAAGTGTCAGAATCATTATGAATGTGAGTACAGTTGCAACAATATAGCAAAAAAAAAAATTATAAACAATATTTTCATTATCTATTTATGGAAAACAACATTTATAAATTGGTGATAATGCAAAAAAAAAAAACCTGAAACGTCACTGGTTTCAGCTTTAGGAACATAACACATGTCTTTTGTTTCTGGATTTTTGGTGCCAGACAAAATCATGAATGCAAATGAGCCTTGGAGGAGGAAGTTGGCATGGATAAAAATGTGTCTGTAAGCTATCTGATAGGCTAACTGGCCATTCAAAGCAATAAAACGGTCTGATTGAGGTAAACAGACATCTGCATATGAACAAACAGAACCTATTTGCCAGAAGATTTTGGATGTGAATCCCACTTCTTGTTTATTTTTAGTCTCAGCTGCATAGGTGGCAGTCATTCATGCTTTGGTTGCTTTTAAATGCAAAACATTATGTAAAAATGTATGTTTTTACTGGTGTGAGGGAGTGTAACAGATATAGAAATTATTGGCGAAGTAAAAAAAAAATGTTCATATGTTGGCTACATGTTTAATCTTTACATTGCAAACATTCATTACAGCTGGTATTTAAATCAACAAGCATGTCCTCACCGGACAGTCTGATCGTCTAACCATCCAGCTGAGCAGCTGGCAAAGCCGTGGTGGTAGGCTGCCCACAGCTGCGCTGCTGAGGCTATCTGTGCAGAGTTCTCCTGGCACGCTTGCTGGGCATCTCTGAATGTGAGGGCGTAGCGACTGTTGGGAGCCTGGTAGTGAAACACCACACCTACACACAAAGACAGGTGTTATTACACTGCTTAAATTTCACAGATCAGTCAAAAACGACCTTATCCTATCATATATTTGATAATTAAATAGCTTTTTAACAATGGGAGGTATTTGTATTTTTGGCAAATATTTAGCTGCTAAATGTAACACATTCAGTGAGAACATTAATCTACATTAATTAACTATTGATGTAAAAGTATTTTGTGCAGCTAAAAAAGCAGTGATTCTTTGAAACCTGTTTTCTGCTTAAAAATTCATGCCTCACTTGATTGCACAAAAAAATAGAAATCATGCTGATTTTCCCTCTTTGCAATTTTTCTGCAGCGTTTCTCAGTTTTTTCCCTCCTTTGTGAAGCTGTGGCACTGCACATGTCTAATAATTAAACTCTCATCAGGGCCTGAAGACTTACCAGAGACCACCAGGGCCACAGTGTCTCTCTCATAGTCGTTGCCAATGACAACCTGACAGTGGTAAGTGCCTGAGTCGTTGATACGGAGGCTGGAGATCTCCATGGTAGCATTCAGAGGATTGGCAGTGTATCCTGGCAGAATGATGCGGCCGCTGAAAGCCTTATTCACCTTGATTACATCACCTTTGGCACACAAAGAAAGCTTCTTTCATTACAAGTGTTTGCTGGCATCCTGAAGCTTTTGAGAGCGTTATTAACTCTAAAAGCGTGTAGAACTAAAGGCTCTAAAACTACAACTTCACCTACAAAGTGGCTCTGTGACAAACACTTTTTCAGAATTAAATAAAAAGTAGACTTATTTTTCTTTTTTGTGTTAGAAGTTTAAAAGTCTGATTTTCTAGATGAATAATTTCTGATCTTTTTGGTTTTCTTGCTTTACCTCAAAGTTTCTTTAAGTTCTCTGTGAGGGTGTCCAGGTGTCTTTGATTGCACTCTTTCGACAAAGATTCCAAAAGTGTTTCCAGAAATCACCTGGAGCCACTCTCTTGGTTTGAGGGTCATAACCCTGAGTGTTCTAATAACCACAGGAACCACTGGTTTCCTTCACTTTCCTCATTTTTTAGCTCTCTTTCAGCTCTTCATATATTTTTGTCTTCTCATTTCTTCTCTGAGGTTGCTACATCTGCTGCTACGACCTTTTTCTCCTTCTTGTCCAGCACTGCTATGTCTCTAAACCATTTTATCTCTCTGGTTATTTTCAACTCCCTACACAAGTGTTTCTCATCTTGATGCTAGACTTTTATTTCGCAGATGTTTCATCAAGTCTTGTTTATGGTGTTCCATGCCCTGACTGCTGACATCTAACTCCCTGCTGTTCTATGCTGGATTGTCTCAGCTTGTTCCTCGAGTCCTGCCTGGTGCAGTAGATCCTGGCCTGTGTTGATCTCATACTGAGAACTTGCTCCTGTGCTGCTATGATTAGGACCTCAGTTCTGTCTTTCATTATAGCTTTGTATATCTACTGGTAAGATTTCCTGAGATCAACCTCTGCCTCTATTTACAGCCGATCTATACTACAGTTTTTCTATGATGGTTCCATGAGTTATATATATTTAAAGATTCACTCCAACAAATAGTCCAATAAAAACACAAAGTTTTTGGTGTTTTTAACATGATCGTGATACATTCTTCTCATGATGGAGGAGCTAAATTAAGCTTCAAATTGCATTTTTGAGTATTGCTTTATTTAAATCGTAGTGAATCAGGAGCAGACAAAAAAATGCAGCTTGAAAAAGTCTGTAGTTTTACAGGGAAACACTCACTGCTCCGCTCCAAATAGCTTGCAAATAGATCAATTTTTTTTCCTCATCTGAGTTGGCATCTGCCTCAAAACTGTATGGCCAGATCTGATATAGCTCATTTTATTTGCACCGTAATGTTAAGTTGGGGTGTGAGGGGTTGGAAGCTAGTGGAAGTGTGAGTTAGCAGATGGATGAGGGGAAATAAGGGTGGGCTTACTCTGCACCAACAGTCCCGCCCGCAACTCAGAGGCAAATTTCTAATAAACTCCTGCTGCTCTGCAGAAACTATGTCATAGAAGATGACTTTTTTTGCTTTAATACTAACTACTCCAGTCAACTGGGAACATTTTTACAATATGATTGGAGTTGGGGGTTTAAACTATTCAGCTTTGTGAGAATCAAAGTTTGCTGATCAACACAAAAAATCAGCAGAACTTAAGCGGCTGCATTGAGAGTTGAAGCACATTCGCACTCTTTATGCTCAACCTGCTTCAGTCTTTTTAAACTAAGTCATTTTTTATATGGTTTGCCTCCCCTACAATTTGCAGAGCTGCACTGAATCTTTTAACTTTGGTGAACTTTATGGATCAAAATCACATAAAAATGACAAAAACCAACAAGCTTTAAAAATCCAATATGTCTGAGGCAACATTTAAGGCAATTAAAAAAAATGAAAATGCTTAATTAAAGACAATGAATTTGATATATTTTTTTTTTACCTTTAGCAGAAAGCACTATTTGCTCCTGAGGAGCCTCTTGTGCTCCAGTCGGTGGCCTGGTGTGAGTCCACAGGATGTTTGGAGTCTGGGTGGAGGAGCTGGTCTGGAGGGTAAAGACACACGGGAGAACAGCTGTGCCCGCAAGCGTCTGCTTTTCTGTCGGATGCATTATTCTGCGCATGTTCACAATCGATGAGGCTTCACCTAGACAAGACAAACAATAAACTGATCAAGGGCTCATAATTTAACCATTTTGCATAAAACAACAAAAAAATAGTTCCTGTTATTTTATATTTCAAGAAATGTGTTCTGAATAAGTTTAAAATGAAATAAATAAAAATAATCCTCAAGAAGACTTTGTAAGTTTTGCTAAAGTCTACCACGTCATGCCTACATGCCCACATGTCTGCAAACATCCTTGACATGTCAGTCAACTCGATGTTTGGAGGAGACACCAAAGTAGAGAAAACAAATTGCCAAGTGATTTTTGACAAATGACTCTTTGGGAATCACCTTGTTGTGGCAAAAAATGCTATTTCATGCCTGTCAGACTGTGTTATCTTTACCATTTTTCATGTATAGCAACCAAAGCAGCGCAAATTAGTTGTGTGTTTGTGGTTGCTTTTATCAAAGAAGCTAAAGATGGAGATTCTTATCTTTAGAGGATATTTTAGTTTTAGAAAAATAGACTGAGAATTATGAAGACACTGAAATACATTTGAAAAAATAGATTATTTTAAAACTCCTTCTTTATCAGTAAAATAGAAAATTATATGCGTGGGCTAAAACCAATGTGTGTTTTTAAAAGACCCCTGAGACTCTTTGCAATTTCTTCACCATGTTTGCACACAGACTCAAGAAACATTTGTTATAATGGCAGAAAAAAGGATGCCAGCTTCTGAAACATTACTCATACACCTGTGCTAAAGAATTGTAGACACAGCTGCTTGAAGGACCTGCAGTACCCCAACCACAACATCAGCTCAGAGCTTGTCTGTCTCTTGTTCCATAATTGTGAATTTAATACATGGTTGTTACGGAACAGATGGATGACTCAACTTGCATAAATTGCTTTGGATGAGTTCCAGCTCAGTCGCTCTCGAGCATGTCTGCAAACATCCCTGGTATGTCAGTCTGAGCTTCCAAGAGTCACAAGAACACAGACCTGTCTGGATCTATCCATGTAAAGATTCATGTGTTCTGATCCGTCTCGTTCTCCCTCTTCAATTAAAAGCCCCAGAACTATTTACTTTCTCTCCCTTTTTCCTTCTTTATGAACCTTTTCTTCCCTTTCCTCAAGTTCCCCTGCTCGAAGACATCACTGATAAATCGTATTATTTTCTTCCTGATTCATTTTTCTCTTATAACGGCAAAAAAACAAAAAGTTAAGCTAGGAGATGGGAAACTCACCCAAGCCTGAAGAGAGCAGCAGCATAAGCACATGCAGGATCTGCAGCCCAGCTGTGCTGTGAGCAGCCACCATCTTTGTGCTGCTGGGAAAGTGTCTAGAAAATACAGAGAGAAGGGAGAAAATAGATCATGTTTCATTGCCTAAAAATATATTGTTGGTATTCAGCTTTTTATTTAAAAAAATCATTGAAGCAGGTTTTTGTTTGACCTTTGTTTAACAACAAATAATTAAAGAAAATCTGTACATTTTCATTAAAAGCATCACAACTTCATCTGAGTTAGATGCCAAAAAAATTTAAAAATTCCTGCATGCAGCTAAGTATCAGTCATTCTTTCATATTTCAACAGATTTAAAAATATACAGCTTTTGCTTGATATCTAAATTTAGAAACCTGCTTATGTAGGTAGACGAGATAACATTTGTGCCTAAGTATCTTGATAGAATTCTTAAATAATAAGGTGTAAATTAATTCATTTTAAAATTACAATAAGAATGCAATTCATTGTTGAATTCAGGTAAAACCGTGCTGTGACGTTTCTGTTTGAGCAGATGAAAGGCTGTGTGCAGGAATAACTCATAGCTGTTTACCTTGTCAAATCTTTTCAAAGCCAATTAGACCAAGTCAAATCACAGGGAGCTGTGACAAAAACATGATTATTTCTTCTGTTTATGGATAAAACCAGCACTGAGAGAAAGACTTGCATGTCAAGTAGCCAAAGAAAAACAAATGTAAAGTACAAACTCTGTCATTAATATGTGTTTATTTCTGAATACATTAACCTATGTTGCTATTCCTATTCACAAATACACACGTTTATTTCAGTGTAAAATGTAGTATTTACTACACCCAATAGGAGCTAATTATTAGGGGTGCAGGAATACAAATATATTTGGCGAAATACCACAATATTTTGTTTGGCAATCTTTGTATTAATTTAAAATGCTGACAAGATTATGTCATGAGAGTCCTTTTTGTTTTCCACCTAAACCCCCAACCACTAGTTAGAACCTCTTTAAGCAGCTCTACACCAAAACAACAACAAGATCTCAGGAGCTTGTGTCAAATGTTCAGTCAGCCTCACAGTTTTTATTATAAAACATGTACTACTTAGTTTTTTTTTTTTTTATTGCGATGGGTACCGAACTGAAACTCTGTGTCACGTTGCTGCCAGTATCATATAAAAATAACAATTTCAGTGCCTTGTAGCGGGCTCAGATAAGAACAAGTGAAGCCATCACACTCTTAACCCCAGAGCACTATCTCCGGGTGATTTTCACCTGAGCAAAATTATTCACACAATTTCCAATATATTGCAAACTATAATAACCAAGATAAAACAAGAAAACAGGATAAACAAACATGACTAAAAACAAAAACAAACCAGTGAAAAAAACTAAAAGCTAATAAAAAAAATAATCCAGTGCCTTTTTTTATATATAGTAGAGTTAAGAGCTACAAAAACATGGTTGTAAAGACACAATTTTAGGTCAAAGGTTTTTTATTATCTTATTGTTGTATGTTACACAAAATAAAAATAAGAAGTGTAAAAGTGTAAAGTTGAAATAAGCCCTCAGTCTAATGCTTTTCCTGGTAAAACTAAGCTGTGTATCCTACAGCAACGTTTCCTCTATTAAATTGTCAGAGAGATTGGATTGCCTCCTGCTTTACTGCAGTAAACCATAACTGCAGCATTTCCACTCCACAAACACAGAGAAAATCCGACCACACATCAAAAATTAGCTGCTGACTTTGCCAGAGGATTTGGCTCAGAGCCCAAAGCTTCACAGCTCAAAGGAGAGATGCCTGAGACAGAGCTCGCAATGAAATGAAGATGAAAGTTGTGATTTGAAGGAAAACCTGCTGATTTTAAGCTAAGCAGCCCAAATACATGCAGATGATTCATTTATTTTTTTATGCGCTACGCTGATGACACCACTTTTTCTAACAGAGGAGTGCTGAAGCCCTACGAAGAATCTTTAGGGTGCCGTTTTGCTTCTACATTAGGACCCTTTCGATTGAAGTTACATAAACTAAATAATTCATCCAAGAAAACCCTTTTTGCATTCACCAAGGTAACAGCAGCTCATGCCAACTGTGTCCCTGATGCTTAGAAAGAAGATTATGCAACAGCAGCTGAAACCCTTATAAATTACAGGAATAATGGCACCTCTTTCCATGTGAAAGCTCAGTTAAACCTTCAACAGTATAAAACTGGAGTGTCTGACCAAAAGAGAGGCATTCTTCTGCCGAAACTATACTTTCATTAAAAAAGAATTTGCTGCAAAGGTTTTAATAGTGGGCAGCTTTCCGTCTGAAAGGGGGATCTGGTGTGGATAAGACACCGCTGTGCCACACACTTGGAGACATTTCGTCTGTGAAGGTGGGTTAGGACCTTCTGATGGGCTGTGACAGATTGGGGTCAAACCACTGAACTCTTTGCATGTGGAAGGCCCACGTCATTGGCTGAATCAGTTAAAAGACAATTCTTACGGTCTTTGCAGAAAGTTGTGACAGAGGAGTTTGCCAAGAGTCGCCCACGGAGAGAATTAAAGTGTTGTGTTTAGGAACCTGGAACTGGCAGGGACCCACCAGGAACAGCCACACCTACTAATACTCAAAGTTTAGCCTACAGACATCTCAATGGATGCTATACAACAGCAGCACTCTATGCCTATAGACAGCAGCCATTCAGAGTTTTACTGGAGGGAATTTACGACACGCTCTGGTCATGCAACCGCAGCAGCAGCATACTAACCAGCACCATCTTTTGTTAAAGACCAGACATCAGATGTTGTGAACGCCTCCCTCCAAATGGCCCCTCTTTACTCTCTCAGGCACAGTTGTGTCTTGAAGAGAAAAGAGCCAGAAGTCTCTAAAATGCTCCAGTGGACTTCAATGTGGATGTCCATCTGACACATTTTCATGATGCCGTTTGAATAGGGTGCGTTCTTGGCTCATTGTCAGAGCTGGTGATCGGGCCGACAGAGATGTAAAGAGAGCTAACAGACAAGCCCGGCAGACCTACATTACGGCACGGCACCGTTCTATGAGTAACCTGAGTGGCTTCATAGCCACTTCATCTGCTTTGGATGAGAGCAACAGAAAAGTATGATACTTCACCAGTCAAGGAAGAACTGAGACCATGTTGGGGTATTTTCTCCAAAAGTAACGACCCAAATAAAACATTGTTTTCCATGAGGCCTGCTTTCACCATAGCTTTGACTGTCTTTGACTCAATATTTATTATTTTGTACAACTGCAAGCTTTCCACATGTTTACATTTCTGCTGCTTTGAAAATCAGCATCAAGTCAAGTGAGAAAAGCTATTTCATATTTTATTCATTACATTAAGAGGATTCCATATTACATAATCTGCATAATAGAGTACATAAATGTGCAAAATGGGACAAATTCTACCTTGAAAAAAAACACAAATATGTCAGTCAAATAGGAACTTGACACTAATAATCCTATATTTCATCTGATTTTCCAAAGACTTCATCAATAATTTAAAACTTTAAAGAGACATTCAAACAGAAAGCGATTTGCGCGACAAATTTGCTTGCCCTGCGAATGCCGCGCAGCGAATTCGCTGCTTGTCGCCTGTCAAAAAATATGTTTCTGAGCTTGATGCTAGGAGGAGCTACCAGCCAAAGTTTTAAACCTGACATGCAGCGGTGTCTGTGGAAGTTGAGAGGTTTATATTGAGAGATCAGGTTTATTTATTGCGAATAGTTATATAAAAAGATTGGTAATCACGTCTCTATGGCTGGTTTGTGAGATTATTCACTCCAGGGACTGTGTCTGGATGACAGCCCCTTCTGCTGTGTTTCTGTGCCTCTGTGACTGAGTTTGAAGGCTAAGAAAAATGTCACAAGTTCAGAAAGCTCAAACAGGCAGACCCCCGCACCCCGCTGCAGCTGTCTGTCTGCGGGCGAATCTACCGAGCAAGCTCCGCTGCACTAAAGGAGGCAGAGTAACCACAGCCATGGAGCCACTGCGGTGGGTTAGCGATCTGTCCAGGGTGTTTATCTTCTTCACCTGCCCTGGTAACTCCACGTGAGTTGATGAATTAGATTGAAGTTAAGGACTAAAGCACTTGCAATGATTTGAATGATATTTTATCCGCTTGTGTCACTGATTGGTAGGTGCGATGTGACGTCCTGTCAAACTTCAAATGTTTAAATTTTGGCTAATTCACGCCTCGCCGCTCAAATCACGCTGCTGTTCCGCGCCAGACTCATCACTCAGGCTGCACCACACGACTTCCAATCGCCTCATTTTGCATCTATACCATTGACTTAACTTTAAGACAAGTAGCTCCAGTGTTTATGTTCTTTGATTTACTTTAAGTTTTCAACCGTCACGTGTCAACGGTTGAAAAGCTACAGTATGTCAAACATTTTGAGTTTAAGCATCACCGGCGACACCTCAGGTGTTAATGAGTTAACACTACGAGAGCTAGATTGATAAATAAAGCAAAAAAAAATTGTTTTTTCTTCATTTTAATAATGTTTTATAGAGTCGTTAAGAACTATCACTGACATTAAAGTATATGTCCCATTTTTGTCTTCATGAGGTTGTTCATGTTTAGCATCTATTTTTATTACTTTTTTTAATAGCAGAGCAAAAACATTTCCCTTAAGACACAGTGATTAGTCACCACACTTACAACTTTCCTCCAGGAACAAACACAGCTGCTTTTACAGTTTCCTGTTACTCTTCTCATCACACAGGACCGACTCCAAACATGTTTTCCTCTGAGTTGTTTACAGCTTATAATAAAATAAAATAGCTTAAAACTTTAAGCCCTTATTTTACTCTGGGGTTTATATAAATCTCTCACAATCTGAGCGGCCGTATTAGGAAAAAGTCTGTCTCTATACATGATTTTTCTGACAGAAAAAGGTAATTCCTCTTCTTTCCTTCAACTTTAATCACATCTCACAAAACTATTACCTCGAGAGAGCAGCAGTGTGAGGAGCAGAATAGCAGCGCTGAATAAGTGACAGACAAAGTGGTATGGGGAGGACGATGAAGGAGAGGAACCGAAAGGAAGGTCATCTTATCAACATTTGGAAAATCACACCCACTATGATAAAAGCTCCAGGAAGAGGCTGCAGGAGAAGCTACTTAATTTGCCTTTTTGGGGTAAAAACATACTCTGAGCAGATGCTTTGAGTCATTTGGTGCTCGGACTTGGATAAATTTAATCCAGTCAGTAAACAAGATAAATACACGTTTAATGCCTGCTGTAAAAATCCCTGCTAAAGCATAGTTGGCGACCTTTTGCTGAAAATTGGCAGATGAACCGTAGAAGGAACCAGGTACGCCTTATGTACGCACAAACACAGTTTTGGAGTTTTGCTGTGTGATGACTAATCCCACTCAAAGGAACTAATGACTCATGCAGCTCTGGACTCCAATGAGGCGAGGAAGCTGGTCTCTCAAATTGATGCTTCTGTGCTTCTGGAGTCAGGGGTTGCATGAGAACAGCTTATGTCCAAAAAAGTGAGGAAGCGTGGATCTATTTTGATCAATAACAAGGAGAAAAAAAGAAGTGTCTCTTTGGGTTTGTTACAACTCAGTAATTAACTAAAGACCGCCCCGCCCCCCTTCTCATCGTTAATTACTTTGTCACAGCAAAAGCCCAAAAGAAAATCGTTTTCTGTCTTTCAAGACCAGTAGAAGTTTCATGAGGAGCTCTCCAGAAGACACCTCCGTTTTCAGAAAGTGTTTTTTAAAATGAGGTTGTGAAGGGTTAATGCATGTGTCAACAATACCTGTGAGAGACTGACAGCTCTTATAAAGCCATCTGTTCCCACCGTCGAGTGTCATTAAGCTGCTGTGAAGCTACGCTCAACTGACCTGCAGCAGATGCTCCGAGATGCTCTTTTTTCCCTCCACCTCTTTCTGTCGCCGCCTGCCTTTGTTTTGAGCATATACATATACGTTTGGATGTGTGACTTGATGTAGTCAACTGTGAGTTGGAAAGGAAGTCTAATTAAATTAGCTTCTCTAACCCACGAGGGATTCCTATTAATTTCACGTGTTCTCCTATATGGGAAGTGTCGCCACATACTGTGACTTTCAGAGGAACCGGAAAGCAGCCTCAAAGGGATTAATCAGTTCTATCGATTTCCAACCAATCGCCCTTTTGTGACAAAGGAAACGTTTTCTTGTTACAGAAAAAGAAATCGTGTATTGTTCAAATACTAAAATCCATACGTAACAATTTAGGCTGGGGCTGCAGTATTCAGAGGAGGAATTGTTTCAGTCCAGAGACTTAAATCTTTTCAATCCACAAAGGTAACTGATCCATGCTGCATTGTGGCACGGAACAAAAGTTTCTTGATTCAATTAGCTCTGACTGAAAGAGACCCACAAGACTGTCTAGCAGACACATGGTTCCTTTGAAAATGGCAGAGAAAAATCAAATGTTCTCCTATTGGATTTTGCTAGAAGAATATTTTACAGATGGACCCAGAGAAAAGGCTTTGTTCTAATCGCATCACTGGAAATTTTGCCTTTATCTTCATCTGCGCTTTTGATGTTTTGTCTTTAAAGGTCAGAAGTTTTCAGACTGATCTTTATTGAAGTATTTTAGTTAAAGCAGAAACAAGCTAAGCGGTTGAAAATTGAAAGCAAGCGATATTAACTCTATATTTGACATCAGTTGATAAAACCTGGACACGCCACTTTAAAGCTGGGTGTCAACCCATTCATCTAACTACTAAGAACCTGTTTGCAAAGTAAAATGACAGCTCATTAAGGTATAAAGTGTGATCATTTTTTGAGCTTAAAATTGTTGTCTTATAATTATGAATTTACCATTTTAAGCCAAAATCAAAAACCTGTTTCTTTTTTATAGTGATACTTTTTGCAGAACAACAGTAGTGCATTTGAAATTTGTTTCTAAGTTATGGGTGGGACCATTAACAACCCCAATCCCTTTTAAATACCCCTTTGCAGAGCAGAGCAGGGAGCTTGTGGCTCGCCCAACATATTTTCTACATCAAATATAAGCTCAATATACGATAACTTGATTCAAAAATACTCCGAAATTTTATTTTGAGCATAATTTTCCTAATATTGTCAGAAAAATGCAGAAGAACATTTTAAAAACACCAAGGCCAAATCAGAATTCTTTCCTTCTCCCTACCCCCCCCAATTGTTGGGGCATTTTAAGGGGTAGAAGTGTCCGAAATGAAACCATGTCACGCTGTGTCGCGGAGGAGAGGCGCCTTTCAACACGTGGGTGCGCTCTGAAGCACAGAAGTTGACATTTAAGCATGATTAATGACTTTTTGTTGTAGCATGACCTTTTTGAAGTTACAAAACTGATATTGTCACCGAACACTGGCAACTCTGTGCTAGCTTAGCTGAGAAGTGGATTCATAAATAGACCTAGTGAAATGTTTTAATTCGTTCAATAATCACTTTGTGAAATTGGTGACATCATATCTGGTGTTTAGAAAAACAAAATAAAAGTAGATAGCATCTTGTATGAATTGCTTTTAAAGGGTTTCCAAACAGGAAAGTTGGAGTCTGACTCCAACAATAGCCGAAATTTGAAAATCTATCAGAGGGGTGGTGCTGGGGACCAGGACTATTGTCATTACTGAAGCTGTAGATCTGGACGTGGGACTTCTGAAATGACATGGGACTTGCGTGGTTTCACCAATCACAAAATTCAACTGTAATACCATGTTTCAGCCTGTAAGGGACAACACACAGATGGTTTTAGACCATTATATTTAGAATTTACAAGTTTATTTTAAATTAATAAATATGTGTCAAGGACTACTACCCGATTTGTAGAGGTTAACAGTCAAAAAATGTTTATTTAGGGTTTGGTTACCCTTTAAAATCAAGGGCACTTTATAGTCCCTCACTATATATGGTTTTTTAGTAGTTAGGGATTAGGGTGGGAATTTGTTTAAGCCGGTATTTTTTATATAACTCTCCATTTCGAGGGGAAGAATTTGGATTCTGCTCAAAAATTATTTTTTTTTACATTTGAGTGGGTCTTTAAGCAAAAACCTTTGTTTTTTCAGATTTGTTTCAAAGCAGTTTTGAGCCAAAATAATAAGAGAATTTTTCTTTAATTTTCCAGATGATGATACTAAAATGTACACAGATTGCTTAATTGGTGAATAATTATTCATTTTCACAGCATTTACAGAGACTCAGCAGAATCTCAAGGATCTATTTGGGAGACGCTGATAAAACCCGTGCGTTTGGGAAAGCTCTGTTCAAGTTCAAGAAAAACCGATGCTCAGGTAGATGTCACTATTTTTAAAATCTTTCCCACGTTTGCTTTTGTTCTATCTCCTGTTTAGTTTCATAAATATTCGTGTGAGTCTGCCAAAACGCAAAGCTGTAAACAAAATGCACAAACATCTAAAATTGTCTCCAAAATAATTTAATTGAGGTATATATTAGTCGTGCAGGGATTTCCTGAAATGTTTATTGTTTTACTGGTAAATGTTAAAGGGATTTCATAGTAATAGGATGATAAAGCACTGCAGAGGTTAAAGGTTAAAGTGTTAGAAGGAAACTAATGAGGGATCAGGTGTGTGAAGCAGGGTTATGGTTTTAGCAGCTTTAAACTTCAGGTTCCACAGATGCACACAGTCTGCATGGAGTCTGCAGCCGGGCCACATTTCTGTCTGTAGAGAATGATGTTCAGAAAAGCAAACAGCAGGGAAATGAGGTTGAACAACGGATACAAGCATGGACAGACTGGCGGGACTTCATCCAAAGATTCCACTTCTTTAATGATGTGCTGAGTCTGTGGAATACCAATGAGCCGAGGAATGGAGGGAAAAAAAAAAAAAAAAACGCACTGTCCTTCAAGTGTTTATCGCCGAAGCCAAACGCTCACAGTGGGAAGCTGACAGCTTATCGTGGCATCAAAACACCAGCTTCAATGCAGGTGTTTGCTATAATCTATGATAAAACTTCCACACAACTTATTAACCAACAACATTTGTCGTCTACCAGAAACCTTGAAGGAGAACTCCGGCCAAACACAAAGAATGGGACCTCTTTCTTTGTGTGGGTGAGCTGTTCAGCTGCGCTCACATCTACGCCTCTAATGATTGGCCTGGTGGGCTGCTTTAGTCCCTCCCGTCCTAAAGACAGAAGTTGATTGATGGACTGGTGTGTCCAATCCCCTTTGGGGTAACAGGACACACACTCTGCAAAGGGCTTTTAATATTCTAAGGAGTAGAGGGACGCAGAGCTCCAGATTAAATCCCCATCCAGCATCTCCAACCGGGCAGCATTCTCAGCTCCACGTCAGACAGGACTGCATGAGATTTGGGAGCTGTCCAGTGCTGAAAACAATGAGCGTTCTTTTATTTTTTTACTTTTCTTCCTGAAAAGTCATTGCTAGCCTCAAACTTTCCCCCATCCAGGCTGGAATGACCTACAGAGTTCACCTTTGGACCTGCACTGTGCAGTGTTCCTCACCACGCAGCATGCGATCCAAACAAAACCCATCTGTTTTAGGGCAACCTCTCACAAAGCTTGTCTCTCTGTCAAAGGTGAAGCTTATCTGATCATAACTTGGCTGCTATAAGTGAGTACTGGTCCTCATTTGCATTTATATTGCCCCATTCAGTTAGCTATTAACACTGTATTAGGGGAGAAATAGACGCCATAATCACGTAAATGACATATTAGAGTCAGCGTTTTTTCACCGCCGAGAATATTACAAACCCCCCAACTCTGAATTACTTTTGTGAAAAATACAGTGCCGGTGAATTTGCAAAAGTGGTAAAAATTCCAAACACTTGAAAGCATCATCACTAAACCATCTTTTCAATTCATTAGAGTCCCACTCAGATCTCCTTTTGATGTATTTTCAATGTTTATTATTATTATGATTACGCCGTATTTAGTCAAAAATTTAAAAACCTGTGTTGTTTCTAGTAGGGCTGAGTTAAACAGCATTGGGTATCGATAAGTCCAGTACTGATCAATATCGCCTAATATCAGTATTTTTTTTTGTAAATGTTGTGGATCTAACATGAACCTGGAAATCTCAATTGTTTTTAATCATAGCAAATGCTTTTTTTTGGTAAATTTCCCTTTTTTACATAACTTAAAAAACATGAAAAAGAATTTGGGCAATATGTTCAACTAAATGGAAAATAGATTCTATTTGCAGATACAGAAACGTTTGAAACAAGAGTGGAATTATCGATCCGATATCAACTTTGGATCGATATTTTGGATCGTTCCGCCCAGCTCTAGTTTCTAGTTTTTAGGAATTCACCTCAGAACTGTTGATGCAAAGTAAGCCTGCCTCCATTTCCCATCATCCATCTGTTTATGCACTCTCCCGCTAGCTTACGGCCCATCACAACCACAATCTAAAAAATTAAAGGTGCAAAAAAAATCCAGCCGTATGATTTTGAGCCAGATACCAGCTAAGACGAGGAAAATGATAACACACGGATCACCAGAATGGAGCGGAGCAGGGAACCAGTTGCTTGCTGTAATTACTTGTACTTCAGACTTACAAGCATTTTCGTCTGCTCCTCATTCATTTACTCAGAAATGCAATTTCAAGATCAATTTTCTTTATAAAGGTGTCCTCCATCATGAGGAGAACACATTTTTTTTTATCAGAGGTGGTCTACAAAAAATTCTACATTCATCCAAAACAAGAGGGAATAGGCACTATTGTGTTAGCAAACCCCACAAACTCAAAACATAATGAACCTTACAATTATGTACAGCAAAAAAAAAAAAAAAGTTTAATTAACACAAAAAACACAAGGGGGGAGTCTTCTAAACAATCAACCATCTGAAATAGTTTTAATTTTGTGAGACATGATGACCCAGACTGGGGTTGACAGTGCAGTTGCTGGTCTCCAGGCACATGACTGTACTCTATTTTAGAACTGGATGCTGCTCCCTGATCCCTCTGCTCGTATGAGTGCAGCCATCTGTGAACTCACATTAACACACACGCAACTACATCATGCATGCCCGGCCTCATGACAGTCCACAGAAATCACTGTAAAGTTTCAGCTGGGTCCCTCAGCTTCATTTCTTCCTGATCTGGCTGCGTCCTTTCCCAAACATGAACTCCTGCTTCAGCTTAATGTAACGCTGCTTAGTTAACCTTCTTTATGGCACGCTGACACACAGCTGGTGGTGGGCGTCCTAACACGGCCAAAGAAGAAAAGACTACTTCTCCAGACTGGAGCAGTGAACAGAATCGGGATGGGCTTTAATGACCAACGGGGGGGCTTTCATATTCTCCGACAATCAGACAATACAGCTCATTTGTCAAGGTGACCCAAAGTGTTGTCCTCCTTCAGTGGGATTTGTCCATGCAGTGTTTGTTTACAGAGGAGGCACAACTCCATACAAGACCCTCCAAGATCCCTGCTGCCCACCATAGTCAGCCTCATTTTTTATCTTTAAGTTGAGGTTATGTTACAGGAGCAATTGTTCTGGAGAATCTTAGACAGTCATTTCTGTTGATTTTCACCTGAAAAAGCTTTGATTCAGCATCAAGAGGTAAGCAGAAGGAAACCATCAAAGAAAGGAAGATGTGATTCTTGGCAGAGGAAGGAAAAAGGACACACAGGCAAGGTTAGGCTACTTGCTGAGGGGAGGATTTACGCACAAACCCGTGACTAATAAAAACAGATCATTTTAAATTAAAAAAAGGGATTTGTTTCAGACTGACCGCTTGGAGGAGGATCGGTCAACATAAATCATTTCATTTATTGCAGTTGCATATGCTCACATGGCGCGTGGGTGTGTGAGGTTGGACCGAATCACCGATTCTTACTCCAAGTTTCACCAAAAGTGGATTTTTTTTTTTGTTGCGGGGTAAAATCCCTCCGAATGAGTGAGCGCCTGCAGATGAGCGGTGTCATAAGCGCCTCCAGCGGTTTGAGCAGTGACACACTGACCAAATTACTGATTCCATGAAGCGTGCGTGCTCCGGCTCTTACCGTCTCTGACGGAACAAGGTGCGCGTCGCCGGTGCAGCCCTCAGGAATGTCAGCGAAAGCTCTGCGCCTCAGCCAAGGTGCAGCTGCCGTTGGGAGCAGAAGAGTCGGGTGGAGGAGAGAGGAAAAAAAAAAGGGGGGGTGAAGCAGCACTTTGCGGAGGAGAGCTGGAGGAGTGCGTCCACGGGCTTCCTGGGACTTTTCACTCCCTCTTCCACATGATCCTCTCCGCGCAGCAGCAGCAGTCCGCACCGCCGGTCATCCCCCCAGACACTGATATCTGCAAGATCACAGCAGAGAGGGTGACGCGCGGGCGCGCACACAGCAAGGTGGTCCTTCTGTCCCCCCCTCCCTCCGCACCAGCATCAGCAGCACTGAGGGACAGAAGCAGCATCGGTTTGAACAAAGAGGCAAGCGGGGACGGGCAGACGCAGCGCCCCCCATTCAGGAGGGGATGGGAGGGGAGAGTGGGGGTGAAAAGGAGACGGGGGTGGACTTTATGAGAGCATAATCCGATTCCTGCGTAAACCTCAAACGCTGATCTGGTGTCTGTGAAGTGGAATCCACACAGTGACCAGCGCCTGAACCCCTCATCTCTCCCCTCCACACGTTTCCATGAAAAACCTGGATCAAGTTCCAAACCATGATACTCACACCTCCTGTTTAAGTCAAACTTTAACTATAAAGAATATATATATGTGTGTGTGTGGTGGTGGTGGTGGTGGGGGGGGTGCATTTGACTCAGACTGAGCAGATTTAGGTATAACAGCTGATCAGTGAAAACACACAGCTGCCACAGATGCAAATCCCCCAACATCCCTAAACTGCTGGAGAATTAAAGCAACAGCATTCATTACAGTTTCAAGACTGAAGTCATCTCAGGCTGCCTGACCCGAGGTCCAGCTCCTACACTGATCTGTCAGTGATAAACCACAAGAAGAAGAGCGGCAGCCTCCTCTTCATCGATCAGTCTCTGAAGATGCCAGTGAAGCAAAAACTCTCAGAAACACTTGGATTGTTTCTTCAACTAACTCAACTCCTGGGTTATTCATATTAGGGGTGTAATAATTAATCGACTTAATCAATTTATATTCCAACGATCCAATCAGGTTCATCTGTATGAGGCAAGTTGTTAATCGAATCAACCACTACAGAATTGTTTCAAAACGAAATAAATCAATTATAATCAACAATGGAAAATACCATTTAGATTGAGACGTGGCAGCTTTAGTTATTTTATATATATATTTCTTCTTTTTTCTTGATTCAGGTTTTTTTTGGAGTTTTTCTTAACCGGGAGAGAGGGTCTGAGGGCAGGAAGAACCAGTTTTATTTAGTCTGTTTAGACTTCAGCTATTTTTTCCTATTTTATGACTAACTTCTTCATCTGTAAAATTACCTGCATGAAGCCCAATGAGGCAAATTTTCTTTGTGATTTTGGGCTATTTAAATAGAATAGAATTGAATTGAGAACACATGTGATGGCAGCAAAAATAATCAACCCATCATTACAGCCCAATGTGTGAAAACACTTTGAAGTTAGCAAAGACGTGACCGTCCGGTGTGATATAATGCTCTAATAATGTAACATTATTTTCATGTGGAAAAACAACAGTGGGATGAACTGTATTAAACTAAAATGTGAAAGAATTTGCTATTAGTTATTGTTTTATTTGTTTGTTTTTACACATTTAATGTACGCTTGATTATCTTGCAAGAAATACGGGGAATCTGGAAAACTTCACCTGCATGTTCAGTATCAGGTATTTATCTCTGAGTCACACTGGTGGAAGTTTTGGCTGAAGATGTTGTGGATTTATTTTAGGTCAGTGAACCGGATCGTTCAGAATGAACCAATATCAACTGTGATCATCTACCATAAAGGTTTATGTGAATCGAAGAATTAAAAATGAATCTTTACACTCTTTATAGGATCTGTTTTTGGGTTACTCTTTGGAGAATTACAAATCTTGGGTTTACAGTTTTTTTTAATCCACTGTATGAGTTTATCAAGAAGGTTTCTTTTTTTCTTTATGTTAAAAAAACAGGAAAAGTCCCTTTTACACTTGGAGTTGAGTTAAAGACAAATTGAGGTATTTTCAACTGTGAAGTTTTTAGTACAGTAACAGAAACAGAAGATGCGATTTGATTTGATTTAACTTAATTTGATTTAGTTTGTATTATTGGTTTATTGTGAGCTTTAATTGTGGACAAAGCAAAAAAAAAACTAATGAACAAACTAATTTTAGAAATAAATGCATTAATAAAAAAAGACAAATAAAAATGAGAAAAAAGTAAGAAGAAAATAAGACTAATTGCTTATGATCATAAATAAATTCTTTTGCAGCAATACACACTTTGGTCACACGTGAGATTCATTAAATATATTGATTATTAACTAAAACATTTTGTAAATCAACATTAATGTAACAAATCGTGGGCATTTTTGAATAAACCCAGTTTAGCTATTAGTGTTAGAGCATTTAATCGCTTTAATTTAAAATAATGTATTTTGTCACTCTTTATAAAACAAATAATTTACAGCAGAAATCTTACTTGATTAGTCTTTTTGTACAACTTTTTATCCAAGCTTCAATTCCATCATCGACGCATTCTATGACAGAATGCACAAAATAAAGTTGGATAACAAAATAAAGTTGTTTTTTTGTACAACTTTTTATCCAAGCTTCAATTCCTAAAAGAACATCATCGACGCATTCTATGACAGAATGCACAAAAATAAAGTTGGATAACAAAATAAAGTTGTTTTTTTGTATAACTTTTTACAAACCTCTGGTATAGCACTGAGAAATGTCTTAACTAAGTTTTGTCTGCAGGAGCAACAACAGCATCATCCTAAATGTGTGAAGTCAAACATGAAACATTTGCAGAAGCACTATTTCAGTCTCTCACGACTGACAAAAACAGAAGCAAGAATGAAAGTGAATGCTATATTTGTGTTTGGATTTTAAAAACTAATTTTTGTGCAAAAGTTCCAGCATCTCTTTTTTTTTAAATATCGCTTGAAGATAACTTGCATTCAATGCATATTTCTGCTTGTTTATGGTTGCACAAAAGCTGTGCAACAAAGTTGAATAGACAGAAGTTGTGGTGCACCACAACATCCAGAATCACTTGGAAATTCTTCCGCATCAAAATAAAGCAAGATCTGAAATCCACAGCACACTTTTTTTTAATCCAGCATTTTTTTTGGCAGGAGTGTTGTGGACAGATGAAGGCTGTGCAGAAACGTGGCTGACTAAAGTGTTTGTAGGCTGTGGTATTAGAGTCTAGAACACACCACCATTTCTGCTGTTTGTGTTAGGAAATGTAGCAAAAAAACATGAATAGATAGTCTTTTTGTGCGTGTGGGCTGTGGATGCTGTGTTTACCTCACTCTGACTTTAAAAAAAACTAAAAGATAAAAAATATCAGTTGCAACTTCAGAGGATGAGGAAAACAAAAAAAATGAGAAAAAAACATTTAATTTAATGTAAAAAATGTAAAAAAAAAAAAAAAAAAAAGATCAAAATGAAGATCAAGCTCATATTCTTGATGTTACTAGTAAAAAAAATCATAACAATGGAAATAATCACATTACATCAAATGAACACTGTCAAGGTTTTAACATTAAATACATTGGGATTGCAAACTGTTACATACTGTTGCTTCAGTGTGTGTTTTGTTTTGCTGTTGAACCATTCCCTCCAAAAGTTCTACGAATAGAAAAGTTTTAGCTTCATATTCTTATAGCAGCACTTCTTTTTTTTTTTTTTTTTTTTGCCTTGACCTTCTTTGAAACCCTGGAAATGATGAAAGATAGAATACACCTAGAGCTGTCTCTGTTATCTAAACATAAAAAAACTACACAAAGGCACATCAGATGCTAAACAAACACACAGCATGTTCAAGTCAACCTTGAGTCGGCTCTGACATCTGCAAGAAAAATTCATCCTTCCATGGACACACATCCCGAACCCACAAAAATGCCACACGTCAAAAAGATTCTCCATTTGCAAATCTAATATTTAAATAAAAATTGGTTAGTGTAATGTAAGTGCAAAACTTGCGACTTTTTAATCAGTTTCAAGTAAGAACAAACATGGGAAAAGGACTTCTGGCATTTTTTTTCTTACATAACTTCATTTTGCTTTATTGCAAAATGAGGCATTTAATGATCTTTCACATTGTTTCCACCCTGTTATATTCCCTTGTTATATTCCCTTTCTAAGACATAAAACATATTTTATTCTCATATTTTAACTCTGTGTGATTTAGGTCTAATCAATATTGATTTGACTTGATATCTTTGTTTTCACATTTTATTTAGAAAGAAAAGTGCTGATTTTGTTGAGAAACTAGAGCCTCGTTTCCACTGATCGGTCTGGTGCGCTCTGGTATTTTTAGCAAGTTGAGCGTGGACCTCACCTGTATTCCACCTACAGTCTCAGAGTTAAAGCTTCAGCAACAGCTTTCTATCTCCGCTGCCTCTACTGGTCAGGAGGATCCAGCGATCTCCTCAGTTCTCCACCATTTTCCTCTGAGCAAAACAAACTTCTCAATTTTTCCAGCTGAGCCTGAGTCCTTCTGGGGTTCTGCCTTAGTCCTCACAATTTGACATTTTTATGTCGCAGAGGTGAAGATTTACACTAGCAAGACACAGAGCTACCTTAAACTGACAGGGGGGGATCAGCGGCAAGGCTGCTCATCTCAGCACCATAAGCCACGCCCCCTCAGAGGAGATTTTGGAGACAGAGGCTTCATATCAACATGAATAATGCCTTTTTAAAAACATTTTGGTTGTGGGATTTTGGTTTAAAACCTCATAATCATAATTAAAACACTACTGGAAACGTTTTTTTAAAATTAAAAGTCATAGGAGGACTTAAAGCTAATGTTTCCAACTGTGGTATTTTTCATAGCTGCCCACAATCTTCTTTCAAAAAACATTAAATTAAAAAGATGAGGTGCAGAACAACCTTGTTGTTGTTGCTTTTCTAGTTATCGCACTACAATGATGCAATGACACTCCAGCGGTCTACACCTGTGAAAATAAACCACTTAGGTGAGGCTTAACTGAGTGGAAACGCTTACCAGAATCAACTGGACCGTCCCGTACCACTCCTTATCGAACCGTACCGTACCAGACTGCTCTGTGAAAACGAAGCTAAATCGTTTGATTTCCTAATCCAAAAACTTTTCCCATTACATGGTAAAATAGAGAAAGGTGTTTACTCATATAGTGCTTTTTTACCTTTCTTGAAGCCCAAGAAAGTGTGTTAATTGTCTGCTTGCAGTTAATTTATTATAAGTGTGGGATCTTGAATATCTATTTATTACAAGAAATGCCACATTCAAATTGTATGAGAGTTTGTATCTTTAAAAAGGGATACGGCAGAATTTGATCAAATTTGTTACTTCAGAACGGTGGTGTTAAATAAAACAATGTGAGACTCACAACACTATCAAGAATGCAACAATTCACTGACGCTGCGCTTTGAGAAATAGTGTTTATTTTATGGCATATGTGTTTACAGACAAGACGCTTGCTGGGCCCCATCAGTCGTCTCAGATTCTCTCAGAAATCCACCAGAGGGGAAAAACAAACTCTACTTAAAGAGGCCTCTGTCGATTGCTCCGAGGCTTTGTAAAAGCTGAAGGTTGTCAGCTCACAAGAAGTCTCTCAGCATCTGAGGTAATAATGGACAAAAGTCGTATAGAAAAAAGATGGATTTGTGTCCCACAAAACATAATGAGGTATGATTTGACCACAGGTTCTTGGATGTGCTCCTACATGTGTTGCTCATTTGGAGCAGTCCTCCTCGTACGGTACGGAAAGTTCTGGAGGTTGGACGTGGTTGGAAACATTTTCTGGGGAAAATCCTAAAGGGTACAAAAACTGTCATGATCTTCCATCAAAAACGCATAATGAGGCTCTTTAGCTGAGTCTCTGCGCCCAAATTCCTGTGTTTACTGTAATTTGCCAGCATGCAGAGATCAAACAAGCCACATAAAAAGAGAAGGGGAAACAGGATTTATGGAGAAACGGTCTTCAAAACTGTTTTTTTACAAACTAGTCTCCAGGCTGATGAGGCAGACTTGCTTCTGTCTCCACGCTGGGTTCAAATGCTTCCGAATCAAGAGGCCCCATCCGGGTGGCTGTGACGGAGGAAATCACAGAGACGTGGTTGGCAATAACCCCAACCACATCTACCACCTCCATGATGTCCAGCCACAGACCCGTCTGCTTTACTCCATTATCCCTAAACGTTGTGGGATTTTTTAGAGCATCCATCACTCTGAAGACATTTCTGTCTATTAGTTTGTTTGTTAGTTTTACTATTATTGCTCACAAAGAAAGTTGACGGATTTAATGATGTGCTGACGTCCCATAAAGGGAGGGAAAAAAGAAAAAAGGGATAGGGAGTAGACAGAGGTGTGGGGGGCACACGGACATGAGAAAACTAATAGACCAGAGAGGAAAAGCAGCACTAAGAAGGACCGAATGAGAAGGCTCGATGGGTAAAGAGGAGTGAGAGATGAATGGGAGGAAGGGTGACTGAATGAAGGACAGGAGGGTTTAGGAGGTAATGAGGAATTGAGAGAATGGATGAAGGGGGGAGGGTGGAGTCAAGACAGTAAGGCCAAACCGTACTGGATTGCTTTGTTGGGTTGAAATAGACCTGTCAAGACGTGAGAGTTAGTCGTCAGGTGGTTCAGTTGTGCTCCAAAACATCATTTTATCAAGCATAAATAAAAAAAACGTATTAAGGAAATGACAACAGTATTTTATGTATTGTAATCCTCAAATTTATTATTCTTACAAATATATAATTCTGCTCAGCTATGGTGACATAACCTAGAGAACATACAGACAGAAGGTCAGTAGATGTTAAAGTTCCACTCTGGTCATATTTTCATCTATTTGTAATGCATTCCCCGTGGTCTTTTACTTACATTATGCCGTTTTTAGTTAGAATTTAAAAACGTGTAGTTTTCTTGGACAACGTTTCTGCATTAGAAATTCGTCTGAGCAAACGCTTTCAGTCGCCTGACCCGTTCTTGTTGCTTCGTGCTGTGCCTCCCACCCCTTCCCATCATCCATCTGTTGATGTGCTCTATCTTACAGCCCCTCACACCCCTAACTTTACATTATCGCTCTAACAAAACTAGAGAGCAAAATTGGAACCAGATGACAGCTCGGAAGAGGAAAATGAAGACGTACAGGGATCTATTTATCCTCAATGCATCAGAGTGGAGCGGAGCAAGGAGCTTGTGGTTTGCCATAGTAACTTAAACTTTTTCAAACTTTTTCATCTGCTCCTGATTCACAATGCCTTAAATAAAGAAATACTCAGAAAGGAATTTTTTTTACCTTAATCAGGGTTAAGGGTTGGGGTCATCAGAAAAATGCCACAAGAGCACATTAAAAAATGTTTGACTTCTCGGAACCAGCACGTACTTCTTATTTAGAACGCAAGAGAGGGAATCACAGTCAGATTTTTAGATTGAAATTCATGAATGGTTTTGTCTTCCTCTACATTATTGATGTTTTGTCTGACGTCACCAGATTGATACTTTGCCATGGTTTGGTGTCTAACTACCATCAGTGTATAGGCTCCAGGGTTTGTATATCTAAAGTCCAAGTTCATCCCAAAAACACAAGAGGAACAACAAAGCATGAATACCAAAGTCTATAGAATTAATTCATACACATTCTTCTATAACACAAACAAATCTATCTGCACTCCTAAAATCTCTACCTATTGATTTCACAAGCAGAATCTTGTAGAAAAAAAGCCCCAAATATAATGAAGTTTTGTTTATTTAGAAAATAGCTAAATTGAAGTATTTATTGTTAGTTTTAACTTCCAGTATGAGTTGTATTTACATCAAGTAGTGAAGTAAACATGTTCAAGTGCTCAAGGCAACAAAAAATTATGAAATGATTAAATAATAATGAAAGCACTCCAAAAAGTTGCATTGTATTAACAGAAGGGTTGTTTTCAAGTAGAGCATGCCACCAATATTTAATTAGAAACTGTGAAAAAAAAAAGAAAGACATTAAAGAAGCAAACAAAAAACTGGAGCTTTGAAGGAGGGAATCAAAGATGCAAAAAATAGACTGGCTGTGACAGCCCAAACGTTTGAGCTTCAAGACACACGGAGTCTAAATTTAGCAACACTTCTGGTAAAAACATATCAAACTGGACGGCACCCTTCTGCGCTCCAACAACTCACATTTCTTCTTTATTATAGCTATGGATCCACAAAACAAGCGTTCACATCCTAAATTAGGCTCTAATGTGCCTTGGCAGCCAAAATTCAGGTCATGATGGAGCAGCTGGAGGGGTGTTGATGCACTTGCGCCTGTGTGTGAAGTTCTGCAGACCCTCATGCATGATGGGGAATAATTTACATGAATGAAGCAGGTTTCTGTCTTTCTAATGAGTCTCTCTTGTGCAGCATCTGTGTCTGTCAACTCCTGCTTCCCTCCAACATCACTGACAGTCTTCAATGCAGCAGCTTTTTTTTTTCTATTTCCACAAATAGATCACTGATCATATCTTGTACATTGAAGTTCAGCTGTACCTCATTCTTGCATTTTTGTGACACAAGTCTGCTCTGTCACTGTGCTCTGCTGGCTTTTTTTTTAAACTCTGTTGTCCTCTTTTCTTCAAAGTTCTTTGGTCTAATTAATATAAAATATATTTTATATTAATATAAAATCAATGAATTTGTAAATTTGCAGGTTAAATCAGCAGCAGAGACCCAACAAGAAGTAAAGTCTTTATTTGGATTATTTAATACACTTGTGTTACATTTTATAATAGGTGCTCTTTACATAAAGATTTCTCGGATTTGGACTCTACCATTCTGGAGTTGCCCATGGTGAGAGGTGACAGACTGGGGGGCTTACTCATGAGCCCCCATCTCAGCCACCAAGTGTCGGAGTTCACACCGGTGGACGAGAGAGTTGTGTCCCTTCGCCTTTGGGTGGGGGACTGTGGTTTCGGCTTATAGGCCAAACAGCAGTTCGGAGTACCCTTCTTGGTGTCTCTTGGAGGGGTACTTGAAAGTAGAGTATTGGAGCGGTTTGTGAGTCTGAGGCCATGGTCATCTTGATCTGAGAAACATAGTCTGTCCTCTCTCAGTGGGTGGAGTGCTCCTGCCTCAGGTGGAGAAGTTTAAATATCTTGGGGTCTTGTTCACGAGTTAGGGAATATCGGAACGTGAGATTAACAGGCAGATTGGAGTGGCGTCCGGATGTCTCCTGGATGCCTTCCTGGGCGGAGGCCCCGGGGAAGACCCAGAACACGCTGGAGAGACTAAATCTCTCGGCTGGCCTGGGAATGCCTCGGCGTCCCCCCAGAGGAGCTGGAGGAAGTGACCGGGGAGAGGGAAGTCAGGGGCATTTTTGCTTAGACTGCTGCCCCCACAACCTGGATGAATCAAAGAAAATGATCTGATTTGAAAAAATCCAAATCATCAACAGCTTTCGTATTATTTTTAAACTTTAAAATACAAATACAATTTGCTTTTTTTTAACCTGGACGAAGTGAGTGGAAATGTGTGTTTAATCAGAAGATACAACATGTTTTGGTAATAGTTCATTTAAAAAGGAATTAAATAAACTCACTTTTTACCAATTAATCAAACTTTATTTTTGACAATTATTATATTTAATTAATTCAATGTGAAAATAAGTCAGTTTATGATTAGGAGCACTATGCTAGACATAAATTAATATCTCAAATAGATTTATTTTTGTTGTCTTCTTTCCCTATTTGAAATTGCTTGAAATAAACAAAATAATAAAAAACATCCAAGTAAGTAAATGGTTGGATTATGGACTTTTTATGATTTTTTTTAATATTTGAATCCCTATTGTTTGTCTACTCCCAGCAACAGTAAAAAAAAACCATAAAAGAACGTTGCACAAATACCATACTTTTAATTTGAAAAAACAATATAATATTTACGTTTACAACAGCTTTAAAGTGGCAGCAGTCCTTTCACTTATTCAGATATATATAGTTTAAAAAAAACAACTGTCAGTCGTTTGTGTTGTGGTGAAAACTCCTCTGGTTCAGTAACACTCGTCGTCAGATATAAATCGAAGGTGTCAGCCTCAGTCCGCGATTTCTCTGATGGCATCAGTCTGTCATCATCAGGGCATCTTCAGAAACCCTCAGAGGAGCCGACAGGTGTTTTTGTGGGTTGTGCGTGAACTAAAATGCTACTAAATTAATGATTAAATGATGAAATCCTGATTAAAATGAGAGTTTTTCTTTGTCTTCATTGCTGCAGGTGAGATTCGCTACACTTGGTTAAGAGTAAAAGTGCAATTCATTCTTATCGCCTCACTGGGCCACACTCACACTGACAGAGATTAATGATCAGCGGCTGAAGATTTGCAGGCCTGCGCCTTAACTTAGTTCACACCGGCAGCTGTTTCTTTACCCAGCCATGTTCATTCCTTCCTGCAGAGAAAGACGCCCCACTTTCGCTGCTCTTTCTCTGAATATGACTCACTGTGCTCAAGGACTATATTTCATAAGAGCGTAAACACCTCTCAGGAAGCCTTTTATCATGTCTCTGTGTGTTATAAGCCCCCTCTCCACCTCCTGCTGTAAAAACCAAAAACAAGGACCTCACCGTTTCCCATTACTGCAAACATGGGAGCCTTTGCACAGAAATCCGTGAAATTCATTCCCCAGCTTTGTGGGGCGGGGGGGCTGCTTTAGCTCCCTAGGTAAAAAAAAAAGTCAATAAATCAAGTTGCCATGGAAAAAAAAGACTGGAGACAGAATTTGGAGAGTAAACTGGGTAATACATCTTATTAAAATGTCAAAAGGCTTTGCATGGAAATGTTTCAGGTTTTTTCTTTTGTTTGGTTTTTTTTGGTGGTTTAAAAAAAAAAGCAAATCACCCTGTGGTAAAATAAATACACACCTTTGGAAATCTGGTTCACGGCGTCCTGCTAATGGTGTTAGCATCTCACGCTAGGGCATTTGCAAGATTTACTTTAGACTGTCGTTAATAGTGTAGCTGTAAAATCTCCTCACAATTTAAAAACAATCTTTAGGGAAATGCTAGCGAACTCTAACGCTAACCATAACTGCAGTGTCAGTTACACACAATATCCAAGGAGGGTATACGCTAATGCACAAGTCCTGAATATTTTTAAGAGCTTTGAAAAATTGGGCGATTGGTGCCTTTTTGTTTCTGCTTTTTCGTATTTGCAGCACACTGGCTTCAATTCTTAAGATCTTGCTGTATTTTTTTAAGACCCACTCCAATGAAAATTGTGTTTTGGGGTTTTTTAAAGTATTCTTGTAGCATTTTTCTCATAATGGAGGACATACAGTGCCCCGCATAATTGAGCAAACCGCTCTACATTTTCAGAACCAACATTTTCAATGAGATACATGATAATTTCAGGTTTTGGAGTTCTAAGTGTTCAAGAAAACCCAATCGTGGAAAATTTGGAAATTGCTCTGTTCATTGAACTACAGAGGGTGTACTCATTTATGCTGAGCTCTGTATATCAAATAATTTAAGATTAAAATTGTGTTTCTGAGTGTTTCTTTTTTCAAATTGTGATGGGTCAGAAGTTGATGAAAAAAAAAGCTCATTGCAGGGGTGGGCGAAAAACTTTTATTTTTGTAGACCTCGCCTCTGGCTCGTCTCGTGCCCCCAGCTCCATCTGGATGAAGTCCATCTGTTACACTATTCAAACATGTAGTTACAGACTTAGATAATCTAATTCTTCTTTAACAGTCTTGGTACATCGCGGGAGAGAATCTCTCCTTTTTTGTGGACATCCCTGAGGTTTCTTCTTTTTTTTCCCCAGAATTTAAGTTTTTATTAAGAGTTTTTCCTTACTAAGAAGTAGAGCAGGGGTGTCCAGTTTAGTTTAGTCTGTTTATTTTAGTTTAGCAATCAGTTATTGTTTTTATTTTATGACTGATTTCATGTTTTTTGGACAAATACCGGTTTGAAGCCTATTGTGTTGTAATATTGAGCTATATTTAATTTAAAAAAAAATCGAATTAATGTTAGCTTGGGCTTGTGAGGTGCCATAAGCTAGCAGGAGAGAGTGTAAACAAAGGGTTGATGGAAAATTAGAGGAGGCTAACTTCCACGCCAGCAGTGTCCCCTTAACTCAGAGTCAAATTTATAATGCTGAAAATGTCTTAAAAATCGACACAGGCTTTTGATAATTGCTAAAAACTGTATAATCACAATTAAAAGACCACTTGGGAGGATTTGACAATATAACAAACTAGAGTGGCACTTAGTTTTTATGCACCTTCATCCTGAGGTGCAGAGTCAAAATCCGTTGAATCTCTTTCTGGGTCAAAGGAGCCACTCAACTACTGTTGGGTGAAAGAGTGTAACCTGAGCAAATCACCAGTCTGTGACAGTCACACTCTATGCACACTTACAGGCAATTTAGAGTCATCAAATAATCAATGAAGCATGTTTTTGGAGTGTGGGAGAAAGCCAAAGAAAACTCACGTATATGCAGCACCAGGAGAACATGCAACCTCCACTCAGACAGGACCCGACCTGGATTTGGGATAGGCAATAATCACTGAGTCACTGGTTGTTCCTTTGTGCTTGAAGCTTTTCTTTTTTCTAATTATGTTTAATATAATTTATTAATTTTTTTGTTTATCAAGCCTGGTTTGCTGCATTTGGGTAACTGCCAAACCTCTACTTTTTACCCTGTAAATACATCACAATTTGCAGAAAACCTTGCGAGCATCTGTCACACCTTCAAAATAAATGTTGCACAAGGTAGGAACAGCATGAATCTCCCCAGATAATGATGGAAAAAAGTGTATAATGTTCACATTTCCTAGATTGCATCACATCTTTACGCCCATGTTTCCCCTCCTACTGTGACCCAAAGGTTTCCTCAAAGCATCCATAAAACAGTGAGACTGCCTGAGGTTTCAAAGACTCCCCAAATGATTCAAGATTCAATATTTAAAGTCATCAGTGCTCACAGTTTATCTGGTTTTGACAGTGAAACCACAATGTTTCATCAGAAGATCTGAATTTTAATGTTGATGAAAACATGTTGTGCTTTTTTATGTTTTTTCTTAGTATGTTACATGATGATCTTTTTTATTTTGTCATTACATTCTGTAGAACGTATGTGCAGATTCCTAGAAGCTCCAAACCCAACGCCCACTCTCTTTAATGAATAAACAATAGAAAAGCTTTCTTTCTCTGTGATAATGTCTTGACGAAAATCTTTTTTTTTTTACAAATTTGATTTAAAAAGTTCAAAATTTTAATTGGCTATAATGTTTTCAAACTTAACTCTTATTTTCACCCACCCTTATGCCTTTAATGAAAATGTCCATCTGCTGATTTCTCCTAATTGGAACACATTTGGCTCATTAGAGCATAAACACGGTTTTCATATTTATGGATGCCCAGACGCAGTGCATCCTAAAGGTACTTGTTTACGGAAAATGCTTTTGTGCATGGCGAGGCTGACATGTCGGCTTATTATTTTGGTCCAGTTTCACTTGGAACTGCAACACAAGACGGATGTGTGACACCTCCGCTGACAGCTGATGTGAAGCCCCTGCAGGTGAGAGTCGTATAAATCCCAGTTTTAGCATATCTGGAGAATGAGGCTGAAACATAAAAACCCACATTCAGGGATAAGAGAAGAAATACATACCAAAGCTTTTGGGGTTTTTAGATTTATGACCTCAGAAATAAGACTCTTATTTATTTTTTAGATTTCTCTAATTTTGTTTTGTGTGTTTGATGGACATTTGGAGTCAACCTGTCACTGCTGAGTTTGTGCGAATATTAGTCATTTCTGACATGTTCACAGTTACACAAGAAAAAAAAAAAAGTCTGGTAGAAAGTGTTGGATATTCTTAAAAAAACGATCAAAATCAATGTAAACCAACCAAAATATTTGAATTTAAGTACCTTTGTGGCTTAAATTGTATTTTATTTAATGTTTGTGCTGCATGGTGTATCCAAGAACAAAGAAAAAGGGTCATAAATATGATTTTTTTTCCCCAAAATCAATTCAGAATAGGATGCTGCACTTAAATTACTGAGTTAAATATGATCAGGACAGGGATTCTTACAAAATCATGGTTGAATTTACAACTCCATTCAAATGAGAACTTGAAATTCACATTGAAAATGTTTCTCTGCTGCAGATGCTCCACTTGTTTGGAAGGTTTTATGAAAGTCAGCCTCGCTCTTTTTAAAATAATGATGTGGGAAGACACACTCTGACACATGGAAGTGGAAATATTCATTCACCTCAGCTTTCACCTTGGTAATGTAACTTATGACTGTTAGAAGTAATGACAGGTTGATGTTTTTTCTTGTGAGTCAACAGTGTGACTTTCCAGCCTTTGAGTGCACACTTGAATCTTATGGTACTTTATGATCTTCTTTTTACATAAAATCCCAGTGAAGAATTAAAGATTGCTACAATAATTTATTTTTCACCAGTATTTCTATTCTGTAATTTTGTCTTTTTTTTAGATTTTTCTTTGATTATTCAACTCTATCACAAGAAGCCTTCAAAGCATTCTATTATGTCTAAAATTTCAACCAGTTTTCAGGAAATTTGCATTTTTCCTTCTTTGAAAAAGCAGTAGAGCTTTATTGTTTCCTGTGAATACACAACAATAAAAGCTGAGGTCCCCAAGATGACATAAAAAGCGGTAAAGTGGGTGTTTTTATTTACTGTAAGACAAGCAATGAGGCTCATCATGATTCTAAAGAACAATAATGGTTCTTCATTTGTGCTGCGCAGTGAACATGTCTCTGTGCTGTATCTCCTGTACCATTTCTGTGTTTGATGAATATGTGAAGGAGCTCATGCCGTGATGGAAAAATGGACAGAGATCTCTGTGCCAAAAAAAGATTATCTGCATAATGCAGAACCAGAAGAACTTTAAAGTCCCCTTCAGTCTTGATTTGCAGCTTTCACTTTTGCATTTAACTGCACAAAAATATTCTGTTAGCTTTGTAAACTGTTCTTAAAAGTACATTAAAAGAGAAAAAAAGCATGAAAAAATTTGCTGCTTCTTGTCCTTTTGCAAATAAAACCCAAGCTTGGATTCATTTTTTTCTAAGACACAACACTGATAATCAATTGTTCAAGATTTTTTCCTGTATCAGGGATGTTATGGTTCTGACTGCATAAACACTGAAAGGGAAAAAAAAATCATGTTTTACTTCGAATTTAATAGTGCCAAAAAAAAAAAAAAAAAACACAAAATCGTGACCAGGTTGTGTTGCTGTCTATGTGATACTTTAGGGCCACCTAGTGGTCAGAGACATCAGAAACAAGTGACACGTGGAATTTTTTTTGACTGAACAAAAACAAAAAGACAAAAAAAATGAAGAAAAATTTACGGAAGAATGATTAAATGCTGCAAATCAATGGAAAAAGTGAAAATACAAAACTCAAACTGACATCTTTTATCTGAAATAGTTTAAACAAATGTGTTTTCAGATGGTTTTTTTTTTTTGTTTTTTTTTTTTGGTAACTGTTGACTAAAAGCAATTCCATTGTCTTGAAAGATGCCAATCTTGAGGAAACATCAATAAAAAGTTAACAAAAGCCCAAATTCTTTTGCAGAATTTTAGCATTTAGCGATCCTGAGTTTGTCTGTCTGTTAAACAAAGATCCAAATAATGTTTTTTCACATTTCAGTCATTTTTAACAGTAATATTAGAGATTATTTTTTCAGATAAAATTTCTGAGTGTTGTGTGCTCTCAGTGTAGAAAGAAACATCAGAGCATCATATTTAGTAAAAGTTAGATTCAGATTTGTAAAATCTAAAAACAAGTAAAAATCAATAAGACGGTCAATGTAGTATGGTCTCATTTTTATCGTATAACAATGAAAAAAATAATAGGCAAAAAGTTCATTTCTTTTTCTTCTGTGCAGATTGACCGTGCCTTGATCTATTGTCTCAAAAAAATTAAAAGCTAACAAAAGACAGAAGAAAATACATTTAAATCAGTAGACTGCTGCTATGGGCCATAAAAACAAAGGTAATCAGTTCAAAGGGTTCTGATCTGTCATTCAGAATATGAGCATTTACTCAAAGATGACATGAATTAGCAAATATTTATGGAATATTGTGGAAAAATCTTGTAAAAATACTTAACCAACTTTCTAAGAGTTTTAATATTTTGTTAAATTGGCAATTATACTAAACACAGCTAAACCACCATGAACATATTGTTCCAAGTTATTTATAACCATTGTAAACGTTAAAATGTTCTCATTTCAGTCAAATGTAAAATAAATATATTTTTTTCTTATATAATGGTGATGATAACTCTAAAACATAATCTAGTTATCTTTCTTTTCATTTGAGATTGAATAAAAGTCCAAATTTAAAAGGGATGTTTTTGGCTTTAAGCTCATTTTTTTGTTTTTGTTTTTTGAAACAACGCATTTAAAACATTTAAACATTGTTATTAAAATGGAAAAGTCATATCAAAGGATTTGAGTTGGTACATAAAAGGCTGAGCAATTTGTATTTTTAAAAAGGTCATAAAATAATTAACAATTTTTGCGTAAAATATCTATCTATTTTCTAACGTATAATATCTTTAAAGGATAAAAGTTATGGATTTTTCAGTGATTTGTTAAGTAAAAACCTTAACAGATCAAGAAAGCTGAAACTAAATGATGGCTGCAGAACTGAAGCAGAATTTGTTCTCTTCTTTTCAGTTATAAATTAGTAAGATTCTTTTCTTAGTTTGCCAGAGGCTGCTAAACCATATTTAGAAATCTCCATTCAGCAGTTTTGCATGAGCTTGAAAGAAAACAAAGACCTCTAAAGTAACAATGATGGTGCTGGCCTGACTGATGACCTCGACTCAGCAAGCCTCCATGGATTAACTTAGACATACGTGACCTGAAAAGTGATAAAAGTATGGAGGGAATGCAGAATTTCAGATGGTTTTCTATTTAGATTACTTATCTAGATTACTTATTTATCCTAAGGAGTTTTGAACTCTTCTTTTTCATACAACCTTGAAAGTGTTGGTTGGAATGCTTATTACAAGTCTCATCTGTGAATTCCTCACAGTGTTTTTAGCATTTTTGTTCTGTTTTCTGTGACAGTCTTGAACATGTTCTATTCAGTTGCTGAATTGTTTTGTGTTTCTCAATCCTCTGCAGGGTTTGGCCTTAACGGTCAGAAAGCTCACTTTTGGTCAATTTGAAAAACTTGAATGTTAAAAAGCAAAATTCTCTTTAAAAAACTCATTTAGGTTATTATAAGATGGGTTCAACCTCCTTCTTCATTTTATTAATGCCTCAGAGGAGCAAATGAACAAAAACTACTCATAACTGCGGCTGCAAACGGTTCTCCTTGTCCCTCCACTGCAGGAGGACCTTGGTTTGGATCTCGGCTGGGACCTTTCTGTGTGGAGTTTGCATGCTCTCCTTGTGCATGTGCTGGTTTGCTCTGGCTTTCTTTCCACATCCCCAAAAATATACTTAACTTCAGTTAGTTTTGAATTGCATAAAAGAATCAATGAGATATAATATATTCCATCATGGGTTTTTGATTTTATCAGGAACCTTGATTTCAGCACGTTTCAATTTTATTGTTTTTTATTCGAAAAGTTCTGGTTGAAATTATGTCCTTTCTAATGTTAGGGTTGGTTTTGACCTGGTTATATAAAATAACTTTGTTAAGCAAATAATTAGAGCTGAAATTAAAATCCTTCGTGGATTCCAGCCAACACACCAACATCCACCTCCTCTCACAATCATGTGAGTTTCTTATCTGTCCAGTATAGCTGGAAAAAAAGCAAAAAAAAAGAAAAAACAAACTCAGGGATGTCCAGACATGCAAACTTTCTCTGATTTAGCTTTCTAATACTTTTGGAGGATGTTAGCGATTTCTATTGGTATAGTTTTGGAGCTTTTGAAGAAAATATATATGGGAAGAAACTGAGCTATAACACGATAGAAGTTGCTAGAGTTAATTTTAAAAATGAATAATGGATCCATCAAATTAATTTAAGAAATAAACTGCTCAGTAAAATTCAAGCAAAACCTTTGTTTTTTATGATTTTTTAAAGATCCAAAGATCCACAGAAAAATAATAAAACCAACACTTCCACGGAGAAGGACGCCTAACAAGATAACCAAGAAATGACAAACGGATTGGATAAGTTATTGTTTTTACCGTATTTTAAAAGTGATTTAATATATGTGTCAAAACTAACACCAGGGATAACAGAAAGATAATACAAAAAGAAGGTTAATTTTGCTCTAAATTGCCCTTGGTTGTGCATGTGAGAGGGTTAGTGTGTGGCCCTGGTAGAGACTGGCATTCTGTTCAGGGTGTACCCCCGCTTTGCCCAACAGTAGCTGGGTTGACTCCAGTGATGCCAAAAAAGATTTAATGGGTTCTGAAGATGCATGGATGATGGATGCTCATAAGTTATAGTATGTGGCAGTAAAACACGCTCTTAAATTATATGGAAACTGTTAAAAGGTCATGCTTTTTATACAGCTATTTATTTATTTGCTCTGTATTTTATTTTCCATATTTTTGTAGTTTAAGGTTTCATTTGTTCATTTTCACACATCTGCCTTAATAGAAATACCTAAAGGAAATTGAAGTTAGTAAAATCATTTAAAATAAATTGGAAGTTGCTGAGGTGAATAAAAACTTTGTTTTAAAGGAAATTTCGAATTGTAGCTTGATTCAATATTTCTTTCTCCAAAAAAATGTTTTTTTTCTCCATGAAATGTCTTTCACATTTCAGGAAGATCCCAGCTGATCGTGGCTTTCATGTTGTCTTCTGCAGTTCGCTTCCTGTCCAGCAGGAGTCGCTTGGCGCCTCTGCGGCCACATCAGGCTGAGCTCTCCTCCTCGCTGCATCTGCAGAGCACCTCCCATCCATCAGTCTGCTTTTATTCACGGTGACAAAAGAGACGTCAAATGGGGAGGTGTGGGAAAACACAACAATACATTTCAGAGCACAGACACTGGATAATTTATGCAAAGTGGGAATAAAGGGTGTTCATGCAGTCTGCGTGTGTGTCTGAGTATTATGTTTAAATAGATTAGTCTAGTTTGTTTGCCTTGCACCATTTTTGAATCAATATTACAGTTTTCATCCATGCTTCACCTGTACTGGAAATGAAAGAATCATAATTCTTCTCTAACCATTAAGGAAAAAAATGTTTCAGCCCTAAAACTAAATTTTTGTTTTACTGTTTGCTTTTTTTTTGTTTGTTTTGTTTTTTTAATTCATCATATTGATAGTTTCCTTACAGGATTTGCACCAGAATTCCCCTTAAAAAAATCTCTGTCTGCGCCTGTCCTTTTCCCACCCAAATCAAAAGGGGTGAGTCGTGGGGGGTCATGTCTGGCCACCTCTCAGGAGAATAAGGGGGTTCTCTGTCTGCCCGACAAACCACCAACGGCTCTCCACTGTCCCTATGGCAACAGTCAAGGGCCCTGGAAGGCCCCCAGACTGGGACATCCAAACAGATGCCCATAATTAACGTCGCTATACGGCGATGTCAGTCTTGCCAGTCTGCCTTACATGGAGGCAGACTCTCTCCCAGACCTGTCAGAGGCCCACAGGGCTGAGTGAAAAATTACTGCCCCACGGAGTGTGTGTGTGTGTGTGTGTGTCTACTCATTTCTGTTTGAGCCCAACCGTGAAACTGGTGAAACATGAAGAGGACTTTTCTATAGAGCCTCTTTTCTAATCAAACATTTAAGAATGTCTATTTTTCTTGAAAAATATATAAATAAATCTTCCCATATATGCTATAATGTCATTTGGCTGAACATTTTTGTTGATTGTGTCTCACAATCAGCCTTGAATCAGACTGAGAGGTTCTCTTGGCCGGCTCTGGGTCACTTTAGTCTTCGAAATTAAGCAATAAAGTATAAATATTTTCTAATAAAAATCAGATTTTTTTTTTCCAAAAACAGACTTTTCTTTCTCTTTAGTGCTGTCAAAAATCTTCCTCAACAATAGAGGAAATTAAAACAGTAATTTTGTGTGCTTCTCTTTGTCTTTTGCACATCTGAACGAGCAGTGTTTTCCATTATGTTAGGTTCAGCAGCCGCCCAGAACACCAAACGGGTCTTCTCTACCTGTTTGTTCAATTTCTTCGGGTCACTGGCTCTGATGCTGTAGCAGCGGATGACTGCGAGCAGCGATGCATTCGCCACCAAAGCCAACATCTTGCTGCAAATACTTCCTACAAGGACTTTAGTATTGTTCTCCTCCAGCTGCTTTTATCCTGTTGTAATCGTGATGTACAGAGAATAGAAACATCTCCGTCTCTCGCTGCAAATTTGAGTTGTGTCAGCCCTCTGCACAGATACACCCAATTACGGCATGATCAGAGTATTTACGGTGAAGACTGGAGTCCAATTGTGAAGATCTCAGACAATTCTTTTCCCAATCTGCCTGTTAGAAAAATATCAACCTGTAGTTTTCTAGAGACCATCACATCAAACCCAGGTGTCTATTGAAAGCTACAGAAGCTCCTACCCTGTTTTTAAACATTTTGGGTAATCTAATATCAGGTGTACTGTGTGTTTTTAACACACAAATCCTAGCTTTTTGAGGATATCTGAAAATAAACAAGGATCAATAAATCATGTTCATAATTAATACGAGTGTATAAACGAATAACTGATGTATAGTTGGATTACAAATGATTCTACTTTCTCTGATTAACTGGATATACAATGACAGCAGAAACGACTGAAAACGTCCTAAACTACCCAAAATATTGTTGTTTTTGTTAAATTGATTTCATTTTAGTTGTTTTTTTGTTTTGTTTTTTTTTAAAGCTTTAAATTTTAAGTTAATTTCTCATATTTTTTGCTATTTATAGTTACCTCTATGTATGTAGGTATGACAAGCTACAAATAAAATTTGGAACAAAGCTGATTTTGCTCAAACCAAGATAAAAAACTTTGAACCCAAGAGCACAGGTGATTTTCACCAAAGCATTTACATGGTTTTCAATATCTTGCATTTTTCTGAGTGTCATGGGTCCCTGGACAGAGTCTGACATGTCCCAGGAACGGGTAGACCAAAGGCCGAGTCTCCTGTATCATTATTTCTTATGTATTTTTATTTGTTCTCAAATTCCTAATTTTTCGTATATATGCTTTTAGGACCTTCCAAGGTTTTTATTTTCCATTTTTTTACATATACCACAGTTGAAAATTGGACAAAACTACTCTAAGTTGTCATGTTTTGATCGTTTTTTATGACAAATCATTTTTATTGGATATATTAATTAGATCGGATAAAAATTACCCAGCAAAAGTGATGTTGTGACATTTTATTGCAAAAGGGTTCTTGGTTTAAACATTCCAATTCCCCTTAAAAACTATTCTCTTTTTTTTCTTATAGTTCTTTTCTTATTTAAAGTGTTTCCAGTCAGCATCCTCTTCACTTAAGCTGCTTCCTGCAGGTTCGCTGATCAGACGGAGTTCCAGAGCGCAACACCAAAGGTCACTGAAGGCAGAGTCCACCACTTTACGAGTTCATCAACAGGCCTGTGGTCAGCGGCACGCTTTGGGTCTCAGAGCAGGTCAGGAGTTCACGTCACCTCTGACCTGGCCGGCCCTCCTTGTTGTCATTACATAATACGCGGTTTCCCTCAGCGCTGATTAATCTGTCTCCTTCAACAAGATGCTGGAGAGCTGGATATAAAATGACTTAATGATCCTGCAAAGCTTCAAAATCTACCTTAAGGGATCTGTAAATGCAAGAGAGGAAGAACTCAGGAGAGGTCAACAACGGCGTGATGATCCAATCTGCTAAATGACACAAATAACTGCAACTAAAGGTGAATTCAAGGTAGAATGAGATGATTTGAAGGTGGGAAAAAAAACTCCTCAAATGCAAAAGTTTTCACAGACAGAGAAACCAAATCATGAGTGAAGGTTATATTCCCCTGGGGGTCATGGGATCAGCCAAGCAGACACAGTTTTATGGGACCTCAAATGCAGGAACATGGGGAGGCGGGTGAGGACTGTCTGGGACCGAGCCAGCCAATTATACTACGGCGAGACGCGGCCCTCACATGTGGAGGGGGGGTCCTCTGGAATCAACTCATCCAAAGTCCAGCTTGAATGAAATGAGTCATGGATAAAAAACTGTTTTCCTCTCTTATGTAGCATCCTTTGTTTATAATGAGATCAATTTAAAAATTTTGCTTTTTATGATTAAAATTAAATCGTAACCTTCTTCTTCTCCTTTCAACTTTTCCCCTCAGGCGTCACCACAGAGGATTAGCTTTCTCCCTGTCTTCTGCATCCTTTCCTCTAACAGCAAACACTTTTGTGCCTTCCTTCACCGTATCCATAAACCTCCTCTTTGCTCTTCCTCTAAACCTCTATTCTGCATCTTTCTAATATACTCACTGTCTTTCATCTGGACCGTCTCAATCTGACTTTATCTCCTAAACCTCTAACATGTGCTGCCCCTCTGAGAAAACTAAATCACAACCCTTTTTTTTAAGTATTAAAAGATTTCTAAAAATTAGAGGAAAATATGTTTCAAGGAAGCAACTTTTACTTTACTTTAATAAATATTCTCCAACTTTCAATTTGGAGATTTCTTTTTTTTTTTAAACATATTGACTTCTTGATTCCAGTCTTCTTTTAATCCTCCTCTTATCATCACCAACAGTTGTATTTTTTTTGTTTAAGTGACAAAATGTGCAAAAAATACTCTGATTTTTAACTAAATGTCACATGAGCAGAGATACAACATACAAACTGAATTAATAAAGTTTTTTTCCCCCTTTAAATTTACATTTCGATATAGTTTTTATCCTTTTAGATCAAATGTTTTTTTGAAAACTTTTCTGGGGTGGACAAGGCTGCAAAACACTCTCATGTTTCTCTTAAAAATTTTTGTCAAAAAAAACTAAAAGCTTTAATGATTCATTGTTAAGGAAATGTGCAAACCTGACTGTTGTTCACTAAAATATCATCAGAGATGTTTGGATTTAGTTTATTGCAAGCAAATAAAACAAAAATACTTAAACAATCAAAACAGATAAAATACTTATGTATAAATCATTTTCAACTTTGGATAATTTGTCAAAAATTGGAAAATTTAACAAAATTACAGGTAAAATACATGGATACATCCACATACACATAAGGAAAATGATGACATTATTATTCCTAATCATATTTGTACTTAAACACACAATACATGACAGATCAAATCAACTGAAATTTGTTCATTTGAAATTCACTCTTTCTTTTTTAGGTTCATAATGTAAAGTTTGTTAAATGAAATATTTCATTTTAAGCAACAAAATAAAAGAAAGAAAGATGATTAAAAGTTTATTTTTCACATGATTTTATAAAAAAAATTATCATTTAAAATCAGTTAAGTAAAATAAATTAGCAAACATTAGTTGAGAAAGGAAGGGAAGAGGTCAAACTTAAGTCCTAACCCTGCTAAAACATTTACTTTACTATATTTTAGTGATATCCCTAAAATACATTTTGACTTAAAACAATAAAACAAGCAAACGAATCAGCAGTAAGATCTAAACTTTGTTTGGATTTCTTCAGACAAACTGTGGCAACTTTAAAAAGCAGCAGAAACATCTCCAGTCGATGAAAAACCTCGATTTTCTTTTCAGTTGGTGGAAAATTTGCGACTGAACTCTTTATTTGTTTACTCTTTCAGCGAAGGCGAGAACACAAGAGACGCCTCTTTCCCCCTTTGTGCGCCTGTCTCCCACCTCTGCATTTGAATGCGGGGTGATGAACTCTCCCACGGCGGGGAGCGCGCGCCTTTTGGGAATTATCCACGCGGCACGCCTCGCGCTTTGAGCTTGAACTTGACCGCAGGAATGCGGCTCGTGGGAACGCCGGCTCGAGGCTGCCCCCGTCCATTCATGGCGCACAGGTCGGTGTCAGCTCAGATTATCATAAAACCCAGCCTGCTTCAGATTAAGTCCCTCTTTCACACCAGGCAGAGGAGGAATTAACAGCTCTCTGCACGAGCCTGCTGCGGTAAGAACTTTATTACGCACACTTACACAGGCGGCTCTGAGCCGACCCGGCGCGCGAATTAGCCCCAAACATCCCGGTTACAGTCTGAAAAACGATTCTGTTAGTTATTTTAACACCAAATTAGTTTTCGTTTTTGGTTCAAACGCTGCCAAACAAAACACATTTTTTAAATGTTTAATTGTGTAAAAAAAAAAAATCTGATTGTAGTTCTTTCTTCTAATTATTCATACTTCTATGTTGTTGTTTTTTAGTTTATTTATTTGCCATTCTTTTTAGCTTTTTCAGGAGCATTCTGAAGATTCTTTTATAAAACTTTAAGTTTTTTAAACTATTGAAGTCTCGTCATCCTTTTCTGATCTTAACCAATGTTTCATGTTATTAAAATTCTACAATTCACTGCTTATTTACCTTTTATTTACTTTGTATTCAATCATCAATTTATGCCGCAAAACTTCAAACTTTCCTTTGAAAAATTCTTCATTTTTAGCCAATTCTGTGCTACTGTTTAAATTAATAAACGTTCTTATTTTTTAAGTAAATCTGAAATTGTATTAGTCGTCACACAAAACAAAAATATTTAATTGTGTTAGAAAATTTACATTTTTGTTATTTTAGGGTCAGTTTACAGTCTCTCACTTAAAAAACTTTAGATTTATTTACAGGTTTGCTTTAAAATAATATGTGGGCAAAAACATGATTTGAGACTAACATTTAGAACCACAAAATATATTTCAAACTTCAAGATAATTCAATAATCTGTCTTAATTATTGGACATAAAAACTGTTAAAACATTTTTTCCACTGAACATTTATTTTCAAACTCAGTTTACACAAAAAGAAATAAATAGGCTTACAAAGCAATTTTGCCAAAAAAGAAACTTAACAAACTTGTTTAAATGTTTAATGATCTTATATCTAACCTTTCTGTAACTTTCTTATATTCTTAAGGCAAAACTCCATAACTTTTAATATTAGAACCTGAGGAGTCTCCTTAACCTGTGCCTTAAAAATGTCTGTATTTTATGAGAACAACAAAGAAACAGGAAAATAAAACATTAATCAGTTTGACCCATGATTATTGTTGAATTACTTTCCAAAATTTAATTGGAAGTCAAAATTCAGAATTTGCAATGTTGAGGAAAGATTGAGGAGTAATTTTTATCATTATTATTTAGTGATAAAAGCAATTAGACAGCATGGTGTTTCAAAAGAAAAAAAATAATTTCCTTTTCTAAAAAAAAAAATCAGAAAGTATTCAGACTTAAACGAGTTTCCATAAACTGTCATTTTATTTTGAAACCTGAGAATTCTTCTGTCAAATATTTTGTCAATTAAGAAAAATATATATAAAATAAGAACACATAAAGCATGTTAAAGCACATTCAGACATGTGTTGAATTGATTAAATTAACAAAAGGGAGCAGATGTTGCAAATACAGATGTGGAGCAGTCTGTTTCCTGCATTACAAGCATCAAGTGATGCTTAAATAGCTGTTAACTCATATTATTTCACGTGTTTAGTTAATTTTAGGATTCTATTTAATCTTTTATTCGTTTGAAGAGTCTTGTTAAAAATAAGGTGTTCAATAAAGTTATTAAAATAAAAGTTTACAGTGTTTTTGTCACTTATTAGATTCAATCTGTATCTAAAACATTCATGCTAGAAACAGAGAAGCAACTAAATAAAAAAAGAATGATAAGATCAGTCTGTGTTTTGTATGTCAAAAAAATTTTTTTAAGATTTTTTTTATATACTATCAAAAAATTTTGGGTTTTTTTTGGTAACTTTTATAATTGCCCTCTGTTTTAAATTATGAAATTAACGTGTTTTCTTAGATTTTATAGCAGAATATCCTTTACATTAGGACACAATGATATCATAAAAATACTTTTTTATTTTTTTTAAAAACAGAAGTAAATATATGAGGTCTACAACTTGCTTCTATTATAAATAAGAATACAACTAAATGCAAGATTTATTTTTCCAAAAGCACAGAAACTTTGTCAAGATTATGTTTATGAAAACAGCTGTAAATATATGTTAATGTGAATTTTTTGATAAGTTACTATCAAATTGTCATTTTTTATTTTTTTATTTGAGTGATTTCATTTATGCAGCTGCATAGATGCTTCAAAAAATAAACAAACTAATGAACCGTCTGCACGTTGTGCAGGAATATATCCTCTCCTGCCAGCAGGTGTCACTGTTTCACCCTGTGTTTGCGTTTTTATCAACATCGTCTTTTTTTAATGAGCACATTTTACGTTTTAGTACGCCGTTTGTTGAGAATCACTTGACAAACAATTTAATTTTTAAGGATATAAAACTACAGGTGATGCAATTGTTTTTTTTTTATTTGACATTAAACACAAAATAGTCTGCAAAACAGTCAAATAAACCTGTGAAATCCTGTTGTGACGACGAGGCAATAAAATGCATTTTATTATAAATTTGTGTTTCAGAGTAACAGTTTTCTGCACTAGTTTGAGTCTAAGTCGTGGTTTTGCACAGTTCATGTGTTTGATTGTGTCGTATTGTGAATTTATTGGAGGGAAAGAAAAACTTAACTGACCCTGAAATATAAGCTGCAGGCAGCTCATATACAAGACGGGGTTCTCCTCCTCAAGTCTATTAAATTACAGCCAAATGTGAGTGAATAAAACCCGCGACACACCTAACGAGGGAACCCAGGCAGTCTGGAGACCTGCAAAAACGGACATTGTGAGAAAATAAACTCATTTGATTGTGTTTTCTTCTCTCATTCCCGTTTTCGCTCCAAAAATTTGAATAAAAACATATTTAATTAACGACAAAGTCAGCAGCACTCCCTTCTCTGGTAAAATAAAGGGCCTGTTAGACGAATCTGATAGGCCCTGAGCTGCGCCCCCTTTTCCTCCTCCTCCTCCTCCCTCTTCCTCCTCCTCATCATCATCACAGCTCCTCTTGCCTCCCTCGCTGTCTGCAGCCGCGGCTTTCATGCATGCTCACGGAGAGAATATGCTTTCTCCACCTTACAAAGGAGCACAAAATAATAGCAATAAATTCAAAAATGGAGGGGTTATTTATCAAAGAGGCCTCGAGACACGCAAGGGAAGAAGGTCATTGAAGATTTTTCTTTGCAAAATGTGGATTATTCCCCGAGAAAATGTAAGTATCGTTGTTTTCTCGAGAATTCGTGCAACGTGAGATTCTTATAGCTTCGTATCTGTTATCTGAGAAGGATTTTTTAAATATATATTTAAGCTAAAATCATTTCTGAAAATCAAAATGTGTGTGCCTCGTTTAGTTTCTCTTCTTGTGGAATTACTCAGCTGACTTTGTGCAAAAGTTGAACAGAAATGTTCATTGTGTTGTCCATAAAAAATCCGTTTGAAAGTGTGAGAGTGTAACGAGTTTACCAAAACTTAGGGGTTATTAATGGGGATCATGGTCGCCATGTGCTCCTGAAGAGGAGTTGAGAGTGGTGGAGCAGCAGGAGGAGGAGGAAGAGGAGGAGGAGGAGGAGGAGGAGGAGGAGGAGGCCTCGGGCAGCGCTGCAGTGCAGAGTTCAGCAGGGAGATATTGTTGTGAGCCTGGGAAAGTGTAGCGCGGCTGACGCCAGACTCTGCTGCGCGGGTGGGGTGTAAAAGGGGCTGGAGGGTGGGGGACCTGGAGGATCCTCAGACCGGATTGTCATGTTAATTTGTCTCCAGCACGCTGCTGAACTTGATTTTGACTTCTCTTTCCTTCCCACACTTGTTTGTGTGACTGTGGGCGCGCGCGCAACCAGCTTTCACATCCTAAAAATCTTTATTTTTTTTCTTGCACAAACCTGCAGATTACAAAGCTGGTTTCTGATGTTCTGCAGATACCCAACTTTTGCACGCGCATGCTCTGAAGCGTCAATGACCGTGCATTTCACACCATCTTGGACTTATTTTATTTTTTTCATATATGAGCAAAAACCCTCTCTGGGTTGCAGTGTGCTGTAAAAGCTGATTTAATCTGCTCAAGAGTGATGCACAATCATACACAAAGTCCAACCTGTGCTGCAGCCTGACAGGAGAGCTTCATGATTCTAACAGATTGCTCATGCGCAATAATCAGATACGTGGCTGCTATCTGATGCAAACTGCGTTTGAAGCTGAGGATCGCAGCTCTCTCCTCGCACACACATGCAGAGAGATTCCATCTTTTTTAAAGATATTATTGCAAGGTTTGACAGATATTACAAGTTGCTCTGCAGGTCTTTTCTCGTTTCTTCCTGCTAAGATGATTGTAGTCCTTTTCCAATCATTGCGTTTAGAAATATAGTAGGCCTTCTGATAGAACCATCTCTTCTCTGTATTTATTTTCTAGGAATTCATTTCCAATGATGTTTTTAATCTAAAAAAGGTTAATAATGATGAAAATAACATTTTTGTCCTGCATTTTTTAGGTTCCAACCCTCAAAATGTTACCTAAATATTATGTTTTCATAGAAAAGTGAACAAAAGTTATAACCTAAATGCAATTTCATTAATCAAGATATTTGGTTTTGGGTCAAACTGAATTTTTTTTATTAAAATGTAAAAAATTATATAGTTTAAAATAACAAAAGTATATTTGTTTTTCAGCCAAATTCTAAGTTAAAAACAAACTTGTTGCTGTTATTTTTACTCAATAAAAGGAAAAAAAAAAAACATAAATTGGGTTAAAGTGAACCCTAAACCTAAAACAATTAGCATTCCCCCAAAAATAACCAAAGAAATATAAAACTCAATAAATTTTTAAGAAGTGGAATAAAACATTAATAAAACACCAGAATTCATGTCCTTTTTTTTGTTATTATCTTCTTTTTGACAAGTGTTTGACCTAAATATAAACTCAACTTTGTAATTTTTGATTCTCAGTGCTTCCAAACCTCAAAATACTGTTTTAGTTGTCGTACAAACTTCTCAAGTCTCCCTAAACGATCCTCCTGAAAGTGTGACACGTGAAGTTTCCATCTCATATACGCACCGGTCCTGATTTGCCCCCGGCACCGTTTTACGCGCTCATCTCTGTATTTTACGCTCTGACTAATGAGAATAATTGGATAAATCAGCTCCTTGAGAGATGAACACCTGAATTCATTCTCAAATTGGCATTGATAGCCTCAGCCCCCCTTCCGCCTCCCTCTCTCTAAGGCGCACGCGCTGAGGCGGAGTTTATCCGCTCAGCTCACCACGCTGGACGCCCCGCACTTGTCAGTCGCAGTCTGCCTGCTGCGTGAGGCGGAGGATGTTGTCACTTCCAAGTTTGCGGGCAGGACTCTGCAGCATCAGTAATCCGCTGTTTTGCGCACTTTCCTCTGCTCGGATGCGTCCAGAAACAGGCGAGCGTTTAAAGAAAAATCCGTCCAAGTCGGTGGAGAAATTACTGGAGAGCATCGGATGAGGAGAGGATTTAACCACTAGTGTGCAAGTAAGACACAGTGTTGGGTTTCTGTGATTTCTATCCTGGACGTGCGGTTTGTGTGTCACTTTTGTTTTTGGGAGAATGAGAATCCACAGCGCAGAAATCAATCAATCCTATTGAATAACAACTTTGTTTGAGTTATTACTAGAAAATTAAACTCACAAAGCAGATCAGGCTGCAAAACATCCCTTTTCTGGGAGTCAAAGCTCCATAAGCAATAGTGAATTTGGCTGGGAGTAGCACAAAAAACGACGCCACAAACCCTTTGACTTTTCTTTTAATATTTGTCTGCATGACAAGAAGAAGCGAAAAGCTGGAAATCCTTGCGCGTGCCAGGAAGTGGATGAGAGCGCACGAGAGAGTTTGTTTCAGCGTCCATCCTTGTAAATCTTAAACAAATCTGAATATGTTTTATTATTCAGAACACCTCACTTCCCGTGTGTGTGTGTAGGTGTGTGGGTGTGTGTGATGTGTGTGTGTGAGAGGGGGGGGGGCTCTCGGTGCAGTGTGACCACCGGCAGGCTCCTTCTCCATCCTCCTCCGTCCGGCTGCCCCTTTAAGGGAGCGCGGGTTAGTTGGTGTCTTTGGTTATCTAGCTGTATGAGTTTTAATTTCATAAAGCTAGAGAACCGAAAGTACGAACTGACGCCGAACACTTCGGAGCCGGAGCTCCTCTCTGGAGCAGCGGGAGGAGCAGCAGCAGCAGCACGAGGAGGAGATGACGCCGGGGCAGGCGCGGAGGCAGCGGGACGCAGAGGGATGCGGAGACGCGCTGATGGAGAAGAGGAAGCCTGATTCATTTCATTATTATTATTATTTTAGCAGACGGCTCTTCATCTCTTCCGGTTACGCGGAGTCACCTGCGTGCGTGAGTGTGCGCGTGTGAGGTAGAGAGGGCGTGGATGGGGTTGTGGCATCGCCGGTGATTCGGGGAGTGTGGGGCTGCCGCATGTGGTCACATCTGGCATTGTGTGCTGTCATAACTGCGTGGGTGATATAACAGCACTGATCAGACAGAAAGAGTTAAACGCTTTCATGTGATTGGCCATTCAGGGTTGTCACGTGACATGTTGGCAGTAGCAGCAGCAGCAGCATCACATCTCTGTGATCTGTGTGATTTCTCCTTCTTGTGTGTGAAAGTTTGTCCTCGTTTGAGCCTTTAATTGCAGATCCTGCAGCTGCAGACTCCCTGACTCCTCCGGTACTAAGAGGGTGTTGCTTAAGCGGCGTCCCCTGGCTGTAATTATTTCCACATTAGGAGTGTGATGTATAATTGGGTGAGAATGCACATCACTTGGAGGAAGCTTCGTCCACTTCTCGACCAAACTCTGCGTTTGGATCCTGCAGGCTGCAGCTCACCGGCCTTATTAAGCATGCTTCCTGAATGCAGGGGCAGATATCTTCAAATTGCTGGAAGGGTTATTTTTGTGTTTTGCCTGCTACATAAGAACAAAATAGGACATCAGCTCAGAGTTTGATCTATTCTTAGAGCAGAGTCAGCAAAGCTCATGGTGAGCATCCCTGAAGTCCCAGCATGCTCCATTTAAGCCACGACTGACAATATTTGATGTGTGCTGTTGAACAAGAGCGTGCAGATGGGTTTTTTTGTTTAGCGTGAGTTAGAACGCATCCAAATCCATGCGTTTGAGCCGATTGTATTTTGAAAATTGCAGTTTTTTCGTGTCAGCACGGTGCCCAAAACAAAATCCTCATTGAAGGAGATGAGGTTAAAAAAGTTAAGCAGAATGGAAAACATTTCATTAAGTTGAGATCATTAACTGAAATATAACACCTGCTTTTTTTCTTTCTTTTGTTTGGCTTTAAAGGAAAGGCTGACCTGAAGTCTGCATTCATGTCAGCGAAGACAAACTGCCTGCAGAGAAGATGAGGAGCATCCCTCAGCCTGCAGGTAAACACAGAAAAGAGGAACCATCATGTGGAGATGAGGCAGATTTTGGATGTATAGGACATGGAGGAGCCGATGATTGTCATGTGAAAGTTAGCTTGATTTAAAAAAAAAAATGGATTGCTCGTCACTATATTCAGTGGAACGTTTGCTGCTTTTCTTTCAACCATTTTATTGTAATAAGTCTGGATATGCATGCAGCGACGATAATCTCCAGTCTGCAGCTACTGACTGTAAGGGGTTTTGGAGGGAAGCCTCCATGTTGAATTCTTCCTTCTTTGAAGCCCCCCCCCTTCATCGTCTCCTCTCATTTTCATACTCGTATATGTGATCCTGTTAACCAGTGTGATCCACTTTGTCAGGTGGCGTGTGGTAGGTGCCGGGCAGGTTTCCCATGTAATCTCGGCTGCGGTTGTTTATCCTGTTAGGAGAGGGGAAGTTAGGCTCTGTCTTTTCGACCTTGATGCTTTGCCCGGCGTCCCCTCTCCGTGTCTAAATACCGATGATTACCGATCTGCATATAGGTGTGGTGCATGCGTTCTGCAGGGATGAGCAGCATCTTAGATGTTTCTAGTTTCACGCCGAAAAATAAATAAATAAATGAAAATCTCATAAATCTGTTTTTTTTAAGTATAAATGTCTTCCTTAAACAGTTGAGAATGCATAGCAAGGTCACGTCTTCATGCTTTCCCAACCTTGAAACTCAATGGAAAGCTCAGTTATTCAAATTTACTATGGAGTTCTTTGACTCACCCAGATTTTCCCAAGCTTTTGATTAGCATATGCAAGGAGCAGCCTGTGCTTCTGTATTCTAGAGTGGGTGTAAATTATAACCTCAGTATTATACTGGCTGATGGGAGATAAATCTGTGCCGTAATGCATAGCAGCGAATGGTAACTGAGGAGTGAGGGGATGGGGGGGCTGTGAGAGAGAGAGGGGTACTGTACAATAGCATGTGGCAGATGGAGTGCAGACAAGTAAAGTTGCTAATAGTCATGCTAAATTCTCCTTCGGTTGGATTTTTTTAATGTATTTTTATTTTTAATAGTAAAATATTCATTAAATCAGATTTGTTTTTAAACAATTCGCAGCACAGTTTAGAAAGTGTACACACATTGTTTTAAAACAAATATTAACACAGGGGGATTATTAAGTCGAAATTTGCTCTTGTGCGGTCTAAAAGGCTGAGGGGCTTCAGGCCTCACGAGCCAAGTGGAGACCTCTTTGGAATCTCTATGCAAACGAGGGCTTGAATGATGAGATGTATTTATGAAGGACCGGGAAAGGGAGGGGGGGTCCTGCTTTTGAAAACCAGCATGCCGGAGTCTGAATGGGATTGAAGTTGGAGGGGGAGGTGGGCGAGGGAGAAAGGGGGTGAGTTTGGAGGGGGTACGGGGGGCCCCCAAGCAGTCCGGGCCTCGGCCAGGCAGCTGTGAAAAGGGGTCCCGTCTTTTTCCCACGCCCAGTAAGACGCGAAACACTGCCGCGGCTCGCTGGGGTCAAGTCCCGTCGCTAATATATACACACATAGAGGCAGAGACCATGTGTAAAAGTTGTGCAAATTAACAAGCTGTCTGGGAAGCTCTGTGACGGGAGGGGGACACCTGCTTCTCTCCCAAAATGCATTGCTCCCCCTGAATAACAGTCAGGTCAGAGCTTCAACTTGAACTTACATTTCTGCAGGACATAAAAACATGTCTGAATTTCTTTTTTCATGCATTTTTGCTCTTTGTAATTTTTATGGAGGCCATTTTTATTTTTGTTTTACTGTTTTATATTAGCGTTCTTATTTTTGTTTCATTATTTTCATTAGATTCTAATGTTTTCATACACTAAACCTACACATGTTAACCTTTTGGTGACAGAAAACCCCTTTTAAAATATATATTAAAACCCATTAGGATCTTGTCTTTATGGGAGGATCCTTAATAATTAATAATTACAGGAATATAGTTTATTTATTCTCTCATTTACCGTAACATGAGCTTATTTCTACTCACTTTTTTTTTTTTTTTTTTTAGGAAACTCAAACAAATTATGAAGATTTCTCTGAATTTGACCTCCAATTTTGGTAAAAGCAAAAAAAAAAACTAAATATTTCAATTATTTTAAATCCATGATTTTTTTTAAACCTGAAACTGAAATTGGAAAAAAAAAAGAAAAATTGAATTTTAATTTGTGCAGTTTGAAGCATATTGGAGTGTGGAACCGTCTCCTCCAGCTGCTCCTTTGCCACCTTCCCCGTGAAGCTGAGGTCCCACCCTCTCCTTCCCTCTGTCCCTCTCTGGATTCGGCATGGCACGCCAAACAAAATGGTGCAGCGTTCACTTCTCTCCCTGTTTGCTGCATCAAAGATTCACGGAGCGGTGTCACACTAATTCCGTTCCCCCTTCTTCCTCGAGCCCCCTTTGCTTGAATTCCACATTATGAAAACCACGCCTTCAGTCTCTGTGAATGCATTAGCAAGCATCCTCTCCTCTTCCCGCGACTCCCTTTCCCTCCTTTTTCCCTCACTCGTCTCTGCTGCTCCTCATTATAATGTTCACTCCTATTCAGATGAATTTCAAATAGAAAGGGGGAACCCTTCTAATTAGCTCTGTAAAGATGCTTTGTTGTGGTCAGTGTGGCCACCAGTGGGTGCATTGAGAGGGGATGTGTGACAGCTAGTGTTAGCATTGAGGAAGTGTGTATGGGCCCTTAATGAGGTTTGTTAGCTGAGTGTGTATCCTGCTGTTTGAATACACCCTCGGCAGTCTTTGAAGGAACAGAGATGAAGAGAGCGAAGGAGGAGAGAAGAATCTTTCAGCGTGGCAGGTTGCAGAATGCAGATGATGCATTATGCACAGTATGGTTTCCAGTTGAGAGAAGTATAATGCTTTACTTGCATGCTGTCCATGAAAATTGGGGAGGGGACGCTGGAAAATTGTTGTGCTCGTGAGTTTTCTGCAGATTTTTTAAAAACAAATTTAATAAAAAAAATTGCGGATTTTTTGGGTGGAGATGGAGGTGTTTTGTATTGTTTCTCATAAGTATTTTCTCATAAAAAGAGGATTATAAATCTTTAAGTTGCAGTCATAATTTCTGGAAAAACCTGTGTTTAGAATAAAAATGTGCATCGGAAAAGATGTTTACTTTTGATAACGAAAATTCAGAGGATCGTTGCGGAGTATCGAGGGAGACTGGATGGCTGGAAAGCAGACGATGGCAGACGTGGTCGTGGAGAGGAAAAAAAACAGAAATGAGGGATTGCGTGGAGCCAAAACGCCGACCTGCTGGGCCTGCCTGCTGCCTCAGAGATTGTAAACTGTCACTCAGGATGCAGACAGACAAGCAAGACAGACATCATTTTACCATATTACCTTCTAATACTGAAACTGCCTCCCATGCATCCCGTTCTCCTTCCCTTTTTATTTCTCTCGCCGCTCCATATGCAGCTGCTTTTTTCTCCTTCCAGCTTTTGCCCGTGCACATGCATGTATATGAACTCCCTAATCTATTTTCTCTATCTTCCCTCAGTCACAGCTCCTCCAATAGTTTCTCTTCTCTCTTGATGAAATGAGTCAGCTTGCAGCATAGTCTCCCCCTCATTGTTGGATGGTTCGTTGCCTCTCCATAGGAGGTAGAGAGTGTTTGGGCTCCTTCCCCTGTTTTACCAGTTTACCAGTGTAATCCTTTACACTGGCACAATGAGCTTTTGCTCCAGCCACAGGAATCTATCAGGCTCCCAGAGAGACATAGGATCTCCATAAACATTTCCCAGCTATTGAAGTGCCCCCACCTCATGGCCCTAAACAGCCTAACTGATAGCTTGCTTTATACATTTTAAGCAGAAACCCTCCTTTGTTTTGCCGGAATAGATTTACCTGTCTGGAAAAGGAATGTAAGATAAAAGCTTACTCACTTAAGTTACCGTGGGCTTGTTAACGCCGTCTGCTTCTCCCCAAAACTCGCTCGCGAAAAAAGCTGCTCCTTTACAAGCAAGGAGAACTTAACAAGCAACTGCGACAAGCAAATGCTTGTTATGTGGTCTATGGAGGGATGCTAAAGATGCTTCAGAAATGCGGAAGTCAGTGGAGGATGAGCTCCCCGCTCCGAGCTGCAGACATACCATTAAAATCGCCGGATAAACCGTAGCTCATGCACATGCTGCACGTCAAATCTGCAGGCAAATTTAACAAAGACAAACAATGTTTGAGGAGGGGAAGGGTGTTTTATTTTGAAAAGAAAAATACCTGCAATTAGGACACTTTGAAAATAAACATGTTTTCTCCAATTCGCACCTCTTCACCAGAGGTGGAAGGAAAAAAGGGGGTTTATTAAACTCATTTATCCTCTTAAACCTTTTTACATGTTTTATGTGTCCTTATAACCCAAGTAAGCAACAGTACTATCAAGTTCCTTGTAAAAATAAGGACGAAATTTGCTCAAAACAAGTAAGAAACTCAATTTTAAAATATTAAAATGTGCTTTTAATTAAATATATACACCAATTACCAAAAAAGAGATTCCAATCTTTAATTTAAAGCAAAAATAAAATTGCTATAAGAGGACACAACAGTCACATTCAATCATCTCTGGCTAGCTAAAATGCTAATCTCAGTAGTTACAGTTAATGTATCAACAGTTTAGTAAAGAAAGCTTTATACTGACTTTGATGGAATCAAACTTAAAATATTTGATTAAAAGAAAAGGATTGTCAGAGAATTCTGACAAAAATATTTTTCAAATCAAATCAAACTTTGTAGCATTTTTTTCTAACTAATGTGACTCAAAGTGCTTTAAAAACATTTTCCAGTTTTAAAAACCAAAAGCAAGAAAAAAGACCATTACTGTATGGTTGAATATTAAAGCTAATAAGGGTTTGTGTGTGTTTTAAAATCATGTAAACTAGTTATTCAGAAACATAAAAAACAAACATTGTAATTTACAACAGGGCTGCTCTAAGAGTTTCCCAGGTATACTTTAAAAGTCTCTTTTTTTCTCAAAGTATTTTGATCAATTATATTTGGCAGCTGTTGAATTCAGAGTTAATTTTCAGAAATGCCTTATTTGTTGAATAAACTGAAACCGAGGGTCTTCTCCGACATAAAATTGAATCCTGGTTGATCCACTGAGCTGTCCAGGATTGTTTACTTTGCACGAGTAGATCAACTGGCTTCATTTGAAAAAAATAACAAAAATGTGAATTGTTTTGTGCGTTAAGGAGGGGCATTTCTTAAGGGTTATATCTGAATTTCTTGACTACTCACTACTTGGGGCTCTAAATAGTCCATTCGTCATACAGATGTGTCTGAATCTACAATTCCAAAATCCAGTTTCCCAGAAGTCTCTGCCAAAAAACAGTGTGGATTGATGCTCACTCGACTGGACCACAATGCATTGCATTTAAACAATTTTTCATATAAAAAAGGGGAGTTTTAGTTTCTTTTTAAAAACACTCCTAGTTTTCATCATCAGAACATGGTGGATTTATAAATAATCTTCCTATAATGTTCATATTGATTAAGTTATTACTTGGGGAAAAGGGTTATGTCATAATTGCCATCTAAAAAAAATAAATAAAAGTAGTTAGCATGACGTCTGAATTGCTTTTAAATCCAGGGCACTACATAGTCCTGAACTATAGTTTTATTAGTTAAGAAATAGGAAAGGAATTTAGACATAGCCTATAAATTATGTCTGAATTTCCACCCTAATCCCAAACTACTAAAAAACTATATAGTGCAGGACTATCTAGTGCTCTGGATTTCAAAAGCAATTCAGACACCATGCTCCATACTTTTTTTTTTCCAACGTCAAGACATCAACGATTTCTCAAAGCAAAAATCTAATCAATCAACATTTTACGGCGTCTATTTATGATTCCACTGTGTTTTGATAATACAAATGTGGATAGTTTGTGAAAAAAAATTAAACTTTTTTTTTTTTTTTGCAAAAACTGTTCTAACGCATTGCATTGTGGTCTATATTCGCCAATGTAGAGAACATTGATGCACACTGGTTTTGTGCAAAGTTGTCTGGGAAATTTTTTGGGAACTCAATTTTAGAATTGCAGATTTAGACAGCACTACATATGGCAAACATATGTAGTGCTGTCATTAAACTTGCTGTAAAAAGAAAAGTAGTGTGTGTGGTGTACAAATTGCTTTTAAAATCTATGGGTACTCGATATTCCTGCACTAAATGGCTTTTTAGTAGTTAGGAAATAAGGAAAGAATTCAAACATAGCTTGCAATTCTAAAATTGAATATCCTTGAAATTTCCCAGAAGTCTTTGCGAAGGACCAGTGTGCATTGATGCTAACTAGATTAGCAAATATAAACCACAAAGCATTGCGTTTAAGTGATTTTTATGGGAAAAAAGTATTTAGGCCTATTTTTATAAACCATCAAAGTATTCATTAACAGAACACAGTAGATTGAGAAATAGTCCTCAATAAATGTTCATATTTATTTATTTATTTGTTTTTTACTCCAGGAAATTTGTGACGGTAAATTTGCAGCAGAAATAAAAGTAGTTAGAATGTGGTCCAAATTGCTTTAAAAATCCAGGGCACTATCTTGCCCTGGATTTTAAAAGCAATTTGGACCCCACGCTTACAAGTTTTCTCTTAGTTTTAAACGCTGGATATGACATCACCGATTTCACAAAGTTAAAGTTTAATCAATATGAAGATTTCACAACATTGATTTATTACTCCACTGTGTTTTGATGATGAAAATATGGATGGTTTGTTAAAAAATTGCATTTAAATAGTTTTTTTTTTTCTAAAAATTGTTTGACCGCAATGCATTGTAGTCAATATCAGATAATGAAGTGAGCATAAATGCACTCTATTTTTTCACAAAGACTTCTGGGAAATTTCGGAGGCACTTGATTTTGGAATTGTGGACTACATAATGGCGTACTCACCATGTAGTGCACTATATAGTGAGTAGGGAATGAATTCTGACATCTTATTTGCGCGTTATTAGTCTTTGTGGTTTGTTTTGGACAACACTGCCCCCAAACAACCAACTGTTGTAACTGTGCTTCTCCCCGTTGAAACAAATTCAAATAAAAGAAATACATTTTTGGCAGATGTTGGTCAGTGCAAAGACAATATGAATAATCCCTACTGGGGGATTGTTTTCATCACTAACTTTCTGCTGCAGCAAATCGGAGGTTCTCTTAAACTTGAAGGCCTCCTCAGTGCCACTGCATTAATGACACATCTTTGTTTTGTTCCTCAAGTCCAAAGCCATGGATCACAGCGCGCCTCCCTCCTCCAGGCCCGCTCCATCCCTCTATCTGTAACCCGTCACCTCCTCCTGTTCCCCCACTCTTCTCTCCTCCCGTCGTGATAATGCAGCTCTTTTCTTTTTCTCTGAGTGGAGGGCTGCCCTGAACCAACATTGTCTCTAGCACTGGCCCTAGTAGGGGGGCCCTATTGTGTGTGAAGGAATGGCAAGTTAACACCCATGTCTGAACCCCCTCAATAGGCGCATTGTGTCTGAATCTTCCTCCAGCTCGCCCAATCTCCCTCCACGTCACCCTCCGCCCCACGCGGGGCAAGTTCGGGGGCTACTGCGACTGCTCCCCCTATTATAGGATGAAAACATGCACATAAGAGCAAACTCAAATCCCCCAGCAACCCACCCCATAACCGACGTGTAAACCGGCTACTTTCTGTGTCTCATTAATTTTCCAGCAGAGCACACCGAGCTGAATATGTCTTTGTAGCGGGGTTTGACAGAAATTTGGGGTTGGTGGGTGTACGGCGGCTGAAGGAGGCCCCCGCAATTCTTTTTTTTTTTCTTTTTTTTTCTTAGAGAAAAGAACAAAGAAGCACACAAAAGACCTCGTTGTATTAGCATGATAACGGGATTTAGAATATTTCAAGATGCTGTGCAACAAAGGAAGCTGTGTATGAAAATATGAATAATATTTCCAAACAGCTAAGATTTGGTGTGAACCTTACAGAAACATTTAAAATATGGACAGAACTGAAAGGTTTTGTGTGTCATACAATGTTTTTATTAGAGCCTTGAGGCGGGTTACAAAAGAGCAAGCTGGCGTTTTTTGTTTTTTGTTTTTTTTTTTTTGTTTTTTGTTTTTTGTTTTTCCTCTCGCATATTTTTAATCAAAGTGATACTGTTTGCATTTGCATTTGAATTGAGCAGAGGGATGCTGAGAGCCAAAGGTGAGGTTTTATAAAACATTCTCTCCTTTCCCCTTTTCAGATGGAGACATGGGTGGGTGGTTGGAAGGCTGGTAGATGACTGAACTCGGAGACCCTGCACAGCTCATCATCATTGCCAGGGGCTCTCGTCTTTTTCCTCCCCTCCCATGGCTCGTACCTCCATCCTGGAGTCCAGCAGAGTCAGTGAAGCCCAGGCGGGCGGCGAGTGAGTGGGCTGGGAAGGATGGATACCTCTGGAGCTACTATGCAGGAGAAATCAATACCAAACACAGAATCTTCACAGCTCTGAGTGGGGTTTCCTGTGTTTTTAAGTGTGTGGCTTAGGGGGCCGGCAAACCTCCAAAGGACAGGCCCCGCACGGCTCCTTCAGCTGCAGCCCCTGCTCGTTTCTGGACCTCAGTCGCCATCTCCGCTGGCTGTGTGTGGTTCTGCTGCAGGGGGTTTCTCCCCAAACGATGCCGAAAGACTGCTGAGAGGGATTTTCTTTTCCCTTTGTTTTTATTTTCCCCCCCAGATTGCAAGATTGACACATACCCCCCCACCCACCCCCACCTGCTGCCTCTGGCTGTTTGAAGCTAGCATGGGAGTTCTGCTTTTGACTCACTTTACATCATCAACTCATCTGCCGTTTACCCCCCCCCCAACTCAACTAGTTTTTATGTCTGATAAACAGACACTAGTATCTTTATTTTCTACTCCACTCTTTGCTTGAAGTGGAAGAAGCGGAGCAGATACTCCTCTCTGGATTGTCTGTCAAAGCCAGAAATAATGGCAGACAATGCATCACTTTTTTTCTACCATTTTTATTCAGTTTTGGACACTGGAGGGGGGGAAAAGGTGAAAAGCATGGAGGGCAGAAGATCACAGCACAGAAAGACCTTGTGATGGAGATGACAAAATGGCAAGTATCTCTCTACAGCACTCCACATTCTCAACAACTCTGAATGAGCTCTCATTGCCTGAAATAGCATGTGTGCTTCAATGATTTCGTACTGAAAAAAAAAAAAGAAAATTTTCCTTTTTTTGTTTTTAAACTCCACGATTGTTCGGATGTTAATGAGTTTATTAATTCCCTCGCAGTCAGACGTGCGCGACAGCTCGCTCTCATTTTGTTCGAGTGCATGCAGCAGCCTGCATCCACAGCTCCCAAACTGCTGTCGTCGTCACTCTGAAGCAGCGTGGTCGCTTCCATCCAGATGGGCACAGCTTCAGACAAAATGGCCGCCAGTCTTTTTCCCGCTGCCAAAGATGGCGAGTACACACCTCGATCGGCTGCCATCTGTGCATCCGTTAACTGTCGCCCAATGCAAATCGAGGCTAATTGCATTTGCATAGCCTCCATCCACGGTGTGAGCTGATTGCTGACGCGGCGGTGGCGAGCGGGCAGCAGTTAAACGGCGTTTTAAAACGATGCTGTTGGGATTTTTTTTTTCCTTGCACCCCGTTTGATGGGCGCTCAAGAGGGTGCGGGTTCAAGTGTCTAGACGCGCTGTGCCATATGGCAGTTGGCATGTTTGCGTGTGATTCCCTCGCATGCAAATGTGACACTGTACACAAGATTAAGCAGAGGCTTTGTTTAATCAGATCGCGCCCCGTCACACACACACACACACACACAGGTCTCCACACAGACATGCGTGATGCATGGATGAAAGCTTTAAGCAAACAGAGAAGCTCAGACACTCCCTAATTAAGAAATGATCCAAAGGCCCAACAAAGTCGAGAAAGCTCAGACCATGATGGTGTTACTTTCATGTGTCTGGTTACCATGGTTCTGGACTGAATTGTAGAGCTCCTCCTGAAGCATAAAAATAGGCGGCCGAATAAAAATATCTGCAGAAGTTGGAGCTAATACCTCAGTGAGATTGGAGCTCTGTTATTGGCATGAGTTCCCACGCAACATTTCTGCACGTTTGACTAAATACATTTTGTCGCTTTGAATTGGGGAGGGGGTGAATTCATGCGATGGGAGCAACAATGCAATCCTTTTTTGGGCAGCTGCTGCTCTGTACAGTGAGGGCAGCAAAATGGTGGTCACGCGAATCAAGGGGCTGGTTGTGGGAGCCGGGGCTAACTGGGGGTGGGGGCTGGTTGTGGGAGAACGGGGAGGAAGAGGGGTAGGGGAAGGGGGTGGGAGAGGTTGGGTGTCTGGTTTTTTTTTTAGACTGTTAGGAAGGGGTGTAGGAGAGGTTATTATTTGAGGAGGGGGCGTCTGGTTTTTTTTTTAGACAATTAATGAGGGGTGTAAGATGGTGGTGGTGTGGGGGGGGTCAGTTTGTCTGCATTCGAACATGTGTTCACGTCTCGGCCATTTGCATAGAGCGACGGAGGTGTCCATATGCCGCGGAGCAAGACGAATTCAGAATCTGCCCCCTCCTCACATGATGTGACAGTAATATTATCTGCAGGAGATGCTCGGGCTGATCCCTCACAATAACAGTTACACACCCCGACTCTCTACGCCAGCCTGCTGTATGTCGCATCACTCTTTCTGAACGTTACAGCAGCCAATGAGAGTCAGAGGCGTCGCTATAAGCCAATGGCAATTGAAGACGACGAGAGGAAAAAGGAAGGAAAGGTGAGGCGAGTCACAAGTTTACCCTTGAGGTGCCGGAGAAAGGAGGCACAACAAAACATGGTGGGCAGAAGCAGAAGAAACCAAATCGCAGCGAACAGGGGGGGGAGCTTCACCACTGTGATAAGGCTCATGTGGCTTTACAGAATCAAACAAAGCTGTCCCATTTTCTCAGTCAGACGTGATTAGAAATACTGAAGGGTCACCGCGAGATCCAAAAAGTCAGACATAAAGACACAGAGACAATTCTGATCTCCGCGGCGGTTCTTATAATTCCTGCAGCTTTGTGATTGTCTCCAGATCTGGGGGTCTGAGACCAGAGCGTGGGAATCTCCGGGCACGCATAGAAGTCAGGCGCTGGCTAGACGGCCCCGGTCATATGAATAATGCTGCAGCAGGTGAAAAAGGACCCTAGAGTTCATGGGTCAAGGGCGGTGAAGGGGTTGTCTGGTTCATCCGTGGGTGGGAGGGGGAGCCTCTTCTGTCGTCTGGGTCTCTGAAGATGCAAATGAAGCCGGCAGGCTGTCGGTGAGCACCGCCGACTGTTATTAGCTGTTCGTTGGGAGTGCAGATTTGGACAAGAGCTTCCTTCGTCACGTTACAGTCACAGCAGAGTTGCAGACAGGCAGATGGAGAAGTCAGACCTACCCCGCTGAAGGTGTAATTGTGTTTTCAGGAAGCGTTTTCTCCCCACATCTCTGCTTTCTGTGACATTTCTTCTCTGAGTGACATGTTGGTCTCGGGCTCTCCAGCATGGAGCTTGTCTTTTGTTTCTTTCTGACTGACGGGAGCTTTCCGGCAGAAACGGCAAACACGTGTAAACTTCTGTTCCTCCTACTACTCTTTTACCCAGCCAGAAGAATTATCAGTCAATTAAATTATTAAACTGCTTGAGTTATTTTTTTCTTGAAAGAGTTTGTGCCTATTTTTTTTTTTTGTGCACTTCAACAGATAAATACAGATCAAAGTACGCTAAATACCAGATAACAACACATTTCTTTTATTCCAGCATTTTGCTTTGAAACTTTTACACACTGAACTTAACAATAAAAGTCTGTAGTAATGTTTTTAAGCTTAAAGGATCTGATGTTAAAGTAAAAATATGGCATTTTTGGTTCCATTTTTTGCAGATTTTTTAAACAAATTCAAACATGTTTAAAAGGATCTATAATTTATGTTTCCTGTGACAATATATTCAAATCCGTGCAAGATTGTCCCATGTTTACGGCGATTATAGTGTAGATATCTGATGTAGGGAGCTGGCGACGGAGCACAGTGCTGACTCTCTGCGCTCCTTTATGTTTGTGGCTCCAGGCTTCATTAGGTCTACAAAAAGGAACCGCTCCCTCACGGTTCCCTCAATAGACCCATAGACCTGTCTGTGTCTCAGGCTCTGGCTCAGCGGGGAGGAGGCGTGAAAATGCGCCTGCAGTACTTATGCGTGTGTGTGTTTGCATGTGTGTTCCTGAGCCACCGACACGCCACCAGGCCTTATAGCTTCTCACTCATACTAAAGAAGGCAGCCTGGCATTGACACTTTGAAATAAGAATTATTTCAGCAACGGAAAAAACACAAAAAATACAAACAAATAAAATAAAAGACAGAAAAAATTGGAAGATAGATGACCAGAGAAAAAGGGGAAAAAAAGATAAATTCAGTCTTAGCAGGACACAGACTAGTGCCTGTCTCAAGCCTGGTAAATACAGAGAGGTAGAGTCAAGAAAATCATTCAACATAAAACTTATAAGACAAATAGATCAATGGAAACAGCCTATTTATGGATAGATGAACTGATATGATGATAATATAGCTTTCTATGCATTTTAGGGGCTCAGCACACCCAGACTGATCAATATAATTTGTTTGTTTATGTTTATATTTATTGGTTTAGTTTACCAGGAGCAAAATATAGAGTATAAACAAACAACCAATAAAAATAATGAATAGGCAGAAGTTTATAAAGCTTATTTGATGCGATTTGATGAGAACTGAAACCCATCTTATCTTAACATTAGTTTGAACTTTAACCCACACAAAATATCAAATACCTCTTAAATTATACTGAATAACCCTTAAAGTAAATCATTTTTGACACTAAATTATGTTTTATTGTATAAACTATTTCAAATACCTTAACATAAACAATTTCCTTTAATTTCAAAGTTTTAGTCAAATAAAATAAAGAATGTGTTGGTTCACAATACTCAACTATGTTCTACTAGCTTATTTAAAAAAAAAAATAGTCAAGGATTTCATGATAATTTTTTCCTCAAATCTCTACACAATATGAAAGATACAGAACAACTGATGAACATTTATATTCTAGCTGAACACCATCCCAGGGATGGTAAAATCCAGGTCTGCACATCTATCTCCCTCCATCTTTCCTCTTTATGGTTTTCCCTCCCACTTGGAAACCATAGAATATTCTTCATGTCACACTTAGTTTCTCCTCAAGTTTTAACCTGAATTGTCTGAAAAAAAAATCTATTTTTGAAGACTATTTTATTTCTAACTGCTCAGGAGCATAAATGTCGAACAATATCCTTATTTTAGGCTTTTAGTCGCTCTCTGATCAAGTATTTTTCTTCCATTGATAAGCTAAAGTGTGACAGATGCAGCTCAAAAGTCAGTTTTGGAGCCTTTAGAATTACTAACAGTCGGGTGTCAGATTCTTTGCATTGATCTCATACTCTTTGCTTTATCTAAAGTAGCATTTAATAGTGTTAATCTATCATTTATAAATGCAAATGTTAAACAGTGTTTGAAACTAGAAGCTCTTCATAAACCAACATTCATCTTTAAAAATAAGGATTTGCTTTTTGCTCGTTTTTCTTACTTTGTTAAAATTGTATTTATTTATTAAGCACATGAATAGCATCATGTTATAAGAAAAGACATTAAAACAGAATGTAGATTAGATTACATTTAATACTACGGTACAGGGAGGTGGGAGAAACCATGTTGAGACCACCCCCGCATAGGCAAAAGAAAATTCATTAAAGAAAATACAAGGGTGTAAAATGACATACAGAAAAAAATTTTATAATTTCAAATTTAGCTAAAAGTCTATTTTTTATTTAGTTTTGTAAACCAGTGAAAAGTGGGCCAATGATTTGTGTCAATTATATATATGTAAACTGTCCACTATACACAGATGTACAGGTCAGGAACAAATTAATACCAGAAATTTCTGGTATCTTGAATTTATTAAATTAAAGGTACACTATGTGGAGAAATTGTCAGTTCTCATGATTTTTTTAACATCATTTTGTACAAGTAACCAGTAAAAATGCATGTAATATTTACTGGTAATATAATACTAATAAACATTTTGGATTAACCCGTTTAGAAAAATATGCAGATATTTTCTTGCATAAATTTTCACCTCAAGTTGTCATTAATCAATACACAAAAAATACATTCTTTTGTAACTCTTGCTATGTTAATATAATTTGTGTAAATTTTATAAGTTCATTATTAAATTGTTTACTTCCAGTAAAATTAATCAGTTAGAACAAACATGGGGAAAAAAACAAAATGATGTTAAATAAAAGCTGAGATGATACAGTTTTCATATTCTTTTCCCTGTTTTGCTGATCAGTCAGTGTTTGTGGGCTGAAGAGTGTGCAGCACTAGAGAAATTCCACTGATATGTAATAAAAGTGGTATATACTGCAGATCCAAAATCAAGAAACTTTGCAAAACCCAAGATGAAATCTCTGCTGTGACTCAGAAATAGAAGCTTTGATGGCAAACGAGAGGAGGAAGGAGGGTACAACACTGTGGCCTGGTTTGTGGTTCCAGAGGGACGCAGACACTTTCACATTTTCCTTGCATAACAAGATGGGAGGTGGTCTTGTAACTCACACATAATGTATGTGCAGTGGAACACACACACCCACGCAAAGCGTTTTCCCTTTTCCTACGTGAACTTAAATTATTCAGCTTTGTTGTTGAGACTGCAGGAAACTTATCGCCCCAGATTTAAAGCAGCACCCCCAGCTGAAGTGTATAAGCACACTTCAGCTAAAAATTCAAGATCAAACTATTTTAATCGCAAAAAAAAGAGAAAAATCTGCTTCCCAACAACAAAAAAAGAGTGCAGGTGTGTTCTCAGGACAAGCATCCTGACCTGAGACCCCGTCCTGCTGTGATGCCATTATTCACGTACACTGAAGACTCACACACGCCCACAAGTTGGCTCTGTTGGAAAAACTCACCCATTCAGAGCTCAGTCACAGCCACTTACCACGCCGCACATTCAAGAACCCAGACGAGCTCTGATCCAATGATGCGTCTTTATGCCTAGAGGCAGCAGGGAAGTCTTTGTTGGACGGATGCAGAAGCAACATTAATGTGGATTTATTTATTTGTGTACACATTTAATAATTTGTGTTGTAGCTGTTTAGTGTTTTAACGAAAAATGCTAATTTCCACTTAATATAACTGAAATAAAATGCACAAAAGATGCAATTTTGCTGTTTTACTAAATGTTATTTAAATAAATGTTACTACAGTGAACAGAAAAAAAATATTTGATTAAAGATTTTTTTATTAAACCCTAACAGGCTAAATTCTTAAATTTCATATGAATACACTTCACAAACTTATTTTGAAAAATTATTTGACACATATTTCCTGCAATCAAGTGTTGATTTTAAACCCAAAAATGTAAGTGTTGGAGTGTAAAGCTGCAGAACTTAGTTGTTTTGGTTATAAGATCGTTCTTTTTTCCTTCATGTTTGCTCAGATTGAAAGTTCATTTCACAGCATCCCAGTATTTGCAAAGAAGTCTTGATGGAGGAGCTCTAGACAGTCATAAAGGCTTTTCGGTTTGATCCCATGCAGGAAAATGAACAATGTTGGAAGACCTGCATCTATTCAATTTGTCTTCTTCCTCTTCACTGTCCTCCAAGTCATTTAAGTCAGAAAATCTCTGTAGTCAGCAGGTGTTAAAAAAAAGTTTAGCTTGATTTTAGGACAGTGGGCGTGTCTTCTTGGTATACCTTCTTATTAAAAGCTGTGAAGTCAGTTTGTTTCTGTTGTTTTCTGTAGTTCTGATGATGCAAAACCAGACAACAGATCTGTGTGTTGTGTGTGTGTGAGTGTGTCCTCTTGATGCTCCAGACTTTAGAGTTTGCACAAACATATACAAGTGTGAAACAAACACAAGCAAAACTTAAGTAGGAAATGGGTTACCAGCATTTTATGAGATGTAATTTGTTCTGATTTGTAAGAATTAATCTGCAACCCTGTTCTTTAACTAACTTTTCTTGCTTTGTTTTTTTGTCTTACAGATTTCTAACAAACAGAGATTTCCAGACAATCCAGCTCCAACTTCCTGCAAAAAAAAGATCTTGCTTTGTTTTTCTTTTGTATTTTTTCTATTTGTGGTTAAAATAAAAGTTATAAAAACAGAATGTATTTGTTCACCTGTTGTGTCTTATCGTTTTGCTTTACTTTCACTCATTTTGTCCATTGATTATCCTCGTTACTATGGAGATGAATCCTCATGTTTGTTTTTGCACGTTTTTGTCATGCTCTCTGGTTTTGTTTTCTTTGTTGCATTTGACACAATGTTTACAATGTAAAATTATCAAAATGGTAAAAACAAATTAATTCTGATTTTTTTTATGTATACATCTGATCAGATCATAATATTTTGTTGTTTAAGTGTCCTGTTTGTGAACTATATTTGTACATGATAATTTCATTGTTCTAAGTCTTACAGTGATTTTTGTCAAACATAATTTATGCAAGAAGACTTTTTGCTAAATATTGCACAAGACTGTTTCTAATTTAATGTTTAAATGCTATGGAGAGTTTTGTATACAGATAATTTATGATCAATAAAATAAAAATGAATTCAATGTGTTGTTTTATACCTTTAATATGATCAGTAGTTAATGTTTTATTGTACAAAATGCAAAGATAATTAAATTAATAAATAAGAAGTAAAAAAAAAAAAAGAATCAATTATTATCAATACCTCATAATAACCTGAAGGGTCTCCTTCTGTTTGGTGATGAATTGCAATTAGTTGCTTCCACTGGACCTGTTAAGGCTTTCAGGTCTAGATCGTTTGAACTGATTTTCTTGTAGAAATAAAATATAATGAAAATACAGCAACACACACTAAAAAACATGAAGCTATTTTTTAAATGTACTATATAAGTTCAAAGGGTAAAAACCCAACGAAACCATCATTAACTAAAGAAAACAACGATTACAATCACTGTTCCAAAGGCCCAACATGGATTCCATATTTTCCTGAACTACAGCTAGGATGTTAACGGGATTAAATAATAAAAACAAAAAAAACAATATCATTGCTTTGTAAATATTTTTTTAATTTATCAAATGTTTAAAAAGATTGTTTGACATTATAAACCTTTATTTTTAACAAAAGACAGAGGCCTGTGTTTAAACATCCTCATGGCCTGGTGTGCAATTTTGCTCTATTTGTCATTTATTATTAATTCACTCAAAGAGGGGAAAATATTAATTTTCTTTTTTAGCAGTTTTGACTACAAAAGCCTACTAACTCAAAAATAGCATGAATAGAAATAGAAATAATGTAAAAAAAAATGTACTATTGAAATTAGAATAAGAAAAATTACCAAAAAACATAAAAAGGTTGTGAATGATACTCCTATTAAAATGTGTTTTTAAAACCTAATAATGTACAGTAATGTTTTCACGAAAATATAAAAACAAGAGCGTAATAGCAAAATAAGATAGGCAGGAAAATTAACTTTAAAATAAAGGCAAGTGGTCCACAGGAAAAGACTGAAGTGAATGAAATGGTTCCTTTTATTTCAGAGAGACTGCAGAGCAACCTTCATCTAAATGAATGCAAATTGGCTCTGCCTCCATCAGGCATCATGCCAAGTTTCTATAGCAACCACATCCTCTGTCAGTCTCCTTTCATTCCCTCCCTTCTTCAGTCTAGTTAGCCCTATTAAGAGTTTTGCTTTCTAAAATCTGGAAAAAAAATAACTGATTTATTTTCATAATTTGCAGGGTTAAAATATCATAATTAATTCATTACCTGATATAGCATTAACATCCCTATACTTTCATTAACAAAAAAACGCTATTTCATTGTTTTTAAACTAACTTTTTTTCCTACATAATATCATAAAAATATTACATTTTGTCCCTTTTTATTAAATATTAAATTCTGATCAGTACTTTTCGAATTAGAACCGTTTCTTCGTTATTTAAATGTGTGGGGTTTGAATTCACGGTCAAGTTCAATGCTCGGCCTCAGAGGCGGCTCTGCTCAGCCTCTGCCCTCAGCTGCAAAATCAGACAAACACCGCCATCTAGCGGCAGAATTGCTGAGCGGCAGAGCAGCCGAGAGCGATTCCGCACTGGTGGGGATGGAGCGCCCTCTTGTGTAGCAATGAGGTCATTACAAAAGAATTACACAAAAACACGTTTTTTCCCCAAAATCTCTTTAGATTTAAATTGTTTTATTCGTCTGTGCAGAAATTTGCAGTATTTTTCCTTTTTTTCACTCAATATTAAGCTTTTATTTTAATTTGATTAACTATTATAGTTTTTAACCAAAAAAAAGTTTGAATCATTTGAGTTATTCTAGATTCCAAAACGATTTTTTTACTATTTTGTTTATTTGAGGTGAACATTTAAAAAAAAGTAAACACTTCATCAGAAAAACTTAGCTTGATCTCATTTATTATGCTTACACGATACATACCAAGACTGAATTTAATATATTTTATCTTGAATTCTTGACATTCTTTCTTCTTTAAGGTAAACAAATGAAAACTATAGTTAAAAAAAAGCCCCAACTTCATGTCTATGCACATAAAACATGAACAAACAAATTCTGTTAACATCCATGTTAACATCCAGTTTTATTTCACATGTTATTTAGGAACATTTCCTACAAGAACAGCATCATCACAAAAAGCTTGACACAGGCTGTGATTGATTATTCAGTTACATTACATTCAGTTGGCATTAGGACTTAAAGAAAATGTTTCACTGCCACTATAATCTTATAAGGTGTTGTTACAATGCAGAAGTGCTTGCCCAGTCTTCCATAAGGAAGTCATTACCCCCCCCAACAAAAAAAAGCTGTACTAAATTTAGTTATTGTAGTGCTTTAGTTTTTTGTTAAGTTAAACTGCAGTCATACAAATTATTTAATAAAGTTTTTGGCGTTTAATGATTGTCTTTTGTACTCCTAACCCAACTGCTCTGATTATCAATTCTGCATGGCAGGCAGGAACATTTTTTTTTAATTTGAAATTAGTCAAATGTCAAAGTGAACAGCAGGGTTCTACATGGCAGTTCAAGCTTTTACAAAATCTTCACACACAAAAATCACCTAATAGTAGGTTAATACATTCAGCCACTGCAGTCCAACAAACTTTTAGACCACTTTTAGACATCGGCTGCCTCCTGAGAACTCAATTCTACGCCAAGACGAGGCTAAAAATCAAAGTCACGTCTCCAAAGAAGAGTAAATCATAGAAAAAAATGCTTCCTTCTCCTCCCTAGGCACTTAAGTATCAGGAAATATCCTTCATTCAGCTTTCAGGTACTGAGTATTTGCACAAAGCTGCTTCTTAGCTTGTCGATCATCAATCACAGCTTCTGTCTTTGTCCACAAAAACATCATAGATTGGAGCTCAAAGACAATCTTTCTGTTTGCAGATGCAGCTTATCTGCAGCTCATCAGACAGACGGAAGGAGGAAAAGAACAAAGAATCTTGTTTGTTGTCACCTGAAGTGAAATCAGCCCTTTGAGCTTCTGTGCAGCAATGAAAAAAAAAAAGTATGAACCCATGTAAATAACTACATAGTCAAGTCTAACCTTTAGATGTGTGAAAGTGGCTTTATGTGTGATAACTTAAAAACTGCAAAATAAGTAAATTATATGTTTAAGTGAATGTAAAAAAAAAGACAGATGAGTAGCAAATTCACCAAAAAATGTCATAAATATTCAGATAGGATTAAAATAATCAAATTCCCTCAACAATAAAAACTGGTTTAACTGGATTTTTCATGAGGTTTTCTGGTTTTGTTGTAATTTCCAAACGGAACGTACAGACTGTGTTTACTGTTTTTGGAGCTAGAAAGCAGGACTCGCCCTCTGCTCCACTTGGCTCCCAGTCAGCAGCTCAATATCTCAACCATGTCTCCTCAGAACGTGTGCTCTAAGAATAGAAACCATTGACACTCTTCAGTGACTTCAAGCCTCCATCAATGCATTCCTAATGTTAAACTGCAGCCTCATAAGAAACCATAAAATACCATTTTTCTTTTTATTACCTCCACTTCATATAACACTTTAAAATGCAATAATTATAGGCATCTTTGATTTAGCTGTGAGGTAAAACACTCTAAAATTACAGACTATAAAATCTCTTCACGACATGCTTACACATTTCCAGTCAACTTATTTTGTTAGCATTTACTGATATGCTGGACTTTAAAGTTGTCCATGCTCTACTGGAGTCAAATTAGTGTTATTTAAAGGAAATATAGACGTAGCCATCAGATTGAAGGTAAAAGGAAGACATACGAAGCTGCGTCCACTCTGTGTGTGTTTTAAACCCACCAAATACCTGACTGATGGTGATGTCAGCAAATCCACATCATTGTAAACCTTTCAGAGACTGTGGATGGATTTTCAGCCAGGAATCAAACGTCATACTTGGAAAATGACTTCTCTGATGGTTTGCAGCGAGCCTAAACTTTTAGTAAACTTTACTGTCAGACGAAAAAAATGTTCAAAAATCCAGTGATACATTTAGGAAAAACTTGATATGGGCACTGAGATTATTACTCATGTTGGCACCGACAAAGAGATCCGCTTTAAAAACCAAACACTGCAGTCTTTACAGGCCACAACTGAAGACTGTTTAAAGAACAAAAAAAAAAAAAATCAAAAACTTGTAGCGTACCAACATTATAGTCAACGTCACAAACATTAAATCTGCAGAGAGCTCTGTCCCTTTGGTGTCACTGCTTGCATGGCAGTAGAGACTTCTGTAAATGTTTGGAAACATTCGTGAAGTTCACAAATGTCAGTTAATGTGCGCTCATTTTTTGCTCATATTGCTCTTAGAACCCACCGTACCTCCACTGCAGGACTGGTTTCCTGCACAACCTGAGTCGCTTTGCCTCAATCTGGCTGTTAAAAAGTCTACGAGCATCGCTTCTGTCCGCTCCCGCCCACGTCCTCTGTCTGTGCCGTCACTATCGAGTGAAGCCCATCTGGTGCAGCTTCCTCAGGAGGATCTGCGTGAGGTCAAATGTGGTGAAGCTGATCCCCACAGCGATGGGTCCTTTCACCCAGTTCATGCTGAGGCCTTTGTAGAGTCCACGGATGAAGCCCTCCTCGGACACGATCTCCCTCATGGTGCCGATGATGGTGCCGTACGTGTGGCCTGTGACGCCTGCCGTCTGCATGCGCCGCCGTACCACATCCAGGGGATAGGACGCCGACTGACCGATGAGGCCGGCGCAGGCTCCGAAGGTCAGGCGCTCGTAGGAGTAGGGATGTGCACGGCCACTCTGTTCTGAAGCAGGAGGATGGAAACATATTTTACTCAAATATTTTTTAGTGTTGGGTTGTCCCAAACCGGTCACGTTTGAAAATCGAGGCAATCAACTTGATTTTTAGCTTTGAGCTACTAACTTAGCAACCCAGAAAGCTGCTTTAAGCAACGTGACCAAGACGGATGTTGTAAACAGAATCTGGAAGTTTTGCAAAGTAAAACTTCCTTCAGGATCAAAAAATAAACGAAACCAAAATAATCAAAGTTTGAGCATGTTTTTTTTTTTATTCTGTCTGCAGCCTCGTTCCAAGTAACCCACGGACCGGCACTAGTCAGCGACCCGGAGACTGGGGACCGCTGCTCAACTAAAAGTCTGGATAACATGAATGCGTCACAACTTTTCATTTCCATTAAGCTTAACAGAATATAGCACTAGTTTGAGGAGGAACTGCATAAATAGTTTGCTAAAGTTAGCAAGCATAGTCTGACTTCCAGGATGTTACTCTTAAAAAAATAAAAACTTTCAGCAAGTGTCTCTATTGGTTTGTCTTAACTCACAAAGGCATTTTCGAGAGAATCTTTTTTTAATGACAGACAGCTGCCAAGGGACCGTCTACAACGTGCAATAAAGTGACCAATTAAAAAAAAAAAGAAAGAAAAGAATAAATGGTGACATTAATATGAGCTAGTCCTAAAGATACTCATATAATATTCATGCTACAATAACAATTTATGAGGAAAATATTTTTCAATTTCACTTGAATTTTTAATAGAGATAAATTATTTTATTTTTTATTTAATAGTTAACTATTTATTTCTGGAACTGCACTGTTTAAGTGTTAAAAGATTAAAATGAGAACAACAAAATTAAAAATAGGAGAAAACCTGGATCTGTTTATTTTGCATTTGCTCAGTTTTTGTGTGTTTCAAAAGTATCAGATCGGGGACTCTGTATCTGCAGATTCTCAAAATCAAATTACTCATAACAAAAAAAACCTTGATTGGGACATCTCTAACTTAGCGCAAAAGGAAATGTAGCATATTTTACCTGCATGCAGCTTCTTCAGCGTTTCATAGGTAAAGAAGCTCAGACCGGCATAAGGAACCACACCCAGAATGGTTGGAGTAAATCCTCGGTACAGAGTCTTTATGCCCTCTTCCTGAGAGATCCGCGCAAAAACGTGCAGAATATTGCTGTACCTGAAGAGAAATACAACAGACCATAAAAACTGATTCCTTGATTTCCTCATCAGGTGATGGATCACCTGGATCAAGTCCTTCCAGTCTCTGAACACTGAGTTTAATGCCTTGGTCAAAACTAGCTTCTTGCTACAAAACTTTTAAGACCCAGTTTCTTTTTTTTTTTTTTAAAACTTAAAGAAAAAAAAAAACTTAAAAAAAAACCCAAATATATCTTAGTTCTAAAGTGAGTTTAAGTAGCAAAGCAAGACTAACTGGAAAAAAACAAATCATACTAAATGATTCACTCAGGTTTAGTTTTCTCAACATTAATTTTACTGTGGTTTACTTTAAAGACCCACTGCAAAGAAAATGTTTTATTTTTGCGTTTTTAAAATATTCTTGTAGTATTTTCTCATAATGGAGGACATATATTAAAAAAAATACAAATTAAACCTACATTTCTGAGTATTTATTTATTCAAACTGTGTTGGATCAGAAGCAGATGAAATGGTTTGATGAGAGCTCAGGTTTGTGACGCAGCAACTTTGTTTGGTTTTTGTGACTTTGTGATGCAGCAGTGGGCGGGCCAGAGTTTCTCTTCTCTGCTCAAATTTTAATGAATCCACAAACAAATCCATTAACGTCTTAAGTTTTCCTTGTCCACGCTTCCATCTGGATCAAACCGTACAGCTAGATAGCTCCAATGTTGCCTTTTTTTTTTTTTAGAAACACTAATGTTAGCGTGGGCTTGTGAGGAGCTATGAGCTACAAACAAAGGGTTGATGGGATATTAGCCGAGGCTAACTTCTGCACAAACAGTGCCACACTCAACTCGGAAGTGAAATTCTAATGAACTCCTGCTACTCTGCAGGAAAGGTCTTAAAATATGAGACAGGTTTAATTATTTTTGCTAAAAATTGAATAATCATAATTAAAAGACCACTGGGGACAATTTATAATAAAGAAAAATTTACTGGTAGTTGGAGTGGTACTTTAATAAACTAAATGTTTCATTTCAAAATATTTAGGTACTTTTATGTTGTTCTGGGTAGTTTTTAAAAAAAAAAAAATCTTCATATCCACTTAGGTAAATGTACCAATACCAATAGACTCACATCTCTTTGGGCGTCACGGCCATCCTGGCCCGCACCATGTCCAGAGGATACGTCAGCATGGCCGCTGTGGTTCCAGCCAAAGATCCAGCCAATAACCTCGGGACTGGAGGAAGAACTCTGGAAGCAGCAGCCAAACAGAGAACTTTCAGTTTCTTTGTGTCTAAAAATGAAACTGAAGTTCATTAATGCACAACGAGAATAACACTCACTTCCCCTGAAAGCCATAATAGCCTCCCAGCAGTCTCTTGTACTGCTCATGTGCACAGAACTGGATGGCAGCATACGGGATGACTCGCACCATGGTGGCAGAGTTTCCCCTCCACAGGCTGAGGAAGCCATCTTTTAGGTAAGTTCTGTAAATCAACCTGTAGGCTTCCTGTCATGAAGAAACAACAGAACACTATATGACTTCATTTAAATGTATTCATTGCATTATAAAATGTAGAGTTTATTTACAAGTAAAAGAATGGGAGCTGCTGTGAAGCAGACAAAAGGCTCGAACTTACCTTTGCAGAAAATCGGTTTGAAGACACTGAAAAGGAGCAAAAAAATGTTAACAATAAACATGTTCCAAATAAGACACACAAAAGTAATTAAAGTCTTTTCAAACATTCAGATGAGCATGACTTGCCTTGAAAGATGATTTTGGTTCTGTCCAGTGGGGCAACGGCTGTCTTAGCCACAGCTCCGGCTAAAGCGCCCGAGAACAGCGAGTTCAGGACGGAGCGAGTGTGCTTCATGCCCTGCACATCAAAGAGGGAATCACTGTTAGACAGAAATGCCTTACTGAAGATGTGTTTGAGAGGATGTAGATGATTAAACAGGGGGTGTGATCACCCTCCAGAATAAATCAATCATTAATTCAAATATCAATGATCTCAGAGCTGTGGGGACTTCACAACTGAATTTATATCACATTAAAAAAAAAAGTGCAAATGAAACAAACGTTACAATATAATTCATTATCAGCTAGACCAAAGCATGACTGCTTTAATTTTACTGAAATTTTCATTCTAAGTTATTAGTTTACTAGTCATGCAATAAAACTGTAGAGTTATTGAAAGTTTGCAGGGACATAAAAAAGAGACATCTTGGAAAACAAAAGTAGTTTCCTGAAATCAAAATAAAATATTTTAAAAAAATTTACACAATAAGGAACCAGAAATGGTAGATACTATGGAACATCGCTGATGCTGATTGGATGATGACGTTTGAGTTTTTTTTAATTTGTCTTCAATGTCTGTAACCTAATAAAAGTTTTATATTACGAGGTAAATCTGGTATCACTTCATCCAAAATAACTTTCAGTTGAAATAATGGACAAATGTTATCATCCAATCATCGATGTTCCATAGTATCTTATAAATAACAAATGCTATGATGTCTTCCAGTCCGGCTTCAGACAGAACCACAGCACTGAAACGGCTCTGACCAAAGTGACCAATGACATACGTTTGAATACAGACAGTGGAAATATGTCAGTGCTAGTTTTACTGGATCTCAGTGCTGCGTTTGATACAGTCGACCACGCAATACTACTCAGACGACTAGAAAACTGGGTGGGTCTCACTGGACCAGTACTAAACTGGTTCAAAACGTACTTAGAAAACAGGAAATATTTTGTGTCAATTGGTAACTTCACTTCTGAGCCAACAGAAATTACATGTGGAGTGCCCCAAGGCTCCATCCTGGGACCACTTCTATTTAACATCTACATGCTCCCACTGGCCCAGGTTATAAAGAACAACAACATTAGTTACCATAGCTATGCAGATGACACACAGATATATATTAGACTGACACCAGGAGACCGAGGCCCTGTACAGGCTCTTGGTAAATGCATTGAGGACATTAATGACTGGATGTGTCACAACTTACTTCAATTAAACAAAAACAAAACTGAGGTTATTGTCTTTGGGGCTAAAGAAAAAAGGTTAGACGTCACTACAGAGCTTCAATCTATTCAACTAAAAACTACCAACCAGGCCAGAAACTTGGGTGTAGTGATAGACTCAGACTTAAATTTTGATAAACACATTAAGGCAGTCACTAAATCAGCCTATTATCATCTCAAAAATATCTCAAGGATTAAAGATTTGATGTCTAAGCAGGACCTGGAGAAACTAGTGCATGCTTTCATCTTTAGTCGACTTGATTACTCTAACAGTGTTTTTACAGGACTACCAAAAAAATCCATCAGGAAACTGCAGCTTATTCAGAACTCTGCTGCTCGGGTTCTCACAAGGACCAAGAAAGTAGAGCACATCAGTCCAGTTCTGAGGTCTTTACACTGGTTACCTGTCTCTCAGAGGATAGACTTTAAAGTTCTGTTACTGGTTTATAAAGCTTTGAATGGTTTAGCACCAAAATACATGACTGACCTCCTGACCCAGTATGTACCAGCCAGACCTCTCCGATCATCAGGATCCGGTCTTTTATCAGTTCCTAGAGTCAGAACTAAACATGGAGAAGCTGCATTCAGCTTCTATGCACCACAGATCTGGAACAGACTTCCAGAAAACCTTAGATCTGCTGAAACACTCAGTGTATTTAAATCCAGGTTAAAGACTCACCTGTTCTCAGTTGCATTTGATTAATATGTATTCAAAAGTTTACGTCCGCACTTTTTATCTATGCTTGTTTTAAATTAAAATCTTTTTACTTTCTTTTAATTTTATTTTAATGATTTGAATAATGAATGACATTTTTACTATTTCTTTTGATTGTTTCTTTTAATGTTTTATGTAAAGCACTTTGAATTGTCTCTGTACATGAAATGTGCTATACAAATAAACTTGCCTTGCCTTGCCTATCTACCTTTTTGGGTTTCATTTTTAACATTTCATTTAGATTTTTGAACATTTTCTTGGATTTTTCAATTTTTTTTTTTTTTTTTTTTTTTTTTTTACTAGAAACCAGAAAAAGTATATGATACCAGTATAATCAGTACAGACTAGAGCACATCCAGTATTGCTTCATGACAATTTACTTTTGGTTGAACTCATGGAGAAATGTCATCATCAATTAGTGATGTGCCTACCTCTTCCAGTTACTTCTTGTGCTTCATTTTTTTTTAACATTTTGTTCTGTTTTCTTGAAATTGCTTTAGTTTCCCCACATGTTTCACATTTATTTAATTTAATTGTGTTTTTGTTTCTAGAATATTTTTTTTTTAATCTAAAATGCTATTATTTTTTTTTTCTTTTTTAATTGTTGTGATCTTTAATATGTTTTTGAGTCAAGTGCATTTCAGGGCCACAGTCATACAGCCACATTACTTCTGTCTGCGAGCATTAGTAGTACCAAAGCAGCTGTTTTTACATTCCTTTCTAATCTTAAAGCTGATTGGTGAGCTGAAGGGGTTGTTGTGTGTCTGTGAGCAAAGAAAATCAATCCTAAGAAAATAAATAAGTAAAATGTAATGGAGGTGTTTGGCCCAAAACAGTGTGAAATGTTTTCACCTCATAGCTCCCTTCTGACTGACTGGATGAGGTCAGTGGCAACACTTCTCCTTGTGTCAGTGAGCGCTGTTGTTCATGGACTCCGCTCCCCATCACCGCAGACTACACAGAGACTACGCTCATGAATTCAGGCCGCTGAGAGCAGACAGCACCATCAGGAGCTGGAAGAAAACAACAGACTTTAGATGAAACCGAATGTCAAAATAAAACATGGAATCAGATATGTTGGTTTTATTCTTAAACCAGACAATCAGGAAAGTTTTTAAAAATGTAATTATTATTATGTAGAAATGACACTAAATGTTGCTTCATATTTGTGAGTTCATTGCTCAAAGAAACTTATGCAAACTCCACTAAATAATTAACAACACAAAAGTAAATGTACCAAACCCTAAGAAGGAAAAACAAGCGAAACAAAAAAAAGGAGCCTAAACATTGTGTTACGAGACAAAAATTAATCCCTTGAAGGACAGAGCTCACCGTTTGTGGGTAAAAGGTGTCGCTCTGTACAACACAAGCGTTACTTATAAGCTCCTCATCAGCAGGATATCAGATTTCAACCAAGACAACATATTTAGAGGGATCTCCTGCCTTTAGACACAAAAGAATGTGTGTGCCACCCTTTTAGCTAACATTTAATCTCACAAATCAAGCATTTGTGAACCTTTAACCTCAACTGTTTAATCTCAGACTAGAAACACAATGGTTGAGAAATCCCATCTCATGTCAGAGATTATGAGGTGCTGAACAAATGTGTGTCTATTTAGGGTTAAAATCGATTTATCAGTTAGATTATGCATTCATTTTGATGGTATAAAGTTGGTTATTTTATTTTAAAAACTGGAGAGAACACTGGAAAAAGATACTTTAAAAACCAAATCAAGAGCAAAATAAATGAAATCATATGTGGCTCAATATTCACTTATTGTCCTATTTTTTGGGATTACCCCAGTTTAAAGACATTTTGGAAGAATGTCTAAGCCTCCCAAAGTGCTGTTTTCAACACTCCTGTACCTCTTTGCTTAGAGGTTCATTCCTGGGTGATTTAGGATTAAGTTATGAATTACTACAGTTGCTCTTGGTGGAAAGCACAAAAAACAATGACAAAAATATGGCTGTGCCAGGTTCAACCCACTTTGAAAGATTGATTTGAGTAGTCAAAGAAATATTCAGAATGGAAAAATTTGACTTATCAGTTGAAAACAAATTTTATCAAATCTAGCACATATGGATTTTATTTATTACCCATTGAGATCAGAAATTAATTGACATTACTGGTGATTTTTTTTTTTACAATTCTAACTTATTTATCAAGTATCTATTTATACACTTTATTTCCTTCTTTATTTAGCATGTCACTGGGTATTACATTATAAATCTCATTTAGTCTCAGTTTGAAATAAACATGGAAGAACTCCTATTTATGCAATCCAATCCAAATAAAAATACAAATAAATAAGACTCCAAGAACAAAGAAAAGTGTAATCTTGTGACGTTTTTGCTGTGTAGTCACAACAATGCTTTCCTTTTATTTTTGTTGGTGATCTGTCCAGAAACTTTAATACTATAAACACGTCTAAAATAAAAGAAATGTAAATTAAACATAGAAGCTGCAGGGAAAAGTGGAGCTGTGTTTCACCTACAAAGCTCTGGGGATTCCTTTCTTTCCATCTACAAAGATTCCTCTGTCCGACTGAGACCTGCGCTAACTAACTTTGAATGCCTTTGTGTGTGCTTTTTGCTGCACAGACTCACAGAAAATAATTGTTAAGAACATGTTTTGTGACCAGAAAAGGGGTTAATAAACACATTTGTTGATGTTTGTCTTAAATTCACACTAGCAGAATCTTGTCCTAACTAGTAAATGAGTACATGAAAAAGTTCCTGAGGTACAAATGTTTAATTCAACTTAAATCAGGGGAATTTTAGTTTTAAAATACACACAAAAGACACATTTAATGACTTAATCAGTTATTTTTAGCTTTAACTGTTGAAAAGCTGAAAAATTAAGTCATTTTACACAACACAGCTGCTGGAGTAATGTAATGTTTACTTCCTAATGTTGTCATTGGCTTTTTATAGCTCAAATGTGCGTCGTTGTTATAGTTCTAACACTGGCAGGAGTAGATTAAGTTTTATTTTAATAGTATTTTTTAAATCATCGATAGGCATTCATCTATGGGGAACCTGCCACGCCTCTCCTTCATTCCCTGTTCTCTGTTGAATCCAAACTTGTCAGCAAACCGTTTCTGTCACAGAACCGTCAAAACGCCACGAATGACTTACCTCGTCAAACTGGCGGCACCGGGGTTTTGTGCGCTTCGACGTGTCTCAGTTCGCCTCTTATTTCCTCTGTTCCACCGCTTTCCGAAAGAAGTTTAACTCCAGATATCGGTTAAGAAACACAAGCTAGCTGGTAGCTGATAAACTAGTACACGCCTGCTGATATTTGAACCCTAAAGTTGAGTTGAGCTAACAGAAAATGTGCCTCTACAAAGAAAAAAGGCAAAGTTTTCCTCTAGATTTTTAAGTCTTGCAGAGTAGCAACGACTTAGTGACAGACATTTTTCTCTTGGGGTCGCGTTTCAGCCGTTACTACGTCTGTCAGACACTCAAGTCGAGGCATTTTACGTTAGCATAAAAACAGTGAGGTTTGGGTTTGACAAGGGCAAGCGCGGTGGCATCTGGGAAATGTAGTCAGTAGTTGAAGCAGCCAGGATTGGTCAGTTGCAGGGGCGTGAGCAACGCTCGTGGTAATAAGTTGATGTTTGATTTTTTTCTCTCTCTCTTCTGAAAGAGAAAAAAATATTTGTTTTTTAAATATAAACCATTTTAAAAGAAAGTTTTCTGTAAAATAAAAAGATATTAGTTTTAATATATACACTCACAATAGTGAGCGTTGCACCTGGAATAATGGCACAAAAATAACTCCATATTTATAAAGTTCCTTTTTCCCTAAGTAAGAAAAAGAACAAGGTGGTTGTAAAATAAACAACACATGCTGTAAAGTGTGCAATTAACAAACATTTAATTACAACAAGTAAAAGATTTGGACCCTAAATTCTGGCTTTCATACAGATGAGATTGACAAAAACAAATTGATTTTTTTTAATGGAAAAGGGATTCAAATGCTTTTTTCACTCTGGTCAAGTTAAAGATACATAATAGTGTGGTGAAGCAAAAAATGAACCAAAAAGCAGATCAAAATTGTCATACATTGATGTCAAACATCATTAATAAGCTGTGGATGAAAGATTTGCAGAGTCACCTAAAAAATAAATGGATTTCTGTTCAGTTTGTTATCACCTAAGGGGTGGGAAATGTAACAACACAAAAGTTTTTCTAGGATTTAAAACCAACAGAGAAAATGTTTTGGAGCAAATGTGGATTTTGGTCGAACAAGTGTGATTTAAAATAACTTAAAGAAGTTCGTATGAGAAAAAGAAAATGATCCAATCTAACCAGAAACAAAACTATTTAATTTATTGGAATAATGTTTCACAGTGCAACAGCAAACAAACTAAAATACATAATTTTCTTAAAAAGTAGAAAAGGCAATAAAAAAAGATATTTCAAAATTTGGCCCTAATGTAATAATGGTTGAGAAAAAAAAAGAAGTTTAATATTTCTATAGCAGCAAATGCATTTACAAAGAGATTATAGTGCAAAATATACAAATTAACATTGTGAGAGTTGGGGTTAGGGTTAGCGTTAGGGATAATTAAAGGAAAAATAACAATTTAAAGGCCTCTTTGTACTCCTGCAAACTGTGAGAGACACACAACCAAGTCAAAGTGTGTCACTATTAATAATTGCTGACCAAACATTGTAGTTTACAATATCACAACATGCAACTTTAGCAACTCGTCATTCGGCTTCATGATTTGTATGATTTTTAGTTTGAAAGGCTGCCATGCGTCCCGGTCCACAGCTCTCGAAGCTCCACCTTGCAGCCCAGATCTCTAAGTGCCGCTTTCCCCACATCAGAACAGTCTTGATGTCTCTGCACTGCCTTGCCAATCAGACCCTCCGCTCCCATGTCCAGGATCGGTTGACAGTAGTTACGCATACGTGCAACCAGGTTTCTTAACAGCATGCAGGCTTGTTTCTGTGAAAAGCAGTTCAAACTCAGATTAAAAGTCATTTGATGGGAATAAGCAGATAAAAATGACCTAATGCTACCTGTACGTTGACTGCATCCGGGTGAGTCTTCATGGCCTGAACGGCAGCCAAGGCTCCTCCGTCCTCCATGATAACTGAGCAGTTCTTTGGTTTACGTAGGGCAAGAACAGAGAGGCACGCACAGCCCTGCTCACATACCTGCAGCACAACATCAAAGCAATGATGCAAAGAAAGATGTTTTCTTCATGATTCATTTTCAGTTATTAAAAAAAAACATAATATTATTTTTCTATATTTTTATTATGTGACAGCTGCATCACAGTGTGTAAAAAAGTAGTTTTTTGAAAACTACCTTAAGGATTGTTCTCCTAAAATAAATGTTAGCCCAATTCTGACCTGGGTTTTAATTTTATTGGTTTATTTTAGGCACTTTTTTTTTTTTTGATTTTCTACTTGTTCCACAATTCCATGAGCCAGTTTTGACAAATCTGGAGCATTGACAAAAAGGGTCTGACATGACATCTGATTGTGGAATACCTCAAATATAAATAAGTTTATAATCTTCTGAATAACTAAAAGCTAAGCCTCGTCTTCAGAAATCAAGCCCACATCATTAATACTTCACCACCAAGCCTGACAATGTGAAGTTCTGTTTGTTTTTCTTCAAATCTGAATGGGAAACAGAAAAATCTTTGCTTTTCTCTTGGACAACAAATAGTAATTTTGTTCGAGAGCTCCCTAACCCTAGTCCTGAAGACCTACTATCCTACCAGTTTCCCAGCTAATCCTTCCCTCCTTGCTTCTGATTATTTGACTCATATGATTCCACATTCTGATTGACTGAACACACCTGATCCAGGTAATCAGGGCTGGATACAGACAGGGCGGTAGATCTTAAAGACCCAATCCAATGAGAATCGTCTATTTTGCATTTTTAACATGTTCTCGGAGCATGTTTCTCATAATAGAGGCTCTATATAAAATTATTTAAAATTAAAACTGTGTTTCTGAGTATTTCTCAATTTAAATCAGGAGCAGATGAAAACCAGATGCTTGAGAATGCACAGACTAATGACACAGCTACTAAAACAAGCGTCCCGAAGTCTCCTCTCCCCCATGATGAGGGTTCAACACTTGTGTTGTAAAAACATTGCGATTCTGGCCCAAAACTGTAAAGCTGGATTGATGCAACAGTCCACGCCGTCATCTTAATGCCATTAATGTTAGTTTGAGAACATAAACTTGTGTGTGAGCACCCAAACATAGCTCTCAGCAACAGGGAGGGGGGCAGGTTTCTCTGGGCCACCAGTCCTGCCCAAAACCCCAAATTGTATTTCTAATGAGCTACTGCCACAGTGCATAAAATAAGTATTAAAAAACAACAAAGGCTTTTGATTTTGGCTAAAAAAACAGAATTATATATGGTTGGAAAAGGACTTTAAAAGACCAGGGTTAGGTAGCTCTAACGTATGGTATGTTCAGAAACAAACCTGACCCAAACACGTTCACTTAAGTCAGCTTTATTTTCAAAGAGTCTTTTTGTTTTGTCCGAACATGTAAATCTAAAAACATGATTGCACCTGGTATTTAACATGACTCTACTCCTATAACATTGGTTGTATTTCTTTATAAAGTTATATATAACTTGGTTAAAACATTTAAGTCTTTTTTTTTCTTTTTTTATATATATAGTTCAGCTTAGAGACATAATAGCAGTTTAGAGTGTCGGCGAGAAAACTCACAGCGGGGTTGCTCATATGTTTGTTCATCACCATGACAATAAGCTGAACTCCTCCAGCTGTAACAACTGCATCTTTCACGTCATCATTCCCCGCTACGGCTCGCGTTGCACTGAGGACCTGTCTGATCAAATCCTGCAGAGACAAAAGCAGCTCAGTAAACAAACACACTAAACCTATGTTATGTTGGTTTAATTGGTCTGATTTTGTTAGTGTTGTTTTTAACTACCGCTGACTCATAGCTGTCTGCAAGCAAAGTCATCATGAGCTTTAATCCACCCAGATCACAGATGTCTTGGCAAAACTCGTTCCTGACTGCTAGGCGGGAAATAGTTGCACAGAGCTCACTCAAAAGAGGAGGATTGTCAAGGTGATCTGTGAGGAAAAAACAAGAAAGTATTACATTTGGTTTAAAGAAGAAAAAAGTAGCAACAAATCTAGGTAATGTTACCTTTTGCTGCTTCAATTAAAACCTTCAGTCCATTGTGCTCCAGAACAATCATCTTTGCATGCTCATGTGCGTGGCCATAAGTTACTCGAACATCATCGTCAAAAGTCATCACTCTGAGGGCTGTAGACGCCTCCTTGACCAGCTCAGCATGTGCCGTGTGTCGGATAATAGCACCAGTCAGGAGCGGTAGAACACCCTCTTTTACCAAATCCTGCCTGTTCTGTTCATGTTTCAAGCAGCAGTTTCGCACCACACAGATTGCAACACGCGTCACCAAAGAATCTCCCTGGAACTTCTTAAAGGCTTCCAAGAGGATCTGTCTGCCTTCTGCGTCCAACAAGTCCGGCTGTCCGTCTGTTAGAGCAGCCAAAGCGGATAGAGAGGTCACCAAAGCCTCCTTCTCCTCCACGCTCTTTTTGCAGTAGGAAAGGATGATGGGATATGCATCTTTTTGGGCAGCCAAATACCTCTGTGCAAATCCAAGGGAGCACTGCTCAGTGAAGCGCTTCATCTCCTCTGTCATTCCAGTTAAAGAAACAGAGTCTCTGCCCTTTCGAAGGGAGTCTAAAGCCTGCAAGCAGAAAAAAGTAAACTGGTAAACACACACAGCAGCTTCTACTGCAATGAAGTGATCTTCTTTCTTCCTGACAGGTAAATATTTACCTGTAAAATAGCGTGTGTTGGCTCTCCTTGACAGTCTGATAATGCAGCAGGCACAGCTTTTACAATACAACTCAGGTCCACACCTGCATTCAAAATCGTCTAGATTAATCTTCCCAGGCACAATATAGATTATTCATACTTTTAATCTTAAATGTAAACGATTGTGGCCATTTTTGTGCATCTTAACCACAAAAATTGTAACAAAACCAAGTGAATAAATAGTAATTTGTGCTTGAATTAAAAAATAAACATTTCCATCAAAATGTTTTTACCCCGTTTTATATTATTAATTTTGTAACGTGTTACTTTTATTTGAAACTTTTTAAATTAAATATCCGAGGTCAGTTTTCCGCCCAGTTCCTCATAACTCAATCATTTACCTTGAGACTCGAACTGCTCTACAGCTTCCCGCAGGGCTTCGTCCGGATCCATCTCAAAATCTTCCACGTTTTCCCTGACAGCAGCGTCAAAGGTTTCCTGTGTGATCCTTCGTTTCGCCATTTTACTGGAGTGTTCTGTTATCACTCTGAAATGACAGAAAACAGTGGTGATGATACAAAAAAGATGGATGTGCTCAGTCATTCACACAAAATAGATGAAACAAAAGCGTCCAAAATGGATATTTAAAGATTTTTTTTTTTTAATCTTCATCTGGTAACATCTAAATGTATAATTCTACCGTTTATCAACGTCGTAATACATACATTTTAAGGAATCAAGTTAAAAGAAATGACTCGACGGTTGCCTGCCTCCGCCCGGCAAAATGTGCGCTGTGGAATTACGTATTTTGCGTAACTACAACTAACTCAAACAGGGGCGGTTGGCGGACGTATTTTTGTGAATAGCAAATTCCGTAAAATGTCCTACACATAAATATGTTCTGTTGAAACGTAAACCTAAAAAATGCGTTCCGCTTTTTTTTTTTTTTTTTTTAAATTGACAAGTTGCATTTGTGCCATTTGTTAATTTAATTGGGTAATTTTACAAATTACGAATCCAGAATAGCACAAGTTTTTTTAATGATTTGGGGTTTTTTTAGCATTTGGGGGAAAAGATAAAAAACGGTCAATGAATATAAAGGATGTGATACTGCTTCTGAATATATAAGTTATTTCTTTTAGCTGCTGGCTGCATATAAAGTACATTTTAAACCTCATATATACTCATTGTCTAATGCTAAAAAGAAGCCATACTTGACTTTTACAAACATTTGTGCTAAAGGAATGTTAGGTCTCTGTATCCGCTATCCATAGGCAAGGTTTAAGTTTCAGTCGCTTCAGCAGATTGAAGCACAGACTCATTTCCCCACCCTTTGACCTTCTCATTGACTTTAAGAAAATATTTTATTTTCAATCAGTGGTCCCTTATACTCTGATTCTTAATGTTGCTGGCACGGATTCATCAGAAAACAAAAGAACTAAGATGCACATTTGCCATGTTAAAAATATGACAAAAATGCAGAAGGAGAAAATCAACTACAATGTTTATTGTTTTGAAAATGTATTTTTTTGCTGTTTTATGCATTTTATGTGTAAATTCTACTGCCTTTTTATGTTGTTTCCTAAATATCATTAAATTACGGTTTTAAAAAAAAATGATGAAATTTGTAAACCTGTGTGGCAACACGAGCGGTTGGGGCGCCAAGGGGTATTGGACACACTAAAATTTATAAGCGCAGGATCACACAGGGCACGGACGCAGTTCTGGGAGTTTTAAAATATATAATTTATTACAATTAAAATATGCTCAGCCTTCCTGCACCTACCAGACCGGGTCAACAGGTGGGGAGGGATACCCAAAATAAGAAAACCACCCCACACACGTGCACCACGCCATACAATTGTGAAGGGACAGGGGAATCCAACCCAGGGAACACAGCACACATAGGTCCACTCCACCACCTGAAACCCGGTTCTTGCAGGGGGCTGGGTCTAAAAAGATAAGATTAAAAGATAAAATAAAAATAATAAAATACACAATCACACAAGAATAAAAGTAGTTAAAATTCTGGTTGTCCTCCGAGTCCTGGGTGGTGGCTGACTCCTCGCCTCAGGGCACACTTTCAGCACTGCAGGCTCCCGAACACTGCAGCGGTCCGTCTGAGGCGGTGCAATGATGCACAGCACACCCAAGGTCCCAGGGAGTGAAGTGGCAGCCAGTTCCTTGTCCAGTGAGGAGCCAAGGTAGTCACACCCCCCCACGCATCCTGCTGTCCACACCGAGGCAGCTGGCCAATGGTGGAGTGAAGGGGGTACAGTCACTTGGGTCCACGCAGAGGCCAGTCCACTCCCAGGCCACAACCAGAATATAAAAAGGAATTATAAAATTATAATAAAATGACCAAAGCCACAAGGCTACAAAGGCAAGACAGGCAAAACAGCAGGGGCTCACAGTCAGACCCGCCAGACGAATACTGCAGATCACATGCCCCTCTGATGCAGTGGAGAGGGGACCCTCGTGCCACAGGTCCACACACCGTTTCAGGTGCCCACTGACTGGGCCTGGGACCTGTAGCACAGGGTGGCGTCCCCTCTTTTTGAGTTCAGTGACAACTGCCACTGCCTTTTATAGGCTCCACCACACCCTTTTGGCAATCTCCTCAATTACCATCACCTGTGTAGCAGGTGGAGCCCATTTCCTCCTGCTACATTCCACCCCCACTATTTGAATCGTCGGCCCGACGATTGATTAAACAGAACAAATCATTGGCCAAGAATCTGTGGCCTACAGTCAGCATAAAAAAAAAAACACGTTATGTGGATCCTCCAGACTCACCAGGCAGGGCATAAAAGAAAATCAGGTCCACAGGAAGTTTTTATCTATGCTTGTTTTAAATTAAAATCTTTTTACTTTCTTTTAATTTTATTTTAATGATTTGAATAATGAATGACATTTTACTAATTTCTTTTGATTGTTCTTTTAATGTTTTATGTAAAAGCACTTTAATTGTTCTCTGTACATGAAATTGTATCCAAATAAACTTGCTGCCTTGCCTTGCCTATCTACCTTTTGGGTTTCATTTTTAACATTTCATTTAGATTTTTGAACATTTTCTTGGATTTTTCAATTTTTTTTTTTTTTTTTTTTTTTTTTACTAGAAACCAGAAAAAAAGTATATGATACCAGTATAATCAGTACAGACTAGAGCACATCCAGTATGCTTCATGACAATTTACTTTTGGTTGAACTCATGAGAAATGTCATCATCAATAGTGATGTGCCTACCTCTTCCAGTTACTTCTTGTGCTTCATTTTTTAACATTTTGTTCTGTTTTCTGAAATTGCTTTAGTTCCCCACATGTTTCACATTTATTTAATTTAATTGTGTTTTTGTTTCTAGAATATTTTTTTTAATCTAAAATGCTATTATTTTTTTTTTCTTTTTTAATTGTTGTGATCTTTAATATGTTTTGAGTCAAGTGCATTCAGGGCCACAGTCATACAGCCACATTACTTCTGTCTGCGAGCATTAGTATACCAAAAGCAGCTGTTTTTACATTCCTTTCTAATCTTAAAGCTGATTGGTGAGCTGAAGGGGTGTTGTGTGTCTGTGAGCAAAGAAAATCAATCCTAAGAAAATAAATAAGTAAAATGTAATGGAGGTGTTTGGCCCAAAAACAGTGTGAAATTTTCACCTCATAGCTCCCTTCTGACTGACTGGATGAGGTCAGTGGCAACACTTCTCCTTGTGTCAGTGAGCGCTTTTGTTCATGGACTCCGCTCCCCATCACCGCAGACTACACAGAGACTACGCTCATGAATCAGGCCGCTGAGAGCAGACAGCACCATCAGGAGCTGGAAAGAAAACAACAGACTTTAGATGAAACCGAATGTCAAAATAAAACATGGAATCAGATATGTTGGTTTTATTCTTAAACCAGACAATCAGGAAAGTTTTAAAAAATGTAATTATTATTATGTAGAAATACACTAAATGTTGCTTCATATTTGTGAGTTCCATTGCTCAAAGAAACTTATGCAAACTCCACTAAATAAATAACAACAACAAAAAGTAAATGTACCAAACCCTAAGAAGGAAAAACAAGCGAAACAAAAAAAAAAGGAGCCTAAACATTGTGTTACGAGACAAAAATTAATCCCTTGAAGGACAGAGCTCCACCGTTTGTGGTAAAAGTGTCGCTCTGTACAACACAAGCGTTACTTATAAGCCTCCTCATCAGCAGGATATCAGATTTCAACCAAGACAACATATTTAGAGGATCTCCTGCCTTTAGACACAAAAGAATGTGTGTGCCACCCTTTTAGCTAACATTTAATCTCACAAATCAAGCATTTGTGAACCTTTAACCTCAACTGTTAATCTCAGACTAGAAACACAATGGTTGAGAAATCCCATCTCATGTCAGAATTATGAGGTGCTGAACAATGTGTGTCTATTTAGGGTTAAAATCGATTTATCAGTTAGATTATGCATTCATTTTGATGGTATAAAGTTGTTATTTTATTTAAAAACTGGAGAGAACACTGGAAAAAGATACTTTAAAAAACCAAATCAAGAGCAAAATAAATGAAATCATATGTCCTCAATATTCACTTATTGTCCTATTTTTTTGGATTACCCCAGTTTAAAGACATTTTGGAAGAATGTCTAAGCCTCCCAAAGTGCTGTTTTCAACACTCCTGTACCTCTTTGCTTAGAGGTTCATTCCTGGGTGATTTAGGATTAAGTTATGAATTACTACAGTTGCTCTTGGGGAAAGCACAAAAAACAATGACAAAAATATGGCTGTGCCAGGTTCAACCCACTTTGAAAGATTGATTTGAGTAGTCAAAGAAATATTCAGAATGGAAAAATTTGACTTATCAGTTGAAAACAAATTTTATCAAATCTAGCACATATGGATTTTATTTATTACCCATTGAAAGATCAGAATTAATTGACATTACTGGTGATTTTTTTTTTTACAATTCTAACTTATTTATCAAGTATCTATTTATACACTATTTTATTTCCTTCTTTATTAGCATGTCACTGGGTATTACATTAAAATCTCATTTAGTCTCAGTTTGAAATAAACATGGAAGAACTCCTATTTATGCAATCCAATCCAAATAAAAATACAAATAAATAAGACTCCAAGAACAAAGAAAAGTAATCTTGTGACGTTTTTGCTGTGTAGTCACAACAATGCTTTCCTTTTATTTTTGTTGGTGATCTGCTCCAGAACTTTAATACTATAAACACGTCTAAAATAAAAGAAATGTAAATTAAACATAGAAGCTGCAGGGAAAAGTGGAGCTGTGTTTCACCTACAAAGCTCTGGGGATTCCTTTCTTTCCATCTACAAAGATTCCTCTGTCCGACTGAGACCTGCGCTAACTAACTTTGAATGCCTTTGTGTGTGCTTTTTGCTGCACAGACTCACAGAAAATAATTGTTAAAGAACATGTTTTGTGACCAGAAAAGGGGTTAATAAACACATTTGTTGATGTTTGTCTTAAATTCACACTAGCAGAATCTTGTCCTAACTAGTAAATGAGTACATGAAAAAGTTCCTGAGGTACAAATGTTTAATTCAACTTAAATCAGGGGAATTTTAGTTTTAAAATACACACAAAAGACACATTTAATGACTTAATCAGTTTTTTAGCTTTAACTGTTGAAAAGCTGAAAAATTAAGTCATTTTACACAACACAGCTGCTGGAAGTAATGTAATGTTTACTTCCTAATGTTGTCATTGGCTTTTTATAGCTCAAATGTGCGTCGTTGTTATAGTTCTAACACTGGCAGGAGTAGATTAAGTTTTATTTTAATAGTATTTTTTTTAAATCATCGATAGGCATTCATCTATGGGGAACCTGCCACGCCTCTCCTTCATTCCCTTTCTCTGTTGAATCCAAACTTGTCAGAAACCGTTTCTGTCACAAGAACCGTCAAAACGCCACGAATGACTTACCTCGTCAAACTGGCGGCACCGGGTTTGTGCGCTCGACGTGTCTCAGTTCGCCTCTTATTTCCTCTGTTCCAACCGCTTTCCGAAAGAAGTTTAACTCCAGATATCGGTTAAGAAACACAAGCTAGCTGGTAGCTGATAAACTAGTACACGCCTGCTGATATTTGAACCCTAAAGTTGAGTTGAGCTAACAGAAAAATGTGCCTCTACAAAGAAAAAAGGCAAAGTTTTCCTCTAGATTTTTAAGTCTTGCAGAGTAGCAACGACTTAGTGACAGACATTTTCTCTTGGGTCGCGTTTCAGCCTACTACGTCTGTCAGACACTCAAGTCGAGGATTTACAATTAGCGCATAAAAACAGTGAGGTTTGGGTTTGACAAGGGCAAAGCGCGGTGGCATCTGGGAAATGTAGTCAGTAGTTGAAGCAGCCAGGATTGGTCAGTTGCAGGGGCGTGAGCAACGCTCGTGGTAATAAGTTGATGTTTGATTTTTTTTCTCTCTCTCTTCTGAAAGAGAAAAAAATATTTGTTTTTTAAATATAACCATTTTAAAAGAAAGTTTTCTGTAAAATAAAAGATATTAGTTTTAATATATACACTCACAATAGTGAGCGTTGCACCTGGAATAATGGCACAAAAATAACTCCATATTTATAAAGTTCCTTTTTCCTAAGTAAGAAAAAGAACAAGGTGGTTGTAAAATAAAACAACACATGCTGTAAAGTGTGCAATTAACAAACATTTTAATTACAACAAGTAAAAGATTTGGACCCCTAAATTCTGGCTTTCATACAGATGAGATTGACAAAAACAAATTGATTTTTTTTAATGGAAAAGGGATTCAAATGCTTTTTTCACTCTGGTCAAGTTAAAGATACATAATAGTGTGGTGAAGCAAAAATGAACCAAAAAGCAGATCAAAATTGTCATACATTGATGTCAAACATCATTAATAAGCTGTGGATGAAAGATTTGCAGAGTCACCTAAAAAATAAATGGATTTCTGTTCAGTTTGTTATCACCTAAGGGGTGGGAAATGTAACAACACAAAAGTTTTTCTAGGATTTAAAACCAACAGAGAAAATGTTTTGGAGCAAATGTGGATTTTGGTCGAACAAGTGTGATTTAAAATAACTTAAAGAAGTTCGTATGAGAAAAAGAAAATGATCCAATCTAACCAGAAACATGTATTCTATTTAATTTATTGGAATAATGTTTCACAGTGCAACAGCAAACAAACTAAAATACATAATTTTCTTAAAAAGTAGAAAAGGCAATAAAAAAAAGATATTTCAAAATTTGGCCCTAATGTAATAATGGTTGAGAAAAAAAAAGAAGTTTAATATTTCTATAGCAGCAAATGCATTTACAAAGAGATTATAGCGCAAAATATACAAATTAACATTGTGAGAGTTGGGGTTAGGGTTAGCGTTAGGGATAATTAAAGGAAAATAACAATTTAAAGGCCTCTTTGTACTCCTGCAAACTGTGAGAGACACACAACCAAGTCAAAGTGTGTCACTATTAATAATTGCTGACCAAACATTGTAGTTTACAATATCACAACATGCAACTTTAGCAACTCGTCATTCGGCTTCATGATTTGTATGATTTTTAGTTTGAAAGGCTGCCATGCGTCCCGGTCCACAGCTCTCGAAGCTCCACCTTGCAGCCCAGATCTCTAAGTGCCGCTTTCCCCACATCAGAACAGTCTTGATGTCTCTGCACTGCCTTGCCAATCAGACCCTCCGCTCCCATGTCCAGGATCGGTTGACAGTAGTTACGCATACGTGCAACCAGGTTTCTTAACAGCATGCAGGCTTGTTTCTGTGAAAAGCAGTTCAAACTCAGATTAAAAGTCATTTGATGGGAATAAGCAGATAAAAATGACCTAATGCTACCTGTACGTTGACTGCATCCGGGTGAGTCTTCATGGCCTGAACGGCAGCCAAGGCTCCTCCGTCCTCCATGATAACTGAGCAGTTCTTTGGTTTACGTAGGGCAAGAACAGAGAGGCACGCACAGCCCTGCTCACATACCTGCAGCACAACATCAAAGCAATGATGCAAAGAAAGATGTTTTCTTCATGATTCATTTTCAGTTATTAAAAAAAAACATAATATTATTTTTCTATATTTTTATTATGTGACAGCTGCATCACAGTGTGTAAAAAAGTAGTTTTTTGAAAACTACCTTAAGGATTGTTCTCCTAAAATAAATGTTAGCCCAATTCTGACCTGGGTTTTAATTTTATTGGTTTATTTTAGGCACTTTTTTTTTTTTTTTGATTTTCTACTTGTTCCACAATTCCATGAGCCAGTTTTGACAAATCTGGAGCATTGACAAAAAGGGTCTGACATGACATCTGATTGTGGAATACCTCAAATATAAATAAGTTTATAATCTTCTGAATAACTAAAAGCTAAGCCTCGTCTTCAGAAATCAAGCCCACATCATTAATACTTCACCACCAAGCCTGACAATGTGAAGTTCTGTTTGTTTTTCTTCAAATCTGAATGGGAAACAGAAAAATCTTTGCTTTTCTCTTGGACAACAAATAGTAATTTTGTTCGAGAGCTCCCTAACCCTAGTCCTGAAGACCTACTATCCTACCAGTTTCCCAGCTAATCCTTCCCTCCTGCTTCTGATTATTTGACTCATATGATTCCACATTCTGATTGACTGAACACACCTGATCCAGGTAATCAGGGCTGGATACAGACAGGGCGGTAGATCTTAAAGACCCAATCCAATGAGAATCGTCTATTTTGCATTTTTAACATGTTCTCGGAGCATGTTTCTCATAATAGAGGCTCTATATAAAATTATTTAAAATTAAAACTGTGTTTCTGAGTATTTCTCAATTTAAATCAGGAAGATGAAAACCAGATGCTTGAGAATGCACAGACTAATGACCAGCTACTAAAACAAGCGTCCCGAAGTCTCCTCTCCCCCATGATGAGGGTTCAACACTTGTGTTGTAAAAACATTGCGATTCTGGCCCAAAACTGTAAAGCTGGATTGATGCAACAGTCCACGCCGTCATCTTAATGCCATTAATGTTAGTTTGAGAACATAAACTTGTGTGTGAGCACCCAAACATAGCTCTCAGCAACAGGGAGGGGGCAGGTTTCTCTGGGCCACCAGTCCTGCCCAAAACCCAAATTGTATTTCTAATGAGCTACTGCACAGTGCATAAAATAAGTATTAAAAAAAACAACAAAGGCTTTTGATTTTTGGCTAAAAAAACAGAATTATATATGGTTGGAAAAGGACTTTAAAAGACCAGGGTTAGGTAGCTCTAACGTATGGTATGTTCAGAAACAAACCTGACCCAAACACGTTCACTTAAGTCAGCTTTTATTTTCAAAGAGTCTTTTGTTTTGTCCGAACATGTAAATCTAAAAACATGATTGCACCTGGTATTTAACATGACTCTACTACCTATAACATTGGTTGTATTTCTTTATAAAGTTTATATAACTTGGTTAAAACATTTAAGTCTTTTTTTTTCTTTTTTTTATATATAGTTCAGCTTAGAGACATAATAGCAGTTTAGAGTGTCGGCGAGAAAACTCACACGGGGTTGCTCATATGTTTGTTCATCACCATGACAATAAGCTGAACTCCTCCAGCTGTAACAAACTGCATCTTTCACGTCATCATTCCCCCTACGGCTCGCGTTGCACTGAGGACCTGTCTGATCAAATCCTGCAGAGACAAAAGCAGCTCAGTAAACAAACACACTAAACCTATGTTATGTTTGGTTTAATTGGTCTGATTTTGTTAGTGTTGTTTTTAAACTACGCTGACTCATAGCTGTCTGCAAGCAAAGTCATCATGAGCTTTAATCCACCCAGATCACAGCATGTCTTGGCAAAACTCGTTCCTGACTGCTAGGCGGGAAATAGTTGCACAGAGCTCACTCAAAAGAGGAGGATTGTCAAGGTGATCTGTGAGGAAAAAACAAGAAAGTATTACATTTGGTTTTAAAGAAGAAAAAAAGTAGCAACAAATCTAGGTAATGTTACCTTTTTGCTGCTTCAATTAAAACCTTCAGTCCATTGTGCTCCAGAACAATCATCTTTGCATGCTCATGTGCGTGGCCATAAGTTACTCGAACATCATCGTCAAAAGTCATCACTCTGAGGGCTGTAGACGCCTCCTTGACCAGCTCAGCATGTGCCGTGTGTCGGATAATAGCACCAGTCAGGAGCGGTAGAAACACCTCTTTTACCAAATCCTGCCTGTTCTGTTCATGTTTCAAGCAGCAGTTTCGCAACCACACAGATTGCAACACGCCGTCACCAAAGAATCTCCCTGGAACTTCTTAAAGGCTTCCAAGAGGATCTGTCTGCCTTCTGCGTCCAACAAGTCCGGCTGTCCGTCTGTTAGAGCAGCCAAAGCGGATAGAGAGGTCACCAAAGCCTCCTTCTCCTCCACGCTCTTTTTGCAGTAGGAAAGGATGATGGGATATGCATCTTTTGGGCAGCCAAATACCTCTGTGCAAATCCAAGGGAGCACTGCTCAGTGAAGCGCTTCATCTCCTCTGTCATTCCAGTTAAAGAAACAGAGTCTCTGCCCTTTCGAAGGGAGTCTAAAGCCTGCAAGCAGAAAAAAGTAAACTGGTAAACACACACAGCAGCTTTCTACTGCAATGAAGTGATCTTTCTTTCTTCCTGACAGGTAAATATTTACCTGTAAAATAGCGTGTGTTGGCTCTCCTTGACAGTCTGATAATGCAGCAGGCACAGCTTTTACAATACAACTCAGGTCCACACCTGCATTCAAAATCGTCTAGATTAATCTTCCCAGGCAAATATAGATTATTCATACTTTTAATCTTAAATGTAAACGATTGTGGCCATTTTTGTGCATCTTAACCACAAAAATTGTAACAAAACCAAGTGAATAAATAGTAATTTGTGCTTGAATTAAAAAATAAACATTTCCATCAAAATGTTTTTACCCCGTTTTATATTATTAATTTTGTAACGTGTTACTTTTATTTGAAACTTTTTAAATTAAAATATCCGAGGTCAGTTTTCCGCCCAGTTCCTCTCATAACTCAATCATTTACCTTGAGACTCGAACTGCTCTACTACAGCTTCCCGCAGGGCTTCGTCCGGATCCTTCTCAAAATCTTCACGTTTTCCCTGACAGCAGCGTCAAAGGTTTCCTGTGTGATCCTTCGTTTCGCCATTTTACTGGAGTGTTCTGTTATCACTCTGAAATGACAGAAACAGTGGTGATGATACAAAAAAGATGGATGTCTCAGTCATTCACACAAAATAGATGAAACAAAAGCGTCCAAAATGGATATTTAAAAGATTTTTTTTTTTTTTAAATCTTCATCTGGTAACATCTAAATGTATAATTCTACCGTTTTTATCAACGTCGTAATACATACATTTTAAGGAATCAAGTTTTAAAAGAAATGACTCGACGGTTGCCTGCCTCCGCCCGGCAAAATGTGCGCTGTGGAATTACGTATTTTGCGTAACTACAACTAACTCAAACAGGGGCGTTGGCGGACGAAATTTTTTGTGAATAGCAAAATTCCGTAAAATGTCTACACATAAATATGTTCTTGTTGAAACGAAAACCTAAAAAATGCGTTCCGCTTTTTTTTTTTTTTTTTTTAAATTGACAAGTTGCATTTGTGCCATTTGTTAAATTTAATTGGGTAATTTTACAAATTACGAATCCAGAATAGCACAAGTTTTTTAATGATTTGGGGTTTTTTTAGCATTTGGGGGAAAAGATTAAAAAACGGTCAATTGAATATAAGGATGTTGATACTGCTTCTGAATATATAAGTTATTTCTTTAGCTGCTGGCTGCATTATAAAGTACATTTTAAAACCTCATATATACTCATTGTCTAATGCTAAAAGAAGCCATACTTGACTTTTACAAACATTTGTGCTAAAGGAATGTTAGGTCTCTGTATCCGCTATCCATAGGCAAGGTTTAAGTTTCAGTCGCTTCAGCAGATTGAAAGCACAGACTCATTTCCCACCCTTTGACCTTCTCATTGACTTAAGAAAATATTTTATTTTCAATCAGTGGTCCCTTATACTCTGATTCTTAATGTTGCTGGCAGACGGATTCATCAGAAAACAAAAGAACTAAGATGCACATTTGCCATGTTAAAAATATGACAAAAATGCAGAAGGAGAAAATCAACTACAATGTTTATTGTTTTGAAAATGTATTTTTTTGCTGTTTTATGCATTTTTTATGTTGTAAATTTCTAAGCTGCTTTTTTGTGTTTCCTTAAATATCAATTAATTACGGTTTTTTTAAAAAAAATTTATGATGAAATTTGTAAACCTGTGTGGGCAACACGAGCGGTGGGGCGCCAAGGGTATTGGACACACTAAAATTTATAAGCGCAGGATCACACAGGGCACGGACGCAGTTCTGGGAGTTTTAAAATATATAATTTATTACAATTAAAATATGCTCAGCCTTCCTGCACCTACCAGACCGGTCAACAGGTGGGGAGGGATACCCAAAATAAGAAAAACCACCCCACACACGTGCACCACGCCATACAATTGTGAAGGACAGGGGAATCCAACCCAGGGAACACAGCACACATAGGTCCACTCCACCACCTGAAACCCGGTTCTTGCAGGGGGCTGGGTCTAAAAAGATAAGATTAAAAATAAAATAAAAATAATAAAATACACAATCACACAAGAATAAAAGTAGTTAAAATTCTGGTTGTCCTCCGAGTCCTGGGTGGTGGCTGACTCCTCGCCTCAGGGCACACTTTCAGCACTGCAGGCTCCCGAACACTGCAGCGGTCCGTCTGAGGCGGTGCAATGATGCACAGCACACCCAAGGTCCCAGGGAGTGAAGTGGCAGCCAGTTCCTTGTCCAGTGAGGAGCCAAGGTAGTCACACCCCCCCACGCATCCTGCTGTCCACACCGAGGCAGCTGGCCAATGGTGGAGTGAAGGGGGTACAGTCACTTGGGTCCACGCAGAGGCCAGTCCACTCCCAGGCACAACCAGAATATAAAAAGGAATTATAAAATTATAATAAAATGACCAAAGCCACAAGGCTACAAAGGCAAGACAGGCAAAACAGCAGGGGCTCACAGTCAGACCCGCCAGACGAATACTGCAGATCACATGCCCCTCTGATGCAGTGGAGAGGGGACCCTCGTGCCACAGGTCCACACACCGTTTCAGGTGCCCACTGACTGGGCCTGGGACCTGTAGCACAGGGTGGCGTCCCCTCTTTTTGAGTTCAGTGACAACTGCCACTGCCTTTTATAGGCTCCACCACACCCTTTTGGCAATCTCCTCAATTACCATCACCTGTGTAGCAGGTGGAGCCCATTTCCTCCTGCTACATTCCACCCCCACTATTTGAATCGTCGGCCCGACGATTGATTAAACAGAACAAATCATTGGCCAAGAATCTGTGGCCTACAGTCAGCATAAGAAAAAAAACACGTTATGTGGATCCTCCAGACTCACCAGGCAGGGCATAAAAGAAAATCAGGTCCACAGGAAGTTCGACCTTGACGGCTCAAACTGTTGGAAACCCTGCTCCTTAAGAGCAGGAATCAGTGATGGTCCTCACTGTTCCACCTGGGACCCATTTTGCTTTACCCCACATCACCACAAGAGGGATTCCCTCCGGTGGTGAATCTGGTGGCATTTACAAGACAACCAAAGCTTTTCAGAGCTTTGGTTGCCTCATTTTTCTCCTGGAAGTAGTGATTGAGACACCATGGATCCAGTGTCCAATCACACCAGTCTCCCACCCAGGGTTAACTTCAGGTGGGGACAAATTTCAACTCCATTATCATGGTGAGCCCTAAGATTAACCTGCCGAGCTTAGGCTCAAAAGCTCGGCGGGCAGTGGCTTTCCTATGCCGACTCAATTCTGTGACCGCTTACCCAAGGGGTACACTGGGATGGCGGGACAACTCTGGCTTCCTCAGAGTGGCCATGTGGGAAGAGCATGTGATCGGCAGCACCCATCCGGCGGATGCTCATACACACCTGTGCTTCTACCGGCTGCTCTTCAAATTCTACCCCAGTTCCGCCTCGAATTGTAGGGCATTCCTCATTTCTGGGGACATCCAGTCTTTTGATTACTAAAAGACTGGGACTCAAACTTGGGGTGGGTGCAACAGGAGGAGCCGTGCCAAAACCGGGCACTGTTGTGGCTTGTTCCTGTTGCGACCTCACACAGTCACCCCACAACTGGATCACCAGTTGCTTCAACTCCATTACCTGCACCTCCTTAATTTCCTGGAGACACGTGCACCCACTGCCGTTTTGCCTGCACATAAATACAAAATTAAAATGGTCAATTGCACTACCAGAATTAAAAATAAAACAATTAAAACAAGTAAAAAAAGTTAAAAAGAACTACATCCGTGCTCAGGTGTGATGGTCCTGCCAACAACGCCAAGTGTGGCAACACGAGCGGTTGGGGCGCCAAGGGGTATTGGACACACTAAAATTTATAAGCGCAGGATCACACAGGGCACGGACGCAGTTCTGGGAGTTTTAAGATACATAATTTATTACAATTAAAATATGCTCAGCCTTCCTGCACCTACCAGACCGGGTCAACAGGTGGGGAGGGATACCCAAAATAACAAAGTCACCCCACACACGTGCACCACGCCATACAATTGTGAAGGGACAGGGGAATCCAACCCAGGGAACACAGCACACATAGGTCCACTCCACCACCTGAAACCCGGTTCTTGCAGGGGGCTGGCTCTAAAAAGATAAGATTAAAAGATAAAATAAAAATGATAAAATACACAATCACAAAAGAATAAAAGTAATTAAAATGCTGGTTGTCCTCCGAGTCCTGGGTGGTGGCTGACGCCTCGCCTCAGGGCACACTTTCAGCACTGCAGGCTCCCGAACACTGCAGCGGTCCGTCTGAGGCGGTGCAATGATGCACAGCACACCCAAGGTCCCAGGGAGTGAAGTGGCAGCCAGTTCCTTGTCCAGTGAGGAGCCAAGGTAGTCACACCCCCCCATGCATCCTGCTGTCCACACCAAGGCAGTTGGCCAATGGTGGAGTGAAGGGGGTACAGTCACTTGGGTCCACGCAGAGGCCAGTCCACTTTGGCCTTCACCCTGTGCTTCAATGTAATGGTGCTGCTCTGACATTCTGCCTGTCCTCCACAGGGTCTGACTGTGAGCCCCTGCTGTTTTGCCTGCCTTGCCTTTGTAGCCTTGTGGCTTTGGTCATACACATACCGCCAGATGAATACTGCGGACCACATGCCCCTCTGATGCAGTGGAGAGGGGACCCTTGTGCCACAGGTCCACACACACACCGTTTCAGGTGCCCACTGACTGGGCCTGGAACCTGTAGCACAGGGTGGCGTCCCCTCTTTTGAGTTCAGTGACAACTGCCACTGCCTTTTATAGGCTCCACCACACCCTTTTGGCAATCTCCTCAATTACCATCACCTGTGTAGAAGGTGGAGCCCATTTCCTCCTGCTACACCTGCTAAATGAATTGTTCAATTCAATTCAATTCAATTCAATTTTATTTATATAGCCCAATATCACAAATTCAATTTGCCTCATTGGGCTTCATGCCTGCAGTTTTTACAGATGCACAGATGGAGTCATAAAATATGCACAATAGGTAAAAACTAAACAGACTATAAAGAACAGGTCATCCCTGTCCTTAGACCCTCCCTCGCGGTAAGGAAAAACTCCTAAAAAAAACCTGAGTCAGGAAAAAAAAGAAGAAACCTTAGGGATTCCCACATGAGGGAGAGATCCCATCCCAGGACGGACAGGCGATACCAAAACGGTTAAAGAAAAGTTAGCTGCTAAAACTGCATATATGAGTAGAGTTCATTCATATAGAGCTGAGTTCATTCATATAGAGCTGAGGGACGAGTGATGATTAAGTCCATAGTCCAGATGAGGCAGAACTGCAGACCACGACCAGGAGCAGGAGGGCAGACGACCCACCAGGAATCACTCCCACTCAGAGATGCAGGATGGTGACGGATGGTGACGGGGCTTCATCCAGATGGGCGGGGCTTCGTCAGGATCACCAACAAGTCTCCCGGAAACTGCAGTCTCTCCGGTCTCCCACAGGGGTCGGAGAGAAGGAAAAACATGTGAATTATACTGCACCACCAACACAGGCATACAGTTAGAAGTAAATAAAAAAGTAGAGGAGAGGAGAAGTAGATGGAAAAGAGGACAGAGCCCCAGTGCACCATACTTTTTCCAGCTTCTAACTTCTAGCAGCCTTCTATGTTATTATGTAGAGAATATACATATTTCAAGCATATATTGGAGAAGTATGTGATTATAATAATTATTTCCCAAACTTCAGAACAGTATGGGAGCATTATGTTAATTATTCTATGATTACTGGCTAGTCTGGCAGAACGCCTGTCCAAATAGGAATGTTTTAAGGCTAGTTTTGAAGGTAGAAACTGTACCTGCCTCTCTGACATGGGCTGGGAGCTTATTCCATAGAACAGGAGCTTGATAACTGAAGTTCTACTCCGACTGTACTTTTAAAAATTCTAGGAACTACAAGCAGTCCTGCATTCTGTGAGCGAAGCGTTCTGATTGGCTGGTAAGGAACTATGAGATCTCTAATATAGGATGGGGCCACACCATTCAGAGCCTTATATGTTAACAGGAGGATTTTGAACTTTACTCTAAATTCAACTGGGAGCCAGTGGAGAGAAGCCAAACAGGAGCGATGTGTTCTCTTCTGCTAGTTCCTGCTAACAATCTTGCTGCTGCATTCTGGACAAGCTGAAGACCTTTTAAAGAACTTTTAGAGCATGCATCAGCTATAGTCAGTAAAGAGGATTACATGTAATCCAGTCTAGACGTAACAAATGCATGGATGAGTTTCAGCATCACTTTAGATAACATATTTTTAATCTTAGCGATATTGCGTAGGTGAAAAAATGCAGTTTTACAAGCTTGAGATATGTGAGCATTAAATGATAAATCCTGGTCAAATAAGACCCCTAAGTTTCTGACTGAAGAATTGGGAGCAATATTTACACCATCCAAGGAGACTATCTTATCTGAGAGAGCATCTCTCAGGTGTTTAGACCCAGTATCATGACCTCAGTTTTCTCTGGGTTCAGAAGGAGGTAATTAATTGTCATCCAGGACTTAATGTCTCTGATGCAGGAATTCAGTTTTTCTAGGTGGTCATTCTGATCTGGTTTAATGGATAAATACAGCTGTGTATCATCTGCATAACAGTGGAAATTAATGCTGTGTTTCCTGATTATGTCTCCTAAGGGCAGCATGTAAAGCATGAATAGGATGGGCCCTAAAACTGAGCCCTGTGGGACTCCGTAGCTAACTCGAGTACAATGAGAGGACTGTCCATTTACGTGAACAAACTGGTGTCTATCAGATAGATAGGATTCAAACCACTGGAGGGCAGATCCTTTGATCCCTATGTTATGCTCTAATCTCTGGAGTAAGATGCTGTGGTCGATGGTATCAAAGGCTGCGCTGAGGTCTAACAGGACCAGAACAGAGATTAGTCCCTTTTCTGAAGCTAATAGCAAATCATTGGTAACTCTGACCAGTGCAGTTTCAGTGCTATGGTGAGGTCTGAAACCCGACTGAAAATCCTCAAAGTGATTGTTGTCCTGTAGGTGGCACTGCAGCTGCTTTACCACAACTCTTTCTAGGATTTTAGAAATGAATGGGAGATTAGATATTGGTCTATAGTTGGCCAGAATGTCAGGATCCAGGCTGGGCTTTTTCAAAAGAGGTTTAACAACAGCACATTTAAAAGACTGAGGCACATAACCAGTTTCCAGGGAGGCATTTATTATGGTTAGAATAGATTCACTGATTAGGGGAAGATTTCTTTAAAAAGTTTAGTGGGGATTGGGTCTAAGAGACAAGTGGAAGTTTTAGAAGATGTAATAACTGATGCTATTTCTGCTTGGTCCACAGCAGTAAAGCAATCTAATGTTACAGACATTTCTATGGATGTTTTCCTTTTCTACCATTTTAATTTGCTCAGGGGTAATGGTAGGAATAACCTTGTTCAATTTGCATCTGATATTTGAGATTTTATCATCAAAGAATGTAACAAAGTCTTCAGAGCTGAGGGCAGCAGGAATATGTGGTTCAACCGAGCTGTGGCTGCTGGTCAGCCTGGCTATAGTACTAAAGAGAAATCGTGGATTATTTGCATTTTCTGCTATTAAAGATGAGTAATATTGAGTTCTCGCTTTACGCAGGGATTTTTTTTATAGCTTAAGAGCTGCATTTTCCAGCATTCAGAGAGTGCTCTGAGCCAGAACGGCGCCATTTTCTTTCTAATTTACGAGTTATTTGTTTGAGGGAACGTGTTTCAGCGTTAAACCATGGTGCTACTCTGTTTTGTCTAACAAGCTTGAGTTTCAGAGGGGCAACAGCATCAAGGGTTCCTCTGAGGGCTTGCATGGTATCATTGACAAACTGCTCATTATCAACGGGGCTTAAAGAGCTCTGAGAGTATTTATCTAACATGTTACTAAACATTGGTTGGACTGAGAGTTTAAATTCAGATACAGAACGGTCAGATAATGTTCGTTTCAGCTCTTTCTTAATCACTGGAGCTATGGCGTTTTCTAATATAAACTGATAGGTAATTAAAAAATGATCAGAAAGTATGGGGTTGTGAGGATGGACACTCAGATGACTAATCTCTATGCCATAAGTTAAAACAAGGTCCAGGGTGTGCTTGTGACAGTGGGGGTTCATTTACATTTTGTGTGAAACCAACATTTTCTAATAAGGCTGCAAAAGCATTCCCAAGACAGTCATTACAGTCATCTAAATGAATATTAAAATCTCCTGTCATTAGGATATTATCAGAGTGTAGAACAACAGCTGATAAAAAATCTGAAAACTCTGTTAAAAATTCTGAATACGGGCCGGGAGGGCGATAAATAATTATGAATAAGAATGCTTTTTCAGTATTTCTACTTGTGTGATTTATTGACAAAACAATGTTTTCAAAGGAATTATAATTGTATTTAGCTTTAGTGTTAAGAAGTAAGCTTGCATGGGATATTACAGCTAGCCCACCTCCTTTCCCAGAAATCCTGGATTTCTGATGGTTTTTATAGCTAGGGGGGGTTGCTTCATTCAGCCTGACATAATCATCCTGTTGTAGCCAGGTTTCTGTTAGAGCTAATAGGTTAAGTTTATTGTCATTAATTAATTCATGGACTAAGAGGGACTTTGAAGAAATTGATCTAATGTTTAGCAATCCACATTTAATGACCTCATGGTTTTGCTCATTATTGAGAGTATCAGCAGCTAATACTTTTAGCTTTCTGTGTCTCACTCCTCTCACCTGTCTTTTAGTACACAAGCTAAAGCTAGGAACTGCTGAGCTGTCCCTGTTTGGGGTTAGTCAATGGAAACAATGGGGAACAGCATTTTACCTTTAACATATATTTAGCAACTAATTAAAATGTTTGGGGTTTTTTTTGTTTGTTTTTTTTTTTTGCATTCAAAATCTGGCAGTGTCAGATTAAATAAATAGTTATCAATAACGTGTGTGGAGCAATGTACAGAGACTTAGTATTATATTTTGAATTAAGTAACTGACATGGTACCTTTCTTATAAGGTTGAAAGTTTATTCTCTGTTAGATTAGTGCCTTTCCTCTTTTAAAATCCTTCCAACAAACCCAGCAGCTCTCTAACCGTTTAACTGTCTAAGGAGAACATGTCTGAGCTCTTTTTTGCTGTCATTGCTAGGAGCTCACATACCTGGCACCATTCTCTCTTCCATTTCTCAGGCTTTGAAAATGTGTTGTCTACGGTACAAAAACACATCTTTTGTTAGAATTTCTTTTTTCTAAGTATAGGTGACAAATCATGGAGTCAGAATTCTTGTAAAAGGCACACAGGAGAACAGATGAATTTGAAAGATTCAGAAAGATGACTCATTGTTCGACCTGATTAAAATGTTGATAAATCAACTTGTTCAAGCTTGTGGTGGTTACTATCTTAAAGGCCTCGTGCGGTGAAAATCATGATTTTTCTAAAACTGCAATAAAACATTAGTATTTATGTCACAAATGAACCCCCGTATAATTATTTTGTCATCCGCGGCCCCGTGCACTCTCTACAAGCGTTTAAAAATAGCGCGGTCGCTCAGATTTTCTGCAGCCTCCGATAAGTAGGTCATAGGTTGTGTGACGTCACGGCAGGAACACACAGCTAGATCCCCTATTGTTGTGCTGACTTTCTGGGCTTACTGACTTACTTCGCATGATAGAATTCGGACTTCCGTGGATTTTGGGATTTATACGGGATAATGGTGAATAGTGTGTTGTATTTGGGTGCTCTAATGTGCCGAAGAAGGGTTCACGAATTTGTGTGGTGGTTGTGGTGCTCATGTGAAGAAGTGAAGGAATGTGATGGAAGAGAGGAGAGGGCATGGAAGAGTTCGTGTGTCGGACGAGGAGCGGGTGGAATGGACCAACAAACAACTCAACAATATGCAGTTGCCATTTTACGGCCAAAAGCTTTGTAAACAAAATGCAGGTGGACATGGGACTTGCCAAAAGTCTTATTCTCAAACAGGATGCTATCCCGTGCTTGTACCCCGAAGGGACATGCCACAGCCAGGCTGCGGGTGGACTTGCCACACCTACTCCCCAACCCAGCAGTGCAATGAGAAAAAGACAGGTTTTACAGGTAGGTTTATAAATCATGGGTTTCATAGTTTATTCCCACATCATTTTAAAACTCTTATATCTTATATCTAATATCTGGTTGTACAAACAATCGTATTTCAAAAGAAGCTTCATCAACACACATATGCTTAATTTAAGATTTCATTACAACAAAATAAAACATTTTAGGCCAAAGGTCTCTCCAAAGCAACACAAAATACATACCATGACAAATCCTGCAGCCTCCATTCGGTTTCGGCTTGATCCCCGCTAACGCTGTGTGAGCTTTCCCTATCGTCATCCGAAGCCCCGGTATCCTCAGATGAGGAAACCTCCGGCTCAAATTGGTAGGGCTGTACACCCTCTGAACCCTGTGTAGTTAAAATTTCCCTGTTTGATGAAGGGTCATCACTTTCATCCAAAGAAATACCATCTAAATCGCGGTCTACGTCGCTTCCCAGACCGTCCGCCATTGTTGTTTACACTCTGGGATCCATGACGTGACGTCACGCGCAGCCCCCGCCCATCACCTCCTATCACCCAAATTTAAAGCTGTGCAGGACCATAAAATGATCAATAAAATCGCCCTGGATCATTTTAAGTGAATATTTTTATCAGATTCGTTTTCTAAGACCCATTGACTTTCTAAATTTAAAAAGAAAATTTGCCACTGCACGAGGCCTTTAAATTAAAAGGTCAAGGTTGCTTTTGGTTTTTCTGTTTAGACTCTTATGTAAATGGTTTAGTTTAACAGAAAAAAAATTGGAAATATTTTTTTTTTGTTTCATTTTTGTCTTTTGTTTATATATTTGACCATGCATTTACTACTATGTTAAATACCTGTGAAATCACTAGGGGGCTCTGTTGTGGGGTTTTCTTTTCTGAGAAGAGCTGTGGATGAAAGTCACATGTAAGGTTGGGGTCACACGTTCAACTTTTCTAGGGAGCCAGGACAACGTGGTGCTTTATGATTTTGACTGCAGTCAAAGGTGGGTGTCTCAACTGCTCAATTCATTAAAACTGACTAACTCTTGAGACATGGAAGAGCACCTCACAGGGTGAGAGGCAGTGCAGTATAAAGTGGAAACAGCTGTGTAAGTCTCTATGTACAGTTTGGGTCCTGAAACCAATGAACTCCTCAAGAGAGGTTAGACTCGTCCACCCTTGAGGTGACAGAGGGTGGACTAATGTGGATTTGTTCATAGCAACCTCGCTTGGTTGTTGTGTGTTGAAGTCCCCTAGTGGGGATTCAGTTGTTCTACTGGGAGACTTCAATCCCCTCATGTGTAAAAACAGTGATCCTTGGAATTGGAGGCCACAAGACAAAGAGATTCCGTAAAATTCTGTAAATTCTGAGCTTAAAGAATATGAAGCTGTTCTCAGTTGAGTATAAAGCAGCTGCAATGAGAAATTGCATCTCCAGTCTTATGCCATTTCAGTGATTTGTTACTGAATTAAACAATGATAGGTGTACAATTGATTTTGGACACTTTAATTTAGTGTTCAGCTCGGGGCCCCCAGAGTGCTTGGGAGCCCCGAGCAATCACCTCCCTTTCCCTAATGTTAAATATGCCCTCACCTGTGGTCATCAGCCTTGGAATTGAATATCTTGAGTTTCTTCTGAGGCACTCCCTCAGAGTAAAGGTGAGAAGCTTGGTCCTTCTGGAAAAACTTGGAGTAGAGCAACTGCGTTTCTACATTGAGATGAGCCAGTTGAGGTGCAAGGAGCGACCTAATGGGGACACTTTTCATGTGTCCAGGTACATGCAAAGAGTTAGGCTGGACAGTCACTGAAGCCAGGCTGTGTGTGAATCTTTGGGTTGGTTTTACTGGGGCGAGCCCTGAACAGAGCAGCTGAAAGAAAAAGATGAACAGTTTTTTATGGTTGCACTTTGATCATTTTAGTCATTCGGGACTCAAACTGATCTAACGTAAAACATTATGAATCAAGGTTTCTTTTAGGAAAAAATGTTAAACGGACATAGTGACCTGGAAAATGACCAAACTGCTCCTCTTTGAAATACTCTCTCGTGACAACAAGGTTATTTTTCAACGTTATTCGTGTTTTATGTTTAGTTTATAATTATTACTCCATTATTTTTCATAAAACCACCCAGTAAGCCCCTTTAACAATATGTTGAAACAAAGAAGAAAATGTGATTAATAATTTGACCAGCAGGTGGTGCATGAGTGCAGCTTGTTGAAACCTATGAGGCGTAGTATTACTGGTGTAACTGTATTAATACATCTAAATAAAACACATACAATTCATTCCATACTCTATTACTCCTTATAGCGATTACGTACACATTTTTTTTCAAGGATTTTGTTTCCTTTGAAGTAATTTTGTTCTGTTTTTTAACGTAAGTAGAAGCATCAATTTAGATTTTATTTCTTTTCAAACATTTTTTTTGCTTGTTTCTTTTTGTGTCAATTTATGATCATGAGACAAATTATTCAGCTTTTTTTTTTTTTTGCTTTTTTAAGAGAATGATTAAAAAGAAGGTGATAGTGTTGCTGTTTTTCTAGCCATCCCAAACATCATATATAATTCTGTTGAACAGGATCAATTTTGATCCATTTCTCATCTTTTTGGACCAGATTCAGACAAACACAGCTTCATTAAGATCATTGTTAGAGGACAAATGAAGGAAGAGAAATTCTGCAAAAACTGAACATCTTTAAGATAGTGCAAGACTAAATTGGGTGATGGGCTCTAAAGTGTTTTTCAGTAAGTCTTCATCAGTATTTACCATAATCTCTTCTCAGGAGATTTACACAAGGCTTAAAGAAACACTATGGGTGCCCAAATGACTGCACAGAACATTCCCCAGGAGCATCAGTGGACACAACTTCATTTACGTGAGCAACATGTCAGGAAATGATCATATGCAAAGGGCTTCAAAGAAACGTGAAATTGTTTTGTGTTGTGTTGCAGTGGACAGGCAGTGCTCTATCAAACACAGTTTGTGAACACAAAACAGTTGTTTTGTCACCAAGATGAAGATTCTGACTAGAAATATTGAGTTAAATGTACAAATGTTTCTTTGTGTACAAATTCAAAATGTTTTTAGCAATGGTGACATCAACGTTTTTGTGCTGAAAGCATATTGAATCAGCCGTCCTCCAGTGGTGCATTTCAACAGAAGACATTGGTGTGTATTTCTTTTTGGGAACTCTAGAAAATGTATCCAAAACTTTGGCCATCTAAAATGTTTTGTGAAGCTTTTTCAACTTACTTTAATCTTCTTTATTTAAAATTCAATTAACATTTTTAACCCAATTATACGTTTTTAAGTATAAAAAACATGCAGTTTTTTTAATGCATTTTTAAATTTCTCTTTTAAGCTACCCAAATAAAAACAGGTGTATTTACATTTTAAAATATATTTCAAAGTCTTGTTGTAAAGAATTATCATATATGAGGCCGTTAAAGTTTATGTCTTGAAACATCAAACCTTGAGTTGCCTCCCTGCATCGACAAGTCACCTCCTCTCCTCATAATCCTCTCTCTGCTTCCTTGGTATGGGAGTATGTCACCTCCTCTTTGTGGATCCTGTTACTCCAAATTCTGCTAAAGCTGATGAGATTCTGTTGGAGATATTTCTGCAAAATGTCTTCTCAGAAGGTACTATCGGAGAGGTGATATCCTCTCCTACTCTCAGGTTTCTTATGAGTCATTGATGATGGTGCCAAACTGTTAATGTAATTAGAAAGGCTTGACTAAGCAAATTAATAAGAGTATTTATAATGCAAATAATATCCATTTAAATGTCTCAAACATTTTCCCTAAAATCTAGTTTGATATTGTATTAACACGCATTTGTTTTAGTTTACGTAAATGAACCATCACGTGTCATAATTCGTCATGACTGCCAGAATCAAAATGTGACATCACCACCCAGAAGGCATAGCACAAGTTAAGTGCAACAGTTTTCTCACTTGTGCTTTGTCAAGTGATTTATTCCAGTCGAGACACATTTCCTACAAATAGTTTATACTCTGAGTTGTTAAAACTTTTCTGATCAGAACACAAGATTTGTGTCTCTGTTTTTACTTTTTCTCATTTTTACCATTAATGTTGATGCAAATAACTCAAGCTTTGTCTTTAGGCTTTATGAAGGGTATTTCACAAAAAAAAGAAAGCATGAAATCGATGGCTGTGCTGTAGGTTTTTCTTTTTTTTTTTACTTTTTATTTTCAAAAGTACATTTTTTGCCATACAAATTAAACAAACCAAATATTCAAAAAACAAACAAAGTAAAAATATTTAAACAAACATGCATCCTCACTTCCAACAGTCTTCCTTAATTCATAGCATTAACAAAAATAACAACAAAACTAAAAATACATGAAGAAAATGAGCTAGATTGTAACAAAATTTACCGCATATTTCAACTTGTCCATCTGCTAATCTGGCCACCACTTACATACATATAACTACCTCTATTTATCTGCATGCATAAAAAAAATCAGAATATTGACTCAGCATCCCTCAATTTAAATATTCAAATAGCTATATTATTAGTTTTTGCAAGGAAAAAGTAATTACATTCAATTGGAAGAGCATCAAATCGCCAACAATAAATTAGTAGAAAAATAAATTCAATTCAATTCAATTCAATTTTATTTATATAGCCCAATATCACAAATTCAATTTGCCTCATTGGGCTTCATGCCTGCAGTTTTTACAGATGCACAGATGGAGTCATAAAATATGCACAATAGGTAAAAAACTAAACAGACTATAAAGAACAGGTCATCCCTGTCCTTAGACCCTCCCTCGCGGTAAGGAAAAACTCCTAAAAAAAACCTGAGTCAGGAAAAAAAAGAAGAAACCTTAGGGATTCCCACATGAGGGAGAGATCCCATCCCAGGACGGACAGGCGATACCAAAACGGTTAAAGAAAAGTTAGCTGCTAAAACTGCATATATGAGTAGAGTTCATTCATATAGAGCTGAGTTCATTCATATAGAGCTGAGGGACGAGTGATGATTAAGTCCATAGTCCAGATGAGGCAGAACTGCAGACCACGACCAGGAGCAGGAGGGCAGACGACCCACCAGGAATCACTCCCACTCAGAGATGCAGGATGGTGACGGATGGTGACGGGGCTTCATCCAGATGGGCGGGGCTTCGTCAGGATCACCAACAAGTCTCCCGGAAACTGCAGTCTCTCCCGGTCTCCCACAGGGGAGTCGGAGAGAAGGAAAAACATGTGAATTATACTGCACCACCAACACAGGCATACAGTTAGAAGTAAATAAAAAAGTAGAGGAGAGGAGAAGTAGATGGAAAAGAGGACAGAGCCCCAGTGCACCATACTTTTCCCAGCTTCTAACTTCTAGCAGCCTTCTATGTTATTATGTAGAGAATATACATATTTCAAGCATATATTGGAGAAGTATGTGATTATAATAATTATTTCCCCAAACTTCAGAACAGTATGGGAGCATTATGTTAATTATTCTATGATTACTGGCTAGTCTGGCAGAACGCCTGTCCAAATAGGAATGTTTTAAGGCTAGTTTTGAAGGTAGAAACTGTACCTGCCTCTCTGACATGGGCTGGGAGCTTATTCCATAGAACAGGAGCTTGATAACTGAAGGTTCTACCTCCGACTGTACTTTTAAAAATTCTAGGAACTACAAGCAGTCCTGCATAAACTCAAACAAGTTTACTTTACGGAAAAAATTACTGCTTTCCTTTAAATAAAATTGGAGGTTTTTGATCAGCAGTGGAGGGAAGGGAAAAGTGCTGTGGGTTTTTCATATTGCAGTGAGCAGCCATGGGTTCAAGGTGTGGCTCCTCTTCCTGCTATTTTAGTAAAACACTGAAAAACGTTATAATAAATTCTTGACAAAGACAAACAGACCTTAACTTTTTAAATCCAAACAAGATCTGTAACACATTTATTTTTGCTTATCAAGTACACTCATCTAAGCATGAATAAGACATATATTTTAGGATACTGTCCACATTCTGACATTAGTAATAGAAAGGTCAAGCATAATATGATAATCCGTTTTAGGGTCTGTACCTAAATTTGTTTTATTACAGTTTTTATGTGATTCGGTCAATTTTTTTTTTTTTTTTTTTTTTTTTTTGCCTTTTAATTTTTGAGCAAAATATTCTAGATTGTAATAATTAGGTATTAGTTCTACTTTTTTTAAAAAAACCTTTTTAGTATTACTTTTCTGTAAGTTTTGTGAGTACCTGTTTCTTTTTCTTTTTTTTTTTGTAATAGATGATGCTGGTAATTTGTTAAAATTGGTAAATGGTCATTTTTGCTGGTTATCTAACATTATGCTTTGATTTCAAGTTGAATACACACTTTCAAAAATAAATAAAAAGCCATTTGACACAAAAAAAAATTTATTTTATTTTAAGGTGTTAGGCTATAGTTATAAACGAGAGAGAGAGAGAGAGAGAGAGAGAGAGAGAGAGAGAGAGAGAGAATGCCGCCTGCCGGCAGGCTAGACTGGAACTCCTTAGAAGAGCAATAAAATTTCTGTTTGAAAATCATTTTCATCAAACTTTTATTTTTTTTATTTCCTGTCTTTTATGCTTCGGTGTGCGGTCTTACAAGCTGAGTATCTCCCTTCTACAGGGACAGCGATCTGTTAAAAAAGTGAAAACTTTTGGGACGCTCTAGGTGTCTTGGACGCAGTAGCTGAAATGAGCCATTTCCTGCCAAATAGTGAGCCCGTCTAATCGTGACTGCAGCAGCTACTTCCTGCATTGTTACAGTGCTTAATGAGGATTAAGTTGAAGCTGTCATGATGAAACGGGCGGCCATTAAGCCTGCGCCATACAGAGAAGAAGGAGAAGGAGAAAGAAGCTGGAGGCAGCAGACTGACCTCTCAACCTGATGTTTGTTAGATAGATAGATAGATAGATAGATAGATAGATAGATAGATAGATAGATAGATAGATAGATAGATAGATAGATAGATAGATAGATAGATAGATAGATAGATAGATAGATAGATAGATAGATAGATAGATAGATATTACATTTTTTAAAAATGTTGCCTATTTTGTTGGGTTGTCTGTAATAGCACAGCGCTCAGCTGTACTTCACATCCTCTTAAACTGCTCTGCGTTTGCATTGAATGGTGCTTTAGCGAGAAGAGGGACTCCTGACAGGGCTTGAAGTAATCACTACCTGCTGATTTTGATTACAAAGAAAATCAGACGTATATTGCAAAGAAACAGTCCTTTGTCTGATATGGCATGTTGATATAAAGTTGAGAGATGTGCAAGAATTAAAATCAAATGAATAAGAATGTTAATTTAAAGGGTGAATAGTTTTCATTGAGATTGTTGATTCGCCTAAATCCTAAATAAACATTTTTTCCCATTCAGAATCCAGACAAATATAAAGTTCTTTTGTAGTCCACAGCCTTCTAACTTAATGAGGATATTTGATACAGGGTTCCTGGCTGATCTCTTTCTTGTGTTTAGATCAAATATTGATAAATGACAGCTCTTTATCCATTACTGCCTAATAAAGATAGCTCCATTCTCTTTAAACAAACATTTTAATCGTCTTTTTTGGAAGAAGAGATAAAAAAAAATCATATTAAATTAAAATTAAATAATTAAAATTATAATAATAATTAAATAATTAAATAAAATTAAAATTCTGTTTTTTTTATTTATTTATTAGAGATTTTAAAAAAGCATGTTACAAATTAAAAATAAAACTTTTTAATGTTTATACACGTGTTTACTCTTTTTTTTCTTCTCGGCCATATCGTACTTCCAACTTAAAGGTGTATTGATTTTAAGCAGTTTCTGCACACCCTTAAGTAACATTAAAGTTAGTTTTATTTATTGATTTGTTGCATTAACCTTTATTTAACCACAAAGAAAACTTTGTTAAAGTCATTTTTTAATTTTTCAAAGGTCTAATTGTTTGTATTGATGGCATGTTTTCAGTTGTTAAATATGCTCTTCTAGCTTAAAAAAAATGCTACTAATTAATGTCTTTTTTCTGCTTTGAAATAGTTTCTAACTTTTCCTAAAAACCTTAAGGACAACAGATCTCTGCTCAGAATGAAGTACTTCTTATGGATTTTTTTTCTCGTATGAACCCAATATGAAGAAGGAAAACCTATTTTGTGGGAGACTACACTTTGAGACACTACATCAGATGTTTACGATTCCTTAGCAATGTCTGTGTAACCTTTACATACCTCTGCGGGTAAAACATAAAACAAATTCATTTGTCGTTTCTTCTAAACTGTTTTATGAATCCTTGTTAGACATTTAGCTCCGGCGATAATGAGAAAATGACCCCTTTGCTGCAGATTTGATTGGCTTTGTACGACAGTCTGCAGCCTCAGGAGATGGATTATAGGATGAGAGGACAGAAACAATCAGACCTGATGACACAGCAACATCAAGAGAAAGCTTTTTTTTTCCTTCTCAATTAAAGAACAGCAGGGTGAAGCTGACAAAGCACTTCAACCCCCAACTCTGTATTTCACACCCCACTTCCATCTGAGGGAGAGCCCTTCCTCAGGAGTTTGTTTGTGTGGATGAAGGAGGATCAGATAAGTTCATTGTGTGAAGTGTCCCATCCAAGAGGAATAGTGGCTGCTGGGAGGATTTTTTTTGAAATGTTAGGGTCTGTTATAGGCTCAGATGACTGTTCACAGATGTAAATCTTTTGAAATTATCTTTATAATATGAGACATGTCCAGGTTATTCAGCCTTGTGACCCCCAAAGTGTTACGAAAAGGGATTAGTTGTTAATAAATGTTAATAAAATGGTTTTATCTGCATGGGAAATCTGGAGCCATGTTCCACAGGTGAGACATTATGGATTTTAGTGATGCTGCAATTCTGGAAGAGTGAATTTGTGATGGGAAGAAAAAGACAAAAGCTCTACATCAATGCAATTTGTGTTTTCATGTGTCAAAGCATGATTCAACTTGATTTCTCTTTCTGTTCTTCTTTGCATTGTGTTTTACTGACAGAAAAATGAAACAGGAAGTTAGAGCTTGACGTCCCCCATAAACAACCGGGGATGCCACACTTTCACTGTGGTACAAACAATAAAGCAGGACCCCCACTTTAGTGGACATTGTTTTGTAGTAGTGCAAATTCCTCAACATATCAGCAGCTAATCAAGTGACCAAAACACACTGAACATTGGACTTGTGGAGACCTGCCAAGTCTGGACCCCAGCTCAGTCTACTGGATTTCTTCCTTGCATGCTTTTGCAACTCCTGTTTACACTTTGTTTACTCATTGCTCAGACATGATCAGTCTGAAGTAGTTTCATCATTTGGTGTGTGACTTATTTATTTAAATACGTTTGATAATTTGGGGGGTAAATGCTGAGAAATGGGGTACTGTGTGTAGTCAGATCCTTGGGACACCATGACATCGTCGCCCCTTTTTGGCCCTTTGGTGGTCAGTGGCACACATGATGTGATCTGGTCGCCCTGATATGCTGAGGTGCGCATGCCCACTAAGAGGACGCAGCGGCTCCATGTGTGTTGAGGCGCATTATTTGGCAACAGACGCGGCAGTGGGGAGGGCCGAAAAAAAGAGGATATCCCCTGGATTTCAAAAAAAGCAACGATTTATCGAGGTTAACAGTAGATTAAACATTCCTTGCTCGACCATCGGCGAAGAACGGGCGATAAAGCCACAAAGTAAGTTGACTTATGTGAGGCTTAAGTTTTCAGTAAGTGTATAGAAGGGAGCCTTTTATTCGGACTCGTCGAAAGGAGCCAGGTTTTCCTCCACCTATCTGTGACGATAAAGAAGCTGATGGGCTGTTGAAAAGTAACACTTCTCCGCAGAGCCAAAGGTTGAGCTCTTGGTGGGAGAGGGGGAGAAGGGGGGTAGCCCGGCCACATTTTATTTTATTTATGGTTTCCTCAGTCGGGCAGCTTCGTAAATGTGAAAAGTGGAGTTGATTTTTGTGCGCGAGAAGTCGTTACATGAGGTGAGGATTACTACGTTACATCGCCGGCGGCTCGTCGGCGGCAAGCTCGGTCCGTGGGCCGGTCGGTGAAATTTATGAGTTCCGAGTCGAAGGTTTTTCCTCGGGAGGGAACACACAGGTAAACAATCCAAGTAAGCTTCGTACTTTTACGTCAGTGAGTGGAAGTTTTTTTTTCTTTTTTTTTTTTTAATCCTCCCTTTTAGCTGTCTCTCTCGGAGAGTTGCCAGGTCGGTCAGAGATTCGGGCTCGGTTCTGGCTGAGCGGGTCAAGTTGTGGAGAAGCTGCCGGCACCGGGACTTTCTCTAGTTTGTTTTAAAGTGTCCAGCCGGCTCGCTCTCGGGCTGTTTTTCTGGGTTCGAGTCGAAGCTGGTTCGTGTTTTTGTTTGTGCGATGTAGCTAATGTTAGCTCGCTAACTAATAACATGCACACCTCAGAGGTTGGTGTCAATAATAAGGGGGGAAGCCGGTGAGTTGCACATGTAGTGTGGGCTGGGTTTAGGTTTTAAAGGGCTGAGTTTTGTGTGGATGCTGTTCTGGCTGGTGGAACGGTAATGGTGGACATGGCTGCCCGCTTTAAGCCCCGTGGCACCAGTGTTGGTTCTGCTATCTGGTAGCTAATCTTCCTACTTCGCTCTGTGACAACCGTAGTCTTCCTCCTCTTAAAGCTGAACACACACACACACACTTCGTGACACACGCCGCACACACTCCCTCTGCCTCTTCCTCTCACCCAGACAAGCACACACACGCACACACACAAACAAAAGCACACTCCTTTTCCCAAATGACTTTTCTCTGCTTTAAAAGGCGACTTTTCACACGATTTCTGTCGTCAAACAGATGGAAGTCCAAACCGCACACTTTCTGTTTACGTGGGAAGCTTTTGTTCGCGTTTAATATTTGACTGCTGGTTGGACGGAAGCCGGTGGTGCCTACATTCGGTTTCGTGAGAGCACATGTGAGAATGGACGTCGTGCTCCGAACGCTGTGGTTCCTGCTTTTACCTTCATCTCTGATCCTTCAGCTCTCTGGTGTTCTAGCATTTGTTTCAAACATTTTCAGCCCATAACCAGCGCGAAGAAGTTTTATGTATTGGGTACTTCCTATACATTCAGAGTAATAGTAAAATTTGAAGAAACAAGAACATATGAAAAAGTAAATCATTAAATAGTTGCTAAGACATTTCTATTTTTATTATTTTATTATTATTTGGGGGGGGGGGGTGAGGACACGTGCGTCATTTTTCTTTTAATTTGTCATGTTTTACATATTTCGTGCAACATATATAAAGAATCTTAAGCTCAAAATTGCATCATGTGAGTTTTTCTCTATTCAAATTGTTGTGAGACAAAGAAATGCCATTGGAAAAAGCTGCTCCACTCCATTCCGATGCATCCACATGTAGACGACTACTGTAGATCCTTGTACGTCTTCTTTATTCTGATCCTATCTGTCTCAAAACTGTATAGCTGGATAGCGGGAGAACATGTTAACAAGTGGATGATGGGAAGTGGGGGCGGGCTTGGTCGGTGCCAGCAGTGTTGGCCATAACTCAGAGGTGGATTTCTAATGAACTGGTGCTTAATGGACTACTGTCGCTCTGAAGATACTATGTCCTAGAAAACTACTTTTTAAAATTTTGCCTAAAAAGGGCATAATCATAATTAAATACCACTGGGAATTCTTTTAAATTAGACCAGGAGATGATCGGTATGGGCCTTCAAATAAATATTTTGTCTTTCTCACTTATTTGTGCTTCCATGAAATTCGTGTGGATTGCTCCCATTTAATTAATTAATATTTCCTATAGAAATAAAATATTTTTTCAAAATTGTCTCTCTAAAATATACCAGTGTTTTCCTCTTTTGGGAAAACTTTTTCCAAGCATCAGGTTGTGTATTTGAACTCTGTCGTCTGGCGTGAGTTACACACTGTCTAGTGGAGTGTAAACGGAGGCTGGTGTTGGGACACTTTACTGCTTTTTTTGTTGAGATCCAGAATGGACCCTCAATTGTTTACAGGAACAAAGGCTTTGTAAAATGTCATTTACATTTAAACAATGTGCTGGTAGCCTCTAGTAAATATTCTGTCAGAAAAGAGAAGATGTTAGCTGCAGCTCTATAGAGCTACCAGCCCTCCACAGCAGCAGTTATGGGTATTTTTGCGATGCTATGGTATTACGCCTACTTAATAGCATCTGTCTTTTAACATTACTATTACAGTAATGAATCACAAGTTAATTTTAAATCATAGTTTCAGTAATTTCTCACCAAAGAGTGCCCAGAGTAGTTATGTAATCACCTCCAGATTAGCAAAAGGTCATCTGCTGAACATATTTTAAACTGCTGAGCAAAACAGCTGGGGGTCACAAGGTCAGCCACCTAAGACTGAATATAATAATATAGACAGAAGCAGTATTATTTATTTTTTGGGGGAGATCTTTAGCTTTTACAGACGGGAACATTGGGTGTTTTAGTAAACTGATCGGTCGGTACAAAGTTATATGGCAGGGCTATATTATCCACAAAAAGTTTACAAAATAAGAGAGGACAAATGTCGAATCATAATAAAGATTTTTTTTTTTATTTGTGTGGAAACAAGCCTTGAACTTGTTCAGTTGGGGACTTTGCCTAAATATGTCAAAATGCTTCTCAAAGTCACTGGTTTGGTCTTAAAAATGTAGCATGATTGCATAGTTGCGCAGTTTTCTACATTCTTGTGCAATGTGAAAATATGTTTTTCTCAGGGTAAAAGTCTGTCAGTTGAGTAAACAAAATGCAAAGCTCCAATCTTAGCTTGTTAGGAGTTTCACATTGGGAAAGTATGATCACCTCAGTGAAGGGTGGAAGGCGAGACATGAACAGTGGTTCTGAGGCAGCGGTGCACCTGATACCAGTTGTGTATTTTCTGCACTGGTGAAAGTCAAGATTCCTGCAACAGTGAAGTGGTAGTCAGTGATAAAGCTGGTTTTATTGTATGGCAAATTTTAATAGGAGATAGAAAATAGGAGGTGCACTCCTACAGCAAACTCTTAATATGCATTTGTCATCCTGGTTGTCTTCTTTTATGTTTGAGAATATATCTCAAACGTCCAGACTTTCCATGTCAGCTACTTGGTTGCAAAATTTTATTAAAAACAAAAAAAAAAAAACCTTTATTTTATCTTGATGAGACTGATAATAAATTTCAACCTTATTTTCATCAAAATGAACTTTTCCCTGAGCTGGACTGATGGCATGGGTTTGTGTGTGCAGCTGCCAGTGACTTCAGTACGCAGGAACTGCCCACAAAATTGCAACACTGACAGATTTATTGTGAACACAAAATGTCGGCCTTTTAAGTTGGAGAACTGCATTCAAATATTCGTTGGAGTGAATCTGTAATCCGCCTCATTCTAAGAAGAAAGAAAATCTGTAATCAGCAAACTAAGGTAGTAGCTTGCTAGACTATCAGGAACTAGAATGAGTCCAAATAGACTCGTATCCGTCCTCCTGGGGTCTCATTTATAAAACTGTTTATCCAAAAATGTGAAGGTTAAAGACATTTTTTTGATTTATAGACTTATTCTGTCTCTTTAGAGGTACCAAATGCTTTTCACTGAATGTAAATGTGCTGTTCTCCTTCCATATTCCGCCCTCCTTTATCCATTCTTATGATATAAGAAATGAATATTTTAAAAACAGCTAATTAGAAAACTGATAATTAAGACGTCTGTGGAGAAAGTAAACCAACAGGACGTTACCATACTCTGAAGTTAAAGCTCTACTGAAATCTTAAAATTGTGGATCACTATTATTGGGACATTTTGGGGAAACCCTTTTGTTTGGAATCCCAGAAATCGAAAGTGACACAGTTGCTATAGATTGAAAGACAAACTTTGATGTCTTTGCAATTAGCCTATTTCCCACTTTACTAGTAATAGACCTTTTTTCTTTAACTCGGCGTCCTGCAGTATTGTATCGACAATAAGGGGGGCAGGAAGGGCAAAGCGCCCCATCCTCAGCCTCAGGGAGTGCGGCGATCAGTGCGCTTTCAGGCCAGTGATGCATTTTCAGGCTCAGATGCTGCTAAATATTTCACTTCAGAAAGATATTAAAATCCTTCTTGCTGTACAGTTATGTGACATTAAAGAAACATTAAAACATTTAACAGCATGTTTTCATTCATTCATGGCTGCTTTTGATTTCGTCCTACTCCTTCAGTTTATAATTCTGAGCCTATTGGTTTATTGATTATCACATAATGTCTTAGATGCTAGCATATGTACAATAGAAAACGTCTCCAACCATTCTATCAGATTAACTAATAGCTTGCCAAGTAGTGACAAAAATGAACACATCAATGCACAAATGTGTTTTTCATTTTGGTTGATGTGAGTCATGTCCTGTGTGTTTGCGTTATTTTAAGTTGTTTGCCATCAAATGTTTGAAATGTTGCAGAGGAAAACCTTGCAGAATTGTGGGATTCTTTGAGTTCATCTTTTTCTGCATTCTTTATAGTAGCGACATTTACCTTAAGTTTTTCACATTCACATTTCCCCCTGTTCTAATCTGGATTTTTTAAGGGTGACCCATTTTGTAGTTAAAGTTATGACATATTCATTTGAAAACTAAATTATGGTTTGCATTTATCTGTGCAGATTTTTATGTTGAAACTGTCTCGCAGTAACTTTAATGTTAATTTTCCCCCCATCAAAGTTGTAGTCTTGCATCATATAAAATGTGTTTTTGTGCAATAGCTGCTGTCATCCTCGCCGTTCAGCCTCATTTCTGCTCAAACACGTTTCATTATTCTGCTTGACCATGTGATCAAATGACCAACGTGTTATATCTGTTTGATGCATCATGCGCTCAGTCAGTTCTGACAGATCCCAACCCACAAACGCAGGGGTTCGCCCCCATAAATATGTTTCACATGAGTCATGCTGTGTGTAAATCGTATGTTTGGGTTGCTGTTCTTCAGTCACAGTTACAGGCAGCAGAGCACAGGTCACATGAAGGCTTAAAATAAGGAAAAAGATGGGATGGACAGGAAACCAGTTATACCTGTTTCACTTACATTTAGGCCGCTCAAATACCGGGAAATGTAGCATCCTTTAGATTTTAACTGTGGTTCCAACTTATCATTCAGATACATTTGGATCATCTGTATATTAAACCACTTCTCCGCCAAAGGCCCCGCTCTTGAAAAAGACGCAGCTCATTAAAGTGACCATCTTTTACCAGTAAACCAAGTCTTTATGTAGTTTTTAAAAGCTGCTTTAGGATTTCCATCTTAATTAAATATTTATTATTCCACCACAGCACTTGCGTAATCCCTTGGAAAAAAAAAGGTTAATATTTAAATGGACCATGTTTCCTGTGATCTGATAACTTTGTTTAGAAGGCAGCTCACTTTGTGTAGGCTTGGTTTATATTTTTGAGGTTTTTTGGAGGGGGGGGTTGCTTTGGTTGTATGGTAGGTCAAGTTCTCTGGTGTGATGGGGTCTGATCCTCTCGGTGTGTGTTTAAGAGGTTGAGGGAATTGTGTGTAAACTGCCGTGGAGATGAAATGTGAAACCTGCCAGCCATTCCTTCAAACACACACCCCCATTACAAAGATAGGGTCACTGTCCGTGTAAGGTTTTGGGGGGGGGGTATGTGTTGCGCCCAACTTTTGCCCACAGCATCATTCTGTCTGTGATGTGCTCTAAAAGCTAGTTGGGGAATCGCACGCCCCCGTCTGCATTTCTATACATGCATGCACACACTGTATAATGGCTGTCAGTAGTGTGGAGGCGCAGCGCCTGCTCCAGCACCTGAAGGGTTAAAACCAGCTTCGGCTTCTCTCTCCGTCAAACACACACCAACAGACTCACACACACCCTCATACACACACACAGTAGTCGACCGGTTTAAACCGGTTCTCAGGAAAAGTGCTTTGTGTGTCCCACTGAATCCTGGGAAGGGTCATGTCATGTGTGTCTCAGTGATGTCAGAGCATTGAAGAAAAAAAACGTAGCCAGCTCCCGATTATGAGATATGTGCGCCGCATGTTGTGCGGGCAAAGAGTGCATTTTGTGTGCCCACTGTAGTAACTGCTATAAGAGCGAGGAAGGGAGGGGGCAAACGTTGGTAGGGTGTCTGTCGTGAGCAGAAGCCCAGGTTGTAAGGGTTAATTGTAGTCTTTTTTTGTCCCTAACATAACTTCCTGGAGCAAAGTACTGTGCAGGCCGAGCAGACTGTATGAGCATAAAGGGAATGCATTATAAAAAAGTCAAAATATGACTTCTTCTAGTTTCTCTTGGTAGTCAATAAACAACTCAAGATTGAATATTACTTCTGTTCTTGACTCCAACTTTTTTTATTGTAAAATTTTTCCCAGTGGTCTTTTTAGGGTGGATTCAGACTGGACACATTTGGTTCGCTTACAGTGCACCAAAGTTTGTTTCCCCTTATAATCGGGAACAAATTTTCAGTCTGAAAACACCCAAGCAGACCCTGGTCCAGGGCCAGGAACCACACAGAATCATCTTTCAAGGTGGTCTCGTTTAGTTAAAAGGCAGAGCTCCAGTTCATTCTAAGTTTCCTCAGTCTGAATAGGCTCCGTGCTTAGAGCGGAACACTTGAACCTAAACAGCCACCGTAGCCGGTCTTTACATGGTTTAAACACAGAGCCATGGACGTGGAGCAGCGATACAACAGGAACTCAACAGGAAAATGTGGTGGGAGGAAAGCAGGCTCGTCTAAACAACTTTTAACGTGAAACCTATTGCTTCTTACTGTTTTCCCAACTATCTATATATCATCATTACTTATCAGCATATCTTCTCAGCCCTTGTCTCCTGTTTTTCAGCATCCTTCCACTATATCAGAGTAGTAAGTGTTGTACCTGACCTTGACACAGATGTTCGAAATTGGTCAGAGAACTTTAAAGTTTGTATTAGTGAACGTTTACAAAACTTAGTTATTCCTTCATTATTCCTTCTCTTGTTGCTTTGCCCCACCTTTGTAATTCCTGACCAACGATTGGGGAGATAGTTAGTCATGGGGTTTTATTTACAGGCTTTTTGTTTGAAACAAAAAATGTCCAATAGACAGTCTGAATACAGACCAAACTGAATCTAATTCCCCATCAGCCCTTTTATTTACACACTCTCCTGCAGTGACATGCAGCAAGGGGAGGCAGAGGAGTCTGTCTCACGTGCAAAATATAGCTTAAAAAGTACAAAAATAAAATAAACTTTTTTAAAATTAAATATCAAATATTTATTTTTAAAAATATATATGCTATGATAACTTTTTGTGTGTGTTTTCAGTGTTTCATTCATTAAAAGAAGTAGTGAATTTATGACTTCCCTGTTCACATACATGACAGAGTGGCGTTGCACACATTGAATGGACCTGCATGCGCCTTATTGTTTCCGTCTTTCAATCATCATAAAAGACGCAGTCGTTTTTAATTGCCTCATTTTCTTATTAATCGCTAACCGTCTTGATTACATTGTTTCCAGTTTTGGGACCCATTTAGGTGTTTTTATCTACTAGAAATTTGCTGTGTGAGGCATGCAGTGTGCGTGCCTCAAGGCAGAGGGCGCTGGTGAGCCCAGAGATTGCAGCTCTGGGCACTGTAGCTAAAGAGTAATAGAGTTAGTGCTTGCAAGTTTAGTGAAGAAAACATATATTCTTTGATGTTGTTTAGTTTAATTTTATAAACGAAGGACTATAGCTCTAGACTCAGGACCTTGTTTAGACACATCACTTAGAACGAGTGGTGCATAGACTTAATTTATAAGTTAATATAGGTCAATAATAATAATTTGTGATTTTTTTTTTTATTTTTTGTAAATCTGACTGACGTCAGTGCCTCACCAGCTGTGAACCTCACTGCACGCCATTGTTCTCCCCCTAGCTCATAGCACCTCACAGACCCAAGCTAACATTAATTTAGCCAAAAAAAAATGGGGCAAGCAATATCAGAGCTACAGTTCTGAGCAGCTCAGATGAGGAAAAAGATGTTAATTGATCTATTAGTCAGCAAGTGGATGCCTCAGAAGTGTAGTGGAGCAAGGAGACTTTGGCCCATCCTTGTCAGTTGCTCTATCACAAACCCAAGCTTTTTTAGACCACGGGTTTTCATCTGTTCCAGATCCAATACAATTTGAATAAAAAATATTCAGAAACAATTTTAATTTTAATTTATTGTTATATGTCCATCATGAGAAAAATACTACAACATGTTCAAAAACACAGTTTTCAATGGAGTGGGTCTAAGCGACGCTGAGGCAAATAAGTAGTTTCACACCCTGTGATTTTGCAATTTCCCAAACTTAGAAATCATAGACGGATCTGACATTGTCATCTTAGGTGCATGTCAATTGTGAGAGACATAATCTTTAAAAAAAAAAATCTAGAAATTGCCCTGCATGATTTTTTTTTAAATAATATGCTACTGCTTTAAATAAGTATTTGAACATCTGTCTGTCTATCAGCAAGAATTCTGATCATCCAAGACCTGTTAGTCTGCCTTTAAATAGTCCACATCCACTCTACTTATTATCCTAAATTAGAAGCACCTGTTTGAGGTCCTTAGCTGCATAAAGACACCTGTCTAGCCCATACAATCAGTAAGACTCCAACTACTAACATGGCTAAGACCAAAGAGCTGTCCAAAGACACCAGAGATAGCATTGTAGACCTCCACAAGGCTGGAAAGGGCTACGGGGCAATTGCTAAGCAGCTCGGTGAAAAAAAGATCCACTGTTGGAGCAATTATTAGAAAATGGAAGAAGCTAAACCTGACTGTCAATCTCCCTCGGACCGGGGCTCCATGCAAGATCTCACCCCGTGGGGGTTCAATGATCCTCAAAAAGGTGAGCAATTGTGGTGCCAAAGTAGTTATCCCCTGCCACGATTTGTGACTAGTCGCGGGAGCGCGCCAAAGGCTCGTCAGCGCTGCTTTGTATCTTTAAAGCTTACAAAGGTGGCGGATCATCACAATGGTGCCTATTTTTGGGCTCTAGAGGTGTTTTGTTGTGGTGTTTGTTTGTTTAGTGTGTGTGTTTGTTGTTTGTTTGCGTGCTTTTTTTCATTTATAAAGAGCTCTGTCAAATTTAATTAAAGATTACGCAATAGGCTACATGAAACAGACGTAGAAACGTTTGATAAAGGACAGATTATACAATCTTCATTCATTCAGTTATTTTCAGTTTTTGGACAGCCGTGGTATTGGTCTCTCGTACGTAAAGTCCTTGTAGTACTCCCCCCCCCCCCCCCCCCCCCCCCCCCCCCCCCCCCCTCCTACCCGCCCATTTCGCCCGTAAAAATTCCCCAAACATTGAATTGCTTTTGTTTGAACGATCTCTGTGCAGGCAGTAGAAAGTCAATGGAACAGCAGGAGAAAGACATCTTTCCTTCCCACACCGCAGCACCTATTCCATGCTTTCACACGGATGTCCCGATTAAAAACAATCCGTTTCTCTGGCTCTTTTTGTTATCCATTCAGTGCAAATACACCATTTAGTTCATTACAATTTGAGGGTGAAATGATAACAGATCGGTTAAAAAAACGGTGTCGCTCTTTGGTGTAAGGTGTCCATGATTTCGCTGTGCTGGATGCTTTGAAACGATGACGCTGCAAAAAGGGCACGCCCACCACGTCAATCAAAAAACTGAACTTCTAGATCCAACACCTAACAAGACAGATCTCTCAACCATTGTACTGTCTTATTAACATCATTTTTACATCCTTCTTACCCAGTAGATGTGATTTTAGACAGGATTGAGTATATTCCTAACTTTTAAAGAAAACTGGAGGGGGGAACACTTTCTGGCAGCTGGATTCCAGGTCTGATATAATGTGTTCCCCCCCCTAAGAAAGTCAGCAACCATTGTACTGTCTTATTAACATCATTTTTACATCCTTCTTACCCAGTAGATGTGATTTTAGACAGGTTTGAGTATATTCCTAACTTTAAAGAAAAAACTGGGGGGAACACTTTCTGGCAGCTGGATTGCAGGTCTGATATAATGTGTTCCCCCCCTAAGAAAGTCAGCAACCATTGTACTGTCTTATTAATATCATTTTACATCCTTCCCATCCAGTAGATGTGATTTTAGACAGGATTGAGTATATTCCTAACTTTTAAGAAAACTGGAGGGGGGAACACTTTCTGGCAGCTGGATTGCAGGTCTGATATAATGTGTTCCCCCCCCTAAGAAAGTCAGCAACCATTGTACTGTCTTATTAATATCATTTTTACATCCTTCCCATCCAGTAGATGTGATTTTAGACAGGATTGAGTATATTCCTAACTTTTAAAGAAAACTGGAGGGGGGAACACTTTCTGGCAGCTGGATTGCAGGTCTGATATAATGTGTTCCCCCCCCCTAAGAAAGTCAGCAACCATTGTACTGTCTTATTAATATCATTTTTACATCCTTCCCATCCAGTAGATGTGATTTTAGACAGGATTGAGTATATTCCTAACTTTTAAAGAAAACTGGAGGGGGAACACTTTCTGGCAGCTGGATTGCAGGTCTGATATAATGTGTTCCCCCCCCTAAGAAAGTCAGCAACCATTGTACTGTCTTATTAACATCATTTTTACATCATTCCATCCAGTAGATGTGATTTTAGACAGGATTGAGTATATTCCTAACTTTTAAAGAAAACTGGAGGGGGAACACTTTCTGGCAGCTGGATTGCAGTCTGATATAATGTGTTCCCCCCCCTAAGAAAGTCAGCAACCATTGTACTGTCTTATTAATATCATTTTTACATCCTTCCCATCCAGTAGATGTGATTTTAGACAGGATTGAGTATATTCCTAACTTTTAAAGAAAACTGGAGGGGGGAACACTTTCTGGCAGCTGGATTCCAGGTCTGATATAATGTGTTCCCCCCCCCTAAGAAAGTCAGCAACCATTATTTGGACAATAGGATGCATAATGTTACATAACTTCCAATAGTACAGTAATTTTGTGGTTAGACCGTGAAAGTGGCCATGACAGATCGGCAGCAGGGTGTAGACGTAGAGAACCCAAAGTGTAGAAACTGATGGTGGCCATGGAACATGATTCTTCCTGAGAGCAGAAGAGTCAAACAATGGAGTTTCAGATCAGCTATTACAAAAACCTGTAATGTGGAGAAACAAACAATGTTAGAATTTTGAAGAAGAATAAGATAAATTTAAAGGGAAGAAAACGTAGGTCAAGTTACTTTTGGACAAAAGAAAGTTAAATAAATAAGATAAATAAATCTGGTTTATGTAGGAGGGAAAAAAGATCTCAATCCTGTCTAAAATCACATCTACTGGATGGGAATGATGTAAAAATGATATTAATAAGACAGAGACAATGGTTTGCTGACTTTCTTAGGGGGGGGAAACACATTATATCAGACCTGGAATCCAGCTGCCAGAAAGTGTTCCCCCCTCCAGTTTTCTGTAGAAGTTTCAAATATACTCAATCCTGTCTAAAATCACATCTACTGGATAAGTAGGATGTAAAAATGATGTTAATAAGACAGTACAATGGTTGCTGACTTTCTTAGGGGGGGAACACATTATATCAGACCTGGAATCCAGCTGCCAGAAAGTGTTCCCCCCTCCAGTTTCTTTAAAAGTTAGGAATATACTCAATCCTGTCTAAAATCACATCTACTGGATAAGAAGGATGTAAAAATGATGTTAATAAGACAGTACAATGGTTGAGAGATCTGTCTTGTTAGTTGGATCTAGAAGTTCAGTTTTTTGATTGACGTGGTGGCGTGCCCTTTTGCAGCGTCATCGTTTCAAAGCATCCAGCACAGCGAAATCATGGACACCTTACACCAAAGAGCGACACCGTTTTTTAACCGATCTGTTTCATTTCACCCTCAAATTGTAATGAACTAAATGGTGTATTTGCACTGAATGGATAACAAAAAGAGCCAGAGAAACGGATTGTTTTTAATCGGACATCCGTGTGAAAAGCATGGAAGGTGCTGGGTGTGGGAAGGAAAGATGTCTTTCTCCTGCTGTTTCCATTGACTTTCTACTGCCTGCTACACAGATCCACCAGTCAAGTTATCACAACAAAAGCAATTCAATGTTTGGGGAATTTTTACGAAGGCGGGGTAGGAGATGGGGCTGGGGGGGGGGGGGGGGGAGTACTACAAGGACTTTACGTACGAGAGACCAATACCACGGCTGTCCAAAAACTGAAAATAACTGAATGAATGAAGATTGTATAATCTGTCCTTTATCAAACGTTTCTACGTCTGTTTCATGTAGCCTATTGCGTAATCTTTAATAAATTTGACAGAGCTCTTTTTATAATGAAAAAAAGCACGCAAACAAAACAAACAAACACACACCACTAACAAAACAAACACACCAACAAACAACCTCTAGAGCCCAAAATAGGCACCATGTGATGATCCGCCACCTTTGTAAGCTTTAAAGATACAAAGCAGCGCTGACGGAGCTTTGCGCGCTCCCGCGACTAGTCACAAATCGTGGCAGGGGATAACTACTTTGGCACCACACCGGCACCGGGACTTTCTCTAGTTTGTTTTAAAGTGTCCAGCCGGCTCGCTCTCGGGCTGTTTTTCTGGGTTCGAGTCGAAGCTGGTTCGTGTTTTTGTTTGTGCGATGTAGCTAATGTTAGCTCGCTAACTAATAACATGCACACCTCAGAGGTTGGTGTCAATAATAAGGGGGGAAGCCGGTGAGTTGCACTAGTAGTGTGGGCTGGTTTAGGTTTTAAAGGGCTGAGTTTTGTGTGGATGCTGTTCTGGCTGGTGGAACGGTAATGGTGGACATGGCTGCCCGCTTTAGCCCCGTGGCACCAGTGTTGGTTCTGCTATCTGGTAGCTAATCTTCCTACTTCGCTCTGTGAACAACCGTAGTCTTCCTCTCTTAAGGCTGACACACACACACAACACCTCGTTAACACACGCCGCACACACTCCCTCTTGCCTCTTCTTCTCACCCAGACAAGCACACACGCACACACAAACAAAAGCACACTCCTTTTCCCAAATGACTTTTCTCTGCTTTAAAATGTGACTTTTCACACGATTTCTGTCGTCAAACAGATGGAAGTCCAAACCGCACACTTTCTGTTTACGTGGGAAGCTTTTGTTTCGTTTAATATTTGACTGCTGGTTGGACGGAAGCCGGTGGTGCCTACATTCGGTTTCGTGAGAGCACATGTGAGAATGGACGTCGTGCTCCGAACGCTGTGGTTCCTGCTTTTACCTTCATCTCTGATCCTTCAGCTCTCTGGTGTTCAAACACTTGTTTCAAACATGTTCAGCCCATAACCAGCGAGAGGGAGTTTTATGTGTTTGGTACTTCCTATACATTCAGAGTAATAGTGAAATTTGAAGAAATAAGAACATATGAAAAAGTAAATTAATAAATAGTTGTAAATACATTTTTATTTGCTGGGGAAATGAGGAATCATTGTAATTTCTGTCATTTTTAAGTTTAGAATTTGCCAATGTATTAAATAGGTAACTTGCACTTTTCTAACTTAATCAAAGTCTTACTAATAGAAATATTAGTTTAATTAATAATGGGTTTATTCAGAAAAGTCCTCGGTCCAGATTAAATCCTGAACCTTGCATTTGGTTTGAGTTCAGACTGGTGTCTTCATGACATTTCTGCTTTGGACTAAAGCCTTTAAACAAACCCACATAACTAAAGATCTCTTCATTATGAAATCGATTATTAGTATTTATTACAATCCATAAGCAATTCTGAATTTTATGAATTTTAACTAACCGATGATCAAAAAAAATGTCTATGCGCACGTAATTTTTGAAAAACCTGTAGCCAGTGCTAAACTTTTTTTCTTAGTCGCATAGACCCAGGGGAATGGGGTTAAGGTTGGGATTATGGTTATGGTTAAACAAGCAAATTGTTCATCAGTGCGGCTGTCTCTGCAGCTCACGGCTCCACCAGGGGATGGGTCAACTGTGAAGAACACATTTCACACATTTAGGAGTGTAACAGCTAATGGGACTTTAACTTTAAGTTTAATTTTAAAGACGTGTGGCCAACAAAAAATCCAGCCTTTGACACACTTAAATGGCGTGCAGGCAATGCAGCAATGTGATCTTGGCTGCACGTATTACTTGTGGGCCAATATGAATTTTTATCTCTTTCTATGCTGGTCGCACATAAATACGTGTGAATAACATCAGCCAAAATTTAATGTAACAATGTAAAAGTAACAGGCAGAACTAAATGCAAGGCGCATTTCATTTACTTTTTTTTTTTTGTCTGCCACGGACACCACTAAAGATAAAATATTTAAATAAATCAATGTGCCATTTTTTAGGGTCCAGATGACCCCACTTTTAATATAAATATGCCAGAGATGGCACAAGGGTTAATAACCAAAGACTTGCTAATGAGTGGAAGCCTGAAAGCTGCATTGGTAATTGTTTCATAATCAAATTGTAGCCTCCTGAATTTTAATCAAATTGTGATGAGCCTCAAGATTTCCATCCCTAGAAATTACGAGGTGGGTCAAAGCAACAGGAGAATAAGGGAAGTCCTACTTTGCGAAACTAGTCGGGATAGTTCTCCAATTAAAACTTTATATTTTGCTGACCAATTTTGAGAGTCTGTATCAATGTCAGATACAACATTTATGTTTACTTTGGTATGGCGGAGGCATGCTGTAAGGCGATTGCTAAGGAGTCTACGACTGTTCACTGATAAAGGGTTTATGACATATAGATTGTTGGGAAAACTGTGAAAGAGGCAATGTGAATCACTTTAAAAGTTGTTTTGATGAAACCATATTTTAATGAGTTCCTGTTGCATCAGTGCTCCACGTTTGTCTACGGCTGTCTATTTACACTGTCTATGGTTACTGTTTGGTATAGTCCGAGCAGGGAGCCTATTTAGATTGAGGAAACTCAGAGTGAACTGGAGCTTAATCTGTTTGAAAACAGAACATATCAAAAAATGGGTCAGAGTGGTACTTTTCTACTTTCATCAACAACCTACTAGTTGAAAACATTAGTCTACTTAATTAAAAAAAAAATGAAAGAAAAAAAAAACCTCATGTAATATTTTTGGAAAATTTTTGTTTTATTACCTTTTTTTCTTGTACAAGATTAGCTTGTTTTATAAATTCTAAAATTTAGACTTTGTCCCATCAGCCAGCTCCAGTTCTCACTTTTCCTCTGCTTGACTCTTTAGTGTTGGGTAGAATCACTAGGATAGCAGGAACCTGGATGAGTTTCACTCAAAGTTGAATTTTCCATTTCCTACTCGGTTTTGCATCTCTGAATAAGAGTTTAGGATTGATACTTTACTGGAAACACAGTGTGTTTGTGAGACAGCTTTTACTCTCAAATCCTGTGGAGATCCTGTGGAGCATGTTACAGCATCCAAAGAGAATCTGCCCTGTAGAGTCTCTGAAACTCCAGTTCCAGACACCTAAAACAGAACTCAAACCCTGACCGTTAAGACTTGAGAATAAATGATTTGGTGTTTCTTATGTATTTGTTTCATCAACTAATGTGTCCTTCACAGAAACAACCATTTATTGAAAGGAAGGACACACCTGCAGATCAGAAATGTTTGCATACAAACGTCCAAAAATGACTGTTGAAATCTGTAGATTTAAAAAAAAACGTAACTTTTATTTTATTTTTGTTTTGTTAATTTTAGCACGCTTCTAAACATCTGTCATCTCACTCAGGCTGGCTGTGCTGGACCGACGTTCACATTCCAAGCACAGATAATAATAACTCAGTTACCTCAGAAAATCTGTCCCACCACACCCCTAGACTGAAGTTCAATAACCCAGGTATTATCGATAATGGGGTTGTTGAACTTTCTCAAGTTGTTTTTCCTGAGTCAGTTATTTGTTTAATTTGTATTATTTTCCATTTTTGCTTGAAGGTGTTGGTTTTTACAGTTATGAATCACTTACATATTTTAAACCCGAAGCCACAATTGGACTAACAGTGTCTTTTTTGATAAACTAAGTCTTTATTTATTGGTGTTTTTAAAGTCCCAGTCCGATCAGCTTTTTATCTGTTAAAAGCATTCCCAGTCTTCTAATTTATGCAATATTTTGTCAAAATAAAAAACTTTGTTTTCTCAGAAATAGTTTTGTATTTCATCACAAAAGTGTTAAGTTGTGAGCGAGACAGTTGGTGCAACATGAACCTACACTCATTTCCCGTCATCGCATCAATCCTTTGTTTACACGCTCTCCTGCTAGCTTGCAGCTCCATAGAACCTCAAGCCAACATAATGCTGCAACAAAAATGGCGAGCAGTATCTGAGTCAAAATGAGGAAAACAAAGACGTACAGTGCCTTGCGAAAGTATTCGGCCCCCTTGAACTTTTCAACCCTTCGTCACATTTTAGGCTTCAAACATAAAGATATAAAACTGTAATTTTTTGTGAAGAATCAACTAGTGGGACACAAATAGGAAGTGGAACGAAATTTATTGGATATTTCAAACTTTTTTAACAAATAAAAAACTGAAAAATTTTGCAAAATTATTCAGCCCCTTTATTGTGAGTGCAGCAAACTCTCTCCAGATGTTCAGTGAGGATCTCTGAATGAGCCAATGTTGACCTAAATGACTAATGATGATAAATAGAATCCACCTGTGTGTAATCAAGTCTCCATATAAATACGCCTGCTCTGTGATAGTTTGAGAGATCCGTTTAAAGCACAGAGAGCACCATGAAGAACAAGGAACACACCAGGCAGGACCGAGATACGGTTGTGGAGAAGTTTAAAGCTGGATTTGGATACAAAAAGATTTCCCAAGCTTTAAACATCCCAAGGAGCACTGTGCAAGCTATAATATTGAAATGGAAGGAGTATCAGACCACTGCTAATCTACAAAGACCGGGCCGTCCGTCTAAACTTTCAGCTCAAACAAGGAGAAGACTGGTCAGAGATGCAGCCAAGAGGCCTGTGATCACTCTGGAGGAAGTGCAGCATTCTACAGCTGAGGTGGGAGAGTCTGTGCATAGGACAACATTAGTCCAGGGTTTTCTCTGGCTCAAAATAAGGTGGTGGCGGTGTTTCGTGGCCTCATTCGTGTACCTTAACTTTTGCTCCTCCGAGCAAATGTATTACAAATTGACTACTTTAGCAGGTATATTTACATAAATACAAAGGGACAAACTAGTATTGTTTAATTTTAAGTTTATTTCTTTATTTTCTGCTAAGTGCTTTTTAGTAAATGACACCTCATGGAACATCCATGAACATTTACTGAACATGGGATTGTGCGACGAACATCTACTCATTACTGTTCAGCTACTCATTTGCACAGTGAACAGCCTGTGCATCTGAAGATGATCAACTTTAAACTTGATCTTAAACGGTTCTGAAAATAGATTAAATCATCATTTCACTCAGTCATCTGACGTGTACATTTTGCAGGATGCAGCTAAAGAACGGGCACCTCTTTCATTGCCCGAACGCCCACTCCGCTTGTTGCATGCACCGTGCAGCAAAAGACAGTTTGTCTCTTCTTTTCTTTTCTCGGGTGTTCACAACTCCTGGGATATTTGCATCTGAAGTTAGATTCAGATGAGCTTTTTTGAGCTTTTATATTGACGTATAAACTCAGGGGAGGGAGGGGAAAAACTGTTTCCAGCCTACTTCAAGTTGATTCCCATTGGTCACGGTCAAAAGATTCTCTCTTAATTTATTTTCCCTCCTTTTTTTGGGATCCTGATTTTTGAGCCACGTCAGTCATATACTGCACAAATCTGGCCTTTATGGAAGAACGGCAAGAAAGCCATTTCTTAAAGGCCTCTATAAAGAGTCATTTAAAGTTTGCCACCAGCCACCTGTGAGACACAATAAAAATGAAGGTGGCTAAGAAGGTGCTCTGGTCAAATGAAACCAAAGTCAAACTTTTTGGCAACAATGCAAAATGTTATGTTTGGCGTAAAACACAACTCATCACCCTGAACACACCATCCCCACTCTCAAACATGGTGGCGGCAGCATCATGGTTTGGGCTCGCTTTTCTTCTGCAGGAACAGGGGAGATGGATGAAGCCAAATGCAGGAACATTCTGGAAGAAAACCTGATTGAGTCGCCAAAAGACCTGAGACCAGGATAGATATTTGTCTTCCAACAACACAACGATCTAAAACATAAAGCAAAATCTACAATGGAATGGTTAAAAACATAACATATCCAGGTGTTTGAATGGCCATGTCCAGACCTTAATCCAATCGAGAATCTTTGGAAAGAGCTAAAAACTGCTGTTCACAATCACTCTCCATCCAACCTCATTGAGTTTAAGCGGTTTTGCAAGGAGAAATTTTAGCAGAAATTTTAATCTTTTATTAATTTTGCATGCCCAATTTTTCAGTTTTTATTTGTTAAAAGAAACCCAATAAATTTCTTTCCAGTTCATGATTGTGTCCCACTTGTTGATTGTTCACAAAAAGTTACAGTTCTGTATCTTTATTTTTGAAGCCTGAAATGTGGCAAAAGGTTGAAAAGTTCAAGGGGGACGAATACTTTTCCAAGGCACTGTATGTGGATCTGTAAGTGGATGCATCAGAATGGAGCGGAGCAGGTAGCTTATGACCCGCCGATTTGTAGTTTGTGCGTAACAACTACAAGCTCTTTTCAAACTTTTTTTTTTTTTTTTCCTCATCAACTCCTGATTCACAATGATTTCAATAAAAAGACTCAGAAATTCATTTTTAATCCTAATTTTCTGGATGTATGTCCATCATGAAAATGCCCCACATGTCCTGTAAGACAAAAAAACTTCCACAGTTGTCACATTATGTTGTTGGTTTTATATTTGAGATTTGTTGTCCATTACCCCCAGTCTTTCTTTAGAGATGAACTTCAATAAAATTCTTGCTTCAGCCATTGATACAGAGACGGAAAACAATGCACCGCCACACATTTTAGCCATGACTGAGGCCTTCAGAGCGTCCACTGTCGGGGTGAAGTGTGACACTGTGTGCCATGTACTGCTGCTCTCTGTAATGCTCGTCTGTCTGATGGAAAAGGCTGCAGTATTTGTTCTGTTCACTGCTTCTGGCATGGCTGAGTCTGATGGAACTCAAATGTGTGCCACAGGAGAGATGAGACTCTAATGAATCTGGTGCTACTTGGTGTCTGACCCTCCAGAAGAAAGGGTTGATTCAAGAAAATGTGTGTCTTTTTAAACAGTTGTCTGATAAATTGATATTTGTTTTTTTATTTAAAGTAAATACATTTATTTTTAGATTTTAAGAGTCTTCATGCTGTCATTAACAGCAACTGTAACATTTTTGTTGTTAGTAGATTTTTTACATTCAAGTTTTATTTTTCTTTTTTCAATTTATAGAAAATGGAGTCAACCTTTTACACATGTGATCATGCTTATCCAACATGTTTTGTCTGGGAGCCATTTTAGTCTGCTTCAGAGTTCAGCTCTGTATCCTTTAGCTGTTTCAAGGTCAGTTTAGTCTGGAGCTGTACTTAATGATGGGTGAGCAGCAATAGCAGCACCTGGAGTTGAAAAAAAAAAGATCATTTGTCACACAACAGAGCTGCTGTACTTGTGTTGTTCTGCTGAAGCTATGAAAATTCAATGAAAGACTTTAAAGAAATGCGTAGTCTTTTTAAATGTAACCATTGTTCAAATGTTTTAGAGTTGGATAGCAATTTTACTTTAATAAAAGCAAATAATTCACATTTTTAAGCTTTTTACTGTTACTGATATTCAGATAAAGAATGCATTAACTATAATTTTTTTTGTTCACAGGGAATGTCGGAAGAGGCTGTCCGCCAGACACGCAGCCAGAAGAGGGCGCTGGAGAGAGAGGCTGCCCCGCCGAGTACCGGGCCCACCGATGCCGACAATGACAGCAAAAAGCCTAAATTGGACCCGACTCTCCCTGCGACAGGGACTCAAAACGAACCCACGACTGACATTTTGCTGTCACAGGACGTTCAGAGCCAGACCGGACCTGGATCGGACCATGAGAAGGATGAGGACGCCGAGCAGGGCCCGTTGTCGTCGTCTTTAGCGTTGCCTTTGACCTCCCAGCCAGATAAGGAGGATCGGACACAGAGACAGCAGATGGTTGAAGCCAACTCGGACAATCGGACTGACTGCAATGACAGAACCAGGAAGGTGAAGGTGGAGACGCCTGCGGATTTGAGGAGCCGGGTCCGGCAGTCTGAGCAGAAGGTGTCCGGTGGCGTGTTGGCTGCGGGCGAGGTGAAGGCCACCATTAAGGTTGAGGTTCAGGCGGAGCAGCCTGTGGACATGAGCACCTCCAAAAGGTGAGAAAGTTAACATAGAAAGTTTGAGGAAAACCGTTCTTTTGCAAACTTTTTGTTTCAAAGGAAAGATATAGAAAGTTTGTTTTCTGTACGTTTGATGTTGGATTCTTTTGAAAAGCTGTTCTAAATCGGGCTCTGATCAGAGCATCATCAGGAGGGGTGAATCTTTTAGCCTACCTCCATTTTCCCTCCTTTCTCCACCTGAACCCTAAAAACTCCCTGCACACAAAATGAAGCTGTGTGTCACAAACTGGTTCCAGCCGGTTGTTGCCATGGTTTCCACAGTGGAAGGAACCGTAGGAGGGAGGGAGGGAGGGGGACTAAACTTGTCACGTGATTGTGACTTTTAGGTCATGTGACTTCTTTGGAAGAGTAGTGATTAATCCACAGGATGTGATGATGGCGCTAAGCCCTGAGGATAGATTAATACACACATGCTCACACACACGCATAAAGGAGGGCGGCCTGAAACGTCGGGCCTCGTTTCGTCACGTCCTGACTTCAAAAGATTCTCCTGCTTCATAAAAGTGCACGCATCTGTGCAACCACAAGGACGGTCTTGTATTTAATGGGACGTCACTCCTGCATCTCAGCTTCTGACATGACAAAGAATTTAGGTCATATCCTCCCAACATACCGCCTGCAGCTGAACTTGGCTCTGTGCTGTGGATGCTAAATGTGTTGGGAGGCAGCGCGAGTTAAATATGCATAACTTTGCGAATCAATAGACCAAAGTGATGTTCTGAGCTCCACCAGCTTCAAGAATGATCATCCTCTGCTGCTGTTTTCATGGTGAACTCACGCCGCGTCCCAAGTGACACTTGTGGTGCTTCACTATATCCTGTTTAAACAAGACATGGATTCTCCTAAATAGCAATTTCATTCAACCTTAAAGACATAAACTGGAGCTTTACAGCCAAATCTGCCCCTCCCTGGCTTTTAGCGTTATTCACCGTTCTTGGAACAGTTTCAACATGATGAGTGAAGCTGCACGGAGAGCTGTCTGGACTTGTTACCTTATAGTGAAGCAGATAAACCTGCGGTCATAAATCAGAGTGTAGATGAAGGGGCAGGCCTCTTTCAAAGCAGGCATTAAAAATAGAATGTGTTATGCTGAGCAGCAGTTTATTTAGCATTTTTCATAAAGAATATGAACAGAATCTCTACTGGAGCTTAAGTTTTGTAAATATGTGTCTAAACGGGTTACTTTTCGTAATGCTGTGTTTCATTTAGCATAAAGACTGTTCCAACTCCTTCATTTTCCTTTAAAAAGAATCTACTCTGACTTCCTGTCATCAGGCTGTTTAAGCTCCTAGGTCAGGAATCTGCATACCGAGAATCTGGAGCCACATGTGGCTTTTACCCCTCCATTGTGGCTTTTCGGTTGAAGAAATTAAAATGAGCATAGCATAGGTTTAAATTTAGTTTGTTATATTCCCAAGTTTATGGAAAATCAGTAAGATAGACTTTAAGGTTTCTTTTTTTCTATTTCTGTTGAAATGCATTAAATTAAGAGGTCTTGTGTTCTCTCTGAATGCACAAATAAAAAAAACTAAGCAAAATCTTGGTGAAAAGTTTAATCTTCTATTAGTTCTTTTTATTGAAAATAGTTTTGAGTTTCTGGAGAAGAGAAATGTATGTATTTGTAAGTACTTTATATACTTTTTGTATTAGATCTTAAACCAGTGAAATTCTATTTTTATTTCGAGTTAAGTTGAGTAAGGAAAAGGATGACTGTCTACCAAAGTACATCTATATAACAAAGGAACTGACTATTCACTCATAAATGGGGCGGGGTTTAGGGTTATGGTTAGAGCAAAGTGGGTTTCTACTAGTTTTTGTGTTTGGTTGTATGTAAATACATGCGAATAACATCGGCTTATGACAAAAGAAAAGATTTTGTTTTTTGTCTTGAACATTCTACACCACAACAGTATCTTTTATATTAGAAGAAACTTCCTTTGTCAAGAGAAAAAAATCTGTATTATAATTGGATTAAAATGCTATATTATGTTTTTATTCATGTGTGAGAAAAAGCTGAAGTTCAGTTATATATTTAAAAATGAAAAATATAAAGGAATGTTGAATTTGTTTTAAAGGTGAAACAACTTTATGGCTCCTAAGTTTTAGTCAACAAAAAACGATCTGATGTGCTCTTTTAAGCCTTTCCACTGAGCGGTCTGATCCATTACTGAAAGGAGTCGTATGGTCCAGGTAATTCTGTCGAGCTTTTCCACTCCATGACCGCTAGCGTGTCATTGCGTCATTGTAAAGCGACAACTAGAAAAGCAACAACAATGGAGGTCATCCAGCAGCTTGTCCTTTTATTGCTTTACTTCTTGTACATCGTGTAAAACAAGAATTTAAGGTTTGAAAGAAGATTGAGGGCGGCTAAAATGAATATCGCTGTTGGAAATGTTACTTTATATGAGCGCCATATTGGCGCTTTCTAATGTTATCACTTTCTCCCAAACTATGGGTGGCAACAGCGGCTCTGCCCCAACCCTTCCGTTCCACTTTTCAATGAACATGCAACTAATGGGAGCCCCTGATACTGTTTATTAAGTCCATTTTGACATGGAAATGCTCAAAATACTGGAAACGAGGCAGATCTTGCAAACGTATGTGTCATGTGAAAAATATTTGTTTTCTTATGAAGTCCAGAGTATTCTGCATCTATGTGACCTCTGCTGGTTCCCTGTGTCTCAGTATAAAAAGGGAGAAGCGAGCGCCGTCCCCTGACGATGACGACGTTATCATCCTGTCGGATAACGACTCTCCCAGTCCACCGATGAACGGCCTCAGTCACTTTAAAGAGCTGGACACAGACCTGCTCATGGTGAGACAAAAAAAAGGATACATCGATAAACTAAGCCACAGTCAGTGTCTAATGTTGGTTGTTAGATGGATCTGTAAATATTTTTTGTCTGTTGGAGCAGAAGAGCAGCCCTGCAGAGAGGGAGCGCATCATTAAGCAGCTGAAAGAGGAGCTGAGACTGGAAGAGGCCAAGCTGGTGCTGCTAAAGAAACTCCGACAGAGCCAAATACAGAGGGACACTCTGCAGAAGGTAAGAGTCAATTATCTCAAATTAGGTTTTGTATGTTAATTAATTGCCTCAAAGAGCACTTTGATTAAAAACCTGATGAGCTTTATTTGAGTTTTGCTCACCTGCTGATGGTCAGTTCATCAGGTACTGATGGTGAGCGGCCCCCCCGCTGTAAAGGCTACAGCAGCCGTAAATTGACGCACATAATTTTTCCAGGATAAAATCACTCTTTCTTGAATGCACGTCAAACCAGCATGTTTTCAGCTAATTTATCAATTCTAAGACTTTATTCATATGTTTTCCAGCCTCTGTAGTCACTTGTTTTTCTCGTTAAGGTCTGCTAGGAACACAAAAAGGCCTTTTCTTGTGTAATGGGGGAATTAAAGAGGCGTAAAGCTGATGGTTGCACCCTCCCTCATCCCACAATTCTCCCTGATTCTGGCTCATAGATTCCTGCATGTGTACTCCCAGCTGCAGGCATAGCAGGATGGCTTGACTCCTTCATTTATGACTACTTTTTCCCTGAATACTTCCATGTTTATACGTTTTTAGTTCTGACATAAAATGTATTTACTTTGTAAAATCTTCACATTCGCTCATCGGGTGAAACACCTTACACAAAACCTTAAGTTGAAGTATTTCTTTATTACCACAGATTTTTAAAAACTTTTTATTTATCCGGGCGAGACACATTAAGAACAATATTCTAATCTTCAACTGTGACCTGACGAAAGGCACCTGTTATGAGAAAGGGAAAAGGACAAAAACAGCAGCAGTAATACAAGAATGTCTAAAAATATGAAAATCGGCAAGAGGAAGCAGAAAGAGGTGTTTTTGTTCTTTACCTTTTCCTCTTTTTGCTTCACGTTAAAGGATTGGCTCAGTAAAAAGGCTTTTTTTTTTTTTTTTTTTGCTTTTTTATTGCTGACCTTTTATATATAGTAACTAAAAAACGGTTTAGTTTAGCATAGATTTGTAGAGTTCAGTGTTTAACAGCTCTCATGCTTTACAGCCCTCTGGATTGTCCAGTTCCACAGCTCCTCCTCCCCTAATTCGAGGAACGATCACAAGCAATAAAGGCTCTCAGCAGGTTTGTGTTTCATCTTAAGCTGCATTCACACCGAATGTGATTAACAGGTCATGGAGAGTTTCAATGTTTAGTTAGTGTACAGATGTGATAAGTGGTCCTGTCATGCGTCCAGAGTTCAAATAACTGAACTTTAGGGAGGTATTTGCGTCACATCAACAGAATCAGGGATTCAGATTTTCACCGTGATGGAATGATGATCGATGGGTGGAGTCCAGAAACCAACATGGAGGAAAATTTGATCCTTCTCCTCCAGAACTTTTTCTTATTTTGGGCAAGACTATACTAAAAAGATCCTTTAATTTTATTCTTCTTATTTTCACTTACTCATGCGGGACAGCAAGTCATCAAACAAGTCTTCTTCTTCTTTTTTTTTTTTTTTTTCTTTTAAACTCGCTGAGGATGGCGGGATTGCTAGAGAATTTCCCGGTTACTATGGGGGAAGGTGGGATATACTCTGGATGGGTCACCTGCCTGTCACAGAACCCATGAGGCTGGACCAATTGAGCCATGCACCCGGTGAGCAGCGGAGCTCACTCAGCTGTCGCACGGGCGCTTGACTACCTAGCAGACGGAGAGCCGTAGCGGGCAGGATCGCTCCAGCTCCATGGGCTTATGATATTTTTCTTGTTTTCATTGAGACAATAATAAAAAGATCCTCCAGTTGTATTTTTTTTTTTTCCCTCGGGTTAATGCGAGACAGAAGTTCTTCAAACTCGACCACAGACGGAAATAACATTTAAAATGGCCACCATCCAGGCGAAGCTCCTGCTGCAGGAGTGAAGTGCACTGCACAAGGAGAGACTGACGATTTGGTAACCCAGACATGATGATGTGCTTGCCGGTTGCTCTGTAGAGCTCTCCAAAACATATAAACCTAAGCTACTTATTCAACATCATCCATGTTTTCAAAGATGATGCTGCAAGGAATAAAGTCCAGAAAAACTTTGACGCTTGCTCCTCCCACACGCGACCAGAGCTTCAAGTCGTTGAGGACATTTTAGGACAGGCATTGAGCACTAAGTTTGACACACGGCGAAAGAGGGGCAGACAATTCATATTTGACGCGTGAATCGCGTCCAAGGGGAATTCCGCTTCAGATTTAAGTATATTGTTAAGGTGAAGATATAAGTATTCTCCAAATAAGTACGTGTTTCTGTTTTGTATCTCAGATCTTGACTGGAAGAAGTTCAAGCACAGTCATCCCACCTCCTCTGGTCCGAGGAGGGCAGCAGGTGTCGTCCAAACACGGCTCCCAGATCATCATGCCACCTCTGGTAAGAGGAGCACAGGTAAGTTACAGGGAACATGGAAATATTATGCATTTACAGTTTGTAATCCATTCAACATGAATTTGTCAGGAGATCTTAAGAAGTTCACTTCTTCTGTTTTCTTGTAACTCTCGAGAGAAACGATGGGGTGATGATCGTATGCAGAACTCATGCTCTGTCTTTGCACCTCTCTCTGTTTGTTTGTGCTCTTTGCTCTCGGGGTTTGGATGTCCTTCCCCTCGTCCACCACTTCCTCTGTCTGTGATGTATCATCCCTCTCATTGTCATGGTTAGCCCATCTCCGTGTCTCCACAGCAGATCCAGGCTCTCCGCCAGCAGCAGCAACAGCAGCAGTTGGCTGCAACCGGCGGGTCGGGATCAGGACCTCCTCCCTTGCTCTTGGGCCCGAGAACCTCCGCCACTACGTCTCAGGGCCAGAGGGGCCTGGTCCAGTCTGGCCTCATGAGAGTCAGCGGCAACACACTGGTTAGTTCACTCAAGACTGTGAATGTTATACTGTAATTTAATCACTTTGTTCTGGTTATATTTACTCTATTTAGGCTAAAGTGGAACATAGTCATTCGTTTTTTTTTTTTTTTTTATAATTTAAGACAAAATAACATTTATCATCCAGTAAAGAGAAAAGCAGAAAATTTGGATGATTTAATACATCTGCAGTGAAGTCTATTTTTATCCGGGTTTGTACATTTGTCAGATAAAACCACAGAAAAAAATACTGTTTTTTAGACTCTCACTATCAGAGTTCTTACTAATACAAAAACTCCCAAACATTTCCATGCAGTATTTGTAAGCTTTTAAAAATTCCCCAATTTTTAAAATAACAAGTAAAACACGTCCAAGCAGTCAAACTGCTTACTTCCATTACAATGTCTCATGTCCTGCAATTAGCAGCAAAAGTTAAACAAGTCAGGTTGATATTAAACCACATAGATCACAGCAGCTGCAGGCTGCTGGGGTTTTGACTCAAAAACTCCCAGCATGCAATTTGACGACAAAGGCATTAAACAACCAACCTGCTGTGACTCTCAAACCCTTTCCCATCAACTTCTCTTGTTGGTAAACATTTTCCCGGTTTGGGTTGAGCAGGTTAACTAACTGAAGGTTGTTTTCGTACTCTGAACGCAAAATGATTTTATGTGATGGAATAAAATGCATCAGAGGAAATCCTTAAATTTACAAAAATTTATTTTTCAAGCCCTCTTAAAAAATTACTAGTGAAAAGAAATGTTGTGGGTTGAAGTAATTCAAGAGGCAGATCAAACCATAGTTCTTCCTATTCACTATAATATCTCTGAATGGTTGCTATTTGTAGTGGGTGGATGAAATATTATGTATTTAATCACCATCATTTATACTTTTTTTTTTTTTTTTAAGTGGATTAGAATTAACAAATAAAAATGAAGAGTTTGAAAGAAAGAATTGGTATTTGTCACTTTAAACGCACTTCAAAGTTTTTCTGTCAACTTCCTGGTTAATGTCAGCAGTAAACAAAACATGAGGATCACTGTTTTTTTGTATCATTTTACAACAAACCCTGAAAATGCTTTCCACTGTTTTTCCATCCTCAAAGTTTAGCTGACAACAATTCCAGTAAACAAGAATCGTTGCGTCCTGAATCGTAATCGAATTGTCAAGTGGCTCAAGAATCCCACCTTTAGTTCTGATACTCGGCACTGCCCTATGGATCAAAAAACGTGTTAAACCCCATAATGTCCAATTTGTGTGTTGATCATATTTGTGAACTGGCATAGAATTCTAAATGGGGTTGTAGTATTTACCTGAATGAATAAAATGTTTCATATGAACTTTTTCTTTTTCTCTAAGACATCACCTTCCAGCATGAAGGGCTCGTCTTCAGGAAGCAGCGGCGTGTCTGTGGTCGGCGTTAATGACTCTCCCGCCAGCAGGCAAGCTGCAGCTAAACTGGCTCTGCGGAAACAGCTGGAGAAGACCCTTCTGGAGATCCCTCCACCCAAGCCTCCTGCCCCGGAGTTCAACTTTCTGCCCTCTGCAGCCAATAATGAGTTCATCTATCTGGTCGGGCTGGAGGAGGTGGTCCAGAATCTGCTGGATACCATCCACAGAGGTGTGTGGTTAGATGGTATTGTTCTGGAACATGGTGGTTGTAACGTCAGCTTAAGGAATCTTTCTTCTAAAAATAAGTTTTTCCATTATTGTTTTTATTTTGAAGTGAGATAAATTTGGCCTAAACTAATTTTCATTCTGTATTTTCCACTAATTCCCGTGCATTTCTCATCCTTCTCAATCTTAGGAAAGACTGGTGCTCTGCCGGCAAAGCTAGGAAGTCGAGAGCCCTTCATCTGCTCCCAGTGCAATACTGACTTCACCTGCCGCTGGAGGCAGGATAAGGCTAAAGGAGGAGCAGTTCTCTGTGAAGACTGCATGTCTTCCAATCAGAAGAAGGCTTTGAAAGCCGAGCATACGAATCGTCTGAAAGCTGCGTTTGTGAAGGCGCTGCAGCAAGAGCAAGAAATAGAGCAGCGCATCATTCAGCAGGCGTCCTCACCGGTCTCCCACAGTACCTCCTCGTCGTCTTCATCCGGCTCCTCGCTGAAGGCGGAGCAGCTGGTAGCTCAGCAGCTGAAGCAGGTTCAAGCCCGAGTGTCCTCCCTCCAGCACCATCACCAGGCAGCCAACCTTGTTCATCATCACTCCATCAAGCAGGTTGGAAAGGCTTTTCTCTTTTAAGGAAAACACCTGTGGGCTTGGATTCTTTCTGGTTTTGACATGCACTTTTTCCTCGCAGAGCTCCAAGGGCCATCTGTCCCATGGTGTGGGAGTCAGAGGCATCCCCCACTCCTTCTCCTCCTCCTCTCAGCTGCAGAGTGCAGTGGCCGCCGCAGCCTTGGTCAGCCGACCAGGTAAGCATGCCCATGTTTCCCACCGCTCTGTCCAGAGTTCAAAGGTGAGCAGCAGTGGAATCGGCGGGAGCAGGAATGTCAGCGGAGGTAGTGCCTCATCTACTGCATGGAAGAAGCAGAGCAACAGCAATACAGGTAGACTGACGTTATTATCAGCCCAACTCTGGCGCCTGACATCTGCTCTCTTTTAATTCCTGTCTGGTCCAAAAGCAATCCTTGCACAAGCTCCGTTCAAGCATTCTTGGAATTGCGTAACATTCTAAAACGGATTCTCAGCAAAATGTCAGTCAGATTCTAAAGGCAAACATCAGTAAAATGGAGGAGGAAATGTTTTCGGACAAGGCAGTCCCAGTCTTCCCGTTTCTTCCCTGGAATTAATCTCCATTTCCCAACTTCAGTCTCTCAGATTTGTGGTCTCCTGTTTCTCCTGGGTGTCTTAGAATAGACGTTCATTTATTTTCTTCCCCTCTGTGCGTCTCTCTGTGTTATGGTGACATGGGTGACTCTAGCACAAGTCGTAGCCCCTCTTTCTCAGATAACATCAGAGCTGTAGACGTGGGATTTGCTTCACACCCTGAGCTTGCTGTTTCGCTGCATGTTCACAGGAGTGACCATGGCCTACGTGAACCCCAGCCTGACGGGTCACAAGACTTCCGCCACGGTGGACGCTCGCCAGAGGGAGTAACTGCTGGACATGATCCCCTCTCGCTCGTCCATCTCGCAGACTGCAAACACGTGGAAATAACTGAATGAAAAGTACTCTCTGCCCAGAATTAGTTTATGTCAAAAGCTCCTCTGCTACAATATAATGATCCACAGCACCCCCGCAGGACCGATAAGCAACTGCAGTCTTTCAACGTTCCTGAATTACCTTTGTATGCTTTTTATTTTCACCCTTTCTGTTGTTTCTTTTGAAGTTTACTGTTCTTTGATAACTATGCAGAAACCATTTTCACCCGAGTGGGGCAAAAGAAAGAACATTACTTGAAGGGCTTCCCCTGGGCTCTGTTCTCCATGTTCAGTAGTTGAAGAATCTGTTATGAGACCTGTGAGTACTGCGTTTAAAAACAAGTACTCTGTTATAGACTCATTAGCTCCCTTCTGCCATAATGTGGGTCAGAAAGACCCGGTCTTTGACACTTGAATGGCTTTTGTCCGACTCAAGAGTTCCCATTCAACACATGTTTATTTTAAGTAAAAAAAAAAGTAACCAAGTTGTAAAATTTCCATTAAACCACCTCTGTAGTTAAAGGTTTGAATTTATTTTGTATTTGCAGTAAGTTATTTGTTTTTTGGCTGATGTGAAAATTCACTCAGTTTGGTTTCCACTGATGAAGAGTTTATTCTAGCTTCATCGTTTTTTTTTTTTTTTTCTCCTCCTGTTTAACAGCATGATTATCTTTCTGCCCGTTTTGCACCTTAGGTGAAGAAGCGCGGTGTCATTGGTCATCTGTAATTATTACCATATGTAATTTGCTTATTTTATATTGATGTCAACTTTGTAAGATTATTTTTGAGTGTTACATCACTGAGAAATGCAAAACTCTGAAGGAGCCGATTTTTGCCACTCTCAAATCAGAGACCTTGCCTTTGACATTGATCCACAGTCCCTGATGTGGGACATATGCAGTCCTCCAGAGTTACTTCTGAAGGAACTCCCACCAACCAAGATTCTGGATTACACACAAGACCATTTTGAATTCTTAACCATGTTGCATTTTTTTTTTTTTTTCTGTTTCCAATAATCTTACTTGCATTGTTCAGAATTATGTTGAAATTTATTTGGTTTACTTTTTCTTAGCTCCTAAAGAAATAAAAAAAAGTTATAAATTTTAAATGCTTGTGTTTATTTGATGTTTTGAGATTATTTATCGCTAAAACATTTAGTTTAGGAGAGGGTCATTTTTTGACTTTTTTTGTGCACTGAAACTTGTGTTGAAAGAAGAAAATGCTTCACTGTAATGTTGTCAAAAATGCACCACAATCCAAACTCCACACTTTTACATCCAGATAAGTGCAGTTCTTCTGAAAACTGTCAAACAAAACTTGTTTTAAATTTTCAGATGGAGGATCCTGCTTACCTGTCTCAAGTCTGCCAAGAGTCCAGTGTTGGGAAGCTTTACACTACTCTACTACTCTGCCTTTGATGCTGAATGGTTTGGAACAGGGATAGGCAACTCCAGACCTCAAGGGCCACAGTGTTTGCAGAATTTCCAAATATCCAAGCCGTACTCATGACTGATTACCTGGTTCAGGTGTGTCCTTGCAACCAGAACATGCCAGAGCACGGTAAGTTTGGAAAACATACAGGAATGCAGCCCTTAAGCCCTGGAGTTGTCTATTCCAGGTTTGGATGCTGTTGCTCAGCAATAAAAAATAATTTCATTGATATCTTTATGCTGCTATGTGCTAAGATGAAGACTTCAGAAAGTTCAGAGTTCTGTAGAAAGTGTATGCCTTGTGCACCTCAGCAGACATTCTCTGTCAGTTGACATAATTACTGCTTTACTGTTGAGTTATGTTTACTCTAATTACTCATGTTCACTTTAGGTATGTTGACGTTGGAAAAGGGGTCATCTAGACCCCACAAGACAGTGAGCTGAACTTTTTTTTTGGTTCCTAAATGATTTTTGATTTTCATTGGTGTCCGTGGCAGACATGAAATCCTGTCCACCTTTGTCCACTTTTGTCATGGGATGGATAAGACTTCAATGTAGGGCTTGGGTCATCTGGACCTGATAAGATAGCACAAGAGCTAATCCAATTTCAGTCAATTGACTATGTATTATTTGAAAAATGAGGAAATGTCATAATTGATCTGGGTTCACATCATCCTTTCACGGTACCGCACTCAAATTGGAAACGGCCCATTCTTTCACAAACGTTTATAAACAATATCTGTGTGCATTATTTACCGTATATCTTGGCATTAAATAAAACCTATTAATTCAATCATTTGCATTGACAATAATTATCGTTTATGCATAAACAGTATTTTTCTATTTTAAATTTAAAAAAGTATCCAATTTAAAATAAAACCTAATGCATGAAATGCTTGGGAAAAAATTATTTCAGTTTTTTTTGTTTTTTTTTTTTCCAGAATTTTTGTTTTTGTAAATTTTTTTTATTCAGTAAACAAAAACATTTTTAAGACCTAAAATGTAATTTGGAATTTGTACATGATTATACTGTTCCTTCTTGTATAAAACAATTCTCTATAATGGTTTTGGAGTCTGATTAACTATAGTTTATATTTTTTCCTAAAACATTTAAAAAATAGAATTTTAAAAGTTTTACTTCGTAAAAGAAGGGAAAAAATCAAAATACTTCACATTCTGCGATTCTGACATGTGGGGGCGGTAGAGAGTGATTCTTACATTTTTTAATGCGAGAAGAAGACTCTAAATTCATGTCACTAGACGTGCAGTTGAAGAAGGCCGGAGGAAGATGGCGGGGTCCAAGGTGAAGCAGGACATGCCTCCTCCGGGAGGCTATGCCGCTTTTGATTACAAGAGAAACCTACCGAAACGAGGACTTTCGGGTACATGCATAACTTACACACAACTCGACAGCTTTGTAGATTTTTATTGGTGCTAAAATACCAATATTTTACGAGTTTTCTGCGCAAGCTAACTGCCTAGCAAAATTAACTGTAGTACAGGTAACATTACATTAAGTGTTGTTGATATTACTCAATTATTTATCTATTAATTCTTCACCGTGTCACTTTTTTGTTGAAAAGTGCGCAAAAATATTTAAATATTTTTTTTGTTTTGTTATCTATGATCACGACAATGCCAACTACATGCTAACTAGCTAACATAGTTTTGCTGTTTACAGGTCAAGTCGTTTAAACATTTGTATTACATTACGGCAAATAAGCAAAAAATATCGAAATTACTTATAATTTCATTTATATTCATATTAAAACTTTATTTATATTGTAATAATTTTTGATTCTGTGTTTTGCATTTAATTAAAACCAATCCTTGAAATAAACTAAACATGGCACAACAAATGTCTTTTACATTTAATAACTTTGTGATTACGATAATTTATAGTTATAATTAGATCATTATATTACCGTGATATTTTTAATGTATAAACAATGTTAAAGGGCGTTAAAGAAATGAGGTTGATTGCCGAGAAGTATATTTTTAAAAATCTGCCAAACCCTAATTTATGTATTTGTGTGCATGTTTTGATTTTATTTTTATCTTTGTACTTTTGCTTTCCTCAAAGGAGCTGAAAGTCATAAAACCACACATAATAATGCAATTGTAATATAAATCAAGAAGAGTGCTGCAGTTTCTTAAAATGCTACAGACTTTATATCAAAGTTTATATTTTTATCCAAACTCACAAATTTCTTCACAGTCACAAATAAAACAAACAAACAAAAAAAAACCAAAATGCATAGTGTTGTTATATTTTGGCTTTGACTTTTGAATCTTTTTTTTTTTTTTTTTTTTTTTGCAAACAAGGCTATCAAAGACTTAGATAGATGAAACATTTAACTAAAATTCACTCAGTATTCCAGATTGTTGTAATCCACTTTAGTCAAGGACTCAGGAGTGCCTGACTCTAGGCCTCGAGGGTCACCGCCCTGTTTATTTTTCACCTCTGCCCTCGCAGCTGCTTCCTTCCTGATTCAGGTGATCAGCAGCAGGTAGAGCATGGATTTTTGGAAAGTAGTTGGATGTCAGGCTTAGAGGATTTCAGCTGCCGATGTCATTCCAAATCAGACTATTTGACTTAACTCTATTTTAGTGAGCAACATTAAAGTGTTTTTCCATCTAGTTTCATTATGAGAAAATAATCAGGACATTGAGGATAGGAAACTTTTTTTAAATATAAGATTAGAAATAAACTTCCACCTGGCTCAGATTCTGAAGGACAACCATCTGCTTGACCAGCTGGGGTCAAAGGACGAGAAAGGGAGAATAGAACAGTATTTAACCTCTATGTATACATTAGAAGAGAAATTGGTAACCTTTATATTGACCGACACACCTCAATTAAAAAGTGAGGAAAAGCCCACTCAGTGGCCTTGTGGTCGAGTTTCTGCCCTGAGACTGGAGGGTCGTGGGTTCAAATCTAGGCTGAGTCATAAAAAAAAAAAAAAAACCTTTAAAAAAAAATGGGACCCAGTACATTTAGCATCTCAATCTATTACAGCATAACCAAAAAAGGGCCTCAAGGTTCTCCAGATTAACATTAACTATGTTTTTTTAAGGACAAAGTTTTAAGTCTAGCCTTAAAGTTGGAAATTGTTCACTACGTGTTTTTCTGTAAAATAACAAAGTTTGAAAAAAATGTTGAGACCTTGTTTGTTTACATTACAGGATATAGTATGTTTGGCATTGGCATCGGCATCATGGTGTTTGGATACTGGAGACTATTTAGCTGGAACAGAGAAAGGAGGTAAGACACTGCATCCAAACATGCATTTCATTTAAATCGGTGTTGTCAAGGTTACAGCAGCCATTGTGTTTTGTAGGCGATTGCAGATTGAGGAGCTGGAAGCACGGATTGCTCTGATGCCTCTGTTACAAGCAGAACATGACCGAAGGTGATGTGGGAATCTCTTACAAACACAGGAAAAATAGGAATGGGGTTTGTGTGTAACAACTGGATTTGCTTTTCTCCAGGACCTTAAGGATGCTGAGAGAAAACCTGGAGGAGGAAGCAATCATCATGAAAGATGTGCCAGGATGGAAGGTAAAGGGGTCCCTGAGATTTTTATAAGTAGTTTTTTAATCAAAAAATGAATAGAAATTATTTAAAATTTTCACATAGTAATTTTTATTTTATGAATGATGTATGCCACAAGTAAAAATTGAGTCATTCATTTTTTTTTTACCTGAGAAGAATTGGGTTGAACTCTATAATTGGCAGAAGTACTGGTCAAAGTTTATTCAAAATATTTATTTATTAGTTTATTATTACTAATCCAGTTGAAAAGCTCCAGAAGATAATAAACATTTATGAATTACTTTCTAACTATAATACAGTATATATAATTTCCCTTGAGATTAATGAAGTATGTATCTTTTTATCTAAAGGTGGGTGAGAGCGTCTTCCACACAGACCGCTGGACCACCCCTCTGACAGAGGAGCTCTTCAACCTCCGGCCTCGCGAGGAGCTTTTACACAAGCGTTTTGGATTCATGTGGTACGTGTAGTCACCACAGACGGAGCACGTCCTCATTTCCACCACTCTCCACAGCCAAGAGCATGTGGACCTGTATTTCCCTCAGCTTGTAAATGTTCAATAATAAAGTCTCTTTTTTTCTTTATCCTATCTCAGTTTGTCGTTCTTTTTTTATGAAAATTTGTTATGTCTAAAGTTTTTGTTTGAAGCTTCATGGATTTCATTTTGTAAATATCAAAAGAAAAATGTTCAGGATTATGTTGATCAAATAAGATATATATATATGTCCCTAGTATCCCAGGGTAAAAATATGTGCACAAGTAAAAACATACTACTCAGATACACAGTGATAACTGACTATTGTTGGAAAATGTCTCAGAAGTTGGAATTCTTGTCTTTCTGGACAAATGTATTTCCTAAAAAAATCAGAAATATCCTACATATATATGCGTTATAATTTTGACCAGAGAAAAAACTAGATAAATAAACAGAACATTTCCCATAAAATAACATTAGATAAAAGATCTGAGCTTCACCCAGTGTTGCGTTCCCTATGTTGACTATTTAAATTGTGTTGTGCACTCAAGAAGTATGCATGTTCATTTTTCACACTGGTAAACCATATTCCCCGAAGAAATTAAACATCCTTATTTGGAGTGTGAAAGCTTGATTTATTTTTCCTTCTAATTTTCTGTTCAAAACATTTCATTACCACCACCCTTTTTTTTTTTTTTTACATGGCCTTTTCTTCCACCTGCCATTGCAGTTCTAGGTCCTCATTTTAGACATTTTTGAATGCTAATAAAAATGTATTTGTTAAAAAAAAGGTATTGGTTTGAGCTCATCATGTAAAGATAAATATAAATCATTTTAAAAATCCCAAAAGGAAAGAAAGAGGGACATGTTTATTCAGTGAAAAATGGGAAGTATCAAGTTATGCAAGGTTTATATTAAATCTTTATAATTTATTTAAAATGACCATATTCTGTCATTAAGTCCTATTGTAAATTAGTCTGAAATTTTTTGCACTAATCATATTCCTTAAAAAAAAAAAAAAACTTGGGGGAAAATAATTTGTTTAGAAACCAACAAAACACGTGACCTTTCACAATAAAATTAGTGGAGATCATTTAATCTGATGATGTGGAAACTCCTGTTATCGAGAATAATGTTTACTTGAGAGGCTGATGAGGCTCAGGAATTCTGACCATTTGCATATGGGAAGTGATGCACTTATTCTACAGACTGATTTCAAAGAAACTACTGGTTCCCTCAACTCCATGTGCCTTCTGTTGACTGTATTACCGACAACATTGCGCAACCCACTCACAGCTGCTTGACCTAGTTACCTAAAACGACTCTTAAACTCATCCCAATGGTTTTACGCTCGATTCTTTGTACATGTGTACAACATGGAAATTTTCATATTTTCTATTAAAAAAAATCAAATTTAATGTAAATACGAATTAGAGCAACGCAACTAAAAAACATGCCCACCCCTAATCTAGTCAGTGGTGCAGTCCAAGTCTTCTATCGCGCAGCTTATTGGTTACTCTGTCAGGCAGATAACAGAGCGTCACTCAATACACCCAATCACAGACCGGCTGATGCAACCTGAAAATCCTCAGCACCAAGAGGACCTCCATTATGGAAAACTACCAACTACAGTGGGCAGCTCTGCTTTATTTATTGTAACAATTCTGGGAATTCACTCAATTGCAAGTTGTACAGTTTTCAGCTCCTGGCCAATTAGAATTTTCTGCATATATTCCTCCATATGCTTTGTTTGGCTTTTTTTTTTAAAGCCCACTCTCTTTTCATTCCTTACAATTACACACATTAATTTATCATTTAATCATGAAAAAAAAAAATAAACCACCACAAACAAGTTCTCAAACTTAAAATCTTTATTTAAGAATATAAAAAGAATTTCCACTCCGCAGTCTGTCACTGCATCCATCACATGGTTTCTTCAACCACCCCATGCTTCACAGGCCTTCAAACAGCAGCCACCACCTCTCATCTCAGACCTGGAAGGTAAAATTAACCAATCAGAGATACATATTTTTAAGGAGAATTTACATTGAGTTTAGGAGACTTACCAGGTACAGCTCAGGCCTCAAGTCCCTGTAACTCAGACTACTTGTGCCACATGGTAGATCAAGTCAGACTCCTTTCACGTCAAGTCACTCTAAAGAAAGAAAACTACATTAGGCCTGGCAAATTAACCAGAAGGTTCATTTTACAGCATGCAATACTAACAAAAACATCCATCCAACAAAAGACACTTGAGTGCAGTATATGTAACATTAGGACAGCTGAGGGGCATTACTGGAGCAAATTTGAGGAGTAATGCAGTGATCAGAAGTTGACTGAGAACAATGCTACCCATGGTTAGGGAGGCAAAAAATGCTCTTTGTGGACTTTAGGTGGGGTGATACAATCCAGAGGAGCTTTAGAGACCTTCCCTCCACTAAATCTGAATCAGAGCAGAGGCTTGGAATGTTTGTAAGACATCTGAAGCAGAGGATGTTACACAGCGGCTAACTTGGAAGGTATTCATGGAAACAATGAGAACTGAGTTTGAAGGATGTGAGCAAAGCAAAAGGAGATTTTTACCTCACGTGCATTGGCCTACTTTCTTCACATTTGAGCTAGGCAAGAGCAGCTTTCATCGGATGAGCACTTGGTAGGCGCAACGCTTCACTCTTCAAGGACTTGTTGGTTATTGAAGTGGCTGAGTTCTTGGAACGTAATGGAGCATTGAAATGACAGGCATTGTACCATTCTTTGTGCCACTCAGAGCTTCCTTTAACTGGAAGTTTGACACCATTCAAGATGTAAAAACATGGCTAACTGACCTGACTTCAAAATGTTAACGGCTATCAACTTAGCACCAATTTTTTTTAAACCAAATTTAAAAAAAAATGCAAAAGTCACATATCACTTGACAGCAACTGTACTGCATTTTTTAGGCTCATTTCAATTGTGGCTATTCTTACTGCCATTTCCAACTATTCCAAACTGACTCCCATGTGATCACTTTCAACAGGCAGAATCAGGATCATTTTCCATGTTTCGTTTAATAGGCTCCATGAAGCCAAACTGACAAAAAAAAAAATTCTTGTATCATACAAAGAACAAAAAGTACAAAACTGTTCCCGCTTTAGACTAAACTTTTGGGTAAACGAAATTACATTTTTGAATCACTTTAAACAGTCCATTTTACAGCACATTTATAATGCAGACGTTGAGCAGAGAGCACAGAAGATACCTTGGACAGACTGTAGCATGCTGCATTTTGCAACTTCATGAACAGCCGGCCACTTCGGATGTGTAGTTCACCAGTCAAAGGAATTCACTCTTTTGGGAAATGGAACAGAAAGGAGCCTTGGCTGAATGAAGGTTCTCTCAATAGGAAAAGGACTTCATCCATAATTCCCCAAACTATTTAAGCTTTTTCCTCACTCAATTTAAAACTCTTAAGGAGGTAGATCATTGACCAAGAAAACTATGCCCCATATACTTTCTAATAAAAAATTATATAAGAACACATTTAAAGTGTCGGTCAAAAGGTCTACAGCAATGCTGCCGCTGAGCAATCAGAAGCTCCCAAATGGAGAACAACCGTGCTCTACTGTGGAAGGATCGAATCAAAGCTGTAGGATGTCGTCAATTGAGCAAGGCAAGACTCATTAACTGCTGTAACAAGTTTTGAGGACCAAAAATCACAGCTACATTTAAGATGGCGAACTACAAAAACAGAACTACAAGGTCAGCAAAATACATGGACAATTTTTCTTGAGGAGAGCATCTTTCAAAAACAGCCAGCCAAGTGATGATCTTGAATCAAGGAGGTGTTTACTCGTGTGAAGCTGGGGGAGCAGAAGTGGGCAAAAAGGTGAAGACACTGAAAGTTCCGAGTTTCATTACATTCTTCATCCCACCAGGTAGTATACTAACCCTCCCTTTATCGTTTGCTCAAAGAGGCACCATCTTAGGACAAGGCAACTTTAGAGGTGGCAGCATTATTCTGTTTTTTTCCTCCATCCTCTTGCGGCACAAAGACCAGCAAAGTTGGGAAAATGGGAGAGGTCGTGCTCTTTTATGCAATTTAAGGGGCAGATAAGAGATGAAGTTGCACCAACTGAAGGTTGAGAACACCCCATCATGAGCTGCATTTATGACTAGCCATGAACTTATTCCTACAGTGCTATAATCCTAATGATTAGTCTTTTAGCCCCAAAGTGTGATTAAAGCTTAATGCTTACCATAGCTGTCATAGCCGTCTCTGTAGGACCCAGATCGGTCACCATATCCTCCTTGTCCCCTGTTTGCAGAAGAAATATCATTAGCAATTTAGAATGTGATCATTAAACAAAACAACTTGTTAGACTGACCTATTGTCTCTGTAGCCACTGGATGAGTATCCACCGCTTCTGAATCCGCCACTTCCACCAAAGCTCCTGTCTCCACCTCCAAAGCTCCTGTCACCATAACTTCTGTCTCCATAGCCTCTGTCGCTGTTGTAGCCACCTAATAACATAAAATAATTCAAAATTAAAAATTCAGTCTTAACAAAATGGCAAAAAGGTGCAGCGAGGTTTTTCTTTTTTTTTTTCATTCTTCAGCAGTTCTCACCCCTGGAGAAACCACGGCCGCCCCTACCCCTTGATCCGCTGAAGCGTCCACCGCGGGGGCCTGAAGAAAACCCTCCTCTGGCGCGACCTCCCTTTCCTGCCTCGTCCACTCGAATTGCGCGGCCATCAAGGGTCTGGATGGAAAAAAAACGACATTTAAAATACAATACAAGAATTCAACTTCAATAACAAGAAATAATTAATACCATACCTTTCCATTCATTGCGTCCAGCGCATCTTTAGCATCTTCAACATTGTCGTATTTTACAAAGCCGAAGCCACGTGATCTTCCGGTCTCTTTGTCTCTGATCACATCCACTAAAAGAGAAAATGGAATGTTAATTGTTGTTCGACGCAACATCGTATCAAAAAAGTAAAAAGCCCCCCTTAAATCGTTTACCTTTTTCGATGGTTCCGTATTTGCCAAAAGCGGCAGCGAGCGAGTCTTCATTGGTCTCGAAGCTCAGACCTCCAATAAAAAGTTTGCCCTCGTCCGACATTTTAAGAGATAGCTGAAAATACAAAAAATGATTTTAAAAAAAAGGAAAACTTAAAGAGGAAAAAATATAGGGGAAAATGCAACGTAACATCTGGCATTGGGGGTTAGCAGGGTGGGGCATTGCGAAAGTAGGTCATCGAGACGACTTAAAATGGCGACCGCACGTTGCGCACTTTAGCGCCAAAGCTAGGTCGCCTTTCTAAAAGCTCAGAAACTCGTAAAAAAATCTTTAAAATACCATAATATATTGTCCATGATCAGTATTAGCAACATGAGTCGTTGGTGTAACACCACCGTGCAAATAAAGGACGATGTTAAGTTTTTTATTTTTTCACTCGGCGCCATTTTGTGGCGTCGAGCTCGTCTTCTTTGTTTTAGTGACCTACTTCGCCATGAGTCCGAAAAGCCTGCCTTTGAAGGTTACATAAGTGTTTTAGTCAAAGAGAATTAGGTCAACAACATTTTGACCTACTTCTATCCAAACAACTAATGCAAAATATAGTTAATTTTTTTGCGCACACGTGATAACAAAAATATTTCCAAAACAACTTAACTAGTCAGATTTTGAAAAAAATAAATTTGTTCAGATACTCTTTACAAAGCATATATTAACACCAGATGTATTTATATCACTTCAATTTTAAAGAAAATACATTACCTTTGTCCTTACTAGGGCAGGAGCGAAACAGGCACGGTGCTGCAATGCAGATAAATGGCGGGGGAGGGAACAGTCCTGGGTTTTTATACGAGCTGAATCTACTTCTTCTGTGGTGGTTTTAGAGCTCTGAAAATGCCGCGTTGTTACTTGAAAGGTTACTACCGCCATCTACTGTTAAGGACATTCTGGCGTCTGAAACCGGAAAACGACGCCAACAAAGAACTTTTCAGAGACAAACTGAAACTAAAAACACGTGCTCTCCTGCTGCAAAGACAACGTGTTAACTCAAAAAGAAAATTTCTGTTCGGAAGGGAATTTTGTGTGTCTCTTCTCACCTAGTTGTCTAAGTTAAAAATAGTTTTTTAGTTGTTGTTTTTGTATTTTAAAGTATAGCCTACTTCGATATCTTTTGTTTTCGTAGCAATCTTTTCACGTAATACTTTTATGATTCTGAAATAAACAATATCTTCGCAGTAAGTCTATGTTACATTGGTCTTTTTCCATCTTCTTTTAATTTAATTATAGATATTTTGAGAGAGCTTGGTCACTTAGAACAGCCCTTTAAATTGTTTTTCAATGTAGAACTTAGTAACGGAACAATACAATTTCCTTCAAGTACATCTGTTTTAAAATAATACAACAAATTTGCAGTATTTTCTAAATGTTTTATTGAGTTTTTTGGATATTTTGAACATCATAGTCATAGGCTACATTTATTTCATTGAAGTTGTGAGCTCTTTTTATAAAACAAGAATTTCAAACTAAACATTTTAGATAGCTAAAAAAAAGCACTTTTCCAAATATTCACATATAAGCTACATGTTTATGCATGTATTTTGAATCCACCCATTTGATGACTGATGACATTGATACATTTCATTAACTTGCCTGCATTCCTAAACATGTACACAGATCTAAAATAATCGAACACGGCATCCTAACCAGTGCGAGTGCTTTTTTTCACAGCCAGAACAATACAACAAAACATTTTGCCAAATGGAAACTTTTTTTCCTTAAAAGAATAAGGATACAACTTTTTCAATTCAAAACAGCTTTGAATCCTTTTTAACCATTTAAATGTCCAATTCCGTTTATAAAAATCTTGTAAACAGATATGTCTGCATTTTATGTCTTCCCCTACTGAAATGAAGTCTAAGTTAAATTTTTATTTTGTCTACTCTTGATATTTAGATAATTTTAAAGGGATAGCCAGAGAAAACACACACTGTACATTAAAACAGAAACATTTAAGGCAATGGCATAAAAATAATGCATAAACACAAAAAGTATTTTTCTTTTTTAGACACACAGTTGTAAACTTTTTACATAAAAGAGGTGGAGGCAGTTAACATATGTGTGGACTCAAGGACAACTGATACTATGAGCTGTTGGACAGAAAACAGATTTTAGAGAAACCAGACAACAACAATTCTAAGGCTTTACTACAAACCTACAAATACACAACTGCTGTAGTTTTACTGAGATTCAATGTCTAAAAAACATTTTCGAGATTATTTCCAAAGCCTCAAAAGGCCTAAATTGAATTTTCATGTCATTTTTTAAAAATATTTTTCCAGCCTAGGGTTACATACAGAGACACACATAGGGAATTATTAGACCAGAGACAGAAATGTGCGACATTAAACCACCTCCGTATTTGAGCTCAGCACAGTGTGAGAATCTCCTCCATCGAGAAGGTTAGGACCGGTGATGTGGATACCAACAAGTAGTTTGGTTGAGATGTGAGTTCCGGCGAGTCCTTCTGCGGAGACGCCTCTGCCGCATCAAAAGCTGGAGGCGTTCTAGCTTACAATGCATGGTTTGATTTTCTTCTGTTACAGAGTTAAGAGGCCGGCTTTCAGCTCCTGCATAGAAGACAAAAAATAACCCGTTAGACACTAAGCAACAATCTAAAATCAGAACTTTTGATTAATTTATCTGATAAAACAGAACAAAACAGTCAAATTTTGCTTCACTTTTTCTGCATGTGCCTGTCCATGTTTTAATCCTTGAGTAAATATTTTTGCTTCATATGTTCATTTACGTTAGAACTACATCACAAAGTTCAGAACATTTTGTTTATTTCATGTGAAATTTCATTAACAACAGAGTTCCTCTGTTCTGAACTTCCAGTGGTCCTACAAGTTTGACTGGTTTTGCTGCTTGAGGAGGCCCTTTATTTCTCGTGATGACATCCGGTTTGTCACTGTAAACAAGAACTGGTTCTCAACGACCTCCTATTAAACAAAAGTTAAAACAAATGAATTGAAAAGTGTAAATGTCAGGCTTCTGCAGAGCTCAGAGAACTATGAAAAAAGGCGATCTATGGGGTTAGATTTAATCTGTTCTTTAAACGGCATCTCAAAACAAGGAAAAAACACAACATTTCCCTCTAAGATGTAAAATAAAGTCATTGGGTTGTAAAAAAAAAAAAAGAGGGAACTTGTGTAAAATACATAAGTGGGAAAGACGTGGAAAATATCCAACCGAACAGCTATAGGATGTCTTTCAATTGAATTTAAATTGATTAGGTATCCCATGAAAGGAAATGACTGATGATTAGATCAGACATGTCTAACAAAAACACTCAATGCCATCGTTTTGGCTTATCATTTGAGTTTTTAATGAGCTATCCAGATCAGTTTTTATTTTCTTGTGAACAGATAAACCTGTGCGATCACATTTTTCTGCTCACGTGACAGCACCTATACTTCCCTGTCTGGATCTCGCAACACCGACTGTTTGAAGGTTCCACGTTGTTACAGTAAATTAGTTAGATTGCCTGTGTTTGTGTTTTTACCATGATGCCACATCCTCTGCTTTGTCGCCAGCTTCCTTCTTTTCTTGTGGGCCTCCTCTGTGGCGGGTTGGCCGACTGCAGGGTTGGGAGGAAAAGGAGGAGTTAGAGCCCTCTGGTGTTGGTGGGCTGCTATGAGGAGATCGTTGAGGATTTGAAGGATGATGGCGACGCCACGTCGAGGATGACTCTGACTGCAGGACGAAAGAGTCCCTAATGGAACAAGAGAATCGATCAGATTTCTACAATAAAAGTGTTTTGTTCCATTAAATAGTATAAAATAGGCTTCTGGTTGTGTGATGACGTGCCAATAATTTCAAACTTTTGTTGTACTCTTTTTTTCTACTGTGAGCCTTAAATGAGCTGCTTTTGGGGTTATATCTATCAGAAGGGAGGCGGTCTCCTCTACTGACCTGAGAAAGTCCCAGAGACAACACCTGGACAATCATTCACTAAGGTTTCTATTACTGCCCCCGACTGGTGGGACTCCTTTCCATTAACGTCTACCTGCATCAAAAGATTATTTTAGAAACATTCTGTAACTCAAACATATTATTTAATGATTCAGACACTGCTTTTGTAAGGATTGATGGTTCTATGGAAGGTAGTTTCACCTGGCTGACCTCTGACACTGTGGAAGCCGGTCTCGGGCTCTGAGGCCTCGGGTCTGAACCACTGAGTCCAGCAGAGCAGACTGGAGTGCTTCCTGCCAAGCAGGTGGAGAATGGAACCCCTGAAGGAAGTGAGGGTGCAGAGCAGGACAGAAATTCAGACGAGGGTCCATTAAGGCTCCCAGGTGGGGCTCGATCTGGTCGGTTCAAGGAACGATCGAGTCTCTGAGTACACTGGGTAGAGGATGTGAGGTCAGTCTGGAGCAGAGCCGGAGAGGAAGTCTGTGAGGTACTGGATCCTCTGGAGGAAGAATGGTTGCTTCCAGATCCCAGAGTGTCGGTTCTGAGTTCAGAGCCACAAAGAGGCTTTGAATCCCTGTCCTGCTGCAGTTTCTTCACATCCTGCGCAGACAGCTGCAGCTGCACATGCATGGTGTGGGCACCCAGTCCAACCGTGAGGGTCAGGGAGGAGCGTCCAGACAGGAAGTCCTCCATCTGTCAGACAATCAGCAAAGAAAGACAAGTGAAATTTTACTTCTCTTTGCATCCACACTGATAACAAATAGAACCAGTCACTGATGAATATTAGATACCTTAAATTTGTATTTAAAGACACTTTCTGATCATCTTTAGATCCATTTTAAAATTGTTCCCAGTGGTCTTTTAATCAAGATTAAGCAGTTTTTATCAAAAATCATAAAATGTTTGTTGTTTTGTAGCACAGTTTCTGCAGAGCAGTAGTAGTTCAGAAATTCACATCTGAGTTGTTGACAGAACTATTGGCTAAGAGTATGTCTGCCTCCGTATCCCGTCATCAATCTGTTTACACTCTCTCGCTAACTTGAGGCCTCATCACCACTCCAACCTAACATTTTCATACTGAGTTATCCAACTTTATAGTTTGGAGCCAGATTCCAGCTCGGATACGGAAAATTAAAGATGTACATGGTTCTGTTTTCCTGCTTGTGGATGCATCAGAAAGGAGCGGAACAGGAAGCCTGTGGCTTACCGATTTAGCTTCTACGTCACAACTACATGCTGCTTTGAACTGGAATTTTTCATCTGCTCTAGATCTGCCACAACCTGAATATATAAAAAGACTCAAATGTTTTTTTTAAGCTTATGAGAAAAATGCCACAAAAAAATGTTAAAAACCTGTTCCAATGAAAATTGTGATTTTAAAATGTTGTTATAACATTTTTCTCATGGAGGTCATATTTAAAGAAAACAGCATTTTTTAGTATTTTTTTTAATAAAAAAAAAATAGTGGTCAATATGGAGCAGTTTAAAAAAAATGGTGATGAAAAAGTTGAAACGCAGCAACTGATATGGCTGGGCCACAAGATCCAATTCTGATGCATCCACTTGCAGATAAATAGATCCATTAACATCTTCATTTTCCTCGTCTGGGCTGGCATCTGGCTCAAAACTGTACGGCTGGACAGCTCAAATATTGATAGTCATTTTTGGCGCACTGGTAATGTTAGATTGGGGTTGTGAGGGCGTGTAAGATAGAAAGAGAATGACGATGGATGGATTGATGATGGGAAGTGGGGATGGGAGCAACGGCCCCACTGAAATCTGAGGCAAATTTCTAAAGAACTCCTGCCTCTCTGAAGAAACTATATCCTGGAAAAAGACAAACATTCTTTGATTTTGACTAAAAAATGATTGTCACAATTAAAAGACCAATGGGAACGCTTTTGCAATAGATTTAAAAAACAAATAATTGGAGTGGGATTTCAAGAAATAGATAAGAATTTCATTTGACAAAATGGTTGGTCTTGTTGCTACATTGGCTAGTTAGTTCTGATGTTGCTCATCATTTTTGGTGCACAGGTACTGATTGGGGTTGTGAGGGGCTGAAAGCTAGTAGACTGTAAACAAATGGATGATGGGATATCAGCTAAGGTTTATTTCTGGATCAACAGTTCCGCCCCCAACTCAGAGGTGAGTTTTTGATGAACTGCTGCATTGCACAAACAATGTCTTAGAAAATAACTTTGTGGGGTGGGGGCTAAAAATGGCATAATCATAAGTGAAGACTTCTGGAGATGCTTATTAAAATTAGAAAAAAAACAAGATTTTGATTGGTGAATAAATAATGTAAATTTAATGGTGAAACATAAACAATAATAAAAAGTTTTTTTTGTTTAATTTTTAAAGGCGATTAGTAATGCGAAAGTATGTTGTGAAGAGATGCATTCATGCATTACTATTACTGGCAGTGCTCACTTCCCTGTTTCTACAGATGACATAATTTGTTATGTGACATCATCAAGATGACTCTTAAATTAGTCACTTAAGAGAAAATCTACAACAATAATACTTTATTGGATAAAGTAAAGCAAAGCACTTACCTGTGTGTCTGATAAACTCTCCAGTGTATCCATGGTGGTTATGTCTAGGTCTGGTGAGCTCTGCAATACAATCAAAACAATTAGTTTGTAGCGCAAACAGGGTATGCACGAGCTTTTTTCACAGCTAAGTCCGCCTGTTATGATATCTGACATCCCGTTTTAACCGTTTCCCACCGGCTCAGGTGCCTGTAACCATCACGAATACACCTGAGGACTCCATCCATTCACAAAAAAAGAGCCCCAGCGTTCCGCACGCGCCATGCAAACATGCAGCACGAGAGCACTTGCCTGTCTCTATGCATGAGTGGGATTCTGCAGCAGTGTTCGTGGATGCGTGTCCTCCACTGTCTCTCTTTGGGGGGGACACTGAGCTGCTGGCTGTCGGGGTAATGAACAAGCGTATCAGATTCTCACAGGAGGAGGAGGAGGAGGGGGAAGGAGGTGAAGCGAGTGTCCGATGCTGCTCCTCCGTCCAGGATATGTGGCTCTTATCGATTTAAAAACTTATTCTGGCGGCTGTGGTTGTTTTTCTGTTGTTTTCTTCGACTCTGCTCAGCCTCATCCGTGTTAACCTTCTATAAAACAAACAAAGGATTCAGAAAACATTTGCGCCCCGTCAGTAGCAGAAGCTCCACCAGCATAGTAAAGTCGAGGAGGAAGCCCCTCCTGCACAGGCACGCTCACCCAATCAGAAAAGGCCACACCAAAAGCTGGGTCTCGCTCGTCCAATGATTAACTCCACTCCTCCCATCTCACACTAACTTGACTCCACCCCGGTCTGCGCTGCACTCCCCAACGCAGTTTGCTAGTTCTTTTTTTTTTCTATGTTAAAATGCAAACTTTAGCTCAAGAATTAAATATTATGAACTAATAATTATTGGTAAAGTGTTATCCGTCCGTGAAAAGGTTCTCTACTTATAATTAGGAAATCACGTGTCTAAAAATATTTCTAACTTCATAAAATATATCTAAATAAAGTAAACACCAAAAACAAATCACTGTTTTTGTCTCGATCTACCTTTCATTTTTTATTCTTTATATTTCAGAAAACAGATATTTCACAGGGTAAACTTATAAAAGATATACATTTTTCTTTTAAAACACCTAAGAAAATTTCGTAATTACTAAGCGAGATCCGAAATTCATCATTCAATTTATGATTTCACAGGATTTTACACGGAAGTAATTCATTTTTTTTATTTCCTATTTAAATAAAATCAAAATTTGGGCTCATTAAACCCTTTATTATTTAAAAAGAACTTTGATAAAACTTTTACAACTAAAATGATGATTTCCTGCAATAAAAATACCCTTATTATTTGCATTTCTTAAGTTTTAACAAATTAAATAAAAGTAGAGCAAAAAAAAAAATAGAAAAAATGTAAAAAATTAAACTTTAGTAAACTGCATCCAAATCACAACCTGTATTTTGCATAAATGTTACAGAAATCATCAAATTTTCTCTTTATTTGAACATTATCCTTACATTTTTACTGTATTTATGCAAAATACAACTGAAATTTGTAAAGGGGGTTCATCTAATAACAATTTTTGAGGCATTTCTTGGATTTTTATTGATATTTGTAAATCGTTATTTAAAAATAAAAAGCAGTTTCAGAGTCCTGTCCCAGCATATATTTTAGTCACAACAGGGGAACACATAACAGGCGCTCACATGAATCACTGACTTTGTTCAGGAGTCTGTGGGAGGAGATGCTCTTAGAAAACACCCACTCCTCTGCAGTCCCTCACGTCTATGGCTGTTTGGTATTCATGTCAACCCTCCGTTGCACAGCAGTATCTGGGGCTGCGCCTGTCATGAAGAGAAACGACCTGGAGTAAAAATGTGACGTAGGAAGCAGTCGAAGGGCCTCCTCACAATAGCTAAAAATAGCTGCACCGCCATCTCCCCCTACTTTGTTCCCCCATGTCACCACTGTCCCTCATACATCATCCCACGCCCTCATTCAGGTCACTTCTACATGCAGACAGTGTCGTCAGCTCGAGTCTCCTCCATTTTAAAAACACCTGCAGTGAGTAAAATCCACCTAATCTGTTATTTTCAAAGCAGGTGCTTTAATATTTCCACGTTTCAATGCCAAATCCAACATAAAAGACAACCTGCATCCGTCCTCCATCACATAAACACAAGTAAATCCCAATTGATCCCCCTTAGAATGTATAGTTTTTGCTAAACTTCCCTGGAATTACCAAGGAATTCCTCAGTCTTCCCTCTTCAAACATGAAGTCAGTGTGATTTCCTCCCCCTCATCTTCTGTCTCCTCTCTTCCTGTCACTCTGGCTTTTTTGCTGAGATGAGCGAGACGGTTCAGACTTCTTCGAGCCTCAGTGAGAACAATTCGACAGGATGTACTTTTCAGACTGTGCACAGACGCAGCTCTGACGTCAGCAGCCCAGCAACACACAAACACTGCACTCCCCCATCTTCCCCGTAGTCCTCCCGCCCCCCCCTGCTCAGCCTCATCTTGCATCATTTTCCAGATCCTGTGGTATGTCTCACCTCAGCATCCCGAGAAATTTCAGGACAAACAAGTGTGGACTGGAAATCTTGTAACACAAAAGCTGCTTTATCTAAAAATTGACACAAGAAGAGCTTCTAAAAGGGATTGTTATTTTCATCTGAACTGAAATGTAACTACCAATTCAGAAAGTGCTCTTTTACAACAATGATTTCCATCGATCATCACTTTCTGTCATCAAGTTGTCATGTGAATAAAGGCAGAGTCGGCATGAAATTGATGACTCATTCTCCTCAAGACCCTCCTCTTCTATGAGTGAGGAATTCTGGGATTGTTAGAAAAAGGCTTGAGACTAATTTAAATAATTGCTTTCTCCTCCTGGAGATCTGCCACATACAGAGCATTAAAGGTCAAGAGATTTGTGCACTTAATTTATTAGCCCTTTGCACATGTTATTTCACTGTTAGGTATAACAGCTCTACTCTGCCATGTCAAAAAACAGCAAAATCCATGCACAAAATGGCAGGAACACCTTCAACTAGAAACATTTCCTTTCATACTTTTTCTCCTCTGCTTTAAAATACTCACATTTGGATGTCTTGGGTCTTTTTCTGAAATGCTCCTCCAAAAGTTTTTGACCATGCATGCGTCAAACATCCTCAGCGTTTATGTGAAAATCTGCTGCTCCTGGACGCAAGCCCACAAAAAATCTAATGATGGCCTACAGTAGCAGATGCCATCAACATATGAGGTCCAGACATTTACAATATGGCTTTTGAAGATAAAAATGTTCCAAGATAACCTCATGGAGGAAATAATGCACAAAAATAAAATTTCATTTAGAAGAAAGGGAAATTTATATTTGCAAGCAACTTTTTTTAAAGCTTTGTCAGAACATTTTGTGTATCTCATGTGCATGCTAAACCCTTCAAGAGTTAGAGCTTGAACGTTTGGTTAATTTAGTTTATGGATTGCGTTGGGAAAAAAAAGTACAACAGTAGTGACAGTGAAGTACAAAAGATGTCAACTACCCTGGAGTGTTGGATGTCATATTAGTGTGTTAATGTGTATTGAAGGGGTGTTGAAGGGTAGTTTACTATCCCTAATTAGGGGAAACAGTGAATCAGACATGCACATGAGATAATTATATATGGAGTTTTAAATTCATTTGACTGAATTTGATTAAAAAGGACCTGAATGGACGCAGAAAAACAGAACCTGCATGCAGAACCGCCTGAATGGAATGAAGCAGTACAGGATTGCCCACTAGCGGTGAAGATGAGTACTACAAAAACTATTACCGCACCCCCCGCGCGCGCGTGTCTGTGTATAATCCGTTTTGAAATAAAGATGGGGACTCGAACACTTCCTGGTTGCTGCATAAATGAATAAGTTTTGGTGTCAGGACGCATTTTTAGACCACAGCAGGTTTTCGCTTCCACTTCCAGCTGGCATCATCATCGCACGCGCACGAAAAAAAAAAAAAAAAAAAAAAAAAGCCAGTGGTCACATGGCGCAGCAGGAGAGGGCGGTGGGTGTGTCTAATCGTGTGCGCTTTCATTCATAACTACACTCTATTTGAAGCCCAAATTGAAGTATGCAGACGGGGAAGGCTGCCTGCGGACCGCCTCAAACCGACTCCGCCACCGGGTGAGTCCCTCTTCTGACTTCCCCTGACCTCCGGATTTACAGAGCCACTATTTCATTATGTAAGCAGCCGAGTCTGTTCTGTGATGTGTTTGAGGGATGAGTTCAGCCTCCATATGTCCGGTACGTGAAGGCTCCCCGTGTGATTATCTCCGGCAGGCGACGCGCGCGCGGAGCCGCGGGACAGCCCTGCTCCGCATGTCTTCAGTGACCAGAGGAGGATGCTGCTGATGCTGATGCTGATGCTGAGCGCCGCCGGCTGCAGCGCATCGCTGTAGTCACTCAGCACAGAGCGGGGGAAGCTCCTCCAGCACACACCGACAACTACCGCGCGCATCTGGAGCACTTCATCATCGTCATCCTCTCACACGTCAGGGTGACATGCTGTAATCCCCCTGCCCTGCTCCTTTTAACAAGGTATTTGCAAAGATGGAGGCAGCATCAACATCAAATAGAAACATCTGGATCTCACTTGAATTCATTTAAATATGATTGAATACTTTAAAAAATGTTTACTCTTTGAATCAGCGTTATAATATTTTTTGAATATTTTTTCTCTAAAACCAAACTCAGTTTTTAAACTTAAGCTTTAGAGAGCTGCTAAAAACATTCCACAATTTTAGGAATTTTCAGTCTCTGCTTGACCACTCATGACATCTAAATGTCAGAGAGGACCATTCAGCCCAACAAGCTGTCACATGCTTTCCATTCTCTTGCTGTGTGCAGCCTCATTCATCTCATAGCTGGAAGTTTTCCTGAGCTCTTACATAAAGATGACTCTTGGAGTGTGTGCTATCCGCATGTGAGAGTGGAAGCGGCCTGACGTCGCACGAGCTGCACATCACGATGGTCAACTATAGCCCACAGGGAGAAAACTCACATTCAAAATCACGGCAGGTGCAGTGGAAAAACTGCTTTTGTGCCTCCTGTCGAACTGTCATCCAGCCTCCATCACAGACATTTGAAGGTGGTGGAGTTAAAGCAAAAAGTTTTCCCTTTTTTAGATGAAATTTCAGAATAAAATAACCAAAAATGAATTTAAAGGATAAACATTTTCAATGTATTACTATTCATTTAATTTAATGCATTAAACTAAAGCAAAAATAAAATTTCAAAACTATTTTAACCAATTTTGGTCAGAACTGTTTTATGTCTATTTCAATTATAGCCTGAATATGTAACTCTATTTCAAAGATTGAATGGACTCACTAGCTATAAAATGTATATTATCTTAATTTTTGTGAAATATAAATAATAGCCTATAATAATAACAGGATATGTTCTATTTGTCAATCAATAGAAATCCAAAGAATAAATAAAAAAAAAATCATAAAGATGTTTTTTTTTTTTTTTTTATATTTGACTGTAAAGATGTTTAATCCGCTCTTTCTGCTCTTTTCACTGGATTAAATGTAATCTCCATCGTCTGATGTTTTTCCAGTTATAAAAAGGTCCAGGATCACTGATGAGACACCTCTCTGACTGTGGCCCTCCACGTCTGCTTGTCCTCTGCAGGGCTCCCTCACACCGACCTGGACCATGAGCAATGATCTTCCAGTCCTGACAAGTCTGACGGAGAGCTCCACTGTGAGTGTCGCTGTGTCTCTGAGCGCTCCATCAACACGTACTCTCCACACCTCCGTCCACGGGCCTGCGGTCCGATGACTCAAACCCTTCACAGAACCAGTCAGAACAAGAAAACAACACGTGTTTTGGGGAGGTTTGGCGGTGCGGATGCAGAAGGGGGTCTTTGCTGGCGCTTCACTGACTCTGTCACCTGTTTGGGTGCAGAGCAGACGTCATTAGGTCACTTTTACACTGTGATTCAGAGAGAGTGACGGCTTCTCTGCAGATAGTCTGAGGTTTTACATGTTTAGGCCTGAAGCAAGTCTGAGGCGAAATGACAAAAAAGAAATGTCTGACAAGGATAGCATTTTTTTAAGGAGGTGGTGACAGTGTGCAGCAGCCTCTCTCCTCCTTATAGTGACTTGTGAATAGAGCTGGAGGAGAGGGATGACTCTACAGCAGCAGCATCAGATAAAATCCAACCACTGACTCTGGAATTAGTCTCTATAACATCTCACACAAACTTTTTTATTTTTAATTTATAAAAAATCTCATTGTTCCTCCTAACACTATCATCATGAAACCCTCTCGCATTCTCACATGTGATATAACCTTAAATGCTCCAACAGATAAATATTCCCATTTGTGATGCTGCAAGGAACCCAATTATTTTCCCACTCTCTTCTGAAAGTAACATCAGGAGACGAGTCAGGAAAGACTTATGTGGTGGGGATTGCTCAAGTGTGTCGGCATCCTCCTCCTCCTCCTCCACCTTCCATTTTTAGCCTGCAAAGGCCTCATTTCCCTCTCATTGAGAGGAGCCGGGAAATTGAATTAAGGGTCTGGTTGACGTTTCGATTAGCATCCCCGAGTCTCGGGCAGCCAAGACCGAGAGTTTTAATCAGGGAAGAGCAGCCGTGTGAGTGTGTGAATGAGCGGACAGCAAAATATGAGCGTCGAGAAGCACCGCAAGAAGGCAAGCGACTTAAGAGAGCGCTAATTCCACTCATTAAATATTAGCTCCAGTTTAATACCAGCAAAAGCCCTGGCATCGCTGCAAAAAGCTCAGAGAGAGGAAGAATCAATTACTCCACTCTGCCGAGGCTCACAGCGGCAAAAAGACGACAGCAGAAATCTGTTTATGTCTGCCGGTTTGATGGAATAAGTCATGAACTCCAGCGTGTGAACATCAGACTTTGACTGATGAGGCTGATGCTTGCAGTGATACAGCTGATCATTATCAATGAAGTGATGCCTTCTACTCCTCTTTTAATGAGGTATCCGTCAATTTTGGACGTTTTTTTTTTTTTTGCTAATGTTCATTTTTTTCCCATTATATATGAATAGTTTATGTGTTTTTTGAACATTTCAGAAGAAAAATAGATAAGACCGAAGAGTTGAATGCAGCTATGCTTGTAAAAAAAGTGAAGGTTAAGACACAAGGAAATTATAAATGTATAACTGTGAAATCCTGTAAAACACCAGAAAAAGGTGTTTTTTGTGTATGGACTCCCTTGTAAAAAAGATGTTTTGATCTCAATGGACTTCCTGGTTATAAAAAGAGGAAAACCTAAACACCAATTTTAAACGATAGCAACACAAAACAGTAAAAAAAAAAAAAAGAAGTTTTATTTCTGTTTTAATGTCGAAGATACACTAGCCGCTTTATTGGGTACACCTTGCTTGTACCGAGTTGGACCCAGTTTTCCTTAAGAACTACCTTTATTCTAAGTAGCATAGATTCAACAAGGTACTGGAAACATTCCTCAGAGAGTTTGGTTCATGTTGACATGATGGCATCACACAGCAGCTGTTAATTTGACATCTATGAAGCCAATCTCCTGTTCCATCACATCCCAAAGCGGATCTATTGGGTTGAGATCTGGTGACAATTTGAGTCCATTGAACTCCTTGTTGAGATGATTCCAGCTTTATGACATCCTGCTTGAAGTAACCACCAGAAGATGGTGCACTGTGGTCATGAAGGGATGGAGGTGGTCAGTAGCAATACTGGGATTGTAATAATGCTAAATTGGTACTAAGGTGCCAATAAAATATTCCCCACACCACTACACCACCACCACCACCAGCCTGAAGCGTTAACACAAGGCAGGATGGATCCATGCTTTCTTGTTGTTGATGCCAAATTCTGCCTCTACCATCTGAATGTTGCAGCAGAAATGGAGACTCATCAGACCAGACAACGTTTTTCCAATATTCTATCATCATATTTTGGTGTGAAAATTAGCCTCAGTTTCCAAACATCTGCCTCAAGGTTGTTGTGGGTTCAGAGATGCTCTTCTGTTGAGTTACTGTTACCTTTATACCAGCTGGAAACAGCCTGACCGTTCTCCTTTGACCTATGACATGAACGAGGCAGTTCTGCCCACAGAACTGGAACTCACTGGATATTTTCTCTTATTCTGACCATTCTCTGTAAACCCTAGAGAACCTATTCTATATTTAGACTCTTAAATCATCCTCATTTAGTTTGAGTTGCAGCAGATCGTCTTGACCATGTCGACATGCTGCTGTGTGATTAGCTGATTAAAACTGTGCATTAACGAGAAGTTGTGCCTAATGAAGTGAGTGTCATATAAAATGCTGTATAAATCAGGGGGGTGCGACTAATTTAATATCGAATAATGTGCAGAAAATAGGATCATACGTGACAGCACAGCTGTCTTTCCCTGGTTGCAGGACGTGCCTGTGTCGGCTGGTCAGGTGGAGAACTATGTCCTGCTGCTGGTGCTGCTGAGTGTGTTTGCTGGAGGGACTCTGGTGCTGCTCTCCCTGCTGCTCCTCTTCTGTCATCGCTGCTGTTTGGGCGGGCGCCGGTACTCCAGGTGCGTGCTAGCTTCAGGATTCCAGACACCAATGTGATAAAGCCTTGAGAATACAGCGAAAATTAAAAAAAAAGACCCTGTTGCATGGAAGAGTAAAATTGAATGTACTTTTCAGAGCGAGTGATGACCCGGAGAAGACAAATACCACCTATGCTGAAGATTCTCAGCCCACACAAGGTCAGCACTCATTTTTCATTTATTTCTTTATTGACACATGCATTCCTGTCAGGATCATCACAGCCTCTTTTACTCCTCTGTTGTTGTGTCCTTGTTGCTTTTGTCGATCAGAAATCACTATTCGCCTGGACGAATCGGATGCTCTCTCGGCGTCAAGTTGCCATGATGGAGAGTCGGAGCGATTCGTCTCCACTGGGTCCACCGGCCGCAGAGTGTCCTTCAATGAATCTGCACTCTACGAACAGGAGAAAACCACTCAGGACAAAGGACGCAGGTACACTGCAACCAAACTGCTCTCCGGTGCTGCTCAGGATCAGAACTCAAATGGATTGATCTCCGTCCAAAGGTACACTCTGACCGAAGGAGACTTCCACCACCTTAAGAAGGCCAGGCTGACCCACCTTCACCTGCCTCCAGCGCCATGCGACCTGAAAATACTCACCATCATGGAGTGTGAATCCACAGAGAGCAGCTCCACCAACATCAATGAGAGTGGAGCGTCCAAGTTACCCCTCACCATCTACCAGGTAGCGGAGCGCCCTGAGAATGAGCATGCCTGGCGTTTGCAGGAATCTGAACCAAAGCTGATTTTTTTTTCATGAATCAGCCTGGTGAGCGGCGAGTTTCTGACTGGATGGGGCAGAGTCTGAGTGGGGGTCTACCAGGAGACCCACATCACTCCATCATCCTGGACCAGGGATGCAGGAAGTCCTCATCGGCCATGAAGCCACAGCACACACGCTCCCAGACAGTGAGTTCCACGTTTATTTTGACATAATATAATAAAATCATGAGCATGTCACTGCTAAGAGTAGAAAATAAATGTGAAAATATAAAAGAAGATGAGTTTGAGGTGTTATTATATTGTATCATGTTCAAAAGAAACAGAAACAAAGATTTTATTTTGGAAGTTTATTTATGAAAACCCCAAAGTGCACGCATGGAAGAGGATTGGGACCATTGAGAAAAAAAATAATAAGGGTCAAAAATAATTCAAACATTGTTTCAAGAAATCTGATTTAAAACTATGAGTTTTGATTTTAAGACAGAATTCCAAAATCAAAGTCAGAATTCTGTGACAGATTTTTTGATGAAAGTCAAAATTTCTGAGATTAATGTCAGAATTCTGACTAACATTGTTACTCAATTCTGACTTCAATCTCAGAGTTCTTAATTTTTTTCTCAGAATTCTCACTTAAATCTTACATTTCAAATCTTGACTGTAATCCCAGAATTCTGTCTTTAATATCAGAATTGTGAATTCTGTCTTAAATCTAAAGGTTATAATTTTTTTACCCCCTAAAAAGTCTGAATCTGAGATTTAAGAAGGAATTAAAAAAATAAAGTCAGAATTCTGAGGAAAAAACAACAGATTTTTCTGAATAAAGACAGAATTCGGACATTTCTTAGAAGTGACGTCTTTCTCAAAAAGTCAGAATTCTGAGATTTAATTCAGAATTCCAGAATTAAAGTCAGAATTTGACTTACAGGGGTTTCTTTTATTTAGTTTTTCTTCTATTGGAATATTTTCTCATTTATTTGTGATTGTTTCTGTGTACTGCAGTTTGAGGGGTTTATCTTATTTTTTGCATTGCATGTGGGGGGAAGAATTTAAGAATTATTACTTTTAATCCCAGAACTCCAACTTATTTTTATCAAATAGTCAAAATTCTGAGATTAAAGTCAGATTTCTGATATTTTAACCAGAATTCAGAGAAAAAAGTCAGAATTCTATTTGCCCTTCATTTTTTTCATCCATAGTCCCAATTCTGTTCTGTAGTTTTGCACCCAAAGAGCAAGAGCTTCAAGAATGACCATGAACAAGAGAGAGGTCTCCTCCCTTCCTCGGCGTGGCGATCTTCACAGTTTGTTTTTGCTCTCTGAGTTTTCAAGTACGCCAGAATATCGTTTTAGCTCAAACGTTTTTCATTAAACTTTCATTCTTGCTGCAGCCTTGAGGTGAAAAATGTAGCAAAAGCAAATGGAAAAAAAAATCGAATCCAGCAAAGGTGTGAGGGAGAAAATAAAAGTATGAGAAAAGCAAAAAAAAATTTTGACAAAAAAAATAACAGTTTTAAAAAGTGATTCTAAGAAACATGATTTCAGAAACCAAACTATGACCAACAAATATCCTGTATATTTCTGGATGTTTAAGATTCTGCATTGATTGTTTGCATTTGAGTCATTTGACCAGAAATCTTCAGTTTCTGCAGTGCAGATTCATAAAAACAATCTGCCACCGTCTCAAAGCACTGATGCACGCTGACATCCGTCTCACCGCGGATGAGTGACAAAATGACAAAGCGCAGTCCCCAGAGGGCTTTAGTTTCTGCCCGTCACGATTCATCCCAGCACGTCCTCTCCCTTAATGTGTCATCACCTTCCTCCGTCCATCCTCGTCTCTCCTCATCTTTCCTGTCAGATGGAGGCTCTGGGGGACAAAAGGGAGGCTGAGGGCAGCAGTGGACAGAGAGGAGAGTCTTTGCAATCACTGGGCCAGACTTCGGTTCTACATTTTTTCTCCAAACTGCGCCGTCACGCCAGCCTGGAGGGAGCTGGGCCTTACTTTAGAAGGTGGAAGTTTGACACCAGTCACAGAGCAGCCAGCCTGGATGCCAAAGGTTTGTGTGGATTACACACAGAAACTGATAAAAGTCCAAATCTAATTAACCAATGTTAATTATATATAATTATATATAATCTTAATCTTATATAAGCTTATATTCAATACCCACAATTCTGAGACCTTAATCTATAGAGAGAAAGCAGACTCATCCAATTTGTGTGTGCATAATTCTTAATTTGTAACTTATACAATGCATTTTTTGGGTAACTTTAAGTCCTTGAAAATGTGTATTCACATGTACAAAAATTACAAAATATAATTTACAAACACGCAACCTTCAGTTACAGCAACTTAAAACTAACTATGCATTCAAATCTTTAAAAAGTATTCACAAATTGCCTGATAAACACACAAAACTGCATTTACACACAAATCTGATACGAGACTCTTTTCACGTCTCCAAGATTTGCATGTAAATTATGCATTTAAAGAGTCTCAGATCTGATTTGTGCATAAATGCGGTTTAATTTGTATCAGGCTATTAGTGTGCACGCACAGATTGGATGAGTCTACTTCTCTCCATATATTTCTCATTAGAATGATCAACACTTTCTCTAAAAGTCCTGTCTATGGAACTTGGGACGTTTTCTTCCCTGTAGTTCTTTATCGTTCCACTAGAGGCAGTACAAGGACTTTTCCTGCTCATTTAAAAATGGCTGCTCCTCTGAAATCTCTTTTGGTGGAAAAAGTTGAGCTAATTTACAAAATTTTATGGTGAGACTCAAAATGGGTTGATTATAAATCTTCATAAAACAGTTACAGTAACAGTTATGGAATGTTTAAAAACATATGGATTAAATTTAAGACTTTTCTTTTTTTGTTGAACACTTGTATCAATATTTTTGGATCCTAAACTTTTATTGTTGTGAGCAAAAAACTTAAATCATATGATTTCCTCATATTTGATACTATCTATGTCATAAAAACTGATAATGCAATTTTTGGTGTATATTTTATAAAGAGAATAACATCAACAACAACATTAATTCAAATTAAAAATTGAAATTTCTATAAATCCATTGATTTTCACAGGGTTTTCCTCTTGTATAAGCTAATTATATATGATAATCATATGTGATAACATAACAAGATCTTGTAAGCTGTTTTGACTTTTTTTTTTCCTGAAACTGTAGTTACTTTCAAAGTATTTTCCAAAAATAGATAATTTACTCTCAGATAGACATTTAATCAGACTAATTTGAGTAAAGATAAGACAAAAAACTTGGTGGCATTTTGAGTTATTTCGTAATATTAAAAAAATTCTAATTTGAAACACAATTTTGAATTTTGGAGTGAAATATGTTTGGTTTTATAGGATCCCCAAAGAGGAAGCCCTTCCAAAGACAAAGGGCAGCAAGTGAAAACACAGAGCACACCGAAGATGACTCGTCTCCTCTCTGTGATGACGCCTTTGAGTCTTTTCCGCACACCCCCATCCAGACCGCGGGATTCCAGTCCCTCTCCGCAGAGTCTCTGTCTCATCCTGGAATGGCGCCTGCCTCTTCAGTCTTCCTCAAGAGGTATTCCGCTCATAACATTCTCTAAATAAATGTCACAGAATTACAGATTGACCTCCGCCTTCATCTGCAGACTCAAACTGGAGGCCATGGTGGAGGTTGGAGACGGTACCAGCCCCTCCAGGATGGAGGAACTCACGATGCCATCGCTTCTGGGCCAAAGAGGAGAAGAGGCCGCTGTCAACGGGGCAGAACCAGAAAAGGAGACCGTGTTCGGAGCGGATGTTGCAACAGGAGCTGTGGAAGACGGGTCCAGACCTGCAGAAGACGACGACCTGTTTGGATCAGAACAGGATGCCGTCATGCAGGAAAGGTTTGAAGATCTGCTAAGAGACACAAAAAATGGCAGCCCCGAGGCTGATGTGAGTAAAAAGAACGGGGTGAGCGTGGACGATGGAGACGAGGTGGTGTTGGGAGCTGAAGGCAGGCGGAGAACGGACTCCTTCACGACTCGCAGGGAGAGCCTGGAGGCCCCGCCTTCTCTGTACAGAGACATTTGGAGTTTGCGAGCCTCCCTGGAGCAGTATGCCTCTTCAGATCAGAGCAGCACAGACCGAGAGTCCATCCGAAGCGACGCCGACAGCGTTTCATCATTCGGTGGCGCTGGAGCTCGCTCCGGACTGGACAGCTGCTTGTCACAAGAACTGGATGACGAGCCTGAAGGAGACGGGGAGGCGGAGGGGCTGGATGGAGGAGCCAGTGGAGCATCGGCTGTGGACAGTGAGGTGGGAAATGGAGCCGGGGGCGACGGTGAAGGAGGAAACAGGAAGCTCCTTCAAATGGACAGCGGCTACGCCTCCATCGAAGCTCCATCCAGGGCACCTGAGGACATGCGTCTGTTTGGGACCCCGGGAGCCCCCCGGGGGAAGACGGCATCTGAGAGGAGGCTGTTTTTCACCAACTCTGGCAGAAAAGGCTCGGTGTGCGAGAGCGTAGATGCCCGGCTCTTTCAGGAGGAGCTGGAGGACCAGATAGCTGACACCCCAGATGGAGAAGAGACGCTAAAGCAGAGGTCCGTCATTCCTCAAGAGCCATATCAACTCCCCAAACCCCTCCATCCTCAGAAATCTTCAGAATCTCAGCTGATGTCTCCGCTGCTGAAGTCGATCCCACAGCCTTCCAGTCCTCACCGACCTCGCCTCCGACATCGTGACTACAGCATCGACGAGAAGACGGACGCCCTTTTTAACGAGTTCCTGCGTCACGACCCCCGCTTCGACCAGCAGGACTCCCCCATCCGTTCCAGACACAGATCCAGAGTCCACCTCCGCAAACAGTGGCAAAGACACAAGCAATACAGCGACCCCGGCTCAGCCTCGGGGGGCAGGTACTCTCCGTCTTTGGAGAGGCAAAGGTTCACCCCGCTGAGGAGGGGCGACAGTGCGGGATACCCCCTGGACACCAGATACCACAGCACCCTGTCCCGCATAGCGAGCGCAGCCGACGAGGAAGCCAGCGAGGTTGCAGCTTCTGAAGAAGCAGCCAAAGAAAGAGCAGAGAGCAAAGACCAACCCAGCGAGGGAGCAGAGAGCGTGACCAAAAAACCAACCGAAGGATCAGACGACTGCCGAGTCCCACCCAGCACAGAGAGGCCTCCCAGCACCCCGTCTGCACCGATGGGCCTCATGGACCCAAGAGTAGACAACAGGAATAACAACAGCAGCCAGGCCATGCTATCAGAGAGCAGTCTGGCTGACAAGCTGGTGGCTTCGGTGGAGGAGAGGCTTTACGGCGGCCTGCAGGGCGCAGAGAGGCAGGGGGGGTCTGAACACGTGCTCACGGCGTCCCACACGGCCTCGCCTGGATTCAGTCCCACATAATCCACCCTCATAATCCGCGCTGAATCGAGCTTTATTTAGATCCACCCAACTCTCAAACTTTGATATGTTAGTGTTGCTGTCAGGTAGAATCTCCTCTAATCAGACATGAACTACCACTGTGACTTCATGTGACATATTTTTTATCAGCTTTGAAGATGTAAACACAAATATTTTCTGACCTAACTGTGAGTTCTCAGCATGCTACTGTTGGTCCTGATAATATGTGGGAATCCTGTACAGATTTACCCTCTAAAAGCACTTTCATGGGAAAAATGACAATGGTCGTGTTCGTCACCCTCCAGTCATACACTGTAGCCCCGCCCCTCCACCATCATCCTGTGTCATCCTGAAGGACAAACGCGTGTTTGTTTTTGGCAATATGACGAACATATTTGACATTCTGAGCTCCATATCAGTCACACTTTTTTTGTGTGTTGAAGTGAAACTTAAAGAGCATGAAATGGAAACTGCACTGAAGATAAATGTTCTGAATATTTTTGCAGATTTGTTCCCGTCTTATTTATTTATTTTTGTCTGATAATGGTCAGTGAAGAGCTGCTGAGTCATGTTTGGCGAGTGATGCTCGAGTGAGTCATGAACCTTTAAAGCTGTCAGATCAACAATCCAGTGACATATTTAAAAAAAAAAAATCAATTTGGTGGCGAGATTTTTGAAGGTCAAAAAACTTGAAACCAAAACGTATTAAATATTAACCATCCAGGTTTAGGAGAAAAACAAACAAAAAAAATGTTATCTGGTTAACATTTGAGTTTGATTCACTAGAAGAGCTGTACTTGACTTCCTATTTTAATCCACATTAGAAGCTGCTTTTAAAATATTTGGGCAAGTTTTGATTAAATTTGTTTGAATCAATCTAAGCTTAATACAGTAGATCAATTAACGATTTATAAAAATAGAGATTGATCTAACACATAAAGCTAAATCCACTACCTTGATGCTGACGTATAATGGAATTTCTCATAGAACGGCTAATGCTTAGTCGACGTAAACATACATTGCTGACTAAATGAACATCTGTATAAACTCACAGGCGTGAATTTTCCAAACTCTTTTAAGGAAATATTTTTTAAAGTTTGTGGTCAAGCACAGTTTTTTGCTTATTCTTCTTGAAAAAAAGTGTACTGCTATAGGGTGAGCTCCATCTAGTGGCCAAACAGAAACACCCTCCAGGAGAAGCAGAACAATGTTAACAATCTGAACATATTTGTTAAACCATGTAACACAGCATGCTATTTACAATCAAATTATTTCACTAATACATTTTGCAGTATGTGAACCGTACCAGATTAATATAAAATATATTCGAAACACATTTAAAGATTATTAGTGTATTTTTAAACAAATGTGTCTAAATGTATAAACCCTGTGACCTCAAATTAAAATTGAATCGAATCGAGTAGATCAAAAGAATCGGGGGAAAAAAACCTGAATCAAATCGATCCAAGCTCTGGTGAATCCAATTGATTCTTGAAATTATTATCAATACCTATGAAATATATCTGAAGGTGAAACTGCTGCTTAAAATCCCCATTTATTCAGTTAATTAACCGGATTAATTGGCCATGAAATCTAAAATAGTTTTCAATATGAATGCCAAGAAATTTCCCACAATTTTTTATCAGTTATCCATCGAAAATTACCTTTTTTTTTAAAAAAAAAAACTTGTGCCTGATAGTTTGTGCATTGGACCTTAAAGCAGAAGATTGCTGCTTCTACAAACCCATCATTGCTTTTTTTTTTTTAATAAACTGTTGTGATAATTAAAACGGTTACACGGGAAATGGCACTAGAACTTATCTTGCTTCTTTTGTAATGTCTTTTTTTTGCCTCAATGCTCCAAAAAAGAAAGAAAGAACTGCAGAGGATGATTCAGACAAAAAAAACCCTTTTTTTTCCAGCAACAAAAAAAGCTGAATAACTCCCTCTTTGATTTTTATTTTTCTCTTGTGATTCACGAGTTCAGTGCGAAACCGTCAGCGTGCCAAAATCATTCTTACGAGGAGAGAAATGTGAAGTGTGCCCTCACAAAGTAATGCAGCTGAGGAGCATCTCTGCAGCTCGCCATCACTCCTCCAATCCAGGGACTTCTCGTTTGAGGGAGAGCCTCTGCGCCGACCTCGCTGACGTAGGACGCGCTGCTCTCCCTCCCTCGCAGCGGTGACTCACCTGCTCTCTGATCTACTCCCAGGGAGGAGCCGATGATGGGTCTGGCAGAGCTCCCATTGATGGGAATCGGTGCAACAAAGCGTCACTAGAAAAAAAAGGTTAACTGGAAGACTGTCAGGGCACGGAGGGAGGCCTGCTCTGATTACAGAACTGCTGCAGGCGGACGAGTTTTGTGGCGCTTCTCCAATGTATAGAAATGGGCCGCAAGTTCTGGAAACAAAACCGAAATCTCCTGCAGGAGGGAAGATATGCTCTCAAGTGCAAACTGAAAAGAAAATTCAACAGAAGACCCTGTTTGGGAGACATTTTATATAAATAATAGTTGTTTTTTTCTTTTTAAAAAGTCATTTTGAAAATAAAAATAAACCTAAGTTGAAATCAGAAAACAGGTCGGGATGGATCCATCAGTCTGTCCACACCTTCCCTTTCATCCAGCTCTGTACAGCATGCAGTTTTATGTCTGTGGTATTTTAGCCTCATCACAAATTTAAATATAGAAGTATACATACATTTTTATCCCACTTTAATTCTTTACACATCACAATGTGTATTAAAAACTGCCATTAGGGGTCTGTAAAAACAAAAGTAGTCAAAGAAACGAGAAGGTGGAAGGATGGGGGGATTTAATGTCCAGTTGCAACTCTTGGCCTCTTGCAAAGATGAAGGGATGAGAGGGAGAATGAGCAGAGATGACACGTTCGAAGGGCAACACTGAGGGCAAAAATAAAAATCAACATCGCAGCCTCAGTCTGAGAGCACAAGAATCATTTCATGCCGTCTTCCTCTGGTCTCCGGCTCCTCTCATCTTCGGAAGACAGTGGTCCAAGGAGGTGTGGGGACATCAATGTCAGCAGGTCTCTCTCAAGATGCGAACGGCCTGACGCAGGAGAACCAGGAGAGATCAATCTGGAGGGGGGAAAAAAAAAAGAAAAAGAGGGCATGATGACCATGACAGGAAACCAAGAAGGATTTTAGTAATACAGAATATTAGCAAAAGAAATAAATACATTTCAGAACATAAAGCTGTAAAAATATGATGAAAAAATTTTAATTTACGAGAATAGAGCCATAACATTATGAAAATAGCATCAATAATTTCCTAGAATAGTCATAAAATTCTGAGAAAGTAATGATAGTAAAGTAGTAACATGATAAAAATAAATAATTTTACTAGAAAAGTCATAGATTTTTGGGAAAAAGGCTAAATTTTATGAGTCGGAAAATTATCAAGAAAAAGTTTTCAATTTAACAAGCATAAACTCGTAATATTCTGAAGCCATAATTTTTTTAGAATAAAAACAAAACATAAGAAAAAATATATATATTTTACGAAGTGTCATCATTTTTTAGAATAAAGTCAAAACATTATGAGGAATTAAATGTAATTTTATGAAAATAAAGTCAAAATATTGAGAGAAAAAGCTGTCAAAATTTTACGAGAACACAATGGAAAAAATGATGAGAAAAAAGTCTGAATTTTATGAGAATAGTAATAGAATTTTGAGAAAAAATAGTCTCAAAATACATTAGGAAAAAGTTTTAAATTCAACATGTATAAACTCGTAATATTCTGAGAAAATAAGTAAGTTTTTTAGAAAAAAAGTCAAAACATTATGATAAAAAATATGCTTTTATGGGAATAAAGTCATACAATTTTGAGAAAAAGTGTAATAATTTTATGAGAATAAAGTTGCAACATTGTGAGAAAAAAAACATAATTTTAATGGAATAAACTCGTAAAAAAATTACCAAGAAAAAGTTGTAATTTTAGGAGAATAAACTCATGAAATTCAGAGAAAAAAAGTTGTAATTTTACAAAAATAAACTCGTATTGACTTATTTTACTCATAATTCTACATTATGAGAAGAGCTTTAACATATCAAGTGATAAATAATGTAAATTTAGAGATTCAAAAATCTATTTACCAAGAAATACAGAAACAAACAAAAAAAAAAAAATGAACCAAAATCACGTTTCACTACGAGACATGTAGAAGTCATTGTAAGCGGTTACTTTAGCATTAGTTTCACAAATAAGGAAATACAAAGTATTTTAATATTTCAACATTTCAACGTTGTTTTATTAAAATGAGACTGAAGAAAATTAGACCTCCTCAGAAAATTCTTGAACCACCAGGAAAGGATTTAGAGCAGATGTGGTGTGTAGGCCGTCTGCAATATTGTTGCAGAGGTGAAAATACATTATAGCATATGGATTCCATTGATAAACTAAAGACTTATGGGCCTTGACATAAACGGCTACATTGATATATTTAGTCAGCTTGTAATGTGGATGAAAGCTTCCAACAACCAACTTTTTCAAAAAAGCATGACTTTTTCCTTATAAATAATTTAACAACTTTGTCGTAAAATTACAAATATTTTATGACTTTATTCTAAACTATTTTTTTTCCTCACAACTTTATTCAAACATTTATTTTTCCCCTCTCATGTTTATGACTTAATTCTCAAAAAATAACTTTTTTCTAGTAATTTTACAATTTTATTCTTGCAAAATTAATATTTTTTTCACATACATTTGACTTTATTCTTGAAAAATTACAGCTTTTTTCTCAACACTGTTTGAATTAAATTTAATTCAATTTTATTTATATAGCCCAAAAATCAAAGAAATTTGGGCTTCATGCAATTCATGCTTCATTTACTCTCTTAAAATTACGACTTTCTCATAATTTTATGATTTTTCTTGTAAATTGTGACCTTTTTGAAATATTTTACTTTACTCTCATATAATTAAAACTTATTTCTAATAATTTTACGACTATTTTTTTTTAAATTATCATAACTTTCATACAATTTAATTTTATTCTCATAACATTTTTGGTTTTTTTTTTCTAAATTTTACGTATTTATTTTCATAAATGTAAACTTTTTTCTAATGATTTCACGACTTTCTCATAAATGTGTGTGTGTTTACATATATAAATTTATTTTTAATATGGCAGCCCTAATGCTTCGCCGTACTACTGTTTTACTTTTAGAGAAGAAGAGAAAACATTTCCCTCGGCTAACACTGAAGAGGAAGACAAACGGTGCAAGAACGTTTGTTCAAAAGGAAACCATCAACCCACAGGGTTAGAGAGACACAAAAATCAACCCAATCTGTACACAGAGTCATACCAATATAAAAAAAAAATACACACTATCTGACACACACACATGCATGAACAGAGACAGAGACAGAGCAGCTGTGGGTGGGAGCTGGAAAAAGACGATGACCAGTTCAGTTTTCATCGATGCTCTAAGTAAATATTTGTCTCGCTCCACGTGAAAATAAAAGCCATCGCTGAAATGATGGATTGTGGATAAATCCATCTTTTTTGTAGGGGGTGATTTGCGAGTTCAGACGTCGTTTTTGAGATTGTGTAAGAAAACGCCTGTTTGCCTGCGGAGAGCTGATGAGTCACTGCGTTGCATGCTGAATATCAACAGATTCTCTCTCCATTTTCATGTACTCGCTATGCTCTCTCTGCCGCTCTCCTTCTCTCTCCCCATCTCTCAGCCTGGATCTGCAGCACATGTGTAAACAGGCTTCGACTGGAAAAGCGCATCTCTGCACGCTCACCAGGTGTGTTGCTGTCAGAGGAAGAGGAAAGGGCCGTCATTGCTGTTTACAGGCGGAGAGCTTGCGGATTTTGCTGGCTGTTGAGACTCCTTTGCGAGACGGGTTGGATGAGGAGGAGGATCGGCGTTCGGTTTTGGCCTTGCTGTTCAGAGAGCCTCCTTCTGTCCCATTCACACAAACCGGTTTGGCTACAGCTGGACAGTAATCTGCGTTCTCCTCTTCTTGATCTTCTTCCTCCACTTGCCCTGAAAGAACACACAGTAAAGGATATAAACAAGTTCAAAACTCTGTTTTAAAAGGGATCAAAATTTTGGAATAAAAAAAGACCCATTCTGATGGAAATCCTGTTTTTGATGTATTAAAATGTGTTCTTGTGGCATTTTCTCAACATATATAAAGGAAATAAAACTAAAAATGAATACTTCTTTATTCAAATTGTTGTGAATCAGGAGCACACACAAAAAACGTTAGAAAAAGCTTGTAGGTGAGACATAGAAGCTACTATGGAAAGTCACAAGCTCCCAGCTCCGCTATAAAACATCCATGTATATCTTTGCTTTCATCATCTTAGCTGGCATCTGGCTCAAAACCAAAACCGCCGTCGGTAACGTTAGGTCAGGACTGTGAGGGGCAGTAAGTTAGCAGGAGAGTGCATAAACTGATGCAAGATGGGAAAGGGTAAACAGTCCCACACATATTCCAGAAGCAAATTTCTAATCAACAATTTTGATTTTGGCTCGAAACTGCATAATTATAATCAACAGATAACTGGGAACATTTTTCAAATAAATCAAAAAATGATTGGAGTGAGACTTCAAAGACATTTCTTTCATGGGAAGCGTCCTCTTTGTTGGCGGGAGTGGAAATTCAGAAAAAGCCAGTGACTCCCTCAGCTGGACTATATTTAGAGCACTTCATTCACATTTTGCAGCTCCGTTTCATTTTTATGTGGGACACCACTTGTGTACACCGAATGCAGCATTTACTTTTGCTGCCTGTTACCTAGCAACGTATGAAAGGCCAGAACTCTATGGGGTAAATATGCCACAAGAGATGGGGAGGGGGGGGTAGCTCAGTCAAAAGTAAAATTCTCTTATTATCAAATCATGCAAACATCTGTCAACAGCTGGTGAAAGTTTGCAAACACTAAAATCGCTCTCTGCATATTCGCCTGAAGGAAAAACACTGACAAATCCAGACATAATCCTCTCATGTAACATCCAGAGTGATGGCCTCTTTTCACAGCAATTGTTTTGACTCTGATCACTCCATTCACAGTTACAACTCAGAATCCCAAAAAACCAGAGAAGCAGGCAGAGATGTTGCTTTAAATTAGTTAAAAATACTAAGAATTGCATTTGTTTAATAGCTTATCGATAAATTCATATTTAATGATTAATAAGAGATCAATTTATCTCACATGTAATTTTAAAGCTGTTTATAATACCAAAAAAAAATCCTATAGTTTCATATCCCTTATGCCCTTTTGTAAATTTATATCTGAGAAAACAAAAAAAAAAACTAAACAAAAGAAAGTGATCATAAAAACATGATGTGAATGACCAAGAGTGGAGGATCGTATAACGGCGGACCATAATTCTCTGAATACACCTCAAAGTCAGAACAGCAGAGGTGTGCTGCCTCTTTAACAGAGCTGCTGCCTTTATGCTGAAATCTGGTGACAAGAAATGACCAGAAACTTGAGAGGAATTACTTCTGGTAAAAATGTGCTTTTGCCAGATTTTCAGTGACTTTAACCAATCAAAAACATACACGTCTCATTGACACATGAAGGGGGTCACCTGAGCACCAAAACTATTGAAAGAAAGAGCAGAGCTATCGGAAGACCATCATTTTTAAATAAGGTAAACAAACACCAAAGGTATGTCTAATTTAAAGGGGATCAGATTTTATTTTTTAAAATGTGACAGAAAGGCTTCAGCCTCTGCATCACATAATTGATAATGAACCAGCAAGCTGCTTTTTCACAAGTCAGATCTGATAATTACTTTTTCTTATTCCATTTTTCCAGATTGCTAAACTCTTGGAAACAGACTTAATAAAATAAGTGTTGCAAATAAAACTATAGAAAACAACCACCTCAACCTAAAAATTCTTTAGTTTCTATTTCTGCAGACAAGAAATCCACAATAAAGTGTTGTAAGTTTCTTTCTTTTCAGGAGCAAATGTGGGCAGCATATTACCTGGCACTGTGAAGTCCTGAGTGTAGATGATCTCATCCTCCGCATCATAAAGCTCATCGTCGTCCTCCTCTCTGTATCCGTGCAAATCCTCCAGGTAGGGAACCACCGTCATGCTCCTCCAGGGGTCTCTGCTCTCCGCGCTGGCAGGGATGGGTACCGGGGGCTCAGCAGGTGGGTGTTTCTTTCGCACCCAGCTGAGAGGAAGTTGACAGGTTCACATCAACTGTGCATTTCAGACTGAAAAACAGCTTTGAAAAAGGATCAATTGATGTCCTTTAACCCAATAAATGACTAATTTTATTAGAAAATATTGATTGACAGAATTCAATAATTTGATTCCTGAGAATTTCATTACAATAAAAGTTTACATCACTTACTTGTGTTGCCTAATGTTCTGTATAGAAAACCTCTGTGCAGGGTCATACTCAAGCATTCCTGAAAAAGAAATAAATGCAAAAATTAAGGAAAAATGGTTTTATCTGAAAATTTATTTTAAATTTTAACAAACTAGTGAAAATTGGAAGCTAAAGGAAAGGGATTCCAGCTGACAGACCATAACGCTCTTTAGGAAACGAATCAGTAAAAATGTCAGTCATAACTTCAAAAACATGTTGAAAATCCTGACATGAGAAGCTACGGAGCCTCAATCTGCACAGCTTAACTGTCGTATCAAAAAAGTTTCCTAATGGCTTTAATGAAGGATGGATTAGTGTTTATAGAGGTCAGTGTCTATATGCCGTAGCCATACGATGCTGTTCCTAATAACGCCGTTTTCTCCCCGTCGGTAGAAAAGGGCAGAACACAGCTGATAGTGCTGCGCCAGCTGAAGGACACCTTTTGTAGTACTAAGCTTATTTTAGAGCATGTAATTATGGACCGTCTCTGAAGTGCTGCGTCATCTCAGACAGACGTCACACACTGGGAGACCAGACCAAATGGTTTTTATACCAAAGCAGTAACATTTCACTCTGCTTTTGAGGCTTAGTAGAGACTTTTTTCAAAGAGACAACAATATTTTTTTTAAATTGCAGTTTGTAATCCCAAATATGTATTAAAAACAGTGCGTAAGAGTCACTGTTAGTTTACTTACCATTACAAAAGATAAGAGAAATATAACGTCATCTTTGCTTCTTTAGATAACAGTGTTTTTTTTCCAACATTTTTTGCTTTTATAAAAAGTTTGATTAAATATGATTTTTTAAAGTTGCAACTTTTTTCTATAAATGTAAAAAAAAAAAAAAAATAGCTCCATTCCCTTTTCCTTTTGCAAAATAAATGACTACAACACTAAGTAGTTTAAAATATAATCTAACTTTAATGAGACTCTATTCTAGGTTTCTAATTGTTGCTACTGTAGAAGCTCAATGGAGACCATGTCAATGGTGTTTTCTTACAAGGGATAAGGCCTCAACGTTAGTGATTTTAAATGTCACAGCACCCCCTACTGGATGTACAGAGAACAGATTCTGACCTCTGAGGCTGTGTGAAAGAATTTTATTTCTGAGGATAATAGCTAACGATTCATTTCTGTAGTTTTGAAAACAAAGTTAGTGACTAAAAAAAGGCTGTTACCTTGCTGTAAGATTTACATATGTGTGTCTAAATAATAATCGTCTTGCTTTTAAACATATAAGTCATTATCAGTTTTTATTTTTTTAAACTGGTTAGATTATTTAACTGAGTTTCTAATGGTTTGTTGATTTTCAAAGTGTTCATTCATCAAAATGAGGTTGCATTCAATCTCCTCCTTTGGGAACTGCAGTACAGTGTTCTCATTAATTGCAGGAGTTGCATACTAAAAATAACCTTAAATAAATAAGCTTAGTAACCTTAAGGTGTATTCAAATTAGAAAAAGTCTGATAGTTCAGACAGAGTCTGCTTAATTTGATACAGATCGAGTCCTGACTTTTGCGTTTGGTCTATTTTTAGACTCTTTCTGTTTCAAACCAAAGCTTATGAACAAACCTGTGTGACTAAAGATCTCTCCAGGAATTACGAAGGCGGGGTAAAGGAACCAGCGAAAGAATGTCTTTGTTGGGATAGTTCACTTATTCAAACTTTATATTTCGCTAATCAATTTCAATCAACGGCAGGTAAAACACTTAGCTTGTTGTTTTGGTTTGGTGGAGGCATGCTGGACGGCAATTACTGAGAAGTGAATGGCTAAGGGACGCTGATAAGTGTTTATGACATATAAAGCTGCAGGAGAACATATTTGAACCCTTTGGAATCATTTAGTTGTATTCATAAACTGGAAACACAATAGTGTTCAATAAAAACATGACAATTGGAGTGATTTAAGAAGGCAGCGTTTTTCTCCATTGTTGCGATTTAAATTGAGATAAAAAAAAAACACGTGTCCATTTCATACAGAAATATACTTTTTGTGCAACTGTAGATTTTTGGGAAAAACTGTGAGAAGCAACGAGGACCACATTTTAAATGAGCCTGCATTCATCCGACCACATTTCAATGAGTTGCCGGGTCTCCGTTTTTCTACACGGCTCATTGGTTGCTTCCTTTCTACTCTGTTTACATCCCATAATGCCTGGCTACGGTACCCGTCTTGGTTCAGTTGTTCTGCTGAGAGCACAGAGCCTATTTAGACTGAAGAAACTCAGAGGGAATCTGATTAGACCACCTTAGAAGATGGCTCAGAGAGCGGTTCCTGGTCCAAGGTCTACTTGGGTGTGTTCAGACTGAAAGTTTGTTCCAGATTGTTGAGGAAAACGAACTCTGGTACGCTTTAAGAAATCCAAATTTGTCAATTCTGAATAGACCCTTCGTTTTACAATAACTATAGATGTTTTAAGGCTATAAAACTCCTCAATACACATATTCTTAAGCTTTTCTCAGACACATTATAATTTTCACACTTTTCTTTCTTGTTCAAAATTTTGCATTAAAAAAGTCCAGCATTATAGAATTAAAACAAAAAATGTGCTCGCGATTGGAAATGAATGTAAATTTTACAAGATACATGTATTGTGTACGGGAGATGCGGAAGTTAGGAAACTGATTGACTGTCTATGGCCTATCAGGATGCAGATTATAATGCGCTGTAAAAAATAAAAAATAAAAAGCACACAAAACTGTACTAAAAAACAAAAAACAAAACCCAGCAAGACTCCAAAAGATGAACCACATTAAAGCGAGGCACCACTGGAATCCAGAAAATAAAGAAATGAATAAAAAGGAAGTCTTACAACTGATAAGAATAAATCCCAGAGTTCATTTGAATTATTTTGTTGAGAAATGTACCTGAAGACTTACAGCATTTTGTTCTGCAGAACACTAACCTCGCAGCAGATCTGACAGAAGAGGTCCACAGTCCTCCGGAATAGTGTAGTCTCCCTTTCCAATGTTCTCAAATAGCTTATAGATATTGTCCCCCTCAAATGGATAAAGACTTGTTGTAATGTTATATCTGAATGAAAAGAAGAGGGAAGACGTGCGAGAATCATAAACAAAGGTGTAAAATGAAACACTCACATGACAGCCAGCTTCACTCACAGTGTTACTCCAGCAGACCAAATGTCCACTTTAAACCCTGAAAAGGTATCCAGTCCATTGGCGATTTCCGGAGGCTGGAAGGCGGGAGAGCCCTGACTCGTGCGACACGTGTCATCTTCAGCAAATGGGTGAAGGGCCTGTCAAAAAGTACATTTTTTAAAAACAATTTAACTATTTTGTCCTCATTGTTTTAAACCAAACATTTAAACAGGGTTCTTTCAAGTGTTTTTAAGTTAAATTTCAAACTTTTTAAGACATTTTTAAGGCCAAGCATTTCAAAAATAAAGACCAATTTCTCAGCCTATTTCACATTTCATGAATAAGTTCAAACTATATTCATTTATTCCTGTTTAATGATAAAAAAATGTAGCTTCTTGTTGTTTGTGCTGTGATGCTTTGGCGCACTTCTTTATTTAAAACATTTCTTTGAACCAGTGGTCGGCATTCAGCACATTGGTGCATAATGATTTGTTCTGGTGCAGTTTTATTCCAATTTTTGATCAAAATAATCGTGGTTAAAAATGTGCATTTTCAACAAGAAATGTGTAAAGGAGAAGTTTCAAACAGCCCAATTTTTAAGGCTCAGATATCCAAATTCAAGACTTTTTAAAGGCTTTTAATTTATTACGTCCAAATTAATAAATCCACTGCTTTTAGGACTTTTTAGGACTCCTGATACAGTCATTTCTTTTTATTTGGATTAAGCACAAAAAACCAAAAACATTTTAAAATAAACTAAAATCACGTAAAGATTTTTCAAAATAAAATATATTGTCTGTATATAATAGAAAAAGAATTTAAACCAATAGAAAATCCTTTAAAAAAATACTCTTATCTTGGACAAATACTAACTTTCAGGAGGCAAGAACACCCAGAGCTGTCAAAAAGTGAAACTTGACAGTAAATACCACAATCCAAATTCACCTCTGCTACTCCAAGGTCAGAGATTTTAAGTGCCCCATCCGTGGTTAGCAGCAGATTTCCAGGTTTAATGTCTTTGTGAACGATTCCCTGGCTGTGCAAATATTCAAGGCCATCTATAAGTTGGCAAAAGTACCTGCAAAACAACAGAAAAAACAGGTGGTATTTACAAAAAAATGAAATCAATACTGTGGTCAGAAAAAGGCTTCATTAATTAGAGAGTCAGATTGAGTGGGCTTGCAAGAGCGATGAAACATTTACTCAATACTCAACCTCTGGCTGCTTGATTTACAGAAAAGCTTTGCAAACTCAGATCTAAACTTAGACTTGCAGGAGCGACTCTGGAGAGGCTAAATATAAAAAAAGAGGCTCAGACTGGAAGGGGAAGGGGGAGAACAAGGAACTCACCCGTGAGCTTGAAACACTGGAAATCTTTTCTCTGGGACACTGTCCAGCATTTCTTGCATCCCACAAACACAATACTCCATCACCATATACGTATATCAGGAGTCAAGGAATTGCAACATTGACAAAAAAAATCATTAAAAATGTACTTATAACTTTTATCTTTAATCTTACTGAATGAAGTCTACAATCAAAAAGAAGGTTGAGGATATATTTTCTGCTTCTCTTCGTTGTAAAGCACGTCCACTAACTGAATCACATTCTTGTGTTGGAGTCTTCTTAGCAGCTGAATCTCCCTGTAAAAGAAAGAGAAGTAAAAATATTTAAAAAGTTATGAAATAGAAAAAAAGACAGAATTCTGGGTCACCAAATGCTGGCTGCAGACATCTTAAATGAGTTAACAAAAAGATTAGAGTAAGTTGTTTGTTTTGAAAAACTGGATTAACTTCAGCTTCTGAGTTTTCTTTAATTTATTTGATCAGAAATACAACAAAACTGGAATTTACTAAAAGAGCCTAGTGAACATGATGAGCTCAAATACACTAAAGTGACATTATCTACTGACTGAGAAGATAACCAAATATTTAAGAATATATTTAAAAATTTGGATTCATGTTAAGAGACATGAAAGAAAAACATGATGAATAAATACATTAACAGATTCTTCAGACTTGATTGTTTAGTTTTTAAGTCCAGACAATATTTGTACTTTGATCCTCAAAACACGTTACTCCTCTCCTTCTTGCACCACATGTGGCCTTCAGGGACATGAGGAATTGATAGTGTTTGCATCTCTGCCGAAAACAAAAACCTTAAACAGACAAAGAGCTCTAAAGACTGAGGAGTAATAAACACAAAATAAACTAAAGTTAAAGTGAAGCTGTTCTATGTCGTTTTTATTACATACTTAAAGGCAGAGCTAAGAGTCTTTGACATGTAGCTATGGACGCACTTAGAAAAGTCTAAAAACTCATGAACTATAGGGGGAAAAATTTTTTTTAATCTGACAATTGTTTTTTCCAACAAACCGAACAAAAATGAAACATGCAAAATTGTGCATCCAAACACTTGATAAAATCCACAGACGCCATGTAAACACATAAGGTACACAGACTGCAGGGGCTCCCTTTGCACTGTCACTTCAAACGTATACTGAAAGACCTTGCACGCTTCCAGCCTGCAGCGCTGACAGGACTGCAACACTCAGCGATATCTAAGCAAATGAACTGCCGCAGCAGCAACGCATAAACAAGTCGCCAACATCTGAACCCGTGCTCTGTTCAAGTGGATCAGGGTGTGTCCGTGTATCTGTGTGCCTCTATCGTTTCTGAAAGGCATTCTGGGGGTGTTACCATAGAAACAGAGGAGGCATTGCTCAATCACTGCAAGTACGAGCCTGTCCATCCTGTTGGATGCACTGTATTTGGAAGAAGGAATGCCGAGCAGTCAAAGAGGAAAAAAAAAAATGCTTCAGGTTATCATAGCATCCATTCACTGAGACTAGGTGTTAAAATGCTCAAGGTCTGTCAGGTAACACCAGCACAGCGAGAAGAAAACTTCACTTATAGTCTGTGAAAACTATGGGGGTGTAATCAAAGAGGCTTTTGCTTCAATTGAAATCACCTTCCTCACACATTTTACACATTCACAGTTTTCTGGGCTTATTCCGGGTCTTTTTAGCCCACAACACACTGAATAACAAACGTTTAATGTCTTCCTGTGCAGGCTGATTCTCTTATCTCTCCACTCCAATATTTGCCGTTTTCACACATCCTCTACAGTCGTGGATGAAAACATAATCCAGAGGGCCAGAAATAGTGCTCATGGCTGCTGAATCAGACAGGTTTTTAATTTCGAAAATGTCTGTTGTAAAGCTTGAAGGTTAGCAGGGCTGTTATCCAACTTCACAAGTTGTTTTTTTTTTTTTTGAGCTCGCTGCTGGTTTCCACTAACTGTTTTGGAGATCCATCTCCTTGAAGTGTTGCTGTCAACATGGAAATTGCCATCGTTGCAGACAAATAATGTCCCACATCAACCATCCTCAGGGTGTTGTAAACACTGCCTTTCCTGTCCTTTTTGCATCAATGATATACCTACTATGTGCCATAACACAATGTAGTATTTACGGTTTCGAGAATTCTTCCCCCGGTTAACCTTTGTTCTACATGAGCAGAAATAGAACAGATAAAATTCCTTTTTTTTCCATTTGTTTTTGTGTTTGCTAAAAGTAAGAGATTGAATCACATTCTTCAACAACTTTTGACAAAAATGTCCTCGAATTTTGAACAACTGAAATTCTTCCTGTTCTGTAGTAACAGGTACTTCCGTTTTGACAGGCCTAAAACCTCTTAGACATTTTTTTCCTGAAGGAAGGAACTAATTTATTCCATTTTCTAGAACCATCTCTACAATTAGTACAAGCCCAAAGCGAAAGCCGGGATTCATATTTAATAACGGTAATGTAATTAAAAGTTGAAATGTTCCTCAGGGGAGAAATGATACAGAAACGAGTTTTCAGATGAACATCCAGTTTGGCAAATTGGTGATTAAAGTGCTATTAGTCAGTTCTGACAGCTGTGTGAGAATCAAGCCATTTTGGTCCTCATAGTGGTATCTCAGTAACAAAAACTTCTGTCAACAATCGTGTTTCAAAATAAATTAAATAGGTATCAACACAACAGTAAACCATTCTTTTAATGATAATAGAAAAAGAGATGATCTCAAATATGCTTTTTTGTATTGATTGAAATGAACTTATTGAACAAAGTGCATCTAAAGACACTGTTTACATATTTGTTTGGTTTTGTTTTCTGCACAAAGAGAAAGTTTGAAAGTTTTTTCCTTTCACATAAAGAGAGCACAAGATGATTGAGATGACAAAAACCATTGATCGTGAGTGTTTATATGTGCTGAAACACATACAATATCCTATGTATTTTTCAAATATATCATGCTGTCAATAAATATTGTCTTTTGTGGCTTCTAGCAGCTACTTACTTCAAAGCTGACGTAAATTATAAACTATTACATTTAGAGGAAGTCATTTCACAGAAGAACTGTACAGTGAAGTTATAGATTAGAAACAAATATCAAAACTAAAACTGGTTATAGAAATAATATATATATTTTTTTTAATGAGCACAGTCTTTGGAGATGGAAGGCCAAAAGGAATTGTTCCCATTAACCGTCTGCATTGCTTTGTCAAACGGATTTTGCCTGTAAAACCTGTTCTCATAAAATAAGAATAGTCCAGCATTTTTCTTTCGACAAATTGACTTAAAAGCTACTGTAGCAAGATTAGAAAAAAAGACAACTCATCAAATGTGGTCAGTGCCAATTTTTCTGTGAAGTCAAGATAGCTCAAGCACAAAGCAGGCCAACAACTGGCAGGGTAGTTATGAAGGTTCATTCAGTTTTAAGTGTGTTATTTTGTACCAGTGAAATAATTTTTTTAGTGCAGCAAAATCTGAAAGCTAATAAAGTGTTTTGGTGAATAATTAACTCAATTTTAAAGTAAAAGAAGGATCAGCACAAGTTTAAACTCAAAATATAAATAAAACTTACTTCTTCACATTGGCTTCACCATTGGGAATCCTCCTAAGTTTCTTCTTCTTCAGGATCTTGACAGCCCTCCGACAAAGCGTTTCCGAGTCCAGCATTTCTTTCACTTTTCCATAAGATCCTTCTCCTAAAAGATCGCCCATTAAGTATTTTCCTATTAGCTTTGCCCTCTTCCTCCGCGGCTGGTAGATCACCTCTGTAGAATCAATGCGGTGAATGAAAGTGTCCATCTCCATCAGTTCATTTTCATTCAAATATTCCAGATGAAGCAGCTCGCTGGCACTCATGACTGCTAAGTTCAAACACTGCACCTTCAGCCTCGTGTGAAACAGAATGTTTGCAAATGGCTTTAATGCTACTGGGGTAAAATCCACTGTTAATCTGTCAGCAGTAAATCAGGTGTTTCTATTCAAGGGGAAGAATTTGAAAATACTGAAAATGGGGGAGGGAAGTACGAGGCCTCGGAGTTGAGGGAAGAGGTGGATTATCAGTTGGACATCTGTAAACATTAGGGCTCTCTTTCCTCAAGAGCAACGGGATGGGGTGCAGTCCTTGATGGCTGCCGTGACAATTTAGTGCCTAGGATTCTGCATTAAGAACTAAAGCTATGGGTGTATTAGCAGAGAAATAAAAAAATATGTATTTATACAAGGTTAATCCTTTATTAGTCTCAATCACCTATTAATTTATTTACTACAATACAGCTTTAGGTCAAGGCAACCCCTTTTTCCTCAAGGCCTGGGAGCACAGCATTTCTGTCAAAGATTCCGTATTGTATGGCATAGCCTCCATGGGACACACTAGGGCGGGTGACTGGATGAGCACAGATCAACGGCAGAAAGCAGCAGGTTCTGTCCAGTTCCTGGTGTCAGTCGGGAGGCCGACTGAAAAGTCCAATGTGTAAAACGGTCCTCAGGTGTCCTCCATCTCAACACTGTTTAAGGCCTGGAGGAAAGATCAGATATCAAATGAAAACAAATAAAAAAAATATATATATTTTTTCCCCCCAAAACCGTTCGTTTCAATGAATAATTTTACACAGCAACACAAGGGGACATTTGTATTACTTTCACTGTTATAAAATCGAATAATAAAACATTTGCAATGAGCAGACTAATTCTTAGGCTCCATTAAAAATGATCCTCTCACATGTATGAGTCAGCCCAGTATTTGTGCACTGATTGTTATTTTGATAAAGGTTTTTGTGGAACTATACGTTTTTTCTTGTATTTCATCCAATGAACTTTATTGACAAACACCACGTTTACAGAATATCATACAATGAGGCACCATACCTATAGTGCAGATTCGTAAGATGTAACAAAGTACGAACACAAGAAGTAAATAACAGATTATTGATCTTGCCAGAAAGTTGAAAAACAACAACAAAATCCAATCAATAAAAACAACAATAATACTTAAAAAAGGAAATTTTAAGAAAGACTTCCAAAGTTTTAAATACGACCAAGCTTCAATGGATTATCAGCTTTTTTTTTTTTTTTATTATTGCAGGATCCAATTATTTTTTATGTATAGAATAATTTCTTTATGAAAACATAAATCACTGGTTTTCTGTTAGCATATTTACAATTGTGGATGTGATATATAATTATTAATATGAATAAAAACTTTCCGTGTTAAATTTCTCATGAATGCAATATTATTATAGCTTTCTGTCATGCAATGATGGGTCTTTCAAGTAATTTAGCACTTATCAGGTGTTGGAACAAAATAAAGTCGCAGTTTATGGGGGAAAATAGACATATTGTGGATATGATTTTATAAACCAACTATTATTGCAAATATACGGGCTTCTCCCCTCTGAACTTGAGAAAGAGTTTATAAAATAAAATCCTTTTCTGCTGAAATCTCCTTTTTAATTAGATAAATGATCAATTAGTTGACAGCGCAATAACAGTGGATAACATGTCTACTTTTTTTTTTGGACAATTAAAACTTTAAAATGTTTCTTGATAAAAAGCACATTAGAGGAAGAGAACACCTGTCGGTAAACATTTAAAGAGTTTGGACAGTTGGTTAGCAGCTAAGCTAGGACAGCAACTCTCGTTGAATGAGCAATCTTTCCCGTTTGAGCTGTCACTTGGTGATTCTTCAGTATGTACACAGATATCCGGTCACTAAGGTCGATATTACCACAGAAGGAGCGATAAATGATTACCTTTCGGTAAAAGTTGACAACTGATATATAGGCAGGGGAGATAACCGAAACGTCGTCACAAAATTGCAGCTAACGTTGGATGTGCAGCAGCTAGCAAAGTTCGTCTGACATTACAACTTCACTTCGCTTTTCTGTGATGAATATTCAGTGACGAACACCGTTTTCTGTTAAAACTGCAGTATACTTATCCAACAGGAAAAGCAAAGTAGGATTTAACTCCCAGAAACAGACCAAAACAGATAACAAGTATAGTGCTAACACAAGGCTAACCGATGGCTAGCAGGACGCTTAAGATTCCCATGTAAAATGCAAGCTAGTCGGTTTGCAAGCTAGCAGCCTCCCGGTACCGGCTCTTACCTTAATCCATATGAACCGGTCTCCGCTGCAGTGTCTGTCGGTCCTTACTGAGTTCAATATCTTCCTTTACTCTGACCTCCCCAAGAAACACTTAATACATTTCTGACAAATCGCAATACTCTTTCCTCTCAGGTTGTCGCCATCTTGTTTACCTTCCTACCGAACTTGCGCAGATTGTCCTGAACGTTACTGCGTCAAATCAAAGTTTCGACCGCTTCCCGGAGGCGCAGGAGAGCAGCAACAACTACGACTGTCTCACGTCAGGAATATTTATCAAATTTAAAATCACATTTACTCTTTTTAATACACGACTCGAATAATTTGTTATACAGGTGAATATATTTATTCAATTGCAGAAAACGTATTTCTTGTTAATTTAGTTGATAAACCTAAAAAATGTTGCATAAAAAAATAATGATAATAACAGTGTGCAATGGGTCCATAAAATATGCAGCCTATGACTGCATTTTTAAGCAATACTGCAATAACTCTTAATATAAATATATGCATAAATAAGCAAATAAATGTGAATGACATAAAAAAACCCCTAGAAGTAGGAGTGTAATGATTGATCAATTTCTATTAATAAGATCAAACCTGGACGATCTATAAGGAGGCAGGATTGAATCGAAATCAACTGATAGGCATAAAAAATAGTTTCAAAATAAGATTCAATAATTGATCTTGGATTGAATCATCAAAGTGCCATCACAATGGAGAACACGTGTGATGGCAGCAAAAAATTATCAATCCATCATTAAAGCAATGTGTGGACACACTAAACAACAGTGGTCTGAACTTTATGAAAATGTGAATCGATTATATATATATATAAATTCATTTTCACACCAAGCAAGACATACACCTGAGCAAGACTAAAATGTGACAAACAGAACGAAAGAACAGCAGTAAGCCAAGACAACAACAGATCACAAACAAACAAAAGAAGGAAATATATTATATATATATATAAAAAAAAAACTCAACTTCTTCATAAAGATATCTAATACATAATAAAAGACACTGAATCATTTTTATATCAGAACTGGGGACTGTTTAAAAAAAAAAAAAAGACTCTATAAAGAATATCAGACACATCAACAGTTACATAATCCAGAAATGCTTTCCAGGCTTACTTTTTTGTTTGTGCACATATTTAATTTACACTTGATTATCTTGCAAGAAATTCAAGGAATCTGGAAAAGGTCAACTGCACTGTTCAGTACCAGGTATTTATCTCTGCATAACACTGTTTGAAGTTTTGGCTAAAGATGTCCTGGGTCAATTTAGTTCAGTGAATTGGATCTAATCAGATTGTTCAAAATGAACCAATATTGAGTATGAATTGGATCAGCAACCACACATTATAAAATTATTTGTTATGTTGGTACAATGAATTGTTGAACCCCTACTAAAATGCCAAACAGACACACAAAATAATAATTAATATGAGGAATAATCATTGTAGATATTTAATAAACTCTGGACAATGTTAGACTAAATTGGTTAAAATCTTATCTTGAGATGTAAAAGAAATAGACACCTTAACATTTTAGCTTCTAAAATGACCTTATAGCAAATTTGGAAAATTGCTGATAAAAGGATAAACTTCTAGGCCATTTTCAATAAACATTTAACTTTTTAAAATATTTTTCATTCAACCCGTTTCAAAAGTTGACATTTAAAAAGGCAAAACAAAAAAAAAAAGTTACAACACACCCATAAAAATGCTATTTGTTTATCAATGTTTTTTCTGATACACTCATAAAATTATTTAATTTTTTCAAACAGTAAAGATCAAATTATCTTTAAATGTCAGTGGGTTCTGACCATAGACTGCATAATTTATGTAATATAATTTCCGTAGCATATATGTCAATGGCTTTGATTGATGATGTGGGTGATGAGGGTTATTTGGAGTAATCGCTAGAGCAGAGGTCTGCAGTCTTTGGCTTCATAGCCACACAGGGCTTTTATCCCTCAATTGGAGCTCTTTGGCTTAAACATATACTGTAGGTTGAATAGTTATTTAACATAGGATGTATTTTATTTTGAAAGGAACCTAATTTCCAATTGTTATGCATATAGAGATCAAAACTGTCATAATTATAATAATTATTGGGAAAAAATGAACATTTATACATAAAAGGCTTTAAATAGTCACAAAAATAGAAGTGTATTGAATTATTGTCCATAAGAAACTGGTCCAAATGGATCTCTTAGCATCAAAGGTTGCAGACTCCTGCTCTAGAAGATGGCAGCTCATGCTGTAATTCATAGCCTCATGGATATGAAAAAAAGATAAAACTTTAGACAATGTAGCACAAACAACTGTACTTGGCACACAGATAAATAATCTGAATAGTCCCAACTCATTTCACAGTAAACAGTTGTTATTTATCACTTTTATTAAGATGTGAGACATTTACATTTCAGTGAGTTGCTGTTTTCATTATTAACAAAGCTGCTTATATTGAAAGAAAAAAATAACAGCACAGTGAGGACCTCACTCAATGTAAGAACCACATAAAAAGTGTATTTAGTGATGAAGATGATGCAGATTTTCAGTTTTTTACTTTTTTTTTACATCTGAAATGTAGCAAAACAGTGCAAAACATTTCCATCCAATGCAATCAAAGTAAAGAGTTTTTTTCTAAATGAACATAAAATGTTTCTTCCATTTTTTTCCCCACTTTATCTTTCACACATCACATTTAAAATTGCTTAAGTTCTAAATTGAGAGTGTACATTTCAAAAACAAGCTAAACAGTGACAACATCTCACTTTTAAATTACAGATGTAAACAGAAAGAAATCTCCTTTTTAATAATACGGTCGTCGTGGATTATTCTGTAAAAGAAACACAAAAAGTAGATTCAATTCTGTGTATATGTGAGAACAAATTTAAGAGATACAAATCAGTAAACTATTAAACAATGTTTAATTTTGAGTTATAAACAGGCTTCAGCAGAATATATATGTTACCAGAGGGTTTGGCCTGAAGCGGTAAGCGAGCATCATCCTCTTCCGGAAAGCATCGTATTCATCATCGCTTTTCGTAAGCTCAGCTGGTCGCTCGACCCCAAAACCGGCGCCATTTGATGCCGTAGTTCCCCTAAAGAGGATTGAAAGTTACACAGACAAAAAAAAAAAAACAACTTTTTTTTAACTCTGTCTGATAGAATAACAACTGTAAGAAAAATGAAAAGTGAAATCCGTTTCAGTTTCAGACATTTTTTGTGTGTATAACATCACAACACAAAGCTTAATTCTAAGAAGCTGAGGTGTGGATGTATCCAATTTGTTAAAGCTTACAACTTAATTGTAGAGACTTTTTTACTTAAAACTTAAGACAAATTCAAAAATGAAACAAAACTGAATAGTAAGTCTAGATTATATTGAAGGTGAAATGAGTAAAACTATTTGGACTCATTTCTTCAAATGACTGAGCACTGGTATGAAATTTTAGTTAATGGTTGAGCTGTACTTAGATTTTATGTATGAATATTCCACGCAGTCAGTCAGTCGCAATGCAAACCTCAGGAGCATAAAAACATACTTGTTAACTGGAGCTTTGATTCCTTGTCCTTCACTTCCAAGGCCTTCTCCTTCCTTCCAGCCCATCTTCATGAGCATTCGGAAACCGAGGTTCTCCACCGTCAGCTTAAACTCTTTGTACTCAGAATAGTCCGGATCGCGACCCTCCTGCAATTTGAGAAGACAAAAGTGTGCAGACTCGTCTCATAGCATGTAAGGGGAAGACTGGACAATTTTTTTTTTTTTTTAGAAGTAGAGGTAAAAATAATTCCTGAAATATGTCAGATAAAATAGGATACATTATATATAAGCTTAAAGAGCTCAGCTTTATTTTAGGATCTATGGTTGCAGCATAAATGTGCTCACAGACATAAATCAACAAACATAAATCTGCGGAGCAATCTCTTTCAGTCAATAAAATAAAATAATCTAAATAGAATAATTAATATGATTTAATGATAAAATCATACAATAGTAGTACTTTTTTTTTACATTGTTTAATTAACTAGAGCCTTAAAATCCCAGTACGATCATCTTTTGATCTATTTTCAAAGCGTTTCATGTGATATTTTAACTACGATTAAGCTGTTTTTAGCCAAAATACAAAAAAAAACCCCCTCTTGTTTCCAAGGACAGTTTCTGCAGAATGGGAGAAAATCATTAGCAATTTGCCTCTTAGTTGTGGAAAAAGCCATTGGTATGAAACAACGTTGCTATTATAAATCCGCTCGTTTTCAAACTCCACTTATTGTTTGCTCCTCATTCACAACCATTTCAATGAAATTCGGAAAAGCAATTTTGAGCCTAATTTTCTCTGTCCTTATAAAGTGAATAAAATGCCACAAAACATGTTAAAAACACAGTTTTCATCAGAGTGGGTCTTTTAAAATGCCTGAAACAGAATCTGTTAGAGGATGCTAAAATGTAAGTAATGCAGTCAGACTGGGTGCTAAATGCATTTTGTGTGGTTTGGGGATTTGTTTATCTTTTGAAGATGTATTGAATGTTGTGTGTGGTGATTTAATAAAAAGTTTAAATAAATCAAATCAAAACAGATCCAACAACCACACACTGATATCTGGATCTTTCATTGTGTTCTCCTATAGGTATGTCTGTTCTATTCTTTAACCCGACCTCGCAAAAGAACAGCAACATACTTGTAGTAAGTGGCTACAAAAACCAAATGTTGAATCACAGTTGATGTGGGCATTTTAGTTCATGCTCTTATAGCATCACAATTTTTTTCCCCAGAAAACGAAAAGAGAAATTTGCTAAAAGGTTAACTTCACACATTAGAAGGAATACTAACTTTTAGGGCCTTAAAGGTTTCCATGAACTTCTCCAGCTCTTCAGGCGGCAAGAAGTCCCCAATAAAATGTTTTCCTTTGCCCATCTCTGTCAGGGATTCTGCCCACTCTACGAAGGAAAAGCACAAAATATGTTTATCACCTCAGAAAAAAAGGCTTATGAGTCATTCTGAAATCATGAGTTCATGGGCCGTGTGAATTTTTACTTTTCAAAAATGTTACTGTAGATAAATCACAAATCCAAAGAGTGTTGCATGACTTGTGTGCCAATAAAATGGTTAAGAGAACAATTTCAAGGATTCCAGATCAATACACATCTGTTTGATGCTGGATTTATAAATGCACATTCACAGCAAGTTGTTCAACAAAAACCCCTGGAAAAATTAGGGTTTTGGATCACAAAACAGTTTGTTACTGTTAGAATGCAGCATGATGCTTTAAAAAAAAGGTGAAAAAAAATCACCTGATTTGCAATAATTCAACCCAATAGGAAAAAACATTTCCTTCTTTACCAGCTTTCCATTTTTAAAATACATCCTCCAAACTGTAGCTGTGAGAGATTAAACAAAGCTTTTCCCTCGAAAACTTAAAATGAAATTGCATATCCAATCAGAAAGCTCCTTGATTTAAAAGGCAGGGGTCTAAATTGGGGAAAACAATGATTAATCTGAACTAGAGGCTACATAAAGGAGATAAAAATGCAGAATGATAACGAAAACAATCCAGATTGAAACAAAACAATTGAAGAAGAACACAACTGGTTCGGTTCGAATCCTTTACTTTTGGATTAATTACATCCCTTACCCCTTGTCTTCTCCATTTCCATCTTTCGAAGCTGGTGCTCCCACGTTCCTGCGTCCTGATCGACCTCTTCATCGCTGTCGTATTCATGTTGGTGCTCCTTTATGGCTTTCTCCCACATGTTCTGCATTTCTGCCATGGCACGCTTGTGTTTCATAATCATATCGTACATTTCTTGCATCTGTACAGACAACAAAACACTCAAAAAGCTGTCCCGGTAAAAACTAGCAATTCTGACTTTATTCTTTGCCACGAGGAAAAAAAAAACAGGTGCTGAAAACAAAAAAATGCTTGAGGAAGCATTTGTACCTCTTGTTGTTCTTTAAGTTGCCTTTTCTGGTCCTCCGATAATTCTGTCACCCCCACCAGACCAAGTGGCTTTCCTTTCTTATAACCAAGGCCACTTAGCTCTTGAGCTGAAAGATGCAATAATAGTTTATTTCAAATTGTGACAGATCAAAGTGTCTATGAAATATGTCATTAAAGTGCAGATTATGTTTTCAAAAATAATCACAAGTGTGAGTACCAGAAAGAGAGGGTGTGTTCGGGTCTTCAGCTGTCACTTCAGTTGGAATGACGATCGGAGGAACTGGTAGCTGGACTTTGTCGTCCTCAGATCCCCATCTGCTCTTTCTCTTCCGTTTAACAGGAGGCGTTTCGGAGCCCTGAACCAGAGGCGCAGACATGCCGCTCCGTAAAGCAGAGGGGCTTTGTAGTAGAGGAGCAGCTGGCTGCTGAACGTCTGCTCTGAAGCTTTCTGCTGGAGGCGAGGAGCTCTGAGGGGCCGCGGCACAGTACTCCCGGAGTTTCTCCTTATACAGTTTGTAGGCTGGACTTTGCTTATCGTACAAAAAACTGAAAAGGAGAAGATTTACGGTATTATTTGGCGTCAGATATAAAATAAAGTCATCAGCAAAAATACAGGAGATGTTGTGGGGAACACCTAAATGACACACAAGAAAGGTGTTATTGCAGGAACTCTCCTGTTTTGTCGCTATTGTACTGTCCATCCTTCTCTTTTAAGCCCTCACCACAGATAGGATTGAGTCACTTTTAGTTTTGGGCTATCTTTAGAGTTGCACCTTAACTGCGCAGATGGCTGAGTAGCAAGGGCTAGACTGATTATCGATGAAGATACTAGCATGATGAGATCGATATTTTGTAACAGTTTTTCTTTAATACGCACAGTAAAACGCTTGAATTTACTTACAGAGTTCGTGCAAGCATCTATCTGTCTGGAGTGTTGCCAGATTGGGCTAAACACAGCCTATTGTGAGTAAAAACCCATGAAGTTTCTGCTGGAAACTGCCCAATCTGGCAGTCTGTCTGTGTAAACAGCACACCATCCCCTCACACATTGTTCCTCATCTCCCTGCCTCATTGGAGAGTCGAGAGTCATTGAAGAGCCACATATTTGCACGCAGGATTTTTTTGTTGTGTTGTTTATATTTTATTCATTAAAGTGCTGCTTTTGTTCACTTTTTTTCAGTAGTGACTAGGGGTGTAACGGATCACGGAAAATCCGTGGTCCGTACGGATCAGAGGCCACGGTGCGGGACACGTGTGTACCGCGGACCGCTCGAACACCCACCCCCCATACGCGGACACCTCGTGCTAGCATAATTTAAACCAATTGTCCGTTCGCATCGAATGGAAGCTCCGTTACGGGCTTTCCGGTGGAATCGCGGAACATTTGTATGGCAAGCCAGAGATGTCAAAATTGACCAGGAAAAGCTGACGCAGAAGTGCCACGTTTTACAGAAAATTATCATTTAAAACATTTAAATGTTCCCACAGTTAGTTTCAATAAAGCAATTCATACCCAAAAAAATATTGTAACTGTTTTATTTATGATTTAATTTTAAAGGATAATCCAGATAGATTTGGTGTTTTCAACACTATTTTTAAGCATTCTTTTCTCTTAGTTTTTGTAGATTTGGTCTAAAAACATGTAAATGTCATCAGAAACTACATGTTTTAGTATTTTGTTTGTGTTCAAAGTACAAATATGTTTTGTTTTAATAAATAGGCTTCAATGAGCAGATGTTTTGTTGTTGCATATGTAAATATTGTGTGTGTGAGGTATTTTAAATGCTTATTGAATTTATGAGTTAAACTGTTTCCAAAAATTAAATTAGGTTTGATATTGTTGTTTTTTTTTTTTTCGTTTTGTTTTTTTCATTTTTAAAATTTTTTTACTTTTTACTGATCCGAAAAATGATCCGAACCGTGACCCTAAAACCGTGACACGATCCGAACCGTGAGTTTTGTGATCCGTTACACCCCTAGTAGTGACTTTGATATTTTATTTACTGCTTTTATTAAAAATAAATAAATAAATAAATGTGTGTGTGTGTGTATGTATATATATATATATATATATATATATCTCACAAAAATGAAAGGAACACTTTCTTTATTGGTCCTGGCATGAATTGAATTAAACCTGTCTATAATTTTCTTGTTGGTTAATCAGCTGAGGGCCTTGTTAATCAATTTCAGCTGTATTGGTGTTCATGAATTAACAACAGGTGCACTTCAGTGGCAACAATTAGAAAACCCTCCAAACAGGACTGCTGTTACATGTGGAGGTCATTTCAAGTTTGTCCCTCTTGATCTTTTTTGGCTGGTTTTCCACTCGTGTTGATTTTGTCTTGTGTAATTCTCTACTGGCAGTATGAGGCGAGGTTTAATGTGTCTCCCAGCACAATCTCCAGAACATGGAGGAGATTTCAGGAGACTGGTGGTTATTCTGGGAGAGCTGGACAGGAACGTAGAACCCCTCAGCACGACCGATACCTGCTCCTTTGTTCAAGGAGGAACAGGCTGAGCACTGCTTGTGCGAGATCTGATGTATCTAATGTGTTTCTTTAAAATGCTCTTTTATTTTTTTGTTTTTAATCTTGGTGTTGTTTTCTGTCTTAAAAGCCCCCACAGTTGTTATGGTTGTTCTTCTTCCAATGTGATTTAACTATTACTAATGGCAAATAAACAGAACTGATTACTAACCTAAAGTGTTGTATAACAGCTTGATAATAATAATAATAAGAAACGTAGTAAGATAAACTGTTAAAGAGTTACTCTCCTCAAAAGAAAGTCACCACTGAAGCTCTTAAAGGGTTAAAGTAAAAGGCAGAGTCCCACAGATGACTGACCTGAAGGCGGGGTTATCTCGGTTGCGCTCAGCAGCGATGGCTTCCACCTCTGGGCCACTCTCTGCCACAAATCTGGCCAGGTTGTCGACCATTTCCTGGGTTTCCGGGTCCACTGGGGGGGAGACTTTAAGCACCCTATTAGTACTGGAACTCAATTCACACTCTACTACTGTACCGTACTCAACTGGCCCTCTCACACCACCAGTCTAGAGCCAATAGGGATAAGAAAAGGAAAAGGGAGGAGGAGTGAGGGGAACAGGGATGGTGAACGGGGAACTTTATTGATGTGAGGCTTTCAATGGAACACAATGAAAATAATAATCAAAACAAAAGTGGTAAAAGGCTCTGTCACATATTTAAATCTCACATGTACATGGGTAACATTCTGCACACAGATTGATGATACCTAACTTAATCAGTGATGCTACCAGAAATTAGTCTGTATGTAAATATAAAGGACATATTTATAAGATTTAAAATAAAATGTAGTTTTTGTCAGACAATTTTCTTTAAAATTTGAAAGTACTGACTTAAAGACTCACTACAATTAAAATGCTGTTTTTTTGGTGTTTTTAAAGTCCCACTCCGATCATTTTTTAATCTATTTTAAAAGCGTTCCCAGTGATCTTTAATTATTATCATATCATTTTTAGCAAAAAAAAAAAAAAAAAAAAAAATAGTTGTTTTCTAGGACATAGTTTCTGCAGAGCGGCAGGAGATTGTTAGAATTTCACCCTTAAGTTGTGGGCGGGGCTATTGGCGGGAAGCAACCCCATCCCCTTTCCTCTGTTGCTAAGAGCTGTCTATTTACATGCTCTCCTGCTAGCTTACAGCTCCTCACACCACCAAACTAACATTACTGGCTCAAGAAAAAAATGGCGGCCAATATCGGAGCCATCAAGCTGTACAGTTTTGAACCAGCTGTCAGCTCAGACGAGGAAGAGGGTGCATCAGAAGGGAGCGGAGAAGCGAGCTTGTGGCCCACCTAGTGTATTTTCTATGCCACAAATGCACTTTTCCAAATACAATTTTTTGTTAGCCCCTGATTCACACCAATGTGAATAAAGAAATATTCAAAAATGGGATCTTCAGCTTCATTTTCTTTATATATGTCCTCTATTATCAGGGAACTGCCACAAGAACAATTTAAAAATACTTTTTTTTTTTTTTAACGGAGTGGGTCTTTAAGTGTTTGCAAACAAATAAATAATAAATACAAAGTGTAGAATGAGTACAATAATGGACTATTTCTGGGAGGAAACAGCAATCTGATTGACAGAAGTGAGTGCGAGAAGAAGAGAGAGAACTTACCGTTATCCAACACATTCTCAGATCGCTGCAAATTCTTCTTCAATACAGCCACTCTTTTTCTGTAGTAAAGATACTCCAAACTGCCTTTGTCAAATAAAAAACTGAAAAGCAAAATTACAAAAATATCGGTTTAGAACTTTAAAATAGCAAAATAAAAGAATCATAAATCTGACTGAGACGGTTTTCCTCAAACTTACAAGAAAACAGGGTTATCTTTGTAGTCTTCCATTGCCTTCTTCTCTAGCTCAGACCCTCCTTCCGCCACAAAAGAGGCCATCTTTTCAATAATGAGTCTGGTGTCTGAATCTTCTGGGGGAGAGACTTTAAGGAGGCTATGAGTACATTTGCTTCATTGGAACAAATGGTAAAAACTGCCACTCACAAGGCAATGGTGCCACTAAATGCAGAGGACTAGATGAAATGTCCGATTTAAAGAACTGTTCCAAGACAGACCCAAAGGTACAGTCCTTGAATTACCTTTCATTTCAAGGAATTTGGAGTAATCACTCTCCTCTTCCTCGTCCTCATCATCAGGTGAACAAAACGCACTTGGCCTTTGGCTGAGAACTGGACTCTTTTTGATCTGGGAGTAGCTCTTGAACTGACTAAGCATTTTGCTAACTCCAACGCCAGTACGCTGGCCAATTATAATGCTCTTTTTCGGCAAAACATTGTTTCCTGGAGAACTAGAGGTGGAGGGAGGCTTGGCATCACTGGAAGAATCTGCAACAAAAGAGGAAAAAAATATATATATATTTACTAAATCCAGTATAATAAACCATGATAAAATAGTCCAAATACAGTTAATATATTTCCTTACATCTAAAAGTCCTTCCCATGTGATCTATATTTATTAAAGCATTCCAAATAGCCTTTTAATTGTGATTATGATATTTTTTTGCAAAAATAAAAAAACTTGTTGTTTTTTAGGACATGCAGTTGCAAGAAAAAATATGTGAATCCTTTGGGAGTACTTCAAATTCTGTATAACATGGACACAGGATTTATTTTTATTTTTTTAAATCTTAATCTAAATCACAGCGAAAAACATGTCCTGCTTAAATCACACTAAAATATGCTCTCATGTTTTAGTCAACACAATCATGTGTCCAGTTTATCTATAGAACCCAAGTAATTCCAAAGGGTTCACATATTTTCTACTGCAACTTTAGTTACAGCAGAGCAGGAAGAGTTGATTAAAAAAGGCACCTGTGTTGAGGGCGGGACCGTTAGTGTGGAGCAGTCCCACCCCTTTCCTCCTCTCCATTGCTGAGAGCTCTCTGTTTACATGCTCTCCCTCTAGCTTACAGCCTTTCACACCTCTAACCTAACATTGGAGCTATCCAGCCACAGTTTTGAGCCAGGTGCCAGCTCAGATGAGGAAAACAAAGATGCATTACAACGGGGCTTGTGGCCATCCCATTGTAGTTACTACAAAACAAATACACTTTTTTTTTTTTAAATAGCCTTTTTTGGTCAGCTCTTATCTTTGAATAAAGAAATACTCAGAAATGCAAATTTAGGCCTAATATTCTTTAAATAAATTTTCGATAATGCAAAAAGCCACAAGAACATGTTAGAAACTTTATTTTAAAACCTGACTCCCATCGAAGTGGGTCCTTAAAAAAATAAGTAGATAAATGGATGAAATAAATCTACTAACCAGACACATTGCTAGTCTTTTCTTTCTGCATTTTCATGAATTGTTGTAAGAAGCTTCCATCATTTGCAAACTTGTTGGAGGAAGGTCCCTGAAGACCTGGAGAACTGTTGGATACAGAAACAAAAATATAAATTGAAACATTTTTCCTCAAGGCCTGGAACATTAATTATGAACAGACTAATGTTGCTTCGTTCTTGCTTTTGTTTATGTGCCAATATCAACAGAAAAGCATAATTACCTTTGAGGAGGGGGCTTGCTATTTGTTTCAGCATTTAGTTTTGCTTTCTCTGCCATTTTCGCTTCGATCTCTTTTTTTTTCTGGGCGATCAGTTGTTCTTGACGAAGGATATTTAAGTTCATCTTGTTTTTCTGAGGTTGGCCTGGCTTGGACCTCCATCCTCCACGGCCTAAAGCAAAAAAGGTACCAAAAGACATGGTGGACATCAATAATGTCATAACATATATATGAAAAATAGTTAAGGGATCAGTTTAATCATTTTATTTTTTAACTGTAACTGATTTGTTGTTTGTCGCCTCTTGGCCAGGACTCCCTTGCAAAAGAGATTCCTTAATCTCAATGGGACTTCCAGGTTAAATAAAGGTTAATAATAATAATAATAATAAAAATATTCAATTAAATTTGATTTGTAATTATAAATTCACTAGTGGAAGCAAGGGTCAAAAATATTTTTTCTCAATTTACTAATTAATATAATAGTGTTACTGCTGTTTACATTATTATATTATTGTGTTTTGCAATCAAAACAGCAACGATTGCTGTTAGCTTGATTGAGTATAATAATAATTATAATTACAAATTTGATTTGGTCATTATTTTAAAACCTGGAGCTTAATTACTTTCTGAATGACGTTACTGCCTATGTAAAAAGTTGTTGACATCAAGACAGCGACACAGTCCTAAAATATAATGTGAAACTGATTATGCTAACAGGCGATCTGCTGTGTTGCTACCAAGCTAAACCAATGGCTGAGCGGCCACTCTGATGGATGGCTAAAACGCACCAAATTTTAACATACAAAAAGCTTCAGTTTAATAATTTAATCAAGATTTACCTGCATCACCAGACTCCATAGTAACTATAGGAAAACTCTATTTTGAAGACAACCAATCTGGGCAACAAAAAGGCCCGTGAAAGCTAGCGACTTGAGGTATCAAGCACGAATATCAAGCTTCGAATATCCGGTTTTGGCCCTTCAAAATAAAAGTACAATGTCAGCATACTCATTTAGCACAGATAAAAGAAGAATGTTGCAAATATTGTAAAATGATTCTAAAAATTTTTTTAATGAAAAATATATTTGTCACTTATTACACTACTAATTAAAAAACAAACCAATATTTACATATTGATTGAAACAGAAAAATATCAATTAGATTGGAGATGTTGCCTTATACCTGGCATGGTGAAATTTATTTTTATAATTATTATTATTTTTTCTATCCATTACATATCATGATGACACATTTCGCCTCTTCATCTTTTTGCAAAAATTTTGGACATCCTTGTTTTACGTAAACCAGTGCACAATTAAACCATAGGCTAAGATAATAATAATAAAAAAAGACAAATATTGATTAAAAAATCTGAAAAGATGTGCATTATTTTTTTAATTTTTATTTTGACTTCTTAATGTGTTTGCACTGCGCATAGTTGTGTTGATTATGCTAAAACTTTGCACATGCACTTTCTGTTTATTTTATTTTATTTTATTTTATTTTATTTTATTTTATTTTATTTTATTTTATTTTATTTTATTTTATTTTATTTTATTTTATTTTATTTTATTTTATTTTGAAAGCAGGTGTTAAAGCGGAAGCTTTCCTCTTTTGGTCACATGATATCTGATCTCTTCACTTCTCCTCTCAGCGAACTCAAACTCGGGTTTTCTTGTCCTTTACCGCTCTCCGTCCACATCGTTACTCTTCATCTCCTGAAAATGGCTGAAGCCCCTCCACGGCCCTGCCGGTTTTTCTGTCACCGGTGCTCAGCAGAGGTTACACCCCGTTTACCAGTAAGAACCTCGCAGGCACGACAGTCAGTAGAAAAACGGAGAAAATGCGTGTTATCTAAATATGAGTGCGTTAGATCAATAGACGTCCACGCGCTGCTGCTGTCAGGCTATGCCAGTTAAGCTAACCTGTCTGTCAATGTCAGTAACGAAGTTGGCAGGTAGAGACTCCAGTTATCACTCTGTATTTACACATAATTTTTCAAAATGGGAACATTTTGGACAAAGAAAAAGACAGGTTTCATATTTCAACTGTTTTTACTGTCGCGGTGTTTTCTGACCACTCGCTAACAAACAGAAATTCTATTTATTTTTTAATGTATTAAGGTTCCACTTGATTATTGGACCTGGTTTGTTTTCTGCGAGTTTGAATATAATGTTCTCAGTTTTGTTTGAAGGGGTCAGAGGGCTCTTTGACTCTCTGACAGCAGGCAGTCATGCTTTTCATGGGAAACTTCTTGAATGTTACAGTAACCTTTGCTGTATATTCAGTCGACGTGTGATTGTGTTTTACTCAGGAACTACAGGCAAAGTGCTTGTTTTGCATTCAAAGCAAATGCGTTCACCTTTCTCTAAAACAACAATGGAGTTTCCTTAACTAAAAGGCTATTTCTGTTTTTTGGAAATACTGTAGATGTTTCAAAACATTAACTAAATTCAAAATTTAAGGATTTCTACTGTCAATTAAAAAAGAGAAACCATGTATGTGACTTCTGTTGCATCAATCGATTAAAAAACATTCAAGTAAAAACTTGTTGTATTATGACTTAAAATTACATTTTATATATTTTTCACAGGACTACACGTGTCCACGATGTGATTCTGGTTTCATCGAGGAGCTACCGGAAGAAAGAAGGTGTGAACTGCTGGTACTTGAAAACATTTAGTGCTGGAATTATGCTTAGTCTTGTATTTTTGTGTTACATTTGAACTTTCTGCAGCTTTGAAAATAGGTCAGCATCTACTTCCTCTTCCAGTGACCAGAATCGACAATCCTTTGAGGTAAGATGGATTTAAAGATGAAAAATGTGTTTTTGGAGCATTTTTCTACTGATTGAGGATACATTTATTGGGGAAGTTCAGATTAAACTGCATTTATGAGTATTTTTTATTCAAATCAGGAGTAGACGAATAAATGATTTTTGAAAAAGTTTGTAGTTGTTGTGTAAAGATTACATTTGGCGGGGCATAAGCTGCCTGCTACACTCCATTCTGATGCATCCGTTTGCAGACAAATAAACCCATGCCTTCTTTGTTTTTATGCCACCTGGCTCAAAACTGTACGGTTGGATGGCTCCAATATTACTCACCAATTTTGATGCACTGCTAATGTTAGCTTTGGGTTTTTTGGGGCTGTAAGCTAGCAGGAGAGAGTCTAAACAAACAGTTCAACAAATAGATTCCTGCCACTCTGCACACGTTTTTAGATCTTGGCTAAAAAAAACATTTGGAATACATTGAAAAAGTTAATCAAAATATCTTCTTTTTAAATGAAAAAATGCTAAATAATTTTTTGACTTTGTGTTTCTCTGCAGAACATGGATCACCAGCACTTATTCACGTTTCCCACCGGCTACGGCCCGTTTGCCCTCGGCATCTTCGACGATAACTTTGACCTCCGAGCGCGGTTACCCTCAGAGGATAACAGAGATGCAGAGAACAGGAGAGAGAGGGAAATGGCGTCGCGGCAGCGATACAGTGCACGGCAGCCACGGGGTCGCTACTTCCCTCGGCGACAGGGTACGCGCCATGAGGGAGTGCCCACATTAGAGGGGTGAGACATTTGTCGTGGCGGTGCGTGTTTAGTACAGGTACATCACAAAAATGAAGAATATTGTAAAAAGTGAAATAGATTTTTTTCTGTCATTTAAAAAGTGAAACTTGCTATTTTGTATAGAATCATTACACAAAAGTGTAATATCTCTTCTTATATTTTTATGGTTATGGCTTACAGGTAATGAAAACCCTCAAATTATGTGTCAGAAAATTGGATTATTGTTAAAAAGGTAAAACTTCTAATCTCATGGTCATCTTCTAGTCTCAAAGGTTTCCTGAAGCTTTAAAAGATCACCTAATCCAATCATATTTACGTAAAATTAAGTCAAAGGAAAACAGAAACACCAGGAAAAACTTTTGGGAGTATCAGTGCTAGACTTGAACAACTAATGTGGCATGTCTGGTGTCTAACCACCCCTGAACTAAAGACTACGTCTGAAGTTTCTTTTCTGAGGTAAGAAGAAACAAAGCTGGACTTTTGGATAAAGTTCTCTTTTCAGATTAAATTAAATCTTGCATTTATTTTCTAATCAAGTTCCAAGAGTCTGGAAGAAGTTTAGCGACATAGAATCCATACTGTTTGTAGTTTCTACAATCAGTGATCATTTGAGGTACCGTGTTATCTATCTGTGACAAAAGAGTGTCAGCAAGAATGAAAGGAAAGGTGAGAGCAGCCGTGATGTTGGTTTAGAGACAGGAGGCAGAGCTGGAGGTAGCGGACATGAAGATGTTGAGATGACCAGGATGGATAGGATCAGGAATGAATCCATCCGAGGAATGGTGGATGTTTTGGAGGTAAATGCAAGGAAAGCAGACTGAGATGATTTGAACACGTTAAGAGGAGAGACGGATGTCGGTCAGAGCCATCGGGAAAGTTCCCTGGAGGAAGAGTAGTGAGGAAGTTAGATATGGATGGTTGGTTGGAGATGCTGATGATTTGCTGTGGCGACCCCTAAAGGAAGTGGTTAAAAAGCAAAAAATAAAATAAAAAAAAAAACAAAGAAGGCAAGAAATAGCTGTATAGGTTTTGATCAATTTTTCAATATGTCTAATGATTCTACATAAATTTCACTTTTTTAAATGACTGACAAAAAGTATTCAGATTTTCATGATATTCTAATGTTTGAGATGTATAATGTTTATAAATGTGTTTGTTTAATCCCACAGATGCAGTTACTTTAGACATGAACTCTTTTTCACTTTTCAAACTGAACTCAAATTTCATCCAATAAAGGATTTATATTCTCCATTAAGGGCTTGGAGTTTAGACCTATAGTCACTTTATGAGGCACTCTCCATTCCTCTCTCATTTTTTATTTGTTTCCACACTTTGTTTCATGATCAACTTTGGGCCTCATAAATGAGGCAGTTTTAAAGCAAAGTTATTTCAACCAATTTTAAGAATTGAATTGAGCCTGATAATTTAAAATGACCAAATTATCTTAACTGTACATCAGTGGGCGACCTGATTGACCAACAGATTTGGTGTAATCTGCATTGAGCAACTACAAATCAACCGTGATGAAGAAAACTTCCTCGAAATGGGGGATTGGGAAGAAAAAGAACCAGAGTTAGTCAAGAGGACCGCCTTCTGAGACCAGCTGGGGTCTAGAATACAGGAAAATATTTCTGTAAAATGCTTTATAAGACACAAGAACATTATGCCTTATACTGTCTTGTGGGGTCCAGTTGACCCCACTTTTAATGTAAACATGCCTAGGATGGCACAAGGGTTACAGTAACATGTTATATCTGGAACAGAAAGGCAGTAAAAGAACAAAGGACACAAAAAAATAAACGCTGAAACATCTGATGTAAAACAAAATCTTTATTTTTTTACCATTTATATGTAAAGTTCTACAAAAAGCTCAAAGGTTGTACAAAACCACATTTTCCACATTTTTAAAAAGAAAAAAAAACTGTTTACATTTTTATTGGTGTTGAAACATCTTTCCACCACTTCTATGATATATTCTGTACGTGGCTGCCTTAATATTTAGATCTGCTTTCACACAACGAGCTTCTGAAACATGACTAATGAGCCTTATCAACATTGTTTAATAGAAGGAGCTGCTGAATAAATGTCTGTATTTACCGACAGAATAAACCACATTTCAAAACACAATAATAACCTATTTTTGTTGTTTTAAAAAAATGTACTGAGTCTTACTAAATGAAAAACTTTCTTTTTTAATAGAATTATCCAGCAGCTGGTCAATGGAATCATAGCACCTACAGCCATGCCGAATATAGGGATGGGATCATGGTAAGTTGAAGAACAATGAGCTATTTTCGCATATTTGCTTTACTCATCAATAATCATTTTTACTTGTTTGACTTCTTCATTTGCAGGGGTATGCTGCATTCCAACCCCATGGACTACGCTTGGGGAGCTAATGGTCTGGATGCCATCATTACACAGGTATGATTGAAAGCTTAAAATGATCATCCCTTTCAGACAATTACACCAGGACACATGCATTCAAAAAAAAAGTTAAAATGATAAATTATGGGAATCCTTCCCGTGGGCATGAACTAAATTCAGTTTTTCCCCTTCTCTGAAGTTGTTAAACCAGTTTGAAAACACCGGGCCCCCACCTGCAGACCGAGAGAGAATCAAGAGTTTACCGACAATATCCATCACACAGGAACACATCAGTAAGTTCTCCAGTTGCTTCATAGTTTATCTTATCCATCAAAACCTTATTGAGTTCATTGTGGCTGCATGCTGCACGTTATGGGGTCAAATCAGGATAATCTTAAAGTAAATTTGAAACCAAAATTGAAAAATTGAGTTATAAATGTAAGAAAGCAAACATTTGAAAACAGTGTTTGCCCTTTGATGCCTATTTATGCAAATCTGCATTAAACCATTCCAAGATGTATGAAGGTAAAGTAAACTCATGCGATCTGTGTGTGGGTAATTCTTGAGTTTAACTTGTGTGTAACTTTATGTGCTTGCAGTCGTGTATTCTCATGTACAAAAATTACAAAATTCAGTAGAAAATATAGTTTAGATGGAGGAAGCTGATTTGGTGTGGCGATCCCTGAAGGGAAAAGTCGAAAAGAAACGAAGAAGAAGTGAAAAATATAGTTTACACATGCACAACTTAAAAGAGCTTGAAACAAACTACACACAAATCTTTAAAAAGTACACAAGAGTCACTTGATGAACACACAGTGATGGATTTAAATGCTGCTAGAATGTTGGGTCATTAAAGTTTTCTTATCAGCCGCTTTCAACTTAGAGCTTAGCCAATAATATCTGGTGAAAACGTAACATTTTCCCACTTTCATAAACAGATATGCCCGATAATTAACGTATAAAAAGTCTAAATATGTCTTTTTAAAACACTCAAAACTAAAGCTTCTCTATTCTCATCGTGCCTTCGGGGCTTCACTTTCCCGCCACGATCCTCAACCGCGAGCGTGGCAGCAGGCGGGGCAAAGTCCTCAACACCCAGACAGCGTAGCGGGTCGATCAGCCCTAAATCCCGCTCCGCTCCCTGGGTGTAGAGAAGGACTTCATGCCCCCTGCTATTGGGGAACTAACGCTCGGGGAAGAGCTCCGTGGCGAAACCGCAGCAGGAAAAGCACCGCTGTGAGGGAGCGATAAGAATAGAGAAGCTTTAGTGTTGGTTGTTTTAAGAACACATACATTATGTAGTCTTTTTTATATTAATTTTTGGGCATATCTGTTTTGGAAGTGAGAAAATGTCAAGATTCACCAGATAATATTCACCAAGTTCAAAGCAGCTGATAAGAAAACTCTGATGACCAAGCATTCTAACAGCATTTAAACGCATCACTTACAGACCAATCTTGGAGAAATGAAATGATTATCTTATCTGATTTGCCTGTAAATACAGTTTTGTGGCATTATTACTTTTTATTTACACATTTATTGTTATTTGAAGTGAAATGGCCACTTGATAAACTCTGCATTTTAGGTCTTAGCTTGAGCTTTGTTTAGTTTTTTCCTTAAAATGTATGTTTATTGTAAAGACACGTTCATATTTATTGTTAACTTTATTTTAATGTTGGAAATGGTGTTAAATTAACATATTGTGTTTTAAATAGTTCAAAATTAAGGTTTTTGATAAAAAAAGATACACTTGTTTTAGGTCTATATCATTGATTACAAGATAATATATTGAGATACTATCAGTATCGTGAGCCGTGTATCGTGAATCGCATTGTATCGCGAGTTACCCTGAGATTCTGAGCCCTAGCGAATACACAATTGCAAGTACATGAAGTTACGTACAAAATGTATTGTGTGAGTTAAAAAAAATCAAGAACTACGCACAGACACAATCCAAAGTTACACAAAGAGTAACTTGTGTCTCCAAGTTACAAATCAAGAATTTTGCACACACAAATCAATTGAGACAATGTTCTCTCTATAAAATATTTTAGCTTTATGCTAGCTGTTTTAGCTAAATTAGACATTTTTTGCAGTTAATTAGGCTAATTTTGAATTTAGAAAATATTTTAGCAAACTATCAGTTTCAGCGTTTTCAGCTATCAGTTCTAGCATCCTCAGCGGTCACATTCAGCTTACAACATTCACTCTAGCATTATCGTAGATAACATCTGGTTTAAGCATCTGCTTGAAAGCAAAAGCATACTTTTTTCATAGCTGGCAATAAATTCATGCATCAAGGGGTTTAATTTGAACGTGCACATTTTGAAGGAACAATTGAAAAAAAAATAGTACATTTGAAATGTAAAACGATTCTAGTCCTAAAACAGTTAGGGTTTTTTTTTGTAACAGTTGCTGTTTTGTAAATTGATCACTAGAAGTGAAGAAGAAGAGAAATTACAAAATAAAGGTTTAAAAATACAGTATATAATATCAGCTGTAATAGATAAGTATAATCTGGTAACAGTTTTAGGTTTATAGTTTTTTATGTTCAAGTTTCAAATTTACATTTTTTTCAATATTTCCTACAAGTTTACCATCTGTACTTTCAAATATAATTTTGTTTTCACTTTTTTTTCCATTTACTTCAATCTGATCCTAACTTGACCCGTAGCCTCTGTCTTGATTTGAACTAAAGTAAAGAGTGTGTGATTGTTTTAACATGAGTATGTTGTATTGTTGCGTTTGCATATGCAGGTGCTGGTTTAGAATGCCCCGTGTGTAAAGAAGACTACAGTGTCGACGAGAGGGTTAGGCAACTTCCATGCAACCATTTGTTTCATAATGACTGCATAGTGCCTTGGCTGGAGCAGGTATGCATGTCTAACATAGATGCCTCACGTAGAAGTGCAACCAAACTTGTTTATAACACGTCTGTTACCACTTTCTGCTGGAGCTTGCCTGGTGTTTGGTTGCTCCTGTTGATGGCGACTTGCCAAATAACTTGTCGATCCTCTTTTCCTGACAGCACGATACCTGTCCCGTGTGCAGGAAGAGTCTAAGTGGACAGAACACAGCTACAGACCCCCCAGAGTTATCAGGAATGAACTTTTCTCCTTCCTCGTCCTCCTCTTCCTCCCCAAGCTCTCCTAGTAACCACAATGCTGCCAGCAACTCATAGGTTTCTTCCACTCCTAAAATGAAATGAAACACAAACAAATCAGGTGAGACCCCGCAGCTCCTCTCTCCTGCTGAGGACGTTCATTCTGGGATTCAAACTTTTAACATCATTCCCCCCCCCTCTGCTGCACGGATTATTGTTCCTGCTCCTGCTGCTATTTTTGCTGAGTGCTTGAGGATTTTTAGACTGAGGATATGAAATATGAATTTGAACTATCAGATTTTGAAGTTGAGTTAAAGTTGAGCCACGGTGGACTGCTTTTTGGACTGAGAGATGTCTTTGCCTCGAGGCTGGGACACACGTTTGTGTTTTAAAGGCAGAATGCTCTTTTATTTAAGTTTTTGCCTTCGTGGGGTGGAATCCATAGATGTGTATAAAATGAAAATACATTTCCAAATATCAGCTAGGGTCAGATTCAAACCTCATAATAAAAAAAAAATAAGTTTTTTGTTTGTAACTTATTTTTGCACTTTTGTTTTGCACAATATTCTGTCTTATAATGGGAAATTTGACCCAATATAAAATAATGTAAATAAAAAAGATTTTTTTTTACTTGTTGCATTTAATAAATCCTTGAACACATTTATTTCTTATTAGACCTCAGTCATTATAAAAGATAAGTGCTTTTTCATCTTGATTGGTTAAAGACACATTTTTTTAAAATAAAATAAAAAAAAATCCTTTTGTGAAATTATTCACTAAACTGAGTGTTCATTAAAACACTTTTTTTTTTAAGATTAGAAAACTAAAAGTCATGGGATTGTCTTATTTGTGTGAAAGTAGCCAAGTAATGTTCACAATAAAATGTTACTTGCTGTATTTTTGTATAGTCACAATAAAGTGTTAAGCTCAAGACTTCACGTTTTTAATAAAGTTTTATAGTTTAAATTGTCTTCTTGGTGCTGTGATGTTCATCCTCTTGGACTGAATTGTTGTTAGCGCTCTTCCAATAAAAGAAAAAGCCACAATAATCAATCGAAGAACACAAAATTGACTCCTCTTCTTCATTTTTGGCTTCTCCAGCCAATCATCCATCTCCATTAAACTCTCTTTTCTGCATCCATCAATCTCAACTACTCTTCTTAAGTATTCTTCTTAATTGTATCCATGGACCTCCTTGTTGCCGTTTTCCTGGTAGATAAAAATTATTTTACTAACTTAAGCACAGTTCCTCTTGATTGTGTCCAAACACATGCTTCCCTGCATTTATCTACAAGACTCTTAATGATCTCTTCCTCTGATTGATTCCTTCCTGATCCCATCTTCATCACCCCCAAAGAGAACTTAATCTCTGCCTCAGAGTAGCTGTTTTCAAACCAACAGCATGGCTGTTCTCAACACATCTTTCCTTACATTATTTATGACACTTTTTAGTCAAACAACACTCCTTAAACTGTCCTCCACCTGTTCCGATCTCCTTGAACATACAGTTTCAACTCTTTACCCCACTCAGTTGATCCTAAGTACTTAAAGTTCTCCCCCTCCTTAATTCCTCTCCTTTCCAGATCAAACCTCCACCTTTCTAGATGTTCCTCCATCTGTTTCCTCTTCTCATTATAGATCACAATGTCATCTGCAAACATCCCAATCCAAAGGGATTAACCTTCAAGCAAACAAGAAGGAGCTCAAATATGATCTTTGGTGCAATTTTACTTCCACCATGTCCTCCTCTGTTACACCCACAGCACCACTGTCTTACAGCCCTCGTACACGTCCTGAAAACCCCCCCCAAAAACCCAGTTCCTTCTGACACTCTCTGTTCTTCTGGAGAAGCGAAAGTGTTGGGTGTTCTAGCACAAAATGCACAATTATTTTGATAACCGACTCTCAATGACCAAACTCTCACCCTGGACCCCTGTCTAGCTCAGGGATGGGCAAACTACGGCCCGGAGTCCACAAGCGGCCAGTTAAACTATTTAATCTGGCCCGCCAAACTCCAATAAATTATTTTGGTAATCCTTGTTTGTTTTAATTTCTGTATAATTCTGGTGTTGACATGGACTTTTACTTAGTTGCACAAAATAATTTTGCATTTATGTGTCGTTGGAAGATTTGCTATTTTTCTGATGCTCATATGTGTTTTCTGAATAAAACGGTAATTTTTTTGATTATTCCAACAAGCACCATTTCTCTAAGTTTGCATTTTTTCCTGAAAGACTTTAACTAATCAGTTCAATTGGCTCTAAAATGAGAGAAAACTCCACCATTTTGAAAGAAAGACTTCAAAATGTTCTATTTTATAGTGTATATATTAATTTTAGATTAAAGTTAAAGTTTTTTTTTTTTTTAGGTCCAGATTCCATATATTTCTGTCTCATATGATGTGGAGAACCTAAACACTCCACACATCTGCTTCTGGTCCAGGCATTTCTGTAAAATTTTAGAACCCTTTGTGACCCATGAGTGGAAAAGTTTGCCCACTCCTGGCCTAGCGTTTATTTCTCTTTCCCATAATTCATTGTGTTCCCTATCAGCTTTATGCCTCTATGAGTTGCCTCGTTCTTCAAAATTGGCAACAAGGACTTAAAACTGACAAAAGCTATAATAATAATAATAAAAAACTTATTGTAAATTCCATAATGAAAGTCGAGACTTTTTTTTTTAATTGCAGAAAATGATTAACTTCATGAAGCACACAAAAATAAGGAAAAAAAAAGACAGAAAATGTTTTACTATTTAACAGACCCACTAGATTAAGCATCACAGGTGTTTTCAATCTGTAATCAGTCAGACTGCCTCTCATAAGTGAGACACTGGTTGCTGTTCTATTTGGTGCATAATGAACACAGACCACAGAGAGAAGAAGAAGAACGTTGTCTCGATAGATCAAAGTGGAAATCATAGCTAACAAGCTAAAGGCTATAAGATCAAAGCCAAGCAGCTGGATAGATCATTCAAAAGTTTACAGGCATCAGGGAGACTGTGGATAACCTCACTGGACGTGACCCCAAGAGAAAATTATTGAGGAAAAAAAAATAACATTAATGGTCATCAAACGGTATCATTCTGTTTTTACTTCTTAGATTAAAATATTTTTTATTCTAGCTGTGTCAATGCTTTATTTTTAATTAATGAGGTATTTTCAGCTGAAGATATAAAAAGCTCTTAGGTTCAGGCCATTTATACGACCCAGACAGAACGGGCACTATGTTAGAAAAACACAGAAGTCCTCACAGAAAGTGTAATTCATTGCAAACTGGGGGGAAGACTTGCATCCGTGAGGTTTTATTTATCTCCCTCAGCTTTTGGGACATCCATGTGTCTTTGTGCCACACCAATAAGGTCATCAGTTAATCTTACTTAAGTAGGCTAAGATGCTTCACTTTGATCAATGGAAGAACACTATCGGAACGGATTCCCTCCACCTGTGAGAAACTGAAACGTGTTTTTAGGTCAGCAGCTTTTCTGTCTGTTGTAAGTGGATTACAGTTACTTGTTGATCCAAATATATTGAAGTTCATCACTGTACTTACAGTAAATCTTTCAGCAGTGGATTTGTTTTTGCGTGGGTGGGAAAAAAGTGCAAAGAAGTGGAGAGAGTTTATGAAGTCTTTGGATGAATGAAAGAATTTGTGGAGTTCTTGAAATCAGGTGCAGAAAAAAAAATCTGGGTTTTGGATGCTGTTTCACAGCCAGTGGGAACTGTTCAGCAATAAATTTTAAGTTTTTCTCACCGAACTGTGCATCTGCTCAAAATTAAACTCAACCCAAACTAGATCAAAGAAAGCAGGCTAACTACTTTATCTCCACAGCAGCTATGGAGCACTCAATTATGATGGCCTCAATGCGTATATATGCTGCCCTGTGCTTCTAGCTGAGGTCAGTGGAATAGACATTGTAACTGTAGTTGGGTGCATGGTGGTGTAGTCTTGCCTCACAGTGAGAAGATCCTGGTTCAAATCCCAGCTGGGACCTTCCAAGTTCTCCCCGTGCACGGAAAACTCTGGTTTCCTCCCAAAAACATGTTTCATAGGTTAATTAGTAATACCAAACTGTTCCTATAGGTGTGTAGATACGACCCTGCAACGTACTGGCAATCTGTTCAGGATGGAGAAATCAGCTCAGTGGCATTGTGGTAGAGTGTCTGGAAGGTTGTGAGTTCAAATCTAGGTTGAGTCATACCAAAGACTAATGGGACCAAGTGCAACCCTGCAGACACATGAGGTGTCATCGGTGATGCTTAAACATAAAATCTTTAACATACTGTAACTATTCAACCTTTAACATGATCAACATAATTCCAGCAAATTGTGAAATCAAAAAACACAGGGTTAAAGGGTTTGATTGTGGTTAAACCACCAAATGGTTCCCTGTGTCTGCAGCTCACCATTCCCCAAGGGGATGGGTCACACCAAGGAAGGGTGACAACTGACTTTTAACTGGGATAGGCTCCAGCAACCCTGTGAATCCAAAAGGAATTCAGTGGGTTCTAAAGATGGACTATTTTTTCCCCCTAAGATGTGTAATTTTATGGGACAGTTTCTACAGAGGTGCAGGAGTGCATTGCCTCCGAGTTGTGGGCGAGACTGTTTGCCCGTGTTCATTTCCCATAATCCCTTTCTTTACATGTTCTCCCGCTAACTTACAGCCCCTTACACCCTCAACGTAACATCACCGGTACAACTAAAATGGTGAGCAATATTGGAGCCGTCCAGCTTGGACGAGGAAAATGAAGATGATTTGTCTACAATCAGAATGGAGCAGAGCAGGGAGTTTGTGGAACGCTCACTAGAACCTACAAGCTCTTACCAACTGCAATTTTTCATCTGCTCTTGATTCACGACGATTTGAATAAAGAAATACTTATTCTTCTTTATATGTCCTCCATCAAGAGAAAAAAAGCAACAAGAACATGCTAAAAACAACATTTTCATTGGAGTGGGTCTTTATATTCCAACATCCATTGATTATTTGCCCCCTGAATGGTTAATGAGGCATCAGATTCCTCTGAAACTCCTCAAAGTGCTCCATCTCTGAGGCCACTAGAGGGTGGTAAACACATGCTTATGTCAGCTGTGGTCAAATCAGCTTGTCATTGTCAAGAGACCCAAAGAATATTTAATTACCACGTGTCATTATTGACTTTGCATTGTCTGCTAAATGAAAGTTCATATTTTTCCTATTTATTTTATAGATTATTTTTTAAAACTTCAGGTTGTAGACAGAACAACAGGTCTTTATACGGACACTTTGACTGATCAAGGACTTGGATGAACTTTGTGTCTTTATATTGGGGATATATGTGGTTAATGTTGGTGCTTTTTGACTCAAATTGGATAAAAAGTATAATAGTTGGCAAGTAAGTCACGTCCACCCCTCCCTCTCCACATCCCTCCCGTCTCTCTTGCTGTCCCTTCTCCCCCCACCCCATGGCTCTGATTGGCTTTCTTCAAAGATAATTGGAGGCAAAATTTGATATGCTCAATGTCATGGACAGGAATGAGGTCTCACCGGCGTCTGCTGCCACCATGAAAAAGAAGGGGGTGGGCGGCAGCGGACGGAGCCGCATCAACGCACCAGAGGCTGTCGCATCCAAATGCGCGCGGAGCGACAGCGGCGGCCACAACGGTCTGGACTCTGCTTCTCCCGGCGCTCCCAGCGGTAAGCAGCCAGTTGTGATGGATGACGCTGAGGACGGAGAAGAGGAGTCCAAGTTCCAGTATCCGCGGCTGCGCCGAGCCGGGGGGAGCGGCAGCAGCGGAGGTGGAGGCGGCAGTATCAGGATGAAGAACTTTGCACCAGAAGGGGGAGCCGCGTCCTCGGCTTCCAGGAGAAACTCCAACAAGGAGCCCTGCCTTACGCACACAGAGGACGTTCCTGCTGCCTCACGGCCCACTGCTGCCTCCAGAGCTAACGAGACACCCAGTGCAGGGGATGCTGCCCACCGGGGCGAGACCGGGAGATCATCTGGGGCGGAGGCGTCGGAATCTGCGGGCGCAGACGCTCTGAACACGACAACGAGTGATGGTTGCAACGGCGTCGCTCCGGTATCTAGCATGAAATGCAACAAAAACGGAGAATGCAGGAGGGACTCGGGAACCGGGAGCCTGCGCTCAATCATCTCCAAGCAGGAGAAGCAGACGCCGGGGTCGGGGAGAACGGAGGACGGAGGGGGTGCCAAAAGAGGAGCCTGTAACTCAGCCACCGCAAGCATGGACGGCTCCATCACACCAGGCGGGTCTCTGACCGGGGGGCAAGGAGGAGAGGGCGCGAACCCCGGATCCAGCGGTGTCCCCGAGAAAAAGGACTCGAAGGTGTCCTTCTCCAACGCGCCGAGCCGGAAAGCCTCATCCTCGCTGCACGGCCCGACCCAGACTCAAACCCAGCAGCCAAGGAACTCTGTCACTTTTCAGAAGCAGGAGGATGGACCGCCAATTGTGCCGGCGGAGGATGCTGAGCCCCGGGGCAGCCAAGCCAGCTTCATGCAGCGGCAGTTCAGTAGTATGCTGCAGCCCGGAGTTAATAAATTCTCCTTACGCATGTATGGTAGCCAAAAAGCGGTGGAGAGGGAGCAGGAAAGGGTCAAATCGGCGGGAAACTGGATTATCCACCCTTACAGCGATTTCAGGTAGGTGTCATGGAAGTCCTCGTTGTCAGCTCCAACTTACTTTGACAAAACCAGCGCGACTCTGGAAACACATGCAAATGTTTAGATGTGCTGGTTGTTCGTTGGATGCAACTCGATCAGCTCAGATACACAATCGGATGCTTGACAACAAGCTGCCGTCAGTGCATCGCCCACAAAAGAACAACCTGTTGTCAGGCAAATGGATTTTAGTGTCCTTTCAAGGTTGTAAACAAACCCTGCTCCAGTTGGAACGGGTAGCATTTCTGGGGTACAAGCCAGGCCTGCTATCCATCTCGACTTCTCGTTGCGTGACGCTCACATTTATCATAGAGGACAGCCCTCCCACGCGATTCGGGATCCATGTTTTAATGCATTATTATTATTATTATTAATTTTTTTTTTTTAAAAAAAGAACTGATACCTGTTGTGTGGTCTGTTATGCGACAAGAGGATGGGGAGGCTCGGAGCGCGCATATGTGCAGGCGATGCACCCAGTAATGGAATGTCACCTTGAGCCAAGTGTGCGAAAAGCTCAAAGCGTGCTCACTGGAGACACATCCGTCTGTTCGGGTCTCCAGATCCTGCAGGTTTTATTAGTATTTTTATCGACGGATGCGCCCCGTTTGGCCCGAAAGCGCAGAACCTAGCAGGACCTCCAGCCGCTATTTCGTCATTCAAATAGGACATATGCAAATCAGAGAGGCGCCTGCTGACTAACGCTTGTCAATAAAGCTTTTACATCCGACATGTATCACTCTCAGTGGTGTATTTAAGTAAGAAATTCTTACTGTTATTAAAATCTTTTCATTATTTTTTGCTCGGATGGAGGGCTGGTTTCAGCACCATAGGGAGTGGACAGCTCCCCTCTCATTTGGAGTCGTCTCGCGCGTTTGAGCGCTACCTTTGAACCTTTCTTTCAGGTTTGGCCCACTTGGATGGCAGAATCTCGAGCAAAAGCTTCAGCTGAAACACATCCTCAACTGCCGGGGTGTAATTTGATGATAGCCAACTCAAGAGACCCCCCTCTTTGCCATCAGACTCCCCTGTCACTCTCCTCCTCGATTCTTATTCAGATTAATGTAGATTTCAATCATGGAGGAGGCTTCATACTTCATTATCGCGCTGCTTTTTGTTGCATAAGTCGCAGTGTAATGACTCAACGCTGCACCTGCCCTGCAGAGCTTTCTCTGATGGGCTCAAACTTAAATTCTTTCACCCTCCGTCCCGCCTGCCAGCCTGTCAAATCGCTGCCAGTAAATAGTGTGACAGCTGTCTTTTTAGTTTCTTATGCTTACTGACATGTGTTGACAGCGTCTTTCTTTGATTGGTGAACGTGTCTTAAACTTTTATTTGTAATCCTTATACTTTGTGGTGTTTCTTAATGATGGTGACACAAAAACTAAAACAATCAAAAAAATGCAACTAGAGTGACTGACATAGTGTCTTTATATATGCAATAAAATAATCATGTTGCATGTTTGTTTATGGCAGGGGTGTCAAACTCAATCACACTTAGGGCCAAAATGCAATACACTATTTATGACGTGGGCTGGAAAGGATTAACAGTTTTTGAACACACTAAAACTAAATTTTAAAAACTTTAAAACTGTGACTTTTTAACATAATTATGAACTAAACTGTAAACTGGATTTGGCTACTGAAGATGCTATAGTGCTGATAGCTGAAGGTGGTGAAATTGATAGCTAAAAACACTAAAGATGATAGCTGAAATCACTAAAGCTAATAGCTGATAATCCTGAAGCTGATAGCCAACTGAAATATTAGCTAAATGCTAAATTAGCCTGAAAAGCAAACAAAAAAAGAAAGCTTAAATTAACCAAAACAGCTAGCATGTAGCCAAAAAAATAGCCAAACTTCAAAATATCCTAAAAAAACGAAAAAATCCTAAATGAGCCAAAACAGTGCAGTACAGCATGCAAATGTATTAGCCTAACTCCAAGACATCCCCAAAAAATTAAAAGAAAAGCCAAAACAGCTAGCACGTGGCTGAAATGTTAGCTATACTCCAAAATAGCCTAAAAAAAATCCAAGCAAATGCCAAAATAGGCTAAAGCTAGCAGAATGCCAATTTAAAAAAACTTTTTAACATAATTATGAACAATAAAAACAGGAAGGAATATTTTTCCAGAATAAATCAACTTAAACCTTAAATAACTTTCAATATTTTACTCTCCATATAAATATATTTTGTCAAAATTATTCAAGTTAAAAAATAAGCACAAGATAACATCAAGCCGTTAATAACAATATAAGAAAATCATCAGGAGGGCCGGATCCGGCCCGGGACTCGATTTTGACACGTATTTTATGGTAAATTGGATGCTTCATTACTTACTTCAATATAGTACAAGTTTAAATGAACCCAAAATTACATTATTTGTAGTGATATTGTCAAAAACTGCTATTAAATCCGGTGGCTGGTAGTAAAATAAAGAGCTTTCCCATCCTGTCACTGCCTGTTCAAGCAGGAAATTTAGATTCTTGCAGTACTGCATACAATTTTCTGCTAAAGTTAGAAAGTCTCTAGAGCATATTGGCTTTTCATGGTTTCTCCTCTTTCCTAACCGACTCTATTTTTGTCTCTGCTCCCTTCCCCCTCTTGTCTCCTCATTCATCCCCATACATCTAAACGTGTTTACACACACACACACACACACTACCGCACAACCATGCAAACACCCGCTAGGTTCTACTGGGATTTTACAATGCTGCTGTTCATGGTGGGCAACCTGATCATCATCCCCGTGGGCATCACGTTCTTCAAGGACGAGACTACAACACCCTGGATCATCTTCAACGTTGTCTCTGACACCTTCTTCCTCATGGACCTGGTGCTAAACTTTCGCACTGGAATCATCATAGAGGACAACTCAGACATTATTTTGGACCCCAAAACCATTAAAAAGAAGTACTTAAAAACCTGGTTCATTGTAGACTTTATATCCTCCATCCCAGTGGATTACATATTCCTCATTGTGGAGAAAGGGATAGACTCTGAGGTGTACAAGACTGCTCGTGCCCTGAGGATCGTTCGCTTTACCAAGATCCTTAGTCTTCTGCGGCTGTTGAGGCTCTCTAGATTAATACGCTACATTCATCAATGGGAAGAGGTAAGCGCACACGTTCTGTGTCTGACTGGCATCGTTACATTTGCTGATTGCTCTTCTAGCACAAGACGTAAACTGGTTAGCTGTAAAACATCAGATGTCTTCCTCTAGTTTACTGCTTTTGGCTCGTGATCAAAGCAACAATCTGCCTCTCTGTCTGCTCCAGGCAGCCTGCTCTCCTTGACCTGGAGGCTCAGTATTGATGCTTTCACCTGCCACTTAGTGAGAAACAAACAATGTCATGTCAGCAGGATGTTTGAGGATCTACAAACTTTGCATCCTAATCACTCCTGTTGACACGCGATCCCAGCCTCTCTTGCCCATTGCTGTCTGAGCTGGCAGCCCCACAGGTGATGTCAGGAAGTCTAACAACCGGCCTATTATCAGGGAATATATGATTTACCAATTAAAGTACCAAATGAATGGAAGATGAGGTTGAGGATGCTGATAATAAGCATCGCTAGAGACCAATTTACCGTGATTAACATGTAACTAACGGATTACAGACTGCAGGGTTGAATGGTGATCAGAAAAGACATTTTTTTTTAAATAATCTTTTAAATTTAGCTTTTTTAAGTCCAGTTTCTTGCAGGATGTCTTAGTTTTCCTTGATGTAAGCGTCTTACTTTGTCAGGGACATGTGTTTGTACTAATCCACTCCTAACAAAAACATTTCCACTTCAAGGACAAGAGCCTGGGACACTAGAAGTCCAGTTATGTCATAGGATCCCTCCACTTTTCCCTTATGCCAGTATCGGCAGCCTGGTGTTGGCATTTTGCAGTAGTGAGCAGCACAGTGGGGCTTGGCTGCTCACTTGACCTTTTAGATAATTGGATTTCTGAAGATATGATGTGATATTCACACATACACACACAGATGCATGATGGGAAGTGATACTTGGCATGCATGAAGAATGAGGGGAGATGAGCAGGGGAGTGTGACACCATGTGCAAGGAGTGACCACTTCAAAATCGTGCTTCTCGGACATTATCTGTCACAGCGCACGCTGAAACCAAGTCGTTTGGGCCTGGAGGTGCGTTTAGCGTCTGCAGCTTCCATGGAGCTGTCCGTGGTGCTGAAAGCATCCAGAGGCCACAACAACACAAATGTTTGTTTACTGCACTTTCCCTCATCCAAGCTCGGTGAGAAATTATAATCACATGCTGTATTTTTTCAGTTCCTGACTGATGGAAGCTGACAGTGAAAACCTCATAAAGGTTAAAGCTGCATTTAGAAAGATCAGTGCATGTGATTCATGTCCAGTCTGATTTCTCATCCTCCCCATCACCGAGTATCACTTCTCCCTCAGCTGCATTGAGTAAGGAGTGACCCACTTCACAGCAGACTTCATCAGACCATCATACTGGTTTTATTTTGGAGGACGTTGTCAGTTCAATGTTTCTACACCTTCCGGAGATAAATGTTACGTCCGGGCAGCCACTAAATTGTTTAGCAGCATCACAGAAAGGTTTCTTCAGGTCAGTCAGGTGACTAATGATCAACCTAAGTGACTGTCTAGTGACTAAGGGGGATTGATGTGAAAGACGAAGTTGACTATCAGTTGTTCAGGATCATGATGGGCCTTGTCTTTCACTTGGTATGTGTGAATGTGTGTCCGTGTATGTGATGACATATCTGTCCATGTTGTTTGTGTATCCTTGTGCCTGCAGGCTTGCGTGAGAGTAACTTGAGTGCGACTGAACCCTGTGCGTGTGACTGATGTTGTGTATCTCCGTGTGAGAAATATCTTCCTGCTGGGTTTGGGCCTGATGGGTCATTGCTTCATTGAGTCATTAATCAAACACATCTTAAACCAAAGGAGCTGTGTGAGATTCCTGCACACCTGCTAAGTCTGATGTCCCCGATCCAGATTTTTCATATGACCTATGACCTGGCCAGTGCGGTGATGCGGATCTTTAACCTGATTGGTATGATGCTGCTGCTGTGTCACTGGGACGGCTGCCTACAGTTCCTCGTTCCCATGCTGCAGGAATTCCCCTCAGACTGCTGGGTGTCTCTCAACAAGATGGAGGTATGCAAAACAAAGATTACACGCGCATCAAGTGGCACAAACACACAGGAAGCAAATAAAAAAAGGAAGAGCTGGCATAAAGTGAGCATAAGAAAAAGGCTGAGCCAAGCACGCTTTTCAGAACATCTTTTTTTTAAATTGATTCTGTCAGATAAATATTGTTCCAGCAGGTGTGTGATGATGCTATGGAGGCAGTTTCCCCTGAAACCTAAAGAAAACATTTTTTCAAGTTGTATAAAGACAATCACTGAGAGCAGCTTTGCCTAAATTGGACTCAAATCATACAAACAAAAATGCCCCACCAGCATAAAAGAGCCCTCAAATTCCATCATCATCAGCATTAAGTGTCAAATCCAAGCATTGTGTCTTTTTTTACACCTCAGCTCTTTGTAGAGCTGAAGCTCCTTAAGGATAAACACTTGGTTCAATACAGCCAGAGATTAAATATATAGATTCATCAAACATAATGAATGATTTCAATGTGGACACACTCATGCTTCCTTGCGGTGTACTCCAAGTGATTGAATGGTTCTCAATTATTGCTGTGGGACAACTATATTTGAGTCACTTGAAGACAAAAGGGCATGAAGAGTCATTTCCGTCTAATAAAAAGCCCCCCCGCCGTTCACCATGCACGGACTCGCTTCGTCTCCGCCAGAGACGAAGCATCACTTTTTCTTCACAGATCAGTGTTTATAGTTGTTGTACAACTGAGCTCTCTCATGCATACAAATGCGCCAGATACATGGATGCATCTTCTGAAGGACGGCCTTTGCTGATCTGGAAAAGGATGACTCATTTTCCCCTTGAAACATCTCACTATAGCAGGTTGTAAAAAACACACACAAAACAATAATTTACAAAAAAAAAATTGTCATGGGTCAGGATTTTAAAAAGATCTAAGAAGCATCTGAACTGGATTTACAGATCCATCTGTTGAAGAGAAAAAATGAGTTAACAATCTTTGTGAGTCATATAAGAAAATAAATCAGATGAAATCTGTATAAACGTAACTCTCGGCCTAACTCAATTTAACAAACACAAATATTAATATATCCAGACCCCCAACCGAAAAAAAAAAAAATGCAAAAAAAAAAAAAAATTGAATATTTATAAATTAAACCTGGAACATTGAAACTCTGTAAGGAGCAAAAATAAATAAATAAATATGTAAGAGAAAAAAATCACTGTAATATATAAATAAATTAATGATTATTTGCCTCCTGTTAGTTTTATTATTGTCTTATTTTATTAGTTTTGCTTTTGTTGTTTCACTCTGCGTTTGTTCCCTCACTGAAAGATTTCGTCTGATTTATGATGTTGTATTTTGTAATTTCCCAATTGTTAAATAAAAAAATAAATAACAACAAGATAATTTCCCCTTTGTGTGATCAAAAAGTTTTATTCTATTCCAAACCAAACCCCCCCCCCCCCCCCCCCAAAAAAAAAATTAATCTTTGTAACTTTAACCCTTAACACCTGAGGCGTCACCGGTGACGCCTAAACACAAAATCTTTTTTTTTCTTTTAAAATGCAAAAAATAAATAAATAAAAAACCCTCAAAATCTTTAACTGTAACGTTTTAACCATTAACACAATCAATTCCAGTAGATTCTGAAGGAGAAAAGCGGCTAAATCAAAGAGCATAAACAAAGCTATGTTTTAAACTTTTAAAATTCTAATCTTTAGGTCTTTAAATCTGCATGAGATGAACAGCTCAAAGCTACATGTCCTGCTGCAGTCACAACAGCATGTTCATGAAAATAAGGTTAAAACTGTCTGCAAATTATTGGTAGCCTCCACTCTTATTCCTGACCAATTTGACAGAGAAATGATGATTTGGTTTCTCTCAGTTCAATAACAGTAAAAATAATGATTTGACAGTAAGAGTGAACAGGCATAAAAGGGAATCAACTTTGGTGAATCATCCTCTGAAAGTTCAAGCTCCTTAAAATAATCAAACATTTTTGAAGAAACTGTCACATAATTTAGGTTTAAAAAAACCCCGACCCTGTTCTATTGAGAAAAGAAGCATTTGTATCAACTAATAAAATAAAGAAGGCCTCTCCGCGTTCTGCAGCAGACTGTGAGCCAGACGCAAAAAAAAAAAAAAAAGGATTGCAAAGAAACAAAAGATTTTAGCACACCTCTGGATCCCCGTGCTCCTCCTCTGCAGGGCGGTGGGGTGATGACAGGAAAGATAAAAGGGGGAAACAGAGGGATGGGAGGAATATGGCCAGGCAGCTGGGCTCTTTGTTGCCTTGTCTCTCTCATGGAGATAAAAGCTGGTTGTTTATAGGTCTGTCTGTCAACCCAGCCTTTTACTGAGTGATGGAGGATCACACAAACCCAGACAGAAGACAGAAGTCCACAAACAGTCCAGAACAAATTAGGGTCAGATTTATCTCTCTTTTAATTGTATTTCTGGATTTGACCAAAGAATATGACATAAATAGTGATCTATGCTAGTTTGCATTTTGATGGAAGGAAAACAATACTTTGAAAGCAGATTTGAAATAAATGAAAACGTATGTTTAACCTAAAGCAGCTACAGAGGATCTTAAAGCAGTTTGTTGTGCCAGAATCCATCGTTCATATGCAGAACAATATTTAATCCAAACAAATACTAAGCTTGATGTTAGTCATTTCTAATAATAGTAATAGAACTGTTTAGAATGTCAGTTTTGGTGAAATAATTGCCATTTGACATGAAATTAATCATTAATCGGTTCGGAAAATCATGTCATCCATCTGTAGTTCAGCAAACAAAATGAGAAGAATTACGTAAAGATTTAGAAAAACCATTAAAGACCCACCCAAAAGGAAAATTGTGGGTTTTTTCTCCTGAAGGAGGACATGTATAAAGAAATTTGTTATAAAAAGTAATTTCTGATTATTTCTTTCCTTATCATTTCTTTCCTATCATTATGAATCAGGACCAGATGAAAAAAGTTCGGTTTGAAAAAGCTTGTTGTTGTTGCAGATAAAAACATCCACATACATCTTCATTTTCCTCTTCCAAAGTGGTATTTGGCTCAAAACTGTACACTGATAATGTTAGGTTAAGGGTGTCAGAGCCTGTAACTACAGACGATGGGAAATGGGGGCTTACTCGAAGCCTATAGCCCCACCCACAACTCAGAGGTGAATATTTGATTTTGGCTGAGAAGGTCATACTGTATATCTTTCAACTGTGGTTGGTCTCTAACAGGTGCTAGCAAGATCACCTCCCCAAATTTACCCCAAAACAAACCCATCAGCCACCACCATTCTGTCTGTGATGGAATCATTGACATGAATAGAGATGGACAACACCAGGCTGTTGCCTCGGGTTCCAAAGACATGAAGTCCATTTTTCCACGGTACAGAAATCACTTGATTTTGCCACCTTGGGACCAGACCACGTCAGCAAGCAGTGATTGGTCCGATTATCTGTCAATGAAACTTATCAAACGTTTGAGGTGGGGTCAGAGGGCACCACGTGCTCTTACTGAGGCATCTGATTGGCTAGTTTATAACTTGAATATCTTGGCATAAAGAAAATATATTGTGAAAAAAAAAAATAGGTTTGACAAAAACATGTTAAAAAGAGACCAGAGCAAGAATGTTCATTCTGACAAACAGAATGACTGAGTTATAGCTGTTTATTTCTCTATAGAAGTCTATGATAGTCAGAAGGTAGTCAATCCAGTTCTCCCCATGTACTGTCTATGGATAGAAAAAACGGCGGTCTCCAACAGACTTTTGTCTCTAATAAACGGTGGGGCTACTATTGGAAGTTATATATCACAGTTAAAAGACCAACGGGAATGCTGATCAAAGTGGGACTTTAAGGCTCAAACTCTACCACATCAATAACAATTTGAAATTGTGTTTCTACAGGACATTAAGCCATTTAACATTGAAAATACATTTATTTCTTTAACTAAGAGGGATAAAGCTAAAATTCCACTTATCAATTACACTTGTCATCCACTATTGGAAAAAATGACCCAGATAATTAACCGTCTCATGCCGGAATTATGATAAAACACCTTAGAATAAGTGTTTTTAATTAATCAAAATAAAGTTTTTTAGAAAAAAAAGCTACATCTTAATTTTCCACAAAAGTATACATCATGAATTTTGGACAGTAAAAACTTAAATGTAATTTTATGCTAATTTGAAGGTATTACTTTAAATAATTTCAAATACAGTATCATGTTGGAATGGTTGTTCTTTTTTCTCTATAGGTTAATTCATAGTTAGAGACAATGTCTCTGACCTGAGAATAGTGTGACAAAAGTCATGAACTCAACGTTTAGCTTCCTGTCAAATCTGAGCTGTTATTTTTGAACTGAGCATTTTCTCTTTTTCTCAGTATTTAATAGTATATGTCATATATTTGCTGTCATAGCTGTACAATGTAATAACTTCCATGCATTGAAATGTTAATTATTTGCATAGTTTGCACATTAATGCTTAGTATTACAATGCATGCTCATGAAGATGACCTTTTTATGCTGTATATATATTTTTTTATGCAGGAAATTATGATAAATGATGTAAAACCCCCTAAAAAAAGTTTTAAAAAAGTTTAATGACGACGCTGCGATTGGGATGATAGATGGGGGTTCAATTCTATAGCCGAAGGTTATGAAAATGCCCCCCAGTTTATGTTTGACTTCTAGCATTAGATTAGGGGAACAGAACACTGAAAGTTTCTGAATATGGGGAACAATTTCCAACAACTCTGAAATAACTCTAAAATAAAAACCACAGCAATGTGTGCATTTATTTGTGCAACCTCTTTATAAAGGGAAACTCACAATAACTCTTGTGGCTTTCCCTTTTTCTGGAGCAATCCACTCAGAGTCTCGTTCAAATTTGAATAATTAAATCCTCATAAATGATGCATAACACTCAAGTCCGTGCTGTGTGTGAGTTTGAAGTTCAGGACGATAAAGTTTGGGTTTGCAGGGTCACCGACCCCTCCTCATTGTATGATCAAAGACAGTCGCTCTCCAAAGAGCTGCCACTCAAGCGAAGAGGCCGGTACAGACAGTATACACCTGCAAGAGAACACCCCCACCCCCTTTTCGACTGACAGCTTTTAACATTAGCCATTGTGTTGCAGCCAGGACATCCATCAACTCTGCTCCCCACAGCAGCTCTGGGGGCGCGGGGCCCTCGGGCGGAACTTGGAGGGCGTCGAGTTCACATCTACTCTGAATGACATCCACCAACCAGTAATTGGATTCTGTCAAACTTCTGTTACCTGGGGGAGTTGTTTTAGCACCGCTCTCTAACTTCCATCCCTGTGTTATATTTAGCTAACATTTAGCTAACATCTCTCCGCCTTAGAGTTTGTTTCTGCGTCAGAGGTGACAGACACAAGGTGTAAAGTTTAAACGCCGTAATTACGACACTCGTCCTTTTTTGTGTCTACACCGCTGTGATGTCTGTTTCCCATTATTCCTCTCTAAATTCGGCAGGAGGGGCGGCGCACGGCGACGGCCTGCAAGCATGGAAGCTGAGATAAGCTAGTAATCACTATGTATGGTGTTCAATCACTTTATTTACTAACAGCGTTAAATACGGCGCCGTCGGTCAGCTGCAGATTTGATTTAATGTATTCGTCCGAGCAGTAATGAGCTGCACAGACGCTCGGGTGAATTTGTTCCAAGAAATGTCAAACTGTTTAAAAATATATAGATATCCTGAAAAACCAAAAGTTAAACTTTGCCAAATATGGAAAGGACTTATGACTGACAGATGCGTAAGGCAAATTTTCAACTATTTGTTCTAAGCTGTGTACAGTTAGACGTCACATATAAAAGCATTCTTCACTCCCACTACTGAATGACTCTTTTGTGTACACTCAGAGAGGCTGCAACACTTAAGAAAAGTGCATAACTCTTTTAAGCTCTATTTAATGCGTCACTGAGTGCAGTCTTTGGTCTTCGGCAGCCTTGTGAGGCTCTTGCCAAGCTCATAAAAGCTAATCCCGGCTCCACTCCTCTGATTTGTGTCTTCAGCGGTGGAGCAAACTGACTTACACAGTGAGACTGCGAGGGAGGTCTCCGGGACTCTGTGGAGGTCGCACCCGGTCACACAAAAACAAATGTTCTTGCAATAGCGTACGTTCGGTAGTTCTGTGGTTTACGCCTGCCACAGTTTGAGTAAACAAGCGTCAGAAGAAGACAAATCCACATCAGATTGTGCAAAAACTCAAAGAACACTTTTCATTTTTACATTTTATTTTCTGAATTAAATTTCCGAATTCTACAAAAACCTTTCCGGATGATCTTTCTGCAATTGTTTGGAAATATACATTCCATGTGAGAGGATGATCAACAGCAGAAATGAGTGAACTATTAATTAGTCTCTAAATATTATGAGTTTAATGGATTAGAATGAAACACTAAACAACAAGTTACCTTGTGTAAAGCTTTAAAACTTCATGTGAAAATATTGTTCAAATTGACTGATTTTTGTAGTAATTTACTTTTGTCTGAGTTAGAAAACATAACTGCACGTTTCAACTTAGAAACCGCATTTTAACAACATAAAATTGCTGTTTAAAGAACTTTTAAAATCCCACTCCAATCAGATTTTGATTTATTTTAAAAGAATTCCCAATATATATATTTTTTAATTATGATTATGCTGTTTTTAGTCAAAGTAAAAAAACAAACAAGCAAAAAAAAAAAAAACAAAAAAAAACCTGTGTTGCTTTCTAAGACACAGTTTCTTAGTAGAAACTTGTTAAAAATTCACCTCTGAGTTGTGTGATTATTTGTGGTGAGGAATAACCCTTTGCATCATCCATCTGTTTCTGTGCTTTCCATGCCCCTCCCAACCCCAGCCTAAAATTACTGGTGAAGCAAAAGTGGTGAGAAATGTTAGAGCCAATCAGCTGTATAGTTTTGAACCAGATTCCAGCTTGTGGCTTGCCATAGTCACTTGTTCGTCACACATGCACACTTTTTCAAACTGCATTTTTGTCTCTCCTTATGATTCACAATGATTTGAATAAAGAAGAACTCAAAATGTAATTTTATTTTATTTTTATTTGTCCTCAATCATTAGAAAAATGCCACAAGAGCATGTTAAACACACCAAAATCCAAATATTCATCCTATTTAAATAACTTTGTAGTAGCACATCGTACATTTTTGTAAGTGGTGTAGATCTTAAACTTCAATCAACTATTAAGGAATTGTCTTCAAACTACAGAGGTGATGTGCAGGAATGAACCTGAAACCACTTTTATACCTTAAAAGTCTCACTTACACATTTACTCTTCTTTAATGTCTGACTGCAGATTTGATCTAGTATTTGAGGCTGTTTTTTAAGTTTAAAATGTCAAGTTTGCGCAGCCCATTTCTGCTCTGATGAACAGACTTGCAGATGACCTTGTGAGAGTCAGATGATTCCTCAGGTTTTGGTTCGGCCATGTTCCGAACTCACAGTGATGCACAGAAGACTTACAGGGTTAAAGCAAAACGAAAGCCGAGCAGCTGGTGAAGATAGCAGCTGTGTGAATCTGCATATTCACATTCAAGATCCACGAATAAATTAGTTAAAGGTGTAAAGTTGCTGTATATCAAAGCCAATATAAAGACACATAAAATTATCTTTATAAGTAGGAGAAAATTCAAATTTTGAAGGAGCAAAGAGACTTTAGGAGGTAAATGAACAGAATGAGAGGCGCTTTAGAAATTCAGCGCACAGATTTTCATGCCTCCCCAGAGGATGAGTCCTGATTACTTTGTCATGATTGAAGTTTTCCAATAATTCAAACAGCAGCTCCAAATTAGTGATTTTAAAGAAGATGTTAAAAGCTGTTCAGCGTGTTTTCAAGCTGATTATCCGCTGCCTGTGCTAACAAATAGGAAAGCGTTCATTATTTTAGCAAAAAACCACACAGGTGATGCTGGCAAATTTCAATCTTTTCATCCAAACTTTAAATAAACAGAATGCCGTCCTCACAATTTATAGTTTCAGCTGTTATTAAAAGTGTGTTGTGGACACATTGTGTGTTGTGGACATTTGGATGTGGCTACAAATGCTTTAAATAAAAGCAGACAACAAAAGAGCGTTTGGTCTAAAACACTAGAGGCAGAACATGTTAGTTGACATTAGATATTGTGCAGTAAGAAAAGGCAAATCTGTTTCTTAAACGAATCTGATTTAAAGTTTGTCATCAAAAAGCAAAGACTATTTAAACTAAAATCCCAAGTTTAGTTTTCTTTAAATTACATTTGATTGGAGGAACTTCAAAAAGCTAATCAAGTTTAAATAGATCCGTATCATAACTTTTGTCTTAAACTTTTTATGTCTTCGATGTTTTTGCAATTTATTTTGCATGTCAGAGAAACACAAAAAGTATTTTTTTCTGTCTTTATTTTTTAAACATTGCATTTTCAGAAATAAATTAGTTGTTCAATTTAAGCTATTACTCAACACTATCAAGTCGTTTGTACTTAAACTGCATTTTCATTTCAATTTTATCTATATAGCCAAATATCACAAAACAAATGTCTCATTAGGTTTATTCATCGGAAATTGTACAAAAGCAATTTTGACTTTTACTTATCATTATTTGGTTGAAAACTCTCCAGATCGTTAATATTTTGGAGTAACTCCACTCTGCTTAAATCTGGAAAGCTGTGGAGATTTGTGCCAAATATAGTCTGTCTCTTTGGTATATTTGCTTATATTTCGTGACGTTTTTTCCTAAAGTTTTCATCAAGGATGTAAAAAATTTTAGCTATGTATCGAAAAATTGATCAGGCAGTGGGGAGAAAACAGCAATATCAGTTAGAGATGCAAAGAATATCAAAAACTGATCGAGCAGCAACTGCAGTATCGTTTAAAAACCACAGATTATGTTGGTTAAAAGACATAAAAATCAATCAAGATGTAAATAATCGATTTCTGGCAAACTGCAGTTTCTGTTTTTTTTCCTACCATCTTTGTCTTTTTATGTACATGTGATGCAAAAAAAAATCCTAAGTCATTCATAAGCTTGCTTCTTCCAAGTCAATACATGAATCAATTTCTATGCATTATTATTTATAGCTTTAAATGCCAAATGAATAAGAAATATCTAGATTTAAGCATTTTAAGTAAAAGATTCAGACTGTGTTATATCCAAAAATTTGTTGAATCATTTATGCATCGATTCGTGGACCATGTATTTTGATGCGTATCAAATCGTGTGAGAGGAAAAGATGAAAAGACATTTATTTCTTGTCTTCTTTTTTTCAATGATCAATGTGATCAATGAAGAATGTTTTAAATAAACTGAATTCAGTGTCCTGTTCAGTGTCCTGTACTGATCTGTTTTAACATTTATCTTCTCTCAGACTGTTAAGCTGAAATGATGTGATAATATCAAAGGTGTTTTCTGCAATAGAATTAATTTTATTAATTTGCACATAAAAGTCACATTTTATCATGTAAAATAGCTTAATGCACTGATGGAATTCAGTGATTTAGCAAAAAAAAAAAGATAAAAACAAAAGCTACTTTAATGTGTGGCTGCAGGCTGTGACCTGTGTGAAGGTTTTACTCATTTAAGGAAAACAGTGTTAATGGATTGAAAGGAGTGAACAGAAGAGTTTTGTGCTTTTCTTTATTTAAAATGTTCACCTTACAAACAGGTTTCCTTTCTAAGCAAACAGATGTAGTTTCACAGCTGACTTGTGGGGTTTCCTGAATCGAGTTTGGGATCCTAAAAGCCTCTTAGCCGCTCTGTGCGGTGGGAAGACGAGCACCTGTGCTCTGCAGCTTGTTGCCCAGTCATCATGTCTGTGTGAAGAGGGTTTTCTCGGCCCAGATGTTAGTGAAAAAGCACTTTGATCAAACAGCATCAAAGATACCTCCTTATAGCTTACAGTCAGGCTTTTTTTTTGTATTCGCCAGCCTCCTTACTGGCAGCCTTTTGACCACAGTGTAGCTGTCTCTGCCTCTAGTAAATTCCTAGGCACGGTGTCTTGAAAGGGCATATTTAATGACCTCTCATTATCCTTCCTCTCTGAGGAAATAATTTTCAAACCGTCTCTACTTCACTGATTAGGCCTCAAAGGATTCCCTGATGCTTTTTCCAATTTCCTGCCTCTGTTCTCGTCCCTCAAGTTCCAGGATGTTCCATGATCACACTGTCCCCAAAGCTTTATTATAGTGTCTTGCCGTGATGTAAAAACATGCCTTTTTTATGTCTTGTTGCTGTCTTTAACTGCTTTCTGTTCGTTTCTTTCTCTGCCGACAGAACGATACCTGGTCTGAACTGTACTCCTTTGCCGTTTTCAAGGCAATGAGCCACATGCTGTGCATTGGTTACGGCCGACAGGCACCCGAGAGTCTGTCAGATATCTGGCTGACTATGCTGAGTATGATTGTAGGAGCTACCTGCTATGCTGTTTTCATTGGCCACGCAACAGCTCTGATTCAGTCCCTGGACTCCTCCAGGCGGCAATATCAAGAAAAGGTAAGGAAACATCCCCCTTTTTTGTAATAAAGCTTTCTGTTTTCTCTTTCTCACAATGTAAAGTCCCATGATACTCTGATATTTACACACACCAACATCTGGTAAACACAGTGTCCTACAAAGTAGTAACAACAAACATCCACGTATCTAACATCAAGTCTTATTTACTGGTGAAAACTTTATCTGAGACTGACAACATTTTTAAAGAGAAACACTCAATAAGTAAAAACTTGATCAAATATTATCCAGCTAAGTAAAAAAAAAAAAACAACTTTTTTTTAATAAAGTGTCTCCTGTTTAGTGACAAGACAAAGAAAGTAGATTAAAACAGTTCAGATTTGTTGTTTTTATAGATATTTTCTCTTTGAATAAAATGTCATAACAAAATTAACTGACACAAACAATGAAAGAAAATTAATTTTATTTCTTATTTTGTTTAAGTGGTTTTTCTCCGGGGACTCTGGCTTCCGCCTGCAGTCCAGAAACATGCTTTGAATTGTCTCTATAGGTGTGTATGTGTGAGTGTGTGGCCCTGCAACAGACTGGCGACCTGTCCAGGGTGTACCTCGCCTTTGCCCAACAGTAACTGGGACAGGCTCTGGCAACTCTTGACCCCAAAAGACATACAGTGGGTTAAGAAAATGGGTGGAAGAAGTTTAGCTAAAGAATCGCAAAGAAAAAACGGCATTTCACCGGCTCTGATCAGCTGATTTACAGAGGAAATGTAACATTTTGCCGTCTATTTCTCTGGAGGTAAACGGGCGTAGTTAAACAAATTTGAACACGTGGTAATATTGACTTGAAAGAAATAATAAGATTAATGTTCCGTGTCCCGTTTGAAGATCATCTTGCACACTAAACTGCTAGACAGTTACAGTTTATTTGTATTTAAAGACTTAAAAGCTGATAGTTCTGAAAAGTTTTTAAAATATAATTTACTCATCCGGCTAAAGTTGCAAAATTTCCCCTTCCGGCTAGAGATTGTTTCTGGCGCCATGTTGCGTGTGTGCAGAGGCCCCTTAAAGAATCTGCTTCTAATACAGTTAAAGTCTGCACTTCATTTTTTGACAAGGAAGGAACACAATATCAGAAAAAAACACATTTAGTTTGGTCTCTGTGTGAGTTTTGTTCAGTTTTTCATTTTTCTTTCATTTCGATTTTTCTTTTCTTTTGATTATTTTTTTAACACTAAAAAAGAAACACAAGTTACAAGCTTTCTCTATAGCTTGCAGTGCAGTTAAAATATGCTATTTGAAGTTTGGGTCTTAAAAATTGAGTTTGGCTCCTAAAACCATAAAGAACAACATCCTGAAAATGGTTCTAAGATAATCATGTTCATCTCCACCGTTTTTTAAGTTAACTCTTCTGCTTCTCTTTTATAGATTTTAGTTGCATTTCTGGCTATAAAAAAAGAATAAATTAAGAAAGATGAGCCTTAAATGACATTAAACAGCTTGGATATGTTTCAGTTTATACGATTGATTTAATCTTCTTAAACTTCTGATTCTATCAGTGAATTTTTTATGTTCTGTCCGTCAGCAGAGCAACAATGCAGAAAAGTTCCGCAAATATGTACAACATTAACTGACACTAAAGCTAATTGTTGAGGCCAATCAGTATCACCCTGAACTCCCTCACGAGGAAGCTCTTCTATGATGAAGAAGAAGGTCAGAGTGCTACGGATGGAGGCTGCAGAAGTGGCCTGTGGTGTTAGAAGCTCTCTGTTTCCAAGCAGAGTCGTGCTGGCTGGGGAGCGGGGGGGAGTGGTGGTGGCAGTCAGCAGCCAATTGAAGACTGCGGGTGTGTTCGGCCAGGTAGAGTCAAGGCTGGGAGCGCGGTGTGTGTGTGTGCTTGCTTGCACGAGCGTGCGCAGGCGATACGTTGTCCCCTCGAGCAGCAGCAGAATTGATGAGGCAGCAGACCGGCGTGTCCTGCCAATGTCATTCTGAAGGTGACGTAAGCAGCCATGGCTGCCTTTCTATTTGTCTCCTCCCGATAACTCACTCTCTCCACCTGCACTCTCCATCTTCACCCATCCCACTTCACATGATGTCATTCCTCCTTTCTCCTCTTCCTTTCTTTGCGTTGCCGCTTCCTCCTCATCTGCATCGCGCTGTCTTCTCACCTCTTGATCAACATTTCTTTTCTTCCGTTCTCTCTCATCCTGTCTGAATATGGTGTCCTTGAAAGGTGCAGTGCTATTGCTACCCGCCTGCTACAGGGAACAAAACGAGGGGGAGGGGAAACCTGTAGTCCTGGATTTCTGAATGCAGTGTCTTTCACGTTTGAATGGAAGCGGTTCTCTTAATTTCCGGGGAGGAACTTCAGCAGGATGAATCATCGAGAACAGAAAAACTGGAGAGTCTTCAAGTCTTCTAAAGTTAGGGTCGCCTAAAAGAGCAAACCTGCAAAGAAAGAAACCGTTATTTAACCCCTTATTTGTATTCTACAGCAGCTGTTTGAAAGTTCAAGGTCTCCCTCCAGGTTTCTAGTCTGAGAAGTGAAAGGACTGGATATTAGAGGTCTAATGACACATTTAAACAAAGACTTGATTTATGATATAATTTGTGGTTGACGATACGATTCATAGTGGATATTGGTTCATTTCAAATGATCCGATTCACTAACCTAAAATCCAGGACACCTTTGACCAAAAATTCAACCATTGTGACTCAGAAATAAATACCTGGTTCTGAATCGTACAGGTGAAGCTTTCCAGATTCCTTGTATTTCTTGCAAGATAATCAAGCATAAATTAAATGTGTGCACAAACAAACAAATAAAGAAAAATTTAGGGGTACATTCAGACTAGACACATTTGATTCACTTAACATGAACTATAGTTCTCTTCCCCCAATAATCTGGAACAAATTTTCAATCTGAATACATCGCAACGCACTCTGGTCCGGGACCAAGAACGGCTCTCTGATCCATCTTTTGAGGTGGTCCCGGTTAGTTTCCAGTGGAACTGAGCTCAGGATCTCTCTGAGTTTTAACAGCCACTCTTGTCAATTATTACTGGATGTACAGTAAATAGAGTAAGAAGGAAGAAACTCACATGGGGTAGCAATGCAACAGCAACTCCCAGAAATGTGGTTATATCAATGAAGGCTGTTATGTCCAGCTGCTGTGCTGCACCTTTCCAACAAGCCCTGCCATTCTGCTCACCTGGCAGATGGGGCAAATGATTGTAATAGGCAACTGCCAGGTATTTAAGGCAGAGGAGATCTCACCAAGGTAGTCAGGGAGAGTTTTACCTTGAGTTAAGTGCTAGTTTTTTTCCTTTCTTTTTTCCCTCTTTGCCTTCAGCAGTCTTACACTGCTGGGTTTTGTTATTTTAGTTTAGACTTTGGTAGACCTTACGGGCTTTGATTTTCTCCCTAGACTTGGGCAGGTTTGCCCATTGAAGACGTAACACTCATCCAAAAAACTTTTAGCGTGATCCACATAGCTTCTCACACTGTTTTCCCGACAGTCATAAACATTTATCAGTGTACTTTCTTATTTTTGCTCCTCAGAAACCTTCATGCCTCTGTGGTACCAAAGTAAAAAGTGTTGTATTTTATGTTGATGCAGATGTTCAAAATTGAAAATATAAAGTTTGAATAAGTGAACCATCCCGACAAGGATTGCAAAGTGTAGGACGTCCGTTGTTCTCTCTCACATTGCTTTGCCCTGTCCTCATGATTCCTGCCCAATGACTGAAGAGATCTTCTGTTATGGTTGAAGGCATTCCAAATAAAGTAAACTTGGTCAAGACCAATAGACTTTTCTAGTCTAATGCATCCTTTAGTTTCATAAAGTTCAGCCTATTGCTGTTGTTACATGTACAAATAAAACAAAGTTTACATTATTAGAACATTATACCACTCTGTCTTTGGAAAATTCAAAGTGTTTTTAATTTATAGTAAAGTAAACCCACTGTGCCTCAATCCAAATTGTATTTTTAAATTTTAATTATAATGTATATTTTTTTTCCTTTTTGAAACAATTTAATAATTCATCTGTTTGGTTTCTATGAATAAAAATCGACCAATCAACTTAGCAGATTAATCTTTTCAGTCCTATAGTTACTATTGAATTTAAATAAACTTGATTTCTTTAACTTTTGTGGTTGAGGCTCCAGTTTCATAAAAGTTAGATAAACTCAAGTTGGATCGCAGGAATATAAATCGATTCATCAGTTAATCGTCACACCCCGACAGGACATAATTATAAGGTGGAGTGATACATTTCAACCAATGCTTAAACTTTAAAGAAATTTAGCGATATTCATTATGAACTAAACATCCACAGTCAGTTTCTGTACTTTATTCAAATTTATTTAAACGTTTTCCATTAACTCATAATCCCATCTCAGACATTTTCCTGCTGAGGACAGAAAAGTGCCGTCTCCCGGAGCTGTGATTAGGACCAACTGTCAGACATCTTTCCCCCCTCTAGGATTAGTATTTCTGTTAAAGATGTGTGTGTTATGTAAAAAAAATGAAATGAAGAAGTGAGCATAAAAGTGCCACTGAGGCTGATGCTGATGCTGCTGGGTGGATTTGTTATGCCTCAAGACAGGACTGTAAGTGACATTTCAACATTTAGAGGGTCTTAGCAGAACAGAGTTGCTGGCTGTCTCTTGCAGTCTTGCTGCGGATGCAGTCAGCTCTGTTTCTAATTCAAGTCAAAGGCAATGCTCTGTAAAAGTCAGAAAACATGTGACCACGGGGCTTTTAGATGGAAGCTTAGCAGCTATTTATACAAAGATGCTGTTGCAAATGAAGGATCATGACTCACACTCCAGCCTCACATGCATCGACCTGACTTTGACTTAAGGTTTAGGACTTGTATACAATGATTTTTATTTTTATTTTTTTAACTTTCATTAATTATAGAGTGAAGGCATATATATGTGGAAGCACAGAAGCCAGGAATGTTTATTGCTGCCCTCTGCTGGCTACTTCCACAAGAGTCCAACTCTTAAGTCCAACTATAAGACTTGGACTTGGAAAAAAGCGACAAGTAAAAAAAAAAAGTAAAGAATGAATTGTATTGTTTGAGCAAAGCAAATTATTTTTAAACAGATCTTCATATTTGCCCTTTTTAATCACTCAAGATACAAAAAGTTCATTTGAGGAAAAAAAACAATAAAAAGGATAGTGACTGATATTTGGGGCCTTTAGAGTCTATTTTTATATTTAAAAAGGGTTTTTGTCGTTTGATGAACTTGCACTGGTACAAATATTGAAGCCAAAATAACGTTCTTACTTTTCACACACTCGTACTTGTACTCTAAATTATATTTTTGCTCTGCCTATAAAGTTTTACCAAATTTTCTAAAAACATTTACAAAAAAAAAGGATTTGACATCAAGATTTGGATTCTTTGCTGAATGTTGTTTTTTTGTTTTTTTTTTTAACCTCTGAAAGTCTGTCAACAACACAATAATAAGTTTGGGGCTTTTTAACTTTGGTTTTATTTTTTTTTGCACATGCAGCCATCTAAAGTGTAATAGTCTACACATTCCACCACCTAAAAAGCTGGTTTAACTGTCAGGTCCCCTGCACTGCATGTCAGTGATTTGCCACAGAAAGTTCCTCACTTTGATTTGAATTAAAAATAGTTTTTTTCCTGAGCTTACCTAGATTACAGTGGAAGGGTCTGAGTTTGCAGAGCAGATTTAAAAAAGAGGTTGTACTTGTATCAGGAAAGTCCTTTCTAATCAAACACAAATTTAATGATTATTTAGCTAAACTTATGTAAAAAGCGCCAGCTGAAAGGTAACAGCTTTCATTGTCAGGGTTACGTGAATTACAAAAATGAACAGCGTCACTATCTGCAGTCAGTGTCTTCATTTTATTTCATTTCATATATTCATTTATAAAGTACCTTTCACCACCAGCCAATGAAGCCCAATGTGTTGTATGTGAAAAAACACAATACATTACAATCATAAAATAAAAAAAAAAAAAAAATCCTATTTACTGGAAAAAGCAGGACCTGGATGCTGCATTTATTTGAAGGTCCAGTTTCAGGGCAGCATCAAGTTTCACTCCAGAGTTATTGACCACGGACTTTTCAAAGGGAGCGAGAGAGAGCGGGTCCAGACCATTATCACTAAGGGAAAACACAATGATGAAGAAACTTCATCCATAACAGCAAAGTACACCAAAACATGACCAAAAAACACAAAGAAGCATTTATAAAGTTCAGTCTGTATAATAGTTTTCAAAGAAAAAGGGCATATATCGCAAATCTTAGAGATAATTCAACATTTAGATACAGGAGATTTGTTTTCTAAACAGACATTAGAATGAACATAAAAATGTACCTAATCGATTTTTCTCTGAATGTGCTGGCTAAGCCATGGGGTTTTATTTTCTATAGCTTTAACTGTGAAATTAAAGTAAAATACTTAACCAGGAATGAGGTCTGAAAGCTTGTTTTTTTCATAAAAAAAGATTTTCGGGTGCATCCATTCTGACTCAGGCAAATATTAACAAAAGTTGTGCACATTTTTTTTAATCAATTATATTTTAATTAATAAAACAATTTTTATAGACACTAAAAAAACAGATGCTTTTTGAACATTTGAGTAATTTTTAATGTATTTACTCTGTATAGTTTTAAAGCTTTTTATACTTTGTTGTTTGAGATGTTAAGGGAGAAATTAGAAGTTTTTTGGTTTTTAATTTGATCAATTTCAGAATAAAAACATATTTACGTTCAACACATGACTCCACCAGTGTCAATACATGATAAACAATGTTATCAAGTATTAAATTAAAATAGTGAGATGGCTGAATCTAAAAAGATACAGGAAAAATGACTACCACTGCTATTTTTTAGCTTGTTTTAAAATACTGACATTGCAGAAGTTTTATATTAGGCCAAAATAATGCGTAGAGGAAATATTTAAGACCTACATCAATGTTTTTTGGTGTTTTAACATCTTCTTTTGGCTTTTTTCTGATGATAGACGTAGGTTAAGAAGATTAAGTCTAAAATTATGTCTCTGAGTAGTTTTCTTTTTAGTTCAAACTGATGTGAATCAGGAGAAGATGAAAAAATGTTGTTGGAAAAAGCTTGTAGCTGTGACATAGAAGCTAAAATCGTTCAGCTCTGATATATTTTGAAGACTAGTGAAGATGAGTTAGAAAAACCAATATAGAAAAGATATGGGATCCCTGTGGGGATGGGAGGTGAAAAGTAGTTAAACGCGGTTAGTAATGTGAGGCTTGGGGTCATAAAACATGCATAAAGAAAGATTTGCTGGGTTTTCCTCTAAGTGACAGCTGATGGATGGTAAGGTGTCAGTGTCTTGCTGCTGCATTCACTGCGTCACAGCGGCTCAGAAAATGAACGTCACTTCTTCCGTCATTTGGGTGTTTGTCAGTCCCCACTGCATGCTGTGACTCATTCTCCAAATGTGTGTGCCCCCCCCCTCCTCCGAAGAGAGTTCAGGGTCAGTTGGTGATGATCGATACTTCTCAGTGTGACATAGCACTCAGAGACCAATCACCGGATCTCTCCATCTTAGTCCAGTCGTGCCTGTGAGTTCAGCTGAGTCACAGGTTCATGCCTGACAACAGGTGCGGGGTTGCTGCGGCAGGCGCCCTCTGCGCCCCTCTTTTTCTCTGCTTGGCGCAGCAGAAGCAGCGTCCGTGCTGACATGTGGGGTAAGGAGTTGTGACACGGGGTCTCTGCTTCAAGCTGCTTTCCATCCGCACAAGTCAGGAGGCAAAGTCACTCAGGCAGGTGAGCATTTTGATGGACGTCTCTGTCAAAGAAGCGATGCAGCTTTCCACCGTGGCTTGTTTACAGCTTTGAAATGAGCCATGCTCACTTTTATGACACTGATACCCTGTGACGGTAAAAGTCAGACAACTTTTATTATCCAAGCAGATTGACAACACATTTTCCTGCCTTGTGGGGGAATAGTTAGACGTTTAGCACAATCTCAAGCACTGAAATATGGGGATCTGCCTCCACTGGTGACATGGTATTTTATGTTGTTACCAGTAGAACAAATTGAAACAGATACTACAAAGTATGCTGGAAGTATTTTCCAAAAATAACTTATTCTTGTAAGTATTAGGCAAGTAAGTAAGTGATAATGCCTGGCGAGGTGCGCATTATCAGAAATTTATGGATGACGTGGAAGCCTGAGCCGTCCGACGCGAAACAAAAAAAAAACTATTGCTAGTGCTTTAATCTTTTTATTTTTCTAGTTACAAATTGTTTTTCACAAAAAGCAGATGATCTGATATGTAGTGCAACTCGTTGTCATGGTAACGGAGCCTGCATCGACCTCGTTCTACAGCAGCGGAGGACAGAGATGTGCTATATGTCTATACTGATGATCATAAGTTAAACCAAGCATCCTTTCAGAGGGAAAAGTTCATTTCTTCCCACTTGACTTTCTCCAGATGATGAAGCAAAAGTTTGTTTCAAAAGAGCAAAGTCTAAATAGTTTCATCCCTCCTCCATTGTAACCCCCCGTATCTCATCTCCTCCTTCTTCCAGTCCTCAAAGTGATTTTAAATTCAAAATTCCTGTCTTGATGTTATGATAAACTACAGAATAATGTATGTCCACCTATATTTTAAGTTTCTGTGGTTCCAGTTACCAATTGGTGTTTATGCCAATACAGAACATTTGGCCAATATGACCAGAACTCTTTTGTTAGGTATGCATTTATATCAACACCCTGCAGGCAATCAAAAATGAGCATTCACTCGGACTGTGGTATAAATGTGAATGTTTTTTTTTTAAACTTATACACTCTTTATAAGGCAGAAAATGCTAAATACTAAATGCTAAATGGTTTAGTCTTTGAATCCAAGTGTTCTTAATCATTTCAAATCCCATAAATAACCTTCTTTTAATTTACCAGTAGAGATACGACGAAAGAAAAGGATCAAACTCGTGTCACCCATGTGATTTTATCGCTACACTTGCTTCCAATTCAATTTAGAAAAGATTTTAAGATTTCACTTGGAGTTTTTAGAGCCTTGCACGGACAAACAGACAAACATTTCTGACCTTTTAACTCCTTACACTCCTAAACCTTCCTTGAGGTCCACAGTAAAGAATTTTTTTTTTTATGTTCTTAAAACTTAAAAAGGAAGATCGTGCCATTTCGGCTGTCCCTTCACGATAATTGTGTTTAAAGGAATGATAAAGAAAAGAATATTACAGTAAGGACAGCTTAACACATGACAGTTGTGTGTAATAGGAATGTGAGGCAGCTAAGATTGTTTTAACAATATCAGTAAGAAATAGATACATTTATAATGATGAAAGTGACTTATTAGCAATAAAATTATTAATAGTGACACAAATGATACCAATAATAAACATGAATGCTTGTTTTAGGTTTCAAAAGCTACTCTGCCTCTGAAATGTTTGCGTTTTGGGGGCAGACTTGCACGCTGGACCTTAAAGGCTGATGACTCAGATGTTGGGACTGTTTGAGCAGCTGTTTTTCAGGGAGCCCGTGGCGGGACACATGAGCGCTGGCATAGGGATGTTTAAAGCAGCAGTGAACTTCCGTGGGAGAAATTTTCTATGATACTTGCAGATTTCCGTTTATCACAGTGGGGATAGAGGTTAGGGATTATTACAGATCTATTCAGCATTTGTTAACACAGAATGCTGACTGCTCATAATTGTGCAGTTATGAAACTTTCTATTTAAACTACTTGAAAGGCTCACACTTTGCAGCAAATCTTTTAATCTTCATAATGTACAGGTTTTTTTTACAATCTGGATTTTTATGTTTGAGCATATAAGGTAAAAGATTGCTTAAATAACGCACACACCTTCACACACGTCTAAACTGTAAGATGTGCAGCTGCTGTTGTTCTGTTTGTGCTGTGGTAGGTAACATACTGTGGGAAGTGGGTTGTTTTTCATGCCTGAACACAAACATCTGACTCATGAAATGTCAGCGGAGGGATTGTCTATCTCAGCAAAATGGCCAAGTAATGCTTAAAGTCTCCGGGCAAGGACAGTCATGAAACGTGATTAAGTCTTTTCCGACTGGAGAACACGGCGACGCATGTGTTGTGTCTTTGGGTCTTTGTGTTGTGTGCATATACTTGCCCTCTGGGATGTACAGTTTCAGACATGGGCTGCCTGTAATCTTAGGAAGTATTTCTGCAGCAGCAAAAGTCCCATGATCTTCAACTCAGAGGACATGCGGTCGCATCATTGCACTGTTTACGGCTGTTAGTATTTATTTTACAAAAACAAGCCAAAAATAAATGCCATAAAATTAAAAAATGCTGATGCACGTTTGAGTGGATTACATACCAATTTATAGTCCTCATGTTTGTGTAAATAATGGAGATTATAGTGTGTGTATGCAGCAAAATGTCAAAAAGAGTGTCAAAACTCAGGATTAAAGCCTTTGAAACTTGTGTAATTGCAAACATATCTTTGATAAGTAGTTCTAAAAATGTCAGATCTATTACATTTAAGGAATAAATACAGTGTCAAGTGTTGTTTATATACACAACTTTTTATTTTTCACATATCTAAAATGAACAATGTCAGATCTAAAATGTTGCTTATGGAATTTTATCAAATAAAAACATGTTTAAATTCAGTAAAGAAGTGGCTTAACAGGTTTAGATGTGTAGTGGATAACATTTTGAGTAAACCAAATAATGAATCAATAATATTTAAATCAGGATCATTCAATTTTCTGCAAACAAAACAGCTTTTTTCTAAATTTTGCTCGTAAAAAGTTTTTAATGTTGGTTAAGAAATAGTTTTTCTTAATGCAGGAAACATATTTAGAAAAAAATTTAGAAATGTAACAATTTTTGTTAAATCTTGTTGTAAAATGGCACCGCATATTTTTTGCATTTTTTTTTAACAGTTCTTTAGATTTAAAATCAGTATTCAGATTCAATGTTATGCCTGTTATACACGACCATGACTCACTCCATATAATATTTTATGCTTAAATGCCAAACATATAGATCACACGATTATTAGTTAAAATTGGATTGACATTAGATCTTTTTTTTTTCTTTTACATTTTTATCAATTTTCTAAACCCGTTTTGTTCCTTTCGGGGTCACGGAGAAGCCGTGGGCAAAGGCAGGATACACCCTGGACAGGTCGCCAGTCTGTCGTAGGGCCTCAATCGCGCACCCATTCACACTCGCATTCACACCTAGGGACAATTTAGAGTCACCAATGAACCTATGAAGCATGTTTTTGGACGGTGGGAGGAAGCCGGAGTCCCCGGAGAAAATCCACGCATAGATGGGAGAACATGCAAACTCCGCACAGAAAGGTCCCCCATTGGTGATTTTGTTTCAGGTCATCCAGTCGAGACTTGAACCTTTCTTACTGTGAGGCAAGAGTGCTAACCACTGCCCCACCTTGCAGCCCCCTTTTTATGCAGAAGATAATAAAATAATTACTTGAATAATTTTATTTTATTCCTGAAATGAAAATATTCCAATGAAATAAATCAAAACTTCTATTAAAAAAATAAAAAATTTTAAAAATCTGAATTAAATAAAAATAACCTAAATAAAATGAAAAAAAAAAAAAAAAAATCCAAATCATGGTATTTGCCAACTTTGCCACACCTGAGGTGCAGATTCCACTTTAATTGAGATTGTAGGTCAGTAAAAGCTTTTATTTTTACTGAATGCATTGTTTTAATTGAACACCATCACTGTCCATTTACTGTCCGTCCACTTTCTCTTAGTACAAACAAGTGGAGCAGTACATGTCCTTCCACAAGCTGCCGGCTGACTTCCGACAGAAAATCCATGACTATTATGAGCACAGATACCAAGGCAAAATGTTCGATGAGGAGAGCATCCTGGGAGAACTCAGCGAGCCTCTGCGAGAGGTGAGAGAAAACGTCACGCAACACCTTGGTGTTCTATCATGCTGTGATAAATCCTCAGATTGCCTCTGAAAACTTCTGTTTTGTACTCATTTTACATTTTTCACTTTAATAGGAAATTGTCAACTTCAACTGTCGCAAGCTGGTGGCATCCATGCCGCTATTCGCCAACGCAGAGCCAAACTTTGTGACCGCCATGCTGACTAAGCTGCGGTTTGAAGTGTTCCAGCCGCACGACTACATCATCAGAGAGGGCACCATAGGCAAAAAAATGTACTTCATCCAACACGGCGTGTGCAGCGTCATCACCAAAGGAACCCTCGCCATGAAACTGTCCGATGGCTCTTATTTTGGAGGTGGAGGGCAATTTTGTTTTTTAAATCGTTCTCGGGTGTTGCTGCTTTTCTTTAAGCTTGTTCTTCCTCCGTTTCAGAGATCTGTTTGTTGACGAGGGGCAGGAGAACAGCCAGTGTGCGAGCAGAGACTTACTGTCGACTCTACTCCTTGTCTGTCGACCACTTCAACGAGGTGCTGGAAGAGTATCCCATGATGAGACGAGCCTTCGAGACTGTTGCCATCGACCGCCTGGACCGCATAGGTAAAATATTTTATAACAGATTTAGTCAGAAAACCATTTTTTGCATCATTCTTTCAGCAGAAACATTTCTGTAAATATCAAGATCAGATGCTAGCAGAGATGCTTGATGCTAACAGGGATTTACAATAATAATCTGGGTATAGACCACGAATGGTCTGTAAGATGAGATGTTCTGAGATATGAAATAGGAACCATTCTTTAAAAAAGGTACAGAACACTGTAACAAAAGATGAAAGTACATTGTGACACCTCTGTTTTCCTCTGGGCTCGTTCTGCTGTATGGATGTACCTGGTGTGAAGGACGATGCATGGTCCATCCAGCTCCTGTTATCTCTGTAAACTCACTAAATATGCTTGTTTTTATGCTTTGTCCAGCTTTTTTGTCCTTTTTTTCCGCCTGCCCTCTCCTGTTTCCTGCCTCCTCCTCCTCTTCACTTTGACTTTAGCGCATGTTTGTATCTGCTCTGCAGGGAAAAAGAACTCCATTCTGATGCATAAAGTGCAGCATGACCTCAACTCTGGCGTGTTCAACAACCGTGAGAACGAGATGATCCAAGAGATTGTCAAGTACGACCGCGAGATGGTGAAGCTGGTGGATTTACAGCGGCCGCGGGCCATGTCTATGACCCCCTCCATCGGCGGCATCTTTGCGCCTCCGGGTCAACCGCAGACAGGTTCGGCCATTGCCACCCTCCAACAAGCAGTTGCCATGAGTTTCTGTCCTCAGATGGCGAGTCCTTTGGTTGGACCTGGGACGCTGCAGTCTCCCCGAATGGTGCGAAGGTTCCAAGTGATGCAGAACTTGTCCAGTCCTGTTTCCATGAGTCCTGTTCAATCGCAACACCCCCAGACGTTCGGAGGGGCATTTGGATCTGCAATTTCCAGCCCTCCTGTCCAAAGCCCTCTCGCAGCAACAGGACGGACTTTCCAGTACATGGCGAGCGTAGGGCCCTCGGGGTCCCAGTTGTCCCTGGTGCAGCACCACGCACCCAGTCCCACCCAGAACCAGCAGAGGCCTGCCTCACACAAGAGCACTCACTCCCTTCACACTGGCAGCCTGAGCCAAGATACCAGAGCCCTGTCTGCGTCGCAGCCTTCACTCCCCCAAGAAGGTACACCACAAGCTGCCTCCGCAGCGCCCAGCCCTCCGCCCTCCACCCGTACCTCCAACTCCTCCATTGGCCCTACGCAGCAGCCCCCTCACCATAGCTTACCGGGACCTTCGGGGGTGGGGAGATCAGCAGGAGCTCAGCAGAGGGTGGCCTTTGCCTCCACACCTCCTCCTGGTGGACCTGCTGGAGTGGGGGCTGTAGCAGCTGCTGCTGGTTCAGGACCTCCAGATTCTGGAGTTCCTAAGAAAGACTCGATTGTCAGCCTTCCAGAGCTAGACTCTGCCAGATCCCGGCTGTCTTCCAACTTGTGACCCTGGTAGAGTTTAGGAATGAGGCCTTTTTTGTAGGAGAATCTGTTCGGTTAAGGTCAGTACAGCTGATCGCTCAACTTGCAAAATGACCAATCAGCTACTGCCAGCGCCAGCAGTCGTTCGACCTGGATGCACTGTGTGCTGGTGTCAGCCGAAAGATAAGAGCTACTCAACGTCTTGAGACAGTTTGGTCAGGAGGAGTCTATACAATTAAACTATATAACTTAAGGTTGAACTGGTCTAGTTTACTGTGCCAGTACCTTTAGTCTTAGTATCACCACTTTCACTCTGCTTCCAAACACCTACTGTATATTGCTGTCTTTACTGTAAAGATATGAGGAAAAGTATGATTAATGTACCTTTTGCATACTGTGTAGAATTCATGCAATGCAATCTAGCAGGAGCTGGACTTAAATATGAAAATCAGGGACTTGAGGTCAAACGACAATGACATTTTAAGTGTTCAAATGTGTTTTGAGTGTATTTTTTCTGTAAAAGCCGTCGTAGCAAAAGAATCCACATTTTCATATTGTTTCCAACAGTAGTGGAATTAGTGTTTTAGACCGCTGGTCGATCTTACATCTGTGTGTAAATAGTTGCTGAAAAAAAGAAGTATGGATGCATATTATATTCATTGTATCTACCCAAACCAAAGTTGAGCTTGAACACCAAGTCTGGTTGTGTCTGTATCAACTAAAAAAGAAAAATAGAAGAAAATGCCATTTATTTAACTGCCTTGATTCAACGTTAGAAGCCATATATTTGGTTTGTGCGTATGTATATCTGTGGGTGTGGGTTTGCGTTCTGTGCGCGGTTTGAAAGACGGGCCTCGCGCCCTCGACTTGCTGACAGCGGCACTGCCCGTTTTCATGAATCATTTGCAAAAGTGGTCAGCTGTTTTCTCAGCATACTGATTGTAACACTGAAGGCAAAGATGGATATATAATCCGAGCTTTACTGAAAGGAAACATTCGTGAACAATTCATACTGTATACTTGCTTGTTTCTGTCTAGGTTCATCGATTAACACATGCAATATAATTCTGCAATACTCTACCCCGCCTATATATATAAATATATACGAGTATAAATATCTATACATATGCTGTACAGGAAAGTGAATTTCTCTTTTTAAGTTTTCTTTTTAATGTGAAATCTTAAAGAATCCAGCAGCTATTTGTGGCTTCACTTGAGGTATTGTAATATTGTGACCATGTTGTTACCTTAACCAAAAACGTTTGAGGGAATGAAAGGATGTGCTGCATTGTAATTTTTGTTTTTAAAAAAAAAAAGGAAAAAGTTATCGAACCGAGCGCTTCAAACTGGTTCAGACTCCCAAGAGGAATCCGTGTTGGATCCCAGCGAGACAGATCCTCGAAAATGTCACTTTAAAGCCCATTTTAAGGGATTTGATTTTAAAATTAAATGGTTGGGGTGAGCAATATGGCGCACAAACGCCTCACTTGTAAAAAAAAAAAAAAAAAAAAAGAAAAAAATTCTGTGCGCCCGTATCTGCTGGACCTCCAGTGAATGTCTCAATTTTTAGATCCACAGCAATCCAATGGTTAAAATTGTGGGACTCTGTTGAAAACTGGGATAGTTTTACTCTAAACATTCTAACGCCGTTGAACCTAAAATCCTTCTATTGCTGAATGTATGCCATACAAGAAGGAAGACAGCTAATCAATTATAAACTGCCATGTACATAAAGGGACCGCGATTTAAAGAGGCTTTTATGATGCAAGAGGATTGTGGTGTTGCTTTCTGAGTTGCTGAGTGTCTGTGTGAATTTTATTTTATTTTTTTTTAGGTTTGTTGATGCTTATCTGGGTTGCTGTATTTAATCTTTATTATTATTTATTTGATATTTATGCTAAAACCCAGATCTAACACGAGAAGATACGTTTTGTAAAAAAAATAAAATAAAATAAAACCAAACATATTATTTATTTAAAAAAAAAAAAAAGAATGGGCATGAATGAGAGCGAGTTGAGACCATTTTGAACTCTTCTGTCCAAAGCAAGCACTGAGGACATCCAGTCAAGCACCTTGCGTTGCACTAAGACCTGGTTATCTAAGACGAGAGTCGATGCTCTGTTGCTTCTCCTTGGACTAATGTGTGGTGAATCTGCAAGAACGAGAAGGGAATCCAATTGGGATAGATAACAGGCAGCTGAGTCATTGTGATCAACTGTGTCAGCTTAGAACATTGATCCAGAGCCGGACTGTAAAATCAATGTGATGCACGTTTACTCAGGTTTGTTACCTTTCCAGAGAGATGTATTGACTGCTGCAACATGGTTTTCCATTCATTTAGTTAAACTCATCTATGCTCCCATTTGGAACTTGTTAGCTTGACCACGTTTGAAGATTCCCCTTGAGTCGGATTGGAGCAGAGGACCTTGTTGGATTGTTATTAGTGTGTCCTAAAAGTTGTTTAAATCTTTAAACAAGGTGGAGGTGATTGTTTTTATCCAAGGGCTTCATTATAAGGCTTAATCTCGTTGTAACTGCAGAGCAGCCCCGTTTCCCCTTCCTGTGTGATCATGCTCTAAACAAACCATGTCCTGTGTCATGCCTGGGTCACAGTATAGTGACCCTGTTTCGCCAGCAACATTTTTTTTTTTCCTGTGGGAAAGGTACATGCCAAAATTCCAATATGATTGTGAACAAACTCCATTCGAGCCAACGGCTGTACAGTTTCAGTGCAATCACTTGGTTCTCTTTCCTATTCCTTTGTGCTAATACCAGTTTGCCCTAATAAGCTGCTAAAAAGTCTGTGCTGAAATCATGTGAATGGGTTCAGAGTCAGAGTGAAGCATGATGGGAGAGTTGATAGGTGATGATTCTCTGTGACTGCGTCCATCCGGTAAGATGTGTAGTGTGCAATTCACTCCTGCTCAGAAATGTTAATAAAAAAAACGGCATCTGAGACACTTTGGTGACTCTGTTTGAACTCTCATCCAAGAGGCAGGTTATAGTTCTGAGGGGAAGAAGAAGAACACGTATCTGTCAGTTTGTCAGCCCCCGCTGACAGGTCATGGGATGCGCTGCGATATTGGCCAAATGATGAGGGACTCAGGGTGTGATTGTCTGTCGTTCCCCCCTTCTTGACCTCTCTTTTAGGTGAAATTGAAATCCCTCATTTATGTTTGACACAGACTGACAATAATTGACAATATCAAAGATTCAGACCTCTCATTTATGCTGTACCAGGCATTAAGGGTACTGAATGCCTTGGTGTTGATGTGTTAGCAAATCAGGGTATTATTTTTGTTTGTTTCTCTGTCTAGTCCCTTTTCTTTTGCTGTTTTACAGTTTGTTTGTGCTCTGTGCACATGGACTGTATATACCTTGTGCCTAGTACATTTAGTTTCCACATAGTCTATTTTTGTGGTATGGATGTGCCTGTAAAAATGCAGATACGTGTCATTATTTTCAACTTGCAATATATGTAAAAAAGAAAAAAAAAACATTAGATGAAGACTAGTCTTGCTGAATTACAATGACAATGTCAGTATATATAATTTTTCCTGATACGGGAAACACAAAATTGCACATTTTTGTTGGTTTGAGCCTTCCAACACCATGCGCGCTGTACTCTGTACTTTCATGTTCAGTACATAAGATGTACACAGTGATCTGGAGCACATTGTTTTTACCACAACCTGCTGTACAATTAAACTTTTTTTTTTACAGTGATAGGGTGAGTTTTGACTGGTTCTGGGTGGACACCAGCAGTCTAGAAGTTAGCTTAAAAATGACCTGCTTGCCGCAAGGAGCCAAAAATATCACCAACTGTGGAGATGCTTGCACAATATCCCCGAAAGATGAAATAAATACAAAAAAAAAAAAAGTCTGCGCTTATGCTGGAAATTTGTTGTCAAACTTGAAGAGTTCCTCACGCTGATGCTGGTTGCACACTGATCTGGTGTTCTTCATTAGGAAAGAAAAACTCTCTCCAAGGGTGAATCTGACTAATGAGCCACAGCAGTCATGGGAGCATGACTCCCAATTGCATCACCTGACAGGTAAAGCAGAGTGCATGCTTGTAATTTTCTTATCTAAGCAGAGTTCTGTGTGTAATTCTTTGTGGGACCTTCAAATCTAGACATTGTTGTGTACCGATTACTGTACGATGATTTAATTTAGTCTAACAGTTAAACTTTTGTGTCGTAGCTACTGTAGCCTGCTTAACTTACCTAAGCCTTCTCTCTGCTTCAGGACTCTGTGTGCTTGAGTTTGTGTGTGCGTGTGTGTGTTCCTGTGCCTTTCCTTCTATAATGTTGGTCCCACTTGAGAACATGATGCCATTTAGGGGACTGAGGCCCACATGAAACCGGGAGGTGCCAGCACAAGCAGAAGAGCGTTAAATGGCCATGACTACGTTTGTTCCATAAACAAACAAAAAAAAACAAATAATAACAACAACAAAAATGCTTTCTAGAAGTGACATTAGCACATCCTTAGACTTAGTAGCATTCCACAACCTGCACGATCTGCTCTGCGCGAGCATCCAAACACACTTTACCAGCACCGTGTGGACCACAGCACAGATATCTGACACTGCATGTGTTCTCTTTCTCTGGAGGCCAGTTTGCAACCATCTCAGGCTGTGCTTCAGGCTTCTGAAAATAGCTTCAAGTGTTACGGAACTACAGCTCTGTTTAGGTTCACGTCTCCAATCCTGGGACTACTCAGCTCCCGGCCCAAGCCACAGTACGACCAAATCTGTCTCAAAAGGACACTTGGTGACATTTGTTTGTGTCCGGTCCTTGCAGGTTGTGATGCACAGCTCGTGGCCAGGGTGTGGGGCTGATTCAAACCCTGTGTTCTAGAGGCTGTCTTGTCCACCACCTCTGCTGGACAAGAACCCAAAGCCACACCCTGGTCTATCTCAATAAGCTGGTCTGTCAGTCAGTGGCAATGTTGTTTAAGCATTCGTAAACAGATGATACATTGTTGTGCAATAAAAAGATGAGCGCATTGGCATACTGATCTCTGTGTGTGGACTTTTATTTGACACTCTCAATGAGTTTCCTGCGGTGAGTGCATAGGTTTGTGTAACAACCATCTACTGTACATGAGAAGAGGACAGAGTGACCCCTCCCACCCCTCATTCCAGACAGGAAGTACTGTGAGGTTACACACACACACTACCTCTGCGTGTGACCAAAAAACTCAAGTACAATTTAGTTCTTTTGATAAAAAGCTGGATCAGGCTCATACAGAGTACTCTGGATGTCCGCCATAAAAGACAAAATCCTATAAAATGGAGTCCAGATATATATGTCGCAGGCAGGCCAGGTGTGACTTCAGGCTAATGTCTGGCAGGACAGAAATCCACCATGATCTTTAATACTTTAAATGGTCATCATCACCAAACCTACGTCTTGAATGGTCAGCGTCCATGTTCCTGCCATCAAAGTCATTTTTGGCTTTGTTTTTCAGTGAAAAAGTACTGATTAGGTTCTTGAAACTTTCCCTAACTGGTTTCAACTAGTCCAACTGTTCCATTTGGGTTAATGTAACAATGCATTCATCAATTTGTTCATATCAAGGTATATCATGGGGTAAAAGTATTAAAAAAAAACCCTTCATGTAACAGTATAGAAATATGCAAAAGCTTTCATTGAGTATAAAACTACTCAGTACCTGCAACCCCCAAGAAGCCATAATCCCACAAACTTCTATTGAAATAAATATTTGTCAGAATGACTATTGCTCCTCTGCTACCTTCTTTTTAAAATATGTTCTTATAATCCTATTTTTTCACATGATGTTTTTCTTTACCACAAGTTATTCAAGCTATAGACGGACCAATCAGATGCCTCAATGAAAGCATGTGGTGCCCCCACCCTGAACATCTGAAATGTTTACTGATGAATGTGATGCATGTTCTTGAACGCATGTTTAGCATATGGTGTTCACACTGAACCGTCACTACCCGACACTAGCGCAAGAGTGCAATGTCAAATCGGTGCAAATCTTGCTCCAGGCTTTTTCTTTCATAGCTCTATTCTGATACATAAAAGACATAATGTCATATAATTCTGGCCAGGTGTAATTATTAATTTCTCCTCCATGGTTGACCTTTTTTGATGGATTGAAAAAGATGTAACCTGTATGTCACTACCAAATCAGAGTCCCTGATTGATCAATTTTCAACTGCTTCGACGTTCAACGTTTTGTACATAAAGCTCAAAAATGGTTGTTTAAACTTGTGACATGTGAATACAGGATTTTTGATTGTGAAAGCCCTAAACACACATATATGTGCATTTATACAGACTTTTCATTGAAAGTGGTCATTATTTGAACCTGTGCCATCGAGGCCAGGGTGAACGTTGCTTAAAGCTACATTAGTAAATGCAAACATGTGTGCGTGGACTAACTTCAACCCTCCAATCACCCCCCCACACACTCTCATCCTTACATCAGATGAGATCTTTCTCTGTTGCTCTGCAGACAAGGGCTCTCCTGCATCCCTGATTAGGTGTCTGAGCACAGACCAAAAGCTTTCCATTCGTGTGTCTGTGTGCATGCGAGCAAACACAATACCGCACAGCGGTAGGAGGAATTTGTTCGATACCCGAGAGTGTGTGCAAGCACATGCAAGTCCTAGTTTTGCATTTGTCCGGGAGAGAGAGAGTAAATGAAGCAGTGGTGGAAGTGTGTGTGAGAGAAAGGATGGGTATGTGTGTGTGCGTCAGAGATGAGGGCAGTCCAAGGACACTTTCCTCTTGCTGCCTGGGAGCAACATCCACCCATTCCTTTCGTCTCCCCTCTTTCCTTCCCTTATCCACACACACTCAGACACACACAACTGTCTGGATCATCAATGATCAGACAAGAAAGATTCAAATCACAAACAAGAGGAGATTTTGCTACAGATCTTTTCCAGCGTTCCTGCTGCCTCTCCAGGTCCACACGCAGCCTGAGCAAATGTGGGTGAGGCTATCCGCAGTGCGTGCCCGCACTTTTACCTTGACGTGACATAATGTCCTCCTTCTCCTGCTCCATTGACACACGCTCTCCCTCTCTCTTTCAAATTCATTGTAATGCAATGAGGAAGCAAGGCTCTGATCGTGGCTGCAGGCAAATATTACACCAAGTTGTGAAGCTTTATAAATGCACAGTTTCATGCATGGTATAGGACTGTCCTCTACCTTGTTCCTCTGCAGTTCTAGTCCTCTGCTTTGTCCCTGGGTGTCCTACTTCAATTAATCATAGCATCACCCTCACTACTCCCACGTCTGTTTACCTCCAGAGGGCAATTTGCTTATTTAGATCCTTACTGGTGTCTTTGTTCCTTTCCTTGCTTCACCCTAACACCTCTGATCCTCACTGACTTCCTTCCTTTCCCATCATTTCTCAGAGCCTTGAAACCATTTGAGTCACACCTGGTCTTTCCAGGAAGAAAAAATGTGCCTCATTTTCTGCTCTAATGGGTGACAAAAAAGTGCAGGTCACGGTGTCTTTCCTTGTTCAGCTTGAGAACATGTAATTATATTGTGCTATGGTAACCCCCCCCAAGTAAGTGAACTTCTATTTATCCTTAAGGGCCCCCAATTTAGCCTAGAGCTGCCAAAATTACCACAGAAAAGATCATGGAGTCTTTAAAAAAAATGCTTATTCTTCTAAGTAAGTATTAGGCTGTCTGACCAAGTGAGGGCACACTTATTTTCCCTAAAATTCTTCTTTTTATTCATAAATGAATGTCCTGGGAGCAAACTAAAGGTTTTTAATGGAACAGTTCTTCCATCACCTGAACAGGTAGGTTGCTTAATGCCCTGTAAAAACAAGCCCATTAGAAATTACTCAAACATTTTAACCCTATTGGCACATTTTCTTCAAATACGCAAAAAGATTGGTCAATGGAGAAATAAAAATTATCTTAACAAGAATTCTTATTTTAACAATTAAGTTCTACTCACTAAAACATGTTTTCTCAAACTAAAATTATTTTGCCATTGAAATATATTCTTGTTTAGATTAATTTTCTTGCAAGACAGAAAACAAGACATCCAACCATGGTTTTCTGCTCATCCGGGACTGGATCCTGGGTTTTTCTCGGGACCCAGTGATACATGTCTGGAACACCTCCCCTGGGAGGCGTCCAGACCAGATACCTGGCCCCTCAACTGTCTCCACTCAATGTGAAGGAGAAGCAGCTCAACTCTGAGCTCTCTCCGGGTGACCGAACCTCTCACCCTATCTCTAAGGGAGCGCCGACCCACCTTACGGGGGAAGCTTATTTCAGCCGCTTGTAGTCTGGATCCTGTTCTCTTGATCATGACCCAGAGCTCATAACCATGGGTGGGTACTGGAATAAAGATCGACTGCTAAATTGATGGACTGGTCCAGTGACCGCATAATTGCGCTGCTCCAATCTTTCTGTAGATCTCACTCCTCGATCTTCTCTGCCTCGTGAAGAAGACCCCAAGTTATTTAAACTCCTCCATCTGAGACAAGAGGGTGTAGAGCTGGTCCACTGCTCCATGACCAGGAAGGAAACTGCACTGTTGTCCTTGGATCTAAGGTTCAATTATCGGATGAACTCTCCTCTCCAGTACCCTGGCAAAGACTTTCCTAGGGAGGCTGAGGGGTGAGATTCCCCAGTAGTTGGAACACACCCTCCAATACGAGACACATTTTCTTGAAACGAGGATCTTTCTTTTTTACAAGTCAGTTTTTACAGTGTGCTCATTTGGATCCATCTGGCTTTAAATGAACCTAATTTGAGTAAACTGTCAAAATATTTCTTTTAAAAGACTGTTTTCTATGGATTGACCCAAAGTGTCAAAGTGTATTTATCCAGGCAGGTTGATTGTGAACAATTTTTCCTTCACAACAACAGCCTGAATTTGCAGCAAAATTACAAAAAACAGAATGACAGTGCAATTTAAGTTACAATAAAAAAAACATCTAATTTTGCACATCGAGATTCACAACAAACTAAGATAATCTTAACAGTTAACAGACAGAAGGAGACCAATGAAAACATTTAAGAACATCTGCTTTTATCACAAAGCACATCTGTCAAGGATGTCTCAAAGGCAAGATCAAAAACAGGAACCACTTTACTTGTCTTGCTGCAATACTTTCAAATCACCATGTAAAAAGTTTTACTTGTCCATTTCTGTCTCCTCAGACTTCCTCAGCCTTGTGTCTCTGCTCTGGGGAGCAGAGGGAAAACATGGCTGAGCTCTGAATGCCAGGATTAGCATTTGGCCCAAGCTCTGAGTCCATGAATGAGTCATTGAGCAAGACAGCAAGAAGATACAGAAAACCATCTTATAGCTGCAGGCAGTCTTGGTATCCTCGCAGTTTACTGGACGGCGGGCTGGGCAGGAAGTGAGAACAACGTCAAGCTGAAATGATCAAGATTAAAAACTCACAGCAGGAGCCAGAAACCAAGGGTCACTTGATCTTTTAGGAGCTGCGTCATTTCATTGAAAACCGGGGTTCCTTACCTTAAATCTTTTTTACTCATACACTTAGGCTGTTATGTAAAATAAAGGCTGGATACAAAATCTTCCACTACCCCTTCTCCCTACCGATACATGTAGCTCTCTAAATGGAGAGATAAGGAAAAATAGTTTTTTCAAATTTGGCCTTTGCTACCACTCAATGACGTCATCTATATTTACTGGTCATCATCGTGTAGCTTCCAGTGTTGGGAAAATAAATATATAACATCGGTTTAATAACTTTAAAAAGTTGTGCTGCCACAAAAAAGTCATTACTTACATTCAAAAGTAAACTTCTGTTTTTACATCCATGTGAAGAAATGTGTTTCTCCGCGATGCAGATCACCGTACCGGCAGAGACATACAGAACTCTAAGATTGTGTTCTATTTCCCCCTAATCACTCTATAGTGCTCTATATAGTGTGTTCACCATTTTCTAGTACTGTCCGAATCTACTAATTCCAAATTGAGTGCACTCAAAATTTTCCAGAAGTCTTTGCGAAAAGCTAGCGTATATCTATAGTCACTAGATTAACAGTTATAGACCACAATGCATTGAGCAATTTCAAACAAACAAAAAAAAAGTGTTTAAATGCAATATTTGAATGAACCATCCACATTTTCTTTAGAACACAGTGGAGTCATAAATAAGCGTCATGAAAATTTTAATATTTCATGTTGATTTCTGCAAATTACTATTGTTTCTTTTTAAATTCAATTCAGTTTTACTAAATTATAGCCCAATATTAAGACACGGTTATCTCAACGGCCTTCGCACCGGCAATTGTCCAAAAACATAAAGTCACTCAAAAAAAATAAACAATAACTGATTGCTATACTAAACTAAATAGATTAAACTAAACTTGGCATCCCCGTCCTTAGACCTGGGATTTCCAAATCCAGGCCTCAAGGGTGGTCCTTCTTTTGGTTTTCCAGACATCCCTGCCTTATTATGTGCTGCTGATCTGGTGGAAGAGCTTCATTGGCAGGTTGGTTGGAAAGGGCACGAGACAAGCCAGAGGCGGGGTCCACTGCCAAGAACAGGAGCACAGACGAACCATCTGGAATCTCTCCCGCTCTCCCGGAATGTACACAACAACACATAACAACACATTTTGTTGTTTTGGATTTTTGTTTTGATTTATAAAATTGAATCTTGCTTTTTTAATATAGTTAATTTTTCCATTTTTATTGTCATTGCGATCTTTGATATGCTTTTGTATTGAATGATTTGTTAATTTGCATTTCAGGGCCACAGTAAGAACTGATTGATTCAGAGTTTGTCTTGTCTAAACAAAAATACAATCTTGTAATGAATTGTGAACCAAACAAGGACATTTTGTGACAGGAATTTATTATTATATTACTTTTTACTTGAATTTACTTTATTTTTTTAGGGGCAGGCTTCAATAGGCTTAGCTTTCGTCTGCTCCATTTCAAACATGTCTGTATTATTGTTATGCTATTGCTGTTATATATTGTTATTATCCTGAAGTATACTTCATATTGATTGTATTATAACTTTTAACACGTTTGAAACAAAGCTACTAATTTAACTTATTTAATTTAAGAAAAAAAAATTAAAGTTGGTGGATTATCTGAAATAATAAGGGGCAATTAAAAAAAAACAGCTGTAGATGGTTGAAACTGAATCCTGGTGTGAGGTAACTGAAAGAAACGGTACACAGCCTAACACAAAACATAACCTAAATAACAGAAAACTGGATTAAAGAGGCGTCATACCTCGCCGTTCTTCCCCGTCCCCTTAGGCCCAGAGGTACTTAAAGCTATGGTGCTATAACAAGAGCCGGAGGAAAAAAGGAAGATCTGAAAGGGTGTCGGCTGGGTTTTCTGTGAGCAGCTGGCGTAAGCAGCACTTTATTTTTCTGTCCCGCTAAACACTTCCCATTACCGGCGACCCAGAAATGTCCATGAACCTCCGGGCCACGGCAGAAAAGAGGGATAAATAGGATAAGAGCGGAAAATGTGGAGAAAATGTTAGTAATATTCCAGACATACAGGATATGCGATTCACAGGCAAATATCAGTCAAGACAAAAAGAAAATATTGAGGCAGATATTTTGACCCCTTTCTTAAACAAGCACTTTGTTTCACTCAACAAAACATTTAATCTCCTTAAATCTTCGGGCTCTTTCAGTAGTGATTGTTTGGCAGCTGGAAACAAAAGCCCTCGCTCGGCAATTTTGCTCCATCATCCACTTCCACCGATATTATTTGCTCTGGGCTGCCAACAGAAGTGATGAAAGCCAGGACAATGCCTTGCTTGTGAATCATCTCATCTGTTCTTCTCTGTCAAGGTCTGCACTCATTGACACTCTGGCTATTCATACAGGCAGACACACTCACACATTCGAACTGTCAAACCCCCACCGTGAAAGACAAAAATACCCACCTTCCCACCGCAAAGCTTTCATTAACTAATCAGACTAAAGTTTGCACCCAGCATTTTATGCGTGTAATTTGTCACTCATAAGTGATGGCACCCTGCGCAGGGTCATTTTTAGTACCACTTTTGTCTCTTATTTTCTTTTACAAGAGAGCTTTTATTTTGTATAATTCCTAAAAATAAACACATTTGTTCAGTGGGAAGTTTTTACTGGGATGATGGATCAGTTGTGTCTAGTTTCAAAGTTCTCCTGATATTGTCACAGTGGGAAATGTTTTGTTTTTTGTTGAATATTTACAAAAAATGTTAAAATTATATCTGGAAAAAAAAAATCCTTCAATAAGAAAACACAATATCAAAACATTGTTAAATTTGTTGATATACAATGGAAGCATAACTTATTCATTTTTTTTTGTGGTTTTTTTTATGTTTGTGGGTTTTTTTCTGTATATATTTAAAAGTATTTTGCTCTGTAGTGTTTGTGGATAAAGTTAGTAGGAAAAACAAACCAGACATGGCAATAATGTGGCAACCAATTTGGACACGGAACATGTCCGTGATACAAACACATTGTAGGATCTCAAATTTTTTTCCAGATCATCTTGTAGTTTTCGTGAGCAGACGAGGTTAGTGCCCAGCCTGTTTGTAGTTCTAAAAAAATACAAAAAATACGAACGACAAACATGTTTTTTTTCTCTTTTCTTAAATACAATACACTTCCATTAAAAAAAAATTAAATGGAGAAAGAAAAAAAAATTAAATTAACAGAAAAACTTACCTACTTACCTATGTTGACTTAACGATTCAGAGCACCAAAAAGGAAGCCTCAAGACCTGCGGCCATTTTGACTGATTTTTACATTCCCCTTCTCTGTAATCTAAAAATAAACTGCCTTTAAATCCATCATAATGCCAATAAAAACAAAAAAAGAAGAAACAGTAGCGACCAGTCTGTGAAAACAGCGAGACTGTGTGACAATATAGCAAGGGAACTATAAAGTTTTGACTGTTTGTGCAATTAACGTCATTCCAACAAAATCTGATGTGGATTGGCTGATTTACATAGATTGTGTGAACACGTCACTACAGTAAATTGCTGCATATTGGCACAAAGCAGTTTTTCTTTTCTTCAGAATCCACTTGAATTACGTTCATTCTAAAGCTCTGGTGTTAAAGGGTTCAACATAGATCGAAACTTTAATTAAATTAAAAAAAATTGTTTAAAAACAGAACGCGTTGGTCTGATCAGAACTTAAAGTAGGCACTTTAAAGTGTTGCAGTTCCACTAAAGACCACTGGAGGCAGGTTGCAGGTTGGGTTTTGTGTGTCATCAGATGAGCTGATGTGACTGTGATTGCTCAGGCACCGTCCCTTGCCACCAGCCTACAGATGTGTGCCACACCATCACTTTCTGGACTCGAGAATGGAACAGGAATGCTGTGAGAGAGAACTGTGACGGATCTCACAACCAACAGCTGGAGTAAACACCATCCTCCCAACTGCATCCACACCTGTGCTAGCCATGCCTGGGCACTGGTGGTAAAAAAAGAAGATTTTGTGAGAGGAGCCAGAATCAAATCCCTGTGGTGCTGTCACTGCAGCACAGTCCAACTGATGTGCTGGGCGTCGGCGCCACGGCTTCATCCTTCAGTTCAGATGTAAACATCATTTCAATGTCAAGGCATGAAAGCAGCAGCAAAATATGATCACAAAGCGTTCATCGTTGCAGATTTTATTTATAGAATTGCTTCTTTTAACAATTTTTAATAGGAATTCATGTGACTATTTTTATGATCAAAGTTTGTGCATGAAACAAAAGTTTTATTTGTCCTTATTTTTAGTAATAAAACACACAGTGATTCAAACTCAAACTTCAAAACATTTACCTTTAATGCTAAACACATTCCTGACCTCCAAAAACAAGAACACATTCAATTTTACTCAGCATGTAAGGGGAAATGAACTACGCAAAAAACTGCTTTATCATGGCGATAATTCCAGCTCCTCCTCTGCAGTATTTCTACTGCCTAAAAAATAATCATCTAGAACGAGCAGAGAAAAAAAACCTGCAAAAAGCTGTATTTTTTAACTGAACAAACAAATTTTAAATGACCATAGTTTAAAAAAAGTGATTTAATTCTGTTTTTTTATGTTTCATGTTCATTTCTAACCCACGATCTGCGTAGTTGTGCCTCATCACTGTCTTTATCTATAAGCTTCTCTTCACACTGATATTTTTCTGCTGAATCCGGAACTCCGAGCAGGAACATGAACTCTGGCAGCGACTTTAAATGGCTTTGGAAAAGATTGATAACTGTGTGCGGATGCATCTCAAGCAGGACATTGTTCCTGGCTGAGGGATGGAGCAGCAATGACAGCCCTATTGTCTGAAGAACAGAGAAACCCTTCGGCATTCATCGTCTTCTCATGAAGCCCCCCCGGGGGGCCACCAGCACCCACATCTTTCTGTTTTCACTGGGATAAAACAGACCCTGGGTTAGCTCTGCCAAGACAAACTAATACAATTAGAACACTGGAGGCTGCTGAGACTCTGTCTGGTTCCTCAAAACCGGATCCTGTTATTTTAAACATAATCAGGTTAAGTGTTTTGTTAAACTGACAATCTTTAAAATGTTTTAAAGTACGAGATCAGTTTTATATTTGCAAATTAGGCATTAACTGACACTTAAATGAAGAAAATACACCAGAAAACAACTAAGAATTAACTTGCTGTTAGTTTGCCAAATTGCAAAAAAACACAACAAATGCTTGAATTAAAAGCTCTCATTGTTACAATTAATCTTTTTTTTTTTTTTTTTTTTTGCCTAATTTTCTTTTCATTTGAGCACTACTGCCCCCAATGGAGCAGCTGCTGTAATTGTACGAAGCTTCATGGAGCTGTGAATTTGTCGACATTTCAAGACCTTTTACCACACTTAGAGATTTCTTTTCATTTGTGCGGCATTTTGTTAGCAGTTATGAAAACCGTATCTACAGCTTGAACTTTTATATTCAACATTCATCCATCCATCTTCATAACCCACTTAATCTCTTTCAGGGTCACGAGACTGCTGCAGCCAACCCACTTACTGTTGGGTGAAGGTGGGGTACACCCTGAACAGGTTACTAATCTGATCCAGAAACGAGATGCTATGAATGTATCTAAATATTAGCGATTAACTTTTTAAAGCAGAACAAATAATTGGAAGAACATTTTTTACTTATTTCCATCCATTCGAACTAAGTGTGAGGGATTGGCTCATTGAGAATATCTAGAGAAAGACAGAAAAGCTATGGTGATTAAAACCTGGTGATGCTGTATCGGTTGAAAAAAAAAAGAAAGAAAAAACTATTTAAAAAACCACTTGAATATATATATATATATATATTTTAAATAAAACAGACTCAAAAAAGAATTAACCAAGGAAAATGCAGATAAAAAAGCATAGCTCAACAAAAAACATCTGTACAGTTTTTTTTTTAGATTCTTTAATTTTTTTAAATCCACATCTTCTTCATATGATTGTGTCTGTTTGATTTGTCATTTGTTACAATCTTGTTTTAAAATATCTATAATGTTATTGGTTATGTTTAAGAATTCTCCAGGTTTCAAGGCAGAAATCTTTTAAAAAAATATGTGGCCTGTGGGAGGGGCTAAGCCTAACAGGAACTTTCCAACTTAAAAGATAGTGAGCTTGGTTTCAGTGGTGGCCCTCCCAGAAAAATTCGTGTAACCAATAAAATCCCATTGTTTATTCTTTAGACTGCTGGCTTGGTCGTCTTATTTTTGAGTGTATATTTTACTGCTAAGAAATACCTCGTCATACTCTCTCAGGTGAGAACTTAAAACAAGTTTACTCAAAAAAAATGTCATCGAAGGATCACATTTTCATTATTTATTTCAACTTTTTTTTAAAGGTCTTATGAAAGTCAACATGCATAAACCAATCTTTGAGGAGAAGGGCAAACTGTCAGTCACTGGACTTTGTTTGCATACATTTGTATAGAAGGTGACCTCTGCAAGACACAGTTTCATTTTCATCTCTTTAATTGAAACAAGCCTCTTGAAGTCATTGTTTGTGGTTTATGCAAACACTTTAAATACATTTATAATTTAGCAAGACTGTGATGATTGTGGATTGGATGAGAATTAAATATGTTAAAATTGCATGATGGGATATCTGTAGCACAAAAAAACCTAAAAAATTCTACATGGTTCCATTTGCAAATAAAGAAGGTGACAAAAATTTAGGTTGCAAAAGATATATTTGTCGCTTCACTTTTTGCTGCAATTGCGAGTTTTGCTTTCCGACGCATGGCAATCTTTCTAGAGGAGATCTCAGGGAGAGTATAACATTCTGCCAAGAATGAACTCCTGCAGGAGAGATGTTTACAAAGCCAACAACACAAAAGCAGAGGCACATAATGAAGTGCCTCAGGAGGCAGAGTGACTTTAGTCCTGGAGTGTACCAACTTGTTTGACATGAGTCTGTGAATCTGACACAAACATGATCCACCTCTTCTTTCAAAATTAATTTCATTGATTCCCAGCATAAACTTCTGCGCTTTATTGATAGTTTTTAACTGACCTTCAGAGGGTTTGAGGATTTCTGATAGTCAAAGCTAGTTTTTTGCAACAGATCTGCACAGTTTTTCTGTCTTTCTTTTCAAGCCTGATCCTGTTCAGGGTCGTGCTGAAGCTTATACAAGCTGTTGTTGTGCAAACAGCCGCATTTTCCCCAGACAGTTTAGTGCAAATGAAAGAGATTAAAATTCTCCAGCATTAGTTTGACTGCTTTGTTGCTCATCACAGTTTCTGCAGCAGTGGTCAGCCTTGCATTTTTATTTTTATATATCGTGTCTGCATGATCCAAAAAATCTGGAAAGCTGTCAAAGGCTTTAACGAATGCATCTTGTTTGACCTTAATGTATTTAGCTAAGTGGCTGTTGCTCGCATAACAACCTCCATTGATCAGTAAGGTTGAGGTTTAAATCCCAATCAGGACATTATAGTTGACTCTTTAGGCTAGTTTTTCAATCCCATTGTGAGAAACCTATAAGTCACTGATTGCAGTAAGAAAATTGGATGTTGGACTTTTCATAGGCTTTTCTTTTTTTTTTTTACCTCCCATGACAAATAAATGTCAGCTTTTTACTCTTAATTTCAAGCGATAAAAAGAGCAAAAGTTGAAGAAAAGATAAAAAATAAACAATACACATGTAGATGTGCCAAACTAGTTCATATATAGTTGTAAATTGATTAAAAATAAATAAATCTCCAAATTTTTTTCAAAACATCGATCTAGTTCTGAGAGTGACAGCAGAATTGGTTCAAAACCACATATCCTGGCATAATTATGTTGCTAAAACTGTACAACATTGATTGAAAAATAAATATTCAGTTTATGCCAAACTTTGTCAGTTTCAGTTCCTGTCTTGTTCTCTTTGCCTTTTTATATACATGCGATGCAAACAAAAAGACGCGTTTGCTTCTACCAAGTCAGATCAATGACAATTGGCTGCAGGTGAACCAGCAGGGGATGTTGTGTCCACTAAATATATAATAACCTTTTTTTTTTTACAGTACTGCAAACAATACCTGAATAGATTATTTTGACACTTTTCAGAAAAGTCTAATAGACCCAAAATGCCAGGCTTTTGTGTTTGAAGCTGTTATGTCAAAAGGATTTTGTTGGTGCTGCTTGAAATAAAAAGAACCAATGAATAATAATAAGAAAAGTTCTCTGGTAAAATACATTTTTAAATAAATTCCAAATGAATAATTTGCAGTATAATCTAGGTAAAGGAATTGGATTATTGTATCGCCACAAAGTTCATAAAATATTTTATGTATTGATTTCTGGATCACGTTTTAAGATGCGTTTGGAATTGTGTGAGAGGGAAGATATATAACCCTAACGTATACATGTACATTAAAAAAATATCTTCTCAGCTTTCACAGGATGCTTTTCAACCATGCTCCGATCCTGTACTAGAGGCCTGGGAGCTTAAAGGTCATATGAAGTATTTTTGCAGTTCCTCTAGTTGTGCACTTTTCTGGACTGAGATGTCTGAGGTCTTCCCAAGGATCTGCTGTGGCCACCTCCAATTTTGCAATAGGACCTGGCAACACACATCAACAGCCAGAACTGGAGATTCTTGACCAGAGCCAGAAGTCCCCCATGTCATGAAAAAAAAAAAAAAAAACTTTTAAGTACCACCTTAAAAGCCTGGTAGGATTTTCTCAAAGTGTCAAAGTCCTCAGTCGTATTGCGCAAAATGACACCCATTTGGAACAACCCTGACCTCCTTACAATAAAAAAATGTTATACTTCCCATCTTGACAAGCAGGGGGAATGACACTATTAGAGCTTTTAATTATTGATAGAAGATTTATAACACCCCAGGAACTACAGGAAAAACATGGAGTAAATCACTTCTTGGAATATCAGAAACTTAAATCTATAATTACAAAAAAAGAAATAAATACAATGATAATGACTTATGATATGATATGACTTTGTTTAATTTTTCAATGAATAAGATTCTCTCCAAAATATACAAACTCTTATGTAACCTCGAAAATAAAATCTTTATTCCAATAACAAAATGGGATGCCGATCTTACCAGCAGCACAGATCAAAATTTTGGGTGAGAAAAGTGTCAAAACACCTTTAAACTGACTTAAAGTCCAAACTTGCCACTAATCCAATCCAAAACTCTCCTTAGAATTTATTAGACTGGGCAGAGGATGTTCAAGATGGGTCTCAGAAGCTCAGATATTTGTGCGCATTGCGATAGTAATTTACCTGATGCGTGTACTGTGGTTCTGCACCGTCCAGGTTTGCGCAGATCTATCAGTCTGGGTAAATGTTTCTATTACAGCTTCACCGTCACTTTGTGTGCTTGGTGACATGAATGCCATCGATACACTGGGAGGATTAGTATCTGTAATCTTCATAACTCTTTGTATAGAAATAAAAAAAAAACAATTTTGTTAAATTGGAAAATAAATAGTAACATATAGGCAAAAACTTACCATATTGATATCATCTGTACCTCATAAAAAACTGATATTGCATTTTTTTCATGATTTTTTTAAAGGGCTTAAAAACATCTTAATTCTGGATTTTTTTTTTCTGTGAATTCTTTGATGGGCATATTTTCATAACCTACAATATCATTGCAAAGTGATAGATTAGTAACAGATGTGTAAAAAACACTCTTATTGTCTTAACATTTTGCCCCCCTGTCACGTGTTTCCTCTCGCATTACAGATGCTCTCCAGTGTCTCCACCATCTGGGCAGACTCAGTTTCCAATCAAATAAGGCTGACTCGCAAGCTCAATTTCCCTCTCGCTCTTTTGTCTTCCACCAGACCACCCCTCCTGCAACCTCCCGTGGCTCAGACGCACACAGCTCAACCTCCCCATTGTCTCTGCTGGTGTTCGCCCTCCACCCCAGCAGACTGGAGAGCCTGTGTTATCTAGAGTGGCAGAATACCCAGGGCCTCTCCCCTCTCCTCCCCTCCTCAGATATCCCAGTATGATCTATTTCTGTCCCTGCATCTCTCATGCTTTCAGTGAAGTGCCTCTGACGTCTCTGCACTAAACAGATGAAGGTTGTCACTGATGGCTTTACAGCCGAAAAAAATCTCACCACAGAGGGAACATTTTCAAACGGTGCCTTTAAATTTTCCACCAGATTATGTTACACACTACACTATCTTTCTATGAAGAGCAGTGATTACAGAACAACGGATGAGTAATGACGATTTTCAAATTTGCCGTCCCTCTTTGCTCTAATTAAAAGTCATTATCGCGATGAAAGGTTATTTTTGCTTACAAAAACAATTAAGTAATGAGACGCAAATGGGGATTGGAAGGAAGGAGGAAGGAGGGGTCAATGGAGCGCAAAAGGGGATAAAAAGAGAAAGAAAAATGAGAGCAGGGGATTATTTACAAAAACGTCTAAACTGCTGAGTCACAGGATGGGAGAAGCTACCGACCTGTTTTCTTCCTCACTTCTCTTCTTCTCACTCAAGCTCCACACACAGAAATGGTTATCAGAATTTTTAATCAGAACTGAAGCAGGAAGAAGGTTTTAAATGATCTTTCACACTTTTTTTTCTTTTTGAGTGGGGCATTTTGACATTTACACCAATTGAAATGTCTTCCAGTTTGTCATGCTGTGATCATCAGACAAATTTAACTACAAGATCCATTTACAGGAAAGTCACAGTCTCTGCTGCAGAAATGACTGAGTCCAAATCAGTTGTTGGCACAGCTTCATAATCCTGTCTGCTACAGAGTTCAGTGGGCAGAATGCATTAACGTGATTGGTCAGAAGGATCACTTGTATTTACCAGTGTGGTCCATAAAACCCTATTGCCCACATGGTTATTTACCTCATGTAAATATGAACAAAATTGAAAAATTAGCCATGGATTTTTTTTAAGAAATCATCTAAAAAAAATAAATAATATTAAAAAAGAGTTTACTTTTTCTAAATTGGTGATGATAAATGTACCAACCCTACGCGAAAAGTAGTCTATTTAAGTATGCTTCATCAAAAGTTCAAGTGAGGCAATATACTTGATACCCAATTTTAATTTTATTTATTGTAAACTGAAAATGTTCCAATTTAGTCTGAAGAAGTGATCAGTTTGTATAACTGATACAAACTGTGGCTGATTTGCGGTTGTTCAGTCTGTTTTTAAAGAGTCTATATCATGTTATTCTTTAGCCTTTCAGAATAAACTATATCCATATGTATAATGATATATTACATTTAGGACACTAAATACATTTTTTTAAGGAAATATGAGTTATTTTCACAATCTCATTTTCCTACCCGGAGATAAGACAACTCTATCTATGAGGCTCCACCTTTCACTCCTTGTGGGTGCCGCCCATTTCTTGACATCATCCTAGAGCTGGCCTAAGCAGTGTGTCTGTTTCATCCATGAAAACAAACTACATCTAAACTCTTGAAAAGATGAAAGCGCACAATTAAAATTAAAGCTTTTCGCCAATCACCGCAAGCTCCGTGGAGAAAGTGGGTGTGTGTTAGCCTGTCTCTTCCTGGAAGGGGCTGTTCCTCACTTTGTGATGTCACAATGTGAGGGCCCAGAGAGCAGGGTTTTAGAGAAATGCATTATTGGACCAAAAAAAATACCACTTTGGATTTGTTTTTGTGAGGAATTAACACTATAATACACTTAAAAAAATCAAAGAAGTTGATTTTTGCATGACATAGACTCTTTAACTACTTGTTTTGTGCTAAGATTCTGTTTAATGGCTTAGTCTTCTGTTTTCAGATTTCTCACAAGTCCATACAAGGTTTGTCCTTCTCAGTCCTTACAGCTCCATTCAGTTATCACCCTTTGAGCTTTGTTTTTATCAGTTTGTCTTTGCTAAATTTGTCTTTGTTCTTGCATTTAGTCATGGTTCAAATTTTGCTTTGTCACATTTCAGGTTAGCTTTTTTTCATCTTTAAGTTCATGTTTGGTTGTGTTTCCTTCATTTAGCTCCTCCAAATTACCTCCCTTTATCCTACATATGTAGGATATATAGATAATTAAAAACATTCAAACTTATGTTGTGAATAATTTACCCTTATACAACCGAACCAATTATTTTGCTTTTTGGTGTTAACAAGTAATGTTATAGAATTTACAGTGAACTGTGATAATTTTTCTGTCTGAACAGTTTTTTTTTTACTTGATAAAGGTTAAAGTTCTTCAGAGGAGGAAGTTTTTGTCTGAGGATCATAGACTTCCAAGATATTTAATTACAATTTAAGTTTAATCACATAAAAATTTCTTTGTAATAATATCTAACTTATTCTTCAGGTGCATCAAAAACAAAAAAGATTACAAGACAAAAAAAAAGGTTTATAGGTATTAATGTGAGTGGTTGTCAAGTAAAGCAATGGTGATTATATTTATTAACTCTCATACCAATGGCAGGTCATCAGTTTATCTTTTATGGCTTCAGCAAATATGTGGAAACTGAAATAAAGTGTTGCACCCACTAAGTTTTGTGTGGCAGCGATGGGAAGAGCACACGCTTGGGAGAGGATTCAGATGTGATACAGCATGACTCAGGGCTATGAAGTCAGAGAGAGTTTATGAAGAGATTAAAGGATTGAAGAACAAGGGAGGGAGAGTGTGGGCAGACAGACAGAGTCTACGGGAGTCCCAGCGCCTGCTGGAGACACCACAGGGAGAAGCACAAAACAGTTATGCTCCAAAATATTCTCTAATCAAACGAAGGAGCAGAAGTGAGGAGTTAGAATTTGGGTGGAAAAATCAATAAAAAATTTTGATTGAAGCACTTCTGATCAATAGTTTGATCAATAATTGAAGACCTGGCACAAATAAAGATAAATTGGTCTATTATTTTACTGTAATTTTAATATCAATATTTTACTGAGACATAAAACCAAAAATTGTCTTTAACATTCACTACAAGGGCTGTGGAGGGAGCAGCATCTTCCCAGCAGCTCCAGTTCATCAATCACACACTATAAATCCATAAACATGATACTCATTGTGGTAGAAAAATGCTAAAATAGCTTTAAAAACAATAATAATATTATAATTATTCCCCAAAATGGAATATTTTAAACAAGAATTCATTTTAACAACATTTTTTACAAGAAATCACCATAACAATGTCACATATAGACTGATCGCTGTTCAATTTTTGATTAAGCGATGTTAATCTGATGCAGTAAGTGTTTGTTGGTTTCCAAAACAAACTCAGAAGCATTCATTAGTAAACAGTTTTGTTTTATACAACAATCTAGCATTACATTTAAACAGAATGTTATAATATTCAAAACTTAACATCTACACATCTTGACCATTACAGGTCGATTTTCCTGATTGGGGTCAAGCGTTGTTTCCCTCACACAAATGCACACAGTCATATACCCCCCCACTTACTGCTGTTGTGTTAATTAGAGTTCTGCTTAAATGAACTCCACCCCCTTCTTGGGGTCATTTGACTGTGACAGAGCGAGCTACACAATCTTAAGACCCAATTAAAGAAGGGATTCTCTTATTATCACAGCAAATGGATGTAATTACATTGAATCCTTCAGTGGGATGGCTATGTGCTTTATAACAGATGTTACTGTTATCTTTAGAAAAGATGGTCTGGCATTTCTGTTGCTCTTTATTACTGTAGGAATCACCCTTATGATCCATACAGTTGTCTTGTTCTGTAATTTTGTAGTTTTTATGTAGTTTTAATTTAGCATTTTTCTTTCTCCTTTAGTGCAACTCTTCAGTCTTTGTTCGCTAATACTACAGCCTCATTATTGTCATGATAAACTATTTTTTAATCACACGGTTGTTGGGGTTTTTCTTCCACATTCAAGTAGATAATTTAGGAAGACCCAAAATTCAAAATCTTTATATCATCTTATTATCTGTTGAACGTGCTTTGATTATATGCTATAGTGTTTTTTTTTTAATAAATATGTAGCTTTATTGGAAAAAATGATGGAAAATAACCAATCTATGTTGTCTTCTAGAGGATAACAGCAGGGACAGATGTATCTCCACACTCCTTCAGGATGGAAAAAAAAAACAACTGAAAAACAGTCAGAGCATTTATAATTAACTGCTAAATTCAAACTATCTGATTAGATCATGTATTTGTATGTAAACACTAACTATACTTAAGTTAAAAAAAACATTAAAGTGTCTGGCACTATGATTAGGTAGGTTAGTAGGTTAATTTAAAAAAAAGCATGCGCGGTTCTGATTTCTTTAATTTGGAAGAGTCAAAAAACTCTATATTTTAAAAAACTTAAAACAGTTTTTTTCCATCTTAATCTAGATGCTTTCCCCACACATTTATATTTGCCATTTCATTCTCACAGTGAAGGCACACTGGGATTCAAACAGCCAATCTACCTCTTCAGCTTACCCACATCATTAAGGAAATGTCAACTAAGTTTGGCATGATCTTGATGCACCATATTTCTTTTTATTACTCAGCTCTTTGACAGACGGGGAGACTGATGCACATATGTTGCTGATGGACACACTTCATTGCACACTGAAGCAGTTGACATTGCTGATATGCTTTTTAATCTTCCAGGAATACTTCGCTAATGTTCCATATGACCTTTATGTCCTGAGTAAATAGCACAAATAGATATCGTACAAATCTGAGGCAAGGAGACAGAGATAGAGGAGGGTTCCTCTATTTTTGGAAGCAGTGTTCTCATGGTGTCCCAAGAGAAAAGCCTGCTGTGGGCTCCCCTCCTCTGATGGCAGCGCTACAGAGAAACTCGCAAGCAGCAGAAGGTACAAGTCAGGCAAACAAGTAAACACAGGGATTTGCATTTGAGGGCTTTGCAGATGCAAAACATTCTGTGTGATTCAACAAAATTCAAATGGCTTAGGTGTGCCACAGCTTTGCTATTTTGAAATGTGCTGATTTGCAATGTCACTTCAATGCTCTTTTTGCCACGGAAACTCAGTGACCTCCATTCATTTACCTGATTGCTATTAAGGCCTAAAAAAAAGGACAAATAAATGTGACCGTTTTTGAAATTGCCAAACCTTTTCTGTTGCTGTGACAACAGCAAGGACAAGGAGGCAACCTTGGACACCAGACAGCTTTGTGTCAATACAACACTGGCTTCCTATCAAACTCTGTAAGTGTTACAATAAAACTGACTTAAACCAAATATTTGGTTCTTGGAGAACGAAACCATCAAACAATTTTATTCTAGAGGACAAAATTATCGTAGAAATATTAGCAGCTAATGTGGCCACTCAGACCACCTCAGCTACCCTAAGAAAACTGAGTGAATGCGGTTAATAATTCAAAGATCTGAAAAGTTTTTGAAATTCAAAAGATTGTTTAAGTGCAATAATACACGTGTGTTCAAACTGGAACAACCTTGTATTAGAGAGCTCATATAAACCAATGCTGGAAGCAACGTCATGCAACAGTTCCAATTGTGTCATTAAGGCCTGCAATGTCCAAAATATCACACAAAATACACGGAAAAAAAAATCTTGTCATTATGTAATTGATAGAATATAATATTTCAGTTTTTAAACGCTTCCACTTAATATAATTGTTTTGATGATGTATTGATATTTGAAGCTAACAAAATAAAAATAAAAATAAAACATAAAACATAAAAACATAAAAATCAAAGGCGGTACTTCTATCCACTCATCGAGGGCTTACGTGCACACAGGTGGGTTTACACAAAGAAACACTAAAAGCCTTCATCCTAAAAAAGCTTGTGAGGCAGACACTGGCTGCAGCTCCTCATTCACTGCTCTGTCCATGGTCACAGTCTGTTAACAGAGCCTGAAGAGTGAACCTTGTATTGAGTCTGACACCTTGTGGTTTGATTGAGCATTTCAATAACCTAAAAATATTTCAAAAAATAAATTTGGATGCATTTACAAGAGTGAGAAATAAAACTACTACTGTAGCTTTTATGGAATTTTTTTGTCTAAAGGGAATTGTAAATAAAAATGTGTAAATATTGATAATAAAGGTAGATCTGATATATTTCATAAACCATTTTCTGCAGTGAATATTACTGCAAGCTTATATGAAGCAAGTCATACAAACGAGGAATTGATTTAGGCCTTCTGTTTTCTTGCGGGTAAAAGTGACCCACTATCATGTTTAGTTTTAGAAAAAAACACCATAACCCATTCTTTTTCAAGTTGAAATTTTATGACTTTTCATAATCAATAAAAAGGGTAATGGTTTGTTTTTGTTTGTTCACGTCCAGGGTGAACATCACTGGGGAAAAAAAGATTGTGTTTATGGGTCATTTTTGGCCCATGAATGATAAAAACCTTTGAACACCAGGAAAAGTTCAAAGATCTTTTACAAACACTCTTTAATTTACTCATATATACACCTATATTCTCTTGCCTACTTTGTATTGTTTAAAAAAATATTAATAAAATGAAATAAATTTGGTCAAATTATTAAGTTGCAGGTTGTTTCAGAATACACAATAGAATTTAGATTTTAAACCCAATGAAGTTGCAACAGAATGCTAAGATCACATGATGTCATTGACACCGTTCATGTCAATGAGATCACACAAGGGTTAAAGGAGACAGCGAGAAAATGCAGTTTCAGGACAAAATATCCATTACCTTTACAAAAAAAGGGAACATGAATGAAAGTGATACATTATTTTATTTTTAACATATACTTTAAAGGGAAAGAAAGGACAAGATTTAAAATAATTATTTACATTACAATTTATTAATACAATTTATTACGACCCCTGCTTGCCATTTAATAATACACCCACTGCACCCACCATAGTCCTGTATCTTGATTTAATATATTTTCTATTTTATTTTATTTTATTTTATTTTATTATTTTATTTTATTTTATTTTATTTTATTAATGCGCTTCTATCCAATGAGTTATATATCATAAAATAAGCTCATTGGTGGTTATATCACCATCACAATCACATTTCCCAGAGAGCCTTGCGAGCAGTCGAAGGATCTTGGTCGTTGTAGTTCAGGTTCTGGCTCGCTTCCGTGTAGCCTACCTTAGGTGGAGGAATCTGCTTTTCAAAGGCAGACGAATGTGAACTAATTGATCAGGTAAGCAAACCAGGCGCTACAGGCTTTTGACTATTAACCTCGACAACCACAGAAACGACCACCAGTCCATTAGTATCGACTACTCCTGTTTTGTTATTATTTTTGGCAGCTTTAGTAAGGGTGCAAAATTCGGCGCTTAGATGGCGAAGCGTTTCCTTTTGTTCGGCTAGCTTATGTGCAGAAATGCAGGAGGCATTTTTTTATGTGGGGAAAAAATATACAGTCTAGCTCAGCGAAGTCAAACAGCTAATAGAACCATATTTCACTTTAACCTGCAATTTTCAAAATATCCTATCTTTATGGAATTGACGACCTTCAAAAGGCTGATGTTTCTCCAGTTATTTCGGTACAGGTAAGCCTTTATTAGATCCAAAGTTAGCTGTGTAGATGAGAAACTGTAGACGTTCTAGCATAGAGCTAAGTTTGTTAGCATTGTTGCTCGTGATTAGCGTTTGTTTACATCCGGTGATGAAGGTTTTTGGTTAGTTTGCACGTCTGTGGTTGATTTGAGGAACATATTTGTTCCAACTATGTTTTTTTTATTTTAAACTCTGAACGTGGCCTGGTGTGTGACACTGAAACTATTTGGACTATAAAAGACTAACTGACTTGTCTCATTTCTCACAGGTTTTGGTGAATTTATGGAAACATGTCAAAGAAAAGGGGCAGGTAGGCCGAAGTACTGATCAAATCCATGTGTGTTTTTACATGTTTTGATGTGTGCTGCTCTGCAGTTCACACAGGGTGATCTCAGTGAGTTTCCAATGTCACATTTTGCACCAAATAACTTCAAACTATGGTGACACTCACTGTGATTGTTCTCTTTCTAAAGGGCAGAAATAGGGTTAACACAAACAAAAAAATCAAATTTAAATAAATTCAAATTAAAACACATAAAAAATCCAGCAACATACACATCCCGCAAGTACAAAAAAATGTAAATATACACGTATACACAAAATTAAATAAAAAACATGGGGGCATATGAAAACTAAGTAAAAGCTATACTAAAAAGATTAGTTTTAAGCTTTTTCTTAAAAACCTCCACAGTGGACGAAGCCCTCACATCCTCACGTAGGCTGTTCCATAGGTGAGGTCCACAGTGCTTAAATGTGGCCTCACCGTGGGTTTTAGTTCTAACTTTTGGGACCACCAGCAGACAAACCCGTTGAGATCAGTTATTTTGAAAGCCACAATGTTTAGCTTAAACTCGTATCAGCAATTATTGGTAATAAATAAACTAACAGTTAAGCCACATAAAAATGGCAAATACTTTACTATTTTACCCTGTATTGATCATTTATTGTCTTCATTTTTCTTGTCTGAGCTGCCACTTGGCTCCATAACTGTATGACTGCATGGCTCCAATATTACTCACCTTTTTTTTTTTTCCCATGCCAATGTGAGGTGCTATAAGATAGCAGAAGAATGTGTAAACAAAGTGCTGATGGAGAATTAGCATAGCTAATTTCCAAGAGGTGAATTTCTAATGAGGTACTGCTGTTGCAGAAAATGCCTTAAAAAACCATGTTGTTAACATGCTTTTTTTTTTTTAGCTTAAAACTACATGACCTAGATCATCAAACCAATTTTAATAACACTCAGAGATAACCCAAGGAATACAAAATGCAGAATTAAAAGAGCTCTTGGAACATTTATACAATAAAAAAATATATATTGGAGGGGGGCTTTAAATGCTTTTAATCACTGATTGTAAGCTTTTAATATTTAACAATATGATCAACTTTCATGCTTAATATGATTCAAATCTACACTCTATCTTTGAATTTACTGATTAGTTTTGAATTTCTTCATCTTTTTGTTAGGCTAGACTAGATTATTGGTAATTGTCACTTGTACAACAAAAGGTAAAAATGGTCTTTGGTTAGTATTACCATTCATTCATGAAAAAAGACAATTTACAACTAAATAATTTACAACAAAAATGTGAATCATTCAGTATTTAAAAAATAAGAATTAAAAATTTAAAAGTGTTTAAAAAGTTGGAATAAATACACCTAAAAAAACATTTCATGCTTAAAAAAAATGAAAAAATGTCTAACAATGTAGTTCCAGCAGCTGCAGATTTGAATTTTAACAATTTTTAGGCAACAATCTAAACTAGTATTATATTGTTTATACAATTGTGTAATTAGAAACTTTTGTCATTAGATAATTATAAACCTTTTTCATACTTTTGTTTCGCAGTGACAGCAAGCCATCTGAAGTTTGTATTATTTGTGAATGAAGCAAAGAAAACCTTTGTATTAAAAGTATATCAGAAAGTTCTTGTAACTCGACATGAAGTGATGCAGTAATTTTCCTTTGTTTCACATGTTAACTGTAGGAAGCGTAGCAGTGGTGAGTTGAGTGAAAGCTCGGCGTCGACCCTGAGCCCAGACCCCGATAACCTTCTCGGCCGCAGGATTCAGCACACATGGAGGGAGAAGGGGAACGTGACCAAATGGAAGGGAACCGTTCTGGAGCGCCTGAGCGTGAACACCTCTCTCTACATGATCAAATATGATGGCTTTGACTGCGTATACGGCATTGAGCTCTTCAAAGATAACCGGGTGTCCAACCTGCAGGTTCTGTCAGAGAAAGTTGGTGAGTGGGACGTCTTTTTAGATTACCTGGATGTGAGGGCTGCAAAAACTATAACGGTGCATCACGATGAAGTGAAAATATCTCTACTTTTGGGGTTTAGGTGACGATTATTTGCTCTTAGCCACCTCTGAATGAGTTATTGTGGCCATTATTAATCATTATCTCAAACATTGACTAAAATCAAAGTATTGGTGTTACCAATAAAGACAAAAAATTAAAAAAGCTTAATTTTTGCCCTCCTCAATTGAGAAATTACTGTTTAAAATGACAAAAACTGTTGAATTATTTAGAATTTACATTGTTTGATTATTTTTAATTCATTCTTTGAAATGATAAGTTTTTGCATTTGAGACCTGCTGCAAACTGAAAGTAAAAGTAGAACTTTTTTAGGGTAATATTTTGGTTAATATGTAATTTAAGATAATAAAAGGTCTTTATGAAACAATTGTATGCAATATGGGGGGATTTTGGTGCCAAATATGCTTGAAAATTAGGGGTGTGTATTGGCAAGAGTCTGGCAATACAATATCTATTTCAATTTGTGTCTTGTGATACGATACATATCGCGATATCTGAGCCGCTACGAAGCCACGCAACTTGCGTTTTTATATGATACTGGCAGCAACGTGGCACAGAGTTTTGATTCGGTGCCATCCCAGGTAAAAGCTCAGTAGCACTTATCTCATGACAACAAAAACCACAAGGCTGACTGAACGTTTACCACTATCTGGTTCTTAGTAGATCTTGTTTTGATTGCGGTGTAGAGCTGCTCAAAGAGGCGCCCAGTGTGCTGTGTTGCCAACTAGTGGTAGAGGGGTTTTGGTGGAAAACATAATTAGGACACTGAACTATGTTTGCTCTTTTTAGTTAATTAAAAATTGTTAACATTTTAAACCGATAAAAGTATTGCCAAATGAAACATCACGATATATTGCCAAATCGATTTTTACCTACACGCCTAATAAAAATCAAAAAAGTTTGTGAAAAGCTGCCCTGATCTAACCAGATGTTTTACTTGTAACACTCTGAAGACTGTTTTTAGGCACTTTAATCCATCCTCAAATCTCTGTTGTTATTTTATTTTGCCACAGAGGTGCTAATTATGATTTTTTTTCCACTAAAGCACCACTGATTTAAAAAGGGATGCTTCTAAAACAGACTAAAAACTATGTAGTTGTCAAATGAATCGGTGTTCCACATCCTTTTTGAATAAAGTAACAAAGTTGAAGAAAAGCTCTTTCAGACTACAAAAGCAAAGCTAATTCACACCTTTGGGGTTGCAGGAGTCCTGCAGAGTCCTGAGAACGAGGCTACATGTTCTGTCTGAAGAACAGTCTCTTTAAAATGAGCCAAAAAAACATTTTCATTTATCTGGTTTAAGCTTAAAATCAGTTGAAATATAATTGATGGTTTGATTAATTTTTGCAGAAAATATTTGAACAAAGTTAATTTTCTCTGTCTCACAGTAAACAACAAGATCAAGGTTCCTCCGGGGGCCGAGGAGCTGGTGGGCAGAGCAGTGGAGCATCTGTTTGAGAAGGAGGATGGGGAGAAAAACGAGTGGCGAGGCATGGTGCTGTCCCGCGCCCCCATTATGACCCACTGGTATTACATCACCTACGAAAAGGACCGGTGCTGTACATGTACCAGCTGTGGGACGACTACAAGGACGGAGATCTGCGTGTCCTTCCAGAGTCGGGTATGTTCATGAGAGTTCTAATTCTGCTGCTGAAGAAAGTCTGGGAGTCAGTTCATCTGATTAGATTGTAGAGTATTTTTTTTGCAAAAAAAAAAAAATAGGATGTATTGAAAACAATTAGTTCATACAATTGATAATTGTTTTTTAAAGCTGTAGTAGAAAACATGTTTGGTTGAAATTTTTACTTCATTCCAAAAAAAACCATCCTGAATTAGCCTAAACCAACAGCCGTATTCTGTCAATAAGATTGTTTATCATTTATATCTACAATCGTTTTTAGAATATTTTTATTTTAATAAATACAAAATGGTTCATTTTTTTTTTAAGATTTTATAGTTTTTAGCAAAATCTCTACATAACTAAAATCTCTAACTTAATAAATATGGCATAAAACGATTTACAATAAATACAAAAAAAACAGCATCCTGCCCTGTCTTCTAGTGTTTCCCAACTCTGGCCCTCGTGATGCAGTGTCCTGGATGTTTTCATTCCCAATCTGTTTAAATCTTTTTTTTGTGCATCTTATAATAGGATGGGCCTTATGTATGGATTAAGTACAGAAATAGACCCCTAATTAGGACTGCACCTTATAATACGTTGCGCCCTATAGTGCGGAAAATATGGTATATATATTAATGTTTTTCCCCAAATTACATGTTATTTCTTTCTCTTATGAGGTGAATTACCAAAACGCTCCAAACCTGGCTTTTACAATTCAATTCAATTTTATTTATATATCCTAATATCACAACCAAAAATTGCCTAATTGGCTTCATGACGATAATTTTACAGATGCAGAAAATTAGTCATAGAATATGAACAATAACTAAAAACTAAACAGACTAAAACTACGGTTTCCCGTGCCCTTAGACCCTTATACAACTACGTATTTGAATAGAGTTCATTCAGATAGAGCACACCTGGAAGTATTGACTATCAATAGAAAGTTTCTACAAAAGTTGAAGATGAACTAAATCTAATTTGTTGAGAAGAGAACCTTTAAAAACATGCAGGACACAAGCCTGCCGACACGAGCCTTTCAGTGGTGGCTTTTAGAGGGTGCTATGGCTCCAATTGGCCACCAGATGTCTCCCTCTTTTTTAATTTTTTTTACTAAAAACGTTTAAAGCTAAAAAAAAAAGTTATTTGAAATAATAAGTGAAAGCTGCTATATTTGACCTAATTCTTTCAATACTTAAGAATGGTTGGTTTCCATTCTTTGGTTTTTTATGTCTTTTCTTGCAATGCATTTTGTGTAATACCAGCACAAAGTTTCCTGTAACATAACAAACTTATTTATTAAATGTAATTATTTATTTAATATAAACAGCAATGTAAAAATGTTTTTAAAAAAGTACCTGTGTTGCAACTATGAAAGTTTTTTGTGGTTTATTTATTTATTTTTTTTTCTTTTCTAGAGAACAAACATCTGCTGCCTGCAGACAGGAAGCCAGGTGAGGAGCCGGAGAGCCTTGTGGGTAAACAGGTGGAGTACGTCACAGATAACGGCCTGAAGAGGACAGGCTTGGTCATCTACCAGGTTCCTGCAAAGCCCACCGTATACTACATAAAATACGACGACGACGTCCACATCCATGTCTATGATCTGGTGAAGACGACCTAGTACTGACTGATCAGACCCAACCTTGGCTTACATTTCTTCAAACCGGTCGTTACCTGTTTAAGTGTTTGGGTTTCCCTCCAGTGAGAGGGAGTGTCCTCTAAGACCATTGACCCCATATTTTTTTCTTTTTCTTATTCTATATATTTTTATTTTTTTCCACCACAAGGGCCTTCCTGTACTCTGGCATTTCAGACTCCTTCATTTACAAACCACCATCTTACCCTCCTCGTTGTAAATAGAGCAGACCAGTTGTATAGCTCCACAGATGAAATCAAATCTTTGTTTTGGTGAAATCACACTTGTATAGTGCAATACTCAAACTTTTATAAGCAGCACATCAAACATTTATATATATTTTTTTTGCCTATACATTTGTGTTTTGCTATCATCTGACTTATTTATTTCATCTGGAAAATGTAGCTAAGCTGCTGGTAAAACAAAAACGTGTCTGCTGTGCTTTCAGTCTGTAGCCTTGATTTGTTGAATAAACGATCGTATTTCTTTCACCGATGTGCTGAAATGGACCATCACCGTAAACTCCAGGCCCCGTGGTAAAAGTGCTCATGTCGTGGATAGAAAACAGAGAGTAGCATAAAAGAAGTCGCCTGTTTTTCTCCATCACGTAAACTGTATTTTTTTTTTTTTTTTTACATTATGTATCAGAACTTCTGGTGTTAAAGTGGAGTTTGATTCAAACAGTGTTTGTGCCGCACACTACGTCTGTAGTTCAACATGGCTACCTGCTGTGTTTAATTTTTTTTTTTTTTTGGGGGGGGGTGTTCATGTTTGCATTATTGCCAAAAAAAAAAAAACTGAAATGTTGTTCATGGTGACCCTGAATATGTTATGTTATGTAAATATTATGACATTTTTATGAGCATTAAACAAAGCTGCTTGAAAATTTAAGCCTTTTTATTTCTAAATTTAATCTAAGCCTACTATAAATCAGTGTTTTATTTATTTTTTTGCATCTTTGGTGAAGCACTAGCATGGCAGAGGCTCTGAAGTTTATCTCTTCATGGTGCAGATGGAAGGTAGGTGTCAGCAGGTGCAGCTAATCAGCTCTGATGAACTGATTATCAACAGCTGGGCAGGTCTGATAAGCAAATGTTTTGGCACTTTTCCTGGTTTGATTTTCATGACACATTTTTAAATTTAGTGGGGAAAAAAAACGTTTGGAAAAGGGAGGTTAAGTTGTGAGAGATGGAAGTGCAACATCTGAAATGAAACAAACAAGCTATGGAAATTGTGGATCAAAATACAGAAATCTGAAGGATACCCTGCCAAACTGGAAAAGAAGAAGGGCTTTGGCAGAAATGGTAAGCTCTTCGAAAGAGGAATGACTGTGGCAGCGGGTCGGGTCAGCTGTGCTGTTACTGATGGAATGAGATACAAATAAAGTTTGAGACAATTTGATAAGAAAAGGAGGAAACTAATAGAGTGGAGGTTAGGAAGCAAAAAAAAAAAAATGGATGCAGATCAACAATTTCAGAAGAATTTTGAAGGTTCTGTGATGAAAATAAAATGAATTCTTTGAATTAAGTTGATTCGGATACTGATGGAGGAGTTTTAACTAGCTTAAGTTTCTAGAAACAGCAACTTGTTGATTGTAGAAATGCAGAAACAGGAAAAAAAAAGAAAATTAATGTGGATATTAATGGACTAACTCAGGAAGTAAGAGTTCCAACATGCAAGTTTAACAGGCCCGAGAATGATTGAATTTTTTTTCAATTTATGCTTTAAATAAACCAATCAATCAAATTTTACATTTCAATGTGAGAAGCTTCACAGCAAATGGAGGGAGATTTTAAAATCACATTGATAATTTTTCTTCTGCCTCTGACATTTGTATTCAGGAAACGTTAAAATCAAATATGGAATTTGAAATCTCAACACACAGAAGTCAGGTGTGACAGATTGGTTGGAGCAGAAGGTGGTTGTGACACCTTTTCATAAATGAGAATTTTAAAAGTATTTTGAACGAGATTACAGTTCCAAATTTAGAAGAGCATAAAATGTCTAAGCTTAATAGATTGTAAAATTTAAAGGAACACTGGAGAGAATATGATCGATGTTTGGGGAAAGATGGAAAAATGGCAAGTATTTCAATAGAATGAAAATGTCTCCAAGTAACAATTAAAAGCAGATTTGAGGGTGAAACATTTCTTCGTATTCGTAGTTCAGAAAATTGATCAGATCTATGGAGGAGATGGAAAACAGGAAAAAAAAACCCTCTGTTGACAGAGTCTACAGATATGGATTATTTTAACTCTTTGAAATGTAGCTATTTAATAAACTATTAAAAAAAAAACAATCATTTGCAAACTATAGACTTTAGCTTTAATGGATCAAAACACAAGTCAAATTACTACTTAACAAAGACAGTTTTGTAGAAAGCAAATTAAACTAATTTTGATATTTACAAGCAAAAAACGCAACTGAAGTAAATATGTGAGAAGAGAAACATTTCTTTATTAATTCATAGACGAAAGCAGACCTGTTATTAGGTTTAAGCTTAAAAAAAAGTCAAGTGTTTCTGTTGAAGTCAGGAAAAGTCACAAAGATGCCAGAAAAAATTAAGTGAAGATTTGAACCAATAACAATTCAAAAATTAGAAAATAATGAAATGTGGTCAGCTTTTAAGACTTCAAACATAATTTCAAGAACAATAAATTGACATTTTGGACATTTTTTTTGCTGCCGAAGGACTTGAAAACTTTGCAAAATATTTGTAACCAACTTGTTTGAGATCTTAAACCGAAACTTAAACTGCGTCATGTTCCAGGACCAAAATAAAAAGGAGTTGAATCAACTAAAAAAAAAAACGCTTCAAAATAAGACCTTTTCAAAAATATAACTTTCTAGAAAATCAAACACTTACTTTTTAGGGTTTTCTAAAACACAAACGAACAAAAAAATTTAATCATTCATAGAATGGATGAATCTAAAGGATGTTTTCTCTCCTTTATAAGTTTATTCAGATTAAAAAAGCAAAACATATGAAGAGGTTTTCTATTTGATTGTTCACCAGGTAAAACATGGATCCACTCTTTTGATGCAAATATTAATCAAACCACTTCTGCTCCAAATGTAACATTTTTTTTTTTTTTTTTATCTTGAAACCAAAAACTGTGATTTTGCTTTTTCTTTTTTTTTTTTCCACTGCTGGTTATAAATTCAGGCATTGTAGGGTTGAATTGACAGATTGATTAACCTATTAAAATCCAAAAACTAAAAGTAATGAATAATTGCTGTTGTCTCTTTCTGATTGACTGCTGCGCCGCTTCCTGCTCTCTCGTGCTCTTCTGTGTGGCCTTGGAACAAATGCCCGATGCCGCCTGTTGTCGGAGAGCTTGGCCTCCCTCGTGGATTGTGGGTCTTCCAGCAGAATAATGACCCAGAACACAGAAGTGTCCTTCTGTGAGCTCTGGTTTAAATCCTATGGAAGATCTGTGGAAGGGATGCCGTCTGGAGCGGACATTGAGGGAGCAGTTACATTTCTGTAAACTGAATCAAGATACTTGATAGTTGGCAGTAAATGGAACCCATTATTAAGGGAAAGATCCGTTTTGTGCAAGAATGCTTCATTTATTTTAAATTAGTGATTAAAAGTATTTTCTGGGTTTTTTTTAGGTTTTTACAAAAACTTTTATTTTTTAACTACTCAGGATAATTATGTTTTTTTTTTTTTTTTTCTACATTGGCAGGGAAGAATGAACCATATCGTCTATGTTTGTGGTTAGTTGGCCCCCAGAGAAAGTGCTGTCTCTACATCAATCTCCATTATTTGTTTTATCTTAAACATCCCAGTAATAATAATGAAAACAATAATAGGACTGCATGGTTAGTTGTGGTCGTTTTGGCATTTGTTGCTTGAATCTGTATCATGTTAACACGAACAGTATATTAAAGATGCTCTGGCTCTGGTTTTACGAGATGATTTAATCATGTGGACAACCTCCCATGAAGTGGAGCACCTGTTGGATGAAAGCGTTCTTCTGCTTCTGCTGATCAAATGTCAGCACTGCTTTAATGTCGACATGTTCTCGCTTGATTCCTGATCTCCCTGATCACACATGTAACCACATGCTGACTGCCTCTCCCTCCCCCGGAGTCTCTCCGAGGTGCCAGGGCTGCAGTGATGACTGCCAGTACAGACATCAGGGAACAGTTGGCATACCATCACGCCAGGCTGAGTGCTCGGAACGAAACAAGGAGCAGTCAGAGCAGGCAATGCTCAGGGTCTGCACTCCTGGAAGGTTGTTTGTTTTCAGTCACCGGGTGTGCACCTTCTTTCAACACTTTTACTGTGGATTTTTCTAACACTGACTTTCTTTATTAACTCTTTAACTCCAGTATTTATATTACTTGATTTACTGTAATTTTTTAATTTTTGACACAGTCACCATAATTCTTTTCTCCTTCAGAATCTACTGGAATTATGTTGATCATGTTAATGGTTGAAAAGTTACAGTATGTTAAAGATTTAGTGTTTAAGTATCAGGTGTTAAAGGGTTGAACATCTCAGTGGTATCTTCTGTAAAAAAAAAAAGCAAAGAAAAAGGCTTAAACAGGTTTTGTTTTGAGTTCTTGCCTTTTTAAAATCTGTTTAATTCTAGTAAAAGGAGCATTTCCAAAGCTACATAAAGAATTTTGTGCATGTTTCTTTCTATCAAAAATTGATTTGAAAAAAAAAAGACAATTTGAAATATAGTCTGCTGCAAAACCTTCCTATTACAATAAACAGGAAAAAAAAATGTGCAGTAAGAGGCATTCTGTTCCTACGTTTGCAGGAAAAGGACTTTATGAGGATGCACAAATTCTTCATGCAAAACATACTCAAACCTTCATTGAAAATGCATGAGAGCTTTTCATGAAAGAATTCCTCTCTCTTTTATTTTCACATTATCATTATTGCAGGACCTTCCTCGAAAACCTTGAAACTTTGCGTTCTTATTGGACAATAAACAAATCCACTTGACTTTTTGTGTTGCTAAGCAACACAAGCCAGTTCTCAATTTTTATATATGAAAAACCCGAACGCTGCCAATCTGGAGACTTGGAGAGTGCAACATGAAGGAGAGTGTTTTTATTAAAAACATTGCAATTTTTTTGAGAGGAAATAGGACAAAAACAGTGTCAGTGAGGGAGGACGGTAAATTGCTCAAATGTCTTCTGGTAGATTTTTTTTTTTTTAAGAAAAATCTGAGGCCTCCAATCAAATAATTTTTTTAAGGTGCAGCGAGTTCATGTAAATGCAATGACCTTGAGTCAGCAGAAGTGGGTTTGGCCCTGTTTTTTTTTCATGCATAACAAAGGCAAGCATACAGCGTGCTCAATCAAACAGGTATCTTGGTAACAAGAACAAAGGTAAGTCTGGGGCTTTTTTAGATGTAACAAGTGGAGATCATGTTGAGACGTATTTGAGCTGCCCTTTCCTAACCACCTTTTAATCAAGTGTGCTAAAATTGTCAGGATTTATTTTTGGTTTAGGTTTCACTTTGTCTCCTATTTTATTTCAGTGTCTGCTGGTTATAGTTTCTTGTAGGAGGGCGGGTGTAAAAGAGTCTTCTTTGTTTGTGTTGACATTTTTTTTAAAGGATAAGCTTAGTTTGTGTCCAAAAATGCTGGCAAAAAAGCTGAAGATTAGATGGATTCAAAAATCGGCACAACACAATGATCTATTTCGTCTGATCGAACATCCACCTTGCCTTTTGGCTTCAGTTTGAAAAAGGGATCACTTAGGTCTGCTTACCAGCATCTCTGCAGGACCTTGATTTATGATTATCTGGGATGTTGACACATTCACACACTCAATTATAAAGGCTGCATTCGGTGTTTGCCCTCAAGGTCACCAAATCAGCAAAATTGCCTCACATCCATCTATCTAATAGATGACAACTCTGAAGCTGAAATGAATAGAAGCAGGTGAGATAAATCGGTTTTTTTTTTTTTTTTCCCAGTTCAGCCTTAAAGCTAATCATCCCATAATGTCAATACTAATCTTTTTGCTTCTAGTTGTGGCGTAAACAAAATATATGCAAGAAAATGGTTCAAACAATGGCTTTATTTAAAAAAAAAAAAAAAAAAAACACACACTTTTTTTCAATGCAGACAGAATAAAAATCCTCACAGTTTGAAACATCTTGCAGCCTACCTCCAAAACCGTCTTTTATTCACTTTATGACATAATTGCAGTAAATCCCAGAGCGGCTTTCATTGCATGATTCAGTACTGTTGCTTAAATTATGCTTTTGATTGCAATTTTGCCATAATTAACATTAGTGAATGTACATCCACACAGGGAGTGAATCAGAATGTGTTAAGTGTTTTTAAAAAGGGCAGCTTTATATTGAAAAAACAGGAAATATCATCATTTTTTCTCCCTTTTATTTTAGCTGTCCAGGTTGCTGCACTGAAGGGACTGCTTGTGCTGAGAGGTAGACTGGGACTTGTTGTTCTTCCATCAACGTCACAACAAAATCACTAGTCTTCCACTCAGCACTACCAACACTTTCTTCTTCGTGGTTGGATCCACATCCTCTGCTTGAAGCTGTGATGAAAGAGGAAAAAAAAGGATTGGCTTTTTGCTTACACAGATTTATTTTTACAGTAAAATTAGTACATTTTTACAGAGGATCTGTGCTGCTGATGCTTCAGAGCTCGGGTTGGTGGTGTCCTGATCATATGAACTTTTTCCAGCAGAAGCAGCTCGGGCAAGCCCCATCTGTGTTTCTGTCAACCAATTTCTCTCTGAAGCCTGTTGACATTCCATCGTTCCTTTGTTGTTTTAATGCCAACCTTTCAGCTCCTCTCAAAAGAGGGAGACAGGAAGGGTGTTTTTTTTTTTTTTTTTTTTTTGAGGGGGGGTGGGAGAGAGAGAGGAAGAGGATCAGAGCACTTACAATAAACACTGTATGGACATTTCAATGCAGAGAAAAGTGAAATGCAAACCATTTTGAGAGATTTTTAAAAAAAATGGTTTTCGGTCTAAGTCAGAGAGCATCCAGCATCCCCAGGATGTGTTTGAGCTGGTAACTATGCAACAAGACTGGGAGTCAGTGGAAGAGGGGGATGGGAAGATCTGGGGACAGTTAGTGAGAGGAAGGAAGACAGAGATGGGGAAAGAGGGGATGCAAAGCAAAAAGACGAGAAAGGAAAATCCTGGAGGACGTTAAAAATAATAATAATGGACGCTCATTTAAATGTCAATCTGCAATTTGGAGTAAATCCCTCTGCTTTCTGTGGCAGTTAAAGGAGCAGCTAGTGAATACTAAACATAAAGCTGTTTGCATCCACATGACAAAAACGTGGCGGTGAATCCACCCAGTTTTACCTTTGCTTCGCGGCTAAACGGGGAAGGTTTGACGTGGGAGCTGTCCAGTGTCTCGGTGCTGAATGACGCCCTACTTTTTTTCCCCCCTCGTGTCTTCTTCTGCATGTCGTGTCGAATCCGGGCCGAGGAAGAAAAAAAAAAAAACCCCATGCCACCTGTTGCTGCAACAAAGTTTTCTTCCAAAATGATAAAAAGCCAAAAAGAGCCCAAATATCTGGCTTGAAATGCGCCGCGATCCCGGCTTTGTGAGAGTAGAAACGTCAGCCAGCGCTTTTCGCCTCTGAAATCACAGCTACATGACGACACGATAAACACTTTCCTTCAGGCGAGGCAGGAAGAGGAGGAAGAGGCTGTCATCTCATTTCCCTTTTCACATCGTCCACAAAAAGAAGAAAACACGATGGAGAAAAAACAAATAAACACAAGGAGTCTGAAATAACCAGAGCTTCACTCACCGATAATGGACGGGAACAACAGGTGATCAGGCTTTAGCGGCCGGATCTGGATCCGGATCTGGATCTGGGGGAGCAGCCGAGGTTTCACCTCTTTCAGTGTTGGCTTCCTTTTATTTATTTATTTATTTCTTCCTGAAGAAATCAGCCACGATCCGAAGCTGTGCGCCCTCCCACCCAAGCTCCACGTAATGCCAATCGTGATGTGACCGTGGAAGCGGAGGGAATATGGATCAGTGTGTTTATATACGTCTGCTGCCTGGAGGAGACGAACAGGAGGTGGGACAAGCTGAAGTGACGATTGCGAGAGGAGGCCAATTGACGTGGACGTAACGATATATATACATCACAACGATTCGATTCATATAATAATTTGTGGTTGCACAATTATAGTCAATAATTGATTTAGAATATTGTATCACATTGCATGATCAAATGTCTGCAAAAAATACACTGGACTGTATCAATTGGTTGATCATTTTTTGCTGCCATTACGTGTGTTGTCCCCTGTGATTCATTTTATGTTCCAGTAAAATCAACCCACTGTGCTTCAATCCAAATGGTATTTTCCAATATTGGCATAATTAATTCATTTCATTTTTAAAAGCATTTTTAATGGTCAATTCTCTTAACGACTTTCTTCAGACAGATCTGATCAGGAATAAGTATCGATTGTCTATTCATCGATTAATCACTATGTCCGTAAAATCTAAATCGAACCAATATTTGTGTTATACCTTCAAACAGGAAACAATTCTTACACGTACACTTACAAAAGTCCAGGATTTTGTAGGATAGTTGTCAAGTGTTTGATGGATGGCTCAGTTGGGTGTGTGTAGGACTGCCCTGCGGGACACCAGGGCTCACTTCCCATAGGCGCATAATCCAGAGAGGACTCTTAGGCAAGATCCTTCAACACTGTTTCCTAACTATGTAGTCACAAGGGGGTCTGGATCTCCCCGTACCCATCCCCAGCTCAGATAAAGTACAGGGTTGTGTCAGGAAGGACACCTGGAATAAAAAATCTCCTTCCCAAACCACCTTTCCAAATCTGTGAACTCTTTTGTTTGATCAATCAATCATATCAAATAGGTGCTATACGATCATCAATGTTTCACAAACAGAAACTGAAACAACTGTGTGGGAGGTTTAAATCTAGGTGAGGTACAGTCGAATTCTGCAACCAGACAGAGGTTTTCAGAGACGATTTCATGTTTTACTAAGACTGAGCAACAAGACCTAAGGTTATTCTTCTGGAAGACAATCAGGTTGGGGTTTCAAGATATTCAAGCCCTTTGAAGAAGCACAGAGAGACCTGTAACACTGAGGAGAACAGTTCAATCAAGAATGTCCCAAACAGGGAAAGATGGTGGAAGTTCCTGGAACTTTTGGGGCTGCATTTCTGCAATTAAAGTTAGAGATTTGATCGGAATTACTGGAGTTTTCATTGCTGAAAAATGCAGGGTTATACTTATCCATCAAGGAGGCACATGATTGACACCAAATATTTTCTGCAGCAGGACAATGATCCCAAACAAACGTTCAATAAAACCTATATTCAGCATAAAGAAGAACAGAAAGTACTGGAAGTGAAGGCCTGAACCGCACAGATCCTGATCTTAACATCATGGAGAGGGATTACATGAAGAGAAAGACTTACAGAAGATCTGTGGTTGGTTCTCCAAAATGTTTGGAACAACTACCACCCTTCAAAAGTGTGCCTGGAAGAATTAATGTTGCTTTGAAAGATGGTCAAACCAAATATTTAAGTTTCTGATTGCATTTTCTGCATTTTTTGGAAAATAAGAAAAATAAACACTTTAACTTTAAAAAGTATTCTTTATTTACAGTCTTTTTCCCCACATCTGTATATATATTTTTCTCAATGTGTAGAATTTATAGTTGTAATTGTATTATTATTTTAGAATTTTGATGCTGAGCATCCATTGGCAGGTAAAGTTATTTTTTACCTTTAATTTATATAGGAATGTATATTCTGATGTTTCCTTTTTTTTTTTTTACCTCTTTTAAAAGTCAAATGAAATACAAACCAATCTTTAAAATTTAAGATGAACCAAGTTTCAGAAAAGATTTTAAATTGATAGAATAGACTGAAGACTTCTGGGAAAATCTGCTAGTTTTGATTACATAGCTAAACTCTCCTTTGTTCAAGCAGAAATGGAGTTAAACATTCTGTAATATGATGCACCTAGAGCAAAATGCCTATAACAATATGATTACAGCACTGTGATAAGAAGGAGTAGATTATAATTTCTCCCAGAACTATTATCCTTCTCAAGAAGAACTGCTTTTTCTTTCCATAAATACAGAAGAATGGGCACTTTAATATTTTATAGATCTACTACTTTATTTGGTTAAACTGCATAGTATATAAAACTGAATACCAATAAGACAGTGTCAAAAGCACAAAACGTACAGATGATTTTAGAAAATAATCAGGCTTTTTTGTGTTTGATGTGGGGAAAAAATGTGAACCTCCATAGCCTCAACTTTTTTTTTTTGCTCAAAAGGGCACAAGATCTGCGTCTCCCACTTTGTAAATGTCACGCCCTTGAGTTTTGATACCACATTGTCTGATTCTGTTCCATTTTAGTAATTAAAGCTGTGTAAAAATGAGTCAGGTTATTGCAATTAACAGAGATGCAATCGCTCCTGTTTTGCTTCATAAATCTGCTTCTCCATCTCTCTAACTTGACCATAGAGAGAACGGCAACAGCCATAACGAATAATTGAAAAGGACATATTATGAGTTTTAGTGTTTTTCATTTCCTAGGGTGCTTTACATAGCTGTGAGCACGCCAAGTGTTGAAAAAGAAGACGTCTACATTCCCCCACCGAAATATGTAAGATACGGATGTTAAACCAATGTTTTTAAGAAAATACTAATCTGATAAGGTAATTTGACCAACACATCAAACATTGACTGAAGGGCTAAGCCATTGTTTGTTAAAAAAAAAGGATTAAATGAATATTTGTAACCAGATGTTTAAAATTCATTATAATGAAATGCAGTTAAAGGAAAGTTAAAATAGTTTATTCATTTTATTATATGTCAGTTGCATACAGTAGGGATGCAACAACTGACTCTCCCCACAATTTTTTTAATTTCATTTTTATTCATTAATTGTAAAAAAAAAATACAATATAACTGGAGTTGTAAACTCAAACATGATGGAAAAAAAAAGAAAAGGGGACAGAAAGACGAAAACTTATTTTGTCTGCTCCTTTTAACTATCAATAAATCAATCAATAAAAAAAGATAGATACAGATACACAGGCATTCAACTGATTTAGTATACAATAAGAGAAGACTGGGAAAGAAAAAAACCATCTTATAATTACTACATCAACCAGTGAGAAATGAACATTACACCTCGGGGATGAGTAATTGTTATTTGTATTAGATGGCTTTATAGTCATTGGTTATACTGTTTTTAATGTAGTTTTTAAAACTTGATACCGTTGTAGCATTTTTAATTTCTACGCTCAATTTATTCCATTTATAAACTCCACATACTGATACACATCGTTCTTTTAGCAGTATTCTGTGTTTTGGTTTAATAAATATTTAATGTCCTTCTGGATTAAATTTGTTTTTTCTTTTCATGTATCTTTTCATTAAATTAAGAGGAAGGCATTTCGTATTTATTCTACACACACTTTTTAAAATATTAAAGATGATGAGATCATAAAGTTTTAATAGTTTTAATTTAATAAATAAGGGATTTGACAGGTCTCTATAATTACTTTTTGTAATAATTCTTATTGGGTTTTTTTTGTAATATGTAGATTGGGTGAGTGTATGTTTTATAAGTTATACCCCAAATTTCTATACAGTAGTTCAGGTATGGCATAATCAAGGAATTATGTAATAGATATGAGTTACTGTCTAAGAACCATTTTACTTTGTATAATACTGCAATTGCTTTTGCTATTTTGGATTTGACATTTTTGATTTGTGATTTCCAAGATAGCTTTCGTCTATAATAACTCCTAAAAATGTCACTTCTTTTACTCATTTGATATTAATATTATCTATGTTTAATTCAACTGTATTGTTTGTATTTCTATTACTAAATATCATAAAATAAGATTTGTCACTATTTAATGATAGTTTATTTCCATCGAAGCACAATTTAATTTTTTCCAACTCTGTCTGCACCACCTCTATCATGTGTTCAATTTGACTCTAGCATTAATTTTTGTATTGCAATAATTGAACAGAAAACAAAAACATTTGGAAAAATATGTTTTATGTGCTAATAAACAAATAATTCAAAGGAAAAACCTTTAAAGCTGGCTTATAATAAGCTTGGTGTGATGCAATAAAATTATTTTAATTCTTAAAACTTTCAACATAAATATACTAGAATGCTTATACGATTCATTATCTTGGGTTTACTGGTGTAACATGGGCTTCGATTTTCATTGTGAATTGTGTCCTCTTTGGTGTTCAGTGCAAAACTGAATCTTAATAAAGTAAAGCAACCCTTGATTTAAAAAAATGTCCTGTTTTCTGTCTTGCTAGAAAAAAAAGTTTTAGCTAGAAAAAATTTCAACAACAACATAATCTTAGTTCAAGAATGGATATCTTAGTGGCTAGAATTATTTTCCTATAACTAAAAAAATGGTGAGATAATTTTTTTTTTTTGCTTAATCAAAGAAAATTACGCTGCCCCTAAAGGGACTTAAAAAGGGACTTTAAAAAATTAAATAAAAATAAATGAATAATAAAAAATAAATCAGTTACTTTTTGGTAAGCATCACATATTATCAGTGAATACCAGATAGTTTCTGTGTTTGTTTGTTTTTTTCTTAGACTTTATATTTTAATTTTCCTTCATGAGTTTCATAGAAATTCTTCAAATTTTTATATTTTAATTAGTTACCTTTTTTAAGGGGCCTGTTGTTTTTTAATGTTAGATAATTGATGAGGCAGTCATGCGCACTTCCTGAGCCTTCAGGAATATTTAAGGCATCTGTGATTGAATTGTCTGTTTTCTTTGAGCAAGTTAATCATTTTCCATTTTTGTCCACTGCAAACTATTTGAGACTTGCAAAGATTTATAATCTTGTTTTTAATTTTTCTTCCCCAACTTCTTTTTTTTAATCAGCAGTGTCAGGAATTTTATCTAATTAAAATCCAGGATCTGGAAATAAGGTGAAATTGTAAAAGTGTTGTCAAAATGAGTTAAAATTCAGCTTTTGTCCTTATAATTATGAAGATGAATGAACAATACTGAGCATCATAAATTAAGATCCAGTTCAACATTTTTAAATACAAGGTTGCAAATTTCAACCTTAAGTCAATAAAATGTTATGTCAGGAAAATGTTTCTTTTCTTTCTTGTTTTTTATTTCTTTATTTGTTGAAATGGAGCCAGTTAAATCCCAGCATCCTCTCTGTCACTTGCCTTTGACAGTTTGTCACAGGCTGCATCCCATTTCCCCGATCTGTGAGCGCAAAGATGCCGCTAAGGTGAATGACTCCCCTTTGTAATTGAGTCCCTCCGTCTTCCCTCTGATACAAAGTCAAACAAGGAACCTGGAGCTGATAATGATCACCAGAAACTTTGTTGTATGATACCTCAGTCGCCTGGTCATCAGAGAAGACTCTCTCCTCACATAAGAGGATCCTGGGGAAGATCCTGTTCATTGTGTTATTTGGCGTTGGTAGTATAATGCACGTCCCACTCAGCGTTTCTTGATGGAAACATCAGGAGGTAGGATTATGCATATTAGTGAGCCCCCTCTGCTGTCGGGGCTCATTGTTAAGATCTGCCCACTGAGGGAGAAGATGGTTCTGAAAATCCTCCATTCTGACCATTTGTGAAAGCCAGGCATGTTATTCATTTGAAACTATAATGGAGTTCAAAGTGAAGAGAGGCTCCAGCTCCTTGATAAAAGCTGAGTCACCAGGAGTACTTCACAAAATCACTAAAATAAGACTCAATTAGCAGTGACATTTCTTAATTTTTGTTTTTCCTGCTTAATTTGGCCTCTGAGAGTCTGTGATGATGAACTATAGTGAGTTCAGAATTTTAGCTTGAAATCAAGAAAACATTTAATTGAACATCTACATACATTTTAAATGCACATAATTTGGAAAAACTAAGGCAAAAGCAAACCAAATCAGATGGCTCATCTGATAATTGCATTCAAACGTGTATTTTCCTTTCTGGCCTATTTTCCATTCAGGATCTTCCTAGATGTGAACCTCACCTTTAAGGTAATCTGATTACAAGTGATTGTATGGCTGTGATGACAACAGAATTGAGTCGTGATGGCTCCCTCTGGTGTTCACTGTGCATTTGGCCAATTCAAGGACAAATCTGTTGGAAAGCCTCCAAATGAGGACAAATTGTTGCAACATAATTTAAATAATTGAAAATGAACGTGTATGACTCAGTGTAATGCATATTCAATTCAATTTTATTTATATAGCCCAAAATCACAAAGAATATTGCCTCATTGGGCTTCATGCAGGTAATTTTACAAATGCAGAAGTTAGTCATAAAATAGGAAAAAATACCTAAAGACTAAACAGAATAAATAAAAATGGTTCTCCCTGCCCTTAGACCCTCCCTCCCAGTAAGGAAAAAATACTAAAAAACCTGAGTCAGGAAAAAAGAAGAAACCTTAGGGATTCCCACATGAGGGAGAGATCCTATCCCAGGACGGACAGGTGATATCAGAACTGTTAAAGAAAAATTTGCTTCTACAACTACGTATTTACATAGAGGTTATTAAGATAGAGCTGAGGAACATCCTCAGTCAAGACGAACCAGAAGTGCAGTCCACGGCTGGGAGCAGGAGGATGGACGACCTACCAGGAATCACTCTCACTCAGCAATGCAGGATGGTGTCGGGGGCATGGTCCACGGCTAGGGCAGGAGCACGGACGATCCCTGTTTCCCTCCCGCTCCCCAAGAGGTGAACATGTGAATCGAACAGCACCAAACAAAAACACAGAGAACTGAATACAATAAATAATGAAGAGTAAAAGAGAGGAGAAGTAAATGAGAATAGAGAACAGAACCCCAGAGCTGATGTGGATAAAATCTAAAAATTACATTTAAACGTATCAGTATTAATCTAGCCTCACAAGAGCCACAACAGAGGGAATGTTCTCTGATTACTAGCTAACCTGACAGAACACCTGTCCAAAGAAGAATGTTTTAAGGCTAACTTTGAAGGTAGAAACTGTGCTGGCCTCTCTGACATGAGCTGGGAGCTTATTCCAGAGAACAGGGGCTTGATGGATGAAGGTTCTACCTCCAACTGTACTTTTAGAGATTCTAGGAACTACAAGCAGTCCTGCATTTTGTGACCGAAGTGTTCTGATTGGTTGGTAAGGAACTAAGAGATCTTTAATACAGAATGGGGCCACACCATTCAGAGCCTTATAAGTTAACAGGAGGATTTTGAACTTGATCCTGGATTCAACTGGGAGCCAGTGGAGTGAAGCTAACACAGGAGTGATGTGTTCTCTTCTGCTAGTTCCTGCTAACAATCTGGCTGCTGAATTTCTGAACAAGCCAAAGGATTTTTAAAGAACTTTTTGGGCAGGCTATCAGTAAAGAGTTACAGTAATCCAGTCTAGATGTAACAAATGCATGGATGAGTTTTTCAGCATCACTTTTAGATAACATATTTCTGATCCGAGCTATATTGCAAAGGTATGAAAGAATGCAGTTTTACAAGCTTGTGAAAAATGAACCTTAAAGGATAAATCCTGGTCAAATAAAACCCCCAAGTTTCTGACTGTCGAATTGGAGGCAATATTTATGCCATCTAAGGAGACTATCTGATCCGAGAGAGTGTCTCTCAGGTGTTTAGGACCCAGTATAATGACCTCAGTTTTTTCTGGGTTAATAAGGAGGTAATTATTGTCATCCAGGACTTAATGTCTGATGCAGGGATTCAGTTTCTCTAGGTGGTCATTCTGGTCTGGTTTAATGGATAAATACAGCTGTGTATCATCTGCAGAACAGTGAAAACTAATCCTGTGTTTCCTGATTATGTTTCCTAAGTGCAGTATATAAAGCGTAAACAGGATGGCCAACATATGGTCTTCACTATTCGCCAGGACATACTTTTAAATCTCAATGGGGATACTGTGCTAAAGGTTTATAAAATTAACATTAAATAAGAAACCCGTCACCTGTTTAAAGGTTGAATACAGGCTCTTTAAACTATATTTCAGTAATGTTCAAAAAACCACATGTATCTAAAACATCTGAATAATCTAGTTTTTGACAATAAAAAGCAGTGAATAAAAAAATGTTAGAAGCTAGAGACTCTTGATGTTTTCATTGCATACGTTTACATTTAAAAAAATCCAGCTTTTATTATGTGATAATTCTACAAATACGTTTTTTTAAGGCCAAAACAGACTACTATCAAGCAGTATGAAGACTTGCAGCACTGGTTCTGGTTTCCGTAACCCTTCCGCTCTCCTTGGGTTGTTTACATTAAAAGTGGGGTAAAAAAAAAAAAAAATGGAATTCCAAATTAAGCTCTTAAGACGTTGTGGTCATTCTTTTTACCTGGGGCTCTGTCAAACAGAAATGAAAAAAAAGAATAGCTTTATTGTATTTAAGCTTTCTCTATTGCATTTCAAAATTCAATTTAAAACTTAATGACAAGAAGGAAAAAAATCGAGACACAAGCTCGAAAAAAGTATGGGTGTAAGAAAATATTGATTTAGTGAAATATTGCGATACTTTATTTGGCGTTACTTGCATCGATTTAGATAAAAATTTAAAAGCAAGTAAGTAGTTCAGCTTTACTTTTTTTCCACTTAAATTTTTCTTAAATTACCAAAAGAAAAGCAGCATGAATTTGCTTGGATAAAAGCAACTAGTTTATGAGAGAGTTGTCCTGATCATTAAATATATTTTTTTACCATTTTATTTTGGTGAAAAACGTATTAATAATCAGATAATTCTCGAGTCATAGTTTTTCTAAAAATAAATGTGAAATTTCTATCAGAATATGTGCATCGTGATAGCTTTCGTATTACCAAATTATTCTAATTGGGGAAGGAAAAACTACATTTGTTGATATAACTTTTTAAATGTCACAACCAACATTGGAAACAACAAAAAACATTATTCAAGTGTTAGAAATACATCAGGTCTGACAGATGTTACAAGATATGATCCTTTAATTGTCCATCATATCCGAGTACAGAAATACTTCTCCATTGAAACATTCTCTGTAATTGAAGTTGGCATTGTTGGTTCGCGAGTGGTTTAGAAACGTCTTCTCTCTGACATATTTTAGTAAACATGCTGTCTCCACTTCCACTAAACAAATAAATAGCATTCACTTAACTGTGACATCAAATGAATCAGGGAAAAAACAAAGCAGATATTTTTTTTTTTTTAAAAAGGTTAGATCTGTTCAACAGCTAATGTAGAAAATGCTCTGAACTTGAATTTTCTATTCTGATTTAACACAAAAAACACCAAAATTGTCTGCTTTTTAACACAACAAAATGCAGTTTTATTTTTCTTTCCTGATTTATTTTTTTTATGAAGCAAATAAGATTGAAACTAGATATGCTAATACAATATTGTAGAACTTGTTTTGCCGAAAAGCGTCCTCCTATAGCATTTTTTTTCTTCTTATATCAAACACTGTTTGCTTACTGAACACAATCTGTGAATTAAATGTAAATAAATCTGTCTTTTTCTGGAATCCTCGTTTCCTATCGACACCCCTCAAAGCACAACCTTTGAGAGCTCGTAATTGTTGAACATTATTAATATCCATTGGGAAACAAAGACCTAAAGTACTATTTTTTTCTGCAAATTTGAATAAAAAGTCCAGAGAAGAAACTTAAAACTGCAGTTTTGGATTTGAACATTAATGCTCCTGCCTATACAAACCATAACACTTGCAGAGTATATGATTAAAAAAAAAAGAAGAGAAAAATAAAAAATAAAAATAAATAGACAATTACAAAGACAAACTTAATTTTTGGCAGGTACGCACAATGTCAATTTGCAAACAAAACCATCCCAAAATGGCTGACATTTTCAGATCTCCAAAGATCTCCAGTCCTTTGAGGGCAGTGACACCGTTCGTCAATAGGCAGTGGATTTCTGTGTCTGTTCAGCCCTCCAGAATTAGGCTAAGCACCTTTCGTCTTCCGTCAAAACCTGGTTTCTGAAGCTGAACATGATGACACCCAAATGCAGGCAGAGACAAATCGGCTCCCACTCCGGATTCCCTTAAAGGACCGACTACCGGATCCGGGTGAATAGGTTCAACACAGAGACAGATTCCTGCAAGGAAAAAAAGACAGGAAGGGTAATACTGAATAAAACGGTGCATTGAAAGAAAGTGGGGCATCTATGAACTGAGTCGATACCTTTGTGGATCTCATCTTACTAAAGACGTTCCAGAACCTAAGTGTTTCATCTCCAGCCCCCGTTACGATGGCCTCCCCATCAGGTGACATGGCCTGTAGATACGCAAACGAAACTTTATTATTAAAAAATTCAGGGGAAAAAATGGTCAAGTTGTTGATGTTTTTTTTCTTTTTTTTTTGTTCAGAAAATAGTCTGTGTTAGACAGTTCAATTGAAGTGTCTCTTAAGGAGCTTCAAAGACCCACTCCAATTTTTTTTTTTTTTTTGTGTTTTAAACATCTTGAAACATTTTTCTCATAGTAGTTAACCTATATAAAATAATTTATGATTAAAACTGGGTTTCTGAGTATTTCTTAAATCAAATCATGTTGGATCAGAAAACCAGATGCTAGAAAATGCTTAGACTACAAGCTCCCGAAATGGGCGTGTCAAAGTCTCCTCTCCCCCTTCGCACACCCACGCTTTGGTGTGCAAGACGTGATGAGCGTTCAACACTCGTGCGGTAGCAAATTACAATTCTCGCTCAAAACTGTATGACTGGATCGATCAAATATTGCGTCGCTAATGCTAGCCTGAAGCTACAAGTTCGCATATGAGCACGCAAACAGGGTTCCTAGCGGCGGGGAGGGAGTAGGTTGCTCTGTTCCAACAGTTCCGCCCACAACTCAAAATTGTGATTCTAATGAGCTACTGCTGCTGTGTTTAAAATGTCTTAAAAAAACGACATTTGATTTTGGCTAAAAACTTCAAAATCATAATTAAAAGATAACTGAGAACGATTTTACAATGGAAAAAAAATGTGATTAAGTGGGACTTAACGTAGATTAAACACAGCTTTTTCATATTTTTTTCCATAAAAAGTACATTTTCCAAAATCATTTTTAGCCGTGCATTATCAAACATCATTTTAAAAACACCCATAAAAAGCAGATAATACTAACCAGATAAAGAACTCTGTATGAATGTCCTGTGAGTTTGGCCACTTGAGTTAAAGATGGATATTTCCATACCAGTATCTGGTTCTGAGAATACCCGTGTGTGCTGACCTGCAAAGAAAAACAGGGTTTAAAGAAGCCCAGGAGAGAGCACATTCAGTCTCAAAGAACAGCAGATGAACACACCTATTATTCTTTGCTTTTATGAATGAATTCCTTTTAGTACATTTCTGACTCCACCCTTTTCCTTCTCTAATCCCACTGTGGTTAAACGAACAAGCGTGACTTACCAGTTCGTTGGTGTGTTTGGACCAGGCCAAGTTGCAGACTTGGGAGCCGGTGTCGGTGCACTGTAGGGGCTGGCCGGTCAGGGTGTTCCAAAAGCGGATGCAGCGGTCAGCTGTACCGCCTCCTGACGCCAATAGGCCATGCTGGTGGGGTGACCAGGCGATAGCCTTCACTGCAGCTAAATGCTCTGTGTACTGCTGGACGGGCACAACGCTGGAGTGGTTCCACACGAGCAACTGCAGAGCCAAATGAGGCGTTCAGAGTGGAGTCTGTGATGAAACCTGAACAAACAGAAACTTTTACACTTTCTTCACCTTGTTATCGTTTCCTCCTGAGGCCAGCAGCTGATGGTCTGTGCTCCACTTGAGCCCACAGACTTCCTGCCTGTGTCCTTGGAGACGGCGTTCCGACTGGAGAGGCGGGGCTCTGATGTCCCGCTGCAGGATCACGCGATCACGACTCCCAGACGACAGCTGGTCTGCATTCCAAGCCAAGGCACCTGGCAACGGGAGGCGAAAGGCAGATCGAAGGGCAGATGATTCACCCGACATGAATTACAGAGGTGAACAATCACAAGCGCCAACATGAATAAAGGGTGAAATCCTTTAGGACTCTGAACCACTCACCCACTCTGGCAGTGTGTCCCTCTAAAACAGAAAGCTTCTTTCCTGCCGCTGCATCCCAGATCTGAACGTAGCCCTTATGAGTTCCCACTGCCACCAGGTTCCCCTAAAAAAACCCAACAATCAGCAAAAAACACATATGGAGGAGAAAGGGAAAAATAAAATCACCCAAATGTTATAAAACTGAATATTTATTAACCATGTTACTACCAAAATCCTTTTTATAAGCTTTATTAGTAAAGCATTTAGAAATTTTACAATTATAAAACAAATTGAGCACAAATGGTTGATTTTCCATTTTAAACTCAATTTTACAAGAACATTAGAATTTTGTGGTGGGCTTCAATCTTCAACAGATTCAGCTAGAAGAAAAAAAAAAAAAAAAGGAAAAAAAATGTATTTGCTACAAAGAAAATACACTGGGCTGGTCTCAAGCTCCCTGCTTCACTCCATTCTAATGCATCCACTTGTAGACGACTAGATCTGTATGCGTCTTTGTTTTCCTCGTCTGAGCTGGCCTCTGGCTTAAAACTGTACAGCTGGATATATATGGCTCGCCATATAATGTTAGGATGGGGGTGTGAGGGGGTGTAAGCTAGGGGGAGAGCATCTAAACAGAGAGCTCTCAACAACGGGGCAGGGGTGCTCCACACCAGCTGCCCTGTTCACAACTCAGTGGCAGAGTTGTAACAAACTCTTGCCACTCTGCAGGAACTACATCCTAAAAAATGAAAAATAAAAAATCTAAATAGGTTTAAAACAGCATAATAGAGCCGCCATCAGTGTGTGAATGGGACTGTGACTGCAAAGTGCTTTGGGCCTTCAAGGAAGGTAGAAAAACTCCATACGAGGACACGCCATTTACCGTTTTATCATCATAATTAAAAGACCACTGGGACCGCTTTTAAATTAGATCAAAAGATGATCAGAAAGGTACTCAAAAACCTCGTTTCCACTGAACGGTACGGTAAGGAGTGGTCTGGTACGGTCCAGTAAATTCTGGTGAGCGTTTCCACTCAGTTATTATAAGATCCATCAGATCTGGACACTAAATTATACCACAAATAATCTTTTGTTCCTTCTAAACCACTTTTTATTCTGAGCAAAACTGTATATGAATGCTGGCATTGAAGAGAGAAGACATAATATTGTCAAACTTCAGATTATAAATGACGCAGCATCAAAACCACGGAGCAGCCCTCACATGCTGCACACAAACGATCAGGAATGATCGCTTGATCTGTTCTTTACCCAACCGATAGAATCCTAAATATGAAGATGGTGAAATCTGGATCATTCTGATCAGATTATAGAGGCTAAAACCCATACTCATATATGTTTGTTAACACTTTGATCTGAAGGTTTTAATACATGTTTAACTATTGTAATATAATCCAACAAAAAAAGCTTTTTTTTTTAAATGTGCAGAAAAACCTACCCTCTCTGACCAACCCACAGATGTGACAGAGTCTCCTTCAACAGAGAGGTCACAGAGCCGCGTCACCTGCAAAGAGAAAAATCACAGCATGAAAAGAATTATTCACTGTCTGTCTAAAGCCATTTTAGACAGAAATGATTAAAGGAGGCCATTTGGGTGAGAAGTAGGTCAGGTTTTCTTAAAAACACACACCTGGCTGGTACAGGCACTCCACAGGTACACACAGGTGCCCAGTCCAACACTGAGCACATTCAGAGAGGACCAGTCCACCAGGTTGAGGTAGAAGTCATCTTGAAGCTCCGGAGCGTCTAAGACTTTGAAGGGAATTTTGGAAATCTTGCGTGTTGGTTTTCGCGGTGATCGCAACAGTTTCTGGCTGCAATACACAAGAGGAAGAAGACGCTGCTGAACTTCTGAAAAGAAAATAAACTGATCACTCACATTCAATAATTGATTACCTATTGCTGCTGACAGGTGACAAAGAATAGGGAGAAACTGTGTTTCCATCTTCCTCTGGCAGAGTCCTCTTAGTGCTGACAGAATACTGAAAAACACTTCCTTTTTAGTCTTTGCAAATCAGTGAACTGAAGATATAACTGTGCTGGTCCTGTATTCTTACACTAAAAAGGCTCCTTTTTGCAGGAGTCGATGGCTGCAGACGACGGTCCTCAGACTGCGGGTCCTGGACTTTCTCAATCCCCGCTCCGAGCAGCTCGTTCTTCAACAGAGCCAAGTAAGCCAAGCCGTCCGCTGAGGCACAGGGACGAGAAGCAGGAAATCAGACCACTCGTCTCATGCAGTCATGAGAGCTTTCCTTTGTTTTTCTTAAATCACAATGCTGCCTTTCATTGCCCAATAACACGTTACATGTTTTTGTTAGGATTTGGTCTCTTTGGTTTAATAATTTATCTGTAACTCCTTTTGTGAAACATCTGTGTGGATTTGGAGGTTAGAACAGGTTCAAATCAGCTTTCTGAGACAGTAAAGTCACTAGTCAGACTTAAAGGTTCATGTAAAATTCAACATTTTTTTAAATAAATGTAAAAAGGTGAAGTCAAATATTTAACTATTAGGTTAAGTGTTCCCTCGTTTATCATTCTAAAAGAAACTTGTGACAGATGTAGGATTATAGATGTTTTAAGGCCTTCATTACACACCTTCTGTACTTTTGTCAGACAGTCATGAACAATTTTACGCTTTTCTCTCTTGACAAATTTTACAGAAATAAAACAAGGATCTTTCATTCATTAAGGAAAAAAAAAAAATGAAAACAAGGATCTGTTCGCGAATAAAAATTAATGAAGAATTGGCACATTCTGTACAGGAGACGCAATAGAAAAGAGATTGGTTGACAAGGTCAACTGCCAATCAGGACACAGAACAATTATTTTGTTTAAAAAATAAATAAATAAAAAGGATAGTCCATAGAAATTTTTCAGCGAAACCATGAAAGATGAACTGCAGTATAGCAAAGGAACACTGTATATCACTACATCACAGAGCCTGGGTCAGTTTGAGAATAATAGGGTAACTTGTTTCACCCGTCTTGTCATAATGACTATATTATACAAATACAAATTTGATAGAAAGTGTCTAACAACATTGGGATAGACAGTAAAAAATAATAATAATAACAATAAAAGTATCTTTAATGTCTTTTTGGCTGCTCAAGGGATTGCTATTCAAAATCTTTATTAATAAATGTAGTTTTTTTTTCATCCACCTTTTTACCCAAAGAGCGACCAAATCAAACAAGTCATGTCATAACCAGCAGCGAACACTCGGCCTGTTGGGACATGTTCCACAGATTTCCTAACAGAAGTCGCACCACCTTATCTGAGAAAAAGACGTCTGTCTCTGTGTCCATTACATGTTTTTTAACTCTTAGCTGGTTAGTTTTCCAGCAAAATGATTTCAGTGTAAATTGAAGGCTGGTTAGTTAGATTAATTTAAACAACTACTTTAAAGAAATATGTCTCTAATAATTAGGAAAGGCACAGAAAGGTCAGTGTAAGGGAGGAAAAATATTTAGGGGGGGCCAAGCTACTTCATAGATGTGTGTTTTAGTCTAAACTGCAACAGTTAAAGGGAAGTTCAGACTTTTTTGTTGAGAAGAAAAGCAGATGACAGGACTACATCACTAAAAGATTTGTTTTTCTACAAAATTATGCACAAATTGAATGGATTACCTTTGTTGCTGTCCGTGGTACCATCTTTAGTTTTCCTGTTTTGATTGTGGGACTTTTCAATTTCCTGCATCGAAGAATCCAATGAATGAATAAAATCTCTACATCTAAAGCTCAAGTTTTTACAGACAAGAAACTGAACAAAGATCAACCAAATCAAAGGATGTCAAATATGCTCAACATTCTGATTTTGAAACTATTGTACATTTGGTTGGACAGAGAATATGGCAGCAGACTCACATTAATGCGGTGGAAGTTGACACTCCAGTTGGCTCCAGCACGGGAGGGAATGAAGCGATCGCCGTGCTTGCTAGGCGAGGACAGGGGGGAGCTGGTGGGTGTCAGAGATCGCACTGCTGCCACAGCTTTCTACGGGGGACGAGAGGAGAGAGCATTTGCGACTGGAGGCCAAATACAAAAAGGGCTTGGATAGTGATCTGAAATCTTAATAACAAAACAGGAGGATGATCTATGTGGCAGATGGTGCATTCATTTGAGGTGTTAACAACAGAAGGCAGGATTCACAAATTCTTGTTATTTGGCTGGTAGCGTCTTGTTTTTGCTTAACACTAGTGACACTGTCAAAAAACTGGTTTGTTAAACCATTTTCATTTCCAACACTGTAACTCCGTCTCTGTGTGCATTTGAAGTTGGCAAATCCTGTTTGGGAAAAGCAATACAGTTCCATGATCACATCTAATAGCGTTTCCACTCAAACTGTTATCATCTTTAACAGTGTTTTGGTAGGAAACATCCGTAACACAGAAGAAACTAAAAAAAAAAAAAAACATCTTAAGGCATGTGTCAAAGTCCAGGCCTGGGGGCCAGATCCGGCCCCTTTATTTTGTTGTTATTAATGGCCCAATGTTATCTTGCACTTATTTCTATCCTGTATAATTTTGACAAAATATATTTTTGTGGAGGGTAAAATATTGAACGATATTTAAAGGTTTAAATTAATTTATTCTGGAATAATATTTAGACAATTTTATTATTCATATTTATTTTAAAAAGTTACATCTTAAAGTTTTACATTTTTAGTTTTAGTGTGTTGAATAAATGTTTTCCCTGTTCGGCCCACGACCTAAGGGAAATGTTTTATGCAACATGCCAAGATGATTTTTTTTTTTTTTTTTTACAATAACAAAAACTATAGATTTTTTTCTAAATAAACAAAGATTCAACTGGGGCTAAAATTATTATCCTTTTGACCAAGTTTATAGACATTTAAATTTTGTTAACACCGCTAAACATTTTTTTTTTAAAGCAAAATAAGAACTAAAGCACTACTGTGATGATTTACATGATTTACTTACTATCGGGCTGGGACTAGCATTCTCGTTTTGAATGTTTATCTGTTTGAGAAGCCGGCACTCATAATCCTGGTCCATAATGCCCTGAAAAACATGACAAACAGATGCAAAAGAAACAAGACAGAAAACGTTAAATGAAACAAACACACACAAAACTAGCAAGACAAATTTGCTTTGAGAGGATCCTTTACTTTTGATTCTTCCAAATGTTGTCAGATTTAAAACTAACACGACAAACATGGATCATGAAAGACATATACAAGTACATTTGCTAAATACTTATTTTAAATGCCTGTCCCTTAGCTGAATGGTGTTTTCTGAAAAAAATCGAACAAATGTTTACTTAGATACAATTCTACATGTACATAACATCTCATATTAATATAAAATACATCATATTATTACAAATATTAAAGCTTTTGTTTAAATGGTAAATCTACTGAGCAAACTGAGGTTAACTGGTAAATGACAGCTACATTAGTTAAACTGTACGTAGTCTTCTTCTTAAAAGGGCTAACAATAGCATCTCAGTTTTATGAGCATATTAGCGACGAAAAGCCTTCAAGATAACCAACTTGTAGGAAATGTATTTGGCCTGAACCAAAAACAAACAATAGTTAAATATCCTGGGTTTATGTAATGATGACACAAAGAAAAGGAGCGAAACAACTCTATCTATAAATGTCCAGAGCTAGTGCGATGCTAACACTAGCTCAGCTGGGTTGACCCAGCCTAAGTTACGCTAGCAGTTAAGCTAACGCTTTGTCAACATTGCTTGATCACAATGTGTATTTACGGTGACACCTACCGCTATAGTTCTTTCTCCTCCTGTGTTCGCCGCCTTATTGTTTCTTTTAAGGTGTAAATGTTTTCCTTTTTTAAATAATACCCGAAGATCAGATATAAGTATACGGTTGTTTTCAACCGAGCGTTTAATTTAGGTTCGCGAAGCACCACGGGAAGGATGTGACGTCACAGTTTTTGAATCATACATTTGCGTTGCTAAGGAAACCAGTCTCAGTCCTTGCTGTTCCCTAAAGATACATGGTTTTGTTGCCGTAAGTGTATTTATTTTTTTTGTATATTTAATAGATTGTTTATACTAATGTCTCTTTTTCTGAAAATATAAACAAATACATAAATTAGGTGGATTAAATAATTGATCCCGATTTCCTAACATCCCAATTTAAGACAGTTATAAGAGACTGATGTAATCCCAGCTAAGAAAAAATAGTACATTTCAGAACCACCTCCCTGCATTTAGATGATCATCATGGGATTGAAGATTTTCTTTTACACCTGCTACTAAAATCCACTGTTATCTGGATAAAACAGGCAACACTATGAGAATCAATTTCTTTGATTTCTCCTGTGTACTTAACACCGTTGAGCCTGTTTTACTAGGCAATAAACTCCAGAAGATACAGATGAATGAACTCCACAATCCTCTGGATTAAAGACTAGCTCACAAATAAACCAGTTTATCAGGCTGATGGGTTGTCTTGTGTGGCTAAAATGATGGAATGAAGTGAAGTGGATTACCTTGTGTGATCAAAAAATCAAGAGGAAAGGGAGCAAAAGTCATAAATTGGGAGCAAGTCAATGTGTTTCATGATGATTTAAATGATATGATGATAGAAAAGTTCCCCTTAGATGACTGGGCAGCTAAAGGGACTTGGTGTGTCATTTGGAAGGAAGAAAGCAGATAAGAAGACTTGCAAAGCAGACAGAAGTATAAGGAGATGCAACACAAGGTGAAAGTAGTAAATGGGATTATAGGACAGAAAGATGCTGAAGTTGGAGCTAATAGAAAAGAGGCCTAAAGAAAAACCAAAAAGGATGTTCAAGGATGTAATAAAGGGGGGCATGAAGTTGGTTGATGTGAGTGAGGAGGATGCAGATAATAAAATCTTAGGGAGGGAAAACACAGCTTTTCAAGGAAGCATAAGTTTATTTTTCACTCTGAATGGAATCCATTCATTTTTCAAATTACTTTATTGGTATAAAAAGACTGAAGTGAAATAAATTTACTAAAAGCAAAATCTAGCTAAACAATCATTTCTACAAAAGTTAAAACATATTAAAGATACATTCAAGTAAGTTGTTTTATTGTCTAATCAAAAAAAAAAAATAAATAAAAAGACAGTTAAATATTACAGCAATGTCCCAAATGTAAATATGGCTGTGTGAAAGAAATCTTATGTTTTTGCTAAAACTTTGTAGACATTGATGTAATTCTGAAGGAATCGAGTCAAGAATCTGCATTTATTTCTCCACGTGGTTCAACAATCAGATTCACTTTGACATAATATTTTTTCAAAAGATTTGAGCCAGCAACTACTATTATAATAAAAAAACAACCCCCTAATTCCCGCTAACGTGCAAAAGTGTAGCTTTAAATTGTGAATGCAGTCAGACACAGCTAGTAATCCTCATGTTTGCAAAAAAAAAAGTGAGCAAAGGTGTGGCTCAGCACAGCAGCAGTTCTTGCAGTTTAAATCCATATAGAAGGAAACTCTCCCACAGAATTTAGTTGCATTCTGTTTGCACCAAATATTCCTGTGTTCTGGACTTATACACTCACTCAAATTTACAGAAGTAATCACAGAATAAAAAAACAATAATCCCTACATTTTAATATATTATCTGCATGTGGAGAAGAGCAAATGGAAAGCGTCATATAAAACTTATTAGATTCATAACTCAAGAGGCCGGGGACTGAGCTTTTCCCTTGAAATGGCATTGAAGTTTCTCATGAAAACAGAGATTTAGAAAGATCTGTCCTGGCAGTAATTACTGCCAAGGACACAGAAGTCCCCAAACCACACAGAGCAGCATAGTACTGTGTAAACAGAGAGGCAGTGGTTTTTCAAACCAGTGAAATAATGAATGCTGGAATGGCTGAGAGAACTATAGCAGGGTTTACACAATCTACAGTGAGGAGGATTCTCTGGGCAAAGCCTGTAGACCATTGCTGACTTGGAAGCGAGCTTCATCAGATATACCGTATTGCTCCAAAGGGTCCTGTGGAGAAAAGCAGGCAAAGTTCAGAGTTACAAAGTAAAGTTATTTCTACACAAGGAGAAGAATAAAATCACACAAAAAGGGAATTTTATCACTTGATGTGAACGTTTTCTATTCACTCATAAAGCTTCAGTTCTATTTATATTTCACAAGCTCCACTTTAGAGACTCTAAACTAAAGCAGAAAAAAGGTTTCAATATCAGGAAAAGTCTGCACTGTCGTGACATTTACCTTCACTTCCATCAAGGGATCATAAATGAGTAATTTATGGAAGAATTTCATTAAAAATGTTCAACAAAACCACACTCCCTCCTGTTGAAAGAATAAACTCCCTTGTTTTCAAGATGTTTTTCAGATCAGTCCTGCCCTCAGCAGCAGCTTCATTTAGCACCTTCTTTAAACTGACAAACATTGTGTTTGATTTATTAGTTTTCCTATTAAGATTATACTTTCCTTTTAAATGTTTTAAGTGGAGCTCCTTAAAAAAAGCAAAACTTATAAATGGTTTTCTCTTGCTTAAAAAAAAAAAAAAACACATATGGAGAAAAGTTTTCTTTTTCTACTTGTTACAACAAGCATTTTAAATTTTGTAAATTCATTCAACAATAAATGAAATCCACTAAAGTGCATATAATAAAAAAAAACAATTATAGATTTAATTTTATACATTTTGAAAGTATCTTTCTAAGTGAAAATGTTTTAAAACGTGTCTGATTTTTGTTTAGTTTAATGTATGGAGGTTTAGATTTACCAACATATATTACGTTTCTTCTGAGTTAAATCAATGACTTCAGACTTTAGACAACAGTATGGATTTGTGTTGTTGTGGAGGGTCTCACCTTTCCCGTGAGTCTGTGGATTTCAGTTCGATAGAATATCAGGTTCTTCCTCATAAACTCATAACTGCAAGAGATTTGACAACCAATGAATTGGACGTAGAGGAAAATTCATCTTCATCCACCAAGAGTAAAGACCAGAGCTGCAGCATTTAGACACGTTTGATTTGAATGTCAAGAATATCCTGAGACCATCAGTTTTTCCAGTCAATCTAAGCCAGTGTTTGCTTTTTCTCAACACGCTGATCATTGCGCTGGTATATTGGAATCAGCACATAATCTCTGCTGCTGCACGATGCATTGGATCAATGCGGTCTCCATCCTAAATGGTAAATGTCAACACTGAGAAAATGTTGCTGCTTTACACCAAGAATCGTACAGGAAAAATTCCAACAAAACCCATTTAATGTATTTATTTTATCTTTTGAAAGCAGATGTTTTTTTTATTCCCTTTCCTTGGGTTTGAATGGGTCTGTAGCTTCAAGTCAAAGATGTTTTATGGTCACTAATTTACTTGAGAGAGCCGTTTAGCAACTTTTTTTGATAAAAAGCAGAAATAACATATTAATCGTTATGCTTGACTTTTTTTTTTTTTTTTTTTGCTTTGATCTGTTTGAAAAAATACTTGGCAACAAATCTTTGTCCCTTTAGACACAGTACTAGTTTTATAGTCAGTGTGGCTAAAAAGGCTAATTTTCAACACATTAATAAACAAGGAAAAAAACAATATAAAGCATTTCTTACTCTCAGCACTGAAAAAACGCTTTTTAAAATTAGTTTAAGTTGTTAACTTTAATCGCAGCATTAGAATTTTGTTTTATTTTGTCGTACAAGTGTCAATGGAATCTGTGTAAAATTCACCATCTTTTCGCCATTTTTTTAGACCACTATTCTTTAAGAAGAAGCTTAAAAGATAACATTTCCTTTAATAAATCAGTTTTATGGTTATTTTAAGGTTATCTGACTCTGCATAAGAAGTATAAAAACAAACATTATTAGTTCAAGAAACAAAAATAGCTTGTGATACAATCTTAGAGAGAATATTTGTTTCTTGTTTGATTTTTTTTTTTGCTTAAAACGTCCATCTCCATTAAGTAACACATTTTTTTTTAAATACATGCAAAAATAAATAAAGATTATGAATGAAATGCTCAAGGGTTCTGAGTTTTTTTTTATCTGGTTTGATTGGACTAACTATATGGTTTTACCCAAATGGGTCAAACTAGCTGTAGACTAAAACAGAGCTTTGTAAAATAACTGAAGCTTTTAGCTTGAACAGCATTGTCGTCTGTGAGCTGCTACTAACAGATTGCAAACTGATCAGTTAAATTTGCAGAAGTAGAAAACATGTATTTATTTGTCTTATCTTGACAACACGTGATTTCCTGTGACCGTATTGTTAGATGGTGTGTTTTGGACGATAAGTGGCAAAAACAGCAGTATTGCATCAGCAGTTTTCTCGGATGATGACAGTTTACTTTTTGGAGACAACTTAAAGTACCACAGATGAATGCACTTTTTATTTTTCTCAAGATTGACTGTGACTTATACTGCTATAGGATCAGGACTGTGTCAAGTTCAGTGAACCTACAGTTAAAAAAAGCAATGCGTTTGAAAAAAATAAAGATAAATGAAACTATTTTTGTTTTGTTTTTTTAATTACTCTATTACAAACGTTTAACAAAAACATTAAAAAGTTTTGTATTTGTTAAGAAAAGGGCTAAAACTTACCTGGCTTTGATAATAGCATCTATCCATTCTTTACATTGGTCTTCAGAGTCACATTCAAACACGTACTTCCTCTCTGCTTCATCTAGAAATGCTGTCAGAAGACAAAAACACACAGCATATACTGTAATTATTAGTATTAATTAAGTTGTGCATTTTATAAAATGAAAAACAGTCAGTCTGCATGTATGTCTCATTTATATAGGGCAGTGTTTTTGAACCAGTATGCTGTGACAAAATGTCCGTGAAAGATGGATAGGTGTGCCGTTTTTAAATTTCCTTTATTTGGTCTAAAGAGAAATAAAAAATAAAAAATAAAAAACTTCAGCATGTTAACTTTTTCCCTCCAGGGTTACAATTTGGCTTATAAACATGAATATAAATGTTGGTCCTTACTGAGAACAGTTTATAATGGAATTTTTTTCCTGAAATTGAAAAATTATCTTGCACAAACATGAAAAAAACATATAAAATAATATTAATAATATCCATTAAAATGAGTCTTTAACTACAGGATTGAGTTTTGTTTTCAAAACACTGAATTGAGACTGATTCAGAACTTCACCATCAAGGTTATTTGTTTCATATGATACTGATATGCATTTCAAATGTACATTCCAAAACCAAAATGCAAAGTTATATATGTTTTTAAAACCTGAAAAAGATAAATCATTGATGTAATAATAATACATTTGTATTTAAAAGCGTCTTTCAGGTTCTCAAAGTGGCTTTACAATGAAACAGCTAAAAACCACACGTGTACTTATGTGCTATTACATTAAAAACGTTTTGTGGAATGTGTACGGAATTTTCTAAATGAAAATGTGTCAAAGAATTATGAATAAGCCAACCCGATTTAGCAAAGCAGTTAAGGCTCAATTGGTGTGAAAGTAAATACTGACTCACCAATAGAGAAAGTCTGTTTGTCCTCCTTCTCCACTCGACACTGCTCCAACAACAAAGCTCCAATTGGCTTGAAAAAAAAATGACACGAATAATAAAAACTCTGCTTTTGAAAGAAATTAACATCCTGGGAAATAATATAGAAAATGGTGAAATGTGAAATCATCTCACCTCCTCTTCATCAATTCGAAAGTAAAACAGGAAGTTAACGACGAGTTTCACTAGCCTCCTCTTGACAACTACATCCATGGCATGAGAAAAATAATAAACATTATCAGCATTAACAGTTAAGCTATAACCATAGTTAAAGATAATAATGATATGATAATCAACTTATTTCAGCGATTTGATCAGAAATCGAGGCCTGATAAAAAATAGGAAATAATCATTAGCGTCGCTGACAGGTATCAGAGCTCCTTTACCGTCTCCTTTCTTCGGTCCCCGCATTCCTAACTCGGCTGCCATCTCCGAAGGCTGGCGGCTCAAGGAGACCATCTCCTTTTCGTTAAAACGCATCCCAGACAAGGTGGCAGCAGGTACATTCAACCCGGTCCGGACAGGCAGGTCGAGTGGACTTCTGTCTGTTACTGCTGCGCTTCCTCGACTAAAAACATCGTATAGTTGCGTAACAACTTTACGAAGCGAAACGACAGTTTATCGTGGAACCAACCGATTCGTTATCTAATGTCTTCGAAAGGTGTCGAGGAAAGGCTGGTCATTTCTGCTGTCAAGCGTTAACACTTCTCCTTCTTTCCAAACAACGGACACGGCGGCTGCTTTTTCCTCTGCACTGACACTCCCAGTCCCATACACGGGGACCAACGTGGATAGGAACCAACGAGGGTCAAAATTGTATAATAGTGGATTTAAAAAAAAAAAAAAAAAAAAAAAAGCTTCTTGAAGTTAGTGACCGTTCAAATATTTAACGACATTTCCCTTGCGATTCTAAGTTAAAATGGGGGAAGGGGTGAAATAAATGCAAAGGCAAACATCCGCTCCAGTCCACATGGGGGCACAATTTGTAAACGGTCAACAAATTCAGGAAGTGGTTCCGCGCATGCTCAGTGTGAACAACTGCTTGCGTTGCGCCGTCGTTAGCAAACTGGTAAGTGTTTTTAGCGGATTGTTTTAATATATGTTTTTATTAAATGTATACAGGATAGCTACTGACTCTTACAGCTAGACAATGTTTCTTTTTATATTAATTGTTTCGTTTTACCTTTAATTTAATTTGCTGAGCTTTAGAGGGCCTTTATTGCTCGCTACTTGTTAGCTTAGCATTTTCACAATGTTGTCTTTAGCTAATGGTAGTGCACGCTTTCTCGGTGCCTAAATTAAGAAGTACAACTACAGCAAATATTTATAATTTACTGATATTATATGACATTGCTAGGTTATTTATTGTTTTAGCTCCCTGTTTTCTCTTTGGAGTAAAAGGTGCGTATGTGCAATCAAGTATTAAAAATTGTGGGAATTTAAGGCTTGGAAAATTGTTGAAAAATACAATTTAAATAAAAGGCGATGCTCTTTTTCTCAACATTTTTAAGTTCGTGATTATAAGAATTGTGCTTGGTAAATTGTGTTTGTTTCCCTTTTTAAAAATAATAATAATAATAATAATTTATTGCTTTATTCCTTTTTTAACCCATTTTATTTAATTTCTACTATGTTATGATACTTTGTTTGTCAATACAGTTTTTTTTTTTTTTTTTTTTTTTTTTTAAATGTATGTGTGGGAACACAACTTCTACCTTTTGACATATATTTAATTATTTATATCAAATGACAAAAACACATTTTCTATACAGATAAGAAGAGATCAACCGGATCCCTGTTTTCTCACCTCGTGACTGAGTCCACCTCGCAGAGATGGATTTCCAGCATCGAGCTGGAGGGAAGACCGGTAGTGGCGGAGTGGCCTCTGCCTCCGAAAGTAACCGTGACAGGCGGGAGCGGTTGCGACAGCTGGCTCTGGAGACCATTGACATCAATAAAGACCCCTACTTTATGAAAAATCACTTGGGATCATACGAGTGTAAACTTTGTCTGACGCTTCACAACAATGAGGTGAGAATGCACATTTGGTGGGGGTAAAAATAAAGTTTTTTTCATATCTTAAAATGATCTGCCCTCTACTTTTATACAGGGAAGCTACTTGGCTCACACACAAGGAAAGAAACATCAGACTAACTTGTAAGTCAATTTCATCTTTATTTTAGCACAACTACAGTTATATTTTCGGAAAACTGCTTTATTTTAGACAAAATTCCTGCAATTCGATTGGTTTAATTAAAACCATTTACATTTTTTCTTTAGGTAAATAATTTTTCTATAAGAAGGTGAGGACATCTCCTTCACCCGTCAGATATTAAACCATTTGTGTTGTCTTTCAGGGCACGAAGAGCAGCCAAGGAGGCAAAAGAAGCTCCAGCACAACCAGCTCCAGCAAAACTGAAAGTTGAGGTCAAGAAATTTGTCAAAATTGGGCGACCAGGTTATAAAGGTATGTTTCGATTTTCTCTGTTGCTATTGTAATTCTTGTTTGAGTCTTTCATCCAACTGCATGTTGTTCTTATGGTTTAACTGTAAACATGTCTCTTGGTCTTTGTAGTAACCAAGCAGAGGGATCCAGAGACCGGTCAGCAGTCACTACTATTCCAGGTCAGTCTTGAAGTCTGATAAGCTTTATAATTAAACCCATGGCTTATAAAATGAAAATCTTTTACAATAAGTTACAGCTGAGATTACTGTGATATTTTCATTGTTTTAAACTGCTGATAATAAAGTGCTGCATGTCAAATATGTCATTTAAATTTAAGCTTCACGTTTTTATACAATAACTAATTGAAAAACAGGACTTTAGCACCGCGTGGACTTTGTCGATGTCTTGAGATTTTTATTTTATATGTGTTTCAAATATTCCCCTTTTAGTATATCAACACAAATATATCTTGTGGGGTTTTATGGATGTAAAGTGTCAGTACCTACAAAAGTCAACACAATTCAATCAAATATATCAAGGCAACAAATTGCCTCATTTAATTTGTGTAATACTATTTTTTTTTTTTTTTTTTCTTTTTTCTCAGATTGATTATCCAGAAATTGCTGAAGGAATTGGACCCCGGCACCGTTTCATGTCTGCTTATGAACAGCGCATTGAGCCGCCTGATCGCCGCTGGCAGTATCTGCTTTTTGCTGCAGAGCCATATGAAACAATTGCTTTCAAGGTATTTTGGAGCTGGATGTTATTAAGACTCATGAATGAATTAACATTTTAAAAATGTTCTCTTTTAGGTTCCCAGCAGGGAGATTGATAAAGCAGAAAACCGCTTCTGGACCCATTGGAACAAGGAGACTAAACAGGCACTAATATGTTGTCACCAATCAAAATTCACACTAGAGAAAATATTTACTTTAATGTTTTGTTCTTTATTTTTTTCTTTACTTTTTCAGTTCTTCTTGCAATTCCACTTTAAAATGGAGAAAGCCATTTCCCAGTCCGGTAATTTACTACCTCCTGGTATGAAACACCCCCCTCCTCTAATGAGTGGACCTCGCCAACCAGGTGACAGCCTGCCTCCTCCTCCACCCGGAGGGATGTCGGTTCCTCCTCTTCCGCCCGGGGCGCCAGGTCCTCCTCCGATGTCCCATCAGATGCCCATGCCTCCCATGCCGATGAGACCGCCCCCTCCAGAGGGCCTCTCATTATCCTGATCAGAATGCTCATGCTGACGTCGGCGTCCTGACTTTCCGTAAATTAGCCTGTCCAGTTTTCCAGTTTTATTTGACCATTCGGAGGATTTATTTTCCCATTTGAAATCTGATGGTTTTTCTGATATAAAAACTCATTTTATTTGGATTTTATGCTACGATGGATGTTGCATCTTGTACGTTTTTGTAATTAAATTGACCAGAAAAACAAAAACATCTTCTTGTGTTTTTCTTGAAAAACTCCTAACAAACTCAGCTATTAATTTTTATTTATTTTCATTTTATTTTAACAGTATTGAAACTTCTGAAAAAAAAAAAAAAGGTTTTGCTTCTTAAAAAAACATGAAGCAAACAAAATTTCTTAGTTTGGATCGATCATTAATAAAAATCTAAAGTTTGTGATAATTGTTCATGATCTAATGTTGATCTTAAACTGGATTTTATTAGATTTAAAAAAAAAATAAATCTAATTTAAACTGAACCATTTCATAAAATTTCAAAGCACAACTCACATGTAAAGTGACAAATGTTGTCTTTTATTACATTATAATCCTTTTCTGTTGTTTCTTCATGCACAGTTTAGGGAAAAGTGATAAGAAGACATACAGTTTGCATCTTTAGCTCTTGTTTGATTCTTCTTTTGTCTGTTTCTTTTCCTTCTTTTTTGTCAAGCTTTTGATTTTCTCAGAAGTCGTTTCTTCCTCTCTTTCCTCTGTTGTTGTTCCTTCCATGTCTGCTGTTTTCACAGTTTCTTCATCTTTGATTTCTTTGTTCATCCTTTTCCTGGCTCTCCTGTCCTTTAATTTCCCATCTCTTTGCTTTAGGAGTTTTTTACCAGGAAAGGGTCTGTTTCTGTGGGTTCTTGCTTTTGTCGTAATGGCTCCTCTCTTTGATCTTCCTCTTCGGATCCCATCATCTTCGTCATCATCATCCAGGTCAGGCAGCCACCAAAACATGACTTCCCACAGAGATTTCTCTGGCTACATGGAAAAAAAAATGCATCAAATAATTTAATCAATTCTCTAATAATATAAAAGACTTCAGAGTTTAAAAGTAGTAAAATCATGAGTTTACCTGTAGAGGCTGCCCTCTGTTTACCATTTGCAAGGGTCTCCTCATAAGTCCATCCTCTTCCTCATCAACTGGTTTTTGACCACGAATAGTTTCTGTGAGTTAAATATGAACCTTATAATCGCAGCAGTGATTTTTACGTTTATATTTTGGACTCATTTTTAGCAGGTATGTGTTTCGTCTACACTTGCCGCTTAGTCTTTGGAATCCTGATGTGAGCACCAGAATGATTATGGCCGCGAACAGGCAGCGGTTTAGCGTGACGCTCTCCCACGGCATTTCTACCTGAGCGAGGTTCTGGATGGATAAACTTTTGTGAAGGGATGCTGAGGAAGGAAGAGGATCAGGTTATTGCTACGTTGCCTTAAATGTTTACATTTAACAAGACCTCGGCAGGACGGAAAAACTCAACCTGGTGTAGAGAAACTGGGCTGCTTTGGTAAAATCTTGGGTTCTGATCTCAGCTGCTGTGAAACCGGCATCATGTCCTGCAGGAGAACAACAAATCGTAAGAGACCCAAAAGATGGAACTCTAATATATTTTATTGAAGTTCTTTTGCTTCTGACCTCTCGCATTTTTCTTGAAGAATACATTTCTGAAAAAAAACAAAGATATGGTGAGGTTTATTTGTAGTTTATTAATGACAATTTATTAATTGTTGTTCGTATGCAATTGATGATCATCTATAGCAGGGGTCTGCAATCTTTAGCAGTAAAAGAGGCCAGTTTGTTTATGATCAAAACCTAGCAGGAGCTGTAAAGTTTTATTGGACACTTTTAGGAAACTGTAATACCTTTTTGCATTTATTTTATTGTTACTTTTATAATAAATATGAATATTCCCTTTTTTTTAGCTGAAATAAAAATCTAAAGAGGAATTTGCATTTACTCAAACTCTGAAATAATTTTTAACTTTTGACAGAATCTCATGTGACTCCCTTTCAAAATAAGACTTCCTGTGCCAAACAGAAGTTTAACAGTTTATGTACTCCTACAAAGCACAAGACAAAATTAGCATTTTACCGTGTTTTACCTTAGTGAGCCGTCATCCTTTTTCTTATTTAATACTGCTGTTAACCTGAATTCATTATGATCCAGTAGGAAAGCTATAAAAATATACAGTGACTTGCCTCTGGATTGCTATTAACCATTATTGTGCAGCATAAGATAATTTGTGCTTGAAACTCATAAAATTAAATCCTCAATCAGAAAAAACCTGACTTTTTTAAACCAAAATTTTGCATAGTATTTGAAATCTGTGCATTCTAGAGGAAGTGTAGAGCGTGCAAGGCCTGTTGATGTACACAGAGATGTGAACATCATACGATTAAGCCCAATGAGGCAAAATGTCTTTGTGATTTTGGGCTATATAAATAAAATTGAATTGAATAGATGTAAAAACCTGCTTTATAGCTTATCTTACTTATAGATGCCATACATTTATTAACTCATTTGACTTAAATCACAGATCATTTAATAACTCCTACTTAAAAAAAAAAGAATTGTTTTCCATTTCTTTGGCCATAGAGTCACTATGAATAGTAAAAGTGCCACACGTGGCTACGTAGCTTTTGTCTGCAGACCGCTGCTCAAGAGATTAAGCAATAATTCGCCAACAACTTAGTAAAATCGCCCTATGGATCAAAGTCAACACTTTTCTTAGTTGCCTAAAAAAATCCCTTTGAGTACATTTTTTTTTTCAAATTTTCTGAGATTTTTGGAGGTTTATTTGGCTACAAAAGTTTGAAACAAACAAAGAAACACAATGCTAAAAAAAAATTTGGGAAAAAAAATAAAATTCACAAATTGTCTTAAGACAAATGACTTGCATCAACAAAAAGATGTTCTCTATAGTCTTTATTTAACTGCCTGGAGAGGTGCCTGTGGATCATTCTGACTGCTGCAGAGCTCGTCTGTCATGTGGCTCCTTGTGTGATTGCTTTTGAGAATGTATAATTCCCTGATATGACAAATACAGTTGATGAGGATATCTGTCCGCAGGCATCACAGATTTAGTGTCTGCTTGTGTTTTTCACCACCTGGTCTGCGGATCTGTCGAACAGGCTTCTGTGGAGGAGGCTCTGCTCTCGATGGCCCCAACTCCTCCTCAAATGTTTCATAGCTTTCTTCCATTCCTCGTCTGGGAAAAAATAAAGAGTCAAGAAGGACGGTCGTGTCTCCAGATGAATTATGCTTCAGATTTGTTTTTCAGATGATTGGCTCAGACATAGGAGGTTTCGCTTTTTCTTTACAACAACTTTAGTTACAAAAGGACAGAATGCATCTGAATATTGTTGCTCATTTACATTCAGTTTGGCTGTTTGAAGTAAAAGGTTAAATTCTCCACTTTCGTAATAAAGGCCAGACAGTTTCCTGACCTTCACATTTACAGAAGAATGCCGTGAAGCCCTGGTGTCTCACATGACATTTTTAAATGGAAACTGAGCTAGTGTCCTTGCAGCCCTGTAAATAGACGAGACAATGTCACTAGAAAGAAAGACGGATTCCTATTATATCATACAAAACGCCCAAGTGTAGCCATTTAGTGCCATTGAATACCAGCAGATGAAGACTGACCTCTGACCCTGACAGAAAGAAGGACCTACCTGCCTTGACATATGAGCGCTCCTGGTCAGCGTTGGGGAACCTTTGTCAGGGATCAGTTGTTCCTCCACAGAGATGGCAGCTCCGTCACTCTGTGACAGCCAAGCACAGCTGCTGAAGAATGAAAAAACAAAAAGGAGTCAGTGAGAGGCGTTGACTGAGCAGGCATTCGTGAACAAATGTCACTGACATGAGGAAGAGGAAAAAGATTCATATTTACATTGATTGAATTCCTGCTTTAATATGGTGTAAAAATAAACCACATATTTAAAATAAATGTATTATTTAGCAAATATACATCTGTTTTACCTCTAAACATTTATGTTTACAACCACAATAATCAAAAAAGTTTTAATCTAAAATATGTTTTTGTTGTCTGATCAGTTTATATTTTGAAGCTCTTTGAGTGTTGGGTGGATAGTCCACCAGTAGAGGGAGCTGTTGTTTTTGAGTCACACAATGGAAGGCCTGCCAGCTTTGAATGTCTGAGGTCTGCCAAACACTCCAGCCATCATGCAGATGAGCCGAGGAGCTGACATCTTTCTTTATTTTGAGCTCACCAGATAACTGACTGCTTTGTGTTTACAGAGATATTTTTTTGTGATCACGCTCTGGAATTTTCTCAGTAATTTAGCAAAAATGTTCTCATACTTTTTCATAAAGCCTTGAAGCAAACACGAGAGCTGCTAACAAGAGGCTAAATAACCAGATGCATTAATGGCAGGGTTGTATCAAGGTTGTTTAGCTGCAGGCAGCCTGCATGTTGAAGGTAGAGGAAGTGTTCATAAACAGACTTGTGGCCATGCTGGTGACTCATTTGTCTGCTGGTACTTTGTCCAGTTCAAGCTGAATCACACATTGCAGGTACTTTACTGCCAGTAATCACCACAGTGAACCTTTTACAAGGTTGATCAAAAAAGGGAGAAAGGATGCTGCTTGAAATGACAGAAACACAACTTGACTGATTCAACCTAATGCCTGTCGGCCTTTTTTGTTTTTGCTGCACAAAATTTGTGTTTCTAAATAATTGCAACACATCTCTGCGCTTTTTTAATTAAATGAAAATGTAAAATCATTACCATTTATAACTTTGAACTGAAAATTTTGAATTCTTTCAAGCTTGATGGTAAAAAGAAATCCTACATTGGAATAAATGAATAAACAAATGAAACCTAAGAGGACAAACAATAGAAATATATGTCAAACAAAATAACTCATAATTTGATTGGAAATATATGCATGCATCTATATGCACATGTAAATAATTAAATATTTAGCTTGTCAAAATGAGTTTAATTGTTAATAACTTAAATAACTTAAATCTTCCCACCCTGACATAAAAGTTATATTTTCCAAATACCATTAATAATAGATTTTCAATCTTAACTCTACAAGTTCTGGAGTAACTTCTAAAAGATAAGGCATTTATAAATCTTAAATACTGTGATACTTTTTTTTTATTTCGTTAGGAAAACCCTTAAATATGAAAATAAAAGTATTATTGTTCAGCTAATAAAATGTTTCTACATTATGTACACATTAGCAGCAGGACTTTTGCTTAACTTGTTTAAAAATACCCTATGCTGCAGTTTTTGGATTCAGAGTGCAACATATCTGCTAAATAAATGTCCAGTGTCAAGATTCTTTTAAAAGGTCACAAATTAAGTGTGCACACCACGCTGACATTTTCATCCGATCATGCATAGAAATTCAGATTTACAGTTTCTTCCTTGAGAAAATTTGGAGCCAGAGTCTCAAAGACAGTTTCAAAGTCAACAGAAAATCCCCGTGGACACGTCCCGCTATTAGATGGAGCAAATGCTGCTTTCGGACATTTACGTTCCAGATTCAGGCTCTGCTGAGATTTCAGTGGCCGGAACCTCTTTGTCCTCTCTTGTCCTTCCATAATGGGGCCTGGCTGAGAGGACAGACTGACTCTCCAGCCTCCATTGACAGCTGCCCTGCTCGCTCTCCCACTCACTCAGCTCTGAAGTGAAGTATGAAGCAACTTAACTGTCTCCGGAATACTTGCAGAGTTCACTGCTTTCAATCAGTCACTGTCATTTTTTTATACTGTGTTCCGTGTGGTTGTCACAGTGGTTTACTGGAGCTTGTAACAGCTGTCATCAGACATTTGCACATTTATTTCAAATCATAAATCCACATAATGTGCACGTTTTAAACAGAGAAGAAAAAAATTAGAAACGGCTCACATAAAGTGGACTCAGCAGATCAATCCAAGAAAACGACTTATCCGATTGTAAAGACTCATAAACATTATGATCGCGTTTTTTAAATATTTTTATTTAGTGACCAGAAATTCCTTGATACGTTACATTTCTGCATTTCAATTTCCTCTCCACACAACAGGTTTGACTATTTTTTAAATTCATTCAGCTGATTGTTTTTACCAGGAGTTTAAGAACTCAAGGCTGTGAATGCTTTTGGTTCAAATGTTTTCTTATATTATGTAAAATCAACCATTCTAGTATCAGCCCTCCTCTAAGTTATTTACTTTTTCCTGCTATTTGATCGAGGATTCTAATGAGCTCTTTCAAAAACTCTTTCAAAAACTCTATCTGATAGAATCTAAACATATTACTGAAGAAACTCAATCAAAATCTCTGTCCCAACAAACAGGGACAAAACTCAGATTTATTTATTTATGAGAATCCCTCTGTAAATTGACTAAAAGTAAAGTTTCCTCAAATAAAATATTTACAAAGTGGAAATAAAAACTTTCCCGGAAAAACTTTCAGTAATATGACTTTTTGAAATGTTTTTCTTCAACATAAATAGATTAGAGCTGTCGCAGTGGTTAGAACTCTCACCTCACAACGAGAAAATCCCAGTTCAAATCTCAGCTGGGACATTTGATGTGGGTTTTCTGTGTTGATATGTGGGTTTTCTTCAGGCGCTCCGGCTTCGTCCCACAGTCACAGGTTGATTGATGTCTCTACATTCTCCCTTAGGTATGATTGTGATTGTTTCAACAGGCTGGCAACATGTCCAGGGTGTACCCCCCCCCCTTTGCCCCAATTATAGTCAGGTTGGGCTATGCCAAAAGGGACACAGCGAGTTTAGAAAATGGATGGATGAATAGATTTTTTGTAAAATACTAGTTAGAAATATTCTCTGACACAGTTCATTAAGACTGCAGTGAAAACTAAGGAAAAAAAGGGGTTTGATAAAAAATCTCGTCTGTTTGATTAGTGAAGATGGACCATCGAATCATAGAAAGTGTTCACATTATTGTAAAACTGATCTGCCTGAAATAAATCTGATTCTAAATTCTCATCATAATCTGCAAACATTTATTCCCCCTCCAATCATCTTTGATCCTTTAATTTTCTTTATGCCATTTTTACCCAAAATCCAAAACCTCTGTTGTTTTGTAGGACTTGTTTCTGCAGAGTGCCAGTAGTTCATTAGAAATTCACCTCTAAGAATAAGCCTGCTCCTTCGCTTCCCATCATCCATCTGTTTACGCGCTCTCAATTTCAGCATAAAAAATGTGCTAAAAACTTCATCTAACAACAGAATTACTGCCCATCCCATCATTGGGTTTACTTAGAATGCGTTGTGTTATTTATCGTCATGTGATAATCAAATTTCTGAGATTTTTTTTGTTAATTTTTACTTCTAAATACTTTTTAAAAAGACCAAAAAATGGAAAAAGTGATCACCCACTATCATACACCCCCCCAAACCGCCAATCTAAAATTACAGGTGCAGCATCAATGGCGAGCAATACTGGAGCTATCCAGACGTGCAGTTTTCATGCCAGTTAAGACGAGAAAAACCAAGTTACACATGGATCTAGTCGTATGGAAGTCCTCTGCTGATTGTGCTTCTATGTCACACAATCTTCTGCTCCTGATCCACAACAGTTTGAAAAAAAAACAACTCAGAAATGAATATTCAAGATTATTTTTTTATATATGTCCTCCGTCATCAGATAAATGGTACAAGAACATGTCAATACAATCAAAAACAATTTTCATTGGAGTGGGCTTTTTTAACCTTTCATTAGAAATTTTTAAAAATTAAGTCTTTCTTTTTGTTTCTTTGTTTGCTCATGAATTATTAACTTAGAAAGTGTTGCTTTTATAATTTTTAAAATCAAAATTCTTTCAGTGAAAAGTTCACTCCTGTGTATTTTATTCAGTGAGTTTTTGTCCTTGAAAAGTCAATCATGCACAAAATGTAACTGTTTTCAGATGTACTAAGTAAAACAGCATAAATCAATGCTAATTAATTTTTAAAACATTGCTGTCAAAACCGACATCTGCAACCCTGAGAAGATTTCTCCAGGAGAGGACAGGAAGCCACCAGAGCTTCAGCGTTAGCAGGCTGCTCTCCAGCAGACACATCTGCCAGTGTTTAACATCCTCCCTCTCAGTTATGCTGACAGAGTACAACTTGCATTAGAAAAAGGAGGATATTGGACCCTCAAAGATTCAATCATAGTCTCAGTGGTGCCAGCGTTTCACTTTGAATCTAAGCCCAAAGCCTTTGTGTTCTGCTGAAGCTGCTGTGGCGCTCGTGCCTCTCTGAGTTTCCAAATCTCTTCCTGCAGCTACAAAACTTTGATCTTTCAGAGACGACAAAATGTAAATGCCTGGTGGATCACGAGTGAGAGATGGCCCAATGGCGGATACCTCTGTGTAATCTGGACCCTCAGGCAGATAAAGGTTCAAATGTCCAAACAATGCAATCATCTGCCTATCATTTTCCCACTTTGTGAAGGCAGAGGTGTGAAATCCACAGATGCTGATGAAGCAGAGGGATGTTGGAGTGGAGAGGAAGGCAGCATGAAAGATCCCTTTCCTATCTCCAACCTTTCTCTTTATCACTTGTGGGGACCAGTGGAAAATGACAGAACCAGTGGAGGAAATTAAAACTCTTTAATGAAAAGTGTTTTTAACATGTTCCTGTGGAACTTGTTGGCTCATCCAGGACATTTTAAAGGGAAATTAAGATATAAATTTAATTTCTTTATTGAAATTGTTCATGAAAAGTTTGAAAAAGATTTGTATTTGCTCCATTCTGATGCATCCACTCTTGTAGACGACTAGATCCACGTCTTCATTTGGATAGCTATTATTGGTGGGGTCTTTATTGAAGATGTCTGCAAGATTTTATGCTATAAGAGTAATTTGGTGAATTTCTTTGTGACTTTGAGCGAAGTCTGACATCGCTGTTTATACACAGTGTTAGGGGTAATGAAATACAAAATAATGAATTAATGTTATTTAATTGCTTTTGTAAGTAATGGAGCAACATAACAAATTACAGTTTAAATTTTGGTAACTAAATTAAAATTACTAGACTACAGAAACCTTCATTATTGCATTACTCACATTGAAACCATAGGAGACTAATGGAAGAAAGTATCTTGTGTAAACAGTCGTCTCTGATATTTTCTATTAGTTAAATGAAACAAAACGGATACTAAAAAAAAAGAAAAGAAAAGTTACTGACCTATTAGCATGCGTGCATTTGCACATGCATGCACGCTAATCCAGAGTTGGAGATTGATCAAAGTAAGATAAAGTAAGAGTAAATATTGTGATTGACAAATTTGTAGGAGCATGTGGAAACTTGATATAGTTGAATTATTTCCAAGTTATTGGAAAAAGGCAAAAACATTTCAGTTAATTGCAAGTTATGTATTTTCTCGAGATTATGTTTTATTCCACTGCCGAACTGTGTCAAAGAGCATCCTGTCTACACACTATAAACATGTAAGATAATTCATGTGTACAGTTTTTATGCTCATGTGGAGAAACTAATGAGGTGGGGCTAAAAAAGCATCTTTGATTTTATTTTGTGAATTTGACATGGATATCATGATAGCTTTATTCAATTTGAATGTGAGTGAAAAACAGGAAAGTGACAAGAATTTAATTACTTTTTAACTTGGGGAATGAGTAAAGTAATTTAATTACAATTTCATCCAGTAACTAAAGTAAAATGATCAATTACTCTTTAAAAGTAATTGACTCAACACTGTTTATACAAATACACTTTAGTATCAGTTTTGTGGCCAATAAGCCATTCATTAAGAAAATGCAGCTTTTACAGTAATTAAATTATAAGTGTTGTGTTTTTTCCATATTTAACAATTTTAACATATTTTCCCTTGACAGCATCATAAAAGTTACTTTCAAAATAAATGAAACAGGTCAAGTACAATCCTTTTGCTGCAGCTGATTAACTAGATTTAAAAATGCAAGAAAACCAAGTCAAACAGAATTTTCAATCTTTTTCAAACTGCATTTGTGTCTGCTCCTGATTCACAAAGATTCAAATAACAAATACTCAGTTTCAATCTTAACATATTCTATATATGCCTTACATTATCAGAAAAATACTATAAGAAGATGTTAAAACACAAAAACTTTTTTTTTATTGGAGTGCATCTAAGTCTTCAGCTTTTTCCTCATAAAAAATTACGGTAGAGTTTGATCACTGTCAATTTAAGTGACACTAGAATGCTTGGTTTTTCCAATTCTGAACTAATTTTGATTTTCCTGCTGTAATCTTTTGAACAATTCAGCCTCGTTTCCACTTTTCTGTCCTCTAGGCGATGTAACTGAGTGATGGGGCTTTCCTCACTTCCCCAGAACTCCTCCCTGTCTTTCATTGTGTCTGTAGGCTATTAAATTGACAGAGTAATTTGCCTTGATACTGTACTCCGGTCTCATGTGTGCTGTGTCTGTTAATTACACTCTATTTGTCTGAGGGTCATCCTTTCAACGTCCTCTAAAATTCCGATCAGTTCTTCGCGGCCCTAAATCTTCAGTAGGAGTGTGTGTGTGTGTGCGTGTGAGACAAGTAAAATTAAGACTGATGTATTGTTCAGCTCAAGCTGTCTGTATCTAAATGAATTTGAATGAGTAGAAAGCAAATAGGTTCATCATCATGCAGCGCTGTGCGTCTTTGATATCCCTCATATGCATTTTATCCCTCATTTTAAACCTGAATATGCAAAAATTGCTAATTAATTTAAAAAGGCTTGTGTCCACAAAATAAAAGCTGAAACCACGGGCTTTTATACTGAACACATAAAAGACAAATTCAATATTTATCATGTCCTCATCTAAAGAATTTCACCTAATGCCCCTAAGGACTATCTTAGTGTTAAATTGCAGCTTTTAAGAGAAACGAGTGCTGCTGCCAGGCAACACCCTGAACAATCTGCTGCCTAATTCATCAACCCCTTTAACAGACTAATAAAGATCTAATGTGCACTTAATATTTTTCTTTGATCAGCTTTATGCATGAGTGGCACTGATCATCTCATAAAGTCTGCAGTAAATGTAAAAGAATTTAATGTTCCCTCAATCCAATCCTCCAGGAGTAATCTGGTAAGAATTCAAGAATACGTTTGCACTTCTTAAAAAGTGAAGTTTATAATGTGGAATCAGGATTTTTTTCTACTGAAAAAGAGGATGCTCTTTAAAAACACTTAATTTAGAATTGTTGCATTTTTCACAATTCAAATGACCATTAATGAGTTAGTCTCCTCTTAAAAAAAAGGCATATTCTTATGCAGTGATTGTCACAAAAAATAGATTTTTGTGTGTGTTTGTCAAACTATTAATGTAACTTTAACTATATCTTGAAATTTTATAATAAAATTCACGATCTTAGAAGAATTCTTTGAAGACAGTTTTGTTCAAGGTTGACCCACAAAATCAATTCTACATTAAGATTGACCAGAGGTTATTTTTTAGTGTCAAAACAGATTTATTTTTATAATAGCTCAACGCTAAGAAAGAAATATAAATAGGCTTATAGGACAAACAGAAATCTCTGAGCCAGATGTTGACCACTGAAATCAAAGATAAAAAGTTTGTATGTGGAGTAAGAGAAATGTATTCAGAAATCTACCATAAACTAAATTAGAACATACAATGAAATTATTTGAAATCCAAACACTAAGTTTTGATGAAATGTCCCTTTTTTTCATGTAGGTGGTGAAACAGGGGTGCTGTAAGGAAAGAAGCATGCTACCAATTGAATAGTGAAGAAAATACTCTTCAGTTCCTGAATTTGTAAATCTGATCCCAAAGGAATGAGTTCCTCACAGCACGTCACTGCTGTCAGGGATGGTGGAGCTGGAGGATCCAAATGCAGGCGGTCGCAGCAGGATGGCAAAAACTTCAAAGTAACTTTAAGTATTATAAAAAGTCAAGTAAAAAGAACCAAGATTATGACATAACTGAACTATAAAATGTGCAAAACCTTAGAAGTTTGGGTTGAATCCAGTTTGGGTTGGCTGTTCAATCTGTGACGTGGTCAGGGGATTGTTAAGACTTGTCCCAAGCACTAGAAAATGACCTAAAACAAAAAAAAAACAACAACTCTGATTTAAATTCAAATTGACGTTATTTTTTGTGTTTGTGTTCTTTCTTATCTTCACTACAAAGATTTTAGCTTCCAATCATCAGATGATTTCTGTTAGATAATCCCCTCTCATTCTACTAAAGAGTATGTTTCTTTACGTTTACCGTTACTAAAATTCTTTACTTTAATCAATTTGTGTTCTGGTTTAGGTGTTTGATAAATGTTCATATTTAAGCTTAATTATCAGATTTGTTTCCTGAATCCAGGTCCTCAAAAACCATAATCCCAGGTTCAAAGTGATGGACACTTGTGCAAAGCTTTAACCAGCACACACTATATCTGTGGCCCACTAAAACCCTCAGTAAAAATGTCCCAAACCGTCTCTCAGTTGTCCAGCTAATCCCTGTCATTAAAAACCTATTTAATTTTCAAAATTCTCCCATCAAACTGATAAGTGTCTGTCTTATCTGACACTCTACAATTTAGCTAATCCTGAAACTAAAATATGTTCACCTGACTTCAAAAATATTACCGACCGTCAAACTGCTGAGGAGAGCAAAAATATATATATATGCTGACAGGAAGTTCTGGTTGGAAAATGTGTTCTTTTACAGGACAGCAATGAGTTGTGTCAGGAATAAAACGGAGGCTTTTCAACACAGCAGTCTATCATTTTCTTGTCTGATTTGCATTCGCATCTGCTGCTTTGCCTGTGATGTTTCCTGCATCCAACATCGCTGCCATTTTCCTTTTCTTTCCTTGAGATATTTTGCCTTCCCCGTCCCTCAGTGCTTCTCTGCCTCCACCATGTTTGTGTGTGAGCAGCATTTCAGCCAGCCCCCGGTTGTCAACTGATTGCAGATAATTACAGCTATTTGACTGCAGCTTTCACAGCCAGCCCTTTCTGCAGGCACTTACAGAGGGAGAACATGCCAAGCAGAGGTCCTTAACTGCCTCTGTGGATAACTACAGGGACAATGGCGGAGTGAATGCAGCAGCAGCAGAAGAAGAAAGCATTTGATCAGTCCTGGAGGTCTTATTACTGTGACTTTCAAAAATATCAAATATTACATCATATAACAACATTTAAGGATGCTTTATTTATCTTAAGGTTGATCTTTTCATTTCACTGTAACAAAGACATTGATGTTAAGGTTGTGTAAATGCAATGATATCCTAAATTATTTCCGTCTAATTTTGCAGGGATCAACCTAATCTATAAACCTAATCCCACTTTGAAAAAAAATTCTTAAGCTGCTGTACATTTGTTACATGCCTCTCAGCTCAATGCTATATCCAGCACAGGATGAGTCAGACTCTTTATGATGACAGCTCTCCTCGTCCTTCTCCCACTCTTTCCCTGTCTGACAGTTTTTTTTTTCCTTATTATTCTTTTTCATCCTTGTTGTCTTCTTCATCCTTCCTTCCTTCCCTCTTTTCTTTCTCCTAAGTTATCTCCAACTTACTTACATAAGTTGTGCTGCATACATCCACAGAGGGGACTGGGGGACTCATCACCATCCTCCTCACTCAGCAGGAACACTCTTTCTGCTTTTGTCCTTATTTCCTGTGGAGCTTTGACAGCTGCACGCTAACACAAGCGCAAGAGCGCGGAATGGCAAGAAATCAAAGGAAGAAAATACAACTTTGACACCATTTTTTTCTTAGCTACCATAGACACGTTACTCAAATAATATATTAGATGCTTTACATCTACTTGCCTTAATTATTGTTTTTTTTTTTTGCTTTGTCTTTACACTGTACTTTTTCTGAAAAGAGCGGGCGTTATAAGGCAAGAAAAAAAAAAAAGCAGAAGAAAAATAAACCTTATTAAGTTGCAAGTATAGCTTTGGTGTGATCTTTCCAGAACTTTTTTTTATTAAATATCATACAGAAAATATCAAAACGTAGACACAGATTTAAAAAAAATAATTATTATTGTTCAACCATTATTTATGCATTAAACTTCTTCAGGTCCAAAATTACCTTTATTTTGTAACATTTACTTGAAAGTACGGAAGCCGAGAACAGCCAACCGTTCTTGCTTATATTTGCCTGTTTTCTCATAATAATGACACCTACTATCTTCTTTTCTTTAACAATTCTTAGTATTTCCAGTCTGCACCTCTCATGCTTCATACCATAACTATGTCCTCTCTCTGGTTACTTTGAAATTGACAGCAAGTGCAGGATCACTGAACTGAAGCCGCCTGCAAACTGCAGCCAGACACACCTTCTCCTTAAATGACGATGACTGATTCGGAAGTGGTTTAACAGTTAGACAACAATTAAAGTAATCAATCACAAACTGATCAATTCTTCTGGTGTTTGACATTTTCGCTCACAAACTGTTTTGTTTTAAGACGGATTGTAGAAAAAAGAAAAAAGTATATTCTCTGTTGTCTTGTTATCATGTAATAACGACATCTGCTATCTTGTTATCACGTTTCGTTTTCTCGTGTCAATAGATGTTATTTTAAGGAAACTTACTAAAAAAGTAAGGTAGTTCTCGGCTTCTGCATGGAAGCAGAAACATACTTTTTTTTTAACATAGCAGAGAATAAAGGGGTAAACATCAAGACTCATCAATCCATCTGATTTTGATAAATGAACAAATCAGCTCCCATAACTACTAGCACACACATTTTATGGTTTTTTTTTTACAGCTGAAAAACCTGAAGGTCATTTGAACTAATTCTTTAAATATTTGAATAACAGAATTCAATCACAAAAAGGTCAAAATGATGGCCTTTTCTAAACATAGCTCTAAAGGGAGAAAATGTGTGTTGAAGGAAATATTGATAAAAAGGGATTCAATAATTCGCTTCAGCATGAACATACTGAGCCAGTGCAGGCATGCATGATGGGAAATAAGAGGAATAGCATGACTCTACCAAAACTAGGTAGATTATCCCAAAAATTATACTTTACTCAAGTAGAAAAGTAAAAGCGATTGTGTAAGAGAAAAAATCTGTCTGTATAGTAAGTGTATTGTATAATGGCAGATGCTAAAATGTCACTTTGAATCTATAATTTAACCCTCTCAGGGCCAAATTCAGTTTTAGTGACAGAAAAAATGTAATATTTGGGGAAAATCATCAATCAATAGGTTGTTGATATTTAGCAGTTGTAAATCTGCAACGCCTGTCCTGTGAGGGTTAAAATGACCTTGCTTTTGTTTATGGCCTTCTGCCCAAATTTAATATGCTGAAAACAAAAGTGGTCTTTTAACAGACATTCACTAACAATCCTGGTCTTAAAAGTAAAGCTGCAATACTTTACACTAATCCATGTAGATCTTTACCTTTCAATCAAACCTTCCATGAGAGTTATCGTGAATTCCCAAAATAAATGGTAGAAGTGTTTCAGACTAAAAAAATAAAATACCTGTCAGACACAGCCCATTGTAACTGAATACAAGCACTGGTCTGCTTTCATAAATGTAGAAAAGTAAAAGTAGAACATTTGGTGTATGAAAACTACACTGAGAGTCCCATTTTAAACCAAAAGTTACTTAAATGTAAATGAGTAACTGTAATTTATTGACAATAAAAAGTAATTAAACTGGGAGTCTCCTGTACATTACCACATACTAAAGCTTTATTATGGGGAAAGTTTTTTTAAATAGCTAAATATTGTGATTTTATGTTTAAGACACTCTGATTAATTTTTATCTACTGTAATTAAGTGTTCATCGTGGTCTTTTAATTATGATTATTCCATTTTTAGCCAAAAACCTGTATTGTTTCCTAAGAGATAGTTTCTGCAGAGGGACAGTTGTTTGTTAGAAATTTGCCTCTGAATTGTGGAGTAAGATTGCTCCCATTTCCCATCATCCACCTGTTTAATGTTCCTCCTGCTAGCTTACAGCCCCCCACACCTTAAACCTAGCATTACCAGTACAGCAAAAGTTGTGAGCCATCCAGCTGTAAAGTTTAGAGCCAGATGAAAAAAGAGGACAATGAAGGTCTTGTTGTCTACAAGTGGATCCATCTAATGTAGATGAGGGAGGAGTTGTAGGGAGATTGAAACAAAATATTAAGTTGCTCTATGCCTTAGCAAACTTCATCTAGTCCAGGGGTCACCAACGTGGTGCCCGGGGGCACCAGGTAGCCCTCAAGGCCCCCACAAGGTGCCCTCAGGTCTCTTCTAAAATTAACACACTTGTGAGCGACATCTAAAATTAAATTCTGTTGATATTTTTTTTTAATTACACTTGCATTTACTTAGATTTAAAAATTAAAATGTATTACAAATATTTTGATGATTCATGAACTTTAGATAAGTTTAGGTGACCTCTGACCTATTCCAGTTCAAAGATCATTCATTTTGTTGAAAATGCTGCAGATTTGATCTGTAGTTCAAAATGTGACAAGATTTGTTTAAAAATATGTAAGTTGATTTTTCTTTAAGATTACATAATTGATTAACATGGTACAACATGGTGAAAATGGGATATTCTTCCCATGAAATCTAAGTGAACATCTGAAAATGTAACAATTATTGAGATTAATAAAGTGCTGAATATTGATATTTGTTTCCTAGCTTGTTGTCATTTTTGATAATTATAGTGAGAAATCAGTGTCTTTACATAGAGGAGTATCATTATTCATTATTAATAATGTTTAACTAACTATAACTAAACTAAATTTGTTATTTAAAAATGGTAGCCCTTTGTATAACGAAGTACCCATGAAGTGGCCCTCAAGTTCAAAAAGGTTGGTGATCCCTGATCTAGTCCATGCGATTACCCGTAAACCAGTGGCCTTCTTTCAGAATTCTCTTCTTGGGCATCTCCACTCGCCAGAACTCGGATGGCACATGGAGAAGTGCAGCCAGGAAAATGGCAGCAAGCTTGTGTTGGTCGGCACTGCGCTGTTCAGGGAGTGAGGTCACCACTCTGCTCATAAGGCTGAAACCAGGTGGCCCATATTACTGTAGGTGGATGGGCAGAGTTTGATGCTGTAGAAGCAGATGCTGCAAATTAACCGGTTATAGCAGTTTCATCTGTGTTTTCAATCAAGATTGGGAACTCCACCCAAATCCTGCTGATAGGAGGAATGTCATGTGGAAACCTTGCAGACAGTCCTTGCTCACACTCCTTCCTAAAAAAAATTAATGACCAAAACATTACAAATCCATCCTCTTGGTCCAGTGACTTTTGGTTTATTTGTTTCCCAAAGATGAAGTTGTCTGACATGAAGAGCCGTTCAAAGGCTCTGGAGTGACCACAGTTGCTGGATCACAAACCACTGAACCTTTATGTTTGGAGGCTTGATTGTAGTGCTTGCTGATTTGATCCGAGTCACCCACACAGCGTTGATGCGAAACTTATACCGGTCTTAATCAGGTTTTGGTCCAGCTCTGCTCTGCTGGAAGCCCAGCATGCACCTCTGTCGTTTTTCTTCACTTAAAAAAAACTAAGCTTGTCAGTATGAGTCGCTGCCCTCCAGAAGTGTGTTTTTTTTTTATGTTGTTGTCTTTAATCATGTTCCACTTTGTCAGTTTAAGGGCTTTCCAGCTGACACATTTTACGAAATGAGATTCTGTTTGCCGCATGCTGTTAGAAGATTGTTTTTTTCCGTCTTATTTTTCTTGTCGCTGCTTAATGTTGACACTTAAGAGCTGTAAAATAAGACAAACAAAAAAAGGAATGAGGAGACAGTAAATCTGCTGAGGAAAGAATGCCAATGATTGCCATCATGCGGTAATGACACGTGCACCTGATCTCCTTAAAGCGTTCTATTGTTCAGGAACCTTCGTAAGCACAAAGGGAAGTGCACACAGAGAAATGGGGATGTCTTTTGGTTTTGTTTATCTCCACTCTGCAGCCCCATAGTGATTTCTCACGCAGGCTTACATATGTGCGATTGTCATGTTCATGTAGAGTTAGCTGGCACATGATGACAGTTGGATTATGGCCTGTTTGTGTGTGTGGCTCCTTCAATTTGAGCTATTTGTATGATGATGGCCCTGCAATGTTCCCGTTAATTAATTATGAAGTTTTGGTGATTAGTTATTATGTGTAATTGGATGTCTCCTCTTACGTTTCTTTTTGTGTCAACCTTAGGCTAATGAGAGATAAAACTGTGATTAATTTCCTCAATTAAACAATAATCACATTGTTTCCTTTTGGGGTGTCAGGTACCAAAACATAATAATAAGGTGATGATTTATTCTTCCCAGCAGATCTCTAGATTTGTTTGTCTGAATGTCATAGTCCATGGCCAGTACATTTATAAATACCATGCATTATGACATAATTGGTGCCACATTTATTATTCCCCACCTGGATCAAAATGAGCACTTATCATGCAGATGTGAACCACCACTAAAAAAATAAAAAATAAAAGCTAACGATACACTTTCCAGCCGCTACCTTTGATGTGTTCACTGTGACTGGAATCAGCCATGATTGATTGCACTCCTTTAGCCCTGGTCTCAGGTGTTAGATGGTCATGCCAGGCAGAAAGAAGCCCACAGTGCATCAGCACACATCATCTATCCCTCTCGGTCTTGTTGTCCTCGGAGAAATAGAGCTTTCATCACTCATCCCACCCCATCAGCCCCAGTGATTGGCTCATCATTGCGTGTCCTGCACAGAGGACAAATGAGTCGTGCATCGTTGCATCCGTCGGTGCTCCCACTCATGCTCATGAACCCCTATACAAATACATACCGACTTACACAGGCACGCACATCGAGAAACTATTACTGTAGTGCAATAAGACCGTCACAGACGCTGCACTGATGGTTTGGCCTCGTCCACCATCTCCAGCAAAAACAACAAATGTAACAAAATAGAGCTCGAATGTCCAAAGCGATTATTAAACCTTTATTTAAAGTCCCCTGTGACATTTTTTTAATACAAAAAATTTCCTAGCAGTGTTTTAATCATGTTTGATTATTTTAATCATTTTTGGATTATGAAGCCATTTTTATCTTGATCTGAAGCCTCTGTTTTCAAAATCTCCTCTAAGGGGGCGTGGCTTTTGGTGCTGAGTTGAGCAGCCCTTCCCTTGACCCCCCCCCCCCTCCCCAGTGTAATTATGATAGCTCTGTGTCTTACTAACATAAACCTTCATCGCTGCTACATAAAAACTTCAGGCAATATTGGTAATGTCCAGCTGTATTGTCAGCTCGGACGAGGAAGGGAAGAACTGGACCGACCTTTCATAGACTCTTTTAGCTAAGGATCAACTGTTTATTGGCGTCGCTGTGACCACTACATTCAATCTTCATTCCTCTCTACAAAGAAAATCAAAACGGTATTTTTATCTGTTTATGCATTTAAAAGTAGTCCTCTAAAAACCTGCACTCTTTGCAGTAGCCCCTCTCATACCCTCGAAAACGAGCGGGTGATATCGTGCCAACGTTAGCGTGATACAAACCGCCACCTTGAGGAAAAATCTGTGCTGCACGCTCTCCGCCCAGACTACAACAAACACGCACCCACTTTCTTCCCGGAGGTAGTTATCCGCTGCCAGAATGTGTATCCTGGCAGGGGAAAACTACCTCGGAACCGCTCTCGGACCCATCTTTTGAGGTGGTCTCAGTTAGTTTTCGATCGGACTGAACCATCTCATGAAGCACTCTATCAACCCTAGTAGCTTAATTCATGTCAGACAATGAATTTTTCATTTAATATATTTTTATGTTTTACAAACGTGCTAAAGTTGAAACACAGAACAGTTCTTTGTGTGTTAAAAAAAAAAAAAAAACAACGGAAAAGACTCTTCAGTGCACACACTAAAGAAATGACTCTGTTCTCTACAGAGGGTCTCAGTCAGCAGGGTTTAGCTTTCATTCCAAATTTGACACAGATCTTAAAAATATTGAAGTTCCTCAAAATACCTGTATCAGTTGAGATTCAAAAATCTGACATAGCCTTTATTTATTATCATGACAAATGTCATTGGGATTTTTTGTTTAAAATGAATTCTTTTGGTTTTATCAAAGGGTCAACATGATGCATTTTTTGTTGGCAGGTGGGTGGACCCTAAATGGAGCTTTAATCTTAATTTTATTCTACGCAATAGTTGTTTTCAGATTCTTGTTGAGTTTAGTAAACTCTGATCAATATGCCACAAAATCTTCAGATTTCATTTTTTCATTTTCACCATTCAAAACTCAATTATTAATATCAGAGTTTATCCTTCCTTCCATGAGTGAATGAATGTTGGATTTTTTTTTGCTGATTTTTGTAGGTTTTTTAACCTAAAAAATAAAAGGACATTCTACCATCCTAATGTTGGGTTCTTTTGAAGAATGGGAGATAAAAAAAAAAAACCACAAAGCAAATCCAGAAATCAACTTTGAGATATCAAATTTATTTACATTTTATTGCATTTTTTTGAAGGAAACAAGGATTTTAAGACAGTTTTCAGTGAAAACCAACAACAAGAGAAAAAATGAGATGTTTTATCACAGTTTTCTTCCTTTTTGGCCCACATGATGTTTTCTAGCTCCCTTTAATTTTTATTAACCATATCCTTACCGTATATATACCAAGACTTGACATTTCTTCACTATTTCCTGCTCCAATTATTGTATTCTTCTTTAAGTTGAACTATTCTCCTACTTTGCTGCCTCTACTCATATTTTACTTTCCACCTCCTCCGGGATAATCTGCCTCTCCTTCATCCCTCCTTGGCCTTTTCCCTGAACTTGGCTCAAAGTTCTCTCTCTCTAAGCTCTCTGAATTGACCTAAGTTTGAACAGCGAGGAGGCTTCAGGACTTGGTGAACTTGAAAATAGTTGAGCATTCCACTTTTCCAGTTGTTGCAGAGACTGCCAGGGGCTGTTGTGAGTGGTACTGATGGTGATTAATGTGCCTCTTTTTGTCCTCCGCTCCTAAGTTGAGCAAAGTAAGGAAAGAAAAGCAGCAGTGAGCTAAAAAAAAAAAAGAATAAAGGAGGAGGAAGAAAGTACATTTCCAACACATTAAATTGTAATGTATTTCATTACTCGGATATGAATCAATCTTTTAGTTAGTGTCATAAAAAATGATAGTGCAGAAACAGATCTCATTAGCTGAGCAGAACTCTGGAATCACTCTAAAAATCAGTGCTGAGTAAGTTCTGCACAACAACTGATTGATCATCAGTGTAAGAAAGGATGATAATGGAGCAAAGGAAGAGTGACAGCAGGTTGTGTAATTGTTTGATGATTTTTCTCAGATCAGTTTGTCTCCAGCACTAAAACCATCATTGTTTTCAGCCAACTTCAGTCTCACGAGTGTCATCCCAACCGGTAAAATGTGGATCCTGCCGATGGCGTCTCTGTAAATATTCGCCATTTCCCCAAAGTTGATGCTGTCAGAAATCCCTGCACAGAAATGTTAAGTTCCAACATAAGTTTTTCAATCTAAAGTATAAAATGTGTTCACAGTAATCATTCTTTTCTCCTGGAACAAACTTTACACTCACTAAATCAATTTGAAAATTCATCTGGGAAATAAATTTCCTGCATGAAATTCCAATGTCCAGTTTAATTACACTCACCAAATAGAATACAGCAGGGATGCAAAATGTTAAATACAAAGACCTCTTCTGAATAAAAAAATAAAAGAAATTGCTGGTAACATTTTGAGCTCAGACACGTGACATTTTTCAAAGGCCAGCCCTCAGAGGTGTGGGGTAAATGGATAATTTAGTCACACACTGAGGTGAGCACACACTGTATTTACTCCAGAAATCCAAAGCTTAGAGTCGGACATAAATCAGCATGTGTGCCCGGCCGTCCGTTTCAAGAAAAGTCTTGTGAGGAAGACTCCTGTGTGGATGGACGTGCTTTTGAGGTGTGATAAGGGCGCTGAAAAAATAATTGCAATTCCTTTGTGATGAAGGCTCGAGTTTGACTCCAGGTTTCCTTCTGTCAGCTTGGACTCAGCGGGTAGAGATGTACACAAAATACAAATTAAATTCACTATCTTGTTTTTTTTTCTTGGCTCATGTATGAATAACCACTCACTGCTTGTGATCACAGGTTTGAGCATTAAACCCTTTAAGGTGGACAAGACAAAAGGGTGGAGAACTAGCTGATCATCCGGCTTCTGAGACCTTGTGTGCAAATATGGGGAATAATATTTTTCAAAAAACAAAAAAAAGCCCCCCAACAGTAAGCCCGGGTTTCAGGAGGTCTTCCCCTTTTGTTTTTTATATGATTTTGATTTGAAACAGTTTATTTTAAGCAATCAAAGCAAGGATAATGCATGTGGAATGCAATCAAGGCAATGCTGAATTAAGTTGAGATTTGAATTTAACAGATTGTTGCAAATTAGTGTCATTCAGCATTAAGGGGTACATTTTTTGAAGACCAAATATTTTGCCAATTATTGTTTCACATGTCCCAAAAAAAAAACGAAAAAAAAAAAAAAAATTTAGATTAATTGTTCTTATTATAGACCTTGCACTTAGATTTTTTTGGGGGGTCCAGCTACTTAGCCAGATATAGGCATCGACCCCCTAAATGCCATAACTGCCCCACCCATCCCCAATGTGATGGCCGATAAAAATCCACAATTAGCTAAAGAAATAAAAATTACGCAAAATAGCTAAAAACAAAGACACAACAAAACATCTAAAAATGAAAAAACAAAATAAAAAAATATAAGGATGGATGAACATATATATATGGACAAATAGACTGATACATATTTAAGAGAGAAATTCAGCCTCAACGGGGCACGAACCAGTTTCTGCTTGTGCATGTGCCAAGCCTGGTAAATGCAGAGTGGTGTCGGTGTAACCCTGATCAAAACACCCCCTGAAAAGAAACATTTAAAATGCAAAATAATATTAATAAGAAGAAGCGATAGGCGATAAATAGAAAATTATTGACAATTGTTAAAAATGTAATTTCTTATTATTGTTGTTTTCGTTTAGCAGGAAATCATAGTAAAAGAAAGCGAAAGAAAAAACGTTTTGGACTTTTATTTTTTAAAAGTTGCGCAGTTTCCTGTGTGACTGACAACAGCAGATCGGTTTGTTACAGAGATTTCATGTAAGTTAGAAGAGCAACCACGTAAGCTTTACAAACGAGGGAGAAGACGAGAGATGAAATTATCAAACTTTTATAATATTTTTTTGTTTTTGTTCACTTTTACACTGCGGTAAAGTTGGGGTTTTGCTTATCCACTTGTCTTATAGAAATATATCATATAGATAGGGGGGAAGAGAAGTCTGACATCCCAAACTCTGCGCACACCCAGACTTGACCCCCACCCCCATATTCTACCTGCACACATAGTGGGGGTGGCTAAATCCTGGCATGTTCAGCTACATTTTCAGCATTCTTCTGCTTTGTTTGTGTAAAACGATCCAATTGACTCTGTGTTTGAAAAGTGCAACACAATTAAAGTTTCCTTGCCTTTTCCAGTGCATGTAATTAGAAAAGCTACACACAGAGTGTTGTAATCACTCAGCTGTGGTGTAACGTCTCTCTCCCGTGGCTCTGTGTGCACGCAGGCAAGCTAATGACCATGCGACCTCCGTCTGATCCCTTTGAGCAACAACAGGAGAAGCCGGGAAAAGACTGATATACGTTTTTTTTTTTCTTTTTAACTAAAACCAAATGGATTTTTGCCCTATAATTAACGGCAATCAAAGTGTTGTTTTCTAATCTTAAGGGACAAATCATTCTTTTGCTTAATGTGTTTTTAACTGTTTTGGCCAAAATGTTCGAGTTTAAAATCATTCTACGGTGTGATGAAGTGTGATATGCTTTGAGTTTAGAAACATTTCACAATTTACTGAGCTATTAAAGTCAAACTTCTCTGTTAAAATATGATAATTTCCTGTGTAAAACTGAAGTAAACTGCCATAAAGAAAAGACACAACAAAAAAAAGACAACAGATGCTGATAGATCATGTCTTTCTAAATCTCCTCAGACAGCAGTGATGATGCCAAATGAGAAAAAATAGCTGCAGGAGAACAAATATTTGAAAGCGTGCCTCACTGGACGTTTGACAGTTTTATTGATTTAGGTTTCATTATTCTTTAATACTACCCCATTGTGCCTGAATCTTTTATTTTCCTTTACCGCCACAATAAACTGATGCGTGCAAGACACAAAGTGGAGCCTCACACTTACTTGAGTGTAAAGTCCGCTGTTCAGAGGATATTCTCAGGAGAACGCCCCCTGACCGTGAGGTTTATCTATCCTTCTTAGTTGTAACTTAAGACATAAACACTAGTGATAGATAAAAAAAGGGACCCTTTTTTATTGATGGTAATCACTGTGAACAGTGAGGTGCACTTTAAACTTAACATTTAAAGTTACCTCTCTGGATATGTTTGTATTTTTTCAATTCTTATATTTGTATTTTTAGATTCTTATGCTTATTTTGTATTTTTGTACTTTTAAATTGTTATATTTGTATTTTTCAAATTCTTATTTTATTTTCATTTTGTGTTTGTGTTTGAAACAAAGAACAATTAAAAAAATATTATTGGGATGCAATTAATTTCTCTGTTTCTTCCATTCGGATACTCTTAAACAGTGTTCACACCGAACGCGTTTCACAAATCAAATTTGTGTTGGACCTCGCAAAAATTCAGATTTTTTTTAACTCTGGACGGACAACATCAAAACACACTGTTGCAGGTGCTGAAATCGCACCGCATGACCCCAGATCGCGTCTGTACAATGACTGAGCATTGAAACTCGAACAAAGCTCTAAGCTATGTACACACCGCTCTCGGTAACACGTGTTCAGGAAACCACTTCAAAAGAAAAGTCCATATAACTTCATGTTTTGGACTTCAGCATTCAAAACCCTCGCGTTCATGCAAGTTTCTACAACCGTTTTTGGACTCTACTTACAAAACGAAAAGCCATTGAATGTGCATAGAAAGTTTAACCACGTAAAACTTTAACCAATCAGGAATTTGGATTAAGTCTGCATTTGATTTTCAAATGCCGACAAACCAAGGACTCTCTCTTGACTTGATGGTAATTCATACCTGCCAACCATTTCTGTTCTATGCCCAAATCTCAGAATTTGCACCACTTTGACATTTTGTACTTAACCTCTTCAGACTTCAGGTTTTCTAGTAAACAATAGAAAATAAAAAAAGTAGCCCCTCCCTGCTTGTCTAATGTGAACACCATGGGCTAAAACACATGTTCGAGAATGCATGTAAGATGCCGTCAGGAATCGTTGCGAAGGGAAGATAAGTTTCAAAAATCTTTGACAACTTGTCTGCATTGTCATGCAGACACCCTCAACACTTCTGCTCCTTTTTCCCAGAAGACTCTGCGATGCTGGCAGCCTCACAAATGTTTTGGGAACCTTTTGGAAAGCCATGCTGAAGGTTACAAGTAATGTCAGTATGTAAGGGCGTGCATGAAGCAGCTGTGGCCATTTTAAGATGTCTGAGCGTCTCCCACAGCTTGGATGTGAAGCAGCAAACTCTTTGACCTTGCATCATTTCCTCTTATTTCCTGCATATTTAAACAGTTGTTGCAGTCCATTACTGTGTGATTCTAGACGTATCTGTGCCGCTCTATTAACATTTTTATTATTTTCGACTGAATACTGTGATTTATATAGTTTGTAGTGTCAGCTTCAGGAGTTGATCCACACACTTTCTTCTTGTAACACAAAATGAGCAAACGCATCCTATCTGTGGTCAGCTCATTGCAAACATTTCCCTTTTTGTATTTTAATTTGTTATGGTGATGAGCATAATCAACAAAGCAGAATGTAAAAAAAAATGGCTGAAGTATGCTTGCATCAGAAAGGGAGTTTTTTTAAATTGCAATTGAGAGAAAGGTTATGTTTTTGGAGAAGCCACAGAAAAATAGTCTGTTGGTGGGTATGTTAGGGTTCTTTCTCTGGGTTTTTAATCAGAGTGTCACACTCTCGGTCCCGATTAGGTACAGCAGGCAAGGCTCTGCAGCTGGCTGCCTCTGAACAACAACCCCCTCTGAAAAACAGATAATGGCTCCACACTCGCAGGCTCAAAGAAAATGAACAACTCTGCCACTCTCACTCTCCGTTTCCCCGCGCATCAGCCATCCAAAGCAGATCGATGCAGAGAGAAAATGAAACTCCGAAATAAGAGAATAAGAGGAAGGTGAAAGCCGCCTCGGGTGAGAAATGTTTTGTCATGTGAAAAGGAAAAAAAAAAAAAAAAAACAAGGCAAACTTATGTGATAAGCAGCCAATATGATTCAGCGTTGTGTCCTCTGGGCCTCCATATGTCACAAACCATTTTCAAAGATCATCAGATGGAAGGCAGTACGCACACACACACACATTTATGCACACAAATGTCAGATTATTCAACAAATTCAAGAGAGGCGCTGGGAAAATGATCCTATTTGGTGTTTTGTTTGCATCTGGAGTGAAAAAACATAATGTCAGTCCACATGTCAAATGAGATTCTTTTCCTTTTAATTGACTCGTTTTTTCTTTCATTTGTTTTTTTCCCAGAGAGCTCAGACTCATCTGTTGACTCTGTTCATATGTAATGATGACATTATGGAGAACAGGGAGAAAACAAAGGATAATGACTGAAGAAAATAGATTTTCATATGTTTGTCCATAAAAAAACAAAAAAAAAAAACAAGACAAAACCACCCTAAAACGAGTTGTTTTTTCGGCGTATAATACTATTCATTTTTGAAGATAATTTTATTTTTAGTAAAAATAAAAAAACACCATGTCAAGCAGACATTGTTGTCCACTGATGCTCTCTTTCTGGATGTCTGTTATTTTGTTGGGAAAAACAATCAACCAGCTGAATTTTTTTCTCTTTTAAACATCCATTATGTAACGTTTAGGCAAAGCAAGCTCTCTTTTTTTTTATTTTAGGCAAACATTAGTTGTTTTATCCAAATTCTCAGATAGAATAAAGAGGCACGTAGGAGATAAATTAAAGCATGGTAAATGTCAGAGGCATCTAGAGGTGAAAACCTTTAAACATTTCCCAGCGTTAAAATGTTTATCAGATTTGCATCAAGGATGAGTTTATGAATATATTTCATCAATTCTATTCATGATTTAAATATTTGATCATTTGAGTTAGAACAAAAAAAAACAAAAATTTGATTTGACCTTTCTGTTGTTCATGTTCTCTTTGTTTAAACTGTTTTTGAGATATGAATATATAACTGTGAGAAGTCCACCGAAGTCCAAAAATAGCATCAAGTGTGTGCATGCATAGTGCTTTTCAAACTGTGAGAAGCCAGATGGCTCTTCTTCTTTTCAGCCTAAAGGTCACTTTTCCCATGATTTCATCCAGCAGTTTTTAAATGTGGTTCTTACTGCTTAAAGATCAAAACTACATTTCACCTCAAACTGTGTTAGAGAAAAAACTTTTAGATTTTCTTGAAGCAATGATCCTCGTTCACTCTGTTTTTTCATCCATGCATTGATTTCCATTGCTTTATCTTTTGTTGTAGCACTGCTTTTAGATAGCCCTCACTCAATAGTGGAACCCTGTTTCAGCTAGATCTCTTAAATGTGATCTGGATTTTTTTTTTTTACATTTTGAGGGGGATCTATTGTTACTGCTTTTTTTTTTCTTAGTACAAACTCATATTTTCATAAAATAAATGCAGAAAATGCAGTCTATGTAACAAGGTCAAGTTAAAAATGGCATAGTCTTAAAACATATATTTTGTTTTGTTTTACACGAAATATAAATGAATGTATCCCTAATCAACTTTAAATATTTTGTTGGATTTTTTGGGAGATTTGTTCAAAATATGAAAGTTTTGAATTTTGACGAGTTATGTTTTGCTCTACATATAAATAGAGACGATGTGTGACCCCCTCCAAGAAATAATCCAGTATACTGCAATGAAATGCTTGGTAAATTACCCCAAATTTGCCCAGCTCATATAGTGCTGAGGGACGACGTAATGAAGTACAATTTTAGAAACTGTGACAGATGCCCATTTTTTATCTGAGTGAAAGTTTTAAATTACTGGGAAAATGTGTTCTTCCATCTCAATTACATTTTTTATAATGAGATATCAGCGTGGGATCTGAAGCAATTTGTCACCGTTTCAGTACTGGCTTCTCAGCCATGCTCCATGCACACTCACATTTTGGTGCTTTCTCAAGTTGAATAATTAGAGACCTGATGCAAAAAGTTTCTGTGGTGACATTAAAAGTCTACATGAAGTCAGACTGTTTCTGCATTCTGGAACATAGTGAACTTTCTTCTTTGGAATGGGGATTTGCATTTTTAACCAATTGGAATTTGTCAATAAAAATAAACCAAAACAAATAAATGAGCTAAAGTGTAACATTATGAACAATTTTATTCTGTAAATTTAAAAAAGGTAAATGAAGAACCTCATTTAGAAATTCATTTAGAAATTCATCTAGAATTTTTTTTTTATTTGACAACATAACAGGTTATTCTTTTATTGAAAAATATGTTTATTTTTGTATGATATTTATATAAGTTTTCCAATTTGTCTATTTAATGCTTTACAATATAAAACCATGTTTAACCTCTCTTTATGGATTCTGTGGGGACATTTTTATTCTATAAAGATAAACCATTAACACACACAAATGCATATCAGAATTTTTCTAATAACATTTGAGCCAATACTTTTTTAAGGCAAGAATTTATATGTTTTTCTGCTCCAATAATGCTCCACTATACTATACTGTGCTCACGGGACCAATAAAATGTGTGGACATTTTCAGCACAACTTAAAGGTTCCAAGACATCATTTAAGATGTTCAGGGGGAAAAAAAAATCAATACATGTGCATCTAAGAGATTTTTTACAATGTTACAAAAAAAAACATTTTAGCCAGAGATCAGCAAACATCAGGGTGCATTTTGTGACTTTTTTGTACATTTCCAGAGGTTCTTGCTGCACAATAGATTTAATTATAAAGAATCATTGTTTTCCCCAACCTGAAATCAGAGACAAAGTAGATGATATTGTGTAACTGTAATTTACAATCAACAGTAAAAACAACAGAAAACAAGGCCTCCAAACATCTCTCCCTTGGATCCAGAAGACCAATAAAATCAATTTGCTAACCCATTTTTTCATTTATTTAACAAGTGTTTAATAATTTAAGTGGAAAAGTTATTCATATATATGTATTTTTTTTCCAAGTGGTTGTTACATCAGTCAGCTGCGGTTTGCAGCTTTGAGGTTCCTCAGCCACAAATAATTGTGTTAGCATGCTACATTTACTCTGTCTATTAATTTTGCAGTCAGGACTGATTATGTTCTTGCTGCATGACTCTCATAATAATGGTTTTACTTCATCATTAGCTATAGCCAAGAGCTGCTACCTCACTGATCACTTCAGATAAGTAATGTGGCTGATTACTGTTTGCACTCTGATGACATAAGACAGGAAAGCAGCTTGTAACAATAGTGTTTGTATTTAGCTTTTTGATCTACTGGGGGAATGGTTTTCTTTCTTCCTTTACATTTCAGTGTGCTGTGGTTCAGAAACTAATAACATGTGTGATGACTGCTTTTTAGGACAATCAAAGCCAGGTTTAGCCCTGTGTTTAGTGTGCCAATGAGCCTTTAAGCTGCAGCTTTTGAGGCAGAGCTTCCTCTTTTATCCATCTCATCCAGTTCTTAGTTGGAGATGCAAACAGTTGTAGAGGAAAACTGTTTCTGGAAGGAAAGGAGTCACTTGAAAGAGTGGCACTCGCGTCTTTTTTGTCCATCCAGCCTATGTTTTTGTTTGTTTGTTTGTTTTCTTGGGAAGATGCACCACCAAATGTCTGGGCTCCAAAGCTAAAGTTCAATAAGGCCCCTTCCAATGAAAAGTCTATATTTTTCTGGTTTCCATGTTCAAAACTCTTGCGTTCAAGCATAGCTACGCAAGTTGTTATGACAGTTTTCAAAGTATATATTGGAATAAAGCTGTGAGAGAAAAACCCTGGAGCAAGATTTGCACTGCTTCACCATTTTGCACAAAACCTCTTCCAACTGTAGGTGGCAGACATATGCCAGTAAACAGTAGAAAAGAAAGCGCCGTTAATGTATTCTGGAATGCGAGTCTCATTCCCAGTACGAACGTGGCATAATGGTGCATTCACACGAGATGTGATTTGCATCTCAAATTTGCGTCTGCTACCTTTCTTTCAAATTTGTTGCTTGACATCTTGATCCCTTAAAGCCCCACTTGCGGAGTAACTGACAAAGTTTTTCTGGACTTCATTTGTTGCCACATCATGGAAACCGTGGATGATGTTGAGTGAGTAGCTTGGGTTTCTATGTTTTGGAGAGCTCTACAAAGGTGCACGTCGCCAAGTCAGGGTTCACCAGATCATTCAGTCTCTCAAGGTACCTCACTCTTTAAGCAGGTGCTGCTTGTCACCCTGCTTGTCCAGTATGAACCATTGACATAAATAGAGATGGACGAAACAAGCCTGTTACCTCGAGGTCCAATTAAATAAATTCAGTCACCATTTTTCCTCAGTGATTGGTGTGAGGATCTGTCAATCAGACGCTTTGAACGTTTAAGATGGGGCCATGCTCATACTGAGGCCTCTGATTGGCTAGTTTATCACTTGAATTACTAGTCATAAATAAAATATATCATGGAAAAAAATAGGTTAAGCAAGAACTTGTTAAAAAGAGACACCAGAGCAAGAATGGTTATTCTGACAAACAGAAGGACTGAGTAATGGGTTTCTTTAGGATTTTGGCTTTCTGGCACCAGCGGTACTTCCTATTTGGAACGCGGGGGTGGGGGGTGGGGTGGGGGGGTGGGGGGTTGATCAGTCCATTTCTCTCTATGTACTATCTATGGTGTTAACACTATGGCAATGTCCAAATTTCCTCCCCACTACCTAACTTTAAAAAACCCTATATAGTTCGAGACTATGGATTTTAAAAGTAATGTGGACACCATCCTCACTACATTTTTTTAAACGTTAAAAAAGATGTAATAATAATGTAGTAATAATAAGATTGTTTATATAAAAAAATAATAATATACATGTTTTTACAGGAAAAATCATTTAAATGCAGTGCATTGTGGTTGATATTCACCAGTCTAGTAATGACACACTGTGTTTTTTTTTTTCTTGGAAATTTCTAGGGCACTGGATTTTGGAATTGTAGATTCGGACGACTGTACGAAATAGCAAACGTTCTATATAGTGCACAATGCAGTGAGTAGTGAAGGCATCTGGACACTACCTACGTTCTTTAAAAACGTTCCTTTAACGCCTTCATGCGCGTCACATGCCCGGTGTGAACATCGTATGAGAGCCTGTGTGATGAGGTGGCATGAAAAACATCTCCCCACAAGGCAGAAAGATTCCTCCTCCTTCATGGTAAAAATAACATTATCTTTGGATTATGGAAGGCAGATATTCTGATTTTTAAAAGATGTCGGTAATTTCATTGCCACCCTTCATTTAATGCATGTGAGAAGACGGCAAAAACTTATGAGTGGATTACAGTTGCCATGGTTTCATCTGTTTTGATCATTCTTATATAATGTTATTGGTGACTGGTTGCTGTGAGAAAGAAAGCGCACACACACACATTCACAGTTTGTGTCAGTAAATGCTGCTAACCACCCCCACATTCTTGTCCTTTCTTGAAGAGAGAAGCCTGAGGACAAACAACAGCTCCTCTCACATCATCTCTCACTGTATCCATCCCATCCTCATCACCCTCTCTCCATCACTTCTTTCTTCCCTCGTTTGCCCTTCTTGCAGCTTTATTGTTCCCCTTCTCTGCCCCAGTTCTCTTCAATCTACTTCATCTCTCTCCAGTCAGAGCTGTATTGATTTTCACATGGCCTCTCTTGTCATATCTCCATATCTCTTAATTCACTCGCATGTCGGCTCTTTTGCTCCTCGCAGTGTTGTTTTCATTTTCACAAATACACTTACACACAATTTCTCACTTTATTTCCTCCCTCCCCGTAATTTTTCTTTCTCTGGCACTTTCTGGCAGGCACATTCTGTATCAGCACCCTTCCAGATATTATTATTAATCTCTCCTTCTTCTTGTCAGTTATTCTTCTCGAACACACGTTTTGCACTATCTTCATCCCTTAAGCTGTGTCCCACTCACCTCTGAAGATTTTCTGACTTTTTCATCTCCCCTCGCTTCACCCCTCTTTTTATGTCGGAGCTTTTGTTGTGACTTTCTGTTTGAAGGCAGACGCTCGGTCTCTGAATGCCTGCTGCTTCTTCTGAGCAAAGCAACGTGAATTTGGAGAGCCTTCGGGGCACAGCACAGCTGCAGAAGGATTTTCTAGTGAATTGGGGAAACTTCCTTTTTCTCTAAATTGCTCAGAAACACACATGATATCTTGCTGTAAATTTATGTCTGAGATTTTATAGCTACTGTTTAGCACCATGGGGTGCAGCCAAAACACACAAGGTGAATACCAGGCTATAGCCCTGTTTTTGCTGAAGGTGTTAGTGTGTGTTCACCGAAAACACAACACAATTTTTTAGAACGCAAATTTTTAATTTTAAACACAATTTTTAAATGGCTTGTTTCAAGTACAACTCCAACTATATATTGTAAAAGCATTTCAAGTAGTCTTTTAATTATATTTATGCCATTTTTAGCCAAAATTAAAAATAAAAAAGGGTTATTCTTACAAAGGCATAAAACTTACGAGTTACAATAAAAACTCTGTGGGTGGGCAGGAACATTTTACACAGAGTTGAGAAGCTTTTAATTCAAAACTTGGTTTACAATTTCGAAGAACAGAAAGACTTGAGTTAGAATATTAGAAAATCCCTTTACAGTTTTGAGCCGATGGCAGGCCGTTTACGTATCAGAACTATCCAGCCGTACAGTTTTAAGCCAGATGGCAGGAAAATTACAACAATAATGGATCTATTTGTCTACAAGTGGAAGATTCAGAATCAGAGCAGAAACAGGAGTTTTTGGCACACGTGGCTGTTGCTGCATCACAAACCAGAGCTTTTTCAAATTGTCGGTTTTTGTCTGTCTTTGATCCTTTATAATTTGAATAAAGAAACAGTCATATTTTTAATCTTAAATGATTTAATAAATGTCCTTCATCAGAAGAGAAATACAAGAATATGTTAAAATCACCAACAACATAAGATCTTTACTTTTTACTTCACTTCTTTTTTTGGTGTTTTTGAACATGTTCTTGTGCTGTTTTCTCATGATGGAGGACATATATAATGAAAATTTATCTTAAAATTGCATTTCTGAGTATTCATTCAAATCTTGAATTAGCAGACAAAAAAATGCTGTTTAAAAGAGCTTGTAGATGCGACGTAGAAGCTACAGTTAGCACGCCACAAGCTCCCTGCTCCACTCCCTTCTGATGCATCCACTTATAGAGAAATAGATCCATGTGCGTCTTCGTTTTCCTCATCTGATATGGTATCTGACTCCAAACTGTACAGCTGGAAAGCTCTGATATCGCTTGTCATTTTTTTGGGGGTTGTGAGGAGTTGTAAGCTAGCAGGAGGGCGTGTAAACAGAATGATGTTGGGAAGCAGAAGTGAGATTACTCCACACCAACAGTCCCACTCTCTGAGACAAACGACTGCTGCTCTTCAGAAACTATATTCTACATAATTACACAGGTTTTTTTTTTTTTTAATTTGGTCAAATGTGGCATAATTTTGATTAAAAGTCACTGTGAGCGCTTTTACAGAAGATCAAAAAATTATTGGAGTGGAACTTTAAATATTTGAATATAAATTCAAGAGATGTGAAATCCGAAATTGCTTAGCAGTTTATAAGAAGCAAGCAATAAATACAGTAATTATAATACTTGATTAAGCCATGCACATTCCAATGTTTTCTGTTTATTCACTGGAATGATAAGAAAAAGACCATGTTGTCTTCAGGACCTGAAGTTGGACGTGTCACCATGGCAACCAGACAGAGTCAGCAGAGGGAAAAATCAGGATTTGACCTTGGAATTCGTGGCTTCAAAAAATGATTAAAACAAAAAGTTGTTTAACACGTACATCTTTTTTTCGGTTTGACCAATACAAAACTAAGAAATGGTAATAAAAAAAACATCAACAATACACAAGGTAACATTTTAAGAAAAAAATGAACATTTTACCTTTCTACTTTGATGCTAAAAGCACATCAAAGCCATCTCACTACTGAGTGTGTTTATATGTCTTGCAGATAGGTACCCCACCACCACCCTGCACTTACTGCAACATTAACCTTTTTGTTCATTACATGCTGTTTTGTATCTGGAGCCTTAAAGGAGCCATTTGTTTGCTTGTTTTGGTGGATTTTTTGCAGCCTTTCTAATGACGCAGACTTAAGTTCTATGAAATGCTATTTTGGTTTCAAGACACAACGAGGTGAATGACCCTTCATAATGACAGATAATAACAGCCAGTTAAACACAAAACAAGACAGAGAGACATTTTTTTTCAAATTGAAATAAAAAACCTAAATTTCATAATATTTTCAACAAATTATGTTAGCTGAATTTGCATTGATTTTACAAATGGTTTTGGACCCTCTGTTGTCACTATGCTGCATGTTAGGATACGAACTTTCAGGTAGTTTGTTACCCAGAATTCTGCAGGGGGCATCGTGATACAGACATTTCATCACACAGCATTTGGTAGACAGTATTATCCAAAGTGACTTACTTTGAGGGGGATTGTGGTGTTCAGAGTCTTGCTCAAGGCGACAACAACACTGTGTCCTGGGATTTGACCATCTGACTGGCTCTTCGGTGATGGGAGCAACAGTCAAAAAGCTATAACCAAACTCCAGACAGGTGAGCTGGAGGCTCCTGGTTTCCCTTGAGCTACCTGCACTGATGATCAGTCCATTACAAACCTCATTTCCGAAGCTTGTTTCGACACTGGCTTTGTCATTTTTTTTTTTTTTTCAAACCAACCTCCTTTTTTCTGCTACCTGTTTTCCTCTCAGATCACATCTTTCTTCCCCCTAGACCCCATACCTATAGCCTTTTTACCTTTTATCTCTCATAATCCAAAGGTTTTATCCCCCTTGATAACTTTTGTCTATTGTTTATCTCCCCATCGCTGCCTGTTTACAGTGTTTTATTTATTTCTTTATCCTTCAGTTAAATGCATGCCTTTCTACACCCCCCCCACCCCACCCTTCCTCCCACATCTTCCCTCTCGTTCGCCACCCTGATCACGTCCAGGTCTGTTTCCACTGATAAGGCCCTTTGTAGCATCCGCATGCTCACGCACACACATGCAGGGCACGTTGCCATCATACTGGAGTTGCCATCGCAGCTAACTGCTGTTTCTCTCTACCCTCGCATTGTGTCTAATGGATCTGTCATCAGCAATCTTTTCTCTGCCGGCAAAACAGGGGCAGGGAGTGAAGGGAAGCAGGAGGATGAACAGAAGGAGACAGGGGAACTGGAGGGGTCACAAACTTCTTTTCATGTTTTATCTCTCTGTTTTTGGTCTGTTTTGGTTTTGAGCCGCACTAAAATCAAAGTTATCTGCCATGTCATAATGAGAAGCATGTGTTCTGCAGACTCTCTTGGGCCAAGAGTTCAGGAATGTCATCAACACAGACAAAATATAAAATGCGCTTTAAATAAAAAGTATTGTTTTAAAACCTCTGATTCAAATAAATGTTTGTTTTTGATGTATTTTTCTATATGTAGTTGATAATTTTTCCTTGTGTTCCTTCAGATGCTACACCTGAAAGACTAAAGAGAAAAATAATCACTCAAAGATCAAATAATTCTTTGCTGTTTGCTAAATTGCTGTTATATATATATATCTGTACCTGCTTTGTTATTCACAAATAAAATCCACATCGCCAATATATCCAATACACTAACATTTGCACATGACACACTTAAGGATGGGGCTTCAACACTGAGATGTATTGAGCAGTAACAGAAAAGAGAAACTCAGGGAGGCTGTGAAAGACTTAGAGGAGGCATTGGGCCAGGAGTCTACAACCTTTAACACTTAAAGTGCCATTTAGGTTGAATTATGGCAGTAGGAGTCACGAAGTCTAACTTAATCCTTTAGAAAAATTTGACAATAATTTGTATCATGTTTTTGTTATGATAAATATAAATACATTATTGTTTCTGTCATAAGTAAAACAAAGAGAAAATGGTGTATTTTCAAAATATGAAATAGTTTCTAATTTTTGACAGAGGTTCGGATGACTTCCTTTCAAAATAAAAGCCAGCCTGTGCTACTCAGCTCAGCAAATGTAGCAGTAGGCAGTTTAACGTCAGTATTAATAATTGAGAAAACAAAAGTAGTGTATTTTACTGTTTGTGTTGCATCTCAGCCAAAAAATTGTAAACCTAACAACTAAAATAAAATCAAAGCTAAATAACCATATTTTCCACTTGAAATCCCTGAATTTGTTCAAAAATTGATAATCCGCTCTATAGTTAAGTGTGAATTTTGGTTCTTCTGTGATAAACAGCACTCAAAAATCTGTTAGTGTTTTGGTGCAACTCTGGTTAACTCCATAGGATGGATAGATTGTTGGAGCCTGGCAAAGTGATGTGTTCTGTTTGTGACTGGGTTTTAAAAAGTTTATATCAGTTTACATACCTTTATTAGTTTTGCAAACTTTTTACTTTAATAGTTAATGTTTAAAATTTAAAAGGTTTTTAATCTTTCTTTAACCATAGAGCCACGATGAAGGGCTAAAAGAGCCACATGTTGCTCTGGTGCCTCAGGTTACAGTTGTATTGGTCTCCATATTCAGAATCACGGTGTGTCACAGAACACCTTATGTGTCGCCAATAGAAATTATTGACTTTTAAATAGCATTGTAGTTCTTGAATCAGAAGAATATATAGAAGCTCTAAATAAAATCACACAAGAACAACTTTCCTTTCATGAGATATAAATATAAGTACATTGACAAAGTATGGCAACTAAAGTTTTTGATTAAAGACCAATACAAAGTCTGTTGTGTATTGTTGGTTTGCAGAATTGCTTTTTCGACACTTATTTTTTCCTTTTTTCTTTAGGTGTTAGAGTTGCTTTGACATGTCTCTATAAGTATCTCAAAGCATCTGTTGGTTGTGTCTATACCTTTATTAACACACACATATATTTGGTTAAAATATGTTTTCTTTAATGTATGTATACATAGTTGAAGTGTAGTTCTATTCACAGGGTTTGTGTTTTCCTTCAGTCACAGCCTGGGCTCATCTGATAATCACCCACAGCTGTTTCTATTTTAGGTAATTAGTCTGTTCAAGTTCACTGTTTTCAGTTTGTCAGTGTCAACTTATTAGCTGTCACTCTGTCTCCATCTTCTCGTTTTATAGTTTTGTCAAATGGAAGTATATTTTATAAAGTTGTCAGTGCTTACCTCAACCTCAGCCTTACACATCTTGGGTTCTCAGATATAAAATTGTCTAAACATCATAACTAATAACAGGACATAGGAAAGTGAGAACTGGTCAGTGAGGCAAATGCAATTAAAAGACAAAGACAATAAATACAGCTCTTGAAAGTGATTTAGTTCAAAATAGCATGTGCAAGGCATAAACTGATTAATTGGTCATTTCAAAACTTGAGGGTTTTTGTTAAAGTTCTGTCTGGTGGCAGTAGGTTAGTGGCTGTCATGCAGCCTCTGTTCTGCATTACAGGCTCTGATATTTCCTGTAGCAAAAGAGACCATCCACTGAAAACATTTGTCACTCATTTGTAGGGCACCTCTGCTCCATTGCTGTGTTGTTCAATAGTCTGTGTGATGAGACACAGACACTAATACAACTGCCACTGCTGGATGGGAAGGCATTGGCAGAAACGTCAAATTTTCACGCCACCGCCCAGTTTTATTTATTTTATTTAATTGATGGCATGGTCTTGAATGTGTATGGTAGCAGTCAGGTGTGCGGGATGGCCCGTGGCACTTGATATGGATAACAAATCGTCCAATAAGAGCTGCTGCTGGCCGGATACCACCAACCTGGAGTCACTCAATTTTTTTAATGGCTTCACCCCCACCTGTCACTGGACTTTCATCGCGCAACTTCAAAATATGCCACTGTGTCAACTTTAAGAGGAAAAAACCTCCAATTGCCATAAAATGCTAACTTATTCTGTTAACCTCCACGGCCACCACTACACAGAATGTAAAAATGTGACTGCTGCCTCCCGATTACAAATGCTGCTTCATGTCCACCTGCCAAATTTGCAGAAAAGTTTGCATTTATGTTGCCACATTGTAGCATTTTGAGATATGTGACCGCAGTCTAAGTAACAACTTTTAACAGAAGGTTTTGGACATTTTTCTCAGATTTTTCTTTTTTTGTGTTTTGGAGACCAATAGTTCTGTTGACTTTTGACATTAACTTATTTTAATTATGTTTACAAAGACAAATTCAATTTTGGCACAGATTTTTCAAACCTGAAACAAATGAAACACTGGATCAACTAATACAAGTTTTGTGGGGTTTTTTTACATTGAAAATAAATAGTTCGTATCAAATTCAATTTATAGAGGACGGTTAATTCAACACAATTTTTTTTTTAAATTTAATTAAAACAAATAATTTGAAATGTTACAAGTTACATAAATTTTGTTGATTGATCCAATGTTTCACTTTTTTAGTGAAATATGCCTCCAAAATGTTAAATATGGCCAAAAATAGTTCTGTGTTTTAATATCAGTGGTGTCCAAAAGATTTTTAAGATTTCAGTGAGTTGGAAATATAAAAAACTTAAAAATTATATTTTTTAAACCACATATAAATAATGTTTTTCTCTCGTCAATGTCGTGGTTTCTTACAGCTCATGAGCTTCTCATGACATAAAGATCACATTAAAACTATTCAACACATTTTATCCCATTTCACCAGGACTTAACAATTCTTTGCCTTTTCTTCCATTTGATAAATATTATCATTAAATATACATATTTACTTTTTAACATGCAGATAACAAACATTTGCCTTAGAATTTATATTGCAACATTTTTTTAATGAATAAAGTGTAACAAACAGTCAGAACTCTTATTTTAGTCAAAAGTATGTAGTCTAAAATGCAGAGAGGAGGTCAAACATATGGTATTAGCAATATGATTAATTTTATGGCACAGCTTCTGATATGGACTAACACCTGCAGGGGAAGACAATTATAATGTATGCATGTTTAAATTACTTTTACTGTGGAACTCATTTACATAGTCCATTGAGGGACTTAAGCAAAAGGTGAGAAGAACAAATGAATCCAACTAGGAATTAAAGAGATAAAACAAAACTGACCCTTTTTTTTGTCCTGTCCTGTCCTGCAGCTGAGAAAACTGGATCTGAGAGCTTCTTCGGGGGCTCATTAGACACCCAGGAGTTCATACACATAACCCTTTAAATTTGAGGCTAAATGTCATTTTAAGCTTTGGATTATATGGAAAAGAGAGAAATTGATGTTAAGGGAAACACCCAGAGAAAAATAAAATAAAAAATTGAAACTTACGAGAACAGGATCACTAAGACAACAGGAGACTGTAACGTGATGAAACACATGGCGAAAGTTGCATTGGGATTGACATTATCTGTGATAACAATTCCAAAGTGATGATATTGATACACAAATTCAAACTTCTGCTCCTGCACTTATGTGCTTCCATGATAATTAATATAAAAGACACCTGAAGGAAATCTGTATTGATGTGCACCAGAGCAAAGAAGATACTGAAGGACTTCAGTCATCCAGGTCAGATAAGTAGTGGAGCGGAGCCGGTTAGGTTCACATGCCAAACATAGTGTGCATTTTGTGGTACGTGCACCAAATGTACCTTACAATCCCTTTAGAGAAGCCATGAGAAAAATCCTAAATGGAAGCCATTTTTAAAGATGGTGACCATACACTTAATTGTCAGAAACTTAGCGAGAAATTTTATTTATAAAGTATAATTCAAACCCAAAGCAATTCAAAGTGCTGTACAAAAATATACAATGTTACTAAAGGAAATAAAAATCAATCGATAATACACAAGTAAAATTTATTTTATAAATTAACCATAAAACTGGTCCAATTTTATACATTGTCATTGTTAAGAATCAAAATATTTTGACAAGTATTGGAAAACAGACATCACATTTAAATGCTAAAGACATTTTTTATGTATATATAACTTGCTTTGATGGAATAGACCATTGCTATACGGGGGCAGGGGAAGACGAAGCAATTTCAGATGAACAGCCTTGTCATTTCAGGGATTTGTTTTTTTATGGCAGAGTAAAAATAAAGGGCGTGGTAATTCTTTAAAAAAGAAAATTCTTAAAGTCCTCCTGCGATGAAAATCCTGTTTTTTGAGTTTTTAGCATGTATGTGTAGCATTTTTCTTATGAAAGAGAAGAAATGTGATAAGAAATCATTTCGTTTTTGCTTTTCCGAGTATTTCTACTTTTACATCGCTGTCAATCAAACTGTTGCAGAGACGCTCTCTTTGAATCACTGAACTGTTAATATGTCACAAAAGCTTCTACTCATGTGCAAACCTCTTCATCTGGTCCGGCCAGCGTGTCTAGTTCAGGTGCTGGAGAAGAGAAGATGGCATCTTCCCTTTGACTGCTGTCAAATGAGCCACCGTTCACATTTCCATCGTCAAATCTGCCGTCACTGAGTTTTTTTTGCGAGTTTCATACAATACTTACGGTAGCAGGGCTGAAAACACTGAAAAATCTCCACCAGACTCCATGGAGCTTCTTGGTGTGACCACGGAAATGTGAACGGTGGCTCATTTGACTGCAGTTAAAAAGGATTCCAAATCCATAAAAGTTCGGTCCACGAAGCTCTTCACTTATTCGTCTGAGCTCAAAACGAAACTGCTGTAGCAGTGATGATGATTTACGCTAGCGAGACACAGAGCTACCATAATATGATGGGGAAGGGTGTGTTTATGTGTGTGTGCCTGGGATGCAGCAGCTCCCCTCAGCTCCAAGAGCCAAGCTCCCTCAGAGGAGATTTTGCAGGGTGAGGCTTCAGATCAACAGGAAAAATGGCTTCATAAGACATTTAGGTAGTGGGATTTTGGTTATAATTAAAACACTACTGAGAACTTTTTTTTTTATTGTCACAGGGGGATTTTAAGTGTTCGGCTCGGGGGCCCTGGCACTTGCCTACCTTTTGCCGAATGGTAAGTCAACCCCTGCTATGTTCCCTCAATAACACGCTCTTTGACTTACTGTAAATCTTTAACATGAATCAGCTGATTCTGACGCAGAGATAAGTGGCTTTTCAAATCGGCTTTGCATCGATTTGTAACGCTTACTGAATGTAAAGGGTTGCATAACATCAGACATTCACAACAGAATCTGCTGCTATGCGTTGCTTGCATAAGCACTTTGGTACTGTAGAATGTTGCATATTAGAGCAACAGATTGCTTTTGCATTGCTTCACAACCTGCTAGAATTACGTTAATTTTTTAACAGTTTTAAAAATGATAGCAGTTGAAAAAATGTTAGTTTAACACGGCTGTCTTAAGTAGACAGTTCGTTCTGCACCAGCTTTGCAGTAAAAATTCCCCTCCCGGTCTGTATTATATGCCCTCCACATCATGTGAGGCATTGATGTCTGCTGCGTCCCACATGGACTCACACTCAGAGCTCAAATGCCATCCTATTATGTCCTAAATGTCACTGTATCCAAAAGTCCCACTCAAAAGTCAGCAGTTTGAGACAGGAGACTTTCCCTCCAGTGACCCACAGTTCTAACATAATCATATTAGTCGGCACCTCCTGCGAGCAATCACCGCATACCTTTATGAATACACCTGCAGAATTTTTAGTGGATCAGCAAAAAATAAATAAAAATGTCGCAGCATTTAAGCAGAACTGTTCAAGAAAAACATGATGATGGTTGGCAAATGCCATTCTGAGAACAAATACAGTATTCAGTAATGGATGACTCAAAAAGTAAAGTGACCTTTTAGGCTGACTGATGTAGTTTACACAGAACCATTTCAAAAACCTCTCATTAATTTCAAATTTAATTGATTTAATTCCATGAAATCTCCAAAGAAGTGGATCACAAATGAGAACGTGACAGAAAATGTCACCTATTACCCTTCCTAGCCAAATGGTAGCTGTCAATAATGCAAAATATTATAGAAAAAAAAACGTTCATGTTACAAAAAGTTGTGTTTTCCTTGTAGGTATGATTTTAATTGTATTCAGATTCTATTACCAACAAAAATGTTTGTTTTTTTTACTTAAAATATCTGTGTTATTTTCATTTCTCTTTCTATTTGTTGGTGCTTGTCCATCAGGAACTTGAATCTTTAAAGATTTTCTGTTTTTACCATATTTGTTTTACCATTTATTCATTTTTGGTATGCTAATCTGTCTGCCTATTTATTTATCTGTTACTTCATGCAAGAAAAACAGAGCACTCAGGAATACACCAAACATAATTTTACATTTTAAGCAATTTTTTTTGTGAATATAAAACACTGTAGCAACATACCTAACCAAAAAAATAACTGTGATAGATCTCCTTCGAACGGCTGGAGTTGTAAGTTGTTGTGCTTGTGGGACTCAGGCTCCACCATGTAGTGTAATGGGCTTCACCTCTTGCCACAGGTCTCCAGGACAGACTTCTCCTTTTCTCCTGCAATGAGCTGTTACTGACCTCAGGGGCAGTCAGTCAGGCAGGAGGAGTGTTTCCCTCACTGTGTTTCTATGTGCGCATGCATGTGTGCACTTCATCCTCAGCACCCTGTGATCTGATCCGCCCTGACAAGGCCACGGACAGACAGAATAGAACAATAAAACATTTCTGTTTCTTCCCCTTTCTTTCCTTTTTCCTTTTTTCGATGAGGTGGGAGAAAAGGGGGGAATAAACAGAACAATATCAAGAACATATCAAACCTAACTAATCATGCAACATACAGGTTTTTATCTTAAAATTATGCTTTCAAAAAGCTATGGCACCATAGAATGGAATCTCTTCTGTCTGGTTAGTGTTTTTACTAAGAAATAGTCCCTTATTGAAATAAAATTATTGAGTAACTCTATAAAGTATAGATTTTACTTTATAAAGCAGAAAATAATTAAATGCTGGGAATTTATGACCAAGTATTGTAGTATTTCACTTTACTAGAGTTTCTTTTATAAACAATGCTCAAATAGTTTAGTACACAAGATCTTCTGGCAAAAGTGCAATAAAAATTTTGCATATTAACTCTTTAAAGTAAGTTATTGTGCAAATTAAAAAAAAAAATCTACAAATGAATATCTATGAGTAATACTGGGAATTAATCCACTCAAAAGTGATGATGGTTTGAGTGTTAGTTATATATTCTGAACATCATATCATGCGTTGATAAAATCAAAATATGATGTTGGCTATAATGATCAGACATTGAAAATTGTGTTTTTGATGTCTTTAACATTATGTTGTGACATTTTTCTGATAATGGAGGAAATGAAGAAAATTAAGTTTAAAAATTCCTTTCTGAGCATTTATTTAGTCAGATTGTTGTGAATAAGGAGCAGATGACAAAATGTAGTTTAAAAAAGAGGGTACTTGTTATGCAGAAAACATAAACTTTCTGCTTCGCTCCATTCTGATGCATCATCTTTTAAACGACTGGATCCATGAATAAATTTGTTTTCCTCATTTGATCTAACATCTGTCTCAAAACTGTAAGGCTCCGATATTGGTCACTATGCTATAGATGTGAGCGGCTGTAGGTTAACGACTGAATGAATGAATGAATGAATGAATGAATGAATGAATGAATGAATGAATGGAACTTTATTTATATAGCGCTTTACAACATCTTTAGGTGTACCAAAGTGCTTCACAATAAAAGAAATAAGAAAGCTTAAAAATTGGGCAAATTAAAAACAGCAGTCATCAAAAAAATACAATAAAACAAATAAAATGAAATACTACCAACTACTTAGCAATAAAAACCATTTTAAAAGAATAAGAGAGCCTGTAAACAGATGGGAAATGGGGGCAGGCTTACATCACAAATTAGAGGTGATTTTTTTTGGTACATTTTTGGCTAAAAACATAAGCAGAATTAAAAAAGACCACTAGGAATACTTTGTCGATCAAACGACGATTGGAGTGGAACTTTAAAGAATTTGGCCTAATTGGTACTTGAATTACCCCCTTTTATTTGTTTTATATCGTCGTGCCTCTTTGGCTCATAAAAACTCTGGTATTTAGTTTTTTTGCTGCAAATTAAAAGTGGCATTCAGTTTAACAACTTTTCCCCTCTGTTCTTGAATTTATTTGATCTGGTACAATAAAACTGCACATAAATGCCATAAAAATATTTTTACACAAGATATTCTAATAGTAATAATACTTTGAAAGCATTTACTGAATAAAAAAATCTTAATCTTATACAAAATGAGATGACATCTTTGGAAGTTTGCTTTGCATCTCACAGCAGCCATTTTTATGGGCTTTTTTCTCCATTTTTGTTATTTCTTTCTCGTTCATTAATTGCTCTACATCTCACTTTGCTGTTCTTTGCTCCTGCCTGGCTGTTTTAGCCTCACTCCAGCATACGCTCTGCAGCAGGCTGGATGGTGGAGCCAACAGCGAGAGGATAGACAGTGACTGAGGAAAGCGAGGGAGGGGGTGGAGAGACATGAAGAATTTGAGAGCAGGGAGAGAGAAAGAGAGAAAAAGCATGTGAAGCCAGAGCGGCGCTCGCACTCAAGAAGCAACAGCTACAGCAACAGCATCCTCCTCTCCTCCCCCCATTCTCCCAATTCAGTGGGAGATGGAGGGCACCCCGAGCTGCTGAGAAGCGCTGACCGACTGAAAGGGAAGTCTGCATTGTTTGAAATTTCTTCGTTTATTTTTTTGTGTGTGTGGAGGAGAAGAGCAACAAGGAGTAGGTTGACGTGCTGGAGAAAAGCCTCCTGGTAGGAGGGAGAGCAGAAGAGGGAAAACAGGGAAAAAAAGCAGCAAACGACGACCAGGTCTGACACCGATTCCAAGGTCTGAAAGTAAGGCAGAGCGAGGGGGGCGCAGAAGATCAGAGGGCTCACACGTGTTGAGCGGTGACCCCCACTCGAGGACCAAGAGGGGAGGAAAGCAAATTCAAACAGGGACGCAGCTGGAAAGATGAGGAGGCATCGAGGAGCACATTTCAGTCCTGGGTATGTTCATTCATAATACACGCACTCAGGCACAGAGACATGCACATTTTAGCCTCAGTGTGTTGTTAAAAATAGAGTACAGACACTCTTGAAAACACAACTGCGTGTTTGTTGATCTTTTGGGCTGAAGACAACCCACACTGACAAGACTTTCTAGCCGTTCTCAAATACTTGCTATAAAAGGAAAATAGCTGAGAAACGTGTTTGTTTTGGAATGCCTTTTTGCTGCGTACATCTTGTTCCAAAATAACTGTTCAGTATCTACAGGCATTCTTCCTAATCGGGTGGCAGGCCGTCTGAGTGATGCATGTAAATAATTTCCACAAGTGGAATGTTTTCATGTTTCATGTGGCAAGGCAGAGCACTTTTCCCAGATCATTTCATTAACTTTACACCCGACTTGTCAGCTTATAGCAACATTTTCATGCAAAATGTGAAACTTGGTTGAATACATTTTTGCATCCTGGTTGAGATTATTATACCTTTTCATGCTGCACTCTAAACCTGGCTTGAAATGCCGTCGTCCTGTCTCACATAGTGGCATCAGGCCGATGACAGCTGTTCTGCATGACATGTTTACCCACCTCTCCCTACTGAACCCTTTTCTATCCCTTTTCTTCCCAAGTCGTCTTTCCTTCTCAATTTCCAATTATAGATTGTCACTTCTCTCCTTTTTCCCACTGATCCAATCTCCTGCAGCATTGTCTTGGTACCAGCAATTACCCACAACTGAATGTTCCCATTCAGACACCATTACTGGCTGGTTTTCTGGATTTTCTTTTCAGCAATGGAATTGAAGGATGAAGAACGATTTTTTGTGGCATTATTTTTATTTTTTTTTGGTGGTATTTTCATGGTTGCTTTTAACCTCGGCAACAGGCGCCATCTCTGCTGCCTGAACATAGAAGCACTTTGTGTTGCCGTGGCTCCTGTAGGTCAAGAAGAAAAGTATGAATAGTTGGTCAGAGCTTTGTGCCTGAGTGTTATATCATCACGGTCAAATTCAAATGTTGTTTGTCATAAATGTAGTAAAATGGTTTGTACGACTGTCGGACATCTAAAACAGAGAGATGAAAAGAGATTTAACGAGTGGAAAAATGATTTATATATATATATATATATATATATATATATATATATATATATATAGTTAACAACATAACTGACATTTTAGATAAACAACAAAATAAAGTGGTATATCAAAACAAAATACAATATAATATGAAAAACATGCACTGCACTATAATATGAAATAAATGTCAAATACAAGGAGTAAACTAGAAGTAAATACATTTTTGTAATATGTGCATACAATAGATAATGTGGTATGGACAGCTGTTTGGATTTGGATTATCTTGTTTGGATTTTTGACTTAATCTCTGCTAATTCTTATCCTTGTAAGATAGAACAAGGATTGGGGTTTCAGCTGCTCTCCTCCTTTTCTTCAAAGCTTTCTACAATATTTCGTCGAGTAAAGATCTCTCTTGTTTAATTTTTTAAAATCATTTTTCGTAATTTAAATACCCACTCCAATATCCAAGGAAAATTTGCGTTTTTAACATGTACTTGTGGCATTTTTCGGAGTACACATTCAATTCAATATGAATCAAGAGTAGACCAAAAACAATGCCTTTTGCAAAAGCTTGTAGCAGTGATACAGTAGGCGGACAGCTCCACTCCATCATGATGCATCCACTTGCAGACAAATAGATCCATTTACGTCTTCATTTTCCCCATCTAAGCTGATATTTGGCTCAAAACTGTACGGCTGGATAGCTCTAATATTGCTCAACATTTTTGTTGGACCGGCAGATTGGGGTTGTAAGAGGCTGTCTGCTGGGGGGGTAAACAACGAAATGATGGGAAGTGTTGGAAGGATCACATTGCATCGACAGTCCCTCCCACAACTCAGAGGTGAATTTCTGATTAACTTGTGCCGCTCTGCAGAAACAATGTCCCAGAAAATTATGCAACTTTTTGGATTTTGGCAAAAAAAAAAAAAAAAAATTGCATAATCATAATTAAAAAAACAACCGGAACAATTTTTAAATGGATCAAAAGATGATTGGAGTGGGACTTTAAACTGACAGCAGTATTCCAGTCTAAAGCATGCTAAAGTGATCTTCAAAGAAAAATTAAAGGGAGGGACAACATTAATAAACATTTGGAGATAGGAAGAGTGACCTGAAATCAAATAACCTGAGATGAAAGTGATTGTTGAGGGCTGCAAATCAAAGATGGACAGGTTTGGAGCTTGACAGAAAGGTGAAAGTGGGTCATCCATTTGGCTTTTGTGTTGACAGGATTTTATTGTCAGTGAATGTAGAGAGTGACATGAAAATAAAGGACACGTCCCACCACTGCAACAGATAAAAAAGGTTTTATAAGACACTTGATCCACTTTTACACTTTAAAAAAATAACTATGTAGTATTGAAACCCACAAAAATTAATGCGTTTGCCATTGTTACATTATTTTTGAGAAGTTTAGGGCAGCCAGACAGCCTCATGAGGCAACACAGGTTAATATTTTAACATTTTTGGCCAAAAAAAAGGCACAAGTGGGTATTTCTAAAGACAACTCTGCCATAAGCTCTTTATCTCGCTGTGAAAATTTAAAACCGTGCAGCCACAGCAAAAGAAAACCCTTTAAAAAAGCAGCAAGGCCAGAGAGCAGAAATGGAGGCAATCATCGAGACCTGCTGAGATGTTTTGCCGCTGATATGGGAAGCAGCAACCTGGGGATGAAAAAACGAGCGCACAAAGAAAACGCCAAAATGAACATCACGTTCACCCTTAAAACAGCAGGATTGACTCATTGAAGGTTTGAGGTGTATAATTTGAGTTTTGCAAGGTCACAAAGTGAACACGGGGGATATTTCTTCTTTATGCCACAGTTTTAATATATCCCCTGTAGAACTTGAAACTTCCCCTATAATAAAGCTTCATGAGTTTGCCATTGTGCTGTCTCTTCACATTTTTTCTTTTTTTATGTGCAATAATTTTTATTATTTCCTTGCAAAATGCTGCCTTTGAGAGATCAGTAGCAACAAATACAATTATGCACTACTCACTGGAATCAATGATACTATTGAACACATTTACACACACATATATATAGACCAACCACAGATTCTCTCCAAACTTGTAAAAAATGATCCTACTTAAACAAGGGAAACATTTAAAAGTTCATAAGTTGTTATGATTGTTGGACAAATCTATTTTTTCTGTCTATTTGTTGACAGTTTTGTTGACACGGTTTAAAGGAAGTTTAGAAGAATTTTTACAATATAAAAAACTCTCAATTTGGGTCAAATTCTCTCAGATACAAAGTGTTCTAAATTACTTTTAAAATAGCTTATTGTATTTTTGGGCGTCACAAGTAGCTTGGAGCTGCTGTCTTCATTTCAAATGTCCATGCTGGTGTTGCTGCCTGTAGGCAGTGACAGACAGTGAGACTATGAGTCACCAAAGAGGGAACGTTGGTGTTGAAAGATGTCTGGAAAAAAGAAAATCTAGCATTACACTGCAAGTTTTATTTTATAAAAGTATACATGACATTGTTTTAAAATCAAATTTTAGAAAATGAAAAAATAAATTCTAATACCTAGACCTCCCAAAGCATCATGTCTGACTTTAAGTTTTCATTGGATTTTGCTACTTTACTTTGATAGTAATAGTACTACTTATTTCATCAATAAATAGCTTTATTTTTGATGGTTTAGGCAACTGTTTTGTTTTTGCTTTATTTTTACATATTCAAAATATAATAAAATCAGGATTTTTATTCTTAAAATTACTTGTGACATAAAATAGCTTAACTACAACACAAGGTAACAAAAATAACTTTCCATCGATATGTGTTTCTAGGGCTGGGTTGATAACATCGATTAATCAATCCGATTCGATCTAAGATTAATAGATCAATAATCAAACTTAAAAGTAGAAATCGATCTTACAAATAATGCTAAAGTCTGCTAGCTTGATGCTAACGTATAATGGGATTTCTCATAGGACAGCTAAACATACATTGCTGACTAAATGACCACATACTCACAGGCATGAGTTTTCCAACTCTTAATTTTATATATATATATATATATATATATATATATATATATTATAATATTTGTTTTAAAGAAACCATTTGTGCTTTAAAGCAGTTATTTGCACTTTATTTCTTCTTCTACTTGAATGAGGTGTAACACTACAGCGCGATTGCTGCCTAGTGGCCAAACTGAAACGCCCTCCAGGTGAGGTGGAACAATTCTTTGAACTTCTCTGTTTGAGAATCCATGTAACACTGTATGGTATTAAAAATCTCATTATAATTTCACTAATACATTTTAAAGCATGTGATCTGTATCCAATAATAATCAAAATCTTCAAAACATTATTAATGAACTTCTAAACAAATGGTTTTAAATGTGTAATCCATATAAACTCAAAACTGAATTAAGTTTAATTGAACTGAATTTAGAGGATCAAAAGACTTGGAAAAAAGAATCGGAATCGAATCAATCCAGGCCTTGGTGAATAAAATCAAACTGATTATGGATACCCACCCCTATGCGTTTCCCTATTTTCTCTTATTCTAAATGACCCATGACTCCAACTTGTTTTGATCTGATTAAAATCAGACTCTTCATACTCTACAAGTGTGTTTTTAGCTTGGAAAAGACAGCAGACTGATATGTTGATTGTAATTTAAACTACCCAGGAGCCTACAAAAAATTAATTTGTTTTCATGTATCTTGTCTTTGCTCAGGAGTACATTTGCTTTGTTCAATTACCGCTTTGCATTATCTTTAGATCAAAGGCATGCACAAGTGCCTTCATGCTGATCGGTAACAAAAATGTTGAATTTTCTTCAGTCTTTTGAAAACAAGTCTTCATGTTTCTGTTTCAGAGAGCAGTCTGTCTTTCCTCTGAACTATTGGGGAATTAATAAAGCATCCATCAAGTAATCATTTAAAAAAAAAACAAAGCAAATCAGAAGAAACTTGTGGGGGGTGACGAGGAAACATTTATTACAGACAGAATAATATGTGGGAGGAAAATAAAAAACTCACATTAAATAGGCTTTCTGAGCCAAAATAAAATTAATTCTAACGTAAACCTTGATATAATTAGGATTGGCCTGATTTGGCCTTTGCGAATGCAAATGTTTGTACGTTTCAAGAAGTTTGTCCAGTTATTTTTAGTTTAATGCTTTTTAATGAGCAGGAGATAATGTCATCACCACATTAGTCAACAAGTCCAATGAGAAAACAGAAAAAATGCAACTATTTAACATATTTGGGCTCATCCAGTGTCAAAACACTACAATAGATGCAATAAATAAAAAGTAAATAGATTAATCCACTTCAAGGGCTTATGTATTAGGCCTTATGCAAAACTGTGACAGAGAATATTTTATGATCTCGACCTTAAGTCTCACTTTGATCTTTCTATCTATTATAAAAGGATTTTTATTGGTATTTTAATAGTTATGATGTTATGATGCTGTTTTAGGCAAAAAAAAAAAAAAAGGTGTTGTTTTCTTGGACATAGTTTCTGCAGAGCGGCTGTAGCTTATTAGAAATTTGCTTCAGACTTGTGAGTGGTTACTGTTGGCCTCACTCATGCTTCCCAACATCCTTATATTCAACACTCTCCTGCTAGTTTACAGCATCTCAAACCCCCATCCTAATGTTACCAGTGAAACCAAAACGCAGAGCAAAATTGAAGTTATCCAGTCATACAGTTTGGAGCCAAATGCCAGCTTAGACAAGGAAAACAAGGACTTACATGGATCTATTTGTCTACAAGTGGATGCATCGGAATGGAGTGGAGCAGGGAGCTTGTGGCTTGCTAATTGTTGCACCATCGTCACTGCTAGCTTTTCCAAACAGCCTTTTTTGTCTAATCCTGATTAACAACAATTTGAAACAACAAAACCAAAGAACATGATAAAAACACTTAGAACACTATTTCTTTTGGAGTGGGTCTTTAAATTGCATCAGCAAAGAATATCAAACCACAATGAAAAACACAAAATGGCAAGGAACAATAAAACTGGCTTTTCATTTTTTTTTGACAAACTTGAGTTTTTGTGGCTGAGGTTCTTGTTTAATAAAAAGCAATAAGAAGTCAGGAGATGGTCGAAGCTTTGAAGTGGTGTGGATTCTTGTCCTACTTCACATCATAAGAAAATTTAAATGAAAGTTTTTGGAAAATTATGACTTCAGGGAGGAAAATGTGGTGCTTCTCTTTTAATCGAGGAAGCGCGCAGAGGCAGGTTGGAGAAAAAAGAACGTATTAAAAAAATCTCCGAGAGAAGCAGGTGTGTCAAAGAAGCTTTTGATCTGGGTGTGAACGCAAGCATGCGTGTGAACCTGAGCTGTGTCTGCTGAGGGGTGATGACCAACCTTGAGAGATGCATCAGTGGTCTTAAAGATGTCCTGCATGGAGGATTGCTTCTATTAAACCGCTGGACCATGATTGAGGTGACTGCATGGACAAGGGCAAAGATTCACATGCCTGACACCCACAGCTATACCCACACATGCCAACATGTGCACACACAAGCTGTAAAATGTGGAGTTACAACATGGAGGTCTGTGTTGCGTCAGAGAAAGACCTGAATTTAGTGTTTTTGCTTCCAGTATTATTCATCTCCAGTGACTTCTTACTACAGCATGTGTGTATGTGCGTGTGTGTCAAATTCTACCGTATGGAAACATGGAAAACTAGCCAGCATCATCTAAAATTCAGCTGAAAATGTTAACCTCCTTTGCCAGCCTGCAACAACCTCAGCAACTTTTCCCTCCTCTGCCACTTCCTTCATCAGGTATTCTCTCTCATACTTCCTTTTTCCGCCTTTCATTTTCCATGCCGCGTGCTTTAATTTTTCTTTTCACGGCTATGTCTTCTTAGCCATGACCCAGGGCTTCACATTTTAGTTGTTTACTTCCCCCGCTAAGCTTCCGTCTTTCCGTCTCCTGCACTCATCTGCACCCATCTGTCTTTCACTTCTAACTGCCTTTGATCTGTTCAGGAAGTTTTAAGGTCACCTGCTCTCTGGCACTTGTAATCAATTAGCATTTGTCTGCCTGCATCACCGTTCGGCGTGGCACAAACATCCCCACAGTCATTCTCCTGGTATTTTTAAATAAATGCTCCAATTCAATTAGGAGATTATTAAATCTTTCCCTTCTAATTACAGAAACTTTCCTCCTTTGAGGAATACAAATTCCTTGATGGCGTGTTCATCCCATTCTTGAGTTAAAGAGCTCAGTGCTGCTTTGAGAGACGGTAGAAGAGTTTCCGTTATGCCGCCTGTCAGCTTGTTGAAGCAATTAGATAAATAGATAATACTGGCTCTTCACAAAATTGTTGTCTGATTCAGAAGAAAGCTTTTTAAAGCCAAGACACCAGCCTGCCCAAAAAGTCTTTTTTTTTTATCTAACTGCAGAAAGCAAGAAAGAAATAATGTGTTTGTGTCAAGTGGATGTCATTTAGCAACAATTGTTGTTGCTTTCTGCTGATACAAGTTTGTTTTTTTTGCTGTCTGAGAAATAAAACTATGTCTTTAATAAACTGTCTTGCTAAGATTTAAGCAGACACAGACTTTAAAATCTATGAAAGTCACAATTACTTAGGTTAAAGCAGCAGTTGGTGGAAAAAATGAAATGATCACATCAGTTTTAACTCTACAATTATACAAGGATACTGTGTTAGCATAACGCAGAATGAATGGAAATTCTAAAAGTCAAGAAGTAGTCAATCACAAAGCAGCACAGACTGATGTGACTGACCAAACATTGTAGCGATGGACAAGAAGGTGGAATGATGGATTCCAAAACGGATCACGAGAACATGCAGATATTTTTCTTAAGACAAACTGGAGAAGACTTTGTGGATGAAGGTGAAGGTGGAGCATTTGACACTATTAGCCAGAAAGTACAAGTAGTTCCAAGTGGCCTAGTGGAAGAGTGTCGGTTCAAATCTATGGCTGAGTCTCTAAAAATGAGACTCCAATTGCTCCCTGATTCACTCACAAAGTGTTGGATTAGATTGTTAAACCACCAAACAGGGTTTTGGCTGCAGATCTCTACATCCCCAGAGTTGGGTCAAATGCAGCGAACAGATTCTGTACAGGGAGACTTTTTAAGAAGTTGTTGGGCAGGAAGCTCTGGTAATTTCTCAGCTTTCCATTGTTTACACTCTTGTTTACATGCCATTAGCTTGTAGCACCTCACAAGCTCAAGCTAACATTGACATTTAATAATACAGGCAATATAGAAGCTATCCAGCCGTTTAAGTTTTGAACCAGATGCCAGCTCAGACAAGGAAAAATGAACACAAACATGGATCTCTTTGTCTGCAAGTGGAGGCATCAGAATTGGATTGGAGAAAGGAGACTTCGGCCCGCCTATGGCAGTTGCTGCATCACAAACCTGAATTTTTTCAAAGTGTGGGTTTTCATCCGCTCCTGATCCCTCCCTTTGAATAAAGAACACCAAAAGCATGATTTTTATTGGAGTGGGTCTTTAGCATACTTCCAGTGGATTCTAAAGTGGAGAAAAGCAGCTTTCCACTTAAATGCAACACTTTATGTTGAAAAGCCTCTTTTCTCTGTGTCAGAATCAACCGATTCAGGGTGATCATGTAAACTAGTCGTCAAATCAATGCTGCCTGGAAGCTGAAGCCACACAAGCAGACTGAAGTACTATTACTGTTTGTATGACAACATATGAAAGGACACATCATGGAGCTGTGAGCTCCGTCATGTCTTTCTACCAACAGAAACTGTTCATATATGTCGCCAAAATAAGGAATCTGGGAATTTCGACTGAATTTTTTTTTTAAAATGTGTTGATTAGTGGGTGGACAAAATTTTTTCTTAATTAAACCTAAAATTTTTATTCTATGTTGTAAAATCAATTTGTTAAACATTTTTGAGGTGTCCACATTAAAATGAATCGGATTATTCCAGAAGGAATTTTCTGTTTTTGTATGATTTTATGTCTGATGTGTGAAAAGAAAATGGAAAAATGACTAAATAAAGGCATGTCACATAAGTTGTACTGATTAAAATGATACCAACTTAGCATGTTAAATTTAATATACAGAGGTAAACTCAAAAGTACACAAAAACAGAGTTTTAGGCCCTAGGTTCCAGGGGATTAAACTAGCAAAAATGTTGGCGTTAACCTCCCTTTCTCTCCAAAAACTCTGCATGGTTTGGCATTCATCGTGTTTATTTCTTGATCTCTTGAGTTTCCTTGGCTTCCTCTAGCCACAGTAATGGGCTAGAAATTTGCTATCTTTTTTAAAAATTCTTATTTTTTTTTCTTCATAACTGGACCGGATTAAACCATCTTGTGGGCCGTATCCGACCCACGGGTCGTATGTTTGACGCCCCTGATGTAAACAGATTTACAGTCAATTAGTTGATTGTGACGGCTCCGGAGTTAAAGTGTTTAATTCAGCAAACCACTAAAAAATTAAGTTGATGTTTTGAAAAATTAACTGTAACATCATTGACTTTGAATCAAGGAGTGGCACGTCTCCGGAAGATATTTAAGAGAAAACCAACAATAGACATGGGCATAACACAACTAAAATGATCTCTATCCTCACATGTTAAAGACACACTGGATTGTTTTTAGAGCTGGTTAAAAAGTGTTATAACAGGATTTTCATCTGAGTCGCTCTTTAACACAAGCATTAATTGCCAACAGCATTTTATAAGTGGATGTACTGAGACATGGCCCTCCCCCAGAAAAGTTAGAGCTTGATTCATGGTTCAGACATTTATCTTGGTTACTTTGATCCATCGACTTGTCAGAGAACAGCTTGCTGTGCAAAACTTCTTAAAAAATACAACATTTAGCGTTCAAACCTTTCGGAAAGGTCAAATTAAGATCAGCTACAAAGGTTCTAGTCAGTCTAGACATATCCTGAAAGTAATCTGAAAGCGAAATACCTGCATTTGTATTTATAATAAAAGTAATTGATCAAATTTTGTAATACTCAGAATTAAAGCTGTGTTCAATAAAGTATTTAAATAATCAATCTCTTATCTTCTGTTAAGAGTAGCCTTCAGTAAAACTGTCACAGCCCTCATCATTTGTGCTGCTCCAATTTAATGCTGGTGTTTTATTGAATATTAACATGGGTCACGAGGTGTGCAGCTCTGTGGCTCCTGTCCCACTCAGATGTCAGAGCAGGTCATTGCGTTGACTTTTAAGATATGGGACTTTGAGATGGTGTGCCTATTTTTTGCTGTTTTAGGTGACTGTAACACAGGTCAACGCAGGCACCTCAACTTTAAACAGCACAACTTTTTTAATTACCACCCACAAGACGCTGCAGCTCCCCTGTTTTTACTTCACCTGCCCTCTTGCTCTCTCGTGAGCTGGATAGGTGTGAAAAAGAGAGAGTGATGATGTAACTGTGAACTCTTTACTTGTAAGGTTTGTAGTGGTGATAACCTTTATTTCTCATTATAGTGATTGGCCTTGATTACCTAAAAGTGCATGTGTGTTTGTGTACGTCTTGCCATCAAATGCCATCTGTAGATCTGATCTTTGGGGCAGGGGGGAAGTTATTCATTAACTCCAACAGCATGATTTCAAGACACAAGCACTACGGGGGTGTGAGTGTGTGTGTGTGTGTGTGTGTGTGGAACAATGTTGTTACACGCATGAAACCAAGCAGTCTGACTTGTTTCGTTCCTCTCCTCCCCTCTTGACTCTTTCTCTCTTCGTCGCCATTCTTCTCCCTTTCATCTGTGGTTCTAACAGCTCTTTGATCACAGGAACTCTGTTAAACAACATTGCATTGGTATTGATTCTTCTACTAATTCCTGAGTTTGTCAAGACACAATACAAACCTCATTTTCCTGTCGAGAGCAGGGCTCAGCTGAAAGCCGTGATGGAGTGTTGCGCCCTGGTCCTCCAAATTGGATTTCAATGATTAAAGTATCATTTCTTGAACACTGGTGACTGCTCCCTGCAGAGGAGAAGGGGGCAACCTACAAGAAAGGCCAACAGAAAACTGGTCAAAACAGCTGTTTTGTGGGAGTTTCAAAATAAAAATAATTTAAAAAAATGTTGAAAAAAACTTGCCAAAACATGACTAAAAAGAGCAAAACTTGAATTATCCACACTTTAGTGAATTCTAGATATCGCCTTTACTTAGCTGCTTCTTTTTAGTACAATCTAAATGGCTGGAAATCATCACATCTTTCCGAATTGTTTATGCTCTGACCTGAACTGAACCACACTAATCATTTGTTCTAATTCTGTCAAATTCAGCTGTAGCTGAGTCCAGTTTGTGATGATTCATTCCAGTCTGTTTCAGTTTTGGTAAAAACACTTTATTATGTGAGATTCATCTAGTTTTCTAGCAGAGAAAAGCAGGTGGTGTTTACCTTGTTCCCCAGATAACAGTTGGGTGGAAGAACTTCCTTCTTAAAGTCCCACTCCAGCTATATTTTTATCTATTAAAAATCGCTCCTGGTGGTATTTAAATTAAGATTATGCAGGTTTTAGCCCTAATCAAAAAATGTTTTCACCAAGTTGAGAGTGGGACTGTTGGCGCTGAAGTTAGCCTTTCCCAGCATTCCTGTGTTTCCACTCTGTCTCACTAGCTTAAACTACATCACAAGTCCAAGCTAACATTAGCATAGTGATATAAAATGGCGAGCAGTATTTTAGCTATCTAGTCGTACAGTTTTGAGCCAGATGGTAGCTTAGATGAGAAAAATGATGACGTAAATGGATCTGTTTGTTTGCAAGTGGAAGATTTACAATTTGAGATTAGACTTTTAGGCAGTTGCTACACCACAAACCGGAGCTTTTTCAAATCGAGGGTTTTTCCTGCTCTGGATCTAATATGATTCCAATAAAGAAATACTCAGAAACACAGTTTTAAATCTTAAATTTTTTTAGGTCCTCTGAAGTGAAAAAATTCTACAAGAACCTGTTATGATTTTTCCTGTTGATGTGCTCTGATTTTGATGTTAAAATCACCAAAACAGTTTTAATTGGAAATGGTCTTTAACAGAAACAGAACCTAAACAAAACCATCCTTGTGTCTCAGTTCAAACATGGAGAACACAAACAGAAGGGGTGAATTCGAGAGCAGAGTAGCAGAAAGAGAGGACTAGTAAAGGAAACACTGATTTGAAGTTGAGTTATGGTCAAGCTGAGCTCACTTGTGCAAAAACACATCCTTCATGTTAATACAACATGGAAAAACCACTGGTTCTTTGGTGTAAGTTGCTGAGCGTGATCAAAACGTGCCAGTGCTCACAGCAAACAGTGCACAGGCGCAGGTAAGCTCCAAACTGATGGAAGAGCTGATGGTGACTTCTGCTCAGTGCCGGCAGCGTTTACACTGAAAACATGAGAACCGTGAAGCAATGTGAAACAGTGACCTGGATGATGAATGACATTTCTATTTGTGTCACACAGACAGATGAGTGTGAGTGCACAGCTCAAGATGCACTCTTAAATAAGGCAAATGGAGAGACTGCAATGCTCTGGGCGTTGTTCTGCAGGAGACATTAGCATCTGACTGCGTGGGAATTCTGTGTAAAAAAAACATTTTTAAAATCTGTTGAAGGCCTTATAGTCTTGATAATGAATGCAACTTATCATTTATAGTATAACTTTTTTGAAAAATTTCAATGAAAACTGTGTTTTTGGTGTATTCAATATGTTCTTGAGGTATTTCCCTGATATTGAAATTGATTTGAGAAATTGATAAAAAAGATTATTGCTGTAGGTCTTTAAAAATGTTGTGAAGTTCGCATCTTAAATGCATTTAAGATGTGTCAGACTGCTGTAGCTTACATCGATTTGTTATATAAGAGAAAAGTTGTTAAAATAAACAGCAACTCTTCAAAAAGTCCCACCTAATTCAAGATACTGACCAGATAACAGGAAATGATGGCAACATCAAACAACTGACTTAGCTTAAATGTCAGCTAATTACTGAGTACAAAAATAACCACAAGGCTTTATTTAAAAAATATTTCCCAACTGCTAGTTAACCCCAACTTTTCCTTAAGACCACTTTGTCTAATGAAGGAAGAAGGACTGAAATTGTGTTGTCCTTCAGTGTTGACCCCATGTTCATGCACACACGCCAGTTGCACATACATTTCGCTCAGAGGGAGCACAGATTCAGACGTTACTTCTGCTTCACTGCTGCACAAACAGGCTCGCAGAGGCCTAAGGACGACTCACCATTAGCGTGCATATACATGCACACACAGACATACGCACACATTTACACACTCTCCCTCCCTGTACGACTACAGGCCTGTGTGAGATGCTTGGGGATGGAAGCACATGTGTGTCGCTTTGTCCTTATTATTTGTCACGTATGATAACGAGAATAATCGTTGAGTTGGAGTGTGCATAAAATATCTGCAGGATTCTCATGGAGATTAAAGGTTAGCTGCCTTTTTGAAGTGAAATGACTCTGCTTGGATTCTTCCCACTTTCATGAACTAAACTGCCTTGAATCATGCGCTCCATTGCAGGCTGAATTCTATGTTTGGCACCAGCTTTAAATTGGTTTAGACTTCTCCCCTGGTGGCAAGGGAGCATGGGGCATTTTATCAGTATACAGAAACAAACAACAGAAATGTAAAGCCAAGTCCACAGAGAATTTCCAGCTCAGAATGTTAAGAACCCAGACAAAAGGGGTTGAAATACACTCGGTAATAAAAAAGACATCTTCTTGTGCACAGACTGCATGATGCATTGCTGCACATGACTCAGACTGTTCCAGGCTGTAAAAGTGGCTGGGCTGGCCAGAAGGAGCATAAACTTATGCAGAGTTGCTTCTTCACTTCTCTGCATTTCTGCCCTTTTTCAGAAAATCATTTCGCTCTGGCTTTAGTGCAAAAAGAGACCCTGAGTTTTCAGATGTTGTGAGATTGGATGAATTTCTTTGTAATGGATGGGATCTAAGATGCTTATGCAACAGCATATTGAGGGGTTACTTGATGAACTGACTTCCTGTTACTTTAGACTATTAAAGTCGACCCTCGCTGATCATTTTTGAGCTGCTGTAAAATCAATGTTTTTTATTGTGATTATGCAGTTTTTTGGCAAAATTTTTGAAAAAACGTTTTTTTTCTATTTAGTTTCTACAGTAGTTTATCACAGATTCATCTGAGTTGTAGTTGTGGAGTAATTCAACTAGCTATATTTACACAGCACTTTCAAAAAAGCAAACATCTAAAACAAAGTATGAGCATAAAAGACGATGACACTAAAACAAGGTAAAAGCACAATACAAAAGACCATAAAATCAATAAAAATAATAAAAGCAATAAAATAACAATAAAACAGCAGAAGTCTCATGTTGCATTAATAGGCAGGGTATAAAAATGAGTCTTTAAACAACTTTTAAAGTGGACAGTGATGGTGCTTCTCTGATGTGCAAAGGCAAATAATTCCAGAGCCTCGGACCAGCAACAGCAAAGGCTGTCCCCTCTGACCCTCCGCCTGGACCTCAATGTCTCCAGAAGGAGCTGATTGACGAATAAGCAGCTCAGAGAGGTAATTTTGGGCAAAATCATGTAAAGCCTTTAAAACAAATAAAATAGTCTTAAAATTAAATCTAAAATGTACAGGCAGCCAGTGGAGTGACGCTAAAATAGACATTCTCTTACGTTCTCCAACTGGTAAGCCTGCTCTTATGTCCCATCATACTTTTGTTTACACTCTCTTTAGGTAACAGCACCCCCCCCCCCCCCTCCCCTCCCCTCCCTGGCACCTCCCACCTAACAATACTGGTACATCAAAAATAACAAGCATCATTGGAGTTATCCAGCCTTACAGTTATGAGCCAAATGCCAGACGTTCATGGATCTAGATATCTACAAATGGATGCTTCAGAATGAAGAGGAGCAGGGAGCTTGTGGTCCACTCACTGTGTATTCCACATAGCAAATGTTCCCAACAGCGTTTTTTCGTCTACTCCTGATTCGCGATTTGAAGAAAAAAAAAAAAAAATACAAAATTCAAATTCAATTTTTAATTTACTATATATGTCTTCCATGAGAAAAATGCTACAAGAACATGTTAAAAACGCAATTTTCATTGAATTTGGTCTCAGATGAGAAGTTGTGGGTTTACTCCTTATTGCAAACACTTATTTTCATTCAGTTATGCTTCTATTAATTTAAAGAAAAGCAACAAATTGCATACAAATAATTATAATAACCAAACATCATCATCATATTGAATTTTTCTAAATAAAAAAACACTCCAGCTTAATCTTAAACTGTCCTGATACAAACATAAAAGGGCATTTATATAGAACGAGCAATTAAACTTTATAAGTGCAAAAAAACGCTTAACGTCATCTTTACATGAGACGACAGCAAGAAATTATTTTTTGTAGTTGTGAAGATGGCTGTGAAACTTCAATTAAACAACTTACTTATATAACATTTCTTTTTTGTCTTAATATAGCTTAATGCTATAGGAAAGCCTGTTAATCTTTTTGAATTTTCCTTCTGACAGCTGGAAGTCAGCTGAAAGATGACTGCAGTCTGTTTCCTGATAAAGCTTGAAGCGCTGAGCAGCATCCAAACAAAACATATATCAAGCTGTTCCATAAGAACTGTACTCTCTTGAACAGACTGCAGCTTTTCTATACGGGGATGAGATGAAGGTTTTGCATATTTAAATCAGCAGCACAGAAAGCATTAAGAACTGCTGTTCGAAGTTGTGCGTCAGATTAACTCAGATTAGTTTCTGACACACAACAACCTTTGAGCACTGAGCAACATTTAGTGCAATAATTCTACGTTTCAAAAAGTTTGTCTGTGACTGCACTGCAGACTGTAAACTCACCAACAAGTTAAATGTAAATGAGTGATGCCTGTGGCTTCAACATCACTTGTGTAAACCTTATAATCATTTACATTACATACATTATATAAAAGATTGATTATGCAACCGTATTTAAAACAGTTTTTTGTTTTCAAAAAAGAAACTAAATTAGGTTCTGTTTGTAATTTTAACTTCATTTCCTTAAAAACATGTTAGACTTAATTTTTTTCACACTTTAGTCGATTAGATTTCCACTTTTATCTTCTTCAGGCTCCTTTACTTGATTTTTTTTAATCCCAGAGATCTTAACTCATTTAAAAATCACTTAATTTATTTATCTACCGAGGCCTTACAACTTTCTCCACTTAAAAAAAACAGTGTTTTATCACTCTTTCCTTCTTCCTGTTCCTCCAGTGTTTTACATTTTCTAGCACTCAGCACATGTCCTGAGAGCTGAACTATCTCCAACCCACCTTCCTCCCTGGCCTATTTCTTCCCCCTTTTAAATATCCTGTCATGAATTTATTATGCGAATCCAAATAGAGCAATGACTGTTCGTCCTCTTCTCCGCATGTCATTGGTCTAGAATGAATAATGCAGACACTGTGGTTGAAATTAGGACCAGAGAATTATTTTCAAGCTGCACTATTCAGGCTATTTTGGAATGGTGAGCTGTCAGCGCTTCTCCTGCGGCGCTTATTTTTTCTCTCTCTTCTTGCTGCCTCTCATTTCTCTCACCAGCTCATTCACTATCACATCAAGATCCAACAGCATCTTCCTTGTCCTTGGAAGAGACTGCAAATCAAGCATATGTGATGAGACTTCGTGCTAGTCTGAGCAAAATTGTCATTTTGTGGTTCTTTTTCCCATATGACTGTTTGTTTGTTACAGTTTAGATCACAAATAAGATCACAAATATTTTTTTGCTGATTTTTACTAGCAAATAAGACGTTTCTTTTCAACGCTCATAAAAACTGATGAGGAACTCGCCGTTTGGCAGCTGTGACAGATATTGAATTCTTTGAACAAATTCCATAAGCTGTCATTCGTGACATTGATGGAGAGGGCTTCACAGGGGTAAAACAGACCTTGCTCCACATCACGACCTGCCTCATTTGCCAAACGGTGCATCTGGTAACCCTGCAAGGGCAAAGGCACATCCATACAGGACCCTCACATGGACAAACGCATGGTTTTGTATTCACATAAGGCTTATCATGCGCTTGAACACACACTTAGACGCAGACATACACATGGGTGATTATTCTCAGCCTCCTGGGGAACCATTCAAGCTTTTCAGTCATGACCTTGCTAAGAGGCAAAGCGGGAGCAGGACAAGGACTAGAGGCAGCAAAAATGAGAGATGAAGAGAGTCCTTGAATTTTAACTGGATGCTTTGGGGTGGGGGGGTTCCAATCCTCCCTGTGTGTCCTCAGAGGCAGAGTGCCACAGTTTCCTGTTTCTCAGGAACCCTGATGACTAAATTATTCTCAAAGGGAACCATTTTCATTTTCCATCAATCTCTTTGCACATTTTTGTGAAAACAATGTTCATTACATCAGTAATTTTTTGCTCCTTAATTAAAAGAAAAAATACATATTTATATACAGTATATATATATATATATATATATATATATATATATGTGTGTGTGTGCGTGTGTGAGTGTGTGTTTATATGCTTTATCCACAAATATTACAGAGCAAAAACTTGATGAAGTATTAGTTATATTGTCCAGTATTAACGTTTTATTTTGTCTGTGTTGATGCAGAAAATGAGCCAAAGTCTATTTTTCAATAAACGGATCCACCTGTACTGAGGTTTGATGTTCGCCTTGACGGCAGGGACCGCCAATAAAGTACCAAAAAACACACAAGACAACTATCAATTTCTCAGTAATTTATCATAGAAAAATCTCAAAAACACAAGTACTCATTATTGTTAAAACAAACTCCACAAAAATTCCTAATATCATTACTTTTTCTCATAAAGTGAACCTGTTTCTTCGAGTAATGTAAGTTTTCTTCTCACTTTATGACTACAACAGCTGTAGTCCTAAAACAAATCTGAGCCAAAAACAAAAAAATGATTTCAAAAGTGTAAAAAAAAATGCTCAAAAATGTAAAAAAAAAAAAAAATGTAATGTCAAAAAATAAATTAAAAAAATTGTTCATTCATTTTCTTGGCCACTTTGTCCCTTTTGGGGTCGCGGGGGTGCCGGAGCCTAACCTGACTACCGATGGACGAAGGCGGGGTTTACCCTGGACAAGTCGCCAGTCTGTCACAGGGCCTCAATCACACACACATTCACACCTAGAGACATTTTAGAGTCTCCAATTAACCTTTGAAGCATGTTTTTGGATGGTGGGATGAAGCCAGAGTCCCCGGTGAAAACCCATAGGAAGAACATGTAAACTCCACACAGGAAGATCCCCAGTTGGTGTTTCTGTTTCAGATTCCCCAGCCGGGATTTGAACCGGGGCCTTCTTACTGTGAGGCAAGAGTGCTAACCACTGTTCCACTGTTATTCAAAATGATAAAGTTTAAAAAAATAATCCCAAAATATACAGTGTGCCACAAAGTTGACCACAATGTTAGCGTCTCAGTCACCCATCAACTTGTGCTGAGTGTTGTCGTCAGCACTGACTTACAAACAAAACTAAACAGTTCATACTGGTAAATCTTTAACAGTTTGCCAACATTTTGCTCTGTAATGTTTGTACGTGGAGTGAGGAAGAACTTAACAGACTGGCAATATCATGATAAACACATAAACAAACTGGATCATATCTATAGTTGCATTTCCATTGAATATAAAATAGTACAAATTGGATTTAGGGTGATGAATTTGCCTAATTGGAACATGAAAATTTTGAATGAATCTGCTGTAAATCAAAGTATTGTTCACATCCATCAACATGTTTTTGAATGGCTTATTATGTAAGTTTTTTTGTATTTATTCGCATGATTATGTTTTAATGGAAATGTTGTAATTGCAACATTGTGCTTTTCCTACTTTTTTGAAGAATTTTGATAAAGTTTTGCTCATCTGTGTGATGGAAATGCATCTTATGAGACAGATACATTATGGCTTTTCAACTTTTAAATGCAGGTCATCTTATAGTTGTCATGAGTAGATGAGGTTAGTGCCCAGTTTGTTTGTTGTTCTTTGCTTTTGTAGTCATTAAAAAATTAAGTTGAAAATCCCAAAAAATAATTTGAAAGAAAAATATCTGGGGTTTTTTTTTGTTTTTTTATGACTTCAGTCAATTTCAGGGTAAAACCCATGTTAAAATCAAATACTATTAGTGCAATCTGGATGCATTCTCCCTGTAATTTGCAGTAAAAAAATTCAACCATCTCTTTCAGCATTGATCTGAAGAATTTCATCAAACATGCTTCATCTGAACATTAATCTGTAAATCTGTCTAAATAAATTGCATGTTCAGGATTAATTCATATTCTCAATAACGAGCAGGTTTCTTCTTATTTCAACAAGCATTTTTTAATTGAAACAGTCAGAAAAAACTTTGTGCCAATGCACATTCCTCCACAAAAACAGCCATTTTCTCAGCGGGAAAAAATAAATTGTGACACTTTGCATTTTTTAGTTATTCTCCATTTCATTTTACAAAATCGCCCACACACAATGGCAATGCAACTCGTTGGCATGCCATATGTGTGGCCATTTTATTTTGAGTTCACAAATCCAAACTGAATATTTCTGCACAAGTTTTCATCAGCATTAAACTCAGTAAACTCTGTCATGCTGATGGGAAAAGTTATGACAGCATTAGGACTCACTGTTGCATGTTGTTACAGCAAAAACTGTTTTCACACTTCAGAACATTTCAGCTAAAACCAGCATCCTGTCCCATCTGAGTCTTATTCTGGTTAGACAAATCAGAAAAGTTTTCAACTTTAACAATATTTAGAATATCAACATATTGAGTCAAATCTGATTATTGGAGTGTATGTCTACAATCTGTTGGAGACATTTTGGCTCATCCCTCCAGAGGTTACCACAGCAAATCAGCTTTTTCACCAATTCATATAGGTGATTTGGCAGGGATTTCTACCCCCTTATTTTGCCCTTCATGACACAACTTTGTATTTTATCCAGACTGGGGACCGGCACAGGAAGACCCAGACTTAGGCCTCCTTGTGGCTATCCCTTAAGTTGCAAAATGTTAAATGTTAAACCAAATGCTCAAGCAACATTTTCTTATTCAAAGTTAGCCATAATTTGTAGACATCAAACAAGCATGGGGGATGCTGAAAACCTGCACAAAACGTATTTTCCAGCCATCACATTAAATGATAATTTGTTAAGTGATGATTGGTCATACATAACTACAGAGTTTCTATGTATTACACTTTCAGAACGAGTGTGACCCCCTATTTTTTTTTTATGATTATTTGTTTGTTCAGAAGTTCTACTTTTTTCTTGCTTTAATGAACAACAGCGTTCCTCCCACTTAAGAATAATGTTTTTATCATGCACTAAAAGGGGGAACTTATTTTTCTAAAACACAAATTTTTGTCGTTTTTTTTTTTTAAGTTTGCACAACTTTCTGGAGGAAAGTTTCATGAAGCCAAACTCAAAATAAAACTGGATTTGCCACAAAACTGAGATTTTTCCAAGATAAATTCTTAGCCACAATAGAGTTATGGCAGTGTCCACAACCTCACAATGAATGCTGATTCTTGACACTGTTTTCACATTTTTATTTTCAGGTACATCTATGTTACCTAACGCCACAGTTACATGCTCTTGCAGTACTTCCAGCCGTCCAGTGAACCTGAACACACCTTTTTTATACTTTGTTTGCTTATTTATTTATTTTCTACACTACCTCCTATCTCTTTCCTTTTATTTAAACTCATACAAAAATTCCTATGCTTCCCTAAATTTAAACTGTGACTCTGATAGCTTTGCACAATAATTCCAATATGTCTCAATGTAAGTTGATGCATAAATGGAAAAAAGAAAACCTTGAAGAATTTGTTTTATTCAGTTTATTTATGACAGCAAGAATAACTTTACATAATGTGAAAATCTAGTTATTTTTGTTCTGTTATCTTGTGTAATTATCCTTTTATAAATTTAAACATAACCCTTGTTAAGATTATGGTTAAATTTTACATTAATTAAAGATATCTTGAATATTCTTCCCTCTTATTTGTGTCAATTGTCAGGCGGTGAATAACCCTTCTGATCATTTTTTTTTTTTAGACATAGTTTGTCTATCCGAGTTTGTATGATGTTAAAGGGACAATGGGATATCAGTGGAAGCTTACTGCTGCGCCAGCAGTCCCACCCACAACTCAGAGACAGGTTTCTGGTTAACAACTGCTGCGCTGCACAAACTATGTCCCTGAAAACGACACAGGCTTAAGAATTTTGCCTAAAACCAGCATAATTATAATTAAAAGACCACTGGGAATGATTTACAACAGATCAAAAGATGATTGGAGTGAGACTTTTTTTCAGTTGACCCCATTTTCTGAACCTAAAACTCTTCAAACTTAGTAAATCTATTTCATTTTTGGTAAATAAAAGCCAGTATTTTTCAACATTTAAACTAAAGCTCAAACAGAATAAATATTATTTTCTGTTACTGTCAGTGAGTTCCAAAAATATTTAACTCTGATCTGAAAAGCGTTTTGAGGCACTGAGGACACGCTGTGATCAGATGTTGATAAGAATGATGCAAATCATGCAAAAAAGAGAAATAGGATTTTGGAAAATTGCGTCATGAATGCAAAAGGCTGTCTTCTGAGGGAGATGAAAGCAACCAGTGATGGACCGTTTGCTGAAACTGTTCTCAGTCTACCCTGTGTAGACTCAATGTTACAAACTCCTTTATTCTCTTTCCTTTATTCAAAGTGAGATTTTCCTTCTGGAAGTTTTGAAAAATCTTTTAGTGTAAATACAAGATAAATGTTTTTTTTTGACAAAACAGCAGAGAAACTTTAAAAAATAAATACATAAAGGATGGAAAAAAATACTCCCCCTGCCATTTATTATGCAAAAACCCACTTGCTTTGGACTGTTCTAAGACTTCCTCTGTTATTTCTATTGTTGTTTTATTTTTTCCACATATTATTCATCAGTGACTCCACTATTCTCAGTTTAAGACCAAACTGTACGTTACACCATTTAGTAAAATCGTGAGGAAAGTGAATCATTGAATCCATATTTAATACTTTATGCTTATGTTAAAAGTGTCAAACAATTGTCATGCCAAACTTAAGAATAATTTGTTGTTGTTGTTTTTTTTTAATTACACCATGTTTAGTGTAAGCTAACCGGGAGTTTTTTATTTATTGTCATTTGCTTGTTAAACAATTATTACAATTGTTCCTTTGTATTTTAAATTGGTTTAAGTAATTTTAACAATGACTAGTTTTTTTTTCTTTTTCATTTATTTATCTTATTTAAGTATGTTTGTAATTATAAAACAATAAAGCCCAGCTAAGGACAAACTGACCAATACCAAAAGCATCATGATGTTAACATGGGATTTCTGTTCACAGTATGTCTGTGTTTATATCTTTCCTTGTTCAATAAATAAATTAGCGTCAATACATTTAATTAAATTAGAAAATAAAAAATGGGATTTTTCTAAAGGTTTTGTCATTTTAGAATACACAAATTCTGTTTAGAACCGACACAAAACAAAACTGGGGCCTTTGCCTTTTGAACCAAGTTGTAGTGAAAGCAAATTATTCCATTTTTATTATTTATTGTTTTGCCCTATTTTATTGCTTTTTTTCCGTGGATTTTACTAAGAAAATTGGGTTTAGTTTGTTACTTGATAGCTGTTGTAAAGAACTGCAGTCTCAGTTTAAGAATTGTTGTGTTTGTTTCATGCTGGAGATGTAAAACTGTAAAGAATGACACCCCGACTAAAAGTGTTTTTCAACACTTCATGCATGTGCAGGCAAGGAGAGGCTTTCACCGTCCTCCGAGTCCAGATAATCGTCTGTCAGTTATCCAGCCAGAAGCTCTCCCCAGACGCGTCTTTCTCCAGCTGTTTTTCTTTTTTAACCACTTTTCTCATTTTAGTTCTACAGCCACTTCCAGAACCTTCCTTTTTCTGTTGTCCCCCCTTCTCCATATGTTTCATTTACATCACCTTGCTCTGTGTTGACTAAGTTCATGTGTGCGTTTGTGCGTTGCTGCGGCTGTATTTCATCCTGTGGGATCTCTGGTGAGAAGAGGGTCAAGGAAGTGTGATGATCCCCTAATGTTCTGTGAAGCACACCATAACTTTACACACAAAACGGCGCTTTACGGCACATCCTTGCCTCCCTGCCCCCTCCACTCACACACACACGCACACACATATGCTCTGTTGGTGTTGTTCAACCACAAGCTGAACAGCTTTGCCAGTGCTCAGGGGTTGTCGCTTTGTCTCCTCAGTGCAGAGGATTAAGCAGTCTACTCCAGCGCTCCTGCTTCCTTTGATCCCGCATCTCCATTCTTGTCACTCTCCATTTTCTCTCTCCTCCCCACCACATCATCCATATTTTTTTAACCTTCACCTCTATTTCACCGTTTCACCCCCTTCTTTCTGTTCCGTCTTCCACACAGCTGCTGGCGGCTCCGATTGGTCGTGGCGGCCGAATCAGAGGAACGTGCAGCCAATAAGCTTTTGGGCTAACAGGGTCACTGTTATCCATGAAGCAGCGCAATTACCGCTGTCTACATGCCTGCCAGGAGAGGCACATGCAACGCTTTCCTCATCCCTGCACAGTTCTGCCGTGCACCAGCATGCATCTGACGTCTTTTAAGCACCTCGATGAAGAAAGGAAGGTCATGATTTTATGTTGGAGATCTCAGGGTGAACAGGATTCGTACATTTTCCGATAAATGGATGAATTTCGACGAGCTCGAATTGAGCCGAGTGTGCATTTGCAAATGGTTTTATGCATTCAGGTCAAAGCGTGCGAACATATTCATGATAGATTTTCCCCATGTGAATCCAGCACCACGCTGCTCTTCAAAGACTGCGGAAGGAAAGCTGTCACACTCTTCCCCTCCCCCGTCTTTTTCCTTCCAACTCCTTTCCTCGCTGTTTACTCGCCGCCCTGGCTGTTATGTACTTGTACCGTTCACTGGGTCGTGCTGTTTTTGGCTCCACACGTTCAAAGTTTTTCTCGCTGCCTTGCTGAGACGACGTGACCTTTCTCCTTGACATTGAGCTGCTGGTACAGTACGCTTTGTGGAGGAGGAGCATCCTCATTTCCTGCCTTTAAACTGAGCTTCATCCCTAATTTGCATTGTTAAATTGCTGCACAGCACTGACCTTCCTCCATTTATAAGTGACAGAGTCCCTCCCACCTCCTCTTTCATTCCTTCTTCTTCTTCCTTCCCGTCCTCCATCATCTCCTCCCCTGACACACAACTCCATCCCTCACTCACACTCTGGTCATAATATGCTCTTATCTATTTCAATCTTTTTCCCCGCGATTGGTTTTCTTCACACCTCTCGGTGCAGCCTTCATATTTGCCGTGGCATATCAAAGGCGTGTTGGCGTCAGCTCTGTCTTGCCTCTACGTATCTAAGAAGCAGGAAGATTGAATTATTTCCTTTTTCCCGATACCAAAGGGATGTAATAACGCACCACACACACATGCCGATGCTGACACACTCAGACAGAGGGTGACAAAGGGGGGGGCTGCTGCCTCTCAGGTGAGGCGTCTCGAGGGAAATGCTTTCCTCCGCAAAAGTTGACCGGATATCATCCCCCAATCTGAGGCCGCTCTGCTGAAGTGATTCCACCAACCTTTAAGATTTTATCAGCGTTTCCTCATCTGTAAGCTCATTAGCCTTTACAAAGAAATGACACCAGAAGTGAACTCCCTTCTCATCCTGAGTCCAGTAATCAGAGCTCTGTGAAGGGAAATGTGATGTTGAGTCAGAGTTGAGCCTAAGTATACTACATTGATACAAAGGGAAATTTAAAGACCCACTCCAATGAAAATGGTGCATTTAAATGGCATATATCATACAAATCAACTATTTTTTTTTAGCTTTGAAGTGTATTATAGTGTTACTTCCTCCCAAAAAACAAACCCAAAGCCGTATTTTGATCCAATCATGCATCTCTGAGAGCTCCTCTCTAACCCTGCTATCTGAGCACCAGCCCCTTCCAAATCCCCGAGAATGACTGAGTCCCCACGTTCATACAAAGAGAACAGCCCCATTCAGGAAGAGTCTTTGCTGCCAGCACCGCCCCCAGACTAACACACTCACCCACTTTCCCCGCAGAGCAGATCGGCAAACACTTTCATTTTAGCATCAAAAATAAGAAGTTGTGGCTCCTCTTGCAGCTAATTTGCAGAGACGACAACGGCTTGCTTTTCTGTGTAAGACAATGTCTTCTAAGTGGCAAAAGAGTTTTAGGAGTTGTTTTGGTTTCCCAGAGTCAGTACCTCAGATATTGAGAATGTCTTACTTCTGGAAAGGAAAAGGAGCTTGCAAATATAGCTCATATAATATGTATATATATAAATTTTATTTTTTTGAAAGGCTTGAAATAGTATGATATCTGCACTTTTTGTGCTTTTGTGGCATTTTTCTCATGATAGAGGACATATGTAAGGAAATTAAACTTAAAATAGGTTCAAATTCAAAGTATTTGTTCATTTAGATCGTCGTGCATCAGGAACAGATGGAAAAATTCCATCGGTAATAGCTTGTGTCAGAAATGTTGGTGTTAAAAATCAGCAGGCCACATGTTGGTCTTTGTTGTCCTTGTCTGAGGTGGAATCTTGCTCAGAACTGTCTGGCTGGGTCGCTCCAACATTGCTAGCCCTTTTTATTGCACCAGTAATGTTTTGTTGGGGCTCCAAGGAGCTGTAAGATAGCTGGAGCGCACATAAATAGATGAATGATAGGAAATGTTGATAGGTTTACTCTGCACAACTCTGAAGTGAACTACTGCTGCTCTGCAGAAAATATGTCCAAGCAAACAGCACAGGTTTTTTTTTTTTGGAAAAAATCTGCACAATCATGATTAAAAATCCATTGGTAACACTTTTAAATCAGTTCGGGAAATGGTGGGAGTGCAACTTTAAGGAAAAGTGTTAAAATAAGTCAAATTGTAATAAGTAAAAAGTCCTAGCCAATTTAACAGAATTAATTATTTTGTTTTCAACCAAGACCAGCTGCAAAGCCACAGATCTTTTAAATTAATTTAAGGCATGCAAGAGATCAGTGTTTGTTAAATGCTTTAACTTACTTCCTTTGCTCCATACTCCTTCGGTTGCATTTTTTCTAATAGAGTAATAATCTTTCCTTTCTGCTTAATTGCGCTCAGGAAAAAACAATTACCACTCTTAATGCTTTTCCTGAAACACATTTAAACAAAAATCAACGTGCTCAGGCTTCTGTGCAAACTGTGTAGCTTCAGCAGTGTGCACACAACACACTTGATGACTTGTGTCTGGCAGGTGTCCAAGCGTCTGATCTGTAGACGAAGCTCCTCATCACTCAGGATGGAAAAAAAAAGGAAAAAAAAAGACAGTTGTTCACATGCATCTCTGTATCACACATACAGCCAGACAGACCACAGTTGTTTAGCTCCAGTCTGGTCCCAGAAGAAACAGGTGATTTCATGCATCTGTTAGCAAGAAATCTGTCTGAGCTCCAATCTGCATGTGAGGCGAAGTCTCATTCTGGGTAGCTAGACTTTATTAAGTATTATGGGTGCTGCATGCAGAACTAACAGCCAATGAAAATATTTAGGCACTATAATAACTCCACTTTAAGTCCTCTGTTTGACAAAAATAGAAGTGAAGTCATGTTGATTAAGACTTGCAAGTTTGCAAAGCTGGTCTGCAGATATTTTCGGAGTACATTTATGTCTGGAGTTTAAGGAAAGCCCAGAGCAAGTGTGGTCTTAATTTGTGCCTGACTTGAATGTAAACCAATCCACTCGTTTAATCCGAGCAAGCTATTAATTCCTGTCAAAGGAGTTAAGATGGAACCTGCACTCAAGATTTATGATCACGCAGGGACCTCTGACCTCCGGAGGTCAAAGAGCAGAGGCAGCGTGTGTGAGTTTATGGAAATTGGATCCACTTAAAAGTCTAAGGATGTGACATCTGAGAAAGATCATGCTTCTCATGCAGGTATGCGCTAATGGATCCACACTTCCCTCTTTTGAATGCTTAGTGCGTAAAATTCTTAAGAATAAGCCAGTTTGTGAGTCTGCTCATGTGTTGGCTTGTTTGAAAGCTGACTAAGCATTGTATTTATGTGTCTGGACTCTCGGTTTCCTGATAGATAGACTTAAAAGGTCAAAACCATTGACTGTAACAAGAGAACTGAACAGTACTAATGTGATGTCACCCGTAAAAAATGACTCACCTCCATCTCCAGCGTAATGAAGCCAAATAAGTTGCTGTGTTTCCGTAATATAGACGCCACCAGGGGACACTGGTTGGTCAACAGTCTCCAGTCATGGATATGCTCGATTGAAGTCCACTGAAAGTGGAATCTGTGAATTTTAAAGGATCCAAGTGGGGGCCAGCTGGAACCATATGCTTTTACTAAAGCATCTGATTGTTCAGTTTATAACCTGAATAAGATGCAATGAAAAAAAATAAAGTTGATGCTATTCACACCTGCACAAAAAGTTATGAAAATTCATGTTGGCCGAATGTAATACATGAAGCCAAGATGCACATTGTTGCTGGCCGCATGTTTAAGGGTAGCAAGGCGCCCTAGGCTAAACATGAGAAGAGTTTAAAAAAAAGATATCAGAGCAAGAATGGCTATTCTGACAAAGTGACTGATAAATAGCTGATTATTATTTCTCAATAGAAGTATTTAGGCTTTTTAGAGCCAGCAGGTCCTTAATGTTTGGAACATGAGGAGGGGGAGTGGTAACTAAGTCCAGTTCTCTATGTTCAACCTATAGTCAAAACACTATAAAGGTGTTCTTCTTACATCATCAGTAACCAACCAACAACCATGTTGGAGTGCAATGCTGGAGGGAAATGGCAGAACAAAGTGCAAATGAACGTGAAATAGGGATTATGAACTGCTGTTATTGTCTGAAGATCTAGTAATTTATCAGCAAAAGTTGTGATACATTAACGGAATAGAGCAATACAGTCAAAAGAAAGGCCAATTTACGGTGGAATTGTTTCACATCAGGATGTGATATTGCTACAGCGTTACCCAAACTGAACATTGTAGTACTCAAAGCTGGGCTGAGTTTTCTTTAATATTTGTACGCAGAAAGCAGCACAAGAACTACATACTACTGCTTAGAGTACATTCACTCAAAGAACCACAGACACTCTACTACAAAGTGCACACACACGTACGGGCCACACTGACATGACTAAGGCCTACAATTCTTGGCAAAAATTGCATTAACAACTTTATGTATAAATGTGAGTATTTCCATTCACTGCACTGCAATTCACTTTCAAAAATGTTCACCAGAAGCTTTTCTTATGCATAAAACTGTTGTATATTTTGCTAAAGTTTACAAATCATAACTCACCTTTAAAAAAAAAGATCAAATCAAACTCATATTAGCCAAAATCATTGAGTTATGTCCCTCCGATCCACAAATATAGCCCCCAAGGTGGGTCTTGTGTAGCTACAGGCCAATGTTTTTCAGAACAGGAGAAACCACCCAGACGCATTAATACCTTATGTGGTCATCTTTACAAAATCTAAGTCTTAAGTAGTCAGAGTCCGTGCTCCTGCCGATATTTATAGGTCATTTATATCTTTGTTCTTCAGTAGAAAGCAACTGATCAGGTTGCTGAAGCTTCCCCTTACTGGTTTGAAAGATTATTATTTACAATAATACTGCACATATTCAAACTATTAAAGCTGTGATAAGACTGGCTCTCCAAAATGAATTTATCATAGTTATTTACCAATATTTAAAAATTCAATTTTTAAAATATTATATTAAAATATGTGTTTAGAAACATTTAATAAGAATGTGTTCTGTTCTTTTTAGTAAAATAAATTGACAAAAAAGACTATTCAGTTTTATTTTCCGATTTTTTAAGTAATAAATCTTTTAAAATTAGTATTTTGTATATTTTTATATGGAAAGCAAATTTTAAACAGAAAAAAAAGGATTCGACTTTATTGAAGGGTTCATCTTAGAATTAATGAATAAACTAATGACAGTTGGGAAATCCAGAATGCAATAATATCTGAGTGAAATTTTATGTGTAATTCAATTTAAATATGAAAGAGAGAAAGTGGCAACAGATGGGACTCAACAGGTTCCTGCATAAACACAGAGATGATTATTGCCTTTCAAGAAAGAACAAAGCGCATTTGAAGTGACTCGCTGGATGTTTTTGTTTTTCTCTGTCTTCCTCGCCCTACTTCGCCGTGTGTTTATCACAACTGCCAGGACTGTTTTTGGAGCGATAATGCCTGCTTTCTGTTAAAATTAGCATACCAGGGAAAGCTTATATGCTATGAAATATAAATACAGGCACAGATGCAGACACAAAGGAGGTTTTCTCTCTGGGATTTTGACTCGGGAGCAAAGTTGTTCTGTTGGTATAGTCTGCTTTTTGACAGGTGGAAAAACTCAGCTGACCAAACAAACCGGATGCAAAAAAAATAATTTAAATTCATCTTTAGGGGTAAACCCTGGTTCATTTCAGTAACTGTGTGGAAATACATCGACTTTCTGCACCAAAGAACCAAACAAAGATCTATAGGTGGCATGTTGAAAGTGTAGAGCAGAAAAAAACAGCTAAGAGAGCAAATGAAGTGCGAGAAGGTTGGAAAATGTTTTGTCAATCTACGTTGTGTTGTGAGGAGGTGCTAATGAATACATGACAGTCAGAGGATTAAAAGGACAAACCAATTATTTTCTTGGAGTTTCTTTTCTTTCAGATTAGCGCTTTAGTTAAGGTGTCCCCACGCACGTGAGCAGCTGTTGTAACCAGTTTACTTTCATATTCAGTGAATCTAAATAAAGATATAACATCTTTTAGCATTAAAGCATCTGTAGAAGTGCATTTTTTGATATTTCTTGTTATTTTTTTTCATCCATTTGTCTTTTTTGCCTTGGCGAAAAGCTGGTTGGATTTCAGATGAAAATAAAACGTCTCATTCCTTAATTAATTAGCATTTTGAAGCAACATCTGCATTTGACACATTGTGCTGAGTTTTTCTCCCTATCAGTTCATATGCTTCACAACCCTCAAAGAAAAAAGCTTTAGGAAATGCTTACATTTCACAATATATTTTGGGATGGACTTGTCTGTTTTCACATAGATTGACATTTTAGAACTTTTTAGAAATGTAACCTGCGTGCTTTTTGCAGTTTTGGTCGAATTGAGGCTCACATGTTTCAGACTCATATGCTGCTTTTGGAACTATGAAAAATATGACAGTTTTCAATCAATTTTCTCTAAATCTGTTTCAGTAAAAGCTTTGAAAACAAAGCCTTTTAAAGCTATATATTTTTTGAATAGAACAGAAGAGAATAGAATGTTATTTATCTCGCAGAGGAGAAATTCACAAAAAAAAAAATAATAAATGCATTATATAATTACACCAACATTTTAATAATTGCCCGAAAATTTGACATAGTTGGTAAATCATGCAGGCTGGTTTGTTTTAAACATTTGCACAATGACAACACAACAATTATGAGATTTTAAAAGCAGCAGAGAGTGGTATCTTCCAGTTCAACAATTTCATTTTATTTATGTGGCCCAATTACACAACAGTTGTCTCAATGTGCTTCCCACCGGTAATTTCCCAAAAACATAAAATATAAACAATAGCTGACTGCTAAACTAAACAGACTAAACTTAACTGGGCATCCCTGACCTCAAACCCTCCTTCTCAGTGAGGAAAACTCCTTAAAATAAAAAAAAATAAAAAAGCAGATTCTGGAAGGAAAAAAATCAGATTCGGGGGGGGGGGGGCAAAGAAACCTCAGGGACAGGGAATCTACCAGGACTGCTTATCTAACTCTGCAACTACGTATTTGAATAGTGTGACAGACGGGTTTCATTCAGATGGACCTGGAGGACAGCTGGGAGCCAGAGGCGAGGTCCACTGCTGGGGACATGCGGACAGACCGGCCAGTTGGAATCTGGAATCTCTCCCGCTCACCCGGAAAGGAGTGGGAAAAAGGGACAACACATGAATCACACTGCACCAAACAGATGCATGGACAACTAAATGAAAAATTAAGATAAATAAAGTGTAGAGGAGAAACAGATAAAAGCATATACAGTTGGGGCTGATGCAGCACTCTTTATTTTTTATTTGAAAACAGAGTTGAATCCTCATCATTTAAAGAGTTCAATCTTTCTCTCAATAGAATCTAACAGTAAGAGTTTAAATTACAAGATTTCTAAATACTTTGGTGCTTCAGCTCGGTCTGTTATACTACTCTTCATGTTGGGATTTTCCTGAACCGCTCACTAACTACCGCTTTGGCAAAGTCATCAAACTTTGACACTTCGCAGGGATGCGTTCCGTGGCCATTCGCCGCCGTTGTGTCAATACATTTGAGATTAGCTGCATGTAACTAATCACATTCAGTGGCTTCTGCTGTACTGAGACAGAGATTAAAGCTATCAGCGTCAATGGATTTGCCAGTTCCACTCCCCGTTGCGCCGATGCCCTGCACTGATGTTTCAGTGTCGGTGAAGTTCAAAGCGAAAGCACGATGCACGCAAGCAGGGAGGGAGGGAAAAAAAAGAGAAAGATGAAATGACCTTTTGGGCTCACCTCCTTTCTAATCTTCATAGCATCGTCTACCTTCTGCCCACACATCATCCCAGACAGCTCCATTCTGAATTCAGGAGCTTTCGGGGAATTTTTACATTTTATCACAGGCAACTGTTCCAACATTGAGATAGATTTTTGCTTTAAGCCATAAATGATTCTTGGGCTGATTTGTTGAGGAAGTCATGTGAGGATTCTGCAAAAGAAGCTGCTCATAATCAGATGTCTTTGTTGTTCTTTTGGGTCTGAGCTAGTTTTAGTTTTGTTTGTTGTGCTGTTCCCCTGTGGCTGTCAGGCATTACTCTTAATGCACTGCATGCGTGTTTAGTTCCACTGTAAGGCTGCAAGACTTTGACGCAATTTAACAACTGAGGGCAGAGTTTGGGCTCCACAGTGCAAAAAGTTTAGCCTTGGATGCACTCATATCATTAGTTTTGCATGTCAGCGCCAAAGCTCTCTCAAGATTAGTTTTCATCAGTCCTGAGGTTGTGAGGTTATATTTCTATCTTGTTAGTTCCACTCTTTTGTAATCACTGTCCACTCGAGTCTGAATCACTGGGATATGTGAATAGTCAGCAAGGGCCATTATCCTACTCATTTCTCATAGTCCTGCCTTGGTGCAACACGTCAATCGTGTGGGTGGAGCAAGAAAAACAAGACACCTGCTTTGGAGAACTAGGATCAATTTTTTTTGCAGAAACAAATAAAAAGATCTTTGAGATTTTCATGCATTCTTCATCACTACACCATTAGCTTAAAAAAGTGTTGCTTCCTGCTGACAGTTGTGACTAAGGACAGCAGGATCCTGTCATGTTACTCTAATTTAAAGTAAGCTGTCAGATATTGTCAGACAACAAAAGCAAATGTACCCAAAATGTTGCAAGACAGCTTAACTGATGTGGTCCTTGTGCAACAATCTATGCAACAAGACCCAGATGAGGATGGTGAGTTTTATTCTCCGCGCTCATTAATTTTATGAAAATAAGTTCCAGCACAAACATCTGACTTTAATTTTCATTTTTAAAGATTTATGAAACAGTTCTGCTGGTGAAATCTAATAGTGTGTTATTATTTTCAAAAGCACAGTCGTGAAAATGTGGTGATTGAATACGAATCCAATAATAATAAGATCTGATATTTCAATAAGGAGAGATTTTAGGAATACGAGTAAAGATTTATTTGTAATACAGAAAAATGTGCGTGAAATGAGTCCATTATCTTTGGCGGTTTGGCTCTGGGCTGATGCTGTATTCTGTTCTTGGGATAAACATGGATGGATGAACAGCTTAGACTCGGGTTTTGGTCAAGAACTAGACCACGCCAAATCATCACCCTCATTGGAGAAAAAGGTGGAGGAGAGCTGGTAAAAAATCCAAATGAGAAATATGTTTGTGGTTGGTAGAGAAAAAAAGAAAAGCATTTTTAGCTATTGGTTCAGAGTGAAGGCAGAATCAATGAGTGGTGTGGAGAGAGAAGTAACAACCAGGAAGTGAGGTAAATTATTGATATTAAGCCAAAACTTCACATAATTCTCAATAATTAACTGCAACTATTGTTCTGCTTTCAGTAAATGAAAGGCTTTACCAGGTGAGGTCTCCTCACTGCTGCATGCCATTGCCTGTATAAGAGGATTGGACAGAGCTAGTGTGATGTCAACCACAGAAAATTAATTGCTTCTGGTTCCACCCAAATGAAGTCAATTTAGCCGCCTTTTTCCACGATGTGTCTGCTGGCATGTTGGAACCAGATGTCAACACAAAGCCATGATTGATCCATGTCGCCGCAGAATACATTTTTTATGGCAACCACTCGCTCCAATCAGAAGACAGCATATTAGAAGGCCACACCCCTTCCACTGAAAGCAGGCTCAAGAGAATCTGTCAATCAAACGCTTCAAACGTTCGGCTGCCCACTTTTATTGAGGCATCTGATTGGCCAATGTATAACTTCAATAAGTTGCAAAAAAGATTAAAAAACTAAGATTTTCAAAACGGTATCAGAGCAAGAATGGTTGTTCTGACAAATAGAAAGACTGAGCAATAGCTGTTTATTTCTCAAAAGAAGTCTACGGGATTTCTGTTTTTTGGGACCAGCGGATACTTCCTGTTTGGAACGCGAGGGGGGAGGGGTCCACAATCCAGTTCTTTTATACAGTCAATGGCTGGGCCATGCAGTTCAACATTCTTCTGTATGGGTTACATGAAATGTAACATTATTATCAAACTCAAATTCTCCAAAAATAGTAATAATCAAAAATAATTTATTTTATTTAAAGGAGATCAATTTTGATGTGAAAATGTGAAATTTTGCATATTCTACAAGCAATTACATTTTTATTATTGATGAAAGAGGGACCATCAGAGGTCTATTTGATGGAAACCAGAATAATTTCAATTTTCTATTTAAAAATCAAATATTGAATCTTAAATGATGGCTGTGGTGCAGTGGTAGAACAGTCTACCTTTGATCTGAAGATCGTAGGTTCAGTTCTCACCTTGTCCATCCATCTGTCAACGGGTTCTTGGGCAACTCCACATTTGCTCCTGGTGGTTAAAGGTTGGCGCCCGTGATCGAAAACAGAGCTGCCATCAATGTGTCAATGTGTGTGTGGGTGAATGTGAGTGTGACTGTAAAGCGCTTTGGGCTCTCTAAGAAACTAAAGCGCTATATAATTATACGCTATTTACCATTTAAAAAGAAACAAACAAGAAAAAGGGCAAAACATAGGGATGTGACACAAAGCAAACAAAACTAATAAACTGTAAAATGGGAACCGGTTAAGGTAATTTGAACAGCTAAATTAAGTGAAATCAAGTGTGAAAAATTAATAATAATTAAGGGAAGGCTGCAACAGCAAGAGAAAAATGTAACACATACTACAACATTTTAACCACAAACAAAAACCACAATTCAAGATGCATCTATTTTAGCTGCACTCTGTCCATTAAAGCATTAAAGCCAAACTCAAGTCAAAGGTTGCTGTGTTTTTTTTATCTCCAACCAGTTGAAGGTCAAGTCAGGCATCACGTCAGACCTGATCCATCCTCTGTCGCTGCGTCAGTGACTCAGAGTTCTTGTATCAGGAAGAGGAGGCTGCTCCAGTCAGATTTCATGTCACAAGTATCATCATTCTGCGCACGCTGAAGCAGGAGCGGTGTCCCTCTCACTGCATACTGCAGCCCACTGATATCATGTCAGCTTGAAAAATGTTCTTTCATTACAGCTTCATAGTTGTTGTCTGTAACTCTGTGCTGTGATAACGAGTGCCATGATGTTGACGAATGACTGAAGCAATCTAGATCTTGGCTCAGTATTCTTTCTTTCTCATCTCTTTAGGTTCTGTTTTTTATTTGGTTTTAATTTGACAATCTATTCATTCTAAGGCTCCTGCTGCTACATATTTTTCAGGGCCTCCTTGACTCTTATCCCTCTTGCAGTCCCACTCAAACCATTTTTTTCTGTTGTAAAATCATTCTCAGTGATCTTTTTAGTTATGATTTTGCAGTTTTTAGCCAAAATTAAAAAAAAACGTCGTTTTTTTTTTAAGACAAATTTTGGTCACAATGGCAATAGCTCATTAGAAATACAATTCCGGGTTGTTGGTGGGACTGTTGGCTCTCTGTTTGCACGCTCACGTGCAAGGTGATAGCCTCAAGCTAACATTAGCAACAAGTGATTGTATCAATCCAGCTGTACAGTTTTGAGCCAAAATCACAATTTTCTACTGCATGAGTGTTGAACGCTCATCATGCTTCCCACACCTAAGTGTGAACAGGCCAGGGTGCACACAGGGGGAGAGGAGACTTTGGTACACCTCTGTAGCTACAAAATTAGCATTTTCAAGCATCCGGTCTTCTGATCCAATTGGAGTTGAACAGGAAAATACTCAGAATCCCGGTTTAAATTGTACATTTTTTAAAATCCTCTATTATGAGAAAAACGCTATAAGAACATGTTAAAAACTCAAAAAAAGATCATGTTAATCTGATTAGGTCTTAAAGTGCATTACATTTGTAGGTTTCTTTGGTTGTGATTCAGGTCAAAAGTTTGCATTTTCTTTAATTTTTTTTCTTACGTCTGTGATTAAAATTTAATCTTTGTGTTTAATTATTTGTGGAACTTCTATGATGTTTGCAAAAAAAAGGGACCAAATCACCTTTTTAAAATTACATTTTTTTAAATCCTGGTTGTTAAAGTCCCGATCCATTTAATGTAATTCATTTAATGTAAAAACATTCACAGTTTTTTTTTCTAATGAATATGCATTTTTTTTTTGCAAAAATGTTATAAATTCTGTCAGTTTCTTTGACATAGTTTCTGCAGAGTGTCAGAAATGTATTAAAGTTTGTGTCTGAGTTGTGAGCGGGACTGTTGGCATGCTGAACCCCCTCCCCCCTTCCCATCACCCAAAACTAAGCACTCTGTTTAAACGCTCTTCTGCTAGCTCACTGCCCCTCACTCCCCCAACCCAAAAATATCAGTGCAAAAAAAGCGGTGAATAATACTGGACTTATTCAGTGGTACAGTTTTCAGCCAGATGCGAGCTCAGATGAGGAGAATGAAGACATATATGGGCCTATTTAACTGCAAGTTGATGCATCCAAGTGGAGTGAGTGGGAGCTTTTAGTCTGGCTAGTATTTTTTCTACTTGACAAATAAGATCTTTTTCAAATGGCATTTTTTATTTGCTCCAAACTTGAAAAAAGAAATACTCAGAAATGCAAAATGTAAGCTTAATTTTCTTGATAAATGTCCTCTGTCGCCATAAGAACATGATAAAAAGATGATATTCATTAGGGTGAGTCTTTCAGAATTCAATTATTCTTTTAAAAAGATCTCTAAACCCTTTCTGAAACCTTTTTCTTTTCTCTGGCCTAACGCCTACATATCCATTCCCACCCCCCCGAGAGCAGCAGGGCTATATTCCACAGCTGACTTGCCCTTAAAAGACAGTGAATAAGCAGCAATTTAATATTACTTTTAAAGTAACTTAGCATAAGCTGTCATCTTAAGCGTGAAAAGTAAAAACTTGTCAAGTTTGCTTCCTGCAATATTTGCAACAATACAGAGAAAGGCTTTCTTTAATAACCTGCTGACTGCTTGGCTGCCCTGACATCATGTGCTAAATGAGCGTTTTTATTGAATGTGTGATTGTGTGTAGTAGTGGGCAAGAGTGTGAGACAGGCCGAGAGAGGATGAGAGATAGAAAAGGCGGACAACACGGAGGAAGCAGGGATGCTGTGGAAGGGATATTGGGTTGAGGAGATCCACGCTCTGCTGGCCAAATATAATGGCTTATGAAGACTACCAGTCAATATGCATGACCTATTTATAGTCAGCCAAACTGAGAAACAACGAGCAAAAAGCCACCACCTTGTATTTTTCCCTGCAGTTTTTTGATGTGTGTGCTCTTTGACTGCTTGTTGGTTTTGATCAGACTCTGCTGACAGTGACGGGCGAAGCGGTGTGCCGAACAGCTGGCGGTGGTCATCGGTGTTGTGCCTGTGCAAGCTGCTGATGAATGCATGATTGGGCAGTGAAGTTGCATCACAACATCTGCTCGTTAGGTCAGCTGCGTGAAATGCAGCCGCGGAATTTTTTAGCTTTGGAGGTGATTTCGCTTCCTCTGCTCTTCCTCTTTCCCAGTGGAGGCCTGACCTGTAGTTTACACGCTCGCTGTCGGAGGAACTGTTGGACTCATCCTTGATGTTGGCTTAACATCTGGCGGATGGTAATTCCATGTTTGTAGTGCAGATATGAAGGCTTGACAGACGATAACTTTTTCCACAGACTGTTGATCTACCGTCCAGATTCCGAAAAAATATCTGAGTAAACTTTGATCGAGTCTGACTCGCCAGAGGATGAAAACTCACAATTAAATAACATTTTAGTGGCATGAGCAAAATCAAAATCTATATTTATTCTGGTTTCAGAGTTAGAGGGAGAGTGTTTAGTTTCTGTGTTTTTATTGGGGCAGCTGTGGATTAAAGGGAAGGTTTGCTCAAACAACAAAGTCAATTGTTTGACACTCAGCTCCTATATACATCGTAGAGTCCTTGGGAAATCCATCCCATCATTACATAATGCTTATAAGGGTGTAGATGCAGAGGTAACCCATACCATATGTAAAACTAAAAAAAATGAATTAATTAAAAAAATGTTTTCAAAAGTTAAGATAAAAAAAATAGAAATCATAGATTAATTAAAGACAGATTTATTTCTAAACATTTAAAAAACTCAAATTAAAGTTAATGAAACGTGTATTATTGATGACCAAATGAAAGAAAAAAGCACAGAAATGTTGGCATAAAAATGATTAACATCTGAGTCTTTTGGATCGAACTCCATTTATGATCATTCTGTCAAATGGTGAAGCGGAATGTTAAGAATAAAAACCCCTTGATTCAAGAAAAAATTTCTTATTTTTTTGTCTTGCAAAAAAATTCTTATCAAGAACGTTTTTCAAAAACAAAATAATGTAAATTCAAGAAAACATGTCTTATTGAATTAAATATTTTGACAAGAATTCTTGTTATGATAAATTTTCTTACCTAATTGGCATATTTTTGTCTATTTTTCCAAATGTTAAAAAATTGTGACTTACAATATATAAGAGGGGTTGTAACTGATCGGTCTGTAGCTGTGCAGAGGTGATTGATGTCATTGTTACATGTCACTCTTGACCTGACTGTATTAGTCATGATTAACATTTTAATTAGTGTTCATTTTAATTGCATTTTATTTTAATTTAATGTTTTAACTATAGTTATTTTCTTGTGATGATGCCTTTCGGCCCAGATCTCCCTTCAAAAAAAGAGATCTAATCTGAATGGGATTTCCGAGTATGAATAAATATTAAATAAAATAAAGTTTAAATAAAAAATCAAATTGATCTGACAGCGATCTCTTCCTCTGCATTGTTGGGTCAGATTCAGGTTTTGGTCGTCTGCTGTTTGCTGGTCAGTTCCTCACAGGCGATGCTATAGTTCTCTGACCATGAACTGGTACTTTTGTAAGTGCAGGTAGCACATCTTGCTGAAAAAGGAAACCAGTATAAAGCTGGTGGGTCAAGAGAAAGATTAAGAGCTCTGGAGCTTCTTGGCAGACAGCTGAGCTGGTGCTCGGCCTGACAAACGCAGTGGACCGACCCGACAGACGACATGACTTCTTCTCAAGTCTCCACTGACTGAGAAAACTTCCCACTGTACCTCAAGAAACATTTAGAGTATAGACTGAGGTTTTTTTTTGCTTGGAACAAAAAAAAAGTACTTTTTATCTGAATAAATACATTTGGATCTTTGAGCAAGAGTTCAGTTCTCTTCTTCATGGATGGCTCTGAGTGGCTCCTCAAGAGTGTTTGGACATAAGACTCCAGCAGAATGAAAATCATTCTTGAATAGACTTTGTTTTAAAATCCTTCAAAGGTTGCAGTTATTTTTGTTGCTTTTTCATCTTTTTGTTTCACATTTTTTCTCTGTTTTACGTCTAAATGCTGAGCTTGGAAACAGCACCATGTGAACAACTAGCTTCCATAGCGATTCCCTTTTCCCTCCTGTGGAGAGTATTAGAGATCGTCTTTCAGACGACTGTTAGATCTGCATTCCTGATCCAGACAAATGGACCTTTAGAGATTTAAATAATGCTGTTTCTGATATTTAATGTTTCAACAACATGAACATTTTTTTAGATACTTTTTTCTTTAATTCATCAGACCTTGTTTGCTCACCTTTCAGGATATCCACAGCAAACATACCACAGCGAATCTGCTTTAACTGATCCGCACATGTGGTTTGGCCGAGGTTTTTGTGCTGGTTTCTTTTCCTGACACAATCCTGTATTTTACACAGGAGAGCCAGACCCAGGCCTCCTTGTGGCTACATAAGTAAGGAAGGGTCTTGCCTAACTAGATACAACTCATTGTTCCTCCTGGGAATAATCACATTTAAAAAAATTCGTCTCAAAATATGCAAAAAATGTATAATCAGCTTAAGAGTTCACTTTTGAAATTAATCTGAATTACTTAAATCATTTATATTGTGATTTATTGAGACGAACCGATTTTACAAAAAGAACCAATCATGTGTTTGTTTTAATGGATACATAAATAAAACTACACAAAAACAACCTTGAAATAAACTGTGCCAACTTTCAGTGCCTGGAGGACCGAACAGTTTCTCACTGACCGACAGGATGGAGTCCAGGTGGGGCGTGGAGGCAGCATCCATCACTCCACGTACGGGCTCAGTGCTGCACAAACATATTTGGGCTACAGCATTTAGAGCACTGAAGGATAAAGTGTGTAATATAGATCGAGTCATTACAATGCAGTGTTTTTCCTGAAGCCCTGGCCAGAGCATGTCTAAACTGATGTTAAAACACATTAACTCAGAAAGCTCTTTCAGCCTCTCTGCTCAGTTCTTGCAAAACCTTTTTGAACCAACCTTTTCAAGGTACTCCAAACAAGGACTCAAACCATAAAACACAAGCTTAAAACAAGCTTTGAAAGATGATTATCGAGATTAGATGAAGGGAATTTATTTTATAAGAAACATAAAAAACCCAAATGAGAGATGTTTGTGATCAATTTTGCAGTCGCAGAATATAAATCAGAATTTAACAATTTAATGTCATTTTATTATCTGTATTATGAACATATGTAATCCATCCTACACTTTAAAATGTCTTAATATGTGGAAAAAAACTTAGTTTGAACAGTTTTTTTACATTTTGTATAAATTCTTCATATCAAGCTCCTATTTCAAATTTGTCAAATGAAATTTAAAAAAGTCACCTGATGGTGATGTTGATACTAGGATTTTTTTTTTTTCCGGAACATTTTTATTTTTGTACATAAGATATATATTTACCAAGAAGACTATTGCAGTTAAAAATAAAACAGTGTTTGCATAGAAGAAGACAGAAGACAGTCCTGTGTTTTTCCATGGTTGGTTTCATCCTTTGAATGGACATTTATTTCAGTAGAAAAATGGGGGCTCTCATGTCTCTCACATCCTCTCTTGGGTTGTATTCCTGAGAGATGCTGAGGTTTTCTGCTCTGTTGTTGTGGTCATGATGAGCTGCTGTCAGCTGACAGCGCCTACGTTGCCGCTGAGAAGTGGGTCAGTTTGTGCGGCAGCCTGCGCAGCATCCCTTCTGTGTCAGGGTTTTGTCTCGGTGAGAAGAAACACTGTGCCAGATTTCAAACGGTAAACAGGCGAGCCTGCCGAGATGAGACCAAACCCTCCGGGGTTGGGTGGTCATGTTTGAAAGTTTCTGAGAAACATGCTTGAGCGTGCAGAATTTGTCTGCCACGAGTCAAATTTATTTTCCATATCGCTTTGTTGGCTTAGATGCCCCTAATGCCAGCTTGCTGAAACAGTTAGATATGATTAGCTGTTCGATGTGCTGGTTTTTTGATTTAACTTACCAGAAAAGGCTTTCTGAGTCCAAGCTTGCAACAAACATCTTTTAAACAATTTTTCTTGCCCCTCCGAGTGTTGCCCATTCAGCACAAACTAACTCATATTTTATTAATCTGTTTGGCTCTGTCTCCTTTCACTGCCAGCATCAGAGTGCATTTTAACATGATGCTCCCAAGCGATGATTAATATATTCTCTTCCATTTCCTCTCTAAAAGATACGTTAGCAAGCGACCCTGTAGGGATCTTCTTGAGCTTGAAGACAATTTATCAAGTTTCTTAAGTATAAAAATGTTAATTCCATCGAACTACATGGAGATGTAAGGCAGTCCTCCAGATCCAGCAGCAGGTGCTTATTGACAGCGGGTGGAAGGGGAGAACCAGCAGCTCGAAGGGATGTCAAACCACAGGTGATTCATTTTATCTTTATGCTAGAAGGACCAAACAATTTTTAATTCATGCTGCCAAGCCCGCACTAGCATCCATCAAATTATACCCCAGCACATGACATGATGTTACTGTGATGCGGGTCTCTTCACATGTGATGCTGAAGGGCTGCTGAGGAAACCGGTTCGGTTGTGATTTAATATTTATTGTCTGTCAAAGTGGAGCAGCAGCCATAGATCTGCATAGAGAGCAGAAACGATGCAAGATGCATGAATTCTGCTCAGGCAGGAGGCGTCTTTACATGGCTCAAGACATGGCAGTTTCTCAACGGAGGCCCAAGATACATTTGTAAATAAGACAAATTGTCATAAACATTCAAAAGTGATGAGGGGCTATGATTAGTTCAGGCCAGATTTATTTAAATGTGGGCTATGTTTGTTTTTGTTTTGTTTTTTTATTCTCACAGCTTTCATCAGATTCTATTCAAAAGGACTGAAGATCATTTACAAGGTTTATGAACTTGAAGTATGAAGGTTAATTAGATTTTTTTTTTTTCCATCCATCCATTCATGGAATAAGCCGCAGCTGGGATTACCGGAGATATTCCACATAGATTGCAGTTATACCATAAATACTACAGAAAAATATATATAAATTGATTTACAGTAATAAGAGTCACAATAAAAAGTCAGCAAAATTATTTGTAACAAAAAGTTACAAAAGTTACTGTAACTTACTTGTAAACAAATCAGCATTTTATTGTCATTCTTACATCAGTTGATTAATGCACATCAATATTTTGTAAAATTAACTGAATATTGAGTTCAAAATTTGTTTACACTGTAAAGGCCACATAAGTCATTTGTTTAGCACACTTTTTTGCATATTGGCAGAAAGTCTTTTCTGTGTAGTGCCTTGCTGTTATATTCAACAAAGGTTTGCTGGGGAAACTACAACTTAATTTGGTACTTTTTAAAAACTTTGGAGTAACTCAATAACCATGAAGCATGTTTTTGGACCGTGGTGAAAGGATAAAACCCACACATGCACGTAAAGAACATGCAAACTCTCAGCTGGATTTTTAAACCAGCAACCTTCTCCCTGTGATTAACCACTGCATCACTGTGCAACTCGTTTTTTTTTATCTAAAGTGAGTTAAACTATCCCCTCTGTCTTGTCTTGCAGGTGTCTGGTGCACTGACCCTGCCTTCAACAGGCGAGGTGTCAGAGGACCAGGGTCATGACTGGCTTTTCTGGCCCTGGTCGGTGTGCCTTAGTGCCATGGCTGAGGGTGTGGAGATGGATCCTGGCCACCTCACTGGTCGCTGGGATTACCTTGACTCTACCAGGGAACAGCCAGGCCTGTCCTCCGCGGTGTGAGTGCTCAGCACAGCTGAGGTCAGTGTCATGCCAGCGGCGGAGGCTCGTCAACATCCCTGAGGGCATTCCCACGGAGACGAGGCTTCTGGACCTCAGCAGAAATCGGCTTCGCTGGGTGCAGGCGGGTGACCTGTCACCGTACCCACGACTAGAGGAGGTGGACCTCAGTGAGAATCTCATCGCCACATTAGAGCCCAATGCCTTCTCAGCCCTTCAGAATCTTAAAGTGCTAAAGTTAAGGGGGAATCAGCTGAAGTTGGTGCCCATGGGAGCCTTTGCCAAATTAGGAAACCTGACCAGCCTTGACCTGAGTGAAAACAAGATGGTGATTTTACTAGACTACACCTTCCAGGATCTGAGGAATCTAAAACACCTGGAAGTTGGAGACAACGATTTGGTTTACATTTCTCACAAGGTAAGCTTACCTAGACCAAATACAACAGAGAACAATGTCAAAACCTGTGAGCCTTTTATCCTAAAATATTTTGAAAGACTCATTTGAATTTGTAGGAAGTGCCTCAAAATGTTTAAACTTTCTTGGGATTCAAAATGTCCAAATGTCCGGGATGCTTCTTCTTTAATGTTAGGTTTACAGCCGACATGGGTCGCACGTTCAAGATTGTGTTAAACAGAGGTCCATGACTTGCTTTTAACAAATGGTGTTCACAATGAACTATCACTTCCTGACACTAAAGAATATACGTTCATGTGGAAGAAGCAAAATCTCACCATGAAAAAACGTCATGACCAACATTCACAAATCTTGCAAATCTTGCTCTGGACTATATTTTTTACAACTCTATTCCAATATATGAAAGACTTGGTGTCTTATAATTATGGATGGGCACAACTGCAATTTATTAATCTCTTCTTCTAACGCATTCTTACTTGTCACATATTGACATTTGATTAAGGACCCCTCCGCGTAAAAAATTAACGTTTTGGGTGTCCCCAACTCATCGATTTTTGACGTGGTGGCTGTTTGTAAAATCAAGGGTCCGCAACCATTTGGACGCGGTACCCGATGAGGATTAATCCTTGGAGCGCGTCTAGTACTGGTACCCAAACCCGGTACTGGAAGTGGTACCAGACATTGCACCAGAAACTGTACTGGGCACGAACCACTACCGGGTTAGGGTTAGGGTACTGGAATAGGGTACTGGTGCGCTCCCAGAGGTTGGGGACCCCTGATTTTGTGGTAACAGCCAGCACATCAAAAATTATGAGTTGGGGACACCCAAAATGTAAATTTTTGACACGAAGGGGTCCTTAACCAAACATCAATATGTGATGAGTATGTGATGATGTGTTCCTCCTTCATATAAATTTTCCAACGGCGACACTTCTATGAATTAAAAATCACAAGCTATCCATACGTCAATACCAAATCCAAGTCCCTGATTGGTCAAAGTCGAGCTAACTTAAGTTTTAACGCACATTCAATGACCGCATGTTTTATACTTAGAGCCTGGTCTTAAAAACTTGTATAGTAGACAATGTAGCCACGAAGGGGCCAAAGCCAGGGTCTTTTGTTCCAGTCTCAAGCCCAAAGAAATACAGAGGGTTGTATCAGGAAGGGCATTCGACATAAAATCATTGCCAAACCAAAAATGTGAATCTAACCTATGATATCCATACCGGATCGGTCAAGGTCTATGCAAAGAGCAAAGATATAAAGGTAGGTAGTGTGTGAGGAAAGGATGCAGAAGACAGGGTTAGATGAAGAAAGCTGATTTAATGTGGCGACCCCTGAAGGGAAAAGTCTAAAGGAAAAGAAGAAGTAGAGATCCATGAACGTGAGAGTTTTGAACACTGAAGCTTAAAATGCACATATTTCAGGGATAGGCAACTCCAGACCTTGAGGGCCTCTGTGTCTGGATGACTTCTAGATGTCCAAGTCCTACCCATGACTGATCACCTGGTTCAGATGCATCCAGCCAACATGCCAGAGTATGGTGTATTGGAAAACCTTTAGGAATGGGACCCTTAAGGTGTGGAGTTCCCTATCCCTGACAAATACACACATTTACATACATTTTCATTGGAAATGGTGGCTTAAATGGGCGTTGTTGAGGCTGGTGTTAATGTAGCATAAGACCTACTGATTGACTCCCATGTAAAATCAGGGGAGGGTTCTCCAAAACTCAAGTTTTACTCTGTCTGACCCAGTTTGTGGAAGCTGTTTTTCCAGCCATTATGCCTGATCCTCCTCAGGATTTGATTTTTTTATTTGCTTTCAAGCAATCAAAAACAAGTATAATGCATTTGCAATACAATCAACAGAGGATTTGCTCCTGAACACTGATATGTCAGACATAGGATAACTAGGCATCAAATTATAGATTGCTTGAAAGGGAGTGGGAGGAAGCAAACTTATATAATCTCACCCCGGTGACATAAGAGATGAACGGTTCTGTGTGTTTATACGGCTTTGACTTTCAAACCAAATGAAGTGGATTACCTGAGAAAAAGAACTCAAACAGCCAGATGTGAAAGCATTCTTAAATTTTAAATCTAAGTTATCTATTTTTCTCTGTCTTATCTTCAGGCTTTCTCAGGATTGCTCGGACTGGAGGATCTCACAATAGAACGCTGTAACCTGACATCCATTTCTGGCCAGACACTGTCCTATCTCCGCAGTCTGGTCACTCTTCACCTTCGTCACCTCAGCATTATTGCTCTGGAGGACCAGAATTTCCGAAAGCTCTACAGCTTGCGGGGTCTGGAAATTGATCACTGGCCATATCTTGAGTACATCTCCTCTCTAAGTTTTCAGGGTCTGGATCTGCACTGGCTGTCCATCACAAACACTAACATCACATCTGTACCATCTGGCTCCTTCAAGAACATGGTTCACCTCACCCACCTCAATCTTTCTTACAATCCTATCACCACATTAGAGCCTTGGGCCTTCAAGGACTTGTTGAGGTTGAAGGAGCTCATCATGGTAAGCACAGGGTTGGTGACTGTCGGGCCCCATGCCCTCGGTGGCCTCAGGCAGATACGGGTGCTCAACTTCTCCTCCAACGACCTGCAGACTCTGGAAGAGAGCTCCTTCCACTCTGTCAACAGTCTGGAGACCCTCAGAGTGGACGATAACCCCCTGCTGTGTGACTGCCGTCTGTTGTGGATCCTGCAAAGGCGCAAGACCCTCAACTTTGACGGCAGAGTGCCGGTGTGTGCAGGGCCAGTGGAGGTGCAGGGGGTCAGCCTCAGCGCCTTCACTGACTCTGCACTGTTCGATCACTTTACATGCCAGAAACCTAGAATACGCAACCGTAAGATGCAGAAGGTAATGAGAATTCATGATTCTAATTGCTTGAATAGAGATCACACAATTACCTTTATTCAGGATGTCAAGATATTAAAGACCCACTCCGATGGCAATCGTGTTTTTAATGTTTATGACATATTTATTCTAATTTTGTGAGTCAGGAGCAAATGCCAAAAAATGCAATATAAAAAAATTCAGTACAGGTTATGTATAAAATACTCTGGGTGGATCACAAGCTCCCTGCTGCGCTCCATTCTGATGCATTCACTCGTAGACAAAGTGTAAATGCGACCAGCTGGTTGCTCCGAACCATGTCTCTGAACAGAACAACTAGATTCGTAGCTTCATGTCTGTAAACAAGGGAGGACTCTTTGTTATGGTGTGAGCTTTGGAGGAGGCTTCAGACCACAGTCCTTCCGACTTCTCTGCGCGAGCGAGCTGCCGGACTCAGGAGAGCCTTGTCTCTCGGGAGAACTGTCACCAAGCAGCTTCAAGAGAAGGCGACTTTTGAATCCAGAAATGGTGCTCGACACAGTCCAGAGAAACCGTAAAAACAGTCGTGTGAACTCGTGTTTCCAATGCTGTCCAGACAAAACAAAGGCTGATGTTATCCTCACATATTTATGTGCAGCCAAGATACACATTGCAGCATTACACAGATTTTAAGCACGTCCAAGGCTAAATGTTCTTATTGGTGCGTATTAACCTTATGTTTCTTCTGGGTCCATGCAGCCAAGAATAAAGCACTGGCTGTACTTATTTAGAAAATAATAATAATCACTTAAAAATAATAATAATAACAAAAATGCATTTAGAAGATCGTCTCACTCTAAGCCACAGCATTGTTTCTTTTCAACAGAACTCTTCCTCTACGACTGGTTCTGTTATTTTAGAACTTTCTGCACGTCAAAATGATTTTATTCAATCGGACATGTAGCATATGTAAACGTTGTGATTGGATAAAGTTTTTTAGGACCTATGTACACAGTTCTATTCTAATTTGATCTTTGATCCAATCAGTGTCCCAGAAAATAACAGGTTTTTTTTTTTTTATCTTTGGCTAACGACAGCATCATCATAACTAAAAGACCACTAGGAACGCTTTGACTAGATCAAAAAATGACCGGAGTGGCTCTTTAAGAAATCCTGAGAAACAATTTTAATACATTATGGTTACTTACGTTTAAATAGCTTTATTCATTTTTTCACTTTCTGCCCTCCTTTGCCGTCCAGGTGGTTGCTAACGAAGGTCAAGCGGTGAGTTTTCTGTGCCGAGCTGACGGGGAACCCACACCAGCGATCGTCTGGATTTCACCACAACGCAGACGGATCACATCCAAGACTCCAGGACGCATCACTGTTCTTCCGAGTGGGACCCTGGAGATCCGTTTTGCCAAACTCACTGATTCAGGAACCTACATTTGCATCGCCAGCAACGCTGGCGGCAATGACACTTACTTTGCCACTCTCACAGTGCACGGGCAGCCGATGGATGCCGCCTCAGCCTTCTTTCTTAACCGCTCCATGTACAGCGGAGAGTTTTTCAACGACACAAATATGAACAGCACACGAGTTTTCCTGAAGTTCACCTTGGACCTGACAACCATCTTGGTCTCCACGGCGATGGGCTGCATCACCTTCCTGGGAGTCGTCCTCTTCTGTTTCCTGCTGCTGTTCGTGTGGAGCCGGGGGCGGGGCCAGCGCAGGAACAACTTCACAGTGGAGTACTCCTTCCGGAAATCTGAACCCACAACCGGGAGCTCTTCAGGAGGGACCAGGAAGTTTAACATGAAAATGATATGAAACAACGCAGCCAGGGGTCCCTCGGGGGAGGCATGAACACGTTCCACAAGCGTGTTTGATGCATGCAAACACACACAGCCACTGTCTCACAAAGAAGTTTGAAAACACTATAGAAGAGCAAAAACGCATGAAACTTCTAAAGAGGAGCTCATTTGGTATTCCTGGTTCCTCCACACCACTTTTACCTTCATCAGCTTGTAGTTAAAATACTTTTTGTCTTATAAAATAAGAAAAAGATCTGCTGTAAATTTAACTGCTGACCGGAGAGTTACAAAAAATATAGATAAAGTGGTGTAAAACATTAAAAAGAAGCTTGATATTAATTTATATGGATATTTCTACTTTAAAGAGTTTTTGTAAAAAGGTTTAACTTAAATTACGACAACAAATGTAAAATTTACTATACTAACAAGCTAAATTTCATGGGTTCAAATCTGTCATTGACATCATTTTCTCTCAATGTCCATTGAAGATGAAAAATCAAAAGCACACTTTGGCTGTTTTCTCTTTGTGAGATTTGCCACGGCACTAGCTGTGTGAGTTTGGGACGAGCGCACTGACCGAGAACGGCCGTGGCTGCCTGTGGCCCGGACAGGTTGCTTACCCCGCTGCCACAGGCTGCCACGTTCAGCACGGCTGCCAACAACGGAGGAGAAGAAAGAGCTGTGGGCAGAGCGCCGCTGCAAAGTTCCCCTAAATCGCTTAATCTCCATCATCAGACGTTATTGGGGATTTTTTTTTTTTTAAATAGCAAATAGTCTGCCGGCCTCCCTCAGCTCTTGTCTCTTATGTTGGGGCTAACCTGACCTCACCAGGGCTGCCCGGGGGGAGTAGCATGGAGGGTAGGGTCTGACTCAGAGACAGAAATTGGGCCCACGGTCCACACTGAAGTGTTCACATGACAAATATCTTTTCACCTTTTCTCAGGAAGAGTGAAAAACTGTCCTGATGGGTCTTCTTATACAAACCTACTACACTTAAAGTAAAAAGACTACATTTAGAGCCATGAACAAATGTTTACTCTCTGAGATGAGCAAGAAAATTCATTTGGTTTTACAGAATTGTCTGCATGATTCATGACATCAGTGCTCCTTATCTTTAGAAATGTTTCATCCTGCAGCACACAGGGACAGGAAGTGACAGAAATGAAAGATTTAGTCAATAAACCACCACAGAAACCTCAGTGTGATGCTGGCTGCCCTCTCTCTGTCTCTGACACGGCCAGTGCGCGAATGTCTCTGCCCCCCCTAGCCCAGTGCATCCCCCCCTACTACCCACATCCCCAAACACCCCCACTGGGTCCTCCTTTGGGAGGGGTCCCTGGCTGGAGACTGAGGATTCAAATGTAAATGAAGTCGTGTTAACCCTACCCACACCATGTGCGTCGTGCAGTGGAGAGTAGTACTGTGGTTTTTATGGTTAAAAAATTATGAAAACTTTCTTTGGAATTTATTCTTGTTTGTCCTTTTTTTTTTTTTAGTTTGTTTTTCCGTTTTTGTTCTCCGTGACCTTTTTGGCTGTTTACTGTTTTACAGTTCCCACTCCTCCATGTAGGTTGGTTCCTGTTCTCAACTCCAAGTAAAGCACACTGGATAGATCCTGATTAATATGAAATGAGTCCAGATTAGACAACAAACAATGGAAGAAACCCAAAGGTTGGTAAGATAATTATACGAATTTGGTGATTCACTATATAGGAATATTGAAAGTTTTATTTTTGGAGCTCAGTCAGATTATACAGACTTGCTGAAGTCAAAACCCATTTTTATTAGTAACTACTTTTCCCAGTTACTCCTTTAAAGTATCAGCTAACAAACCTATTTAATCAATTTACAGCTTTAATGGGTTTAAAAGAGACTGACCTGAAAAAAATCTCTCATTTTGGCCTCAAGCTCCGTTACATCCACATCTAAATTTAAATTTTAAAATTAAATCTGAAGCCACATTCACACCGCCCTCGGCAGTACGCATCCACTTCTAATAAAAAATCGATTTCAGCGCGTTTTCCATGTCTTGCACTTACACTAGGGGTGTAGGGAAAAATCGATTCGGTGATATACCACGATACTTCGCTGACGAGACGATATCTAATTAATTATTTATGAGCATCCTTCAGCGTTGTTTTCCACCTAAACCCTTGACCACTAGTTGGCAGCACAGAGCTCTTTGAGCAGCTCTTCACCGCATCAGAGCAACAAGATTTCATGAAAATCTACTTTTGTTAAATGTTCAGTCTCATTGGTTCAGTCACCCTCATGGTTTTAGCTGTCATAAGACATGTAACACTTAGTGTGACTTAGTATTTTTCTAAGTCATGCTCTTTAAAAGAAAAAAAAAGTGGAAAATTGCTCTGGTACAGTATTAACATTACGAAATGTATCATACTGCCAGATTGTTGCCAAAACCCCTAGTTTACACATAGGAATGCACGGTTTTATAGCTGTTTTCGAGCTCCAAATATAAAACATGTTGGTAATGAAGAAGCGTTGCAAGTTAAGCTAGGTCAAACTTTGACCAATCAGGGGCTTGGATTTGGTTGTGACGCGGTAAAATTTAGCAGACTCAGAGGATAGCTGGTTTGAATCCAGGCTCAGCAATGAGCCTAACGACATTAAATAATCAAATAAATAAAAAACAGATAATAACAAGCAGAGCAGAGGGTATTCTATGTCACACTTTGCCGTGGAGCAGAAGTGCTTTTCTTCACGCGGGTGGGTTCTGAAGCACATAAGTTTACTTTAAATGTAAGTGATGTTTCTCAATTTTTTTTAACGTTAACTTTTTAAAAATTTATTGAACTGATGCTGTTATGAATTTCCGAGCACTAGCAGCTCCACGCTAACACAGCTGACCTGCAACTACTGATGATGAGGAGCAGCATCCAAATTTGAAGACACTATTTTTCCAAAGCTCTCCGTTTGGAGGGTTAAATGTAGGGGAAGAATTCTGATTCAGCCTTTCACGTTTTGTACCAAGCATCTTACAACTGTAAGTTGCTGACATGTGCAAGAAAACAGTAGAAAAAGAAGCCCCTCCCTGCCTGTCCAGTGTGAACACCATGGGCTAAACTTCAAATGCTTGATGGAAAAAAAACTCAAAATCTGAGAAAAAAATTAATCAATTTTTGGATGCAGGAATAAGTATCAGTGCAAATATTTACCAAAAAAAAATAATCAAATTTAGGAATACATTTAAAATATTATCCATCTCTTCTGAACAATTCTGCAGCTTTATTTATTATAAAGCAGCATTATTGACTAAAGTGCTAAACAGGCAAAATCCACAAGGAATTAATTCAAACAAAAGCTACATTGAGAAAAAACAGAACATTAAAGGAAGAGGCTTAAAGGCAAAAAGAAAATGTTTTTTGTACAATAACCCATTGATTACACAGTTTTGGGAGCTGGCAGCATCAAAGCTCAGACAACTCTGAGCTTTTCATGTGGTTTTAGGTCAACAACAGTTTAAAGAGTGTGCAGCTGCAGTTGGTCAGCTGATCTGAGTGACTGCCAATGAATAGTCGAAAGAGGGAAGCTCTTTTAAAGGAAGTTTAATGTGAATCCAAAAATGTGCAGACATCTGAAGATGTGAATCTGACCACAAAAATCCATGAGTATGAATTTGACAACGAAAAGACAATAGAGGAATACGTTGAATCCATTCCTCTACAACTGTTTGTAAATAGTATAACTTGATGAAAAGTTGGTCAAATCTTCCTTTTTGTGAGCATGATTTGATAAAATTGCTCTACTCAAAGAAGAAAATAGATCTTCCAAACTCTTCTAAGTCCCTTGTCGGGGATGATGGGACAGCAGTTCTTGTCAGGATGAATAACCGAGCAGCTGTTAATGATTTATGAGACTAAATGAGAAGAGATGGAGAAAAAAATGGCCTCGTTTTAAACACTTGCATTGCTACTTAGGCTTTGGCACTTTGGCCTCATGGTGTTGAGAACAGGAACTAGCCTTCGTGGATGTCTTTTGTCCCTACAGCGTCCCTTTTGTGCTTCCATTCCCTGGTATTTTTCAGTGGAAACTCTAGGTTTAGAAGACAGTGAGAATGTCTGTAGTAATTTTTGATGGTGTTGTTGTGTAAACATCATTCAGAAATGTGAGCATAGATGAGTGTGTTTCATTTAGTTTCCTCCTTCTCAATCCCTGTCCTCCCTTTTCTCTCGCCTGCCTCCTTTAGTAGCCCTCTCTGTCTTTGTTCACAGTATTAGGCTGGATTCTGGTTGTGTGGTAGTAGACACATGTTCCGTGTGGTCGGTGAGTCTGTGACGTAGTGATTCGTTGCTCCTCGTGATGCCACCAAACACGAAGTAGTGACAAAAGAAGAAAGGGGTGACCCAGGTTCCCTTCAAAAAAATAAATAAATAAAACAGGAAAAAAAAATCAACAAGAGAACAACCCCCCCTTCACTCCCTATTCATCCTTTCAAAAAAAAAAAAAAAAAAAAAACGTCTTGAACTTTGCCACTCTGCGCAGTGATGGGTTTTTTTCTCTGGATGTGAAAACCCATGCACTCTACTGTATGTATTTTCTAACGATGATGTTGTCACACTTCTTGAAGTAGAAACGGGGTTGTTGCTGAAGCCTTGTCTCACTTTCTGCCTACTGAGGTTCACTGTCTGTTCTCTGAAAACTATCTATGTTGATCATGATGGAAAGAAGCCTCAAAAGTCCTTGAAAGCTGGAGGGGATCAAGCTAAAAATCTTTCTCAAAAAGAAAAATTGTGTTTTTAATCCCCAATTTCTTCATTGAAGGCAGGTCTTCTGGAACTTAATTGATAAAAATGAAACATTTTTTGGTAGGTTTTTATTTTTTATCTCTCTTTGACTGAGACTCTCTTGTGTTCATTTCTCCTGGAGGAGGCCAGATACATCCATCTCCTCATCTGACGTTGAAAAATAGGTTGAGCCATCGCTTGTTCTCTCTTCAAGTTCGTCCTTGCTGTATTCTTGTCTAGAAGCCCCATTTAAGGGAGCAAAAACTTTTAGGACACATCAAAGTTTTGGCCATCCAGTTCTAAAACCTCCCACTAAAACTTCAATATTTGTCTTATAACGGAATTCCTTCAGCTTTTTTTCCCCCTTGTTGTTTCTGTTTCTCATTAGATCTTAATGAATCAATCTCTCACTCCACATCCTGCAGCTGCTGTTTTGATTGGATTAAGTTTGAGGCGAATCATCAGAGCTCAAACGAGGTGTAATGGGATGATGGAGATGTGAATCTGCCTCGTTGGGGTGATTATTTAGCTTATTATTTCCATTTCTATAAGCAATTTCTACAAACCAAATGTCAGAGAAACACAGGAGTCGATTCGTTTCTTTTTGTCTCGGCGTACTAGTACTAGCACGTGTCAGACAGCAATAATACCTGTGTTTCTAATTTCCTCCGGCTGTATTATGAGAAGGAAATGCAGATGGCTGACATTCAGGTAAAATGAGCACAGTGCAGAGCTTTACTAAAAAAAAAAAAAAAAATCTTCAAATCTGGTCTGTCTTCAACACCTGCAGGACTGCATTTGTTATGTGACAACACTGCCCTCCAGTGGTCAGGATGAGAGAAGCGCCACTGTTTGTGACAAAAACAAATGAACCAGCAGCCCTGTTAAAGATCTGAAAAAAGCACACTGACTGTTATCCTTAAAAGTCTGGTTCTCATATAGCCATAGTGTGAGCTCCTCTGAGCGTGTCCTGTGCATCGGGTCGGACCTCAGTTTGATCAAAAGCAACGGTTTTGCTGAGAAACTGTCTTCACAGAACCCTTTCTCTGAGCATCTGCTAATTGGAAAAGTGGATTTCTCGTGTTCTGAGCAGGTTAAATCTATGCATGCCTTTTGTACACACTGACTGGTGTTGCCAAACTGTTGTGTGTGCTCTCACTGAGATCCGGGGTCATGCTGATCGCAGATAAGGTTGATATATAAGAGTATAAGATTAATGTTTTTTTTTAATCTAATCCAGGTCAGATTATCGAAGGAGCATGCATCTTCTATAAGTAACGGATGATTGTATTTTTACACATCTCCATCCACAAGCAGATGTAAGCTGTAGTGATTGATAAGTGATTGATATTCCGAGCAAGGTGGTGGGACTGATCAATGCTTTATGGGGACAGAATTATCAATGGTTTCATTGATTCGCTTTTCTTGAATATTCTCGATCTTGATGAGGGAGGAGGAAGAGGCGTCCGGGGCTCCAGCAGACCTGCGCGGCACTCATTCCTGGGTTTCCATTTTACCTTTAATGACATTTAAAAACGAGAAGGTGCCAGATTTAATCCGTTTTCTTCAGGTCTGAGCCAATGTTGACGTTCTCTGGCCTCCTCCACTCTATAAAACACTCTTCCAGGTATGTCTTTCAGCTCTTTAAACAGGACACAATTTTTGATTTATTCCACTCCTCTTTCTCTCTCTGTCAGTAATTTAGGCACCAATCTCGTAATTCTCTTTTCTCTTATGCTTTTGCGCTATTTTTCTCTCTAAGATCCACATGAAACCTAGGAATGAGTGCTCTAATCTAACAACAGTCAACGACAGAATAAGACTGTTGTCCAATTTTTAAAAATTGACTTCTTAGAACCATTCGACCACATACGAAATTGAGTGTATTTTGTGCCATACCGTGTTGATCCTTGGACGTAAAGAAGAGAGACATGTACATATTAGCTCTCTTAGCCATATCATGTCATCAGATCTGTAGACGTCACGTCTGGCAGAGGAAAATGACTGTTGACCTGTAAATAGTGTAGGTATAGAGATATAGAATTTAACTGCCATTTCTTTTCTCCAGGGATCACCCAGGTTTTGCTCAGTCCCATATGGCTGCTTGATCTCAAAGGAAAGGATAATAATAATAAGAACAATAATGTACATGTCTATAAAACACTTCAGAGTTGTTTTTTTTTTATTTCAGTGTTTTATATACTATCTGTCTTGTAAATGAATTCCTTTTTCGTCATAAAAGCATGATGTGACTCTACCAATTGTGTCCTTTCTTTTTTCCACAGAAAAACAATCAAAGTGTGTCTAAAGATTTGCATAATTTAACACTAATAATATAAAGGTTAGGGATTGAGAAACTTAATATGTAAGTCAGTTCCTTTAACATTAAACTAAAATTCATATTCATTATAATATATCTAGTTCAATTAAGCATACACTCACATTCAAAAAGCAAATAGATTTCAAAAAGCTGTAGCAAAATAGAGGGACCTCAAAAATGTTACCACTTTTTGCCATATTTGCCATTAAAAACACATTTTAGAGCTGTGAAGTTTGCTTTCATTTTTTATTGTTTTATTTCTTTAGTAGAAAATCATTTTATTTTAAATTCAAATTTAAATCTTTTTTTTGCTCAGAATCCCTTCATTCTTTTTGAAGCAATAATAGTCTAAACACTTAAGTAACATACTTTAACAAAAATATTAATGTTTTATCCCTAATTCAGTAAATAATCAAGCAAAAATCTATTTTTGGAGTTGGCATAATAATTAATTTATATATGCAAACTTTTACATCCTTTTTCAGAAATACGTAGCAAGATTAAATAATAAGGATAATGAAAAAAAATGTCCACAATGCAAAAAAATGTTCCCATATAATATGAAAAGAAAACTAATATTTTGAAGAAAACTACTAGTAAATAGTAAAAGTATCTGTCCGTTCAGCAAGCTATTTTACTGAGACAGAAATCTAATAATATGATATCAAAATCTGGGGGGGGGTAGTTCCACAACCATTTAAAAAGGGAAAAAATAAGCTTGAATAGCTGACTGTGATAGAATTCCATATAATTAAATGACATGAATCTCAAACATTTTTTTCTATGGTTCCAAACTGATTGTATTGTTTTAGTTTCCATGCATCTAATTGTAGTTCATTTTGATTAGTGGCAAAAAAATAGTGTTTTAAATTGAAATGACTAATTTTAGAACAAAATTATGATGCAATCTTAGCAGAAATTGGGTCATCTTAAAAATAAGCCCCATAAAATCTAAAACTAGCTCTTATTCATGGAACATTAATCTACATTTTTGTTTCAAAATAATGACAGTGAATGTCAATCTAACTTGTCAACATTTATTAAACTTAAAGTGGTATCTTTAGAATAGAACTAAAAGTTATAGTGCTTTTTAGTATTGTATTACTTCATTTAATAAATTTTCAGCTCTGGAAAATTGTAAATTTAATGCATTTAGATGTCTTAAAACATGTCTTAAGCAATTTGAGTTTTTTGAGTCCCAGATCAACTTTTTCTATTGCCCAGAGTATGGCTAATACTGACTCATTGTTAAAGCATTAACTATTTTGACTCATTTTACTAATAATCTCATTATTTTTAGATCGTAGCTCTTAATAAAACCAAAAATATAACTGGGCCAATATTGAGAAAAACTTGTAAAGATGTAGAGCTGAAAGAAAAGTTAAAACAATTTAAAACCTGGTAAAAGATTTTCAATGCACAGAGTTTTTAATCTTTGCAAGGATCAAATAGTTTACAGTTTATGTGCTAAATTGGAAGAATTTAATTTTGATTGCTTTGTTTACATACATTTGGAAAATGATTGGGTAAAAATGGACAAGAAACCTTATTTTTGATTTTTTTTCCCCAAGAGTAACTAATCTTCGGAGTTAGGCTAAACTGACAGTCGCATGAATTTCTGAAACAAAAATTACTCATTTTTATTTGTTTAATTTCTTCTCTGTAAGCATACATGACAGAGTTTTATACATCATAGCACTTTCACACAAGTTCACGCTCTACTGATACAATAAATTACTTTAGTTTTGGTTTTCCTGATGTCTCTTTGGGTGACTTCTTTAAGTCAGTGTGCCTCAGACACAAAACTGTATTTAAAGGTCAATTTACAGAAGTAAACTAGAAAGATAAACTATCACATACCACTAGGTTTATGTTCCACTGAATATTTTAAATATTCTAAACATTTAATTTAACCCTCATGCTCTCTTGTGGGGTCCAGATGACCCCACTTTTAAAGTAAAGATGCCTAGGATAGCAAGGGTTAAAGTAACAAACTTAGATTTATTTTATATCATATGACAATTCAAACACATCTCTTTAAAGTTAAAATGTAAATATTTGCTACATTTTGGCACTGTTTGCAGTTTTTGAAATGAAAATTGATCTACCTGCAGAAACCAAGAAAAAATTCTTCTTTGCATTCAAAATAATTTTGAGAATTTGTTTTTGTCTGTTTGTTTTAGGTTGCACCAATTTAGTGGCCAAAGAAAAAAAAGAAGAAGAAAAAACGTAAATAAAATAATTAAAAAAATTATCATTATTACTGTTATTTTAATGGGCTAAATTTGACCCTGTGGATTCTCCAGGGTTAAAGTGGAGCACAGGCCCACAGTGACAGCTATTGGATGATTTTAAGAAATACAAATATTTTTATTTTTTGAAACAAATATCAACTCATCTGATGAAAAAGATACATATTTTAATGTAACACAATAAATAGATTTTAAAAGTATATTAATTTGCAGCAAAAAAAAAAGGTAAGAAAATGTGTTCTTTTATAGGTAAAGTCCCATATCTGGGTGTGTGAAATTTGTTTTCAGCCTTTGACCCAACCCCTGGGCCAGCTGTGACCATTTGGTGGTCTAATCCCCCCACCTAACCCCTTAATGCCGAGTGTCAAATAGGAGCATGAGGTCCCATTTATAGTGTCTTGTGGATTTGAACTCACAACCCTCTAGTGTCAGGGAAGACACTCTTCCACAGCGCACTGATTAGTAAAGATTATTGTTTGTGAACCTCATTGCTGTTAAATGATATCAGTTTTTGGGAAAAACTTTGTAATTTTGATGCATGTTTTTGGGAGATTTCCTTTTAAAGCATCACATTTTTCTGTTTTGACCAAATATGTTGAAAGTGTTGAAATTCATTTTTTTAGTAGACATTTATCTGTATTTACACAGAAAAAATCTTCCAACATTTTTCATCAATCTGACACAATTTTAGAATGATTAATAATCCAGGTGTCAGATTTAAAATTGATTTTGAGGTGTTGTACTTTGACTGACCACTAGATGACGACAAAACACAACAAAATAAAAGCATGCCCAAAAAAAAAAAAAAAGAGAGAGAGGGAGAGAGAAAGCCATCAGCTGATCACTTCTTATTTATTTGTTTTTGTCAAAGCACAGGTTGCTCACACTGCTTTTACTGTTCTTCTATGTGACTCTTTCTCCACAGGCTGAAGGCAACATGAGAGAGGTCTTCCTGCTTTCTTCATCACAGCTGCTCGTGTGTGGGTGTGTGTTTTTGTGTGTGCGTGCACGCTCCATGAATATGTGTGCAGACATTTGATCAACATCTTCGATTAGGTGTCCACTTAACAATTCGGATCTCCACCATCACCCTCCTTGTGGCCAAAGAAGGGTCCCATATGCATCAGCCCCCACCGTAAAGGTCACTCTGCAGAGGTTAAAGGTGACTACACACACACACACTCACAACAACACACGACAGGCTCGCACACATGAATACAATGAGATCCCTCCACCTCTCCCATCTCCCCCGCCCGTCCTCCATCACTTCCTTTCTTTCTCACATCGTCTTCTTTCTCTGCTCTATGCGAAATTGATTGTCTCTACATCACAAAGACACTTGGTTCTGATTGACTGATTGGAAGAGGGAGGAGGAACATTGACACCCGGGACTTCGAAAGGCCTAAAGTAGGGGGAAAAAAATAATAATAATAAGGCAAAAGACGCCATTTTGATGCACTGCAACGTGCTGCCTGTTGAGTTCCTCAGGCTGAGAAAAAGAAAGTGAAGCACGGATGAACCATTGCAACGAAACAAAACTTCACATCTGGGAGATGAAACAAACACAGAGGGACAGAAATGTGGCACCAGTTAGAGAAGAAAAGACACAGTTATGAACCTGAAACACATAAATATACATTTTATACAAATACACCAACAGCACATAAAAGACACAGAGCTAACAAAGAGTGTAAAGATTACCAAATGCTTTTGTTCTTTAGACGCAGTACTTTCTGACGTATATGTACACTTTTAGAGATTCCATGCATAAAGGAATTGATCATCCCACCCCCTAATGGTTGCTTCTCATTTTTAATGTGGGAAACATTTTTAACACACAAAAACCATTTGAAAACACAAAAAATACACAAAGGAACAGTTATGCAGAACAAAATCTGTGTCCTCGTTGAGTTGTTTCTGCTTGATTTGTTTTTACATTTCTTCATTTGATTTGCTCTTCTCCTGCTTATATCTCCTGTAGTTTGCAACCACGTAAGGAAATCTTGGAACACTTTTTTTTGTCCCTGTCGTTCTCATGCAGATCTTCCGACAACAGTAAAAAGCAGGTCACACTCTTCTGCAAAGGGAAAACAAGAGCAATATGAAAGTGGAAAAAAAAGGACAATCATTTCGCTGCGGATCACTCTCATTGCTAAACAATGCCATTATTGTGTCACTACATATAATAAAAGGTTTGAGGTATATCACGATGAATTATCTACAGATGCCTGCCTTTGTTGTAGTGCTACTCTGAATGGAGGGAACAGCAGAGTTTTTGGATGGATCGGAGAAACCAGCAGGCATCATGTGGAGTTTCTCCGCTGATTCACTCACCAAATTCGAATTTGTAAACAAATACACACAAACCTACACACAGACTTTAAACTACGCAAAAAATATATCTGTGTGTGTGCGTGTGTGTGTGTGCATGAGTGTATAGAGCAGTCCAACCCCTGGTTGAAGGAAAAAGGCACTCAACTCTTGCTACATGACGGATACGCCCCTGCATCTGTCATGCAGCATGACTGCTCGAAACATGCATCTGTGCACATCTGTCCCTCTGCATAAGTTGTGTGTTTGTTTGTGTGCACGTCCCGGGACCGGTGCAAACACAGCTGGATTGAAGCATCTTTGGTATTGTTAGCTGTTTCCAAGTCCAGAAAGGTTTTTCTGGCTTTTGTTTTTTTTTTTTTTTTGTTATTTAATTAGTTTTATTCTTTTTTTTTTTGTCAAACATCTGTACTTAAAACCCTCAAAGCATCTGTCCTCTGCATTCCTAAATGCAAGTTAAAGACCGGGAGCCATAAAATTTGGGGAAATGTGACTTGGAAAATGTTTTCCTCGATGTAGCTGCTCGCCCTGCCGCACCCTTTTCCTCCTCCTGCCTGCACCTCCTCACTGGTATGATTATCTACCGCTTGAAGATGCTACACAATAAGTGGCTTTGCCCACAAGGGAAATAAAATGTGAAAAATAACTAAAACACCATCAGCAGAGGAATGCAGTGACAGTCCAGTTCAAAGAGGGTTCCGGAAGAGTTCCTCCAGCAGGTATTCACAAATATGCTCAGTTTGTCCCAAATATGCACAGTTTGACCGCGGTATCCTTCCCTCCTCTGTGCATAGCTTCAGTCCATGACATGTTGATTTGTCTTTATTAACTAAATCAAGATTTTTACATTTTTTTCAAGAAGGTGCTTTTTTTTTTACATATAGTTTCAGCACAACATAGCACGATAGCCACAAAAAAAGATGTGTCTATGGTACTATTATTACCCGCATCATTAGTTAGGGAGGGGGGAAAAGAAAGACGCATCAAAGGAGGCGCAGTAGCATAAATAGAGAATAAGTAAGACAGAGAGAACTAATTTAAAAATTTCATAAAGATACTCTAATTATTACATGTGTTACTTTAATGTGCCCGTATAGTGCTCGCCATCTTGAAGGTTGTGACGGCGGAGCGGACGTGGCGGGGCGTGTGGAAGAGGAGGGGGCCGCGTCTGTTCTCTGATTATCATGAAGAGGCAAACATCATTGGCACTCAGAATCCTGTATTGTGATGTTTGACCTCTGTGTTTGGCCACTAACAGAGCAGACCCCCTCCCTCCATTTCGTGCCCTGCTCCCTACGCTCGAGGGACAACACCTCTTAAAACTCGGGGGGTCATCCCTCTTTGATTGTTCTCCTTTTGTAACCTGAAAAGAACTTCTCATGCAACCGCCCAGTCTTCTTTTGAGCAGCCAGACGATGAGTGTCAAAAAGCAAACATTCAAATCTTTATTGGGGGGTTGCCTGATTGTATGGAATCATAGAAGGTCCACAAAGAGAATAAATTGTTCAGAAAAAAGGAATTATTCTGACTATCGTTGAAAAAAAAAAGGTAAAGTATGAAAACATTTGACACAAATCTGATTTTCAATCTATCTGCAGCCATACGAATAGTTAAATAAAATTAGATCATGATTTTACTCAAATCAATTTAATTTATTTTAAAAAATCTGTTTTATTTTATTTATTTTTTTCTTGTTTGTTTGTTTATTCTTTTGTGGCAATTCCAAGATCCCACGCACAGGAATATTTTAGCTTCAGTAACGTTTCTGTGTGATCCACATACAAATATGTTCTGAAAATCTATCTATATTATGCCGAATGACTGACGTTTTATCATTAACTGGTTACTTTAAGAGTCTTACGACCTACATCAAGGTGTTAAATCCATACTAGTCAACTAGAGAACACCAAAATAGGCATTAGTTACCTAGTTTAAACCTTTTTGATCCAACTAGTTCACCAAATGGATCTGTGTTTTTTCTTTTTATTTTTGTGTTATAAGTCAGAGTTGCTGCTTTGCGCGTGGTTTCAACAGACAGCAGGTGGCGCTGTTGTCGGGGTGAATGGATCTGAGCGGCTGCAGATGAGGTGGACCTGCTTGGGCACACTGCGGGTCAAACAGAGACCTCTGTGGGGTGTTTAGGGGCCTCGGAACGCGCAAAATGTGACCCTAGTGACCCCAATGCAGACGCGCAAAGACTCACTCCAAAATAGTCATAATTTTTTTTCATCGAATGTGATGACTTCCCTAAAATTCACAACTCGCTATTTTAAGTAAATAAATGCTACGAACTAGAGTTTCTTGATTGGTTTGCTGTCTGCTGAGTGGAGACAAAGGGGCTGCGCGCGCTCTGCGGCTCGTTCCAAGGCTTGACGCAGACCCGTCATGGTGGTTTCTCTTTGGTTTTCAGGTCAGTATTTGGGGGCAAATTCTTAAAGCATCCACATCTTTGGTTATAGCTGCGTCACTTCAAAGTGCAAGTGAGCCCACTTAAATTCGGATTAAAGGAAAACCTTAATCTGATTATTCTGCATGTTCATGCAGGTAAACCAGGCAGATGAGCTGCGTAACAGCGGTTGGAGCCTGTTTTTTGTTTTTTTCGTTGTTGTTTTTTTTTTTTTTTTTTTTTTTTTTTTTTTTTTTTTTTTTTTTAACTATTCCTCTGTCCACACATCTGTTCAACAATCCTGCTCTCTTCAGGCTTTGGAGAACGTGTTGGCAGAGGAAATACCGGGTTGGATCGGCGACGCGCTGCTGTTGCCGCCGGTTCCGTGGCCGTGCACCGCGTGCTCCTCTGTGTCCCAGCGGTCCGGACAGCGGCGGCGCGAGTTCATGAAGAAGTTGGAGACGGTGGAGAGCTCCAGGCCCAGCTGCTGGGAGATGGTGAGCTGCATCTCTTTGGAGGGGCGGCGGTTCTCTCTGAAGATGGCCACCAGGGTGCGGCGCTGCAGGTCGGTGAAGACCAGTCGCTGCTTCTTTGGCACCTGGCTGCGCTCTCGCCCCCGGTCCTCTTCCTTACGCTTACATGCTGCAGACACAATAGGAGAGATCCCATCAGTTATCAACATTTTTAGAGCCAAACGTTTAGCAGGCATCGCATTATATGGTTGGGAAAAATATTATACTTTAATCATGAACTGTAATAGGATAAAAAACGCATTAAGACGACGACATGTGGGTAATTTTGCGCAATTGGATTTTTAATTATGTGACTGTGAATTATACCTAAAAATAGAAAGAGACTGAGAAAAAAGGAGGAGCAGAGAGAAATGGAAGAAGGAAATATTTTTTAATTAGTTCTTCTAATTTTTAATTTTTCAATATTTACTTTTTGCTATATTTTGTTAAAGTTTTTAGATCATTTTGGACATAAAGATATTTTTTTCGCTTGATTTAAATCATCTAATGATTTAAATCCTCTAAATGCAACACCACTAGTCACGCACGCTGTCATGCCTGGAGTTCCTGAAGGCCAAACATCTGCACCAGACCTAGTGCATTTAATGCCAGTTTTACGTTTATTTTGATTTTCTAAGTAGTTTGGAGAAGCAGAAATTGATACTTTTTGGAACAAACATTGCTCCTGACAGTTGAATTTTATTGTAAGATTTCAAATTTTTTATATCAACAATGCAGACAATTGAATTTTTGCCACCAAGACGATAATAACCCCCTATAAAATAGACCAAAGATGAAGTGTTTTGTGTTTCATAGGGGGGGGGGTGATGTGAAATGCTGACAAAGTTGCATGGGGTCTGCGGTAGAGTTGCCTGCCTGCACCGTCAGGGCAGGCTTGACTCTGGCTGTGGAGACTGGAGGGAGTCTGTTCTGTTCTGCTGCCCTAAAAAGCTGCAATGATCGATTTTCCGCGGTTTTCTTCTGAACACGTGGTCCAGTAATCAGGGCTCCCTTCCCCACCCGATCGATCCCCATCGATCCGCCACAGCGAGGCGCGCGTGCACGCGGGTGCCAGTGTGTGCGTGGGTGGCGCGTGCGCCCGCGCCGGGGAAGTATAACTCGTGAGCGCGCTTTGTGACAGACAGATGGGAAGAAATTGTTTATCTGTGGAGGAACAAAGGAGGTGAGACAGGAAAGCGTGGCAGTCATCCAGTGTGGAGCAAATCTGCAATAAATATAAATAAATATGCGTATAAATATATATATATGAATAAACTGAGTCAGCTGCTGACTATAGCAGGAATTAAAAGAGGATGAATGCGCACAGAGGAGGAAAAGAAAGGAGGAATAATCCAGCTTCAGAGTGGAGGTTGCATATGCAAATGATTGATGGCTTTACAGCAGGTTTAGACAACAGCAGTAAACAGATTTGACTGTGGGGTGGAGATCAATATGAACGTGCCCGCGTGCACGCCAATGTGTGGCGACCTGTGGGTGTGCGCGCAGCTGAGCGGCCATTGTTCATGTGTTGTTACTGCAACCGAAGCATAATAACAGCGATATTTCTCCTCTGCAGGACCAAAGTTTGCTCCTGCATGCATGTGCAGGAGCCCCTGCAGATACATCACTCCGTCCTTTCTCCACTGTTTCACCCCCTTGTTGTTTTTGCTCAATTGTTTTAATTTGCCCTCAGATTGATAGTCCCCACATTGATTGATCTGCACTTCAGAACCATTTCATGGAACGTTTATTTAATCGGTTCAGGCCCAACTGCGCCAGAGTCTCCTTCAGGCTCTCTAAGTGCTGTTTCAAACCAAACTCAATATTCCCTAATGTAATGACTGAATGCTGGTGCTAATATAGTGATAATTTAATATGTAATGCCTGTTTTCCAACAGCTTGTGCTACTGGCCATTTTACAATGCCAACACTGCTCTGCTTCTCCCCTCTCAGACCAGAGGCCTGCACTCAGCAGCCGTCATATAGCAGTGGAAACTGGGAGTTAGTGCAAGGCCTGGACCCATTTACTACATATTTTAGATAATCAATAGGTCTATTTCAAACGAGACTCCTTTGGGCCCTAGAGCACGCCCTGCCAGAGCAATAGATAGGACCACAGGGAGGATAGAGAGGGAGCCGCTCATTCAAGGGCCCTCTCTGGAGACGAAAAACAAACTGTTAAAAAGGTTATCTTAAGCTGCATGGCACCTCACCAAATGAGCCTTACTGAAAAGACAAGCAAGTGGCTCTCTAGCATGTCTGTTTCATACTTCCAACAGCATCGTTGTGCAACTACTTAGTTTGCCTCTGGCTTATATAGTTGTTGAGCATTAAGGAGGTTCTTCTAAGAGCTTTGTGGCTTTCTTTAAGTAGTGTAAGGATGAAATCATTGCTGCATGACAGTAAAGATCAGTATACATAATATTTCTAAAGCAGAAACATTTTAAATAACACAAATGCTGAGTAAATAATTTTAACTCTTTGATGCAAAGATGAGACAAACCACTTTGGCTACAAAATTACCCAGATTTAAAAGAAATACTTAATTTTCCATAAATTCTGTCATCGGGACTTAAAGAAAAGGGAGGAAAATGCTAAATTGATTTATGCATCCAAAAAATTTAAGAAAGATAAATGTGTCAACATTACTTTTATTCATTTTCTTATGAGTTCTCAATTTGTGGATATTAAAGTGTTTACTGCAACTTGTAAAATGAAAACCTGCTGAAAGGGAGCTGATCCTTTTGTTGTTTTGTTGCTGTTTGTGCATTTTGGTAACTTTTTAGTACAGTGTGCTGAAAACAAGCTTCAAAACAAAAATAAAATAAAGATTTATGATTTTAAAAACCAAACTCACTTCGGAAGTGGAGTTAGGGGCAAAGTAGAAAACAAATTGGTGTGTGTTTTAACTTTGTGATACACTTTCAGCTCAATTAAAGCTTTTTTTCTTCAGCAAATGCAAATTAAAAATATATATTTGGTAAGAAAAACTGGAAAATATCCTGAAGTTTACCCTTTTAAAGGGTAAGTAATTTAAATTTTTCAGTGATCAATTGTCTCAGGCAAAGTTACACAGCAGCAGGACAGCGGGTGCATACAGTTCTGTTTGGATTTTTGATGCAAAATTCAACAATTACAACTAAATTATTATACAATTAAGGGGCAAATAGCTTAATAAGTTGAAACATAAGTCTACTTTTTTTTAAGTTTCTACTTTTCCAAGTGTGTGTGTATGAAGGTGTGTGTGCGTGATCAGATGGGCCATAAGGGCAGACGGTGAACTAACCGCACCGTGCTGCTGCTAGTCGACGCCTGGACGGAGGGATGAGATCGGGCTTTGTGTGCGGTGACGCGGGCCCTCTCCCGCCCTGGACGGACTACTGCAGGTGAGAAACAGTTTGGTGTCAATCACTCTCCGTCACACCTCTGAGATATTATTGATGGTATTGATCAAGTTATAGGCTCATTTGCCCTATCTCTACCAGCCTCACCTGTAATAACAGACAAACAGCGGCGCTGAAGCCAAATCGGTCCTTCATCCTTTAAATGCGCAAAAGGGATTATTGTTGGTGTATTGGAGCGATCTTTTATGTGTTTTGTTAAGAGGAGGGATCGATGGCTGATCAATCTGTCACACGTGAGCTTGTCCTACGACATTTAAGCGTTTTATATACGGAAATGAACTCCAAAATAAATCCCACTGCGTAAAAACGCGCTTTAGATTTTGCGTAAAATATTAAAAAATAAGTTTGTTTTGTGTCTCATTCTTGTCCTGAGCAAACAAGCCTAAAAATGTCATAATTGTTTTGCTTCTGAAGTTAAGCAAAAACTTTTATTGGCCTCCATTTTTATTTGAGTGGTAAAATATAAATATTTGTCCGAAATATGGATCTGATGAAGATCAGTGTGCCGCACCTGCATCTCACAAAAAACCTCGTTTCTTCTTATTTTTAAGTGAGATAAATTATTATTTTATTGTAATTCAATATAAGTGTTTATTTTAAGGGAACACATACATTCTGAACTTTTATTTTGACAAATTTCACCAAAACTTAAAACAACTTAAACACAACTTTAGTTTTTATCAAATTTGTTGAACAATTTGCAAAAAATACACTAATTTATGAACAAATTGGCTTTTACAATACGTCTGACCCCAGATGTTTAAAAACCAACGGGAGCTGTCCTTTCAGCACCACGAGGTGAACGACTATGACAGAGAGAGGTTGTGCTGCAAACAGAAAGAAGCTGAGGAACCTTATCAGAAACTTCTCAGTTCTTTTCAGAATAATTTTGTTCATCATGACACTTCTCTGCAGAAAAACAGACTTTCTGCACCTTTTGGGCAACAACCAGTTTATGTTCTTATAGTTTGTGCCATAAATGTGTGATTTCATCATGTAGGGCGCAAGCTTGTTTATAATGTTTAAAAAAGGACATTATTCATCCTTAAAGCCCAAACATGTTTCACAGCGATGTCAATGGTGACTAAACGTGTAAAATGTCTGTTCCACGGGGAGATAGATGAGCAGGGCTGAACTGAATTAGAGATGTTAGGCATTGGATCTGCCTTGGCGTTGCTGGCACCGAGTCAGAGGAGAAGAAAGGGGGAGGGAAGGGATAGAAAGAGGGAGAGAATATGAGAGAGCCGAAGAGAGCAGAAGAGAGGAAATCAATACCGATTCAGAGCGAGTCAGATAAGACTGAACAATGTATAGTGCAGACACACTCTATAACCCAGTCACACACATATGTGCATGTGGAGGCACTCACACAGCCATGCACACTCTGTGTGTGTGTGTGTGTGTTGTGCTTCAGGCATCCATAAAGAAGCATTACAAATGCCATAAAGCATACCAACCTTTAAAATCAAATGACATCACAACCTTGGATTGCGTTGAGGATTTGCTGACATGAGCAAAAGGCTCTCATTAGGTGTCAATAAACAGCTGGATGCTCTAGTGTCCTTTGTGTGCTTTGTGAGTCTCTTTTGTGTTGTTTTTTGTGTAAATATCCTCCTTCCTGCTTTGATTTGACTGGAAATAATGCAGCATTTATGTTGTGCCTCCTCGAGAATCCTTATTTTCTGGCTTCCTAAATACTTCAGCATCAGAAGTCCACTCCAAGCACATTGGTATCAGGTTTGCACAATTGACGTTTGAGTTTGTCTGGGGGTGTAAACAGCATTTTTCAAAACCACTAACACACCCTCTGCTGTGGCATTTAGGAAGGAAGAAGAGAGTGTGGTCTTCAACTGTTAACCACAGATTTGACTTTGCTTACCTAAAAGATGCTGTTTCAAGTTCTCCATCACTCTCGGCTTCTTCCTTTCTCCTCAGCTCGCCTGAGTCTCCCTTATCAATTATTAAGGTTGGTATTGATCCTTTCACTACCCTGCCTCTATCTGACTGTTCACACAAAGCCGAAACCTGCCAGCCCTCCCTCAATCAATGGCATCTCCTGACTCCTGCAGCTCTTCTTCCACATCTCAGCTTTGCTTTTCTCACTTTTGTGCGTAAACTAGGCTGAATGAAGTTTTGTAGATTCAAGTGCTACCCATTTGTATTCTTTTGAACATGCCGGCATTAATCTTTCATGGCTAAAGTTTGATGGACATTAAAAGACAGGCTGAAGAAGAGAAAGAGAGGAGAGAGCATCCTCTAGCTTAATGACACAGCTCTTCCTCTTCCTCTTGTTGTGGGGTGCTGGACTCTCAGAGCCTGTTACCGGGTTAACTAGAGAAAGATTTGTAATATTATTGTCATGAGCTGCAAAGAGCCAGTGAACACCAGGGAGTGGAAGAGAAGGGGGTTGGGAAGGGGAAACGGCCTTATTGATCCTCTGTGTGCTAAGCTAGGCAAACACTGAAAGGACAGAGCAACACTATTAATGACACTCAAACCCCCACCTACTAATCCTCTATCTATCTATCTATCTATCTATCTATCTATCTATCTATCTATCTATCTATCTATCTATCTATCTATCTATCTATCTATCTATCTATCTATCTATCTATCTATCTATCTATCTATCTATCTATCTATCTATCTATCTATCTATCTATCTATCTATGAATGAATTTTATATTTTTGTACAAATCTCCAACGCTTTATGTGGATTTTTAAGGGAATTTGTGGTTCTATCAATATTAAAGTCGGTCGCTGTTCAACTGCCAACACTCCATAGTATTCATAATTTCCTATTCCTACTCCACTATGTTTCTGCTCCCCACCCAACTGCAATCAATATTTCATCAGAACACGTATAGCGCAGCTCCAGTTGGCCTGAAGGTATTGGGGATCTCTTCTCCAGGGGACGACATTAGGTTTATGTATTTATTTTGAATAAAATTAAATGTAAAAGCCACGAACTCCTATTTTGAAATTCTCCATTTGTGTCTCAGCGATCCCACCTGCGTGTGTTCTAAACTTAGAGCTTTTATTTCGGCACTAAATGAAAAAGCGGAGAGACCCTGTGGTTATTACGTCTCTCGGCTCTACAATCGATTGGTGTGCCACATTTAAAAAGGAGAGTGGGAACTGGGGTATCGATTGGGCAGCCTGGGGGTCACCCCCGCTTCTGGTTTTGCAACTGGTTGGCCTCGCCGCCGCCGCCGCCGCGTTGGACACAAAAACAGGCGTCCTGGGAGGACGCTTATTGGATGTTTATGGTGTATCAGCATGGGATTTGATGTGTCGATCACAAATGTAGAGCAACAAATTCAGTTTACATCGCGCGTAAATGTCGGTGTTTGAGGGGGGAGTTGTTAATGGATGTGTGTGTTAAAAGTTTTTAGAGTTTACATCCACAGAAGAAGCGTGCGTAAAAATGAGCTGTCCGTGGTGCTGAATCTCTGAAGCCTCTGCGTTTTCAGTGATCGGTGCTGGAATGTGACGGCGGCTGATAAAGCAGAGGCCGATCAATGTGAGTGTGAAATGATTATACTCAAATGATTGTCTCACCGGCCAGTCGGAGAGCAGACATCCGCTGGAACTCGGGCTCCTGCAGCCACTTCCACATCCTCCTGAACGTCTCTCGACCTGACTTGAGCTTACTCCAGGGTTTGGGGTTCCGTAGCAGGTCTGAGAGCGTGCCCTGTGACCTGCTTAAGATCCGCTGGGCAAATATGGCCTGTGGGATAGAGTACCGTTTTAACTCAGCCGTTATCCTCTGAGCCACCTCCTTTGTGTTTATTTCCTCCGCTTGGATGTTTGACCCTGATACTCCCTGGCTTGCCCCGTGGCCGTGCCTCTCCCGCTCTCCCAGCATCACCGCACCGTTTGCCTGGGAGTGCAGGTGGCTGTGCGGGTGATGGTGCATGCCGTTGAGGTTGGAGATCATGCCGTGCCCGTGGCCCCCTAAACTCCTGGCCAGGTGCTCTTGGTCACTTCTGGACAGCATGGACGCGTGTGACTCGAACCCCGTCACCGGAGAGATCATTTTAGCGTCTGAGAGGTGCGCGCCGTGGCCGTAGGCGGACAGAGACTGTTGGGAGTTATGCAGAGATCCAAGTCCACCGGACAGCGGAGACAGCGAGCCGTGCCCCATCCCGGACATCTCCTTGGGGTAGTGACTGTACAAGTTGCTCATTGACGTAAGTCCGCGGTGGTCGTCCCGCATCAGGGTGAAGCTGCCGCTGACGTTACCGGCGGAGAGTCGTTGGTGTGCGGCAGCGTGGTGGTGAGAGTGAGGGTGGTGAAACTTATCCGCCACGGTGGATATCGGAGGTAGATGCTGCAGGGGCGTGAGGGTGGTGTAAGTGTTACTAAGGCTCATCCCGGTCTCGCACATGCTGATGGAAGGATGGAGATGTCCGGACAGCCCGGATGGGTCTGTCCGGTAATCTCCGCCGGACCCCTCCAGAAGGGAGGCCATGCCTGAGACCATAGCTGACCGGGCGCTCGGAGCGTGCGAGACCAGATTTCTTGGTGTGGTGCTGGGGGATGGCGACGGGCGAGCGTGCGGAGAGCTCATGAGGTCTCCCGCCTGGGAGTGCGCAGAGACGCTGTGCAGGTTCTCCATGGTGAGCTCCATCCCCGAAAGAATATATGTTCCGTTCTCCAGCCCTCCCACCCGCTCCCCCTGTCCTTCCTCTTGCTGCTCTCTCACTCAGACACGCGCGCTTTTTCTTTCCACCTAACCCCCCCGAAACAGTAAAATGACCAACCCGTTTGAATGCAAATCCATTGATTCAAAAATGTCCGATCAATCCGACGTGAAGCCGAAGTTCTGTTGTTTCCGAGGCTCCAGAACCGACGGCTGTGCTGTGGCGGCGCTGCGTACAGGAGCGCTCCTGAGCTTTTCTCATATGTGGTCCAACAGCGCTTCCACTCAGAGCAGGTTGATCCGCGTGTCAGAGAAAAGGGGGCGCGCCTCTGTATTTAAAATGTGGGGCGGGCACCAACTGATGTTTAAAGAGACTTCTTCACTGGAATTTAATATCAAAAACAGCATTTTATCTGTTAATCTCAGGGTCCTTCAATAATTTTATGGATTTTTACGCACCTGGAGGATTTGCACACGTGTGCAATCTGCACCGTTTCTCCCTTATGCGCATGTGTGGCAAACAGACACGCACATTCATCCTGAGATCTTTATTAAACACACCCGCAAATTCTGTTCATATATAAACACGAGAGTTCTTTTACAGATAAACTTTTTTTTCCCACGGACTGTATGGTTTTGCATTCATGCGCTTAGTGATAAACCTGATCGAAGTATTGATTGACAGAGATTAATGACATGGTGCCGGCCGGTTAGCAGGGTTGGGAGTGGGGGGAGAGGGAGAGGGCAGGAGGTCAAAAAGTTAGGATCCTCACCCTGCAGTCCTCTGGTTCGGTTTGTACGAAGGTCACGAGATTCAGTGTGCCCTGGTGTCATGTAAGCGCGTGCGCAACTCTTCAAATCTGGAACCGAAATCAAATTAAAACCAAAATATTATTTTTGAAAAGTGTGTTTGAAATTGATTCACAAAAATGTAGAGTTTAGTTTATTTAAAATAATGTGTATCATTTGAATAAATAGCGTCAACAATAATACAATTAAATTATTGATTATTGATAATAATAATAAAGATTTGTATAAACAGATAATAATTGATATCTGATTTCGTATCAACTGTCACCATAAATGGGCCCTCGGGTAGCTCGGGTAGCTCGGGTCCTGACAGGCCCCCAGCTCGGTGCCGTGATTGATGTTGGTACCGCCCGCTTCATTCACCCACGGCCAATATGGAGATGCGGTCCGTTTTATCTTTGTGTCGTTTATTTAAGCCAGACTGAGACTGGGCTGCGTTTATTCGTCTGGATGTGTTTTCCATGTGTGTGTGAGGAAACCTAAGTTATAAAACTTTAGAAAATTATGACAATTAATGAAAACAATATTTTAAAGTTACTTTTACAGTACTTTTAAAGTTCATTATTTGTTTGTGTGTTTGTTTTAATAATTGCATTACAATTACTTTTCCCACAGATCACAAAACAAAAATTGTCGAAATATATTTTTCTTCAACATTTCAGATAAAAATAAGCCGAAAAATACGCATGAAAGCAAATTTGATCTTATTATATTTTCGTTTTTCTTCTAAAGATTCTGACAATTTTCCTGTTTGATTTATTGTTCCAAATGAAGATGTTTTGAGCTTTAACATTAAAAAATATTCATTTTAAAGTATTTTATTCGACGATAGAAATGGACGATCAATTCCACATTTTAACTTCTCTTCCGACCTACAGGCCCATTTCACACAAACTAAACCAGATAAAGATCTTAAAAAGTTTTCTTCTCCTGCACGTTTTAGATATTAAAAATAATTTGGACCGCTGCGTAAAACAGCACATGTGGCCAAAATGGGTCTGTTCAACGGCTACATCCGGATATCATAATGCTCCAAGCTGTTTATCCTGAAGTTGGGGGTATTGATCTCGGTGTTCGATACATTGATCATCGATTGGTTCAGCCGCACTGAGCGCCGTTTCCTAAAGCATTTGTGTGGAGATCGTTGCACGGCTTGAACCTGCAGGCCAGCAGCCAGCAGCGCGCAAAGCTCACACTGCGAAAATGTTGAGAGAAAAAGAAGAAGAAAGGTGATTTGTGTTTTTATTTCAAAACCTAAGAGCTTTGCTCCTTTTTCCTGTTCATAATTTTGTTACATTAAGGCCTCGGTTTTAACGAAGGTTTACAAAAATAACAAATAAAACAAGAAAAACCATAAAAAACAAGCGAACAACTCGAACAGATTTATCAGGGTTTTTTTTTAATCGAAGATCAAATAAGTTTGTTTTTATGTGACTTTTATTCTGAATCACCGGCGTTTGTTTTAGATTTTCAATAACGTCTTCTTGTTTTTTTTATTAACCGGATGTGTGTACACGAATCTAATTTCTCAGAAATGTGACTTTTTTTTTAGTCTAATTGGCTGGAAGTTTGTCAGACAACAAAAATAAATAAATAAAACTTTTTTGTCGATGACCTCCATCCATTATAAGAATCTTTGAAAGCTCTTCTGAATTATTGTAACCATGTTCTTTATTTATTTATTTATTTTCTATGAAATGTTATAAATGGGATTAAAGAACTTCACAGATATGCCACTTATTTGTAAAATTGTTCAATTTCTTCCTTTTATATTTATTTTTTTCTTGCAAAGAGGGAGTTTGGTAAAAGGCAGATGGCCTGATTTGCATTCATTATCAGGTAGCTGCAGTGAAAACAATCGACATGGAAAAACGAGATATGGAGATAAAAATGTACTTCTAAGTAAAGTTTGTCTTCTGATTAGAAAAAAGATTAAAATAAAACGTTTAGGTATTTTCAGCCAAAATCTAAATTCTATAAATGAGGGTCAGTACAGTTTAATACACACACACACACTCACACTAGTATTTTGAAAATATCAAAACTTTTTATGGGGAATTTGGAAATTAGTATTAACTTCAAATTAATTACAAATTACATGTGGATTCAGATTTTCTGTTTGCACTGGCAGAATTTTCTTCCTTGTCAGACTTTCGGAGCTACATTCACCGAAGGCAGTTTATTCTTTAATCTGTATTATGTAGCTCATTGAAAATTTGATTCTAATTCTGGTGCATGAGTGCAGAAACGATCAAATCCTGCGTTTTTTTTCCCCTCACAGCCTGGTACATATAGATTTCTACGTCAAATCCAAGTTTTGAATTAAACGCTTGTGTGGTTCTAATGAACATGTTTCATAAAGCTTACTTCACTTGCTTTGATGGAGAATTTAATCAAATTGTTTTTTCATGTGTGGCAGAGTATGATAGTCTGAAGAAAGCAAAATGTTTATAGTTGTTAAAAAAGGGAACTTTAATCAAATCAAATTAACTATATTTACACTTTATGTGCAATGCTCCGTCTCAAAGTGTATGACAAGAACCTGAAAATAAATAAATATAAACACACACATTTACAAGTGTTAACTAAGCATTAAAATATAAAAGAAAAACAAAGTTATAATTTGTAAATATATATATATAATTTATTCTTATTTTTGTTGTATTGCTGTTTTTCTTAAAATCACAGTGTGTCTTTCTTGTTACTCACATCTCTTTATCAACTGAAAACATGAAGGAGTATAACTTCTCCAGCATCCGTATCCTCTCAGAGACTGGTTGCTAAGTAACAGAAGGAGAGATGTATTGAGACAGAATAGTCAATCAATTCTCCTGTGAGGGGTGTGTATTAGTGTTTGTGCCCACACTTGGTCAAAGTATAACAGACTGTTGTCCTCCCGGAAATTTGCTCAAATAAACTGTTGGAGACTTTTTTTTATTGAGTAGAGATGGATAAATAAAATGCTCCCTTAAAGCTTAAATGTAAAGTAGGCAACATTTGATTAGTATGTTATGATCAAAACATTTGCTTTGACTATTTAACAGATCAATCTTTATTTGTCTAATGTTTTTCATAGTTGTTCTTTTTTTTCTTAAATCATTCAAACCTGAATTGAAGTTTCCCTAAAGCAAAAACGTAGCCCTGCATGCATGAAATCATATGGGCCTCATTTGCCTGTTTGGGTTTTCCTTCTTTCACTAATATGAAGCAATAGGAAGAGATTTCCTGTCATACAAATGAAGGGGATGTGGTTAACCATTGCAATATTAAGTTGCCAATTTGTGGAGTTTAGACGATGTGTGGAAATCTCTTTCTTTTTCCTCATGGTGCTGCACATCTGTAAAGCATTCATCTGGGGTTCCCTACAGAGTTTTTCAACCAGTGTGCCGCCGTACACTAGAAAATATTTAGTTGGACCCATTTGGTCTAAAAAACATTTACCATTACCAGGATGTCTGCTCTCTGTTCATCCAAACAGACCCAGGTTTCACAAAGACCATAAAATACAGTTTTTCTTTTAACATGATTTTATAAAGACATTTAGTAAAGGATCTATTTCAATACATCTATTTTAACCCTATAACACCTGAGGCATTGCTGGCAACGCATTAACACAAAATCTTTAACATGCTTTGACTTTTTAATTGTTGATGCGCTCAATTTAATTCTAGCAGATTCTGAAGTAGAAAGGCATCTAGCGCTGCTCCGGTGTTAGAGGGTTAAAGGTGGTCCTGATGGTCTTTTGATTAATTTTCTAGGATATAGTTTCTGCAGACTGGCAGTATTTATTTAGAAATTTGCCTCTGAGTTATGGGCCCTACTATTTCCATGGAGTAAGCCTGCCTTCACTTCCCATCATCCCTTTGCTTACATGTTCGTTTACACCTCCTTACGACCCCCAACCTAACATTACTGGTGCAGCAAAAATGGCGAGCAATAATAGAGCAATCCAGCCGTTTAGCTTAGATCAGGGGGTGACAACCTTTAGAGCCATTTGAGCTTGTTTTCTACTGATCAAAATCTAGAAGGAGCCGCATAGTCTTACTTTAGTCTTTAAGAAATTTAGTTTTGCATTTATTACCTTCTTTTTTCAAATAATAAAAATGAGTTATGTTTATTTTTTGGCATAAAGGCAAAAATAGAAAAAGAAACTAGCATCTCTCAAAATGTTTTGTTTGAAAGAAGCTCCAATAACTAATTAAAAAATAGAAAAAAAAAAAAAAAAAAAAACTGTGCCAAACAGGATCCTCTTAGTGCAGCTCCGGATAGTTATTAACCAATTTTGTGGAGCATAAGATAATACTATAATTTACTTTTAACTCATAAAGTAACAAACCTTTTACCAAAGTTCTGCTTTGTAAATAAAATCTGTGCATTCTGGAAGTAGCGTTGAGCAAACAAGGATTCTTCAGGTCAACAAGGATGTAAAAACCCACGTAGTTTAATGTCTTTGTGCACCACAACCATCAATTTATACATTTAACTAAATTAAATAAATTAAAATTACTAATCCTTACTTTAAAAAAATTACTATTAATTGATATTAATTAATTACCATCATAATAGAGCAGAGAGCTTGTGGCTTGCTGTAGTAACTTGTACCTCACACTTACAAGTTTTTCCAACAGCATTTTTGCATCTGTACCTGCATGATTCACAATTATTTTAATAAAGTATACTCAACTTTAAGATTAACTTTACACATTTATGTCCCCCATCATGAGTAAAGTTCCATGCTAAAAACACAGAAAATACAATTTTATCAGATTTTTTATTTTGTCTAAGACTGACTATATATTAACTCTTATTACATTTTTGGTTTGTCGTGTCCCTGGTGATGTTTATTGAGGAAAACATGTACTTTGTGTCAAAAAAGGTTGAAAAAGGATTTTTTTACTGGTGTGATCAAAAATGTATCAACATGAATCAAGAAAAGGAGATTGACAAAAGGGCAGGTTTGATTTTGGAGTGTAAAACGGCATTGGTAAATTTTCTGTCAAATATAAACACCTTTAATTTTAATTTTTATTCATAGGCTTAGCTTTTTTCACTGAGACAAAGCATTAAAACAAATATTCTACCTTATTTTAGTTACTAGTGTTCAGCAGTTTATCTTTCTATTAATAAATTGCAAAATAAAGTGTGTGGCAGCTTCCCTGTTAGCCGCAGGTATCTTCAAACATTACAGGCTGAGAAATATGCTGGTTTCATACAAACCATCGATTCGCCCCCCGAACAAAGACAGACAGAGAGACGGATGTAGGAAGCGAGGAGAGGAGGAGTTAGAGAAATGAGAGACGAGTGAAAAACTCTTGAGGCGATGGCATTTTATTGTTTCGTACCTGCACCACACAGGCACGAGCAGGGAATACGGGCCGGGACAAGACACGCATTTGATATCAGGGTCATTTAAAGGTTTGGTGTGTCTTCCTTTGAGGGGCAGACACTTTTCAAACTGGCTTTGCGCTCCTTAAATGTGGGTGAAAGACAGTTTACTGTGCAAATGAGTGTGACACAAAGCAACAGAGCGAGAGAAGGAAACAGGGAGCAACAGGAAAGAAGTCGGGGAGAGGACAGAAAGAGTGAGATAGAGAGTTGGGCTGGTGTTAAGGTGATTAGTCTGGTGGGTTGGCGATAGAGAGAGTTGATCAATAATCTATCGATTGCCCATTGCAAGTGTCAGGAGGTAGTGGGAAAGAGAGGGGGGTGAGAGAAAGGATAGGGAGGGAGTCGGTTCTAGCTTGACTTTTAAAAATCCTTTACTCTGCAGATGACAAATAACCCATTAGACTGTGGAAGGGTTGAAAAATGTGGAAATCCTCTCTGCTGCATGTGCCCGCTCACATACACACCAACTGTATTCCCACTGCAGAGCACAAACACAAACACACACCTGTGCTGAAGAATTCATTTTTTGCATGAAGTGCAATGCAGACTGTTTTTCTCCCATGGCTTCATGGGTGAGAAAAATCATTTCTGTAAGTAGTGTGGAGGAACTATTGAGCTCAATGCAGAGAAGTTACTTAGCAGACCATTACTTCAAAGAGGTCCTGTAGGCTTAAATATTCACCGGAGCAGGTCTCACTCGATACTCGCCTGCAAACCCTTTAAAATGTTCAGCTATTCGTCTTACAAAAATGGGAGAAAACTTAGAGAACCGCTTCGATGAATATTGTATTCTTAGGTGTTTTTAGCATGTTTTTGTGGGATTTTTCTCATGATGGAGGACATAAATGAAGAAAATTAAGCTTATTAATTTTTTCTTTATTCACATTGTTGTGAAACTCCCTGCTTCACTCCATTCTTAGGCATCCACTTACAGACATCCATGTGAGATCCACGTGTATGCTCGTTTTCCTCGTCTGAGCTGGAATCCAGCTCAAAACTGTACAGTTGGATTGCTCCAATATTGCTCGCCATTTGTGTTGCATTGCTAATGTTAGTTTGGGGTATAAGGTGATGTAAGCTAGCAGGAGAAAGTGTAAACAAAGGGGTGATGGGAAGGAGGTCCCGCCCACAACTTCTAATGAACTCCTGTCGCTTTGCAGATACTATGGTCTATAAAACGTAACAGTTTTGTTTTTTTTTTTTTGTTTAGCATAGAATTGGCACAATTATAATTAAAAGACAGCATGGAATGCTTTTGCAATAGCTCAAAGAGGATCAGAGTGCGACTTTAAATGTAGACTGAATGGCTTGCTCTATTGACGATTGTGTGGCTTTTTTTTTCATCCAAATATACGATCTCAAAAGTAATTACGTAAACCTTGAGCTAAAAAACACTGGAAGCTAGAGACATTCATGAAAAATGAAAAAATAAATACGCTTGTTCTACTAGTATAAATTACTCACAATTTGTCATTCCCCTGTGAGATCGGTAATGTAAAGGAAAAGGGTCAAAGGTGAGGAGTCTCTTCTTGTCCAAAATACCATAAAATCCAAAGGAATGGGGGTGGGCAAAGGGCAGCTTATAGAAAATACCATTATTTTTTATTACAAGTTCTCATCCGGCACTCAGCGAGTGGGGGTCAAACAGCCACAGAGGACACAGGATTTGATGCAGGTGTGATGCTATCTGTGTGCATTTAAAGAAATCTGCTCCTATTTGGTCAAAATTTTTATATATATATATATATATATATATATTTGACGATGTTTAAAATCTTGACATAATGGATCTTCCTCACATTGGGGAGCAGTTTTCAAGCGGTCATTTACGTTAAAAAAATCCTGCTGACTGTTCGTTTGTAGAAATGGAAAGGGCTTGTGATTTTCTACTGCCATTTCCTCATTTTCCTCTCATTTCATCTTCTGCCTCTCTCCTTCTAATGTCCTTGTATCACCATGCCCCCCCCCCCTTCTTCTAAAGCGCGCTGCCCCCACACAGTCTCTCAAATTAATGTAGAGATATTGACAAGTGATTGGCCTGGGAGGAATAGATCATCTGGAGGGAGAAGAGAAAAGAGATGAGGTGAAGTTGAACTGCTGCTGAAGCGAGGCTGGGTTTCTTCATCTTTCTGCGGTTTGAACTGCCCATAAAGTCCACGGCTGCACTTCTGCTGCACCACGACGTTTTGGATTTCATCATTCAGGACGGAGAAGCAAACATACAATTTTACAGACACAATTCCATTTTTACAGAAACAAATCCTGCCAATAAAAAAAAGAAAAAAATGAGCAAAGCGCCAGTTGTTAAATATGCCAGTTAAATGGAGGAAATGCACGTGAAGTGCCAATGAGAGCCAATCAGTGAAGTGCTTTTACTGCCCTCCAGTAAGAGGCGACCCATGACCCTGCATGAGGACCTTGGGGTTAAAGGTCAGCCCTCTACAGGGTCAGAGGGCGTGTCCGAGCACTGACCAAAGAAGCGTTGCCGTGGTAACGGCACTGACCAAAGGATGTGGTGTTTAGGTGAGTGGAGGTCACTGATGTTGATGGACCAGCAGTGAAGTGAGGCCAAACACCTATTTATGTCATAAAATATATTTTTTTTAAGTTTTAAATTCCCCACATTACTACATACTTTGCTTTACTTCTTTTTTCTTTTCTTCAATTGAAACATTTTTTAAACATCAGTGTCAATAAAAAAGGATCTTGACAACTTTATAGATTTCCTTTTGATGGAAAGAAGACTTTTCCTAACTTGATCCGCTTTCTACTCTATTTTTAATTATTTGGCTATTTTTTCTTAGTGTTTTCACAAAAAATATAAAGAGTTAAAGAAACAAATGTTCATTTCATATATGACTCAACTAATTCTAGCAGTTCACTATTCTTCCTTTCAAATTTATCATTTTAATCTATTAGAAAGTCACTGTACAGGTCCAGCCTTCGGGTTAATGTCACCGTGAATATTTCTATTATTACAGAGGGCTTGCACATAAGTGCCATCTAAACGTCCAATTATTTTTAAAGAATACGTACTTCAAATAAAAAGATTTTAGAGCATGCTCTTATCTTTTTCATTCTGTTCTTTTAAACCAATTTTGAAAAACTGTACTGTCAAAATTGGGGTTTAAGTTTCCTCTCAGAAAAAAAAAACAGTCAACCAATTGCTAAAATATTACATTTTACTCCCAAAACGTTCAAGCTAACAGCATATTTATCTGGGCTATTTACTTAAAATGAGTTACTGTTCTCTGCTAAAAAAAAAAAAAAAGGACCCAGCTTTTACTTACATTTAAATATTTTAATTGTCATGAGAAGTTTTATAATATTACTAAAAATCTGTAACAAATTTTTCATCCTTCAGGATGAGAACTGCCAAAAGAAATTATGTTGAAAAAAGACACCAGACATTCTTTAGATCTAATTCTTGACCATGAAATACGTTTTTTGAAGCCGTAACCAAAGATTTCTGTTCATAGACTGAGCCTAATTACCGGTGTCTGTAATCTTAACTGCAGTGGGCTGTTCTTTGTGCTTGATAATACATGGAGTCCTTTTCTCCACCTCGTTATTCTTATGGGGGAGCTGATTGGAATCTTTAACGGTGAGCACTTCTCAGGCCAATACGTCCTGTTTTAAAGTGTTACAACATGATTTTTAGAGCCTGTCCTAATTTAAAAATATAAAGAAAATATAGCCTAATTTAAAGGTGGAAAAGAAGAGTGAGAGGAAAAATAAAATGATGGATTTGGAAATGTAGAAAATTATTTTCTGTATTATTTTTGGATTTTACCCCTTCTCGGTTCGTGTGTACATTTGCCTGAAATCTATAACTGATTCTTATAGAAATCCTTTCCAATGTCGATGTAGCATCCAATATAACAAGTTTAAAAAAAAAACGACAATTATTTACAGAAGAAGATCAATTGAGTGACGATATCAGGACAGATTAGAGGGAAAGATATTTAATTTGAATAATATATTATCTAAAATAGTACGAACGAATTAAAAGGCTACAACTTTTTCTCTTTTATCCAGCTAAATTGTAAAAATAAAAAAAGAATAGTGATATAAACTTATCCTTAAATTTTACACAGGTACAACTTTTATATATTTAAAATGGGGGGGGGGGTTATTTTTGATTTTAAAAAAATGATAACTCAAACGATTACAGGGCTAAATACTTCAATATCCATAGAATATAGTAAAATGTGATTATTTCTCAGAAATTTGTTAACATTGATGTTTTTGTATTTTCAAATGTCCCTTTTTTACAGCATTGAATTGTGGTTAAATTTACTGCAAGGTGAACAAAAGTAAACGTTTCAAGTTGAGTAGAGACAAATCTGGTCAATTTTATCATTCAATATTTTGGAGGGTTTTTTCATGTTACACACCAGAAGCCCTTTAAAACCAATACGTGGAAACAGGAAAACCAGGCTGAAAAATATTCTTTATTTACCTAACAAATAGTAAGCACCCTCGGATGTACAGATTTAATTATAAATTGCTTAAAATAAAACAAAAATAAATTTGTTTCATTTCAAATACAAGTTAAAAATGTATAATTGGCATTTCCCTATTGTGTGTGTGTAACAGTGTGTGTGTAGGGGTGTGTGTGTAACAGTGTGTGTCTGGGAAAAATGAGGAGGGGATGACGACAAAATAAGAATCTGGTGTCTGTCTTAAAAGAGTTCCATCTTTCCTTTTTCCTGCTGTTTTTGTGATTTAGAAGAATGTTTGGTGTCAATTTTATTCATGTTTTGACCTGATTGCAATACTCTTTGTTGTAATTCTGTTTTTTTTTTTTCACGATTCACAAAAAGAAACATTTTAATGTAAAAAAAAAAGCCCTTGGAATTAAAAAAAATATATACTTTTTAAGAAAAAGCACTTTGTGAAAGCAGATAGATAATCTGTTTTATGTAATTTTAATGTGGACAGGAAGCTCAAAATAATGTGATGGCGAGGAAATTGATTAAAAAACATTCTTCGTATATAGAAAGGTTTAAAGATTGATTTTTTTGTGTGTGTGTGTGAGTCTCAAATGCTTGACAACCACTAAGCTAAAGATGTCAATTTTTTCAAAACACTTTGGGAGGAAATCGTGAAAAAATCAGGACTTTTCACAAAAGAGTATTTTTTAACAGTCTGTTTCTTTTTTTTTTTAATCTATCCTCCCTTCTAACTATTGACAAGCTCATTCACGCACTTCAAAACAGATACTGAATTTTTTTGGGGAAAAATGAAAGCCTATTTTCTTCAAACAATACAGTATTTTTTCATCTAAACAGCCCCCCTCTGTATTCTGGGTCTTTTGGAGCCCCTTCAGTCACATAGGGGGCTTTGATTTGCCTCATAAGTAATTGTGTAAGCAGCTGTATGCAATTTCTCTTGCCCTTCCAAACATCAATTTTTGGTCCAACATTCATTTTAAATGCCATTTAAATGCCTCACAGTATAACCTAATGGCACATCTGAAAATATAGTCCTCCTGAGCTTTGTTGGCATCAATTATTTCAATATTCAGACACAAGGAACACTAAAATTCTTGAACTCATTATCGGTGCCTAACCCATCAAACAGCAATCACTGCTAACATAATCTAGCCCTTTGAATGCCTAATAATTAATATGAGTTAGTGACAAGAATATTTGCTTCTGTTCTTTCTTCATCTCCTCTAATTGGGGGACGATTTTGCGGATTGTGAAGGCAGCCGACACAAACAGAACCAGCAGCAAACCTGGAAGCTTAAAGATGTGAGCCAGGGTGCCACCTACTGAGAGGAAACCACAGACAAAAGATGGAAAATAATGTTTCTGCGTATCAGCATGAAGTACATATAATTTTGATGGTGAAAAATACATAATCATTGCTCTGTCTCCAATTTAATATACAAAAGTTGTTTATGTTTCACACACTCTAGGCTTTTTGTAGCTTTACAAATGAAAAAAGTGGGTGTATGTGAGCCTAAGATATTCTTGCAATGCACCCTAAATGAAAATTAGTGGAGATAAACTGAAAGATGAAAACTGTGTGTCGATCAAAAGCTGCAAATTATTTGTCATAATGAGTAATTATTTTAAATAGTAGTTGTTAAAAATATGTTGCACATTTAAAGCAACTTGTTTCCTTCATTCAATTTAATTAAAAAAACAAAAAAAATCATCTTATTTATGAACACTGTCCCCTCTGCTGCTTATAAACACTATACTGTTTAAATTTGAATTATATTATGTTTTCTATTTACAAAATCTTTGTTATTACTGTAAGTAAAATTTCAAATTTCCAGGTTTATCAAGCATGCATGTGCACGTGTGATTTAGTTTGTTTAAATAATTGAGCACAAAACTATATAAGATAAACATATGAATATGAAAAGTTGGATCAACAATAACAGGAAAAACAGAAGAAAAGGTATGGATCTGAATGTTACGGTGTTGACTGCCTGCTCTTTCCTCGCTAAATACGTCTAAACTGACTGGGAGGGTGTTTTTCTTCTTTTTTTTTCTCTGTTATCAGATTAACAATGACCTCAACTTTGCAGCAAAGATATCCGGGGACTTTTTCTCACTGTTTCCCAGCTTTTGCCTTGATGACTGGAGTGCAGACAGGAAAGTAACACGCAGAAGGGAAATAACACACAGCCTGCGATCAGAAATGAATTGTCTGCAAACAATAACTGGAGACAGATGGGGTAAAGGTTGAGTAAATATCGCAAATCAAGTAAACCTGCTGACTTTCATGCAATTTGGGTTTAATAAAAACAGGAAGTCTTAAATAAAATGTTTGAAACTAGCATCTTGGTTGTCTGTAATGGTTTTACTTTTGCAGAATTCTCCAAACGTTTAAGTCAAAGGAGTTAGAATTTCTTGGCTGACTGCACCACAGATTAGCGATAATGTAGAATAATCCACATATATATATGAAGCTACACAGAGAAGAGGCCATTTGTTCTTTTAATTTGACTATCACAGAATCCAGATTTTTAGATGGAGCCTAAAAAGTCATACTAACCACCAGTTACAACTGTTTATTTTCTGTGAGTTTCAGCTTATATCTAATTAATCAAAATGCATTTAAACAAATCAATAAAATATTTATGTAAGAATGGTGAGCTATGTGACTGTGGCATCAGATTATGGGCCGCATCAGTGAAAACAAAAATATAACAAACTTAAGTTCTCAACTTAACAGACAGTGTTTTGTTTCATCTTCAATGTTTTATTCACTTGAAAATGTTATCCCTAACACAAAGAAATTTGTATCATAGATATGTTTTTAGCTCATAATGACAATGTTCATCCTGTTTTCAATCCAAAAAGTTAAAATACACAGAGATATTTAAGAATGAAATCATAGTTCGGAACAGATCCAGCTGTCTGTCTCCTCCCGAAAGAAACTTTTTTTAGATACTCATAGACATGGACAAAAGTGTGCACTTTTCCTTCAATATCTATTGGTGTATGAAGATTAAAAAAACACTTTTGTCCTTTACTTCACTAAAGATATTCCCGAAAAACATGTTTTATTTTATTAGTTTCAAAATGGTTTGTTTATGTAATTATGTTGGAAAAGGCTGGATAAACCAGATTTAATTGGCACTGCTTTGATAAATGTTTGCTGAATCTTTTAAATAAGTTTTGTTCTTCATTGTAAGTTCAGGTCTAAAACTGGTCGCTATTCTTTAATGCTTTATACTGTAAACAGGAAATGGATTTGTCATGTATGTCCTGTATCGGGGCATCTTTTTTTTTTTTTTCAAACTATCCATCATACATTAGGGTTATGACCTTTTTTTAGGAATGCTGTGCTTTTTAAAACCCCTCCTGTATATTATGTTTTGTTTTGTTATATTACATGTACTTCTTTCCCTTGTCTCACCAGAAGGTGGCAGCACATGAGTAACTTATCTTTGTGCATCTCTTGTGTAAGCACCACTTCAACAGAGGGCTGTGTTTTTAAACTCAGAAATCCTATTGGTTTATGGTGTAAACACACACTCACACACACAGCACAAACACTTGGACACAAAGTCTGGTATTCAAGTGTCACACCTCATAAAAAATCCCACTGTTCAAGCACACATTTCAACTTTCAAAATGAAAAAGTCAACTTTAGAATCAAAACGGTCATTTATCTACTGCACTTTGATATCCAAACAACACATTTTTTCAGGATGAAGCGTGGTTAAGCAGTGCTACTAGGAGGGGGAAAACTGCTACGAAAAAAAAAAAAAGCAGCAGAGTCTGCAGTCATTAATATGCAAATATGCAAATGAGAGGGCAATTAAGATTGGGCGTTTGTCGGTTGCTTCTTGATTGCTAATGAATTCCATTCTGCAGAAAAATAAAAAAGAGGGGGGGGGGGGGGTTGGTGAAATGCTGAAAATAAGAGCAGGATAGTGTTTTCTGATTTTTGTGGAAAACAAGAAAAAAAAGATTTGATTGTCACAGAAAACACCAAACTAATATTTTTCACATCCACAGCAAATGACAAAAATTCAACCCCCCAAAGAAGTGAATCTACCAGAATCTTTTGTTTACCTTCTTTGTCAGCTGTAGCTTTAACAAATGAGGATGAGGTGTCGTCCCAAAGTAATTTAAGCTATTTTAGATACTGAGGGGCTTTTTCACCTATACTGGTAGAGAGGCTCAGGTTCCATGGCAAGAAATGTGCAGCGATAGCAGTTTTTTTTAATGCAAAAAAAAACACAACTTACGTATAAAACACTTGGTTATTGGCGTTTAAATGTTCCCTTGTCACTTGTTCATCTTTTTTACCTGCATGTGCAATGACGTTGAAGATGCATGAAACAAAGACTAATTAATTGTGTGGATCAGAATAAAACAGCTGCTACTACGCTTCTACCTTTATCACGCCAAAAAAAGCAACATTATAAAAAGTCCACATACAGTTGTAATATTTTATTGTTTCAAAAATATTTTTAATGCAAACATTCAGTGTTTGGAATCTCTTCGTTGCCAAGTTTGCTGTACGCGTGTTGTGCATAAGAGTGTTTGCGTATATAAAAGAGACAAAGGGGGAGGAGGGGGGCTGTGTTTTTTACAGGAAACAGGAAACCAGAAGTCATAACAGGATGCCCCAGGTTTTGACACTGTACCTAACGCGTGGGTGGCTGCATGGGGGTAACCCATTTAAAAAAGCCAAACAGCTCAGAGATCATGTCTTAACAGAGAACCCAGGAAAGAGTGGGTGGAGGAGAGGGTACACACGTTGGTTTAAGGAAAATGGAGTTCCACCCTATATATAGCACCTTTTTTTTTCTTGCTCCCTGTCAAACAACCTCGGTGTTGCTTCACCCCGGCCTCATTTGTCCTACTTTTAAGAAACCAACAATGTTTGATGTTTTGCGTGGAGCAATGATGTGATCGCTTCCAAGCAAATGTTGGCGCCACCTTTCCCCAGGTGTGCTCATGGAGCTTCGTACTCTGAATCTGTGACATGAAAGTATTTTTGTCACAATGAGGTTAATGTGCTCACACTGAGTGCTCCTCACCTTGTTGCAAAACTTCTGAGCCAACATGGGATGCACCCTAACATGTCTTGTTTTATTAGTTTATTTCTCCCCAAAAAGCAGCTTTAAACATGTTCCCAGTTCTTGTCACTTAAACCTTTAGTAATTAAGATCCTTTATGTAAAAACATGCAATTTAAGAATTTGATTTTCCAAATGAAACCTGACTGTAATTTAACTTGATAATCAAATACAGGTGCCTTCTTGAAGAGCATATGTGCAGTACATGATGCACATGTGTGGTTCAACCACAACGTCAATGGCTGAATTTCCTCGTAAAAGCCAGGCTAGACAGCACAGATGTTACCGAGGGGTTTTTATTTATATATATATTTCTTTCTACCTGAACCATTTGAGGTTTTCTTTGAAATGTCTAAAGGAAAAAAAAATAAACACTGCTGGCATTTACTGAAACTGAATATTGGCAAAAGGTAAATGTCATGAGAACCAGAGACATATTTTGTTTTAATGATGAGCTAAGAAGCTCCATCTGTGAGATTTCAGCTTTTTATTCCCCAAAGAAAAGTAAATATTTCTGTTACCAAACAAATGGTTCATTAGGTTTTTGATTTGGATTAAAAAGTGAAAACACTTGGACATTTAAGAGAAATGAGAGGAACGTTTTTGAGTATGTTCATTTGTATCATAAATAGCTAACATGTAAGCAGATATTGATTAAAATTATCCTTATATAGCAAACACTGATTTGGTTTATCTTTTTTTAAATCATTTTTAAATATATAATGCCAAGTAATGGTTTTTAGATCACAAGTGCACTGTTAGGTCCAGCATAAAATGTAAATGATCAGGGTGGTTTTGAAGAATGTACTGGAAAGGCATCTAAGATTCACAATTGTGTGGCATAACTTAGACAAACTTGGATAGACCTTTTACAAGGACTTTCTAATTTTAATGAATAAATAAAGATTTATTTGTTTAACATTTTTAAATTGCGCTCAAACAGTTTGGAACCAAAATGAAAGGCAAGAAAAGACAGGCAAACTGGCACAGCCTTAGGAAACAATGCCGAAAATATCATTGGTTACTCAAAGTGTCAATCAAAATTTCTCGGTATCCGATTGGTCCTCCTTCCTATATTATCGTTCCATCTTTTACTGGGCTACACTGTTTGGGCTTTCCGCTGTCCTCATCCGCGGTCGAACGTAGATCCAAGTTAATTCCCAGTAAGACCACTTTTGTTGCTGTATATTACTGCAAGACATTTCAATTCTGTTAGTTTTTGTTAAAATTGATTTGAAATTACAAGGCTTTCGAGTCAGTGCGTCAGATTTCGCTCTAGCTTTAAAGTGGATTTTGCTGGTGTTTTAAGAGTCCAATGCTTCGAAGGCAGTACTGCGGATTGATATACGATTGGGACCGACAATGTGGAGGCAGTTGAAATGTCTACTTGGAAAATGAAATGGTAACACTTCATTTAACTGAAAGAGGGTAGAGTTGTTGGAGAGTCTCGCGGGAGAAGTGTTTTCAACTCCGTCACGGCCAAAAGAAATAACAAGCAACGGGGAAAAAAATAATTATAATTGGACGACGCGACAAAGTAGTGGTTGTCTTTGCTTCTCTTCATCAACCCCTCCGTCCGGACCACGGGAGACGGATCCTATTCCTAACTTTGTTTCTCCGTCCTTGTACCGCCGTTCATTTCTCTCCGCTGGATGCGACATCACTGAATCCAGGTAAATGTCGACAAATTAACTCTTATACACGTCCTTGCCCAGCAGAAGTTGCTTGTTATAATGGTGCAGGCGTAATAACGATACTCGCAGTGTTCAAGTAGTTCAGAGTGCAGCCTCCTGAAAAGTGGAGTCTCGGATTTTTGTCCTCTCGGCCCCAAGAGAGCTTGCCGTAGTGTTAAAGAATAGCTTGCTTGTGGTGAAAAATATTTATTTGTTCACTTAGTTGGAAAATACGTTTCAGAACATTAGCGAAATATCCAAATAAGTCTGTTTTAAGTATTTATGAATTCTTTGTGCTAGCTTAAATGTTAGTTTTTCAACATTTTAAACTTAAGCTAGCTTAAGCATTTGATTGATTAAACTCGTCAGTTTTATTTTTCTTTTTATTATTTAGCATAGAATATGAATAAAATTAAAATTTGTGACAATAGTGTTGGCGTGGAGAAAAACTTAAGTGTAGCATGTAGCTAAACGCCAAATTCGTTATCTCATATATCGGTTGTTTATATTTATATATTTATTCACGTGCTGCTATTTGGTCGAAACTTTAGTGGCACGAAAATTTCTCATTATGAATGCGTTATTCAATCTGAGGCAACAGGTTTTTTTTATGGTCCTTTTAAACACCCCGCAGCGTTTTGAAGCGGCTGATGCGCGGTCTGAATCTGCTGGGTGCCCGTTTGAACTTGGCTTCAAATTCTTGTTTTTATAAATAATTCAGCCGTTTTGTTTAACTTTTCTCAAAAATACGAAGGCTAAATGTGTAGCGTGGGGGGTGGGGGGTCGGGGACAAGCCTATACAACTTCCATTTGTTAGGAGGGGCTAAGCTCTTATCCCCCATTTTGACCTCAGCCCACTGAGAAATAGAAATTGCTAGATTGTGTGCTGTCAGCGCTTTGTCTTTAAATACCAGCACATCTCTTTACCACCGAAATCCATAACCACCTTTTTCTTATGCACAATGCATTCTGCCAGTTGCTTTTAATACGAATCTCTTATCAATTTGCAGTGGTGGCTGTGTCACCGCTTAAGAAGGAAGGGAGCCCACTTTGTGTTTACACTAGACAGACCTCTCAGGTCAAAAATGACTCGATTTTGACCAGTTTGTGTGTATTTTTGAGGTAAAAGAAGCTATGCAATTGTGGATTGTCAGTAAAGCGTCCAAGTTTTTGCTATTTTTAGAATAAATGTGGGTCTTTTGTTTAAATAGTGTGCACAGCATCCTATTCTGTTTTAGGTGATGAGATAAAACGACACTTCCCTTAACTTTTATCCTGCTGTAACACTGCAAGAAATATTATATTATATTATATTATATTATATTATATTATATTATATTATATTATATTATATTATATCATATCATATCATATCATATCATATCATATCATATCATATCATATCATATCATATCATATCATATCATATCATATCATATCATATCATATCATATCATATCATATCATATCATATTATATTATATTATATTATGTAACTAACCTGTTTGTAATTAAGTACCACGGCAACTATATTTTTTTTCTATTGTAAAATTGTTCCCAGTGGTCTTTTAATTAGGGTTAAGATGTTATTTAGTCATTTGAGTTGTTTAAAACGTATATATCCTGAAGGGCAGCAGGAGCTCAATAGAAATTCGCCTGAGTTGTGGGGAGGATTGAGGGATTTAACCCTTTGCCACTAGCTTATAGTACCTCACAAGCTAAGATTAGGACAGCTAAAAAAAAAAAAAAATGGTGAGCAATATTAGAGCTATCCTGCCATACCGTTTTGAGCCAGGGGGTAGCCCAAATTAGGAAAATGAAGTTAATGGAACTATTTGTCTGCAAGTGATTGATGTTTTTGTTGTACTGGTAATGTTAGGTTGTGAGGGGTTAGCAGTAGAGCATATAAACAGGTGAATTATGGGAAGGGGGCGGGTTAATTCTGGGCCAACAGTTCTGCCTTAAAGTAAGAGGCAAATTTTTAATGCACTATTCCCACTGCAAAAAATAATGTCCTAGACTATGACACAAGTTTTTTGATTTTGCCAAAAAAAAAAAAAAAAAAACAAGCAAACAGAAAAATCATAATTAACTGGGATCAGTTTTATAGTAGATCTGAGTAGGACTTTAAACGCCTTTAAGAAGATACCTGATTTCCTTGAAGCCTGTACAGACAAGTCTGAAAGTAATGAACTGCTCTCCCCCAATAAATATTTGTGTCACATCACTTAGATGAGTAATGTTGATGTCTATGACTCTTAAAAAGGCACGGTGAATCATTTCTGATGTTCGTAAACTTTTATGTCTCCTTTTAAAGTCAAGCCTGTGTTTTCTCAGGTTGTTTTTGCTGCAGTGCAATGTTTTTTTAATTCACCAAGATTGCTGGTTGTTCACCCCACTTTTGGATTTATAGTTGGACGGCTTTTGCCCTATAAGTTTTGAGTTCAAATTTTAGTTTTACGTTTTTTTTCAAACTCCTTTTTATAGTTACTTGGTGTTTGAGGTGGAGGAAGCAGCAGGAGCTCGAGAGCTGACTAACAATGGAGGCAGTGTGGTCTGTGGTTGAACCATGGTCACACATGTTAGATGTGGTCACTTTTTAAATGCTTGTCCAGTTTTCTGACCACAGGTAAGAATATCAGGCATCATTTAGGAGGTATTTTATGCATGTAATCTATACTGTAATAATGTAAACGTACCGTAAGGTTTAAAGTCACCAATTTATTGACTTGGATCCAGTTCAGTCTTTCCTGTCTGTAATTTTGAAGGAGTCTCTTTGATGTGAATTTTGTTCAAGTCCACCAAAAAAAAAAGGACAAAAAATCTGTGTAAATGCTGGTGAGCCCAACAAATCTCTATATCCATAGGGATTATGAACACCACAGCAACTAAATTCCTGTTCTATGAGTATGGGCTGCCTTTTCTGGGGAGTGGCCGTGTCAGGGGAATCACACATACATTTGCTATGTATCATTAAACAAACAAAATAGGAACATAAAATTAATTATATGTATTTGACTTCTTCCATTCCACGTTAAGTAAAAGAAGTGTCACTTGTGGTGCTTGTAAACCTGCCATCTGTCTGCCTGATGGGTTTATGTGGAGTCTACTAACATGACAAAAACAATTTGCACCTGAAATTGCTTTATAAATGAAACCATAGATGTGTGTTTATTCTCTGTAGTAGTGCAAAGTTGTGAAAAACATCAACTAAGCTTTGAAATAGTGTGGATTGTGTGAAGTTCTACTTCAAGTATCTGACTTTGCTTTCTTTTGTTTCAAGCATGGATGTTCTACATCTTGATAATTTTAATTTTCTGACCTAATTCACAAAAGAATGTTTGGCTTTCGCATGTTTTTAAATATCTACTATTTGTATAATGAAAATTTGAGTCTATGCTGTCAAGTTTAGTCTGGAAAGCACTGATAATTGGTGCATAGAGTTTTTATTATTAGGGTCTTCCGTTTTAGGGTTTTTTTAAGTGCTCAAATAGTTTTGATCCAACTCAATGTTTATTTTATACTATTTGTAGTTTTCTGTTGAGCTGCAAGCAATCACCGTTCTTTAATTCTTTCTTTTCACCTTTATCTTAAATGTAACCTTGGATTTTTGCAGTTTTTCACCACATTATTTTATGCTTTGTTTCCTTTAAACCCACTGTAAATTAAGGATTCTTTAAGTAGTTTAATTGCTTCCATATTAATCCGAACGCATCTCTGCTTTTCTGCTTCAAGCGGAAGGAAATCCTGTAATATTTTATAAATGTGAATAACCATCCTAAATACTCAATCGCAGTGTGCTCAATGTGTGACATAATGAACAAGTGTATGGAAGTTTTTTTATGTCAAAATTCAAAGTAGTATGCATTATTCAATTGACAATTCAGTTTGCAAATTCATCATGCAATTTGAAAATGCATTTTTCAATTTGCATAAAATTCAATATGACAATTTTTTAAAACAAAATATTGAATAAAAACTAAATCAATTGCATTGCATATTGCCATGGGTTTTTGATGTCATAATTCAAATGACAATGCATTTTGCAATTTACAATTCAATATGCAGTTTGACCTTTCATTTTGAAATGCATTTTACAATTGACAATTCAATATTCAAATTAGGCTTTTAATATGAAATTACATTTTGCAATTTACAATTCAATATGACAATTTACAATTCAATATTAGAGTTTTAAAAAACAAAATATTGAATAAAAACTAAATCAATTGCATTGCATATTGCCATGGGTTTTTGATGTCATAATTCAAATGACAATGCATTTTGTAATTGACAATTCAATATGTAGTTTGAACTTTCATTTTGAAATGCATTTTGTAATTGACAATTCAATATGTAGTTTGAACTTTCATTTTGAAATGCATTTTGCAATTGACAATTCAATATTTTAAAATGACATTTCAATACATGGCTTGCTTCAAATAACTTAAGATCTATCGTCTATTAAAATCTCCCATGCTCTGTTTGTGTCAAAACTCATTCCAGCTTGCAAAACAGCGCCCCCCTGCTGTAATGCATTCTCAGTTTTATCCAGGCGCTCCAAGTCGTTCAAAATTCAAATTGTTTTGCATTCTGTCAGACGCTCATCAGGGCGGGGCCTTCCACCTCCCAACATTTGCTAAATCCCGCCCCCACTTCCTCACTCAGAGAATGCTAGCTTCTATCTGCCAAAGAGTTAGCTTCTGTCTGGAGAACTTGCTCTTCAACCGCTGTGTGACAGCACTAAAAGAGATTTTGGAGAGAATCTATAGGGCTGCAGTGAACTTCAGACAGCAGCGGTCCGCAGCCCTCGGGCCGCTGACCGATACCGGTATCGGTCCGTGTGTCACTTGATACCGCGCCACAGACAGAAAAAAAAAAAAAAACATATGCAAGGGGCTAATTCAATGGTTTTAAGAAGTCTAAATGTTTGAACGTAATATTTGTGGTTATATTTCCCCCTTCACTTCTAAGGAGATGCTAACCAGACTGCTAACTTTAGCTGTGTCTGAATTTGAAAGGTGTAAATGGATAACTAAAGCAAAATAAAACGACACAACCATCGTAAAACGGGTCTCTCCTGAATATAATCATAAACGTGAATCCACAGAGTGTCCATCTTTATTATCAGTGTTTGTGAAACATTGGAGACTCTGTCATCACGTAGGCTATCCTTACACGGAGCGCGGCTTTGTCTGCCGTACTCGGTCTTGTCTGTGAACAGCTGATTTTTTTTTCTGTGAAGTCAAAGGTCCAATTCGGCTTCCTCATTGATTCCTTTTCTTCCCAAAGAAACGTTCTAAATGCGATTCATTGGTTTGTTTTTGTTAGGTTGAAGCTACGAACTTAGCAGTCAGCCGCTCTCAGTCATGAGACCAAGAGCAGCATCCGGAAGTTTTTCAAAATAAAAGCTCCTTCATTATAACAAAATAATTTGTTATCGTATTTATTAGTTTTTTTGTGTGTGTTAACGTTAACAGTAGCCCTAAAGGTGTGCTCCAAAAATGTTTTTAACAGCTACAACGTAGCGGTAGCAGTCGTGGTTATCCAGATGGAAGCTAACTCTTTTATTTTGAAAAACTCCCAGATGCTGCTCTCTCCAGCCTTCTTGGTCTCATGACTGAGAGCGGCTGACTGCTAAGTTCGTTGCTCAAACCTAAAAGAAACAAAACAATGAATCGGATTTAGAACGTTTCTATGGGCAGAAAAAGAACCAATGAGGAAACCGAAGAGGATATTTTACTTCACAGAAAAAAGCTGCTGGTTGGAGACAAAACCAAGTCTTCGACAACAAAATCGGATTTATGGAGACAGCTGTTCTCACGTAGCAGGAGCCGCTCCGTGTAAGGATGTGATGACAGTCTCCAATGTTTCACAAACACTGATAATAAAGACGGACACTCTGTGGATTCACGTTTATGAGAGTGACCCGTTTTACGATGGTTGTGTTGTTTTATTTTGCTTTAGTTATCCATTTACACCTTTCAAATTCAGACACAGCTAAAGTTAGCAGTCTGGTTAGCATCTCCTTAGAAGTGAAGGGGGAAATATAACCACAAATATTACGTTCAAACATTTAGACTTCTTAAAACCATTGAATTAGCCCCTTGCATATGTTTTTTTTTTTTTTTTTTTCTGTCTGTGGCGCGGTATCAAGTGACACACGGACCGATACCGGTACCGGTCAGCGGCCCGAGGGCTGCGGACCGCTGCTGTCTGAAGTTCACTGCAGCCCTATAGATTCTCTCCAAAATCTCTTTTAGTGCTGTCACACAGCGGTTGAAGAGCAAGTTCTCCAGACAGAAGCTAACTCTTTGGCAGATAGAAGCTAGCATTCTCTGAGTGAGGAAGTGGGGGCGGGATTTAGCAAATGTTGGGAGGTGGAAGGCCCCGCCCTGATGAGCGTCTGACAGAATGCAAAACAATTTGAATTTTGAACGACTTGGAGCGCCTGGATAAAACTGAGAATGCATTACAGCAGGGGGGCGCTGTTTTGCAAGCTGGAATGAGTTTTGACACAAACAGAGCATGGGAGATTTTAATAGACGATAGATCTTAAGTTATTTGAAGCAAGCCATGTATTGAAATGTCATTTTAAAATATTGAATTGTCAATTGCAAAATGCATTTCAAAATGAAAGTTCAAACTACATATTGAATTGTCAATTACAAAATGCATTTCAAAATGAAAGTTCAAACTACATATTGAATTGTCAATTACAAAATGCATTGTCATTTGAATTATGACATCAAAAACCCATGGCAATATGCAATGCAATTGATTTAGTTTTTATTCAATATTTTGTTTTTTAAAACTCTAATATTGAATTGTAAATTGTCATATTGAATTGTAAATTGCAAAATGTAATTTCATATTAAAAGCCTAATTTGAATATTGAATTGTCAATTGTAAAATGCATTTCAAAATGAAAGGTCAAACTGCATATTGAATTGTAAATTGCAAAATGCATTGTCATTTGAATTATGACATCAAAAACCCATGGCAATATGCAATGCAATTGATTTAGTTTTTATTCAATATTTTGTTTTAAAAAATTGTCATATTGAATTTTAAATTGCAAAATGAATTGTCATTTTGCAAGCCTGAAATTAATAATGAATTGCAAATTGAAAAATGCATTTTCAAATTGAAAAATGCATTTTCAAATTGCATGATGAATTTGCAAACTGAATTGTCAATTGAATAATGCATAATACTTTGAATTTTGACATAAAAAAACTTCCATACAAGTGGCTTTCTTGTAGCTGAACAGGAAACTATGGTTTTTCAAAGAGGAAAATGTGTGTGGCTTTTATTGTAATGGAAATAATTATGAGTTTTGATATTAATTTTGGCAAAAATGACTGCAAAATTACCAGTAATCCTCCCAAATATATTGTGGTTTTAAAATCCAAGGTTGTCAGAATTTGTGTTTTGCAACAAAGCAGTTGGTTGCCTGTCAAAATGATTTTGCAAATGAGTGATATAAACTCATGTTGTCCTTATCTCTGCTTGTGGTCAGTTGCTGAGACTGAAAGGGCCCAGTGAACAGCAGCAGACAATGGCTGCAGTGGAAACAGACAAGGAGCTCAGCGATTTGCTGGATTTTACAGCGGTAAGACAGTCTGACTTTGATGGTTTTGATCTAAAAGACTTTTATTGATCCCAGCTGCCACAGAGGAGGTCAGAGTATTAGTGAATTTCATTCATCAGTGTGTGATTTGAAGGACTCGGGCTAATCTAATTGGCTGTTCTTAAAAGAATTTTTTGTTGTCTCTGCTGCGTCAATTGAATTTGAATGGGCCCTAAAACTAAAGCAAAGTGCATAAAGTTCTTGTAGTTTCTATTTAAAGAGAAATGGTGGTTTGAATCGGGCCTTTAATAAATAAGAATACCTTAAAAAATAAATAACTTTCAGTGGGTTCATAGATTTTTCTTTTTCTCTTTTCAGATGTTTGAGCTTCCAGTTCCAAATGGTAGAAGTGGGCCGACCACTCTCGGCCAGTTTGGAGGTTCTGGTAAGAGAATTCAATTTGTGAAACATTTCATTGAATATTTTTCTCCCCCCGGTAAATAGCTTTAAATCAGCTTTGTACCACCTTTCTATGTTTTCTATATTAACAGCATTTTATTTATACAACTAAATAACTGATTGTATGTCAGGGACAATTTCATGATCAGTGTCATACCCAAAAACATTTTGATATTTTACAAAGATGGAAATTAAACACTTCTCTTACCATTGGAAGACATTAATTTTGCTGGATGAGCCATAGCTTCTTCTGAAAGAACTTTTTCCAGTTCTATTCATTATAAAGAAGAAAAATTCAAGCAGTGTTTCAAACATTTTAAAATATTTCATTCATTTTTCATCACTTTTCAAACTCTTTAATGCTGCAGATGTTCCTCTCACTGGCGTTCTTTCCTTCACTTTCTCAGTTGTTGCCAATAAATCATGTAAGGACAAATACAGAGAAGGGAGGCTGGTGTAAACAGTCCAATTAATCTCCTCTGCTTACTCTGTGAAAAACTGTATTCCCTTGTCCTGTATTTTTGTGCAGTGTTTTTTTTATTTTATTTATTTATTTATTTTCTTTTGCATAACTCTTTTTTTCTTACAGGTCTTATGCATTTGGTTATACAATTTTTAAGCAGAACCTTCATAATAAAATTTCTATGTCTATCAATGAGCTTACTAGATACAAAAATCATCCAAAATGTAAAGTATCTCACAATTGTCAATCATTTACTTTCTTATCCTTAAGCTTTAATAGAGTGAAGTTATTTTTTGTATGATGGCCCATCTGTTCCAGACAACTTACTTCCCCCTTCTCCCTGTTGTGTTGTGTGCAGTAAATCTTTTAGTAGTCAATAGGAAGGAACGCGATATTCAAAGATAAAATGAAAGGCATTCAGTTTCTGGGTGGGGCCTAAGGGGCTTTATTTGATCTATTCATGAGAACCACTCGCGCGTTTCTTTTGTAGTAATAAGGTGCGTGTCTACAAAACGGTGCATGTTTCCCTCACCAAACAACCAACTAACCAACCAACCAACCATCTATCTAACGACTCAACCACAAACACACACACGGCCACAAAAAAAAGCTATTACTTACATACCATGCTCCTTTTTTTTCCTTTTTATATTTTTAGTCTAGAGTAATAGTGTTTCCAAGTGGAACCCTTTGAACATGAAAACTGTATTTTACAGAAGTTTTTACAACAACAAAAACTAAGTTATAGTTTTCCCCCAATATCTGACATTATGCCACAATTTTTGGTTTATTTATGAGTGGCAGGTCAGAATTTTTCACTTTTCTGTCTAAATTGATAATGAACCTATTCTTGCTCCCACCTAAAATAAAAAAAAAAAACCTCTTTAAAACACACCACCAGCTTGGTTTTCAAGTTTGGATGTATCACATGTACAGAGATCTATACCATCACCTGAGGGGCTGAACAAGCATGTACAATCTGAGCAAGAAGAATTATTGCTTGGTAGATTGATATATTCATATTAGTAACACAGTTCTTCTGGTAGGCTTTTTACATGGAAAAAGCTCTTTAAGAACAAGCAGTAACACCAAAATTCTTCTTCCTGCGTCTCCTTGCATCACTAGTGTCTCTGCCAAAAATAGCTCTTGAGTACATTGCAAAGCATGTTCAGCTGTCACATGGACAAATGATCTATACCTGCATGTACTGTAGTTTTATAAGGTACAGCTGCATTTTAGAAAACCTGCTCCGTACAACATTTACATATTGTTTTTGTTTACACCGCACTGGGAAGGAAGGCTAGTAGAAAGTTAGTGGAAGAAATGTGAAAATTACTTCTGAAGACAGGGACACAGAAACACCTTGTAAATACTAATCTCATTAATTTGCAGAAGTGAACCCACAAGGATATACTTTTTTTTTTTTTTTTACGTTTCACTTTAAACTTTGGTTTTACTGTATTTTCTTAAGGTTATATATATATACTTTCTGTTAATACTGTCAATTGAAATGTTATCTAAATGTTTATTATTTAACATATTTTCTTATGTGTATAAGTCATACTCTCTCTGTCCTACAATTTATATTAGACAGTTAATATAGCTGATTAAAAACATGGCTATAAAAGGAAAGAAATCATTTACTTTCTTTCATAAAAATTATCTGTGCTAAAAAAAACAGATAATAAAACTGTATAATATACATAATCCTTAAGGAAAAAGACCAGTTTTAGCCTGGCTTTCTTTTGCTTATTAAAGAATTTTTATCCGGATCTAACTGAAATCTCCTAAGCCAGTTCAAAACATTGAATTTACAGACAGTCCTTACAGAAATTGTGAGAAGAAAAGGGCCTTAAGTGATTTAACTGGACTACAAAGTACTACAGTTCTTTTTAAAGACTAACGGTGGTTTCCAAAATGTTAAAAAGTCAGTTTTTTTTTTTCCTTTTTCTCAGATGAATTGTTTAAGTCACTATCTGGGTCCACTCAAAACCTCTGATGTAACGTCCCCATTTTTAGCTCGTTAGTGTTGGCAAAGTCTAAAAACAAATAATTAAAGGAGTCTATGAGATCTCCAGGGTGTTGACACATTAAAGAACAATTTCAAGTCTAGTCTCTTCATCTTATGATATTCACCCCCAGGTTCAAATCTTGCTGCAATAGCTGTATTTCATAAACGACATGCTGAAGCTTGCAGGTTATATATTTTTATGCTTTGCTTTAACGACTAATTTGCATCACTTACTAATTCTATTTACTAAAGAAATAGTAAGTGATGTACTTCCTACATTTATATTTCAATTTATTTGTTTGGGGGTTTTTGTAGCTAAGTTTTTTTATTTGGTTAGAAATAGACTGTGATTTTTACATTTGGGATCAAACGCATCAATAGCGACATGCAATAAGTTGAGGTATACCTACAGACATGACGAAGCATATTCTTCTGTAAATAGGATTCTTTCCAGTGAATCAGTATGGTTTGAGCGGACATGCATGGCAGTGTTTAAAAGCCTGTCGGGGTGCAATGCTGCAAACTACAGTGAAAAAAATTGATGATTAATATAGAAGAGCAATGAAGGTTATAGAAAGTAAAAAAAAATGTAAAAGTTGATTTATTGTCCTGACATACAAAAAGGCCACAAAAATAATAAAAAACAACTGACAATCGCTTTCCTGTCAAAAAGCAAGTCGAGTATTTAGTGATATCAAGTTGTTTTTATTATTATTTTATACTTTGAGAGCTGTGCTCATTGTGTAAATCTTTGATGTTTTATATAAACTTTCTCATACCATAATACTATAACTTTTTTGGGTTATTAAAGTTAAAGTACCATTAGTTGTCACACTCCTAGGTGTGTGAAATTTGTTCTCCGCACTTGACCCATCCCCTGGGGGAGCGGTGAGCTGCAGACACTGCCGCATTTGGGAACCATTTGGTGGTTTAACCCCCCAATCCAACCTCTTAATGCTGAGTGTCAAACAGGGAGGCACTGAGTCCCATTTTTAGAGTTGTTGATATGGCTGGGCAGGGATTTGAACCCACGACCTTCCAATCTAAGGGTAGACAATCAGTTTCCACAAGGCCACTGATTGAATTCAAAGTAAAGTTTGTATATTTGTATTGCTTCTCACTAAAGTCAAAATAACTTATTAGTAATGTTTTTTTTTTTATTTGTTTCTATTGTTATAAAATGTGTTATTGGTGTAAGAAATGATTCATTTTCACAGCATTTCTTAAAAAAAAAATCTAATTTGTGAGTTAATTTCCTCATATTTTTCAACGCCTATTGGCCTTTTTTCAAGGATCATATAGACGAGGTAAATCAGAAAAAATTTAACACTGTTGATGCAGTCCAGATTCCAATTTAAGTTTAAAGAGTTTTCAAATTTATAAGCTTCTTTACAAATAGAATTTGTAAAAGAATTTCAGTCTTATATCCAGGAACAAGTTGATTATAAAACCCTAATTTATTCTTTTGCAATGTTTGAGAGTCTGATGTGAGGCTGTTCTCTCTGTGTTCAGTCCTATCCACTCATTTACGGTTTTAAACATTCGTTTTTTGGTAACTAGAAACTGAAAACCCTAAAATATATGGGAAATGCAGAAGGCGATGATACATAATTTGCATGTTCACTCTCAGGTAGACATGTGACCACTTTAGAGTGACGAGAGGGTTTTAAAGTTACAAATACACTAAATTTGAAAAGTTTATATATTTAGATAATAGCTAAGACTCAGAATTGTTTGAAAATATGACCTTGTTGTTAAGGCGTGTTTTTTGCAAATATGATTGTGTCTCTTTACGCTTAAAAACTCTCCAGTGACACACAGGTCAACACAGCCAAACTTGTGTTATTGTATATTGTTCAGTGTTGTCATCAACAGTGTTCACACTCAATATTTTACCTGACATCATTCTTTGTGTCTGTGTGAGTCACTTTACAAGGGAAGGAAGAAGTTGTTTAGACAATCGGCACACTCAGTTATGGCTGGCCTCAGGCAGCGTTCCTGTAAAAAGTGGTCAGCATGTATGCTGGGTTTTGTTCATAAAGCCTGTGACTCAGGCTGTCTGTCTGTTTCCACTGTCTCTTCCTGTGTAATTATAGCCCAACGGTGCTTAAAGGGGTGTTGCATATTGGAGAAGTGGAAAGGAGTTCTCCAGAGAATTTGTCTGATGTTGCTCATCCTTTATTTTCTTAGTTCAGATCATGCAGAGCAGCTTAATGCTGGACTGCTTTTTCATAAGGTAGCAGTAATAAAACAAGGTCCCTTTTTTAAATCTAACCATTAAATAAGGTTTTAACCTAAATTAATGGAATAATTAGTTTAATTGTGAATGTTAAAATATAAATTCAATCAACTATTCATTATTTATTCAAGCTTATTTTGTATGATTATGCAATTAGGTGAAGCCAATTTGTTTTTAATAATAGCGATTTTAAAAAAAGACAATGTATTAAAATAATTTGTCACAAAAAAAAAGAGACACCCTTTTTTATTTTATTCATGGTTTGTATGGTGGGATCACTTGCAGCTGACTGTCATCAGACGACGCTTGATCAAATTTTATGTGTGACGAGCTCACTGAGGGTTCTAAGAAATTTGGTTTTCTACAGTAAAAGCAGCAATAAAGAACGACAATGACGCAGCCACACACTCTTTGACAGCTGTGTGTGTGTATTCGAGTGTGGGTGTTTTCACTATGAGCACAGGATGCACAAAAATCTCCAGTTTCTTTTATCGTCATTCTTTCAAAATTAACCCAAGTTTGGAAAAAAAAAACAAATACTTTTTCCAAAAGAAAAGTTAATGTAACATTAAATAGGATTTTTATTTCATATGCATATCATCATGCAGATCAAAAGTGGACAGCTCTTAAACTTCATGGAGGAAAATGTTGAATGAGTGCTCCTTTTATTATGAAAATAAAGAGGAATCTCGTGTTCTGGTAACCCTGAAAAATGCATAATATTTAACCAAAATGGGACACCAAAGTAATTTAAATTAAGATTTGTATCATACTTTTCTGTTTTCTGTGTCAGCATGTTATTTATGAGTTTTTATTTTTTTTCCCTGTTACAATTTCAAGCTATTTTTTGTTTTTTATTTAATTAGTGTTGCTCTTTAATGCATTTTGTGTGAAACTATATCCCAAATGCATAGTTAAAAAAAGTATTTTAAGCAACTTAATTCATGCATTTCCATACATTTGTTTTTTTTGTGTGTTCAAATTTCAAGAAATAGTGTTGAAATTAATTAATACCAACTATGCACAGATCATTTAATTTAAAACCTTTGTCCAAGATAAGACTTAAAAAAAAAGTTGATGTGTGTCTTTTCTTTTATTTAAAAATTATTAATATTAAATAAAAAGGATGGAATAAAATGCCCCCTGCTTTGGTTGATCCTGCTGGTGTCATGTGACTTATATTTGTCATTGCAATCAAGTGATTTTCCGTGGTATAGACCCATCATTCTCTTCTGCTGCTCAGCCTGTCACAATTCCTGCCTGCCTTTACCTCCTTCCTTTCTCCACACAGCTTTTTAATTAGACAACAAAACAAAAAATATGAATATTCATAGAGCTCAGCCTTATTAATATGCACAATTATGCAAATGAGGCTGCAATTAAGCTTCATTTTTCCCCTAGAGATGCCGTGTTGGGGCATGAGAGGAGGGGGGGGGCAGCAGGAATTTCTGCTTCAGCGATCTTTAATATCGCTAATTTCAAATACAGTCACCTTTGTGAAAGCTGCTTTGGCCTGGATTGACAAAAGCCAATTATGTTAGATTAAGTCGGAGCCGACGAGAAGGTGTAGGCAAAATGTGTTAGAATAAATGGGCTATGAATGACTGTTGCCATGGAAAATATAAAGGAGTGAGAGAATAAAGATGATTCTGGAAGCCTCACACTGAGTGTGAATTATTCAAACTTTCTTCAGCTCATATTCACACTATATGACAGCATCGTCACTCCGCTGTTACCCTGTGAGCCGCAAAGTAACGCATTTCAGAAAGAGGTTACTTTAAGCAGCCTGAAAAAACCTTTATCAAAGCAAGTCATCATTCTGTCAACTGGGGCCTTCCTTACAAATCCAGGCTATAAATCTCAAACATAAAAATGCTATTCTCATTTATTTGCAAAAAGGCTTAACCCACTTCTTTGTCTTCCAGGCATAGATGAGAGGAGTGGGTCTAGTCCATGGGGACCAGGAGAAGAAAATAGTCCATCCTTCACCCAGGGAAGAGTATGTTATTTTTGAACTAATACTCTGAACTCAAACATGCAACGGTCATAACTCACTTTATAGCCCTTTATATTATCTAACATATAGTCTCTCACTTATTAAAGTTCACTGGTACAATTAAGAAAAAAAAAGTTATGTAGCACAACAAATCATTGCTTATAATAAAATGAAGGATTGTTACCAAACACAGTAAAAGAGGTACAATAACGGGTGAAAAAGTTGATTCCATTTTAACATTTAACAAAATTCCATAAACATAAAAAATGCAAAAGGACTTGTAACCGTTTTTTAAAGTTGGGTTTAACACAACTGGAAATACTTCCGATAAATAAATGACTGTAGGGTGAACCTCATTCACAAGTAAGTTCTCGACTGCTTCTATAGGCGTGGTGTTTTTTCCTTTTTAGCTGCAGACAACAGATAAAAATGTTTGGATTTTGATAGATTACTTTAACATGTTAGATTATTTTTTTTGTCAATTTATTCTATCTTAAAAATCCTGTTTACGTTGAATATCAGATACATTTTTAGATTATTTTTAGTATATCCCCTCTGTTTTTGGTTACATCATTAAATGTAAACAAAGTTTAGGTTAATTAATGTTTAATTGCATTGGATGTTTATATTGTTATAATCTCAAAAAAGCTGAGAACATCCAAATTCAGTTGTTCAATTGTCAATTATTAAACAGTAAAAAAAAACATAACAGCTGGTTATGCTTGATTATTTAATTATAAAATCTGTTGAGCATTTATATTCCATGTAATTTTTTTTCTTTACAGATGTATTCCAAAGTGACTTTACTTGCAGTAAATTGCTATGATAAAAGCAGATAGAAGCAAAAATTGGAAATAAATATTTTATAAAGTAGTTATTTTTTTAATCTGCTTTTGAGAATTTAAAAGTTAGGAGTTGTGTGGTCTGAGGTAATGAATTAGTGGACCCTCAATCCAATTGTTTGAGATTATAGATGCCATTCCCATGCTCTACAAACTGGATCTTTTTCAAATGTTTTTCTCAACCTGGACAATTGTTTTTTTATTCATTTCCATACCAACAAAAAGAGAAAATGTTGATTGCATCATTGTGTGAATAATTTGTACTTTGTGTAATAGTTTTACTCAAATGTTAGTTGTGATTGACTGTGTTTGTGAGCCTAATGCCATCACTGTCTCCTTCCAAGGGTTATGGGGAAGACGGCCTTTACAGCGAGCGGGAAGGCCTGGCCTCTGCCCCTGTGTTTGGACCAGGACTTGTGGGTAAGATAACTCAAACTGAACTAAACTGCTGAAGCATAAACTTCACTACTTTCACATCATATTTTCTGAGAAACCGAAGCACGCTCGCTAATTTAGTCCAACAAACCACATTTTGATTGGCACAAGCACTTTGATTCCAGCAGACACTGTGACCGGATCAGAACAAAGACTTGTTCTCCAGACAGACCAGTCCTTCACCAGCTTAGACACTGGTGCGCCAGTTTAGGCAAAGCTTCATTTATGGATGAGGGGAGTAGGGTAATAAGGGAGGATGTGGAGGAGGGGTTTGTTTGTGTGTTTCAGTTTGTGCGTTTAGTGTGGGAGGGGTGGGGGTGTAAAGGGCACCCATGCACAAACAAGGTTGTCCCCGGGGATAACAGTGGACTATAGCTCTTCTCTGTTTAACTGTCAGGGAGGGGGCACACGCTGGGCACAATTGCCCCCATAGCATTCATAATGAGCCGAGTTGTTTTATTTTTTGCTCTTTACGGTCATAAATACGATCACAGCATCAAACATGTTCACATGGCAGATGTGATGGACGGTGGGGGGGTTGACACGACCGTGATTAAATATTGACATAAAACTTTCGCTGTCCTGTTTATTTTTGTTTTTTTCTCGTTTCCTCTTTCAGGAAAGGCCGATCGAGGGCCGTACCCATCATTTGGAGCTCAGGTAAATCAGTCTGAAAGGCTTTTTTAAAATAATTTTAGAAAGTTCCATCAATTTTTTATTTATGTGCGTGTATATTTTTCACGTTATTTGTTTGACTAAAGTCATAAAAAACGAAGGAACACCCCCTTTGCGTTTTTAAGGTGTTTTCCACTCCAACTATACTTTTTCTGTTGTATAATCATTCCCAATGGTGTTTTAATTCTGATTTTGTAATTTTTGCCAAAATCAGGAAGCCTGTGTAGTTAAAGAGATGAATATAAAGAGCAGTTAAAGAGCAGCAGAAGCTCATTAGAAATTCACTTCTGCGTTGTGGGCGGTTTTGTTGGTGCAGAAGTTGGTCTCCGCTAACTTCCTATCAGCCCTTTGTTTACACTTTTTCCTGTTAGCTTATAGCACCTCACAACTCCAAGCTAACATCAGCTTAGAAAAAAATTCAAAAAACTCTGAGTAATATCAGAGCTATCCAGCCTTTGTCTGAAAATGAATGTTTTAGAATTGTAGCGGAGAAGGTAGACTTTGGCCCCACCCATGGCAGTTGTTTCATCACAAGCCTGGGCTTTTTCAAACTGCGGGATTTCATCTGTCCCTGATCCAACACGATTTGAATAATGAAATGCTTTTGAAAAACAGTCTTACATAAGTCCTCCATTATGAGAAAAATGCTTCAAGAACACATTAAAAACAAAATTTTCATTGGACTGGGTCTTTAAAATTTTGATGTTTTTTATACCATTTGCAAGCTTAAACATAGCATAACTGTAATTCTATGTGTTGTTTAAAAGAAAAATAAATATAAATACAATTAAACCAATAAAAGAGTTATTTTTTAAACACAAATAGGTCATAAATTGTACCTTTAGATATTTGTGTGATGGTTAAATTCATGTCTTTGTTGAGTGATTTTAGCCCTATCAGCAACTGATGTTTCTGAGGTTTTTAGTGTTCTCATTACTCCACAGCTTTTATATATCTTGACACATCTTTTAGTCATACTGAGGTTGAGAGTTTGAACCCAGCAACACCTCCATTTGTTTATGCATTTTGTGGTGTGTTTAAAGACCCAATCCAAGGAAAATTGTGTTTTTTGTGCTGTTTAGCATGTTTTTGTGGCTTTTTTTTTCTCATGATTGATGACTTATGTTAAGAAAATTTAGTTTAAAATTGCATTTATGAGTATTTCTTTTTTTCAAATTGTTGTGAATTAATAACAGATAACAAAATGACGTTTGAAAAATGTGATATAGAAAGTATGCTAGATGGGTCATAAACTCACTGCCCTGCTCTGGTCATCTATAGGGAGGGGAAAGGGAGAAGGGTTTTGCCCACAACTTAGAGGCACATTTCTAATCAACTCCTGCTGCTCTGCAGAAGCTTTGTCCTAGAAAACAACACAGTTTTTTTAGGATTTTGGCTAAAAACTGCACAATCATGCTTAAAAGACTAATGGGAACACTTTTTAAACAGCTTAAATTATTACTGGAGAGGGTCTTAAGGTCAGTTTGTTGTTGCATGAGTCACTTTCAGTGAAGCTGCTGTACAGATGTCTTGCGTTTGACTCCAAAAAGCTCTGGAATACTCAGAACTGTGTGGTCAACTCAATGACTGCCAGGTGCTTCCATCCCATAAGAAGTCCAGCTTGTCAGCCCACCACCATTGATTTTTGGGTGGTATGAGGAGTTTGTGCTGAAATGCTTTATTTAGCTTTCACCAATGTGGCATTGAGCTCTTTGGTCAGATTTCCTGGGTATTTCTGTCTAGTCAGAGTAAATCCCGCCATAACTCATGTGATTTGTTTAGATCCAACTCTGCAAACCGAAGCTATACTGCCATGCCCCTTAAAGCAAGAAGAAGGCCACTATTTAACTCAGTTTGTTATAGCAGCTTGACCTTTGGATGAACACTTTCTGTCAAGCAACTTTGGCAAATACTTTGAGTGATGTGTTCTGTAGGGCTCTTTCAGCTTTAACATTTTGGCAAACTCTTCGTTTGACTTGGCTGCATATAATTTTATTTCTTCAGTTTCGTTTCATGAGCTCTCTTTTTTTTTTTCCTTTAGCCGGGTTTTGTACTCAGTGAGATGCCCATTCCAAGTCCCGACAACGTCCCCTCTTCTGCTGTTAAATCCAGCTCACAGTTTTATTCATCTTATGACGGCAGCAACCATCGCAAGAGATCTTCACAGGACTCCATAGGTAAGACTGCAACTACTGTTAAACATGTATAAGCTTGATTTATTTTTAAACACTTTGTTTAAGAAAAGGATAGTTTCTGATGGTAAAATTTACACACGAGTGTAATCACTTCTCCTCCTCTGGTTTTAAAAATGGTCTGAAAGTTCTCACTTCTTCTTATCAGCTGAAAATGAAAGTTAGTTCTCATGTGATACAGCACTGAAAGACATGTCTAATTAGTTTTCAATTAGACATTATTGTAGAGGGACAAACAGAATTAACCTGTTTAGAACCCGGAGATGCCGCCAAAAACGCTTTGATTTCACATTGATCAAGTGAATGGTCAAAGTGTTTTGGCTGCATCAGCTGATTCACCATAATGCCATCACTATATCACATGGTCAGGGAGTGAATTTTGGTCTAGTGCACCTGTTCGCCTGCAGTTTGGTACTTTGTGTATGGAAAGGGTGTTCTTTGTTAACCACATAATTTAACATTATTTATTGAATGATTTAGAAAACCTTGAAAAGAGGCTATATATATGTATATCAAACACTATCGGACAATGATTATTTTGTTATCTTTTGGGAATTACAAACGATGAACCTGCCTGTCTGGTCAAGCATTAAAGTAGCTACAAGGTTAACCTTGTGAGAACTTCACTACTGCAAAATGTTAAAAATTAGCACAAAGCTGCTTTTCTCCACTTCAGAATTAGCTGGAGTTGCTTAAACTACATGCATGGTTGAAGAGTTTATGGTGTCGATAGAATCTCAACAAGGGTTAAAACCACTGACTGTATAGGAGAACTGGATTGAGTAAACGCTCCACCCTCGTGGTCCATATAGGAAGTACCCACTGGTTCCAAGAAGCTAGAATCCCATAGACTTCTGTAAAGACATAAACTGCGATTACTCGGTCATTATATTTTTCAGAATCACCATTCTTGCTTCACTTCCTGTTTTTAACATGTTCTTGATCTTCTTTTTCATATTTGTGTATTTATTAGAAATTATTCAAGTTGTAAATTGACCAATCAGGTACCTTAATAAAAGTATGTGTACATTGAACGTTCACAATGTTTGACAGTTTTATCAGAGATTTCAGTGGAAGGGGCGTGGACTTCCAACAAGCTCTTTTAACATTTTTTCCATGGTTGATGTCACACTCACTCAGTCCAGTTTTATTATACAGTACTGGTAACTGGTCAAAACATAGGCCGAATCCGGATTCTTCTCCTACCCTACGGCTTCTCCCTACCCCTACATTTAGTTCACCAAACAGAGAGATAGTGTCTTCAAATTCAAACGCTGCTCTTACTCGATGATGTCATCAATTGTCACTGGTCAGCTCATGCAAAAACAAGTCATTACTTACATTTAAATGTAAACTTCTGTGCATCAGAGCACACCCTCATGAAGAAATGTGCTTGCCTTTGCTCTACCTTTAAAAGAAACTATTTTCCACACCCGTTTCTCTTTTAATGCCCCTTCAATTGGAGGGATAGGTAGGGGAAGAATTCTGTTTTGGACGTATTCTACTAGAGTTAAAAAAATTAAAAGAAACATAATAATTTAGTCACTTTTGACAGTGAGAGGAGTTTATTATTTGTTCTCACATGATTCTTCTTTGATCGCAGAATCACATCCAAAAAAGATCAGAAAGGTGCCTCCAGGCCTGCCCTCTTCTGTAAGTACTAACCTTTGGGAAACCCCAGATTCATGCCCCCTTCTGCTTTCATTACACAAAACCGCATCTTGTGTGTTTTTTTTTTGTTTTTTTTTTGTTTTTTTTGGATTGCAAAGCAGTGTAATGAGTCCAACACAGGCCTTCCAGGTCTCTAAGCACTTCCACCACCTAAGTTAGAAAGAAATAAGGCAAAGTAAATGCACATTTACTCAGTGCAGAATGTATTTATAGTGAGTATTTCTGAGCCCTATGGTTTGTGGCCACAGCGCTGCCCTCTGCCAAGTACACTTATCAAATGGCTGCGGAGAATCCATACGGAGGTTTAATGCTTCTTACTCCTTCATTTCCCACCCTCCCACTCTTACTCTCTGGACACCCCATTTCCTCATTTTCTCCCCCACCTCCCCTCTTTACTCCACCCTATCACCCTACAACCACCACCACAAACAACAGCCCTCCCCTTCCTCCAGCTCCCTCCCCCAAACTTCTATCCCAGCTGCCAATAGAGTTGGCTGCCATCCAGGATTTGGCAGATGGTTCAGTAATTAGGAGTGCATCTCTCCATTCTTCCCTCCTTCTTCCCCCCTCCCTCACTTTTTTTTTTTTTTTACTGTTTAATCAAATTGCTGGATAAAACTTTATTCCATTTGGGTTTGAGCTTTTCTGCCTTATTCATAATTTTTTTTTCATCTCCAAGTCTTGTGAAAGAGGTTGTTCAGAACAGTGATTCCTTTATGAGGAACCTGGAATACAAAGTTACATCTTATTTTGTTAAAAAGAGTGAATTAGACTTTTTCCTGGTGTTCAAAGAAGTCAAATGTTAAAAATTTAGCTCAAATTATGCACATTTTCCAAAAAAGCTATGAGCATTCAAGTCACAGAAATTGTACTTCAAGTTTAAGGAAATGTTGTGATGATCTGTTCATTAAATTATGCTGAAAAAAAAAAAAAAAAAAAAAAAGATTCCAACAAAATAAAGCCTTTTTGTAGATGTTTTTTTTTCATACACCTTTTAAAGATCCTCTCTATTGAAAATCTTTTCTTTTCTTTTTTTGTTTTTAACATATTCTTGTGGCATTTTTCTGATAATGGAGGACATATATAAAGAAAATTAAGCTTAATGTTTGCATTTCTGAGTATTTCTTATAATTCAAGTGTAGGGCTGCAATGATAAGTTGACTAATCGATGACTAATCAACTATTAAAATAGTCAACGACTAATTTAATGGTCGATTAGTTGTTACTTTATATTATATGGAGTCAGTGTAGTGTAGTTAAGTTGAACAAAGTTTTGAGCGTTCAGCACCAAGAAAAGGCCATTTTTTATATTTGAATCTGTAAGACCAAACTTACTGAGACGACTAGGGCCGTTAACGCTAACACGTAAAGGCATGCGATTAATTTTTTAAAAAATTTACGACACTTCGCGCAACAAGTATCTTCCACTTTGCATTGGATGGTTCAGGCTTCCACAGTGTGGATTATTATCTGATAATGCACACCATCAGAATATGGGCTTTATCTCACGCATAACATGTTCGCTTACAAAAAATAAATATTCAATCAATGTTCAGTACTTGTTATTTTTCAGTTTAGATCACTTTTTCACAAAAAAAATTGACTATTTGATACCGGTATGTTCTCCAACCCGTTGTCATTGTAACACGACAACGTGTCGCTCAGCCGGACACTGGCCTAAACTGCAGCATCAAAGGAAACCGATATGAAAGTTGATTGTCACGATAGGTTAAATAAATCATCAGTTTAGAAAATGTACCTCTTACTGCTTGTTTTTTGTCCAGAAGATGAAGGAAAATTTAGATTTAACCCTTTAACACCTAAGGTGTCGCCAGTGACTCTTAAACACAAAATCTTTAAAAAACTGTAATTGTTCAACCATTAACACCTTCACTCCTTCTGAATACGCTGGAATTACATCATTGATGGTGTTAAAAATTTAAAAATTACAGCAAATCAAAGAACATAAACACAGGAGCTTTTGTGTTAAAGGTTTAAAGAAACCTGCACAGTGATATTAAACAATAGGGCTATTTGACCGGAGCTTCTTTTTTTAGGTGTGCATCATAGAAATGCTATGCATCCAGACCTAATAGCCAATCAGAATCGAGTATTCACCTGGACCATGGTATAATGTTCACTTAAACGGCATAATCATACTTAAAAAGAAAAACACTAGTTCAAAATATCATCACAGTGGGTCTTTTGAGATATACAGGAAAAATGTGTAGACTTTTTTTTTCTTTCACAATGCAACTGGAATGTTTGTGTTGATCTCACTTTTTGTCTGTAGGTTTATGCGACAGCTACAGGAGAGGAATTTAATCGGGAAAGTGTTTCTTATCCAGCCTCCAAAGCAGGAAATGGCTACACAGCACCTTTTTACATGCAAGGTCAGTTCAGGCACTATTTTCATTCAGAATCCTTTTGTTTGTTTTGTTTTTCATTTGTAAGTCTAATGGCGTCTGACTAAAGCAATAATTACCCGCAATTTTCTTTTCAAACCAGCAAAGCTCAAAAACTACTTAGGAGATGACATTGAAATGGGGATGCACCATCGATGTAGAAGTTTTAGTATTCTGTGCTACTCAAGTGTTGAATGTTAAATCACGCTTGAATAAAGTAATGAGAGATCTCCCATATGTTGCCACTATTGTTTTCTTCTGTTTTTTCACTCTTTTCCCCTCTTGCTCCCTCTTTTGCCGGACGTCTGGATGACAGAAGGCCATCACACACCTTCTGATCCTTGGAGTTCTGCTGGGTCCATGGTTCAGCCTCATTATTCTGGTGTGCTGGGAAACTCCCCCCATAAGAGTCAGCATGGTCCCTTCCCTGCCATCAACCCCCAAGACAGACTGGTGAGCTCCGTATTCACTGAAAAAACAGAACGAATAATGACTGCTCGTATGTTTACGATGTTGACATTTTTTTTCCTTTTAAGAAGCGGCAGCCCCTGCCCCTTTCTCCACAAAATTTCCCCCTGCATGGCAGCGAAGTAAATGGCGCTCCTGCTGTCTTCCACTCTGGTTCCAGCAGCTTTGGGGTCCCGAGTCAAACACCCCCACTCGCTGGCACTGACACCATACTGGGTAAATCTTTAATATTTTCCCTTTATTAACCTTTGTTGTTTTACTATTGTTCAGCTCTGGATTAGGTATAAACTAGGGCCTGAAATCAGTTCAGAAAGTTAACAAATTAATTGCAAACCTGCAAAAAAAATTAATCGCAATTTTTTTTTTTCCAGTTACAGTATATGCCGACCACATATTTTCTGGGAATAATCACAAAATGAAATGACAAAACTGTTCATTTTTAATTAGTGATGTCAATCGATTAAAAAAATTAATCCGATTAATTCCACTTTTGTGTTGTGAGTAATCACAATTAATCACAATGTTTTAGAAGATATATTTTATACGACAATATTGTAAATTGTAAAACGCATCATAAGATCACATCACAATATAAGAACTCTAAATACTCTTATGTCTGCAGTTTTACTCCAAGAAAATAAAGATAAAGATACTGACATACAGCCATAAGAAACAAACCTGCACACCTGAAATAAAAAAAAATAAATTAATAAAAGTTCCGGTCACATAGGCCGAATGCTCTACATCAGAGGTTCTTAACCTTTTTGACACTGGGGCCCAATTTTCCCGGTACAAAGTGATTCGAGGCCCATTCAAATATAAACATGTTAATGTAAATTGATCCACATCTTGTTTAATTTGTATTTGATAATTAAATCGAGTCATTTTATGGTTTATCAAAGTAAAATCTTGTGAGGAAAAATGATACAACGTGATCATCTCAGACATTTATTTTCATACTGAACAGGTAAAACACAGGTGTCAACCTCAACACAAATTAGAATTCCAAAAATATTTATAAGGAATTCTGATAAATAAAATTGTGTAGTAATAAAACAAGAACACTTCAAATAAGTTTCAAATGAAACAAACTGTAAATGAGATTTAAATAAAATACTAATTAAAAGATTACCTTATAACCTGCTGATGAACTTGACAAATTAGAAGTTTTTTTATTTTGTTCTAGATATTTCTCTCCAAATCTGTGACAAATTAACGACAAAAGTCTGTTTAAAAAAAACTAAACATGAACTGAGGCAAAGAGCCCCGTATAAAGAAAATATGATGAGGGGCCGATAGCTGCATACTATTGAGTCATGCCACAACACGTGACGCCAGGTTCACACTGGACGCAGAACGGAGGCCGCCTCTATTCGGCGCCCATAATCTATGGTGGCATTCACACCAGGCGCGGAGCGGTGCGGTCCTCTGCAGAGGGCTCGCGCCGTGCAAGCGGATCATTTCAGCTTCTGCTCTATTTTGAGCGCGAGCCGCGAGCGTTCCGGATCAATTCTGGCTGGAAGTTAAATAAAGATACAAGAGAAAATACGGTTTATTTTTAAAAGAAAGAGTGTTTTCGCAGGTAACTTTTGGAAAACCGTGCGTCCAGTGCTAAACTTTGTTCTTAGTCTCTCAAACCCAGAGCAAAGGGGTTAAGGTTAGGATTATGGTTACAGTTCCTGAGGTCGGCTGTCTCTGCAGCTCACAGCTCCACCAGGAGATGGGTCAAATGTGGAGAACACATTTACACATTTAGGAGCGGGACAGTTAATGGGAATTTAACTTTAAGTTGAATTTTAAATACGTGCGTCCAACAAAAACATCCAGCCTTGGACACACTTAGAATGAGTGCAGGTAATGCAGCAATGAGATCTTGGCTGCTTGTATTACTGTGTTCAATATGAATTACCATCATTTTCTATGCTGCTGGCATGTAAATACATGTGAATAACATCAGTGTTTTTAAAATATAACCAATTTTTTACAATAAAACGAAGTGATTGACAAATGTGATCATGTTTTTGTATCTGAACAGACTGTAGACAGGTAAAGAAACACATCCATAACACACACGTGTATGCGCCAGCACACACTCACACATCAACATAGTGGGCAGAATAGTTTTAGTTTTTATGAATTTAGTCACGCACACACATGCGAGCGAGCGCGTGCGCACAGACACAACCAAAACAGACAGAGACGCGCACACCAAACAATGTAGTGTGCCTGCTCCGGACCTGGTGGCGGGGGCTGGATTTTGGGTGTAAAGAGTAGCAGAGAGGGGTTCCCCTTAGCAGAAACACGCGGTAATATCTTTAGGTTATTAACTTATCACGCATGATGGCAAAAACAACCAAAGCTCCAGCTGGAGCGCCTGTCGACCGCCGCGGAAAAATCCGCGTCTGCTCTGTAAACCACAGAGCGGGGGGAAGCCGCGCGCTCTCGACTTCGCGGTGCTTCCCGGTGCAGTATGAACCTGGCGTGACGCTTACTGCCACCAAGTGGTAGGAGGCTGCATTCAGGTCCCGCGGCCCTCGCGGCCCTCAGGTTCAGAACTGATTTTTATTTCGCGGCCCACTAGAGGGCGCTCGCGGACCGAGATTGGGCCGCGGCCCTATGGTTAAGAAACACTGCTCTACATCACTGCGCAGGCTGCTTAAAAAAAATATCCTTTATCTTCTGGACAAAAACAAACGATAAGAGAGGAACTTTCTCTCTGAACTGAGGCTTTATTTAACCTATCGCGATGATCAGCGTTTATATCTCTTTCCTTTCCTACTGCAGTCAAGGCTCAGTGGCCAGACCATGGATAAAAAAGTCAACTTTTTTTAGGGCTGGGATCTGTCCCTGGTACTGGCTCCTTCTTTGCTCCTCCCTACTTGCGGGGTTGGGGGTTGAGGGGTCTGCTCTCGGGGGGTGGGGCCCAACGCTGGAGGAGGCGGGGGACAGCGGTCCACCATCGGGGGCCAACCTATCCCCTTCCTCATACAAACATTCATAAGGGTTAAGGGGAAGGTGGTTGTATTGCAGTGTGCTGCAGGGGGTGGACTACTTGCCAGTGGCCCCCCTCCTGTGGCCGCTGCATGGATTCGCCCCTACCCTTGGTTTTATTTGCACCTTAGACATGTAGGACCCTTGGTGGGGAGTGCTTGGACATCACTGCCAGCAAGCAGTAGATGTCCTCTCAGTGCCCTTCCCGCCAATTTTAACTGCACCATAGACATTTAGGGACGTTTGTGAGAGGGTGATGGGGCATCTCTGTGAGCTATCAGGAAATGTCCTGTCAATCATCTACTCACCAATTTTAGCTGCACCCTTTAGTACACACACCTCTAACACCTCAAAATATAGACTTTAACAAACAAACAAGCAGGGGGGGGTCGTGAACCCCCGGCCTGGTGGTCTTGTCTTCTTGTCTCTTGGGTGCCGGTCTCCTGGGGTCAGCAGCCTCCTCTCAACGCCGGGGGAGGGATCCCTGAGATTTAAGATCTAGAGCAGGGGATCAAACTACATCGGAGCCAAGGGGTGTCCATGTCTCGATGGTTTGGGTTCTGATCCTTGCTTTCAAAGTGGGTGGCCTCAGTGGGTGTGTCTGGTTTGGCCACGTTTACAACACTCCTCCAGGGCCTCCATTTCTCCTGGGTGCCCCTCTCCTGGGCAGGGGTGGACGGCCCCCGCCCTGCTCCCCCCTGGTCCTCCCGCGGCGGGGCTGGGTGGTTGTCTGGAGAATGGGGTGGGTCACCCTTTGGGGGCCCTGGCCCGTACCTGGGGTGGGATGCTGCTTGGTGGTGGTGGGCTGCTCTTCTGGGGTTGGGGGGCTCTCCGGGGGTGGGGCCTCGCGTTGTAGGGTTTGGGGGGGTCCAGGCTGCTGCTGCTGTCCCGGCGAGGGGTCGGGGCATGGGGATGACCGGGCGCTCTCCCCCTTTGTACATTCCATTATCATCCACATTTGCACATCATAGACACTCACCTGAGCACAGGTGTCGGCTCACCATTGCACTAATAGTATGCGTGACAAAATGAAAGGCTTAATTTGTATCGGTTTGTATGATTAAGTGAGTGTGAGCTGCAGTTGTTTTGTGTACATTTTGACTAGTTTAAATGTGGAGACTATTTTGGCCAACAGTTATATGTGTAACTACTGAGTGTGTATGTAGATAGGCCCCGCCCATTCCAGTTTGCTATTTAGACCAGGTTGTTTTACGATGTTTATGGGTTTATACTCAATAAACCCCCGTGGTGACAGTAAAATCTGACCAACACAAGACGCTCTCAGCCCCTATCTGTTTGCTCAGCTGTTGGACAGAACAAGTTAAAAGAAAAAAAAAAAAAGGAAAAAAAAGTCGACATTTTGTGAAAAGCAATCTAAACCAAATAATACCAAGAAGAAACTACTGCAAAAAAAACGAAAAAATGTTTATTTATTTTGTAAATTATTCTTTTTGATTAATTGTGTGCTTTGATATGTTAAAGTTTACCACTCTAATCTAAACATTTTGAAAAATGCATTTAAATCCAATAAACATTTTTCTCTCTCTCTCTCTCTGTGTAAAGCTAATCGAGGTGCACTACCTGCAAGTTCTGGGGATGAAATTGGAAAAGCTCTGGCATCTGTAAGTAGATGTAAAATTCACATTTATATTCTGGAGAGAGTTTGTATTTTCTTCACAAGACTTTAAATCTTTTTTTGGATTTCTCTGAAACTTGTCAGCATTTGTTTCAAAAGTCTCCATTTCTATTTCCAGATCTATCCTTCCGACCACAACAGCAATGCCTTCCCCCAGTCTCCGTCTACTCCGTCTGGCTCCCCTCAGGCTATATCAGGTGAGTGAACAATTGTAGTCATTTTTTCCTGAGTCTTCAAGGTCAGTTGGCTGTTATGTAGTTGTGTTTATTCAGCTCTGGCTTTCCTGTGTTTTCCTCCAGGGAGATGATAACATTTTTTAGAAACATTTTGTTTTTCTTCTGCCAAACTTGGGATGACTGTAGCTTCATCTGCTAATGTGGAGAATACCAAGTGAACTTTAACTCGAGCTTTTTATACTCAACATTCAAGTATTTTGATGAGCTTAAAAATATGTGTGTGAAATTCAATTTGAAGGTTTCACGAAGTATTTATTTACACTTTGATATCATTGACATGGTTCTTTTAATGGACTTTAGGTGTCTCCTACTACACTCGCGTAATTTAAGAGACTCAAATGACAGTAAAATTAAATAACAAGGTCAACTTTGTGTTGTTTCTTTTTCTAAAACAAATAGATGTGTTGTAGAATTTGTTGCAGTTCATGTTTGGATTGAGACTGCCTCATAATGTGGTCCCAGAATGAATGACTGTGCGATGATAAGATAGAGAAGGCTATGTGGGCTCCATACCATCTGTAACAGGACGCCGTGTTCTTCTGGTCAAAAAAGAAAGTGTTTATCATCCTTGTTTATTATCGCAGCACAGGGATAAACGCTGGAATGATCTCAAAACGCTTCAATCTTCACCCACCGGCAGAAAGTCCTTCAGAGGTTCCTCCATGTTTCACTTTTTCTAGCAAAAAACTCAACTTTATAGCTTGTGGTGGACAAGCGGCCTTTTGTTAGATTAGAGTCTTTTGGTTTTTGACTTGTCGTGCCAGAACACCGGCTGTCAGCTTGGCTTTGTTTCCACGTCAGAAAAAGGCCTTTTTGGCTTGAGCAAAGGCTGCTCAGACCAGACTTCTCCAGACTGTAAGTGGGTGGACCACGATCCCACTGGTGTCCATCAGCTCGAAGTCGATGGCTGCAGGCCATATTATTGGATTTTAAAGAAGCTCTGCGTGATGTGTCTTTTTCTGCTGCTTTGGCTGTCTTGACCTTTTCAACATCACTCGTTTCACCGTCTTTTTAGAGACGAGCGTGAAGACCACACATGGGAACGTCTCTGTTTTTGATTATTTTTTGACAGATGTTGGTAAAAGTGAAAGTACTTGTTTCTTGGTGCTCTGGTTTCTCAAATTGAACTTCCTTTAAACCACCAATCTTTTTTGTGTTGTTTTAGTTTAACTTTTAACTTTCACTGTTCTTCTCTAGCACAGATCTTCTTAGCCTTTTTGGTTATTTCAATCACAGACAGCAGTTGTTGTTGCTTTTCTTTTTTCGTTTTTCTCCCTAAATTCATTTATATAACCAGAAGTTAAACAACAGCTCATATACAAAATAAAAAAACACTAAACCAGCAGTGTTTCAATGTCATGACAATACGACAAAATTTGTAGTATTACTGTTTTTTTCTTTTGTTTAATTTGTTATTTTTTAAAAAAGTGCTTATAATATCTAAGTACTGTGTTATTTAACTAAATAAATTAAAAAGTCCTTTCATTTCTTTAGGCTCTGCATCCCAATGGACTCGATCCTCTTGCCAGGCCACACCTTCCCCTAACTTTGAAGGTGGAATTCAGTCTATGGTAAGTTGATCTTTTTTTTTGTTTTTTTCTTGCAAATCTGACTTCAGTGATGACATACTGGATCTGTAATTCTGTCCCTCATGTGGTTCCATCTTAGCCGAGTAAAATGGAGGACCGCCTGGAAGAAGCCATCAATGTTCTTCAGCGACATGCCAGCGGACAGGGAGGGCCAGGAATCGCTGAAATGCACAATCTGTTGTCGGCGGGGTTGGGATTGCCACCGGGCTTCAGTAGTGCAGCACTTGGACTGTCCAGCCGTCTCCAAGGACTGGTTAGATTTAAAATCTAGACATAAGATTTTGAAATATAAATGTGAGATTAGTCTGATTCTTCTGTTTTGATACCAGCACTAATGGAGATTTTCTCCTGCAGGCATCTAGTCACCAGGAGGACTCTGCTGGTCTGCCCTCTAGTGGCGGGTTGATGCATCACGGACTAGCATCTGGTCGTCCTGAGGGTTTTACAGGTGTGTCTTTCTGATGCCATTTTATCACGTGTCTTACTAATGAACGACTTCTCATTCACTTATATTCATTATATTAAAATTCTAAACCCTTATGTGTACCCTTAGGTCTTTCTGGTAGCATAACTCGCTCGGGTGGTGCTGCTATCAAGCGAGAAGAGAAGGAAGATGATGAGAACTGTTCTATTACAGACAAGTCAGAGGACGAGAAGAAAGATATGAGGAGCCGTCTTCGAACCAGGTGACAACCTTTTTGCTTTTTACTATTTTTTTTATTCTTAAAATAGCGGAAACTCTGAGTTATAGAATATTTAATTGAAATGAAAAAACTGACTATCCTGAAAGCTGGAACTCTTTAAATGTTATTGTCACCTTAGATTTTAATAAACTTTTATCAGGAAAAAATTATATATTTGTTTATTGTGGGAGCTACATTCATAAAATAACCTGCGATAGTATGGAGCTATTTTGGGACCATAACTATTTGAAACCCAAATAAAACATTTTGAAAATAATATTGCCGTTTGGCCAAAAAAAATGTAAATGACCAAAATGTTTTGATATTCTAAAATAAACTTAATTATTTTCAGCCTCAAATGTTCTGGTTTTTAGGTTTCAAAACTCAAAATTTCAATTTCAAAACTTTTTTTTGTTACCAAATTATTTTTTAACTTTCAGTTCTTTTTTTTCGTTTCCAAATCAGAAATTTTTTTGTTTCAAAACTTTCAAAACTCAAAACTTGGACCCACAAATTCAGCTCTTTTTTTTTATGGGGGAACAAAATTTTTAAAGCTCTATGATCTCCCTTAGAGGAATTAAATCTGTTTCTATGTGTTCTGCGTTTTGATTGGCTGTAGTCCTTATCAATCAATTTCTTTTGTGTTGTTGCACCTGTAGAGAATTTACCCAGTTTGCCACATACGCAGCAGAACTTGGGTCTTTATTTTCACTCTTAAGTACTGGACCTTTTTTCTACGCAGATTTTAACTTTGGGAGTTTAAACGAGAGTAAAGTTTAAAATATTTGTGGGAAAATTATATTGAGGAAGGAGTTTCACAGCCTGAAAACCTCTTTCCTTGCAGTTTTCACTTATTGCTGGTTATTTATGGAACACAGCTCCCACAAAAGCAAGGAAAATTGTATTTCAAGTTGATTTGTACACCTAAGCAGATTGAGGTTATGTGTAAACAGTAGAAGTTTCATATGATTTTAGTATTTTTGTAGCTGTCACTATAAATTTATGCTTTAAATTGGGAACCAAAAACCGCTTAACTCTGCCCGTTGTGTCCTTCCCTCCTCATCCCTTGGACCCTTCAGTAGTTTGGATACTGAGAATGATGATGAAGACCTTCCTGTGGAGGTCAAGGCTGAGCGGGAGAAAGCACGGAGGTTGGCAAACAACACCCGTGAGCGGCTGCGCGTGAGGGACATCAACGAGGCTTTTAAGGAGTTGGGCCGCATGTGTCAGCTCCATCTGAGCTATGAGAAACCACAAACCAAATTGATCATACTGCAACAAGCAGTAAATGTTATACTCAACCTGGAGCAGCAAGTTCGAGGTCAGTGGCTGACAGGAAGTAGAGGGGAAGGGTCTCAATGCAGATACAACTCCTACTCAGCTTCACTTTCCAGCTCCTGTCATATTTTTCTAAATTTACCTGAATGGAAATAAATTTAAAGATTTATATTTCGGCAATCTGACCAAAAAATGGTCCAAACTAAAGACATGAGATGAGAAACTGAAGTTGTGATGTTTTTAATCCTGTCCATCCTTAATGTGTCTGTCCTTTTTAATGTAGAGCTTCTTCCTGTTTCCACTGTCACGCTTTCACACACTTTTGAACACATTTTAGTACTCTCATTTGCTTTTTCACTCATGTTATTTGACTAAACTGTATTTTTATGTTTTTTTTTTTTGTTGCCCTCCAAACCAAAAATATACATTTTGCTTTATTAACCGCCATAAACTAACATGCATTCCTCATACCCCGCCTTTAAGCTTGATCTCTTTCAGTTGTTGCCATCCTTTCTAGAAACACCACTCCACTGTTATTCTTTAACCTTTTTATTTTCTGTTTACAGATGGAAACAGAGTGTATGTGGGGAAAAAAAGCACCAATTTATGAACATGTAAACAGATTACAATGGGAACAGTCACGACTTCAGAATATTTGTTGCATGTGATTAGCAGCATCTACAGACATTATGCTATGTCCACACCAAATGCCTTTTGTGCCTCTCTTTAGACGCACGTTAAATTTGCTTCTCGTCCAAAAATGTGTTCATATGCAGGAGCTATGTCAGAATGACGGCTGCTTTCACCGGTACTTTTCGTCTCTTTGTGACCCATTTTGACGACTTGCTGTCCCGCATTAGTCAGAGGAGGAAAAAAATTCTTATAAGAATAAAATTAGAAGACCTTTTAATTATTGTCTCGTAAATAAGTAAAATGTTATAAAGTTTTGAAGGAGAATGATCAGAATTTTCTCCATGTTGGTTTTGGACTCGACCCGCTGATCACATCCTCAACAAATCACTGGCCAAAACAGAATCCCTGATTGGTTAACGAAATTCAGTTTCTTCATCAGGGTTCAGATATTTGCACTCTGGAAAAATTACAGCGTGATGCCCGAAATGCGTCGCACTTTGATTGCATTTTTACACGGACTTGACATTGAAACCGGACACCTCTGCAATCGCGTTTGGTGTGAATGTAGCTTAATCTGAGCACATGCAGCCGTTAAGAGTTCTCCTCTCTTTCAGCTTCTCAACACCCTGGTTTATCCCCTTAACTTTTGAAACTCTGGAATTAAGACCTCTGATCTCAAAGAATCTCGTTACTCTGTCCAGTGTGGGTGGTTTAGTTTTTGTTAAAATTCTGCTTTTGTTTTTCTGCATCTATTAATACAACTTCTTTTTTTTTTTGAATGATGGACTTCCTGTAGTTCTAGTATTTGTCAAGGAATCTCCATCAATCTGTTGAAGTTGAGATTTTAAGTTAAAGTTAAATGTCAGTTGTGGATCATTGATTGTGTTGCTTTTTGACAAAGGGTGTATTTTCTTTATTGCCACTGCAGTCACCTCATTTCCGGTTGAAATGTCAGCCACTAGTCCACAAAGAGTCTTTGCAGTTCTTTGGGCTCATTCTCATAACCAGGACAAACCAGAGCAGAGGTGTCCTTTCTTCTTGTCTCCAGAGTTTCAGAATGTGCAACTGAGAAGATGGAAGAAGGGATCTATGCTTTCAGATTTATAGGAGTTTTCCCTCCCAAGCAGTTTCTGATCGTAATTACCGGCGTGCGCTCACACAGCACAAAGTGTTACTGTCGTTGTAAAAGTTTACATGCTCATTCTGCATTCACTCTCCTTTATTCCATGTGAGCTCTACTTTCAGGTTTCCAAGCTTTGAAACTAATCATCTTCCTTCACGCTCAGATAAATACATCTTCATGTGATGTATTTATAGTCATACTCGTCTCTTCTCGTCTGTCCTCTGTGGCTTGTTGTCCATCCTGCATTTGGCAGAGAGCGTTGCTTCCTCCTTTCTCCAGATCTTTGCTGCCCCTCGACCTCCATGTTGGACCAAATGACCGAAAAATATTTTGTCACGTAAAGTTTATGACATTGATTGACCAATCCTTTAAATTTGAATAGACCCTCGTTCATTCTCCTGGAGTTCAGCCCAGCTCCGCTCAGATCTTCTCATTTCCAGTTTGAAATAAGGAAATTATTAGATATAAATTTTAGAGGTTCCGTTGTAATTCTGGTTTTGGTGGAATCAGTTTAGGTTTAGCATGGGTGGTGTACCGGGTTTGTTAACCAGCCCCTCCGACCCCTACTTTTTGCTGCAGCCTTGTCACAGAGACTGATGAGAACCTGACTGCTGAGGAGAAGGAGCAGAGGGAGCGCGAGCGCCGCCTAGCTAACAACGCTAGAGAGAGAGTGCGCGTTCGTGACATAAACGAGGCCTTCAGGGAGCTGGGAAAGATGTGTCAGGTCCACCTGCAGAGCGACAAGGCCCAGACCAAGCTTGTGATCCTGCAGCAGGCTGTCCAGGTTATTCTGAGCCTGGAGAAGCAGGTGCGAGGTAGGTCAGCAAGAAGAAGATCTGATCAGACATCCAGTTATTGAAGCTTTAGAAACTAAAGATTATCTACTTGAGACTTTTTTATTTAATACCATTCACACATAATGATCATTTAAAGAAAATGATACTGGAGAAAGTTGAGGAAGTGTAATCCTACATCCCTTCTCTGCCAAATGCATGAAGTTCATCTCCACACTCTTGATTTTCCTATTTTTCTGTCCTATCTTGTGGTTTTACTTTAAACACTCGATAGACCTCTTACTCGTGATGTCACAGTATGAATGCTCTCGTCGCCATTTTGGGAGTCAAAACCTAGATCTTTGTTGCGTTCCACTCGACTGTCTGCCTTTGATCAGTTCTCACTTTGTTGTCGGCAAGACAGAAAAAAAGCCGCAAGGTCTGCCACAGATCAGAACCAACGTCTGGTATGACTTCTTATGGGAAGCTGTGGAGTTGTGAGGAAGAACATTGAAAGACTTTGACTGAATACAAAAAGCATTCATCTTACAGCAATACAATGAGTATTCATGTTGTAATAGTAGTTTATTATCCTCTAGATACAGGTGAGGATAACAAAGACTGACAGATATAAACAAACAGTTCAGGCTCTGCAGGAACTTGTGATGCTGCTTCCTCACATTTGAATGTTTTAGGGAAAAGTTTACGCATTTCTTCCGTTGTTCAATCGCCGTTAAAAACGAAAAAAGGGCCGGTTCCAGCGTGCACTGGATTCCTAAATATTTATCACTTTTAGAAGAAATAAAATAGACCTACCTGACACAAAATGTTCACTGGAGTCTGCTACCACCCTTCTCATTTGAGTGTAACAATCCATCATTTTATGTCTTCATCCCCGAATCAGTAAAACGAGACACTTGAATCTGAAGTTTTTCTGTTCTGACGACCAACATCAACACATGTACCATGATGAGGTTTGGTGGCTATTTCTCTACATTTGCCAATCTGCCGATTTTACCCGTCACATGTATCAAAACTATGTGTGCTTGACTCCCAGAATTGCAGATAGCAACACATGTGTGACATCACTGCAAGGGGTCTATAGTAAAAATGTCTATAATTTAAGTTGACATTCCTACTGAAAAGATTACATTTTCTAACTAATTTTTTCATTAATTTTTTGAAGAGCGTAATTTAAATCCTAAAGCTGCTTGTCTCAAGAGGAGAGAAGAGGAGAAAGTTTCAGGTGTTGACCCTCAGATGCAGCTCACCGGTGGCCACTCGGCTCTAGGAGGGGACGGAAACAACTCTGTGAGCCATATGTAATCTTCAGGTCGGTTACAATTTCTGTAAAATATTCATCCCCAATTTCTGTTTTGATTTATCTAATATTTTTTTTTCTTTTCAGTTCCTGTTGATTGTACAGCCTTCATATCATGTGGCCTTATTTGTCATATTCGTGCATCTCAGTGTGGGTAAATCAAGGACACGTGCGCACACTGACTCAGCAGGTGGCCACATTCCAAGACAGGAATTCAAGCACAACAAGTAAAAAAAAAAAAAAAAAAAAAAAAACAAATTTCAAGTGAACAAGGAGGAAAAGGCTGGATCATGACAACTGAGGGTGTTGCTGAACATTAGGGTGGTCTTAAAATGACATTTTTTGTAAAGTTGCTTTGTTATTGGGAGCAAATTTAGCCTGGATCAAACACTTTTGGATCAACTGCTCACGTGAACAGAGTTTGGATTTATATGGACGGATAGTTATCGGCATTCCCTTCAGAAAAATAGGTCTTACTTTTTTCTTGCTGAAAAAAAAAGCTTGGGTCATAGTGCTTTAAAAAAGTTTGTGTTTGATTTAAAAAAAAAAAAAAAAAAAAAAAAGCAAAAAAAATTGTAAGACTGATCCAAAAACTGACCGGTGTTTTTGGATTTGATGGTATCTTTCTCGGATTTATTGCAACGTCTGCAACAGTCAAACGTGTCACTGGGACAATTTTATTGCTTGTTTCACTTCCCAGTCTCCACTTTGAAAAGTCTTTTGCATCTGTTACTGTCACTGCCATGCAAGTGGAATGGAAAGAATGGCGGAGAGAGACGCCACCACTGAGGGAAGCACAAGGACTCGGCATAAATACTGGATTCACACCCCTCCCTCACCGAGGCTGTTGTTGGACTTTCTTCACTATTGTGAAGTTGATTTTCACTCAGACGGATCAGAGCCAGCATCAGTCTGTTGCTCTGCATCCTTATCCAAGAAGAACTCGTGTTGGAGAAAATTCTTGCAGACATATAAGTATTGAAAAGGGATCATAAGTGTTACCTTTGGGAGAATTCTCTCTTTTGCCATTGACTGACTTGTTTTGGTTGCTCTCTGTTGAGCAGTTGCTGTTTCTGTCCCTCGACCCTGTTGAACAATTGTGGAACCTGTTATAAGGATCTTCCTTTTTTTTGATAATTTATATATATATATATATACAGTTTTTTTATTTTGTTTTTTACTTTTGTAATATAGTTGTCAGAGATTTTTTGTGATTTTTTTTTTTTTTGTGTGTTTGTTTGTTTTCTTTGTTACATTGTTTTAATGTAAGATGACTCAAATTAGCTTCCAGGAACAAACTGGTGTTTTCTTTGGTGCCAGAGGCTTTGAAACATTAAAATTGATGACCTTATTTTTAAGTTAATTATCATCACATGTTGTGATATTGGTTTTTTTAATTTTCTAAACACAAAACATGTTGCAATTGGCTTCTTTTTTTTTTTTGCACACTGCCTAACATCCAGGTCTCTAATGAGTTTAAGGTAGAGGCAGACAAAGTGGCCATCACTCTTAACTTTCAGCTAATCATGAACTCCATGTTGACTCTGAAAGGATGGCTCGAGTCATTTTCCTCCCCTTGGAAGTTGATGATTTCTTTCTAGTGCCTGATATGTGTTTGCGACATGTAAGATAATTTTGTATTCATTAAAAAAAGAAAAGTACCTTCTCGTATTACAGATGTAGATAAATAAGTTTACTTCAGTGACATCTGTTGAATGAAGCAATAAGACTTCTTCAGTATATGAGTGTCATTAGATGTTCACTGATAAATGATGTGGTCTACAACTTTGACACTTATTGTAATAAAAGTTTACTTCCTATTTTTATGTTTTTTTATGGTTTTGTTCTGGATTGGCATGTGTGCTGAAATACATGTCAAAGTGTAGTAGTTTTATATTGTACGCTTATTCGTTGCAACATTTCTCACATTTCTGACTTAAAGACAGCCCTCAAGATATAGTTTTCTTTATCAGCTACTTAAACCTAGCAACTAAATACTTTATTAAACCATAAATCGACATCAATATAGCCTCTGAGATAACACTTGTGTTTCTTTTGTTTGTTTGTTTGAGGTTTTTTTTGTTTTGTTTTTTGGTTAAATGTGTATAGTGCTGTCCTCTGTGAAAGATGATCTCTCGATGAGCGAGCTGACAATTCCCGGGTCATTTGCGAGCAGCACGGAAACAGCTGATGCCTCAAGTTTGCTATTTTTATATATATATATATAAATAAAATAGATATCAAGAACTGTTGTGTACATAACAGTGAAGTAGCAATAAATGTTTCAGTTTTAATAAAAAATAATGTCGTTTGAGTTTTTTTTTTTTTTTAATAACTTGCCTCTATAGAAACATTCTAATGTAGTATTTCGTATAGATTTTGATTATTTTTTTTAGGAAAAGTTTATTAACAAAACCTAATAGTCATAGCTATTATAAGCTCACAAAGAGAATGAACAAGTGGGGGAACAATAGAACAGTAGATGAAAAATAAAATAATTACAGGACACATTTGAGCAAATCACAACATAATGAAAATCAGTGTATTGTATTTTTTAAATTAAAAAAATGTATTTTATTTTTTACAATCAAATTATTTGGATTTTTTTTATTTCACAAATGAAATGAGGTTTATAAAAAGGTTTAATGCGAGCAAATTTACATCAATGTATATGAAATTTGGCTAATAGAAAAATTAAATAGAATAAATAAACCTTGCTGTTTTCAGTTTAATTTAAAAAAAATCTAAATTCAATTTGCTTATAGCAGAAAAAGACACAATGAAGACTGTTTTGCCAGCAAATTTATTCCAAAATTGTATGGTATATGAAGAAGTCCTAAATAAATATGAAATGATTTGCGGGTGACTATTGCTAAGAGAACAGTGCAGGGATACTTCTGAAATCTATAAAGGATAAAACATTTTGTGTAATAATTTTCATATGATAATTTTGAATAATTTTCTCTTAAAAAATATATGAATATCCACATTCTGTCTTGGGTAAATGAGAGATTTTACTGTTCCAAAAAGAAATGACAATAATTTGTTGAAACAGCCTTCAGGTGGATTTATTGGGTGACAGGTGAGAAAGAAACAGATTTCACCAACATAAGATAGAGTAAGCTCCATGAAGCAGTAGAAAAAGAGAGTCCTGTGAGCAACATATTTAAAAGAGAAGGAATTGCATGCATTACAGAGAGAAACTCTAGGAGATACAGATACAGAATCCATTCATGTTCTTCTGCTCATCCAGGAGCGGGTTGTGGGGGCAGCAGTCTAAGCAGAGATGCCCAGACTTCGCCCAAACCACTTCCTCCAATTCCTTCTGGGTACAGGATAGATTTCTTAAAACTCTAAGTATAAAAATGATTTGATTAATGTTGTTACTGAACAAAATTTCAAGAAACAGACTTTTATTTTATTTTTGCTTTCTTTTTCTTGTAAGTCTGTTGTTCCAAAGATAGCATGAATAAGGTAAAAAGTTGTGTTAGAATATGAGGAACCAGGTGAGCAACATCTGTCTGCAAAAGTTTAAATGCTTTTTAATTTGTGTTTATTGACAAGAAAAGTAATTTGGCTTTTATTTTTGTAGTCCCATGCCTGCACCGGAAGTGATTAGTGTGCATGCGCACTAGCAATTTCTTTTCAGTGAGGCACGTCCTGTGTTGGAAGGGCATCTCTGCTTTATACCAACATGCTTGGTAAAGTAGTTGGACAGAAATATGTGGCCATCGCTAAGTCGTGGTTAGTTGGTTTTATTTTTTATTTTGATAAAGAAATGTGTCTTTAACGAGGTCAACCTTGAGCTAGCTCGTGTCTAACGTTAGCTGTTAGCCCAGTCGAGGTCACAGCTATGTTGACTTTAGCTTAAGCTAATTTCACGATTCTGACTTTAAAAAATGCTGAAACAAGGACATACTGAGTGTATTTGCTTATATAGCATTCAAATCTAAAATGAGAAGAACCCCTTGAAGATATCGCTTAAAATGGCTTTGAAACGTCACCAATTTATACACATTTACATTTGTCAAGTTTAAACTGCCAGCAGAGACCTGTCAAATGTAGTTTATTGGATAAAAATCCTATCACATTTTTTCTAAGTTTGAGGCTAAGTTATTCGAAAGTTTAATATATACATACATATAATAGTGTCTGAACATCTTTTAATTAACCTTTTATGGTTTTATAAATACGTTTTCATTTTGATGCATTCTATGTTTTTTGTTATATTATTCTAATAAGATGCACAGTTTCACAATAAAGATTACTGTGATAAATACTAGATATTTTGTATCTTTTCTAAAAATAAATAATTAAAAAAAAAGACAATAAATGACCTGGATGTGTAGGCTTTTAAACATTATTGTTGTGGGTTGATATTTGTTAAGTTTTCAAAATAGTTTTGCTTTCATCATGAGGATTCATCATACTTGATTTATCTTATCTACAGGTTACCTACCTTGGCTGTTTGGGGCACAACAGGGGGCGTAGCCCTGGTCTACTTAACAGACTGGAGGCTGGTTTTGGATTATGTTCCTTACATCAATGGCAAATTCAAAAAGGATGACTAAAGAAGGTGAGGTAGATTATAAGAGTGGCAGAGCTGCTGTTTCCCTACTTTGCTTTGTTGTTTTGGCAGTGGCATTCCCAAAATCCAACTCATAAGCTAAATGCGGCCTACGTTCAAATTTCCACCGGCAGCACTTTCTAAAAACATGCATAATTTCTTGATTGTGGTTAACTAAATTACCTTTTAAGCCATTGTAAAAATATCATAACACTGTTGTGACCCTTCTGGGACCCTTTCTTGGTTATTTCTAAAGTCTCAACTGTAAATTAAAAAAAAGCTGATGTGACACTTCCAGGACAAGTGGAAATTGTCATATTTTTTTCAGTAAAATATGAAACAACTGCCTAATATGCAAAGAGACTGGTTGTTCTCAACCACAGTCTTCAATATTAAGATCGACACCCATCTGCAGCTATGGAAACAGTGGAAAAAAACTGACAGTAGTTTTGGTAAAATGTATTTGTTTTCTATGTTAAAAAAATATGTAATTTCAATAAAATATCTATTATATTGTTAATTTCTTTTCATGTTATTAAAATAATTCAAAGGCCAAATGGTTGGACCTCAACAATGTTCAACTCAACAAATCTGGCTCTCTTTGCAAGTTTGGACAGCCCTAAGGTGAATGCTGCTTTTCATATCAAACTCTTTACAGTTGATCCATCAACTAAGATACAATAACACTATTCAAAACCATGTGCTGACCTATTTGATAGCTGGATAACTTTTTAACGTACATTTTTGTGGAGTAAAGTTGGATATTATTACCAAACTAATAAACCAATTAGATCTGAGTCTACAAATCTAAAAATTGATTTAATCTCTAGATTTATGTCACTCTGATGCATATTCATTTCTTTTCATTGTAAACTTTAAATGTATCTTTTTCTTTTAGTTATTTAACTAACATTTTACTTTTTTTCCTGCATGCTTTCAGTCTACTAGAACTCAAACCCTTCCTAATCTGATTGCATATTATAAATCTGTGAGCTTTGTACACATATGTGTACAGACTAGCATTCATTAGTGCAGAACAATGTATGTTCAGCCACACCTAAAGCCTCAAGATGATAGCCAAAGTGCTCTTTTATTCAGGAAGCAATATGAATGACTGTTATATCAAAGCAAAACAGCATCAGAAAAGCATATCAACATTTACAACCAACATTTTTAGCGCTACTTTAACTGGAGGTTTTACCTGCAATAATACATTCTACCTCTAGATGGCACATCAGGCCACAGCTGATGAAGCCTGTATAAGAGCAGCACTGATGTGCTGTGAAACATTTGTATTTTCTTTCTTTTTGTTGTTTTATACTTGTGTAACATATTTGTTCTATATATTAAATGTTTTAAATTACAACTTTTTCAATGATCTAAATTTCCTGAAAAGGTTTTTCCTTTAAGTATTTAGGTTTGCTGTTTCTACACTCAATGTGCACAAAATTAAAACAAAAGACACATTCTTAAAAGTTTGTTTGGTGATTCATATGTGAAAAGTTGGGTTTTATTTATTTTTTATTTTTCATTACCATTTTGTTCATCTAAAATGTACCATTATTATTATTTTTGTTTGTTTTCTCTTTACAGATGGCATTTTTTGAGGTCTCGGATTACGAACACAAATGGATACCACCTGTATTTTGGACATGGAAGTTTGCATGATCTCATCGTCTTCATCCACGCAACATTCAAGTGTTCATTAACATTTGCCAAAATGTTTTTGCCATCAGATGTTTAAAAATCATGGATGAAAAAAAAGAAAATAAATCACAGACATGATTTCTGCTTCTTTTAACTACTTGGTGTGAGAGCTTCTGTTTATTTTGTTGACCTGTGTTGCATGGGTGACATTTGTTTCCTGGTTTTCATACAAAATTAAAATGAGTATATTTTATCCTGTTTTGGTTGTGTGTGATTCTTCTTGTAATGCAGTGGTTCAATAGTGCTAATAAAAATTTGTATAAAATAAAACGTGTTGGAGTGTGTTGCTCCATAAACACATATTTTACTTTTTTATTTTATATATTTTGAAGAATTATAAGTATAGTAAGCAGACTTATTGACAAAATGATGGGGAAAAATAGTTTTTAGTTCTTTAGACTTATGTACTTCAGACATTTAAATGGTGTATTAATTATAGATTTAAAAAATACAAATCCTTTCAAAATAAGTGTTTTTTTTTTTTTTCCGCTATAACTTTCACATTTTATTTATTTATTTATTTCCCTTCAGTCTATGTTTTTCTGACATTTTATTTACATTTTCATTATTTTCCCCAAGTGCACCACAGAAATTTAAAAGCGGTCAAATCTGGACTAGTTTACATAACAGCGCATGGATTACAGTGATTTTTGGGTTATTTGCCCTGGCGGAGTGATCTTTGTTTGCAGAAGTCCTGACAGCGGTTAACGACAGCTAAATTAACAGACTGTAAATTCATGACTGCACTTACAAAGAACAACGTCGTTTTCTGCTCACTTTGACCCCTTCACTATCAAAAATAAGAAGCACGACAAAGCAGACATTCATGGCAATGGAGAGGAAAAGGTAGGGTTTGTCTAATATTTGTGGTTGCATGATTTGGGACTTTGGAGAAATTCACGCGTGCGTACATGTGTTTTGTAGTTTTACGCAAATTACAGATGTCTGGGGTTTTTTTCCTCGATGCTTCTTCGACACAACTGTTTGGTGCGTGTCGAGTGTAGTATCTAAGATGCATGTCGGGATTGTAAACTGCAGTTTGTAAAAGTTCTTGGCTAGGATCATGATGTTCCGGCCGCTGCTAGCTTGATTAGCTTGCTAAGTTTCATTGTTTACACACGCTTGACTTGCAGCGCGCGGGGCCAGGTGTCACACCGAATTTTGTAACCCATGCTATTACGTTTGCCTGACGTCCGTTCCTTCTGATTTACTGAGAGTCCTTAAAGTTTTGGACTTTGCACGCCTGTTCTCTTCAGAATTCTGTGACGGTGGCTGTAAACTTTGGAGAAGTTACTGTTAAGTTGATAGACCACACATGAAGGCCAACAGTTCTGGCCTTATGGGTAATCTGTATAATCTCATCAATTTATACTGCCAATAAAGGGTCGTTTAAAAACTAATGCGATGCATAAAAAAATCGTTTTTGTGGTTAAAAAAAAATAAAGTTGCGTTGCTACTACACTTCATATTTGTTTTTTTTTTTTTTTTTATTTTAGTTATGGTGCTGTTGCCGTCAATCTAATTCTAAATATTAAAGACAGAAAGACAAATTAAAGATTTGCATTTATTCACTTTTTTCATATTTATTTTCCTTTTTTCTGTTTGATATTGTTTTTTACTAGCAAAAAAACAGAAGATTATAACCATTGTTATTATTTAGTGCACACCTGTGCACTAATCATGATGTCTGATCAGCATCTTGATGCGGCACACCTGTGAGGTGGGATGGATTATATCAGCAAAGCAGAAGTGCTCACTATCACACATTTAGACAGATTTGTGAACAATGTTTGAGAGAAATGGTAATAGTGTGTAGCTGGAATGAATTTAAAATCTCCAACTTTATCTCATGAAAAATTAGAGCAAAAACAAGTGTTTTGTTTGTATTTTTGTTGAGTGTAATTAATTTAATTCATTCCAAACTTTATTTATAAAGCACAATTTTCAATGATCCTTTTGAAATAATTATTACAATTGATTTTTTTTTTTCGTTAACTTGATTGTTTTTTTTTATTATTATTATTTACTGTGTAGCATCTTGAGATGACTTAAGATATAAAAAAAAGAATGAAAAGGATAAAGAATGGACAATAAATGAAACACATTAAAAACTATAATCACTATACTTGTCTGGTTCTCATTTTTTTTTCTTTATTTGAATAAAATAACAAAGTAACAGCACTTCATTTGAGTACAAATAGTGCCCTGTATTAGCAAAGATTCTCTGAACAGTATTATTTAAGATTTAGAACACATTGCTGATAGAGTAGCAACAGTGTACTGTAGTTGTTGAAAGCGATGTTAATGCAGAGAGAAAATGAGACAACCTCTCATGAACTAATACATTTGTGGGATTAGTGATGTTGTTTGTGCTTGAGTGAATGAGATGTAACTCCACAGCAGCTTCTGCTTATCATAACAAAGTTCCAGGGTGTTATGGTTCCATACGGTTGTTCCACTTGATACTAAGCCCTCAGTTTATTAAAAAAATAAATAAATCCAATTTGTATATATATACTATTTCTTTAGGTGTAATCTACAATTTTTTTTAGAGCAAATGGCAGATTAAGATGGATTTCATAACCTAAGGCTTTTGGGGAACTTTTTCTAGGTACCCTCCATATGTTTTCTATTTGCATATTTATATGCATCTTAAATATATTGCAGGATTAAAAAGAAATGTTTTCCAATAACCGATTAATCACACAGACATATTTCTGCACTCAAAAATAAATTAATCAAGCCAAAAATTACCCAAACATATGTTTAATTATCATATATGCAAACATAACATTGGGACTGTGTACACACACACACACATATATATATGAGGAAAAATTCCCTTCTGTTTAAAAAAATATCATGTTTAATTTAAAATAAATAGATTAAAGATTAATGAAACATTCAATTAATGCCCCAATCTCATAAGAAAGTAATGTTGATTATTTTTTTTTCTGCCTGTAGTCTGCCTGTGAGGCGCGTTCTCAACAAGCCAGCGATATTCCGCAGTGACCCTCGGCTGGATGCGACTGCCAGCCTCTCTAGGGGTGGACGCTCCCTCCAGCCCAAAGCACAGCCCAGCAGGCACAAACATCTGTATGACGTCAACCATCGGGTCAAGGTGGGTGAAAATCCCTCTTCTAGTGTGTGATGGTATCATGGCAACCATTAGTGACCTAAAGAGAATTTTGTTTAAAAGTTGTTTATTACAGGTTTAAAAACCGTTTTTTTTTTTTTTTTGTCTTTGATTAAAATTTTCCACTTTTGTAATATATCTGTACAAGGCTGAGACTTGTGTGTGCATTTTGTCACAATCTTATTACAGATTAAAAACAATTTTTAAAGTGTCTCCATAAAATAGTTAAACTCCCCATATATATATATATATATATATATCTATATATATATATATATATTATTTTTTTTTTTTTTTGTTGCTGTTTTTTAAAGCGTTTCCAGTGATCTTTTAATTATGATTTTAACCAAAATCAAAAGCCTGTGCCATTTTCTAGGGCATAGTACTACAAAACATTAACAAATATATACAAGTTTATTCAGCTGTGTAATGTGCAGCTTTTACGTTCACATCAGCTCCAGCTGTTCCAGAGTTTGAAACAGCCAAGCTTTTTGTTCACTTATCTGTTGTAACTGACCAGATCTTCTTTGGTGCAGTGTGTTCTCACATGAAACAGAGATTCTATCTTTCACACATAGAAGCTCTGCTCATAATACAGCTCACAGCTAACTCTTCATCTAAGTTATTTCATTTTAGAGTTCTTAATAAAAATCCAGCTTTAGTGCAAGAACTTGTGTGTTTGAATATTCTTCAGAAAAATACAGAGAATTCTTAAGACAGTTGATGCTGGTATAGGAGAGCAAAGAATATAATGTCGTGATTAAAAACTGAAGAATTGATGTTTCCTGATCAAAATATCTGACAGACGATTTAATAATGAAATGTTTTGTGTTTTGAGCTCATTTGGTTTTGGCCAAAAGTAGTAAGTACTGTATTATGCATTCATTCTAAAACTAACATTTAGTGTGTAGATGTTAGTCTGGGTTAGAGCAGGACAAATTCACATTTAGACTAAATGATTGGGTGAACATCTGCCGGGGATAATTGTTCATCTCATCTGTGTTAGAATAAAAGACTGAACCCTACTTGTTAGCAATTTTAACAAAATATGTACACAAAATACATTTACTTATTTTTTTCTCTATAGTTGTGTATATTGTAGGCCTTCTCAGAGCAGAATCATATACTTAAAAAAAAAAAAAAAAAAAAATTTAGGGACTGATCCAGCTGGGTAAACTCAGAGAAGAGTCTAGTCCTCATTAGAGAGTGCGACCTCCTTTTACGCCGCTAGAATGTCCTCACATGCCTTCTGGCAAAGAGTCATTAAATGTCATGAGACCTGAACAGTAGCCACTGTATCTGAGGCCTTTCTGCTCTGCAGTGCTTGATGAATCACCCTGGAACTGTTGTTGGGTGAAAAGATAAAATCGTAATCAGTACTCAAAAACTCACATACTAAACCTTTATTTATTAGTTTATTGTAATAATGGTAGACTCTTTTGTTTAGTAATAATAACATTTTATTATCTAGAGCCAGAATTTTATATTCACCAATGTAGTGAGCATCAATGCACATGGGAAACTTGTAACGCACTTGATTTTGTAGATTTTGGCAGTACTTAAAAAAAAATGTCACACTATATAGTAAATTCAGACATAGCCCAAAAATCGAGTGCCCTTGAAATTCCCCAGAAGTCTTTGCGAAAAACCAGGGTGCATCGACGCTCACTACATTTGCGAATATAGACCACAATGCATTACGTTTTAACAATTTTTGAAAAACAAAAGGGTTTTAAATTTAATTTTTTAATAAGCCACTAACGTCTTCATCATGCAAAAATGGGTAAAAAAAAAAGAAAAAAGTAAGGTAGGAGGTTTTCCGTTTTGATATTAAACAATTACTTTAACCGTGTTTTTACCATTGTGTTGAATTTGGCACCTGTCAAACACACTGAAGTGTATAAATATGTGTTTGTAAGAATTTGTGGCTCCTACTAGGTTGTTGTTATTGAGAAATCAGTCCAACTGGTTCTTTCAGTTTTGAATGTCGCTGTGTTTTTTGTGACCATAACCCAAAGAGAATTGGAGAAAGTCGCTCACTTTGTCTTTGTGGGGAACATTTTTTGAAGGTGATATAAAAGGGAAAACTAACATTTGTAACTTGGCTAAAACCTGCTGGATTTAATGAAAACATTTCAGATGCAGAGACTCTTTTAAGTGTGTTTCTATTTATCATCGTAGCTGTTGATTCTAGAGAAAAACAGAATCATTTATTCTGTTTCTGTATATTTCTGAAGACTTTCCCATGACATTGTCTGACCTTATAGCCCATCCTTGAATTATTATTATTTCCTATAACTGCCACAGCTCTGAAACAGAGCAGTCCCATGTCTGAACATCCTAATCCATTTATTGAGGTAAATTTGATGATTCGCAACAAAATTGCTGAGTTTAGAAACATTGGAAGCGGTCACGCAGTTCAGTCCTTGGCAGTTAAAGGAAGGAAATGATTTCCATGATCTTTATTTGTTTATTTTATCTCTGAAATTTAAAATCTTAACATTTGAGCTTTGTTAAATATTAAACTAATCCAGTATCAACGAGATCCCAACCCTGCACTCTGATGACTGACTGCAGTTACAGCTAAAAGTGTGACACTATGTTCATGCTGGGCTCTGACCTTAAGTGTTTTTGGCTTTTGCATTATAAACTCTTGTGTTCACACATACCTATGCAAGTCCTTTTGCAGGTTCTACGTACAAAATGTAGAACTATTGAACAGGCATTGAAACTAAAACCAGTTGACCAATCAGGAACTTTGCTTTGTTAGCATGTGTTGCAGGTGGAGTGCCACTTGGTAAATTGGCTCCACCCGTGTGCAGCTGCTCACCTGCAGAGGGCTTATAAAGGTGGCTTCCCTCTGGGAGTGTGAGAACTGGCGTCTGTCTGCTGCCTTTGGGTTGAACCGGCTGAGCGCAGCCTCAGAAGCTGATCAGCACCATGTCTTTAGGCCTCAACATGAGCCAGGCTGTTTTGAAATGGTGCTAGAATGACTTCTTGTGGTTGTCCTCCTAAACCAGGGGTGTGCAACCTGCGGCTGAATGTGGCTCTTTTATTAAAGAGAAATAAAAAAGTTTCTAAATGTTAAAAAATAACTCCAAAGTGAGAAAGAAATAAAGAGGGGGAAAGTAAACTAACTCAAACATTAACTCATTTACAAACAGTTGAAGGTCAGTCGAACCACAAAATTTGACACATTTTTGTGCGTCCTGCACAAAAAAAATCAATGGATGTCAATAAGCACAACCAATATTACTGGATTATTAAGCAAATTTTCTATTTTTTAACAAATTGAGGAATTTTAAGTTTGTTAAAAAAAGAGATAAGGCAGGAGTCGCATGGATTTCACTTTGGTTTGTTAGATTTACAGAGATGCACAAACAATAGTGAGTTTTTATTTAATTACTGCTGACATTACACTTTCTACTGATACTTTTGATGATCATATGCAACAGGGTGTCTTTTATGTTGAAGGAAACTTCTTTTAAAAGTTTTAAAAAAGGCTGTCTTCTTTTATTGTTTATGTTGTATTAATGTATAATGAACAAATTTCATTTATGTTCATCATAGTAGTAGCAATAGCATAAATACTAATGAGTGTCTTTTTTTTTTTAAGGGTGAGGGAATGCTTTGCGGCTCCTACTGGGTTTGTAGTCAGTGAGAAATCAACCCTAAAGGTTCTTTTAGAGTTGAAGGTTGGAGGCCCCTGTCTTAAGATGCTTCCACAAGTGTCACTTTTAGCATTTTTACCGCCACTATTTGACACTACTGTTTACACCCCTGTTTGGGTGTCACTGATTTGCAGTGCTACTGGCGTTGTTGCTGTGGAGCAGCGGGCCACCGTCTGCTCTCTGCTAACTGATGTGGAGTATTTGAACTTTAGAGCCACCCGATCTTGCCTTCTCTCTCTGCCCCCTCTCCTCTCCTTTTATGTTAATAAAGATTTGTGCTTTGTAAATTACTTGTCTTAGCTTCCGTTGTCGGAAAGTTCTCCGTTTAGCTAAGTTTCTATTGTTTCTGGTGGCTCCGCTCCTCAATTTGGGAAAATTGTTCTTCCACACATGGATAGTGTTCCTTTTAATTTGCGGAAGAGCTAACCGTTTGAAAATTGATCATGACTAAAAAAATCATTATTGTGATTATGGGAGTATAACGGATCACAAAACTCACAGATTGTGTCATGTTTTTAGGGTTAGTAATCAGTAAAAAGAAAAAAAAAAAAACAAGAAGAAAAAAAATATATAAGATCCTAAAATTACCTTTTTTGAAAAGCTTTAAAACATATGAGAAAACATATAAAGCACTTAAAAGCATAAATATACACTCACAAATCTTTATACTTTGAACACAAACATGTAAAAATTACATTTACATGTCTGGAGACCAAAAGAATGCTTAGTGTGCAATTTTCCCCTGTCCTAGCCCCATCCCCCAATGTCCAAATTAAATCTGAAATGAAAAAGTTAAAATAAACTTTCACAATTTTTTATATTAATTGTAGCATTGAAACTGACTGTGAGAACATTTAAATATTTCAAATTATTATTATCCGCAGACCCCGGATTATCTGTTACACCCCTAACACCAAGTCTTTCATATTTTGAAATAGAGCTGTGAAAGAAAGATTCATGAGATTTGCATCCCTTCAACATTTCACATCAACCCTCTTCCAACCATAGGTGCATGCACTAGTATGGGGTAGCGACAGACCTGTGTGAAGCGGGTTCAAAAACCCACGCTTGGCGCATTCTTGAACGTGCCACACATGCCCGGTGTGTATTTAGCTTCAGATTAACACCAGTAGTTTATTTTATTTCTGAGTTGAGGTTTTTTCTCACAACTATAGTGCGGTCCGTGGAGCATCCTCAATAACCATAATAGTCTGTGTCAGCACTTATGAAGCTTCAGTTTCATCCTGAGGTTGAGATCTGATGAGGACTTGTTATGGTTTAGTCTCACGGCACTCTCTCTTCCAGATCAAGCCTGATTTAAACACAACACTACCCGTCCGACAAACCGCGTCCATCTTTAAACAGCCGGTGACCAAAGTAACAAACCACCCCAACAACAAGGTGAAGACAGACCCTCAGAAGGCTGTGGATCAACCAAAACAAGTAAGTCCGAGGCTGAAGGAAAGCCTCCTCCTTCCCTCTAATAAGTGTTTTTTCTTCCCCACTGAAGAATGTCGCTTGTGGATAATTTTCTGCACAGCTGTGGTCAGGCTTGTGTTTGTTGTGCTATTATTAGCCTGTGCTGGTGACTTGCCCCAGTTCAAGTGCATGAACAGACATGCTTGTCTTCTGTTTAATGTTCATCATTAGTTGTTCTGGGAAAGGAAGCTGAGCGGCTTGAATGCATTCGATATAGCTGAGGAGCCGGTGAAATCTATGGATCTCCCCAAAGGCCTGCAGGGTAAGAGCAGCACGCTTATCGGACGTCGTTAAACGCTGTCGTCGACTAACCTGCAGCTCTGTGTTTCCCTAGGTGTTGGGCCCGTTTGTTCAGACAGAACATTGCTCTCTGCCATTGCCAGCTCCCTGCACACCAGCCCCGTTCCCATCACCGGGCAGCTGACCGCTGCTGTGGAGAAGAACCCCGGTGTGTGGCTGAACACGGCACAGCCGCTCTGCAAAGCCTTCGTAGTGACTGATGACGACATCAGGTAGGAAATGCTTTTAAAGGGTTCCAAATTTCTGTTTTAACTCATTCACACTTAAAAGGGTGTTTATTTCTGTTAACCAAGCAGGAAAAGTCTGTTCATTGATTTTAGGTACCTCAAAAAAGACGTCAGCAGATTAAAAAACTTTTATTTGACCTACTTTAGAAACATTCAGAATTAGACCAAATTCCAAATGTTTCACTGGATTTAATCATTGAATAATTATAGCTACCATTCTGGTACTGTAGGACACTAAAGTCAAAGTCACGTTTTCAGTAATCTAGGAGACTCGAAAAAAGAGATAACTGGACTGAAACGGGGTGTCATTTTTACTAAGTAGATAAGAGGCTAGTATTTTGTCTTTGCGCTTTTTGTTTTCAGGTTTTATGTAAACATTCATAAAAACTGGAATTTTAAATGTGTGAATTAAAGCTAGGGATGTCCCAATCCGATCACGTGATTGGAAATCAGGCCCGATCACATAGCTGATGACTCGATCGAAATCGGACATAGTCTACTGATCAGAATCGGATATTTCATTTATTCTTATTATGATCTGCGCTTTATATATCAAGCATATTATTCCTGATAAATACTCCAGTAGAAGTCTGCATTTCATGAACAGATCACAAAATGTGATTGCCATAAAATGCAGCAGAAAATGCCAGCAGCTCAAACAGAAGGCTAACATAAACAATAAGTCAGGCTCGCTAGTAGATCACTGATTCAGACTTCCAGGATCATTAACTCTTTTAAAAACACTTTAAACTAACAGCTTGTTTCTCTATTGGTTATGTCTTAACATAAACATAAAGGCATAGTAACTGAAAAAAGTTTTTGTTTCTTTTTAATGTGAAGCTCTTCATGCTGCAGACAGACGGCTAAACAGCAGCTGCTAACTGCTACATGCTAGTGCCGTGATTTAACTCCATAGGACCCGAGCTGTCCTTTAATATGCCTGTTTTATTTATTTAAGAAAAACAAGTAAAGAATTTTAACTACTGTGGTAATAAAACTGAAAATGTGATCTCTTAAGAGCTTAAAAAACTCAAATAGCCGTTAAAAAAAGAAAGAAACTAGTAAATGAGTCTTTTATTTTTCCTAATAAATGCTTCTAATGATATCAGTTAGTCATAGACACTCATTAAATTCATGCTAAAACAAAGTCATCATTCATTTTTGAGAGTTTTAATTGAGGACGGGAATCACATTTGGTTAAAAATTTTCAAAAGCTCTAAAGATATTAAAGTTAAAGTCACTAAACTTTCTGCCATGACTAATTATCACTTATATACCAAGAAAATGGTTATTTTTTTCCTATCTTATATTTGTTGTATTTTTATTTGGCTAATAAAGCTACTTCATAGAAGTTTTCTTTTAAAGTTTTTAATGATAAAAGAATGTTAATGAAATATAAATAAGGGTCAACACAAATCTGTTCATTTAATTTGTTCATGTTTTAAATGTGTTTCAAAAGTATCGGATCAGGACTCTGTATCGGCAGATACACAAAATCAAATGACTCTGAATCAGATCGGGCCCAAAAAAACCTGATCGGGACATCTAAACTAAAGCCACACTCTGGTCATCTTTTGAGCTATTTTAGTAGTGTTCCCGGTAGGGGGAAAGCGAGTTTTCCACGTCACAAATGCGCTCTTTTTCCAAAAGCATCTGCTTCTTTTTCAAAACTGTTTGAATAAAGAAACACACAGAAATACAATTCTAAGCTTGATTTTCTTTATATATGCGCTCCATCATCAGAAAAATGCTGTAAGAGAATGCTAAAAACACCAAAAACACACTTTTCATTGGAGTGGTCTTTAAACGCATTAAGATTTCCACATTGCCGTAACAGCTTCAGCCCTGCCAAATAAATGCTCTTCTGAGTTGAGTCAGTGTCTCTACAAATGCAAAGTCATTTCAAAAAGATATTTTACTTATTTAGTGACCCAAAAATGTGCAAGTGTGGATCATTTCCAGAGCATATTGATCCAAAACAAATAGAAGTCCTTTATTTTGTACACATTTAACTTCATTCCTGGGAATCTTTGGTTTCTTTTTTGGTTTAGAAGACATTCAGGTGTGAGGGGATGAAATCTGACATAATCCAAAAGCTAAAACACTTTAACAGATGATAAATCCATTGGAATGATGCAAGAAATTCAGCTTGTTATACAACTGTGCAATACTACAGACTTGTATTGATTTGTTTTATTTTGTGTAATTTCCTTCCTAAATGCATCTATTCCGTGTATTTTTATTTTGTTTTAATTTTCTCATTATTATTTTTACTATCTTTTGTGGTTTTTGGTGATATATTTTAAAGTAGTTTGGTTGCGACTAAAATACATTAAAAATAAATTACAAAAAAATGGCTTATTAGGTTTGTGCTTTTTATTCCCAGCTGTCTGCTAAGCCAACAGCACTGAATTTTTATTTTTCATGTAAATATGAAATAAAAAGTTTGTCTAAGTTAAAGCAAAAACTCAATTATTTTTATATTTTTTTCAAAAAATAAATGCACTTTAAGATAGGAACAAAATTAAACATAATTAGAATATACTAAAAAATATAATTTATGAATAAACCTTAAGGGTTAAGAATGGAAAATGTAAGAGACTTACTAAGAATAAGGTGAGAAAAGAAATGAGAATAATTTAAATATTCATTAAAGGCATTAGAGGACAAATAAGGTCACACAAAGTTGAGATGAACTTTAAAGAACTGTCAACTGATGTCCTAAATGTTTATCATTTGTTTGCATTAATAGTGATGGGCATTATTGACAATACTTAATCTGTTGGCCATTTTAAGCCTTTGACATGTTTACTTTGAATTGCATTTGCCGCCTAATTACATTATAAGTAGACAGTGGTTGTTTTATGGTTATCCACTGTTCTTCTGTGCTGAAATCAGCAGTGAACCTTGTCCTCTTACTGTCTGCAGTCCCACAGGGCCCTAAATTCTGAAGCAGGCGCCCAACCTCACTTCAACCTCCTTCACACATTAAAACCTGAGACTTTGCTCCTGTTCAATATTACAAAATGTTTGGATTCATTCATAAAATAAATTGATAGTGATAAGGTGAAAAAGTGTTCTAAATAAAACTTTCTCTACAGTTTTCATTTAAACCTTCATAGAAATGGTTAAAAAACAGTAATAGCAGGATTTTGATTCATTTGATTTTTGATTTCATGTTTTAAATGTTCTCTGGTTGTTGAGTGCATTTGTCAAAAACTGCTAGCACAAACTTTGTTACTTTTGAACGTAAATACTATGTAAATCAAGCTGTAGAAACATTGTTTACTTGAGAACATACAGGCAAAAAAAAGTTGATCTAGGCTACAAAAATCTCCTACAATAGTCTATAGAGTTTACAATTATTTTACACCACGTAAAGATACACAGTTATTAAATGACGGAGATGTTGAAATGGAATCTAATCTATGAGAGATGCCTTTTTGCTAGCCTTAACTGTGTTGTGTGTGTTGATTTAAGGAAACAGGAAGACCTGGTGCAGAGTGTGAGGAGACGGCTGGAGGAAGCTCTGATGGCTGACTCTCTGGCTAATGTGGAGTACGCTGCTCCTGATGAGTCAGTGGAGAAAGAAGAGGAGAAGACTGAGCAGGTGGACAAGGAGAATTTATAGTCCAGGTATCCAAAATTTTATTTTTCAGAATTTCTTAAAGCCCCACTCCGATTATCTTTTGAACGGTTGTAAAAGTATTTTCAGGGGTCTTTTAATAAGGATTATTCTATTTAAATAAAGCAAAAAAAAAAGTATTTTTTCAGATATAATGTCTACAGAATGGAAGTATTCATTAGAAATTCTCCTCTTAGTTTTGGGAAGGCCTATTGACCTCTCCTTATTTTCCCATCATCCCTTTGTTTACACTGTTTTCCATTAGCTTACAGCCCCTTACAACCCCCAGGCTAACATATGTGGTGTAACAAAAATGGCAAATGATATTAGAGCTGTCCAGCCGTATAGTTTTGAGGCAGATGCCAGCTCGGACCAGGAAGACATGGATCTGTTTGTCTGCAAATGGACGAATCAGAATGGATTAGAGCAGGAAGCTTGTGACCTACTGATTGTAGATTTTGCGTAACAATTACAAGCTTTTTCCAACATAATTTTTCCGTTTCTTCCTGATTCACCACAATCTATATAAACAAAAATACAATTTTCATTCTAATATTCTTACATATGCCCTCCGTCATGAGAAAACGCCACAATATCATGCCAAAAACACGATTTTCATTGGAGTGAGTCTTTACCTCTTGTTGATTTCTCCTGTCCAACTCATCCACCTGTCTTTCTTCCACAGGTTTTGACATGATGTGTACTGATAAAGTTTTTCAGATTTTTTTTTTCTACACGGAGGATTTCATACACACCTAAGGAATTGGTCTTAAAACAAAGACATTCTACAGATTTCCATAACCTCAACAGTTTTTTTTTTTGTTTTTGTTAAAGTGGTTGTGTAATCCTGAAAGGGTGCTTCAAGTTTCTGTTTACCTCTACTAATGCATGGCAGCTGTGGATGGTGCTTAGTACAAGGCAGTGTTACTTTAAGTAAATGACTGTTTCAATTCAATGCTGAAGGTGCAAACCATATGTATGTGAAGGTCTTTTGTGTATTATAATGTTCAAGTTGGTTCTGAGAAGTGTGTATATTTTTTAAATTGTTCTCCCAGAACGTGTTTCTGTTTCTTCTGCCGACACTGTAAGTGGTGTTTGAAACACAGAGAAAATCTGCAGTATTTTTATATATGTGCACGGCACTCTTGTGATGGTGAAAAAGGTTTTTCAGTTGGATCCGTACAGTGTGGTTGTGGTTTTTTTGTTTGTTTTTTCTATCTCTCATTATAAGGTGTTGTTCTTGTTTTCTTGTTACGAGTGTTCTGTTTTCTTGAAGTTTAAATTGTTTCAGAAAAAAGTGTACATCCAACTATGTACCACTGTCACTGAAAAATAAATGGAGCTTCTTAATGATTTATGAAGATCTTCTCGTTTTTTTTATGTTGCTTAAGACAAATCTCAAACTAGGTTACTAAGACAATGTCTTTGTATCCCTGTTTAATTTTTAAAATATTTAGTCTGGAGCTCAAAATTGTTATTTTCTTCAGCGGAATGGTTTTGTCTGGTGTGTTGATATCTGCAGAAAATATATAAAAATTAATTTTACTATTAGGGATTTCAGGCTAAAGATGTTAGAATTGAATAGAATACAACAAAACTTTATTGATCCCACAAAGGAGAAATTACGTTTTTACCATAGCTCTAATAAAAACAGCAAAAAGATGATAAGCATCATTAAACATCTGTGATTGAAATGTTTGGAAAACTTGTTTTTTTTCTTATCCGACCAAAGATAGAATTCAGGAACTTCAGAATTAAACTCCAACTCATTTTTTATGCTTTAAATAATTTGGGGCCCTGTAGGTTAAAGTACTACTTTCTTTAATTCCCAGACAATATTTTATCTGGTGTGTTAATGTCTGCAGAAAATTTACAATCTCCTATATTATTTAAAAAAAAAAAAAAAGTTGAAGAATTATTGCTAAAGACGATAGAAATTAATTTTATTTTCGAATAAAACTATTGATCCCACAAAAGGAAAATTACCTTTTTTACCAAAGCTCTAACAAAAGCAGCAGAAAGATAAATACCCAAGAATATTATTTTGGCTTCTACCTGTCCACTAAATGTTTGAAATGTCAGAAACCTTTGTTTTTTTTTTTTTTCTTATCCGGCTCGTCAAAGAATTCATGAACTTGAGAATTACACTTTTTGATTACATATTTACATTTTAAATAATTTGGTCTGGAGCTCAAAATACTACTTTGTTTATAACGATTTGAATTATTTTGTTATCAGACACATGATAATCATATGTCTGAAAACAAAATAATTAAAACGGTTATGAATAATACAGACACTGAACTTTATCGTATTACTACTTTGTTTCTCCTACAGATTACTGGTCTCTGAATATAATCCTTAAAATCTAATTCATCTTTAAAAAATTGCATATTTAAAGCTAAAAGATTAGTAGAATAAAACTTTATTCACAAAGGGGAAATTACAGCAGCTAGATAACAAAAAACACTAAAATTGCTCTTTAGGTGTATAACCTTATGTGTTTGAAATGGCAGGAAAACCTGTTTTTGTGTATGCAGCTAGTGATTAAATTGAAAATCAAAATCTTCAGAATTAGAGTATTTGAGTCAATTTACTTTTTAAAAATATTTGGCCCTAAGATTAAGATACTTTTTCTTATTTACTCCGGCAAATGTTTTTTGTCTAGTATGAAGCTACTGTATATGCAGAAAATCTATAAAATCAAATATGTTATGGATTTTAGTATAAAACAAAAGTAAATGCTGAAGAATACTCAAAAACAGTCAATATCTTCTTTACATCATTTCACCGAATGAAATATCGAGATATATCACCAAATCGTTTTGTTAGACCTCCAAGAAATTACTAGTTACCAAAGCTTTATTTAAAAAAAAAAAAAAAGCAGATGGACGATGGGGCTGTTTGATGCAGAGGCAGAGTGGTCAACCTCTGATTGGAATAATGCAGGTTCGATTCCTGTCCTGTCTCCCCATGTGTTGAAGTATCTTTGAGCAAGACAGTGAAGCCTACATCAGTCCCCATCCATGTGTGCATGGCTGAATGGGACTGTTCCTGGCCATTAGAAGGTAGTAAAGTGCTAAATAAATAACACTAAAAATACACTTTGGGTGTGAATTAATTGCCTTGAAAAAACTGTTTTTGCTCATCCAATTGGTAATAAAATTTAAAATTGGACTTTAATTTGAACTCATTAAAAAAAGAAATCTGCAGTTTATTCTGTCTCTACCCTCCTTTTGTGTCATCCTTGCTTCCTTGTGGTGGGAGGGACTAAAGATCTTGTAGAAAGGAGGGTGTGCACATTTCTAAATGAGCAAATATATAATTTTAAAGCTGAAACATAACATTTATGGAGGTGTTATTACAGAGAAAATACCATATGTACTGAAAAGCTTTTGTTGTTTTTAATTGTTTGATGGTTTACTTAATATCATATTTAAACAAAAAAATATATATATAGCATTAAGAGAAATGTTTATTTGTTAACATTTTAACGTTTTTTAGTACAAATTTCTATAGCATGGGTGTTGGAGCATCACTGAGGTCTTGTCGGACCTCCCCAAGCATCTCATTGGTGGCAATAATGAGAACACACCCAGCCATGACCGCAGTCTTTTCCACATAAACCTGCAGAAACTGGAGGGGGGGGAAAACTCCGACTTTTCCAAGAAATACAATAATTATGTATGGATTGATGTGTTTCGTGGAGCTAAAGAGTGACTCGTGTTGTCTGTTTGCCGCATTTGGCCTTTGAACCCATTGTTGTGTCGCGGGTGACGTCAGTGCCGTGTGCGGGAGACGGAGCGGCGTGCGTCTGGCGAGACAAAGGCGGCGGACCCAGCGGGGTCAGGCATCAGCAGCGAGCCGAGAATCACTGTTTTTATAACTGAAGGTAACTCCCCATTCTCGGATATACGGCTGCGGTCTGATTGACAAACTGGAGGATGAAAACTCTACGGCGCTCATAGGAGTCGGTTTTGATTCTCCAGGCAGGAAAAGGAGGAAAAAAGAAAGAAACAACGCTGCCCTCTTTTTTTTTTTTTTTTTTTTTAAAAAAAAGCTTTTTAACGGTTTTTTCCTCCAACGCCCCCCCGATTTAGCTTGCTAGTTAGCTAACGCGGTAGCTAGCAGCGCTGTACCGCACTGGTCTGCTCTTCCTTGCCGCTTCACGTCTTTCATTCAAGAACCGAAGCTTAAACGGGGAGAAGATTTAAAAGAATAAATAAAGTAAGTTTATGGGAGTTTGGGGTTTGTTTAATTTTTTGAAACAACGCTGTCGTTTTGATTTAAAAGAGCAAGTTCGACTGTCAGAGCAGAGCTAGCAAGCTAGCCGCGGTGCTCCCAAACAAAGGGGTCGACAACGTGACTCAATGCCGACAGAGTGAAGCTAGCTGCTAGCTTTTCTTTTTGAAGACTGATATGTCTTTATATTTTATAATTTTTTGATACGGTTTATTTATATAAAAGCGGCAATTGCTGAAGTTAAAGGAGAAAATAGCCATCCTCGTTGTGTCTTGGTTTAGCTTTGTTTAAATGAGGAAAACAGTCCTCCTCCTGGAGGGCTTCAGTTGTCAGACAAGAGACAACAACAGACAAAGCGAGGCGCTCAGATAAACACCGGCATGCATGCTGCTCCTTTGTGCTCATCTTTTCCCATTTTCTTAAAAACAAAAGTAAATCAGATTTGTTTATATTTATTTGTCATTTCAGGCAAAAGTGAGCTCCAACATTTTGGCATCCTAGGTCTGATGTGAGATCCACACTATGCCGAGCCCTTTATTCCACCCCGAGATTATGGACCACGAAGTGGTGATCAGCAGCCAACACAACGGAGTGGGTCTGCCCCGAGAGACGGACCAGGAGTCCCGGGAAGAGGATCACCAAGAGGCGCTCCGCTTCGCCCTGGACCAGCTGTCACTCATGGCCCTGGATAAGGTGGACTGTGGGGGCGGTGGCGGTGGAAGCGGTGGGCTCGTCGACACCCTGGATGCGACCCAGGGTCCGGGCTCTGAGGGCTGCAATGGTGTGGGTGGGAGCGGCTTTGTGGATCTACAAATGCTCGACCACCCCGGCGGCTCCCGAGACTCGCCGTCGTCCTGCTCTCCATCCCCGGAGTACTACGGATCAAGCGGGTACCACATGGCCGGCTCGCACTCCATGCTCCACGGAGAGCAGACGTCCGTCCTCTGCAACAGGAAACGGAGCGTCAACATGACTGAATGTGTGCCTGTACCGAGCTCCGAACATGTGGCTGAAATAGTCGGGAGACAAGGTAGGAGCATGGTCCGATGAGTGTTTGTTTATGTGCTGTTCTTTGTTTGGGTGTCTGTCTTTTCTATGGGGGATCTGTTTACTTTATTCACCTGTGTGCGCTGCTGTGGTTAGACTGCATGCCCTATTTATTTAGCGTTTTGAGCTCAATAAAATTATGGATGTGCTTTTTAAGTGTGTTTTTATGCGCTATTGGGGAGGTGGGGAGCGCGTAGAGTTGATGAGAAGGATTGGGGGGAGGGGTGGAAGAGGGTCAGACAAAGCAGCAGATTGTCGGTAGTCTGGACATGTCTAGAAGCCTCCGTCAGACAAAGGAAACGGGTACCGGTGATCTACCGCGGGGCTGAAAGTAGCCAAATTGAAGCTCTTTTGGAACACGTGTGCGCCTGTTGTTGTTTATTTTCGGCTTCTGCGTGGATTTTCTGCTGAATCGGAGCAGCAGCCGCACACATACGGGACTGGGCGGTGTTACGCCCTGCACCCATCGCTGTCTGCCGATGCTCGCTCTCCACCCGCCACGTTTTTACACGTGCTTGCAACCCAACTCGTCTCTTTCTGTTATTTCTTTTACCTACGCTACCCCTTCAAATAAGAGTAAAGTGATGTTTTGCGGTCGGCGTTCACGCCGCAGCCGCGCTAGCATAACGGCATTGTTCTCTTTGTTTGAAAAAGCCATGCTTTCTGCTTCCCAGAATGACATCACGCCCCGCGCGCGCGATTGGTCGCCGGGGCTGAGCCGTACTCACTTAAAGACACAGTGCGGCGTGGATGCTGGCGGGGGGGCAAAAGAGGACACGGGCAGTGCAGCAGCCACCTGCTTTATGTCTGGGCTCTTTCATACCCCGAATACGTGCTGCTGGTGGAGTCGACGCTGCGGCGGTTACCGTCGAAACGGAAATTTTCCGCTTTTGCGACAACTACGACAACAACGTGGGCTCAATTCTCCCCGAATAAACAAATAGGATCCGGGCATGCGCACTCATAAAATCTTTTTTCAGAAAAAGATGTTTTTGCTAAAATTTATTGATGTTGGCAGACATGTTTTTTTTTTTTTTTTTGTCTTTTAACATTTATATAAAACGTTTATATGATATTGCTTTGGTTTATATTTGCAATATTTTCAATGTGAGTGGAAATATAAAAAAATATTGTTACTAATTATTAATATTTAAAAAGAACAGTATTTTATATATTTAATAAGTACAGTATTTATCTTATTAATCGGTTTTCTTTTGTAGAAAACCCTACGGTAGCTATTTCTGAATATTACTATTTTTCATTCAGATATTAAAATATATAATGCATGCACTACAGTGATTTGGTGTTTGAGTGGAAATAAAATACAACAAATAATTGTCTCTAAAGCTCACAAAGTATCAAGAAAACATTAAATTTGTGTAGTATGAATATCATTTTTTCTTTTTGTCTGGCGATTGATACAGACATATTTAAAATTTTTTCAATAAAATATGTTACTAGTCTTATTCAACATTTTGGTAAAATATATGTAAACATATAAGTAAAATGAGTCCTTTTTATACTTTTATGTTACATGGTTGCTTCTGGTTCTTGCAGGCTGTAAGATCAAAGCTCTGCGTGCCAAAACCAACACCTACATCAAGACTCCCGTCAGAGGGGAGGAGCCAGTGTTCATCGTCACGGGACGCAGGGAGGATGTGGAGATGGCCAAACGTGAAATTGTATCTGCAGCGGAGCATTTCTCCATGATCCGGGCATCTCGCTGCAAAGCTGGGGGCTCTGGAGGAGGAGGCTCACTGCCAGGTCCCCCTCATCTACCAGGACAGACCACCATACAGGTAGAGTTAGTTGTTTTTTCTGTCACAATATTAACAGAATGGAACATATTTGCTGAACTGCGTTCTCCTTGGATTAGGTGAGAGTGCCCTACAGAGTCGTTGGTTTAGTCGTTGGACCAAAGGGGGCAACTATCAAGCGCATCCAGCAGCAGACTCACACCTACATTGTGACACCAAGCCGTGAGAAAGATCCGGTGTTTGAGGTGACCGGGATGCCGGAGAACGTTGACCGAGCAAGAGAGGAGATCGAGACCCACATCACCCTGAGAACTGGAACTTTCGTAGACCTGCAAGGGGACAACGACTTTCACACTAACGGCACCGATGTCAGCTTAGAAGGACTCGGCTCTTTAAGCGGAGGACTGGGAGCGTCTTTGTGGTCCAGGGCGGCAAGTCACCATCCAGCTCCGCCTCCTCCCGCGCCGTCCCCACCCCCTTCTCTCCCCGTGTCTATGCACCACTCTTCCAGCCGTAAGATGTCCTCTTCAGTTGCATATCACGCGCACAACAGCGGGATGAGCTCAGACACCTTCAACGCCACCCGGAAAGCCAACGAAGGGGGCAGCCCCACCAGCCCTTTCAGCACCGGCTCCAGCAGCGCCGGTGGAGGATTTACATTTGGGGGGGATTCCACCCCAGGGCTGCCAGCTTCAGAGGAGCTGGGCTTTGAGTTCAGCGCTTCCAACATCTGGGCACCATTTGTCAATGGCGGAGGAGGCAATAAGACCGCCAGCTCCTCCCAGCAGCAACCCTTACGCCGCAACAGCAGCGGCCTCAGCGGAGGCGCCATCACTCCAAGATTGTCCCCAACTCTGCCTCAGGATTCCGTTGTGGGCCCCCTGGATCACCCGCTGGCCCGTCGCGCCCAAAGCGACCCCCTCAGCACTCTCTCCTGGCTGCAGTCCGGCAGCACCGGCGGGGGTTCCTTCTCCGGAGCCTCCAGCTCCAGCTCCGGCGGCTCATCGACCGGCTACTCCTCCTGCTCGGCCTCCTCCCTGCCCGGTGGCTCACCCACTGACTCTGAAGGAGGCGGCAGCAGCGGAGGCCTCAGCTCCGGCATGCTGAGCCGCCTCAAAGGCGGTTCTGGCCCCGGGGTGGCAGGTTTGGTCGGCGTCAGTCCGGCCCTCAACAGGGACTGCTTTGTGTGCTTCGAGAGCGAGGTGACGGCGGCCCTGGTGCCGTGCGGCCACAACCTGTTCTGCATGGAGTGCGCCGGGCAGATCTGCCAGTCGGCTGAACCCGAATGCCCCGTCTGTCATACCCCCACCACACAGTGCATCCGCATCTTCTCCTAATGCCCGTGGCAATGAAGCGGGGGATTAAAAATGAGGGTTTGTGGACAGGGGAGGGGGGCAGGAAGGGTATTTGAGTGGGACACCGGCTGCGGTGGACACAATGGAAGGATTCACACTAAAAACCTTCACACTCGATGGACCATAGTAAATGCATTAATAGAGATGATAATATACGGATGCTGATATATTGTTAACTGTCAATAATAATAATATTAATAATGACAATGATTTATTTTCAGAGGAAAGTGAATGAGACTGGTCTGCGGGCGGCGGGGGCTCAGACTGTCTCTCGCCGGTGATCATATGGAAGGAAACTAGTGTCTTATCTCTCTTCAGGCCTTCATTTTGTCCCGGACCGGCCCGCTCCGCCGGTCCGTCTCCACACGTCTTCATTCTGGCTTCTTCAGATTTTCTGCCTGCTTTTCTCTCTCACAGCCTTTCCTTTTGACACTTTTGTATTTAGCAGATATTTTTGGATGAAGCTGTCAAACGAGGCCTGCACTTTTCTACTCCTGATTTGAAATGTCCTCACCGTAAACGGTTCCAGCGAGTCTTTTTTCTCCTGAGCTCACTCATGCTGTTTTTTCCTGACATGAAGTGGAAAGATCCTCCTTTTTCTCTAAGCTCCAAACTCTTTGTATTTTTTTTTTTTTTTAACTAAGGTTGTTAGGCTGAACACTACACTCAAGGGACCTCTTGGGGACGAATTCCTGTTTTGTTGCCACATAAAAAGTTAGCCATGGGTAACTAAGCAAAATGATTCAGAAACACATGGTTTGGATGAGTGTATTGATTATCGTGGATATTCTTTATGATGTGAGACGCATAGTGAAGTTGATGGACCAAGACTTTTGGTCAGGTTGTATGTTTGGGCTGTCTGACAATCCCTTTACATCTCTGTTCTTCTGTGTGTGTACATTAGTGTCCACTCATGAGCGGCAGTGTGTCATGACCATGAGAGGTTTCTGTCCTTTACTCGAATCCATCCACACCAGAACTGTCTGTTACACCAAAATCTGCTTGTTTATAGTGTTTTTCTTTTTAATTAGTGGGACTGTCGACTGTCTCACCAGAATGTTTCGTCCAAAACGGTGGAGCAGAAAAGGCGCTCCTCCCAAATAACAAGGGGCTAGATTCTTATTTTATTTCTTCTACACTGTAACCCCTCTAAAAAAAAAATTTAAAAAGTCAAAAAAAAAAAAAAAAAGCAGCTCTTACTGTTTTATGTTTTGGTCTTCCACCTTTGTCACAGCAAAGCTGTACGGCACTCTCAGATGACACACTGTTGTTCCCATAAAGCGTGTTTGGTAGTTTAAAAATTTGTCCTGTGTTTCATAGCAGTACTGAGGCAGGGTTCATCCTGTTCTGTGTTAGTTTTTTTTTTTTTTTTTTTTTTAAAGTTCGATGCGAGTTTGCAGTAACTGTTTCGTAAAGTGTTAATGCGATTAGAGCGCCTCCGGTGGCCCTTTTGAACATGACGAGGAAGGAGCTCCTTTAGAAGCAGACAAGCCATGACGACTGAATTGAAAACCACACACCTGATTCTCAAGGGCTTCCTCTGACTGCACACACACACACACGCACGATCGATCACGTTTTCAGGCTCACACTCGAGGAAGAATCAACGTATCCTTTATGGCAGCTAGTAGCTAGGTCATCCAGGGCTTCCAGACACTTTTGTGTTCCAATCCCAGCAGCTGCAGAATGTTTTTTGCTTACTGATTATTTTTCCAGCTGTCCCTACACAGTCATTACATCCAGATCCTGTCAATGTGTAGGACAATGCACACCCCCCCTCCCTCCCTGGACGTTGTGACAGATCTGCAGGGTTTAATATTATGGAATGAATGGTAGCCCTCTGAGTAAAGAATTGGGCCGTTGCTGTTGTGCTTTTGGTGCTTTGTTTAGTATAATATTGAATTTATTTGCTGTTTTGACTGTTTGTTACTTAAAGAACAATAACAGGAGCCCCCTCCCGGAGTAGGATTAAACCCTACTGCAAGAAGGTGGGGGCTGAACTGGTAGTCTTTGTGAAGACCAGTCCATGGTGCTTTAGTGCAAGTCCTTACTGAATCTCAGAAGAACAAACCCTGTCATTATGGGGGAGGCCATTTCGATCTCAGACAAACATCTCCAGTGCACTGTAGACCTGACAGCACAACCACCCTCCCCTTTCTCCTCCGTCACACTCGGAACAGATGCGGGGCTGCAACCTGAACAGACCTGTGATGACTGTTGCGTGAGTCTGGCGGGGGGCCGTCCTCGAAGCCCTCCTTTAACTTGTGTTTTCTGCCAGACTGGTCTGATGTAAATCCTGCTGTCTGCTCAGGATGTTTCTGGCCATACAAGAATGTTAGGGTTAATGTACAGTAGTTTTAATTGTTAAAAAGGTACAAATTCTTTTTTGAATTTTTATTTTTTCCAGATCGACTGCTAATTTTTATTTGTTTTTTTTTAGCCAGTTGTATCCCCCCTCCCCCTCGATTCCTTTATAAAGGTTTGAAAACAGGGTTTCCTGAGGCATGCTAGTCAGTGACCTCTGACCTTTTTTGTGATTAAAGGGGGGGGGAATGCGAAGAGAGCCTCGCCAGGAAGGGGTGAAAGACTCCCCTCAAGCCTCTGCTCTCATATTTTTGCTTTAATTCTTTGTACGCAGAACCAAAATGTAAAACGTCAGCAAACTAGGTTTCAGACCTAACCTGTGTGTATATAGAAACCCCGGATACAATCAATGGGATCTTGTTTTCTAAGGCAAAAATTAATTGAAGTTAAGTGTAGTTTCTAAAGAACATGTATCATTATTTGTAAGTTAATCATCTGCATGTCTTCGAGCCACACGGCATTAGCTAATAATTTTTAAGATGGGAAAAAAAAAACTTTTTACACATTTTATTTTATACAATTTATTTGCTTACCTAAATATCCCAGACAATAATGTGACCCTTTTTATTACTTCAAATTTATTTTTATTTTACTTTTTTTAGTTTCTTTATTTTCTGTGTACTACATATAGGCAATTTATAACAAAATGAGAAAATTATTGAAGAAATTTTAAAATTGAAATATATTTTATTTGAAAGTTTATGGACCTTTTAACCGTGAGCCGGAGAAATTGTATAATCGTATAATTTGAGCTGACTTGACGGTTATGAGAAATGTATCAAGAGTTTTATTTTTTATGCTTCTTTAATAAAGTCTTGTTTTTTGGTTTCATTTTTTTACTGTAAAAAATAGAGCCTGTGTCTGGTGTTTTTTATTAGACTAGAAATGAGCACTGTGAAGTGTTGCATCTGCACCACTAGGTGGCAGCAGAGATGAGTCAGTATGAATTATAAAATTGAGCTAAAAAAAATGTAAAAATATATAATTCTTAAAAATAAGATTGAATGTGAATGACACATTTAAAGGTTATACATGTGACATTTTGAATATATAGAAAAAATATGCAGAAAAGTAAATGATTTAATTGTAAAAAATGACTCAAATCTTTAAGCAGCTCAAACTTTTGTTGCAGTCCACCCTTTAAATGCTAATTGTTTATAGTTTTTTTGTCAAGTGTGTTTAACATGTTCCCTTCCCCCCCTCCACTCAGAGGTCAGAGGTCATGGAGTGAACAGGCCCAGCATTCAGTGAAGTGGAAGTTGCTTCCAGCTGAAGGTTTGTGTCAGTTACACCCTGCTGTCGGTCTGAGACGACACCATCTGCTGCCAAACTTTCTGGCAAACATGAACATTTTAAATCCTAACTAGTCTGCTTTACACGCAGTTAGAATAATTGTTTTTGTTTATCCTTTCAGCCACAGTAATTTGATTGTCAGTGAGGCACGTAAAGGACACAAAATCTTTTTTTTTTTTTTTTTTTTAATAGGAAGCAGATCACAATCAGGCTGCATTCCAGCTCCAATCCAACCTCATCAAAGAACAATAAATAATGCTAAGAAACAAATTACAAACTTCCTCAGTAGAAAAAAATTCTCTCATGCGAGTTCTGTGTTCACACTACATTCAGATTGTTACACTTTTTTTTTTTTTGAAAAACAAAAACACTGGTGTGTCGTCGGTACGTACATCTGAAACGTAAAAAATAAATAAAAAGGTAACATCAACGATACAACGTGCTGGCACAATTAAGTTTCCCATCATGCAATTGTAGTTGATTCTATTCACAGGGTGGGCATCAGTGGTCTCCACAGAGTTGTGTCGGCATGCATGGATGCATGCATGTGTGTCGTCTTCTTTTTGTGCTTGAGCAGAAACAGATGTGTTGTCAGTGTGTGTGTGTGTGTGTATCAGCGTGTGCGTTCACACACGTGTGAAGCAGGCAGCTATCGAGCCCGCAACTGGACAATCTGTTTACTTTCTTGTTGCTTTTTCCACCACATCCTGACATGTAACATCTCGTCCCAACTGCGCACAACAACATAGAAACAAATTGTAAAAGGAGCACTCCACTGATTTCTCATCACTTCTGTAACATTGTCAGATTTGTTTAAATAAAGTAATCCAAAAACGAATGCGGCAGAAACGAAGGAAAGTGTGTGTTATTCAATATTGCTCATAAAACAACATGATGGTTGATGCTGGTTTTTTGTGTGAAGGAGTCGATAGCAGCAAGCAGGGACGAGAGCTCATTCAACTTCACAGCTTTCACAACTTGAATTTAACAACCGACAACATGTGGGGTGACGAAACAGAGCTCCAGATAAACCTGAGTGAAGGTTTGTCCTGATCAAAAACACACTTCGATGGTTCTAAATCAGTGGAGCTCCCCTTTCAATTTCCCCAAAGAGAGGAATTTCTGGATCAACATGTTTGACTATAAATTAAGGTGGCCTAAATCAAAGGCATAAGTTGGTCTAGGCTTTCCTTTAGATGAGACAGACGGCTCTGCTGAGAAATAAACGAACATTCAGAGATTTATTTTTGGTAGCTTTCAGCAGCGCTAAGTAAAAGACAACAAGTGAGAGGCCAATGCAGGGTAGCTTGATGGCAGAAAAATCTCCTGCAGTGTACAGTCAACGTGGCTGACTTCCTCCAGACGAGCAGCAGTTATGGCAAGTCTGCTCATCCGTCTGCAAGATTGATAAACGTCTTTATCAATCTCCAAAAACAAAATGCTTGGCGGTGACTCTGATGGCTTCGTTCTTTGAAAAAAAAAACCAAACAAACAAACGTGAACTCTGGTTCTTGCACATTTGGTCCTCCTGAAGGCAAATATTTCATTCTTCTCTCATCTGAAAGAAACGACCACACACTTCCAACAGGAATGGGAATCTATGAGTCCTGGAATGAAGTGTATGTGATGGAAGCTTCCCATTCCTCGGGTGCGTTTGGTGCTCCTGTGGTGTTATACGACCAGCGCATACGTTTGGGGTGTGTAGGTATTGCTCGCGATCTAAGAGCCCGTCGGTTTTGTGTTAACGACCGGCCTATGAGACGTACGCACGTTCACACACATGCATGTACACATTGACAAAAAGACACAGCAGTGTTGAGAGGGTTTGTTTACAGTGAACACACAAACAAACAAACCACTATTGCCTTAATAGATGAGTTTATATACATGTGCAGGCGACTGGAGGCTTGTTACAGTGAGCTGATGGTCGAGAGTCCTCACTTTTGGGGGTTTGTGGTGCGATTTCTATGGCAGAACGAAAGCGTCGTGTACTGCGCTGATCCCTGTAGCCCTTTTTTTTTTTTTTTTTTTTTTCAAATTACTGTGCGCTCTGAGAGTGGGGGTATTGCTCCGCGTAATTACACCTCTTTGAAAGCGTCGGACGCGATCCGCCGTCGGCTCCCGCTCACCGTTATGGGGGTTGCGTAACAATCCTCACACGGGTTGAACAGTAGAGGCACCCGTCCTTGATGTGGGTGGAACGGTTGTTATGGTTACAGCAAAGGGAATCACAGTGTTCCTGGGGGTCAACATGCAGGACGTGGGTACGCGACAGCACAGATCCGGGGTTTCGCTTTGACTTTCTGGCCGACAGGAAATGGATTTAAAGTTTGTGTTGGTTCTTTGACTTTACTCGCCACAGGAAGACCTCGAGGACCAAACGGGGGAGTGGGGGCGGGGCACCGAAAGACTGACAGACTTAATAGATAGAGCTAGGCAAGGACTGCTCCCATGCAGACGCACAGAGGCAAAAGTGCAAAGCGGTCGCTGCCGGGCCGCTCACCTGGTGACCAGCACGGATCAGAGCAGTGAGTCAGGAACCGACAGCAGCCAGTGAGGGGGCGGCAGGATCAAAGTGAACTCTTTTATAAATATATTTGCCTATGTTTGCATTGATAACATTGCAATGTAAATGTTGCATAATGTATGCAGTCATATATACAGTAGAGTGTGTTACACGTGTGCTTGTATACTGCACGTGGTTGTGGATGAAGCGTGGGTCTGCCTGCCGTTTTTGTGCTCGACCAAGCGCTCAGCTGCGGCCCTCTTCCGCCGAGCGCTGGTCGGACTTGAGCTTGACGAACTCTTTGGCCACGTCGTCGTTGTTGCGCTGGGAGAGGATGCGCAGCACCGTCAGGCCCGTCTCGTCCATGTGGACTCGGCGGCCCAGCGGCAGCCAGCAGGTGACGCTGCTTTTGTTGGCTATGTCCTTCACCTGCAGCACCGCCATGCCCACGGTGCGGTCCTCCCTGGCGAAGCAGTAGTCCTTCACACACACCTGCAGCTCGTAGCTCTCTGGACCCGCCTCGGCCCCCAGAGAGCTGCAACGACACAGGACGGCTTTTTAAAAAAACACGTTCAAACTTTCAGGCATTGACAAAACACTGGATACTAACTATTGGAAGCTTTCGTTGAACTTTGGAGACCAACTGTTGTTCTTGGACTTGGTGGCAAATTTCCTCTTTTTGTCGCTGAGGTGAGGACCGATGATGTAGACCTCCACAAAAGGCCGGAAGCCCTGTGCTTTCCATTTCAGGTCGTTAGCAGCCACGACTGGATGGAACAAAAGCAGGAATGAAGATGAAGAAGAAAACACAAAAAAAGCATATAGGCTGCATAGACTGCAGTCAGCGCCGTTACCTTTCACACTGATTTTGTGCTCTCCGTTTGGTTGGGGTAAAATGTCCACATTCATGACCACCTCACCCACAGAGTCCACTCCAGATGCTGTGAAGACACTCTGTGTTAGAGGCTCTTTATTAACAATGAAGAATGTTTTATTCAGTTCAGAGATTCTAGGAGAAGCACAGATGTCCCAATCTTCCACCTCACTGATCTCTTTCAGTTTGAGTGTTTTCTCTATCACAAAGGTCTCGTCAGAGCGCTGTGGGACATGTACCTTTCTCTGGTGGGGTGTCTTCATTTGCAGAGTACCTGATCCCTTTCCCTCCGTGGACTGAGGATGAGAACATTTGAATTAAGGTTGAAAAAAATCTGCAGGAGCAGCTGTACCACTTAATCCAACGAACAGATGAGAAATAATCAAAGCAGAGTGACGGTGTACCCTGAACGTGCTGCGAGAGGACAAACTTCCTGATGAGCTTGTCGGTGGCCTGCGTGTACAGAGACAGGGCGTAGTGCAGAGACTTCAGGTCTGGACTCTTCTCCAAGAAGGTCTTCTTCAGGCCAACTCCACCCGCGTGGAAGTATTGCTGCACAAAGGAGGAGGATTACTGACCGCACAAGGATCTGGATCCTGGTTCTGACCGCCTCCTACCTTAATAGTATCCAGTGCAAGCTCGATGACTGCACACTGTTTAGGAGTGAGAGCTTTGGCCTCCTCTCGACCCATGTGCTCCTGCGGGCACAAATCAAAAACCACAAATGTTACAAATTTATATGTCAAATGTAGTGCTGACATGCAATTAAAATTTTTTTGGGATTAATTAATCTTGAACTGTAATTAATTAATCAATTTTAATTGGAATTTTTTTAACCTAATAATTGCTGTTAAAAGCTTCGTTTTGAGGTATTTTATTTAAGTTTTTGACATTGTAGCGCAGTAAAAGATCCAAATAAAACTGAGAAGGTGGCTTTATTATGTAATTTTAAAGAGTTGCAATTTACCACAGCAACAAATTGTAAGAGCACTTTTCTGAGCGATCCAATAAATATTGAACATGAAATTCTTAAATAATTCTTTTGCTTCATTGTCTGGATAAAAACAACAGTTAAGAGGTGAGCTTTACCTCTAAAATGCGTGTCAAAGTCAAGGCCCGGGGGCCGGACCAGCCCTCCAGATCATTTTATTTTATTGTTATTAATGGCCAAATATTATTGTGTGCTTATTTCTAACTTGTATCATTTTGAAAGGAGAGTAAAATATTGAAAGTTATGTAAGGTTTAAGTTGATTCATTCTGGAATAATATTTTAGCCTTTTTATTATTCATAACTATGTTAAAAAGTTACAGTTTCAAAGTTTAAAAAAAAAAAAAAAAGAAAGTTTTAACAATTTGCATACTGCTAGCTTTCTGGACTATTTTGGCTATTTTGGAGTATTTCAGCTACATGCTAGCTGTTTTGGCTAACCTAAGTTTACTTTTTTAGGATAATTTGGCATTTAGCTAATATTTTAGTGGGGTATCAGATTCAGCACTTTCAGCTTTTAACTTCAGCATTTTCAGCTATCAGCTTTAGCGTTTTTAGCCATCAATTTCAACATCTTCAGCTATCAGCACCAGCATCTTCAGCGGCCAAATTCATCTTACAGCATTCACACTATCCCAGGTAATGATATATATCTAGTTTTCCTCACGACAAAGAACCCCAAAGTGGTATTTTGATCCATTAATGCATTTAAGAGTAATCCTTTAAAAACCTGTGCAGTCTTCAGCAGCCCCTCCCATACCAACAAAAACGAGCGGTTGGAAACGTGCTGACGTAAGATTGATGCCAACAGTTCTCTCCAGGAAGAGTCTGCTCTTACAGCTCCGCCCTCAGACTAACACGACCTTGAATTTCTCCACTGGCAGGCTGGTAATGATCAGCAAAAAACTTTCATTTTAGATACAGAATAGAACATACCTTCCAGGTGTGTCCTGTCTTCAATAAAATCCATCTCAAAGAGGCATTCGTTACTTAGATGTGCGCTCCTTTAAGACACCCCCCACCCCAACCCCCGGACAGGCACAGCGGTGAAGAAGCCGCGTGTGTGTTGTGAACAGTTGTGAAGCAGTGAAGTGATGGCCGGGCCTTCTAAAGGCAGATATATCGTATGTGCATCCATCTTTGAAGAAGTTTGGATTATTTTCGTGGGCGAAATGCAGAGACAGGGATTTCTCTGGGATGAAGTGGACCGCAGCCGCAGGGCAGCCACACGCAGCGGCAGCCACACGCAGCGGCAGGCTGAGCTTCAGGAATCGAGCCTCCCTAAATATAACTAATATTTCATAAATAATTTGTTTCTTAGTGGTCCAAATGTGATATATGATCATATATATGGGCATAGTTCACCCTGAAAGGCTTAAGAAAATCATGATAGGGCCCCTTTAAAGCTAAGGTTTCAAAGTTTTAAAAAAATTACTTTAGACTGTTCAATAAATGTTTATCATTTTCAGCCCTAAGGTGTGTTTCGGATTTTGGCCCCTTGTGCGATTGAGTTTGACACTCCTGCTCTAAAATGATGTTTTATTTTTCACAGCAATCACCTTTTTCATAAAAGAGCTGAGGCGGGGAGCGGTTTGTGCACGCACCTTGTGTTGAAGCTGTTACCATGAAGTGCGACAAACTGTGTATTAAACAGTTCAATAGAAATTATAACAGGACTGAAGTTCTAACAGTTTATTTATATTTTTTAATGACCATTGTATGAGTAGGATAATATGCTCCTCCAGAAGAAACATTTACCATCAAACGTCAAAATTAGATTTACTTGATTAAAAAAAAAAAAAAAAAAAAAAAGGGCTAAAATGTCTGTAATTAGTTAATAGCAATTATTTGACACCTCTAGTCAAACATTTTTGTGTCAGAAGTAATCCTCACCTTAAGCTTGGACAGCTGACCCAGGTCTTTAGCGGCGTTGAAGATCATCTGCGTGCCCTGTTAAAGAGAGACCCTCACATCAGGGAGGAGTAAAACGAATCCAGCCGTGCAGGCGAGGTGACAACGAAGTGATGGAGGTAAAGGGGGCTTCAATTCTGTACAGCTGATCCAAGTGAGAATATGTGAACCAGTTGTGTCTTGGGGGTCGTTGAAGGACAGGACGGAGGTTTGTGTGTTTTAGTTAATAGCTCGCTCGGTTTTGTAGCTGCTCCTGGGAAATCAAAGCTACTTATGGAGCGCAAAGCTGCAGTTTTAATCAGGCTGTGATGCACTGTGTGCACGGAGAGGAAACGTGAGAAAGGTTACAGGAGGGGAGGTTAACCCTTTAACACCTGAGGCATCATCGGTGACGCTTAAACACAAAATCTTTAACATACTGTAACTTTTCAACAGTTAACACGATCAACGTAATTCCATCAGATTTTAAAGGAGAAAAGCTGCTTTTCTCCTTCAAAATCTGATGGAATTACGTTGATCGTATTAATTAAAAAATTGGAGCTCAAGTGTTAAAGGGTTAACGTCCTGTGCTTCTTCATGCTTCAAAGGTCACAAACACATACTTACAATAACCTAAGAGAAGCAGAGCAAGAGGAAGATGGCAGGACAGACGAGTTAACCCGAGGTTGTGTAGAATATTGAGGTAGGAGGACAAAAGAAGTATTCTTCTCTATTTAACATACCGTCTGGTCTGTGAGAGTCGGAAGCACGATCGTTTTTTCCATGGTGTTCATCACCAGTTTCCACAGTTCCTTCAGGACTCTCTTCAGAACTGTCTTCTCACAGATCTTTGCAAACAATGACAAGCTGAAAAAAAAAAAAAAACAGAAACAGAAACAAGAAGAAATAGATTGGCTTAAATTTGTTTTGTAAAGAAACTTGTGACAAACGTTATTCATCAGAAAAATTTGCCAAATATTTTCAGTCTTACTTGCTGTCCAGGAAGTCCATGATAGGTTGTAGAACGTTGTCTGCCTCCTGCACGACGCTGCCGTTTGCCGGGACAGTCTGACCTTTCACCTGAGCGAGGATGTCTCCCATCTGCCTGACGTTATCCTCAATCTGAGGTTGGAAGCTTTAACAGGAAACAAGAGGCACAAACTGAGCATAGCTTTTATTATCAAACAAAATTAAAAAAAAAAACATTTTTAGCAGAATGAGCAGAAACCTGACGGCAAAGATGCGGCTGAGGTCGTCCATGACGCTGTTGAGCTTGTTCTGGAGTTCCTTCAGGAAGTCACTTGCCTCAACGTTGAGCTGGAACGAAGAATGGTACATTAGATTTACAAAACTAAGACATGTTAAAGTAAAATCACTTAAAAACTCACGTCTTTGCCTCCCATCGCCTCAAACATCTTCTCCAGCTGAACTCTGAGCTGCTGGATGTTGTTGATGATGATGCATGGCTGATGAAGGAAAGAAAAACTCATCACTTCAGTTTTGACATATTTCCATTTTAATCACCAGAGCTTTTATTTACTCAAATGGAGCTCTGACGTAAATAATCCCAAAAAACCCTTAAAACTATCAGCCAATTACAGAGCACTAATTCATGGAGTGCTTCTATCAGCTTTCTTATTTCTAAAAATGTGTAAAGAATAATGAATGCAGCTACAAACGTAATTGCTCTTCATTTACAGTAAAAACAACACAACTCCTCATGATTTTATATAACATATTATAATAATTTGTGCTTTAATTTTTTTTTTCTTGGTTTTATTCACATTTTTTTTGCCTTTTTAGTTTTTGGGGTTATCAGACAAAGACCTCTTTGCTCTTTACTTTGTCATTTTTTTAATTCTTTGTTCATTTTAAAGTTAGTTTATAAAAACTAATAACTATAAAAAATCCCTCCTAAAACACCACTCACCACTTTCTCTTTCTTGACATGATTTGGAAAATCCTTTGCGATGATGTCCGCGTATGATAGCAGGACATTGCCAATGGTCTACGAGAGAGAGAGAAGATTTAGGTCGGTATGGATACAAAAACACTCTAAAATACAGTTTGTTGAGAATAAAAGTTACCTTGGCAAATCTCTTCATATAGTTTCCAACAATCTGAGGGTCGGGGCATTCCAGCTTTCGGATGATTTCAAAGCTCTGGTTGAGCTGGGAGAAGACGTCCACCACCGAGCAGGAGAATAAGGCGTGTTCTGATGTGACCTGGAACTGCAGAGGAGGAAGCCGACAGAACGTGATAAGTATTGTGCTGATAGAAATGCTCTCTGATTTTTTTAAAGTTTCACATCAATCTTCTTTCGATCTTTTTTAAAATCATCCCCAGAAATCTTTAATCATGATTATGCTGTTTTTAGCCAAAATCTACAAACCTCTGTTGTTTTCTTGAAAATAGTTTCTGCAGAGCGGTTGCAGTTCATAAGAAATTCACCCCTGAGTTGTGGGCGGGACTGCTGGTGTGGAGTAATTTCCCATCATCCTATTGTACAACTACAAAATCTACAAGCTTTTCCAAACACCATTTTATTCGTCAGCTCTTGATTCACCGCAATTTGAGTAAAGAATACTCCAAAATGGAGCTTTGATCTTAATTTACTTTATATATGCATGAGAAAAATGCTAGAAGAACATGTTAAAAATTCGTAAAAAAAATAAAAAAAAAATAAAATAAACCCTTTCATCGGGGTGGATCTTAAAAAAACAATCTTCTTTTAGAAAAAGCAACTTTAATTCATCAAATCTATTAGCCAATCTTATTTTAAGGCAAATTATTTTTTTTTCAAGCAAAATGTCAAAATTTAGTTTAAATCACTATCTACGTACAAACATATACATTTGACAATTAAATCAGTCTTGAATCATATTGAACCGTAAATCAAAATGAATTTGTGAATCGGAAAAAATTCTGTTTTTAAAAATTGACAGTGATACGGTAAGACTAACTCCACCACCCAACTGTGAAATTCCGCCAGCTGCCTGTCACTTGGATGAAAACACCTCCGTCTTCACCGGTTGTTTTGATGGGAAGGACAGAAGTGATCAGATGTTAAAATTAAAGTGTCCTCATTAGCAGCCCAGTCATTAGCTCAGGTGTAAAGTGTTACAGTCGCCACATATCCTGGGGACCACTGTTTTGCTGACACAGGGAGGCAGAAGCTGCCTCAGGCGACAGTAATTGGACCCAAAGGATCCCTGATATACAAGCCAGGAGAGTGGTAGGCTGCTCTGCATCGACCTCGGCGCTGCGCGGGAACGCAGGTGTGAGCAAGACAGCGTGGGACGCTGCGTGGAAATTTATGCATCAACTAGCATCTGCTCTGTCCAACAATTAGGTTTTTTTTTTCACACATGCTTTTGTTATCGAGAGCTTTATTGATCACCCTGAGACTTCACAGCTGCAAATATACTCAAAGTAGATTGCAGAGTTAATGCATCATTTGCCAATAATTTCCAGAATCGGTTTGATTTGATTCACCAGAGCCTGGATCAAATCGATTCCGATTTGGGTTTTCTTTTGTTTGTTTTTCCCCAATTTTTTTTTATTCACTCAATTAAAATTGATTCACTTACATTTTGAGTTTTAGACACATTTGTTTAAAAATACATTAATGGTCAATTTATGTTTAGAAGATTTCCATATTAATCTGATACAGTTCATATACTGTAAAAGTTATTAGTTAAATAATAATGAGATTGTTGATACTGTGTTAGACAGTTTCTCATTGTTCTGCCTCTACTGGAGGGTGTTTCAGTTTTCCCACTAGGTGGTGATCCTGCTTATAGCATTTCACCTTATTCAAGAAGAAGAACAAAGTATGAGAAAAAAATGATTTTTTAGTTCATAAATGGTTACTTTAAAAAACATTTCCTTAAAAGTTTGGAAAGTTCTTGCCTATGAGTTTATAAAGACGTTCATTTTCTTCAGCAATGTTTTTAGGTTGACCGAACGTTAGCATTAGCCGTCCTATGGGAAATTCCATTAAACGTCAGCATCAAGCTAGCGGACTTTAGCATCATGCGCTAGATCAGTCTCTATTTTTATGGATTGATTATTGATTCATTAAGCTTAGATCGATTAAGATCAATGAATTGATTTCATTAACCCAGCCCTACTTTTTTGCATGACTTCTTCCATTTCTGTTTACGTTTCAAAATTACGTTTCAAAATTACGTTACGAATTACGAATTACGTTTCAAAGTATTTCTTTATTAAAATCATTGTGAATTGAGAGAAGTAAGCCAGCTGGAGACAGATGTCAAGTAGATAAACCGGGCTTACTCTGCACAGCAGTCCCACAACTCAGAGGTCAATTTTTAATGAGAAAGTGCTACTCTGCAGAAACTATGTCCAAGAAAATGACACAATTTTTAAAAATTTTGACTAATAAGGCATCATAATAATTAAAAGACCACTGGGAACGATTTGAAAACAGATTAAAAGATGATCAGAGTGAAACTTAAAATTACCTTTCTTATTTAAATGAAAATGTTGCACTAAAATGGAAATTAAGGATTAGTTATTTTTTTGTTTTGCCATTTTATCTTTTATCGCAAGTCATATCCTCATCGCAATATTGATAACTAATATTCCAAGTTTTCTTCATATCGTACAGCCTTAAGTGAGCTCCAAAATGTCTCTAGTAATTTAAATTTAAAGAGACGTGTAAATGATGCGTTCCCTCCATTTATAACACCTAACATATGACAGAAGTCTTCAAATTTGAATGCAGTAACATTTACCCCGTCCTTCTTGTCCCTCTCCAAGGCTCCATGAAGGAAATCTCTGGAAACTTCCTCATTCTCATCCAACCACATGACGACAAATGGCTCAAACCACCTGCACCACAAAGACAAAAATCCTGCATGATGCTGCTCTGCACCACCAGAGGAAAACACGAGAAGAAAAGGTGTGTGACTCACGCTGGATATTCAGGTACGTGCTTCTGGAAAGTCTGCAGCTCCTTGCAGTACTCATTATAGAGCCACTTCACCTTGAAGTGCAGGTTCATATAGTCTGCACTTTTACACAGGCGGTTCTTCTCATGCTCTAAAATGTCAAAGGCAACAAGTGTAAGAGAAGCTCCAAGCGGCAGTCTGTCTGATCTCACAGCGGAGGCGCGAACACTCACCCTCCATGGCGTACTTCATGTCCTGAGCGAACATGTTCCACATGACTTCTGCACTGATCTTCCCTACATTGAGTTCTTGAGGAAACCTGGAGAACCATAACATAAGTTTCAGTCAAGCTTTGTGAGGAGCAGACTAGCATTTCTCCTCAGAAAACAAAAAACGGTGTTCTTCATTCATAGTGAAACTAACCCATGAGCTCATTAAAATTAGTTCTAATATATTTCTACAGTACTGACTTTCTTTTTTTTATATTCTAAGACACTACACTGCTGTTAACAAAAAAGAAAGTGATATTAAAATGCTGCGCACTCCCTCTGCCAGATACAGTTATTGATTATGAGCGGACTCACTGATTAAGACAGGGAGTGTAGGAGTTTTTATCCTCTTCTATGATGGAAACAATAAGTGTGATGAGTTTGGACCAGAAGTCTAGGTTTTTGATGCTGGGACCCTGCTCATCTGGAGGAACTGCTTTGGACTGAAAAAACAAACAAAAAATATAGAGAAGTTACATTTTAAAATCTTTTGACACTTTTTTATGAAAACGCAGCTCAAAAACTCACTGGATCCGTCTGATACTCCCGGTTGTAGAGATCATGACAGTTGTTGAAAATGTACTCATAGGTGGAGTTGAGGCAGGCTTTCACACAGTCCTTCACCACCTGACTCGCCCTCGGGGGACTCTGCAGCTCCTGGACCTGAACACACAAAAATAAAAGCTCGCTTGAGTCTTCCTGAAGGAATCCAAGAATCTGGAGATTAGCTTTATTCAGTCCAGTCAAGCTTCAAGAGCAGTTAAAACAATAACAAAAAAAATCCAACAGTTTTATGACAACTTTAGCAACTTTTTCCTTAGAGTCCCTCTACAACAATTTTTTTCAATTTTCTTTAAATGTTTCCAAGTGGGGTTTTAATTAGGACTGTGAAGTTTGTAACAAAAATTCCACATCCTAAATGTCTTAAAAAGCATTTTTCCTGTTGATCTGAAGCCTTAGTTTCCAAAAATCCCTCTGTGTGGGCGTGGCTTACGGTGCTGAGCCTTGTAGCCCCGCCCCTTATCCCCCCAGACATGCTAGCGAGACACACACTTTGAAAACCCCAATAAAAAAGTAAAAATAGAATAAAACATGACCATTTAGGCTGCATTGCACCAGCGGGCAGCACTAGCTGGGGTTCATAACTGATTTCATGCTAGCTTATGCTGATAGTTGAATTCACTTGAACACGAAATCAAATGAAATGAAATGCCAGAATACAGAGAGTGTCTAATCGTGCATCATTTCTAAATGCGTGCAGCCAGTGCTGACTTTTGTGGATGCAGACGGAAGGTTACGTTTAGGAGAACGTGTCCGGTGTCCAGTTAAACCGCCCGGTAGTTCCTGAGCGGAGCTGCTATAAACAAAGCAGCGGCACTCCTTATAGCAGCTTGCTGCGAGCTGCAGAAGCAGCGGCACCCCTCCACGGATTGATCAAACGCGGACAGCATATTCGTGATAGCTAATGGTATTTTACTTGGTTTCATTTTAAATACGTGAGGCCAACTTAAAAAAAAGGTTCTGTCTTGGACGCAATTAAAATATGAGCGGGTAATGCAATCACCCACGACTCCGTCCAGTTGAAAAATGTCTGTTTTTCAGCAAATAATCGAATAATTATTGACGTTGCTGTGACCAATAAATCCAATCCATTTTTTCCTCAGATTTCTTGGGGAAATAATGAAAGCTAACATCAGTATGGCCTTTCACTGAATTACAATCCTTTACAGCACAAAAGTGGGACGTTATATTCTCTTTTCCGGCCCCTACAGCTGCATCCTGGTTAACTAGCTTCTGTGACGTCGGCAAATTTCAGGAATCTAAACATAGTTTTTCTCAGACACTTTGGTTGACAGTTACATAAAAGGAGAAATAATCGGAAATGCAAACACGAAATGATTTCTTATGATATTTTTTCTCTTTCAGAAGAAAAATGCCACACATACATGTTAAAAACTCAAAAAACACGATTTTCATTGGAGGGGGACTTTAAGGGCCTATATCATGCAAAACCAAATTTTGAACTTTTGAGTGTATTGTAACGTTCATTTCTCGCTATAAACAATCTCAAAGTAGTATTTTGATCCATTCATGCATTTCTGAGTAATCCTCTAAAAACTTGAGCACTGAGGACCATCCCCTCCAAATCCATAAAAACAAGCGGGTTCTCACAACCTGATGTAGTCAGGTGGGAACAGCCCCTTTTAGGGAAAAGTCTGCTCTTCCGGAACCGCCCCCTATCTAACGCAAACATCCAATTTCTCTGTGAAGCTAGCGATGCTCACCCGCTTGCTTTGCCGCTTGCCCCGGCCGTCACAACAACCAGTGTACAATGATTATACACTAGTTGTAATGATGGCCGGGGCTGCTAGATCCGCTGCTAGCTAGTTTTGTCGCTAGCAAGTGGTGCTCAGCTGCTAGCTTTGCTGGCTACTAAAGGCAGATAAACGGAATGCATATCCATCTTTGCAAGAAGTCCGGATGTTTTTTGTTTTTGTGGGTAAAATGCAGACAGAATGGTGAGGCCAGCTCTAGGATGACGTCATGAAATGGGCGGCACCTGTATCTAACAAATTTCCACCACACAACCATAAGCAGCAAAAGGTGGAGCCTCAAAAATCAAGGTGTCTTACTTCTGGGTAGATAAAAACTCAAGAAAATAACTCATATTACATCAATTATTTTATTCTTTAGTGCCAAATGTAATGTGTGATCATAAATATGGATATAGTTTCCTCTGAAAGACTCAAGAAAAGCAGGGGATAGGCCTTTTAAAATGAATCACATAATAACCAGAGAGGACATTCTTACTTTCATCCTGAAGAATGTGATGCTGGTCAGCAGGTCAACTGTAGACTTGAGGTCTTGTAGTCTCTCTGGACTGCTGGCAGGAAAGTTATTCTGAAAATACCCAAAAAGAGAAAACACAACCAGCTTTAAAAACTCACAACAGTCACTTTAAACAAAACTGAAGACTAGCTGGTGGCCACTTCCTTTCACAGAATAACAGCACAGACAGATGCTGGCAGCAGGAGGCTGATAATAAACAGAACTCGAGGGACTAATTTGTCAGATTGTAAATTTGAAGCAGCAGTAAGTACCCGATACATGGACAGGTCAATCCTCAGGGAGTTGTGCAGCTGATCCAGTAGTTTGACAAACCGCTCTTTCTGCACAGAAGAAAATACAAATAGTAAAATGTAATAATCTGATTAATTTCTAAAGGGACAAAGTTCAATTCACATGAACCACATAAAGAATAACTCATTAAACTGTCATTTAAAGCATAGAAAAATCAACAGAACTGGTTAGTGACTTACACCAAAGTTTGATGCAGCAAATCTGTCAGAGGCAGAAACGTTGTTGGATGACTGCGTAGTGTGTGCGTAGTACGCATTAATGTTGGCGAGAAGGGTGCTCATCACAGCAGGCACTCCTGGGCACATGTACTTTGATGACAAGCAGGCAAAGTGGCTGTTGGATAAAAAAAAATCAACAATATTTAATAAACTTGAACCTGTTTTTAATAAAAATTACATTCACTTTTAAAAAGGGAAAATAAGTATTTGCAAATATAAATAGATTAACTCTTGAAAACACAAGTACAATTTCCTTTAGACTTTTAAAGTTAATGTTGCTTTTTTTCCCATTTGGGTAGCAGCAGTTGACACCAGCCAAAAATACATTAAAAATAAAAGGAAAAAAAATGGTAGAAAATAAAATGAATATGTAACAGTAGCCAAATTTGACTCCATGGGCTGTCCAGGGTTGACTTTAACTTGAATTTATTAAAGGTATTAGAAACTTTTGAGGTACTGACGTCATGGCCTGGTAGATGGACTCAACCCCGTATCTCATGGCAAATTCATCCACGATCTCCTGAGCGGTCTCCTCAAAATACACCTTCCAGGCGTCGTCTCCTTTGGCGTCAGGGATCTTCACGACGCCACTGTTTTGGTCCTCAGTGGTGTACTGGAACAAATGCTAAACACAAACAGTCAAACTCTAGATTATTGAAACATTTATTTGAATGAAACCACTTCTAAAAGTCAGATTATGAATTTGTGCCATCCCACTGACCTCGTGAAGACACGTGTACTGGACGTGGTAAGGCGCCACCGTCTCCTCTCCTTTGATCTCCACACTAATTTGCATCCGGATGGCCCCCGACACAGCAGACTTATCTGTTCTCTTGTCTGACACACAAAAGGAAGAGATACACACCTCCTTACTTTGATGTAATCTCCTCCATCTACAACAAAAACAGTTATCTGGTTCTCGAGTCCTTATCTCTGTGTGACTTACTGCTCTTCCCATCCATCTCTAATCCCCTTTTGTCTTATCTCGCCACACTCACCCAAGTTGTACCACACGTCCATTTCTCCGCTCAGAGTGCGAACTTCAATGATGGTTTGACCCAGGAAGTCGTCGCTCTCACGCTTGAACCTTTGCTTGACGCGAGACTTGATATCGTCGTCCTCGTCCCACACTCGGACTTTGATGCGGTCAGAGGAGTTGTGACATTCACTGGAAGAAGCAAAGACAGGAACTGTTGGACAGAACAGAAATATATCAACCAGAAAACAACAGAAGTTAAGATGAGGGAGGGATAGAACAGTTTACAAAAAACAGGAGAAATGCTGTAGATTTCTACTGATCAAAACATTGTTAAAGTTTTTCATATATAGCTTTTCTTTGTTGGGGTGCATCTACCAATCAGAATCAGGTGTTTACCCGCATATTTTAAAGTGATGAAATACAATATTTGTTTCTTATGGCTGTAAGTCAGCATCTTGGTTTTCTTGGAGTAATATGGCTGACATAAAAGTTCTTAAGAGTTCTACTTATCTGCTTATACTGTTGATGTGTTTTGTGATCACAAGTTACATAGCTGGGTTAACACTTCATAAATGTAAACATTTCAGATAATGAAAAGATCTTGTTTTTTCTTCAAAAGCAACATATTTTAACATAAAATTTACTTCTTAAAACACAAAAGTGAGATAAATCTGATTAATTTTTTTCAATTGATTGAAAGCACTACTTTATACACAAAGTAATAATTTTCTGCCTTAACTCACAAATGAAAGTTCTCATCCCAGATAGGATTCAGGTTGCCATAAATGGTCTTGGTCCTCTTCTTGGTTTTACCAACTTGCACAGTTACATAAGGGTCACTGGAGCCTGTTTTGTCTTTAGCTTGCAGGCCTTGAGCACAACTCACTGAGAAGAACAAAAACTTTATTACATCAAAGATCTTTACAGGGCAATACAGAACATCCAGGTGTTGTTGACTTAAAGTTGAGTCATAGAGACTGGACTGAAGATGTTCTTTCTTGAAACGTTTCCGTTCAAATATTTCTATTGTGCTCTAAAAACAACTATACTAACAATAATAGCTGCTTAAATCTCAGCCTTCACTACTTAACAGAGGCTATTTTAAAGAACTATTGGTCTATTCTTCATCATTTCACCTGTGATGCTGATTTTTGCAGACCATTTGGAGGTCCCATCAAGCACGCTCTGTTTGATCTGCTTCATCTGTGTGGCATGCGTCGTCTTGTCAAGGGCAAACACTTCCTGGATCAGCTCAAAGATCTCTGGTTTGTTCCTCTCTCGTATCTTCATGCGGTCCTTTAGGACCATGATGATGTTCTGAGTTCGGTCCTCTGCTCCGTGTTTGGAACTTTTCTCTGCAGCTCCTAATTGTTCAGAAAAATGAAGGGAGATGTAAGGCTGAGATTGAATTCATATCAAGCAGTTATTGTGCAAATTGGCACATATGATTGTCACATTTGCCTACAATAGTACTCGTAATGAAATAGAAATGAGTGACAGCCCAAAACCAATGGTGTGTTTTAGGTTCTTGTGAAAATTAGATTTTTACAGTCTAAAATCTGAAAGACAGTAGAGTAAGCTAGTGTTTGTGGAGCAGAATTAAACAAACAAAATGGATGCAAAGGCTGTGGATAGAGGAGAAAAAACAGACAGGAGCGCGACAGAACATTACTCAGGAGATAAATTAGAAAGAGGAGGGAGGAGAGTGTGAGGGTGGATGGAGGACAAGAATAATGGTGTGTCAACTGAGCAGAAGGGTGCAAAGAAGGAGCTAAAAATGCTCCATGTGGAGGACACAGAGCCCCTAAACCCAGATGGTCAAATCTGTGGCTTGTGAACGTGTCCTTACTCTGCAGACAGTCTGCATTGAGCAGATCCTGGCACTTTTCGTGGCACTTAACGCCGCATTCAGAACAGCGCATTCCTTGCCGCGCGATGCCCCACAGCAGCCCCTCACATTCGTAGCAGTAGGTGGGGGTGGTGGCTGTCCACACCTCAAAGTTGTGTGGAGTGGTGGATGAGATGGGGTAGATCAGAGCCTGCAGTGTCTTTTTGTAGACGTGGCTTTTCTGATTGGTCGGGTAAAAAAGAAAAGCTGGATTTTAGGAGGGATCCATTTTTTTTTTAGAAATGATAATCGGAGGAGGAGAAATCTACCAGCTCTTCGTTGCCAAGAGTGGTGGAAGCCATGGCAGAGGTGATCCCAGCTTTACGAGAGTTCTGGACCAGAGACTGAAAGCAAAGTCGTAGACATTCTTCAGTTTGATGGACACACATAAAGACTATTAGACTTTGTTAAAACACAAATGAATGCTTACCATCGCCTAATGAAAGCAAGAAAGCATAAGAAAAGAGACAAAAATGTTTAATAAAAACCAAGACACAAGGAAATAAGTTTTGATATCTTACTTCTAAATTTCTGTGTGTGTGACTTCCATTTACTGAAACAAATGGTGAAAATCAGTAGATATTCAAATTGTTTTTTGAAACTGAAACAATAAAAAGGAAGAAGAGAACAGCATAAAATGGGAACTATTGTTAAATTAAATTTTCTCAGTTTTTATAAAAACAAATCAGAATTTTAAATGTCAGCAAAATTTGAGTTTCCTTCAAAGTGACAACTTTTACATGATTTTCACCTTTTATTTCGGAATGCTATAATAAAATCCACAGATGGAACGTTTCCCAGAAGAGCATGTATGGACAAAATAATATTTACATATTTTAACATTTTTAAACTCAACACAAGCAAAGAAAAAAAACAACTAATAACTGTAATTTAATATTTTAGAATCCCCTAATCTGTTGGATTATGAATGCATTGACGATTAAATCTGTCAATAACAAAAAAACTGTATTTAAAAAAAGGTTAAAAAAAAAAAAGTAAAAAAAACTAAAATACTTGGTAATTGACTGTAAGGAGGCCAAAAGGTAATTGTTGTTAATGTTTCATTAATGTGAGTCTGATGAAAATGATGCTTAGAAAAAAACTGAAAGATTTTTGTTGGAGCTGAAGCCCCCTGCTGGTCACTTTAGAATATTCCCAGTATTTTAGATCTGCAAACTTTCAGCATTCCAGTAGAGCAGTTTTGTTATAGAAATCGTCTACTGACCAAATCTGAGACATTTTCAGGTAAATCTACATAAAAAAATGTTCTAAAATATGCAACCACCAGACTGGCTTTTGTTTTCCAGAAAGCAAACAATTGACTATTACAGATAAAGAGTTAGAGATCAAGGTGTAAATTAACTTTACTGTACTATTTTGGATACAAAGCCAGTGAATCCTAATGATTAAAATAGCAAAAATATTGTTTTTTCATAAGCAAAGTCTCACTACTAAAAACGAGTTTTTGAATGTCCTTTTTCTGTTTTTGAATTTGAAAGTGAATTTCATTTGGTTATATATACACGAAACAATTGACAATATGAAAACCAGATATGTATAAAGCCATAAATGTAAAAGTTTCTGGGCCCCTCCCTTCAGTCTGAGAGACAATAACTGTGTTTGCTTTGTGTCTGAGGTGTTCCTCACCAGATCTCTGACCAGAGGTATGGCTTTCCTCTTACGAAGGTCAGGCATGCTGTCAATACTGTAGAGCGCACCTCCCATTCTAAGCAGAACAAGGTTAACTCATTAGACATCCATGCATATACTCAGACAGTTTTTTTTTACTGTAAATCTAACTCTTTGTTTTTTGGAAGCAGATTTATTTTTAATACTAAGCCGCTCAAAGACTTCTCAAGGACTTGACTGCAGAGTTTCAGTTTTAAAGCTGCTCGCTCTCAAATAGTAGTCTCACACTTCTGGGTACAAGGCAGAGGTTTCATCGACTAACTGTGCTTCTTCAATATGCAAGCGCGGTCTCACTCCGAGGTCTGCCTCATCTGCAAATGATCTGCCAGATAAGTCAGGGCAGCCCAGTGTCGTCCATTATTCACTGGCCAAATGCCATCAGCTGAGCAAGCCTGTGAGTCACCGCGGTGGATTTCCCCAAATAAGCTTCATTCATCGCAGCAACTCTGCAGTGTATTAGCATGAATGGAAGATAATAGGACAATACTCACCCTCCTTTACCGAACCACAGTGAGCTGGAGGTCTCTCCTCGAGCCTTGAAAGAAAGAGGAATCATGTAAAAACACAAAAAAACTATTCTAATTTATCTCTAATCACACAACAAGCATAAATACACTTCCTATATGAAGGTTCTGCATGACATTTTTCACAATATTATGTGTTACTGTAGTAGTGGAAGAGAAATAAACAAAATATTAAAAACTATAAATTGAATTCCATAATGCAATAATAGATAGTAACTGTAAGGAAAATAAATATATTTGTACTTAAATAGAAATATTTTCCAAAAAAAAAAAAGTGTCAGACTTTGTGACAGCTCCTAAAAAAGTTCAAAAACAGATCAAACTGTTGAGATGATGAAGTCACAAATGTGAAGGTGTGTGATCATTTCAAGCTCCTCTCAAGCAACCGGTCAGGCTTTACCCACCTGTCAGCATGCTCCAATGATGGCCGAGCAAAGTGCATGTAAGTGTCACTATGGCAATGACATGAAACTGGAAAGAAAACAAAGCGGGTCGGCACAAACAAACAAACAAAATTAAAAAAAGAAAAAAAAAAAACAGGGGAAAGGAAGCCAAATGTACAAAAAAGTGACATACATCAACATAAACATCAAAGCAAGTGATTAATTCTTTGCACAACTGAATTCAAAGGCAATGAACAAATAAAATATGCAAGTGGAAACTGATCAAGCAAAACTTAATGTGTCCAACTTAATCAAGCAGTTTTAACAAGCAGTGCCACGTGCCTTATCCAGAGGATAAGAAAAAAGGCTGCTTCTCTTCTCAGTGTGCTTATTTTAGGAAACTCAAAAGTCATCAATAATAGACGATCAAACATGTTATGTCAGCATAAAATCTAAATTCTTCTGAGAAAAATACAGCATGTGCAGACTTCACATCAATAATGCACAACACATGCATATTTCAAAGCCTCAGAAGAAACTTCTGGATGCCCCTCAACTTGCTTTTATATCTTAGTGGGCGGAGCTTAGTCTGTAGTAGTTTAGAGTGAGGGGACTGAGTGGGTGCACGTACCTCTCGAACCTGGTCGAGCACCTTGTTGTAAATTCTCAGCCAATTCTCTTTGGCCCTGACTGCTGGATCCACTGGCTCTTTGGGCTCCTCTACAACCGGAGGACTAAAAGATAAATGTGTTTATTTTACAATCTTCACCCAACACCCTTCCAGTCTGTCTGCTGAAGTGTTTTTGTACATGAATCAGCTCATTAGTTTGCTTCCTACCTCTCAGGTGGCATATCTTGTGGCTCGTCTGGTGTCAGCGGTCTCTCTTCAAAATGCTCCTCCTCCTGCTCCACAGGAAGCCTCTCCTCCTGCTGAGCCGGAGGAGTCCTGACTTCTTTCTCCTCCATCATTTCCTCATCCAACCACAGTTCGTCTTCTAGCTGAGGAGCCATGTCCTCCTGAGCTCCCAGCTCTGTGGAGGACGGATCATTGACATGGGGCTGCGGTGGAGCAGAGGAGGGCGTTTGCTGGGAAGAAGGAGCTGTGGCGGTGGACGGGGGTGGTTGGGAGGCAGAGTTCGATAGGGTGGCCGGGTGGGATGGAGGAAGAGAGTTGGCTGCAGAGGATTGTTGCTGAGAAACGGCAGATGCTGGAGGCTGAGACTGCGAAGGCTGGGTAGGCTGGGCGCTGGGGACGGAAGACAGGAATGATGAGGCCAAGCCTGTGACTGCAGCTGTCAGAGGTTTGGCCATGGAGAAGAAAGAAGTTGCAGGTGGGGCAGGCTGCGACTGAGGCTGCGTTTGTGGCTGGGATTGTCTCGGTGGTTGGGCTGTTTGTTGACCAGTTGGGGGCTGTCCAGCTGGTGCCATTCCTGAAGGGGGAGCCTGGTTTGAAGTTTGGTTTGGAGCTTGGGGAGGATGCTGTTGGTGTAGGGAGGGTTGTTTCTCAAGAGGAGGCCTGGAACTGGTCACATCAGGCACTGGGGGTGCGGTTGATGTTGGAGTTGGAGTGAATGGTGGCTCCATGTCCTCGCTGAGGGTCCCGTCAAAATTGTACAAATCCTCATCGTCATACATAATCTCCTCATCTTCATAGAGGCCCTCCTCCTCTCCTTCATACAATCCTCCATCATCTCCTTCATAGAGAGCCACATCTTCTCCTCCATCTTTGCTGTAACCGCCCTCATCACTGTACCCCCCCTGGGTCTCATCAGGATCCCAGTCTGGAGAGCCTTTACTGTAGCTAACTGAGGAGTGGCAGGAGTGGTAGGAGTCATTTTCGTCATATGGGTCCCTTTCGCCGTACTCCCCACCATAGTCCTCCTCACTGAGCTGGCTGCTGCACCTGCTGAGCTCAGCAGTTGATGCGTAGCTGCCAGTGGGACTGGAGAAAGGAAGGAATGAAATAAAGTTGACTTTTCCCTGATTCTTTCAGTGAAAAATACTTACAGAGCTCTGTATTGTAAAAAAAAAAAAAAAAAACAGTTGAAGCACTTGCTCAGATAAACACTTCCTGCATGTCCAAAGCCTGCAATTAAAACTGCCTTTATGGGTGGATATGGGCTGTCTGTGAGAGAAAAATATCAAACCTATTTTGATGCTTTTGATGCTTTAGTGAGAATCTACAATAAATAGTCATAAATATAAAAAATTGAATGAGAAGGTGTGTCCAAACTTTTGGCCTGTACTGTACCTCAGGATACATTTACCACATGCACAACAATGCTACGTTCCATTTTGAAGATGTCTGCGTCTTAAGCCCCCCATACGGATGCAATCTGACTAAGGCTGACTAAGTAAGGACAGAAAAGACAGAAAGAAAAGGTTTGACAAAACCATCCAAAATCGCAAACAAACCAGGAAAAGGTATTTGTGTCCCATGATTAATGGGGTTATTACAAACTAAATAGACACCGCGAGCAAAGAAGATGGATGGGAGAAAGGAAGATGGTGCAGACTGAAAGGGAGCGGTGAGTAAATACAAATTAAAAGAAGCAGATGCAAGGAGTGTATAAAAAGGAGAAAAGGGGAGGAGATGGAGAGGAACGGGAGGGGAGGACGCCTTGTCCAATACACTCACACAAGCTGCTAATCTCATACCCAGTATTGACCATTAGACTGCTGGCTGAATAATTAATTGAGCAGGAGGCGGATGGATGTATACTGTCATCGTCTGTTTGAGTGAAATGCATCAATAAATGGTGAGAAATCTCACAGCTTTGAGAGCAGCTTGGAGTAAAGGGTCAAAAAGAAGCCATTAGAAAGTCTGAATATACTATAATTTTATGGTAAATTAGACTGACCTAAGCTATTTATCAATAGTGCTAAGAAGGCAATTTTAAAAATGTTATCAACAGCAGCAGAAAATTGTTTAATTAGTACTATAGAGAAATAAAAAATAGTATATGAGTATTATAATAAATATATATATTTCTAGGATCTAAATGAAATGGTGTATTAGTAACAAAAGATCGTTGTGCTGGTTCACACCTGACAGTTCTCTGGTGTTGGTAGTCAAGGTCATGGCTGTTCCCAGAGCGCGGATACGAGAAGCTTCTAGAGTTGCAGTTCTGGTGGCTGATGGGATACTGGTGAACGGACGCGTTGGGCTGGGATGTGCTATAGAAGGGGGGAGGGATGCTGTTACTGGTTTCGCTGCGGTAGTCGCTGTCTCTGTCGTCCACGGCGCTATCTGGATCCTCATCTGCACACACACACACAGCATTTGTGTCATTTGAGTGGTTATTGACACAAAAATAATAAATTGTAGGCTTTTATGAAATTAAAAGATGGGGAAATGGGGAATAGTTAGGATCTCAGCGCACTGATACAAAAGGATCTTATTGCTGCTGAACCAAGCCTTCAACACTGCTGTAATTAAACATAATTTAGATAAGCTGGCAGAACTCCAGCACTGAAGTGGAGCCATGTGGGTCATTCAGAGTGCATCTGTACATGAAACAAACGCTTAAAACCACCAGCTCCTTATCTCTCGTAACTACATCAGCTCGGCTTGGTTTCCGATAAGTTCAACATCTAAAGATATGAGATTACTCCAGAGGGAAGCGGTCAAAAAGTATCATCACTTGCTATTAATCATTCGACATAATCCATCACTGTCTCTTGATTTTCAAAAGCCAGTCTGACAAAAGTGATTCATCTTCACCTGTCGGGGCATTCCAATACTAATTAAAAACCATCAAAATCAGTAATCCACGTCTCCACACGTGTCTTTCTGTCTCCTTCCCCCCCCCAGTGAAAAAGCTCCCTTTAACCCTGCTCCCTCCTTCTCCGTCTGAGTGAACAGAGAGGAGAATAATTGCAGCTAGTGAGAGTCTGAAAGGCACTTATATAAGGCCATCTGTGGACCAGCAAGACGGAAAACAAGAAGCAAGGAAGGAGACACAAAAGCAAAAACACAGCCCTGTAACAATCAAAAACACTTTCTGCACACTGCAAGCTTTTAACATTTTTTTCACTATCAATTGGTTTTCAGTTTTAATTTATTTTTTCACTAGCAAAATAGTGTTGGCTTAATACTTGCCATTACTTATATTTACTACCTTTGTATGTTATTTTTTCTTATACCACGGTCTAGGTCAGGGGTCTGCAACCTTTAATACAAAAAGAGCTATTTGGTCCTGTCTCTGACTGACCAAAACCCAGCAAAAGCCACCAAATCCTTTTTAAAAAATACACTTCTTATATGTTTTTGTCTCCATGAAGCCATTTCTTTGTAAAAATGTAGCTTTTAAGAATTTTAATTGATTGAATTATGAAAAGTCTCGTTTTTTCTATAAATGTTTTCTTTACGTTTGACAGCAATAGATGCAAGTTTCTTTCAAAATAAAGCACACAATGTATCAAATAACATTGTCCTGATTTACCTGAATTAATAATGCAACAAAACCAAGTCAAACGTGTTCTATCATTATGATTTTCATCCTTTTTACTTATTTGAAATAGGAAAAAATAAACATGTCAACAATTGTGTAGAGTTATTGTTATTATTTTTTTATCTAAGCACAATTGTACTTTGCATCTAAAAAAAAAACAGTTGTGCAGCAGAAGATCAAAAAATTTGCTTAATTTAATTACCGATAACTTAATTTTTTTAAACAGTTAAGCATTTTTTTTTAAACCAAGGAGCCAGGAGGGAAGGATAAAAGAGGTGCATGTGGCTCCAGAGCCTCAAGTTGCAGACCTCTGGTCTGGGTGAATACTCGATTCTGATTGGCTGCAGGGCGTCCACTAAAAGGATTTGTTTCTTTAAAACAAACTTTATCTTTAAAATCTAGACAAAAAAAGCACTAAGAGGTAAACGTACCTCTGAAATGATGCTTTGTATAATTCAACATGACATTTTTTCCTCTGCATGTTAGTCTTTATGCACCAGCTGCAGCAAAGCAATGTCGGTGGAGGCTTGATTGTTGTTACCATGACAATGGGTCACACTGAAGTAATCAAATAGTCAATTTTGTGTGAAAAACACTGAAAATAACTGAATGTTTGATTTGATATTTATTTCTTTTATAAGTGACCATGGTATAAGCAGGATATTGCCCTTTGAAGTGTCCATTATCAGAAATTACTGGATGTTGCTTCCAGTAATTTCTGATAATGGACACCTCAAAGGGCATTATCATTTACATATATGTAAAAGTTAATAAGAGAAATGCTTTTTTTAAAATGTATTTTTACTCTATTCAACATTCTCCCACTGGCCCATAAGTTGTGCAGTGCAATGATTACATTTAAAGCAAATCAAACACAATCAGAACAACTTGAAGTGATTTTTTTCAAATGTCGAGTGGCACGTCTATTGCTTTCTGCACTTACTCTGTTGGTCTCCCCACAGACTCCAGTTACCTGCAGCAGAACAGAAAGGTGTCAGTTCTGATTATGAGCTGCGGCAGTGTTGCAATTTAAACATACATTTAGGCCATCAGTGCTGCCAAATGGCTTCAGTGACAGAAAGAGGGTAAAAGTGGGGGTGAGTGTTGATCCTCCCAGTTCTGTGTCAGACAGCTGGCTCAGCATGCGCAGCAGACTGGGCCAATACTGGAAGCACGAGAGCGTCCACGGGGACTCTGGACATCGGATAATACTATTGATCCCGAGCAAGGCAGCGAATCCAGCCTGTTTCCCCTCTAACGCACAACAACCCATAAGTGGTAAACCCATTATGCACAAGCAGCGTTAAAGCAATGTAATTACATCGCAGCACCTGAACATATCATTTTCTAGTTTGCACATTCAGCACTCACAGCACTGGGTTCCAGGAGCTCGGAGAGGCCGTTCCTGCTCCTCCTGGTAAGAGTACTGCAAGAAAAAGAACCCACATTAAAAAAAACAAATATTTTGCATCTGCTTGATATTTACAAAAAGTAAACAGCACCTTAATATGGCTACACACAAAATTGTGTTTTAGACCTGATTTTGTGTAAAACTAGAAAAAAACCTGAACACACATAGAGTACAAATACTATATAGAGGTATAATGGATCTGTAAATAGAGACGTGATAATGCCACCATAATGATGGAACAGATATAAAAGGATTCACACCTCAGTTCTGAGCTACAGCGTTTCTGATTTCCCTACTTATATTTATTGCTAAAATTTTTGCTTTTGTTTCTTTTTTGTTCATTTTTTTAACTTTTGATGTTTCTGCAATGTTATATGTGCATTTATAATTGCTAAGTACCTAATATTTATAAAACAGATGTCATGATTTCAGTTCTTTCATGTGTTTTGTTGAATTTAACACAATCCTCTAAGACTATGGAAAAACAATTAAAAAAACATTTAAAAAATAAAATTATGTTTCTGTTTTTTTTACCCATGTTCTAGTGACATTATTCTCCCAAAGTAGGACAAATATAAAGAAAATTAGGCTTAAAACTGAATTTCTGAATATGTTCTATTCAAATTGTTGTAAATAGGGAGAATACTAAAAATTTAGTTTACAAAAAAGCTTATTTGTGACGTGAAAATAAGCAGGGAAGGCTGCAAGCTTCCTGCTCCACTCCATTCTTGTAGACAACTAAATCGTTGTGTACGTTTTCATCCAGGATGCCATCTGACTCAAAACTGTACGACTGAATATCTACAATGTCTCTCACCATTTTTGTTGCACCAGTAATATGAGGTTGTGGGTGTGAGGGGCTGTAAGCTAGCAGAAGGGCATGTAAAGAGAGGGATCATGGGAAATGGGGAAGGGCTTACGCCACACAAATGGTCCCACCCACAAGTCAGAGTCAAATTTCCAATGAACTCCTGCCATTATGCTGAATCTGTCCTAGAAAACGACTTTTTTTTTTATTATTTTGGCTAAAAATGTCATAATCATAATTAAAGGACCAGTGGGAAAACGTTCAAAATAGCTCAAAAGGTGATTGGAGTGGGTCTTTAAAGTGTGGTAGTCCTCCAATTAATCATGTCAGGCTGGTCCTAAAGCACCAGAAAATGCTGGGGTTTAAAAAAACAAAAAGAGATGACAGCTTACATCTTGGTCCCTCATGGCATTGAGCTGCTCTAGTTTCTTGGCCCAGTAGCGCGCCTCATCCTCAGGGATATCTGAAAACAACCAGCCAGTAAAACAGCAGTAAAAGGAAAACAAAAGAGCCAAAAATCAAACCTCCCTTTAGAAACAAATTCTCCTCAAAAATATGTGTAAAAATGTTAAAATTGAAATCAGGAGTGGACTATCAGAAAAAAAAGATTGTAAATTAGATTTGTTGCAAATTTTACTACCAATTTGAAAACTTAAAGGGCTGCAAATATTTTTTCCTAAACTACAAGGTCCACTCTCCCTCCTAAAGCACAGCTTCATGTTAAAAGGTTTGGTCCACATATTGAGGAGTCAGGTGCACTAAATCGATTTAATATTGATCAGAGGAACAGGAACCATTCCGACTGCAAACTTACTGCACACACAGACACAAACTTTACAACTGAAAAGTAGGTCAGCTTAATAAATCAAACAGATTATTGGTGTTCATTTGTCACTGTTTTAGAGCAAAATATTTGCGCTGATGTAATTAATTTGCTTAATTTCTCCTCTGCCTGCAGGGCCGATGATTTCCTATAGTTTTACGTGCGTGTGCACTTTATCTTCTCTGGCTTATTGGCAGCTTTTGGTTTGCATTGAGCGCTCACCTAGCGGCAGTTCAAAGCGCGTATCGAGTAGCACCAGGTGCAGAGTTGGGTCTTTGGTGCCACAAATCTCATTGTCAGCCATGATGACCTGGGAGTCCACGGTGAGCCATTCCCCCGGACCTTCCTGAGAACAAAGACACATGACGCCCAAATGATAGAAACGCAGTATAATCACATATCAAAGTGGTACACAAAAGCTTTGGTAGCAGACAGCAACACTGAAAAAGTATTAGATATTCAATATTTAGGCGTTTGTGGTAGTTAGTACAAACCTCGTTTGACTGTCGGATGTTCTGGAGGGGAATCCACACAGTACCGACCATGGTGTCCCAAATTAACCCTTTGTTCCACAACTCTACTGTCAGACCCAGGTCGAGGCGATTGATTTCACTATAGTAGCAGAAAAACACCCAAAGTCAAGATGAAGCAGCTGATTGAGACTTCAAGAAATGTATTTGATGAAAGTTTGAGCCAGAATGATTTGAAATGTCTTCTTCTTTTCCTTTCGGGTTTTCCCTTCATGGGTTGTCACAGGGAATCAGCTTCCTCTATCTAACCCTGTCTTCTGTATCCATATGATCAATATTCAAAACAAAATAATTCTTTGAGTAAAAGTGATAATTGTTTAACTAACAAAAGCAACATTTAAAGAAAGCTACACAGACTTTTCCACTAAAAGCTTTAAATATCCTCTTCTGCGATAACTATGTCTTGATTTCAGGCCTCGTATTTCTACTCCGTGGTTTTGTTACAATAATAATTCATTTTAGTTTAAAGTGCCTTTCATGAAAACCCTCTATTTATAGAAAATCAAAGTAACCATTAATAATGAAAAATATTTAAAAGTTGAGAGAAAAAAACTGCAATATTCAAAAAGAAAACGCAAAAATTATCTAAAATGAGCTTACACAAACAGTAAGATCAGTTTAGTTAATATTTTACCTTAAATTCCCTCTACATTTTTTTTCTATTGTAAAATTGTTTTCCGCGGTCTGTTAATTATGATTACGCTGTTATCATTAATCAAAAACCTTGTGTTGGTTTTAAGACATATTTTCTGTAGCGCAGCTTAGAAATCTGCCTCAGATTTTTGGGCTTTTGCCGCAGAATTTAGCCATAGCTAATTTCCCATCAATCCTTTATTTACAATTGCTTCTAGCTTGTAGCACCACACAACGCCAAGCTACCATTAGTGAGCAAAAAGAAAATAGTAGCAAGGAATATTGAAGCTATGCAGCAATGCAGTTAGAGCCAGATGGCAGCTCAGACGAGGAAAATAAAGACGTTAATGGATCTATTTGTCTGCATGTGGAGGATTTAGAACTAGAGCGAGCTTTTTCAAACCGCAGGTTTTCATCTGGTCCAGGTCCAACATGATTTGAATAAAGAAATACTCAAAAACACAGTTTTAATCTTAAATGTGTTTATGTCCTCCATCTTGAGAAAAACTCACCAAAAGCATGTTAAAAACACCAAAAACACAATTTACATGGGAGTGGGTCTTAAAGGACACTTTGTTTTAGCTGACATGGGGTTTCTTCTTTTACCTGTGTGACTTTTACTCTATCACTGTCCTGGTTACAGTCCCACGGGTTAGAACAAAAACCCACAGAGAGGTCTCTTTCAACAGCCTCTGAGGGTCTGAGGGCTTCTTCTAGCGTGGAGATTTTTTTTAAAAAAAGGCTTCAAGGATAGATTCTTTATGTCTTGTTCACCTAAAATATCATTCTTGATCATTGTTTAAGTTGTATTATTTACCTAGTTTCTTAAAATCTGTATTTAGCTTGATTTTTATGAAGTTTTGTCCTTTTGCTACAAGCTGTTTTTATTACAAATTGCTTAACTCATTGAATTTGAATTGTTTATACTTGTTTATTTTTTCATGGTGGTTTTATCTTATTTTTCTTTCTTGTAGCACAGTTTCTTTTACATGCGCAATGCCAGTTTTATGAGTGGATTTTGTTTCATTTTCTGTTTGTGAGGGGGGGCTCTTTGTCAGCTCTTTGTGCTGAAATAATTTAAATGTAAGGTGTTAATATAATATATATAAGTATTTTATATATATTATATAACACTACACAAATATAACAAACATAAATAAAGGATTGTTAAATGTTGATATTTACAACACTCAGTTAAATGTTGAAGATCAGCCAAATTATTTAGAAATTAGTTGGTCATAAACAATTGATTTCTGTTTTATTTTGTATTTAATATTTAGCGGGAGTGTAAGAAAATATCGATTCAGTGAAATATCGCAAAGCTTTATTTGGCAATTCTTGTCTCAATTTAAAATATTGCCACAGCAATATTTTAATTAATTATTCATAAGAAAACATGTAGTTCAGACTTTTCTTTCCCCTTAAATATTTCCTAAATTACCAAAACAAAAAAACAACATGAAATTGCTTGAGTAAAAGCACCTTGTTATTGAGCTGTAGTTACAGTGCTTAAGGTTCTGATTATTAAATAACGTCTATTTTACCATTTTACCTATGTTAAAAAAATGTATTCATATTCATATAATTCATAAGTCATAATTTTTAAAAATAGTGAAATATTGTCTGGTGCTGTCTTGGGATCGGGTATCGTATTCCCAAACAGTTGCCAATACATGTCCCTAATATTTAGGTAAATTAGTGGAAAATACTTCATCTTGACATTGTCTTTTCTGATACTTTTACTTAAACTCCTGTATATTCATCTGTAGATGCATTGGATGCACAATAACTACTTTTTTGCTTTCCTGTGATAAGTTTGAGGCTTGGCTCAAAGGAACAAAACCTGTGCAAAGCTCACAAAGCGTTTATGACCCAGCATGAAACTGGGAAGTGAGTGAGGGATTAATAAAGGGGGAGTTGTAGGAGAGGCAGAAGAGGAAGGCAGTGGAGGAGGTGATTGTATTGAATGCCTGGAGGGAGAAAGAGGGAACTTTAATTAAGAAACAGAGCAAGCAGATTTCCCATCACAGCGATGGCTGGTTTTAGGAAAGATGCTCGTTTGATTCGGGGCAGCACATGAGGGGGACAGAGTCATGTTGGAGGCAGTTTGAAGGAGGACATGAAGTGTTCTCTGCAGCCCAAACATTACATAACACAGCTCCACTGATGCAACACTGGCACAGGGCTCAACACCTCCAAACTTCATACTCAGAAATCTGCAGTGATGCTGTCTGCACCCTCCCACATCCTGAATGAATCTCACTATTATTGCCTACAAGCCGCCACACTGTCAGCATCCCACTGAATTACTGTAATCTCAGCATATGCAGCAAGATATCTTTCAATATTTAAAGAAACATAACCTGAAAGCAACTGAAATGACAAAGGATGACTGAAAAAGACCAACTGGAGCGGGCAGCAGAGGCAGAGAAGAAAGGAGAGTTGAACAGATGAAGATCAAGGGGCTGTGTTTAGAGCAGGGGTCACCAACACGGCGCCCGCGGGCGCCCGGTCGCCCTCGAGCACCTCATCAGTCGCCCGCGGGTCTCTTCTAAAAATAGCCCAACTCGTGAGCTGCTCAAAATTTTAATTTTATTGTGATGTATTTTTTTGAACTCACACTTGCCTTCACAAAGAATTAAAACATCTTAACATATATGTTTATTATTGCTGAAGCCAAAAACGGCCTATCCCACTTTTAATTTAATCGTTTTCTCGTTAAAACGAGAATCAATAACAAAGAATGGGGCGCCCCCTTCTCCTTTTCCCGCATGGAGACACTGAGACTTTACCTGTGTTGAGATTCTTTATTTTGTGGTTAACAAAAACAATAGAAGAAAACACTGCACAAAAGTTGTTTTTGGTCAGTTCTTTTACTTATTAGTGGAGCTGCGCTCTTCAAATGCCCGAGTGAACCAGCCCCCTCCGTTTATTTCCCCAAACCCCGCTTTCACATTAACGCTGACATTTCGCGAATTGGGTTTTTGATTATTAATTTTCTTTAATGGAAACACAGTTTATAAAAATAAAATAAAAAAAAAAAATAAATGCATTTTTCGAAGAAAAAAAGTATTTGCGCTTAGAGGAGCTGGTTTTGGTGGCGTATTGAAATTGATGAACATTTTCGAAAAACGGTAATGGAAATTGACTTTTTGATTAAATGCGCTTCTGGAGTGTCGTCCGAGTACAGCACAGCGGGCGCCACAAGAGATCCACAGCGTCACTGCTAATCGTGCATCTCCTCTGTAAAATCAATAACTAGGATCAGACTTCTGACACCTGCACCTGGGACTGAGCGAGTCAGCGCTCACCACACTCCTGTGACGTCACCCAAATGCTCCCTTTGTTAGTGAATCAAATTAAAAAAGCACACACGTCGCCGTGTTTTTAATGACTTATCGCTGGAGTTGGTTTGTGTTTTGTCACATTTTTATAAAACCGTGTCATTGCGACACCGTGTTTTTTCGAAATTCCTAGAATTTGGTTAAAGTCTCATTAACGGAGACAGAATCCAGGACTGCTGATGGTGCGTTCACGGAGCCTCGGATATCGGCAGCAAAACGAAGCAGTTTATCAGAGAAAACATGGAACACCGGCACTGATCCGTATATAATCGACTGATGAAACAGTGTCGACGTTTTCTCTGAAGAACGGATTTGTTTTGCTGCGGATTGTATAAAAATTACAGTTTGTAGCGGACTGAGTTGAGCGGCTGTTTGGGTTGGTTTATTTCCAAAGCCCAGTGAACGCTCCATGTGCAGATTCTTGCCTGCAGTCAATCAATCTGTGCGGAGGTTTAAGGAGAATAAATGGACGGGTGCATGAGACTAAATTAAAGCGTTTGAGGAGCGTAGATCCACTAATAAAAAAAAAAACAGTCAAAGAACAACTTTTTTGAAGTGTTCTTATGCTGTTTTTGTTGTTAACTACTTAAAAAAAACAGTTTTCTCGCTTTCTCCTTTAAAAAGATTTAATATCTTGTTTCTCTCAAGAAAAAGATTTTAAAAAAAGATGTAGGGCAGGGCGTTTTTGGCTTCCTCACATTATACATGAACTTTAGATAAGCTTAGGTGACCTGGAACCGAGTGGATATACAGAGAAAAAAGTGCTGCACTTTCCTCCACGCAGTCGGTGCTGAAAGACAATGATTCTGCATCCCAGGCATTTGACAGAGTGGCAGAAAAATACTGTGATGTCATCAACAGACTTGAGCAAGAGTTTGAGTATAGGTTTTGTGACATTGATCAGCTCCAACCCTTTCATGAATGTGGACATGACATGCTTTTCTGAGCAACTAAGTTCAACGTTTGACTTGGATGCTGGACAGGTGGAGATTGAAATCATAACACTGCAAAATGACCTCCACCTCAAAGCCCACCGGGGTGCAGCAAACTTTTGGTGCCTTGTTGACTCAGAGAAGTACAGAGGAGTATGCACAGCAGCTATGAAGACTGCCAGCCTGTTTGGTTCAACCTATCTCTGTGAATCAGCATTTTCTGACATGAACTTTATCAAGTGCAAACACAGAACACGCCTCACTGATGCACATCTGAAAGACTCGCTCACAGTTGCAGTATCAAGCTACACACCAGATTACACTAAACTGGTGAACAGCATGCAATGTCAGTCTTCCCACTAACAAAGAAACAGATACAGACGTATGTGGTAACATGGCAGTGCCATGGCAAAGTTAAATTATAGTATTGAAATTTGTTCAATTCAAAAGTGTGTTCATAACACGTAGCAGTTGTAATTTTGTTAAAAACATTACATTTGGTCATTACCTCAAAATGTGACAAGATTTGTTGAGATTAATCAAGTTTTGAATATTCATATTTGTTTCCTGGCTTGTTGTTGTTATTGATAATTACGATGAGAAATCAGTGTCTTCACATAGAGGAGTATCATTATTCATTATTAATAATGTATAACTAAAGGCAAACTAAGCAAATTTATTATTTAAATTCGGTAGCCCTTCGTATGACTCAGTACCCATGAAGTAGCCCTCGGTTTCAAAAAGGTTGGTGACCCCTGGTTTAGAGGATGTGACAGGGGAGAGTGGAGAGCTGGGAGAGAGCCAAGGTTTGGAATGAGGATGAGAGAAGTATGGAGGAAAAGCTAATGAAAAAAAAAAAACATAAGACAGTTGTTGGGGGCGGAGAGGAAGAGCTATGGGAAACAATACGGCGATGAAGGGCACTCAAGATGAAAGAGGGAAAGAAAAAGAGTGGAGCAGAAAAGCTGGTAGAATGAAGAAACTAGAAAAACTGGGGGCAGCAGAGGCGGAATCGGTGATAGGCACACGAAAAGAGAAGCCGGAGATTTGAGAGAAGATCCTGGAGGACTCACAACATGAAGTCTTGCTCCCAGCTGGGCAAGTTGCCCCTGACAGCGATGGTTGTGCTCTTCACATTTTGCACCTTTAGAGTTACGTAAGTGTTGAACTTTTCTGCAAGGGATAAAGATATACTGTAAATATACACCTCATTTCCTTTTCCACAGTTAACTCAAATCTTCACACCCCATTACATAAACCTCCTTGGTCTTACCTTGGGGTCCATCCAGCTTGGCTTTCTTCACTGTGGAAACACAGAGAGGGTCATGGTGAGACACAGGAACACCATCTGTTTTCATGCGTATGTGTCTCTTTTTAGTAAGGACAACAAAGAGCATGCCTCTGGTGTATTACAAAGAACAGTGTAAGGTTTAAAAATAAGAAACAGAGAGACGGAAAATTATATATTCAATTCCATTTTATTTATATAGCCCAATGTTACAACACAGTTGTCTCGATGGGCTTCACATCAGTAATTGTCCTCAAGGATAAAATCAGTCATGGAATCTAAACAATAACTAATTGCTAAACTAAACAGACTAAACTAAACTGGGCATCCCTGCCCTTAGACCCCCCATCTCGGTAAGGAAAAACTCCTAAAAAAAACAGATTCTGGGGGGGGCAAAGAAACCTCAGGGATGTCCACATTAAGAAGGGATCCTCTCTCAGGACGGACAGGTGATGTACCAGGACTGTTAAAGAATAATTAGCTTATCTAACTCTACAACTGCATGTTTGAATAACGTAACAGATGCGTTTCATCCAGAGGGAACTGGGGGACAGCTGGGGGCATGAGTTGAGCCAGAGGCAAGGTCCACGGCCAAGGACAGGAGCACAGACAATTCGTCTTTCAAATGGAACTGGGGAAAAGGTGGTGGCTTGAGTCAAGCCAGAGGCGTGGTCCACGGCCAACGAGAGGAGCACAGACAAGCCACCTGGAATCTCTCCCGCTCTCCCGTAGAGGAGTGGGAAAGAGGGACAAAACATGAATCGCACTGCACCAAAAGCACAGAAAAATAAATGATAGAGAATAGTGGAGAGGAAAAGTAGATAAAAAAGAGGACAGGACCCCAGTGCACCATACTTTCTCCAGCTTCTAACTTCTACGAACCTATTAGCAACTAATCGGTAATGTCACCATAGAAACCATAAAAAATGTGGTCACAATTTGTATTTCAAATATTTTGCAAAACAGCAAAAGAAGATTGAAAAACACAATTAAAAAACATATTTTCATATCATTTATGATTTACACCATGACGCCTGGAGTGAATTGTTTTTACTTTTTGACACATTTGTACATAATTATCCAGTAAAATACTAACACTCTATTAAACTATATTAAAATAAACTCCATTAAAGAATTCATTTTTTGACAACATTTAAAATGAAAATTCCAACTTGTTAAAAATTTATTTTATAAAGGATTTTTGAGTGAGACTTCATCTCTATGCAGCAATTTTTAGCAGCCATGACGTAACTTGGACATACATTTTTAATGCACCAGTACCCACCGTTCCTAGGCACACATGCAAAAACCATTTTTACTTCTAAGCCAGCCATTATTTCCCAAACAGAAGATAATTCTCTTAAACAAATCTAATATATGTAAACAATAAATGTGTAATGCAAACGCTGCAGAAATCTATCCTTTAATTTGAAACGACCACAAAAACAACAAAACAGGATTTTTCAGATGCTATTTTTGTGTTGAAACCTCAAATGTTTTGTGGTGCAAAGTAACAAAGCGAATTCATCTGCAATGAAAACGTTTAATGGCTCCCCAGTTGGCATCTCTCCAGGACGGTATCCCAGTTTTGCTCATGTGGAGCATCTTTGTAGCACTGCATGGAGTCTTTAATGACTGCATCCCTGTTGAGGCTCACAGAGTGAGTCTCCCCATAAAGTTTTTTAAGTACCAATGTTGTATAGACCTTCTGATTACACACTCTTGGTAAGGCTATTAATAATTTTGCATGAAATCTACAATTAACAGGCAAATGCAGTAAAAACTTCCACACAACCGTGGAAGATTCAAACCATTTCTCTGAGATCTGAGCAGTCATTTGCATCAACCATAAACAAATACAGTCTGATCCTCTTTTGATTTTGTGTCTTCATTCAATAATTGTGCCTTTTTTTAGCCAAATTAAAACATTTTTTTTTGTTTCTAGGACGGTTTCTGTAGAGCAGCAGTAGCTCATTAAAGATTTGCCTCGAATTGTGGGCGGGACTATTGGAGAGGAGCAACTAATTGATTAGAGCTCAGAGCAAGAAGCTCAAGCATATTTTCTGTCACAAATAAGCAATTTTTCCTGATTCACGTCAATTTGAATAAAGAAATTCCATTTTTAGCTTAATTTTCTAAATATGTGTCCTACGTCATCAAAAAAATGTCACAAGAACGTGTTAAAAACAACGTTTTTATGGGTGGGTCTTGAGCAAAATCTTCTTTGCAGCTGTAACAAAAACATAAAGTCTCATTTTATCTCATTTTCTCCACACAAAAGCTTCTGCTTAGTAACTTCATTGAATAAAAATGAATGTTTATTTCTAATTTTTAAAATATTTTCCATCAGTCATGCAACTCAAACTTAAGCTTCATCTGCAGCTTGCAGCAAGCGCTAAACTATACACATGCAAACTGCAGCTGTAACGCATCCACATGGTGCACCTGCAGCGAGGATAAATGTATTCATCTCTGCTTCTATTCAGCCTCATTCACCCTAAGGAAGCCTCAGCATTGCACTAAGCCGTAAGTACATACTGTACTTTTGTGCCAAAAACTGAAAATAACACAAAACAAGACTTTATTTCATCCTAAAAGTCGAACTTTCAGCATCTTCCTGAGACAACTACCAAGACAAATCCCATCAGATCAGAGCTTCCCCTCCTGCTTTCAGAGAACATCTCATCCAAATTTAGAACAGCACGCATAGAAGATCAATAAGAAAGGAATTGGATTTTCCAGTGGCGGAAAACTAAAACTTCATTTGAGCACATGATCATACGTCTCTCTGACAGGATGAATTATGAAAAGAAACTTGGAAAGCATTTATCACAACATCTGCAGCCGCAAAAAATCTCTAATGTGCAAACAAACTTGTGAAGGAATCAAATATTACACATTTTAGATTAATATTTAGTTTTAGGGTAAAAAGCCTGAATTATGTTGAAAGTGTATTTATATTAGAACTTTAAATAAAATGACTAGACAGTGACATATTCGGTGTTTGTGTTGTCTGATCAAATTGTCTCAAAAGCTGAGATTTGACAGGTGAATATCAATTAGGAAGAGGGTGATCTGCAAAGATGCTTCAACTCTGGTGAATCAGAAGTTTTGGGGTTTTTTTTATGGCAAGAGGGATGTTCCACCTTCAGACGAACCAAGAGAGTAAAGGAAAACTTCACGAGAAACAGCACATCAGCAGGAAAAACAAGCCAAATTCTTGCGAGTTAATCAGTGTCTGTGTCAGTTTTCCGCTTTGTCGGCACATGCGCCAAAAAGAAATGCTGCCTATTCAGCCAAAGAGGCCCAAAGTACGACAAAGGACAGGAATAGCTCCTGTCAGGTAAGCATAAATGATGTAACCGGGAACAGAGAGAGGGCTCTCTGCCAAGTCGTGTAAGTCTAGAGGACCAGCAACTGCAGCCAGTGTTTATGAATGAATGGCGCTCTTGGTCTTAATGACGGCTGGCTTGGAGCAGGAGCAGCCAGTGGGTGGGCCAGCTAGGATAAGATGGCGTGCCCTACCTCTGATTCATTGAAGGTGATCTTAAAATCTCCCTTTTTGTCCTTGTTTTAACCACAATATAGGACACAGTCCAATCATTTTTTGATCTATTTTCAATCATCTTTTAATGATAAATATGCAATTTTTAGTCAAAATCAAAATTTCCTAGGACATAGTTCCTGCATTAACTCATTAGAAATTTGTCTCTGAATTGTGGGCAGGACTGTTGGCCCTGAGTAAAGCCCACCCCTTTCCCCATCATTCATTTGCTTACATGCTCCACCGCTACCTTACAGCCCCTCACAATCCAAACCTGACTTTACAGGTGTAACAAAAATGTCAAGCAATATTGAAGCTGTCCAAGCTGTAGAGGTTTAAAGCCAGCTCAGATGAGATGAAAGAAAAAGACATCAACAAGCGGATGTATCCCAATAGAGCGGAGAAAGGAGTTTGTAGCATCTACACAGCTACCAATTTTTTCAAAGGGCATTTTTGCATCTGCTCCTGATTCACAGTGATTTAAGTAAAAAAATAGATTAAAAAAATACTCAAAAATTTTAAGCTTAATTTTCTTTTTATACGTCCTCCATCATCAAAGAAATTCCACAAGAACATGATAAAAAAAACAACAAAAACACAATTTTCATCGCAAGCCTGAATTAACACACAATGAACATCATGTTTTTGTTTTTTTTTTTAAACACGATCTCGAAGCATCTCTCTCATGATATACATTTAGGTGATTAACACTAAAATAGCATTTATGAGTGTTAATTTATTTAAATCGGCCAAGCTCCGCTCCATTCTGATTGGTTGGGGTTGATGATGGGAAAGGAGTGCAGGCTTACTCTGCACCAACAGTCCTGCCACAACTCAGAGGCAAATTTCTGATGAACTCCTGCCAATCTGAAGAAAATATGTCCCTATATATGTCAAGAAAACCAGTTATTTTGGCAAAAAAGAATGTATAATAATAATTTTAAAAAATACCACTTGAAAAACTTCTTCAATAGATCAAAAGATGATTGGAGAGCTTTCCCCAAAAAAGATAAAAACCTGGGATCTAACAGTTTGAAAAAGATATAATAATAAGGTTTCTGAAAGGCATAAAGGCTGTTTTTAAATTACAGTTTTGTTGATTCAGCCAAATCTAAGTTCTCCTGGAGTTTCGAACCCTCTCCTGGTCCTCCTTTCACCTTCTTCTGGAGGTGGAGCTGCGGCGTGACTTCTCTGTGCAGCTTGTTTATCCCACATTGTTAGCATCATCAGGTGCTTTTGGGGAGTAGTGTGGTAGGAGGGGGTGACGCATCGCTTTTGGGGGTGGGGGGGAGCGGGAGGGGAGTGACGCGCGCGCGCCTCCTGCCAACTAACTGCCAGTATTCCCTTGGTGAAGGGGAGCGGCGCGGCGCGGTGCGGTGCGGCAGGGGCTTTTCCTCATCCTCCTCCGCCTCCCACCTGCCCACGCATGAATGAGTGGAGTGAGGAGAAAAAAGAAAAGAAAAACGCACGCTCACGGGTGGAAACCGCAACAGTACTATCCGACAGGAAACGGGGGTTTTCTCACTGCAATAAAAGCCTTTTAGACACTTTTCCTTGGAGCTGACAGCCTCGCGGGCTCCGACAGACCGTTAAAACATTTTTTTTAATCATTAACAAAAAGGCTTCCGTATTTCTCTTTCGTGTCCTTTCTTACCTCCCACGCACAGCAGGGACATATCTGAAAGCGTCCCCGGTAGGACTTCGTACTCCTCGATCAGTTCAGTCTCTCGTCCGCAAGAAGAAAAAAAAAACTCAACCGGAGCCGTTCCCCTCACGAGAATGAGTCAACATCGTCTTCGCGGCGGCCGTCTCCTCCTCCTCCTCTCCGGGGCTGTTGCGCTTCAGGACAGGACAGACAGGAGTGAAATCCTCGCCCCCCCTCTGGCATCCTCCTCTGCATTGCCTCAGCTCTCCGCCGCCGCTCCTCCCGCGCGCACAGCCATCTTGTTTCAGCAGCGGACTCCGCGCGAGGACAACTCCCTCGTGCCGCGCCGCCCTGACGTCACGGTTGATGAGTAGCAGGCTCTCGAGCACTCTGCTGATGGGATGGGGCCTCAGGAATCAATGAAAAATAAGGAGACGAAGAATTTCATTCATACTTTAAAGCATTTTGGGGGGAAATGTCGACTCTGTCAACACGATGCCCCCCTAAAATCTCACAAAACAGCCTTATATGTGTTTCCCATTGAACTACTTCAATTATTTAGCAAGAATTCTAGGGGTCATTCAATTACATAATCCGACTTTAGTAGCAGGGTTCCCCACTGTATGATTATATAACAACAATCTAATACAACTTGGTCTGAGTTGGTTCAACATATAGTCAGGGTGAGAACTTAATACAACAATATTAGTTTATTTCTATATTTGTACATGACTTTACATTAGAAAATCAGCAGGTTTACAGTTAATTTGTTAGTGAAATGATGGAATTGAACTTTAATCTTAAAATATTTATCACAAGATTAAAAAATAATACCCAAATGCACTAATATAAAAAGAAAAAAGTATACTTACCTAATAATTAGAGATAATACTTAATATATTGATTATATTAGGCATAATAACTAATTTTGCTCTATCTTAAAGGTTAGATTTGATCAGGCTTTTTTTCTTGCTTGTTACTGTGGGTTATATAAATTGTAAAATCATAATAATATAAATCAGCCTGAAATCAGCCAGACATTTTATTTGTGTGGAATCTTCTCTCCTATCACATTTACTGTCTGCTTAATTTTTGTACTGTTTGTGTGAGCTCATGAAAATCAAATCAAATCAATCTTTATTTATATAGCACTTTTCATATAAAAATAACACAAAATGCTTACATCAAAAGCAAACAATATACATAATATAAAAACAGGTAAAAATGAAAAATTAAAATAAAGCCCCCTGCTCCAAACCAGACCACAATACCCTCATCCCTTTCTTACCACCCACTCCCTAACCGATAGAAATGATACAACAGGAAAATAGACAACTTGGCTGAGCACGTAAATTGATTCTGCTAAACTAATGGTTGGGACCTCCCTCTCAATGAACAACTGCAAAGCCAAAACCACGCTTTCAACTGTAAAGAGATTGAGGAATAAGGACAATAATCAAAATCTCACAAGAGTGTGAAAATGTAGCATTTAAAGACATACATGTTTAAACTATATACAATAAAATTCACAGCAAATAAAACAAAAACATTTTAGGAGCAGGGTTTATAAATAGGACAAAAAAAAAAAAACACTTCATGATGCACCCAAAAATAATTCACAATTTTACACAGTTGTTCTAAATTAATTTTTTCAGAATTTAGTAATTGGCAACAAAGCAAAAATCTGAGCTGAACGGCAGCAAGAGGGAATCTTAGACAATTTGTGAACTTCACACTTTATTTTTGAAATAAATCTGAATTATATTTTAAATAGCCAACATGTTTTTTTCTGTAAAAGAAATTTATTTAGTTTCAGGATAAAATTACATGGCCAATGAAATGATTAAATTTGTTGCAGATCTATTCTGTAGTCGGGTCAAATTCTTCAAGATTCTCCAGGCTTCCGTATTGATCACACCTTTCAGCAGATTGTCTGCTTCATTTTAGATGTCACCAGCAACACCGCCCTCCTCTGGTAAAGGTATGCACCTGCAGGAAAAAATAATCATGCACTAATGATTTTTTAAAATAGTTTACTTCTATTCAAACCTCTGCTATAGAAATCACTAGTTTTAGTTTATCTGATCATTCTGCTGCTTACATATCCACTTCAACTGATCACACTTATAAATGTTATTTACATTTTCTTCCTTCAAAGGGTTATAGTATTTAAACGGTTTCTTGCTGCAATCACATATTTACATGTCCAACATGTTATGGGAGAGAATCTATATAGTTTTAAAAATACGAGTTAAATAAAAAAAATCATACTTTCGCAGAGATTTCCATTGTATTATACAGTTAAAAAAAAAGCAGTTGCACTGATTGAAGAGCATTTGGAAACTATGTTTCTTTATTTTTGTTTACAGTGAAAGCAATAAAATGAACCTTAGCAAAGCTTTGTAAACTTTAGCAAATTTAGCAAAGACTTTGTCCAAAAACAACATATGTTTGAGGTACATGACAAGCAAGAACAAAGCCTCAATACATAAGTTAAAACATTTTTTAGAAAAAGTGTGTCTGTCACAAATAAGTGTTTTATTATTTATTTTAATTTTGGAATAGGTTTGACCAGAGCTGAATAGTTGATTCAGCAATCTAGAATCATGGAATATAGGAGGTGAGATCCTATCACCATTAAGGCTTATGAACATGGATGATGGTGCTCAAAAACTGTTGTGTTGACTATGCTGTATAGGAAAATATAAAAGCTTTAAATCTGATTTTGGCAACAGCAGGAGGAAGGTACTAAAGCTGATAAACATATGTTCTTTTCTTTTAATTTTTGTTTCAGCCCATTAAAAGTGGATGAACTGTTGAGAGATGATTTTGCAGCCTGGTAGTTCTGTTACAAGTCATTTGATGTAATAAACAAATACATCCAATAATCATATTTTTAAATAGGATGGCTAAATAATAGATTTGATGTTTTTTTTACAAATCATTTCAATTGGCTTTGGTGTAATTGTTAAAGAAAAGTAAATTTTGTAAATTGGTGGACTCGTTTATTTTCACATTGTATGAGCTTTAAATTATGTGTATTTCTTGTTTGCTGTATTTATTCAACACTTTTCTTTCTTTGACCTCAGCTTTAACTCATTTCTAAATTTATCAAAGTATGCAGTGCCGATATTGAACGCCAGGGGGAAACAATTCATAAACACCTCCGTGTGGACATTTAGAAATTCTTAAAGCGAAGAAGAGTGTTGTTTACGCCTACGCCAGATTGAAGATGGCCGCTGGAGACAACAGTGGCAGGCTTCCTTGCCTCAGTTTCTCCGGACCGGGACCATTAGGAAACAGCCAGCCGAGCAACAGCGTGTTCTCAATGCCAGCGTCCAACGGGGGAGCGGTCGGTGGAGTCGGAGGAGCGCAGGGGGCCGCGAGACGTCCAAACCCGCAACTGGGGCCTGGCGGCGGAGACAGCAGCGGTGTTTCGAGCGGAGCTCCGCCGAATGCGCAGAACTCCCTTCAGCAGTCCGCCGCTGCAGCGGCCGGAGCCATGGCCGTCCCCGCATCCAACATGGCAACCACCGCCGCGTCGAACGCCTCGCAGGCGACAGCTCCGACGGCTGCGTCGGGCGCGGCGTCCGTTCTAGTTTATCGAGAGCCCGTGTATAATTGGCAAGCAACGAAGAGCACGGTTAAGGAAAGGTTCGCCTTCCTCTTCAACAACGAGGTGCTCAGCGACGTGCATTTCCTAGTCGGCAAGGGGATGGGCGTTCAGAGAATACCGGCGCACAGGTAGGATGAAACCCCATCAGCACCGGCGCTCAGACGTCAGCAGACCGCAGCCAGCGGATCTCCTCCCACTTCCTTTGTTGGGGTTTGCAGGTTCGTCCTCGCTGTCGGTAGCGCCGTGTTCGATGCCATGTTTAACGGCGGGATGGCTACCACATCGACAGAAATCGAGCTTCCTGACGTAGAACCAGCAGCTTTTCTGGCCCTGCTGAAGTAAGACCTCCATAATATCTCATTTTCTGGGTGGTTCTTGCATCTAAATCGCTCTGTTGTATAAGGATGACTGTGCAGTTACACTTAATGCAATGGAAAGATAAAATGTGCATCATCTCCTGCAGGTTTCTGTACTCCGATGAAGTACAGATTGGGCCTGAAACTGTCATGACCACACTGTATACAGCCAAAAAGTATGCAGTTCCAGCCCTGGAAGCTCACTGCGTGGAATTTCTCAAGAAGAACCTGAGGGCAGACAATGCTTTCATGCTGCTCACACAGGTTAGCCCTCCCAACGCTGTGTGGTGTGTTTGGTTATCAGAAATAATAATGCTGATGCTGCAGTATTTGTTGAATTATCTTCAAAGTCTAAGTCAGGGGTCTGCAAACTTTAATGCTAAAGGAGACATTTGGTCCAGTTTCTCACTGACCAAAACCCTACTACTGTTTGGAAAATTACACTTTATGTTTAAAATATTTGCATTGATTGAATTATAACAGTGCCATGATTTTCTATATAAAACTATTCAAAATTATTTGAACTTTTGACAGCATCACATTTATGTTCCTTTCAAAATAAAACACATCCTGTATCAAAGAAGGTCCTCAAGCTGCAGCAGATTTACTTGCACTTAGAATTATTTTGCAATTATATACTTTAAAGAAAGCAACTTAATTCATGGATTTTTAATATTTTCTTTTGGCATAAATCCCATGATGGAGGATGGATATGAAATAATTAAGATTATACATTTCTGAGTATTTCTATATTTAAATCGTAATGCATCAGGAGCACTGTGGGCAGGCCAAAGTCTCCAATTCTAAATCCTCCACTTGCAGACAAATAGATCCATAAAGTCTTCATTTTCCTCATCTGAGGTGCCGTCTGGCTCGAAACTGTACGTCTGCATAGCTCCAATATTCCTCCTTTTTTTTTTTTTTTTTTTTGCTATGCTAATGTTAGCTTGGGTTTGTGAGAGTCTGTAAGCTAAAGAGAGAGTGTAAATAAAGGAAGGCTGGGATATTAGTGTAGCATTTTTTTTCTTCTGCGCTAGCAGTTCTGCTCAGAAACCAGAGGCAACTTTCTAATGAGCTACGATGCAGAAAACATTTCTTAAATAAAAAAACGACACAAGCGGTTTGATTTTAGCTGAAAGCAGCATAATTATAATTTAAAAAAAAAAACAACACTAAGAACAATTTCATAATGGATACCAATATAGTTCTAGTGGGATTTTAGGAACTTTGCTTCTGAAAAGCATCTAGACACTTTTGTGTAACGCATGATAAGAATACGTTTTTTAAAGACCCACTCTGATCATTTTTTAATCTGTTCTAAAGCAGTTCTTATTGATGGTTTTCATTATGTTTGCAGTTTTTAAGCAAAATAAAAAAAAGCCTGTGTTGTTTTTTTTTAGGTTATAGTTTCTGCAGAGCGGCTGTAGTTAATCAAAAATTTGTATCCGAGTTGAGGACAGGACTGTTGGTGTGGAGTAAGCCCCGCCCATTTCTCAACATCCATCTGTTTACACCCTCTCCTGTTAGCTTCCAGCCTCTCACACCCCTGACCTAACATTACCATTGCCGTAGTAGCTTCTACATAACAATTGAAAGCTTTTTCAAAATGCTATTTTTTTCCGGCTCCCAATTCACGATTTGAACCAAGAAATACTCAAAAATTGAATTTTTAAGAATAATTTTCTTTATGCATATGCTCTATCATCGAAAAATGGAAAACTTATTCTAATAATAAATCCCCCTGACCTTTTACCATACTTTTCAATTATCTTTCATGTTCAAGATATAATCATAAATGATACAACTTAACTAACAAACCCATAATTTCTTTAAACAATTAACATTAAAGCCAAAGAGCCACAATGAATGAATGAATGAATGAAATGGTTTATTTCAAGCAATCAGGTTATAATACATGGAATAACATCACATAATAAATCACAAATAGATCGCTTGAAAGGGGGTGGAAGGAAGCGAACTTATATAATCCCACCCCGACTCGACCATACCATTTTCTCTACATGAATAATCAATATCCGGTTCAGGACTTAAAATCAAATATCAATATAGTTTCAGGTGATGAAAGATCAATAATATCAGTGATGTAATAGAATTTCAAAAACATCCATAGACAAATCATTTATAATATTCATCAACAGTAATCTAAACATTCTCATTAAAGATTCAAAAAATATCAGTAGTAATCAACTTCATTTGTTACTGCAGGAAAATATATCAAAATATTCTTATATTAAAAAAGACAATTTGAGCAGATTGCATTTATCAAAGAACGATTATTATTATGAAAAAGTGCTAAGTAAAAAATCATGATTTATTAATGGAAAACTTCAAAATATTCTCATTAAAAGACAGTTTGAGCAGATTGTATTCAGACCAGAGCTACATCTTTGTTTAGGAACAGGTTTAAGGCCACGTAAACCATCTTCGTTGTTTTGACTGAGAGACTGTGAAGGTCTCATTTCAAGGGAATTGTGCTCGAGTTCTTCAGAATTGGGTCAGAGTTCGTATTCAACGGTTCCGACAGTTTGATGAGTCCACAATTCACATTTTACTTGAATTCGAGGTTCAAACATGTGTAATCCCACAGTTCTCAAAGTCTTTCATGGATCTTATTTCCAGAGGCTTCGTCAGGTCCGGTGGTCCAAGTGGTTTGATAAAGATTCTGGCGTTCATAATCCACGTGGACTGGATCTGTCGTTTGGATCGTAAGATCCTCGCGTGCTTTGCCAGATCAGCGTTATATTTGCATAAATGCTCGTTAAGGTACACTTTAGTATCCTTAAGTTGTTTACGTTGTTTCATCAGAGCAGTCTTATGTTTTCGATTCACGAACCTGATCAGGATCACTGGTTTATCCGTGGTCTTTCTCCGGGGAAGCGGATGGCAGACTTCGACCGTGTCCAGGTCCAAGGAGATTCCTTTAGACATTAAAAACATTTTTACTTGATCCTCCACGGTCGCATCAGTAGCTCCGTTAGCATCCATGCTAGCGCCGGTAGCACCAGGCCGCGCCCTGGGCTGTAGTTGGAGTCCCGTGAGAATCACATTATTCATCCGTGCCTGTTGGTCCAAGTCATGCATCCTTCTTTCCATCAGATCTTGGCGATTGTCCCGTTGTTCGTTGCGTGCCTTTTCTTGGCGGAATTCTTCCACAAGATGCAGCAGCGGCGTTAGTTTAGCCTCCAGCTGAAGCACAGCTGTTAGCCTAGCTTCCTGTAGCAAAGCAGGAGCTAGCTGGGCTTGGATGTTAGCCATTGCGGTCTTCAGCTCAGCCAGATCGGCTTCAAAATTTTTCTTCGGTGCCATGATCAGCTCTCCTCGTTGTGGTAGCTGTGTTGCAGCAGCCCGGTGGTCAAAGTCGCTTGCAGACGACTTTAAAAGACTTGAAAAGCTCGAAAGTTACGGAGAGCTGGAGGCACACGTCTGCTCGTGATGAACCGGAACCGGAAAAATGGAGGTATGAAAGAGGATGTGGCTCCAGGACATTAGGTTTCAGGCTCCTGGTCTAAATAGATTAGATGTTCAGTGCCTTAGAGAAGTTTTTAAAATTTGATTATGTATATATATTTATATTGTTATTCCACATAAACTTTTTTTATTTGATGTGTCCATGTGTGTCTAAAATATGGTTGTAAATGTAAAAAAAAAACAAAACAAAACTTTTTTTTTGTTTAGGCCCGGTTGTTTGATGAGCCGCAGCTCGCCAGCCTTTGTTTAGAGAATATTGATAAGAACACTGGAGATGCTCTTGCTGCAGAAGGATTCACAGACATCGATTTGGGTAATGTTGCTTCTTGCCATCTTCAATTAATTCTGTATGTTGTAATTGTGAGCTATAAACTTGTTGTCTTTTCCCGGATAGATACATTGGTTGCGGTTTTGGAGAGGGACACTCTGGGAGTCAGAGAAGTGCGATTGTTCGGAGCTGCTGTGCGCTGGGCGGAGGCCGAAGCTCATCGGCAACAGCTGCAGCCCACGCCCGAAAACAAACGTAAAGTCCTGGGAAAAGCTCTCACTCTCATTCGCTTCCCACTCATGACCATTGAGGAGTTTGCTGCAGGTAAAGATGATCACACCTGAGCCGTCATGTTTCCGTCAGACCTTCAGCTTCTGTCTTCTTTTCCTCAGGTCCAGCCCAGTCCAATATTCTGACTGACAGAGAGGTGGTGAGCCTCTTCCTCCACTTCACTGTAAACCCAAAGCCTCGTGTAGACTTCATTGATCGGCCGCGGTGCTGCCTCCGCGGGAAGGAGTGCAGCATCACACGCTTTGGACAAGTGGAGAGCCGCTGGGGATACAGTGGGACGAGCGACCGCATACGGTGAGCTTACAAATGAAAAACAAAAAAAATGCTGTGATTATCTGATGTATTTTAAGATGGTTATGATATGCAATTTTTTATTTGCAATATTTAACAACAGAATAAACTAAAGTCAAGTGGTTTTTTTTTTTTTTTGCTGCTTGGTTAGTTTTAGAGGAATAAATAATAAAATTGATAGATAAAACAAACAAGACTTTAAAGGGATCACTTTAAGGAAAATGTCTGGGGAAAAACTCTGGGAAATTGCTAAGAAACATATTTATTATAAACTGTGTTTTCTTAAAAAGTGCTAAAAACAAAGCTTGTGCTCAGAATTTTTACGGATTAAAAAGCGTTTTTTAACATGATTTCAATTTTATTAATAACAGCTGCAAACCTTTCATATCACTGAGATAAACTATACAAAGCATAAATGTGAATTGTGTAAAACCGTCTTCCTCGTTCCAACTTGACTTAAAGATGTTACCCCTCTGTATCCTCGTTACACCTGGTACTTCTGTCTCCGTTTTGAGTGAAGGAGCACGTTTGTCCACTGACTGGAAGTTTTTTTGGAAAGTCTCTTGAGAAGACGCCGAGCTTTAAATTACAAACCAAAAACAGCAGATTTGCTTTAATCCAGGATTTATTTATATAGCATACACACCAAACATTAATCACTTGGAGTAAAAGTCTTCAGAAAACAAAGAACAATGAAATAAAAAGAAAATAAGGTTTATGTAATAACAAGCTAAACACCAATGCCGAAGTGTAACTGTCCTTACCTTCTACTTCAGGACATCACTAAAAATCAGTTTTGCTCTAAAATAATGTAAACCTTTTCCTTTGTATAGAACAAAGGGTGTTACAGTGGAAAACTGTCTGGTTTCAATGATGTAATCAAATTACACAAACAGTAACCTGATACAATAGAATAAAACTTTGATCACACAAAAGGAAAAGATTCAGATTCTCCAACTAATATAAGAATTCACAAACTGCATTTAGACTACATGAATGGATCAGTTTTGAACTCTGAACTGGAGAAACATGCAACTTCTCTTCTGACTGTCTCGGTTCAAACAGTCAGTTTTAAACAACATTTCACCAGCACTTTCACCTAATTGTTATGTTGTTGTGAGAGATGAGTCATGCTGGCATGTGAAATGTGGTGTGTGCATCTAATAAGAGGTGTTTGATGCAATTGTGTGACACAATCAGACAAGACCCCGTTTTAAAACTCGTCTCTCTTTTGGGTGCCTATTGTACATAAAGTGAGCACCATGTTGGAGAGTTGAAGCAATGAATATTTAGATTGTTTTTTAAACTCAAACACTCTTTATACATTAACAGGTTAAATCAGAAGACTGCGAAAACTCCTTTGCCACATTTGAAATCGACATCAAAATATCTTTCATTCACAGGTTTTCTGTAAACAGAAGGATATTTGTAGTTGGATTTGGACTATATGGATCCATACATGGACCTACAGACTACCAAGTCAACATACAGGTAGAATCTGAAGACCCCTCATCTTTATAAGTGTCATTTTTCTTGAATATCTACAATGTATTTTGGTGTTGCAGATAATTCACACAGACAGTAACACTGTACTTGGGCAAAATGACACCGGCTTCAGCTGTGACGGGTCAGCTAACACCTTCAGAGTCATGTTCAAAGAGCCAGTGGAAATCCTGCCTAATGTCAACTACACAGCCTGTGCTACTCTTAAGGTCTGTATGCAGTATAGACAAATATTTTGTTTCCTCCATATATTGCAATTCCCCATTTGCAGTCTCACTGATTCACTGTTTTTTTTGTTTTTTTAATAGAGTGATTTTGAATGTTTTGTTTTTTTTTTGTTTTTTTTTTCATGGAACATTGTGTTCTACATCCTGATTGGCTGTTGACCTTGCCAATCAATCTTTTCCAGGCCATGTCTCCTTTACAGGATGTTCAATTTACCAAATATACATACAGTTTGGTTTACGAGCAGATCTTTAATTTTCTTTTATAAACGTAGAATTAAAATTAGGGATGTCCTGATCCGTTCACATGATTGATAATTCAATCATTATCAAATGCTGTCTCCAGATTAGTATTGGATATTTAATTTATTCTTAGTGCTTTATTTTTCAAGTCTATTATTCTGGATAGATACTCCACTAGAAGTCTGGATGTCATGAACGGATCACGACATGTTATTGCCAGAATACGGCAACAGTTCAAGCAGGGGGCTAACAAAACAGTTCTGTCAAGCTAGCAAGATGTTTAATAACTCTTTTTAATGAGTTAAACTGACAGCAAGTGTCTCTATTAATGTATCGTAGCGCAAAGAACAACATACAAATGCATTTAAACAGAAAAAGTTCACTTTTAATGTTAAGCTCTCTCTGTGCTGCCGACAGACAGACAGACGGCTACACAGCAGCTGCTATCTGCTAAGTGCTAGCTCTGTGATTTAAACATTTAGGACCTGTTCTGTTCTTTGATATGCCTGTTTTATTTTTCTGATGGAGAAATAAAAGTTAAGGAAATGAACTGCTGTGGTAATAAAATCGAAAATTAGGGGAAAAAATGAATCCTATATTCTTAAAAAGAAAGTAATGAATAAATTGTTCTAATATCAATCATGAATACTTATCATCATAGTCATGCTAAAATAAAGTCATCAATTTCAAAGAATTTGAAATAAATATATGAATCTCATTTGATTAACACATATTCAATAGTTCTAAAGATAATGAAGCTAAAATCACTAAACTTTCTCAAACACATGACTAAGTATCACCTACATTTTCTTTATAATAGTTATTTTTTTAGGTAATATTTACACTATTTTGACTTTTTTGTTAAAGCTACTTTTCAGGTTTTTTTTTGGTAAATTGTAAAATATTGTTAATATTGTTAATGAAATAAAAATAGGGAAAAACCTGCATGTTTTTTCTAAATTTGTTCAATTTTAAAATCTGTTATAAAAGTATTAAATCGGGACTCTGTATCGGCATATACGCAAAATCAAATGACAGAATCTGACCCAAAAAATCAAATCGGGAAATCCCTACTTAAAATATCTATCATCATACTACACAGAGTTTAGCTTTAGCAGTTTATTTTTAGATTTTTGTTGATACATGAAGGAACACTGTAAATATGTTTGCACACACTCATCTGTGGTGTGTATTTATTTTTCATCTTGTCCTACAGGGTCCAGATTCACATTATGGAACTAAGGGAATGCGAAAGGTAACGCACGAGTCATCATCTACTGGCACAAAGACCTGTTTCACCTTCTGCTACGCGGCGGGCAACAATAACGGCACTTCAGTAGAAGACGGACAGATTCCTGAGGTCATCTTCTACACATAGTTTCCTCAGACATCCCAGCAATCTTCCATCAAATGTGACAGCAGCGCAAGGCCACGCCAAAGCAACCAGACACCAGACTAATCTGTCAGACTTCAGACTTCCATGAAATGCACTATTATTCCTGTTTAGCGTTATCAGCCCTCCCAAACGGGGCAAGACTGAAAACGGCCTCTGAATCGAGGGAAGAGGAGTCTCTCAGATTATTCATTTAAGTATCCATGGGATTGCTTTGGATTGGCAGCATAAAGCTTGACAAGGAATTCTACTTAAATATATAATATTTGACTTCCTGTTCTCAACCAGCATTAGTGCAAAGAAAAGTCACAACTGTATGAATGTACAGCTAATCAAATTTGCCAAAACAAGACCTTCATTTGCTTTTGCAGAAGACTAGAAATTCACTCTTTGATGTTAGTTTAAACTTCTGTAGGCGAACAGAGCTCATAGGTTTTAGGGAATCATGAAAACCAAATGTCATGTTAATCTTAGGAATATGATTAAGATGAGCAAATTTACATTTTCTGTTATACAGTTCAATCTGTGATGATCTCTTGTCTTTGCTTGGTAGTTGCCTATACCCAAGAAACCTTGCACTTCTTGGCCTTGCATTTGTGTATTGCGTTGCTCTATGAATGCACACTAACTTTTGAGACATTTTTCTTTTTAGCTTTGTTTTAAAAAGTGTGATTGGAAGAGATATCCTCGAAGGTGCAGAATTTAAAGGGGTCATGTATTACAGTGGCATTTATTACCATTATGTATGTAACTTGAAATAATTATCCATTAAAAAGCAGAGAAAATGCAGTTGTGGTTGTTGTGTGTTCCAAAACAAATTTATTTATTCAAGGTAGTTTATTTCTAATCCTGCTTTACATTGACTTTATACTCCTTAATCCTGTTCACCTATTGGACTACGAGTCCGGAATAAAGCCTATCTATCTATACATACCATTGAATACTTGAAAACGTCTTCTTTCATAAGCAAAATCCAAGGTCATTATATTGATATTTTTTATTTTAAAAAGTATTTAGTCAGCCACCAATTGTGCAAGTTCCCCCTCTTAAAAAGGATGAGAAAGGCCTGTAATTTTCCATTGTATATACCTCAACTATGAGAGACAAAATTAAAAAAAAACGTCCGATTTTTATATTTTTTAATTGTAAATTGTGGTGGAAAATAAGTACACTGCTCACAAAAGTGAAAGGAGCACTTCAAAGAAACACATTAGATGCATCAGATCTCTATATGACGTTGGATATCTGTACAAATAACGACAGGGCAGTGTCTTAGGAACAAAAGGATGCCAAGTGGAAAAAGTTTTCAGCCTACAGAGGCTCAGTTGTGTAGACACCATAAAATCAGAGTGAAATGAAGATGTGGCAGGCTAGTCCATTTTCTCCAAAACTTAATTTCAGCAACTCAAAATGCTTTTCTGTATCTTGTGTGGCCCCCACAAGCTTGTATGCATGCTTGACAACATCGCGGCATGCTCCTAATGAGACGACGAATGGTGTCTTATGGCATTTCCTCCCAGATCTGTGTGAGAGCATCCCTGAGCTGTTGTACAGTCTGAGGAGCAACCTGGCGGCGTCTAATGGACTGAAACATAATGTCCCAGAGATGTTCTATTGGGTTTAAGTCAGGGGATCGTGAAGGTCATTCAATTGTTGCAATTCCTTCATCCTCCAGTACTGCCTGCATACTCTTGCCACGTGAGGCCGGGCATTGTCGTGCATTAGGAGGAAACCAGGACCTACTGCACCAGTGTAGGGTCTGACAATGGGTTCAAGGATTTCATCTGGATACCTTATGGCAGTCAGAGCACCATTTCCTAGGCAGTAGAGGTCTGTGCGTCCCTCCATGGATATGTCTCCCCAGACCATCACTGACCCTCCACCAAACCTGTCATGTTGAACCACGTTTCAGGCAGCATAACGTTCTCCTTGTCTTCTCCAGACTCTTTCATGTCTATCACAGCTGCTCAGGGTGAACCTGCTCTGGTCTGTGAAAAGTACAGGGCGCCAGTGGCGGACTTGTCGATTCTGGTGTTCTTGAGCAAATGCCAGTGGAGTTCCACGGTGCTGGGCAGTGAGCACAGGGCCCACTACAGGACGTCGGGGCCTCAGGCCACCTTCATGAAGTCTGTTCCTGATTGTTTGGTAAGAGACATTCACACCAGTGGCCCTCTGGAGGTCATTCTGTAGGGCACGAGCAGTGCTCAGCCTGTTCCGCCTTGCACAAAGGAGCAGGTATGGGTCCTGCTGAGGGGTTGAGGACCTTCTACGGCCCTGTCCAGTTCTCCCAGAATAACCAGCAGTCTCCTGAAATCTCCTCCATGTTCTGGAGATTGTTCTGGGAGACACATTAAACCTTCTTGCTGCAGCACGTGTGGATGTGCCATCCTGGAGAAGTTGGACAACCTGTGCAACTTCTGTAGGGTTAAGGAATCTCCTCATACTGCCAGTAGAGATAATTACACAAGCCAAAATCAACACGAGTGGAAAACCAGCCAAAAAAGATCAAGAGGGAGAAACTTGAAATGACCTCCACATGTAACACCAGTCCTGTTTTGAGGGTTTTCTAATTGTTGCCACTGAAGTGCACCTGTTGTTAATTCCATCAACACCAATACAGCTGAAATTGATTAACGAGGCCCTCAGCTGATTAACCAACAAGACAATTATCAGACAGGTTTAGTTCAATTCATGCCAGGACCAATAAAAAATGTGTTCCTTTCATTTATGTGAGCAGTATATTTGGTCAATCATAAAAGTTTCTCACTTATCCTTTGTTGACAATGACAGCAGTCAAACATTTTCTGTAAGTCTTCACAACGTTTTCACAAACTTTTGCTGGTATTTTGGTCCATTTTGCTCCTTGCGGATCTCCTCTAAGACACTCCTTCATTACCTGGGCAATGTGTTTTGGATCATTGTCATGCTGAAAGATCCAGCTATGTTTCATCTTCAATGTATTTGCTGATGGAAGGAGGTTTTTACTCAAAATCTGACAATATATGGATTTGAGCTTTTTTTATCTAAAATATTTCCACTGACTGTCAGAGATGCCTTTAAGTCCCTTTTTTGAACAAATAATTGGTAAAAAATCCACTTTTTTTCAAATCCAGTCTTCAAACTTATTGTTACAATGTCACAATTTGGTATTAAATTTATGTATAAACACATTGTGGGAACAGAATAACAGGCTTTAGGTGTTTCTGGATTAACAATGCTAAAGTATTGGAAAGAAAACCTTTATTTTAGTCCGGACATTGAGGTTCTAAAGCTAAAAAAGAAGAAAGAAAAAGCAAATATTTTTTCTGGCTGAGACCAAAATCTAAAATCCTCTCTGTTTGGATCATGCTATCTGAGTTGATTTGGGTAACAAAGTTTCCAATATATTCACTTTTTTTAGCAATAAAACCTAAAATGTGTTTCATAAAGATATTTGTACATAATTTCTCTTAAAGTGAATTTACTTACAATATATGAGTAAGCTTTTGCATTTATGTCTGCATTTAAAATTTAAACAACAGGGGTGATGCATTAGCATCTGTTCTGACTCCTGCAGGTTTTCCGCACTGAAACAGAAAATCACACTCATTAAATTTATGAGAAAGAGTCGCATTTTCATCATGACTTGACTTTTTATTCATTACATCAATTGAGCAAAAGTGCAATTCAGCCAGTCTGACTTCTGCAACACTTTTGTGATTTCCATTCTTAAATCTGGCCACGCTCCATTTGAACAAGCATTATTGCAGCAGTATCACAGTGCACTGTACAGGCTCCTCCCGGCAGATAAGTGAATGGAAAATGAAGATAATGTGAGCTAACAAAAAGAGGAATAACTGCCTTGATCCAATTGCTTCCCAAAACCCTCACCCTAGGCACTTGGTGTAGCTGTGGAATGGGGGGAACAAAAAAATAAAAATAAACACTACCTTTTTCCACTACCTTACAACTGAAGTTGTGTTTCTGCTCTGGACTTAACATGAAAACAATTTGTGCGATGTACTTCAAAGCCTCTCCAAATAAAGTGCCCACGGGGAAGGGTTTGGTGTTCATTTGGTAATTTAGGATCCGAGGTGGGTGTTTACAATTTGTCCAAGTAGTTGTCGAGGGCCGGTATACCCTCCTTTAGGCCTTTGCGTTTCCTAATTTCAGCAACAACTTGGCAGGGTCTGCTGGCAGCGTCATTTGGGTCTCCTTGGAGAATCTGCCAGTGGTCAAACACACACTGAGGGAAGGCCTGGCCTCCGGTGTTACTGCGCAGGTCAGCTGTGAACCCTGAAGGGAAGGAAAGCAGATCTGATGTTTATTTCAATATCTTTATGAAGCAAAATCACACTGTTTTTTTTGGGAATTTGCTAACATATAGCAACTAAATGAAAAAAATAATTTAAAAATTATAATTTTAGGTACTCTAGAAGCCATTCTGACACACATAGAAAACATTTTGTGGCTTAGACTAAAACAACTCACCGAAAGATTCATTGACAGGCAGATACGCCTTTACCACAAACATGGGAGTTCCCATAACCTGGGATTCCTCAAACACATGTCCACGTTTCCGGTTCAAAACCCCGTAAATTCCACCCACCACCTGCTCTGGGCACTGCATAGAAAAGAGGCAGAAGAAGTTTGTTAAAAAAAATATCTGAGCATGATTTCAGACTTAAAGCTACATTTTAGCTCTTGGTTATCATCTTTTCTTAAAGTAAAATTTTTGGCAATAATTATTTAAAAAAGATGTGTAAATATAATGTGAACAGAGAAACATTCGGTTTCCCACAAAAAGAAATTAGTAAAAAACAAATGACATGCAAATGTTAATAGAAAATCTGATATGAAATGTCTAAACGTTACAGTGGCTCAGAAGATCACATCAAGAAATCACTCAATGGAAAAACATATTATAGACACACTCCAATAAAAATAGTCTTTTTGTGTTTTTAAGATGCCCTTTTTCTCATAGTAGAGGACCTACTACTACTTTAATTCTAATTAAAAAATAACTGAGAATGATTTTACAATAGAAAAAAAATATGGTTGGAGTAGGACACAATTACAAAAGCAAATAAATAATAAACAAAATCAAATTTTAGAAATAAAAAAAATCCAGAAACCCTAACATAATAAAAAAAAAAAAAGAAAAAACAATTTTAAAGAGCAAACTTTTGGAAAAGAAAAGTAATTTCCAGAAATGAAATTTCTACTGCACAAAAGAAAAAAATAAAGGAAACTGGTGAAAATGGTGGGCGGATATCATTGACTGGGTGACGATGTTTGTGTTTTAACATGTTCCTCCAGCATTTTTCACATAGTCGAGGAAAGAATGTACAATTAAATAGAAAAAGATTTAAAAAATAATGTTTTGGAAAGCATAAGTAATTTTCAGAAATCAAAATGCTACGATGAGAAAAACAAAAGAGGAAACCGAAAATGGTAGGTATTATGGTATGTCACTGACTGGATGATAACGTTTGTTCACCTAATCATCTGGAAGTTATTTCCTATGCCAATGATGTCTGGCAGGTGAAAAATTATATTATGTAAAGCTTCTGATCACTACACCTTCAAAAGTTTTTGCTCAATCAATTCTTAAGCAAAACACTAATTTCCACTTTTTCAACATTTCAATTTGATTTCTAGAAATTTCTTATTTTTTCCTGATACTTTTTCTTTGTTATTTCTAAAATGTAGCTTTTAAAAAATATATCTGATTTGCTTTTTTAATTGTGATCTTTAATTTGTTTTTGTATTGAGTGATTTGTACTTTAGGGCCACCGTAGAAAGTGTAAATTAACAAGTTTTCCAGTATTTCCTGTGAAATTCCCTTTTAAACTATGAATTTATGTATTTTAGATTTGAGGTTTTTTTTTCCAAATGAAAGCAATTGCCCACGTTTACCTGAATCTCCACAAGGTAGACGGGCTCCATTAGCCGAGGCTGAGCTGTGAGCTGGCAGGCGTACAGAACCCTACGAGCTGTGGGAATAATCTGTCCTCCTCCGCGGTGGATGGCATCTGCATGCAGGGTCACGTCATGGATGTCGAAGCGGATCGCACGCATGTTTTCCTCACAAAGTGCGCCCTTCAGGAAGGAGGCAGATATACAAGAGAGCAAAAAGTAAGCAGATGCTATTAAAAGTTCTTTAAGTGTATTTTAAAACTGGATGTTAAGAAAGTAAAAAGACCCTCATTTAAAAAAAAAAAAAAAAAGTCTTATTTTCTGTCTAAATAATCTTATCAAGAAAGTTTTTCAATAGCAAAATAATTTTAGTTTGAGAAAACGTGTCTTAGTGGTCAGATTTTTTTTTTTACTCCATTGGCAGATAAAATAATTTATTTTTATTTATGAGGGTCCTGTTTTGCAGAGTAACACAAGGTAAATGAACTCACCTCTTTGGTCGCCCACTGGAATCCTGCCACTACGCTGTCCTTGATTTCATTGAGGTACTGCACTCCCTTTGTCACATCTATCAGCAGGTTGGGGCCGTTTCCGTCTGGACCGAAGCACCAGATCTTTCTGGCCTCTGTGACCTCCCACTCATACTTATCGGCGAGGTAGCGCGCGCGTGCCTTGAGCTCCTGGCGAGCCGTGACCTCCCCCTTCTCGATGTCTTCAGCCAGGCCGTCTGGGAACGGACGGGCCTTCATGAAGAGACGGTTGTGCTTGTTGGGAGATTTGGACAGACACATCTGGTCTGATTCCTCTGACACCGTCTCTCTGTAAGACACCACTGGATCTGATTTCTGGAGACAAAAAAGAAAAAAAAACAAATGCAGTTTTACTGCAGCAAAGTGGGAAGAATTAACAAAAAGTTTAAAAGAGTCATTGGGAATGTAGTTTATGGGCACAACTTTCCAACTTTATCATCTTAAAAATGTCATACTTTTTTATTTGTAAATGTACATTTTCTCTAAAGCTCTTTAGAGAATAAATATCAAATAATTTGAAAGAAAAGTCTTAGGTTTGGGATCTACCTTCAGAGGAATGCAGGCGTGGTCCTCCTCCAGGTCTTTAAGGCAGATCTCCAGGTGTAGCTCTCCGGCTCCAGCGATGATGTGCTCCCCCGACTCCTCAATGATGCACTGCACCATGGGATCTGACTTGGCCAGACGCTTCAAGCCCTCCACCAGCTTGGGCAGGTCAGCAGGATTCTTGGCCTCCACAGCCACTCTGACCACAGGACTCACACTGAACTTCATCACCCTCATGTTATGGGCCTGTTGGTAAACAGTCATCATTTTAGCTTTAACCAATCAGACAGTCACTCAAACGCTTGTGAGGCTAATAAGAAACAAATATTTTACTTGTTCAAAGGTGGTAATGGTGCCAGTTTTAACCAGGAACTGGTCTACTCCAACCAGACCCACTATGTTGCCACATGGGACGTCTTCTATAGGTTCCACATACCGACCCATCATCAGAATGGTTCTACAAGTTCACAAGTTAAGAAACGCATGTAAAAGCAAGACAAATAACACTCATCAAACAGTTTCCTTTGTTGTCTATGACAGAGTATTAGGGCCAAAATAAAGTTAGATTACAAGATTAAAGTTGTAAATGTATCTGTTTGTCTCTCGTTTGATTTTAGGACCACCAAAATAAATAAATAAATAATGATATGAGATTAGCAGGTATCTACTTTCAATAATTTCTTCAACTACCAAAGACAAGATCTCCTCCAAGTCCATATAATGTTTCAGTCTGAAGAGTCCCATTTTCCAGCATCTTCTTTTCAATGTTCTTATGGTATTATTTTGATTTAGGGAAAACAAAAGGTTGACAATTTCTTTGTTCTTCAAACCTATTTGGAAAAAAAAGGTTTACAAAATCTTATTAATATATCCGCTTCAAAAAACAGATGACTTTGGTGTCTTTTCTTGTAAATTTATAACTTTTTCAAAGAAAAATTTGTGTCTTGAAGTCGTAAATTTATAACATTTCAAGTAAAAAAATGTCTGACTTTTAAAGTTGCAAATCTATGACTTTATACTCATAATTGTACAGTTATGACTTTTTTCTTATAAATGTGATGTTTTAAAGTTGCAAAATTACGATATTGAAATTAATAAACGTATGACTTTTAAATGAGCAAATTTATGAGTTTATTTTGTAATTGTATAGTTTGGACTTTTTTTCTTGCAAATTCACTAAATTTAAAGTAATAAATTTACAACTTTTAAAATTGCAAATCTATAACTTTATTTTCGTAATTGTAAAGTTGAAACTTTTTTCTTATTAATGTATGTGTTTTAAAGTAAATACATAAACTAAAATTAATGTAATACATTTAAAACAGTTATTGTCTCAAATTTTTTACTTTATTTTTGTAAGTGTACAGTTACCACTTATTTTTTGTAAATTTAAAGTAATAAACTTACGACTTTTAAAGACTCAAATCTACGACTTTGTCACAACAGTAATTATGAATTCTTTCTCATAAAAGTATGTGATTTGAAATGATACATTTTAAAGTAACAGATTTACAAAGTTGCAAATCTACGCCTTTACTCTCATAATTAAGTACTTATGAATTTTTTAAATGTTGGTGATTTAATGTTATGAATTTACTAAATTTAAAATCATAAATTGATGACTTTTAAAGTTGCAAATCTATGACTTTATTCTTGTAATTGTAAAATTATGACTATAAATGTGCATGTTTTAAAGTAAAATAAAAATGTATGTTTAATTTAGCAATTTATTATTATTATAGACTTTCATCTCTTTTATCTTGTAAATTTAAAGTAATAAATTTACAATTTTTAAAGTTGCAAATCTACAACTTTATTCCCATAACTGTACAGTTATGACTTTTTTTCATAAGTATACGTGATATAAAGTTGTAAATTTACAAAAATTTAATGTCATAAGTTCAGAACTTTTAGAGTCGCAAGTCTACGAATTTATTTTCCTAATTGTACAATTACAACTTCTTTTCTCATAAATATACATGTATTAAAGACATAAATTCATCAAATTTAAGGTAATACATTTTTGACTTTTAAGTCACAAATCTACAACTTTATTCTCGTAATTGTACAGTTATGACTTTTTCTCTCATGTGTGTTTTTTAAAGTCATACATTTAAAGATATGACTTTTACCTGTGTAAATAAATAATTGTATTCTTGTAATATAAGAGTTACATCTTTTTTCTTGTAAATTAACCACTTTAAAGTCGTAATTTAAATGTTTTTTTTCTTGATTGTAAATTGGCCCCAATACTCCGTCATAGTTGTCCGTTGAACCAACCTCTGAATGGGTTTGATGTAAAGGTCTTCCTTTTTGCCCGGGGTGAAGTTCGGCCCCATGATGCGCACCTTCTGCCCCGTGGACACGCAGCCAGAAAACACTCGCCCAAAGGCGTAGAAACGACCCTTATCGCTGGTTGGGACCATCTTGGAAATATACATCATCAAAGGAGCCTTGGGATCGCAGTTTTTGATACCTGAGAAGAAAGTTTGGCTTCCAAATCACTGGGTTCTGAAAATGATAACAAAAATCCCAAGCGGGCTCGACTTCCACTCACCCATGGCGGCTTCGTCGTCTCCTGGCCCCTCATAGAGGAGCTCACAGCGGTATTTCTGTGCAGTGACGGGGGATGGGAGGTGGATGGTGATCATCTGAAGCAGGGCCTCTCCGGCTGGTAGCCAGCGCCGCATCACTGCTTTCAGCAAGGGCTTCCCCTCCTTCTCCTTGTCCTCTGCGTCCAGCTTGACGTCCAGCTTCTCAATAAGTTTAGCTGTTTCTTCCTTTCTGAAATTCATGATGGCATCAAACACCTGGGACACAAGAGGAAATAGGTCAGATTTTAAACAAACATCAACCTAAATCTTTACCAAAGGCTGCCAAAAGTCTGTGCTTTTTGGGGTCTTTGGTAAAGATTCCCTTCAGTGAAAATAACATTCTTAATTTAAATTTAAATTTTTTTGATTCAGCCACTTATTTTTTTCTTTTTTGCTTTTTACTGTCACCTTAAAGATGGGATCTAAAACCAGCTGGGAGAATGTTCGAGGAAACTTCTGTCCATCAGGACCGGTTGCAGTCTTACTGAATTTCCCAGCGCTTGGGTCAAAATATCTGTAAAAAAAACAGAATTACAGCAATTTTAAAATTTTATGGATTTGTATGTTGCTAAATGCTATAAATTTGTGATATAGAACTGCTTTCAGTTTAAAAAGTGTTGCACTATGACAAAATAAAGGATTTTCTAAACTTTTAATCAAGTTTAAGAAGCCTATAATTTATTGTTGTCTAAAGACCTCAGTTAAAGGAAATAGCTAGAAGGGCGGGATTTGTGCTGGCGGTCCCGCCCATAACTCAAAGGCAAATTTCTAATGAACTACTGAAAAACTATGCAAAAAAAGACGTGTTTTTTTGTTTTTTTTTTTTGCATAGTTTAGTCGAGGGTGCGACTTATATGTGATCTTTATAAACTAAATAGCAACAATCACTAGAGGGCACTGTAGGTGTTCTGTATCAGTATTTTCCACTGACAGCAACACAGAGGAATAAGAACCGCTCAATTGTTCCATTTAGGTAGCCTTGGCAGTGTGGGGAAACACCCCTCATTTTTACTCCACCACTATAGAGGATCATCTTTTTTAGCTTTTTTTTGCGCTAATGTTAGCTTAGCTTACTTTAGGTAGACAACGTTCCCTCTTCATTGTTATCATACTCAGAAACAACGTGCTTCCTCTTCAGGTGCTCATGCATCGCTATAGTGCTACTATAGAACACAAGTTCTGCCTTGCAGATTTTTTATTGGACCCTTTTTTCTTCTATTTTTTTGTTTCCCACACTTTCAAGCTCCGTTGACTGTTGTTATGGTATCCGAGCATTCCCAGAACTTCCTGTGACAGCACTACTGCACGTGTCAAAGACAATCGTAGACGCGGCATTAGAAAGCGTGCACTGTAGTTTTAAGGTCAAATGTAATAAATAAAAATGAAATAAAGAAAAAAACTAATCAACTATTTAATTAGTCGTCAACTTATTGTGGCAGCACTATTACAAAGACAGGATAGTGTTTATTGATCTTTTTATTTAACTGTTACAAGAGACATTAAATTAATATAAAGTTCTTTAAAAAATTACTTAAAAAAATTGTGATATATCATACATTACCAAGGTAATATATTGATTATTGCAATATCGTGATTCTTTCGGTATTATGAGCCATGTGTCGTGAATTGATTCGTTAGTTATCCTAAGATTCCCAGTCCTACTTGTTAGTATATTCTTTATGCTTTCTTTATCTGAATAATTGTTCATATATTGCTCTAATATACTAGATTTCTCTATGTTTCGTGATGCTAGATAAGAATCAATCTGTTACAGTAGTGAAGTGTGCATTTAGTCAGTCTACTATTGTTTTATTTTGATTTGCCTTTCAAGATGAAATGTCTGTTTTTGTCCCTGTATTTTGAGAAATAGATTTCTTCCGAAAATGCAACTTGTACTCCAGTGGAACTTATTTATGTTTTCTTTTTTTCCTTTTCATGCTTTCTCGGCTGCTGTGAATTATACTCCGAAGCAACTTGTGATTTGAAAAATATGGTGTGTCCTAGAAAACGACACCGGTTTTTGAGTTCCTTTAAAAACAAAATAATCGTCAATAAAAGACTAACACTAAGCACTATTAAATATGCTTGAAAAATGATCGGAGTCTTTTTTGGGTGAAACTTGATTGAGGTTAAATGTCTGTTAAGTGCATATACCCGTTTACCTATGTGCACCCACCTGTCTCCCCACAGCTTCTTCATCATGTCCTCCACTTTCTTACACCTCTCTGCTGGTCCCAGCTGGGCCACTCCTTTTGAAGCGAACTTTGCAACATACATTTCAGCAAACTGCTTCAAAGTGAAAGCCCAGCCGTGGAGTCCAGAACCAAACCCCACTGTTCCGATGACAGGATCGATCTGAGGAGCGCAAGTAAAATATGGCATCAAGTGAGCCGGAGCGTTTTCCAGCCGCTTTCAGGACACCTGCTGAGCTTTACCATGATGTTTCCCATGGGTCCGCCCTCATCTTCTCCGTAGGTCGAGATGATGACATTGACGTTCTCCACGATACGCTGAAAAGTCTGGTAAAGCTCATCCGGCTCCAGCTGCAGCTCAAGCAGGGCCCGGTCCATTTTGTTCATCATCAGAACCGGCTTGATGCGCTCAGCGATGGCCTGCCGCAAGACCGTCTCGGTCTGCACACACACACCTGCGTGAGGAAAATGACAGGTGAACCTCTGTGCAAACAGGAGTGTGAGACTGTCTGAATTGATGGGATTACCAGAGACACAGTCCACCACCACCAGGGCTCCGTCAGTTACCCTGAGAGCAGCTGTGACCTCCGAGGAGAAATCCACGTGGCCCGGAGAGTCGATCAGGTTGATGAGAAAGCCGTTTCCATCCTTGCTCTGCTTGATGAACGCCAGGTCATTCTCTCCAAGCTCATAGAACATAGAGATGGCCCTGAATAACATGGAAAATAATGACCAAATAATGAACTTTTTATTTGTTTAATTTGGATGCATCTATCCATATTTTCCAATTCAGATACAAATGACAAAGATGATGAAAAAGTTGTTTTCCATTTGAAAAATAGTAAGATCAGAATAAGATTGGTGAAAATGAAAAAAGGATCAAATAAACATGGGTCTTGATACAACATTTACTATTTTTATCAGTAGGTTTTATAATTGAGTTATAAAATAGGAAAAATACTCACTGTGTTTTGTCGTTTCTTATTCTTAGTAATTAAAATAGATGTAAAACTCTCAGTCTTTGGAAATTGACAACAATTATTAAATTATCATTATTATATATCAGATATTTAAGAAATTGTGAAGAAATAATAAAAAAATGTTCATCAGTTTCTGAAAATTGATGTATTTCTTGCGTGATTATAGTCTTGTATTTAAAAATACAAAAAAATGTGTTCTTCACATTAAATAATATGGCACTTATTTTGAAAATACATTTTTATGCTGACCATAATTGGACTGTTAAACAGCTAAGTTAGCCCTGATACAATTCTGTTTAAAAACTATTTTTCGGTTATTTTTAAACTTTCAAATGTAAGTAATTATGATTTGATGGTTTTTTAAATCCCAAATTTGAGCTTCACGAAACAATAAAAAAGAACCAAACTTTTGTAACATGTTTTTTCTTTATTACAACTTTATTCCCTTTATTCCTTTTTTAAAATTAAATTCAAGAATACAATTTTTTTCAATTAAAAAAATATTTCTTGACCTTTTATTCTATGTATGTTTTCTCTTAAAGGCCAGATTTGCTTGAATCTTACTTAGTTGGTTAATAAAGTGGCATATTTAAATGTGAAAGGATTTTTTTTCCCCCACAGTTCAAATTGTTCTGTTTATTACTCCAAATTGTACCTATATGTATGTGCAAGTGTGTGTGGTCACCCAACCAACCCTGTGACATCAAAAGGAACACAGCAGGTTAAGAATATGGATGGATGTCCTTAAAGAGTTATAGTATTATAACATCAGTTTTGCTTTCTGTACTGTATGTAGCTGCTTTTACAATTCTTGTTAACTTTATTTTTTAACCTTTTAGGAAACCTAATAAGACAGATTTTTGGTGAGGCAGGTGTGGGTTGATGAGAGGATTCCCTCCTTATAATGAACATGAAGATCAACAGTCTGTTGGACTTGAAACCATGTGTACACCACCGGTTCTGGGACACGTACGTTGATTTAATGGTGATGCAGCGCTCCTGCTCATCTTTGCGCGTGTCTGTGAAGCGGGTCTCCCCGGCCCGGGCCGAAGCGATGATCCCAGCCTTGGACACCAGGGAGTCCGTCAGGGTGGACTTCCCGTGATCCACATGGGCGATCACCGACATGTTTCTGATGTTGGACTTCTTGTCCATGATGGCGCGGATCTGATCCACCGTAAAGTTCACCTGTTGGGAGCGAGGGCACCATGTGGGTTTCACACTTCACAACCAGCAGCAGGGCCTGGTTTAATTCATCGTTTGTGTCTATTTATGTCCATCTGCACAGCCAGTCCAGAGTTATAAAAAGAACCTGAAACTGAAGCTGCAGGGTGGAGGGAGGGCATGGTGTGAGGACTTGTGATTCCAGCAGATCAGGAATGACTGAGTCACCATTTACGCACACGATGGACCATGTGGCGTCTAAAATCACATTCAACCAATCTTTTCTATTCATATTTGTAACAAAATTTATATTTATTTTACTTTATTCATATGTAGGCTATTAATATTCACATGTAAAGGAATACATACAATCCCAAAACCCTGATCCAGATTGGTGACGTATTGCAGATGGCCTGCTTATAATTGTAGATTTCATTGCCTCCTTAAATTAAAATGACGCAATCTAGTTTAATCTGGTGTTAATCTATAATTTGGGGATACTGATCTTAATTGATTAATTTATTTATCCCTGTCTGGGATCCGTGCGCTGTCATTGTCCCGGCGCATTAGCGGCGTTTCTGCAGTCCCGCACATTTGAGGCTTTGCGGTGAACGTCACAGGGAGGCAGCCAGGCTGAGCAGGGCCACAGCCCTGCTTTATCCTAACGGACCACAAACCCGAGCACCCCCTTGTCCGCTCACATAACACCGCCGCCCGCGTGCCGGCATCCATTTTCACGCGCGCACCTGACAGCCTCCATCCAGGGACAGCGTGTTGCTCTGACACAACTGCGCCAGAAGGCTTTTCAGCGCCTCGCGCGGCACACTTTCGACCGTTACAAAACATAAAAATAAAAACGCACTATACTGACAAACAGTTTACGTAGATTGCGGACTCACCATGTTTCCGGTGGGACGATGGTCTTTTGGTGTAACGGGTTATTGCTGTAAACACTGCCTCTGAGGACAGGCAGTCCCGGTGGTGACAGGAGAGGGGCTGCTGCTGCTGCTGCTGCTGCGGCCGCCGAGTGGAGGTGCAGTGGTGGAGTCCGGCAGCAGGGGGCGCTGAGGGCGCTCAACTGACCGGCTCATGTCGGGTCTTCTGAGCATGCGCGGCCTTGCTGCAGGGCAGAGGCTGTCATGTGATATGTAAGAAACAACATATTTATTATTAAAATTTTTTGGTATTAATTTTTCTATATATTACGTTTTTTCTCTTGAAACGGTTCTTTTTTGTTCATTTATATGCTGTAATTGATGCTCCTCAGGAAAAAAAGACAACATTGGTTGTAGGTTTCTAAAGTAGTACTGTGATTTGTAACTATGGCTATTGTTCAATAGGGTTTATGAAAAAAATAAGTACCAGAATTTTTGCTAGTAACGAAATTAATCTCAAGGCTAACGAGAAACAGCCAAATTGTTAAATTTCTACTCTACTTCATGAAGACACTTTAAAAAAGTAGGCTATATGTGTGGAGGAGACCAGAGGTTCTGGAACCAGTGGCTATACCTTAGTAAACCATGATAAATAACAGTTGAATATTTAATGTAAACTTAGAGCTTCTTTTCATTCTTGGATGAAAATCCGAAATTAAATTAGAGTAAAAATAGATAACTTGTTGACAGTCAGTCTTGATATCTTGAATGTAAAACATTTATTTTAAAACATGTCTGAGGGCATCAGAAAAAAAAAGACAAACCAAACACTTCCACACACCTGAAGTAATGCCCACTCCAAAAGAAAAGGTAAGCATCACCTATGGCTTGCTCAAGTGCGGAAATTAAGAAAAGACATGAAGAAATACAATATATTTATGTTGATTAACTTGTTGTGTACTTTGAGTTTTCAACACAAAATCCAAAAAGAAGGAGGACACAACACAGCAAGAAATTGGATTCACCCAAAACTTTGCAGGTAATACCATTTTAAATTAATAAAATTACAGAAACACATTTGTTTAAAATGATAATGTAATTTACAGATTACATAGGGATGCTAAGATGCTGTGATAGCATAAAAGTGTTCATTCATTTTGCAGTCAAAAAGACAGCTGAGAAACTGGTAAAGGACAAAGTTTAAAATGACTTTGTGGAGGTAAATATGTGAAAATTTGATTTTGGGGTTGATTTTTACTTTTCTATTTTAAAATTAAATTGATAGGTCAATATGGATTCTGTACAGTAAAGGAATAAATACGGACACATTAAATTAGGCAAGCCTATCTGTTCATAATGTTTTTTTTATTTTTGATATGTATTTTTTTTTGCTTTTGTTTTTTTTTTTGTTTAATGGTTCTCCAACGCCTAAAACACAGCACTCGTCAAGTGTAATATTCTGTCTCACCACAAGAGGGAGTTCCCCTAGACGAGCAGGGCAGGGGAAGTTTAACCTGGCCTTCTGTTGAATGAAACATCAACGAGACAGAGGTTTAATGTGTGCTGTGTTCATGTTCCAGTTTTTCACTAAAGGCAAAAATACAAAAAACCCACATTTGTCCGGGTCATCCTTCCAAGTGCGCAACAATTGTTTGTGTCCTTAAAAATACATATCAAAATATCAAAGGGACTAAACAATGCATCTCTTAAGCCTTTCTGAGTAAACTATATCATCTACCATTTTGAAAACTGGAAGAACAAATTACCTAATAACATAGAAGTTATTTTCGTGAGCTTCTGTTCTACCTGGAAGTACGATGCTTGAATCACAGAGGCTCCATCTATGGAGAGAAAATAGACTCACTCTGATTTGTGCGTTCGTAATTCTTGATTTGTGCGTAAATTTGGATTTGTGCGTGCATAATTTTTTATTTGTAACTCATATAATACATTTTTTGCATAAGTAAAAAAATACAACAATTAAAAAAATACAAAATGCAATTTACACATGCACAAATTAAAATGACAACAGCCTAAAACTAATTACACAAAAAATATTTTTATAATACGCACGGATCACCTCTTACGCACGCACACAGCCGAAGTTACGCACGGATCTACCGTGAGACTCTTTTCCCGTCTCACAAATTCGTCCATGAGGGATGCGTTCAAGTACTACCAGAATGCTCGTTCACCTTAGTTTTCTTGTCAGCCGTTTTAAACTTCGATTGTGAATATCATCCGGCAAAACTAGACATTTTCCCACTTTCTTAAAAATATATTCCCGATAATTAATATAAAAAGTCTAAATAAGCGTTTTTTAAAACACTTGTACTTTTAAAAATAAGAATTTTTCCAGAAAAGGGCACTTCGAGCTGCAGCGGCTCATCTGACAATGCTCTTCATCAACGCGGGGATGGTGGGGAGTTTCTCTGGTCTGATCTCCCCGCCCCGCGGATCCTGGACGGGGGAGAACGGCGGAGGAACGCGGTATTAAGATCTGTCCATGTGATCCCATATTTACGCACAAATCAAGAATTACGCACGCACAAATCAGAGTGAGTCTATTTTCTCTCCATATACACCTGTCATTGCATGCGGGTCCCTCGGGTCATGACGTCCTCCTACAGACAGCCTTGTCTGTGTCTGTCCCGCAAGAAAAAAAAAAAAAAAAATCAGAACTTTTGCCAACCTAAATGTGTATACCATATATATGCCATTAGTTTTTAATAATGTCATTGTTAAACCAGTAACTTAAAAACAGAGTTTTGTTTTTATAAACAGTATTACAGTTATTCCAAAATATAGCAACTCTGTAGAGAGAAGTTGTTCTTGTAAATCAAAGCCCAAGCTAAGAGTGTGGCAAGTTTATGGTGTTATTGTCAAACGTTCTAGTACCTGCCTCCTTCATACTTGTTTCACATGATTAGTTCATTCCTTTTTTTCATTTAAACTTAAAAAAAACTATGTTGCCTTTCTGAGACGGTCTTTCTTTTATTGTTGTATATGGCACGTCCTCCTGACAAACAAAGTCCTAAACAGCCATTTCTACCCTTAATGGTCCATTTTGTGAACATATTTTCGACAAAACAGTAGAATGCAATAATGCTAGTCTGACAGGTGGTCTCCAAGTTTTCTCCATCAAAGGCATACCCCAACCAATGACCCCACCTCAGCAACCCAGAACACCAGCTTCCTCAACTAGGACCCTATACCCCTCCCATCCAATCACGCTTATCCCCAACTGTCCCATTTGAAACATCAGCATAACCGAGGAGTCACTCAGAAAACCCGGCGATTGCTTCACTTTGAGTGAATTTCAAAGCAAAGTGGTGTCTACCTTTTTAAAGTTAGCTTTAAGAAATATAAATGACAAAATAAGTAACATAGTTACAAGCTGGTCTGTTTGAAGTTATTACAAAATAAAAGCATTATCTTTACATTCTACATGTATAACGTTCTTGTATACCATAGTTCTTTATAGCACAGTGTGTTTAAAGGAGTGTGGTTGAAAGATCACCATTGTATTTAATGCGTAACTTCTGAGTTTTAAGTACAAAGTGTTTCATGGTGACACCACTGTTGGCATAAAGAAAAAAATATTAACTAGCGACCGAGTGAACAACAATTAGACAGATTTCCAATTTGTGGCAGAGGCAGTAAGTTACAGCCTGGTACTGCAGTTTGCAGAAGCTTCAGGGTGTTGTAGCAGTGATCCAACAGCTGAGGGCAGAGCTAAACAAAATATCTCATGGAGACGGCCTGAATCTCTCATGAGAGCACAAAAACTGCACAGATGGAGCAAAAATAATGTGATCCCTGCATTTTCTGTGAAAAAAAGACACGGAAAGAGAGTAAAGAGTAAAGAGTAAAGAGAGTAAAGAGAGTAAAGACACAAAAAAGTGTCTTTGACAACATGTATATATATATATATATATATATATATATATATATATATATATATATATATATATTATATATATATCTATAAATAACAACAGGTCTCCACAGGTAGTTTCAAGGTAAATATTGTTTGTGCTTGAGAATTTAGAGTTAAAGCATAACTGGTTTTTGCAGGTCATTTTCTGTAGGGAGGAAAGAAAACACAGATGAGAGGCCTTTTCTTGGATGATTAAACCCTTTTTTGTCAATGCTGTTTACAAAAATTTAATCTGCAAAAAAACAGCCACTTCCGATCAGACTCAGATTTACTCATATCTCCTTGATGCACCCGAGGACTGTGTCAGAGGCTTTCTGTGCGGTCATTACGGGTTTTTGCATCTTTTTGATTAACATCTGGACACCCCGGCTGTGTCCTTTGAATCTCTGTGTCTCTCCAGACGCCCATGGCTCTTTCTTTACGATCTACTACTTCTCGGATCACAGGGACAGGCTTGATGACCCTTGAGGAGTAAGCCAAGCCCAGCAAAACAAAATAACTTTGAAGAGACCAATTTCAGACACTTTTCAGCACTTCATCCAACATTGTCCAAACTAGAAGAAGAAGAAGCAGCATTTTCAAAGTACTACCCCGCCGCTCCCTTGCAATAAGGAGGAAAAAACCAACTAATTTTTATGATAAGGAATTACATTAAAGTCTCCCTCCGATTATCTTTTTTTTTTTTTTTAACCATTCCCAGAGGTCTTTTATTAACAATGAGGAAATTTTTGGACAAACTCAGGAAAAACTGTAATTTTCTAGGACAGTGTTTGTGTTCATCAGAAATTCACCTCTGGTTTGTGGGCGGGGTTTGTATTAATCAATCACTTTATTTATACTGCACTTTTCATCAACATGTTTTTGAACACAAAGGGCTTTCAAACAAAAAATACATTTATAAAAATTAATTAAAACAATAAAAAGTCATTAGACACATTACATAAAAAGCAACAACAATTAAAAAAAAAAGAAAAAAAAAAAACAGAATTAAAAAAACCTGCCAAGAAATCTCATCAACCTAACATTATTGGTGCAAAAAAAATTGTGAGCGAAATTGGAGCTATCCGGCCACACAGTTTTGAGTCAGATGCCAGCTTAGACAAGGAAAACGAAGACATCCATGGATTTATTTGTCTGCAGGTGGATGCACTAGAATGGAGCACAGCAGGAAGCTTATGGCCTGATCATTGTAGCCTCTACGTGACAGCTACAGGCTTTTCCCAACTGCATTTTTTTTCATCAGCTGATAATTCATAATTGGAGCTTCTCTGTTTGAGAATCCATGTAACACTGTACGCTATTAACAATCTCATTATTTCACTAATCCATTTTAAAGTATGTGAACTGTATCTGATTAATATAAATATATTCAAAACATATAGCAGATTATTCAATTATTTATAAGCAAATGTGTATAAATATGTAAACTCCAAATTGAATTAAATTGATTGGATTGAAAGAATTGAGAAAAAAAGATCTCAGAATTGAATCGATCTGGGCTCTTGTGAATCGAATCGTTTCTGGAAATTTTTATTGATACTCAGCCCTAGATTTAAGCCTAAATCTAAAATTACTGTTAAATTTGATGCAATCACAATGATTATATGTGCTGAGCTGCAGTCTATTATTGACGCCAAGACGTGTGCTTAATATGTAAAATCCTATCTAGATGTACTTTGAATGTCTCTAATCTCCAGAACAACAATAAAGATAGCAAAGCTTCCCTTCCATGCAATTATTAGTGCGCAGATAATAGCCTCCCTGTTAAAGACGGTTTGAACTTAATGCAACAATTATTTTTTTTTGTTTGTGTGAGAGCTGCAATTCCAGTGAAAGCTTTAGGTATTGCCCACACTGTATTCATTATTTCTTTCTTTAAAAAATAATGAATCGGGTGGATCTTGTTCAGAAAGAAATGTATGAAACTATAATTCCCCCTGGTTTCAGAAACATTCTTCTGAATGACCTTAGACCTTTTCTGACTTAATAAATAATGCCTTTTGAGGGTGTGAAATCACAGCATTGCAGTTTTATTCAGTGAAAAAAAAAATCAGTGTGCAATAGAAAATTAATGTCTGTCTCCACCAAACGCTCAAATCTTACACATATTTCATCAGATAACTAATTTTTTTTTTACTTTTTTTACATTTAGCTTTAAAGAATCAAACTTAATGTATAGCTAATCATACTGAAAAACTATTTTACTTTTAAAAGAACTCTAACTTTGACCTCTAAGGTACATTCTTATTGGATTTTTACTCTTTTTTTTTTTTTTTTTTTTTTTTTTTTAAGGTTTGTCCCCAACCAAAAACTTTTCACCAGTCAAGGGCAGTTAACATATTTAATATTTATATTAATTATATTTTTTGTTGACTTTTAGCTGCTTTATGAAGTAAAAACGCTGTCAAAAAGTGACAGTTTAATTATTAGAGGCTGCATCTCCCTTTCAGAGAAATAGAGTGTGAATTATGCAATGAGAATCTTTCTAGGTGTTAGATGTAGAAAGAGGTGTGTAATGGCGCTGCCTCTGGGACCACTCCCCCCCATCCGTGATAATGGCTAGATACATATTTGAACATAATCGTGTTCTTCTGGAACTCTTTACTCAGAATACTCATTATGTAACTTATTTTGCTTTACAGTGTGTACAGAGCCTGACCACAGATGCACCTTATTATGGCAGTAAAGATAAGAAACAGGGAGGCCTAGATCAGCGGGATTTCCAAAATAGATATCCTACTGGAAAACAACAGATACTAGTAGTTTTCTTTTTAAGTATTAAAGTTTATTTAGTTTTACTGACATATCAGTGACGCACAAAAACAATCAGAGTGTTTTCAAAGGCATGTTGGAGAAAAGTTTCTGCTGTCGTGTCTGTTCATGGTTAATGATGAGCGCTAAATGATCCTTTACAGCCTTGAAGCCACCTGATCCCCTGTTGCTCTGTCATCGAGCTCCTTTGAACGTGTTTCCAGCTCATTTGAGACAGATTTACTGGAGAAAGTTAACAGCTGTCAGCTCTTGAAGAGTTGCAGCTTTTCCAGCAAAAGTTTTTTTTTTTTTTTTTCTTTTTGTAACTTCCTTTTTGTATCCTTTTTTATTTGACGCTATCTTAACGGGAGAAAGGAGCAGGGCGACACACAGAGTGAATAGAGACAGACCAGGATTCAAGCCAGCGTGAACTGCAATGAGAACAATCATGCTCAGCATGTGATGCACTCGCGCAAACTGTTGAGCCAGGCTCTGCTCAGGACAGACGCATTTGATTGGTAATTATGCATCTGAACTGTACCGCAGCGTAGCAGCTTCCCAAAGGCTCATTTTAATACTTTTCAGTCGCTAGGATCCAATTTTATAGTCAGGCCACAGCAAACCCCATCTTCTGCTTTGGTTTGGAGGCACAGCAGGTATTTTTCATTTGCGTTTCAGTTTCAGAATTACAGTTCTGAGACCATATTCTTTCCAAACACACCGCAAACCTACTATTACAGTTTTACAAAAGCGGTAACAAGTTTCCGCACCAAGACAGGGGCTCACAGTTTCACAGCTCCAAGGCTTGTTCTGCTCTTCCTGTTGTTTCTCTGGAGGACATTGTGACAAATTCGAATGTGTGACTGTACCAGAGTCTCGGAGTTTGTGTTCTGTCCCCAAATGATAACAGACTCCAGTGGAGTCACACTTAAGCAGGACTTCTAGGACTTAAAGACCCACTCCAGTGAATATTGTGTTTTTAACATGTTCTTGCAGTGTTATTCTCATGATAGAAGACATATATAAAGAAAAAAACTATTGATTTAAATATTGGCGAATCAGACGGAAGCTTTTTAAAAAGCTCATTGTTGTTATGTAGAGACTACAAACAGCAGGCCACAAACTATCTGCTCTCCTTCATTCCGATGCAAACAAATACATCCATGTACGTCTTCATTTTCCTTGCCTGAGCTAACATCTGGCTCCACACTGTACGGCTGGATAACTCCAATACAAAGTCGTGTGAAAAAATTAGGACATCCTTTGAAAGCCTGTATATTTTCCCACATATTTGGATACATTTAATATCAATTTGAACATCACTGGGTGATTCAAGAGATATAACTTTTTAAACTACTTAAAACTTTCTATGAAATATAATTTCCAAATAATATAATTACTGCTTATGTTTAAATTTAGACACTTCTCACTTAAGACATATTTAAATGACTATTTATGGGAGTGTCTCAATGATGTGATTTCAGCCAAATGAGCAAAAATATCTAATAGGAGGTCCGAACTTTGATCTCCAATAAAATAGGATTTTTTTTTTCAGATTCTTTTCTGCATGTTTTCTGTGAATTTGGTTTTAAGTAAATCACTTTCTTTATAGAATTTTTTCAAAATAAGGTTGGAAATTGATATGTGAACATTTTTATAGATTATTTCATGATAATATTCACATGACTGTAGGTTGCCATTTTTGTTTAACCAGCAATGTTGGTGTTGTGAGGGGATGTGAACTTAGCGGAAGAAAGGGGAATCAAAGAGATGATGGGAAATGAGCAAAGGCTTACTTTGTAACAACAGTCCCACCAACGACTGCGTCTATCACTGGAAACGCTTTTACAATAGATCAAAAGATGATTAAATTGGGGAAAAACATTCCCACTAAACCATAGTTTGTTTTATATGACACCAAACACAATTGTAAGCCAAATATTATTAGTGATAAAAAAAATAAAAAAAAAACTTTAAATGAATTTTTATAACCCTAAAGCAGGGATGTCAAACTCAACTTAACTCAACATATCTTTTTAACATAAATATGAATAAAACCATGCAGGAATATTATTCCAGAATTTATCAACTTAAATCATTAATCATTTTTAACATGTTACTCTCCATGTGTTCCAAAAAATAAAGCCACAGGTCATTATATATTATTTTGATTCCATAATCATAATTTTTCTTCAATATGCCACCAGGGCAAGATCACATTGGGCCGTTAATAACAGTTAAATAAAATGATCTAGCCCCCGGGCCTTGACTTTGACACATGTGCCTTAAAACAAAAGAATATCACTGATTGTCTTCCACAAACCAGTTTTATCTCTTTTAGTCTCAAATTGTTTCCCCCCCAAAAAAGAATTTGTCCTAAATCCTGTTAAGTTTTTATGATGTTCTGCTGCTGTTTCGTCCAACCCACAGTAATAAGCAGAGTAATGAGTTTGACTCCACACTGCGCCCTTGAGAGCTATAAAAGATTGCATTAAATGAAGCCTGTCTGACAAAAATGAATGTGAAAGCACGTAAGCAAGTAACTACTGTCTGTCACAGTGACACCAAAGGTCAGTCTAAACTACCTCTGACTAACTCTGACTAATTAATCCATCTGTGAGCTCTCTGGGCCAATTGGCTCTCCCAGCTGTCAGCTTAACTCTGGATTGGACAGTGATAAGCCGGGTTTGGGAATGCTGCAGCATGATATGACATTTACACTTTGTCCCTTGAAACAGACTCATTCGTTTCTCCGGTACGCTGACGCCACATGAAGAGGGCATTGATCTGGTTGTCTGTGGTGCTTTCATGCTTGTGGGATAGTTTCACCAAAGTTTCATCATCAGCAGCTTTAATGTCAGAGTAATGGCGTTAACTGACAGGGTAAGAGCCATTGTTGCTGTATGTGTGTGTGGTAAACTAGAGGTGAGAAAAAGAATGAATGATGTGATAGCTGATTTTAAGAGAAAAATGCCTGAACAATTGTATTTCTGTTTTTGAAAATGATCATAAAGGTTGACAACATGTTTTTTTCTGTTATATATTTATTTTAAACTCATTATTTCAGGTTGAAGGAATGGACATCTTTGAGCTGCTTAGGAACACGGTAGAATCAGACCGTTTCCGTGACGATCATCCGTGGACAATGACAATCAATGAAGTACGTCCCATAATCATTTGGCACCATTTGCTTGTGTACAGCTACTCCTGGGACATCATGATCATAACCTCATATTGATGTAATATCATTACTAGAAAAGTGCTGGCGAGCTGAGGTCAGGCCTGACCGTGCATCATTTGGTTTAATCGTTTCATTTACAGTTTAATTAAGCTGCTGGTATGTTTATGTGCCTGTTTTGTGTCTGACAAAATAATGATCTGATTAACAGTCCAGGAGCAGCGAGCAGCAGCAGATGCTTCATGCATAGAAATGCATAAATCCTCCTCTTTTTTTTTTCTCTCACAGATCCAAAGTCCTCAAAAGAGTGCTGCTGATGACTTCCTGGACACTCTGCTGCACGACCCCTCCACTTCACCTGGATCCCCCCCATGGTCGCCCTGCATCACTGACAGCAGCATTAACGAAGACCCCCTGACGGATTCCTCTCCCAGCCCCCATCAAGTTTCCTGCGCAGCTTCTCCAGCCTTTGACACGCTCCCGTTCCATCAGCCTCCATCTTCAGAAAGCCAGCCACCCATAAACGAAAGGAAGTCTGATGTTACCATCGATCTAGGTACCACTAGAATAAGAAAACACATCAATTTTGTATGTGGCAAACTCCACTGCAGCCACTGAGAGACACAGCAGACAGCAAGGTCAGCATTCAAGGTTAACAAAAACGAAATGACAGAAACAAGGCATTGAAGCATATTATGAAATTGTGGAATTTTTCATGTTAGAAATAATTAATTGCACCTTTGACCTAGACGCTTTTTAAAGAAGAAACTTTTGCAAACATGAATATGGTGCAAATGTCACTCCTGCTTTTATGATAATGATCTCCACACAGCCAGGAAGAATCTGAATAAACCAAATCTGAAACAACACAAGGACATCAAACACAACCAAAAGGATGACATTTTTTCTTTAAATATCTTTCTGAGGTGTTTGGTCATTAAATACAAACTCTTAAAAGGAGTTAGGCATTAAGTTCTGATGTGTTAGTGATGACATGCTCAGAAACTTGGCTGTTTGTGGGTTTTTCAAAACTCTTTCGTAAGACTTGCTTTCCGTCGTTTCATTCAATTTGGTACCCATCTCTCAAAAAAACAAGTTCAGCCCCCCTCGACTGCCTCCTTCGTGCAGTTCCTCATCAAATATCGTCATCAGAAATTGGATTTTGGAATATCTGATGAACCAAAATAGAAAATCATATTTTTGGAAGATGTAATCAGAGCAGTGGGAGGATATACTGAAGCCAGGCTAAAGAGTGAGGTGACAGAGAAGGTTGGGGGAGGCGAGGGGTGCTACAAAGACAAAAGAGGGGGCTGATATTAAAAAGATTGTCTTCTGAACTCTCCTTCACTCTCTTGCACTGAACAGTGGGCATAATTTAACATATTGCATCATTTTGTTCTGCTCAAAATGTTTAAAACATGCTCCAAAACACATTGTGGTTTATTTATGTAGCCTGTAAATGTTGAATTACCGAGTTCTGGACATGACATAAAATTGTTCTCATATCAATAATTTGAGGCCACAAATGAGTATTTTTGTGAATTTTTTTAGTTATTTGAGGGCACAGTTAGCATTTTGTGGCACAAATTTCTATTTTATGCTTACAAATTAGAGTTTTAGTTTCTTCAATTTCTGCTACTAATTTGTGTTTTTTTTCCACACAAATTAGCATCTTGATGCCACAAAATGCTAATTTGTGTGATCAAAATACTGATTAGTTTTCACAAAAATCTATATTGTTTGCATTAAATATCATTTTGTGCCCACATTATGCTAATGTGTGTACAGAAATTAGTATTTTGTGAGCACAAACTCGCACAAAATACTAGTTTGTGCCCACAAAATGCTAACTTGTCAGCACACATACGAAATTGTTTTCACAATTTTCTGTATCTTGGCACAAAATATAAAGTTCTGCTCACAACATGCTAATTTGTGCACATAAAATACTAACTTATTCTCTTGAAACTCTAATTTGTGTGAACAAGTTAGCCTTTTGTAGACTTAAAATGCTAATTAGTTTAATGAAATTACCAATTTGTGGCCACAACAGCCTATGCTAGTTTGTATGCACAAAATATAAATTTGTGTCAATAAATTCCTAATTCGAACCCAAAAAATGCTAACTTGAGTTCACAAAGTGTTTTCTTCACAATATTTTATATTATGTGGTCAAAATATAAGTTTAAGCCCACAAAATACTAAGTCATGCACATAAAATGCTAATTTGTTTCCACAAAACTCTTAGTTTTGGTGCACAAATTAGCATTTTATTGGCACAAATTAACATATTTTGGATTCAAAAGCTGATTTGTGTTCTGAAAATACCAATTTGTGGCCACAAAATGCTAGTTTGTATTCACAAAATATAAATTTGTGCCAAGAAAATGCTAATTTGTGCATACAAAATGCTAATTTGTGTCCAGAATGTGCTAAATTGTGTGCACATAGTAATCATTTATTTACACAATATTTTAAATTGCGTGCTCAAAATATAAATTTGTGCCCAGAAGATGCTAATTTATGCACAGAAAGTACTTTGTACAGCAATTTGATGGGTTTTTTTTCATGTTATAACTAAGGCTCATAAACTATGGTCAAATGTGAATAAAATGAAGATACATAAATCTATTAAAACTTAGAGTAATGGCAGCTTAAGAGAAATTCTCAGGATTTATAAATGTTTTTTTTCGTTTTGCAAAACTTTACCCATAATGGAGACTAAAATCAGAATAAGAAAAATAGAAAAGTAAACAAAATGATTGCAATCTAAGCTGTCATTTAACTTTTTTCATTATAATTTCAATTTTTTTTATATATGTATTTTTTTGTCAGCAGCAGGAGTAAAATCTTGAGAACAAATAAGAACCTTGGCGCTGATGAGGATAATTTTCTCAGAGCCTCTGCTCCTGTTGTGCAATAGAAGTTGCTTGTGAACACTGACAAATTCAAACTGTGACAAATTCTGTTATCTCTGCGCCTCGCCAATCTGTTGCCTCCCTCTTCCTCGCGTCCCCAGCTGTTTGGATGTCTTTTGTGTCTGCGGCAGTCCTCGTCCTCTCAGCTCCGTCCACACATGTGCCCCTCGTTTCTCTGTGGTCCAGCTCATTGGGGGAATACAAACTGGTGCTAACTAAATAAACACCTGCCACCAGCACCAAATAGGCTGCTTGACTGAATCATTGAAACAAAACTGTCTTTGTCCCTTTTTGAACACTTCCTGGGATAATGACGCATAATTGGGTTGAAAAGATTTTTGATTTTTGATGGTTTTTTTTCCTTCTTAAGAAGAAATAACAAGAAAATTAGTTTTAGTGGGGTTTTAAATAATTTGTTGTTTTCCTTTCGTATTTTTCTTCAGGCTGGGACTCTGGTGATCTCCACGAGGAGCTTGGAATTACATACTACCTCAGCCAAGACCAGAGCTCCCTCCTATCATCCAGTCATACCCTCACAGTGAAAGACCTGCTCATTTCCAACTTAGAGCAGAAAGTAAGACAAGTTAATAAACCCTAATTTAGTAAACTATTTTGTTCTACTTTTAATCTCACTACTAGCAAGAATATATTCTGAAAAAATGTTAATGTAGCTCAATGACATAGGTTGGACTCAGTAAACTCTCAAATTACATTACTGTTACTGTTTTATTACTATTACCAAAGATTTTATTTTTCAATTGTTTAAAACTGTATTTTTTCATTCAAATTTATTCTTACAGTACTTGGATTACTTAATAAAATACTTGATCAATCTACGAATTGATATTTTTTTAATGTGCTATAAGAGAAAAACATTGGTTTGCTTTAGAGAAATCCAGCTAGCCAATTCGCAGTCATATATTTTATCAACTATTTCTTCAACATTAGTTTTTTCAAATGGAAAACAATGTATTTGGTTGATATTATTTTTAAACATTTTAAAAACAGCTTTTAAGATTTAGTTAAGTTAACAGGAGAAGAAAAATGTATGAGAGCAGCAGTAAATGAAATAAAGTATCCTGATTTTGACCAGCACTAATTTTAACCCTCGTGCTCTCTCATGGGGTCCAGATGACCCCACCCTTACATTGAGGTGTTAGCCCTTCCATGACAAAGGTGGACAAGGTGGACAAGACTTCATGTCTGTCATTGGACACCAGTAAAGATCAACAATCATTGAAATAAAAGTTCAGCGCATTGTCTTGTGGGGTCCAGATGACCCCACATTTAATGCAAACAACCCTAGGAGAGCGTACGGGTTAAATATGTGTATTTTACTTAATTTTCTATTAAAATAAAATACACATTTAAAAAAATAAAAAAAAAATCTTTATTATTTTGACAAAAAAAAACATTATAATAAAACGGTTCAAGTTGGATGATCTTGACTGATATATTTGACCTCTTTGTTGTCGTTTTCAATCCTAACTTTTTCCTCATTTAAGTTCCTCCTCTGAACTTCCCACCATCAAAGATGCATTTGAGGACTGAAGTATTGTTTCACAGGTACGCCGAATCCCCCAGCATTCCCTGCAGGAGCTCGTTCTTAGTGAGGATGAGAAGAAGCTTCTGGCCAAAGAAGGTGTACATCTACCAAACAAACTTCCCCTATCCAAGGTACATGAGGCTGGCACATGCATGTGGGGCAGTCTCCACACAGATGAACTCATTTTCTGATACACATCTTTACATTTCAAACCATTGCCTATGTTGGATTAAAAGATGAAAAGAAAAAAACCTTTCCTGTGTTTCACACCTTCCTTTTTTCTCTTTGTTGTCCCTATTCCCTTTTGTGTTTCATCTCTTGGCAAGTTTGAAGAAAGGATTTTGAAGAAGATCCGGCGGAAAATTCGCAACAAACGCTCAGCTCAGGAGAGTCGGAAGAAGAAGAGGGAATATGTTGACAGTCTGGAAGGAAGGTAAGAGCCAGTTCCAGTAAGGATCCTCGTTCAGTTTGACTTAATCTTGGTGCAATATGGCCTTGGGGCATCCATTTTTTTATCTGCAGTTATTTATGTAAAGCATTATATAATGTTCCTGGCCTCAGCATTTTCAAATGCATACATTTGTGTTTAGTTCTTTTCAGTCATTCCTGATTAAACCAAGAAGATCCTAAAAAACAAGATATTTCTTCAAAGAACTTCAAACCTTTAAGTGAACTTTGGAGAACAACAAAAAAGAACAGTAGTTATTGATCAACAAACTGAATCACATTTAATAGATAGGCTGACTGATAATACATAAATAAATAGAAACAAATCAACAAATTAATTGTATATTCCCTTATCTTTTAGACAAAGATAAGTCACTTTTTATTATCATTAACACCCTTTAATTTATTGAAACATGTCTGTTATATTCTGAAAGAAAGAATCTTCTCTCTCTTTTGATGCTGAGGAAATCTTCCTGTTTAGTGTTTGTGACTACTAAATGCTAATTTGCGCACACAAAACATATTTATAATCACAAAATGCTCATTTGTCCCCATGATATGATAATTTGTGTGCACAATATATAGATTTCCCAACAAACATTTCAATGTGGACCCCATATGGTTTACCTTTGCGCTGAATTGGTGGGCCCCAGGTGGATTTGTCTGCGGGTTCCATGGTGGCCCCACCTGTATTTGCCCACGCTGGATTGAGTGGGCACTCAGTAGTCTGGCTCGCTGTGCAGCAGAGCTCGCTAACTTGCTACACTGTCCGACAGGCAGCTTATTAGCTTGCCACGCTTTCAACCAGGCAGCTGGTTAGCATAGGGACCCAGACCACTGAGTCCCACCTAGGCCCGTGTGGGCAAACACAGATGGGGCCATCATGGAACCTGTGGAGAAACCCACCTGGGGTCCACTAATTCAGCCCACAGGTAAACCCTACATTCAAATGTTTGTGGGTTGCGCACAAAAAATGCTCATTTGTGCACACAAAACACTAATTTGTGGCCACAATATGCTGATTTGTGCATAAAATATAAATTATTGCCCATAAAACTCTAATTCATGTACATAAACTGCTCATTTCCTGCCACAAAAGGATAGTTTGTGCACAGGAAATACTATATTGTTGCCACAAAATTCTAATTTGAGGGAACTTTCTAAACTGTGGTCACAACAGGAAAAAAGGAAGTTAGCATTAATCTATTTAAACTAAGATTATTGACAGTTAAAGAGAAATTGCCAAGATTTTTAAATATTTTATCTTTTTGCAAAACATTACACATATCCATTGACTGTATAAGAGAACTGGACTGAGTGAGTCTGACGTCACCCATAGAAAATGACTTTCTTCCTGCTAAAACCAAACAGAGTGAATTCGGTTTTAAATATGGATGCCACCATGTATGAACCACAAAACGTCAGTAAGCAGATCGGTCCAAATCTGGTCTGAGTCATTGAGAACTGGACTAAGTGAATCCTCCCATCTCATGTTCCAAACAAGAAGTACTCGCTGACTCCAATAAGTAATTGAGAAATAAACAGCTATTATTACTCAGACATTCTATTTATCAGAATAACCATTCTTACTCTGCTACCTTTTTCTTTTAACATTTTATGCTAATCCTATTTTTTTTATAATTCTTTGGAGTGCAAGTTTACTCCAGCTATAAACTGACCAATCAGGTGCCTCAATAAAAGTAGGTGGTTTCATATCTAACACTCGAAATGTTTGATTGATAGATTCTCCTGAGCCGGCTTTCCAGTGGTAGGGGTGTGGCTTCCAGCAAGCTCATTCCTAATTAGTGAGAGTGGTTTCTGCTTACTGACATCATGTGGTCCAACATGGTGACGTCCATCTTGCAAATATATATATATAGATACATATATGATTGAATTGACTTGATTTTGTCTGAGCCTGTAGTAAGCCATTTACTATGGTTATTCCAGTTCTCTTATACAGTCAATGGTCTGAGTCAACGTTTCTATGGCAAACACTCTCCCCAGTCAGGATTGAGCTTGTTGGAAGTCCACACTGCTATAATTTGAGTGCAGGCTCAGGAGAACCTGAAAATCAAAAATTGTAAACGTTGGGCACGTCATACTTTTACTCAGGCTTCTGATTGGTTAGTTTGTAACTTGAGATTCTTGCATCATAGAAGATCTACATTTAAAAAATTAGGATTAGCAAGAACATATTAAAAAAGGTAGCAGAGGTAGAAGTATTATTCTGACAAATATATTAGTACTAGTTGATTATTTCTCAATAGAAATCTACAGGATTTTGGCTTCTTGGAGCCAGCAAGTACTTCCTGTTTGGGGCACGGGGAGGACACAGTCCAGTTCTTATTTATAGTCAATGGTTAAAGCCTCATTTTAAGACCATTTTTATGTTTGCTATTATAAGAATAAAATTGTTCTTTTATTTCTGGTCTTTTGTCCTTCACTCACTATGCAAAATTTGTGTGAACGCAGCAGAGATTTTGTTGCCTGTGGAAACACCTTTTTAAAAGCTTAAAGGAAAATGATTGTGACCAGGAAGCTTAATTTTCAAACAGAATGTTTAATAAAAACACTGCTGGTTTGAATCACAAAAACTGCAAAAAAAAAAAAAAAAATCTAATTACAACTAATTTAAAGTTCTTCCATTTGCCCAGCTGCTGGTGCACTGAAAAACAATCATTTCTGAGTCATGAAGGTGAATAATGTTTTTTTTTTTTTTTTTTTTTTTTTTTTTTACTTTTACATTTAAATAGAAAAACATGTGACATGATTGTTATAAATCTTAACATTATCTGTATTTTTATTGCACTAAAAACCAATTATCCCAGTTTTTCCACAAAATCTTTGTTTCAGTGCAGAAAACGTGCATTATGAATGTATTAAGTCATCTGGTCTCATATGAGGATTGTAAAAAGAAGGATTATGCTATAATCATCGAATGCATTTATTGCTAAAGAAAGCTGTAGCTTGATAATTAATTGCATTTGTAAGATCATGACCGTTTGGATTAAGTATTCAACACATCTTCGTTGTTTCTGATCAACCCAGCACGGCGCCGGTCTAATAGTACCCCTGCAGGGTACCTGAAAGCTACCCATTCTGGGTCTGATGCACTCAAGTGTGACAGCAGGAGGTACAGCGGAGCGGCTAAATTGCTCCACATGGAGGCTGCAGGAAAACTCAAGTAAAGCCTAAAGATGATGCAAGACGATGCTCTGCAGGGGCAGAAGGTTTTGCCAAGATGAAGTTCATTTCAGTTTTCCTCCTCCTTCCCTGTCTCCGGGCGGTGAACCGTACATAGAAAAGCCAGCAAATTTGTCACCAAATGTGCAAATCCCTTTTGCCTCCTACATGTTGGCACTTCGCTCCATCACACCTCCACAAACAATGAGGCGTGGTGCAGCGCGTCGGAGTTGTTGAGCCCTTTGAAGTCGTCATTGCTCTCCAAATGTGTTGAATTTGTGGAATTTGCACCATTGAGACTTTTCAACTTGTTTCCTGAGGATGCAGGTTGCATGGAAGCACACCCTGATTTAGAATTGTGTCAACAAAACCAAAAGGACATTTGGGAAACAAGACAAAATGCAGAGAAAAGTGTTGTATAAAGCCAAAAATCAGAGTTATTATGCACAAGAAAAGCTTTATCAATCTGTACAGAAAAGTGCTCAAAGCCAGATCTGACTCAGATCGAACAAACCTTATCTGCACTTTTTTAAAAGTGTTTCTCGAAGTCTTGATAGTGTTCCATTAACATTTCATTCAAGTTTGAGTTCTGCTGCCTCTTAATAACAAAAGTTTCATAATGAGCTCAGATTGTCTCTCCTATTGAGCAGAGTAAGCATTTGCTGGTAATTAAATGAGCTGCAAGCAGATCACATAAACAGAGTCATTATCAACCAAGCTCCACAATGGAGGATGACAAAAAGAAAACAAAGGACAAACAGGAGAAAAACAATCCAGAAGAGGAGGGGGGGCAGGTGCCGTACACAAACTGAATGGAGTGGTTGATAACAGTCAGCAGACGGATATTAGCTGAAGGGGAATAATGGAGCATCCAAACATAATATGGCTTGATGCTTTTATTTAAAATTTTATTTCATCTACTGTACACGTTTCCTCGTCTTCTCTTTGTGCAGGATGTCTGCATGTAGTGCTCACAACCTCCAGCTACAGAGAAAGATCCAGGATTTGGAGGAGACCAACAAGTGAGTTGTCTAATAAACTGCTTCTGAAAAATATAGCCAAACATTTTCATATGAGGCTTTTGTTTTGTTTGTTTTTTTAATAAAACTTGAAATTGACAACTCATTAAAAGTCAGTTACAACGCTGGACCAAATGTTTCCTCGATTGAAACCGAGAGCTCTCTGTTTACATGCAGTTCCACTGGTTTACACCTCCTACCTAATATTAGCCAAAAAAAAAAAAAAAAAAAATGGTGAGCAATATTGGAGCAGATGCAAAGACATACATGAATCTATTTGTCTTGAAGTGGATACATTGCATTAGATTGGAGGGCAGCAGGGAGGTTGTGGAGCATTTTTTCAAACCCTCCTAATTCACAACAATTTGAATAACAAACTAGTCAGGAATGCTATTTTTAGCTTAATTTTCCTTACATATGTCCTCCATCATCAGAAAAATAGGGTGGCCCTTTGTTTTATATAAAGTAATGCAGCTTTCTAAAAAAAACATTTTTCCTTTTTAGTTGTCGTTGTGGTCTTGAAAATGTTTTCAAGACGAGTGATTTGTCGATGTGTTTTGCACTTAAGGTCAACTGACGATAAATGCCATGAAAATGGAAAAATATATATATATATATACAATTAATAATCTTGTGAAATAAAATAATACGAAAAAAAGATCAACATTTTACGAGAATAAAGTTGTATATTATGAGGAATAAATTGCAAGTCTAAAGTCAGCGTTTGAAAAAATAAAATTGTACATTTTTAATCTAAAAAGTCTGGCTTTTTTAAATTAATGTCCCTGGTTACTCATTTAGGGTGTACTCCGCTTTTGCCCAGCAGTAGATGGGTTAGCCTCAGCAACCCTGTGACCCTAAAAGGGGTTAAACGAGATATGGAAATTGATGGATGGATGATATTTAGAAAGTCTCAGTTGTTCCTGGTAAAGCATTTGTGTTTTTAAAGAAGAATCCCAGTCTCACTACAACATTAAAATCTGGGTCAATTTGAACCCATCCAATGATGTCCTTTCATTTCTTGGTGAGCTTTTCTTTTCTACTTTTCTTTCTTTTTGTATTGATGTTGTTTTTGGATCGTTCTTCTTTTTTGTAACGTGAGTTGAATCACACCAGGCAGTGACGTCAATCAGTATTCACACGCCTTCGGGCGCTCCCTCATAGCATATGTTTCAACCCTGAATTGGTTGTTTTTAGTGTTATTTTAACCGAAAATCAAATGTTTTAACTCATTTCTGCATTTTCTGTCTTTGCCAACTCTCTTGAGTCGCAATGTCCTTGTGTTACTTCTACTCTCCAACCATGCCGCAGTGAAATGAAACAAAGAAAATCTTGTAAAAGATTCCCAAAAAGTCTCTTTCCCTCTAGCTCATCTTCTTTTTCCTCGTTTACCAGAGTTCACAGGCTCTGAAAAAATGATGCCCTTGTTTCATCTTCTGGTCCGTGTTTGAAAGTTTCTCCCATTCTCCTTCATGTTTCTGTCTGTCTTTGTTTTGCAGCGCTCTGCTGGAGCAGCTAAGCAGGCTACAGGCTCTCATTCCTAACAGCTCCAGCAAAACAATAAGCAAGGGAACCTGCGTTCTGGTGAGAAACGTACAACCACCTCTGTTTGCACCCCCAGGGTTAGTTATCGCTAACAACTAAAAATAAGAAAGCAAACCAGTAGAGGTTTATTGGGGGATAAACTACCAAATTGCATTATTAAACAATGCCCAGGCCTCTACAGTGACTCATGCTGTGCTTGTTTTTGCTTTTGAATGATATAAAAGAGGGTTTGCACGGCACCTTTCCCTCATCCTTTTAGAAATATGCAATGTAGGTCATGCGGTAAAAAATCCTCTTCATTTTTACTGTTTTTTTTCCTTCTCTTCTCTACTTTCTTCATTCTTGTCTTTATATTTTTGCCCAGGTTTTGCTTCTCTCCTTCAGTCTGTTCATCTCCTCCAGCCTTCATCCAGACTTTTATAGCCAGCGCAGCCAGGCAGAATACATGCAAGCCAAAGGTCTGTTTGCACACACTGTCTTCTCATCACGCACTCACGCTTGCAAACACACACTCATCTCCACTGCATCTCTTGCCTCTCAGCACCATCTCGCTCCCTGCAGTCCATTGGCGAAGAAGGAGGTGTCCCTCCTCGTCTTGTTCACTCCATCTCCAGGGGCTTTGAAGCCCTACGAAGCCTGGCGAAAAATATCGGGGCTTGGGTTTCTACGGCAGCCCTCCCCTCCTCTCTCTACCAGGATCACAGCCACAAGAATGATTACTGGTCTCACTATAGGAAAAAGATGTAGCAAAGGCTTGCTTGCAAGTGCATCATCCAAGGAGGCATTTTCAGGCTTTCTAAGCTTCCTGTAAAGACACTTTGGTGCTCCAGAGCGCAGTCTTTTTGGTCTGATGCTTTTAAAAGTATGGACTATCAGGACACCTCTCCAGTATCCGGTTTGAGAAAACAAAAATCTTACAGACAGACTGGATCACATACTATTTAATTTAACGTTGTGTTACTTTCACAGGTATAGATTAACACAGATGACCGTTCGATCCTGTATTTGGATGTGTGTCGTTGGTGATGATAAGAATGAGCATTTCAGTGAAATGTATAAGAAGGACTGTTTTTATTTGAAAATTGCAAAAGCAATAAATAAATAAATGCAAAAAACAAAATTTCTCTTGGTTTAAAACTGAAATGAACTGATAAAAATTTCACAATTACTTACAACTTGACACAATAAAAAAAAAAAAAAATTGAACAAAAACGAGGGGAAAAAGTTCTCGTTGGTTGGACATGGTAAAATGTATGTAGTTTACTGCTCTTGGAAAGAGTATTTACAGTGTTCAAAGTCTTTTTTTTTTTTTTTTACTACTGCCAGTATCAAAAGCAAGCAGAGGAGGACTCAAAATAAAGCAGGGCCAAAAAATTTCCAGCGTTTCAAAATCCTGTAACCAATTCTGTCTTAGAACAGTTGGAGAAAAACTATGATCAAGGCAGCTGAGAAGACCTGCTGCCTATACAGGCACCGGGACTCGTCAGCATCCATGCGAGTGTTTGTCAGCGACTGAGTTTGTGCACCAACAGATGCTTTCTGCAAGGCCGGCTTGAGCTGAAACATTCTGACAGCTCTAAATGGGAAAATTTCAGAGGGCTAAGCAGTTGTGTGCCTCCACTGTTCACTCTGCAACCTGACGGCTTTGCAATTCTGCACAGAAAATGTGTGGTTGAAGTATTTTACTGAACGCGCTGCAGCGAAGAAGAGTTATGCATTGTGAGCCACAGAATTTATGCACTGCCTGACAGTTTTTCCTGCAGAACACCGGCTCGGAGCAGTCCAACATTTTGCAAGATAGATGTACTGGAATTCAAATCAAAGTTCGCAGCATGGCTGTTCGCTGAAGGGAATTAAGCAACATTTGTGCGAACTTTCAGGCTGATTTGTTTATTTAATGCAATCTGAGGCAATCATAAAATTTTATTAAGAGAGACTTTTTTTCTTTTTATTCATGCATCTATGTCTTTTGTTACGTTTTCGGTGCATTTGTGTTGAAAGAATTTAAACTTTAGATGTTTAGCTTTTGTTCAAAGCCTCGCTGAGTGCAGCAGCTCAGGCTGAAAGCTCCAAAGGTGCACTTAGCGATTTGAAGAAACACTAATTTCAGCAAAGCTGAACCAAAAATACAAATACACAAGGCACTCTGGCTTAGAGTCTGAAATGAATTATTGATCAGATAGCTTCACGCAGAGGGTTTTGGTGTATTCAGAGCGAGTTGGAGCTAAAGGTAGACATCCAATCAGAATTTTAATCATGCCTGATTTTAGCAGAGGCTGCTGTCTGAGGATAGAAATGACAACAACAAAAAAATCAGATAGAAAACATTCATATTTTTTGCAAAGCTTTTTTCATTTATGAAGTTCATTAGCATTTGCAGAAGCAGCAGGTTTCCCACTCACATTTAGCATTAAGAGGTTTCATGAAAAGAAATGATCAGTGCTCCAAATAGAGTTTAGCTTTGCAAATTCAAGGGCTTTTCTAGTTTACTTAATACACATACTTAAAAGTTACTCTCAAGAAACATTTACAAAGGATCCAATCGTGTTCAACTTTTACACATAGTAGACAAAAATGTTTTGTTGACACTTAATGAGACAGAATGAAGAAATAAAGTAATAATCCATTGACTTTAAAGGTAATAAAAAATGTTTTTATATTAATCTTAGAAATCCTTCTGAAGTTCAAAATTTAAAAAAAATTCTGTTGAAGCATATTAAGTTTTTTTGATTATGCACTCACTCTCACAGCACAGCAGATGAAAGTTCGTGGTTCTGCAATTTGGCATTTACAGTAAATCAGTATATATATAAATAAAAATCAACAAGACAAGCAGCACTTAAAAAAACAGATTCACATTTTAGCAACATACAAAAAAGAGAGTATTTTTAAGAGGCTCTGGTAAAAATACACATTCATAGCAAACACCAAAAATAATAAGCGTTTTCCATTAATGTGTTAAAATAGGAGTTAAACGAAAAATAGTAACATGAAATATTGAAAGCTGCTATATTTCTTCTATGGTTGCAGGAAGATGCCTGGGTTATAAGATAACCCCATAAACCTTGTTGGTGAAGTTACACATTAACTTAGAAATATGAATTGCCATCCACAGGTATCACCAAACAGGAGAGATGGGTGATCCCTGCGTTTGATTTTCTTATGGGACCTGTATTGCTCCTCGCCCTCCCATCTCAAACACACAGCGGGGCAAAACAGTATTTGTCAGTCACTGACTGATGAGACTGATTGAAGATGAGAGAGATCTGTACTGTTCATTATAGATACGAAGAAAGTAAAAGATAAATTAGGAAATCAAGTGTATTTTTATAAAATAATTTATTGATATAATGGTGCAGAAAATAAATATTTGGTAAAAACAAAAGTATATCTCAATTGTTTGTAATGTAACTCTGGTTGTCAGTAGCTGTGTTTACATGTGCAAAATGTCCTCAGTCAGATAAAAAATGGGATTAAAAAGGAACTGTAATCGAAGGCCTGTAAAACTTCATCTGATTGTAACAAACGTTTCCATGTGCCACACGGTTGATGTGACCACCACCGTGCTTCACAGTTGGTATGGTGTTTTTGCAATGCAACAAAGCATTCTTCCTTCACACAGGGAGTGGCATTCAGACCAGAGAGTCCATTTAGTTTTCATATACCACATTGTAATCTTGTATTTCTTCAATTTTCTAATAATTACTTTGTTGATTGGTTCATTCCAGTCTTGTTCAGGTAAGTCAAACAAGTTCCTGGTGTCCTTTGACAGCTCTTTGGTATTGGTGGAGAGTAAGGATGCAACGATAAAGTTTGCTCACAGTTTGATATATACCTCGATATGACCATCATGGTTCGATATGCATTGTGCAAGACAAAAAATAAACCCCGAAATCCTACTATTCCACAAATTATGATTTAATTTGTAAATTGAAATACTATAACAAAAATTCAAATTTTTCAAGTGCACGGTTCTTGGCACTAATTGCTGAATCAAATTTAAATAGAACTCTTGTTAACTTGTAAACATTACAATTGGTAAGAACTGCAACAATTTAAGTTCTCTCTGCTCTACTGGTGTGTTTGCTGTTTTTATGTAATGTAATTTATTTATATTTTTATCTGGAATTGTTTTTAACTTTTTAGCTGTGTTTTTATTGGTCTTTGAACTTTTAATGTGTTCGACCAAGGTCATTTTAAGACGCCATATAAATCGAATAAACTTAAACTAAACTTAAACTTGAGTAGTTCTCTTTAGTACTGACAGCTGGATGTCATACATAATCTAAACTGACCAATTTAAAATATTTAGAACAGACCTATACGTCCAAATAAATACCAGTAACACAGATAATGTGCGTTACTTAGCTGTCAGTCCTTTATTCATAAACATTTATATTTTTTAACAACAAAAAAGTATCTTGGTTGTTTTTAGTATTTAGCTAAACTTTTATTATCTGACTACAGTAGGAGGGGCAAGGCAGTTTCTGGCAGGGAGGGGCAGAGTGAGCGAGTATTTTTGCAGCAGACACCCTTTCGCCACCTCAGAATGGTCCTTAATAAATAATAATGCAGATTGTGAAAAATGTCGTATTGAACGGTTCGGTTTTATATTGAATATTGTTGCATCCCTAGTGGAGAGGTTGGACGGGTCTTTTCTAAAGATAACCAGGTCAAACGAGTGACATTAACACAGCTAACAGGTGGAGGATACAAACTTGATAAAGAAGAAGAAGAAAGTGGTTGCTGATGGACATTCTTGCTTTGGAGCTAAACACGTGTGTTCTGTACCATTAAAAAATCAGACAATGTAATTTCCTGGATTCTTATATATTCTGTCTTTCAGAGTTGAAATATACCTATGATGAACATCACATAGGTTTTTTTAAGTGGAGCAACTTGCAGAATCCAAATACTATTTTGCCCCACTGCAGACGTCAGTGTAGCCTGACACCGTCTGGTGTCATACATGAAGTCTGTGCCCCTGTGGTGTTGAATGTAATAGATCCCATCCTGACAAAGTGTGTTTTGCCAGTGAGTTTATGTATAATCCATGACATGAATGCTGGATCATCCTGCACAGAGGAGAGTTTGTCCTTCAGGCGAGGAGTTGAAAAGCAGCAGCAGCAGAAATGCTTGATGCCTTAAATCTGTTCCGTCTTGTGGCAGACTGCTGTGATCGCAGCAACAGGAACTCACATCAGAAAATAAGATTTAAATCTGCTTTCCACAATGACCCGACCGTCGGGTGATGGGTCATTCACCGAAACATTTTCATAATCACTGACAGGACATTTTTTTACATTCTTTACAGGATATAATGGAACAGATTGCACAAATTATCAATAAAATTAACATGACGAAAAATTTTAACAGTTTAAAATGTGCATTAAATATTTTAACTATTAAAAATGTATATTTTGTATTTAATTAAGCAGTTTTGCACATCTTTGAGGTAATTAGGATGATATTTATCGTATACGATATAAAAAATCTGACTGAATGTCAGGTTTTCTGTGAGCTGTGGATCAGCAGCAGCTGTTCTGTGTTTTGTGCAAAGAAGAAGCAGTTAATGTCATGGCTGAGCCAAGAATTCTCGCCTGACAGAGCCAGCACTTCACTGATTTCCGAGAGCTCATCCTGATGCCCACTGATTCATCGCCACCACAAAGGTGATTGTGTTTCTGTCTTTTCCAATTTATTCACATACAATTTATCTTAATTTTTTTCTCATTACCCAACAGAAATCTTTTGTTTCACACAAGTAAAAAGAAAAAAATGTAAAATTCACCTTGCCTCACAGAGTAATGAGGACATAAAAGGCACTCTGTCAGATTCTCCCTCCCACCCACCTCTGGTTTTTAAGTAGGACTGAGAAGATTGTGAGGGAAAATTGACGAAAATGAAAGTTGACATCTTAGGCGTCCAGGAAAGCTTTGGCAGAATCTAAATGAACTCCTTCACAGGGAGAGACAGGCTCTAACCATATGTGCATTTCAAGTTTCAGTGTTGGCTAAGTTTGATTAGAATTAGTGTGATTTTTTTTCAGCTTTGAAATAAGATAAATAAACCCTATAACACCTATACCTTGAAGGAGATCAGAAAAACTTCACAGCAAACTATTTGATACTTGCAAAAAATTACTTTTAAGATGTTTTATCAAGTTTTAAGTTGTTTTAACCAATTTTTGCTCCACCTTCACAAGCTTTTTTTTAAAACAAGATAATCAAGATATTTTGGTCTCATTATGAGCTAGAATTTAGAAATAAGTAAATTATTAACTAAATGAGTCAAAGTCATTTTGTTACTCTTAACAATTCAAAAACTAGATTTAAGACTTTAAAAAAGATTCATATTAGACCGTAATTTTTGGTTCAATTTTAAAAACTTAATTTTAAAGTTTGATAAATGTTTAAAAGATAAGTGCTAGTTTTTAATTTTATGAGAATTATTTTTTAAATTACATTTTGTTCTAAATTGAGTCACTTATCGCACTATTTTGGACATTATTTCAAAAGGAACCACATTTACATAAAAACTCAAAAATACTAACCTAAAGGGAAATGAAACTTATTATTAGGATGTATAACATTCAATTTTAAGTATTTCTATCTAAGGGTTGGATTTTTTGTTTGATTTTTCCCTTTTTGTTTGAAACTGTTATTATACATTTTCATATTTTGTTACTGGATTTCTTAAATAAAAATGACTTGCTGCATGGACAAATGCTTATGTTCTTTCATAGGATTATGTTATTTGTATTATAATATCAGAAACCCCTTTTTTCAATAAAACCACTTTCAATTAAATGTAACAAATGTAGCATTTCTTACCCTCTAAACTTTTACCCTTGTATTTCATTTTCACGCAAAAATCAGCAGCACGGCTAAAAACATCCATGATAACAAGATTTGGCAATAACATAAAAAAAAGATTGTTTGATTCCTTTATTTGAGAATAATGCACATTTATAACAGATGTTAAAAGTGTAGAAGCCGATTTTTTTTTTTTTTTTGATTGAGAACTTTTTATTTTCTATTACTATTTTATTCATTTTTTAAACATTGTTGTTTTTGTCATCTAAGTGCTGAAAAAGCATCCTACATGTGATGACTCCACAGCCTTTTTCTCTCCAGGGGTTTTGTAGTGCGCACTCTGGATGAGCCGGGCGCGCGCACACGCGCCGTCCAGCGGTTGGAAAGAGCGCAGCGAGCTAGTATAAAAGCTTGTAGTCCAAGCGTGCGCACAGATGACGGGATGATGAAGGAGCAGCCGCATCATCACAGACTCAAGAGTATGCTGACAGACGTTCACCAGCTGTTTTATTTATAAGCTGCTGGAGCAACAGTAACATGCGCGCAAAGGCGCGGCGCGCAGATCCAGCAAACGCGCAGGAAGATGGGGATTTTTGAATCCACTCTCGAGTACTCTCCTGCTGGGAGTTGAGACTGCCTGCCTGTGGACAAACAGCAAGAAACTTGTTTTTTGTGGGGTTTTTTTTCTAAAAAAGTAATTTGGTTTTCACCTGCGCTGCCATGCAGGGGAACAGCTCATCCGGAGCCACGACCGCGCTCAGTGCGTGTGGAGGAGAGGAAGACGAAATATCCGAGCTGGTCAGCCCAACAGGGGCAGCGTCGAACCTGCCCGGCTTCAACATTTCACTGAACTGTTGGCTTCACATCCTCTCCAGAGAGTCCTCTCTGGATCTGCACGGAGATGGTGCCAACCTGCCAGTAGGTACACTTTTTTTCTTGGGAACCAGAAGAATAAAATATAAGAGAAATTCTGGTATAAAGTTGATACAAATATCAATATTTGCTTTTCATTCTTTTAAATGTCCTCCAGGAAGTTTGAGTCTTTTAAATGTTTGTGTGTACTTTGGAGACACAATACAGTGCTGTACTGTGTTTGACAGGTCAGAATCCTCATTGCTCTGGTCTATCTGGTGGTGTGTGTCCTTGGGCTGGTAGGTAACCTCCTTGCACTCTTCCTGCTCCACTCCCGCCGCCGGGGCCACCACTACTCCTCCATCGACTGCTTTGTAATGAGCCTGACCATCACAGATCTCCAGTTTGTTCTCACGTTGCCGTTCTGGGCCGTGGACACAGTTCTGGACTTCCGTTGGCCTTTCGGCCGGGTCATGTGCAAGATCGTGAGCTCGGTCACCACTATGAACATGTACGCCAGTGTGTTCTTCCTCACTGCTATGAGCGTGACTCGGTACCGCTCCCTGGTCACCTCCTTGAAGATGGACAGCCCCAGAACAGCCACGAGTCAGGCCAAGTGGGCCAGTTCAGCCATCTGGGTGGTGTCACTCGTGGCCACGCTGCCTCATGCTTTCTACTCGACAACGGTTCAGGTGTGTTGATCTAGACGCAGCCAACAGCCCTGATTTGTGTCTGTTTGTTGGAGTATGCTGATGCAGATATTGTGTTCACAGGTGTCTGCAGACGACGAATTGTGCTTAGTTCGGTTCTCCGACTCAGACTCAGGTCACTGGGATCCCCAAGTCCTGCTAGGACTCTACCAAACGCAGAAGGTCCTTTTAGGATTTGTAGTTCCCTTCATCATCATCTCTGTGTGCTACCTCCTCCTGCTGAGGTTCATCCTAAGCCGACGGGTTGTTGGCAGCGTGGTAAGTAAGGGGACAGAGAGGTCAGAGTGTGAGAAGGGACGCCAACGCCGCCGCTCCAAAGTCACCCGCTCCGTCACCATCGTAGTTCTGTCCTTTTTCATTTGCTGGCTGCCAAACCAGGCGCTCACCCTGTGGGGGGTTCTCATCAAGTTTGACTTGGTGCCCTTCAGCAAGGCCTTCTACAACGCTCAGGCCTACGCCTTCCCCCTGACTGTGTGTCTCGCCCATGCCAACAGCTGCCTCAACCCAGTGCTGTACTGCCTGATCCGAAGAGAGTACAGAGCCGGGCTGAAGGACACTCTGCTGAGAGCCTCTCATTCCATCCGGAACGTTCTTTCTCTGGCTCTGAGGGGAAGACGAGTGGAAGAGGCGCCACCCAGCATGGTCATGATCCACAAGGACGTCAACATGTGACTCGCTTCATCACACAAAAGTTTATCATTTTTTAAAAAAAGAATTATCTTTCTATCTTTGTATATAGTACAAATACATATAATGGACTTAACTATAGTATAAAAAAGGCTGCAACTTTACTCACCTTACTGAAAGGCAAGCCAGTTAGTATGGAGCTATGGACCAGCCCTAAATATACAGAGATGTTTGCAAAAGCATCTCTAAAATGACACGCGGTTAGTGTGTTAAATGAGAAAACTGAACCAAACAGTCTACTTCCTGTTGTGTCATGTTTTTGTGATTTAAGTTAACTTCCTGTTGCAGCTTTACTTTCCGACCAAATAACAAAATAAAAGCTCATCCTTCAAAATCAAGACAGCAAATGTCACTAATTTAAATCTTCCATACGAACATTTCCTCCTTTATTCCTCAATAATGTAAACTATTCAATTTAAAAGAGAGGAAGCAACACCTTTGATTTTTAAATTTAGCACAACTCCTGTGATACAAATCTGTAACTTTTCTTTGATTTTTGCTCAACTTTATGTCAAAATTTGCATCACCCTCCTTTTATTTTGAAAATCTCTAATGTTGCCATGATGAGTCTGTGGCTATTTCATAGAAAAGATTCCGCAAAGGCAATCTTGGCAGCCTCCTAAAGATACTTTTGACTTTGATTTTAGCTCTCCTTGGAAATGTAACAAATATATTACATGCATAACCTGTACTGTTATTTCCTTTGAACAAACTCCAAAGACTATATTTTATCAAATACTGGTGCCGTACAGGCTTGAAAGAAAATAACAGTGTTTTCTTGATTGGCTGCTTTTTGTGCTGATTTAACTTAACTTAAATGTCCTTTGTGAGAAAAAAAAATAGACGTTTTTTCTTTACAGATTTTTCTGAAAGTGCCTTATGATTTTCAGTCAGCAGTTTGATTGTTCTAACATCTTTGGGGAGGCTGTTTTAACAGATTGAAACACTGGAAAATTCAAAGTAAAGTTATTGAACTCATCTTATTAGTTTTTGAAGAGTTTCATTGTCTAAAAGTACAATAAAAATAAAAGGTTTCACCTTTTTTGGCAAGAAACTTCAATCAATTTGACCACAAACACAAGAAACAACAAAAGGGAATTATTTGGGATCTGTGGCTCAGGTGGTGAAGCTCTTGCATCCTAATCACAATATCTCAACAATTTGACCCACAGTCCTCCAAATGGTACCTCAGTTCAGGCGCAGAACGACCACCTCAGATTGCCAAGAGAACAACGCAATTTTCTGTGTCAGTGCTGCTTGTTAGCCTGTGAAAGATTATTGTCAAGGTTGTTAACTTGGCAATTTTCGTTGCCTCTTTTATCAAAACATTGGAAAGAAAATCAATCTAACAAAAAATTTCACAGCTGTATAAATATTGTTGTTATCTATTTTTCTGAGCTAAAAACAAACAAAGAAAAAAAAGGCCACAATATTAAACCAGGAAATTGAATGATTGAAAATAATCTTTTGGGAAAAATCCTTTAAGATCTAGTGAAAATTGTGTTTATACGTGTTCTTTTTCTGATGATGGAGCACATGTAAAAACAAAATTAATCTTAAAATTGCATTTCTGATTATTTTTTAACTCAAATCATTGGGAATCAGGAGCAGACACATAAAAGTCGTGGTAATAAGCTTGTGATGTATTAGTTAAACGGAAAGCCATGATCTCCCTGTTCTGCTCCATTCTAGATGACTGGATTCATGTACATCGTTATTTTCCTCGTCTGAGCTGACATCTGAATCCAAACTGTATGGCTGGATATCTCCTACATTATTGGCCTTTTTTGTTGCATGTAATGTTGTGTTTGGTGTGGGGCTCTAAGCTAGTGGGAGAGCACGTAAACAAATAGATGATGTGAAGTGAGGCCAACCCACGACTCAGAGGTGGATTTCAATTGAACTGCTGCCACTCTGCAAAAACAAAGCCCTAGAAAAAGACACATTTAAGAAAAAAAATGTGGCTTAAAACAATGCAATCATCAATAAAAAACCGCTGGGAACGCTTTAACAACAGATTAAAAGATGATTGAAGTGGGGCTTCAATAGTTACATTTGCTATTGATAGATATGATGACACAGTGACTGAATTTGAGGCAAAGTTAGGCTTCAAAAAGTCATCCTGCAAACACAAATTGTGTGTAATCGAACTGTAATTTGAATATTTCTGTTAGAGTTTCAAGTATTTCAATGCTTTAAGCACTTTCCCTTGTTTATGCTTATGTGTATTTCATGCTGCTAGGAAATGTGAGATTTTGTATGATGGCTTCATTATAGATGGAAAAAGTTGCCAAAACTGTGCAGAAGTTTAACTAGCAAAGAAAATGACCAAACTCTGTCCAATCACTACACCGGGTCACAAGGAAGCTAATTGTATTTATTTACTTGCACACAATGAAGAAAAACTAGTGTTTGATTAGTTTGGCCTGTACAGTATTTGTTGTGTTTCTCTTTATTTTATGACAGACATTGCCTTCAAATCCTGGACTTATTCCCACGTTCTATACCAGCGTGAAACCGTCAGTCATCTTTGTTTTGTCTGTTTTGCTGTATCATTGTGAACAGTCTTGTGCCAACATGTATGTCCTGTGACATTAAATAAAATGAGAGGACAAAAGACTTCACTGACGTCTCAGAAAACTTAATCTCACCAACAGTCAAAACGTTGCGGCAGCGACGTAAATGAGTCGGCTCCACAAAAGCTTGTCCATGTTTTTGCCCTTTTGCAACCTTTAAAATTTGAACATGGATAACCTTCTTCAGCAGGGGCACAGACAGTTCCTAATGTGCAAATGCCACATACATCCCCCACCGCAGGCCTTCCATTGTGAGCCATTCGGGAAGTGATTGCTTCTTCAATCACAATTTCACATTTTCTCATTGTTTTTTTTTTTTTGAGTCAGTGGTGTCGCTATAAAAAGCCAAGATCACCACAGAAACTTGGATTTTTCAGATGTGAATAATTGTCGTAATCATAATAAAGACAACCTAATTGAGCATGAACTGATGCTCACTTCACAAACGAATTGTTTTGGCATCGAGTGCAAATCATCAGAAGCTACGAGACTTTCACTCACACTCGGGAAACCATCTCTATTTCTGAGTTGCTTCACTCAAACAGGAGACATCTGACAGCACCGCAATCCCCTGTGTGCCTCTGAATCCATTGTTGACTGCAAGTAGTAATTTCCCCCTAAGCAATAAACCCACTTGAAGAGTGTTTTCCATTAGCCCCCATGTGAAACCTGCATGGGTTACGCTTTGAAACAACTACAGGTTCAAGATGTTTATTTCTCAAGAGGACCCAGTCGAACCTGATGGGCATCAATGGCAACGTTTGTCACACTTTGGAAGGTGCACACACAAAAGCAGGACAAAGAACCAGGAATGAAACCATTGAAGTCAAATTCATGTTTGAATAGATCAAAGGAGTTTTGTGTGTGTGCGTGTGTGTGTGGTGGGACTTATATCCTGTACTGTAAAATCAGCTTTTTAGGTCTGCTGCCGGCTTCAAAAAGGGATCCTCAGTGCATTTACTTTATAAAGCAAAACGTAAGGTAATTTGTACAGAGTTCACGCACTCTGTAGCTCAATGCAAAGCAAGTTTCATCTGAGGGGGCTGCGGGTTTAGCAGGGAAGCTCTGACATGCAAGCAAACACAACCCGAGATGAAGGAGGAGGAGAGATTCTGCAGAAGACAGTTTTAATGTAAAGCAAGATCAATGCTGCAGCCTGAACAGAAATAAGAATTATATCCATGAGCTGTGTTTTATACCCCAGAGGCGCTACACGCCCTCATAGCCCCCTCTTGAACACACCCCTCATTTTAACATTCTGCCCTTGCTACCCTGGTCAGAGTTGCAGGAGACAAACAGTTATTTCAAAATGCCGGCTTTTCTGTTGGTTTTATCGCCATAGCAACCACTTGATGTTTTTGTTGTCAGGGGGTGACGAACAGGTCTTTGTAATTTTTAGAAGAATCGGCAAAAGTAAATTTTTGGATTTCCTTGGCAACAGATAGTTTTTGTTAGCCACGCCCACATTCCTAATTTGTTCATGTTGTATGTCACATGTTCATCTTGAGCCAACAATTCACATGTTAAATTTTCACTTTATCTGATAAAAAATGTGCGAGCAGCATGGGAACGCCACTTTTGCTAGCTCACTATGCTAAACAAAAAAATGACAATTTCTAATTGAAAATTTTTTTCCAAAACATCTTCTCAATGATGCTCAAGGGTTAAAAGGCGATAGATTGAAAACCGAACAAGGAGTTTTGATTTGTAGAGAGGCACTGTTTAAATTCAAAATGGTGGCCTCCCCCCCAAGGTCAAAAGTCAACGAAACTTCAGTTTTGTTTAAAGACTGAGGCTATGTCTGAATTCCTTCACAACAACCTAAATACTAAAAAACTTTATGTCTAGTTCCTAATATTTTAAAAGCAATTTAGATGCCATGTTCACGACTTTTTAATTTTTTTCATTAACGGCAAATATGAATTCACCTATTTCACAATGTGAAAACCTAATCAATACAATCATTTAAGACAAATATTTTGGAATCCTTTTTGTTCTGATTATGACAACATTGATAGTTTATTTAAAAAAAATGTTTTTTTTTTTTTTAATGTTTAACATTGTGGTCCATATTCTCAAATAGTGAGCTTTTTTTTGCAGAGAATTTTGGGAAATTTCTTGGGTACTGGATTTAAAATGGTAAACGCACTGTATAGTGCACTAATAGTGAGTATTGAAGGAATTTAGACATTATGTTAACTTCATAGCGTGTGTGTAAAAGTTTGTAAAGATGGCTGAAAGGATAGTTTGCTTTTCCCACGGTGCTGGTGTTGAGATGTGACTCCATTTCCTAAAACATTTGCCTAGAGTTTTAATTTACTTAAAGAAGAGGTAGAAATCAAGAGGTCAAATCAACAATTAATTTGGAGATGGAGAAGGCCTGCAGACCATTTCCTTTGCAGCCCTGCCACGTGGTTTTTTTCTCTGGGTCTAGCAGGCTTGCAGGAGGTGTCCCCAACTTACATTGGATGCCTTTCACACCAGAAGCCAACTTAACCAACAACATTGATCCTTTCCCCCACTCATGCTTCACTCCTGTCTTTGCATTCTTCGTCTTTTTGAGCAATAAACTTCTTAGAAAACATTGAGAGGACATATTTGTGAACAAATTTGATAAAAAAATATGAAAAACTTTTATGAAAATATATGATGTTTTTATGACAAGAAAATCTTACAATGGAAAATGTGACTGATTTTGCACTTTGCTAAAAATGTCGGCCAACCTGTTGGTCCCGTGGTCATCCCATAATAATTCCAAAGATGTCCTAGGATATCCCCAACACCTGTATTTTGCTTTCGTTTGTGGATTTTGAAAACATTCTTTTGAGCCCCAATTGAGAATTTGGGCCGAAATATATATATATATATATATATATATTTTTACAATTTCCCTCACTCTGATGTTACCCTTCATTTTCATTTCAGATTCATACTAAATTTGGTGAGTTTTTTGCGGCAGGAAAGAAAAATTTCATTCAAATGCACAATAAGACAGAAGAACTGCAAAAACTGTCTGTTCCCAGCGGGCTGCAATTAAATGGTTTAAACTCCTGGCTGTCCAGCAAATCAAATCAAATCAATCTTTATTTATATAGCACTTTTCAAAAATAACACTAAGTGCTTTACAACAAAAGCAAACAATACACACAATATAAAAACAGGTAAAAATTAAAATTAAAATAACCCCCCCTGCTCCAAACCAGCCCACAATACCCCCACCTCTTTCTCACCCCCTAACTGATAGGAAAATAGAAAAATTGGCTGAGCACGTAAATTGGTTGTGGGAAACTAATAGTTGGGACCTCCCTCTCAATGAACAGCCGCAAAGCCAGCCAAATGCAGCATCACAGGCGGGGTCCCGCCTCACCACAGCTAGGCGGTGATGCAGGTCCCCATCCAGAGCCGCAACGGCTGAACCGCAGTTGACCCAGAGAGAGAGAGGCCCCAATTGAGGAAGCACTGGATATAAAATTTTAAAATGAGAATAAAAAGTAAAGGTAATAAGGAAATAACAATAAAACAATAAAATAAGGAATATTAAGATCAATTATTAATAAATTAATGTAAATTCATAAAGCATGATAAAATAGATAAACAGATAAAAGTAGCAAAATTAGCTAAAAGCAAGGTTAAAAAGATGAGTCTTGAGCCTATTCTTAAAAGCATGTATGCTCTCTGCGGCTCTCAGGTCCTCTGGCAGTTCATTCCACAAACGAGGTCCATAATACTGAAAAGATGCCTCTCCATGAGTTTTGGTTTTCACTGTAGGAATGACCAGTAGACCAGTGCCAGAGGATCTCAGGGTTCATAAATGACTAAAAGATCAGACAAATAAAAAGGCGCAAGACCATGAAGACATTTAAAAACCATTAAAAGTATCTTAAAATTAATCCTGAAGCTTATGGGGAGTCAAGGCAGGGATTTTGAAAATTGGGGTGATGTGGGCCCGCCTCCTGGTCCTGGTTAGAACTCTTGCAGCAGAATTCTGGAGAAGCTGAAGGTTCTTAATGTTCATTTTTGGAAGACCAGCAAGCAGGGCATTACAGTAGTCGATTCTACTTGTTATAAAAGCATCGGTATCTCCATATTAGTAAGAGAGAGAAGTGGGTGAACTCTAGCCAAGTTTCTCAGATGATAAAAACCCGTTTTGACCACATGTTTAATGTGAGGGATGAAAGTCAGCTTTGAGTCAAAAGTAACGCCCAAGTTTTTGACTGTTTCTGAACAACTTAATGAAAGTTCTTTAAGTTTCAAACACTGTTTCTCTCTCTTGGCTTCAGGACCAATAACTAAAATTTCAGTTTTTTCCTGGTTCAGCTGCAAAAAATTATTTGCCATCCATGATTTTACATCTAAAATGCAGTTAAAAAGTGCTTCTATTGGCCTTGTGTCATCAGGAGACATAGCTATGTACAGCTGGGTGTCATCAGCATAGCTGTGAAAGCTGATGTTGTGCCTCCTGATGACAACAACACTGGAGCTCCACACTACATCTTAACTTATCTCCATTGATAAAAATTCTTTGCAGTGAGCAATGAAACTGGGCCACCATCTTATAAGGTTGACAGAGGGTCACACTGAGCCCTCTTTTTTCTGACACACTTGGTAACACACAAAAGCAGTCAAAGATACCTGTGTTCTCCAAAAAAAGGCCAGAAAATAGCATTACATAATGAAACAAAAAGAAAAAAAAATGATTGAAAGGAGCACAAAAACCTAAAAGAAAAACTAGAAGCACAAAGAAACTGGAGAATGTAAAACTGTCAATGGTGAAAACTTTGCAGAAGCACAAAACAGACCAAAGACCAAACAGCCGTAAATACTTACAAAGCAACTTCTAAAAGATGTGACTGACAGCAAAAACGGCACAGAGAGACTACAAAAGACAAGAAAGCCAAAGTATTTGTTGCTGAAAACTGACTGAAAAACATGACAAAAAAACTATAAAAAGGAGACCTGAAATTGCAAGGAAGATGGGGAAAAAAGGACTGACCAGACAGAAACACAAAGAAAGCACAGACAAATGGTAAATAACTCTTGCAGACAGTAGCAGTAACACTTGTCTGCAGTTTCAAGGCAAACGTCTCGACTGGGCGTCTTCAGGGTTTCACAGATTCTGTAAGACGCTTTGAATTCCAGTGTGGTTCTTGCGCTGTGCTCCCTCTGCTGCTCCTCATCAGGATGAGGATTTCATTTCCTAACACCATGAAACATCATTAGTCATTGATTGATTTCAGACGGAACTTAATTGCATTTCCTTTTACAATCAAAAGTTGAACAATTAGGAGAAAAAAAAACCTTGACCTTCAGAGTCCGCAAACTTTTTTTTTGTTTAATGAGTTTTCCGGAACAATTAAAAATCAACACTACAAAAGCCTGGCAACTTCAATGAAGTGGATAAATGCAAAACTGGAGCAGACCCACTCCAATAGAAATTGTGTGATTTTTATGATGTTAATTTTATGATGGAGAACTCATACACATATATGTACACATAATTAAAATTAAAATTATTTTTCTTTATACAAACCGTTGTAGATCAGGAGCATCAAGAAAAACGTTTTTGTTTTTCTCCTCCGAGCTGGCATCTGACTGAAAACTGTACGACTGGATAGCTCCAGCATCGCTCGCCGTTTTCATTGCACTGTTAATGTTAGGTTGTGAGGGGCTGTAAGATAGCTGGAGAGCGTGTCAACTTAATGCTGCAGCAACAGGCTCTGCTGCCGACCTTGTGAGACTCCAAATTCAAGTAGGTTTACGGAATAACGTGTCATTTATATTGGAAATACTAGTAAACAAACCCTCATTCAGGTATGATTTTGAATCATATTCACAACACTTCTTTTTCTGTGTAACTCATCTTCATACAATGGGTGAGCACAAAACTTGTAACACTCTTGTCTTACATAGGCTTAAATGAACTTTTGATTGTAACACGTATTGTCTAACAAGTAGGGGAGACCTGGGATGGTTGTTACAAGAACGTAATGTTTATAAAACAGTGAAAACAGCGAGTACGGTGGAAAATAGGCTTTATTTTGAAAAATGTACTGGATGCACGTTACACTCGCTCACATGATTTCTGGTTTAGATTGTCTATAACCCTAACTTCGGCGTCCGGCAAAAATATGAGGCCAACAAAACGGATTGGGAGAGCTGGAGAGGCCGGAATGGACTGGATGCAGTGTGAGTGCCTCTCAGACTTCTCAAGTTATGTAAAGACTCTGGCGTCTGCACCAGAGCCGACCAGATGGCGTGTGAGCCCGGGGTTACAATCCCACCCACAACTCAGAGGTGAACTCCTGCATCTCTGCAAAAACTTCATCCTATTTATTCATTTTTTTAACCGTTTTTCCCTTTTGGGGTCACGTGGGTGCCGGAGTCTAACCAGGCTACTCTGGGTGAAGGCAGGATGCACCCTGGACAGGTCACCAGTCTGTCGCAGAGGAACAATCACACACTCATTCACTCTCACATTCACACCTAGGGGCAATTTATAGTAGCCAATTAACCTTGGAAGCATATTTTTGGGTGCTGGGAGGAAGCTGGAGACACTGGAGAAAACTCACACATGCACGGGAGGAACATGCAGGCTCCTCAAGGTAGGGCCTCCATCGGTGTACCCCAACTGGGACTCAATCGGGGGGCTTCTTGTTGTGAGGCAAGAGTGCTATCCACTGTACCACCATGCAGCCCCACTTCTTAGAAATTTAAAAAATATAAATATATATATATATTTTGAAAAGGCTGAAAAAAAAAAAAATCAGACTCCTAATTAAAATTCCAGTGGGAATGCTTTTAAAATTGATCAAAAGATGATGGGAGTGAGGCTTGAAGGTAAAAACTGTCTGCTTTCCTGCATGTGCCTCAAGAGCTTGATTGGATGTATGAGGTCTGCCTCAGTGTGACACAATAATAGCAAAATTAACATTAATTTACTTCAAAAGGTTAATTGCAGTGCCATTTAACACAGAGAAATGGTTAAAGTGTCATTTCTGAAACAATTACTCATAATTATGCCTCAGATTATCCAAATCTGCTATTACAAGTTGTCATTAAAAACTGAATTTCCATCAGCAAACACTTTTTAATCACTTTTAAGTGAGAAACTATTTTTGCTTTTATTACATTCATGTTATGTTTTTAGGGTGAAAGTCTGGACTGGATTTGGCACACGGTCTGAAGGTAAATTACCTCCTACAGCTCATTTTAAATGACTGAACTCCCTTATCGAGCATCTCTAGTTTCACAGCATTTCATTCGGTTTGATGTCGGTGCATAATATTCTCCGCATTCATCTGCAAGAAGGCCGATTAATTCCTTTCGAGTTTGGACTCTAAGCCCCAGCTCTCTAACTTATTTGACTCATCGGAAAGCATTACAGGGCGCTGCTTTAATTCCAGCGGAGATAAAAACAAAACTTGGCAAAGATGAAGGAGCTTTTTTTTTTCCCAAGCTGGCTGTCTTACATTGAAGTTAACAGGGGGCTTTGCTGACAAAACATAACACTTTGAAGATGAAGCACTGTGTTCGTTTTCAAGTATACAATAATCCGAATAAACACAACCTCTGCGAGAGATATTTCATTTTCTCGTGAGAAGAATTTGTTGGAGGAAAATGAAATATCTTCCCTCAGGTCTTTTTCGTTTTTAGCTTCTTTTTTTTTCATCTTTACCTCATTTGTGGCTTCAAGCGTTTGTCAGTTATTAAAAGATTCTCCTCTGAGACTTTTTAAGGGCTCCTGAACAGGGAGTATCTGTAAACAGGATCAGGAAGACTTTTGACGCCTTGTTGTAGGAATCATATAACAAGTCTGTTTAGCATGGTTTAAATTAGAACTCTCGACGGTCTTCTCTTATTTTAAGAACCGTTTTTCCTTTCCTTCCAAACAGTCTGAGAATCGTGAAGTTCTTGAGCAAACACAAAGCCATCACCCGCTGCTTCCCAGCAGGATTCAGCCTAAATATTTAATGAGCTGTACTTGCTTTCCTCCAGGCAGAGCACTCTGACTTACAACTTGAGGGTTTGATCCTGGCTTTTTCAGAAAGCACAAAATCTTTGATAAACTTTTATCTCATCTTACCCATGCCGGGCTTACTGCCACAGTTGGGCTGCTTATTGCCACTCTGGAAAATACAGACGATCGTCCCTCCAGACGGAGCTTCCCTCTGAGTTATCAGAGGAGATAAAGCTCAGTGCAATGAGGACAATTGTTCTATGATGCTGTAGAGAAGTTATGGGAGGTTGATCTATTAGCGACTTATAGCTATATCGTGTTGGGTCTGCATGGTGTCTCGCTTTTTCCACAGATTCTCTGCAGGCTTTAGGCCATGCATACTATGCTCCTTAAAACGAGAATATGCACTCATGGTGCTATGGGCAGGTGCAAAACCCTACTGGATACTGAAACAGAAAATCTGTGAAGGAGGTCAGTAAAAAATTAGCATGAAGTGAACTAAAATTTCCTGGTAGACGACTGGACTGAGCTGACCTCGAACCTGACAAGCACAAATATAGTCCTTACAGCATCTATGACAGAGAATTGTACCTTAAGAAACCTGATTTCCTCTCCTTTTCCACATTATGGGATCTTATTTTTTTAAATAAATACAATTTTAAATTGAATTTGAAATGATTAAGGACATTGAGCAACAATTCTTTTCATCCTTTATTGTGTGTTAACTCCTGTGGCAGATGGGAATCTTTAATACATTTCTGAGAAGACTTCAACTCCAATCATCTGTGTCATTTTCAGAGCGGCAGTAGTTTATCAGAAATATGAGTTGTGGGCGGGACCTTTAGTGTGGAGTAGACTTTTCCCCACTTCCCATCATCCATTCATTTAAAGCCCCTAACACCCCCAACCTAACATCACTGGTGCAACAAAAAACAGCGAGCAATATTAGAGCTACCCGGATGCCATCTCAGACGAGAAAAACAAAGACGTATACGGATCTATTTGTCTGCAAGTGGATTGATAAGAATGCAGCTAGGCCATAGGCTCTACGTCTGCTACAGGCTTTTTACAACAACATTTTTCTATCTGCTCCTGATTCACAACGATTTGAATGCTCAAAAATGCAATTTTAAGCTTGATTTTCTTTAAATATGTCTTCTATCATGAGAAAATTACCAGAAGAACATGTTAAAAACACAGTTTCATTGGAGTAGGTCTTTAATGAAGTCATCCTCATTGATCGTGCACAAGTTTCCACCACTTTATTTTGTTTTACCCAACCTCCCATTATTGTTCTTGGGTACAGCACTCTCTGAAGAACCGGCTTCTTTAGCAGAGACTGTTTGCTTTTTATCTTTGTGCGGTAGTATTATTGTCTTCTGTAAAACTTTAAAAATCAGTTTTAACCATCAATTCTATTATCAAGATCTCAACTGATTGACTTTTTGACAACTTAACGTTTACAAAAAGAGAAATACTTAAATCAGTGTTTTCAGTGTTTTAGATTCAAACTCAAAGAAACTGATCTGATTTTTTTAGTGTGTGTAATACACAAACTACATAACAAACTGAAACAAAAAAGTGACTCAGAAAAGGAAATTTGACCTGAATATTGGGTAAAGGGAATCATTTTCTCCCTGAACCTTTGCAGATGTTATTGACTTCATTCAAACAGTGAATTTCTTTTCCAGATAACAACTCTTATGCAAAATCATAAATAAAAACAAACAAACACCAAAACAGTCATTTAAATGTATTACTTAAATAAATCAACTTTAAATAACCCTTTTAATAATAATACATTTGATCTAAAATGCCTTTCAAATCTCTCAAGGACACAGTACAAATGAGTTAAAAAACACAAATAAAATCATACTTTTCTGTAAATATTAAATTAAATAATATTCTACTTTAGTTTGATGCACATTTATTACATAATCTTCTATTGAAAGAGTGTTATATAGCCAACACCTTGAGAGAATGGAGACGGTGTTCCTGTCAGATTCTCCCAGCATGACAAAAGTGAAGACAACGTGGCGTCTTGGAAACTAAATCCACAGAATATGAGGGGCGCCTCAGACCTTTTTCATGTGTGTGCAAAGGAAAGCTTTTACTTGACAGAGCAGAGTTTGCAAAAAGCTATATTTAATCTGACTCACTCTGTCTTAATGAGCTGTAACTCCCATCCTGGATGCAGCAGCACATTTCACCAGTTGGGTAGTATACACTCGCACCTGGTATCCATCAGTCTAGAGTTCCCATTCATTATTTAAAAATATACGAATCCTCATTTGTTCACTTGTTGATGTCCGATTTTTAAAAGGCTTGATTAGAGTGTCCATTCAGACTCATGAGAGCTTTTTAATGACAGCAGTGAGGTGCTGATGAGATTTAAAGTGGACACAGAACTATTATCGTGCCATTTCAGATGAGTCAGGAGCTCTCCACTCCCGAAAAAATTTGCAATAAACCAGATGGTGCACAAAAATGGATCACGTGACAGTTTTTTTTCCAAAACAATTGTAAGGTATTTATTGACAAAACATATATGCATGTTGAACAATGTAAGAAATATCTAAAAAAAAATGTTTTCAGTAAAAGAACAACCGTTTTTTATCCTCTTGGATTACAGCTTGTTCCTAGAAACATATGGTGTGATTTATGTTTTATTTATGGTCCAAAAATTAGACATGACCTAAAATTTCCCTGCACTGTGAGTAGCAGTTACTCCATGAGACAGAGCGCCTCACTTGTTATTCCTTTTCATAATGCTTCAAACCAAGGAGTCTTAAAAGACCAGATCTGCAGGGACGGGATCTGGAGCGCACGGCTATAAATATTAATAAGGTGCAGCAAACTTACACACCGTATTAAAAACTTTATTTATAACGATGTGCTCCAGATCTCGTCGTGTTGTCCTGACTATTTCAGACTTGTTCAACCAGTGAATTAAGCTCCACGTTAACTTGGCCCCGACTATGAGGAGTTGCCCGCTTTTTACAACACAGTCTGTGCACTCACACAAAAACAAAAAAAAAAAAAAAAAGCATTTTCAATCACGCATCCAATTTGTGAGGTTTTGGCTGACTCTGTCTCACATCTCTGCTTGTTACGGATGGAGGGAGAGCGTCAGAAAAGTCGGATCATCAAAGTCCTCACACAAAGTCTTTGTTTTAGACTGTATAGAAAGCTTCAGTCCTCAAAAGCTTTGATTTTGGATGATTTATGTCAAGCAAGTATTTAAAAAAGAAAAAAAAAGGACCTGAGGTTATTTATCTTCCTTTATTAACAATGTCAAATCTGCTCTCTCCTTCTTTACTGAACTTGCCTCCTCTTTAACTTCCTGATCGCCTGTTAGCTGTGTTGCTTCTCTTTTTCTCTCCACTTTAATTTCTTCCTTTTTCATCTTCCCCTCAGCAGAAATGCATCGCGGTGGTTTGATGTCGGGCAGGACTTCAGAGCTCTCATGCAAAACGGGTCCCTCCCACTTTGGGATGTCTAAGCCCAACAGCTCCATCAGCTGTTTCATGACCTCGTCCACGTAACCATGGATACGGAGGTGGGCCTGTTTGTCCTGCAAAACAAAAAAAATAAAAATGAACATCTTTAAAATAAAAGAGCATGAATCTTTACTTTAGAGTAAATTTAATGTTTAAATAAAACATTTGGTGCAATTATTTAACAATGTTGATAAAGGAAGGAGTCTTTTTTTTTTTTTTTTCTTTTTTACTGAAACCAGAAGTAGGCACAATTTAGTGCTTTAGTATGCTGGTCCTGTCTGGATAAATGCAGAGGGTGGAGTCAGAACAGACATCTGACATCAAACTAAAGCCGAATCTTTCACAGTTGTGGAATAAAACTGATGAGTCACACAATTAATTATGCGAACAAGAAGAAGAGGAAGGCCTGACGTCAAAAGTGAGAATTTGAGCGCAACAGTTTGGTTTCATGCAGAGAACGAGTTCCCCTGATGACAATATGGGAGAAGAACAAAGAAGGAGCTGCACTGTGTCTTGGTAGATCCATAGAAAGTCCATGACAAAGAACAGAGAGAGGAGCTGTGGTTTGTATGACGCAGTCTGGAGTGGCAGAGATGTACCTTATAGTTGTGCAAGGAAAATGCATGTTCAAGAACCCGAGTTTAGCATGTTCTTGGACACATGTTAAATTGCCCGATGTGTACGTAGCTTAACACAGTGGTGAGATGTGCTGAAGGTCTGACAGAGGTCTTCAAGGGGGAGGTGGGACTGGACCAAAAATCTGTTTTGGAGGAATGTTTGGAGGCGTGATGTGTGACAAACACTGTCAGCATGAATGAAAGGAAAGGTGTAGAAGACTGTGGTGAGAGCAGTGGCTTTGTGAAAGAGACAAGAGGCAGAGCAGGAGGTTAGCAGATATAAGGATGTTTAGGTTCTCTTTGGAAGTGACAGTGATTGATGGGATCAGGAATGAATCCATCAGAGGAACGACTCATTTTAGACGTTTTGGAGATATATGCACGGAAGCAGATTGAGATGGTTTTCTCTATGATAAAAAAATGAAATTTCCTTCATAAATTGTTGTTTCAAACTTTATTTATAAAGAGACAAGACAGCTATACAAGAGTACACACAAACAAGTTTAAAGCGGTGTGGGTTGCGTGGGCAAGAAAGTTATGAAGTATAATTCAATAAAAACAAACGTATAGGAAATTACATTATTAGAATGATAGTAATTAAATGAGCTTTTGGTTTTTCTGACTCCTATTTAGAATTTGTACACATTTTTTATTTGACAAATAAAAACATGGAGATACGGTTTACATGTATGAATATAGTATGCTCGAAGTTAATGAAGTTCAATGTACAGCGCTGGTTCTCATTGTTTTGCTCATAAAACCTAAAAACAATTTGCCTGAAAAAAAGAAGAAAGCCTGGCAGAATATTTTGGAGAAAAAAGTATTTTTTGTTGGTAGCAATCTGCAGATGCTCTTGAAGCCTGGATTTCTATAAAGCATAGATGGCAAGTTATGATTGCATGGTTTGTTTAGATTGGATAGACTCTGTGCGTCTGTGTTTTTCCTTTTGTCTTTTTTTTTTTTTAAGTCCTAAAAAATTAAGTTAGAATGGAGCTACCTGTGTTCTTGGTGTTTTGAAAAGCGAAGTGCCTTGCAGTCATTACTTGACATATTTCTAGATATTTGGATAAATATGCCTGTTAGATTTTATTTTGGTGATAGGATCAGATTTAAACAGAGCTTGAAGCCATTAAAAGGCATTTAAAATCCCACTCCATCTATATTAGTTCTACTGTAAAATTGTTCCCAGATATCTTTTATTTATGATTATGCAGTTTTTAGCCAAACTTGTCTCATTTTTATGACATATTTTATGCACAATAGCAGTAGCTCATTAGAAATACAAGTCTGGTTTGTGGGCAGGACTGTTGGCATGGACTACCCCAACCCCCCTCCCCATCGCTAAGAGCTCTGTTTACGCGTGAAGTTGATGCGAATCCAACACAAACAATCTAAGAATATTAAGTTTGTGGTCCACCAAGCATATTTTTTACTTAACAAATAAGCTTTTATACAGACTGCATATTTTCGTCTGATTCACAATGATTTGAATAAAGAAATACTCAAAAAAGCAGGTATGAGTTTAATTGAATTAATTTTGTCCTCCATCATGAGAGAAATGCCAAAAGAAAATGTTAAAAACATGATTCTCATTGTTTTGTTGAAATAAAAAGAAATATTGCTTAAAAGTTTTGGCTCAAACAAAATTTCTTAAAAATTGTGAAAAACAAACTAGTACACAAATCTTAAAAAAAAAAAAAAAAAAGACAAAATCATGTTCATTGAAAAACTACAGCCTCAACATATCTGTAGATTTGGGTTAGGATCATTTAGACAAGATGCTGTTAGTTGGCCAAAAAAAAGCTGTTACGCTCTAATTAAAATATGTCTTGGATTTTAAGGACATCATTAAAATGTTTCAGAGAAGAACCAGCTGATGTGTGTCTGTGTGTGTGTTATTACTTGAGACTTGAGAGTGACTCACATGCTTTGTAGGCTGCAGGTTGACTATAGCTATCCTCCCTCCTTTGCGCTTTGTGAGGAGTGGGAGGTCTCCGCTGGGTTTGATCTGCATGGACGTGCCCAGAGTCAGTGCCAGGTCTGCTTTCCTGCATGCCAACAGAAGGGAAGAACATCTTGCCTAAATAGGACTCCAACATTCTTATTTGCCCATTCCTGCTCAAGGGGAAAGCATATATGTAGGTGTACATAAAAGCAAAAAAAAAAGTAAAAAAAAAAACAAAAAATCTGCAGTTCCTGGGTGAGGTGGTTACAGAGAAAATGTCAAATCAATTTGTAATTAATGGCATCACTTCCATATGGGCGTAAGATTAAAACAAATTAGCGTTAGATTAAGTTTCAATCCTTTTCACCAGATTTTTTAATAGCAAAAATTTAAGTTTAGGTCATCAGGGGGTGAAACTCAGTTTAAGAACTTACTCATATATTTACAGTGACTGTGCAACACAGAAAATATATAAAAAAAAAAAAAAATCTTACAAAAATATGTTGGACTATAGCAACACCGTGGCTTTTGCCAACTGCAGTCTCGTCTCTAAAATAGATAATTCACTGCTTCCATTTAGTATTACAGCAAAATGTTTTCCTTCAGGTTCTGTGAGCACACATAACAAAATACGGGACATAACACCTCTCAAAACCGTAAGTATGCACAGCATGATAGCAGTCTGCCTCAAGATTAAAGCCCCTCTGCCTTGAATGACACGCAGCTTTTTCCCATTTTCTTCCTGCCATCAACAAACAACCCAGGGTTCAAAGGTCGCTGCTCCAAATCTCTATTTTTTTTTCTATTTGAATGGTAATTCAGCATCTATTATGTGGCTGCACATCAAGGTGACACACAATTCATCTTACTGCTTTGTAAACATTCGCTAAGAGCTTTTGTGGATAAAGGACTGAATGAGAATCTTGCGAGAGAGGAAACATTGGATGCAAATGGTGATCCGTGAATAAACCCAAAAAAAGGGGGCTTTCGCTTCACCGTTTCTCTGGATGAGAGGACGCCGACACCAAAGCCATGGAGAGCTCAAACAAATCAATCCAACACTTCGTTTCACATTTCTCACTCCAAAGCGAAGGTTTGAACTAAAGCTGGTGCCTTTTGGCAACTGATGAAAAAGGGGTGTCAGAGGAAATAAGTGCTGAAAAGAGTAGATATTGCGTGTTTTGTGGTTACAAAGACAGCTGATGAAACAAATGATGCACCTTCGATCGTCTCACCTGCTTGCATCATTCGCTTGGTTCAGATCCCTGTCAGGAAGAGCGTCTTCCCAATCCAATATTGTGCTGATCAGCTTCCCTCTTTTGTAAATAAAACAACAATAGCTTTATTGTGACATGCTGTTTGTAAATCTCTGAACTGCACAAGCCCACCATGAGATACCTGCACGCCCTCAGTCCTCTGGATCGCACCACACTGCAGAAGCGCCCTGTTGGTTTGAGTCCCATCACGCCAATCACCTTGTCTCTGACATATTGTCTGGAAAACAACAAATCCCATAATGCAACACTCACTGTCAACCAAACTGTTATCTTTTATATACAGGTATATCGAAGTACATTGGAGTATTATGGCCACCATAAAAGAAAAATAAAATTTTTGAGAAAAGGAAAATTGTAAAATTGTGAAAAGTTTTAAAATTATTTTAAAATGTCAAGATTCTATAAGAACAAATTCTTAAATACGTGAGCATAAAAAAAAAGCTTCAAGATTTTATGAGAGAAACATTCTAGAAATTATAAGACAAAGGACAATTTTGTAACAAAAATTTTTTAAACTATGAGAAAAAAGTTAACATTTTACATGGAAAAAGTTGCAAAAATATGATAAAAAAAACTCAATACTTTACTTAAAAAACATTACAATTATGTGAAAAAAAATTAAAATTTTACAAGAACAAATTCTTAAAATTATGAAAAAAGTTACGATTTTAAGAGAACAAATTCTTAAGAATGTGAGGAAAAAAGTCAAGATTTTATGAGAAAAAAAGTCTTAAAATTGTGAGAACAAAAATAAAGATATGATAAAAAATGTTTTTAAAATTATGAGGAAAGAAGTATAAATAAACAATAAGAAAAAAAGACATGATTTTATGAGAACAAATTTTTAAAAATGTAAGGGGAAAGAAGTCGTCATTTTACGAGGAAAAAGTTTTAAATTCTGTGAAAATAGATGGATTTTAAGGATTTTTTAAGGATATTTGTATGATTATATTTCTTATAGTTTTTTACTTTATTCTTGTAAAACATTGACTTTTTTCTCACAACTTTATGACTTTATCCTATTTTTTTTCTTTTATGGTAGCTCAAACACTCCCATCATGGATAAGCACAACAACAAACCGCAACTTCATATGACAAATATTTACCTTTAATAATATTTCAAAAAGAATAGAAAGGTTCATAAGCATTTAAGTGACTTGGTTTGATTTTTAGTTCAACAAGTTTTATTTCTTGGCTAATGGACTTCATGGAAACCTATCTTGTTCCTGGAAAGAGATAACCAGCGTAGATGAACTGTCCTCACACACAGCGAACATTGCTTTGCAGGAGAGTTCAGGGGAAATCTGTGGATTAATTATGAAGTTGCATCGTGTGTTTAGAGAGGACATGGCACAAACAATGGTGTCTCTGGCGCACTGAGGCTTTTGTTCTGAGCAGGCATGTTTTTCAGCTGCTGCAGGCCTCTGGTCCTCTGAGCTGCTGCCTTCATCCTTTAGGTTTTCCGTATGAATATTTACTGGCATGTTTAATCAACAATGAACCCCCACCATCAATGAAAGGTTTGCAGACAGCCTGCAGAAGACGGCACATTACTGCAAGAGGGTAGCGAGCGCGATTTCAAACTGAACTCTGGAGGCAGAGAGCAGTGAACGAACCTCCTCGCTGCATATTTAATGCCTCAAGTTCCAGCTGCACGCTCTGTCGGTTTAAAGACAAGAGCACCTCTAACTGAACATGAAATTCAGTTAAAAGACAGCAACTTGTCCTGGTGACAACAGCTTCACAATAGCAAAAATCACACACGTTTGGGCCTACTGGGTTCACACGTACCTTCCACACTTCTCACACTCCTCCACAAACATGTTTCCATGAAGCTCTGATAACTTGTCCCTAAAGTGGAAGACAAACGGAAAAAGTCCATAAAGTTAAAAGAACAGAAATAAATCATATTTTTTCATCTCAACCGTTGTCTCATTGCCTCAAGGCCATATCTGGGCCCTTAACATAATTCTTCTTTTTCCACTCATGCTCTAATAAATATTCTGAGCACTCGTATTCTCCTCTGAGTTTCCCCTGGCGCTCCAGCAGATTAGTCCCAACCAGTTTACAGTAGCGGCTCATCTGCTGTTTCCGTGAGCTCCTTTGAGAACTGCCACTTCAATGTCTGACCTCGTTTCAGGAAACCTGATTGAGGGGGGAAGAAGAGTTAATCAATCCCTTCCAGGAACGTACGGCATGAATTATGGGTAGATGTTTCCACATTAGCACTGGCAGTTGTTGGTTTAATCAGCGGAGATTACGTTTTGAATTAAAAAGCAGGAAAAGAAAAGAGACGAGACTAAGCGAGGAGAGATTAAAAAAAAAGAGATAAAAGAGATAAATGTCGACAAACTGGACAGTAGCAGTAAAATATGATATTACAAAGCAAAAAGATAAGCGCGAGTTGAAGGATATGAGAAATTAGAAGGCATTTATATATAATATTTATATCCAGACCCTTTAAAAAAAATTGAATATCATAGAGAAGTGCATTTATTTCCATAATTCCATTAAAATATGCTTTCATAGCATAAAGATTCAGGGCCCACTGTTTAATTGATTTGAAGTATTTGCTTATTTTTACATAAATTGAGGTTTCAGATCATAAACCCATGAAAGCAGGAGTTCATAAACTCAAAGCACCTCCACGGGTTCCCCAAGATGTCCTTAAATTGCTCCAGCTAGTTTCAATATGGTGAAGTCTTCAGACTTGATGCTATCTAAAAGACATTCATAGATCCCCTCCATGATATGAGTAATCAAGCAGATCAATGGAAAGTGACTATCGGAGAAAACATCTCAACTGTGCCAAAGATACAAAAGACTAGACTGACCAGTGGTTTAAGCTCCTGTTTTCTAATGAAAGAAAAGTGTCTTTCATGAGTGTTTCTGCATTCAAATCACCGTGAAGCAGGAACAGACGCAGAAATGCAGTTGCTATGACAACAGGGGGCCACCAGCTCCCTCCTCCGCTCCATTCTAATGCATCGACTTGAAGACGAATAGATCCATGAACGTCTTTTTTCTCCTAATCTGAGGTGAGTAACAGCTGTGTGGCTGGACGGCATCGATATTGCTTTTGAACGCTTTTAAAATCGATCAAAAGATGATCGGAGTTGAACATTAACATTCAATTTTTGCACTGCATGAATCCTTTATGTCATGAGCAACAACACCACTCGGTCAAGAAAAAAACATTTTTGTTTGATTCAGACACTAAAAACTTGAGAAGTTTATTTGTCTGGTAATCATAGTTTGACTCTTCTCGCATGGTATCCTAATGGAATTAAAGGGAATGTTCTGAGTCTATATTAGTTGGAGCAGACCCCCAACTGACAAGCAGCTATTCTGATGTTTGGCAAAAAGTCTTGAGACTCGTGATGAAGTCATTGCTGATGTTTTGGATGCAGATTTCATCTTCTAGCAAGACCCTGCTGCTGCCCTTACCAATGCAGTATTGAAGATGGAAACAATATTTTATTGTGATTGATTGATGTTATTCGACTAAGAAGTAAATAGTGATTTCTCCACAATTTTCTAGTTTTCTTAAATCCTGTTTATCTATAAAAGTAAATAAATACTTGAAATTAATTAAACAGTGGGCCCTGAATCTGTATTACATGAACGTTTACTTTTTAATGGAATTATGGGAATGAATACAATTATTTAATAATATTCTAATTTTTGGAAAGGTTCTGTATCTAAGAAAACAGAGATTACCAATAGAGTTTACGTGCTAAAGAAAAAAATACATGAAAAATTAGATATAACATGAGAAACTTAACAAAAAAATAAATAATATGTTTTAAATCACACAAATATTTTATTTAAGAAATAAAGAGTTTAAATAGTAAATTAGATTTAAACATGATAAAGTTTGTTTATGGTATAAAAAATGAGAAAAGACTGGAAAAACTGTACAGACTTCAACATTGAAAATAGAAAAAAAAATTATGAACCACAACCAATATTCACAATTAAAGAATCACAAGACAATGAAATATAGAGTGATGTTAAATTAAATAAAACTTTCCTACAAGACAATAACAAATAGGACTTCATTAGACTGGGCTGCGTTTTGCACCAAAATACATGCATTTTTAAAGTTTATATATCAGTCGGTGAAAAGACAGAAACCCGACTGAAAGAATAAAAAGAGGCTGGATGGCAAAACCTATTTCTGCTTCACATGCATCAAGAAAAGCCTTTCTAAAGGCTGAATGGTTAAAAAAAAAAAAAAAAAAAAACATGGAGAGCCCCGCATAAACAAATCAATCACAAAGACAAAAAACATGCAGATATTTTCCGCAGGAGTGGGAAGTAAGATGGGGAAAAAAGTGAAAAGTGGACAAAGAGAATAGGAGAAAAGCACATCACAAATGAATGTGCAGAAAAATGACGTGTTTCTTTTTCTTTTTTTTAAAGACGGGAGATGACAGATGTGAATGATGACTTGAAAGAACAGAAACTGCAAAAGGATTAAATGAAGGAGCACAACAAATACATAAAACCTAGGAGTGATGAATAAAGCTAGAAATGTGAAGGTGTTTGGACCATAAACAAAAGAATTGCTACATTTCCTTTCTCAGTTATTGCACTGCCTCAAGTTTGTGCAATTATGAAGTGACTGTTTTTAGCTGCTAAAATGTTCTGATTTGCCTCATTAAAGTATCTGTATTGATATGTTTCTATGGTGCTTTCATACAGTCTGTATTTAAGCTCAGGCCTTTTGAAATATTCCAACAACTTCCTGTAAGATAAAAATGTATTCATTGGAAAAATATGGTTAAATTCTCTATCAAAGATAATTGCATTGAAGAAGCAACAAAGCCTTTTTTGTTTTGTCAGTTTTTAAGGACAAAAAAACTTAAAAAGAAAGAATAATTTTAAAGAAAAACAGAACAACTCCTGAAATAATAGAAAAAAGTGCACATCCACTGTGAGATATTTGTGTTTGTGTACAGCTGCTGCTACTAAATTTAGGCTACATTTTTGTCAAAAACGCAATTAAGAAGTAACTTGAAAACATATCAAGCTTACACTGGTTTTTGCAGCATTTCCAGCAAAATCCAACATTAACTAATTAACGACATAAGATTTGTGCCATGAAAATGAGAACAAAAGTCACAATCTAAAAATGCCCTAAAGTGCTAATAAAACATACAGTCTTAAAAATAGATATCTTTCTAAGTTGTATTTGAAAAATGAATAAACTTTTGCTTGCAAAATCCATCTGTGCTTTCAAAATCTCTTTTTTGGTTCTGAATGTCATGTTTGCATCTGTAACCTTCATAAAATTGGTTACTAATGTGTCATTTTTTGCCTTTAAGTTATTAGGTGCACCATTTTTACCATAAAACCCAATGCATTCTCACTCTCAACTTATCATATGTGGACGTATGTTTCAGGCCCCCTACGCGTCACTTTTGGACATTCTGGGTCTCCCAAACTCGCCGTTTTTTGATGTGCTGGCTGTTCCTATGACATCAGGGGTCCATCGTCTACAGACCGCACACTGGTACCGGTCCAGAGCTGCTTGGTAGTGGGTCATTGATGTTAATCGGGGGCCTCAACCCTCAGGACGTGGACCAGTACCCTAACCCGGTATTTATTAACAGCATTCGTATTGTGTACTGTCCCGCGTGCCGAGGACTGGGGACCCGTGATTTAATAGGAACAACCAGCACGTCAAAAAACGAACAGCAAGCAAATGAAAAAATTAAGAGTTGGGGGAACCCTAAACATCAAAAAGTGGGACAAAGGGGGCCCAAACAATATGTTTATATATGACAAGTTGGGAGTGAGAATGTGTAGGAAAAATTCCACACAGGTCAGTTTTCAGGTTGAATGTGATATCTTTTGCAATGTGGATAAGTACAATTTACACTCAGAATGTTTCATTCAACACCAGTACACTCCAAAGGCAGGACCCTTTGCCATAAGTGACAGATTCTTGCCCTGTTGGAGCATTTTTTTTTATAAAAAAAGCAAAAAAAAAAAAAAAAAACGTCAATGGGTTAAGAAAAATTTTTTTTTTTTTTTTTTTTTTTTTAACCAAGAATTACAATATAGAAAATGTTTTCTCAAACAAAGACTCTTTCACTATTGAAAAACTTTGACAAGATTTTTTTTTTGTACAAGACAAAAATAGGACAAATTTTCTTGAAACAAGGATCTTTGTTACTTTCTTAAAGACCTACTCCGATAAAAATCCTGTTTTTAACATATTCTTGTGGTGTTTTTCTAATGATGGATGACATTAATAAGGAAAATTACGCTTAAAATTGCATTTCTGTGTTCAAACTGCCGTGAATCAGGAGCAGACGCAGAAATTGAGTACCTATGACGAGCCACCAGCTCCCTGTCCCGCTCCATTCAGAATCACCCACTTGCAGACAAACAGTAGTTTGTTTTCCTCATCTGGTAAAAAGCTGTGTGGCTGGATAGCAACGCTATTGCTTTTGAACGCTTTTAAAATAGACCAAAAGATAATCGGAGTGGGACTTTAACATTTAACATACAGTTTTTGCCGTGCATGAATCCTTTATGTACTGAGCCACAACATCACCCAGTCAATGTTCAGGTTTTAGTCTGAAAAAGTTTGATTCAGACACTGAAAACTTGAGAAGTTTGTTTTTCTGGTAATCATATTTTGAAAGGAAAATGCTCACTCTTCTCGCTTGACATCTTAATGGAATTAAAGGGAATGTTCTGAGTCTATATTAGTTGTATTAGACCCCCAACTGACAGACAGCTATTCTGAAGATGTTTGGCAAAAAGTCTTGAGACTCATGATGAACTCATTTCCATTAATCTCTGAAAAGAGGACTAAGTAGAATCTAAGAATGTTAACAGTTTCTTCAATATAGTTCAAGTCCCAGTAGGTGTGTAAAATTTGTTCTCTACATTTAACCTATCCCCTGGGGGAAGGGGTGAGCTGCAGACACAGATGCAATCAGGAACTCTTTGGTGGTTTAAAAAAATATCTTTAATCTAATCCCTTAATGCTGAGCGTCAAAAAGTGACTTTTTTATATTAAATACTGGGCATATCTGTTTAAAAAAAATTGGAAGAAGTTTTAACCAGATAATTTTCACAATTTAAACTCAAAGCGGCTCAAAAGAAAACTCTGATGACCCAACATTCTAGCAGCATCTAAACTCATCAGTTACAAACATAACTTGGAGACGTAAAAATAGTCTCAAATCTGATTTGTGTGTAAATGCAGTTCTGTGTATGAGCATCACGTGATTGGTGCATACTTTTTAAGTTTAGTTAGTTTTAAGTTGTGCGTGTGTAAATTGTATTTTGTCATTTTTACACATGGGAATACAGACAAATTGTATTGTGTCATGAGTTACAAATCAAGAAATACGCACACACTCCTTATCCAGCCCCAGTTTTAGAGTGTTTAGTATGACTAGACCTGGATTTGAACTCACAACCGTCCAGTCTCAGGGCGGATACTCTGAAACTGCTCCAGCTAATTCCTGTGGCCATCTACTAAAATTTACTGAGGTTTTTCTGTCTCTGTCTTGAGTCAGGAGAATTACAATAAGGATTCTTGACCAAGAAGGAGAAAAAAAGAATCTGGAAATGAAAGCACAAACCTGGGAAAGCCTGATCGAACATGCAGGCCGTCAACATTCTGGCTGATCAGATACTTGAGGTAGCCGGCCCTCTCCAGTCCCAGGAGGGCCAAGTGAGTTAAGCTGGGCCGAGCGTCTTCAAACGTAGTATCAAAGTGAGGTGACTCACCCTTTTCCTCTAATGTCCACACTCCTTTGGGACCCCTGAAACAGAAGCACATTAGGATTAGAGAGGCAGCGACATAGCAGGTGGTCTGAGGGAAAAACAAGAAAAATATGACAATATCTGTTTGATTAAATGATGGCAAAACAAAGACACTTTCAAACAGACTGATTCCAGTTTTATCAGTGAAATGTGTTCATTGTAGCATCTTGTAAATAAAACATTGTTGTGCTTAACCAGCTGGTGATGAGAGCCTGAGTGAACCGACAAACACAGCCGGCCTTTGCCGCCTCACTCTGAGAACAAACTTATCTGTGTCCATCAGAAGAGGGAATGCATCCTGCCATTTCTCAAATGTGGCAGCACCAAAACTCATCCCTGGCTTTGAACTTCAATAGCCCCATCTTTCCGCGGCAGACTGGCTTATCGCCTGCTCAGCAAAGACCAGTTGAAAGGCTCATCAGCAGAGAGGCACTGGGGCGCGCCTCACACATCACATACGTCACGCATCACAGGGAGAGAGGCTGCGGGACATGAAAGCCACAAAGGATCTTTAAAGCGGGTATATTTACACGCTCTGGTGAGGTCACCTGGGGGCTGAGCTTTTTTTCTCATTTGAAGTTTGTATTTACTATGTTTTTGCATTAGTGGGGATGTATGTGAGGAAGCCCGGCTTCATTCACGGACCCTTCGGGGTCAGCGGCAAATGATTGACAGGAACTCCAATCAAATATTCATTCGTTGCTTCATCCCTGAGCATGTTTGGACTCTTGCTAACATACGTGCATGAATTCCCATTTGTTTATTGAATTTATTCATATATTTGTAGGGGTCAAGATTCTGCACTAAAGTAAAGCTTTTCTTAAAAGCGTAACCATGTAACAGTTACTAACAACAGGATGGGCAAACACTACCCTCCTCTGCTCAAACAGCAGTACTACAGAAAGAACAAGAACTAAAGGTGAAGGAATCATTAAAAAGCAGAAATCAGAGAACACACAGACAGCTCGGGCTGACTGACAGCTGAACTCCTATTAAACAGCACATTTCATCCCGTCAGGGTCTGAATCTCATTGCATTCTTTCAGATATCTCATTCCGAAGGTCATGAATTAATCATAAAATGAGATGCAGTTTGAAGAATAATTAATAGAATCATTCATATTCACCTCATTTCAATTTTTTTTTAAGTTTGAATGTAGAGATTCTGAGTTTTAATGGGACCTTTTGTTAGGTTAAAAGATTTTTGTCTACCTCCGTCTTCTCTGAACATGTTTTGTGCTTCAGGAATCAGATTGACAGCTGAAGTTTCTTAAAATAATGCACAACATGCCCTGAGTCAGAACTTCTCTCATTTTTATGCCAATCAGGTGCAGCGGCAGCCTTACATTCAGCCTCTAACAAGTATGAACAAGGGTAATAATGAACATATGAGCAAGTTTATACATGAAATATGATTGTTAATGAGTGGGTTTATTTGAGTGTGGTGCATTTACACTCTCTGACCACTTAATTAGGCACACCTGTCCAACTGCTCGTTAAGGCCAATTTCTAATCAGCCAATCACACGACAGAAACTCGTTCCACTTAGACACGTAGACACGGTCAAGACGATCTGCTTGCTCAAAGCGAGCATCAGAATGAGTAAGAAAGATGATTCAAAGTGACTTTGAATATAGTTGTTTATGCCAGACAGGCTGGTCTGAATATCTCAGAAACTGTTGATCTACTGCAATATTTACCCACAACCATCTCTAGGGGTTTACAGAGAATGATCAAAAAATATATATATATACAGCAAGTAGAAGTTCTGTTGGTGGAAATGCCTTTATGATGACAGAGGAGAATGTCCAGACTGGTTCCAGATGACAGAAAGGCAACGTTAACTCAAGTAACCACTGGTTACAATCGAGTAGAAATGTAAGAAAATATAGACTCTTTGAAATATTGCGATACTTCATTTGACAATACGTGTATTGCTTTAAAATACTGCCAAGACGACAATTAATTATTTATAAGCAAAAATGGTAATCAACAGCCCTTTAGTTTTCAACCATACATTTGGAACATTACTGGTTAAGGCACATTTAGCATTTGCGGGGTTTTCTTCCAGTGCTGAAAAATCTTTGTTGTAAAAAATCAAACAACATTGAGTGTTAAAAAAATATATGTAAATTACCTAAAGAGAAGCAGCATAAATTTGCTTGGTTAAAAGCAATTTATATGTGAGAAACTTAATGCTCAGATCAATAAATAAAATGTATTTTACAATATTATTTATGTAAAAGGTTTATTAATATTTAGATAAAGTGTATTTCTAAGTCATAATCTTGGGAAAAAAAAACAGAAATATTGTCTGGTACGGTCTTAGGTAATATCGAGATATGCACCAATATCAGCACACTGAAACAGAAATGCTTATACAGTTCATTTATCTAGATTTTCTAGATAAATATATTTATTCACCTGGCTGGATCTTAGTACATCCCACAAATCCATGACCCTAGCCTCCAAAACAATTTATCTCCTCGTTATTACTCCTACAACACCAAAAAATGACAAGAATAGTGAAAAAAAATAAATGAATAAAAAATAGCTGAATTCTTTTGTGTCTATTAACAATAGTTAACAACTCTTATTGACATTGTAGATTTTTTTTCTTTTTCTTGGGGGATTTTGATCAATTCCAGCCTATCTTCCATAATATTTTTCACATCATGTAAGATTTGGTAAAGCAGTTTGGAAAAAAAAGCAAGTTTTAACCAAGGTTTAGGAGTCAGAAGGTTGCCGGAGCCTGTCTCCGCTACTGTTGGGTGAAGGCGGGATACTATGGTTTTAATTTGTTCATATAATGTTCATTGTTTTAATTTGTTTTTTTTTTTTTTAAGTGTCTATTCCCATGTAATGTTTGAAAAACGTGTGGCCAGTGCTAAACTTTTTTCTTAGTCGCACAGACCCAGGGGAAAGGGTTATGTTTAGGATTATGGTTACGGTTATGGTTAAACAAGAAAGTGCGGCTGTCTCTGCAGCTCACGGCTCCAACAGGGGATGGGTCAAATGTGGAGAACACATTTTACTACATTTAGGAGTGTGACAGTTAGTGGGACTTTAACTTTACGTTTAATTTTAAATACGTGCGGCAAACAAAAAAAATCCAGCTTTGGACACACTTAAAATGCGTGCGGGCAATGCAGGAATGCGATCTTGGCTGCACGTATTAAGTGTGGTCAATATAAATTTCCACCACTTTCTATGCTGGTCGCATGTAAATGCGTGGGAATAACGTCAGCCGTTTTTTTTTTTAAATGTAAGGATATTAAGGATCAAGCACAATTTATATAGATTAACATGAACATAAATAATTAGCTAGAAGTTATATATTTTTTGCTACATTAATTGATGTAATGGTTTAATTTGACTAAAAGATTAGTACTGTCCTGTATGTTTTACATGCGTTCCATTCATTTAAAACATATTCTAGTTTTGCTCCTATATAACGTTGGTTTGATCGACAAGATGGCTTTAACAATGAAATGCAGTTTGTAAAAAGCTAACTAATCATTAGAGTAATGTCTCGTCTTACCTGAAGTCAGGAATGCCTGCTGAGGTGCTGATGCCAGCTCCAGTGTGAACAACAAGGTACTGAGATTCTTTAACCAAATCAGCAAGGGTCTGCACCTTCTCCTTCAGCTCTTCAGGACTGTCAAATTTCTGCCACAAGACACAAACAAGACTTCTTAGTAACGAATACGAGTAAGTGGTCATCTGTTTGGATTGTTTGACTCTAGTAAAGATATTAATTCATTTTTTTCATCCATCAACTTATGTGACAACAAGGTCAGCAGAAAAATCATAGCTGAACGTTTGCACAGATTTCTACAAAGACCTGCATTGAATGAATCAATGCTTATGAAAAAGGAAAACTAGGACAGATTAAATCTTTTGTGGATATATTTATCTTCTTCTTCTTCTTTATCCATCGTCGAAACAATATTGTCTTGCCAAACCAACGCTGGAATTTAAACTTTGCTGCCTAGAACGAATAAAAAATGTAAACAGAGGTTTGCAAACAAGGTGCTTTTTTATTAGAACAAAAAGAAGTCTTCAACAGGGTTCTGCAACCTGTGGCTCCGAAGCTTCTTTTAACTCTCCATTGTGGCTCTTTGGTTTTGAAACTAAATGCAAAAGATTTGAATAAAACTAGAATTTTAGTTTTGATTATTTTGCTAGTTTTGTCATTTATGTTTAATTTTAAACAAGTCAGATAATTGAAATTTGACTACTTTTAGGGTGGTTAATTGGTGTTTCTTCAAAGAATGTTTTTATTGTGTTCATTTTGGTTTTTTTTATATTATACACAAATGTTGTGAAATTTATTATCACAAGCAAAATGAAAGAAGGAATTGAGGCTCACCAAAGTCATAAATATATTTTTTTTAAGTCACGATTGATTTGGCTTTCTTGAATGTTTTGTCCAGCAGGATGATCCTAATTAACACAGTGAATTTTATCTTGAAAAGGTTGTTTGTAAAATGACTGAATGAAAAAAATAAAATAAAACACGGTTACTTTCAATTGCTGTGATAGTTAAAACTATATTTCGTAAATGAATGTGTTCATGGGCACAAAAATATAATAAAATGTATTTTTCTACACACCGAGGTGAGGCTTTTTGGCTCTCGCTAGAATCTAGATCGTGGTCTGTAAGAAAATTATCAAAGTGGCTCTTTTAGCGTTTAAGATTGCAGACCTCTGGTCTACAAGGACCAGAACAAAAACAAAAAATTAACTCCTGAGGCGAACTGCTAGCTAGTATAGCCCGAAAAGCTCTGCCTAATAAAGTCAAAATGTACCTCAGGAAGGCCGCAAACACCTTTGTCTGCGTAAGGTGACAATCCGGCAGCATAATTCACTGACATGACGGCGGTGGTTGTTGTTTTTATTGTTATTTTCTGTTTCAAAAAAGGTCTGAGACCCGAGTTTAAAGCTTAGGTTTGAACTGCTGTTTGGATGACGTAATCAATGAGCGCCGGCGTTTGGTGCATTCAGGAACAATGGAAAACACCAAAGATCCGGTTCACAATGTGCACACAAGCCTGAAAGACTTTATTTTGAAATATCAAAAAGTTTCAATCTTACATTCTTACATCTGCTAAAATAATTTTATTAAAATAATCAATTAAATTTTAAAAAGTATAAAGACCTACGTGTTATGCATCTCGAAATTCCCATTTCCATTCAACGTTCAGGTTAAAGCCACTCTTACCTTAAATTTTAATGTCTTTCTTAAAAATTACATTAAAATTATAATACTAACAACCAAATACCATTATCGTCAGTTGGTACACCTTACACACATAAGTATTTTCTTAAAAATAGCAAAACAATTATTGTTTTCCTGTTGTTATTCCAAGCACTTCAAAGAATTTTTCTTTCAAATAAATCTTTATTTTAAATAGCTGGGGGGAAAAAAGGAGACATGTGAATAAAACATGATAATCATTCATACAGCTACATCTGCATATTGGAAATTAGTTGCTTGCCTCAACAGTTTTTTATCCTGAGAAATTTAGTTTAATGTTGAAAGTAAATTAAGCTATCAATGCTGCAGATTGACAAAGAAACAAAACAAAAAGCAAAAAAAAAAAAAAACCCATCCGTACTCTAAGAAAACACATCCAGACTCATCCAACAGAACAAGAAAATTAAAATAAACAGCATCACGATTTCTTAACATTTTCACTGCAGCGCTGAAAAACGTCTAGAATCATACAGACTATGTGCATGTTTGTTTTTCATTGAAACCTAATATTCTCACATGTGACATCATTCATAAACTGTGCAGGCATAAAAAAAATGAAAAGAATGAATTTTCAACCAAAACAAGAACTAGATCGTTTGTCTTTATCACGCTGCTTTAGTTCTTTGGGTCCTTCAGGCATCTCAGAGTGATACTGTCTTTACAAATAACCATGTCTTTAAAATCGCAATCAAGCATTTTGATTCAGATTAGTTAACAAATGCTTTCTTACTTTTTCAAAAACAACCCCACACTTCAAGAACTACTAAGTCAAAAACATTTCAAATCCCCCACCAACTCAATTTCCCCTAAATCTGAGTTTTTATTTCTTCAAACGACACACCCAGAGTGAAAGAGAAACACATTCAACATTAAACCAGAAAAAAACACAAGATCAAAAATGTCCACATGGTACGGACCCCGCTGACTCGCCCGACCGCTTCTTCTCCACAGAGTCCTTCGGCGCTGCAGGGGTATTTCCATCACAAATCATGATCCGGGGAAACAAATGTCCGTCGTTACAAGAGACAAAAAGCTTTTAAAGATGTTCTGGCATGCACAGAAACTTAGAAAATACTGTCACGTGGAAAAGTCTGTAAGCGGGATGCCGTGAAAGGTGAAAAATACTGGATCTCTGCAGTTCTTTTCATAATCCTTCATTTTCCTTCACTGAGACCAAAATTCACTTACAATTCAGGAAATACATATATGCAAAAGAGGCTGAGTAATGTTTAAGAGAGTTTCCACTCGATAAAGGTTGTTGTCGACAGTGTTTCCACTCCATTAAAGCCTATAGTGTGTGAAAAAGATTTGGTGAGCATTCGACTATCCTTCGAGGTGGCTAAACTGAAGAAACTGCTAACTTATGTGCTGGTGCAAACCTTACCAGGTCCCATGTTTTCACAGAGTCGTTCATTTTTACCTCTGAGACAAAAACACCAGAGGCACAAGAAAAAAAGCTCTAATCCGTTTAGAGAAGGGAAGCTTCCAATCTTTCTTGGTTGTAAACCTAGAACATCTGGCGACCCAGGAAGGGGGGAAAGGAGGAGCATAGCTGGACCGGGTGTTCAGTCAACAAGCATGTCACGACTCCTCGTTGCCCGAATCGTCCTCGTCGTAGCAGCAGTCGCCATCCCCGCCCTCCATGGTGTCGTCGTCGTAGTAATCGTCGTAGAAGAGGTCCGAGCCCTCGTCGGGGGCTGGCGCACGTGTGCGGACGCAGTACTCTGCCAGCGTCGTGGGAACTCTCACGCCATCTCGCTCGGCATCAGCTTTGGTGGCCATCACTTGTTTTCTGAAAGGGATACGAGATTATCTGACTGCAGTGAGGATACTGCAAATGTACAAAGAGTTAGAGACAGTGAAGGACTGCAGATTTCTTTTTGAAATGATCCATTTCTTATTCAAGAACGTGTTACACAAGGAAGAAGACATCCAGATTGCATTCGAGCCCATATATCTTAATCTTAACTTTGAGAACAGAACTTTGAAATTGAACTTTATTGATCCCACAGGATGACAATCTGATCCCTTGTTTACATTAAAACAACAAAACTCCAAGTGTCGATGTAACAATGTTCTTCTATGTCATTAATCAACTGCAACATCTAAACTGAACCAACTGTTTTACATTTACTCATCAACACCAAGCTGCAAATCTGTTACTTCCTCATCAAAGCACATAAATTAAAAAAAAATAAAAACACTTTCAATCCAGCTTCAACACTATTTATTTTACCCATGAGATTCAATTTAATAAACAAGTTAAATGTGCTTTTAGGGAACTTCCTGTTTTTTTTTGCTTTTAATAGATAAGTTATTGTTACATTTTCAGGTATCATCCCACACCTGTAAACAGGCTTTACACTGACTTACAGTCCTACTCTGGTCACTTTTTTTTTTATCCATTTTAAAAGAATTCCCAAAAATTTGCCTCTGTGGCACTCACTCTTAGTTCCCCGTTTACATGATCTCCCACCAGCTTGCAGTCCCTCCCGTCCCCAACCTATAGTTACTGATGCAAGAAAAATGGTGAGCAATATTGGAGCTATCCAACTGTACAGTATTGAGCCAGATGCCAGCTTAGATAAGGAAGACATACATGGATTTATATGTCTGGAAGTGGATGCATTGGAATGAAGTGGAGCGTGTAGCCTACCCAGCGTATTTTCTACATCACAAATACTCTCTTTCCTAAACAGCTATTTTTGTTTTGTCTTCACATTATTTAAGATGATTTGAATAAAGAAATACACAGAAATGATAGGCTTAATTTTCTTTATACATGTCCTCCATTATCAGAAAAATTGCACAAGAACATGCTAAAAACACCAAAAAAAAAAAGAGATTTTCACTGGAGTGGGACTTTAATACAAGAGGTCAAGTGGTCAAAGGTCACTTCATTATTTTGGGCAAAAACTTTTTTTGCAATTGAATCTGTTACTTTGTTTTTTTAGAAGATAAGTTAAACTTCATGGTTCTGGAGGCTCCAGGCTTGACAGGAATCTTGATTCAAAACAGCTACTGCAGTTTGTCGCAGTATTTTACAGTATTTTTGCAGGTCCATGAAGAATACTGAGACATTTGATCCGAATTTGATCTTGCAACAAGCAAATAATGGTCCAAGGAAAGTCTAATATTTACCAGAACTAATAACAGAAAAGACAAGATGATCAGAATGAACGTTTGGGAGGGATTAACACAGTCTATGAATTTAAACTCTTGGGATAATATAGAGCAGAAGAGTGGGAAAACCACAATTCAGAAGAGTTGAAAGTACCGATACCTTAACTTTGATAAGTTAAAAATACATTTTTGGTTTTCTAATTGGAAACCACAAATTCTATTTTTTGTTTTGTTTTATTACTTACATTAAGACTAACACGACACTTAAAACTACATTGTTTGCAATAAAAACCTGAAGAAAAAAAATTCTTAAACTTTCAATCAGTACTGTCACTAAAATGTAATTGTTAAGAAATTACCTTCTTTATACCAAAACAGTGAGAGAAGAACCAAAAAAAGCTTCAAGACTGTATTACTCACTGTTGTTATTTACCTCAATAATAGTTGTTTAGCTGTAATGCTAAGGGTGTTTTGTTGCATTTGTATGTACCTGATGATTTCGACATATTCCCGGTCTTTTCCTTTGCTGTCTCTCCATTTGCGGTACATGACAGAGGCGTCCACGTTGGCGGGAGAGAAGGTGTTGGGTTCATTCAGCAGCGAGATCACACTAAGCAAAATAGTCCTGGGGGGAAAAAAATTAGGATTTTTAGCATCTAAAATAAAAATTACAAAAAATAACAGATATAAATACAAAAAACAAATTCAAAACGTTCTCGTTTCAGTAGTTTCAAAAAAAATCATTTAGTTTGTAGTTGTTAATATTGTATTGAAATACATTTACAGATAATTGCTTTTAAAAATCTGGGTATCTCAAGTGGTTAAGAATTTTCATAAATGATGTCGCTTAATTGTTTAACTGCATTGTGTTTTTAGTAGTTAAGTTCACTTGAAAGTGCATTCTGTGTGTTTGTATGTGTGTGTGAGGGGGGCTAAAATGACCATTGAATAATCAATCTGAATTATATATTTTTTTCAAGATACAATAACTAATTCAACTAATTATTTTATTCTTCAAAGCCGTTTCTTGCCTTTTTCCTCGAAAATAAAATAGGTTTAAATTCTGAGAGATGTAAAAACTTTTTAATAAAGGCCCTGAGCATTAAAAGTAAAAATTCCACTTCATCAAAACTACAGACATTTGGCTTAAAAATGCTTAAAAAATGTGTCAATATAAAAAACGCGCAGTTATAATGATTAAAAATGCAACCCAGTCTCAGTGAAATGCGTCCCTATTCCACGGCTTTGCACCCTCGGAATACCGTGCATAGTATACGCCAAACACGGTTTTTGCGTGTATATGATACGCAGTTGCAGCCCATTCAAAACAACAGGAACGGCTTTTAGGTTTCGTTTTGATCACGTGGTCGGATGTTTAGGTTTCTCCGGGTCACGTGACTTTTGAGTTTCTGTCCGGCACCGTAGATCCACTCTTTTTCTAGTGAAAATCCCTCAGAATAAAATATTTTGTGGACTAATCTTTATTTTGATAATATTTCTAGCGAGAAATGTACCCGTTACTATCACGACATGCATTTATTTTGGACATACAGTTTGTAGTTTGTCTGTTCTGCTTGACTTTTCGGGCTCAAAAATCGTAAAACAGCAACGTCTGGGGTGCACGGAACAATCACGGAACCGGACGATCAGCAGGATTTGGGACCCGACCCGCATCGGTGCCGGGTCAAGGTTAGGGTTAGGGAAGGTTCGGAGAAACCGCCCGGAACCCTTTTAATCGGGCCCCGAATGACTTCTGTAAAGCTAGAACGTGATCACAGCCTGACCACTTCCGGTCCAGGAGACGGTCAAACGTGATCCCGAAACGAGGATTATCAAACATAAAATAATGTTTCTTTAATTTCTGCCTCATAAACAAACACAAATGTCGGTTATTTTAAGTGACAATAACGAGGGATGCTTTCAGACAAAATGAAGAAAGAAAAACACTATTGTGTTATTTTTTTTACTGTTCTTTTTTATTATTATTGTTAATATATTAATATTTTTAATATAATAATAATAATAATAATTATTATTATTAGTGGTAGTAGAAGTAGCAGTATTAATTTATTATTATTGTTGTTATTATTATCATCATTATTGTTATTATGTAAAAAAAATATATAAAATGAATGACATAAACAAAATACAATTGATTAATAAATTCATTAATACATTCAAAAATGTATTAATAATAAATAATATCATTGTTATTATTCTTTTTAATAATAATTATAATGTTGTTGTTATTATATCAATAATAAATAAATAATAATTATTATTGATCCATAAGATCAACAGACTCCAAGTTTTTATGATTCTTGAAAGCTGAAGGGGTCAAGAGAGAATCTCACTATTCAGGGAACATTTTTTATTGTTATTATTTCTTAAAATGTTATTGATACAGGTTTGTGTCTGTTGTATACTTGGTTTAATAAAATATCAGAGGGTGGCGCTGTATCATCCATAGGATGAAGCATAAATGTAACGTAGCGCTGTCTGATTTCTTCTGGTCTAGCAGATGAAAATAAGTGATCTCAAAACACAGATTCTAAACCATCAGAATAATGTTCCTGTGATTTCTGCCTCATAAACTAGTCACGTTTATTCACAGGGCAAGCTTCTCAGTGGCAAGAACAAAATATGGAGGACATCACCTGGGTTTTGGGAGGGAATTTAACATATTTTAGGATGTATAAACACTTGGGCTGTGTTTTGATCACTGTTCAAGTGACAATTTGACAGTTGTTTTCAACATTATTTACTTCTTTGTGTTCAAGACGTACTCTTTTTAATGTACATTCTTTAATGTGTCTCAACTACATAGTGGTAATGGAACGCTTTTATGTTGCTATGGCGGTAACAAAGGACGCAAAACAAAACCGGAAAGAAGAACGCAAGATCTCAAATCAGAATAAGAGGGAGAAAGAAAGGAAAAAATAACAGTAGACAACATCTAAACAATGTTGCACAAGAGTAAATATATAAATATATTATTCTTAAAAGAAAGGCACAGGATATGTTTCATAGCTTGCAGTTTCTCATAAAAACACATGTACAAATTAAAGTCTATTAACTATTTTAAGAATGTGTTCTAAAAATTCAAATAAGACAGGCCTTGTTACATCAGTAATTCATGTTTGAAACCAACAAGAACTAGTGGCACTGTCAAAAAACAACATTTATGTATCAAATTTTTCAAATATTATGAAAGTGTTAATACCACATTTTTCTTTTTGGTTTTCTGTTTTTAGACCAAATCTAATCGTTTTGAAATTTAAAATGAACACTATTGAAAGTTAACCAGCACTGAAAATCATAACAGAAAAATTTAGATTTCTACCATTTTTAAAAACAATGAATAAAACAGTTGCTAAACTGTTTATTTGTCGTTGCTGCAAGAAGTGTCCGTATTTTTGTCAATTTTTAAAATATTATGAAGGTTATAATTAGATGAGTTAGAAGATTTTGAAGTGATTTTCTTTTGCTTTTGGTTCAATTAAATAAACCAAAAATAACCAACACAGGTCTCAGTAGATCTTATGATTCTCTTCAGTCAGTCCCTGTCTGCTTGCAGATCCACCATGAATATGGTCAGGACAGAATGGATTATAGCATTGTAGAAGATGGTCAGCAGCTCCTGACACAAGCTTTTTCAGTCACTTCTTAAGCTATCACGGGAAGTCCAACCTCTGCTGGGCCTTTCTCCAGAGTGACTCAACCTGGGAGGTTCACTTAAGGTCCCTCAAAAAAGTGGACCCTAAGAACGTGTATGGGTCTATAGAGGGGACTGTTCTGTGTGAAGAGGATGGGGATGGGGGGGTTGTGTTCCTTCTCCCTGAGGTCCACTGTCATCTCTACAGTTTTAACAATGTTCAGCTCCGGGTGGCTTTGGCTGCACCAAAAGACTAGACGCTCCGTTTCCCGTTCTAACAAGTGGAGGAAAGCACAGTGACGTTTAGATGGAGGAGCTCTGGGATGATGGTATTAAATGCAGAGCTGAAGGCCACAAACAGGATCATGCATAGTTCCCTGCAGAGTCAAGGTGGTGTCAGATGTAGTGGAGAGCTGTGTTGACTGCATCGTCTGCGTCATTTAATCATGTGAGAGAGGACTTCTTAGGAACTGGATGATGGTGGAGCTGTTGAAGAGACGGGTGAAACTTTGAGGCAGCTGGTCAGAGCAAACGTTCAGACAGGATGGAGACACATCAGGTCCTGGAACCTCCTGATCTTCTGCTTCTGAAACTGTTGATGCACATTCACAGATCCTCAGTCCAGGTTAGATGTCCAGTCTGAAGGAAGTTGAGACAAGTCAATGATTAAGATTGATGGGGGAGGGAATGCTATGTTCCTTTAGAACCTGAATAGAAGTCGTTATGGTGGTAGATCTCTGCAGGTGGGGGTGGGGCATCTCTTTTCATGAGGGTCTGCAGAACTTAACAAACTGCAGTTGTTGGCAGAAAACTGCTCTTATCTTTGCAGTGTTGGTCATATTAGCTGCCTTAATCTTCTTTTTCATGTTCCTGACCTATTTCTAAAGGTCACGACCCCCACTCCTGTAGGCCTCTTCCTTGTCCTTGCATTGCCTCAGCAGCTGTAAACCATTGTTTGATGTTGTTGAATTTGCAGAAGGTTTTGGTCTGCAGGCATGTCCTCACAAAAAACTGGTCTAGGTGTTCCAATCTTTGCATTTTGCATCTTGGACTCATCCGTCCATAACAGTCTTCACTTTGGGTTCAGCTGATTTCAGCTTTCTTCTGTCGGTTGGGATGACATGAGGCAGTGGTTTGAAAGTCTCAAAGCAGCGCAGGGAACTGAGTGATGCATCGTGTAGTAGTGGAGTGTTCGTGGGACAGGTCACCTGCTGTTTGTAATAAACTTAATTACATTTGAAAAATATATGAAAAAATAAAACAGCACTGACCCTAAAGAGCCTGGATAACCCTCGATGGGGCTTTAAGCTCGTGGATCCTGTAAAACCTGCTGATGGGTCGCTCTCTTTAGAATTGATACATACATCACAGTTGAAGTGTGGGACCTCTGTAAAATTCAAAATTCATCTATACATTTAAAAAATGTGAAATAGCTTTAGTATGTACTCAAAATCTGGAAAGTTAGACTGTATTTCTTCGCAGAAGTGATACATCCCAGAATACTGCACATTTTAGGAGGAGACTGGGTTGAAATTTTACACTGTTAGCAGCAAAGTCGACAAAGTTATGAAGCTCCAATTAATGTCTATTCATGTAGATTGCATAAAACTTGTCTATGTTTCAGGGAGGACTGATCAAACGTCCCTGTGTGATCATTGTTGTTTAGGAACAATCCTCTAAACTTCTTAAAATGTACAAACTAGGAGTTGTTACTATGCAGAGTCTAAAGTCTTTGTCACCAACAGATTACATTAAACACAAGCATACAAAAATGCTGAAGTTCTAAATAATTAAGTTTCAGAAAAACGAGTTTGTCAATTTTTACAGCACTGTCAACTTTACCAATTTAAAATCTAAAAAACACCTGCTCATTTATCAATTTATTAGCATATTCATTTATATCATTATTCATTTATATCATTATATCATATTCATTTATATCATTATTTTATTAATACATAATTTGTTTAAGCCTCCCATCTCTTTGACCTGTGGTCTGATAAGAAGTTAAAAGTAACTATTCACAATAAATTAGGGATATTATTTACATACATTAGGTACAATGTACAAATCAAAACAATTACATAGTCAGCCCCAAAACGACTTGTTTATCTCACACCAAAAATCGCTTCCCAACCCAATCTCTAGTGAAACTTGACAGTAATTCTCCAAATATCCTAAAGCTTTTTTGAATGGCGTAGACCAGGGGTGTCAAACTCAGTCGCACAGGAGCCAAAATCCAAAACATGCCTTAGTTTTTGGGCCAAACGGGATAAACATTTATTGAACACACTAGAACTACATTATTAAAACTTTAAAACTGTAACTTTTTAATAGAATTATGAATTAAATATTAATGGCATCACCTGCAAAAATGTTGGTATGAATCCTGTAAGCTGAATTTGATTGCTGAAGATGAATGCTGATAGATGAATTTTAATAAAGAATAAAAAATTGTCTGAATAATGAGATTCTCTCTTGACCCCTTCAACGTTCAAGAATCATTAAAACTTGGAGTCTGTTGATCTTGTGGATCAACAATGTATTTATGAATCAATTGGATTTTGTTTATGTCATTCATTTTATTATTATTTTTTTTACATAATAACAATAATGATGATAATAATAATAATAACAACAATAATAATAAATTAATACTGCTACTTCTACTGCCACTAATAATAATAATAATTATTATTATTATTATATCAAAAATATTAATATATTAACAATAATAATAAAAATGAACAGTAAAAAATAACACAATTATGTTTATCTTTCTTCATTTTGTCTGAAAGCCTCCCTCGTTATTGTCACTTAAAATAACTGACATTTGTGTTTGTTTATGAGGCAGAAATTAAAGAAACATTATTGATGCTTGATACTCTTCGTTTCGGGATCACGTTTGGACCGTCTCCTGGACCGGAAGTAGTCAGGCAGTGATCACGTTCTAGCTTTACAGAAGTCATTCGGGGCCCGATTAAAAGGGTTCCGGGCGGGTTCTCCGAACCTACACTAACCCTAACCTTGACCCGGCACCGATGCGGGTCGGGTCCCAAATCCTGCTGATCGTCCGGTTCCGTGATTGTTCCGTTCACCCCAGACGTTGCTGTTTTACGATTTTTGAGCCCGAAAAGTCAATCAAAACAGACAAACTACGAACTGTATGTCCAAAATAAATGCATGTCGTGATAGTAACGGGTACATTTCTCGCTAGAAATATTATCAAAATAAAGATTAGTCCACAAAATATTTTATTCTGAGGGATTTTCCACCAGGAAAAAGAGTGGATCTCCGGTGCCGGACAGAAACTCAAAAGTCACGTGACCCGGAGAAACCTAAACATCCGACCACGTGATCAAAACGAAACCTAAAAGCCGCTCCTGTTGTTTTGAATGGGCTGCAACTGCGTATCATATACACGCAAAAACCGTGTTTGGCGTATACTATGCACGGTATTCCGAGGGTGCAAAGCCGTGGAATAGGGACGCATTTCACTGAGACTGGGTTGAAAAATGCTTTAAAATTTTAAAAGTCATTGTAAAAAAAAAATCAAATAAGTTTGATTTTTTATATAGATCTTTTTCTGTTGTTGAAAAAATCTGATGCAAATTTAGAATCAATTCTACAGTTTTAGAACAAACGTTGTTAATACTGCAGGATACATAAATATTCCCATGAGGTTACATGAATTTGTTACAATAGAAGCAGGCATTATTCTACAAGAAATTTTAATGCATAAGAAGATTATCGAGTGTGTGGAGCAGTGTGAAGCTGGAATACAGCTCCTGCTGCTAATGTGATTAATGGCATGTGTGGTCTCAACTACAAGTCCACACTTCCAGGGCTTTAAAGTCCTGTTCCAATCACCTTTTCACCTATTTTCTAGTGGTCTTTTATTATGATTATGCAGTTAAAAAAAAAAAATTAAAATAAGTTTCATTTTTTAGTACATATTTTCTTCAGAGCGTCAGGAGTTAATTAGAAATTCTCCTCCAAATTGTGGTTAGCATGGCGTAAGCCTCCCCATATCCCATCATCCCTTTACACTCTCTTCTGCTACCTTACAGTCCTTTAAAACCCCAACCTAATATCATCATCATTAGAGTCATCCAGAGATAGTTTTGAACTAGACATCAACTGGGATGAGAAAAACAAACAATCTTTTTGTCTACAAGTGGGAGCATCAGAGAGGAAGCAGAGCAGGGAGCTTGTGGCCCACAGATTGTAGCTTCTAAACTATGAATACTTGTCGGCTCCTGATTCATAACAATTTGGGTGAATAAATACTTAGAAATTACATTTTAAACTTATATTATTGAGTGTGTGAAAGATGAATCCCACAAGAACATGTTAAAATACCAAAAAACATTATTTTTATCGAAGTGGGTTTTTAAACAGATTGTAAACAAAGGTGTTTTATTTGGACTGATTATCTCCAAAAGTGCACTGATGTCCCTAAAAAAATCCATAATAACCAAAGTTGTGATAATTTAAAACAATACAGGAACACTCCACTCAAAGAGGACAAGAGGATCAGAGAGGAGTTACTTTCAAATAAATTATTGAAGTAACCAAGGGGACAAAAGAGGAGATAAGAGTGAGGGATCTGCTGACCGGACGTTCTGGGTGGGGTTCCATCTCTCCGAGGGCAGCTCTCCGCTCTGTGGGTCGTCCACTGGTGGGTGCAGTATAGAAATGCACACGTCTCCATTCTAAAACAAGGAAAAGGAGGTCATTTGCTGCAGCCATTAAATAAATATGACACTTCGGTCATTGTGATACCTCATAGATGTTGGGGTGCCACATTTTGGTGAGGAAGCGGAATGTTGGTGGAGAGTATGGATAGTCTATAGGAAACTTGATCCGAGCCTAAAAGAAGAAATACATTAATTTATTAATGTTTCTTATGTTTTGGGGTTAGTTCATTGTGTTTTCTAGTCTCTTACCTTGAAATACCCCCCTTCATAATGAGTGTTTGGTGGTCCAAAAATGGCCACTTCCCAGTTGTATAAATCAGCTTCGTCCACGAGAGTTATTTTGAATCCCTCCACAGGCTCCTCCTGGAGGCTTTTCATTTCCAGCATGAGGGCTTTCTGTGAGCTGGCGACATGAGAGGGGTCGTGTTGCGCCATTCTGCTCTGTTTGGTTTTTGCGAGGTAATCTCGATTCGACAGCTGATGCTTCTGTTTTCGCAGCTAAATTTGGCCAACTAGTCGAGCGACCCACGCAGGCAACAAGTTCTGCGTTTTCCTCCTCCTTCCAAAAAAACAATAAACACAGGCCGATCCTCTGCTGGTGACTACAAGCCAAACAATACCTTATCGACTCTCAGATCACAAAAAAACAAGGTAGAAATGCCAACTCTCAGATGAGCTAAGGTAACCGAGGCATTAGAACCGACCAGCACATTTACTTAGTTTACCAGGTTAACCGCGCATATAAGCCGTAAATCTAATGGTAGCTGCCGGCTAATGTGGCTAATCAGTTACCGACCAGCCGAAGCCGATCTTACCACGGAAACAACACTTACTGCACTTAGGAAGCGAAACGCCTTTACTGATTTAAAGTGATATTAAACTATAAAGTTTAAGACACTAGAAACAAAGCACGTTTGTACTACCATCTTAGAACACTGATTAGGAAAGACTGTTGCTGAAAGGACTCCCCTGTACTCTGAAAACAGCCAACTCCCTTTGGGGTATGGGATTTGTAGTTCATTTTTGGTGAATTTTAGAATTGGAAAACACTTTTTTGTGTGTATTTAAGACAGACTGAGACTATTTTAACCATTAATAATTAATTTAATCTACAGAAATTACATGGTGACAAATTTACGTTTATCAATAGGCGTGTTTGAGATTATGCAGGCGGACGCGGCGCTGCGCAGATCGTCTGGATTGCGGTGCATGCTGGTTAGTTTCTTCTTCTTCTTCTTCTTCTTCCAATAAGTTCCGGCAGGCTGTACACTGATGTGTGTAATGCTGCCCCCCACAGGTTTTCAGTAAAATTTAACTAAATCCTAAAATATAAACCAGTCTGACGGAGAAAATGCAGGAGTGCTTTTCTAACCAACAAATCAGTAACGCACAACGGCAACACAGATCGAAATGAAAAAGTGGAAATGTTACAATCACTGAGTCTGTTATAAAAACACCTCCTTTCCACCCTATATTTACTGCAATTGAAAATGACATGAGAAATAGATTCCCGTTCTCCACATTCACAAAGGCCACTGTCATGTTTGTTAATATTAAATAAGTATTCAGCCAGTCCACAGTGTCCCAGTCGTATTCTGCTGATGACTACCTCTTCTTTACGGCAAGAGAACGGAGCTGGTCGGCTGACTTTCACTGACTTCTGACAGGAATATAGCAGTCGTCCCCGCTGCTCCTTGTCCCATATTTCCTGCCACTGTCTATCTAGATGTTTTTTGCAAATACTAAAGCATTCCTGTTTCCCTAAAGGAACTATTACATCAGGATTATCTTTAGCAAGTGACCTCTTGGCCAGAGCATCCGCAGTCTCATTGCCAGTGATCCCAACATGTGCCGGAACCCAGATGAACTGAACTGTACAACCCAAACTCTCTACCTTGTGAAGACACTGCAAAAGAGAATAAATCAAATCAGGGCGAGTTTCCGAATCCCTGTGTCGAATGGCCATCAAGGCAGCTGATGAGTCAGAGCATATGAGTATACGTGGATGAATATTATCTGTTACCCAGTCCAAAGCCCATAATATTGCTAAAAGCTCAACAGTGAACACAGAGAGACCGTTTGTCACTCTGATGCACAAACTGACCTGCAACCCATCAACAAAAACCCCAAACCCAGTTTTTTGTGACCCACTCTCCTTTGACCCATCAGTAAATATTTTAACTGCCCCCCTGTTCTCATGAAGATACAATCTTAATTGCTGACACGCAATCCCTTTATCCATTCCTAGTAGATCCATATTTACATCCGGTTCTGGCAGGCACCACAGAGGCATTTGAGGCCACTCCAGTCCAACCAGAGAATCACTTTGTAACTGCATAGATTCTACAACTTGTGCTACATGTGTCATAAAATGAACTTTCTTATGGACGCCCTCAAACTCCCAACAGTCAACAAGAAGACTTTTTGCAGCCAAATCGCCACTGTACCCTGCCACCCTAACCCAGTAGTGCACCCCCAGTTTCAACCTTCGCAGCTGCAAAGGTAACTCCTCCATCTCAACCAACAGAGCTGGAACCGACGTTGTTCTAAATGCCCCACAGCAAATTCTCAAGGCTTTTGCTTGAATTCTGTCCAATTTAAGAAGAAGGGTCTTAGCAGCAGCTCCAAACACTTGACTGCCATAATCCAAAACAGACCTGATCATGGCTCTGTAAATTAACTGCAGAGTATATTTTTCTGCCCCCCAATCGCTACCAGACAGGCTTCTCATAACATTAATAACTTTTTCACATTTAATCACAATTTTTTCAATATGTGTTTTCCACGTCAACCGTTCGTCAAACCATAGTCCGAGAAACTTGAAGACTTTGACCCTCTCAATCACATGTCCATACATTTTAAGATTCGTGGGAGGAATCTTCCTTTTAAAACCAAAAATTATAAATTTGCTTTTTTCGCTGGAAACCTTAAACCCCCACTGTTCAGCCCAGCAAACAACAGAGTCTAGTGCCTTCTGTATCTGTAAAAAAAGATGAGCAATATTCCTTCCACGCTTCCAGATGGCACCATCATCGGCAAACAGAGATTTGCCAAAAGAGTTATCAATATTTGTAAATATATCATTTATCATTATATTGAAAAGTACAGGACTAATAACTGCACCTTGGGGAGTACCATTGTCTATTTCCACTTTACTGGACAATACATTCCCCACCCTAACCTGTATAGATCTCCCACTCAGGAAATCTTTAATCCAAGAAAACATTCTGCCATGAACACCAGCTTTCTGGTTAGTTTCTGTCACCGACGTCACATTTGCGACGACATGAAGTATCGCGAGAAAGGGGCGGGTTCAAGGCGCCTTCCTAAGCCAGCGCAGCCAGAAAATAGGTACTGCGCTGGCTGCGAGCCGCCTTGATGACTACAAAACAATGCATTGTGGGAAACGGTGTCCCGAAAGTTTTTGTAGTTTAATGTGAAATAACTGGCGCTAATTAAGGAAAATATGTTATGTTCTTACTTTTTCTGGAAGGTAGTGAATCGCTGATGAAAAAATATACAAGATTTTAAATAATCTGTGGTTATTTGTGTCATAATTGTCTTGAAAATGAACTTTAATTATTATTTTATCTATTTATTTGGGACTGTGTACATGTAATGAATCCCCCGACTATTTTTTTATCTGTTTTACTCTAAGAGATGTAAAAAAAAATAATATGAAAGACATAACAGCACAGATCATACTAGGAGGAGTGGCGTATTAAAATTCAGCCGAATGTTGAGGACAACCCCCAACTCCTCGTTCTCGTGCAGTCTCGTCGTCCACCTTCATCTCAGCCGCCTTTCTCCGCCCCCTCCTGCAGCAGCTTAGTCTCGTCGACGAAGCAGGCGAGGCGCAAGTCAACTCAAACACGCCTATTGTCTTACTTTTGTTTATTGAGAATGTTTTAGGATGGAAAGGCGAACTACATTCGCCTGACTTCGTAAGGACCCAAGTGTTTTTCTTCGTGTTTAACAATTATTTAAAATTGCTTTGCTCATTTATAAAAATTTCTACAGATAATAGTTATTTTTGCTTCATATTTGTTTCAAATATATGGCATAATTGGAAAAAATAAACAATAAAATAAAAAATTATCTTTTTTTGGAGTTCGAAATACCAGCTAGCATTACGTCATATTTATGCGCAGTGCATGTTTTTTTTCTTTATCAGTGGTATTTATTTATTTATTTATTTTAATGTAAAATAATATAATAAATACTAGTTAATTATTTGTATTCATAATAATTGCAACTTTTGTGCTATATTTATTTTTTAGTCAACCCTTTAAAGCCATTACCTCTTATTTACGCGACACTGTACCTCTCGGACCCCGCGCTGTTAGCAAGTTCGTAATGGGATCCAAATCTCGACGTCGGTCCCGATCTAAATCAAGAAGCGGGAGCCGAAATCGGCGAAATAAATCCAGAGAGAGTCGATCTAGATCTCAAGACAGAAGGGGTCGAGGCGGATCTCTGGAAAAACGAAAAAGCGGCCCAGGAAGATCCAGCAGCAGCGATGGATCTCCTTCCCGAGGGCGGCCTCGACATCGACGCCGCTCTGTACCCAGCAGTGGCTCCGAGAGCGACAGGCGGAATAGATCGAAGGGCCGGTCATCAAGGTGAGCCTGACATATTAATTATATAGTGGTAACCATTTGTTCATTAATAAAATATTTTTTATTGGCACACGAAGTAGCAAAAAAGTCACATCAGACATTACGCAGTAAACGATTTGTCTACGTTTACACATTTCAAAGTTAAGTAGTTCCTCTCGTTCTATTGAGAGAACAGATTTTTAAATGTGTCACCATACTACTCTAAACAATAAATTAATAAAGAGGCAGAGCAGATTACTTGTTGAGGGGTTTTGGTTTGAACTTGAAACCTATAAGTCTGTTTTGTTTTGAAATTGTATATACGTGTAAGTTTTAGTCTGGTTAGTCCTGATCTAGATGTTTGAAATGGGGAAAAGGTAGCAGAAAGTCGAGAGGTAGCTCCAGAGTTCGTAAAAGGTGATCTAAATCTGTCAGTCGATGATCTGATCTAGAGAGGATTCCGCATGAAAGTTGATAGAGGAGGAAACTAGAATTGACACAGGGAAGTCTGGGCGTTGTGCGGAGCAGCATCTCCGGTTAGACCGAGAAAAAGGAAGATCTAAATCTGACGAAAGAAAACACATCAGAGACAAAAGTAAGGAGAGGCGGAAGAGGATGGATGAACAGGAGCGAGACAGGAGGAGGCGGCGATCAAGTTCTTCTGAGTCTTCCGAGAGTTCGGGGTCTGATCACGAGGGTGCCGTCAAAGAAAAAGAGGAGAGGAAGACGAAGAAGGAGTTGATGAAAGCTCTGGAGACGCCAGAAGAAAAGAGGGCCAGAAGATTGGCAAAAAAGGAGGCAAAAGAGAAGAAAAGAAGAGAGAAAATGGGTTGGAGCGAAGAGTACATGGGATACACCAATGCTGACAATCCCTTTGGAGACAACAACCTGTTAGGCACATTCAAATGGCAAAAAGTAGGTTTATTTTGAAGAATTTGAAAACTGTCAATTACCTTGTTTTAAAAGGTTTTTACATTTTTGTGGATTTTTTCCTTATTTTTAGGCACTGGATAAAAAGGGCATTGGTCATCTTGGGGAAAAAGAGCTCAAAGAAAGGAATAAATTAATTCAAGAAGAAAACCGCAGAGAGCTGCAGAAGGTAAAAACTTCATTCATTTAATAAAATAAAAAAAAAAAACAATTTTATTGGTTATTTGGGTTTCAGCAGCAAAATCCTGAAGCTCATATGATGAATCTGACAATGTTCATTCAGGTGAAACAGTTGCGTTTGGAGCGGGAGCGAGAGAAAGCCATGAGAGAGACGGAGCTGGAGATGCTGCAGAGGGAGAAGGAGGCGGAGCATTTTAAAACATGGGCCGAACAGGAAGACAACTTCCACCTGCAGCAGGCTAAACTGCGGTGAGTGTGAATTAAAAAAAAAAAAAATCTTTTTATTATTTGTACAGTCTTTGTGGAAGCTTCTGGTTACATCAACCCGTTGATGTTTAGGTCCAAGATTAGAATTCGTGACGGTCGCGCCAAGCCCATTGACCTTTTAGCGAAGTACATCAGTGCAGAGGATGATGACCTGGCTGTGGAGATGCATGAACCGTATACCTTCTTGAACGGATTAACCGTCACAGATATGGACGACCTCCTAGAGGACATAAAGGTTAGTAGCACTCAGATTGTCTTGTGATAAAACAAATCCTCTCTAGACTATAAAATGATTTGTGGTGACCTGTGGTAAAGGTGTACATGGAGCTGGAACAGGGGAAGAACGTGGATTTCTGGAGAGACATGACGACCATCACAGAGGATGAGATCAGCAAACTGAGAAAGCTGGAGGCCTCTGGGAAAGGACCTGGTACAGTAATATGTCCTAAAAGCGTTCATATATCATGCTTAAAACTTTTCTGGTCTAGTCAGTTGTAACAGTGGTCCCCAACGTTTTATCAGGCCACAAACGGGTTTAAATTAGACAATATGTTCAGGGACTGTTCTGAATGTGGCCAAAGTTGGCATTTTTTAAGCTTCTGGTTTCTGAAAATCAATTTTCAAAATAAAATGCTACAAGAAATTTAGCTGAAAAAGGTCTAAAATTATCAGATTTTTTTTTTACAGATGATAAAGATTCAATGAAGCAAAGTGGTTGATTTGCAAAAGTCGTTTCTGATTTGAAAAAATTCCATAAATGAAACATTACATGATTTTTTTTTTCCTCCATAGAATATTCGAACTCTCAACCCAGGCTCTGATTATCTTTCAAAGCAAAAAGATCATATTTGTTCCTTCTGGGCATTTTTTTTCCAGCACAAAGGAACATTTTCTGTGCTAACGTTTCTGAACGGATGCCTACCTAATTCAGCCTCGCTCTTGGAAAATTCTTAAATGTCCCTTTTACAAGTGTCCAAAAATCACCAACTTTATTTGATTGAATCTTCATTCTCTGTAAAAAAAAAAAAAAAAAAAATTGTGTTTGGTTTGAACTTTGCAAAGAACGTTTTCCCTTTAACATCAAAGTGAAGGGTAACAACCGGGCGCTAACTTCAGCTACATCTGTCTATTAAGAATAAATAAAGCAAAACAAAACCACCCAACTGTCATAAAGCTGATATTTTCTAAATAAAATATAAATGTGAATCCATGGTGTCTCCAACTTTATTATCTACTTGTGTGAAACTGTGGGGAGTCTGTTACCACATATTAGCCATAGCAGCTTCTGCTATATAAGATCAACCATCTCAATAATTCTCTGTCTAGGAAGACTCCCGGTTTTGTCTGTGAACTTCAGCTGTATTGTTCTCTGAACTCAAAGGCTCTTATTCGTTTACCTCACTGGCTCTTTTCTCCCAGAAATTTTCCAAATATGTTTGGTTTTTGTTAGTTTTTTTAGCTAGCAATACGGGCAGCCACTCTAAGTCACACGATTGAGACGGATGTGGTTAACAGAATCCGTCAGTTTTTCAAAATAAAACTTCCTTCAGGATCAGAAAATAATCTAAATTAGTGCATGTATTTTTTTATTGTCTATGGCCAGAGCCAGTCTGCAGCCTGGGGATTGGGGACCACTGATTTGTAGCATAAACTGTTGTGTTTCATACAACTCTGAATATTTTTGCCTTCAAGGTGATCGCCGTGAGGGCATCAACACCGCCGTGAGCACCGACGTTCAGACTGTCTTTAAAGGAAAGACGTACAGCCAGCTGCAGGCGCTGCACCTGAACATCGAGTCCAAGATTCGAGCTGGAGGATCCAATCTGGACATCGGTTACTGGGAGAGTCTGTTGCAGCAAGTTAAAGTCTACATGGCCAGAGCCAGGTATGAGTTCCAGCCCACTGGAAATGACGGTACCAGAGAATTCCAAACCGGTGTTGTGAAATGTTTTGCTTCCTTCGTCCAGGCTGAGGGAGCGACACCAGGACGTGCTGCGCCAAAAACTGTTCAAGCTGAAACAGGAACAGGGAGTGGAAAGTGAACCTTTGTTTCCCATCATCAAAGAGGAACCGAGGGATGATAGTGATGGGTAAGTCGGTCTGATTTAGCTCAGATTCATATCAAGTTTTCCTCAATATTTTAGTTTGTATTTAGTTATTTTCCAGGATTGCGACGGAGTTCAAGTTAAAACTTCCATCTTTTCCAACAGGGATTCAAGAGGACAATCGAGGGGTGCCACAACAGAGGAAAGCGGTCCATCTTCGTCCTCCTTTGGGAGGAATGCAAACAGGGAAGCAGAGGAGGAAGAGGAGTCGGGTCCGTCTACGTCTGCAGCAGCAGGCCAGGAGGAAGATAAAGGAGAGAAGGGTGACGGGAAGGAGGAAGAGAAGGGGGAAGTTGTGGAGGCGGTGTTGACGGAGGAGGACCTCATCCAGCAGAGTCAGGCAGAGTACGACTCTGGTCGATACAGTCCCACTCTGCTGACGCAGTCCGAGCTGCCGCTGGACACTCACACCATCACGCCGGAGGAAGACTCGTCCAGGCTGCAGCTAGCCCGCAGACTGCTGCAAGTCACCGGTATGACCAAAATCAAACTTATCCTGCCTGTTCTGTGCAGTGATGATGTGTGGCCTCAGAGTTTTTAAAACGTTTTTCTGTTTCAGGTGACGCCAACGAGAGCGCAGAAGACGCTTTTGTACGAAGAGCGAGGGAAGGCATGGGCAACGACGAGGCTCAGTTCAGCGTGGAGTTTCCTGTCACAGGAAAAATGTACCTGTGGGCGGACAAGTATCGCCCCAGGAAGCCCCGCTTCTTCAACAGGGTCCACACGGGCTTCGAGTGGAACAAATACAACCAGACGCATTACGACTTTGACAACCCCCCGCCCAAGATCGTCCAGGGTTACAAGTTCAACATCTTCTACCCAGACCTGATCGACAAGCGCTCCACGCCTCAGTACTTCCTGGAGCCCTGTCCCGACAACAAAGACTTTGGGATTTTGAGGTTCCACGCAGGTCCGCCCTATGAGGACATTGCTTTTAAGATAGTTAACAGGGAGTGGGAGTACTCTCACCGCCACGGTTTCCGCTGTCAGTTTGCTAACGGGATCTTTCAGTTGTGGTTTCACTTCAAAAGATATCGTTATAGAAGATAAGGGAAACTTTTACTGTAGACCAAATGATCAAGGCCTGGGTTTTTGTTTTTTTACACAGCGCCTCCTTCAGGCCAGATGATCCATGTTTTGTTGTTCTCCACGGCTCTTTCTGAAGAAATTTCTGTACTATAAATTGTTACCAGCAAATGTAATGTGTAAAATACATTAAAAACCTTTCACAGCTTTATACTGTTTGTTAAATTCTACCTTATAATGAATTTTTGTGACAAAAATAGGCTTCAAATGTTAAATATTTTGTTTTTTCGATGGGCATCAATATTTTTGTTCCAGTAAGTTATTTGAAATTCTCATTTTTAAGATAGGTTTATTAATTGAAAATCATAGATTAAAAGTGTTAAATACAAAAGCAAATGGCTCAGTTAAAGGCACAAAAATAAAAGTTGAATCAATATTTTTTTTTTTAACAGGAAAAAGTTTCTTCCAAACATTCATGGAACATGTCAAAAATAAGACTAAATTCACAAATCAATTTAATTTGCAAAGTCAACAGTTAAAGGTCTAACAACATTTATTAAGCAAAAAGTGGTCAAAATTGGCATTTTAAGTGCAGCTTCAAACTTGTGAAACTCGGCTGATATTTACAGTAACTTACAAAAGTACCAAAATATTTACAGCTCAAACTCAACTTTCTGCCCCACGTTTGAGTTTCCACAGTGAATGAATCTACAGAAAGAAAAAAAAAAAACAAGGAGCAATAATAAACACCCTGCAAAAGTTAACGGGAGGCCTTGAGGCAGTCACATATTGTTCAAGTTTTTTTTGGCAGGTCTTCCTTTGTCCTGAGGACACAGCGTCCTGCCTTTTCTGTTACCTCACTCACACACACCTGGTTTGAATGACGGAGTTTGGTGATAAACCAAACCAGCAGTGCTCTTTCCACAAACATGAGGATCACAAAAATCAAAGCAAAAAAGACTAAATGAAACAGGTCCTGGAACGTTGAGCTGCTCTTTTCTCCCTCTAACATCTCGGCTCCACTTCCTGCTGGTCACCTGGATTAGACGTCTTCCAGCAGTGAGAAGCTCCGGGAAGAATAATCGGGACTGGGACCCTTAAGGTATGCATTTTGGAGGTTGGCACAGCATAGAAGGAATACTTTCACTCAAAGAGGCTTCGTCAAAGCAGTAAAAACAAACCGCCCACAAAATTATCTGTTCAAATCCAATAAAAAAAAAAAGTCTTTAAAAACGAGCCCAACACAGTTCCAGAAATGTGGACCCAAAGAGCTTTTATCCTAACAGTAAAGGATTTGATTTCTAAGCTTCTGATTCATCGTCAATGAACTGCAAAGTTGAAAGGCGAGGTTTGGGAGAATCCTCCTCGTCTGCGTCACTGCGTGCGTTCATCTCAGTGGCGTGATTGTTGTTGCTGGTGTTGTTCTGGGGATTGGACATCAGAGGCTTCTTCTCCACGGCTGCTGCTGCAGGCGCCTCCCGGTCTTGGTTCTGCTGGGGTTCCACATTCTTCTTTTTGGCGTTGCAGGGCAAAGGTATGTGGCTATTATAAAAGTTCCAGGCTAAAAGGGCAAGAAAAGCAACCACGAAGAAGGCGAGTGTAGTTTGAAGCCCAGTTACAGACGGACCACTGGTCTGGGCAAGGGGGTCTACTTTAGAACCTTGTGAGTATATCTGGACTTTGTATTCAATCACACTGGATCTGTGAATGCTAGTTTTGGACTTCTCCACAGTGAAACAACGATAGTGACCACTTTCCCTCTCTGAGGCGTTGAGAATGAGCAGTGCGTCTTCTAAAAGGTGAAGATGAGCAGAAGGAGAAAGGGCGAGACCTTCCTTTTCCCAGCGGACTTCTGCTAGCTGAGAAGGTGATGGACAGTCGAGCCTCATGGTACCGCCTTGCAGAATAAACATCTCAACAGGAGTTTTAGGGTCTGTTAAAAAAAAAAAAAAAAGTATTTGACAATCCACATTGAAGACAAGGATCAAACTGCTCAGGTCAAATAAAAACTTACCAACTTCTGGGCACTGAGAAGGATCTCCGTCTTTCAAACTCTGGATAAGTTTTCTAAAGAGAAGATTGAATCTTAGTTCTGTTTTTCTTGCTTGCTTTCAACCACAACTGTTCTTATGTGCTTTTCTCTGAATTTGGTTACTTCCCGTAGCTTTACAAAAGCCTCTTGCTTGTTTCTCACAACTTTGTTCATACTGTAATTTCATCCGTCACCTCATGTGCAATTTAACATTGCAACAGCTAAGGAAATCAGTTTTTATTGCATGGATCCTCATTTGATCTATTGGAAAAAGGCTCCCAGTGGTCGTTTAATTATAATTATGCCATTTTTAATCAAAATAAAAAACATGTCATTTTCTGTGCGGAATACAAGTTTCTGACAGAGTATGCGATATCATAAAATTCCCTCTGACTGGGCGACCACAGTTATCTCTCCTTTTTTTCTCATTGACTGTATATTCGCTGGACAAATCCCATAGACTTCTATTGAGAAATAGACAGTTTTTACTCATTCTACTAGTAAGAATAATAATTCTTCCTTTGATACACTCTTCTTAACATCTTATTTCTAATCCTAATTTTCCCCATCATCCATCTGTTTACACACTCTCCTGATATCTTACAGCCCCTCACACCCCCAATCTAACATTACAGGTTCAGCAAAAATGGTGAGTAATATTGGAGCCGTCCAGCTGTGCAGTTTTGAGCCAGATGCCAGCTCAGAAAAGGAAAATGGTTTGCATCTATTTGTCTGCAAGTGGAAGCATCACAATAGAGCTGAGCTTGCGGGCTGCCACTTGGGGTTCTACGTCACACAAGCTTTTTCCAGCGACATTTTTTTCATCTGGTCCTGATTCACCACAATTTAAAACAAAAATCCCAGAAAAGTGTTTTTAAACTACATGTTTTAATATATATCCTCTGTCATCAGAAAAATGCAACAAGAACATGGCAAACACACCAAAACCGTGATTTTTAACAGTGTTTTTAAATATTGAGAAACTATACTAGAAACCTACAACAGGAAGCAATGATTAGAGCAAAAAGGAAACCACATGACCTACATTTTTGCACCAAACAACTGCTTGTGCAAAATTCTAAAGACCAGATTAGAATAACCATTAGTAAAAAAATTGGCAGACATGACATGTCTACACAGAGACAGCTGCTTACCTTTTTGATTCAGAAAAGGAAACACATTTCCCATCTGTACTGTCCCAGCCACAGTACGGATCTCTGGCGAGAACACAGTCCACACAGGTCGGGGACCTTTCACAGTTCGCGGGCGATATCTGCACCACCCCAAAATCTGAGCCTGCATAAAGCTGACAGAGTGCAAAAACACAAACAAAAAATACATTTGTCAAAACAAATTTGCTAAAACACAACTTTAGAATAGTTTAATTTAACTTACTTTGTTTTCAAAAGTCTTGAGGATTTTGATTGGTCCGGACTGCTCAAAGAGTTTTACTTCCTCAATGATGAACGCCTCTTCATTATAGTTGACCGCTTTCAGCAGGGTGCCAGCCTCTTTTGTTGAATAAAAAAAACAAATTATAGTTCCATGTGAATCACTTTAATGAGCACATATTCACAATCCTCTACAATCCCATAAAACTGTCCTGTCATGAATTCTACAAACACAAATTTAAAGGTGCAGAAATTAAGCTAATATCTGAAGATGACAGAACGCATATTTACCTGTGCCTATGAACATGACATGGTACTCTTCTTCATCCGGAGGTTGCACTTGGCTGACAATGATCCGTGTGAAGGGAGCCCCCTTCCATATGAGTACAGCTCTGTCTCCGATTGGCTTGATAGCCTCGTCCATGAGCGGCTTCTCTTTGACGAACTGAAGCGTCCGGTCGGGCAGAAGCATGGTGTTTGTTATGCCTTCTCTACGAGCTTCATTGTTAATACACTGGCAAGAGAGGAGAAAAGGTTACAAAAAAAGGTACTTGTTGTTCGATCTTTATATTTTCTCAGAAAAGCAGGAGAATACATAGACTTACAGCTCCAGGCCGAGGAACTGGAACTTCCCCATTAAAAGTAACCCACTTGATAAAAGATGTTTCGACGGCGATGGGGGTTTTGTACTTGCCCTCTGAAAACACCTTGCTCATCTCAGACACCTTATACGCACACACTGCAGACAGATCTGATGTGCCTCTACAACAAACACACACAAAACAAGTGTTGGCTTTCTGACGAAATGGGTTTCTTCCAAAACAAACGGGTCTAAACAAACATACATCTGTGGAGTGAAAACAGCGTAGAAAATGCAGCCCTTCCAGCCCTGTGTCCGGTCACACCAGAGGTACGTGTCCTGGACGAGGTACGGCAACTGGAGCTCTAACACGGGACAATCTATTCTGGTCTTCAAGAAGGAGGTCCACTTCTTTTGCAAAGTTCTCTCACCTCCAATATCTCCCTGCATGGATTCAAAGACCATTCAAAAATCTCAAACTGAATGCATAACAAGGTACAACAAAAGGAGAATGAACGAAATGGAAATTACCTTGCACACACGGGCCACTCGAGAAACCACCATTTTGTTCTGGTAATCGAACTCCACAGCTATCTCACGGAAGAATAGGTATACCTTATCATCATCTCCCACCTCACTCCCTTCACTTTCTGATATCTGAGCCATGGATACAAAACTGGGTTCTAGAATAAGAGAAAAAATATATATTGGCCTGGTTTCCATCATCCTTACAAGCATGGACAAAGTCGCTCCTTACCGTTGAGCCAAAAGTTAATGAATTCTGTGCGCATTGGAGGTGAGCTGCGAGCAAAGATGGGTTCAGTACCCAGGAAGTTTACTGCGGTGGCTGAATACAGGCTGTCATCTGGAAGAACACAAGACTTCCCATTAGAAAACATGGAAAATTTTTGAGATTCTTTAAACATTTTCCAACATTTAACACCGACACTCACCAACCATGATGGAAGCGTGTCTCTGGTAAGGATCAAATGGACACTTGGTTTTCCCATCCTCTCCAGACTTCGCCAAAGTAAGAGTGCCGTCTGTGTAAGACTAAACCATTCAACACTTTGATTAAACACAACATTCTGGTTTTTAAAATAATGTACATAGAAATGATTCTGTGTCTCACCATTAAGTCACACTCAGGATCAAAAGCGTTGGTTCCACAAACATACATTTTGCCATTGTTCTTTTTGTGCAGGACTCTGATGTAGTTTTTACACTCAGTCTGAGAAAAAAAAAATATCAACTCATTTGATATTTTAAGTCAAACAAAATTGATATGACCAAAAAAAATCTGTATTAGAGCAAAGACTAACCTCTGGATTTTTTCCCTTGTTTTTACACTCGTTCACCTTTTTTAGAGGGACTTCCCATTTGACCTAAAAAAAAATGAACAAACCGTTTTAATAGATTATGACACAAACTTTTGTCTTATCCATACCTCTGATGGAAGACTAAGTCAAGTAAACCGACTTGTTAAAAGACCCACTCCGATGAAAATTGTGCTTTAAACATGTTCTTGAGGCATTTTTTTCTGATGATGGAGGACATACTTTGAAGAAAATTAGGTTTAAATTGCATCTCAGAATAAATTTTGAGAAAAAAAGGGTTTGAGTGAATCTCTTCTCACAATGAGTTCTTTCCTCAAAGGGTCCATTCACGCAGTGCTGTGACCCCGCCCACCTGTATAAGTACTGCCGTTTTTTTTTCAATAAAACTTGATAGTTTCACACAATGTGCTTTCATTTCTGCGTTCACCTTAGTGAACAAGAAATTTATCATTTCCCTGTGTTTCATGCTGTTACAGAGGATGCAAATTCAGGCAGGGGATACATAATTTGGCATAACACCTGTGAGAGGACAGGTGGAGCGATACAAACGCATGCCTGTGGATGAAACCTGAACGGCGTGGGTGAAGTGGGAAAAGCATGAAGCTGATCTATGAGCTGTTTCTCCCATTTATGACTTCACAGCTGGGGTTGTTTTCCTGTTTTTGGTGTTGCATCCGCTGACATTTATGAAGTTATAAGTTCAGTTTGTTGAATAAGCTAAGTCAGGTTTTATCCAGATGTTCCTTCTGTTCTGCCAAATTTCAAAATGAAATGTGAACAAATTTTAAAATTGATAGTTGATAGCTCCATTTACTGGGGATGAAAAAAATTAATAATGGTGATTTCAAATTGTAAAAAAAAAAATGTATTACTATACTTAGCAAACTAACAAAAACTGTAAAACATTTGATTTTACATATATTTCTGTTTTGTAAAGTGAAAGGACCCTTTTGAGTAGACCTAACAACTGAAAATAAAAAAAAAAGTCCTACTTCTCAGTTCAAACAGGAAGCAACACTTCAGTCTGCTCTTTCTTTATGCATAAAAAAATACTTTAAACCAATACAATAAACTCGATCGCATAGGGGGCCAAAATCCAAAGCACACCTTAGGTCGTGGGCCGAACAAGATAAATATTTACTGAACCAAATAAAACTAAATTTTGAAAACTTTAAAAATGTAACCATGAATAAAAACAGGCTGGAATATTATTCCAGTAAAAATCAACTCACACTTGAAATAACTTTCAATATTTTACCCTCCACAAATGTATATTTTGTCAAAATTATGCCAGTTAGAAATAAGCACAAGATAAGATCGGGCCATTAATAACAACAAAATAAAAAGATCTAGGGGGCGGATATAATAAATACCCAGAGGGCCGGATCCGGCCCCCGAGCCTTGACTTTGAAACATGGGCCTTAAACCTTCTTTAAAATAAGTGTGTTCTTACCGAAGCGTGTTTCTTGGAGACATTTTTGAGGTCAAGAGCGAACACTGCTTCTCTGGATCCCACCACCAACAAGTTTAGGTCTTCTCTCACAAGCATGGTGGAGTAATTGAACACTCCCTCCTCTCGAAACAGGAGCACATTGTTGCCTACAGAACAGGATTTAGATGCGTATCTCAGCAATCATCGCTTGATTTAAGCTTTTGGTGACAGAAGGAAAAACAAACTCCACTCACTGTCATAGGGGATGAATCTGCGAGGACGGCTGACTAGAGGCAAGTTCTCTTCAAGCGCTACTGTCGGGAGCAGCAGCAAAAAGATGCAATGGAATAGCAGCGGATGCATGGCTCCTTTGTTCATCCAAAGAGAAATTTAGGCTCTGGTGTTTCCCACACAGTCACTCATACAGAAATAAAGGCAGCATGCGGCATCTATGATGAGATGAGGTCTGTTCTGTCAGTAGAGCATTGGCCCCTTTACTGGCCAGACTCAGCAGGCTGTCCATGACGGGATGGATGACCTGAGAGACAAAAAACCAATACGGGTTGAGAGGGAAAACGCAGATAAGACAGGAAATTTACCCCCCAAAAAAGTTAAAGGATTGCACCAAGAGAAAAAAATACATAACAAAAAACAGTAAAGGAATTGCCAAAAGGGCTGGAGGGAGCTAAAGTCAGCGCAGCAGTAATTCTGTCAGAGCCATAGTGATGGTAATGCAGGTCCATGAAAAGCATTCAGCAGGGTGCAGGGATGTCAGCTCCTCCGAAGGAGCCAACACACAAAGAGAGATTTACTGAGAACTCTGGCAAGGATGCAGGAAGAAAAGCTCCAACTTTTTTGCAATTGCACTGTCACAAGAACACCTATTTAAAAACATATACAAAGAAAGAAAAATAAACTTACACAATAATGATTGGAACACAGCTGAGTTCAGAATCAGCACGGACATGCAAGATAAGCTGGGGCATGCCAGAGAATGCTGCTTTGACAGCTCAGTCCTCAGGCCAAATGCAGCTTCTTCCCCCAACCTTATAAGACGAAGCAGCAGCAATGTGCCAACCAGATGTGTTGAAATACCTGTACCGCCTTTTATTTACAGGAAATCTTGGGTTTTATCTCCTCACTATTTTTTTTCTACAGTTGTGATGTTTACCCTGTTAAATAAGTACAAAAAAAAACATGTTGTTAAATCAAATAGCTGACTAAAATCGCTTTTAAAATGCTAAAAATAAATAAAAAACTTAAAAGTTACCTGCGCAAAGACACGCCCAACGAGTGCGGAAACGTAGAGTAAATGATTAAATCCAGCGTCTGCACCTGCTTTTGTACATTTTCTTCTAACATGCACCTTCCTGCTTCCTCATGTCAATTTGGTGAGCGCGCGCACAAAGGTGACTAAAGGAACCAAAGGTAAAACTGAAAAATAAAGGTTTAGGTTGTGTCCTCAGAAACTCACTTCTCTTCTTTGAAAACTAAATGTCTCCCGTGGAAAGTTGCTCCTCCGAAGAACCTCAGGCGCGCGCGGTGGTTTCCTCCTCCTCTGGTTCAAACCGCCACCGGGACTACGACACTTGTGACCGCCGCCGCCGCCGCTTCCATTGTTCTCCGGTGCTCTTGTCAGACGGTAGAGGGCAGAGCCGATTCAAATTCGAGAATAGGGGGAGGAAAAGGCTCACAGCAACGAGGAAACACCTCCACCTCACAGTTTAATGCCTCTGGCCTCCACAGAGATTTAAAAATCTTCAGAGGAAACTCAGTTACGGCAAGCTGTTACCGAGGCAACGCTGTCACGCGCTAGTTTAAGATGGTACGGCAGTAGCATTAGATTTTCTCCAATCAGGGAAGACCCAATTTTTTTCTTTTTGGTTTTTATTTTAAAGTTAAAAAAAAAAAAAAATCAATTAAGTTAGAATTCATAGTATAAAATAAATATCAGAAGTCATTGGAACATAGAGATATATTATATCGTGTTAAAGTATATAAATATAAAAAGAAATATACACATATATATATATATGGATTAAAAATGCATTTCTGAAAATTTATGAAATTGAATTTTGCATTGGGGTAACCATTCATTTCAACAATAATTGAATTAATATCATAATCTGTTGATGTCGATCCACACAATGTCAAAATTATTCATATTTTAGTTTCATTAAGTTTAGCTGACTGTTGTTTTCCATGTCAAAATAATAAAAAGGGAGCATTATTTGAACATTCTACGACACATGACTTTGCAAAATCAAAATTTGCACACATTTGACTAAAATGATGATGATTTTTTGCTGCCATCACGAGTGTTGTCCCATGTGGTGGTTGTTAACATGGTAAAATAAATGTACCAAAAAAATTGATCAAATTTAATTTTTCAATATCTGTGATCAATTTATCTAATTTTGAAACGATTTTTTAAATTGTTTTAAGTCTATTCTCAGATGGCTGGGTGTAGGACTGGGGCACACAAAACCTGGGTTCGCTTCCCAGAGAGCACAATAAGTTTAATCCAGTGAGGGTCCTTTGGCAAGATCCTTCATATAGTGCCTAACTATGAGGCCACAGGGGGGCCAAGTCTAGGTCTCCCTGTGCCGGTTCTCAGCCCAGATAAAATACAAGGTTGTGTCAAGAAGGGTATCTGACTTAGAACTCACCACCTGTGTGAATCAGTGAAAGCTGTTTCACTGTGGTGACCTATTATGGGATGTGCCACAAAGATCTATTCAATATAATTAACAATTTACCTCAGAAAGAATTTTGGATTAGAGGAATATAAATAGATTAATCGTTACACCTCTATCTTTTCCTGTCCAGCAAATTAACACAGAGATTGCAGCTGAGTGCTTCTTGTGATGGACAAATGGGACAAAAGTTTACATAGAGTAGAAGAGGAATAAATAATGTTCACCATGCTGTTAGTGGAGCTTTAATATTAGAGAGAGAAATAAATCAAATCTGATTGCCATAGAAAACAATAAAAATGAGAGTGTCACTCAGTGAGTGAGAATATGGTGATTTGATTGTTACTTCTACACCTCCACCAATCTTTAATTTGCTTAATCCCTTTTGGGGGTCAAGGGGTTGCAGGAGCCTAAACTATCCCCTGTTGGGTGAAAGCGGGGTGCACCCTGTGTGGGTCATTGTATTAGTGTTTCGTTTACATATTCACAAGGGAAAATGGTGGGGTGTATCAATTTGTTTTTGGCTGAGTCCAAAATCAGAAAAACTGGAGCCATAAATTGCACATTTGTCTGGAATCTGTTTCTGTTTTTATTAAAATACCTAAAGAGATTTATATTAAGAGGTTCAATTCAATTCAATTCAATTCAATTCAATTCAATTTTATTTATATAGCCCAAAATCACAAAGAATTTTGCCTCATTGGGGGCAAAAATGAGAAATTGCAGAGGTGAACATTACTCTTTTAGGTTACAGTTAAAGATACTATTTAGACTGTTCTTTTTTGTTCAGTTGTTTTACAATTACTTGAATAGATTTGCACAGATAAATAATTTATTTTTATCATTCTTATCTTTTTTTCCTATTTTTATCATTTATTCTGCATTTTAGTTTTGAAAAAAATAAACAAAAGGATAAATAATGTAAAAAAGGTTGTAAATAAAATTAAATTTTAAAAAAGATTCTAAGTTTTTATTAAAATCGCTTCAATTTTTTATGTTCAAACATGGAAAAACTTGATTACTTTTAGAACTTTAGTATTTTATTTGTGTTTTTTCTAATACTTGATCAAAACATGTGGATGTTCTGCCCACTTCTCCGTATATTGTGCATGAAGCTTTAGGTGGAAATAACCCATGTAAGATAAAATTAGGCCTGCACAATAAATCACAAATTTATCATCTTCGCAATATTAGCCTCTGGTAATATCGCAAGGCTAATATTGCAATAGTGTGATGATAAATTTGTGATTTATTGGGCAGGCCCAATCCCATCTTACTTGCGATTTTAGCAAAGCCTATATCACAACATATAGTGATATTAGCAAAGGCTAATGTTGCAATATATTGCAATATTATCTCAATATATTGCTAATATCACCTTTGCTAATATCACAATGTATCGCAATATTAGCAATATAACAACATAGCAATATCACAATATATTGTGATATTAGCAAAGACTAATATCGCAAGGACGTCTTTTACGTCTCATTGCACAAGAAAGTGTAAATTGCAATAAACGGTTACATTAAATGTTTATACACATACTTAAACAATCATTTACACAGTTGACCAATCAGATCCCTTCTATGTTGGATGCCCCCCTTCTATGTAGTCGTGGGTCAATTGGAGAAAGTTTTGTTGACTTTTCTGCATATTCAAATGTTTTCAGTTAAATCCACTAGTTGTTTATTTGTTTTACTTTTTTTTAAAGTATCGCAAGTCATACCGTCCTCTTAATATTGATCACTAATATTGGACATAGCAAGTTTTGCTCGTATCGTGCAGCTCTAGATGGCATTCACAAAAACAGAACCAAAGGTCCATGCAAAACAATTTAATGCTCTCAATATCTATCAAACACTACTCTGACAGACACATCACATCATTTACAAACATTCAGTAAACTGTTCGCTGTAAGAAGACACTTGTAGGAGTTCACAGTTTTCACACTGATCTGTAAGGACAGGCCAGAAAACAAAGTCAACTGTATAAAAAAGTAGTTTTTCTTTTCTTTTTTTTTTTTTTTTAGCACCTTTAGGTCTGTCACCAGTTAGGTTAAAACGTGGGATACAATATAACACTGTAGTAATTGAAGGTCAACTGCACTGAGACTGCTGGGAAATTCGAGCCCTAATAGGAATGTGCTGATGAAGTTTGAGGCTTGGATTTGGAGTCATAACAACAGAAGGTTTCTGCAGGAAAATCAGAAATCACTTCGAGGCAGACGTGAGGATTGGTGAGTCGTAGCACCACGTATTTGCACGTTTACATTAGCAGAAACACCCAGACGTACGCACATTAGTGTCAGTGAATGAACATCAACAGCTTCTTGTAAATCACAGTTTGGAGCAGCAGGAGGAAAAATTGTGCAGTTTTCAGTTCTGGTGCATTCCAGGTTTCATCCAGTTATTTTACAAATAAATAAACAAGAACGCTTGAGCTGAAACCAAAGAGTGTCTTGATTATTTTCCTTTCAGAGTAGATGGAGTCTCAGGTGTTGATCCTGCCGTTCTGTGGTTTGTTTGTTCACTCGCTCTCCAGTGTTTCAGATTCACATTAGCACACAGACGGCGGCTCAGACAGGAAAACATCAGGCTCGGCTGGTGGTCCGGTGTGTAACAAAGCTTCCCGAGTAAAATTTTAACAGATTTATGTTGGTGCATTAAAATTTAGAGGCAGTTTGTAAACTTTTCCTTTTTTTTTTTTTTTTTTTCTAACTTGATCCAGCCAGGCAACCGTTTTGTGAAACTGCAGGACCCAATTGTAAACGGATTAGTCACTTCTTTCATCCAAGATGAGACAAAAAGAAGGATCCCAGGTGCTGCGTGTTTTTTTGTCACTCATTTTCCATCAACAAGGCACAGAATGAGAACATGATGAATCTGTTGCAGGTCTGCGTGCGGCGCTGGATGAATCTAGTCCTGACTGACTCGTCTCTTCTCCAGCGTCATTTTGAGCTCCTCGTTGAGTGCTGTGAAGAAACAGAAGGTTTAGACCAAACTAACTGCTGCAGAAGAGGCAAAGAAGGCTCCTTACTTTGTGTAAGAGGTGAAGGGGAGTGGATGAGCCGTCTCATGGGGTTGGTGGGTGAGGCCGGCACTGAGGAGGTCAGGATTCGACGGTCTGCCGCTGGAGACCTGGACAGCGGACTAGTGCACCACCGATCTGCACAGAGAGTCACCCTCACTGATGGGGTTTGGTTCCATCCATGTATTCATAAGATTGGGACAAACCTTGTTTTGGAGGCAGGGCTGGAGCTTTTGGCAGTGGGCTGGTGGGGGCAGTGTGAAGGATCTTTTCTCCATTTTCATCGTTGGCAGAAACATATGCTAAAAACAAAACATTAAACAAATTCACCTTGTGAGAATGAAACCTGAACATATGACAGAAAACGAGGAGTTCCCACTAATGTTTTCCTCATACGGCTCCTCCAGAAGGAACGGCTGCAGAGTTCCTGCCGTCTTCTCGACCAGAGCATCGATGACGTCATGAAGTGTAGCACAGGGAATCTAAAAGAGGAAACGCAGTTTGTATTACAGCCTTTTTTGAGCCTTCATTTGAATAGTTGTGAAGCGTGTCACCATTCAATTTGAATATAATGTTTTTGACTTTTCGACTTGGATTTTTTAAAACTCTTTTATTGGTAGAATTGATAACTAGGAAGTATCATAAAGTATCAGTATTTTTTTACCTGTGTGTGTACATTTATAAATATTGGTTTTGGAAGTCTTTTGTTACACATTAAAATGTTTATAAATGACACTTTTCTTTTTAAGGTTTATTGATTTAGGCATAAAATTCAATCCGAATTATTATATAATACTTTGTAATTATATATATATATATATATACTATTTATGTATAATACTATACTTTTCTTTAAAGCCCTAAATGTTCTTGGTATTTTAACATGTTCTTGTGGCATTTTTCTCACAATGGAGGACATATATGAAAAACATTAAGATTTTTTTTCCTCTTTCTTTGTATTTTTTATTCATATTGTTTTTTTTAGGGGCAGAGAAAAACAATTATGTTTTAAAAAGCTTGTAGTTGTTTCTTAAAGTCTATAGCCTTTGGTTGCTCTGCTAAATTCTGGTGCATCCACTTGCAGATAAACAGATCCATGCATGTCTTTGTTTTCCTCGCTAGAGCTGGATTGCTCCAAAATTGCTCTATATTTTTTTTTGCACTGGTAATGTTAGGTTGGGGTTGTGAGGGGCTGTAAGCTAGCAGGAGAGAGTGCAAACCAGGGGAAGGCTTACTCTGCCCCTGTGGTCCTGCCCACAATTTTCTAATGAACTCCTGCAGTTCTGCTAAAACTATATCCCTAGAAAACTACAGGTTTTTTATTTTGGCTAAAAACAGGAGAATCATAATTAAAAGACCTCTGGGAACATTTTTAAAATAGACAAAAAGACGATTGGAGTGGGACTTTAAAGGGAAGTTAGTTTGTTTCAAAGTCACGTCATGAAAAAGACTTCTGTATAGAAAGTGAGAGGACCAGGACAGAGAAACGGTTGGTGGTGAATTTTAGTTCCTTTGTGTTGGTTACATGAAATTTCCAAACTATTAATTTATTTATTTACTCAGTTGCATCCACAATTTAGTCATAAAAGTCTCTGTGGTGTATTATCTTTCATCTAAATGTCTGTCTGACAGTAACCAGTCAGGTGAAGTGGTAACTACAAACACTGCAAAGTGAAAACCACAAAAGAGTGTTTACGTCTGTCAAACCACAGCAAGCAAAAAAAAAAAAAAAAACCCTCAGAATGTAGCAGTCCAACAGGTATTGTCCCAGCTTTACTTGACATTTGGCTGTTTCATTTTGAAACAGTGCAGGGTCAAACCTCTGTTTGCACTTTAAATTCCCACTCCTCCTTCAACCATTTTCCTTCTTACTCACCTGTGACTTCCTGGAAAACAGCCCATTTACTTTGATCATAAAGTGTGTTTAAGGTTTTTTATGGTAGGGTCATTCTCATTAAGGGTCTAACTGCAAATATTTGTCTCCACTGCAATAATTAACAGGTCAATGCAGAGATAAATAGGGATTGGCTGGAGTTGGTTAAAAACACAATAAACTTCTGGAGATGTTAAAGAAATAAAATACGGTAAAGGAAAACTGTATTTTTTTTCTATCTTTGAAGACAATTTTATGAACTAAAATTCACTTTTAAGGAGTAACTAACAAATATGATATCAGTGTTTTATTACTAAATATTTCTACATAAAAAGCTAGATGAAAGTCTCACTTAAATCCTATTTTGATCTATTTTAAAAGCATTCCCAGTGGTCTTTTAATTTATGATCATGCCGTTTTTAGCCAAAATCTACAAAATTGGGATGTATTTTCAGGACATCATCTCTGCTACGCCCCATTTGTGTCTAGGGGGCGTAACATAAATTGGGGGCTCTTCCACCGACTGGGATCTGTCAGTCCCTCGTCTAAGATCTGTTAACCATCAGGACCCATTTTGTTGTTGTTGTTGTTGTTGTTTTTTTTTTTTTTTTTTATCAATTGATTTTTGAAAAAAAATGTTTGTACTTGGAGACAGTTTGGTTAACAGTTTTTCTTTGCAGTTTAAGCAAAACAGATAAACACCACATACAATGTAAATTAAGCCCACTTACAGGGTTTTCTACATCGATGATATAGCCACCCTGGTCTCTCTGGGTGACTCTGTAATGCCTGAACACTGACCTAAAGCCAAAAAGAAAAACAAAAAAACATTTTGACCAAATGTGGGTTGTTTTGCCGACTCATCTTCTTGACATTTGACAGGAGTTTACCCGTTCAGGTCTTGTCTGGTCGTCACAGCCAGCGAGCATCCATCTCTGCCTGGACGGAGCAGCATGTTGCCACAGTCTGGGTGCCTCTCCAGAAGGACCTCAGCCTCTGTGCGGGACACGGGACGGAAACACCTGCAGGACGAAGGGGATGCGTCGATGCAGACGCCAAACGGAGGGGTGCGGTGAAAAAAAACGTTGAACTTACGCAGGGATCTCCCCCACTAAAGGAACCGAGAGGGGTGAAGGAGGGGCCCGTGCGGGGTTGCGGGTTCTCCGCCTGGACCTTTCTTTGTCCACCACCTCCTTTAACATTTGTAGTTGCCCCGGCAACAACGTGAGACTGGTAGGAACGTTCAGCTATAATTAAAAGCAGTGACTTGTTAGACATTAAAAACAAAAAAAACCGACAATAAAGTTGAGGAATAGATTCATATTTACATCTATGACAGAGTAGAGGAAACCTTTCCAAAGCTCCCGGGATTCCAAGTTTGGTGCCTAGAAAACAGAATTGCATCTGTGATTCTTGAAGATTGGCAAGCTTTGATTTATGTTTGCACGAGTGTGTGAGCGGATGGGCTCACTGTGAGTCGGGTTTCTCCATCCTTCATGCGGAGGATGAGCCTGGCAGCCTCCAGGTTTCTGTCCCGGCTGCTGTCATCTTTCAGGGACACAAACCCACCAAGGTCCATCTTTTCCACATACTGCGGCATACCGACACATATTCAGATTAGCATGGTTAAAAAAAAAAAAAAGTCTAAAATGAAGATAAAAAGGAAACTCTTACATGGCTGTCCTTGGCATTACTGAAGAAATATAAGGAGTTTCCGCACAGGCAGGTCCACAGCCTCCTGGATGCCTGGGATGTTGAGAAAAGGAACACAAAGGAAGTTGTTTTTCCAACATCTGTGCTGAAAATTTCAGCTTCCATCTAGAGGCGGAGCTATTTTTGAGTCAATATTACTATTATTATTGGCAAATCTTAAGGGAGTATTCAGACTGGTAAAATCATTTGTTCCAGTCTGAGTCTGCTTAATTTGGTCCGGATCAAGTCCTGAACTTTGCTTTTTTGCTTGTACATTTCGATTTCAGTTCCTGACCAAGGGTTGTAAACAAAATCACATGACTAAAGATCTCTTCAGTCATTGGACAGCAGTTATAGGGGCGGGTCAAAACAAAAACAGAAAGATGAATGTGCTGTTTGCAAATCCTTGCCACTTATTCAAAGTTTTTGGTTTTCTGATCAATTTTGAACATCTGTATGAAGGCCAGGTTCAACACTTGTTATTACTACTTTGGACAGTGGATTCATGCTGCAAGGCGGTTACTGAGGACGCTAAGTGTTTATGACATATAGATTGTTGGGAAAACAGTATGAGAAACGATGTGTATCGTGTCAAAAGTTGTCTTAATGAGCCTGCATTCATCCGACCATATGTCAATGAATTACTGTTCTATTGCTGCTCCATGTTTGTCCGCTAATGACCGGCAACAGTGGACGTTTTGGTCCAGTTATTTCACTCTCGGACAGCTTTGTATTCAGACAGGAATTTCAGAACGAGCCGAAGTTCAGTCCAATTGGAAACAAACTAAGACCACCCCAAAAGAAGTGCCCGAGAGCGGTTACTGGTCCCAGACCAGAGTTTGCTTGTTCATATTCAGACTGAAACTTTGTTTCGGATTATGTTATTATTTGGAAACCAACGAAATGTGTTCAGTCTGAACACACCCAAATAAATCATCAATAGAAGCTTTTGTAAGCTTTGCAAAAGTCACAAAAACTGAAAATGAGTTATTGAGCTCCTCAAATTTGACTCAATAATAAAATTGTTATGTGTTTGATCCTTTCAGTTTGTAATGGCCTTCCGCTCTGTTTTAATTTGCCACCCTTCCAAAATAAAATGTTCTTGCTCCACCTCTGTTTCTATCATCTCCTGTCCCAGGAGATGGATAGTCATTGAGGATCAGCTGTGACCAATCTGACCAGAGAGCAGCAGCAGCAGCAGTCTGCACCTGAGCCTCAGGACATTACATGTAATGCCTTTGAGGCAAATCAGTGATGCTCTGAAGGCGTTTGATCCCATTGATGGGAAGAGTTTCAACCTTACATTTAAGTTACAGAGGTGGAAAACGCTACACATTTGGAGCAATTTCAGTCAGTGCTTCATTCTGCGTGGAGACACGCATTTTTCCCCCTCCCAGCAACAACCAGTCACACAAACATCGCGGCTGACAGCTGCGCTTTGACATCCGCCGGAATTCCTCGATTCCCGGCGCGCGCTGTGATCCGTGCGTAAATGGTTTGCTCGATGCTTTCTCCTCGCCTCAGAAAAACACAAACAAACGGCAGCTCCACCTGCGCGCGTCCCCACGCCCATTCCAATCACAGCAGCAAAAGGGAGGAAGTTGACGTCTGTGTAGGGATGGCGGATCGCGGCGTTCGCGCGCTCGGAACCGCCTTACCTTCTCCTTCGGGCCGCGCTTCTCCAGGTAGCCTTCGTAGTAGCAGGGCGGGAGCTGCGCCGGGGCCCCCCCGGAACCGGAGCGCTGCCTGACGGGTGCAGCCGCCATGAGTGTCGCTGTCAGGGCGCCGCCGACTGAGGACAAAGGGGCGCTGGGTAATTCGGGGACTGACACGCCTTCCCCCGATGTGATAGAGCTGTGGCTGTAATCCAGCAGCCGCCTGCTGTGTCTGCGCACACGCAGACTGTTGTGTGTGCGCGTGGAGGGAGGGGGCGGGGGTCAGATTAAAAAACATGACAAATGAAATATAAAGATGTTACACGAAACCATTGAAATTTGTTAAACATTTATTCAAGATAATAAACAGACATAATAATAATAATCCACTAATTTTGTGGATTATACACTATTTATAAGACATTACATAAGACAAAGCTTTTAATAAAGTTGCATTCAAAAAGTTTCCACAAAATGCTTGAAGGCTGTTAATACTTAATTATTGTTGGAAACCTGAAAAAGAATAGAGGAGCATTCATGATTGATGTCCCCTTTTTTCGCTTCCTGCAAAATTATTCAACATTAATATTAAAAAAGCAGGAAAAGGAGCCCCCACCCCCTGATTATAATATTTTTCAGTGATGTAAGCTCACACCTGAACCCCCTCCCACTACTCGCATGCACCAGTGGAACAATATTAATGATCCTCAGAGCCACCAGGGGTTTGGGATGGGACAGATAATGAGAACGAGGGTGGATGAGGGGGCAGGTGGTGAATAGGAGTTGTGGGGGAGGGCACCACCCGTTTTAAGAGGTGTCGGTTCCACTTGCGGTTTAAATGGAGACGGGGAGAGATGAGCGGGGCAGGGGCGGGCTAAACATGGGGATCACGACGAGAGGAGAAAGTTGGCATTTTAGGCGAGAGCACAAAGCCTGACAAGCTCATCGTTCGCCTGTAATAGGCTTAATTGGCGCTGAAACCAGACATTGTGTGCAGACCTTTCTTGTTTGTAAATTCAGACTACAATCCCTGCAAGGCCGCGTTTCTGGAGGGAGTTTCTGTCTGAAAACGGAGACAGCTTCCAGAACGCCAAGCGTACTTCTTTTTAATTTCCATGCTGCAAATCAGAGCATACTCTGAAGGGGGAAAAAAGTAAAAACACAAACAATTCAGTAAAAGCCCTGAAAGACAGAGTGACACTGCCTGCAGCATCAATAGAGCCTGGGAAAAAAACAGGAGTAATAGCTGTTCAACGTGGGGGTGGGTTGAAATCTATGCATATATTGAATTTTTTATAAACACAAAACCTGAATATGATGATGCAGCTCCATGAACTAAAGCGGTACCGTTTTTACATGATTTCAGAAAACGTCTTGTGGAGTATTAAAAAAAAAAAAAAAAAAGCTACAAAGACATGTTTGGAGTACAAAGTGGGATAAATGTAACGTCAAAGTACTGTTTTCCAAGAATTGAAGATGCTACTTTCAATTTTGGTGGACAAAAACTGTACAGAGAATTTGATAACAGGCCTTTGAAATTCCACAAATTTGGGACAGGCCCATCCATAATGGTTTATTAAGCAAAATCCAGAAGAAATGAAGGCATTTTGGCTCTATTCATGAGCGGGGACAGGTCTGCTGAACAGTACCAGCAGATGGCAGTGGAGGAGTTGTCATTCCCTAAAAGACAGCCTCGTTTGTTTGCTTATAAATAAGACACAATTATCATAGTGAGGCTTTAAAAAAAAAAAAACAAAAGAGTAGTTCCAGTAGAAAAGGGAAAATTTACATAAACCTTAAGTCAAAGTTGAATAGTGTTATAGATGTAGATGTTTTCCTTTTTCCTTTCAGCTTTGGTTGAGGAGCTGTAGTGTGCAAAGTTGCATGGGTGCAAAAGATTATAAAGACAAGTTAAATGCACCTAAAACATTATCCAATCCCTTTAGCGTAATACACATCCCTTCACAATTAACATGTTCTTAACTGTAAATGCATTGCAGAACAGTCCCATGTACTATAAGACACAAAGTTTGGCCACTTCCTCGCTTTTTCCCCACTTTCATTGCAGTAAAGAAAATAGGATCTATTGGTTGGCATTTATACATTTCTATCATCCCATTTTTGTGTGACGTCCCCTTCATTGATTTACTCTGTTCAGTATGGCAGGGGCACCATCACTTGGACGTAGTTGGTGGGAAAGTATCCAGATCTTCCTTGAAGCTTTCCCTCATACCAGTTCTCATCGATTTGAGAGACCAAGGTGATGATGTCCCCCTCGCGAAAGCCCAACTCTCCGTCATTCTCTGGCTCGAAGTCGTACATGGCTTTACAGCATGGCTCCGCTGCAGAAAGAGACGGATGTTAGCAGACACGTCACAAAGCACATGGAAAGCAGTCCAGATGTTAAAAGAGCTCCTCCGTTACAGGTTTTTTAAAAAAAAAAGTAAAGTCCCACTCCGATCATCTTTTGATATATTTTAAAAGCGCTCTCGCCTTTTATGATGATTATACTGTTACGGGTTGTATATTGGTAAGAGTCTGGCGATGCGATACGTATCCGATGTATGTCTCGCAATATGCGTTAATGTACCAGTACCAGACCAACTTTTTTTTTTTTTTTTAAGAGAATGACTTTAAAAAAAACCTCTACTTTGATGTTAATACGTATTTCATTGTAATAAAATGGTACCAGTTTTTTTTTTGATGATCACAACATTAAGCAGTGCAACTGTATCTCGTATACAAGTTGTTTTACCCACAAATTCATGTCGATTTTTTTTTGGTAAATTAAGAAATTTGTTTTTAAAGGGAACAGTCAAAATTGGCTGATTTGCACAAAAAAATATTTTCAGTGTATTCCTCGTGCCATCCTAAGCATGTCTACATTAAAAGTGGGGTCACCTGGACCCACAAGATAGCGCACTGAACTGTTTTTTTCTTTTCAAGAATTTTTTTTTTTATCTTCCCTGGTGTCCGAGGCAGACATAAAATCCTGTCCACCTTTGTCATGGGAGGGATCCCACATCAATTTAAGGGTGGGGTCATCTGGACCCTATAAGATAGTACAAGGGTGAAGAAATAAGAATAGAATGAATGTGCTTTCATCAATAAGGTTCTAAAAGTTTGATTGAGGACATAAAATGCAGTTTATTTCCAAACATTACTAAATCTAGTTTTTAAACGGTTCAGCAGCCTAAATGGTGCTTGAAGGGTTGCTTCAGCCTATGCTAGTATTTTGGCAGAGACTCCATGCATGACCCGCTGTGCATCACTCGTTTTTATCTGAGCTGCTACAAAGTATCAGAATCCACGTTTTTATACAATACTGGCAGTAATGTAGCACAGAGTTTCAGTTTGGTACCCATCCCAAGTCAAAATGAAGTGCTTCATGTCTCATAACAACAAAAACAGCCAGGCTAGTTGAACATTTAAAACAAGCTGTTGTGTTGGTCGTGGTTTAGAGCTGCTGAAAGAAGCTCAACGTGCTGTGCTGCCAACTAGTGGTTAGAGGTGTAAGTGGAAAACAGTAGTAACACGGTAAAGAAGGCTCATAAATAGTTAAATATTTTCTTGTCAGCACTTTAAATCGATACAAGTATTGCCAGATTAAAGAAGCTTCTTCAAACTACATTTTTGCATCTGCTCCTGATTAACAATTCCTAGAAATGCATTTTTAAGCTTTATTTTCTTAAATCATGCGAAAAATACAACAAGAACATGTTAAAAACACATCGGAGTGGGTCTTTAATTTAATGGTAGTATGTACGAATGCCCCATTTCCACAGAGAAATTCCAACATAACGTTGTTTGTGTTATGATCAATACAATTTCCCTTAATAGTGTTAATTTAGAATTCCTCTGAACATAAAGACCTGATGCTAAAAGATGCCAATGATAATCTCAGGAAAAGGCTGTTTTGTCAGGATCTTTGAGGTTCAGAGGTTTCAGGAAACAGACTGTGAGATGTACGAAACTCAGAGAAATTAAAGGCTTTTATGTTATAAATCCATCAAGTTAGCCGAAATTTCCATACATCTGCAGTCTGGTGCCGTTCTCAGCTGGTAAACAGGACACCATGAACACCTTTAAACCCTTTAAAACCAAAGTTTAAGCTCCAGTGTTGACATTTTTTTTAATACAGTTACTCTTCAATCAATGCAGTCAACATAAATAAGCTAATTCTGTTGAATTGAAAACTGTGCTTTTCTCCTCAACAGAATTAGCGTATTAATGTTGACTGCATTGACTTAACAGTTACTGTATAATAAAGAGCGTACGAGCGTTTGTTTAGATGTCACCAGCAATATCTTTGGTGTTAAAGGGTCACACGATGTTAGTAAAAACAGTCAAAAACAAGGATCCACCCATCCATCACTAAGATGCAACACTGAATGAGTGTTAAAAAGTGTCTTTACGCAGGTCACACCCAGCCTTCTTCTCTGTCCACTCACTTGGCTTTTTCTTGACAGACGGTCTTTGGAAGGCCGGGAATTGGGCGGCTTTATGTTGCAAAGGGACATACACGTGTCATAATAAAAATGGCAGATCTGCTCGCTTGGCGTCCTAAGACTAAGACACAAAGACTTACCGGCAGAATAACTTGGGGGGCTTATGGCAGTGGGCTGATACGCTCCGTTTGAGTGGTCCTGTTCTTGTCCATAGTCAAAAGACTCCTGTCTTTTTTTGGGCATCTCTCGTTTGGGACGGGTCTGAGCATCATTGACCCTGCACAGAATAACAAGTTTTACATAGTTCAGCGCAACACAAACACGCTCAATCTAGAAAGTTTGTTGCCAGGTTTCTTAAAATGGATGAATGTCTATTGGGATGTTTATACGTTCTTACATAAATAGTCACATGGAATTGATGAAGTTTTCCTCAAAAATACAGATCTTAAATGATTTCCATTGGCAGCACATTTAAGTGAATAATGTTAAGAATCGGCACAGTTACATTTTTGATACACCATAATATAAATTGCAGCATATAAAACCCAAATCTAATTTTATTTAAAAAAAAAAAACGACACTTTTATTTTGACAGTTTAATATAAAACTTGGGCCAATAAAAAGTGCTGGATATCCCAGTTAATTTGTTTTGGCCCCAATCTGATTCTTAGTCATTTGATTTTGACTATCGGTTGATAAAGAGCCCCAATCTGATACTTTTGTAAAATGTTGAAAAAATAAACAGACCCTGATTTTTCACTATTATTAACTTAGTCACCATATTTTACAATTTACTTTAAAACAATGCACTTCTTTCAGAGGCATCTCGAAAAATCAAATAAAATAGCTTAGGGGGTCAATTTAACACATTCATAATAAAAGACAAATTGGCGTAAGATTTATTTTTTTTAATCGCGTGAATCTAATTTTTAATCTAAATTCATTATCTATTCTGAGGGATACCCGGTGTCTGGCATCAGAAATTTAAGGCAACACAAACCCTGATGGTGTCTGAATGTTACTTCTGTGAAGTTTGTTAATGTTTTTTACATCCTGGGCCGAGTTGTTATGGACTTTATTAGTAAACTCTATGTATTGTTGTGGGTGTTTGTGTTTTTTTTTAAGATACCTGATTAAGTTTGTTGCATTAGACGCAGCTTTGTCTTTACCTCCATTCAAAACACCAAAGTTGCACGTAATGGAGTTTTTTATTGCAATGTTATTCTAATTGAACAGGAAGTATTTCCACACAGTATTCTGCTGCACTTTATGGTAATAAAAAAAAAAAGAAAAAGATAATGATATGCAGGCGAGAGAATTCTACTAAAGGCATTTATCTACATTAAATCTCTGGAGCCTAGAGCCTAAAACTTATTTTTTTTTCTACTTTTGAATTGTATTTTCAAATTGAAAGAGTACTTGCTTGCTTATTTAATATCATTTTAATCAGCAAAACCCTACCTATATGATACTACCTTTATATTTCCATGCTGTTTTAATACACTAGACATAAAATCATGCAAAAAACAGGAAAAAAAGGAATTAATTTTACTGTGAAAAACCCCAAAAATGTTTAATGAACTAATATTACAACATAAAATTAAAATTTTACGTGTAATTTCATAAAAATAACAAGAACAAATTTTGTCAACTAAAAAATCAACATGTTTTTTAATTAAAATATTTTTTTTAATTCCAGGCGACATTCACAGATTTCTTTGATCCACATATTTGAACAGTTTCTGTTGACAGAGGACCATCACAGACCTGACAGCTCAATGATGTGACCTTTCTTCTGTTGTTATACAGACAGTAATGCTCCTTCAGTCTGCCTGTGGCTTCAGCTTCCAGGTGGAGCAAAAAATAAGAATTTCTCTCCTAAAACCACTGCTGTCCATTTGACTTTTTTCCAGGAATTCAATTTTTTCTTCTTTTTTTTGCTACTTTTTCTTTTTCTCATAAATTTTCCTTATTGCGTTTGTGAAAATAACATTTTTTGGGGGAGGTTTGATCCAGCTGGAATTCAGGTCAGGTCACAGGTGAGGGCGTGTCCGCCAACTCTGAACTGCCTGCATCTTTTAACAGCGGCGGACGGGACTTTTGCGGAGAACTGCTGCGTTTCTGCGATTCTGACAACGCCGGAGTTTGTTGTTTTAGTAAGCTCATGTCGGAACCCATCGCAAAATAAAATATTGATCAATTTTCTCCTTGTTGAATTTCCAACAGCAGTGAGCTCTGTTTTGCAACCTCCCTCCTGACACGGTCAGATCGAAGTTTGTCTTCTGCCTTTTTTATAAAAAATGAAAAAAAAGATCTATTTTTTTCCCCCAAAACTACAAATAAATGCCATATTCCATCTTTAATTCCAAATAATATCAGTTACAGATTCCAAAAATAGTTAAAGTTCATTTTAGACGTTGTTTTATCATGTTGATCTCACAGCTGCACTGCAAGACGCCTCGGGGTGTCCAACAGTTCCAGAGGGTTAAGCTTGAAGTATGCAACACAGACCAAGACAATAAAAATAAAATATGCATCCGATCCCTAATCAGGAAAAAGCATACAATTATGATCAAGTCTATAATTTCAGATTATGTGACTGGATTGGGACATTCCTAGTCATTTATTTTAGATGATAAATTCAGAAATGTTAAGTGCTGCAAACTGAAAATGAAAAACCCCTCAGTGAGACTGTTTGAACACTCCCTCACACTGACGGTTTGTTGTCAAATTGCATTACATGCTTTAACAACCAAATAAATTCACCTTTAAGCTTTAAAAAAAAAAAAGTCACAATTATAAAGATGTTTGAAACAGAAACAGACCTTTCTTTTAGCCTGCCGTTGAGCTCCTCCAGGATTTGTGAGGCCTGCTGGTGGTACTGAAGCAGAGAGTCCACAAAGGCTGACAGCTGACTCACCTGTTCCACCTAGACGCACAACAAGCAACAGTAAAACAAAGCTGAAATAAAACAGAAACAACTTTGATGCTTTAGTGAATTCTCCTTCTGAAGTAACCTTTTTTTATTGGAACAGTGTTTGGTTATCACCATATCAGAGGGTCGTTTAGCTTCATTCAAATAGCTTTAGATTTGGCATGAAAACAAAACAGGAGCAAGCAGGTCGGACAAGCTCGACTGCAACTTGCTGTGAAAAATAACCAGCATGTCAGCTGACTAACAGAACTATGTCGTGTTGGTTAACAAATGGAGCTACAGACAAAAGGTATTTCCAAGATGTGTCAAAGATTGAATCAAGAGCATCGTTCACATGTCTGAGATCCTTTAGCATCTCCCCTTAAATTCTGACTTTTAGGCATTAATTCATAAGCATTACATGCAGTAGATGTAAATTACTATTGTTTTTTTAAGCAACGGGAATATCAGTTTTAAACTAACAAACAACCAAAAACAATTTAGTAATAAATTGTTTACAATAGTTTAAAATCTGAAAAGATCTGATAAAATTGTGACTTTTTCTTTAACTTACAAACACATTTTTTTTAGGAACATTGATATACGATAAATCTTAAACACACAATTCAAAGTCTCCATTTGACCATAGAAACCTGTTTAGATCGACTCACATCAGTTTCCAGCAGATTATACATGGACGTCTCAGCCAAATCCCTGGACTCGTGGAACTTCTCCAGCGCCTGCCTGATCTCCTCATCTGGGATTTTACCTTGACGCTTCTTTTTGTAATCATAGTCGAGACGCCGGCCCTCCAGTTTCTTCAGGTGGTGCTGCGAGTAATAATGCAGAAAACATTTGAGCAAGGCTCCTCTCCCCATTTAGGCCACAGATGCAACAAATCTCATGCAGGTAGGCATCTTATCTGCTTTGGATCTAAGTTAGTAAAAGTTGAACACTGTGAGGAGTTGACTGGATCAACCTGAATGTCTTTGACATCTTTGTCAGCAACTGCCTGCAGTGGGTCAATAAAGTTCTGCTTCACGTCAATGTCCAGAGAGTCCTTGACCTCAGCCATCCTCTTCATCGTTTCTCCAACATCTAACAGAGCTCCACCTAAAGAACACACACAAAAATGTTTGAAATGCAAACATGGAGTGACATGATTGATGTTTAATTCAATGAGCAAATCTTTACTCAAGTAGTCAGCAGAAAAATAACTGCAGCTCATGGACATTCTCTTCACTAAAACAGGCTCTCCATTGTCTTCAAGGCAAAATAAGCTAAAAAATTTGTGTTTTCTATCATAACTCCACTTTTTAAGGCTATTTTAAACAACAAACCTCTGATAAAATTATATTAAAAGATATATATATTTTTTTAAAGAAATGTTAGTTATTTTGAGAAACAATTGTTTTTGTAGGCATGCTGCTTCACCCCCCTCTTAGTGCTTCAGGCAGATGTACTCTAGCTAAAAACCTTTTTCACAGTTAAGTTCTTCATCTATGACGTTTGTTTCAAACCAACAAAACTGCTTAGTCATTAAGAGTTTGGCCACATAGTTGTAAAACTTCCACGGCTTCCCTTTTACAAGATCTCTTCTATTTGCTCTTGCACTACTCCCAGCCCTCCAGTGAACTCCCACACATCTTTTTTGCACCTTTTCTTATTTTATATTTTTTTGGTGCACATATTTGTTGATCTTAATACCGTTATTTAAACTTGTACAGTAATTCCCATTAGTTTAACTTAATCTAAACAGTGACTCTTGCGAGATTTGCACAAAAATTCCAATATGTTTCAATGTAAGTTGAGGCATACATGGTGAATGAAAAACTTTGAAAGAACCATTTAGTACTGTGTCTGGAAAAAACTAGACTTGCACACTAAATGTTCAATTTATTGTGAAATATCAGCTTGTGGTGTTCATGTATCGCAAAATACACAATAAATGCTCACTTTAAATGTCAACACGCATGTAAAAACAATCTCGCAGCAGGTTGAAGTCTTTACAAACCCACATCCTACTCCAATGAAAATTGTGTTTTTTACAAGTTCTTGTGGCATTTTTCTTATGTTGAAGGACATTTATAGAGAAAATTAGTAACATGTTTACATCACGTGACTGTCTGGTACGGTAGCCGTTTTGGTTTAAGTTGTTCCGCACTCGGTTTCTTTTGTATTCAGACTGAGGAATCTCAGAGCAAACAGAAGTATAGTCCCATTGAAAACAAACCGAGACCACCAAGAAAGATGGGTCTGAGAGCATTCCTGGTACAGGTGTGGTGCCAAGGTAGTTCTCCCCTACCAGGATACACATTCTGGCAGGGGATAAGTTTCTCAGCACCACAGCTCCGCGGAGAAAGTGGATGTGTGTTCGTTGTAGTCTGGGGGCGGAGCTTGCTGCACAGATTTTTTTTCTGGCCGTGCTTTTAAATCATGCTTACGTCAGCACGATTTCACCTGCTTGTTTATCGTGGGTATGGGAGGGGCTGCTGCAGACAGTGCAGGTTTTTAGAGGGTTACTCTTGAATGCATGAATGGATCAAAATACTGTTTTGGGGTTCTTTATAGGGAGGAATTAACAGTATAATGCACTTAAAACCTCAAAAAGTAGAATTTTCATGGTAGGGCCCCTATAAATAAACCTGGCGCAGTGAAAAAGAAATTATGTTTATTTTACTTTTCATTCATGTATTGCAAGTAATTTTATCATTGCAATATTGATCACTCATGTTGCACATCACAAGTTTTCCCCATATAGAAAATACTGAGACATTTTTTGTGGATAAGGGAAAAGCCTAAAGCTCAGTCCTGTTCTACCCAGAAAAGCACAGACATCCCTGAATATTTGGGGTAATCAAAAAACACAACAGCTTAGCTGAAGTTAGCATATGTGAACAAACACCAGGGAAATGTGGACGCACAACTTTTTAAGATTTGATACAATTTCAGAGAGCTCCTGTTCCAGGGTCACGGGGTTGCTGGAGCCTACCCAGCTACTGTTGAGCAAAGGTGGGGTACACCCTCGACACTTCACAAAGCCACAAACCACACACTCAAACGTAAAGGACAGACAAGATTCATCAATCAACTGATGAAGAATGTTTCTGGAAAGCAGGAGGAAGCTGGACTCCCCTTGACAACCCCCCCTCACACAAAGAGAACATGTAAACTCCACACAGAAAAGACCCAGCTGAGATTTAAACCACAGCGTTCTTACTGACCATTACACAACTGTGCAGCCTCAGCTGGATTTGAAAAATGTGCGGAAAAAAAAACTCCTGCCAGGAAACTTTGCATAAAACAGTTGAAGCTTTCCCACAGATGAACCAGCACATTTGAAAAAGCCTTTTAAAAGAACACAGCCAGTTCTGTGATACGAGGCACATAACAGCTTTAGCTTATATCTGAGTACTTGTGTTATCTGGAAATGCATTTCACTGTTAATTCTTGGTGAAAGAGGTATTCCAAACTGCTGTGAGAAATTCTTACCAAAGTTGGTTTCATCTCCCATATCTCGACCGTATTTTGACATGGCTTCTCCCAGAAGGCCCTCAGGCTGCGGGTAGCCCGGACTGTTCACCTGGCCTCGGATTTTGGACACGGTGTTGAGCATGGTGAGCTTGGCTCTTGTCGCTGGATTGGGCTGGAGATATTCTGTTGTTTTATTGATGACCTCCAGCATAGCTTTGCTGGTGATGTCAGCTTTCTGTTGACACACAGTTGGAGACAACCTTTTACAACCACTGAGATAATATGTCGAATATCTCAAAAGGGGAGGAAAATTACTCAACATAAAGCAATACTTGAACTAGCTTAGAAGCTCTTTCATACCCTTTCAAGTTCCTTGAAATCTTCATCGAGTTTGGTTCCCTCTGCACCTCCAACTTTCTCATTTATCATCTTCAAACAAAGATAAAGAAGAGTGATTAAGACATTGCTTGATGGGCAGAGTGAGGTTTACTTTAAGTTTTGTTGACATAAACGCCACAAAAACACGTTAAATCTCTTAAAAAGTAACAGTAGGTGGTGTTATAGAGCTAAAAAGTCTATGTAGAGATAACAGTCATGACTGATCTATACTACACACCCAAAAAGGACCATTTGTGTCTTAAAACACAAAATACAGGAAACACACATTCGTAAAGATCAAATAAACAGTAAATATGTAGAGAGGAAGTTTTAATATCTCATCTTATCAGACTCAATTTCAGACCTTAACATATTAACAATTTCAGACCTTAATATACTGAGAAAGGTTTTAGAAAATGCACCAACAGCTTAAACAAAATCCTATAAATGTTTTTATGCTATTTAATATTCAAGATACTCAAAGTACTCATTTTCTTTTTTTCTGTATTTGTATTCAATTTTGAATTAATTAATTTAAACCACACGAGTCAAAAACAAAAGAACAGATTAACTGACCTTCAATCTGCACCTTTTATAGTTTTCTCTGAATTAATGAACACATAATTTTTTATCAATACTTAAAAAACAGAGGTCACTAATGTCACTTTAAGATTATCCACTTGTGGGCCAAAAGTCACAAGTGTGATATTTTACAACTACATGACTAATGAAACTGCTTCTGGTCTTTCTAATAAGGGTGCGTTCATTTTAAAATCACATTTGATAACTGTGGGGCTTTCTTTTAATACATTTTGAACAAAAGACAAAAAAAGCTAAAACAAAAAAAGAAAAAACATGATCAGGAAATAGGGGAGTAAAAACAAAAGAATATTCATTTGATTTTATACCAAAAAGTATTTAGTTTATAATTTTACTTGTTTTACTGTTTTGTTTTAAGCCATTTCAAAAAACCTGTTTTTAAATATTCTTAGATGTATTCCAAACACAAAGATGTTTTAAACCATTTTCCCGTCTATCTTCATCAATAGAGCTACAAATTTAGTAGATTGGGCAGTAAAAAGTTACATTTAAATAAATATTAGCAAAGGCAGCAATATTTTTTTTTTGTTAAACAGGAACAAACTTTCATAGAACTGATTACTCAGCTTTACACCATATTTTTTTCACTTAATACTGGATTGGTACTACAGCAATGTTAGGAATGTTAAAAAAAAAATATTGTTTACAAAAGTAATGGCTGCTAACAGCAACGATATACTTTAGGTTTTAAAAAACCTGCCTTGAGAATATTAAGATGTATTAATAAAAATGCTTTATTAAGTCATTGATTCCATTGATCAATTTTTATTTAAAGCATCTTCCTCTTTTTTATTTATTTCTAGGTCAATGGAAAATTTTCATTTTTATCATTTACCTAATAAAGTGCTGCATTTCTCTTGCTAAAATTACCTTTTGAAACAAAACAGGCAAATAAGTTTTAGTGTTAGAATAGTAACTTAGGGGGGTAAAATTACACTCATGTTAATCATGAATGAAAATTGAATCTGTTCTGTATATTTGGCAGTCATCCTCAGACCTAAGAAAGAAAAAAACCTTTTGATTTGAAGTCACATTTTAAAACTAAATTTACTGATCATTATTTATTGAAAAAAAAAATCATTTTACCATTATGGATGATGGAAATTTACTTCTCATAATATAACTCACTGTCAAGTTCTCCATAGAACTAGTTTGGTAAATCTTGGTGGTTATGCCAAACTAGTGTACATGTTTATAGGAGCCATAAATAAAACTGCAAATTAAAATGTGCACAAACAAGAAAGTCTAATAATAGGTAGTAACACATTTTGGCATTGTTTTCCCATGACTAGAATTCTTTTGCACACATACACACCCAGTGGTAATGGAACATTGACTTCATTTATATGATCATTTGTTCAGTCACCTGTTATAAAAACTCATTACATAGCATCAAAAACCCAACGAACTTTAAGATTCATCGTTAAATTTAAAAAAAAAAAAAAAAAATTAGCATATATTAGATGGCTAAGATTTGCGGAAAAATATAATTTAAAAAAATCATATGTTTTAACCTATAACAAATAAATTATATTTTGAAGTTACATTTTAATATATTAAACAAAAAAATACCCATACAACAGAAAATGGAATGTGCTAGACATAAACAACTTTCTGCATCAAAAGGTAAAGTACAATATAAAAGTACATTTGGAAAATATAAAATAAATTCAACTATTTATACATTTATAAACTAACAGCAAATATTTTTTAAACAAAACAAGCTTTAAATCAACTCCTACTTTGGTCAACTCTAAGATTCAAACCACTGCTAACTTAGTTCAAGTCAGAAAGTAGCATTAGCTTAACATGAAGGGTTAACGCCAACGATACACAGGGAAGGGAACATATTTTCAAGTTGTTTACTTTACTTATAACAAAAAAACACGATATATTTTATTGAATAAAAGTATATAACCCAAGAAAGGCGAATTCGGAGCGTTTCCGATAACTTTAACAACTTGTTTGAAGCTAGCTTAAAAGTAAAAAAGAATGCTAACGCGCTATCATCAGGTGTTGATTCGTCAACAAAAAGTGTCCAGTTTTACCTGAGTTGCTTTGTTAATTTGCTTCCGTAATCCTGCGACGGACATCTTGTACCGTCAAGTGTTTCAACCCAATCTTAAGTGGAGGAAAAATCCGTGCCAAACAGATGCTGAGAAGTGTCAGAACTCCGAGCCGCTCCGGTCGTTCTTCTCAAGACTTTGTACTGTGGATGAGGAGGAACCTGCAGGGAAACAGTTTCCTGATCCTCGGTGGTGGGAGGGTCCGTCCGGTCCGGTCAGGCTCAATGGAAAACAGCCCAGAACACGCACGAGACTCCCTTCGGATCAATTCCCTGCACTTTTCTGTTGTGTTGAAGTTTCTGTCACACGGATTACGTCAAAGTGGGTTTCAAAGTAATTTGCATGACTTCTACTTTTACAATAAAGGCACGCTCCTATAAAATGAAGTTTTTTGTGTTTTTTAACATGTTTTTGTGGCATATTTCTCACGATGGAGGACACAAAAGGAAAAAATGTATCTTAAAATTGTATTTCAGGGTAATTTTGTACTTAAATCGTTGTGAATTAGGACCAGACCAGAAAAAAAATGCAAGCATGTAGTGACATAGAAGCTGCAATCAGCATACTTATCTTCATTTTCAACTTGTGAGCTAGAATACGGCTGGATGGCTTTGATATTGCTCACCAATTTTGTTGCATTTGGTAATATTGAGTTGTGAGGGGCTGTAAGATAGCGGGAGAGAGAGTTGAAATATAGGGATGATGGGAAATGAGAGCAAGCTTACTGTGTCAGTTGTCCAGACCTCCAGAGAGAACTCAGGCTATGTCTGAATTCCTATTATCCACTCTGATCAGTGAGTAATAAAAAACTACATGCAGGACTATCTAGTGCCCTGGGTTTTAAAAGCCACCATTTCACAACTTTTACAATTTTTTTTGATATACAGCAAATATGACGTCATTGATGTCACAAAGTAAAAATCTAATCCAATCTATTTATGACTCAGTGTATTAGATGATAAAAAATGTTGATGGTTTATTAAAAAAATTGCAATTAAACACATTTTTTGGCAAAAATTGTTCAAACGTAATGCATGTGGTCTATATTTGCTGTGTAGTGAGCATCGATCCACATTGGTTTTTCTCAAAGTCCTATGGGAAATTTCTAGGTTCTATGGGTACTCGATTTTGGAATTGAAGATTTGGACAGCGCTATAAAATGAAAAATGCAATACGTAGTGAGTAGTGAAGGCATTCGGCCATAGCCTCAGAGGTGAATTTCAATTAACTTCTGCCGCAGCAGAAACTCTGTTCTAGAAAACAACACAGATTTTTTTTTTTTTTTTTTGGTTTTTGGCTAAAAATTGAATACTCATAATTGAAATGTCACTAGTAAACATTTTTGCAATGGATCAAAAGATGATCGGAGTTGGACTTTATGATACATGTGAAAGTAGAGCATAAAATCACTTCCTCCAGCTCCTCTGGGGGGACCCCGAGGTGTTCCCAGCCCAGCCGCGTTAAAGGGTTACATGGTGTAATCATGACCTCTAATTCATTTAGAATCAATGTATTAAATAAAAATATTTAAATCCTCAGCTTTAGTCCTTAAAATTAAAACTGTAGGCCTTTACTTTGAAAAAAAAAAAAACCAAAACATAACAGAGAAAGTGATTTAGAAAGACTAAAACAAAATAAAAGCAGATTAAAATTTTGTTAGTCTGCAACAAGACAGTCTGAAATTGGCACCAAATTACATTATATTGCTTGCATCTATGAGGCCTAAAAAGCTATTTGGATCAGTAATTTAAATTTATATCTATTCATATGTAAAAAAAAAAAAAGCTTATAGTGACTTATAAGCAGAAAACTCTATTGTTTGAAGCACATTTGTAACTATGGCTTTAACTATTACTCTCGGGAAGTTGATCTTTTGATTTGTTTCAACAAAAAGTACAGTGATCCCGTAATAAATTACTTTTGCAATGAGTTACTACTAACATGGGTTGGAACTACTCAGTTGCACTTTGTGGGGTACATTTTTATAAATAGAAGCAGAAAGTACTAAGCTTTCTAAATTCTAGTTTTTATGAAACTGTCTCTGAGGGAAGGGTTAGAATTGATCATGATGAAGTGACTAGAACAAAGACCTGAGTTCTCTCACTGGTTTGTTTGTTTGACGACCCTTTTTAAAACTTGTTTTGCAGTGAAACCACTCTGGATGAATGACATATCTCCTCAAAAGATTAAAAAGACTGAGATGGTAGAAAAGCAAGCCAATAGTCAAATGTTTTGGCATTAGTGGGTGTTTTTAGTCTTTTACTTTTTCATTTTTTTTTTTTGGAAGACCTGCAAATTGTCTACCACTAAAGAAGCATATTTTACCCCCAGAACGCTTTGATAGTCTTAAGATGTTGTACCTGCACAAATTCAAAACATCCTAGAAGAGATAACGTGAAGTGATCTCAGGTGGAGTCTGTACACACAGAGCTGAGGTGCCAAAAAGCTCCAGTTTTACCATAACTCTCTCTCCCTCTTCTCCATGCTTAGTTCAAGTATTCAGTCTGTTTCACACAACAGAGACAGACTGAATACTATGAAGCCCTAGCTATGAGAAAAAAAAAGAAAGAAAAAAAGGATTCCCTAAAATTATTAATTGGTGGTCATCAATTAGTATTTTGTGCACACAAATGAGTATTTCGTGGCCTCAATGTAGTGTTTCTACGCAAAAATAAGCATTTCGTGGACACAAATTAGTATACATTTTATTAGCAGTTTGTGGGCACAAATCCATATTTTGTGCACACATTTGTATTTTGTGGGCACAAATTAACATTTTAATACATTTTTGTGGGCACAAATAAATAGTTTGTGGCCTAAATTTTAATTTAATTTAATACTAATTTTGTGGACACAAATTAGTATTTTGAAATCTTAATATACTGTAGTATTTTGTACCCACAAATTGGTATTATGTGGGCACCAATTATTATATTGTGGGGTCAATTCTAATGTTATTTTAATTCTAATGCTAATTTTGAGCACACAAATTAGTATTTTATTGGCACAAAATAGCTTTTTATAGTCTCAATAAACTGTAGTAATTGGTACGCACAAATTGGTATTATGTGGGCACAAATTAGCATTTTGTGGGTACAAATTACTATTTTGTGGGCATGAATTGAAACTTTGCAGGCAGGCACAAATTCATATTTTGTGGGCACAAATAAGCATTTTTTTGCACAGAAATTATATTTTGTGGCCATAAATTTGTAAGGGGAATGGAAAAATTCCTAAAATACAAATTTGTTGCTACAAAACGAATTACTAAGGAAAAACTTTTTTTTTTAATGTCATATCCAGGGTTTTGAAGACTGCAATGTGGCTGTGATGCCTATAATTTCTGTTCAGGCATGTATCCCTAAACTACTTCCAATTATCTCTTTCATTAGAAATCATTCTTCTTTTATTTATTGTATGACTTTTGCTTCATCCTATCTCTAAAAAGTGTTGAAATAACTCAGACATTTGCAAACTTGAGCCAATCATATAGCAAAATGATATCAATCAGGAATCAAAAATATGTAAATCAGACAGGGTTATTTTAAAAGAAAAAGAAACCATTTATTTATTACATTCTTAAAACCACATATAATGTATCCCATTGGACAATATATATCAAGTTGTGTGTGACTCTTGGACTAGTAATATACATCTTGTACATTTTGTCAAACTGGGAAAGAAAAGGGAATCAAACTATTTTTTAGTTGTTTGAACTTTTCCTAATCTTGTTCAGTTATGAAAAAAAATGATTGACTACCAGACAAAAAGTGGAGACATGAAGAAATAGTGTGGGAAAAGGTCTGATGAATGAATGAAAATCACAGCAAAGGAAACCCCAATAACAAAATTAATCTTTAACTAAGATTCTTCTTTTTTTTTTATTCTATGCAACTTACGTCGAATGTTACGATAGTAGGACAAACAGGAAGGACTTTGACACATTGTGGGAAACATTCACAACAGAACTTACGTCCACAGTGATTATGGGTTGTAGGTGCAAAAGTGTGAGGAGCACGAGGCTACAAAACGACAATTGTAGTAAAGGGACGAGAGATCACAGCTAGCTCCCTGAGCAGCAGGCAGCAGGTCCTCAGACCCTGCTGGAGAACTTCAGAGCCCCCCAAGTAAGACATCATCATCACTGCTATGCTTAGCCGTCAGAAGATGAATGAAGATGTAAACAGTTATGAGTGATTTTATGTGACAGACTTGTACCTACAAAAACAGAAAAAAAAAAAAAAAAAAAAAAGAACCAAAGTGACTGAAGTCTTACTGGCATTTGAGCCCAACTCAGGGGGGCAGCTGGTAGCTCTGTCTTGCCTTAGACTAATGCCAGGTGGGCAAAGAGGAAGGTTTTAAGTGCTTCTTGTTCAGACAAGTGTTGGGACTAGAGGAGAGAGGAACACCAAAATGTACAAAATAATACAGTTGTACCAACCAGCAGAGAGAGTTTAGGTTACATGTGGACAATTGTAATACAAACCTTTAGCCAAGTGAAACATTATGAGGGAAACAGAGTTATATTACTGTACTTCTTCTATTGAACTGACTGCTGGCTGGAAACCGGTGGAGAGACCCTTTGCGTCCTGCTTTATCCTCCAGTTCACGAAGTGATCGTTCACTTCCCGTTAGTCCTTTTGTCCCGGTAAGCAGGGGTGAGAGGGCAGCGGTGCAGACTGAATGCATACAGTTCAAAAGGCAAGGAAAGCGTCTTCTTTTTTTTTTTTGCCTCGGCTTACATGCGCTGCCCCCCCAACCTCCTCCCCGCTGTGTCGCATCTGCAATGAGATGGTTGTCCTCCAGCCAAAAAAAAAAAAAAAAAAGGAGGAGGCTTGTTGCCACGGAAACCTGAGGGTACTGTCAAAAGAGGGACAAATTGTCCAGAGAAAAAAATTGAGTCCATTTTTTTTCCTCGCATCTTTGTGCCTCCTGTTCATCTTTACTCACTCTTACTCTCTCCACACAATTAAAAAGTTGCTTATTTACATTCTTACCTAAAATATTTGTCTATAAATGTGTATATAAATTAAAGATAATTTCATCTCGCTCTGTCACTAAGTGGCATTTACAAGGAAAGGGGTGAGTGGGACTGAGGTTTCTCAAGAGCCTATGAAAAGGCAGCACCGGAACAGTATCTACTATAAAGGTGTGTGAACCTCAATTTGTGCAACTTACTAAGTTTGGACTAAATCGTGATCTTATACTAGAGGTTTTTTTTTTTTTTTTCATATTTTTTTTTTTTTTAATGTCAGTGAAAATCTGACCTGTGACATTGGTCCCTAGGTGAGGATGGGTTTAAATGGTGCTGTCTCTACGAATGGCATGCATTCCATAACGGGACGCACGAGAATGAAGGAATACTGACTAATAATTATATTCGCAATTAGACCCGTTTATTAACTTCATGCTAATAAAAGTGTGCCAAACTCTTTCAGAGCGGCAGTGTCTTACATTCATTGTTGTTGGGTTCTTGTTTGTGCACTAGTGCTAATCAATGAGGTACATTCATTACTGGATAGTTGATCCACAGGAGGATCAGGTGTGTGAAATATTTGAGAGCTTAGAGCTGTGTGCTATATGGGCCACGGTGATGTAATTACAAGGCCCAAATGCTTGTGTCGATGCTACAATATGCAGAGGACCATGAGCATGTGTGGTCTGTAGTGTAAGGTGCTTTGCCTGCTGGGATAGTATAGGACTACTTTGGGAGACGGAGTATTTTAAGTCCTGGATTGTCTCTTAAAATGCTGGTTGTTAAGATTTAAACATATCTATGCTTCTCTGTCTCTCATTTTGCTCCCCTACCTCTTCAAACACTCTTCTCCATCTTTCTCATTTGCCTCTCTGCCTGTCTAGCTGTTAGTGGAGTCCGGCAGAGACATCTCGCTGCCGAACACTTCCCGGTAGAGTGGCGGGAAACTGTAGGCAGTCTCTGGGTGAACCAAACGGAAAAACTCCAGCTTGTCAATGTGGAGTTTACAGATGGACTTCATTGTTGGGAGCTTGGACATCATCTATGGGAACAAGAGACATCAAAAGGTAAATGAAACAACCTAACACCTTCTGCAAAGCTATACAGATAATATGAAGATCTCTACGTTCACACCCAGCGTGGAAACACGCTACCACTCAAGCTACTTCAAGCTACCACTTTGAGTGAAAAGTCTGTGTAGAGGTGTGCTTCCCTTTAGGCTTTTCCCTATCCCTACATTCAGGCCTCCAAACAGAGAGATTACAAAAAACTTAAGTTGTCGCACATCGTTTCCCCTCCCCTTACATGTGCGACGTGGATCCCTCCACTGGTGGAGGGATAGCTAGTAGCCCTAAGCTAGTCACTACAACTACATAGGGAGAAGCCATAGGAGTAGGAGAAGAATTTGGACTTTGGAGTTTGGAATAGAGCTGTGAGAGAAAAAGTCTGGAGCAAGATTTGCACAACTTTGACATTTTGTACCCAGCCTCCTCCAACTGTGAGAGCATCCACTAGTATCAGGTAGTGATAGTACAGTGAAACCACCTTGAGCTAAAAGCCCGATTAAGAATCCTCAGTTAGTGTTTTCTAGAATGCACATTACATGCCCGGAGTATACGGAAATGAGTTTCAAGATACAACTGGGAAGCAAAAACAATGGAGCAAGATTTGCACCGCTTACACATATTTATGAGCAAATCTTTCACTCTTTTTCTTTCACAGCTATATTCCAATACGTGACAGACTTGATGTCATAGAATTCCAGCTTGGCACAAACCGCAATAATTCATTAGTCCTTTATTATCGATTTTCTGTTGGTTGGAAATTCCCTGAATTGACAAGGACGTCACTACCAAATCTGATTCCCTGATTAGTCAAGTTTCAACCAGTTTAACGTTCAACTCACGTTCAATGGCTGCACAATTTGTATGTGGCTCATGAACGTGAGAGTTTTTAAAGCAGAACCCCAAAACGCAGATTTTTTAAGAATCAACATGAAACCTGTAACAAACAGACAATCCAGGAAGTAGAAACACTAAGAGTGGCTGCTCTTACCTTGTCCAGTTTCTCTTCACTAGCCCCACTCTTCTGTAGACTGTGCTGCAGAGCCAGGTAGACCTTCTCCTGGAGTTTCTGAACTTTCTGGCCTTCTGACAGCCAGAATCGGTCTGCAGGAAAAGACACAAAAACAGGACTCTTAGCTGTTTATCATTATTTTCCTATGGGTCTTTTTCTCTTTGTGTTTTTTTTTCTTCACAAGTCTCAAATTTCATTTCTTTACTAATAAATTAAAAAAAAAAACCAATTTCTCAATTTCTAAAAATAGGAACAAGATAAAAAAAAGAAAGGGCTTTACTATGTGTGAGGATTTTCTGAGCAGATTGTTCTGCTTTTTCTGTCAAAGGTTTTAAACTAAAAGAGGATCTGTTTAAAAGTGCAGAGCCAAGGTAAGCCCAATGCCCTGTAAAGTTAAACAAAACATGAGTGGGAAAATTTGTTATAAAAAGTTAGTTAAAAATATTTCTGCAATAAAAACAAAAAGGTTATTTAAACTATATGAACAATGTATTTGTTTTTTTTAAATAAATATTTAAATAGAAGATAAAAATGTAATTTTTAAAAGTAGATACAAACCATAACATTTGAAATCTTTAAAATTATTTCTTCATTTAATCTGAAAATAAAACACTGACGTGGATATGATTTAAGATGTTTACATTGAGGGATGTGGATGTGATCCTTTTTATGCTTAAAGGCCAAGCGGAACAAACACCACAACTACTGTTACGTAAAACCCATGTCTGCTTCTCCTTAAATACAACCGTGTTGTTTGAATATCTGTGATCAAAAGAGAAGTTCAAACATTTACCTGGGGAAAGCAGGACAGCAGCGCTGAACAAAGCCATTTCCTCGTCGGTCAGCTGCAGACGACAGAGTCCTTTCCCCAGTTCAAACACCGCACTGACCAGATCGTCACAACCTGTGCAAACAGCAGGTTTTACAGGTGAAGCGAAGAACTGATGTAGATGATCAAAGTCAGTGGTCTCCAGCCTTTTTCCGGTTAAACATCAGACAACATTTTCATGGATGAGGCCAAAGCAGGTGTCCGATTTATATATTCATCTATTTTTGCTTCTAGTTTCTCTTAAAGTGTAAAGTTTATCTTCATCCTCTGTAAAATGTGTGTAAATATGTGCAGCCTTATTTGTGCTCTAGATTTGTGTAGGAACCATTATAATGTCAAATCAATTTTCCCTTAACTGTCAAAATGGAGGTTAGGTAAAATCGGATGGATAAATACAAAGAAAAAAAAGTATAATAAATGTCAATCTACCATTTGAACAATTTGCAGCATCCTTGTAATATTAGATAGTTGATTGCTGAATATTATGTGTTATTTTTCGGTTCGTAAAAGCAGCTTCCACAGTAAATTCATGTCTGGAGTTAAGACTCTGGTTTTTGTCTGGTAAATGCTGCTTTCTTTTATTTTGAAATCGAAGGCTCTTCTTTTGCTTACTCCCTAGGGCTGCCACGATTAGTCGATTAGTCACGACTATGTCGACTATTAAAGTAATCAACAACGATTTAATAGTTGATTAGTCTTTTTTTTTTCTAAATCTTAAACTACGGTGCGGTACGGTTTCTAATTCCGCTGCTGCACTTGTCTTTGACACACATGCACAGTAGTGTTAATCCGGGTCAGTGGTGATGTCACAGGAAGTTCTAGGAAAACCCGGGTACCATAACAACACGCCAACAGAGCTTCAAAGTGGGAAATATAAAAAAAGGCAAGTTTCCAATGCATGAGCTCCTGATGCCCTTTGTGACTGATAATGATAACACAGTCGTAATATAGCATTTAGCTAAGCTAAGCTAACAGTAGCGCAAAACTTCTTAGCTAAATGTTTTCTGTGCATCCCTACAAGCTCTACCTCATTGGAGCGAAATTTCCCTGCTGAAGGGAACATCTACTCTCACAGGAGTTTGTGTCTCTCTGCAAAACATGTGGAAATGCTAACTTTCCTGCCGTGAGCGAGAGCATCGTACAGTTTGGAATTATATAGAGAAGTGAAGTTGAATACAGCTGTGATCACTCAGCACCACAAAATGTACTTTTGCTGTATTTGAGTCAGTGAGACAAAATGTTTATCTTTTGTGAAAAACAGTTCCTTTGTTTCAAATACCTAAACAAATGACGGAAAGAAACATCTTGATTCATTAAAGGTTTAACAACTATCATCCTAATCGTCTTTATTTTTAGTTAGCATATAGCTTAAACACTTCAAGTTTAAAGCTAATGATGGTTAAGATTTGTGTTTTACATCCAGTTTACGCATGACCCGATTAGTCGACCAACCGAAAAAAATAATCAGTGATCAGTCGACTATTAAAATAATAATTTGTGGCAGCCCTATTCCTCACTGGCTCTTTTCTGCAAAAAAAAAAAAGAAAAGAAAAAAAAAAAACCTTCAAAATACGTTTGTTTTTTGTTAACTTTGCTACCTTGGGGGCTTCAATTTAGCATTTGGCGTAGCCGCTATGAGAGATAAATGCAAGTATTTTTTGTACGGATGGAGCAACTTGACATGTGTCAAGCGCTTTTCCAAAACAAAACTTCTGTCAGAATCAGATTAGAAAGAAAAAAGAGAAAAAATGTAGGGTATTTTTTTTTTTCTCTCTGTGGCTTGGTCCCAACTGTCACATGAACTCCTCCGTGAACTGATATAAAGGAAATGACTACGGCATCCTTTTCTGCCCAGTGTGAAAAATCAATTACACTTAAATGAAGTGAACAGTTTATCTCTGTCAATACTGTTTGATGTAATAGAAGTCACAGGATTAATAATTGTGTTAAAGAAAAGCAAAATAGAGATGTTAGCAATCTTTGCTGAAGCAAAAAACAAAATAAGTCAATTGTGCATATCTAAAGTTTACCCACTAGAGTGCGCTGTTACACATTCTGTGGCAGCAGAGACAGGCAGTGAATGGTAACATTCAGGCTCCCTCAAAGGAGCATTGTTGTTCAGAGATTATTTCAAAAATAATGACTTGCAGATGTGTGTTTGCAAGCTGTCAAAGAACAGATTTAATACAACAATCATTCCAGATTGCTCAACAGGCCTAAAAGAGTCATATGATCCCGAGCTCACACGAGAAACCTCAGACGCCCAGGAGTGTGCCGGTCCTCTGAATATTTCAAAGCTTACGAAGCTGCAGCCCCAAGTGATCCTTACCGAGAGCTTTGAAGAGCTGAGCCGAGGCAAATTTTCCATTGAAGAAGATGGTGCTGCTGCTGCTGTTGAAGGCGCGGCACATGCGAATGAGCAGGACCTCCAAGCAGCCTAGAAGGGCAGTCAGAGACAGAGGAATAGACATAGAGGGATGGAGATAGAGGAGAAGAAAGCGGGAAGGCAGAAAAGGCCAAAGATACTCCAACATGCACAAAAAAATACAACAAAATGTAAATAATTTTGTCTCAGATTAGACATATATAAGACAATATTGAACCATTTTTATAAGAAAAAATCCACAGGATAAAACAGATATCCACCAAGATTTTTTTCAAGTTCCAACCATTTACAAAAAGTAAACGCATTGTCCAATATATGAATTTTATATCACATTATTTTGTGCATTGCACAAAAAATTCCACAAATATTGTGTTCAGAATTGTATATTTTTCCCCCAGGGTGTAATTTTAAAAACATTGGCAAACAATATCAAACCAAGGCAAAGATAGAAGGTTGGGGACAAAAGAAAACAGGAAAGAGCTCAAGTTAGCAAAATACAAGTGTTTTTTTTTCTATATATATATAGAAAAAGTACATCTGAATTAGATAACTGGGATTTTTGTTTGTTTGCACTGACCTGCTTTGAGCAATATAATCTGATCATTCTGGCACAGATCCATGAAGCCAGAAATGCGCTTGGCAAATTCCACCACATACTGGATGGCGTTGGTGATGTGGAGCGCACATTGCTGCCACATCCACTCAGCTGACTGGAAGAGGAGACGAACAGAGGGTTAGAATATTTCCTCCGCCATCGTCCTGCTCAAGTTGAACCACACAGCTTTCTCTCTGAGGAGTTTTGTTATGGTAACTTAACCTCAGTTTTGTTGACTGTCAACACTGTGGTTCACCCAGAATTTTTCTACAAAGACTGACGTCAGTGACTTTTTTTTTTCCTTTTATTGCTGCTTTTCATCTTCTCACGAAATCTGATCTCAGGGATTTTATCTGTGCTGGACGGGTTGCCTACCTTGTTCTGAAAGACCCTCGCTTCTTCGGGTGTGTACTGAACCCAGGCGAATCTTTTCATATCTTCTGCGCTGTACTGACAAGTTTCCAAGTGAGACTTAACAATACCTTGAGTGATGTGCTCTGAAAAACAACAACAAAACATACAGCAAAGTCAGTGTCTGCGCTCTGTAGATGTGGCACAAGGACCAGTTTAAAAAAACAAATCAAAGGTTTTTCTTCCCTTTATCCCCTCAGGGGTTATTTTGCACCTCCATCAATTAAAAGAACATATTTACAGCTTTCTGTTCAGACCGGTTTGCTGTCAAGAACAATTTTTTTTCTTCATTAGGCTCTACCAGTAAAAGAGAAAGACCTTTACAATGCAAACAAAATAGCAAACAAACCAGTATGCTTTTATCTGAACTCATTAGCAAGGAATTTGTTTCTGCTCATTTCCTAGTATTATTTAATGCTTATTTGTTCCACAAATTAAGTCGTTCTTTTCCTGTTTTGCTGCGCAAATGCTAAATGCGCTCACAAAACATGCCCTTGTCCTTCGCCTATGCCTTTTATTTAATTCAATTTGTCTCTCAAATTACATTTGCTCTTCTTTGATTCAGTTTTATGAGCTTATTTTTGTTTCATTTCTGAGCTTTAAACTGTATAAGATCCCAAAGAAAGAGTTCCACTATATTTTTTTTCATTTACAACTTTTGCGTTACGATGATATCTCTAAACTGCACTGAATAACTTAATAATCTGTGCAGAAATATTCCTCTAACGGAATTAAGTGTGATCTGTTTTTATCTGCTTACTGGAGCGCACAAAGAAGGAAATTAAGGTGAAAAATTTAAACCACATGAGAAAACCTTTTAGAGTCCAGCCTTAATGAAATTCAGCCCAATAAAAGACCTGTTCACAAGTATTTTATTGTGAAATGGTAAATTAGTTGTGAAGTTGGTTTGTTATTTTTAGTCTCACCGAGGTCTGATATTGAGCAGTCGTCGGGTAGATGGTCCAGCAGTGGACGTCTGCACCCCAGCAGCGGGTGCAGGAGCTGGAACCCATTTGTGTCCGCTGTGTCCAGCATGGTCTGCTGCGGGGAGTTCTGATTGGACAAAGACGAGGAAGAGGAGGAAGAAGATGAGGAGGTGTTCCCCGTGCTGCCTCCGCCGCCTCCGAGCAGCTCCAGGCTGCAGTACTCGCTGGCCTCCTCGGGGGTTAGGGGCAGGTCGAACAGGTCGGGCAGCGCCGCGATATCGTCAAGGTCGCTGAGGGTGGAGGTGGAGCCTCCACTGCTGTAGGATCGACTCAGGCCCTCCTCGGCCTCATCCGTGCTGCTGTTGCAGACTCCGTCCTCGTGGGGTAAAGATAGGGTGGTGGAACCCCCGCCCCCAGAACCCACGCACTCTTGGGACTTCTGGTGCTTCTGAACCTCGGCGTAGAGGCTGTCACGCTGTTTCTTTGACATACGGCCAAACTTCACAGCTGCAGAGACAGGATATTTTCCATTCGTTTCAATTCATAAATGCATACTTTTTCGAGAAAAAAAAAAAAAAAACTTTCTGTGATCCAACTTTTGTGCTAAGAAGTATTGATGTGTAAAAAACTTTTTTTTTTTACCATCTCTGCTCATGCCCAAAGCCAGACACTTCTGCAGACGGCAGTGCTGGCAGCGATTCCGGTTAGTTCTGTCTATGAGACAGTTCCTCTGGCGGGAACAAGAGTACATGGCGTTGTTCTGCTGGCTGCGACGGAAGAAACCCTAAATGCACACAAACAAAATCATTATTTATTTATTTTTACACTTTATGACCACGTGTTTGACATCTCTGCCTCCTCCACACACCTTGCAGCCTTCACAGGTGATGACTCCATAGTGGATTCCTGAGGACTTGTCCCCACAGATCTTACAGGGGATGACCTCAATCTGGGCTGTAAGGGCAGAAAAAAACATGGACGGTCAGAAAAGAACGTCCCACATCTCAAAGTCTCAACGGCAACTGTGGTTCAGATAACGCACAAGGACACCATCTGCAGAGAGAACAGCAGCTGTGATTTGTCGGCCTTGTTTGGCGATTATTACTCTGTGAAAACCCGAGTACCAATCGCAGTATCTCAACCAAACATTGAGTTTCACAGATGGTTATGTTTGGTGCGGTTCTGACCCCAGATGGGGTAGACAGCTTCCCCCTGAGGCAGCACAGCTGAGACTTTCCTTCTCTTTGCAGAAGCAACAGTAACTTCCTGTTTGAAGCTGGTTAAAAAAAAGGATTGCGCCTGGAGCCAGGTCAGATGACCGGATCAGCAGAACTTAATGGGCTGCTTAAACAACTCTAGGATCTTTTGTGCATTTGTAGAAAATGGCTCAGTTTGTTGATTGTAGGACTGGAACATAGGAAACAAGAGGTCGCTTCCCATGGGTCGCAATGAGTTGAATCCAGTGTTAGGAAAGATCCTTCATGCCTAATTATAAAGCTACACGGGGGTCCCCTTGTGCCAGTCCCCAACCTGGATAAAATACAGAGTTGTTCCAGGAAACCTGTGTAAAAATCTCTGCTAATGAAATCAGTGAAACCTGATTGCCTGCGGTGACCCCTGATGGGATGTGCTGAAAGGTGACAATGAGTTAAAGTTTTGTGACGTCATATCAGGCTGAGAGAGAGAAGGAGAAAGCACGACCAATGGATAACATCTACATTAACTCATGATTGGTGATGATAGTTATAGGGTTGTGAATCGTTAAAAAAATGGTTAAAGTGGGTTACTGCACACGACAGAGTAAAGTAGGAGTTTTGTTGAATCTACTTCCCTAATTCGCAAAATTTTAGCCTTAGTAGGACTAAGGATTTGGCAGTTATCTGGGACATTTAAAAAAACGAAAAAAGTAGGGCTGGGTATCACAGTTCATTTCCAGGATAGATTTTATTTTTTCAAACCACTCAATTTAATTCAATTTTATATTTACACGGTTTACACATGTAGACATTTTTGAATCAGAAGCAACTTTATCGCCAAGTATGATTACGCATACGAGGAATTTTTCTTGGTGACACGCACCAACACACTGAGGCATGGCTATGGTAAATTCCATTTTATGTTAGCATCAAGCTAGTGGACTTTAACTTTATGCGTTAGCTGGATCTCTACTTTTAAGTACTTATTACTGATCTTTTGAGTGTGGGTTGATGAATTGATTCTCTCAACCCAGTGCTAAAAACCAGACTTTGTTTTTGCTTGTTTTGGGTGTGAAGTCAGTCTTGCTAACTAGGAATCCGTGGAGTGCAAATTTCTTAAAAGAAGGTCTCCAGAGGTCATATGAGGAGCTGCAACATTTGTTTATCCATCCCACGCAGAGAAATGTGCCTGAATACTGAAACATCCGTTCCAAAAAGGCCTACGTTGAAGATCAATGAAGAGTTAGAGCCACCGCAAAGACTCCTTCCTAAGTAGATAAACACAAAATGCCTGCTCCAGACTTTTTTGTTTGCTTTATCTATGTGACACAGCAATTTCACAGACTGGAGATTACACCATGGAGCCTTTCATCAAGTTTGAAAAATCCCAATGTCTCCTGCTTCCAAATTACCTGAAACTTAGTGTACTGTATTGAATGTCTCGTTGGAACTACATGTAGCCACAAGGCATCTTAACCATTTCTATTATGCTGAGTTATTATGTTACACCCTGCATGTCCTCTGCAGGAACCCTGTGGACAAAACCACAGATTTAAACTGTACTTGTTACAAGAGGTGTGTTAGAATCTTTTCGTTAGAGAAGACTTTTTCTGAGTTTCTTTTATTTGGTTTATGAAGCTTTGAAGTCTTTTTTTCTGTGTCTCAACGGATCCCGTTCAATTTTCCTCCAACAAACAGAAGAAGCCAAGATTGCTAGTGTTTGTGTGTGCTCCCAGCGTGACAAAACTGCATAAACATCACTCGCACATGTGATGTTTTCCACAAAGATCCCCTTCTTGCGGTGGTTAAAAACAGACATTATCATGATAAAGCGGCCGTCTGTCTGCGAGCGGCCACGTTTGGAAAACTGCTGAGGATTTGTTTCGGTGCCGAGCAGTGGAAAACACAACTTTCCACTTCTTTTTCCTCTTTAAGGACACCCTCGTCTGCCTCCGCTCAAACGCTGTTGACGAAAATACTTCAACTGATGAGGGCAGCTGGAGGCATGCAATGGAAAAATATCTCCCTCCTCCCTGCTTCGCCCTCCCTGACTTTCCTCCCCTCCCTCCCTCCCTCTGTCGATTATATAACTCCTGTCTGTGAGCATTCTTCATGGCGCTCATTAAGCGGGCTCACTCTAGCAACACCGACACCCCGCCTCCTCTTTCCGCACTGGCTGCGAGGCGCTGGCTGCTCCGGCGCCATTGGCCGAGTCGTGCGTCACTCCGCCGCTGCAGCCTGTCAGCCCATGTGGACGGTCTGTCCCACTGACACACTTTCCCACTGCAGAGCGAGATGGAGGAGTGAGTCAAAAGCATGATCCCGCTCTCTGTTTTAAGGTGGAAAGAAACAATTCACCACAAAATATGTCAACACCAGGACTTCCAACAAAAATATTTGCTTTTAAGATGTTGCAAGACCCAAACAGGAAAGAAAGATGAATTCAAGCCTTTTCTTCATGTGTTTTTTATATAACTCCAGAACATGGCAGCGTTTAAGTAAAAAGAAACCATATGTGGTATGACTGTAATGGTACATACTGTACTTGACAGTGAGGCCTTCACCACCCCCTACAACTGACATTAAGCCTCTGCTTCAACCTGTTCTATTCTCGTCCTTTGCCGAGAGCCAGAATTACCCAGACACCCACCCCAAGCAGTTACAAACGCACATAGCTTCTCACTGTTCCTCTAGTACTGCCCTCCAGGAATCGCAATGACATATGCCTTTCAATTCATCAATCTAAATCAGAAGAGTTTTTTTTTTGGTTCATACTAAATGCATAGCTTCCCAACGTGCTTCACATGAACTGACTTCCTGCCAGGCGGAGGCATGTTGAGCTCCAACTCAGCCAGGATGATGGAAAGATAAGGCTTTGGAGGAGCAAAGGCTGAGGAGGAAGCACGATTTCCAAACGCTACACGGTTGCACAATTCCTCTAAATTGCACTGCTTAGCTCACACAACAGGCAACATTTTCGTATTTTTGGAAATCGTTTTCAATGTGCATCTGGAGTAATCCTCCTCACACATTTTAAACGATCTAACAGAATTCTGTGAAGCCAAAAAAGGAAAAACACCACAGATGCAAATAAGCTATAATTTAGTTAGCAATTAGCACGTTTTTTTTGCTACTTATTACCTTGTATGCATTCTTTTTTACTTTAATTTTTAACTTTTTCCAACTTTAAAATTGAGAAATTAAAATTAGCATTTGCAGTCGTTTAAAAATAATGTCTAAAATATCAATTTAAAGTATAAAATTGACAGTTTTGAGCCCAACTCATTAAAATTCTGCTGACTGTCGGCGGAGCTGATGAAGATTGAGCAGCAGTTGCCACACTACCAATAAAAAACCATTTACCTCTAACCCCAAACATCCCATCCAACCTGCGCAACTACATCAGCCTAAGCCTTCTGACCTTTAGCTCTCTTGAGACAGTAGGCTTTCTAAAGAGATCAATACCAGTTCTGGCTTCTGCTGACAGAATGCAAACAAACCGAAGAGGCTCAAATCCGTCACATTGCTCTACGTTACAGAAATGCCTGTCCGAAGGAAGCACAATGGCTTTCTGAGAAATGGAAAAAACTTTGAGCGGAGCAGGTGTCGGAGCTGCGCTGCCGTGCGGCACACCCAAACCTTTAAACTAAACACACTGGGAGGCTTTAACGGCTCAGACAAACACGTTGGCCTCACAGTGTTTATCAGCCAGCTAAATGTGTAACCTTGTTATCTCTACAAAGACTAAGGGAGGGGTTGGGAGAGGCAAAGGGAAAATCACTGACTTATACAAGGTTCTCTTCTTTGTGTCTCACAACTAAGTCAAAGAGTAAGTGTGTCAGTGTGCCAAAATAAAAGACTCCAATGCCATAAAAACCTGCGCTATCGCTGCATAAATTCTTTATTCCAGGTTTCTAGAGTTTGCATTAACATAAATATTAGTGTTTTTTTCAGCCATGAGTGGCTGCCCTGGGGCAACACACTTGATGCAAATCACTAACACACGTTCTGTGTCATGTTTTGCATTAGCAAAATGGGCTTTTAAAAGAAAATGTGCAACTGTTGCAGTAAATTCTTTAAAACAAGGCTGCAAAGACACGAAGGGAAACTCATTTAATATAATGTTTCCATTTTCCGGCTACAGTCTGGATTTCAGCTTTTATTTCTTCCGTAAAGCTTACCCATGAAATGTCAAAAGAAAAATACACTTTATATAATTTTATTAACTTGAAAATATGCTAAACTGGGGTCTGTTCTTGTCTCTTCCATTTTGATTGACATGTTTAAAATTTGATTTGATTTATAATCACATTTAGGATGAAGAAATGTATTAATCAAATCCATTAATTGAATTTCCATGAATTATTCCGCATGTTATGAGTAAAAAACTGCTTTTCTATTACTTTCTATTACAAATACTTTCATATTGACAACTAAATAGATGTTCCACCAGTTAAAAGTTAAAAAAGTGTAAATTTGAGATTTGATTTAAAATCAGATTAGTATTTGGCAAAGATCCCTTTTTTTTAATACAGTTCAATTAAAATTTAACTTTTTTGCGTCATTATTTCCTATTTCTTTTGAAACTTACAATATAAAAACAGTTTTCAAATAACTAGTGATTTTAACAGAACAATGATGAACATTTTCCCATACTAAAATGATAAGTTCCTACATTAAAAACAATAAAAAAAGCTGTATTTTCACAACAAATCGATTTAAAGACACAAATCTATCAATAAACATGAACTAAACATTGTTTGCTTTAGTTGAAGATCAGTTTTCCTCGATTAAGTTTTAAACTCAGCCCCACTAACTGGCCACACTGGATCGGTCTGGCTGCTGAAGCTTTCAGTGGACTCTTCTGTTAAAGATGCATAACCCCTGGAGGCCTGGCGGAGGCCCACAGAGGGGAGACAAGGACAGAGCCAACAACTTTCCTCGCACAGGTCCTATAAGCTTTCAGGGAGTCTGCCATACAGTTTGCAGCAGATGTGCAGGATGCTGCCCAGCACGGCAAACCAGAGGAAAGGGTCAGAGGTCCAAACATCAGAGCGGAGAGTGTGTTTGCATGCCAGAGCCGGGAGACTAAACAGTTTGATCATGACTAAGTTGGTGGTGGAATCGTTGCTGATGCATTTTCTCTCCGTGAGGCAGCTTGTGTCGCAAACATGCATATTTGGCTCTGTTGGCTAAAAAAAAAAAAAAAAAAAGCGGTTTGTTTACATCTGGATATCCTGAAAGAGAGGGACCCTCCCTCCAGCAGAGGCCCCGAAGCACCCCCCTCTTCTTCCTCTTCTTTTTCCTTCTAGAAGATGCAGAATCTATCTGCTTTCACCTCTTTTAAGAAAATGTTTGCAGGTAATCCTTATCAAAATATACCTTCATATAAATAATAAATATGAAGACGTTTGAGGGATTTTGCACATGGAAGTTATTTGCTTTTTTTTTTTTTTTTTGCAGCTCGGTAGACTTTAATAAAGGATTTTGAGATGTTTTAAAGAGCTAAATGCAGGGGCGGAGCTACAGGGGGCATTCAAAATCTTTTCCCCCCCAATTTTGAAGTCAATATTATTGCCATTATTGATATAGACTGAAAAATCTATGAGAAAGCATAGCCCCCGTGGAGCCCCTCAAATTATTTGCTACGCCCCTGTATTGTTTATTTTGGTCCATCTAAGCTAAAATGTCCATGCTAAATTCTTACTTTTTGAAAAAACTCATGTTTTAGGAGAATAGCCTTGACAAATCTTGCTAAACGCCACATATTAAGATAAAGTTCCATTAGTTTTCACACACGTAGGTGTGTGAAATGTGTTCTCCACATTTGACCCATTCCTGGGGGAGTGGTGAGCTGCAGACATCGCTGCGCTTGGAATCCATTTGGTGGTTTAACCCCTCAATCCAACCTCTTAATGATGAGTGTCAAGCAGGGACGTATTGGGTCCCATTTTTAGTCTTTGGTATGACTTGGCCTGGATTTGAACTCCTGATCCTCCAATCTCAGAGTGGACACTCTACCACAAGGCCTATGAGCCGGTCTATTACAACTTCTAACAGTTGAATTCATTTGTTGGATCTGTATAGTTCTGATATTCCCCCAGATGGTTTCATTATGAATAACAATAATAAAACAGTTTGAAATACATATTTCAAATGTTCTTATTTGCCCCTCATGTACAATAGTCTAGCTCCGCCACTGACAAAATGGGATTCCACTCCAGGAAAGGCTTTGCACACATTTTTTAAAGCCTCTTTAATGAAAACCTGGGATTTGACTGGTTTTAATTTGCTGATTTTATTTGATTTTATTTTTTTTTTTCCTTCTTCCTCAAGATGATCCTGTCAGCGACGGCCCACCTGCAAACGCACATGGTGATGCACGTCTGTCGGCACGACGCTTCCCAGAGTCATCCCCCCTCCCTCCGCTGCATAATGCCGGCCGACATAACTAGGTCAGTGGAACAGCCAACGCGTTCTCCCTCTGAACAGTCACGCAGTCGGCCATGCTGGCACAGCATCACACCACAACAACACCACAATCCTCACATCCAAATTCACTTTGGAAATTAAGCAGAAAAAAAGTCTATTAAAAATGGTAAAATGTGCTTTTGTTAAGGATTTTTTTATCTAAAACATAAACATTTTACGCATAATAATTTATAATGAATTAGAATGTGTCATGAATATGCGTACTTCTAAAGAAGGAAGATAAATCAGATTTTAATTTTGTTTTTTTCTTTTAGAATAAGATCTTGTAACCTATCTATTACATAATTGCAGTTTTGGTTAACAACAACAACCGCTCAAGCCCCTCCCTCTTCTCATTGCATAACTCTATGGATCCCTTGGCAACATTCACAGCTCTCTCAGGTGGACTATGACTCACTATTTTTTATTTTTATTCTTTAATAACCTCAAAATGGCACCAGCGTGAATTAAAATCCCCCAAAATCTGCAAAATTTTAGGGCAATGACTTTTGGTTTCGATCTAAATTATTCATTCTTTTTTATTTTAAATAAAAATAAAAAAGGGAGATAATAAAATGTCTTTTTTATGAGATCTGTGTTCTTCCAGCCCTTTCTGACAGCACGCTGAACTTCAGCCTTCAGCATGCTGCCCGCGGCTCCGCGCGGCCATAATCCCGTCAGGAGGGATTAGTGCGCACTGGGAGGAAAGCAGGCGCACTCAAGTCCCCCCTTGTGCGCACACATGTGCGCGCTTTACGAGCCCCCACAAACCACACTGCGATCAAGTTCGGCCACGCATGCACTGATTTATCATGGTATAAAATCAGCTTACCTCTCATTTTTGGTGTTTTCTTGAACGTGGGCAGGGCGGCGGAGGCTCGGCTACATGGGGTAAAGTGAAGGTGACGGGACAGAGGTGCAAAAAGCGCCGGAGCCAGAGGAAACCGGCTCAAAAAACACTACCCTGATTCCTGGCTGCAATCTGGTTGAATAAAAAAAAAAATGATAATCAAAGCAGAAAGAAAGTGTCCGCAACTCCTCTTTCTATCGCTCGATCAAGTCCGTGGAAAATAAAAGAGGGAATGAAGTCGCCTCGCTTTGCATCGTAGCCTTCCTTTGCGCACGGATGAATCAAAATTTGGATCAACTTTGTTCCCGTCTGACAGATTAGTCCCGATGTTCGGAGCCCCCCTCAGCGCCGCGACTCTCTGCCTGCTTTCCTCTCAGTCTACCCTGCTAACCTACTTTCTCCAGCGTGGACTCTCACATGATCTCACTGCCGACAACCCCTCGCGCAGCGCACGGGAACGCGCACACGGGAGCGAGCTTAAGGTGGCATAGCAAGTGAAGGATTTATGGCTTTTTTCTCCTATGATATAGTTTAAACTTAAAGATTACAAAAACATTATTTTAGTATTTTTAGTTCACCCAAAGTAAGCTAAAAAATAATTTCAGTTTTATTGTATTTTTTTTTATATCTCAGGACAAGGAAATACATTTGCAACAACTTAGTATTTTAATGTACTTGAGCAAATCTGGCTCAGCATGGTGTTGGTAGTTTCATGATGTGGGGTAAGATGGCTTTCAATCAAAATTGAGTGAAAATAAAACTTAATAAACAAAGTATTTTATTATGTTTTCATGGCGATGCAGCCTGGTTCGAATCCTGCCTGGTGGGAATCTTTCTGTGTGGAGTATGCATAGTCTTCTCCGTGCATAGTTTTCCAAAAATATGATTCAAATGTCTTCAAATGCGTGTGGAAAGGATTGTGTACCCTGAGACAGTCCAGGGTGTCACCCTGTGACCCTGAAAGTGGATGAAGAGAATGTTTAGATGGAGGTTTACATATTCAACCATTTTTTATGTCTATTGAACAACTGCTATTATTACTGGTAAAGATGATAATAATGATAACTGTAATAAAATCACAAATATAGTTAATTGCACGGCTGAAATAATTGTACACTAAAAACTCAAAAAATAACCCAACTCTGAGGCTTTTTGATGAGTTATTTGAACTCAGAATTAAAAATGTTACTCAGACAAAAGAAAAAACGTAAATTGGGTGAAAATAAAACCACTATAACCTAAAAATGTGTATTGCTTCTAAAAGTAACCCAAAATATACGCTGATATTATTAACCAAAGATCTAGTTCAGGGGTATCAAACTCAATCACACCGGGGGCCAAAATTCAATACACACCTTAGGTTGTGGGCTGAACAGGATAAATATTTAAGACTAAAATTACATTTTAAAAACTTAAATATGTAACTTTTTAACAAAATGTCTAATAAAAAGGAAGGAATATTATTACAGAATAAATCAACTTAAACCTCATATAAATTTCAATATTTTACTCTCCATAAAAATATTTTTTTCAAACTTCTACAAGTTAGAAATATAATAATAAAATAAAAATGATCTGGAGGGCCAGATATTATTTCCTGGAGGGCCGGATCCGGCCCCTGGGACTTGACTTTGACACGTGATCTGGATTGAAGAGAAAAAACATATGTTGTGGGACTACGTCCTTTTTTTATATCGCAAGTCATATTACTATTTTCTGTCTTTCATTGGGTTGTATTTAACCCAAACTGTAAATTTTCGTTTTTTTTTAATTTTTTTATTAATTTTTGTGCAATACGTTAAGATGTCTGAAGATTCAGATTTTTTCAGGAAGTCCTCAATGTGGAATTGGAGACACATTTTCTGAACGAAAAGCAGGTTTTGACACCTTTTCGGTCTCACACACAAATTTAAAACCAGAAAATGGAAATCCAATGGCCATCATCGCTTTGACATACTAAACGTTTTTGTAAATTCTTACAAGCTCCAGATCAGTCATTTGCATATATGACATTATAGTTAAGTGCCACATCTCTGATGCCCTCAAATAGGCCGAATTCCCCATATAGCGATTATAATTGAAGAGAACTTGAACGAGCAGTGGAATCATAGTTTTATATCTTTGGTGTTATTTTTAAACAGCTTCAATGTAATATTTACCACAAAAACAATAGCAGTTTTCCTTGCTAAAGTCCAAACATTTTATGCATTGAAGCCATGTCAGACAGTAGATCAAAAATCCAAACAAGCCTATTTATTATTTTTTTACAATTAAATGCCAATCTGAGCTGTGTCAGTCAATCCTTGTGGCAATGAAATCTCTTCCATCTAAATTGAAATGCTGGAGCACGCTTAGGTTGGGTGTGTCTGGAATGTAAGCCGAGAGGTTTTCAGGGCGATTAACCGTCTTTAAGATAGTGAAGAATACCTTGAAATCATCAGATAAATCCCATGATCACAGGTCTTTTGTCATAATGGGCTGTGACGTCTGATGATATGTAAATTACGAAAGAAACATCCTCCTTTAAAAAAAAAAAAATAGATTGCTGCACTTTTCAGGAAGCATTTTAATCACTTTGATTTCAAGATATTAAATGTGGTTTGAATGACAGTTAAACTCTTAAAATTATAAACTAAATGAATAAGCCTCTTTTCTGTGTTTTTCGCACTATCTACTGTATATGGATCAGAAATAATAGACTACAAAACTGCTGCTGACTGTCACCTGGTGATTTTCCATCTCTTTTTTAATTTAATTCTCTGTAGGGAATCTGTGGAGTTACATGCAGTGACCTTGTTAAGTTGAACTCACTGAAGTCTGCTTCCTGTTTTATGTCCATGTCTCTGCACTGGACATGAAGGGTTTAAACACTCCAATACTGCTATCTTTATTGAAAAAAAAAAGTTTCTAACTCATTTTCTTAAATTCCCATTTTCCCAGTAATTGTAACTAATCTGTTGAATTCATCATTGAAAAGTATCAGATTACTGATACTGTTTGGCCAATAAGCGTCTGTGTCTTCTGGGTGTATGAGAGGAGTTGAAGCGCTAAAAGGGGGAGTGTTTTGCTGGAGCAAGAGGCTTTATGATGCAACGATCTGGCAGAAGTGTTACGAAACAGCACAAAGGCAGAGATTACTCAAACTGGGTTAGTGGAGCAGCAAAGCCACATAACATGTACAGTCACGGAATCAAACGCGCGCACACACAGCAAAGTGAAGTGTGCGCCTCCTTTTTGCCTTTTTCCTCAGTAGACCTTTGTCCTCTGCTACTTCCCGTTTGGTCAGACAATATCTTTTTATGTCAACACTTCCCTGTACCATGTCTGCTGGATGGATTTGCAGCCGTTTTGATGCTTTGATCTTTTCATTTATGCAAAAGTGTTTTTTTGATGCGAGCCAAATGAACCAAGCTTCATTATGTTTAAAGTTTTGTTAATGCTTCATTGTCTCTTTCTAAATATGGCACACTTTGAACCCCAATCAGTCACACTTTTAATTATGTAGAACCTTTATGGAGAAAAATGTTGCCATTTATATTGTGTGTTTCCGTCATTACATTCAATTATAAACATTTGGATCATTCTTGAGACTTGAACGGTTGTATTGTGATGAGATTTCTAAACTAAAACTAATTTTGAAGCTTTAGCCCCATTGAAAATTCCTTTGCCAAGTGGTTTTATTGACCCGAGCAGGGGAAGAATTTTGGAATACCAAGAATTCAAGAATAAAGAGGAAGATGAAGACACAAATACCAAGTTTGAAAACAGGTTTTCAAATCGAAACCATGAAATATGTCGGAAATTCTCTCATTTCATCTGTTAAATTAAACTATTCTTTAACCTTTTTTTATGTATATTCATTTTATTCTTTTTTTTGTCCTTTGTAGTGTTTATTCTTTGTGCTTTGACTGAATTTGTTCTGTTAAATTGCATTTTGTTGAGCGGGAAAAGTTGAGAGCTGTCGTGTTTGTATGAGTGTTTGAATGTGGATTTGAATATTGATTATATACTTTACATGTTTTGTAATTGTACTTTTGTTTGTTGATTACACTGTACTCCGTACTTATTTAAGTTATCTGTTTTATAGAGGAACCCCTCGAAAACGATATGTGACATCTCAAGGGGCTCATCCTCTTACTGTTTTTGAAATGTTAAATAAATTAAAGTACAAAAAATGTGTTAAAATTCCCACAGTGATCACCTTTTGACCCATTTCAAAACGAAGATGATGCCATTTTTAGCCAAAATCAAAAACACTTGTGTTGTTTTGTATAGGACATAGTTTGCGAGGAGCTGTAGGAGCAGGGGCGGAGCTATAGGGGGAGAAAGGGCGGGGTAGCCGACTCCCCCACCCAACAACCCCCACTTGCCACCCCAATTTTTGAGTCAACATTAGCATCACTAATGACAACAATAAAGAAATTGTTAATACAAACTTCTTAAAGCATTGCGAAAATAACAAAATCAATATTTTAAAATTAGATGACAACTATAATGATATTAAGACTGTTTGATATGCTTTTTGACCTTTTTTTTTGTAACGACCTTACACCCTGTTGTTGCATTTGCCATCCTTCCAAAGTTTTTCTCCTCTGCCCCTCCACAAAGAAAATGTTCTAGCTGGGCAGGAGTTAATCAGAAAATTGCTTCTGAGTTGTGAGACTGCTGATGTGTTGTAAATTGACCCTCATTTCCCAGGCTTTTTTTAACTCTGCTCTCGGTTCACAGCGATTTGAATGAATAATTACTCAGAATTGTAATTATATATTTAATCTCTCTCTCTCTTTATATATATGCGTGTGTGCGTGTGTGTGTGTGTGTGTGTGCATATACACACACGCACACACACATATATAATATATAATATATATATATATATATATATAATATATATATATATATATATATATTATATATATATATATATATATATTATGTTATTTGAGCCATATATATTAATATGACTGTCGTGAGAAAATTGCAACAAGGACTTCTTAAAAACACAGTTTTCATTTGAGTTGGTCTTCAAAAACCGATTATCCAAAAACTGTACAGTGGGAACTTTTTGGAATCAACTTCTATAAGTTTTTCATGCCAGCATTTGTCAGCAAGAAAGCGCATTTATCTTTCGCAGTACTCTCTTATCTGATAAGAAGTTATGTGGGTGAGTCTTTGTGGTTGCCCGGAGACATTACAGGCTCGACTGGATTGTGCCTGTGTCGTAGTATGGAACCAAAATTGTAAGACAGGTATTTTTATGCATTAGAGCCAAGCTTCAGGAGCGAGCCACAAATAATTGCAAAATCAGGGGAAGTTTTTGAACCTCCAAAGCGGAAGCGGATGATGGAGTTAAAACATCAAAGTCCTTTTGATTGTAGTAGTCAGAAAAAAAAAATTAGAAACGAAACCTAAAGCAACATTTTCACTGTCATATTGTAAGTTTTAATAAGACATTATAATATGATTACAAAACCAAAACACATTTGTTATCTCATGTTTTTGTGATTTAGTAATCCTCTGATGTCTTTCCTCCCCTCTCTGCTGCTCTTTCCCTTGACAATGGCAGTGACACTTTGACCTCGGCTCTTACATAACCGCTGTGCAGCCCTGCAGTGAAAGCTGACTGAGAGAGGGCGGGGGGAGGAGGGCTCCAGCATGGATTCATGCATGGCAGACATTTTGTGGCTTGATGACGAAGAAAAAAAGTCAGGCAGAAGTGAAAAAGACAGAGGAGGTTCTGGAAGTCAGCCAGCGGTGGCGTAAAAAAAGTGTGAGGGGAGTGAACGGTGCGTGCTGCCAAAAATAAAATCTTTTTTTATTTTTAACAAACTACATAAACGCAAGGAGGCAGTTTAAAAAAAAAACTTTTTAAGACCCACTCCAATGAGAATCATGTTTTTAAAAGCGTTCTTGTGGTATTTTTCTCATGGTAGAAGATAAAGAAAAATAAGCTTAAAATTGAGTTTTTTAGTATTTCTTTTTTCAAATCGTGAATCAGCATCTTTGTCGTAGGTGCTACATTCGGCGGGACACGCTCCATTCTAATGGATCGACTTGCAGATTATTACATTCATGTGCGTCTTCGTTTTCTTTGTCTGAGCAGGGATCTGGCTCCAAACTGTTCGACTGGATAAAGCTCAGATATTACTCGTCAGTTAGTTGCACCAGTTGGGGTTGTGAGCAGTGGCGAACTTAATAGTTTGGGGGTCCCAGGCGAACAATAACATTGGGCCCTCTGCAGCGGTTATATTAAATATTTTGTAAACAAATTCTATAGAGGGTTAAACATTGAATAATTTGTTATCAGTCCACTCTTAGACAGCATCAATGTCAATAATCCAAATGCTTTGATGAGTATTTAAAAGCTGAAATCACATTTAAATGTGAATTTTTTTTTTTTGCACACGTTATTTTTACTTTGCACACGTTATTTTTACTTGAAGCAAACATAAAATTTATTGAATGTGTTAATTTAATAGTCACTTGCTTCCTAGTTAGACAAAAAGACTACGATAGAGCCCTTGCACAGACGATACTTGGGAGTCTCCTGACCTCACTGGAATGTTCCATTGATGTAGAGCAGGGCTGGGCAATTGTTTTGACTCGTGGGCCACAAAGGGTTCTAAAATTTGGCATAAGGGCCGGACAAGGAGCAGATGGAAGGAGAGATTGGGTAATAAACCTCATAAACTAAAAGATGGAATTGAGAAAAATGCTTTAATTTTGGATTCAAATTCACATATATTCATTTAAAAACAGAAAATTTGAGAGTTTTAATTTCTAAATTTTGATTCTTGTTCTCTTTTGGGTGATCCAATGGGTTCTTCAGAGGAAAATGTGAACTCAAAGAAATGCTGCATTTATGTGGTGTAGGAATAATCCGAAAGATCACCATCTGACTCAGAAAGGAACACATACGAACCTCAGAGAAACAACACCATTCATGAGAAGAAACCAGAAATACAATGAAAATAAAACAATAATTAGGATTTTTGATTCAATGTATTTTAATTTGGAGGGCCACATTAAGTAGCTTAAGGGGCTGCATGTGGCCCACGGGCCGTAGTTTGCCCACCCCTGATGTAGAGGGACGGGGGCAGATAAAATACTTTATGATCAGCCTTATTGCATTTCAGTACTTTGGGGTGTTTTTTGAAATGACCGATTAAAATAATAAAAATAGGTGTAAAATTTATTTCAAACACTTTCATTAGGTGTTCAGCTCGGGCCCCCAGAGTGTTGGAGGCCCCAGGCGATCGCCTACCTTTGCCTAATGGTGAGTCCTGCCTTGGTTGTGAGGGGCTGTAAACTAGCAGGAGAGAGTTTAAACAGAAGGATGGTGGGAAGCAGGGGCGGGCTTACCCTGAGCCAGCCATTGACTGTATAAGAGAACTGGACTAAGTTACTCCTTCCCCTTGCATTCCAAATAGGAAGTACCCTCTGGCTTCAAGAAGCCCAAATCTCACAGACTTCTACAGAGAAATAAAAATGTATTACTCAGTCAATCTATTTCTCAGAACAATCATTCATGCTCTAATACATTTTCATTAATATGCTCTTGCTAATCCTTTTTTTTTCATTATATTTTTCATTTATCACAAGTTCTTCAAGCGGCTCCAATATGGCGATGTCCATATCGCAAAAAATTGTGACTGAATTGACTTAATTTTTCACTGAAAGTAAAGCATTTTCTATGGGTGGTCACACATGCTCAGGACACATGTGTGGTGTAGACTGCTAGCATGTGATTGCGTCTTTGTAGTGCGATAACTAGAAAAGCAACAACAATGGAGGTCATCCAGAAGCTTGTTTTTTTTATTGCTTTACTTCTGGTAGATCATGTACATAAGAATTATATTAATGCAGACAGGTTTGAAACCACAAAAACCCAAAAGTTGGAAACGTTAGCTTAAATTAGCACTATATTAACGCTCTCTGATGTCTTCACTTTCTGCCAATCAACAGGTGGCTACATCAGCTCCGCCCCAACCTATCTATTCCACTTTTCAACAAATCTACAACGGATTGGTCCTCCAAGAAGTATGGTTCGGTACTGTTTAATGGTTCCATTTTACAATGGAAACGCTCAAATTACTGGACCGAACTGCTCAGTGGAAACAAGGCTTTTTTACAGTCACTGGCACCAACAGACCACAACTAAGAGGCGAATTTCTAATGAATTACTGCCGCTCTGCAGAGACTAAGTCCTAGAAAATGACACAAGTTTTTTTTTTTAATTTTGCCATAAAAACAGCATAATCATAATTAAAAGACCAGTGGGAACACTTTTACAATACATCAAAAGATGATGGGAGTGGGATTTCAATAGGCTGTAAAAAATTTACAAAGTGAACAAAATGCATTACAATGCTAAAAAACTGAAAAGGAACTTTGAAGTTATTTAGCTTTTTTGGGAAGAGCATGCAGATGAAATTTTGATGAGCTAATAATTCATTTGCGCTCAGTAGAAAAAGAAACGGCCCCTCCTCCTCTCATACACACTTTGAATCTGCATTGGCTGGCAACACCTATAATGTCAAGTTAGCAGGTATGTGGTTGTTATGCACCAGGTCTTGTTGTTAGGAATGGAGTGGGGTTTCTCTTTAGTTAGATCAAAGAAAGGAAGCCTTGTGACTCCCCAGGGTTGATTTTTTAAAGGCCTTGCTCACATCAAAGAGTCTTTGTAGGGATGAGGAACCGACTGTAACTGATTGGCTGCACATGCTTTCAACTGGGCCCCATGGTGAATCTCGCCAGCATCAGTTTCTAAAACTCCCCTCTGTTTTTCCTCGCCATTGTGAAAGCTTCACATGCATTCACAAGATCCTACAGAGAATTTTTTTTTCTTGAGGCTTGTTTACAGCTTCTTCCTAATTTGTTGCGCTCATTCCTTCCATGAAAAGGCAGAGGGGCCAAACAAATGCGCTCAATTGTACCAGTTGGGTTGCTGGGATTATTTTTAGCCTCCTTCCATCCGCAAAGCCGTAATCCCTCTCTACTTCACTCAATCAATTAATCTCCCTGTTCTCTGCTCTCTGGAGGCACTTTAATACCCCCCCCCCCCTTATCTGCCAACGCAAAGCCAATGCTCTGTAATCTGTGAGCTTTGCTGCGTCACTAGGTCACTGTGTCAGGGAGAGTACAAACAACATTCTCTCCCTGTCACAATCTGCTCATCCTCCTCTCTGCAGCGTCTCACATTCTGGCTCCATCAGTGTCTTTTATTAATAGTTTGTTCCCGGCTCCTTTCATCTTTTTCTGCAAACACCCCACTTGTCTCAGCACCCAGCACCAGTCAAAGCTGGATACAGGCAAATGGATGACCCAAAAATAAACAACCAAAAAAAAATCTAAAAACTGCAAAAGACAAAATAGAAATGAATAAATTAAGATAAGATAAAAAACAAAATGTTCAGATGGATGGACAAATAAAAGGAAATAAAAGATAAATGGAGCCTCAACAAGGTAGAAATGCTTGTACCTGTCCCTAACCCGGTAAATGCAGAGGTTAAGAGCATTTAGCATAAAACTTTTAAAACAAATGAATCAAAGGAAAAGTTGGATTTATTATTGAATTAATTGAAATCATGACAGTAAGCCTTTTAGCATTTTTGGGGCTTGGAGGGATACGACACTCTCAGCACACCTTGACATGTTATTTTACCGTCATCCCATAATAATATTGGACAATATATACTTACCTGGTTGAGTTCATTGTATATAATTTTTCTACATATTTTTTTAAACTTATATCGTATTTTATATTATGTCTTGTATTTTTTATGCTACTTCTTGCACTGGAACGGTTGCTGCAATTTCATTGTCCTTGCGATAATGACAATAAAGGTCTATCTATCTATAATGGGGCTGGCTAAATCCTGGCACTAATTGTCTATATCTTAAAGAGTCTGTCTTCAAAAATAAATACTATTAAATGCAAATCCAGAATGTGATGTGCAGAAAAAACTAGGATATACAAAGCTAGTTTACTGTACAGGACAGAATTAAAAAAAAATAAGAATTCAAAAGAGCACTGCATGTACAGGTATAGGTTTGTTTTTTCCCACTCTTTGCTTTGAAGTCGAACTTCAATGACACTCGGTGGATTATCTGGTCTCTGTCAGCGAGAATATGCTCACACCACACGGAGAGAATCAACACAGATCTCACACTGAGCGAGTATTATTTCACATCCATCTGTTTTCTGTACCCACTTCATCTATCTCAGGTTGCCTGGGGAACTGCAGCTTTCTGCCAGCTGTCATCAGGCAAAAGTTTGGGCAAACCTTATGACAGCTCACCAAACCCTGGAGACATGACAAACTCTGCACACTCACTCCTGGCGGTAATTTATGATAATCAGTCAGAAGAGCGTCGTGATTTTGGAGACTACACACCTGTGGAAAAGGAGAGACTCAGAAAATACAAGATTTTAACAGACTAGTAAATGAATATTTTATATGTTTGACAGAAGGCATGAACTAAACAAACGTGAGTCAGGACTTTTGTAAATCCACCAATTTTGATGTAATTGGACTGCAAGATTAGAATGAAACAGCCCAATCTATGCACACACAAATGTCTTTCATTCCTGCTGATCAAAACTAAGAATCTGTGAATAGAGGAGAGTCGTGACGCATTCTGCCATTTTTTTATTCATTGCAAAAATCTAAAATGTTAACACGAAATATCTCCTTAAGATCATTTGATTATGTAAATGGCCTGTAGAGACACATGCGATGGATTACTTGGGAGTATAATTTTCTGCTCTGTGCCTGGACTTGTTTTGATGAACAACCATCAGGAGCAAACGTCTTTCAGCGTCTCACTTTAATTCCCCTCCTACTTCATACTTCTGCTCTTTGTTGCTCACTAAGCAGGCTAAACATCCACACCTACGTACGCTAGAAGGTGGACCTTGCTGGGCTGACGCGTGCCACAGAACCGAAGCCTCAAATTAAGTTTAACAAAAGCCGGTCATGACTGATTGAGGTGGTGTCGTTCGGCTTGAATAACTCATCAGTCGGTTTTCATTAGGTTTGGAAAATCGGCGAGGCTCGCATCTCTGCCGGCTCCGCACCAGCCGTCCGATGCAAATAGAAATGTATGCAATGCAAAGATGTGGTGAGTGCAAGGGCGTGTTTCCACGGCAACCGTGATGTGTTTACCGGCGGTGTGATTCAGCGTGCTTCGCCATGTGAGCCTGACCTAGTTACGCCCAAGTGAGTGTGAATGCAAACACATTAGTGCTTGGACGCACCCACCAAACGCACATGGCGTCACACATGCAACGACACATGGGCAGCGACAGCACAATGACATTTCTAATCCAAAGGATAATAAGGCCACCCAACAGGGCCGGCAGAAAGAGGTTGTTCCTGTTGGGTTTGCTTTCTTTTTTTTTTAAAGCTATCACTGTCCTTTTCTCATTTCATCGTTTTTGCTTTGTTGTCTTTGACCTCATGACCCAAATGTTTTGTCTTCTGGACACCCACAGCATTCCTTCCTTCTTTCACGATCCAATTCTGAGCTCATTTCCTTTCTTTCAGTCACTTGTTTTTTGCTCCTCTGTCTGTTCTCCTGCGGCCTCAAATGATATAATCAAGGTAATTTACACCGTCGCATTCACTGAGTTCTGCCTTCTCACATCTTCATACCCACTCATTTTTTTTACACTTTAGATCACTATAATGATAAAATAAGCCACTTCACAGCTGAGATTTTTACCTTTTTAGAGAAACACTACATTAGAGGATCAGGATTGGGTGACATTTGGCAGCTCGGTTCATATATAACCTCTCAAATGACTCATCTGAGCAGAGCCAGCAGAAACAGAGACATCCAGTGTCTGAAATGTGTTATAACAAGTCATGCTTATGTAATACTTGGAATTTGCACTTTAGCTGATTTTTTTTTTTTTCATTTCTTATTGTAAAAAGTGAATAATGTTTTTGAAAATGCAGATGATTAGAAGTTGGGTTTTCTGCCAAATCAGATGAACACTTTGACCACATTTGAGGACACTTGGGGAGTTTTATTGACAAAGGCCTCCAAAGCAAACACACACTTTCTGTGGGCTGTGCAACACTGACCCCCCCCTCCATCCCAAAATCTCAAGAACCTCTCTGCAGCTTGACCCAATACGTAACAGCAAGGCGTTATGTAATCACAACAAAGACTTGGGCCAAATCACAGAAATGTTGGCCGATCAACACATCCACATGGCCGCTGCTGATTCATCTCGGTTGACTGTCACCCCTTGGAAGTGCAAGTTGTTTTTGTCACGTATGTTCGCCGGATTCAGATTTACAGGACTTAACAGTCACTCAGCCATTAAAATGGAAGACAGCGGCGTGTTTGTCGGATCCAGGAGGCGTGCAGAAAAGTCTGCATTGCGTCACAGCAGGGAGCAGAGGAAAAGGGAGACAGGAGGGGCTGGGAAGCAAGGGTGCAGCCAAAGGAGGGGTGTGTCCTCGCTGACCTAGTTAGAGCAATGGAAACCTCCCCTCCCTTCCACCTCGCCTCGCCACTGACGTGCAAAGGGCACATTCAAACTGTACCGGACAAAAAATGAATGAAAAGGCAGCCAAGGAGAAAAGCTGAGTGGTTGAAAAAGAGAGAAAAGCCGGTGTGAGTCGGGAAAACTGAGACCTCATAAATCCACAATAGTGTATCACATTTGAAAAGTGTAAATGGAAAGAGGTCCAAAGAAAGAGAAATTATATCTAGCAGATCAAATTCCAATGTTTTTTCTAAGGGATCATTTCCTGAAATGCTTGAAGATTCATTTCATAACACTGCAATTACCATAAGTCGAATATTTAATGTGCCATTGTCTTTTCTTATGGACTCATCTTTATGAACTTAAACGTTCATTCTTGTACACTTCCGGATTGCAGCAACATTCCCGTTGGAGGTACTTTCCTCCACATCATGACTTTGCCTTTTATTACTTGTATGGCACTGCAGTTTCAATCATACAGTAAAAGTTCTCTAAAACTAACCTTTAAAGTCAAAAATAGAAAAACTAATAAAAGGGTAACATTGTTGGCCCTTTGATAGTGTCATCTGTTTTTGTGGAATATTCGATTCCGTTTAGTCCATCCAACAACTTTTCCAGAGCGGATCTGCAGACGTTCTTGTTCCCTCCCAGTTTCTGTCATCTGCGGTGAACTTTAAGCTTTTGGTCGTCAATGATAAACAGAAAAGATTTGTGACCAATCTAGCCTGAAAACATCACACTGAAAGCTTTATGGAGAGTCATGTAGAGTCATAAATGTGTGAGTCCTCACAACTACATGATCTTGGATTAAATGTTCATCAGCCTGATCTGAAAATGTCTTGTACAGGATTATTTAAATCACATCCATGATTTAGTGATTTCATAAATCTTGAAACCATCATCATCAAACTGAAACCGCCTGCTGCGTGTGGACTCACTCTGACGTTTACAGAAATTCACAAAGCTCAGTTAACCTATTTTGACCTTTTGTGGTTCAGCTTGGGGGAAATCCAGAAACACTTGAGAATCTGCACTTTTTATTTAGACTGCCTGAACCTCAAAGACAAACACATTGTTTGTGCTTTTAAGCATTTAGACATTTTTATTTCTGCAGCACTTTTCCTACAGATTATGACTCAACACATCATAAAAAAAATTTAACACATGACCTTTGACCTTGCTACAAGTAAAAGTTCTGAGAAATGCAGAAAATGCTAAATTCAGCTTCACTAGAGATGTCCTATAAACAAAAAAGTGGTTTCAAATAAGTGATTTACGGAAGAGGATTAGGGCCACGAAAGAAAAGAAAAAAATTCTGAGATTAAAGTCAGAATTCTGATGGCCTTTTTTTTCCTTCCGTGGCCCTAACCGTTTTCCGTAAAAAAGGGGCCTGAACCAGACATTTGAAAAAGAAATCCAAACATATTGTTCCCCTAAGTTTATATTTTTTTGTCAACAAATTATGACTTAAATTTACATTTTGTGACAACAACTTAGTGTTACATAGTTAAAAATGGGCATTTTCTTTTCACAAATTAACATTTTGCATGCAAAAGTAATTATTTTTTGTGCGTAAATTAGCATTTTGTGTGAACAAGTCAATATTTTGTGATCCCAAATTATAATTCTGTTCTTAAAAATTAGCATGTTATGTGTGCAAGTTAGTATTTTGAGTACATAGCCTAAATTAGCTCTTTTTGCAAACAAGCTAGTATTTTGTGGCAACAATTTAATATTTAATGGCCATTAATTAGCATTTTATCAGCATTTCATGGACACAAATTAGCATTTTGTGCACACAAGTTGGTGTTTTGTTAGCACAAGTTAATATATTTTTGCACAATTCCCAACCGAACAACAGCACATTTTTATTTCGTACTCACAAAAAGTATTAGGAATTGAAATCACTAAAAGACAAATTTGTTGCCTTAATTTATTTTTTGAGTGTCACTTCTAGGGCTTCATGTAAAACTGACTTCACATACACATTTTTGTGACATTGTTCTTGTTGCAGCACAAAGTGTAGTGTGTGCTTAGGGTTTTTTTTTTTTTAATTCTCAAGAAAAGTCTGAAAACAAGTTATTATGCAATTTTTGATGTAACAAAATAAAAAGCCCTCATTTTGCATTAACTAAGGCATGTTATGCTTACTGGGTTTTTGCACATTTTTATTCTCACATCTAAATGTAAATCTGAAACCAATTTTGTCCCTGTTGGGCGCATTTTTCTCTGAATAAAACCATAAACACAATTTCTTGGTTTGTTTGGTTCTATAGCATCCTTTCTCAGACTGAGCTCTATATTTTATTATTGTGGGAACTTCATAAAAGTAATTGATGAAACTCATAGAAAACTTTTTCAGTTGTTTCATCTACCGATCATTCACAGAGACATTTGATGAGTCAAAACTTTCTGCTTAAATACCGAAAGTAATTGTGGGTTAATACAGGAAACAACGTCTAAGAGCATTCTGTTTGACTGCAGCTAGTTGGAGCTGCAACAGAAAAGTTATCTGGTTTTAGCTGTGAGGACAGTGAGTTCTGTGGTTTGCTGCTGCGGGCTGTTTCAACTCATCTGCAGACGACATGCATTGATGCACCTGTTAAGAAAAGGAGGGAAATGATGCAAATGTAAATGAAGTCGTATGCTGCTCTTTTTCTTGAACACTTTAGCAGCTGAATGCAGTTCACTTTAGTGGATGAGCAAGAGGACAGCTTACCTGGTGAGTTAAGTTTTCAACCAGAGACAGGATGGATGTATGATTTTAGAAAGGTCGCAGTCTAGGTCAGGGGTCTTTACTTTTGAATGCTAAAAGAGCCTTTTGGTCCAGTTTTAAAGTCTCACTTCAAAGTTTAGAAAAATTCACTATTTATATTTTTGTGACTGTTAAGTCATTCACTTATAAATTATATTTACAATAGTTAATGAATAGTTAATCATTTCAACAGTGTTTTAGTTACATAATATTTTGAACAACTTTTACTTTTAATAGCAGCAATAATAGGTTCCTTAAAAAATAAAATGCAACCTGTGTTAAATGAGAGCAGATCTAAATAATTAAAAGATTCAAGAAAGCCGAGTTAAATTAAACATTTTATGACATTGGTGCACTTTCATTTAATTTTTTTCCATTTACTATTGAACATAAAAGTGACCACTTTAGTTTAGAATGCATTTTTTATCTATACTTATGTAAAGGCAGCTCTATTCTTAAAAAACCCATTATGACAATAGAATAAACCTTTTAGTCTTATTTTGCTCATTCGTGTTTAAAATTCGCCAGATTTGACGTTGCTGATTTTACGAAGTAAAAACCTAATTAAAAGAAACATTTCACAACCTCTGTTTGTGACTCCACTATGTTCTGATGATAAAAATGTGGATGGCTTATTAAAAAAAAATAATTTACAAAACCGAGGCCCAATCCAAGCACTTTTCTTCACATGAGTGCGCTCTGAACCACAGAATTTAAATTTAAATCTAAGTAATGATTTCTTATTGTAGCATGACTTTGTTGAAGTTATAAAAACAATGTTTTTATGTATATTTGAGCGCTGGGAGCTCCGCGCTAAAGCTAACTGACTGTTGATAATTGGTAACGTTATTGAACAAAAGTGACGCCTGAAGCATTTTTTTCATAAGTCTCTATTTTTCTGAGATAAATGGAGGGAAGAATTCGGATTGGGCCCAATTGCGATGTTTTCTATTTGCCTATGTAGTGAGCATTAGTAAAAAAAACTATGCTTTTTTGCAGAGAGTTCTGGGTAATTTTTAGGGCACACCATTCGGATAACTACAAAATAGAGAACACACGATATAGTGCACTTTATAAAGTAGGGAAGGAATCCGGACGGACCCATATATTTTTTTGTTCAACCATGAATAGCTGCAATCCAAGTTAAATGCATTAACTCTATTTGAAACTCATGAATATATTGGCTTTCATTTTTCCAAATGTTACACAGGGTTCCTGCAAATACAAAGAGTGCAGAATGTGCATCAATGGCACAAACCTTACCTGCAAAGTGGAAACGCATTGGGGTTTGGCTTTTTGCCCCGTCTTCCTTCTGGGTTTCCTCATCAACGCCGCTGCTCTGCGAGCCTTCGTTGCCAAACGCAACCACTGGACAGACACCCACATCTACATGTTAAATCTGGCAATCGCCGATTTTACCCTCATCCTTTTCCTCCCCTTCAGGATTTATGATGCCTTCTTCTGCCTGCGCAAGACACACCTGTGTACTTTCCTCATTCAGATTCACTATGTAAACATGTATGCCAGCATCCTGACCACAGCATCCATCGCCGTACATCGCTACTTGGCTATAAGGTTCCCGCTACAAACCAGATTTTGGAGGAGGAAGAAGGTGACAGCTGTCTGTGTGTGTGTCTTCATCTGGACATTTCTGGTGACATTTAACATGATCTATAAAGATGAAAACAAACCAGAAAACCTGTGGACGTGCTATGAAAGATGCGAAGACAAGCTCCTGAATCCATGGTTTCTTGGACTGTTGTTGTCTGTGGGCTTTCTCATTCCATTTCTGATTATTACTTTCTGTTCCAGTCAGATTATCTGGATCATATTCAAGATGCACAATAAGTCAGAGGAAATGAAAAGCGTTGCTAGAATGGTAACAGCAAACATGATTGTCTTCATTGTTTGCTATACTCCAATCCACATTGCTTTTGTTGTAAACTACTTCTACACCCCACCTCTAGACTGGATGTCTGAGCTTTTTTGGCTTTTACCAGCTCAGATTTTTTTTAACGTCTCTGAGATGATCGCCTCCACAAACTGCTGTTTTGATGCTTTCGGCTATTACTTTTTGCTGAAGCAGTTTTATTCATAAAGCTCAGCTGCATTTTGGCATTTGGTGTTAACACGTTTTTTTTTTACACTCACATATGTTGCAGTTCTTTTTCTTTTACTGCAAACTTTACCACAAGGTCACGTATGTCTAAATATAAAGAGATCACAAGCGGAAATTTCAACCTGCTGTGTAAAAATAGTAAAAAGTTTTGAAAAAAAAATGCATGGGTTATACAAGCAGCTATGTATTTTTTTTTACCTACACTCATACAGAACCAGAAGAAATTGGAACCCTCTTGTTGTCAATTAAAGGTTAATAAACTAAAAACAAAGTTGCTATAAAACAAATAAAGCTTTTTAAAGAACTAATAATTAAAACATAAAGTTCAGGGTAACCACAGCTTCTTCAGAAATATGCGTTCCCAGTAAGAATGTGCTCACTTGCTTTATTTCTAAGAAAACACATTTGATTGATGTTTTTACTGCCACAATCAGCTTATGCTATCATATCAAATGAGGAAATATGTCTTTCTTAGCTGAACTCCTCTTCTAAGAACAACCGTGTTTGTGATCTTGCATGCCCACAAACTGAGCCAAAAGGTGATGTTACTCCTTTTGTTTGCAGGAAGTTTCACTTGGTAAAGGTAACTTATGATAAAATAAGCTATTTCTATTCCATTTTCTAATAATAGAAATAACAGGATTTTTTGCACAAAATGTGGTTTTAAAATAAGTAGCACATTTTCTGCTCCTTGTCAACTGCAAAGAGAGATACAGTGGGGCAAAAACTATTTAGTCATCCACCAATTGTGCAAGTTCTCCCTCTGAGAGGTCTGTAATTTTCATCATAGGTATACCTCAACTATGAGAGACAAAGTGAAGAAAAATAATCCAGAAAATCACATAGTCTGATTTTTAAAGAGTTTATTTGTAAATTATGGTGTAAAATAAGTATTTGATCAATAACAAATATTCATCTCAATACTTTGTTATATACCCTTTGGTGGCAATGACAGCAGTCAAACCGTTTCTGTAAGTCTTCACAACACAAACTGTTGCTGGCATTTTGGTCCATTCCTCCATGCAGATCTCCTCTAAAGCAGTTATCATTTGGGGGTGTTGCTGGGCAACATGGACTTTCACCTCCCTCCAAAGAGTTTCTTTGAGGTTTAGATCTGGAGACTGACTCGGCCACTATTACCTATTACCCATCACCTTACCTATTGCAGATTCAGATTTCCCAGCCTGGTGCAGGTCAACAGTTTAGTTTCTGGGGTCCTCAGACAGCTCTTTGTTCTTGGCCATAGTGAAGTTTGGGGTTGTGGACAGGTGTCTTTTATATAGATAACGAGCTCAAACAGGTGCCATTAATACAGGTAACGAGTGGAGGACAGAAGAAGTTACAGATGTGTGAGAGCCAGAAATCTTGCTTGTTTCAAGATACTCATGTTCCACCATAATTTACCAATAAAATCAGAAAATGTGATTTTTTTTTTGCCCCACTTAAGCACAAAAACAGGAATTGGATCTTAAGGAGAAAATCTGTTCATGCAATTTCTACTTAACAAGAATTTTTCTTATACGATATAAAAATCTGGAAAGTAGACAGAGATAGGCAACTCCAGGCCTTAAGGGCCACAGTGTCTGCATGATTTCCAGATATCCAAGCCCTGCTCATGACTGATTACCTGGTTCAGGTGTGCCCAGCCAATAAAAGTAAGTAAAAGCAGAGTATGTTGGAAAACATGCAGGATTGTGGCCCTCAAGGCCTGGAGTCGCCTAACCCTGAAGTAGGAGTTCCATACAAGCATCCAAAAGGAAAAAAATAAGCTTAAAAAGCTAACCGTTTGATGGAACTGCTCAAAATTGAGTGTTATGCAGCCCAAAATTATATATTTTTTGCTCATTCTATGCAAATGGTTCACATTTTTTTCATTTAAGTACCCAATCATATTTAATTTCAATTACAGTGAGAAAAAAAACTTGTATAATAAGCAGAAATTATTCATTTTAGAACAAAAACAAGTAGAATACAATCTTGGTTGGCCATTCTTGATAAATTGTTATTGGCTTCTCCATGTTATAAAGTAGTTCAGTTAAATAAAATGCCTTTAGATGTTGTGACCATGTCTTAAATCAAGCCATTTGAGGTTTTTTTTTGTCTTAAATCAAGACTATGGAGCAAATACATTTTGACTTATTCTAATCATAAACCGTACCGAACAATCAGCAACAACTTTATTATTTTTATTAACTCTTATTTATTTGTATTTTGTTGATCAATAAGATTTCCGCAGTTTTCTATCCACAAGTGTTTGTTCTTATCCTGAGGTAAAGATTTCTGCAGGACAAAACATCGACGATTCTTCATAGAAAACTCCATAGTTAAGAAATCACCAACTCAGTTACTATCGGTCATATTTTCTACTTCAGTTCGATTGGTTTATTATCAGATATTTGCTGCATCTTTGTGGATTTCTGTCTTGTTTGGCTAAGTTCTGTCAAAACAACCAATGAAAAAAGCTGCATTTTTTGCTGGACATAATCACAATCACAAAATATTATTCATCTCCAGAAGGAGCCTACTGCAAGAAGAAAAAACGTTTTGCTTTATAGTCATAAAGTAACATTAAGACTGTAAAAATAAATTTAAAAGTTTAAAAGTTAATAAGTTAATAAAAATTTATAAGTTTTACAGGAACTTAATATTGTATAAAAGGTCAGTGTGTAAGATTTTTGAGATGCTTCAATTGTGGTTTACCTAATTTATTGCACAAAACAGCAACTAAGAAATACATTTTAAAGGGGTGGTTTTACAGATGAAAGTCTGCTGCTTTGCTGTCGTTAGCATTGTGGTGTTTTGCAAAGGCTGGATTGCTTTTTGCATTGGAAGTTACTCCAAAGAAAATAAAAGTGTCTAAAGCCTGTTCTGGTTAAGAATTCTTTTCTTTTCATGTCCAGCTTATTTTTCTGTGACAACTCAGAGGTTTTTGGAGTCCCAGCAGCTGCTCCGTATTCAGTCTCACCACCTCTGCTGATAGTTTGAGCAGAGGTCGAGTCATCAGAAAACTTTAGGAATGGCACCATTCTGTCTAGTCTGTGAAGTCAGAGGTGTGCAGATAGCTAAGAACTCAAATAGAGTGAAACAAAGCGATATGCATGGTGTGTGGTCTCCCAGTCCACGGTCCAGAACACAAGGGGCAGGTCAACCCACGTCACTCGGTTTCTCATGCTTGCACTTAAAAAAACAAGAAATAAAAATAACAGTGTTTGTGCATTTGGATTATCTCTCATTCAGTCCATGGGTTCAGCAGCTAGATGAAGACATCTCTGGCTGGGGCTGGTAACTAATTAGGGTCCAACCATGGATTGAAGCTTCTCCAGTGTCTTTATTAAAGCGTCTTCTCTTCTCTGTGTTTTAAATATCGCATTCTATTGGGAATTTAGTGTGAAAGCAAACAGGAAAAAGTTGTCATTTGAGCAGGAGCGGACTTACCATTATTCAAAGGTAGGTGGTTGGCTGGGGCCCCCCCAATCCCCAGAGCTGGACACGTAATATAAATGTCTGTAATATCTTGTGTACCCGTTATTATTTAACTTTTTCATTTGAAAAAAACCCATCACTAAATAGCACAAGACTGCTCATGTGAGACTGTTTCGTCCTCCCCCGCCCCTCTGCAGGAATGGACTATTCCAGTTGACAGCAAGTTAGTGAGCAAAGATTACACTATAGTTCAAAGAGATTATTTTTATTATATTTTAAACGATAAAATTATGTCTAAGGGAAGTATAAAAAGGAAAAGACTAAAAGATAGCTACAAACTTGACGCCACATTTTCAAAAGTGCAAGAAGAAAGACAAAACAGGAAAAAGAACAGAATCAAAGGAACTCAATGGAAGATAAAGAAAGTCAAAAGGAGAGAACACGCAAGGGGAGGGGACAAAAATAATAATAATTTTGAGAACATTTCTCAGGCTACTGGTTTGTTCCATCGTTCGATAATTTTTATTTCTTTTGCCTTCTTTGGTGAAACCTGATAAGGAAAAGTCAAAAGACTGCTGTTTGTTCAAAGTGCATTCAATAAATCCAATGTTTTATCCAAGTAAAAACATTGTATATATGACATTTAAACCTTGATTGTAGATTTTGAATGTTTTTCAAAACATTTCAATTCTTGACATTGATGCTGTCTTAAAGCGGACCATAAAATAAAATGTTTGATGGACATTTAACGTAATAGGTTTAAAAAAAAAAAAAAAAAGGTGCAGACCATCCCATGGGACCCTCAAACTGCTCAGTCAGCCACTGCATTTTAGCTACGTAAATGACCACAACATTATTGAGTAATTATCAGTTTGCAAGCTGGCATTTCTAATGGTTACAATCGATGTTGGATATTCACAATTTTTATTTAAATGGGTTATAGCTAAAATTTCATTTATGTCTATTCAACAACTTTCTTTTTACTTGTAAAAGCTATATCATATATCCGAAAAAGTGACACAATTTTCATATTAAGAAAGAGATACAGCTGCATTTTTAAAATCTAACTTATAAAGAAAAAATGTCAAACAAATCCTCAATTTCTTTCCCTTTCATCAGACCACACACTCAGTGTCCAGCTCCCTCTGGTGGTGGAGAATGGTAATGCATCCCGTTCAGGAGTTGCTTTTAAAAAAAAAAAAACAGAAAAAAACAAGAACTTTATAAGTGAAATCTGACATAGTTTGCACAGTTTACCTTAAAGGCAGACTCAAAATCACACGACAACATCATTATTATATGATGCCATTTATTAGCAGTACTGATTTTTACATCATCAGTAGCTTAGCAACTGCAAAAACGTGACAGGCATCAGTTGAATGAGAAGGCTCAACTCAGGCTGAGGTGAGAACCGCGACTCTACTCTAACAACAAGAAGGAAACAGCTAAACTCTGCGTTCAGCCACATAAGTACTGTACATACACTTTATTCACAGAGCTGTCACCAAAATAAAACAAAAGAAAAAGAAAAGCAGCCTCACACTTCAAACACAGTCCTGCCTCAGAGGATGATCCGGCCTGAACAATACATTCAAGATGAATATTTACACTATTCACAAATGATACAGGACAGCTCCTTTAGAAACACTTTTTTTTTGTGCTTTTCATCATTACGGCACTAAAAACATAAAAAGAATGATACATTCATCCACTCGGGATGCTGACTTAACTTTCTGTCAGTGTGGCAGTCGGCTGTGGACCAAGATCAAACCTTCGTAATTACACAGTGTTCCCAGAATGCATCTCAGGGTCTGATTATGAAATCATCCTTACAGAGGAGGGGTACACGGACACAGTGACTTTAGATCATTACAAAACGTCTTTTCTCACATCTCCTGCGACGGAGCGTCAGAGCAGTTGCGTCAGGAGCAACGGAAAAAAGAAACAATCTCAACAGTACGAGCCAACATCGAAATGGAAATCAGACATTCAGCGTGTGAGGTCGAAGGCAAAACATGTACTGCAACAGGAGAGTACACCAGAAAGGTGCACTGCTGGGTGAAATGGACTTCTTCATGGCACTTCCTTTTTTTGCTGTAGTGTTCAAGTCTATAAGTCATTCATCAGCTGGGTTTGGCACACACGTAGTCATTTACCTACTTTAGAACCAGACAATATGAAACTGAAACACATTTTCATACATTATCGACATGACAAAGGCTTATTCTTGTTTTGCAGGTCAACGCCCGCCTACGTTTTCGGAGCTACAGTCTTACAATATTGTTTTATTTAAAGTATACTATGTACACATGAACCACATATTGCTGCTCACTACCGGATCAGCACGAGTGAAAATCCACTTCCCTCCAGGATCGTCAAGTCTTATTTTTTTATCTTGAAGTTTTATGACTTTCATTGGAACGTCCATGCTGTGTTGATCTAAGCACTTCATGGCACAGGACACTTTCATGGGCTGAATATATAGTCCCCCTTAGCCTGCTGGGAACATTTCCATTACCTCTGTCTGAGTTAGGCCAGAAGTTTCAATCATGACCACTATCATTGTCAGTTTGGGGGGCCTTCGACCCGTGCAGTCACAGAGAAATTCAAAAAAAAGACACCCTTTACCGGGACAGGCAAGTTGGTCGTTTATTCCAGTTCAGGTGAGATACTCTTGGGTGCTGCGGTGCACTCCCCCCCAAATGTCCTTGAGAGGAGGATGTTGGTCATTAAAGAGCACACAGAGTTGCAGGGGAGCAGCTGATATGCCGTCATTCCCGAGAGCGCGCAGTTGGCAAGAATAGTGCTGACGTTTCAGTCCGGCACTCTCGCTCTCCGGCGACGTGAGTTATGGTCCCGTACACGAGACACGTTAGAGGCTTTTGGCACACGAGTCAAGGTTTCCAAAGAATACAAACCCACCCACCCCCATCCCATCCCGGTGTATGCTTGAGATGCATGTGTGGAGAGAAGAAATCAAGCCGACTCGTCAGAAACCCCTTTAGTTTCCGTCAGACTTCATACGGTTTTATGGTACGTCCAGGATTTCTATTTCACTTTGTAAATAGGCAATCAAAGCAACAGGGGGTAAGAAAAGATGGATGGCAGTCTTGTAGTTATCCAGAAGTGACTCAGCCACTTTTTTTTAGCCTCTGTCTTTATCCTCTCTGCTCCTTCAGTTCTTCCTTCTCGCTGCTGCTGAGAGCAGAAGGAGACAGGCAGCTCTGCAATGCAGACGCGGCAACAATCTCGGCCGTCCGACCAATTAGTGTGAGCGACAGGATATGAACGACAGAGCCAGCAGCCAGTCCGACGGAAAAACTCATTATGGGTTCGTCTGAGAGAGAGTTTGCAGATCAGGAGGCTAAATAACAATGAGATGTAGAAGCTGGAGAACAGAAGTGGGAGGTTTACAGAGCAAAGAGGAAACAGAGACCCTCGGCCTGAAGGAAGCCTCTTTGCTCCACAGTCACTGGCCGGGCTGAGTTCTGTCGTTGCAGTTTTTCTTGCTCATCAGCTGGCTCAGGTCCACCAGCTCGCCCAGCTCCCCTCGCTCCAGGGCGCCTCTCAGCAAGGCCCTGCTCAGCCCGGGGGGGTGCTGCTGCGGCAGGTAGGCCTGGTTGCTGGGGGCGGGCATGGCGGGGGGAGGCAGGGGGACGGGGACGATGCCGTGGCTGCTGAGGATGTACCCTTCGGGGGCTGGCCAGCGCAGAGGCAGGGGCTCGCTGTACTCGGCGGGGGCACTGGGAGCTGAAACCACCCGCCGGCGCTCGGGGGAGTCTTGGGGAGTCATGGGGTAGACGTACTCCCCCGCAGACTTCCTGAGGGGGGCTTTGGGCGTCCCCTTCCCTTTGGGCGTACCTCTTTCCTGTTTGCTCAGGCAGACGTAATGTTGGCGGGGGGTGTCATTCCCGCGGCCCTCGCCGTGTCTGCCGCCCCCGCCCTGCTGAAAGAGTCTGGTGGTCAGGTAAACGGAAGGGGGCATCCTGCAGGGTGACCCCAGACCGACGGAGCCTCCCCCCAGGTAGGTCTGGCTGGTGTCCCATCCACCCGAGTTGGAGTCAGACAGTCGTAGGCCTCGGCGCTTCTGCTGGGGCGTGTGCTCCGGCGTGGGCAGGAAGCCGGGGTCGAGCTCTCCGGACTTCACCCAGCCGTTTGGCATGACGAACAGCGTCTCCCCTCCCTGGGAGCAGGTGCGCTCCCCGCCTCCCTGCCGCGTCACGCTTAGCACGGAGCCCGCCATCCCGCTCGTGTTGCTCAGCAGGCTTCTCTCGCGCCGCTGGATGGACGACTGGGAGGAGGAGCCGTGGCGGCGGTTGGCCGGCTTGTGAGCCATGATCCAGCACACGGCGAGGCCAGAGAGCGCCGCCCCGATGGTGAACGCCGAGACAGCAGAGGCCACAAGCAGGTTCAGGGAGACCAAGCTCTCAGGCTCAATCAGCAGACTCTGCTGCAATATCCCTGAAAGACGGAAAGTCACAATTATGAAGATGACATTTAGTGCTGAATGTGAGGCTTCGGGGGGCAGTTCAACACCCCTTCTGTTATTACACACAGCCATTTTCACCTGCTTTAAAGGCATAATAATAAATCAATAACATTTCTAACTGGTGATCATCACCCACAACATTGTGATTATTTCATGAGATTATTATATTTCAGAGCAGCGTCTCTCCAGTTTGGCCTTGAGGCTCCACAAGCTCCACCAAGCTCTGCACTTGTCATCAGCTCGGCCCAGACCACAGACTCTTTCTCCCATTCTCTCCTCACTGTTTCCACCCGGCAGCCTAGACGGAGAATCTGTCCTTTGCGGGATATCATTACCTCAGTTTTTCCACCCTGTTCTAATCAATCCCATCTGCAGAAAAAGCCGTGTGAGCCAGTCTCTGGATCCTGCAAATTCAACACTGATAAAAGAGGTTGGGCTGCAGCCTAGCATCACTCACCTCTAATTCTGTCACTTTTGGGGTCAAATCCAGTTGCTTACAGACTTGTAAGAACGAGTTTTGTTACTTTGAAACTTCAAAAATCCTCTGGATTTGTTGGAGAGGAAAAATCTTTTTTTCCTGAGTGCAGGAACAAAGATATTTCCAGCTTGTTAACCAGCCACCTCATTAGACAACTCTGAGGGAAACGAACCTCATATATTAGAATTTCCTTTTCCTCTGGTGCCGTCTGGAAATTATTTTTTAATATCCTTCATTAATAAGATATCCCACAATGAAAGTAAAAAAAAAAATGATGAGGAAGAAATGAAGCAGAAATCAAAGCCCTGGTTATTTGTTCACCGTGACACATGTGCTGATCAGGAAATTTCTTATTTGAAAGTCAATTGCAATGAAATTTTGAGCCACAAGGTGGCGTTTCCCTTTATTCCACACAAATCAGAGGCTTTCACATTGGTGCAACCTACCATCACAGTCTCCGAGATGGGAGGTGGTGTTTCCATATTCCACATCCTGCAAGAAAGGGAGCCTGCAGCCAAAGAGGGGTCAAACATGACATTTCATTTTCTTAAAAATATAAAATCTTAACAGAACACATGAAGCAAAGTGTCTTTATTTTGTCGTTTAGTGTGCAATTATGAATGACACAGTTGCTAACTGCCCCATAAAGAAGAAAAGTGTTCCTAAAAGTTGATGAAAATATACCTAATGCGAAAAATGAAGCAGCTCACTTCAGTGCTAAATCGATGCGACACAATGATGTGTCATTGATTGTAATGGGATATGCTATTAATCCTGTCATTGATCTGCTCTCGCCACAAGGTCAAAGTCTGGGGTCAGCTTTGCAGGCTGCAGTGGGAGATGAAGAACAGACTGCAACATGAAACCTCCAGAGGTTACTTTCAGGTGGGATCAATATTTGTTGGAATTATTCAAATATATTACAAAAATTAAGAATCGAAAGAGAATAAAACAAACTTTAAGATGGTTAAGAACAGACGGACCAGAATGAATTCAGTTAGAGTCGATTTCCAAATAAAAAGTTGCAAAAAATATATAAATATATATATATTTAGATAGTAGTTGCTCCAAATATGCATCACATTTGTTAATATTCAGTAAAGTTACAGGAAAAGTGTAAACAAATGTTTTCAGTTCCTGACATTTGTAAATATTTCAGATTCATTTTGTTAATTTATAAATTATCTTTGTATTTTTTGTGTATCTCCAGAATCCAGGCTTGTGTGTACATTATTTCCTGATATGGTGAACTTTTTATTTTTTCTTTTCTGTGTGTGATCCGCACCGTGTGCCTGGTCTCAGGAAGGAGCAGGTGCTGCCCTTCGTCCAGCCGCAGTATGGATCTCTGGACGCCAAACAGCTCCTGTGCACACAAACATTACACATCAGATCATCAAACATCAGATAGTTTGACTTGCGAACATTTAGGAAGAACATTAAATGCTCTAAAAGTCCCAAAATGTTAAATGTGTAAACCCATTAGGACATATTTCATGTATTGACTTTGAAATATTTGCGGAGTCCTTGTCCAAAAGTCTGTTGAAGACCTACTCTGATGTGTTTATAACCTTGTAGCATTTTTGTCATGATGGAGGACATTTATACAAATAAAATTTAGATTAAAATGCATTTATAAGGCAAAATCCAAATTCTTCCTCTACCCCTCCAATTGTAGGGTAATCTATAGGGGTGGGGTTGACCGAAATAGTTTTTTTAAAGTTGCTGGGCCGAGCCGTGTTTTGCTGTGCGGCGGAGGAAAAGCACTTTTCTTTATGTGAGCGTGTTCTGAAGCACAAAAGTTTACATTTACAGTAAATGTAACTAATGACTTTTTGTTTTAACATGACCTTTTTAAAGTTATTAAACTGACGCTATTATGTATTTCTGAGCGCTAGCAGCTCCATGCTAACGTAGCTCACCGGTGACTATTGATGATGTCATTGAGTGGGAGTAACGTCCCACTTGATGACTACTGGCTGTGTCCCAATTCCCAATTCTATCTAGTCCCTGGATTTTAAAAGGAATTTAGAGACCATACCACTTTTTTTTCCTTTTTTTCTAATGACTGATACAACGTCACCGATTTCACTAAGTAATAATCAAATTATTACAAGCATTTTACGATGTCTATCTATAAATCCACTGTGTTCTGATGATGACAACATTGACCAAAAAAAATACATTTAAACATATTTTTCTCAAACATTTTTCAACTGCAATGCACTGTGGTCTATATTCATAAATGTAGCGAGCGTCGATGCTCACTGGTTTTTTGCAAAGATTTCTGGGAAATTTCTAGGGCAATCGATTTTTGGATTTGAATTGTAAATTCGGACAGAAATACAAATGGCGAACGCACTGTATAGTGCACTGTATAGTGCACTGTATAGTAAGTAGGGAAGGAATTTAGACTTAGCCATCATTTTTACATTTAGCCCTCTGTGTGGTGGGGAAGAATTCCGATTCAGCCTAAGTATTTCTTTAATAAAATTGTGATCGATCAGGAGCAGATTAAAAAAAGAGCTCATCTGCAATGGGAAGAGGAAGGGGGGCGGGGTTACTTCACACCAACAATCCTCCCCACAACTCAGAGGTGAATTTCTAATGAACTCTGCAGAAATTATGTCCCAGAAAATATATATTGTTTAAAATTTAGGCTAAAAAGACATAAACATAATTAAAAGACCACTAGGAACGGTTTTAGAAAAGATCAAAAGATGATTGGAGCAGGGTATTAAATGCATCCCAGCATTAAAATGATTAATTTCACTTATTTGGCAGGTTCAAATTCTAAACTGGTAAAACACAACCTTCCAAACTTAATTTGGCAAAAAACATGTCTTCTATCTGTTGAAAGTAACAAACAAAATATCTCAGGAAATGTAGTTAGAATAAAAATACAAATTTGGGTGGAAAGCGCAGCTCTGGCTGGTGGTGACCACGACAGTACAAGGACGAAGTCACTCACTTCATGCAGCGCGAGTGCAGGTGGCAGCGTGACGTGGGCAGCCTGACCAGACAGGACGGGAAGGCCAGCAGCAGAGTGTGGCTGCTCCGGTCCAGCGTGAGGGACAAGAGCTGGCGAGCCTGAGGGGTGTCCTCCCCACACCTAGAGAGACGGCAGAAGACCAGTGTGAAGACATGAAGCATCACAAGGAGCCAGCCAATGAGGGTTAAACGTTTTGTTTAGTCATAGGAAAGCTCCCTAGAGTAAAACACACTCTTGGAAAGACATGCAAGTCCAAAAAAGTAACCTTTAATAGGAGTTTATATTTTCTGTTTAAATATTTCTCAAATGTTTAGCTTTTAAGTGAACAGAACCTAGAATCCACATAAACCCTGAAGTCCAAATAAAGTTCAGACAGATATCTATTTTTTGCTTTCAGTTTCAGAAGATTTGCATTCTAAATATGACTTTCTGCAGTGCTATCATTGAAAATGTTTTTCTCCAATCAAAATAGAGAGTAGATAAAGTTTGAAAGACTTTATTTTTTAGCTAAAATCTACTTCCAGCATCTCAGAATTGCATATTTTAACCTTCTCAAAACCTGCTCGGTTGCCGTTGACCCAGTTCTACATGACAGCTCCACTAGGTGTTGAGGGATTAAAATAACTATTTTTGGGTTCTCAGGATGGTGGCTTCAACAACATGCTCTTTCCAAATGCCACCTTAAATCAAAAACATTGTCTGCATCTGTTTCTTCTCAGTTCACTCTAGTCCACAGAGTTCACAGAAATAGAGGAGTTACACACCAACTCCAATGAAAATTGTGTTTTTGACATGTTCTTGTAGCATTTTTCTACAAGGAGATGGAGGAGATGTATACAATTATTTAAGATTTAAACTGCATTACTGAACTCTGGTTGATTCAAATTGTTGATTAAAAAGGGTACTTAAAAAAGCTCTCAATTGCTAGGCAGCAACTGAGATGGGCGTGGCCAAAGTCTCCCCCTGCTCTGCTCCATTCTGATACATCCACTTGCAGACAAATAGATCCATTTACGTCTTTTTTTCTTCATCTGAGATGGAATCTGGCTCTGATATTGACATTTTTGTTGCTGTTAGCTAACAGGAGAGAATATAAAGAAAGGAATGATGGGATATCATCAGAGGCTTACTCAGGCCAATTTCTAATGAACTCATGCTGCTCTGCAGAAAATGTCTAATAAAACACAGTTTTAAAAAAATGTTTTTTTGGTTAAAACTGCATAATAATAATTAAAAGACAACTGGGAACACTTTTGCAAAACATGAAAATAAAGTTGGAGTGGGAATTCAAAAATGTTATCTTCCTGTAATGTTACTATTAATGAGTAAAGAGTGAACTAAATGGTTAACTCGTCTTCACACAAGTGCTGTAAGCAAGGCTTTTCCATGCAAAGTAATCACCTAAGCTGCATGATCTGCAGAAATCACATGGGAGGACAGGTTATTGATTAGATGCAGGAGTGATTGTCCGTCTTTGTTTCAATATCCTATCTTGCTCAAAACTGGAGCTCAACAGAATTTATAGTTGCAGGACTTTTGATGACACAAAACCCAATTTTTTTCTCTTTCTGTTGTGCGCGAGGCAGCCTTTCATCTTAATATTTGCTTAATATCTGATGTAAAAGCTTCTGGGAATGGGATGCCATGAGCTAAGGAGCGCCGTCACATTACCTGCACTTGGCACTGTTTAATGCGACAATATATTTTTTCAATTAATTAAAAATGACAGCTGAAATTCTAGAATCTAATTAAAATTGAGAGAGTCAACGGAGATGATATAACCGAAGCGGATCTGCTCCAAGATATGCCAAATAACGAGACATGGGATCACGCAATTAAAAAAAAAAAATTCTTCTTGTTTAAATGCAATTTTCCGACTGATTAAAGCACCATGCGGGCTTGAAGATGCTGCCTCCACTGGGGGATTCAGCAGTGCAATCCATCTCCACTTTCTCTGCAGGCATAACTGCAAACAGCTTGCAGTGGAAAGCACAGGTTTTCACGGTAAAAAGACTAATCAATACAGATCTGATACGAGTTTCAACATTAAAGATGAAATGTCAGATTCATAGACAAGCCCTGTGTGGAACAGAACGAAATAATTTGAGGTTTGTGTCTTTCATTGTAAAGTATTCTTTACATTGCTGTTTGCTGTGAAAGTCGTGTGCAATAAAAACACGATAGGTAAAAAAAAAAAGAACTCTGGAGAGAAAGGCAATTATTACAAGAAAGAAACAGGAAACAAAAGAGCAGTTAGACAACTCTAGATTAGATGTGACTGTGAATTCCTAGAAGAAGCAAGAAAAACACAAATGAATGTCTAAGATCTTTTAATCACAGCCTCAGCTGCAGCTCCAGAGATTAAAAGTTATGACTCCATCTGCTGTCTGACCTATTGTTAGAGTCCCAATCTTCAGCTAATCACTGTTTAGTGATAAAAAACCTACCAACGGCATTTCAAAGGGTAACATAACACTAAATCAACTTTTATTTGTCTGTTTACCTCTATAAATTGGGCTTTAAAAGTGCTGTCTGTTGCCACATTTTTGACATTTTTAAATAAATTTGTTTAATTTTGGGAATTATAGTCTAAAACTGTTTGTGTTCTACCGGTTGAAACAAGGTATTATAGTGGAATTTTGTGATTGGTCAATTGGTGTAAGTCCCACAACATTTCAAATGTTTCACGTCATCATGCTCTGCTGCTCCAGTGTAAAAGCCCCGCCCATCTTTGATTCTGTAACTGTCGGACATTATTGTGTTAGCTTTAGCATAGCTCGTAGGTGTGTTCCCTTCAGTTTCACTCGAGATTGTTTGCTAAATACGTTAGCCTTTATTAGCTTATGGAGCAAGCAACTAATGAGTCACGGGTCCATGAGTGGAGATGGTGTAGGAAAAAAATATTCAACCTCCACAGAACTGTCTGTGAAAATACTACTCTCCATATTGAAGTCACAGCGTGACTATTTTACCTCAAGCTAACCTCACTGTCTCTGACAATCAAAGATCCAAACCACACCTCCCCCACTAAGCCCGCCAACTTTTTTTTTTGGCATTTTTCAAATCTGGGCTAAGAGTGGAGTCAGCCTCCAACTGTCCTGCTAGGTTACCCTTCAACAGCTAATCTGCACCAGTTTGGTACATTGCATAAAAATACTTTTCTTAATAACCGATTAAAAGTTAGTTTCTTGCACTTTTAATTCATTTTTAAATCATCTGTGTTGAAGAAGTTAGGAACTGAATTAGAAAGAATAAAAGTGGAATGCTCCCTGCTATCTCCTTAAATCAAACCCGTGACTGTACAGTCTGCAGCTTATCTCAGCGGTTCAGTCACTCCGAACAGGTCACACCTGCAGGATTGTGCAACTGATACAAGTGTGCATGCTCCAATTCACTCCCAGAGAGAATTTAGAATAATCAGTCAGCTTATGCTGCCCCCAATTGCGGCATGTTTGAGACAAAAAAAAGTATTGATTCCCACTAACTTCTCTGGGTTGAATCCTTCAACTTCCTCCAGAAACACGCTGCTGTGGGAGACCGAATCCCCACTAGGAATCATTAGGAACTTGAGGATGGTCCCTCGTGTGGAGCCCAGGAACAAGACTGTTCGGTTCTTGTTCGGGCCGGCTTCTGTGTCCACCACCATCGCCGTCAGCTGATACCTGGACAGACGGATTCTCCAAATGAGCTCATCTACGTCCATTTTTTACCCATATTTCCAGCAGCAAAGCTTACCTCCCCATAGTTTTCACCACCCAGGGCCGTTGTCCCAACAGAGGAACAGTTTCATCCATTAGCGGGTGGGTCTTCACAAAGTTCAAGACCTCATCGGGTAGTGTGGTCGAGGAGCTAAATTTGGAACCTTGGACTGAACATCCTCCTGGTCTGAAGCAGCAAAAAAGAGGAGAGGAGATCATTTCATCTGCTTGGAGGGAGTCTGGGTTTTACTAAAGATGGGAGCAATGTAGTTTAGGAGGGGGTCGGAAAAGTTTCTGAGTTCCAGCAGCACTGCTGAATTCTGCTGTACAGCCGCTCACAATCACTCTCCATCACACTTCCCATTACCTTGGTTTAGGCACAGCCTCATCTGGTACAGGTGTCCAAATAGACTCGGGGGATTTCTGCTCTTTAAAGCGGCCCTCAAATACACGAGCGAGCTGCTGCATGTCAAACACGCAGACTGCAGAGCCCGGGATGCTTCCAGAGACGAGAGGGGAGGAACAGTGGTGAGACAGGAATATTGTCTGCTTAAAAAAAAAAAAAAAGATACACACACTGCACAGCCTGGTACCTGTTAGGCGGTGTTGAAAAGAGGCCCAGTATGACGTCCCTCCCCTGCATGCGGATGATGTTGCTTGTGGCGTGCAGGAGGTTAAAGTAAAAATGTGAATCTCCAGGGATGGAGCAGTTGAGCCGTGCCTTCAGGAATGTAGTCCACTGCTTCTCAAGGACTCGCGGAGACCCGCCGAGGTCTGCTTTGCACACACGAGCCACACGGGACACCATCACCTAAAGTGACAAAGCAGAAGCTGCAGTATACTGTAATAGAAGGCAGATAAGAAGGCAGCAACCCGAGTTGTCCAAGTTACTTCTAAATTGTAATAGATTACAGACTCGAGTTCCTAAACTCCCAGCCCGGGGGGCCAATTTCACATCCACCCTTATATTAGATAAGACAGTTATATTTCCAAATAAAATGTAATTGGGCCCAAGAGGTTAACTACTTTTACTTTGTCGCACACCTACTAAAATGAAGACAACTGCTTCCTGTGAACAATTCTATATTTCCAATAACGAGAAAATGTACTCAAGAAAGAGTGAACTTTACTTTAAAGCAATATTACTCAATTAGAAGTAAAAGTAGTCACTGAAATAATAACTTCAGATATTGCATCTGATCCTTTTTATTCTATTATATTAAATTTTAGATGTTAAATGTATTGTATTTCCATCATTGCTGCTTTTTGTTGGAGGCACTGATGTGTTCACTCTGGTTATGAAGTTGTTAGTAGGTTTTATTGCTATACTGTCATTTACTTTTACTTTTCTGCCAAATACTGTGCATCTTTAGAACAATTTTACTAAGAATCAAAGTAACTAAATGAAAACAGCCGTTTTCAGTTGCATAAAAACCAACATTGGTTTTACGTTGTTAATCTACTCAGGTAGAGTATAATGTATGATGCTGCAAAATTAAGTACAATTATTGCAAAGAAAATACTCAAGTAAATGTTACAGTAAACATAGCTCATTACTACCCACCTCTTGAGTAACAACAGCTGTTTTTTAAAGACAAAAAAAACTTAAAAAAGAGATTAAGCATCAGCCCACAAAGACTTGCTTAAAAAAAGGTGTTTCTGGTGTTTTAACATATTTTGCAGCATTTTTCTGATGATGGCGGACCTCATATAAAACAATACTAAGCTTAAAGTTGCACTTATGAGTATTAGTTTATTTGAGTATACAGGCCACAAGCTGATGCATCTACTTATAGACGACTAGATCCATGTACGTCTTTGTTTTCCTCGTCCGAGCTGGCTTCTGCAACTGTATTGTTAAGTCAGGGTGTGAGGGGCTGTAAGCCAACAAGAGAGCATGTAAACAGAGAGCTCTCAGCAATGGGGGGAGGGGAAGGGGCCGGGGTTACTCTGCTCCAACAATCCCGCGCACAAGTAAGAGGCATATTTCTAATACCTCTCTGCAGAAACTATGTCCTAGAAAATAATTTTTGATTAAAATGAAACACTGACAATGACAGCTTCACTGAATCTTTATTTTGAAGATGTATTCACTTGCAATGACAGGACTGCTGCACATTCAGCTTTTTCTTATGTTATAAACTTAAAATCCAGCAATATTCTGCATTTCAGAACAAGACTGAATTATATTCTTACTACTCACGTATATATTTATTAACTCTAGAGCTCTAGAGATTCTCACCCAAGCAAAAGTATTCACACAACGTTCAATAAGTTGTATTTTTCTGAGTGTCACGGGTCCCCGAGTAAAGTCTCACATGTCCCAGGAAAGGATGGACCAAAGATCAATTCTCCAGTATCATTTTTGTTTATTTAGGATTTTTTTCTTCTCAAATTCTTCATTTTTCAGCCATTTTCAAACCTGTTTTTAGGATCTTCCCATGTATTTATTTTCCATTTTGTTACATAAACTACAGTTGAAAATAAAAAATAACTACTCTAACTTAATATGGTGCCATGTTTTGAACTGTTTTTTTTTTTTTGTAAAAATACCTTTTATATCAGGTAAAAATTACCTCACAAAAGTGATGGTGTAACTTTTTGTTGCAAAAGTGTCCTTGTGTTAAGATGCTGAATCAGCGATTTTATACGATTGTTCGTACTCAAAGTCTTTGAGTGAGCATCCGAGTACTCAAATACTCGTTACAGGCCTAGTAGTAACAGTCCAGTGTGAACGCCATATGATAAAAGTGTGTTCAAGAACACACGTCGAGCGCGTTTTTGAATGCCCATCACATGTGTACGTAGCTTTAGGTTAGTGTTAATGTAAAATATCTTTCTGCAAAACAGCGGAAGGTCATTTATTTGGTTACCAATGGACAGAGAAGATGGAATCTACCTTTTCTAGATGATGAAACTCCATGGCCATCTCTCTGAAGAAGAAATAAATGTGCGGCCCCCACTCCATGGCGCTCACAAAGTAGGGCTCTGAAAGATAAAAGGAGGAAACACTCAAAGGCAGCAGCAGATTAAACTGACATGACTCTGTCATCATTAGGCTTTGAATTGCTTTGGCTTGTGTTTTTTCCTTTTTTTTTTTGTTGCTCCAGGCTTCAGTGTTCAGCTGAAAACTTGTTAAAACCTCCATCCTGTGGGGATTGGGTCTAACCTCAATACCTCACTCTGTCTGAACATCGCTCTTTTATAATAAATCTATTAAATGAAGGCCCGCTCGTGTCTGGTTTGGTCAAGTGTGGCTTGATATTAAGCTCAGCAAAACTTTCTCACGGAGAGAAGCTTCTTCTTTTGGTAAAGTGATAAAGATTGCTGTGCTGGATGTATGCTGAAGATGTCTGACCCCGTGGGCTGCTTTTAATGAGGCTTTTCTATAAGCACCTCTAAACCATTTGGAGTCGTGCTTGACTGTGCGGAGGGCAGGGCTGTCGCCGAGGCTGCGATAGATCACCGCATCGATGGCTAGGAAGTCTGTCACAGTGCCTGTAAAAAGACTTCCATCTGAGAAAGAGAGGAGGAGAAGGAGGAGATTAAAAAGAAGAAGATATAGATGGAGTGATAGCACAAGGTCGGGAAGATTAAAAGCAAACACACAGGGCAGCGAGGGGTTAGACTGTAAATCATCTGTAAAGATACGAACAAGGACGCAGATGGTTTTAAGTCTACCTCCCAAATCTAACGCAAAGTGAAAGTCCTACCAGCAAACAACGCCACGTTGGCGTGTCGTGGGTCGTACGGGCACCGGGCCATCCCACTGACAGGCTCAGACACCATCTCCAGAGTGTCTCTCTGCAGCAGAACAGCAGCGACAAAGACAGATCGAGCAGCAGAACTGGAAAACATCAGCAAATGGCAATAGATGGATACTAACAGTGTAGTTGGCACACAGTGGGTTGAAGGCGTTTGTCCCACACACAAACAGGCTATCGTGATGGCTGAGCACAACCTTGATGAAATTGCGGCACTCCTCCTGTAGAAAAAGATGGAACAGAAGATTGTAAGGAGAAGAGATCACACGGAGACTGATGAATTAAAAAAATAGATGAAAAGACAGAAAGAAAGGTTTGGTCAACAGTCCGCTGAGGAGATAAAACAGTCAACCCTCAGTTTTACGGATGAAACAACAGGGCAGAAATTATTGAAGATGAGGCAACAGAATGAAATCTAAATGTAAATACAGCGGGGGTGCAATGATTAATCAATTTAATCGATTACTATTCCTACAATCTAATTAGATTAATCTGAATCAAGTTTTTAATTGAATTGACAACATTATAAAATCAATATCAAATTAAATACATTTATATTTAAAATCATCCAGCATGAACTTATATAGACTATGAATGAGATCAATTATGATATGAACTGAATCATTGTTAGAATTAATCGTTACCTCCCTAAAAGAAATCCAATTGGAAATTTCATGACAGTGTCTCGCAATTTTTCTTGTTACTGTTGCAAAAACATCTGCCTCCATGTGATGTGAAGGCATCAGCAGAATCTTTAGGATTTCATGCCGCAACCCCATTCTTTTATATATTGTTGATCTTGGTCATATGTCTTTTTAATTCCAATACACAGAACAAATAGTAATGGATAATGAATATTTTTTCTGTTTCATTTTTTAAGTCAAAATCCACAAAGTGCTGAAGATGTGTTGCTTTTTCCAACACAGTACAGATTTTTATATTTTTTTTATTTCGATTTTTTAATGGCATCAGACCCGCCTGTCACTGGACAGCCACCACGGGACGTTGAAATGTTTCACTGATCGATGTCAACTTTTAGAGCAAAAAATTTGAAAAAAATCGTAAAATGTTCGATTTTTACAAAAAGGTTTGCATCCACCGTGCGGCGTGTTGAAATAAGACTGCTGCCTATTACAAGTGCCGCGGCCACCTGCCGAATTTGCTGAAAAAACTCGCATTTTGGTCACACACGGTGGCATTTTGGGATATGTGACCATAGTCTTAATAAAAAAAAAAAGAAGGTTGTAAAAGCATCTTACAGTGTTTAATAACATTAAACTTAAAACCAGATAGAATCCTACATAGTAAAGATTAAAAACATATTTTTAGACAAATACCAAACTTATCAACATTCTCTACTACCTGACATTGACTAACATATACTTCTCTTTATTTTGCTTTTATGTGAAGATTGTTTTTTAATGGAGCTTAAATTTCCCTTCTAGCTTAAATAGAGTTTTTTTCTAATTCTATACTATTTAAAGAAAAAAATCTACTCAATTCTTTTTGCCATCATTCAACTTTTTACTTAGTAAAGTGTGACCGTCTTCACTGGAGATCCATTAGCTTTTTAACAACTATGGAGCACTTTGCATATTTTAGATGATGATGTTCTCCTCGCTTCTCCTGTAGATGTTTGGTAATAACAAAACAAATGTTATCTCCGTGTATGCTTAGCTTAATGACTGGAAACAATCGGAGCAGATTTCTAATGAGAATGTGTTCTGTACTTAACAGTTATATGTTTTTTCTAAGAAATGAACCGACTTTCTTAAAAAAAAAGGTATTTTTTTCCTCCAGTTTCTTCTTGCTTGCTTGAAGCTAATTCTTACTTTTAATTGGAAATCCAATAAAACAAGATGGTTAAAACATATTTATTAATTCTATAGGTGTATAATTCTCCATCGTTATGAGCTAACTGAGTTATAGCTGCGGGCTGGATTCATTCACCCTTAACAGTTTATTTCTTTGCCGAGTTAAAGAGCTGTACCTGAAGTGGTTTATCCACTTTTATTTCTTTTTTATCACAGCTAAAATTCTCGTTTTGTCTCACTGTCTCCTCTTTCATCAGTCTTCTTTTCTGTCCTCTTACACACACATCAAAATGCCACCTATACCTCCCTCTCTCAGCTGATTTCATTAGCAGTTTTCCCTCCCTGAGGCGGTGCCACTCTCCTCTCACTTGGCTCCATAATGCCTTCTCTTGCCGCCGCGTCTTTTTTTCCACAATGTTCCGACCAGACTGCCTTTTGCCGTTGGCACTTCTGCATCAATAAAGTAAAGCTTGTACTTTAGGAAACCCCTTGTGAGGCTACCGTCCCAATAAGATTCATCTTTGGTGGACTTAATCCTCTCTATCCTTTGCAAGCCCACTACTTACTTCACACACCTTTTGTAGCAATTTCCTGTCCAGCCCAAAGGCGTTTAAGTTAAAAAAGGAACTTCTATGAAAGCGTCTACTTCACTGAGCATGCATGATTCAAATTTGAGAAAAGGAATTTGACATTGAGGGCCCAAAAAGAGTTGATTTGTTAGAACTTTACCTCATGTTTGCCCTTCATCCGACACACATGAATGTCGTTTTTATTTGACTCCCATGTCCGTTTCTGGAACACAAAATATCAAGGTGAGAACTATGTTTTCTGGTTACACCCATAAAGCTTTTTATTTCAGTCTGCATGAGCGTTTGCAGCCAACATGATTCATACCTTGCTGTAGAACATCTCATCATCTGCCCTGTTATCCAACTCCACTCTGTACAAGTCATCTCTACAAAAGACAACAGATCGATATGGGAAGATATTTTTTTAGATTTGTGTTCAAGCTGTGATTTATTGGGTTTTGTGTCAGAGATCCACAGGTGTTCTTGTATAAATATATTTATGGTATCCATGTGCAAGATCCTCTCCTCACCCATTTTAGTTTATGGCAGGTTCAGCCTTTTCTAAATATATATTCGACTTTATGCTCATTTTAATATACATGCTGTAAAAATACACAAAAACATGTGCTTCTATATTTGCAACACAACAATACCAAACAAGTACCTATGCTCATAAATCAAATTCCTACACACAAGCAAAAATAAACCGTCCAGCTTTTTACTTTCCTGAAAAGGTTTTACCTTGTAGACAGAATATGAAAATAATTCAGTTTTAGAAAATTAGTTTAAAACCTTTGAAATAAAAATTCTTCAAGTCTGCTTAACAATCTCTTAATTGCGACTACAGTGAACTAGTTTTAGATTTTAACACTGTTTTAAGCTTTACCATTATCTATCATTTAGACAAAATATGTCTTCTGACATTTTTTTAAACATTATCCATAAAAGAAAGTCAACTTTACCTAAAATAATTTTCTTGCTATGAAATAAATGTAACATTTTGACGTGTTTTTTTTTATAGGTCAAAGAAACAGAATTCAGCCAGCTTGTTTGGCTAAAGCAGTGTTGTACAAGTCAATTGTAATGTGTGATATTACTCATGTACTTTGAGGTTTTCTTTTTCTTTAACATTTCACCTAAAAGTTACTTTCTTTTTAATACTTATTACAAATGAGTGCTTTGTCATACTAAATAAGTAGAAAACAATCTTAAGTAATCTTAAGTAGGGCTGTAGACTAAAGAGGCAACATTATTACTGCCAATGTACAATGTACTGTACAATGTATTACTGACAGCTAATTATTCGTTTTTGCAAATAAAAGCACATGGACGACCTCTCAGCTGTAAATAAAATGAATCAAACTCTTCATACATTAAACACATGTTTACACATTTACATTGAAAAGAAGAAAGAAACTTTTTTAATAATAATAATAACAACAATAATGTATTTATTAAATCATATATAAAATTATATATTAATTTATTTATATATATATTAGTTATAGGATTATTTTCTGTCTTGTTTTTTTAGGGGCAGGTTTCAAAAGCTAATCTTTTGCCTCCTTCTTTTTCAAACATGTATTTTTTTAATTATTATATTAGTGTTGCTGTATTTATTATTGTTATTATCTATATCCAAAGAGATTGTATTGTAATTTTTAAAATATCTGAAGCAAATGTAATAAAAAATTAAAATTAAATCAATTTAAAGGGGCCCTACCATGAAAATCCTACTTTTTGAGGTTTTAAATGCATTTTGCTCACTATAAAGAACCCCAACTTTCTCTAACAGAAATTTTGCCTCTATATTTAATTTAAAATAAAGTAATAAAGTGTCATCCTGTTATAAACAAATGCATTTAGGACTGCTCGTCTGTTGTAACACACAAGCTGCATAAGCTACAGCAAAACATTAACAAAAATCTATATTACAAGATTTCTGTTACACCGTAGTTTAATTTGATTAGCTTATTAGTTTTAACGTGAGAATTAAGAAGAGCACGCTAGAACGACAGTTTTTCAAACACAAACCACATGTGAGAATCTATCTGTCTGCACGCACAAACATTCATAATTAGTGTCAACACAAAAACAGTCTTCCATTCTCGATGCGTTTTCCCCTTTCATGCTGTAGAGGGAAGAGAATGTTTCACGAATTGCTATGATTAATGGATCAGATTGACCCTGAAGGTTATTATTTTCCAAAAATAAAACGGTTACACCAACCGGTTCATAAAAATAAAGAACATAAACAGCTTTCTCTTGACATTTAAAAAAAAAAAAAAATCACACTGACTCAAATGTGACAGCGAATGTGGCACTGAAGGAAGGCAAACACAGATGAATAAAAAAGTGACACACAGCCGGAGGCGGTTGCTGTTGGTTACCTGGCTCCTATGTAGAGCGTTCGGTTGACTTGCAGAACTGTCTGGATGTGCAGTTCCTGCCTTTGAGCTGAGCGATGAGCTCTGCCTAAGAACACTGGATACCGCCTCACCACTACCACCATCACAGAAACACAAAGCAAAAGGAGAGCTGTGATTTATTTTTTATTTTTTTTGGCTGTTTTCAAGGACTAAAACATTGCAGAAAGAAAGATTTTTCTTCCTTTTTCCTCTCACATAGCCTTCTCTCAAAAAATGTTGTCACTCACCCGAGACAAACGATGTCTCAATAAAATCACAGTTTTGTTCCAGATGATGTTGATTTTCTGAGCTTCGTAATGACAAAAACTAAGTGTAATCACATGTTTTATTTCTTTTTTTTTATGAATTTAGTCATCCCCCTCCATTGTTTGTCTTCATCTTAAATGAAAACAGAAATTATAGAGGATTTGCATGAAAAAAAGGAAGTAGATCCATCAGCAGACACTGTCCTTGACTGCAGGGGAGGGTTACAGATCTATCTTTATATCTCCTCCCATTCTCCCCTTCCACCGTTCAGCCCCCTCTCCTGTCATCTTTATCTCTGAACTATCCCCCCCCTTTGTCTTTCTATGCATCTCTAATTTTCTTTCCTTCATCACAGTTTTATAATTCTATCTTTTGCATCTCTGAATGCATAATGCTGCTCTAGAAAGAAAGTTTCTTTATCTGCTCGCCGAGGCTCCGACCCTTGACCTCTGATTTCCACATTCACCGTGAAGCCATTCATCAATGCTGCAGTGCACACCCACGCACAGACGGGAAGGACACATACCCTCCAAGGGGACGTAGCTGAGAGGACTGGGCTCCTCTGGGAATGAGCCATCAGCCAGTTGAAGTACCAGGAGAAGAAATGTGAGGGGAGGAGACACGGTTGCCATGGCAGCAGCACACATGAACTGTTAACAAAGAGAGAGGGGAGAGAGAAAATATTCATTGTGTGCCAGGCGGTACATGTCCTTCTTAGTTCACGGGTGATAGTGTGCGTGTCGGCGCGCGCTCTGACACTTTGACGGGTTTTTCAGTGGAAAAAAAAAAGCATCGGGACGGTTCTCGGCTGTGTGTGTGGGAGAGAGCGGGTCAGAGGTGTACAGGAAAGTGACAAACGTGGATCCAGCAGAGGGGATGATGTGTTTCTATTGTTTGCATCAGAAGTGAGCTGCCACTCCATCGGCAAACAGCCTGAGATGAGAGGGATTACAGGCATGCAACAGTCCGAGAGAGATAATACAGCAAAGTCACTTCAGCGGTTTCTCTGGCCTGGAACTGGAATGATGGCGCCGTCTCAGAAGTGTCAGAACTCACAGACCCAAATCTGAGCCGTGTTTGACTTTAGTGCATGAAAGGAAAGAGGGGGCAAGAAGGAAACTCTTTGAAATTTGAGAGGAATCTCCAACATATTGTTAAAGTCCCATTCTGACTGCATTTTATCTCTAGTAAAATTGATCTTTTAATTATAATTATGCAGTTTTTAGCCAAAATCAAGAAACCTGTGTAATCTTTTAGACGTATTTCTGGAGATCATCAGACATTCGCCTCTGAGTTGTGGGCGGGGCAGTTGACTTGAAAGAAACCTTAAGTCAATATCCCATCATCCCTTTGTTTACACTCTTTACCACTAGCTTACAGCCCTCACATCTCCAACCTGAACAACAAAAAGGGCGAGCAATGTCAGAGCTGTACAGTTTTGAACCACATGCCAGCTCAAACGAGGAAAACAACAACGTCAAGGAATCTATTTGTCTGCAACTTGATGCGTTAAAACATGGATACAGGAACAAGTTAAAATAAAAAAACACATTTCTTTGGATGTGATGCAGATTCTGTTTTAAATAGGTTATATTTCTATTCAGATGTTCTCATTATGCTTTATCTACCACCATGTTTACATGTTGTTTGCTGCATTATTTATCCCAGCTGTTAGTGGTTTTGTTCACTAATTCCTCAGTATAAGTGCATGGTTTGGGCTGATTCATATGTATACAACTTTTGAAAGTTTCTTCATGAAGTTATAAACTCTTTTTTATTACGTTTAATAATACGTTTAGCAATTCATAGATACCCACATATTTGTATTTTTTTTAATTAAATTTCACATTTCCCTCTGGTCTCCTGCATGCATGTCTTTCATAATTTCATTTGACTAAATAATAACAAATAACTGCATTCTACTGAACGAAAAACACTATCATAAAAAATGTCTTTAATATTTATAGCTAAATATCAAATAACCCTGTTGAGACTCAAGTTTCAATTTTGTTGTCTTATTAGCTTTTTCTTTAGCAAAATGATCTGTATCTCAATTGTAGTTTTATCAAGTTAAATTGTTCTTTTAACCAATTTAAAATTTGCTCTAGTAACAATAAATATCTACAAAAAATCATGATTTGATTATTAAAATTAGGCCTTCCAATTGCAGACACCATCACACCAAAAAATAAATAAATAAAAAACACATTAGTATTGAAGTAGATAATTCAGCATTTAACATAAAGTGCCTTAAAAGTTTAATCGGTACTTGTGCATTAGCATCCTGCAAGGAACACTAATGGCAGTGCAGTGGCGGACGCTAATGCACAAATGCCTATTAACTGGACGCTTACGGCATACGCGGGAGGCTAATGCACAAGGACGGTTGAATCTTATGTGGATGCACATGGCCAGTGAGCTCACAGGTTAAATCAGCAAGAAGATGTTAACAAGATGAAAGGTTCACTACTTTCAATGGTTATTACTTTTTTTATTGACAAAATCAACATTAACTGATCAACTCCAACAATGCCAAAGCCTTTCATTTTTCTAGTGAAGGAAAATCACTCGCTCATTCCATCACATTGCCTTAGCCAAACACAGCTGGTGCAACATTCAGTCATAAAAGGGGGGGGGGGTCCTTCATGAGACTCCCACTTCACTGCAGTCTCTGACATCCCCTGTCATATTGGACTTGTGTTTGGAGATGATACAGGAGCTCAGTACAAACAATGATGGATTTTTGGAGCTGACTCCTCATGCCCACAACACAGCAAAGCCCAAGTACACAGACACTGAATCTGAGGGTACCAGAAACTCAGAAAATAGTAACAGAAAAATGAACTTCTTAAAAAACGTTCTTTTAAGCCCAAAACTTTTAGCTTTTTTGGTACAAAGGTGGCCTTATTTAAAGTCCCACTCCAACTATATGTTTTTTCTATTGCAACATTATTCCCTGTGGTCTTTTAAATTATGATTATGCAGTTTTTAACTGAAACAAAAAAGTTGTGTCGTTTTCTAAGACATAGTTTCTGCAAAGTGGCAGTAGTTCATCAGAAATTTAGCTCTGAGTTGTGAGCAGGACTTTTGGCATGGAGTAGGGCTAGTTCAAAGTTAAAATCCTATTAGTTGTCACGCACCATAGTGTGTGAAATCTGTTCTCCACATTTAACCCATCCCCTGGGGGAGGGGTGAGCTGCAGACACAGACACACTTGGGAACCATTTGGTGGTTTAACCCCCCGATCCAACCCCTTAATGCTGAGAGTCAAGCAGGGAGGAACTGGGTCCCAGTGTTAGAGTCTTTGGTATGACTCGGCCTGGATTTGAACTCACGACTTTCCAGTCTCAGGGTGGACACTCTTCCACAAGGCCACTGAGCTGATCAAATTGATAAGGGGTGCAACAAAAATGGCAAGCAATTTTAGAGCTATGCAGCCATACAGTTTAAAACTACATATCAGCTCAGATGAGGAAAACGAAGACTTTAATGGATCCATTTGTCTGCAATGGATGTATCGGAATGGAGCTTGTGGCTCCCTGATTGTAGCGCCTACATCACAGCGACAAGCTATTTCGATCAATAATCTTGAGAAAAATGCCACAATAACATGTAAAATAAAAAGATCCACTCAAGTGAAAATTGTATTTTTGGTGTTTTTTACACATTTTCCCATGATGGGGAACAAATATAGAAGGATTTAAGACTTAAACTGCATTTCTGAGCCTTTCTGTATTCAAATTGAGATAATCCAGGAGCAGATGAAAAAAATAGCAACAGAAAAATTCTGCTGCTTACTCTAAAGATTAATTTTTTAAATTCTTTTTAAGCCAAAAGCGTTAAGCTTTTTTGTTTCAGTGTAGCTTATTATTAAAAGGAAAATAAACAGACTAATTTAATTGGAACTTTGCAATAAGAAAGAAAATACTGTTTCATATGACTGTCTTTAAGCCTATAAAATAAAGTCCTTCTATCAGCTGCTGGTCAGGAGTTACTGCCAGATATGAAGTGCATTAGTCTAACCATCAAACCAATATTTAAACAATGAAGCTTTTCTGCTTTTGCACAATATGTCTTAGGATTAGCTCCACAGCTTGTGTGGCAACAAAAATTCTTTGAAAGCAAAAAAGATGATAAGGAGAGAAAGGAAAGCGCATAGAATGGATCACTGGGGGTATTTAATATGTGGCTGTTGAGAGAGCCAAGCAAATGTGAAATTTGAATGAACACAACCGACAGAGAAGATGTCAAGCTAAACGCTGTGTTCCGGGTCGCCACTGTCAACCGTTCATTTCCTTTCATCCTCCATCTTTTCACCGGCCTCCTGCCTGCATTTCTCTTTCTCATCTTTTCTGGTCCGTGATTAAAAACACTCCCAACTGTTTCCAGTGACGGGGCTCGCTAGATGTTTGTTGCTAAGGTGATGACTGCTATTTGAAGCGCACGGACGTATGTGACTGGAGCACACACGCATTTATCCGTAGGAGCGCGGTCACCTGCATTACCAAAAACTGAAAACTTGATGCGAGATTGAATGACAAGCTGTTTGAAGACATAAGTGAGCCGATGAGGGCTGCAGACTATTCTCAGGAGCCACTTCAAGCCAAATTGTAGCCCAGAGATTGCAGGTTTGACATGTCTAAGCCCTCTTCTCCTCAGGAGTATTAGATGGGGGTGGAAGGTTTGTCTCATCTGGCTCTCCTTTGGGAGCCTCTGGACTAGAACTGATTAAGCCGGGTTTGGAGTCAGTCTCATTTCATTATGGCAAGTTCATGAGCGGGATCCAAATGTGATGCTTACACCTCAAATTAAATTCTGTTGTCATGTGCAGGCTGAAAGAAATGATGACGATAATTAAATGAAGCTTGTGTTCCAGCCAGATTAGCCGTCCTACATGACATGCTCTGCCACAAACAGGAACCAGCGTGAGATGCTTTCTGCTTAAAGAAATAAATGTAGCTCTCACCTCATTTATTGATCTTTTCTTTTTACTACAATCAGTAATGGGAGCAAAAAAGATTTCTAAAGAAAACAGTGGATTTGGTAAAGGTGGACACTGAACAAATGCAGTTCATTTTTAGTGATTTTAGTTACCCACTTTAATCAAAATTGTGCTTTTAGCATTTTTTTTATGGGGTTTTTATTATGATGGACGTAAATAAAGAAAATTAAGCCTTAAATGTCGTTTTTGAGTTTTCTGGTGTGGTGAAACCAACAAGCAGAAAACACAAAAGTACAACTCTGAACTGAATGTTTGCGTAAAATTAATTAATTGAAATATGCTTCCACAGCATTTCTTCAATTCATTTCTTTTCTATTTCAATTTTTTTTCGAACAAGCACAAAAAAAACCCAAACTTGAAAAACAGACAAACAAATTAAAAGAAATTATGCAAATCACCCCACAAACAATCTTACAAGAATGTTAAAAAAGAAAGGGCTTTGGTTGAAGCTAATAGCTTATCAAGTCCAAGCCCCTTTGTTCTTATTCAGCCCAAATTAAAAGAGGAAGGCAAAGATGTCTTTATCTGTACAGAGTAATATGAACACAAAACAAAATTAATTTGATGAAAAGAACAGCAAACTAACAATTTTGTACATTTATACATACAATTACACACATATAACGATATGTATAACCACATAGAACGGCTTTTCTGATCTGTCATCCGTACAGAATACAGATCAGGCACAATCTATTGCACCCCTAACAGGGGACATTCTGTATTTAATGATAAACATGTTTAAAATTCCTGTTTTTCTTAATACATATCTTTGAGAATCAAGAGCAGACAAAAAAATGTTGTAGATGGGATGTAGAAGCTATAGCAACGGCCAAAAAATGTATTGCAAACAAATGGATTCATGCACATCTTTGTTTCCCTTGTCTGAGCTGGCATCTGGCTTAAAATCAGTTTAACCCGGTCAGACATGTGTGCAGTGCTGCTGCTGCTAAAACCCGGACTTTGTTGAAGGGTCATTTGAAAGGAAAGGGGTGTCCGAAATAGTGTTTTAAGGGTAGAGCGAAAAGAGCCGCAAAGCGCTTTTTTCTTTTTTTCCTCTGAAGCCCAGAAGTTTATATTTAAATGTAAATAGTGACTTGTTGTTTTTGCATGACATTTTTAAATGTACAGTAAAACCAATATTGTTATCTATTTCCGAGGACTAGCAGCTCAGCACAAATGTAGCTAACAGGCGACTATTGATGACGTCATCGAGTGGGAGTAACGTCCAAATTCAAAGACACAATTTTTCCATAACTCTCCGTTTGGAGGGCTAAATGTAGAAACAGGGAGAAGGTAGAAGAACTCGGATTCGGCCTATGTCCTAGAAAATGCAGCAAGTTTTAACATAATCATAATTGAAAGAGAACTGGGAACGCTTTTACAATAGATGAAAAAGTGATTAGAGTGGGACTTGGCACATTCTGAGATGTTGTAAAACACTTTGTGGTTTACATAAAACCATTTATATTCTTGCTTAAATCCAGACAGTTCTGGTCTGTTCTAAGCTACATATATATAACCCCCCCAAAAACTTAAGTCAATAGCCTCCTCATTAAAGTGAGTATTGATTAAGGAGTATCGATCTTTAAGATAAACCATCAATTCTGGGCCAAGGCCAATATGTTAAACTGTACTACTGGATAACACAATACAAAGGGAAGTTCCTAAAGTCTTTAACCATAAAAGAGGTTGTGTAAAGTGTTATGAAGTTAGGCCATCAAGGTTTTTTTTCTATTTATCGATAAGAAACCTGGACTTACACGATACAAACTGAAGTGTGGCGGCATTGTAAAGTCACGATACGAGGAATGCGTTCTACTATTTGTGTCAGATCATCTTGCTAGATAGGATTTAACACAGTGGCACCAACACTATTATTACAGGATGCGTGTAATGACGGCGACAGACATGCAGTGCAATCTAGCCTCATCAGGCAACCAATTAGGAAATCACCTGCAAACACCCACATAATTAGCCAATCAGCGGGCCATTTAGAGAAGCGCACACACCTACCCCCCTTTATGCCGGTTTGTCCGTTGCGCTTGTCAAATGGGGTCTGGCTTCATTTCATTTCTTATCTTTTTCCCCCCTCCGTGCTGTTGTTCAGCTGACACAGCAGTGGTGAAAGGCTGTGAGCTGCGGGAAACTTTACACAACCCCCCCCCCTTACCGGTATGTCAGCCAGTTCTGTGTAAGTTATGTATTTAACAATGATCTATTTAATATTTACAGATGAAACCATCCTGAAATACCTCAGTGGCCTTAAGTGGATATTTAACATGCTTATATTTGCACAACCCATCGCGGCTATTAAAGATGCTGAGCAGGATCAATACAGACTACCATCCTGCCAAAGATGGAGACGGGAGGAGAGGTCCAATCCAGAAGCTTTTATCCTCCACTAGGAAGCACTGCATCATAAATACATAAAGACGGAGAAGTTCTGCAGACATCTGTTTAACTAAAGCCATCCCACTGTCATCAAGGGCCCTGACCTATGCTCTGCTCTGCTCCTGCATGGTGATAAGCTCATATTTTTTATTTGTGTCTGCCCCGTTTGTTTACTTAGGCTGTGATTCATCGTTGAAATATTGACATTTTGCTAATTTATTAGACCTGATCTTTCTATTTTGAAACACTTTGCCTAATCTGTTGTTGTGATTGGCCCCACCAGGATAAATCTTTTTTTTTTTTTTCCTGTATCGCTGCTGCAGCCACTCCACTTTGAGCCTTTGTTACCGTAGCAACCAATAGCAAAGCTAGGCAGAGATGTTTTATTGCAGTAGGACGAGATATAAACGCGGCAGGGTGGGTCCACCCTTTGAAGGCAAAGACGGCAGCAAATATCTGAGCCTCCAAACACTTGTACACGCAGTTACTTTAAGCCAAAGACGTGTACCTTTAGATTAAAAATGCAAACGGAAACACATTTGTGCATGCATCTAAGGTGGGGCTCTCTCAGCAACGGAGGGGGGATGGGAGCTGCACGCATTTTGTCTCCTTATTATGCACACATGGGAAAGATATGAGCAGTAAATCATTTAAAATGTGGGTCAATAGTGAACTTGATTCACTGAAACTCAAAACTGCAGAAATAGAAAGTGAGATCATAGCACGCTAGGATTCCATTTTTGGGGTTTTCTTGTTAAAATAAGACCTTAATGTCCTAGTTTTAAGACAACTGTTCATGCAACAAAAGTAAGGAGATGAAGAGGAGTAAGATAGACTAAAAGAATTGCAAGACAGTCCAGCACAACAAACATGAAACTTGGCAATAAATAAAATAACCTAGTAAAAAAAACAAGTAAGCTAATGCAGGGAAAGGCAGTCACAGTGCTCTATATGATTCGACAGGAACTAAAATTATTTTAAAAAAAACACAAAAAAAAAACAGTACATTGATCAGAAAAACTTCACAAGTTGATCAATAAAACTTACTTCCAACCAAAAACAAATGTAAAAACAAGCCACAACAAAACGATGAGGAGGCCAGCCATGAAAGTAGAAATTCACAACATTTTTAATGAACTGAGAGAAGTGGAATCTCCTTATTTGTCAAGTAAAATGCCCTTTTCTCTAAATTTAACCTTAGTTAAATATAGCTGCCACCATGTGATGGGGAATCATTCAAGAATTTGTTTTGCTTTTTATCCCCATTTTATTTTATTTCATTTTGACAGGTGACCTTTGACCCTACACCATCCAACAAACACATTGGCATGTGCCCCACCCCCCAAGATAATGTAACAATATTAATATAAATTCAAGTTGATATTAAAATTGTTTCTTGATTTTTGGGGGGTGGGGCACCTGTCAATGTGTTTGATAGAAAGTATATTCCTACTTCTTCTAATGTAGACAGCGGAGACGTGCAAAATGGCCCGCATTTTATTAACCTACGATCTACCGGGTGGCTGGCGGAACTAGATATGGACAACTGGACACACTCACACATCGTCCAGTCATAGCTTCCGCTGGCCGATAAACTGCCCTTTCGCCGATCAGCTAGCCCCAATTTTCTAGTCACTGGACTGCCTCCGCGCTAACTCAAAATGTGCCCAGGTGACCACTGAGCACATTTCGAGTTTTACACTTTTTACACTTTTTTACACTTTTCTCAAAACATGTTTATAGATACAACTTGCTGATTACAAGTTACATCTGTTGAATTTGCTGAAAGACTCTCATTTAGGTTGCAGCGCTTTGGCATTCTGGGATATGTGATCATAGTCTTATTTAAACCATTTGATTATTATCAAAGTTAGACTGAAAATGTCTCATCATGCTATCTACAGGATGTCCCATAAAAGTAATACATTACATATATATATGGTTCTAACCTGTATTTCTTTATATTTCAAATGCCCCAGAGAATGCATTTGAATAAAGAGCAAAGAACTGAAATCATCCTGATGACTGGTTCAGCAAGGAGTCGTAACACACACGACACTATGGCAAAACTTATTATCAAAGTAAAAAAAAACACGATTTCGATCAAGAAAGATGTTACCGACAAAATGGCAGTCATATAGAGCATATAATATAAATAAAAATGGTTTATGTGGCACGCTGTATATCACATGTCAAAGTCAAGGCCCAGGGGCCGGATTCGGCCCTCTGGGTAATTCTATCCGGCCCTCCAGATCATTTGTTGTTATCTGTTGATCCGATGTTATCTTGTAGATATTTCTATAATTTTGAAAAACTATATTTTTATGGAGAGGAAAACATTGAAAGTTATGTAGGGTTTACGTTGATTTATTCTGGAAGAATATTCCTGCCTTTTTCTTATTCATATTTATGTTAAAAAGTTACAATTTTAAAGTTTTAAAAATTGAAATTCTGCTAGATTTTTTGACTATTTTGGCATTTACAAAGATTTTTAAGGCTATTTTAGAGTCTAGCTAATATTTCAGCTAGGTGCTAGCTATTTTGGCTAATTTAGGCTTTTTTCAGTTTTTTAGGCTATTTTTGAGATTAAGCTATTTTTTCAGCAAGCTAGTTGTTTTGGCTAACCTAGGTTTTTTTTGTAAGCTTCTAGGCTGATTTGCCATTTAGCTAATATTCTATTTGGCTATTAGCTTCAGCATTTTCAGCTATCAGCTTCAGCGTTTTTAGCTATCAATGTATCATCTTCAGCTATCAGCACTAGCATCCTCAGCGGCCATATTCATCTTGCAGCATTCACACTAGCATTATTGCAGGTTATGCTATATATCTAGTTCATAATTATGTTGAAAAGTTACGGTTTTAAAGTTTTAAAAATGTAGTTTTAGAGAGTTCAATAAATGATTATCCTGTTCGGCCAGCGACCTAAGGTGTATTTTGGATTTTAGCCCCTTGTCCGAATGAGTTTAACACCCCTGCTGTGTATCAGTAGTATATGTTCATAATCTCTTGTGACTTGAGGTAGGGAGGTCTGGGCTTCTTACTTGGATTGCTGCCCCTGTGACCCAAATGTGGAAATGTGGAAGTTAATGGATGCATGAATGAGATGGATAGAGGTTACAAAGACATGACTTCCCTTTAAGATTTTTGTGTCCATTAGATAGAGTCATTTCCAGCTCAACAATGCTTAGATGAGTTTTTTTTCCCTGCAGCCAACCAAAACTGTGCCATAAACCAGCAGACAGAATCACAAGATACTGAAAAACTTTGCAATTAAGGCTAATGCATTTCATATAGGATGGAGACATACATACTTAGCTCAAATTTAGACTCCTTTATATTACTCAGTGTGCTGATTAAAATGTGCACAGATACTTGCAGTTTTTGCTAGAAATAATGGTACTGTATAAATCTGGCCATCATATAAAGGCCTGGCTCAAGTTCAGTCTTTTATACTCGTGTTCTTGTGTGCACTTTGAGGACAGTATACAGGTTAAAGCCTGGAATAAAGCAAGAGGGCCTGAGGGTGGAATCACAGACACGGACTAAACTGGGAGAAGTGGGTCACCTTCACACTTTAAAACTCGACTCCATGAGCAGTTCATTAACAGAATTTAAAGAATAAATCCACTGAAATGACAATTTGGCCTATGTACATTTAAATTGCAATACTATGCACAACTAAAGCTAACAAAGTGCTGATTCAAATAACTAAAAACAATTATAAGATAATAAACAAAAGCAATAAATAATCCAAACAATAAGAATAAAATAAGAATAGTGGAAAAACTAGTCAAAATTTGAAAAAAAGATTTAAAAAAAGAATGGATAAAGAAGAGCATGAAGCAAAAAAGAAGTGTGGTAAAGTAGTCGGGCTTTGGTCCAGAAAGAGCAAACATCTCCCCTCTGAGGTTTTCAAGGGTTGTAAAGGTGCAGACTCATTAATAACTCGAAGACAGGCAGTGAGATGTGAGGGAAGCGTTTCAAAGTTTAAAAATAAATAAAATTAAATTTATAATATCCAGGCAGTGACAAAAACAATGTCAGGACGATCACTGTATGTTGAATTTACTCATTATATAACTCGAAGACAGGCAGCAGTCTGAACCAATCAAAGACGAGAAGACTGTCTGACTGTAAAATAAAGTGCATTACAGTAATCCAGCTGAGACGTTATGATGGTATGGATTACTGGAGTGCTGTGAAGAAAGGAAGGGCTTTACCTTAGCTAACCGCCTAAGATGGAAGTAGTTAGACTAACAACTGCGCTAATCTGTTGATCCAATTTAAAATTGCTGTCCATTTTTAAAACCAACGTTTGAGATTATTGGCTTCTCAAGTTAGTCGGTGAGGGTTCACATGAGGGTAGGACCAGACAATGTTGTGTTTGTTATTTTTTTATCTACTAACTAAGATTTGGTGTTTTCCATATGTTCTTGTGGCGTTTTTATGATAATGAAGGACATATATAAAGAAAATTTTAGCTTAAAATGACACCTCTAGTTTTTTTTTTATTTAAATCACTGTGAATTAGGAACAGACGAAAAAATGCTGTTTGAATAAGCTTGTAGGTGTGACCTCGAAATTACAGCAACCAGCCACGAACTACATTCAGATGCATCCACTTGTAGACGAAAAGATCCATGTACGTTTTTGTTTTCCCTATCTAAGCTGGCAAACTAAAAACTGTAGGTTTGGATAGCTCCAATATCTCTCAACATTGTTGTTGCACTGCTAATGTTATGTTGCGGGGCTGTAAGTTAGTGGGAGAGAGCGCTAACAAGGGATGATGGAAGGTGTCCAAAAGTTCCACCCTTAACTCAGAACTAGTGCAGAAACTATGTCTGAGAAAATCACATTTTTAATTTTATTTTGACAAAAAACAGCAATATCTTAATTAAAAGACCACTCAGAAAACGTTGAAAACAGATCAAAAGATGAGGAAAGTGGGACTTTAAACATTTTGTAACCATTCGATCCTTACTAGGACACAACAGAAGCGGTTTAACAACTTGTATTTTTCCTTTTTAAAGTCAATTCATTTAATGTTAGGGTATCTAAGAACACATAAGGGAGCTGTAGACTTAGGACAAACAGAGGTACTAAAATCGAGCCCTGTGGAACTACCAACAAAGAAACTACAATAGGATTCCAATCCACTTGATTATTCTGAGTTCCCTCTAATTATAGAAACTCCATTATTGCTGTTCATTAGTGTTCCACAATAAAAAGCAAGCTACATTTGGATAAACCCCAGTCTCCATGCAGAGTGTTGAGTCTGACAACATGATAAAAAGACTAATATTCTGTATAGTATTACGTTAGTCCACCTTGTTCATTTTTTAAATCTGGAGTTTGTTTTCTAAGCAATATGGTGAGCCCTCTGAGTATTAAATCTGTGTTTTTTTTTTTGCCTGCTATTGCTAAAACTCACAACTGAAGGCTCAATCAAGATTTTCTGCAGAGAAGCAGAAAGGCCAAAGAGAAATAGTTGCACAGATGATCACAGTCACTTGTGGTGCTCCTGTGTGGCTGACCACCTGCTCAGACACAACAGTTCACTTTTACAACATATGCTTTGTGGTCAGAAAGCTACAATACAGGCTTTTATGGAGATATCAATCTGAGTTTTATGAAGCTTTTAATGTTTAAATTAAGGTGTAGAATCAAAACAATCAAAACATCTTAAAATCTTTTTGACCATCAAATTGAATCAGGAAAAACACATATTAAAAAAAACACTGTTTAAATAACAATAAAGCTTTAAAAACTATACATTTAATTGAAATTGAAGAGAAAAAAAATTGCTACATAAATTGTTTATGTGCTAAAATAATAATTTTGGATTTTCTATATTGGGAATGGAACAAAATAAATCCCACAACTATCTGTTTTGTATGAATTGTTTTGCTTTATAACTGCAAATAACAGCATGTAGGAATACACTCAGTAAAAAACAACAATTTGCAGTTTAACATGGAGATAAGTGTTGCTCTGTTCTTGAAAGTATGAGTCTATAGGGTTAGCTGGTAGCGTTACAGCAGCACAAAGTTATGTCATCAGCTTTGAAACTACTGTTTTAGACTTTAGTCCCAAAGGCACCAAAAATCTTTCAGACTTCATTATTGTATCTGAAAGGCAAAAGTCTGAGTCTATAAAAATAAAGGGAAAGTTTCTACTTTGAAACATTTGCAGAAACTCTGTTTTCCCTGACAAACAGACTGAGTGATGCAAGTTCTGGTTTAGAAAAGTTGTCAGTAATGGGGTGAGAATTTGTTAAATCATAGTGTAGCCTACATATACATTTAAATTTTCCTTTTGAACACTTTAATCAAAGGCAATCACTGTCATAGAGTTTTTCCCCTTTCGCTAATAAAGAAAGTGGATTTTTTTTATATTTGCACACTTTCTTAGTAACTATATGTCAAATAAACCTCTAAGATAATGTTGTAGTTACTTCGAACTACTATAGCTATATTCAAGGTTTCCTCTGCAACTCACGTTCAAGCAACCATTTTCAATAAAATATCATTTTTCAGGCTCTACATACAAAACACACATTGAAAGCTAAACCGGGTTTGACCAATCAGGGATCAGATTTGTTAGTGACGTTTGGATGGCGTCCCTTTTAATTCACAGAAGTGCCAACTATTTGAAAATTGAAATTAATGATTTTGGTTTGTAAAAGCCAACATTTTATGACACTACATCTTTCATATATTGGAATAAAGCTGTTGAAAGAAGAAGATTTGCAAGATTTGCAAGATTTGCTCCGCTTCGACATTTCGCACCAAACCTCTTCCAACTGTAGGTGGTGAACATGTCAATATCGCAAATATCGATGTCAGTATCAATATTTTACATAAATGCGGTGGATGTGACATGAACCTCAAAATCTCAATTGTTTTTAAATGCCATGAAAGGGTTTTTGTAAGTTTCCCTTTTTGAATTAATTGATTAATGTAACGAGAAATAGGTCAATATTTTTGAATTAAATGGAAAATAGTTTATTAAAATAAAAACTTCTTAAAAATTAAATAAAAAGTAGTAAAGAAGTGAATGCAAAACAGTCCATAAACCAAAAGAAACACTTAACTATGATGCTGAAATAAATAAAAAAATTTTAATAATAAAAAATAACTGGAAGAAATATAAACAATCTGTAACTTCTTAGCCTTTAAATAGAACAATAAATATTTATAAAATAATAATAACTCAGTGTTTGAATAGAACAATGAAAGCAGGTGAAAATATGAATAACTTTTTATTTTTTTATTTTAGGAACAGTATCATGTCAACATTTTTTAGTTTTATTGTTTTTGGTTTTGTCTCTGACTAAGCAACTTCCCTGCTTTGGAAAAACATTTCTGACATTGGAACCATTGCTGGATATTTCATGGTAAGTTTGTTCAAAGTTTGCTGTTGAGATCTCACAGGACTGACGAGGGTGGTGAGGCAGCGACTCAGCGGAGTCCTTTTTAGCAGATACAGAAAAGTATCAACCAAGAGTGGAAATACTGATATCTGGGAGTCAATATTGATTAGATACCAACTTGAGATGAATATTATCGATATTTTGGATCGATGTGCCCTGCACCAGTGTGAACACCATGGACGACACCAGGGGGGCAAATTTCGGCCCAGGATACTATTTAATCTGTTCTGAAAAACTGGAATAAATTAGATTAATAATCCATAATAATGTCTTGTTTTCCCTGTAATTCTGGTGTCTCCACATAGGTGCACTATAAATACATTGACATTTGTTCTTTTGTTTTGGTGCAGAAAGTTATTCTGCATTCCTTCGTTGTTGGAAGATTTGTTGGTTTTCTGACATTTGCGTGTGTTTTTTGAGCTGGACAGTAATTTTTCCTATCATTCCAACACCACACGATCGCAGCATTTCTATAAGTTCACAATTTCCCATGAAAGATATTAAAATGACAACAAAAATAATAGTTTTTAAATGAAAACTCCGAAATGTTCTGTTTTAAAATATTAGTTTTCAATCAAAAGTAAAGATTCCTCTGTATTTCTTTTTATTATGAGGTGAATTACCAAAACATTCCACACTTTTGCTTCTGATCCGGCCCTTCTGTCTTCTTTGTGGGCCACATGTCAAAAAGTTTGCCCACCCCTGGGCTAAACACACATTCTTAAGTCACATGCCCAGTGTGTCTGTAGTCACAATATCTAAGAACTAACTCTCCAATGGCTCAAAAAGTGGAAGTTGAAGATAGAAAATGGCAGAATTGTGGTAATTTAGAGTCCAAAAAAGCAAACATTTTGTTGATTAACACTGCAGTGAAAAGATAAGACATTCAGAGACTAAACATTTTTATTTCCCTGCTGGTCAGTGCTCATCTCATCCAATATCCTTCATACACAAGCAGCTGATATAACTGTGTGATGATTCAATGGTCGGCGCCGTTGCTCATGGTGAAAGCAAACCAAGCCAAACCAAGGTGACATTTTTCATAATTCTCCACCCACATACACTCATTCTGAAGCACCACAAACGATATACACTGTGGCAAAGCAATAAGTATTTAAAAATGTACCAAAAAAAAGGTATTTTTTTAAATAAAAACTTGTCCTCAAGTCACTGCAAGTGAAAAAGTAATTCATTTCTGTAAGATTTCTATTAAATCTAGAATGATTATAGTTTTTAACACTGAACCAGATGGTGTCAATCATTTCACTGAAGAGATAAACTAATACATAGGGGAGTTATGCAGCCTGTTTGTGTGCGCGATGTAACCATCATTCAAATTACAGTTTTTGCTCTTATTGCGGTGGAGGTGACATTCCCTCAAGCGCTATCTGGCTAATCACAGTCAAGGGAACGTCTTCTTTGGTTAAACATCCTAAAATACTTTTCAGTGGAAGGGGTCGTTTATATGCTAATGAAAAAGTTACCTCCACATACACCTTTGACTCTGCTTGGTTGTGCAAGGGAAAAAAAGATGGAAAGAAAACAAAGTCGGTCAGACTGACGGAGGGAAATAACACGAGTTAGAAACAAGAGAGAGGAAGAATGAAAGGAGAGGAGAGAAGACACAGAAACAGAGAGGAAGAGATATTCCCTCGGGTAAGTGCTGTAGGTAATTAAAATAGGATGGACAGAACTGGAGTCTTGCCAAAGAAGAGCTCTAACTCTCCTTAGACTTCTTCCTGTCAAGTCTTTTGGCCAAACACAAAAAGCTGCTTGTGACAGACACATAACCATCTGTAAATATATCAAGTTTTCACAACTTTTTAAAAAAAAATTATTTAGGTATAAAAGCTGACAGTTTGGATTGTTATTATTTGCACCCCTGGTGGTGCATTGAGACCGAATATTGCGGGACACACACACGCAAACACACGCCAATGTCTGTGGCGCTGAGCAAAGCTGCAGCAAGGGCAAACGTTTCTAACCAGAGTTTGACTGCAGTAAGCACATATACATTCACTGCACAGCCCTGAGCTCCAGGCGAGCGCATGAGTATGCAGTGCACACACTCAGACACTCACTTTGAGCTCAGACAAACGCACACACGGCCCACCGGGTACGACGGCAAAAAAAAAAAAAAAAAGGTGCAGTCTAATTACACAACATTGAAACCAAAACCTTTCATTCAGTCTTTTTTTGTCTTATCAACATTCATGATGTCACGTAGAGAAGAATCCTGCAGGGATCATGCTCCTTGGATGAAAAATGCATTATTAGAACTATTGTAACGCATTCAATTTTGCTGCCATTTTTGCTTCTTTAACTACCAACGCCAGCCTTTCATTTTCCACTTCAGCATGCTAAATAAGCTGCGCTCCTGTCTCTGCATGGCAACCATTACCGTAGATCTCACACCCTGTTAGTATCTTTTCTTTTCCTCACACAGGGAACCTGAAAGGTAGCTCACATTCTCTTCGTGTTGCTCTTTGTGCGCTATGATCGGTGGTATGGGTAAATTTAGCTCTTTTGGCAGATGCCTGCTAAGAAGATCATAGCTCACAATAGGTGGTCTATGCACAACAGCTATCAAAATGCCAAAGAACCTTCTTGTAGACTGACACGGGCACACATATGCACGCTGAGACCCACACTCCTGCAGCACAGAAACGCGCGTACAGACACGACACCTCCCTCGAGAGCCTTCCCTCCTCCTCTCAGGTATAATTGTGTTTCTGCTATGTTTTGCTCCTCTCTTTTCAGTTGTAACTGGAGCCCCCCGAAGAAAAGCCATAATTAAAAGAGAAAAGTTGTGTTTGTTGTGAAAGCGATGATAGGTGTTAGAGAGAACGGGAAGGCGAGAGACAGATTAGCAACTGCAAACGCTAATCAGGCTATGAAATCATGAGGAGAAGCTGGGAGACAAAGGGCTCTGGTGCCTTTATCTCCAAACAGAAAAGTCTTCCAAATCCCTCTGGCTAAGCTGCCATTACTAAAGCCCGCTTTTGGCACAGGTGCTTACTGAATGCGTTGGACGACGAAAGCAGCAAAAAAACGAGAAGTCAAGCGTTGTAACAGAGGCATTTAAGGAACGGTTATTTAGTTGTTTCCCTGTTTTAACTGTGTAAATATGGCTGCTTCGGTTACAGCATGTAAACAAGCAGTCGTTATTGATGTCTTTTGACATAAATTGCAAGAAATATAAACAGAGGACACGTTGACTGTATAAGAGAACTGGACTGAGCAGGAGTGACCAATAGAAAATGATTTGCTTGCAGTTCCAATCAAATGCAGTCATTTCACTCCCGATATGTCAGTTGCCATGTTGGAACCAGACGTCTTCAGTAAGCCGCGATTGATCCGTGCCGGTCAGAGTCAACATTTCCATGGCTCTCCAATCAGGAGTGAGCTTTTGGAAGTCCACGCCCCTTCCACAGAAAGAAGGCTCGGGAGAATCTGTCAATCGACGCTTTAACCAATCAATTTTTATTTGATTTTATTTTAACTGAGGTATTTGATTGGTCAGTTTATAACTTGAATAACTCAAGAGGACCTGGCTGCAGAAAACAATATGGCAGTTCAAAGTTCAGGTGAAGTTTACGCTTTTCCCTTAGAAAAACATCGGAACCAGGTTACGATTAGGTTAAGGGTTACATTTAGGAATCTTCTAGTACAAATACGTAAATTCAGCTTCTGGCTTCAGTTGCGACATTTCGGTTTTCACCTAATTGTGAGTTTAATGTTGTGTTTGGGCGTCATCGTGCCTGGTCCTTCTCAAATAACTTGTGCTACAGCAAAAACATCTTGAAAAAAAAAAAAGATTAGCAAGAATATGTTAATGAAAAGGTATCAGAGCAGGGCTCAATCCGAATTCATCCCTTCTCCTCCATTTGAACAGGCAATTTAAGTGCAAGTCGTGAGCGGGAAATGTTAGGTTTTTTAAATCCGACCCTCCAAATGAAGGGATATAAAGTCCTCCATCGTGAGGGTAAACCTTGTTGCGCTGAGAAGCGCTTTTCTTCACGCGGTGCGCTCTGAACCACAGAAGTTTACATTAAAATGTAAGTTTGTTGTAGCATGACCTTGTTGAAGTCATAAAAACAATGTTGTTATGTATATCTGAGTGCTGGAAGCGCTGCACTAAAGCTAGCGGACCGGCAAGTATTGGTGATGTCTGAAATATGAGACACTTTTTTTTCATAACTCTCCCTTTGGAGGACCAAATGACGAGGAAGGGAGAAGTATTTGGATGGGGACTAAGACTGGTTCTTCTGACAAATATATATGATTCTGCTGCGAGCTGCAGTTAGATAACTGGAGAATGAAGCTCAATTTAGAGCCGGCATCTCCGAAGTCCAGACAAATGTTACCGGCGTTAAAATTTCCAGGTTCCTGTCATAAAATCAGTCATTTTTGACAAAGTACATCCAAAATTTCTTGACTGTAGTTTCATTTGAAGCCGTTGTAAATCTGTTGGGCGACCCTTCTGTGACAGTTATTAGCTTAATGCTAAAATGCTAGCAGACATCGAATGCCAACACTTCCAGGACAAGCGGAAATTGGGATATTTTTATTAAATGAAATATAGAACACCTGTCTGCCTATAATATGGTAAGAGATTTTCACTGTTTTCAAGGAGTTCAACATGAAGAAAGACAACCAGACGAGACATGATAGCTGCGACAAGCTAACTGGGAAGGAACGGTGCAAGAAATTGTATTTAGATGTGTTTTCTATCTCAAGAAAAAAAAAGTATGCCATTGCAATAAAACGTTCACACATTTTCCCCTCACCAAATCTGGCAAAAAGTTTTACACCCCTAATTTAGAGGAAAAAACTTTGCAATCCTGACATGAAACGTTAAAACAGGCAGCACAAAACACACAGAATGTGCAATCATCTGCTTGACCGCTGGATGGGAGAGTCTCATGAGTGCCATTAAGAGGAAACAGAGGACGGAGCAAATTGTTGAAAGGAACTCGTGTCTGTGGGTTACAGCGAATGAGACCTCACTGAGCGCACAGGGATGCTGGGAGAGAAGCTGCACCCCATGGGAAAAATCAACGCTGACAGGGCGTCATAAAACTGAAGATATATGAAAAGGCTAAAGTGTTTTGCATAAAAATAACTGCAATGCATTTCTGCAGCACACAGGTGGCAGGGGTAACAACCACATCTGTAAAGTGCTGCCATCTCAGCAGGCTGAGCATCGTTTATCTTGTGGCATACAGTTTACAGATGAGCTGCCACGGCTAAAGACTCCTAGCTTGCATCGTACTTTCTATCTCGTGTCTATTTTGTTTTTGAACAAACATCTAGAGGGACCTGTTGGGACTCGCATTGACACAGGTATAGCAAAGTGAACAAAAACAGAAGCCTGGCCAGCCAAACGTTAAATGTCTTTAAGGTAAAGAACAGAGTTAATCCAATTAGAAATGACTGGTTTAGTGGCAGCCCACGCGGCAGAGACCCGCCAGCCTTTGAATGTTCTGTGCTCCAGAGGTAACAGCAGACAATTTGTCGCAGGAGGCCTGACATATTCTCCTGGAGAGGGAGGCTGTTAGTGAACCGTTGAAATTCTCCTGTCGGTTTGGCCTCACTTTGCTCCAAACAGAAACAGAATTTCTGACTTGCTGCTTTAAGCAAATGCAGTAACCCTTGAATTGATTCTTATGGTTGGATGACATAAGGTCCAACCCATTTTTTTCTTTTGCTCTTTTTACAGCTTGACAAATGTGACTGATACGCTTTGATGCATATTCTTGTGACTTCCTTTTTCGCCCTGAGGCTTCAAGTGATGTCTTTTATTGAACTTTTAAAGCCTGCTTTTTCCTATATATATACCCAATATGTAATGTTTCATGTCAGTATGGGCTTGTGGGCGTCAGAAAGCTCTGGAGTTGCTGTATGTCCACGGACTTCCAAAGATAGGCTTGAAGGGACCCGCGGCTGCACCTGTTGTTCTCGCCGTTTGCTGTGTGGTGGGGTCAGCACCTGCTCGCACGGCTGCTGTGTGGCTGTCTGTGTGGGCAACAGGAACACCATTCACACCCGCTCAGACTGCTGTCTGCAGCCCTTCTCTCCCTTTCTGCACCATCATTTTTTTTTTTTTTTTTTACATTCTCCCCATATATGCCAGATAGCTCTCTGCCAGACTTTATCCCTTGTATACTGTCTGTGGGACTCTGTCTCCTCCTTCTTTTGCTTTTTTTTCTTCTTACATTTTATATCTCCAGCCATATTTTTGTTGGTTCATTCAAACATGAAGCACAGCAGCAGGGCGAAAACCAGAACAGCTGCAATTATTAGTTGGAATTGAAATGCAACTTTTCATGTGTTTTTATAATAAATGCAAGATTTAAAACTTGCACTTCTGCAGGGTTTATTTATTACTTTATTTTTCTTATGTATCTTAACTTTTACCTTTTCTAATGATGATTTGTGCTGTTTTTCACAAGCAATAACCTAATTAATTAATTAGCATTTAGCTTTGAAGTGACAAGAGGGGAAATGATTTTAAAAGGTGGATCTTGAAGATGAGGAGGATCATTCTAAATCATGTGAAAGCTGCAATGAGGCTCGCTCCCCTAATCTGATTGAATTATGAGCTCCTTCACTACAACCCTAACTGAAACATGAGCATTGTATGTGCAACATGTGAAAGCAAGGATGATATGCAACAAAGACGTGCTCATGACGTGCGATTTCAATATCCAACTTCCCTCATTAGAGACCAAATTACAGAAAAATAAGGCAAAAAAAATTAAAGAAAGAGGGTTTAAAAAGATATGCAGCATTGCCTTTTGTTAAAATTGCGCACTTGTACCTGAGCGAGCCCTCGCGCACATCATCCAAGTCTCAAACGCTCCATTTGGCACACTCACCGCACCAGATGGTCAGGTACAGAAGCCGAGGTGGGATCCAGTAACCGACCCCTCTTCCTCTCGGAGGAGTAAAAAAAAAAAAAAAAAAAAGAGGAGAAGGGTATCCAAAGCCTCTCTGAGAAAAAAAAATGCTCTTCAGCCGCACCTCACCTGTCTCTCCCCCTGTACGGCTTCGGCGCGTTGCAGCAGCATCACCCGTTAATACGCGCAAAACGCCCAGCAACAAAAACAGATGACACCCCCCTTTTTCTCCCTTCTCTCCTAAATTAAAGATGATCTGTGATCCGGGTGGGTTTTATTCTCCCGCAGCCTTTGTCAAAAGAAAAAAAAGGGAGGAAAAAAAAAAGCTCCACATCCAGCAAATGCAGACAGGAAGCCTGAAGTCCTTCTGTTGGTGGAGCTGTGAACGCACCCGTCAGCAGAACGTAATCCCCCCTTTTTCAAATTTACTGTGGCGATGCGAAATGTCCAACGCAGAGCAGGCAGTGACAACAGGGGCCCATAACTCACACCCCCTGAAACCCTGAAACCCAGTCCTGCAGTGGATCAATGATGAGCACGCGCGCTCTCCCTCCCTCCCTCTCTCTCTCTCTCTCTCTCTCTCTCTCACTCTCCCTGCTTTATCCCTCGCACGTGCACGTGCACGCTTTTCGTGTCAAGCCATTACCTGATTACAGCGTCTGATACAGGAAAATGAAGTAGGGAGATGCGCAAGGGAATGATCATAGCATCAAATTAACAGGAAACATTTTGTAAATACATATGCGGTCATAAGAGCTTTGATCGATGCAGAAAGTTTCCCATTAGAAACTGGAGAAATAAATAAAAATATAAACTTATTGCAGAAAATAAACTAAATTCTTTATTTTAACAAGTACTACTACTTTCTCTTAGAGATTTCAGAAATTAGAAGGAGAATATTTATTTTATTTTTTAATTTTTTCTTTTCACTTTATTTTAAATTTAGATTTTCTTCTTTGTAAACCTTTTAGCTACAGTAATATCCAGATTCATTCATTTATCTCTCTTTTTTTTTTGGTTAATCGTTATTTTGTGGAAATATATACATTTTACAACTTCTCATCTTTGTGATTTGTTTTATGCATAATTACTTGTTTGTATGTACGTGTGTTTTGTTTTGTTTTGATGTCATGGTCTTTGCCTTGCCTTACTTTTAGCTTTTTAAAATTGCAGTTTTCGTTATGTCACATTATTGGAGAAGTAAAAAGTATAAAAATAAAGTTTGATTTGATTTGATTAAAACTATGCATCCTTAAAAAACAAAATTTCTGTCACCCTGTGGATACTTAATTGATTTTTTTGTTGATGTTGCAAAAAATTCTCTTAGAGGGATAAAAAATTGCCTAGTTTTTTGTTGTCTTCAATATGACACCAGGACTACAACATAAAACTAAACATATATGTTTAAAAGTTACGAGTCATTACTGGGATTGGATAATTTCTAAAAAAGCACATTCTAGGAAGAAATTGTTGCTAAATAGTCCAAGTATGAAAAGGTTGACTCCAATTTTTAGCATGTTTCTAAATTCTAAAATGGTCATTGTTTACAACATATTAACATAAAATAACACAACGGATTAATTTTTTAAACATTTTTTATAACTTGTGACATTACATAAAAGATATGCTGAAATAGAATGAAGCTTCGCAATTGCACAGATAAAGAGGAAGGAAAAGGCAGACACATCCAGCCATTTTCTGTTCCGGTTTGTCGTGTAGAGCCATGGGGGTTCCTGGAGCCTGTCCCAGTTACTTCAAGGCGAAGGCGGGATGCACACTGGGCTGTTTGGAAGTCCACTGCAAAACAAGGAAAGAAGTAGCAAGCATATTTTACAGGGAATGACACGCCTATACAGACAAAATGTACAGGATTCTTTCATTATGTTCGTGTATTCTAATATGTTTTGTTTTTTAAAAAAAACTGTCCTAATCACACGTTGACCTTTATATTATTTTAAAATTTACAAAAAGGGATTTTGTGGACTTCTCCAAATCTACAAACAGGTTACAATTGAGCATTTGGAACTGTGGATGAATTTTGCTTCTGTAACAGAGAAATTGATGAGAGTGTTTGCATTATTTTTAGGAAAAGGCACAGGAATTTGAGCCACCTCATAGTGTCTAAAACCTCCAAGGCAGACATGCTGCAGAAGGCAAACCACCTGAACATTGCCAGGTTATTATATAGCTACCTGTCAACAGCAAGCCAGAGTGGTACCAACATGATGAAGATGTTGATGCTGGTAGAGCTGTGCAGAAGTGGAGGAGGAATGCCAAAATAGGGCAGTTGCAAAATGTCAGCAAGCAACCTGGCTCAATTTGAACTCTGCATCTCTTGGACATATCTTTGGAATTTAGAACCAGCAAGAGTCAAGTTTCTGAATCAGTCAGTGTAAAATATGCTGCCATCCATAAGACCATCCAGCAGTAGTTCCCTAGCAGAAACTAGTGCATGTCCACTGTGCTCAACTCTGCACTGGAATCCAGCAAAGCAAGCATCAGTCCCCAGTTAGGCACAGCATCACAATTGTCAGGGCAGGGAAGGGACCCCAGGCAGTACATGATGCTCCCACAGCTACCCTGGAACTGACAGACCTGAAGAGCACATTGCAAGAACACCTTTCAAGCCAGACCATATCAAATTCAACAAAAAGTGATTTTAGAAGTCTCAGGTCCCTGAAAAGATTGGATGAAGGAGCAAACAACCAACCTTTAGTTACTCAAGGCGTCCAGAAAAAGGCAATTTATTGCTGTACTAATATAAAAAGACAAAATTACACCATAACATCACAATTGGCAGCATCAGAATTGTATAAATAGACATGTAACATGGTATTATTGCTTTTCCTAATGATTTATTTCTGAAATATCATCTCACTATGTAGTTTATTTTATTGGAAATGCACGTTTATTAAATCTACCATCAGATGTCAAAGTTATGGGTAAGAATTGCCCTAGAGGCAGTCTGGGTACATGCCCTCAAGATGAGAGGGCCAATAACAGGCTTGCTGAAACATTTTAGAGGAGGCATGGGATATCTTTTGATAATGAGTATGTAAGTAATGGATTACAATACATGGTCAAAGATTTGATCTAATCTCAAATCTATTTTTTTTTATTTTCTTGTTTCATTGGAGTTTTTCTTTGACTAATTTAATTTGAACTGCCTTAGTAAGACCAGTGTTGTAAAACAATTTCATAGAGCATATATAAATTAATGTGCTGTCAAAAATAGGGGTCTTTATCTTCCCTGCCCAGTGGCCTCTGGGGGTTCTAATCCGGCCTTTGAGGAGACTCTAAGGGATTAAGAATTAATAATATATGTTTTCTCCTTAACACAAAGATAAATGTATGCTTTTTAAAAAAATGAATCATATTTCATGAATCTTAATTAACTATGGTTTAAATAATAATTAAAACAAATATTTAAAAAAAAAGCAGAAATGTCTTCTGCAGCGCCATTAATAACACAAAAAATTACACCTATTAAAACATGTATATTAATTATTTGTTTGCAGAACTTCAAATATTACTAAAAGAAGAAACAAAAAAGAAAGAAATGTTATTTTTAAGGAGGGATTTGCATTGTTATTGCGTCACTTCCGGGTGAAGTCGGACAGTAAAAAAAAAAAAAAAAAAAAAATCTGGCTGCCATGAATTTGTTCTAGCTTGTTGCTAAGTGGTTTAAATAAGAGTAATACATCCATGTCAAGACACAAGAAGAGTTTTCCAAGTCTTGCTCTGCTTTCGTGTACATTTAGGTGTACACGTTCCTGCACACTAACCAGCTATAAGTCGGTAAGTAGGTCGCTTTTCGGTTTCCGCGTTAGCTTGCTAGCAAATGCCGCTAGCTGGGTTCCTTGCTATCGCAATTTATGAAGATTTGGCCGGTAGGTGGATATAGCTTCCCAGAAGAACAAAAATTGTTTTATATTGATTTTTAGTTACATTTTAGGGGTATGTAATCAGTTCTAACAGTTTAAATCTCAATTTTGCCAATTACGAGCTTAATATCGCTGGTTAGCTGTTAGCATTAGCTTGTCGCTTTCCCGTGTAAATAGCCAAATAGCACTCCTCTGGGGGGTTTTTTTTTTGGTCAATATGATTTCACGCTACAATGATGCCCATAGCCAACTTATTACAATTTAAATTGTTAATGAACATATAAAATTATTTTTGTTCTGTATTTGGATGATATTGAGAAAAACACGTTTAATGATGTTACCAACAATGACCGTCTAATCCACAAATCCGGGTTGCCACCTTGCTCTGCTTTAGTTTAATCTCTTTCTCACTGGCTAGATATAAAAACATTTAATTAGTGTCAATGTAAATAAAGTAATTTGAAAGGTTTAAACATGTGTTAATCTGTAGGTTATCTTGCCATTGTGATTTGTATATGACATGATAAATGTGTTGTAATGTGATTTCATTAGGATCCAGTCTGTTTACAGAGGAGATCTGAAAACCTTGGTGCTGTGCTTTGCGGTGGCAGCTGATTTCAAGACCAAAGCACGTCTAAGTTAAAGTATGTTGTTTGTATTTTGTATTGTAATTATTAATCTAATTCGGGATCCGACAGGCTGGATTTTTAGTTGGATTAGCCTAAGTACTTTTGAGTCATGATGTGGTCTGAGTATATTCCTGTATGTTTACTTATTTCCTATCTTTCATTGTTGGCAGGTAATGTGTATCTTTGTCTTTATTCAAAGTACTGGACATAACTTTAAATCTCATAGTTTGTGCGTTATAGCCTTTCCTTGGCAGATAACTACCAAATATTTTACTTTAATTTTTCATCTAATGCATCTAATTCCTCTTTTAAAAGCTCTATCAATCACAGACTTTTATTTATCTTAAACACTTCCTGATTATTTAAAAAGATATTTAATCTTAGGATGTCATGAATAGATGCAATAATTAGAAATTAGCTCAGTTTTGAGTAATGTAAACTATAACGAATTGTATAAAAATGGTCTTTCTACCCCACTTAATGCGTAATATCTTGTTGTTTAGATTTATACCAGAAGATGAACGGACTGTCCATAAGAGAACTATGTTGCCTCTTCTGCTGCCCCCCTTGTCCCAGCCGCATTGCTGCCAAGCTGGCTTTCCTCCCTCCAGAGCCCACCTATGCTTTACTCCCTGATCCAGATCCAAGCTCTGGCACTACACCTGTTTCTGCCCCCAACTCTGGGGCTGTTCCCTCTTCAATTGGAGCCCCTGGACTGCGTTCTAGGCTAAATACTGGCAGTGGAAGTGACAGAGGAGGTGGAGGAGGAGGAGGCGGTGTTGGTGCTGGCAGTGCCGGCACCAGCAGTACCGGTAGTAGTAGCAGTGAGGGTAGGTGGAAGCTTCATCTAACAGAGAGAGCCGAGTTCCAGTATTCCCAGAGAGAGCTGGATGTGACTGACGTGTTCTTGACCCGTTCCAGCCGAGGAAATAGGGTTGGATGCATGTATATCCGCTGTGCCCCCAATGCAAGGTGAGATACCTCATGTCAATGCACACTTTTTTTCCTTTTATTTACACTTATCTCAACTCAATTTTTTAACTCAAAAAACATCCTTACAGTTATAATTTTAATACATTTAACACTTGCAGCTAACTTCTTTTCTCTGCTTGCCCTTTCCTCTTTTTCACTCAGGTTTACAGTGTTGTTTTCTCATGGAAATGCAGTAGATTTAGGCCAGATGAGCAGCTTCTACATTGGCTTAGGCACACGTATCAACTGCAACATCTTCTCCTACGATTACTCGGGTTATGGAGTTAGTACTGGCAAACCCTCCGAGAAGAACCTATACGCTGATATTGATGCTGCTTGGCACGCCCTTCGCTCCCGGTAAGTGGGTCAAAGTTTTCTGTCTCATTCTGGGAAGACTTTGAAATCAACAACCAAAGTATCCCCTGAAGCTCAGTCAGCTGATACATTGTTTCCAGCTTTTCACGACTAGCCAGAAACATTTTATTGAGAAAGGGTTAGATTTTGTTTTTAGACTTTTTTCGGTCTGTCACAACACGCTCTTGCTGCTTCCCAGCAAATTCTTTGTTTTTGTTGTTAAAAATCACCTCTCTATATTGGCTTTTGAATTTGCAAAAGACTCTGATGTACCACTGAAATTTATTCACGCATACTTTAAAAAATATAAAAAAGACTTTGATGTGCAACTAATTATGGAACAAAAGTAATTTAGGGTGAATATCAAACCCATAATTTAAAGAGATTTCCTTCACAATAAATAATAAAGTCCTAAACAATCATATTCTTTAAATATAAAGTGGGCTTACTCTGCAGGACAGAACTATACATTTATAACTTAAAAAATGTTTTGCGAGTTTTCAGTTATACATTATTAACACTTGTGACGCTTTTAGTGAACTTCCAACATGTTTTGAGTTCTTTTACTCCAAAATTGACACAACTGTTTTTCAAAGCTGATAAAGCTAAATGTAAACCTTCACTAATTTTCTCTTTTTTCAGAGCACTTTTTTTTCTAAGCAACATTGAAATTTTTTTTATAAAATAGCCAGAAAGCTACATTAACATGATTAAATGTTTAAATAGACGTTTAAGTAGAATAAATGTTTTCAGGGTTTTATGTTTAAAACTCTTGGGGTCATGCATAGGTCCTAGAGGTGGGAATCTTGAGGCTCCTCACGATTTAATTACGGTTCAGGAGGCAACGATTCAATTATGAAACAATTATCCATTTATTCCAAAACTGAATTTTATTTCTAGAAATGTTTCTCTTTACTGCAAGACAAGATCAGTGTACGAATTTAACTTTTATTGAGAACATAAAAATTCTGACTTGAAAAATGTTTTGCTTGATAATCAAAAATCTTTCACAGCATCAAACGGGAGAAAGGTTACCTGAACTCAACAAACTTAAATAAGAAAATGTTACGTTTTATCATTAGAACAGCTTTAATGAAACTTTAACTCATGTTAACTACTGTCTAGTTCGACATACATTGGGATTTTGCAAATTTGTTATCTTCCCTTTATTTTTAATTTCAGTGTGACATAACTTACGCACTGCGTGACTTATCCAATTTACCCTCAACTCTATGAAAGTCAAAATACTTCTTAATGGTTGCTTTAAGGGAAGTCGGGGCCAGGAACGGCAGCCATGTTTGTGTGCTCTTCAAAAATATCAGTGAAAAACACTTAGTGTTTAGTTCAGCTTGTTATTTTTACTTTAAATCATACATTTATTGATTATCAATTATTACAATTTCATAAAATGATTCAGAATTGTTAATAGATTGTAATTTATGCATCTAAAAATCGATTCTCCGTCACCACGAATAGCTACATACATTTTTAAGACTGTTTTTGGGCTGTATGTACAGAGTGTGCTTTGAAAGTTAAATCAGCTGAACTTTGACCAATCAGGGACTTGGATTTTGCAGTGAAGTACGGTAGCTTTTAATTCACAATGTGCCAACGGTTTGAAAATGTATCATGCAGAAAAAAATTTTAATTGTGGTTTGTGCTTGGCCAGAATGAAATGCATTTCATATATTGGAATAGAGCTGTGCAAAAAAGTCTGGAGCTTGATTTGTGAGATTTACACCGCTTTGACATTTCACACCAAGTTTTTTCTAACTGTGGGTGGGGGACATGCACATGCTCCAGGAAGTAGTGAGAACATCAGGGGCTAAAAGTGTGTACAAGTTAGCTTCTTCATGTCTGGTGTAAACGCAATTTTAGAGCATCATGAAATAAGCAGTGTTTTTATGTTTTGTAGTACTTAAATTGTATAGATTCTGATGTTTAGTTGTTGAAATTCCTTTACCTCAGTCAAGTGTCTGATTTCACAGAAAAGTGTCTTTAAATGTTCTGAGCTGAAGTGACTCAGAGGCTGAGAGGGCTCGTTTCTTTTAAGAAGTGAATCAATGGTTTTAAGGGTCGAGCAAAATGAAAGTGGCTGTAAGCTGCTTACTGAGTGGACACAGTGAAGCTGCACAATTTTTAATTGTTCCCGTCGGGAGCTGGAACGACAACAGTCTTACTTTGACTCTTCAGCTGCTCCTACAAGACTCGTGCACACGTGCACCGCTCTCCTTACTGCTGCTGTTTATGAAATAAAGGGTGGCAAACAGAAAAAGAAGTTGTTAAATGTGTAGGTGGATGTTGCACTGGTCTGCATTTAAATCAATTTTTTATTTGGCTTTCTAGAAATAACAGAATTATACTAGAGATTTAAGTTGGACTCGGTGCTTTTTTTTTTCTGCAGGTGGCTTTATTAGTTTGTTTAAAAAAATGACATCAGATAAAAATTGAGAGTAGTTTTGGATTTATATTAAATGACATTAAAAAAACCCAATATTTAATGGTAGATTTAATGTTTTTTGTGGGTGGTCTAGCTATAATTAATATAGTTCTATTCTGTTTTTTCCTTTTGTTTAATGCTATGATGTTATATAGATTCTAAATAAATCAAATCTGAACTTTTTTGAGTCTGCGACATCCAGATATTTTTCTTTTATTTTGAAATGCGACGATCTGTGTTTCAGGTATGGCATTAGTCCTGAGAACATCATCCTGTACGGACAAAGCATCGGGACGGTGCCCACGGTAGACCTAGCGTCACGGTTTGAGTGCGCCGCCGTGGTCCTTCACTCTCCTCTCACCTCTGGGATGCGGGTGGCGTTCCCCGACACTAAGAAAACATACTGCTTCGACGCATTTCCAAAGTAAGTCCACCTTAAAACTCTGGCAGTAAAAAGACGCTTACTATGAACATACGTACAGGCCTGTTTACGATAATAGATCCATACATTCATTTCTGCTCCGTCTCAAGTGACCGGCTGGATTCCAGTTACTCGGCTCTCAGTCGCATTCACAGTAACGTAACATGAACCGTCCTATTCATCAGACAATGGCCTGTTCTCGATTACCTCAGATCACCGTAGGCCGTTTCAGTTTTTTACTGTTGTGTATCACAGTTCATGAATTACAAATAGGAGATAAAAGTATTCATTTGTTAGCTTACTGTCAGTGTGGCTCTGATGACCAGCTGAAGCTCTCAACTCGACACTTTCTTTCTAAGGAAAAAACAAACCTTTCTTTGTGTTGTTGATTGTAGCAACTGAGAGAAAATCCAGGAAAATGTTATTATTTATATTTTCTTTTGTTCTGAGGATTTTTTTATAATGTTTTTCCTCTGCCTAAAGTAGAACCCTAGAGTACGGTGTGGTGAAAAGTGGTCATATCAGGTCGGCGAGTGATCCTGTAAATGGTAGAAGATTAGAAGTGTGGATCTAAATGCTTTACAATTGAGTTTAGGTGTCTACCTGTGATTGGATCATCCATCACCCGGACCCATGTTAGCCCCAGGACCAAGCAGCTTAATGTGTGTAATCTCACCATCAGCTAGCTTAATTGCTAACAGATCTGTTAGGTGACTAAATATCCCTAAAAGTATCTCAGAAGGATCGACTTTGTAAAAACTTAAAAAAAAAGGGGGGGGTGGAGGATGTCTTTTAATTGGGCAATTAAAGAGAGTTTGCTTTTAATAAGAAAGAGCTGAGCTTTAGAATGTAGTTAAAATGTGGAAGTGTATACTTTAAGAGACCACAGAAACTTCTGTATTTAAAGCTTACTAAGTGTAAAAAAGTGAGAAAACACAAATAAACATGGATCGAATTTTATATGAACACTAAAGTAAGTGAAAGTTACGTTATAAGTTGAAAAGTTCTTAAAAGTCACACTTCAATTATATATTTTTCTATTATATGATTTTTTCCCAGTTGTCTAAATTATGATTATGCAGTTTTTAGTCAATCTAAAAGTCTGTGCCTTTTTTTTTATATATTTTCTGCAGAGCAACAGGAGATCAGCAGAAATTTGTCTCTTGAGTTGTGAGCTTTTGGTGCAGAAGTTAGCTTCGTTAATGTTCCGTTCAGCCCTTTGTTTACTCTCCAGCTAGCTTACAGCCCCTCGTAGCCCATGCTAACATTAGCAAAAAGAAAAAGCAATGAAATGGTAAACAATATCAGAGCTATCCAGCCATACAGTTTTGATCCTGACGATTTATTAACAAACTTGGTAAGATTCATTAATATCTAAAATGAGACAATTATCTACAACAGCCATATTAATAAACTGCTTACAAGCTTAACAAATGTATTAACAATCTTTGTTTAACAGATTGAGTATTTTGCAGCATCTCATAGAAAGTTATCTTATTTATGTTGGATTGAAAGCATTTTTTTTTCAATATTATTTTAAAAGGAAACAGTCGTTGGTTGATGTAGAGGCTGAATTCTCGCTATATCACACAGGAGGGAGTATGTTTTTGTGTTTTCTTCTAGTGATGGAAGACTAAATACTGCAGCGCTCTTTCTGCAGTTTTCCTTTGTCTTTGATTGTAGAACGCTTAACATCAAAACACAGAAATACATTTTTCAGTTTAATCTCAAGGACTCCTGTGATGATCAGTTAAAAAATACAATAATTAAAGAACTCCCTGAAAGCAGATTGTAGCTTTTAGTGATATAACTGATTATTTGTCTCACATAGAACATTTTTTTGTTCTGATCTCTTCATTTTCTAAATCTTCCAGCATCGAGAAAGTATCAAAGATCCCCTCTCCAGTGCTCATCATTCATGGTACTGAAGACGAGGTGATCGACTTCTCTCACGGCCTCGCCCTGTTCGAGCGCTGTCCCAAGGCTGTGGAGCCCCTGTGGGTGGAGGGGGCCGGCCACAACGACATAGAGCTTTACAGTCAGTACTTGGAGAGGCTACGGCGCTTCATCAACCAGGACCTTGCTGCACAGCACACCTGAGAAACAAACAACCTCTCTGGTTTTGTATGTATGACGAGTGTACGTGTGTGTGTGCGTGTGTGTGTGGTTGCATGTGTGCAGAACAAGACATCAGCACATTTGCATTTCAGTCTGAAAGGGAAAGCATAATTTGGGTCACATCTTTTGTGTCTTTTAAACACCACACCTAGAAGTTAAAAATAAACAACAATTTCTTTCCTGTTTTTTAAGGACGGGATCTTTTTCAAGCTGTCAGTACATCTATCCTCTGTACGGTGTTTATAATAATGAAGTCAACAACACATTATGCAGGATTTAACTGGAGACCAGGCATGAGCTGCAGCTGGAAGATGTGTTGACCTACTGAAATTGGGAAGTAACAACAATCTATTTTCTCTAAGCAGATGGTGTTTTAAAGTGCTGGTGAATGCATGTGTCATGATGTGACTGTGTGTGTGTGTGAAGATCTCTGTGGACCTGTGACACCTGAATAATGTGTACACACGTCGGCACGCGTGCCGCGACATGCTGGTCGAAATGAAGGACATCCTGATGACTTGGACAGCTGCAAGTAAAGGAAGCTGAGGGAGACTTATCATTGATGTTTATTTTATTTTGAAAGTGCGTATGTCTGAAGAATACCTCCCTACATTGACCGGTTCTTTTCCCAGTGGACATTTACTGGTGGAGTGCGTGTTCCGTCCTCTCACCTCCTTTTTTTAATGATCATCCATCGGACTACGGCGATGTTCCCCAAGTGGTCGTTCAGCTGACGCTTACCTGAACTGTTGGCTGGTTTGAGGAATTTTAGCACCAGTTCGGATGAAAACACTAAAACTATTCTGGGATGCTTTTACACTCTCATATTTTCACTTTTGTTTTGTTTTTTTTCTCACAAAGATGACGTGCTCCTATGTTTCGCCCAGGCATTAGCCTTTACCTCTCCACAGAATTGTATTAATAAAGTTCAGGAAATGCATTGCATTTCTCTTAGCAAGTGTGCAGGCTGTCGCACAGATTCAATTTCTATGTCTGTTCAATAGATGGGAATACAGATCTGCTCTGTGAATCACTTCTGGTTGGCTCCTAATAGATGGAGCTTCTGTCAACCAGTAGTTGATTTTTGAAAAGTAAAAGTGCACATGAACATTACAGTAGTAGAAATACGAATTTTTTTTTTTTTGGTTTTTAAAAATTTTACAGGCGCTCCATGTCATTTCTGACTGAAAAAACATGCAAACACCATCAATTTAGAAAAGTTTCTTTTCACCTTTGGACAGAACCACTTTTTCCATTTCCGTTTTCCACATCAAGTTTTGCAGAAAATGACTGGTTGTCACTTGATAAATGGAGAGCCTTTTCATCTGTCACTTAAAAAAAAAAAAAATCCCCATTTGCAAACGGCAAGCCATGCTTGTAATTCTGAGGAGTTTTGTACTTCGGACGTGATGCTCTGGCTACATTTCATGCTTCAAATCTGAATCGAAGATCTGCTCTGATCACCCAGATAATGAAGCTTGTGTCTGTTCTATTAGTAACCATAATGCATCAGGACTACATTTAACTTCCCTCGGCACATTTTTCTCTTCAAAAAAAATCTCAACGCCCTTAACTTGATTTTCATAGTGTGGAGCGGTGGGTGTTTTTCCGCCACGCTTGTGGATGTTGTGACTAACAGTGACCTGGATGGGACATCATGCCTCCTGGCTCTGTTTTGACTTCTGTCGCCCCTAAGTGTACAGAAGCTCTCTTATGGGTGGCAGCACGCTTCAAAAGTCTGACACAAGCCATACTTGAGCCTCTCACTGTTGGTGTGGTGCAGGTTCCACCACACACATACACACCCAAACACTACTTATATTTACACATTTATATATATATATCTATATATATATCAGATCAAGCATGACAAAAGCAGGTCTTAAGTTCAGCACTATTGTACAAAGCATCCAAAGTGTAATAAGGGTATAAATGTTCTTTTTTTCTCCTTTTTTTTTTTTTTTGCTAGAACTGTGTTTCTACAAGGGAGATTGTTGTGTTGATAAGGACTAATAGGTTCTGAGAGTAAGTCAGACTAACTACCGGTTGTGACACAGGAGACTGATCCGTTCCAGTGGTAGTGGCTGTGTTTTGTGAAAGGGAACATCTTAAAAAAAAAAAAAAAAAAACTAGCACTGTTTTTGGTTACTCCATTTTTGGGAGTACAGGAGGCTCATTACACCACTCACTCACGTCCTGTCATCTTCTTGAGCAGGAAATGTTTTCATTGTGTGCTTTGTGTCTATCTTAAAAAAAAAAAAGAAGAAAAAAAAATACTGTGTTTCTGAAAGGATCTGAGCCGTTTGGGGAAAAAAAATGAAAGAGTGAGCTTCTCGCTCTGAAAGAAAGTTAAGGGTCGTTCTCACTTTTTCCTGGACAGCTTATCAGGGAAAACAAATGGACTTTCTCATTCAGTCACGGGGTCAAAGAGACTGGGCGGATCGTACTGTTTTATTAATGCACCACTAAGGTTGACATATTGTATTCTCTGGCCTTGAATGTGTATTGAAGGGGTGGGAGGGAGGGGGCTTGCGCAGTAAAAACTGTATGCATGTCTATTGTGTTTTTGCAGAGCAAATGATGAGACATTATGTATTGTGTAGTCTATGTGAGGGTAAAGCTGAACTCATGCTGTCGGAGCAGTGAAGCGCTTTTTTTGTAAGAAAAGAAACAAAACAACAAAAAAAAAGGGACTTGTGAGATTTTTTTAAAAAAATGCTAATACTAACTGATGTATTGTTGGTTTCTGTGCTAGAGCTTGAGTGGGGCAGTTATGAAACAGTGGGTGGGGGGGGATCTAGACATTACTAGTGGACTGTTTATATGGTTATTGTACTTACCTATTCTATTTGTTTTATGATTTGTAATTTTATGTTGCTTTTTTGAACTGAAAAAATGATGTAATTAAATTCATGGGATTGAATCTTGACCTTTTTATGGACAATAAAATCACTTATGTACAAAACACTTATTTGAAACATTTGTTTTTTCTAAAAAGAAAAAAAGCTAATTACATTAAGTCAAAGGTAGTAGTACAGAATAAACTCTATAAACAGTAAATAAATATGAGTCCATGCGCTATTAAAACAAGAATCATGCACCAAGGTGAAATGTTAAGATTTAATGAAACACAGGTAGCAAAGTAGTGAAATCCCTTTATTGAATTGAATTTCTTGGGGAAGAGTGCCCTCTTCTGGTGAGTTCTTGTCACTGCATCTTAAGCTTATGTTACATTTCTTAAACATTTAGAATGAGTGAGCACAATAGATGCAAAACATGTAAAGACGAGGAGATGCTTTGGTATAAAGTCTTTATTTGATTGGTCCAAACTGAAAACGCTGTCCTGCAGCCTTTTTACTTGTACCATCTATTTTCCTCCATGTCGTCTGGTCATGACCATTTATGGTAAAGAAGAAAAACCCTCTTATATCAGAGGTTTATATTACAACTTAAAAAACATTTATAACCATCACACTTGAATCAAAATGCTCAGAATTGCAGTTGAAAAAGCTTTAGTCAGCTCGCTGCTGCCTGTGGCTATGTTTCTTTAAACCTGTGAAAAAAAAAAAAATAGGGAGAATGACATTAAAAGAAAATGACATTCTCTGAGGGAAACACCAGCCTTTCCACAAAACAAAGCATTCATAGTGTAAAAATACAAGAAAATGTCTTAATCTCCGTGTTGCAACATAAAAAAAAAAGATTTAGATGTAGCTGATGGAAGTGGAGCTCATCTAAAGCCTCGTTTCCACTGAGCAGTCCGGTGTGTTCCGGTATTTTGAGGATTTCCATTGTAAATTGGACCGATTAAATAATATAAATGTGTGAAACAATGAAAAATTAAACAAAATAAAACTTGCAAACATTTGTGAACAAGAGTTTAGAGTTAACCTTCCTTTCTCCCCTGAAACTCTGCATCGTTGTCAATATGAGGATTAAAATCCTCTGTAGCTATTCATTTCACAATGTCATCCAAGTGTGCAAAATACAATGAAATGTCCAAAAATCTTTGTTGGGTGATTTTCCTTTGCTCCCCCTAGTGGCGAAATTACGCATTGCGGTCATTTCTTTACAGAACCATAACTTGCTACAGCAGGAGTCACCAACCTTTTAGAAACTGAGGGCTACTTCATGGGCACCGAGTCCTATAAAGGGCTACCATTTGAAATAACTTTGCTTAGTTTTCCTTTAGTTATACATTATTACTAATGAACAATGATCCTCCTCTATGTGAAGACACTTTCTCACCATAATTATGAACAATGATAAGCTAAGAAACATCAGTATTCATCACGTTATTAATTTCATTAGTCAAATTTTCAGATGATCACTTGCATTTCATAGGAAAAATGCCCCATTTTCGCTATGTTGTACCATGTTTATCAATTGTGTAATTTTAAAGAAACACATTTTTAAACAAATCTTGTCACATTTTTAACTAATGACCTAGTCTCAAGCATGTTTAACAAAATGAATGATCTTTGAACTGGAGTAGGTCAAAGGTCACCTAAACGTATCTAAAGTTCATGTATCAGTAACAGATTTTTAAGATGTTTTAAATTTTAAATATGAAAATACAAGTGTAATTTAAAAAAAATAAAAAGCAACAGAATAAAATTGAATTTTAGACGCAGCTCAGAAGTGAGTTGTGTGATCTTTGGAAGAGACCTGCGGGCCCCTTGTGTGGTCCTTGAGGGCACCTGGTTGGTGACCCCGGTGCTACAGGAATGGGCTAGAAACTGACTTTTTTTTTCTCCCAACATTTTTATATATTTTTTTCTCTTCATGGCTGGGCCGAATGAAACCATCTGCCCGCGGGCCGTATGTTTGACACCCCTGTATTAAATGGCGCCAAACCATTCCTCTTGGGGGCTCCGCCAGGGACGGAGGAGCGTCCATTTAAGCTAATGTTTCCAATGTTTTTAAGTATTTGGGTTTCTACGATTTTCTGTGTACTCTTTTGGTCACTAGTCTATATTGAAAATGCTTGCAAACAGCAAGACCTGGTTTCTTCACCGGGGTGAGCGAGTGGTCAACATCACGCATGTGGCACAGAAACAAAGCGCTTAGTGGAAGCGAGGTTTAACTGAGTGGAAATGCTCAGCAGAATTAACTGGACCGTACCACTCAGTAGAAATGAAGCTTTATAGGCATTCTGGTCCATAACCATCCATAATAGCATGTATGTTGTGTAAAAATGTTGTTAAAAGTCAGACTAATAACTCAATCCTAGAACTTTCTGTTTCTTGTAAAAGGTGTGAGCTCTGGAATGTGATTTCGTTAGTCACATTGTTGTCTTAAACCAGCAGAGCCACACATCTGATCTGATCGAGAAGTGAAGGTAAAAAAAAATAAAATAAAATTTAAACCGGTTTGTGGAATCTCACTTTTCTCTTTACACGCACCTAAACACCCTTCATCAACTCCCCCCTTCGTCTGCCAGCCTCTTGTTTCTTGGAGTACTCACTCTGTGTAGTGCGAAGTCAAATCATTTATGGCACCCAAAAAGTTCAGCTGCTCCTCCAGAGCCGTGATCTTCAGTCCGATGTACCCAGACGCCACCACCATCAGCAAGAGTCTGTACGCAGTAACAGAAGGGGTTACAAAAACCTGAACGTCACCGTCGTTTAACAAAAAAACATGTCTGTAAATACATTAGAGATAAGACATCGGAACATTCCATCTCTGTGTCACCTGAGAGGAAATCTGAACCATCACATCTGTAACTGACATCTTTAGGAGGACTTTCCTTCCTTGAGAGCTTTAAAGTAATGAATGACGTCTGCATACTTTCACTATGATCAACCTAAAAGTTGAACTCGTAAAACAAGTTTTTTTAACAATTATACTTTTAAACAGGATTTTCTGCTGAGGCTCTATTAAGGAAGTATTCTAGTTTCCCCAGCAAAGACGTTGAATTAAATTGTGTTTTTAACATGTTCTCATAGCATTTTTCCCATAATGGAGGACATGTATAGAATAATTTAAGATTAAACAAAGTTTCTGAGTATTTTCTTTATTCAAATCGAGTTGAATTAGAAGCAGATGAAAAATCTCAGGTTTATGATGCAGCAACTGCCATGGGTGGGCTAAAGTTTCCTGCTCCGCTACAATTCTGAAGCATCCAGTTGCAGACAAATAGACCCATTAACGTCTACGTCTTCCTCATCTGAGCTACTTTCTGGCTAAAAACTACAGCTGATAGCTCTAATATTGCTTGTTGTATTTCTTTTTGTTACTAATGCTAATGTTAGCTTGGAGCTATGACGGGCTGTAAGCTAGTGGGAGAGAGTGTAAACAAAAGAATGATGGGAAATTAGTGGAAGCTGACTTCAAAGCCAACATCCCAGAGGCTAATTTCTAATGAGGATTTTGGCTAGAAACTGGATAATTATAACTAAAAGACCACCGAGAATGATTTTATCATTGGAAAAAAATATATAGTTGGAGTGGGACTGTAAGCAGTTTGGGTTTGATTTCCGTAGCCCACAAAGTCTTCTCTTTTTATTGTCAAACAGACATTTGGTTAATAGGCGAAAACGGCTTACCACCGTCAGAGAACACAATTAAATTAATCAATTATAGATTGATCAGTTCTTTGACATTTTCACTGAAAAAACTGCTTTTTTGCAGCAAATTATTTAAAAAAAAATGAAGTAAAAGTATTGTAGCGGACTGAGTTGGGCTGAGTGGCTGTTTGGGCCAGTTAACGTCAAGAGGTCAGTGAACGCACCACACAGAGATGCTCATCGGCCCTGGATGAGTTCTGTTTTTCAACCTGTTGTTGGGTATTTTAAGGAAATAGAGGCAGGAGGCCGATAGATGAGATGGAATTAAGCCGTTTGAGGAGCAAAGCTCCACTAATAAATCAAAAATTGACTTAAAAAAAGAAAAAAACAACTCTGTTTCTTCTGCTGTTGTTGGTGTAAGGCGTTGTTACGGCCCGCATTACCCACAGAATAAAGAAACTACGAGCAGTGTTGACATCTCTGTGCAGGAAAAATGAGAGTGACGCTACAATGTATTGTCCATGAACTCGTTATTGTGAGAAAATGAATATATTTTTCTTCTGATAATGAGATGAGGAGATAATGGATCTCATTATCACGAGAAAACGGTTAAAAAAAAAAAAGAAAGTACGGTAGGCCATTTTCGGCTTCTGTAGCCTAATGAGGAGGATGGTGTAATTTTTCCAAATAAAAAAAGAAACTGCAGGCTAAAAGTTCAAACTCTTAGCATTATGACATAAAGAGTGTAGCACAGCACTCACAGTATGATGAAGACGTAGCAGATGGTGCCCAAATTCTTTGTTTCTCTTAGAAACAATTGCATCACTTTCTCCACCAGCCTCCAGATCCACGAAATATCTAATGAAGGGAAAAGGTGAATTTGTCTTTCTGTCACGAGTTTGTGCTCATCGATAATGTTTCCATACCTCTACGGTCTGCATTTGTTGGGCTGCTGGGATGAGGGTAAGTGCATCTGCAAGGAGCTGATAACATAAGTATAAAATATTAATGTTCAGTGCAAACTTAAATAAATTAAGTAATAAATAACGTAAGGATGGAATTTTTACCTTTACTAGAGTTATCAGGGAAGACGCTGTCGAGACAGAGGCTGTTGACATCTGGATCTAGACTATCATCTAAACTGGAATGACCAGAGACCTGCCGAGCAGGAAACAGACAGCAAGGATTGCTCGCCATTCGTCCTCTAGTCATTTGTCTTTAAGTTTGAAGGTATCTCAAGGGGAAAAACTTACCCTGTCATGATCACCTTCATTTTCTGTAGAGGAGGGGGTGGGGCTGCTGGTTGCACTCTCCTGTTCCGAGCAAACACAAACATGAGCTGTTCGTTTGTCTGTTTGTGTTTATAAAGAAACATCGGTCATTTGACGCACTTTCAAGTACATGCTACAAGTCCTTTCTTGAATGCAAAATTAACATATAGTGTTCACACAAGACAAGCAGGGAGGGGCTTCCTCTTGTTCTATTGTTAACTACCGCATGTCCGTCACCTACAATTAGGAGACGCTCGGTGCAAAACGTGCAAATTTTACGTATTTTCTTTTCACAGCTCTATTCCGACAGATGAAAGAATTGGTCTCATAGAAAAACTGCAATGATTTGCTCCTCCAACACCAATTCTCAAACAATTAAAGGGAACATGTCATTCATTTGTCACTACAATATCGGAGTCCCTAATTGGTCAAAGTTCAAACTGGTTTGATCTAGATGGCAAAAACGATCGTAGAAACTCTCATGACAACGTGTGAAGGCAAACGTTTCTAACGCGGAAGCCGGAAACTTGCGTCTCTCAAAGTTGGAGAAGGGAGAGTGAGTAAACCTTCAGCCATCAAGCCCCTGTTCTCTGGAATAAGCTCCCAGCTCATGTTAGAGAGGCCAGCACAGTTTCTACCTTCAAAGTTAGCCTTAAAACATTCCTCTTTGGACAGGCGTTCTGCTAGATTTTCTATCATAGTTGTTCTCCACATCAGCTCTGGGGTTCTGTTCTCTGTTCTTATTTCTTCCTCTCTCTCCTACTCTTTATTATTCATTGTATTAAGCTCTCCATGTTTTTGTTGGTGCAGTTCGATTCACATGTTGTTTTTCTCTCTCTCTCCCCTCTGGGGAGCGGGAGTGATTTCAGATCCCAGGTGGATCCCCCAGGCTCATGCTCCTGCTCCTGGTCGTGGACTGCACTTCTGCTTCGTTGACTGAGGAACTTCATCCACTCGTCCTCAGCTTTATCTGCAGCTTTATGAATGATCTCTATTCAAATACGTAGTTGTAGAAGCTAATTTTCCCTTACAGTTCTGGTATCGCCTGTTCGTCCTGGGATGGGATCTCTCCCTCATGTGGGAATCCTAAGGTTTTTCGTTTTTTTTCCTGATTCAGGTTTTTTTTTTGGGAGTTTTTCCTTACCGAGAGGGAGGGTCTAAGAGCAGGGATATCCAGTTTATTTAGTCGGTTTAAGTCTTTTTGATCTTTCTTTCATGTTTCATGACTATTTTTTGCAACTGTAAAATTACCTGCATGAAGCCCAATGAGGCAAAATTCTTTGTGATTTTGGGCTATATAAATAAAATTGAATTGAATTGAATTGTAGCTGTAAAAGTCCCAAATATTTATGTTTCTAATTTGTTGTTTTACTTTGTATTTTACTTGGTCAAAGTACGTGGAACAGAGTATATTAAAAGCTATTCATTCAACTCATTTAGCTGCGCACCCTGCTAGCAGAGCACTACCAAAGACCGGTGAAGATCTCCAGTAAGATCTGCATAAAACAGAAAAAAGCATAACAGAATGATCAACTTAACCATTTGTTTACTATGTTTATTTAGTGAGTTAAAAGGAAATCCCAGACTAAATGAGAATAGATCTCAGCTCACGAGGTTTCTGTGCTTTTATTTTGTATAATTTAAGTATCATAAATTGTAAGCTGTAGAATTGTTTTTCTTTGCTGCCACTTCATACGGGTTTTGAAGAGAAAATAAACCGTGTTATAATATCCTTGTGCTTGTGCTAATTCTTCGAGGGTGCTGCAGTACCTGTGCATGTGAGCAGACATTCTGGAGCAGTCTGTAACACATCTCTCGGTTTCTCAAAGACACAAATGAATACTGAAAGAGAGGAAGAAGAAGGAAAAAACGTGTTAAATCTGAACCAAGACATGTACATTTTTTTCTTTCAAGGAACTTTATTTAAAATAAGAGGCTTGGAAAGCTATCAAATAACTGTAGACGGAAATAAAAAAATATTTTTTTTATTAATTACATTGTTTTTAATCTTTCTGTTTTCTTTAGACGACTAGAGCATTAGTCAGTTAAAAATTGACTTCCTCTTAAAAAAGCAGCAGTTAAATATTGATGAAGAACAATAACGTCTTTTGCAATGTATCTTTTTTAAAAAAAAAATCTGTTTCCTGTTCATTTTAGCAGCAATTTCCCAAATTGCAAAGGGAACATGTAGCATCATAATGTGTTGTTTTTGTGGGGAAGCTGTGAACTCTGTACAGCTCATTGCATGGTAGTGAATGACTCCTAATTGAGATTTGTGAATGCATGTGTAACGTCTGACCTTCTCTGAGGTGGATGTTTGGATAGACAGCATAGACAGAGCCGAGTTTTGCTTCTTGACCTCCGACACGCTGAAAACTGGGATCACCACCTGCAGAGGTGCAGAAACGGTCGACTCGGGCTTAGCGACAGTAATACATTCACCAGTTTATTCTCTTAACATATGCACACAAACATCAAACCTGACATCACGTCTTCAGAGTTGTGAAAGCTCATAAACTCGTAGGATTAGAGTTGTTTTATGTGAAAGATAATACCAGACATTTACGTATTTTGGAAACTAGAAATTTTAGAGTTGTGATCATCTTTTGATTTATAGCGCTCCCACTGGTCTTTTACTGCCGATTATGCTGTTTTTGTCCAAAAAAACCACAACAAAACGGTCATCTTCTAAGACAATTTCTGCAGAGTTGCAGGAGTTCACTAGAAATTTACCTCCGAGTTGTGGGCGGGACTACTGGTGCAGCTACCCAGCCCCCCTTTCCGTTGCCCATCTCTTTATGCACTCTCCCTCTAGCTTACAGCCCCCATTATTAGCATTATTGGACCTACCAAACTGTACAGTTTTTGTCTGCTCCAGAATCGATTTGATTCTCCATCCAATTCTTTTGATCTTCTCAATTCTCTTAGATTCATTTCCATTTTGACAAACACACGGTTCACACTTTTAGACACATTTGTTTAGTAATACCTTAATAATTGATAAGATGTTTTGAAGATATTCATATTAATCTGATACAGTTCACATACTTTACAATTTATCAGTTACATTATAATGAGATTGTTAATACCATACAGTGTTACATGGATTCTCAAACAGAAAAGCTCCAGCAATTGTTCTGCCTCTCCTGGACGGCGTTTCAGTTTGGCCACTAGGTGGCGATTGCGCTATAGCATTATATCTTATTCCAGAAGAAGAAAGTATGAGCAAAACAAAAAAAAAAAAAAAGGGTTTTAGACTACAAAATGTTACTTTAAAAAATGTTTCCTTAAAATGGTTAGGAAAACTCATGCCTGTGATTATATAAAGATATTAATTTAGTCATCAATGTATGTTTAGGTCGACTAATCGTTAGCATTAGCCCCCCTATGGAAAATCCCATTACATGTTAGCATCAAGCTAGTGGACTTTAACATTATGCGTTAGAGTCAATCTCTACTTTTAGGGATCGATTATTATTCTACTAAACTTAGTTTGATTCAGATCGATTAATTGATTTTATCAACCCAGCTCTACTCACAACCATTTGAAAAACAAACACTCTGAGAAGTAAATTTGATCTTAGTTTTTGTAATATGTCCTCTATTGTCAGAAAAAGAACACATTAAAAACACAGATAACGTCATTTTCATCTGTGTAGATCTTTATAAATAACTACATGTGTAAGATCAGGAATTACCCATCATGCATCACCTTAGTGTCTTTGAGCAGCACAGACGAGTGGAAGCAGACATGGTGCTCTGAAACAAAGAGCTTCCCGTGATACAGGACCTCCTTTTGCAAGGCACAGGTGAACGCTGCAGCAAAAAAGGTGAAAGGTTTTAGATAAACTTTTGAAGAATTGAAAAAAAAAAAAAAGTCACTTAGACAACTGAGTCACATCCACTGAATCATTTACAGACTCTTTGTATTCAGCTTTTAGCACTGAGCAAACATTACACCAGGCAGGAAATAATCTAACAGAAAAGACTTCAGGGACACGACGTGAAGGACAGGAGGGGGAAGTCGTTTCCACAATCAATACAAGCGAGCAAGTAACTGAGACTGCTCACTGTGTGTCAGCTTCTCCTCTTCGGGAATCTCGGGAAACAGCTTGTGGAAGCTTTTGTTGTACTTCTGGAAGCTCTGCGGGGAAAAATCAGTTAAGCTTCAACAAAGTGGGGTTTTACTTTGAACACAACAAAAGCTGGTTAGACAACACACCTTTGTGCTAGAAGAAACAGCTTCCCTTGAAGGGACAGCAAAAACAAGTTGTGACCACAGTGTTGACTTTATAGCCTTGTGATCTGACCGGTTTCTTTCATTTTGAGTGAGTTTGTCTTGTTATTTTGAACTCCTACCGACTCAAAACGCCAGCATTTTCTTAAAAATTTAAAGGAGGAAGTAGAAAAAGTTTAAACGGTTTTACTCCAATTTTAATTTAAAATCAAACCTATAACAAGTTGTTTAAAGGCCCACCCCAATCATATTTTGATCTATTTTTAAAGTGTTCTCAGTGAAACTTTAATTATGATTGTCGATGACGTGGAGTGAGCCTTCCCCCACCTCCCATCATCCCTCTCCTGCTAGTTTACAGCCCTTCCCAACTTAAACATTAGCGATACAACAAAAAAAGAAGAGAAATGTTAGTTTTTCAGTTTTTAGTCAGATTGGGAAAACAAAGACATTCATGGATCTGTTTGTCTTGGAATGGAGCGGAGCAGGGAGTTTGTGACTTGTAGGTTCTACACCACAATTACAAGCTTTTTCCAACAACATTTTTGTGTCTGCTAATTTAAAACTTTGAATAAAGAAATATTAAGAAATACACAATTTTTATTTTCTTTATATGTCATCTATGTGCAGAAAAGAGCTACATAAATTGATAAAACGCAAATCGGAGTGGGCTTTTTATCCAATTATTTTCCTTATAAACTGTTAATAGAAAGTAAAATCATCTTGAAGAAACCAAAGGCAAACTCACATGATTCCTGATGAGGCCGTCTGATCTGTCCAGAACTTCCTCAGCTGGGCTCATCTCTCTGAACACACAGATACATTTTATTTTATTTTTTTTAAAGAAGCTGCATTATCAGTGAGTAAGCACACACCTTTAACCCACTTCTTCAGTCTGAGTGGTTCCTGAAGCTGAGTCTGCCTTACCTAAGGGGCATTCTTGGATCAGGGCTGGGGTTGAACTCCTGAGCCTCCTGTGGAGCTTCCTGGAAGCTCTGCTTCAGACTGGACTTCCTGCTGGTGAGGCTGTTGCTTCTCTTCCCGCCAACAGGTGCTGGTCCATGCAGACAGCTGATCACAGAGAAGAGACCCCAAAGGAAACGGGATGGTGACGTCACAGTAGAGCTCGGTACAGAAACCAAACAAAACGAATGCCTTTCGTTCTCTCTGAATGACAGTTCCTTAAACTGAAAGTAGGACGTCGAGTAAAGCAGTTATTCCTGACTCGACAACATGAGAAATGAAAATTAAAACTAATAATTTTTTTTATAGTTTTGTCAGCGAATTGGCAGAACTTTATATTAGTTAAATGTTTCTTTGGAATTAATTATCGCGGACACGTTTCTACAAAAAGAACGTATTCTACCACAAATTAAAACAAATTACAAACATAAATTTTATAAATTATAGTAAGCTGCGCAGACGCGAACTCGAACACGCTCACCTGCTGTCCAGTGAGAATTTCCTGTTTTTGAGACTCATTATGCAAAATAAATCCTTTTGTCTGTCAACCACACACCTGAGCGGAACAACCTCGTTACACCTCTTTACATCTAATACAATAAGTCTCTGCGTTTGTTATTTTCTGTCTTTTTGTTCACGGAAGGAGAATAAACAAACATTCCGCCCTCTCTTACTTCTTGGCCAATCAGCTGTCGGCGGAGGATGCCGAGGGGCGTGGCATCCCGTCATGACAGGTGCCAACATGTTTGCAATGTCAGGTGAGCGGCGCAGCTGTTCCAACCGTCAGGCGATAATCAGCGCAGTTCTGTGGCATGCGGTCCGTCCAGCCCGCACAGATCCACATCAGGCGGAGACAAAAGCCGCCGACGCAGGTAACCGACACCTGACAGCTTTACACGAAAGTTTTTCACCTGTCACCTACATGGAACCATGGGACTTCTGCTAACTCCACGAGAGGGCAAAACAATGTTTAGGGAACAGACAAAAGTACATGCAACTATCAAATGAATAGGACATAATAATAAAAGGAAAAAAAGAATCATAGCCCTTAAAAGTCTAACAATTAACATTAAATTGGTTTCTAAAGCTTTGGAATGATGAAAAGATGACGTTTATATGGGGTTCTATTTGTGCAATAAATAAATAAAGAAACAAGTGTCAAATTTGTGGCCGAGGTGGAACCCTATTTCTTTATTTTAAATAAAAAAATGTGCCAATTAAATTATAAAAAAGATTTATATTAATTGGCAAAAGAATATTTATTTATTTGATTCTTTTGTGTTGGTGTGAGTAATCATTACATGTTCAATGTGGAAAAATTAGGGGTCTAATAATTAGCCAATTCCCTAATTAATCAATTTCTATAGTTTCAACCTGATCTGTCTGAGGCTGAATCAAATTCGAATTGAATCGAATCGACTCGACCATGAAAAGAAATAGTTTCAAAATAAAATAATTTGATAATCGATCTTGAAAAATACAAATTGGATTGAAACACAGGAGGTTTATTTTACTATAATGTAAAAAAGACCATCACCACCGACAACACACATGTGATGGCAGCAAAAAATGGTCAAACCTTCATCTACAGTGTAAGAAAACACTTTGAATTTTACAGACATGTAACCATAATAATGTTCTATGTTCCATCTGTATTATTTTTTACATGTAAAGACAACAGTGGACAGAATTTATGAAACTAAAATGTGAATGAATTTGCTATTAATTCTTGTTTATTTGTTTGTACATGTTTCATTTACACTTGATTATCTTGCAGGAAATTCAAGAAATCTGGGAAAAAACAAACTTTACTTGCACTGATCAGTACCAAGGTTTTATCTCGGAGTCACGCTGGTTACATTTTTGGCTTAAGATGTCACGGATCGATTTCAGGTCAGTGAACTGGATCGTTCAAAATGGACTACGAATCACATCGACAACCACAAATTATGATATGAATCAAATCATATTAAAAATGAACCGTTACACACATAAAAACATGAATGCATAAAATATATGAAGATGGGAGAGGGAATTATTGCAATTTTCTTCAATTCGCTCCTTTTTTGAGCACTTTCTGTTTAGCATGTTCATTTAACTATTTTATTTTTTGTTTAAAATAAAAAGAAGGTAATCAACCAAAAAAAAAAAACCCCAAAACATTTAGTAAATTAGATCAATAAAACATTTCCTGCAAAAGAAGCCTAAAAAAAGATTGAACCCAAAATATTGAGCTTTGTTTGAAAATACTGAATGAATTGCCCTAACTGTCATTGTGGCTTTTACACAAAATGGCAAGTCTCATTCTTTGATGGCAAACTAATCCGTTTTTTCTTTTGTAATTTGATACTATTATTTTTTTTCTTTTGGAGACTTTTAACTCTCTTCCTCGTTTCTGAAAAAACAGCTGTTGTTTATTTCCATTTGAATTAAGTGTTGATTATACTATATAAGCCATGCAAGATAAGTTTCTAAGTGGAAAAATGTTTCAAAATAATTTTTTTTTTTTTTATTAAATAAAATAATGTAACTCGGAAGATTACAGGACGGTTAATAAAATGCACTAAAAAATCCTCTCATGTCTGAACTACATGTGAAAATCACCTTTTGATTCTTTTCTTCAAAAGCATTCTTTTTTCTCTTCTCTCTTGTGCCACCTGGTCCATGTTTTTAACATAAATAAATGACTCAAAGTAAAGCTCCAATGATGACGTTTTGTATGAACTGGGATTTGAGATCACAATTATTTTGGGTTCTATTAGAATGGATTATGCAAACTGGGCTACAGTGGACTCACACAGGCTGTGTTTGAACACGCTTGTTTACATTCTCTGTCAGATTTCTGAGCAGATCTTTGTTTAAAAAAAAAACAATGGAAATCAATCAAATCTAGCAAAGAAAAGCTGAAGTGTGTTACGTTTTGCGACTGATCCTTAACTTATAAAATGCAGAATTGTTTCCATTTAATAAGTCTACCAACACAAGTGTGTATTAAAGAATGTTAGGGAAGCAGCTGATCATTAAATACAGATGTGGAGTTAAATTCCAGCTTTCGCTGCCTAGCAACAGATGAAAAAGACCTGTTTACATGGAGACTCATTCAGTTTAAGTTTGTGTCTGATATCAAACAGAAACATCAATTATGTGAAACTACAAACAATTATTCTCATATCAGTAAGCAATACATTTCTGTGTGGGATGTTGGAGTTGAGATGGTTTAATGTTGTGTATTGACAAATTATTGAGAACAATTTACATTCAATGTCAGTGATTGATTTGAGTGGAAAAACAATGTATTTACTAAAACAAAAAATGGAACTCTTAATTATTCAATTTAATTAAAATTGTATTTCTTTCAATGTTGGATTTTAGTTTTCAGGAAATAAATGAATATTTTTAAAGAGAGTATTTTCTTTTAGTCTGGAGTTTTCCATGCATTAAATTCTAAGTGAAATTATTTGTAGGCGAAAAACATGTTTAAGTAATAAATCTAACTTGTTTTGTATCCTGTGATTTAATTCTTCTCCATGCAAATATGTTTAAATATATTTTAGATGTACCTTTGCATGATTACACTGTAAAAAAAAAAATGTATGCCATTTTAACAGTATAAAACTCTAATATCATTAAAGACTCTAATTATAAAGCTGGGGGGTACTTTATGAGTGTTAAAACCCAGTAATTACATAAAAATCAAGTTAAGTAGTGTCCACTGTATCTTATTCTAGCAAAGACATGTAGATGTCTTTTACAAATATTTTAATTTTGGTTGCATTTAAGATTTAGGGTTTTTAATTGTAAATTATCTTATTACATACATGAAAACAAGGAGAAAACTACAACTTCTTGGTAAAGACCCAACATCTAACCATTAAATTATAAATAAATCTATAAAAACATTAAATATTACTATAAAAACTGTAAAACATTGTTTTACTGTAAAATTATTAAAAGTAACACCTTATTTTTTACAGTAAAATATTTTTTAAATTTACCATAAAATGTATAATATTTCTTTACAGTGTAAATAAAAATCTTGGCCAAAAATTCCAGATTGATTTAATGTTTAGAACATATTATTAAGATGACTTTATAGCTCTTGATAACAAAAATAGATACAATTCTGCATCGTACAAATAATAACCGATAAAGAAAAAAAAAACACTTCTCTGTTGTGTTTCTCTGCTGTTTGTGACTCATGATGTGTGTGGTACCGAATGGATGGATTTAAATAACATTTACTTTCATCTCCAGTACTGATTTTGTCTGCACACAAATGATGGAAGTTACCAGACCTGCACATTTTGTGATTTGATAAAGGAAGTGCAGCATCGAAGCTTCACAATGATAACGATCCTTCACAGAACAATACATTCCTCTAACTGTCTTTTTCCATGCTGGTATCTCAACTTTTTCAGTTTTGCACACTGCTGTATACATTCCTAAAAACAGGATGTATCAGAAAGTTAAATAACATTACTTTATTTCATGTACTCATTCACTAATTCCAGAACTATTACAATTTAACCAAATTTATGCAATGTACTTTATCCAAAATAAAAGAATCAAAAAAAAAAAAATCCCTTTAATTATTATGTAGAGACTCATAGTAACAGATTTTTTCCTGTATCTCGTCTGTTCTCGGTCAGGGTTGCGATTCAAAGATGCCGAATGCAAATGAACAGCTGGCTCTCAGAGATAGAGCTTCAGCGGATCAAATTGACATGATAAGGAACTCCACATGATAAGAATTCAGGAACCCCACATTTGAGGCAGACGGAGGAATTTAGAGAGCCGATTCACACATAAAAAAACTCAAACAAACCAGTTTATGTTATTGGAAAGAGAAACATAGAAGGAGTTTTGAAGACTTTCAGTATTAAAACCACATCATGAATGAATGTGCAATTAAATCACCAAATGGAATAATACAAAACTTCTAGGGTCAAACTAGTGGATAGCAATGCATTGCATACGACTTGTTGATGTTCTTGTACTCAGAGTTTGGTCCATATAGACATGATAGCATAACAAATTTGTCAGATGCACATCCATGATGCAAATCTGCATAAACACATTGAGCTGCTGTCATGTGATGCGTTCTCTGCTGGAAGTAGTCATCAGAAGATGGATACACCACGGTCACTACTACCAGCCTGAACCTGTTGATACAAGCCAGGATGGATCCATACTTTCATGTTGTTGACACCAAATTCTGATCCTGCCAGCAGAAATGGAGACTCGTCAGACCAGATGGTTTTCTAATCTTCTATTGTCCAATTTTGGTGTATCTGTGTCAACTGTAGCCTCAGTTTCCTGTTCTCACCTGACAGGTGTGACACCTTCTGTGGTCTTCTGCTGCTGTAGCCCCTCAGCCACAAGACTGACGGGGCATGTTATGCGTTCAGAGATGCTCTTCTGCAGATCTCTGGTTGTAACCAGTGGTTATTTGAGTTACTGTTACCTTTCCATCAGCTGGAACCAGTCTGGCCATTCTCCTCTGACCTCTGGCATCAATAAGGCATTTTTTTCCCCATACCGCTCACTGGATATTTTCTCTTTTTCTGACCATTCTCTGAAAACCCTGTGGATGGTTAAAAGTATCCCAGTAGATCTGCAGTTTTCTAAAATATCCAGACCAGCTCATCTGGCATCAACAACTATACCGCATTTAAAGTCACTTAAATCACCTTCTTTCTGATGCTCGATTTGAACTGCTGCAGATCGTCTTGACCATGTCTATCTAAATGCATTGAGTTGCTGCCATGTGATTGGCTGATATTTGATTTGCGTTAACGAGCAGTAGGACAGATGTGTCGAATAAAGTGGCCAGTGAATGTATGTTAATTAGTAATCCTTTGAAGGGGCCAAACCATGATTTTCTTAAGCCTTTCAGAATGAACTATATCCACATATATGATCATATATTACCTTTGCAACACTAAAAAACTAACGATTCATGGAATATTAGTTCTTTCTCGTGAGCTTTTTCCTACCTGGAAGTAAAACCACTCGATTCCTGAAGCTCCGCCTGCCGCTGCGCGTGGCTTTCATGATGTCATCCCAGAGAAAGCTGTGTGTCTGCATTTCTCCCACAAAAATAATCCAGACTTCTTCAAAGATGGATGCACATAGCATGTATCTTCTTTTAGTAGACCTGGCCATCGCTACACTGCTTCACAGAACAATAAACGCGGCTTCTGCACGGCTGTGTCGGACCGGGGGTTGGGGCGGGGAGTTGTCTTAAAGGACCCCCTTGTCTAAAGTAACGAGCACCTGTTTGAGCTGGAATTTCTTGAAGACAGGGCACAACTGAAAGATATACTGTATTGTGCATCTAAAATGAAGGTTTTTTGCTAATCAACACTAGCTCAGTGGAGAAATCAAGTGTTGTGTTAGACTGGGGACGGAGCTGTCAGAGCAGACTCTTCCTGGAGGGAGCAGTTAGCGTCATGCTTACGTCAGCACGTTCCCACCTGCTCGTTTTCGCAGGTATGGGAGGGGCTGCGCAGGTTTTTAGAGGATGAATCTTAAATACATGAATGGATCAAAATACCACTATGAGGTTCTTTTATAGTGAGGAATGAACAATATGATGCAGTTAAAACCTCAAAAAGTAGAATTTATGGCCCCTTTAAATTATTTTGATATAGAGAAAGTAATGTATTACATTGCATTGCATTCCTGCTAATTAGTATCTACCAGTATCACAATATAGGCCTCAGAATATATAAAATATTAGACGTGAAAAATATTTCTATCTTTCATTATTCAGTTTCAATAAGGTGACCCAAACCCCATGCTGGATCAAGGCCAATACACTAATTGTTGTTACTACCAGTAATTGAATTACATTTTCTGGGTTCAGTGAAAATTGGCTTTAAGACGTTGGCTCCCCCCAGTGGAACAAAATAAAACACACACAAAAACAAGAATCAATCTGCTTGGTGTGCTGTATATCCAATCATCCTGCTTTTAATACAAAGTCAAGGTACAATATCTACATCTATGGTCTGAAAGGAAAGAACAAGTACATAAGTGAGGGGGATGGCATCATCAGAGCTGGCCCTCAACACGTTTCATAGTAGGTTACGAGTGTGCTTGTTATATTTCTCTTGACACAATAATCATTAGAAATCAAAGGAATAACATATTTCATATATGTCAAACATTGTCAAGACTTCTGGACCACACATAGAGTTCATAAGAGAATAATTTCAAATTCAAACGATAACTTTCTCAGGGTGTGCAACGTGTGTAGCTAGGCAACTCTTACCTAATTTGGTCAAAAATACACTTGCTACCATGTGCCTTTAAGCAAACTAAACATCCACGGCCTGTCAGGAGGTTTCCACTGATAAGCCGGCGCTATATATCTATAACATCTCTGATGCTTTTTAAAACCCCCACCTCCCCAACCCCCCACCCGGGCTGGGACCATGCCTCTGCTTCTATGATCCCTTTTGCTGTGTGTGATGTAGATTGAGGGTATCAAAAGGGCCTCACTGATAACTTAAACTGCCTCTAGTGTACATCTCTAGCTAACTAATCAGACATCAGTAATCAGTATCAAATAGCACCCTGCACAGAGGGTATACTTCATCATAACAAAGCAAATAATAATAATAAAAAAAGAAAAAGCACCAAAACGGACCATTATAAAATAAACAGTGACAATATCATATTTCAACGTTGGCTCGTCAAAGACAACAATATCGTATTGGTTATAACTGTTGGAAATCCCAAATTAATGTAAAAAAAACGTAACAAATGTATCTGAAACTGATACCAAAGAAACATGACAGAGTGAACGATAACAATAAGGCTTTTTTGCGACATTAAGTACTACATCACATCCAACCCCTACATTATATTTGTGTGACATATGTAACCGTACTGCAAAGGACTCCAATGAGAAGACTGTATGTACAAAAATCAGTGAGTTTGCCCAACGTTTCAGACACACTGTGCTGTTTAATCACCACACGGGACCAGTCATGATAACACATCAGGGTGTGATGGAGATCTGTTGAAGTCAGAATGCAGATGGAGTCCAAAAAAAAAAAATCCTAATTTCTTTAATTATGAAAACAAACACAATGGACTTAAACACAAAGCAATGGAGTTCAAGTAGGGAGACTTGTGAGGAGAAAGAAATAATTATAAAAGCTTAGTACACAATGCACAAATCTTAAGCAGCATGTTAAAAAAAGGCAACAAAATACATTTAAAACATGAAAAAAATCAGCAAAAAAACCTGAAAATAGACTAACTTGAGCTCAGTTCTTTCCTTAGCATCTGTTCAATAAGCCACTGCTCGAGTGACACGGGGGATTGACATCAAAAAAGGAGCAGAGCCGGAGGATGAAAACAACAACAATAGCAAGTAGCAAGCAGGCATTGTTAAGTGGCAAATGCACTGGACTACAAATCCCAGCCCAGTTAAAGATACCGAGGACTTTAATCGCTGTTCTGAGAACAAGACCAGGGGCAGAGAGATGACTGTTTTTTCTTTTTGTTTTTTTAAATCTTCCAGAGCGATGTGACTTCATGTTATGACAAAAGGAGTCACGTCTCCTTATAGGCCACAGTTCATGTTCGCGCGGCATGGTTTCTCTTGGCACTGTGCATGGAGTAAATGAGCATCCACATGCTTCTTCTGCAGTCCTCAGGGTGATGAGTCCAGACCCCAGCTTCTGCTCATGCAGAACCCGGTCATGTGCTTCAGACTGTCGTCAGAACTACCTGTGGTGGCAGTAGATGCCTCGCAAATAGACTCACAGATACATAGAAATGTTCACTTTGTAACTCCTTTAGAACATTAAACCAATAGATACAAAGTTGAAGATAAAAAGCCCATTTAGGGTGCAGCAAATATCCAGGCTTGTGTTTTTTTCTTCACTTAAATCTTTTTGTATTTTATTATACACAGAGTATCATAACTCCTGTTCAGAAGCCATTTGTATGTTACTGGTTCATATTGGAGATAGCTGACCACAACACACATGTATTATATGTCCTTCACACTGGAACACTGAGGTAAGTATATGGATTACACATGAATATTCTCCACACCCAGCAGGGAAACTACGGATGAGCATTCTTCTTCTTCTTGAAAAATTGGTCTTGAAATCTGGACTCTGCAAAAGGTTTAACGTTGTGCCAGACTGGCCTCTCTCTGTTGTTCATGTGTTGGATTGTTTTCGTGGACGTCAAAGTGAAAGATGGATGGACGGCTGTCTCTGCTCTTATGTTGCATAGTGGTCGAAGCTACCCAGATATTCCAGAGCAGCCTGGTAGCAGAACTGGTACTCATCCTGGTGAGACAGAAAAAACAGACAAGATTTGATGGCAAATCCAGTTTTTTTTTTCTGGGGAATTTGGAAATTAGCTTTTAATTTAGCAATATGCTAGCTGTTTTTGGCTAATTTAGACATTTTTCCAGTTTTTTAGACTAATTTGGATTTAGCTTGTATTTTAGCATTAAGCTAGCCGTTTTGTTGAAATTAGGCTTTTATTCAAGGTTTTTTTTTGTGTGACTAATTTGGAGTTTAGCTTATATTTTAGCATTATGCTAGCTGCTTTGTCAACATTAAACTTTTTCTTCCCAATTTTTTTTGGCTCATTTAGAGTTTAGCTAATATTTTAGTTTTATGCTAGCTGTTTGTCAAAATTAGACCTAGAATTAGGATTTTTTTTGGCTAATTTGCCATTTAGCTAATATTTTGGCAAGTTTTTAGATTCAGTGCTTTCAGCTATCGTATTAGCTTTTTCATTTTTAGCTATTAGTTTCTGGTATGAGCTGTAGCATCTTCAGCAGCCACATTCAGCTTACAGCATGCACATTTACATTATCGCAGGCAATGCTATGCATCTAGTTTCACTAAAAATTATTTTAAAAATGGTGTAAAATTTGTTTAACATTTTGCCTCAGAAAAATCAATCTGATTGGATTATAGAAATAATAATTAATTAAAATCGATTCATAACTCCTTGCTTATTTCACATCTAGATGTATTTTTCAGCACCAGCAACATTTCTATGCCTCAGCGCTATTTACCTCCGTCTGCACCATGGCTGGTCTTTGTGTCCGCAGCATTTTGACAGTTTGGAAGATGTCCACTGCTCCCTCATAGCGCATCCTCTCCAGGACAATACTCAGAGTGATGAAGACACCTGTCCGCCCCACACCAGCGCTGCAGGCATGTCAGCACAGTCGACAGTGAGTGTAGGGTTACGTTAAAGCCTGGCTGTCGTGAGGCGTACACATGAAAGCAGCTTGTCACCTGCAGTGAACTGTGATTGGTCCATCTTGGCCAAACTGCTCCTTGGTCTTATGAACTTGGCCAATGAAGTCGATGAAGCCCTCCCCGGATTTTGGCACCCCTTGCTCTGGCCAATCGGTGAATTGGAACTGACGCACCGTCCTCGACTGGCCGTCCTAAACCGAGAGCAATGGTAGAAATTAGGTCACATAATATATAAAATCTTAAACTCAGAGGATTTAAATGGGTTGTTTTTTCAACATGTATATCACATTTATAGATTTAAATGACTATTTACAAGACTTCTTCTAGTGTATTAAGTGAAAGGACCATTTTTCTTTTTCTGCTAACGATTGGTGTTATCCGACCCCGGATCAGTGGCTGTGGTTAACTTGAAGTTGTAACGTCAGTACATCTGCTACTGTCAGCCCCTCTGAAGGCAATTACATCTTTTCTCTTCTGCTCAGCCTTTCTGACTCCTCTTTAATGGAGATCAATAAGGCATCTGTCGATGTGGCGTCACTGCGGGACGGGCTTAACTAGAGTTATCTATGACTGGCACATGAATGTGCTGGTGTGTGTGCGCGCACAGCTGCACACGCGTGTCATGACAATCTGGAGACGGCACGGCTGAATGAAGAGCCTATTTGTCAAACGTGGCAATCTGTGGCGGCATCCTACAGGTCAATAAGGGCCGCTTTGCATCGCTGGCCTCTAAAGACGGGAAAGGAAAAGTCTTGTGTTTCCGAAGGCAAGGATGGCTGTTGACAGACAGATGGCGGGAACTCACCCTAGCATCTGTAACTTTGAACTCTCTGAGGATGTACTGAGGCATGTTGTACTCCGCCATCGGGTCGACGACAAAGTACTGGTACCTAGCTGAGCGCTCGGCAGGCCAGTATTGGTGACACTTTTCCTGAGGAGCAAAACCCAATCAGAAAACTCTAAACGTGTGTTTGGCGGGACACTTCCTGTGACCATCGTTCTCTCCTACCCGTCCCATTTCTCTCAGCTTGGTCAGCATGACCACGATGGTGGAGTTGTGTTCCCACAGCATCCTCCAGAAGTCCTCCGTGGTCTCGGCCAGAGGACCCTGGGTGGCGATGTAGCCTCGCTGTTGCCTGGACAAATAAAACAGACAGGATTCAGCTCCTTCGTCCCTTCATCTTTAATCGGAAAACGGGGTCAGGCTCGAGGCAAGAACAGGAACAGTCAAAACACGTGGGTTCAACCACTGCGTGGAGCTGAATCATCAGAAAGTCCCCAGCATCTTCAGTGAGACGAAGAGACACAAACGGAGCGACCGTGTACACAGGAATGATGGATCTGACGGCTCCAGCGGAGGAGACGGATGAAACGAAGGAAAAGAGGACAGGGGGGTCAGGTCAGATTAATGTTTGCAGAAAAACATACCTGTATCCATCTATGTAACTGGCATTGATGTAGTCTGAGCCCTCCAGACCTCGGATGGGCTGTAGGCAGACGCGGGTGGTTTCATAGGGCATTATGTTCACCAGTCTGTTTTTGAATTTGTTGCAGGGCAGGTTGGCTGTGACAAACCGGGATGTGTGGGCTTTGGTGTTTGCCAGGCGCTGGAATATGAAAAGAAAATTAGGATGTAACAAAAAAGGAATCATATGTCCAGTGGAATCATAAAAAAACTCTCAGTGAACAGATTCTATTGAGCTGCATCAGTGGACATCTAATGAGTTAAACGGCAAAGAAAAATGTTTTTTCTGACTTTTATGGTGTAAAAATAGTTTTTAACCCTCTGAAGCCCACTAGATTAAATCAATGACAAAAAAATTGATTTTTTAAAATGAGATATTTTTTTAAACCCTTTGTTAAAATCCACAAAAAAAATTACAATATAATTCAATTTAAGAAATGTAGACAATATCAATTGTGATTTATTGAGTGATTTGGTCATCTTGTCTTCACAATAATATTAGTTTAAGCTGCAAAAATATTGACACGAGGGCTCTGGAAAAGAAAAAACACCTTATTTACCCACTGTCTCAAATTTGATTAACACATTTTTAACATGGTGTAACTGTATCATAGAAAATTAATTATTAACAAATTTTGCTTTTTTTCAATACAGCAAGTAGTCATTAAAAAGACAAAAAAATGTTAGATGATTTGAAAAAAAAGGAAAAGTAATTTCTAGAAACCAAAATGGGAAAAAAATGAAACAGGAAATTTAAATTGTGTTTTTTTTTTCAGGAATTTTTTTTTTTAAAGGAAATTTAATTTTTTCATTTGTTTTCTTTTGTACTTGTAATTGTGATCTTTATCTTTTACTATTTTTTTTGTTAAACATTAAGTAAGATTGACTAATAAACCTTAATGAACTGCATTTTAAATAATACATGTATGAAAAGTAATACATAAAAGTGTCTTTTATAACTGTATTTAAATTGGGCGTTCTTTCAATTCAGCAAGTAGTCACTTAAAAAGAATCAAAATAAATTTTTTACTCTCATTATAAATGGCAATGGAAATTCCCGCCAAAAGTGTTTTGTGATTGAAACTATTTCAGGTTTGCTGTTAAATGAAGCAGTTGGAAAAACACAAACACATTTACAATCAAGAACTTTATTGGATAAAGTTAAGTTTTATTTACTCTTTGTTAATAAAAGACCTAACTAAGTTAGGTTTGTCCTAATTCTGTCAGGTTCTTTTGGGCCTGATCCGATTCTTAGTCATTTGAATTTGAGTATCTGCCAATAATAAGTTGTGAGTCCTGATCCGATACTTTTGTAACCCATTAAACACATTTTATATACAAATCCTTTATTAAAATGTTCTTTTATTAACCTTCTATTATCATTTAACACTTAGAGCACTTCTTTTACCGCAGAAACATCTCACTGTGGCTGTCGGCGGCACAGAGAGCATTCTCATTAAAAAGAAACACAAACCCTTTTTCTTTTTTTTTATTTAAAAATGTCACGTAGGTCCTTCTTCTCAAACTAGTGAGATCTGTTCATTATCAAACTAGTGAGATCTGTTCATTATATGCAACTTTCTAGTAGAGTATTTATCTGAAATAATAACTTGAAATATAAATTAAATAGTTGAATAAATCAATTTTGATCGAATTTTGATTTCTCCTGAGTTCTTCGCTACCTTGAACTCCAGCTCCATGCCTGTGACGTGCTCTCCAGGCTCCACCTTGGACAGCTTCTGCATGTAGGAGTACAGGCTGCGGGCCGCCACCTCGGTGATCCCGCAGGCCACAGCCTCCAGTAGGGCCTCGTGGATGAAGCTGTACTGGTCCTCTGTTTGCACCATGTAGTTTCTCTGCGAGCGCATCAGCGTCACGTGACCGTAGATGTCCACGGTGCGCTCATGTCGAATTCGCTCCAGCATGGCGTCGATGACGATAAAGCAGCCAGTGCGACCAACACCAGCGCTGACAGAGAGGAGGGGAGGAAATGTGTCACATTTTGGACTGAGATGAACCTTAATCTTTACATTTATTTAAAAGACAAGATGAGCATCACTGGAAAAATTGAAATGAAACTTGAAATGGAGCTGAGCTCATCTCACACTATATTTCTTGTATGCAGAAAGCTGCACAGAAGACAGACCGGCACGCTTGTTTACCTGCAGTGAGCAATGATGGGTCCAGCATCCGGAGGGTTGCAGGCTTTGACCCTGCGGAGGAAGTTGAGGAAGGGGGTGGGATACTCAGGCACCCCGTGGTCGGGCCAGGCTGTAAACTGGAACTGACGCACCTCTCTCCTCTCACTGTTCCCATTCTAAAAGGAAATATGAACAAAAAAAAACAGAATTTACTAAAGCTGTCGCTGTGCTAACATTAATATTATTAGATCCCAAGAGGACAGTTTATTCAGGTACTGGACTTTTAGGCTGTTGATTTAAAGACCTACTCCAATGAAAATTGGAGTAGGTCATGTTAACATGTTCTTGAAGAATTATAATCACGATGGAGGATATATGTAAAAAAAAAAAAGTAAGCTTAAAATTGTATTATTGAGTATTTATTTACTCAAATCATTGTGAATCGGAAGCATGTAAAAAAAAACTCTGTTCTCCGAGCTCTCAGAAATGATGATGGAGAGAGGAGGGCTGGATTGCAACGAGCCCGTCCACAACTCAGAGGGTAAATTTCTTACGCACTTCTGCTGCTCTACAGAAAATATGTCCAAGAAAGCAGCGCAGGTTTTTGAATTTCTTTTGTTTTGTTTTTACTGTTGCACCAGTCGGCTGCCAGTTAGCCGACTTTAGCCTTGAGTTAGCTTAGCTGTCTTTGTTTTGTTATCATCAACTAATTAAATCATAAACAACTGAGAACACTTTTACAATAGCTCAAAAATATGGGAGTGGGACTTAAACCACAAAATTAAAATTCATTTTAAAAGAAAGTAAATTAGTTATAAAACAAAAAACAAAAATCTTGATTCAAGCTAGGGCGGCCGGGTTCCACTGTTGCAGCGCTAAATAGGTTTAAATTTGATTAATAAATTCAGAACTTGACTTGATTTATGCTTTCCCCCTAACTCTTTATTTAGTTAAAAACAACCTTTTGTAAAAAATATATATATATTTTTTAAATGATGAAAACAGTGGAATTTTCAATTCTATAATTAGAAATTCTTACAATAAAATCAAAAAAATAAAAAAACTACAAAAAAAACTTTTTGTAGAAAAAATGAATGAATTGGTTGGATGAATGGATGCATTGCTATCATTATTTTTTATTCAATAAAAGGTTAAACATAACCACGAGTTGCAAACTCAGACATGAAGAAAAAAACAATAAGGGGACAGAAATATTAGCAAAAAACAAATAAATCAATCGGTGAAAAAGAAAAAAAAAGAAAATAATTTTTCTGATTTAAGTTACACGTTGGTCCAAAACAAAAAAACAAACAAGCAAAAATGTACAATTCCAAACTTCAACCAGAAGTGCAGAATGAACACAATACCTTGGATATGAGTAGTTTTTATTCATACCAGAAAGATTTGTAGATATTAATGATACTATTTTTTAATGCAGTTTGTATTGTTAATATTGTTGTGGCGTTTTAATTTCTGTGTTCAATTTATTCTATTAATTTACAATTAATGTAAAGAATAATTCTATTAAATTAATCGATTTCTTGAATTTTTTCTCATAGTCTAAGTACTATAATAACCTAACATGTATAAATTACAGTTTGTTTGAGGCAAATATCCTACCAGACTTTAACAGAAATACCGAGAAGTGATGCTGCAAAGGGAACTATCAGATGGCCTAATTTCTGTTTAAGTAGGCCAGTGAGACATGCCAGCCTGGCGGTCCAGGATGAGCTAGAGGAAACCACTCTGCTTCCAGTGGTGATCTGGTCTCTGACACAGCCAGCCTGGCCTGGATTGAGCCCTGCACGGCGCCCAGACTATACAATTACCCTCTGTGTGTCCACATACATTACTCGCTCCGGGACGGCTGAATTTCATGATTACTGCAGCTGCACCTGCCTCCAAACTGGAAGCTCAAGGGATCAAAGACTTTTTCAGAGGCAATAATCTTAATAGAGGTGAGGGCAGAGCAGTGAGGATAAAGACGGAAGTGCCGGCTTGAAGAGTTCTTCATTTCTCACCTTATGCAGGGAAAAGGTGCGGACGCAGAAAGTGGCGAGCTCCATTGTGTCCAGCAGCGTGACTTGGATCATGCCGTAGGTCTCTGTGCCGCGACTCGGCCAGTACTGATCGCACTTTATCTATGAAGACAAACCCACACTCTTAAATTAATCGAGGATTTTGCTCGGTTGGATTTGTCAACTATAAAAAGCAGGTAAGTAGTTCAGTGTACACTCTAGAAGATGAATATTGTAGATTTAGGTCAGTAGGTGAGGAGCTGCCTTCTTACCCGGGACTTCTCCTCCAGGCGCGTCATCATGACGACTGAGGCCGTCCGCTGCTCCCACACCATCCTCCAGAAATCCCCGAACGTCTCCGACAGCGGTCCCTGGGTAGCGATGTAGGCATTTTGCTTTCTGTAGCCATCAATGTAGTTGGCATTGATGTAATCACTTCCCAGGATGCCTGCAAAAGCAACCACATGTGAGGCTTTTCAGAAAATGTGACATAAAAAATCAAGCTGAATGCATGACATCCAATACGATTTGTTTCTGGCAACTGACAGACTCCACGAGGCGGCAACAAAAGCAGGAATTTGTCGGTGTAAAAGCGTGAGATGTGGATCCAATCCTTCTTTTGCTGGAGACGTCCCGGCTACACTTGAATGTTCGGAGCTTCTGGTCTCCTCCTCCTCCTCAGCAAATTCTCACCTTCTATGGGCGACAGGATGACTCTGGTGTGGTCGTACGCTATGACATTTGCATAGCGATTCTTGGTTTTGTTAACCTCCAGGTTGGAGTGCTCCCAGGTGAACTGCTGACCAGGGTCGATTGACTGGAAAGGAGCAGCAAATGGACACATTAATATTGTGTAGTGGCATATCAAGTGGTGCATTTGAGGGTAATAGAAAGAGAGTGCTTTGTAATGTAGACAAGCTGCAGCAACAAATTTCAAGCCTGAATAAATCATGAAGATGTAATTGGAACATATATTAACAAAGCCTTAAAAACATTTGCTTTATGAGGTGCATGCTTAACAGGGTTAACATCACTAAACAATAAGGATGCTTTCCATTCATGTGTGCATATAGAAGGGAGATTTATTGCTCACCTCGTACTCTTGAGACAGCCTCAAGTTGTCGTTGGCTTTCAGCAGCTCTATGTGCTCCGCCAGCTCGCCGACGGGGATGGGAGGGTGGCTCATCATCCCTGCGATTCGGAGAAGGTTGCGCAAAGTCAGAGGGGGATGCAAACTTCAGCCAACCTAAATAAAACTACACGTTTTGGTTTGGCTCTTATGCAAAGACGAGGGGCTAATTAGCAAAGGCAGACAACATCACATATCATGAGGGAACACGGAGAGGCAGAAAATCAATTTTCACCCACGTGCGAGGACAGGCGAGCTCGGTTTGTTTGGAAATTGTTTTTCTTTGATAAATTGCTTTCTTAGCGATCAGAGGAGAAACAAACATATACAGAAGTCTAATTAGGATTGCACACGAACACATAAAGGAAGCTACCTATGGCTCCTACACCAATTTCTTTCAGCAGCAGGAGGGGAGAAATGTGACGTTAAAACAGCCGGATCTTCATTTGAAGAGCAGCTGGTTACAGCAACGCTATAACATCAGTGTTTAAATGAAAAACGGATGAAGTCAAAATCAATCTTTTATACTCTGACACCTTTAAGTCTCACTTCCATCATTTTTTTTCAAAGCATTCCTGTATGGAGAGAAAATAGTCTTAATTTGTGCGTAACTTTGGATTTGTGCGTGTGCATAAGTCAAATATTATGAAATAAAAAAATAAGTAATATAATTTACACATACACAACTTAATATTACAACAGCTTGAAACTAACTACATGCACAAATCTTTAAAATTTATGCTTGTTAAACACACAAAACCACATTTACGCACAAATCTCATGTGAGACTCTTTTCACATCTCCAAGATTTGAGTGTGACTGAACGTTTAAATGCTGCTCGAATCCTCGGTCATAAATGTTTTGTCATCAGCCGCTTTGAACTTAGTTTGTGAATAAAATCTAGTAAAAACTTGACCTTTTCCCACGTCCATAAACAGAAATTTTTGAGATTTGTGTGTGTAGTTAGTTTCAAGCTGTTGTAATTTTAAGTTCTTCATGTGTAAATTGTATTTCACTTTATTTTTTTGTACTTGCGCACAAAATGTGTTACAAATACGGAATTACGCACGCACAAATCCAAGTTATGCACAAATCAAGAATAATGCACGCACAAATTGGGGTGATACAATTTTCTTTCCATATTCCCAGTGGTCTTTTTGTTATTTTATGTTGTTTTTGGCCAAAATCAAAAAGTCTGTCTCACTTTCAACAACAAAAGTTTCAACAGAGCAGCAGTAGTTAGTCAGAAATTCCCCTTTGAGTTGTGGTGGGAAGTATGCCTGCACTCACTTCCTAGCATTCCTTTGTTTGCACTCTAATGCTATCTTTCAATCTAAGAAAAGTGGCGAGCAATATTAGTGCTATCCAACCATAAAGCTTTGATCCAGATTCCAGCTCAGACGAGAAAAGCAAAGACATTCATGGATCTATTTATTTGCGAGTGGATGCATCAGAATGGAGCAAATTTTAGCACTAAGTCACTGCTTCAAGCTTTTTCCAATGACATTTGTGCTCCGTGATGAGAAAAATGCCACAAAAAACATGTTAAAAACACAATTTTCCTCAGAGTGGGTTTTTAAATGTATGCATCGTTTTTTTACTGTATTTAAAGCTTCCACTGATATAACTTTTCCATCACGACCATAATGACCTCTGACAGAATTTGCTGCTTTTTCCATGTAAAAGAATAACAACTGTGGAGTGTCTTAAAAGCACTAATCTCCTGGGAGAGGAGGAGGAGGAGGGAGAGAGTTTCAAGGTTCCTGCCGCACAAGAGAAGTAAAAAAAAAAAAAAAAAAAAAAAACATCTGATAAAAGAGCAGAGCCACAGTCTGAGGGGAGGGGTGGGGGGCGCTTTACTGGCTTCCAAAGAAGATGTAAAAATAGAAGACTTCCAGCCTCCATCGATTGAATACATGTAAAACTGTCTCATTTGACCTTTGTGCCTGTTGATGCTCATCTCCATGGTGACACTTCCTGTTACCTTTTTAAGTGACACACTGCAGCAAAAGCTGCATCAAACAGAACAGTGGTTAAACTTGCGGCAGGCCACGCCCTGATCGCTCTGGGGGACTGTTCACTCAACTTTGTGGGTTTTTTATTTGCACAGTAAGACATCAAATCCTCCTAACTTTTCGGTGTCTAAATGTTCAGTTGCTGCCTGCTGTTTGCAGCCTGGCATGTGGAGTGTGGGCGAGCGGAGATGATGAGCTCTTGTCACACCGTCATGACTCAGACATGACTCAGCCCTGATTGTACTACCTGGGTGGCGGCCATTTTGATCTCTTAAAAAAAAAAAAAAAAAAAAACACAGAGAGCCGCCAGGTATGTGATCTCTGTGCTGAGGACAGAGAACTTTTCAAGTCTGGTCTATTTCCTTTTGCAGAGGGTTGAAATTAGTTGCATGAATATTTTATTTTGGAATTAACTAAGAAGAGCACTTTGTCATAGAAATTCAAAGAGCATGCGCATTTCTGTGCCTGTGTGGAAACGCGCTTCATACCGGGAGTCTGGAAATTGATGCGTCTCATCGCCACGGGGTCGGTTGGGTGATGGGCCATCATTTCTGCGTTGCTCAAAAGGCTCTTGGTTCCGGGCTCAGAGTCCTTTCGCTTGCTGATCAGACAGTAACGAGACAAAAAAGCAATTACCACAGGCAGACAACCAGGACAGAAAACCACTGAAGTCTATTTGATTTGTGCAAAAAAAAAAAAAAAGCGTTAACAGATATTCCATTTATGTTAAAGCTTTGCACAAACCGTACAACAACATGTATTTGCTATAAGCTAAAGGGAACAGGGGCTTTGACATTGGTTAAATCTTACCTGTCAGGTTTGCTGTTTCCCATGAAGCAAGAGGAAGGAGACAAGCAGATTGTTAGAGAGGAAAATCAATAGTTTGCATTAGTATTCAAAAGCTTGGTAGCTTGCAGCACATAGCCCAGGCCTACAGCGGGGTCAGGCCTCTTTGATGGCTGTCTGTAGTCAGAACAAATGTCCAAACTTGAGCAAATCTGACAGATTTCAAGCATTTGTGAGGGAAAAGAGCCGAACATTTAACATTTCCGTTTGCAGAATCGTAAACAGGAGCTAGGAGCACAGATCAAGCAGAGAGCCAGAGAATACTTGTGTAATGTATCTGCACTGTGTCAAACCAAAGTTCAGCACTTAAAGGTGTCTAAGTTGATTAGCAATTTCACTATAGTGTCTTTTATTGAATTTCAGAAATTTAAATTAAATAATTTGTCCTCAGTTGAAGGAAAAATTACTCATTGATGGGAATGTATTTCACCTTCCCTTAAAAATAGGTTAAAAAAAAGAGTCATTTTTCATTATCAATCAGCACTCAAGGATTCCATATAAAAACAAAATGGGTAGGACTGCCTTTTCGTCATCTATTATAAGATTTGCATGAAAATATAAACAATGACAATTTGGTAAAGTTCAATAGAATGTGAGTGGAAATATGTAGGAGTGTGAAAGTTTGTGAAGAAGCAAAGTAATGACTCAGAAATATTGTGATCTTAAGAAAACAATGAAATAAACTGTTCAAGAGACCAGTTTAAATAAAAGCTATTTAGCTGAATTCTTAACAAATTAACTATGAATTTATAACTCATAGTGAAAACTCCCTTAACAAAAAGTACTCTTGAAGAAAAATTACAGCAAATATCCCGCATAGACTATATATGTGTAGTATATGAAGTACAATAACTGAACACTTTATATTTTAAGTTTACAAAATATAGAGATAGTATATCAAAAGTAAGTTGTAGCCAACGCTAAGGAGGCATCGGCTAAGAAGATATGCTAATAAGTATATATGACATTTAAATTGTTGGGAAACAAAATGTACAAATGTTAAAAGTTGTTTTAATGAGCCTGCCTTCATCCGACCACATTTCAATGAGTCGCTGTATCTCATTGCTGCTCTGCTACTCTGTTTACATCCCATAAACTCCAGCTACGGTGGCTGTTTTGGTTCAGTTGTTCCACTCCGAGCATAGAGCCTGTTCAGACTGAGGAAGCTCAGAGCGAACCGAAGCTCAGTCCCATTGGAAACGAACTGAAACCACCTCACAAGATGGATCACAGAGCAGTTCCTGGTCCCGAACCAGAGCCCACTTGAGTGCATTCAGACGGAAAGTTTGTTCCAAATGATCAAAGGAAACTCAAAGTGTGACCCTTCTGAATACTACCAGTGTACTTGTAGTACACTTAAAAAAACACTTTTTGCTAAGTTTCATCAAAGACAAGAGGGAAAAAACTGAATAAAAATCAACACAAATGTTTAACATGTAGTTTATGAATACAAGAATAAATGTTGTGTAAACCCCAGGAAATCACAAATGTCTTAATGGAAACTGTGCTTTTTGTCGAGATCGGTGAATTAACTTGTTACAACTGTATGGCCAGTTTTTTAAGTTTCAATATAAACAAAAAATTCCATTAAATAATGGAAGATTTGAAAAAAAATGTTTATCTCAGCCTATTCTGAGCGTAGTTTCTGCGTCCTGCCATGTAAACAGATTATAGTCATACACATCCCGTCAGATGTCTGGAGCGATTCCTTCATGGAAGGGATTTTCCTCTGAGACAAATTCCTGTTTTTGTAAATCTTTCCTTGTAGTCGTGCAGCGTTTTGCTTATCAAAAGTTTGAGAAGTAACAAACCTTCTGGAGGAACTATGTCCCATTGGGATGTTTAGCATCCAAAGTGAAGGCAGATTTGCAGATGTTTTGATAAGATCCTCGAGGGGGCTTTTATGGCTGTAGCGGCTCTGAGCCTTGGAATACATTCATTATTAGTGGACTCTTCCATCATTTCTAATGTTTTCAGGGATTAAACTCTGCAGCATTCTGCAAGTAGAATTCTGAATCAACCCTAAATAAACTGTCAACTGCTACTGCTTATAGTCACAAAAAACACAGTTTTTTTTTTTTAATACGTGTGAAACTTTTTTCACTTTAAGTCGTATGAATTTGAAGACACAGACAGGGAGTCTGACATGAAAAACAAAACACAACTTGTTGACATTAAAAAAAAGAAAAGGAATAAAGCCAATCTTATCCTCTTATCCTATGAGAATGAAAAGCGCTCTGGCATTTACTTGGAGCGATTAACACTCTGAGTCACTGCCATCGCTGTAAACTTGACATTTGCTTTTTATGAAGGTCATCCCACTTACTTTTTGTAGAGCAGGATGGCAATAACGATGCAGATGATGAAGACCACGGCCAGGACGGGACCCACCACCCAGATCAGCCCGTCGCCGGCGTCAAAAGGCTGGGGGTCGGAGTGCGGGGCAGTCACTGGGCTGGTGTACGGGCTGGCCACGTACATTTTCTGAAGCAAACATTGAATGTGGGGTTTTTTTTTTAGCTTTTTTTGGGTGAAAATATTCAAAATTTCTAAAAAATATATAGTAGTTCTCTGTCTCAGAAAATGATAGAACTCATTGCAATGATTTCTTCTAGTTCTCTTTTGCAATGCAGTCTTTGAATCCCAGAAATGGTTGCAGAGGATTGCATTAGACTGAACAGATCTTGCTGTAATTGTGACCAGGGTGGCTTTATGTCCTTAGGTGACAACATCTTGCAAAAAGAATCTGTCAATGCTTAGTACAGCTCATGCTCTTAACACAGTGTTGGTGTAGCTCGATGACACTGATTCCAATGTATGATAAGATCCTACAGGAGGGAGAACAGGTTGGCTTTCGTACCCCTGTCGTGGAGTTCAGCTCAGCCAGGATGAAGAAGACGTACTCCTGCCCCGGATCCAGCGCTTGGTTCTGAAAGCCTCCGTAGTCCAGCTGGTCCCCAAGGGTGAAGAAGGCCGGCAGGGTGGCAGGTGTGAAACGGGCCGTGATGTAAGCCCGCTTCAGGTCCACCTGCTTCTGCTGCCTGGAATCCCTCTGCCTTTGACTGATGTCTTTCAAGAGCTGAGGAGACAGTAAGGACGTCAAGGAAGACGAGACCTCAAAAACCCACGATTAGTGCTTGATTTGTTTTATTCAATTCTTGTTCCTGAGCTCATGAATTAGTTAGTGTGGTTTGATTTCTTACATCTTCCAGGTCCATTTCATCTGGACTTTTCAGGTGTCTGATGACGCCTCGAGCTCGCCGTAGAGGAACCACCACAACATACACATTCCTGCAGAAGCAAAGAATGAAAGCGTCATGAGGCCAGAGGCCCTCATTGCTTTGTCTGCAGGATCTTGTCAGTCATGCGGTGCTCTCATCCCATTATCTGTTACAGAGTATAATCCCATGACTTCAGTACAGCAAAGTCAGATTCATCTGATAGCTGGTGACTGATAAGTAAAGATATCGACACGCCCTTATAAGAAAACAATTGGGCATAATAGAAGTCTGCTAAATCTTACTTGACAGGAGTCCTGGTTTCCAGTGACGGCAGAATGATAGTGATTGTTGTTTCAGTGTCACGAGTGTGGTCGATCTCAGGACGGCGGATGGTGATTGGTGGGGATGTCTTAGCAGTGATGCGGTGGCGAAGGCCTCCCATGTTCCCCTCAGGAGCGGTGATTTTAAAGTCGTAGCTGGTGTCAGGCTGGAGGTTGGGGATGACTGCCTTTTTCAGACGAGCGTCTACCTCCATCTTCTGACGGTTGTACTCCACCTGGACAGAATAAAAACATATGATAACATTTGTACAAAAACAAGCCAGAGATTAATTCTTATATGGATAAAGCGTTAACTCTGAAGTGTAATTTGTGAGAAAAAAACAAAAAGTAAGATAAGCAGAACCCTAACCCGAACTGCTGTAGTTTACCAAGAAAACAAAGATGCTGACATAGAGCCATAAAAAAAAAAATATATATGTTTCTGTTCTTTAAAAGGTCCAGGTGAATCCTTGATTGCAGGCCTAAAAAAGAAGTTCGGGTCACAATATTCTATATGTGCAGCAGGCTTCTTCAAAACACATTTTTCCTTCACGATCTGGACAAAAACAAGCGGTAAGAGGTTAACTGTGTCACTGAACTGATGCTTTATTTAACCTATCATGACGCACAGCATTTAGTTTGCTGCAGCGTTCAAGATTTCTTCCACGCAGCGATGCATTGTCGTGTTAGTGACAATGGGCTGCATTACCTATCAAATAGTCAAATTTTTGTGAAAAAGCAAATTTAAACTTAAAAAGTAAGAAGAAAAAAATACTAAAAATTGATTGAATATTTATTCATTTTTTAAGTGACCATGCTAGAAGCTGGATATTACCCAACAAAGTTTGCATTAGTAGAAATGTGGAAGCATGAACCGGCCGAAGACAATGAAAGAGTGTAATTAGTAAATAAGTATGAATACATATAAATGCATTAAATATTTTTTTGATTAACCATGTGCATAGCTATTGTCTAAAGCTGATAAACAAAGAATTTAAAAAGTTATTTTTTCTACAGATAACAAACTTCTGTTAAATTAATAAAAAATGAAAAAATATTTAAAAAAGACCAGCAAAGAGACTGGGCTCCGTCAACACACCACATCTAAGAGCCTGTAAACCTTTTCTCTAAATCAAGTTAGTCAGTTAAAATACTGCACAAAAAACTGAGTGTCTCTGTTTGGAATTGCTTCTAAGGAGCCAGTCTTTCATGTCTTTTTCTCAAAAGAGCTTAACAAGAGTTTTTTTTCAGTTTCTCTAAAGATATTTTACAATTTTCCTTTTCCTCACAGGTACTGGTCTCTTTATTCTCTAAGACATTTAAAGCTGACTTAATGAATCATTCAAGTGCAGAAAACTCAAAAGAATAAAATAGAGAATCCTCTAAAAAGGAAAGGCTAACCTCTATGAAACGGACTCAAAATGGGTATTCTGCATTAAAATGGAAACTTTTAAAAGAACTATTACTTAATATCATCTTAAAAGATTAAAATAAATTCTCTTGAAGTTAAAGCATACAGAAGTGAGTTAAAATGGCTGCAACGTACGATGAAGCGGTACGGGTTGCTGGTTTCTGGAAACTCCCAGGTGAGGAGAACGCTGGTCATCGTAGCCAGATTGACCGAAAAATTCCTCGGCACGTCTGTGAGATGAAAAAAACAGAAACAAACAGAACTTGAGTTGATGGAAACAAAACCTTTGAATCAAATGAGTGAAGCTGGTGCTCTTCCAGTGCTAACCTGCAAAGGTGGAGAAGAGTGTTACTTGGGGAAAGACTCATGACGGTTAGGAGGACGGGGAAGTGACGGGGAGAGTGGATGGCAACAGTAATAAGAATATGTAACAGACAGGTTGGCTGCAGGAATGTGACATGCCACCCTGTCAGATTGTGTTCGCTCTACTCTAAGTCCAGCCTGTCAGCTGAGGCTTCGGAAAAGGTGGCGGTGAAGGTCTACCAGGAAAAAAATAATAAAACCCAAAACAAACCAAACTTACCTGCTGACTCAGCTTCAGGTGCCAGTTTAAACTCTGAACAGACTGAGCACCTACCTCCTCTGGAGATCGTTTGCATCCTTTGTTTACCAGAGGGGGGCGGGGTTTGTGATTAGCAGTGCTCTTGAAGGAAACCTGTCTCCACTGGTGGTGAAGGGGAGGTGATGGAGGTATACGTGAGTGAGTGGAGGAGAGTTGGGGGAGGAGCTCCGTGGAGCGTTTCTCCATCTCTCTGGGGTGCTCAGACCTGTAAGAGCTGGCCCAGACTTGGTTTAGTTTTGTGGGTGAACTCCAGAAAAAAGAGGGATGTGACGCAGAATCAGTGCTTAGGAGTTGAAAGAGGGGCCCTGGGGCGCGAGGCCCGCCCTACCTGTTTCAAAGGCCAGAGTGAGGCGCTCTAGAGGAGGGCTGAAGGGGCCCGGCCCCGCCTTGTTGTGGGCTCGGATTCGCACCTCATAGGCTGTGCTGTGATTGAGGCCCAGGATGGTGTAGCTGGACTCACTTGCTGGCAGTGTGATCAACCATGGAGGAGTAGACGGGGCGGGGACGGCAGAGGGTGTGGGGCCAGAGGACGGCTTGTACGCTATAGTGTATTGGGTAATGACACCGTTGCGCTCGTCCGGGGCTGGAGGCAGCCAGGAGAACTGGAGGGAGCAGCAAGTAGTATTAACAAATTCAATGATTTTGGGGTTTCCCGTCGGCGGGAACATGGGGATAGTTAATTCCTTCTTCGCGGCGTCTCCGTATCCCGCTCGGCTCCGTGCAGACAGCGCAAAAACGTAGGAGGAGCCTGGAGAGAGGTCTCCGGCGGTGAAGTTTCTCTCACGTTGAGAGAACTCAACCGTGGCGTTGGAAGAATCGTTTGTCGGGCCAAACTGGAGGCGGTAGCCTTGGATTTCCACAAGCGCCCTCCGGCCGTCGGAGCCCGTCTCCGAGCAGTCCAGCGGAGGAGCCCACCTCACCACTGCGGATGAACCCGCACCCGGGAGCACCCAGAGGGAGGGGGGGCCGGGCACTGCCAACGACAGTAGAAAATGAGTATGTTTCATAAAACAGTATATCATGTAAATTGTAGAGGAATTCGAATTGATCTGGCTGTTTATTTACGACTCTCCTCTGCTTCAGTTGGCTGTAAAATCAATGCTGGAATGTGTCATTAAATCCGGAGCTCTATATTCTTGACATATCCTCACCAATCCCTGTGGTCTTCACCAGCTTGGCTTTACTGTGTGCTCCATCTCCTTTGGTGGTGTAGGCTGCCACTGAGACGGAGTACAGAGTCTCTGCTTTCAAACCTCCTAAAATCATCTCCTGGAAGAGAAAAAACACAATTAATTGCTGATCCTTTAGTCTAAAAGTAGATTTATTCTACGCCTTTTCCTTAATAATTTAGCATCAGTGATGATCTAATTACATAACCGCATGATCAAATTTGCTGTGCTCAGACCTAATGAGAATTTTAATATATTGGTTGCATGATATTAGCAGAGAGCTTGTTCCTAATGAGAAGCAGTCGGTCTGCACTCACATACAGAGTGGATTCGTCCTCCTCCATCTTGTGGCAAAGGCAGAACACGCCCCGTAGGCAGGCAGGCGAGACAGAAACGAGACGGATGAGTCAAAAATGTTTACAGACGGAGCGCTAAAACACGAGCGAGCCCCCTCAAACTCGGCTCACCTGAGACTCGTCCAGTAACAGGTCTTTGATTCGGGGCAGGGTGCGTGATTCGCCGCTCTCTGAGCGGCTGAAATGCACCTGGTATCCACGGATCTGGCCTTGCCGTAACTGTGGCAACACGGAGCGCCATGTGACCAGCAGTGCCGAGGAATTAAGCGGCTGGACGTCCACCTGACGAGGCGCCGCACCGGGAACTAGACACACAAAAACTAAATTAACATGGCGGTAAAATTAACTGACATAAGTGCAACAGACTCAGGTAAAATCACAAATTTCATTTAAATTTAATTCAGAAAAATATTATAGAATAGAATCAAAGAAAGTAACACCAGCTTAGGATTGTTTCATGTAAATTCATTTAATTTTGTTAAAAGAAAAAAAAGAAACATAATAAAAATTATTCAAATTTTTTTATATTATATTTTGTATCAAAATGCATTTTTTGTTGCAAAAATAGCATTTTGTTAACACAAATTATAACATTGGCCACAAATGAGCAATTTGTGCATGCTATAAACTACTTACACATGCAAATTAGCATTTTGTGCACACAATTTGGCATTTTGTATGCAGAAATTAATACTTTGTGTGCACAAATTAATATGTTATTATTAATTAGGATTTTGTGCAAATAAATTAGTATTTTGTGTATATAAATTAGTGGGTACAAATAATATTGAAGGTACTCAAAATATTTTTGTGTGCAGAAAAGCTAATTTGTGCCCACAAACAATTTAATTGCGCACAAAATGCTCATTTATGTACGCAATGTTAATACGTGTGAACAAAATACTAATATCTATGCAGATAATGTTAATATATGTGCAAAAAATGCTAATTGTTGTACAAAAACTGTTAATATCTGTCCAAACAATATTTTTGGTGTGGAGAAAATGCTAATATATGTGCACAATAGCTAATATTTTTACACAAATGATCATTTTAACCTTCAAAATGCGATAAAAATTCAAATTTATGGCCAAATACGAATAATTTGAAGTAACAATCTTTATATATATTTATGTACGTATATGTGTTGAACGTCAAGTCCTGGGCAACATAAAGCTGAATTAAATATGTGTGAGCACACCTACCATCCTCATCAGTTCTACAAATCACAGGTGGGCTTCTGGGTCCGGTTCCGACCGCAGTGGTGGCTGCCATGGTAATATTGTACCAGCTCCATTTCTCCAGCCCATCAATCACAGTCCGGCCCAGATGGGCTGGGATAGGAAGCTGTTTCACCTCCAGGCCCTGATCTCCGCCTCCTGGCCCAGAAACTCTCTGGTATTTCAGCTCATAACTTTCCAATTCACCATTCTGGCCCTCCGCTGGAGGCGGCCTCCAACTCACTCTGAGCGAGGTGGAGGCGACCCGCTCGCAGGACACACCCTCTGGTGCAGCCGAGGGCTCTGATTGGAGAAGGGGCGAGCAGGGCAATCGAGTTTAGGAAAGAGTCAAGAAAAAGGGGCCAAAAAAAAAAAAGATGACAGAGGGGAAATTTCCAAGCGAGCGGATAGAAATAAGGATAAGAAAGGAAACAATAAAAACTAAAGTAAACTGAAAGTAATAACACTCGGCCGACAAAACATGGTTTGGGATACAAGAGGGGTTGTTGTTTTGTAAAAGCATAGATTCTCAGTCCATTGAAACAAGGCAGAAACAAATGTTTTGAGTTGGCAACTCAATTATAAGCAAAAGAAAATCAGCATCTGAAAACCAATAATTACTTTCAGGCCTCAAAGGAAAGAGTAGGGTTTCAAAAAACACAACTAGATCATGTTTTTCTTTTTAAAGGAGGGATAAAACTCTCACCACACAGGAGAACAGAAATATATATATATATATCCACACAGCAGCCCTCATTGCAGCATAATCCTCGAGTCTTCTTGATAATAGAGCGGTGTCAGACTTTCCTCTGGTGGCCAGAAGAGGATCTTGAGCATCACGGCACAGAGATAAAGTGAACTTATATAGATTTTAGTCGCTGCCAAAAGGATTTGGAAATAATAAAAAAAAAAAAGAGGAAAGGAAAGGCACTCGGGTGGGCTAGAATGAAAAAAAGAAATGAATCAGTAGTATCAGCAAACCCAAGTTGAGAAACATGCAAAATCACCTTCACCACCACTGATTTCCAAGCCGCAGATATCACTCAGCCTCTACAATGTCATTAAAGTAACACACTCTCCAAAGTCGAGCCTGGCCCAGGTGTTAGGGTTTGTTTGTGCTCTTGGAGTGTGTATGTGTGTGTAACAGTCTTAGCTGACAGGTTCAAGTATCTATTCACTCAGCCGTACAGCCACTGTTCTGTTGGCCTCGGGGGACAATCTTGATGTGCACCAAAGCTTGGCGATAACAAAGCACACGCAACCTCCCTGGGAAATGAATTCTGCTGCATGAAATAGTCTGCTTATCTAGCACCACCCTCACCCTGCGCTTTGCCACCTCCTTCAGTGGTCTCCCTTTTTAATTTAACCAAGAAAGGAGAGACAGCGAGCTACAACTGCTGTCTTTTGTGTGATCTCAAATACAGAAACTTACCACAACCTGTAGGATGATTTTTTTGCAGCTTCTTTATTAATTCTTCTTTTCAACCTATTTAAGTGTTTTTTTTCTTCCTTGTAGCAGATGTGACTACATTAAAGACCCACTCCAATAAAAACTTTTTAACCAGGAGTGTAGGGAACAATTGATTCCCTGACATATCACAATATTTTGTTTGCCAAACTTGTATCATTATAAAATTCTGACAAGGCGATCTTTAATTAATCATTTATGACCGTCCTTCAGTGTCTTACTTATTTTTTCTACCAAAACCCCCGGCCCCTGGTTGGCAAAACAGCACACTCAGTCTCTTTGAGCAGCTCTACACCACATCAGAACAACACCAGCTTGTGTTAAATGTTCAGTCAGCCTGGATGTTTTTGTTGTTATGAGACATGTACTATTTAGTTTTGACTTGGGGTGGGTATCGAACTGAAACTCTGTGCCCCTGTGCTGCCAGAATTATATAAAAACACAGATTGCAGGGCTTCGTCGCCGCTCAGATAAGAACAAGTGAAGCTGGTTGGCGGCTCATGCACGGAGCCTCTGTCATAATGCTGTTGGCAAAGCAGGTTCAAGTTCTGCTGAACTTAACAGCTATGGGTTTGAATTCAGTGACCTAATGGATCAGAGGGATGTTGATAACTCTCGGAAAAATGTTTTTTTTAAAGTCATACTCAAAAATATGAACATTTGTTCTGGTACATTCTTGGAATATATCGCGATACGTATTGTATTGTGAGATGTGTGTCCCATGAGTATTTCCAGTACAGCCTTATGTTTACCATGCTCTTGTAGCATTTTCTTCATGATTGAGGACAAAGAAAATTAATCTTAAAATGAAATTTAGGAGTATTTTTTATTTAAATTATTGTGAATCAAGAGCACATGCAAAAAATGTTATTGGAAAAAGCCTGTAGCTGTGACCTAGAAGCTACAATCTTCGTGTTCTTTGTCTGGCATTTGGATCTAAAGTGTTTGATTGATTAGTGCTAATGTTGTCATTTTTGTGACTTTACTATGGGGATGTGAGGCACTGTAAGCTAGTGGTGGAGAGTGTAAACGAAGGGATGATGGGAAGTGAGAGCATGCCAACATGGTCTGCAGAAACAATGTCCTAGAAAACTATACAGTTTTTTTCAATTTTGCCTAAAAACGACGCAATAACAATTAAAAACTGGGACTGGTCAAAAAATGATCAAAATATTATTGGAGTGGGACTTCAATGTAGCAGGACTTATAAAGTTAGAAAGAAAAGGATCTTTTTGGTGCACAAAATCTAGAACTCTCCTCCCACCCCACCCTGCTGACCACCTTTCAGTAATAACCTCAGATCACCGTCAGGCTGCTAAAGGCAGACGGTTTCATTCTCTCTAAGACATTCGATACTGATAGAGTGGAAAATATGAAAGGAGGTCTAAGAGAAGGAAAATAGAAACGTTAATCGGTGCTCCATCTCCATTTGCCAGGATGACTTGGCTGTGGAAGAAAGACAGCAGCTGAGCAGAGGGGGAAAGGCACAGTCAAATGTAGATGGATGGGAGGATGAATTTAGAAACAAAACATATGGAGGAATTAGAAGATAGTTTGTAGACTTTTCCGGGCCAGAAACTGAGGACAAAACACGAGTAAAAACCCTTACGGCGCAAAAACGAAAGATTACAGAGAAAGGAGCTACTCATGTACGCTTTCGTGAGTACAGCATGTGAACACAGGTGAGTTGAGACGTACTGGCTTGTGTCGTCCTCTGCACCATTTCGTTAGAGAAAGCTCCGATGCCTTTGCCGGAGATGGCGGCGAGAGAGAAGGAGTACTCAGTGTTTGCCTTCAGACCTTCCAGGGTGTAGGAGGTTCTTGGCGTGAAGGTCAGCTTCTCCTGTGAGACAACAGCCGGAGGAGAGAGCGAGAGGCCAGGTGACGAAATGAGAGAAGAGAGGAGAGGAGGCACGTGTGAAAATGGGGGGATGGTTACTATAAAACACACTGAAACTAAGTCTTGTATTTCATCCTGTTATGCTACGTTCACACGTTCTAAAGAAAATACAGAATTGAATACATGTCTGTGCTCAAAACTCTTGAGTTTCACTTGTCACTACCAAGTTCATACAGAACGTCAGTGGTGGGCCGTCAGGGCCTGCAAGGCCTTCTCTGCTGGCCTAAAAATATCTGAATCACAGACTGATATTAATCATGTTTTGTCCATGAATATGTATTCAATAATTCCAAATTGTCTGTCCGCTTCCTTTTATTGCTAACCCCCTGGTTGCGCTGCTTTCAGACGTGTATTTTCATTTTTAAGCATTTAGCCAATCACATTTCAGCACTATTTGTTGCTAGGGTCAAAGAAATCTGCCCGGAGGCCTTCACAATCAATTCTGCGGGCCCTGTAGCATAAAATAAATGTTGAGCAAACTGTTGCTTCAACCAATCAGAGTTGGAGTTGGCGACACCAAGGCCCTCTAGCAGGCGTACGGAAACGTCAGCATTTTCACAGGCGTTGATTGGATAGTCAGAGAGCGTACCAGCCAGAGCTAGCAAACTGAATCTGTATCGAGCTGTACAAGCAAATAGAGGATTTAATAGCTGTTCTGTCAACCCACAATGGACGAAGGAGGAGAAGAAACGGATTTGGTGGCAGACTTGCTGTCAAAACCATTTTCAAGACGGACTTTTCAAGAAAAGCTGGAAATTGTTGAACAAGGTCGGGCAACTCCGAAACTAGCAAGCCTGTCACAACCGGGGAAAGGATTTGTCCACTAACTAACTACGAGCTCCGAGGAACGCTGTAAATTGTATTACTGGGAATGCTTGTTATTTGCCACTGATCGGCATGGTGTTTGGAGCCACACTGGAGTTGTGAATTTGTCTTGCCTTACCAAGGCAGCAACGAGGCATCAGCGCACCGCCCGACACTTACAGAAACGGCGCTCTCCAAAACTTTTGGGAAACCAGAGTGGATCTACAGCTGAGCGAGCAAGTGCGCAGGGGAATGGAGCTGCACAACGAGAAGGTGAAAAAAAATAGGGAAATCTTGAAATAAATGATAAGACTGTCATTTTTTGGGGGGGGGCAAGAAGGAACTTTCATTTTGGGGGACATGATGAGAGCGCTGGATCCACAAACACAAACTATTGCCTTATTTCCAGAGCGGACTGGATCGGACTTGAGTAGTCGTGGCATTTTGAGTGAACATTTCTGAGGGTTGGACCATGAAAGCCCATACGGGTGTAGACTGATGACGTAGTTGCGTCTCAAGAGAATCTGCAACAGCTGACTCAGAAACGCAGGGAAAATGAAAAATATGACCGGAGGATCTGGGGCTGCTCTGCAGAACAGGCTATTGTTCTGAATTAAAAAGCGGGAAAAAAATCTCTTCATGTTGATCAGCACTCCAATGTTCTTCAATAAATGATTTTAAAGCAGATCATACGTGTTTTTGATGAGTTTGGATCGATAACGGACATTCTTCAGCTGCGGGGGTCGAGGACACACACAGACGGGAACTGGTGTGTGTGTGTGTTTGCGCGCACACGTATCTCCGGTCCGTGTGCGCTCCCAAAATAAAGGGAAATACTGTATGGAAAGAATTTATTATTCTCTGCAAGAAGAGCGCAGGTGTTGTGAAATGAGTGTGTGTGCTTTAACCTGTATGTTTTAACTCCTTGGTGAAGGAGAGGGCGGGGAAAGAGTGCATGTGCGCGTGCATGAGGGAAGCAGCTCGCGCTGCAAGGAGAGAAAGAAAATAAGGCAGCACGTTAGCGTGCCGACAGTTGTTGTCAATTGGTAGTGCAAGGAAAAGTAACAATAAAAAGTGAGACTGATTCTTTGGCTTCAAACGCTCCAGAGCTTCTGAAACTCAGAATATGGAGGAGAATCCCGGAGGAAGAGCAGTTCTTCGGACGGAGAAAATCTCCCCTGCGTCCCCGAACACGGTCGGGAATCAAAGCAGGAAATAACACCGCGGTGAAGAAAAATCCAGCCGAAAAGAGGACAGAACTTTCAATTTTGATCTTGAGTCGGGAAAAGCTCTGGTCGGAAGCTTCCTGTTATCGTAAAACCTTTCCACCAATCAATGGGTTACATCGTGTGACGACAGAGGCTCCGCCCTCTCGGGTCCATTCCGTTTTCCAATGAGACCGGGTTGAGTTGGACCTGCTTGCCGGGTCCATTTTGTATTATTCACGCTAAAAAGTCCGGTCCGGCCCAATCCAGTCCGCTCTGGACCACTCGGTGGAAATAAGGCAGAAGTGTGTCGCAGCTGCACCTGCAGTAGAAGTGTTCTAGCCATAAAAATAGTTATTGAGGGTTGGATTGATTCAGACGAAGCACTACTGAAGGCCTAGGTGTGAAATACACGGCCCGCCACTGCAGAACGTGAGTTAACCCTCATGCTATCTTTGGGGTCCAGATGACCCAACCCTTATATTGACGTGTTGGCCCTCCAATGATAAAGGTGGACAGGACTTCATGTCTGTCATTGGACACCAGTGAAGATCAAAAATCATTGAGAAAAAAGTTTAGTGCACTATCTCGTAGGGTCAAGATGACCCCACACTTCAACATGCCTCAGATAGCGGGAGGGTAAAACCAGTTAAATTTTGACCAACCAGGGATTCAACTTTGGTAGTGACACATGAAATACCAACCGTTTGACAATTGATCATAAAGGTGAAATTTATAATTTTGACAGGAACAATATGACACCAAGTCTTTCATATATTGATATAAAAGCCGTGAGAGAAAAATCCTGGAGCACCACTTTGACATTTCACACCAAGCCTCTTCCAACTGTAGGTACAGCACTAATATTGGGTAACAACGGTCTGGTGTGCTCAAAAAACCCCATGTTCAGCGTGTTCTTGAACACGCATCACGTTCCTGGTGTGTACGTAGCTTTAAAGCCACGTCACACCCCCACTACATACATTTTGAGCATATTGTAGAGATGAAAATTGGTCAAATGTGAATAAATGTGGAAAGAGTGAGAAAAACTGTTGCCTATTGCGTCAATATTTTCCTAGATGTCACAAACGAACTATGTTGAAACCACAGAGAAAGTACAAATCAACCTTAAAACAACCCCACGTAAATCAGCGCTTCATTGAATTTCTTCACTTTGACAATTAGAGCACTGCGCAGAAATGACATTGAGTCAGCACCCGCTTCTGAATCAGCTCCTGGGCGCCAGTTGAGGCAGCCTGCTGAGAGACCCCCACCGAGATGGTAGGCCCTCGGTGGAAGCTGAAGCTGGATGGGCCCTGCGCAGGTCCAGAGTCAAATCTGCGCCCGCCATATCTGGCTGCCTTCCGCGTGGCACCAGACACCATCCCGCAAGAAATCCGGATGAGACGGACAGGGGGAAGCAGGAAGCCCCCATTCGGTATTGACTAATTGAGGGGTGAAACTGTCCAATTTACCTGTTACACAATACGTGAATCGTCCATGAACCGTGTGTGATTACTGCGCTCTTTATAAGTAATTAAATGTGATACGTGCTCCAGTTACATAATTTAACGTGTAACTTATACGTTTTTGGTACATGCGTAAAATATCCATTAGACATACATGGACATATTAGGAACGATTGTGGAAAGCCACAAATTTGTGTATGTATCTTGGAAAAATCCTGCACAATTGCATAAGATGTACATTATGATTACGTATAAACTAGGTAAAATACGCATAATATCCGTAATTCTCAACTGACCAAAAATCTGAACAGCTCAAAACCAAAATCACATAAAGATCTGAAACCCTTGACGGACATCTTCACACATGGATGAACAGCAATGGCAAAAAACAAGTATGATTTACATTTAGCATGCTTGTATCCTTGAAGAATGAAATTTTATCTCTGTACAATGCGCAAATTGTGCGCACGGCCTTTAGGGCACAGGTGTCAAGCTCAAGGCCTCAAGGGCAAGCTTTTCCTTGTAACTTGCCATTGCAGTAGCTTATTGTCTAAACACTCCTGATCCAGGTAATCCAGCAGCAGATAAGTCAGGATTTCTGAAAAACCAGCAGGACACCGACCCTCAAGGCCTGGAGTCTGGCACCCCCTGCATTAGGGAATTCTTTCCAAAGAGTTTAAGAAAATCTTACCAGACTTCCGAACTTCACAGGCTTGTAGAGGAGCTCATAGTTGATTATTTTCTCCTTAGTGAATGGAGGATCCCAGGTCAGCTCAATACTGGTGTCTGTCACTTTACCGGCTTTAAACTTGCCAGGCTGGCCTGGAACTGAAATGGATATGAGAAAAGACAGCCAGCTTTAACTACACATACATCAGCAAGGTTTTTCTGCTTTCATTTTCCTTGACAAAATTTGTGTTTTTTATTTACAGCTTTAGCCTTTTTCAATTTTCTAAAATGTTCCTTAGATGCATTTTTGTTCACAGAGGTTCCTAACAGGAAATTTGCACTTTGAAAACATTTCTTTCACTCAAATCCACTCATGAGTTGAAGGACAAAAAAGTGATGTTGATTTTCATTTCTTTATGTAGCTGTTGTAGACTGACAGTCCGGATGCTAAACAGCATCAGACATATAAAGCTGTCATCTGCGTGTCTCATCCTACACATCCAGTCGCTTCACAGCGTCTGTCAGAGCTGTGAATCAGCACAGAGGCGGAAGAAACACCTTTGAATTTTAATTGGAATTCTGCAAATTGCATCTAAACTGCTAAATTTGTGCTTGAGCAATAACATTTCCTGACAGGTAAAGTTGAAATTGAATCACACTTCACATTAGCCAAAAAACAAATTTACACACAACAATTTCTGAATAAAGTTTTCTAAAAAATTGTTGCAATATTTTTAGTTGTCCAAAAAAATATATAAAAGAAAAGTTTCTTAGCAACTTCTGAATATTTAGGAAATCTAAAAAATAGCAAAACCTTTAAAAATAAGCCTTCTAAAGTTGATGGAAGAGAAGCGAAAAGGCTAAAGAATTGCTGGTTCAGGACCATAAAACCCCAAAATATATATAGTAGCTGTCCACTTTGTTTGAAAATGCATTGGAAAGCCACAGATTTGTGAAAAGCTATTTTTCTAACCCGCAGCGTTTATAGCACAAAAAGCATCAGGGTTTCTGCAAATTTTCACGTTGGTGACCTTTGGTGGACACGCCTGACCTTGGAGCCCTCAGCCAGCTCAGCATGAGAGGCCGTAAAGTTGGCTGCATGATGAATTTAGCCGCATGCGGTCTGGAGTCCCTACGAAAAAAAACCACGGACACTCCACACAGTCTTCTGCTACTTCCTGTTGCCGTTCTTTTATGGAAGCTAAAGGCCATACATCAACTCAGTGCAGAAATCCTCCCACGTTCCACGCATGAGCTCATCCCAGACTGACCAAAACACATCGAGCTGAGAAAAATGATGCAGAAACTCAGCTTCATCACTGACTGTGGGTGATCTAACCACGCTTTTTTTTCTTTCAGGGAACCTTGAAAGTCCCCCTATGACAATCTTTGTAATTAAATAAGGTTCCCAGTAGTGTTTTAAATATAATTAATACGTTTTTAACCAAAAATACACAGCCTAAATGTCTTAAAAGCCATGTTTATAAAACCTCCTCTGAGGGGGCGTGGCTTTTGGAGTTGCGCTGAGCAGCCCCGCCCCTGATCCTCCCTGTCTGATTATGATAGTTTTGTGTCTCGCTAGCGTAAATCTTTACCGCTGCTACATAAAAATGTCAAGCCATGTCGGTAATGTCCAGCCGTATCGTTTTGAGCCGAATGTCAACTCAGACGAGGAACGGAAGAGGAAAAGAATGAAAGCTAACATCAAAAAGTCTTTCATTGCTTTTCAAACCTTTACAACTGCGGTCAAATGAGCTACCGTTCACATTTCTGTGGTCACATCAATAAGCTCAGTGGACTCTCACAGAGATTTTCCAGCATTCACAGCCCAGCGTTGTATGAAACTCCAGAATCCAGTGACGGCTGATTTGATCACAGAAATGCAAACGATGTCTCATTTAACTGCAGTCAATGGAAAGATGCTATCTTGTCTTCTCCGACACCTAAGCTCAGCACGCTAGCCAGGCCAGATGAGGGATCTAGCGCATGTGCAGCAGAGCTGTTGTGACGTGAAGAAGGCTCATTAATTCAAACAGAGCCTGTCTGTGGCAGTTTGATTGACAGCAATTTAAAAGGAGAAATACTCAGAAATGCAAAAACAAAATGACTTATTATTATTACATTTGTTCTCTTTTATCAGAAAAATGCTACACATGTTAAAAACTTAAAAAAAACCCATGAATTCAGGGGGAGTTTTAAAACGAAAATTTTTTTCGACACAAACCTCCATGCAACACTTTGACTTGAATTGGAGTTGAGAAGGGTCCGTCCCCCACAGAGGTGAAGGCGAGGACTTGGACGATGTAGGTCTCTGAGGTCACCAGGTTCTGGATGGTGGTGATTAGACTGTCCTGGACGTTCTGGATCTGCCACTCGTTTATCGGCCGGGATGGGTCCATAGTGTAGTACACGCGGTAACCTTTCACCTACAAGTTAAGAAAGAAAAAAACAAAAAAAAAAAAGAGGTACAGTTGAGTTTTCCGAGGTCACTAGAGACTGGCCTTTAATTTATGGCTTTCCCTTTAATCCCGCCGTCACACAACCCACAGTAATCCCTAATGCCGCGTTTTAACACTTTATGACACGCCAAGGTCATCATCTTGTTTACTTCAAAGCAAAGCTCCGTCAAACATTTTGACCTTTACCTAAAACGAATTCTAGCAATTAAGATGCCATCAAAACACGTCCCTTTTACTTCTGCAGCAGATTGGTCAGAATTTATGTAATCCCTTTTTTGCAAACTCCTTAAATCTCCAGCTCCCCCACCTCAACTGTTGTTACTTTTTAATATCTATAATCCCCATATGCACTCTATTCTGTGCTTTTATGAATGCGGCGAGGAAGGAATTAGGCCTCAAGAGGGAGTGCTATCAACTTAGTGGACAGTCCAATTACCTTTTCCTTTCTTTGGTGAGAAAGGGAAGCAGCAAGGGATAGAAATCTCTGGCAAGACATAATCCCTGCTAGGGACATGAACCTGTGTGCCGCCGCAGATGATAAAGTCTTATTTCGTTCTGTCATTTTGGGGATCAAAAACATTCTCGCATTACATTTTTTAGACATCTTTTGGTTTCTCACCTGTCCATTGGGCTCCTCAGGCTCCTCCCAGCGGATAAACACACTGTTCTCAGAAATGACATGAGCCTGGACGCTCTGTGGAGGGCTGGCGGGCGCCTGTTCTCCAGTGCGGGCCTCCACACGAGTGGATGGGGGTCCCTGGCCGATGCTGTTGAATGCTGACACTCGTATCTCGTACTCGGTGTTTGGGTAGAGCCCCCCAATGCTGTAGCGGGTGGTGGTGATACTGTCCACGGTCTCGTATTTGCTGTCCGGCCCCTTTGCTCGGTACTGAATGATGTAGTATGACACTGGGTCGGGATTACCAGAATCCCAGGTGATGGTGATGCTAGTGGCTGTGGTCTCCGTGACGATGGGAGTGCCAGGAGGTTTTGGTAAAGCTGGAGTTCAGGAAGACACACACAGAAAATGTTGTATTTCATACAAAGTGTCCAACTAAAAAATTTTTTGTCGGTTCTCTGCACATTCCTCTGGGTTTTGTTTGAGATAAAAACCTCAAGAGAATCCTGATATTGCAGCCTGACAGAATTATTGTGTTTATCTCATCTCTTTTGTTTATCTTCATATACTGTGTAAATATAAGTTTGCTTGGGATTTTTTCAGTCTGGTCAGATTCCAAACACTGTTCTTTTTTTTTCATGTAAACTCACATTACCACAGGGATGCCCGAGCGGCACATCTCTGCAGAGGAAGATTAAATGTTTATTTGTAGTTTGCACATGTGCAATCATCAGTTCCAAATAAGACAGAATAATTTCAAAGAATATATATAGAGGTCGTTCAGATCTGGGTTTAAGCTGCTTTAAGATGCAAATCTGAATTTAACAGCAAAAAGAGAAAAACTTAAAAGGGTAAAAGTATTAAACTGAACATATGTGCCTAATGAGGAATGTGGAAAACCTTAATATGATGCAACGTTTGATCTGTACCAAATGACACAAAGTAACAAAATGTTCCTTTTGATAACTTGTCTTAAAGTCTCACTAACCATTTTCCCAGTGCTCTTTTAATTTTGCCGTTTTTAGCAAAAAAAAGAACTGTCATCTCCTAGTTTCTGCAGCGGGGCAGTAGTTCATTGGAAATTCCTTCCTCCATGAAGCCAAATGAGGCAAATTTTCTTTGTGATTTTGGGCTATGTAAATAAAATTGAATTGAATTGAATTGTAGGCGGGAAGGGAGTAACCCTGCCCCCCTCCCCGCCGTCATGGTCCGAAAGGCAATTTTAAGCTTAATCTTCTTTATAAATTTCCTCTTGCTCAGGAAAACAACTCATATTTCATTAAAAATGCGTTCTTTAGTCTGCTAAAGGTAATATATTATCACATCTATAGATATATGAACTCTGAAAGTCCAAAGAAAAGAATGGTATAGGCCTTTTAAGAGTTATAAGAAGGAATTTAGAAAGAGACCAAAGTTAGAGTTGCTTGTATATTGTCTGCAGTGCAATTTGATTCAGAGCAAATAAAAATATGAATTCAATATTTTTTACTTAAGTACTTCTCATAGTTTCCTTCTTTTTCTGCTTTACAAAGCAACTATGTATATTGAATGCAAAAATGTGTAATTTTCCAACAAACCATCAGCACCGTGTGGAGAATTCCCTCGACATCCAGAATGTAAACTCATTTTGGATCCCATTACAAGCTTCTGTTTTTTTTTCAAGTCAGTAGGTTTAAAAATAAAGCAGAACAAAGTAGGTTTCTTGAGATGGGAGCAATCACTGCAGAGGTTATTACAAGGAAAAAACTCACACATTTAATGAAGAAAACTGCAACTTTTTGTGAGAAACTAATACCACTGGTGATATAGGAAGTGGAACTAGTAAGAAATATACATTTCATGCTCAGACAGGGAAATAATGAAGCAAGTGTGTAGATGAAAGTGTCTCTTACTCTTGACTAACACCTGAGCCGTGGCCTCCAGGATTCCCAGGCTGCTCATGGCCACACAGGTGTAGTTGGCGGACTCTCGAACGCCGTTGAGCTCCAGGACATTGCGTCCGATGGGCATTTCATCCTCGGGGGTCAGGTCCTCGTTGCCCAGCATCCACTTGACGTAAGGCATGGGGGACCCCACGGCCACGCAGGTGATGTTGACGCTCCCCCCTGGCATGATCTCATGGTTGGAGGGGAGGATAGAAAAACGAGGGGGCACACGACGGACTGAGAAAGGAGGAGAGTCAGGGTAGAGAGGCAGGGGGGTGGGGGGGTCAGAGATTAAAGGGGGTTAGGCGGGGGAGTTGGGACAGGAGCAAGGAGAAGAAACATGGAGAGAAAGAAGGAAGGAAAAAGGGGGGAGATTGAGAGAGAAAGAGCAAAGCAGAGAGCAGAGAGATGGAGAGAAAGTGAGATTAAGAGGAAGAGAAGATAAAAAGAAAAAGAGGAAGAAAGAGAGGAGAGGTAACAGGAAGGGGGAGAATGAACTTCAGGGTTTTTACAGAAAATTACAAAGGGATATTTCAAGTTTAGTCCCAATTACTTTATGGTATTGATGATTCCAACAAAAAGACACAAATCTTGTGTTGAGCTCAACCATTCAGTGTGAGCTGCCTACTCAAAATAAAACAGTGACAAACTCTTGAGTGTCGTTTCAACCAGGACATGGCACCTATAGTCAGCTTCTCTTTAACAAATTGATCCGTTTAATTGAAGATTGGTCATTTTTTTAACTGATTCTTCTTTTAAGCAGAGACTAAAGGGAAACTTGAATTTGCATGAGGTTTCCTTGTTACGTGTGCAGTAGATGGGCTGTTTTTGGAGGGAGTGTATGCATCATGGAGGCCGATCAATAGGACCTGCCTGCTATTTGTGTCCCCCGTGTGAAGAACAAGCAAAGTGGCGAGTTATATCCAATACTGCATCTGTCAGAGCTGGCTGGACTACAATTTTTTTTTTTTTTTTTTTTTTCGGGGAGATTCATCGAGAGACTGAACTCATAGGTCAGTTGCATGCCTGGGCGACTCAAGAGGAATAAAAATGGTTGAGAAACACAAAGAAGAGAACGAAGAACTGAGGAGAGAGAAGACAGAGAGGAGCGGAGGAGGAGGAGACAGACGGAGAGTTGAGAGGAGGGAAAAGACAGAGAGGGAGAGGCAGCTCTGCGTCTCTTCCAGACAATGACAGGCAATGTAGCAAAGGACAGCCACATTGTGCAACAAGATACTGTACAATACAGAGGATTCATAACTGATACAGTGTGTAGGGGAAAAAAATGAGTTTGAGATGTGGACAGGAGTGGGTCCAAGGAGGTGTTGTGGCAACTACAGAGTGATCATTGGACACTGAGTAAAAAACACCAAGACAGCATGAAAAAGGCAAAACGGGAAAGTGCGAGCAAAAAAGATAGATATGTGAGGTAGTATGTGCATGTTTATAAGTTAATAAACTTATGTACATGTGTATGTCGCTCCTACACATCAGGGTGCAGACAGAATGCAAAGGAAGAAGAGAAAAAAGGGGGGAGGAAAGGAGGAGAGGGGGGTGAAGATAAAGAGAGGGTTAGGAGAGGGTTGCGGGGTTAGGAGGGAAAAAGGGGGGAGAAAAGAGGAGCGAGGAAGAAGAAAACACATGGATCTATTTTAAAACACGGCTATATACCAGAGTCAGGCCCATTCAGAAAGTAGATGCTTCAAAAGTAAGGAAAAAAAAAGTAGACTGATATAAATCGAATGTTGAAGGAACAGAGAGGAAGAGGATACCCGAGAGTCACAACACAGGAAACAGAAAGTAAGAGAGAAAAAAAACAGACAAACGTCTCTGGATGAAACGAGAGAATGAAAGGGAAGGAAGACTAAGAGCAGAAACTCTGTCAAAAAAACAAAAACTAGAAAGCTTCAGTGTGTAAATAAATAAAAAAAACTGAGCAAATGACCTAAAAATAAAACGATTTCATACAAACTTCTGGTAACAAGTTACGATAACTGTTTGTAATAGCTAGTTAACTAATCATTAATAAACTGTTAGTTAATGAGGTAATAATGACTAGTTAAATTACAGTTTAAAGATTTATAATTATGCCATATAGATAGCCAGTAGACAACTAACAAGCTGTTAGTTTGTGAATTATGAACGACTTATTAATGGTATGTTAATAAATTACTTATTCATGACTTATTAAGTATCCGTTAAAAGTTTATATTTGGTTAGTAGGATGCAACGATTCCTCATTTATTAACTGTTAGTGAGGAACACTTCAAACTTTAGAACAACGTTTAAATAAAAATACACAAGCTAATAAATAAAACTAAAAGTTCCACTCCAGCTATAATTTTTTTCTTTTGTAAAATCATTCCCATTGATCTTTTAGCTATGATTATGATGCTTTTATCCAAAATTTAAAATCTTTTTTTGTTTTTTTTAAGACATATTTTACGTAGTGGCAGTAGCTCAGAAGTACAACTCTGGGTTGTGGGCGGGGCTGTTAGCTCCCTGTTGCTTGGAGCTCTGTCTGTCACAAAAAAGATGATTTACATTGGAGTGGGTCTTTAAGTACTGTAATATTTTAGCGCACACAACGGATCATTTGCAAATCATTTAATAAAACTAATGAAGCTTAGTTGAACAGCAAATGGGTGGAAAAAGTTCAAGGTACAGACAGGGGCAGACTTACCACTAGGCAAAAGTGGGCAATTGGCTCCCCAAGGTGTTGGGGGCCCCACTTTAATAACATTTCTGCTCCCATTATTATTCAACTCTGTCACAAAAAACCCAAATCACTGAAGTGGCACAAGACTCGTTATGAAACTGTTACATCCTCCCCCATATGTCTGCAGCGATGGAATATTCCGTCAACAGCAATTTAGCAGCAGACAGAAACTCTTTGAAGAGATTTAAAACAAAAAAGGCGGGAAAATAAAATGTGATCCAAGATGTGATCATAATCATACTGTTGATGCAATAAATGACAAAAAAAAAATCTATCATTGGTGTACATTAATTAATGTAAGTTAAACAACAAATATAATGTACAGCAAGAGACGAAACAGGAACAAGAAAAACATAAGCAAAGGAACTAGAAAAGAAGATAAAAAAGTAGAGACTGAGAAAGAGAAGGAATGGGGAGGTGTAGAAAATGGCTATTTTGATTCTTTTTTTTTTTTTTTTTTTATGACTCCACTCCATAGAGTCCTGTTTTGTTCCATCATTAAACATTCAGCCGCTGCCGAGGACCCCACGTTGTTATTCGCCTGGGGCCCCCAAACTGCTAAATCTGCCCCTGGGCACAGAAGTTTGATGTGATTATTAAAATATCCACGTTTTGTACCTCAACCTTGTTCTACCCAAAGGCTTTTCTTTACCAAAGAAGCACCACACATGAAACCTTATGTTTATGTGCATGAACACCCTTACTAAGCCGTAATATTACAACAATATACAAACCTATGATGATTGGGAACTTTTTGTGCAGAACAGAAAAACAAAATACATTGTTCCCCTGCTTATTTGTGTTTCATTATTTGCGGTTTCACGTTTTCGCGGATTCACCTATACGCGGATTCACTTATTCGCAGATTTTTTTTCCAGTCATGCGACTCTTCCCGTTTGTCACAAAAACTCAGACAACTTGTATGAAACTTTTGTGTGTGAAAGAGGTGCTGCGGTGCATCTACACTTCTGTGTTGCGGAATTCGCGGATGCCTCTGGTCCCTAACCCCTGCGAATTAGGGGGGAAAACTTTAGATCAATATAAAGCCATTGGAATTATTGATACTGCACATTTTATTGCTCAACAAGGAACCTCTACACTAAGCCAACATAGTAATCTACTGGCTATCACATTTATATATACTTAACAAACTGTTAACTATTATTTAACAAGTCATGTAAAACAGATTAATTAAAAAATTTCTAGTGATTTGTTAACTAGCTTTAGCAAATAGTTATTATAAAATGTCACCAAACTTGCTTAAAACAACTTTAAGAAATTCTCTAACTCTTTAAAGAAATGACTTGGCAATCCAGCAATAAAAAAAAGAAATACACACAATATTACTTTAAAGAAAACCAAAAAATAAATGAACACTCAGACATCTGCTGCTTAACCTGCACTCCATAACGACTTACATCATGGAGTCTCACCCCCCCACTTAAAGAATCTTTGGCCACTAATTCAAAAAGTCGTCACTGTCACTCACTAAGTAACAGATAAAGGTCAAAACATTTGAAAATAAAAATATAATAAAACAAGAGCCCAAAATACCCAGAATTGGAACAGAAGTTGAAGAGAAGAAAGAGACAAAGAGACAAAAACAGGTAGATCTGTTAGAAACCAGACGTGACTGGGCAGGCATCTCCTCATCAGAGCATGCTGAGGTCAGGCAGGCAGGCAGGCAGGCAGGCGGGCGGGCAGGCTGCTCCATGCATTAGACAGACCCCGCAGGTGCAATGTAACATGGTAAAAAATCTGTTATTTACAAATGCAACCAAACTACAAATCAAAACAATCTTCTATGCATATTTTGGGTTAGTTTGATTTAATGGAGTGACAAGATGAGGGTGACAGCTCAAGATGAGTATTGAAAATTCTGAGGACGGAGCTCTAGAAATGATCAAACCTTCTTAGAGACACGGGTGAGCGGGAGGATAAAGTCGACTCATAACGGAAGATAATGCTTTATGTGCTCCCAGAGCCTCCAGCTTAAAGTAAATTAGGCTCCCGCTCAATTGGCCTCTATGTTTAAGACAGTTTGTAAGAGCTAGGACCTGCAATCTTTATTAGCAGGGCTATCATTAGACCGCTTCTCTGCAGGGAGTCTGGAAGCTACAGGATGGGAAGACCTTGGCACAGCCGCGAGGATTACCGCCGCATCTCTGCGCTGATATATAGCTGACATTTACTCAGCTCTATCCTGTCCATCTCAAGGACACAGCTCTTACTAACCACTTTAATAAGAGGGAATCATTAAAATCCCCTCAATAACTTAAAAACGAGAGTGGACGTGATTAATTGGAAATGTCAGTCAATAGAGGGGTTTCAGATTGAATGCTGGAGATAGCAACAATAAAAGAAATACTTAACATGAAATTATTTTACTCTAAAGCACTTTTTAGGGGTTTTAAGGCACTCCTTAATATGCCAAAAATATTTAAATACAGCCAGCAAAAGTAAAATTATGATTGAATAATTAAAGGAAAGGGTTGAAGATAGACTCTTTTTTGTCAGAGGTAAAGCAAATCTGAACTCTAATATAGACACAACATGTGAGCTCTGATTCAAGTGAAAAGAGGTTTGGTATTTCTTTATTATGAAAAGAATAGTGGGCTGTGACTAGTATGACTAACCCCATAAAGCCCAAGAATGGTCAGAAAAGTCAACTATTTTGGAATTGTGATGTTTTTTAATGAGATGTAAATAGTATTAATTATAATTTGTTGGGTAATTTGGTAAGTTTTTGCCGCGACAATGTTAGTTTAAGATGCAAAAATATTGACAAGTGTTTGGTTAAAAGTTCTTTTTTTACCCACGATATAAAATATGGTGTAACCATATTTAAATAATTAATAATCAACAGATTTTGACAGTTTCAATTCATTGATTTGAAAAAATGAATAACAATACATTAGTTATTCTCACAATAAAGTTTTAAAAATTAGCTAAAGTTTTCCCGCCAAAAGTCTTTTTGAAATTTCTAGGAAGCAGCCATTTCAAAATAAGAAGCCCTACTGCCCCTAGTGGAAGGAGGATGAACTGCAGGGAAGGAACTATGGACTAAAGCTATGTCTGAATTCCCACCCTAATCCCAAACTACTGAAAAACTATATAGTGTGGGACTATATAGTACCCTGGAATTTAAAAGCCCAGAAAAGGCTCACATTACAGTAGCTACTGGCACAGAGGCCCTTTTGATTTAAATGGGCTCCAACCAGGAAGGAAAGAAAGGCACAAAGAGGTTAACTGGCCACTGCTTTCACCTCATCGCTTCATCGCATTTACAGACAAGACAATTTTCAATTCATTCAGTAGTCGATCTTTGTCAGATTAGCATTATTTCTACTGTATTCCTACTGCACTGTACTTATACCCCTTACTTATTTTGTTTTACTCTTTGGTCCGGAGATAAATCCACACCTACTGTAGTAAACTAAAAAGAGCAGCTTAGAGTGGTACACTTATAGTTTATTTTATCAAGCATACTTGAGAATAAGTGCTGCAAGTATACTATAAACCTGGGATGGGCAACTCCAGGCCTCGAGGGCCATGTTCCTGCATGTTTTCCAACATATCTGGCTCAGGCATTATCTAATAAGATGAACACACCCGAACTAGGTATCCAGTTGAAAGTAGGGCTTGGATATCTGGAAATCATGCAGACACACCTGGAGATGCCTATCCCTGTAGTAGACTAAAATAGACTACTTTTCACTATGTGATGTAAAATGCTGAGTTGAAAAAGCAATCACATTTTACATTTGATGAAGCACATCTTAGAAAAATAGGAAAAACTGTCTTATGAAACAACAAGTTTAAGTGAAACTTGTTTAGTGACAATTATCATCAGTGACAATAGCCCTAAAACAGAACAAGAACGCTAGCTACACTAGATCACTTTCTTCTTTTCTTTTGGAGTGAGACCTTATTTTACAAATTCTACTCATTTGTTGGAAGAGCATCATTTTTCTGGCCACTTTGCTCCACTCTGGAGTGTGTGAATGTTTGCATTTTCTGCTCATTTCACACCATGGTACTATGTAAAAGCTCCCTAATAAGAAAAAATCTAAACAGAAAAACAAACATTTTTAAATCTCCAGGAGTAATGGAAAATTTGTTCCACATACAAAACAAAAAAAAGGGCTTAATTGAAATAAATGTACCACTGAACAGTAACCATCCTCTGTTATTTCTACTTATAGACTGTATTTAGAAGCTCTGCATTCTTTAAATTAGAATACAAGAAACTTTTCTTCTATGCTTTGCAATATTTTTGGCTGATTGGACTCTTAAAGAATACTTGCAGCACTTATTTTACAGCAACACAAGATTGAGAGAACCATTAGCATTGCAACACGGTGTTCAGTTTCCCTGCTTTTTTGAGGGGTGAAGTGGGTCAGCTGGAAATCTGATCAGAAATCCTCAGACTAAAAGACATCAAGTCCATCTCCTGAGCTTTAACGGCCCTCCCATAAAACGAACGGCATGTGAAGGGAGGCCGGAACATCTCAGGAGCTGAAATCCCACATCAAACACGTCTAAAGCTTTGACTTTCTTTACCGCAGCAGATGGATTCCTCGATCCACAAAAGCTTATAGTGTTAAAAGGAAAACTGATGCAATGCTGCTGTAAACATGCTGCTGCTCCAGTTTCTTAGGAACTGCTTTCTATGGTTGTCGACTGAAAATAAAAGACTGTCATCGAGACGCTTGGAGAGGAATCCAAAGTATTAATAAATCTGAGTCATTGGTGTGTGAACCTTAAGTGACAGTCTGCAACCTAAAATTTTTATGTAATGCATTAATTATCCATTGATAGTGATATGATTTCTGCCATCTTGAGTTTAGATTATGGATTCAGCCCTGCAGGTGATGCTTCGAAAACAAACATAAACTTCATACTAGAAGCTTGGCTACCAATGCAACTTTTCCAGTGAGTGCATCAACTGGAGCAGATGTGATGACATGGGAGCAGAGCCACAAAAGTTCAAAAAAAGAAAAAAGAAGCAACTAAAAAAAAAAAAAAGGGAAGAGGGGGGAGCCGCAAGACATGAGACGGCAGCAAGTTCAGTAAAACCACAATCTGAGCACGTCAGTAGGCGTGAGCGCACACTGTGCCATGCTCCTGTGTCAGTCCATCAGTCAAAGATCATGCAAGCAGAGCTCCTTTCTCTTTCTCTCCCACTCCTTTCATGCAAACATTGCCTCTTTTTAATCTTCCAATTCTTGGGTCTCCATGACAACAAGATCATACCATGCAGAAAACATTGATCAGGGAGTGAAGGCAATACCAAGGCTTCTGTACACAAGGCCTCACAATGCAGTGAATGCACTCTGCTGCAGAAGCAGACCACCTCTTCGGCGCAGCAGTTATACGCTCCTCGTTTTTGACACATCCTTTCACTCCAACGCTACTCCTCTGGTTTTGTCTTTTTTTTTTTTTTTTTAATTTCTCCTTTTTTTTGTCTCCCTCTGTTTCAAAAAGTGACGCTTTTCTCTGAAACAAAGGAGTAACAAAAGCAAAGAAAAGAGCGCACCAACCTTCTCGAAGCTCTGAGGGATGGAAGGGGTTTGATGCAGAACACAATGACGTGAGAGGGGGTAAGGGGGGGGAGAGAGAACGAGGAAACACAGAGAGAATAAAAACGGCCAGCGCAAAGCCCCTCCCACTCCACCGCTCATTCGCCGCCCCCCCATACACACACCTCTCTGATCATCCACATCCACATAAACCCAACTTGTAAATCTGAACATCGGCTGTGGTCTTTCAACCACCAGGAGCTGCATACAAATCAAGTTGAGCCAATTTTTTTGGTAAAAATTCCTTATTTTTTAGCCTCTAGCACAGAAACCACTTTAGTAGAGGGATCAGTGATGCTTGCGTTAAACAGAGGTGTGGACCCACTCTAGTTTGGGATCACACCAAAGCTTAAGGCAGACTTGTTAAAGGTGGTCGTGGGAAATATAAAACAACGAGATCAACATGTATTGTAGACAATGGATGGGTTAGTAATACTAGTTTAAATTATGGAAAAAAGAGGTAGCTTCTTACAAGCAGTCATATTCATGTGTATGTGTGTGCATGTGTGTGTGTGTATGTGTGCATGTGCAAGAGTTTTCATCATTCTACCTCGAACGTAAAGATTTGCAGGAGCGGAGTAGCGCACGCCTTTAGAGTTGGTGGCCACGCACTCGTACTTCCCTTGGTCCGTCTCGTCGCTGTTTTCAATCTGCAAAGCTCCTGTGGGAAAACAGCAGAACTCTGAAGTTGTTCTTGCAGGAAATGGTACTTATAATACTTGGTGGGATTTTTCAGCAGCAGTTTAACACTGAAAAATCCTTTTTATGGCATCTGGTAACACTAGCTTACATTTTTTTTCATAAACATGATCTAAAATACCTTAACTCTGTTGTTGATTGTTAAAAAATCTCATTTTATTTACTGGAAAAAAGGAATCCACAATATTTTCCAACACAGAACAGAACAAGAAACAAAGGTAGACATCAAATAAGTAAAAAAATGAATGCTAAAGTTCATTGTATTTCAAAAATAAAAAAGCAGAAAAAAAGACTTCAGTTTTTTTTTTTAAATAAAATCCCCTCAAAGTAATAGATTTATTTAGATTAAATAAGAAATGGTTAAATAAACTGTAAAAAGTGAAACGTTGGATTAATTAAGTTCAGTAATTTTTATATATATATTTTTTTTTTATTTAAACTTTCAAGTTGAGGAAACCATCAACTCAATTTTTCAATTTGATTAAAACAAAATGATGAAATAATTTTAAATGTAACAAATTACAGAACTTTTGTTGATTGATTCAAGGTGTCACTTTTTTAGTGTGAATTTTTTTCAATTATTAAAAAAATAACTGTCAGTAAATAACACTTGAAATACAACAATCTGATGAAAATTCTGTTTTGGTGTTTTCAACCCATGTGCTATTCTGGGCATGTTTGCATTAAAAGCTGAACTTTTTTTTTCTTTTCTTTTCAAGGAGTTTTTCATTTTCACTGGTGTTTGTGGCAGACATAAAATCCTGTCCACCTTTTTGTCATGGGAGGGATCACACATCAAAATAAGGGTCGGGTAATCTGGACCCCATAAGAGAGCATGAGGGTTAACATGGTCTAAGTGGCATTTTTCTGATGATACACTAACCAAAAAGTTGAACTGGCATCAACTTAAACAAAAGTTCGTGCCTAAATGTTACTTTTAAACACCATTAGTTATATTCAAAATAAATTGTTGCATTTTTAGTTGAGGTAAAATCCATCAAACATAAAAGTTTAATTTGAGGAAAAATGTGATACCATTTTTAAATGTAACAAATTACAGCTTTTATTTGATCCAATGTTTCACTTTTGTCAGTGTAGATGCCAAATATAAAGAAAATTAAGATTAAACTTGCATTTTTTAGTATATCTTTATTGAAATCATTGAAAATCAAGATCAGACAAAAAAAAATGCTTCTTGTAAAAGAGCGTATTTGCAATGTAGAAAAGACACTGGGCGGGGGACTATCTTACTACTCAGAGGAAGGGAACGGGGACGGGGTTGCTCGATGCCAACCGTCCCGCCCACAACTCAGAGGCAAATATCTATTAAACTCCTGCCTTACTGCAGAAACTATCTCCTTAAATGACACAAAATAATCATAATTAAAAGACAACTGGTAATACTTTTGAATTTTTATACAGATACTTGCTCAACCCTTAAACTCTCTGCTCAAACAAACAGTAGCGCACAGCTAGAAAAGCACCGACCATCCAGCATCAGAACCTACTGAATCCCTTTCTAGGTCACTTGGCTGCTGGAGCCTATCCCATCTACTGTTGGGCAAAGAAAGGGTACATCCTAAGCAGGCCAACAATTTAGAGATACCAGTTAATCTATGAAGCACGCTTTTGGACTGTGCTTGGAGAAAACCCACAAATGAACAGGGAGAGCATAAAAGGTCCTCGCAGTAGGGATTTGAACCAACTACACCATTATTTAGAAAATATATTATTATGGCAACAAGCAGCAGTTTTTTTTCTTTAATAAAGTTTGTCTTATTTGGGTAGTTAAAGGGTTAATTAATTCAACAGTTTTAAAAACTTGTTTCAGTTTCTAAATGTTATTTTTTTAAATAAAAAAAACAAAGGACATTTTTGTTAACTCCATTGTAGATATTTTCAGAGTTAAAATGTTTCTTTCTGAAAGTTTAAAGGAAAAAATAAAAAACACAACAAGTAAACTCAGATGTCATGTTCCTGCATCACCAAGTGATCCCTTTCCCACAGCAGGTGTGCCGGTTGTGTGAAGAAAAACCTTTTTACTCTCTTGGCAGTAAACTGGCAGCAGCTTTACCCTGAGGAAGCGACCCAACAATGCTCCTGACTTTTTCACTTTTTATCCTCCTACCAAAAACCCGCTGTGATAAACACTGTCTCCCAAAACCAGCTATAATTACCCTCATGCTCATCAGGTGTTCTTTGCATTCAAAGGGTGCTATTCTCCATCTCCATTTTTGTTTTTTTGTTTTTTTTGCTGAAAGCTTTTAAATTATCAACAAAGATATTTAAAAAAAATGGTTGTCTTTTTTTTTTCCCAGCTGCTCTGTCACATTCATGTCACCGGAAACAGACTTTGACATGACGCCTGAGGAGGAAGCTCAAAATCAGGCATCACTTTCTGCTGCAAAGCGAACTGGAAAGACACGGGCGGACAGAAAGCAAGGCGGAAGACGCACATAATTTAAAATAGACACACTTATTTCGAACAAGTGTGTGGATAAACAGGCTTGTCCACACACGCAGACAGCAGAACAAATTTTCCAAAATGTGCTATTTTTAAAAGGAATTTTTGTGAGGCTGACAGGAAACTGAAAAAAATTGCATCGTGCAACATTTAGCTGGTTTTATTTTTACACATTCAATTATTGGTCAAACAAAGGCTCCTATTTATTTAGCACAGACATAAAAGGAGGAATGTTTGGATGGACATGTCTTGAATTTTCAAGGAAAATGATCCTTTTCCCCACCATTAAGCAAAATATTATACTGAAATGTTGGCAGCTAACACTGTAGATAGAGATGTGATTTTATAAGATAGTAATAACACATTTATGTTTATGAAAGATTTAGATTTTTACTTCAAAAGAATTTAGGGCACCTAAAATACATTCAAGAACATTTCCTGTCTTATTTGAAAGCACAGATCGTCTAAGCCCCACCCACTCTCACTGACTTTCATCTTGGCATGGTGAGGGATGGTTCATAAGCTGCTTTACTTAGCATTACCAGTGTGAAAACTGTGTTATATAACAGCCTTCTATCTCATCTTTCTCTCATTTGCTTTGCCTAACCAAAGTGTGAAAGTAAAACAAAAAAGCACAGACTTTCCAAGGATGCTTTTAATGTGAAACTCTGACCTCCAGCTGTCAGCTCTGTTAACCAGAGGGGTGCTTGTTGTCTGCTGATGAACAAATCCGAGCAAATCACCAGGGTAGACCAGCAGCAGCTCCTTTATTACAATATTGTATCACTGAACTGTATTGGCATTAAGAATACCTGCTCCCCCCTGAGGTGTTCTGGTGTTTGTACTTTGACAACGCCATCTGGAGTTAAAAATGAGCTGAGAAACATCAGACTCATTTGCATCAGAAGAGTTGATGATTGACATTAGAATTTATGTCTAAAACTGAGTATTTGTGGAAAAAAATAGTCGAACAAGGATGCAAGCTGCAGAACAGCAGTAACCTGGGCTGACAAACTGTTTACTGTCTTACACATAGAGGTGTAACTATTTATATTAGCAATTTGATTCCTATAATTTGTGGTTGAAAATATGATTCATAGTCATTATTGGTTCATTTTGAACACTGATTAATTGACCTATAACAGATTTAGGGATAAATACTTGATACTGAACAGCGCAGGGAAGCTTTCCAGGTTCCTTGTATTTCCTGTAAAATATTATATGTGTACAAACAAGCACGTAAACAAGAATTATTAAATCCATTCAAATTTTTGTTTCGTAAAGTTCAGCCCACTGATGTTTTCCAAAATAATATAAACAGGACATCATTAGAACATTATTACGGTGGCGTTTTTACAAAATTCAAAACTTTTTGACACATTAGACTGTAAGGATGGCTTGATCGTTTTTTTTTGCATGTATGCTGCTTTATATTATAGTAAAAAACAAAACAAAACAAAAATGTGCCCAACTTCAGTCCAAACGGTATTTTCCAATATTGATTAATTTGAAATTGTAAAATTGTTATAAGTATGAAGCGATATTTGTGCCACCACATTAACAGCAAAACATACAGTTCTAAAAAAAAAAAGAAAATTAAAATATTAAACGTATGCTTACAAAAACTTTTCTTTGCTTTTAAAATACATTTTTGTGTCTGCGACACCATTGTATTCAGATGCGTTGTTTTCATTTTCACATTCTCCTTATCTTTGATTTTGCATCCTCAACTTTGACTTGAATATTTGTGTCAACTAACAGCCAATCACAGACAAGAGGGTTCCTGCTGATTGGTTTTAATCAGGAGTGTCAAACTCAATTGCACAGGGGATCAAAATCCAAAATACACCTTGGGTCGCGGCCGAGCAGGACAAACATTTATTGAACACACTAAAACTACATTTTTAAAAATTAAAAACGTAACTTTTTTACATTACTATGAACAAAAACAGGCAGGAATTTACAGAATAAATCAACTTAAATCTCAAACAACTTTCAGTATTTTACTATCCATAAAAATAATTTGTCAAATTATAAAAGTTAGAAATTAGCACAAGATTACACCGATCCATTAATAACAATAGAATAAAATGATTTGGAGGGCCGGACATAATTACTGGGCCAAATCCGAGTTCTTCCCTTACTTCTACATTTAGCCCTCCAAACGGAGAGTTATGGAAAAATACTTGTGTCTTTATTCGGGACTTGATGATGTCATCAATAGTCGCCAGTCAGCCAGTGAAGCAGCCAGAAATCGGAAAAAAAACCCCATTGTTTTTAAAAATGTCATTCAATTCCAACGCTCCTACAATTGGATAGGTAGGGAGAAACCATAGGGGTAGGGGAAAATATCAGAATCAGCCATGGACTTTGTATCAGCTCTGTTCCACAAGGAGTCTGGTTTTTTTTTTAACCACTCTGAAGTGTTTCTTTCTGAGTAGAACTCAAAAGGAGCAGCAATCATGAAACTCCTTCTTAACACCCTTTATGTATCATTTTTTGTCAAAAGCTACAAGAAAAAAACATTTAAAAATTAATGTTTTTTTTCATGTTGAGTGTTGTCATCTGTTGTCACCTTGTCACCTTAATAAAGATTTGTCAGGAAAAATATATATATACATATACACAAAGCCCTGTTTGATGTTTCCTCTAACATTTTTTAAGTAAGTACTCATCAAGACGGATCAAATACCTCAAAAAAATCTTGTCTACAGTAAATAAGCAGGGGGTTTGACAGCTGAGTGATAGCGGAATATAGTAAATGTCGGTTAAAAAAAAAAGTATTTAAGTCTCAGACCATTTCTTAGTTTAAGTCATGGGTTTGGCTTCTTAACAACTCATGTCTTCTCTCCAATATAATATATTGTTTTTGCTCACATCTACTTAAATGTAGATTTTGACACGACTGAAATAAAAGAGATAGTATCATTTTAAGTAGAAAAGAGGTAAAGTTCAGCTCGTCACACTCAGCTGGAACACGAGGGGGTGTTTTGTGCATGAAAGTGTGTTTGGTGAGATTAGTCTCTTCTAGCTGAAGCTGTCATCCATTTGCTTCTGTGTTTTGCAGCTACATGAAAGGAAACCAGCTTGTGGCTCCCTCTTTCTCCCTATTTCGGTTCTCTCATTTCCCCTGGTGCAGAGCAGAGTTAGGAAATAAACAGGAATAGATTATTCGCTATACAAGACAAATCTTCGCTTTAGAACGGGGGTGAAGGCAAGAGAAGAGACAAGAGGAAGATGAGGGAGAGACGACGCAGAGTCGGACAGGTGGATCTCTGCAAACGAAAGCTCATCTGACAGCTGGAAGCTGCTCACACGGCCAGACAGCGCACATTTGAAGCTGACAAGTGAAATCTTTTCCAATGCAAAACAAGTAATTATCATTCGCACAGAAAGGCAGATGCTCTGTAAACTCAGACGTAGAAAGGTCAGCTGGCACGTATTTAAGGAGCACAGACGGAGAGCTGGACGAGAACCAAGGGTCTGAAAACTAAACAAGATGAGGGTGAGGACTCTGTTAGCCAGGCTTGAAGCAACTGAGAGACGCAGAAACAGCCGCCTGAGGTAAACTGAGCTGCTGCAAATGTGTGGACGGTGTACTGTGACTTCAGATCCTGCTCACATGATAGCTTCACCAGAACACTCGGGTCAAAAAGCTCACCTGGACTCATGACAGCACACAAGGTGAGCAAGAAATCCAACTACAAATTGGGCAGTTAAAAAAATACTAATTATTACTAGAATAGCAACAAAAATTGAGGTCAGCAGCTCATCTTTTTTTTTTACTTTTGTATACATTGTGTGTAACAGATATTTAATGTTGTTTGAGAGAAGTTTTTGGGCGGCTAAGAAATATGCCGCCATAAAGTGGAAAATGGAAATGCTAGCTTAGCGCTATACTGGTGCTTTCTAATGTCATCATCACTTCCTGCCAAACAGCAGGTGGCAACAGAGACTCCGCCTCAACCGTCTTGTTCTATTTTTCTATGGATCTGCAATGGATGGGGGCCCTCAAGAGATACGGGTTAGAAATGTTCAATGGGTCCATTTAACAATGGAAATGCTCAAAATACCGGAATCGAATCAGATTGTACCGTCCCAAACTTCTCAATAGAACCTCCCTAATTGCCTCCCTACTCCTAACTATTAAAAAACGATTTCGTGCAGGACTATTAAATGCCACACATTGGCAAACATGACTTCACAGACTTCATGGAGTGAAAAAACTCATTAATATGAGCATTTTATGACGACTATTTATCCGTCCGCTGTGTTCTCATGAAAAAAACATTGAAGATTTCAAAAACAAATACATTTGAGTACTTTTGTTTTCAAGAATTGTTCAAATGTAATGCATTATGGTCTAAATTCAATCTAGGGAGCATCGATGCACTGTAGTTTATTATAAAGAGAATTTGGGGGATATTTCTAGGGCAGATTTGGAAAGAACTACAAAATGTTGAACTACATAGTGCATTATGTAGTTACCACTGAATGATTCTGGACATGCCTACAAATGAATCAAAAGGGAAGATTTTTTTTAAATTAGTTCATTTTTAATAGATTAAAAAATAGATTAAAATTTCAATCACCTTACATACGCAATAATATAAATAATTTAATGAAAAATGTTAAGTAAATGCATATATGATGTTTAGTCTTTCACATGGAGAAATCCATTAACCAGGAGATAAAGTTGGGGAACAAACAATTTTCAGAAATATCTAGAAAGAAATTTAGAAAGATTTGGTTCAGACACATTTTGCACCACAGTTATGTAAAAAACTGGATCAGATTTCTCACTAAATAAATAACAAAACATTCCATCTTCAAAAATGTATGCCCATCTGTTCATTCCCAACCTGTGAGAAACTTTGGAAATCTAGACCAAATGTGTCTAGAATGTGCATCAAAATAAGCGGCACAACAAAACCGGGGGGGTGGTGGTTTCCAAATAAAGTTTTGTTTGGCTTTTTCCTAAGCTTCTCTTTTGACTAAAAGTCTACTTTCTGTGGTGGTTTAGTCCTTCAAGACAAGAATGTCTTTGTCTCCCAGAATGAGTCTTTCAGTTAATGAATCCTCACATAGTCATCTTTGACTAAGCTATGACTTCAGGCAGAATGAAGAAAAAAAATACAGGAGTGACAAGCAACACGTTCATTATGTCCATCCAGCCTTTGGAAAAAGTACAACCATAATGCAGATTTGACGGTTTTTAGGGAAATTGCTTTGCCATTAGAATGTATATTGAAGATGAGGAAGCTTCATTGATCAAAAGAGCTGAAGGTTCAGACCTCACCATAGCACCGAAAACTGCACTTGTTAGAGTTACTAATGACTTGTTATTGGCTTCAGAAAAGGGACTAATCTCTATTCTGGTCCTGTTAGACCTCAGTGCAGCCTTTGATACCATCGACCACAGCATCTTACTCCAGAGACTAGAGCGTGACATAGGGATCAGAGGGTCTGCCCTCCAGTGGTTTGAATCATAAATATTTGATATATACCAGTTTATTCAAGTAAATGGACAGTCTCATTGTATTCGAGTTAGCTACGGAGTCCCTCAGGGCTCAGTTCTAGGGCTCATCCTGTTCATGCTTTACATGTTGCCCTTAGGAAACATAATCAGGAAACACAGCATTCATTTTCACTGTTATGCAGATGATACACAGTTGTATTTATCCATTAAACCAGACCAGAATGACCACTTAGAGAAACTGAATTCCTGCATCAGAGACATTAAGTCCTGGATGATAATAATTACCTCCTCCTTAACCCAGAAAAAACTGAGGTCATGATACTGGGTCCTAAACACCTGAGAGACGCTCTCTCGGATCAGATAGTCTCCTTGGATGGCATAAATATTGCCTCCAATTCTACAGTCAGAAACGTAGGGATTTTATTTGACCAGGATTTATCATTTGGGCTCACATATCACAAGCTTGTAAAACTGCATTTTTTCACCTTTGCAATATAGCTCGGATCAGAAATATGTTATCTAAAAGTGATGCTGAAAAACTCATCCATGCATTCGTTACGTCTAGACTGGATTACTGTAACTCTTTACTAATAGCATGCCTTAAAAGTTCTTTAAAAATCCTTTAGCTTGTTGAAAATGCAACAGCCAGATTGTTAGCAAGAACTAGCAGAAGAGAACACATCACTCCTGTGTTAGCTTCACTCCACTGGCTCCCAGTTGAATCTAGGATCAAGTTCAAAATCCTTCTGTTAACCTATAAGGCTCTGAATGGTGTGGCCCCATTCTATATTAAAGATCTTGTAGTTCCTTACCAACCAATCAGAACACTTTGTTCACAAAATGCAGGACTGCTTGTAGTTCCTAGAATCTCTAAAAGTACAGTTGGAGGTAGAACCTTCAGCCATCAAGCCCCTGTTCTCTGGAATAAGCTCCCAGCTCATGTCAGAGAGGCCAGCACAGTTTCTACCTTCAAAGCTAGCCTTCAAACATTCTTCTTTGGACAGGCGTTCTGCCAAGTTAGCTAGTAATCAGAGAATATTCCCTCTGCTGTGGCTCTTGAGAGGTCAGAGTAATAGAGATACGTTAAAAAAAAAAAAAATAAATAAAAAGATTTTCTATCATGATTATTCTCCATATCAGCTCTGGGGTTCTGTTCTCTATTCTCATTTCTTCTCCTCTCTTCTAGTCTTTATTATTTATCTTATTTAGTTCTCCATGCTTTTGTTGGTGCAGTTCGATTCACATGTTGCTCTTCTTTCTCACTCTGGAGTGGGAAAGAAATGAGTGATTTTAGATACCAGGTGGATTGCCCACGCTCCTGCTCCTGGCCGTGGACTGTGCTTCTGCTTCGTCTGACTGAGGACTTCATCACCACTCATCCCTCAGCTCTATCTGAATGAACTCTATTTAAATACGTAGTTGTAGAAGCTAACTTGTCTTTAATGGTTCTGGTATCACCTGTCCGTCGTCGGATAGGATCTCTCCCTCATGTGGGCATATCCCTAAGGTTTCTCCTTTTTTCCTGACTCAGGTTTTTTAAGATTTTTTCCTTACTGGGAGAGAGGGTTTAAGGGCAGGGAGAACCAGTTTATTTAGTCTGTTTAGTCTTCAGCTATTTTTTTGTATTTCATGACTAATTCCGTAAAATTACCTGCGTGAAGCCAATGAGGCAAATTTTCTTTGTGATTTTGAGCTATATAAATAAAATTGAATTGAATTGAATAAATGGGTTGTGTTGTGTGGACTGCTAGCTTTGCAGCAAGTTGTTTTTGTTGTCCTCACATTCATAAATAAATAAAGTCAGTGAGCTAGATAGGACATTTTCAATGCTGTAAAGCTCACTACATCAAAGAATTGACAGATAATTCAAATTTACATGGAATTAAGTTGTTTTTAAACCCTTGGATGAATCATTTTTTTATTAGACTTATATCAATTATGATACATTGGGGGATTTGGTAAGTTTTCTTCCCTCAAGAATAATAGTTTAAGAAGCAAAAATGTTGCTTAAGTGCTTGAGATTAAAAAAAAAACACCTTGTTTACTTATTGTCTTAAATTTGATCCACACATTTTTAACATTTTTAACTATGTTATAAAAAATCGATTTTTTAACAAAGTTTGCATTATTTCAGTACAGAAAATAAGATAAGTTCCAAAAACAAGATTAAATTTCCCAACAAATGAGTCTTTGAGATTTTATTGAAGCAGCCATTTTGAAATGAGCATGAAAAACCCTTCTACTGCCCCTAGTGGAAAATGTTAGTTATGACAATGAGACAAGGTTCTGAGAAATGTGTGTATCAAACATGATATGAATGGTTATCTGGGTTTAAAAGATTGTCTTGTTTCTAATCCATTTTTAAACCACATAGCAGTGGACGCAGTTTATTTTTACATACACATACATACATTACATAATAGCAGCTGTGATGCATTATTTGCTTGTGGTTTTTCCCAAATAACAGATTTACAGACTTGCTGAGGAAGATAAATAATCTGCTTGAATTTCTTTGAATAAAAGAGAGTTTGTTTTGTGTTACATCTGTATTCTAGTCTAAAATTAGATCAGTCTATAATGAAAGTTTGGCATTTTAACCACATTTTAACCTTTTAACTCCTGAAGCATCGTCGGTAACGCTGAAACACAAAATCTTTAATGAACTGTAACTTTTTAACCGTTAACACGATTCCATCAGATTCTGAATCTGGAATTACATTGATCGCGTTAACAATTAAAAAATTACAATAAATCAAAGAACATAAGCACTGGAGCTCCGGTGTTAAAGGGTTAAACAGTCCTCAACTACATCTAGACCGAAACTTTATAAACAAGACAAAATCATTGAGTAAAAAAAAGTAATGTGTGTTTCTTAGTATTTGGTAAAAGTAATGTTTTTTTTAATGCAAAACCAAGCATTTAAATGTGTTTGTGTATGCAGGAGTATTAGAGTCCAGGTCTCACGGTCTGGCTTCCTGCTGGTGTTTGGGAAACCCTGCCCTACCAGCTGCTGATTACATGGATCGAGTGTTTTCCCAATAAGATGCTACAATTGCGGGTTAGTCAGAAAACATGCAGGACACCACAGACCTCATGGCCAGGAGTTTGACACATGTGGTGTGCAGAGATGATGAAGGGTCCCACTTCTGGACTGTAAATCATTAAGAAGAGTGCTAGTTCAGCACAAAGTATTAATAAACCCAGAGATGTAACCAGATCAGAAGACATCTGGCATCTAGGTGGGTGGGGCTTTGCCTCAAAAAGCTTCTGTTTGATCAGGGTTTGTGTAAAATGAACAGAACTTTACAGTAAGTGTAAACTGTTTGTGCTGGTGTAAAGATATATAACTAACGGTTCCGCTATTGTGTTTGGTTACATTCAATAAACCGGTCCTCCTCCATGCTCGTGTGCTGACACACAGCGCGCTTTAATGACTAATAGAACAGGAAACAAAACTTGGCTAAATTATTTATGGAAACATTTCGAGTTTGCAACCTAAGTTGTGACCGTTCCTAATCCATTGACTGTGAAAACGAGAACTGTAACATGACACATTTCCTAAGAAAGACAGGATTTACCAGAAGTCGTGTGTATGGCTGCATACTGTGCGCCATCTGTTAGAAGTTTGGTTTATGAAGGTTGTTAAGTGGTTTGGTAATCTCTCCAGCTCCTAGTCCCCAACGACAGGGATAGAAGGATCGCTTGTCAGGGATAGCCTCACGCACATCCAAACTGCTGCAGCAGATGGCATGGAAAAATAAATGGATGCCTGTTTGGGGTATAAAGATTTCAGGAAAGTTCAGCTCAACACTGTACCATATGTCTGTCTCCCCAGGAGCAGACTCTGTGTGTGTGTGTGTGTGTGTGTGTGGGTTTCATATTAAAGGTATAAGCACAGTGTTCCCGGCTGTGGACCTGCTCAAGGAAGGCCCCGCAGATAATGAGTACTTAAGAGCTGCGAGACAGCTCAGAGTTCTGCTTTGTGAGATGCGCAGGCAGTCTTTTTTTCCTTCATTTTTCATCTCCACCAATACAGGGCACACAGTTATATCCCAGACAGAAAAGAAACAGCAGAGATTATAGACCAAAACACATCGGTTGCGGACCAGTGAATGTAATCCACTGCCTGGCCACCATTAGCCATTTTACCCTAAAGAAGTGCTTCATCCATAACGCATTTTAGTGCTACTTTGTGCCTCGTTCATGTGTAATTGATTTTCTTAAAGCCATTTCACTGCAGCATTTGGTTCATTATACAGCACATTTTGTTGCTCAGGTTTGCGATACTTTGGGTGATTTCAAATCCTATTAAAGCCGGCGATGGCTCTCACTGAGTGATTTGTCTTGCTGCTGCTTCACTGATGATAAATATACTTTAAAATAGTGCATTGCTCTTGAAAAGGGCCAAACAAAGTGAGGCTACAGCGGAAAAAAAGGTTTGAAATCTAAAGCATCTGCAATAAAAAGCTTTTTTTCTGAATAACATGATATAAAAAAAGAAATAAATGTATTTTTGATGCATGACAAACATTTGCAGACTGTTTTCACAAAATAAAAATAACCACACGTCGGGCTGTTGACATTTTTGATGAAATGCTTCAGGTCTGCAAACGGCGCTTCTCTTCAAACCTCATGTGTGCCTCATTTTAGGATCATTCACCTGCATCCGTGCAGCTGTAAAGCTATTTCTACTCCACACTCCACCCACCACCCACGGCCACACTGCAGACTGTTTTCACAAAGGTAATTACACTGTAGGTATTCTGCCGTTTATGTCACAGTAGCAAGCTCTCATTTCGACACATCAATGGGCTATTAGAAAGAAACTATACTTATGATTAGGCACAGTGAGAACAACTCGCTTTATTTTGTAAAGAGTACAAATGTGAGGAGCCGAGAAAAGGTGCAATTCATAACAATATGACGCTGATAAGCTATGATACGAAGCAGATCATTTCAGAACAAAAATAGAAAAAAAATATGAACTGATATTCAGTTTGATTTTTATATATAAAAAAAATGTTCAATAGCAAGTGGTTTTTTGTTGGGAGAGAAATAATGTCACAAATTCATCAACTTTCAACTCAGATGAAAGTTGTGTGTTTTAAGTTTTTATCACATTCTTGTGCCATTTTTATTCTCCTGCTGGAGGACATAAATAAAGAATATTAAGCTTAAAACTGCATTTCTGAGTATTTCTTCATTCACATTGTTGTGAATCATAAGCAGATGAAAAAAAGCTGTCAGAAAAAGCTTGTAGGTGTGGCGTAAAAGCTGCTACGGCAAGCCACAAGCTCCCTGCTCCGCTCTATTCTGATGCATGCAGTTGTAGATGACTAGATCCATGTATATCAGGGGTTGGCAACCTAGGACACGCGTGCCAAAGGTGGCACACGGAGGGAAAGACAACGGCACGCCGGGATGTGAGAACAATAAACACATCTGGCTCAGTTTATATTCTTTGAATTTGAAAAGAGTGAGAATCTCTTCTTACAAGGATCTTTGTTATCCCATGGCATCAAAAGAAAAGGGTCCATTCACAAAGCTCTTTCTCTGAGACCCCGCCCACCCACATAAATCATACAGCTTTTTTTTTTTCAATAAAACTTTAGAGTGTCGATGTACATTACTGTCCGTGTCAGCCGTCATGACCGGGCGATTTAAACACATAAAACTATCTGCCTAACCACCTGTGTGAATCAGTGAAAGCTGATTCACTGTTGCAGTCCCAGGATGGACAGGCTGAAGGGTGAATGACAACAGAGTTCGCATTGTACTTAATGATGGCAGGCTTACGCCGCAACAATAGTCCCGCCAACAACTCAGAGGCAAATTTCTATTGAACATCTGCCACTCTGGAGAAACTATGTCTAAGAAAAGTAAAGCCAAATGTAGTTATTTATTAGTAAATGATTAGCTTGTTGGATTTTCATTAACTAAGACAGCGACAATTCCTGCAAACACAGATGCAGATGTTCGCCCACTGGCATTTAAGACTAAATCAATGATATGGAAGCTGGAAGGATGTGGAGACACAAAGAAACAACAGAGAGGTTTCCCCTGACCATCACTTTGAATTCCCTAAGAGATTTCTGGAAAGAAAGAATCTTCCAAACATCTTTTCTTTAGATCTTTCAACAGCTTTATGTGCTGGTTCACTACTTTTCAGATTTATTAGTATGTATGGCTTTAAATACAACTTATTTGTCTAAATTAAATATTTATATTCCAAGTATTTTTCCAATTTCCGAGAGCACAACGTGTAAGAGAAATGTGTTCTATTAAAACAGCGTCTTCCCTGTTTGGCTTAAGACTAGCATAAACATCCTTTTAATGAAATTGGCTTAAAAAGGGTTTTACTTCCCTGAGGGATGCAGATGAACACAGAGAGCAACATGTAATCCCTCAATCATAATTAAAACATGATAATCTCTAAATTTAGAGCAACAGGGATTTACCTGACCGCAAATTTATCTGTTCAGATGGACCCTTTGTTTTGGTTTTTTTTGTTGAAAAAGAAAACTGAACAAAGGTAAAAGATAGAGAAAACTCCCACCTGAGCGAAGCTGCTTGATGCGACCCTGGCTTGTGCTGGGGTCAACAGGCAGGAAGTCTTTAAACCAGGAGATCTCTGGGTCAGGGTTGCCGCTGGCAGCGCACAGCATGGTTGCCGTCTTTGTTCGCTCCACCACTTTCAGCTGAGGACCCATGTCTATACTTGGAAAGCCAGCTTCCAATGTGTCTTCTGGAGGAAAGAGAAGGAAAAAGAGCATGCTAAATGAAAATTATGCAGGATATCAAGACATAATAGAAAATATCAACAGATTCAATAAGAAAAAGTAGAAATTTTTTTATAGTTCTCAGCAGGGTTGCCCGATTCTGATTGCTACTTCTCCTGCTCCCTGGCTATCCATGCTCTATTTGCAGTTGATTACAGGATCAAGTGTGTCCAGTCAGTCTGAAATCACCTTCTTCAGGTAATCTGCACTGCGTAAGGAAGGGATACCCGGAAAACAAGTAGCATGTTAACCCTTGAAGACCAGAGCTGGACAGCCAACCATTAAAGAAAGCAATTTAGTGAAAAAAAAGTCCTCAAGGATGGATGTCTTTCTTTTCATTTCCCCCATGCCCCTGCCACTTCACGACACATATCTGATTCAGGTAATCAGAGGTAGGTGGGCCGGAATTATCTGAGAAACAAGCAAGACGATGGCCCTCAACACCTGGAAATGGACAACCCTGCTTCAAAACCTCTGGATTGAGTATTACTAGAATGTAGTGATTTATTGTTATTCTCAATAACCGATGATGAAATATCCCAGCTTTCATCTCCACTCTACTGTACATAGGAATTAGATGGACCCAAAACGAAGAGGTCGTATCGAACTGCTTCTTTAGGGTAACCCTAACCCTATATCCATATTAAAATAAAAATAAAAGCTTTACCTAAATGTGTGATTTCACTTCATCAACATCTGTTTTGTGCTAACCACACAGTACTCAGAAATGGTTTAAAATTTTCAGCTGGTCTGTGCCCACATAGCTCTTAAACATCTATGCCTATGCATGGCTGCCATTTTTCCACAGACTGATAAAGAAATACTCTTTGTGTATGATTTTTCTTGATCTACCATATTTCAATAACTAGAAAAAATACTTTAGTGTAAATGTTACCAAAAAAATCAGAACCCGTGGTTTTAAGTTGGTCACAGCACAATGTCCCAGGATACTGAGCAGATCATGGTAGCCAAATAAGCTGGACTTTGGAAGTCAAATAAGCTCAGACACCACATGTATTGATAAGTGTGGGAACCCTCTTACAGTTTGACCCCACATTAAAGAGATACTATGTACCGTATTTTATGGACTATAAGTTTTCCAGAGAGTAAGTCGCACCAGCAAAAATAAAATCGAATAAGTAAAAGAAAACCTAAATACTGATGAACTGTCACAAACTGGGAGACAGCTGGTTCCATGTGCAGAAGGTTTATTAGTTCAGACAGGAACCGAGCACAGCTAGAAGTCCACAAAGCTAAATCAGAGTCAGACAGGCAGAGGTGAGTCACGAGCATTAGGTCATCCAAAGGGAGACTAGAGGTGTCCAGGCAAGGGTCAGGGCAGGCGGCAGGCAATCAGAGAATAAGCAGGGTCAGAAACAGAAGATCGGGTCCAGATCCGTAATGCAGACCACTACTCAGAGATTTATTTTTTTTTACCAATTATTGCAGTATCACGATATCATCGATATCGTTAGCCATGTTTCACATATCGCATCATTTCATGAAGTACCTAGTGATTCCCACCCCTATTGTGTGTGGTTTCTAAGGTATTGCTCATTGGTTTTGGTTGCTATCAGTACTAAGTCCTAATAAAGTCCCCTCTGACTGCTGTTAGTGTGAAAATAACAATCAAATATATTATTTTTAATCATATTTAAGTCAAACCTGAGTGTAAGTCGCACTCCTAGACAAATTACTCAAAAAACTGCAACTTATACTCAATAATACAATAATTATGAAGGCTGACATGTTAGTCATCAGTTCTGGTTGCTAACATTCAGCAAAACGTATCTGCAAGTCACTAGAGGTAGTTTCTATTTTTGTATTAAGAATTTCTGACAGATTTATATGAATATTTTAGCAAAGCTCTGGTACGACACGTTTCTAATATTAACCCAGATTTTATGCTCATACTTTCCTTCGCTCAGGTTTCAGACTGCTCTCGTTTGCGCGAGCGGACCCGGAGTTCTCCAAAACACAAGTAGCTGGTTTGTCTGCCTGCACTGAAACAGTCAGCCTCATCACACATTCAGCCTCATGCGGTGAAACATAGGACACGCTCACATGTGCAGTCATGTAAGAGTTACTGTTCCTCTCGGCAGCATCTGCAGACCTTTGAAAGCAGAGATACAGTCTCAGACAGCTGAGGCAGTGTGGCCTTTGTGATAAAAGGCTCTGGCTTGGTCCTACAGCCAGTTAGTCATTAGTTGATACAGCAGGTGGGGAGGAACACAGTTAGGTTTTTATGTGTGTTTGACAGGCTGCTTCTTGAAGAGTATAAACACACCGCCCAGTCAGCGGGAGTTACTTCAGTACTGACACACATGCACACCCACACTGTACATGACTAAACCAGGAGCACGTGTTTGGAGGCTGCGGTGAAGAAATGTGAGATTTTTAAAAGGTGGGGCTCCGTGTTAGGCTCTGGTAATGATTGCCGTCTAATCACTACGCAGAGAGCTGTTCAGAAACAGCAGCAGCAATTAGAAGGTGGAATCAAGAGGAGGGACGGGGCACTGGGGGTAATAAGAACGTGTTAGCAGTAATTGTTAAAAATGTACCGACCATTAGAGAGACCGGTCTCGGGTGCGTCTGGATGTGTCGGATCATGTTAGGGGGGGAGGTGGGACAGGTGTGAGCCGCACGTGTGTGTTCAAATTCGCCTCACCTTATTGCCTTTACTGGCTTTGGGGATGTTTAGATGCATACACTAGCAAAAATACACATGAAAGTTAGAGTGTGCACACGGGAAAAGCTGTTGCTTTTGATCACATGTATTTCTACTGAATGGGATATGGCTCCCGGTGACAACCGTCCAGATGGTCAGACACGTAATCTAGCATCCATCAGCCCACCTGTTTCTTCCTCTCTTGCCCTTTTAGCTACTCTCATTAACAAGCACTAAATCCTCTTGCAGCAAAAAAAAAAAAATAAAGATGTATTCCTCCATCTCTGAAGGAATAGATTTATGAATAAAGATTGTAATTTGTACGCTATTTAAATCAAGCTGTAACCTCATTTGTAGCGCAACAGAACCAGATTCAACTGTGCTTCCTCAACCTCAGTTACCCTTCCCAATCTGGAAAGCCTGGGATTGCAGTCCATGGCCTCAGCAATAGTCTGTTTTTCCTCCTCTCCTCATCTAGCACCCCCCACCACCACCACCAAACCACATGACAGACACACACCATCTGCTAACACACTCTGCGATGGAGAGAAGAGGTTGAATGGAGATATGATCTGCCGCTCTCTTTCTCTGTTTCGATAGTCATCAGCGGCAGAGAGACCCTGTCAGATAGGCACATCACGCCGTCGCTGATGCTGCGAGGAGGAAGAGGGGGGCCTGCCGCCACAAAATCGAAGCTCGAAGGCGAGGATGTTTACCGTAGCCAACCTGCCAAACTTCTGACACCAGAAAATGGAGACCACAGTGGTCTCCATTTTCTCTCCCCCCTTCCTCCACAACATCCTCAGCTGATCAATGCTAATTATCCACCTGCATTCAGCACAGTGGTTTGATCATTGATGGGACGGATAGGAGGAGAAAGGAAGCAGGGGAGGGAGATCGATGTGCAGGTCAGGAGGTGCGCCTCCCTAAGGAGAGGAATATGCTAGGCCCACATCTGCTTCTCTTTGCCCTCCCCCGATCCCGTCCCTCCCCCGAGAGAGTTCAGATGGTCTTTTTATCACTCCGCTGGCTTCTGCTACATGGACTCTTCAGCTGTTAATTGGAGCAATCCACTAAGAATCTGACTTTGCCTGGAAGTCATTGATTTGGTAATGCTCCTTATGTTGATGTCAGTGGACCATGAACAAAAACAATGAAGTAAGAGAAACAACATTATGGAAAAATTGATGTACCATGAATAAATGATGGTTTTTATCCTCAGAAAAAATTGTTTAATCGATACAAAAACACAACAGTACATTGGCTCTAATGCTATGTTCACACGAGGCGACCCCTTCCAATGAAAAGTCTATGTAAATGTGCACGTTTTGGGCTCTACGTACAAAACGCATGGCACGCATTGAAAGTCAAACCAGTTTAAATTTGACCAATTAGGTTCTCAGCTTTGATAGGGATGTCTGGGTAGCATTCTTTTCAACCGTTTGAAAAGCGATCATTAAGGAGAAAAGAATCATTACAATTTGTGTCCACCTGAAAGTATGACAACAACTCTTTCACTTCTAGAATAAGTCTGTGAAAGAAAAAGCCTACAACAAGATTTATGAGATTTGCATCGCTCTGACATTTCGCACCGGGACTGTTCCAACTGAAAGTGGTGCGCTAGTCAACAGTAGAAAAGAGAAAGAAGCCCCTTCTTTCTTGTCCAGTGTGAACACCATGGGCTAAATGCACGCTCAAGAACCAGCATTTAGCATGTTCGTGTATGGATGTCGCATGTTCTAGATGCTTAAAAAAACTTTGAGTGAACACCTTCTTGTCCATTTGCAGTTAATTAACAGACTTATTATTTAATGAGCATAGAAATAAAATTAAAAATCTGCAGTAATTCTGACACTGTACATGAGTGAAATGGAAAAGCAGACCAAAACGTAAAAACTTGTTTTTACTTTGCTTTTTAAACAAAAAAATGCATTCTATATTACTATTTACAATTTATTAGTTACGACAAAATATTAAGCCCACCAATAAATAAAAAATAATGAATATATGAAAATAATGTCATACAAGTTTAAGAAAAAGTAAAAAATAAACAAGAATAAAGTTTTGAAAAGATGAGAAAAAAGTCACATATTTACAAAAATAAATGCATTAAAATTATCAAAAAAAGAATGTGAGAATAGACATCAAATTATGAGAAAATGATTTCAAATTTCCAAGAGAAAAAAGTTTTAAAAAATTAAGAATAAAGTTCTAAAACTTTGAGAAAATATAAAAAAATGAATGTAAATTAAGTCATAAAACCATAAAAAAAAAATTAAAAAAATTTACAAGAAGAAAAATACACAAAATTACGAGGAAAAAGTTATAAATTTATGATAAAAAAGTCACAAATTAGAGTAAAGTAAAAAGTAATAAAATTATGTGAAAAATGTAAAGAAATGTTTTAAAATTCTTAGAAATAAAAATGTAAGAGAATAAAGTCATGATTAGAAAAAAAAGTCACAGATTTACAAGAAAAAAAAGTCTTAAAATTATGAGAATTAAATAAAAATGTACGAGAAAAAAGACGTGGAATTATGAGAAAAAAGTTACGACTATGAGAATAAGCTAATAAAATTGTGAGAAAAAAAGTTAAAGAAGAGAATAACGTCCTAAAAGAGAAAAAAGTAAAAATGTACAAGAATAAGCACGTGAAGTTTTAAATTTACAATAAAAATCTTGTAACATTGTGAGAGAAAAGTAAAAAAAAAATCCTAAAATTATGAGAAAAGGTTAAATTTTTTTGACAGTAAAGTTGTAAAGTTAAAAATGTAAACTTTTGCTCTAATAATTTTATAAATTTATTCTTGTACATTTTGACTTTTTTATTCATAATTCTAAGACGTCTATTAGCTTATTTTTCTTTCATGGCTGACCTAATACTTATTACATTTTTCCTTTTCATTTCTGCCTAAACCAAAGTATAGATTTTCCTATTGATGTATATGAGGACAATTTCTTTGTTTCTTTGTTGAGACTTTTCCATCAGTGCATTGCTATACGAACCCAATACTGCTAATAAAATTCAAACATAACTCATTAGAAGTGTAACTTTATTAACACTAAACTGGTCAGAAAATCCCCATTAAGTCATAATGTTTTCTCTGGGGTAACATTGAATAGAGATGTTCTATGTCAAGGTCTTTAATCCAACTGCAGCTCATGACATTGTGGGGTTAAAGAATCAAGAGAAGAGTCTGGATTTCCTGTTGCCGTTCACTGTCAAACTCATTTCATTTGTAGCATAACAGCCTCCGAATAACCTCGTTAAGTTCAACGAACTCTGCAAACAGATGTACAAGCTGACATTATCCAGATGTCGCATATTTAAGAACTGGAAAGTTTCCCGGGTCCTCTCCCAGAAGAAGACGACTTCCTGCAGGGATACGTGACCTGAGAGAGCTCACGTCCGCACATGGATGTTGGGAACATCTTTAGAAAGTCGTCCTGTGGAGCTATGTGAACAGTCAGGAGGCGCTGAGAGGAGCGTCCACATGTGCAAAGTGAATCTGGTCTGGTGGCCTGTTCTTATAAAAGACAGATAAATAGAGCACTCTAGCAGGAATGTAGCAGTAAACTCTGCACTCTGGGCTGAACAGCAGGCAGTTACGGTGGACTCTTAAGCACAGTTTGCTGGAGCAGAGGACGGGAAGCTACAGGTATTCTGCCAGGTTCCTGGATGACTAAGCGACCGCTTGAAATAGATACTGAGGGCATGGCCTTGATCGCACTTTTCACAAAATGAATCATTTATCAAACACAAACACTGCTGCACAAAAGTCAAGCTTATTTTTCATCTCCTGGTTAAATTGATAAAACAGCCCATGGAAAAATGCACCATTTTTATCCAAACACAACGTGTGTCAACAGGGTTTTGGGGAACATTGGCAAGCGTTGTTGCAGCATTATCCCGCCGAGCATTGTGTGTGTATTTGCGCGCATGACGAGGTTGCGAGTGTACATTTTGGCCTGGTTATGTTTGCAGAAGGGCAATCAGGCCTGGTGCCCAAAAGCAGTCAGCTGAGCCAACCAGATCTGGGCAAACAAACAATTTGTGTGTCCGTGCGCTCAGATGCAGCACGAGTAAAGAGGAAAAACACACACCCAAAGAGATAAACACATAATGCAAAGGATGCAAACAAACAAGCGTCAATCCAGATTTCTTTTTTTCTAACTCTCGTATCTCTTTGTATTTTCCACCTACACACACAAAGTCATTTCTCTCCTACATTGCACATATTCCACCCTGCTCAAAAACAGGTTGCTTGTTCACATTTCAGAGGAAAATGGCAAAGAAGGCAGCAGAAAAGCTGATCTCAGGCAGCCTGATATGGGATTAATCTGCCAGCACACTGCAGTCTTCAGAGACTATAATGCACCGACTCCCAGAGACTTCAGGAGGCCTGAAAGGGAGCACTTTAAATGCTAATAGAACTTTATGATAATAGATCACACCACAATGCAAATTCGAGCTCAACATCATGGATCAATCACACCAAAAAATAAAAAATAAAAAAGCCCCACGTGTCCTTTTCTGTGTATTTTATTATTATCAGAGACTCGATAACAAAGAAGCGTGTAAAACAGGCGAGGAGAATAGGAAGGAGAGCAGAGAATGGATGGAAAGTGAAGCTGAGGGCATGTGATGAAAAAGACAGTTCTCCACTCAAGTAGCATAATCCTCTTGCAGGCTGAGTTTATACTTTCAGTTGTTTCAGAGTGAAATGCTGCTTGAGCCGCAGGCCTGCTGAAGCAGCCAACGCCTGCGGGGAATCACTGATCTGACTGTTGTTCGTGTGAAGGGTGGTTGCGGCGCATAGCTCCTGCTCTTCCGCGCTCTCATCCTCCTCCATTCCTCACTTCCCTTTCTCCCACAAAATGGGACACCGGGAGGTGAACATAATCAGGATTACGCTGCAAAAAAGCCCGGCACACCAACACACGCAGATAAAGGCGCACTCGCATCCGAAGGAAAAAAAAAAATAAAGAATTCGTGTATTAATTCGAGCACAAACACTGAAGGTCATGCACGCACACTAATATGCAGAGCTGCAGTAATGAGAATCTCTCGCCCACCAGAGGTTTTCAGATGTGCGGAAGTGCAGATATATATTCCTGTCTCATGAAGGCACGACAACAGAGCTGCAGCTTCTACCAAAATGAGGCGTTTGGAAAAAAGAAAAGAGTCGAGACTGATGACGTCGGGATAATGAAAAGATGAATAAAACAAAAGAGGAAAAATTAGAAATGGTTGTTCCTAGGGGCCAAGGGAAGGAGCTACAAGGGATGCAGAAAAGATGAGGATTCACACATAATCTTGACCACAACCTGCTGGATCCTGAGTCCCCTCACACATGATAGAAGTCTGTCAGCTATTGAAGGAAAAAAAAAAAAACATGTTAGATTTTTCAGTTGGGAGTGGAGAACGGTGTAGAGCGTTAATGGAAAGCCTCTCGTCTACTCCTGTGGTCGGTGATGCTTTTTTTTTTTTTTTTCTGAAGAACCATAAACAAAAAGCAAGGAAAACTTACCCAAGCGGAATCTCACTTTTCTGCACTTAGCAGCTTTCTTGGATGACATGATCTATTCTGCAGTTCTCTGCTCAGCCTACAGGCTGCAGTGAGGAGAGCTGCTGCTAAACAGGCTCAACACTTCGCAAAAATGGATGTGTCAGGTGGGAAGATGTGTTCATAATTCTATTTATGCTATATTGTCATATTTTCTAGTATAGCTTCTTCATCCTAATGCAGCTTTTAGGATGGATTATTTTTAATTATTTTTCAGACAGATCACATTACTTCTCCATTTGCTTTGCACTTTTTTTTTTTTTTTTTTTAGCAATTTATAATTTTGGCCCTCTTCACTTCCACTTTTCCCTGCAGATGTCCTCTTCTAATTTTGTTTCGTCTTTAAAAATGGACTTCTGGCTGTTTTATGCATCTGTGTCCTGATTTTCAAAAAGAGTCATCTTTACTAAAAGGGAAAATTTGACATGGCTCATCCATGAGGAGCCTTCAAAAGCTCAAATCAGGTTAATTAGTTAATGCAAATGACCTTAAACTAATTAAATTGGCAAAAATAGAAAAATTTTACTCTAATATATTTTAATAACTCAAAAAAATATTTAAAAAATGGTCTTCAAGAAGAGCTTGGATTTGACACATCAGATGAAGTATTTCCATTCTTCAATGATTAGCAAGAAAATTATTAAATCAAAAAATGTGCATTTTTCAATGTAATTAGATACAACTACAGCACCAAACTGATCTGCTGGATCTTGACTGGCTGGCTTCATGTGTTCCTGTATGACAGGAGCAGCTGACAAAGTCTGTCAAAATCTAGTGGGTGACAAATTTCAATGATGTAAACATCACAAATAGTAAACAGCATAATCACGGGATCTCTGGCTGCAGACACACCGTCTGTCCATTCTGATTCAGGGAAATATTTAACCGTAGTCAAACGCCTCTGAATCTGATTAAGCATATCTTCATCTGCTGATGTCCTGCGCCCCGCTCACCCATCCCTCTGTGCTCACAGATGGGGATGAAGTTAGTTACACCCATTTAAGTACATGTTTGTAAAATGTGCACACGTTTTTACCATGTCATTAGATGAAGACAGAGCTCTAATTTAGCTACAGTGGACTGTTTCTGCCTTTTCTCTTGTTACATTTGTACTTTTTATTCTAGGGATTCAATAAATCAGCTTGTAGCCAACAAAGATTTCTTCCAATTAGTGTCATCAATGTAGTGCGGCTCTGACCAAACGAATTCGATGAATGCATCAGCGAGCCTGCAGCAAACTCTAACACGTTGAGGGGATTAAAGCGTCTCTAATGTGTTTGAGTTATTAGTTAATTATTTTAGTGGTAAATAAAAGAATCAAACTGCAAGTTTGACTTTTTTTTTTTTTTTAACCTAAATTGCTCCCCTACCCCATAGACTATTCCCTATTGAGACATTTAAAGCTGTACTTTTGTCCAAAAGCATTTTTTTTTTTTTTTGTTTTTTTTCTTAAGGAGGAGCCGTAGGAACTCAAATCTGGATGTTCCTACCCCTGTCCAGCTTGTGAAACGGCATGCGGGACAGCCTTCTCAAACTCCTCCCCCGTTCAGTTTGTAGCGCGGAGAAGAAAAGCATTTCTTCACATTGGAAAATAACAAAACATACAATCTAACATTCAATCTTACAAGTAACAAACAGTAGTAAAGTCTGAGTAGCCAATAAGAGAATAAAAACAAAACGCAACTTTAAAAAAATACATGAATAACAATATATTGCACAAATGTATTAAAACATACCCAAATTATAAATAAATAAAAAAGGGAAAAGGCACTAGATCAAATAAGCAGATACATTATCTAAAAGTTTCATAGCATTTTTATTGTCTCGTCTTTGAAGGGATTGGCATGAAAGATTCAAATCTTTCCGAAAAAAAAAAGAAAAAAGTTGGGCTTATTAAAAAAAAAGCACACACATTTCTGAATGAAAAATTTCCCTAAAACAACAACATTGTTAAACAAAAACTATACAACCAAATATAATGTTAATATAGGTACATGTAGGCATTTTGTTTTTTGTTCAAATCCAATTGCATAAATAATTCCAAGTAATATTAACTGAGTAACATTCATTAAAGAGGTTTCTCTCATATTCAAAATCATTTTAGCTCATTAAGCAGGAGTAACGTCCAAATTTAAAGACATTATTTTTCCATATCTCTCCACTTGAAGGGATGACTGTAGGGATACGGAGACGCCGTAGGGATAGGGATTCAGATAAAGAAAACTGAACACACCGGCCATCTGAAATGCATCCAGAGACATACTAAAGAGGTGATGTTCACACCAAACAAACAGGGAGGGGCTTCTTCTTCTTTTTCTACTGTTTACTAGCATGTTTTTGCCACTGTGAAATGAGGCTTGTTGCAAGATGTCGAAGGAAAATTTTTCCCCGGACTTTTTCTCTCACAGCTCTATTCCGATGTAAGAAATACTTGGTGTCATTGAATTCTGGATGGACAAACTACAATTTATGATTTCTCCTCCAAGATCAATTTTAAAAGAGTTGGCACTTCCGTGTTTTAGAAAGTACGCTACTCATTCATCACTACCAAATTCGAGTCCCTGATTGTTCAAAGTTTGACCTGGTTTAACTCCCAACATGCGTTCAATAGCGTTTTGTGCTTAGAACCCAAAAACAATCCTAGAGACTTTGACCTTTTCATTGGAAGTAGGCGTTGCCGAGGGCGGAGTGAATGCATCTTGAGGCTTCAATGAGATGTTTGTATTGACCTTGACCAATTGAGGAATTATTAGATTGTGACAATCATAAATATTTAAACCTGGTTTGTGAATTGGAGCTTTAAAAAAAACAAAACAAAATAACGTTTATTATTGACTGTCTTATTGGTCAACACGTTTTTAAAAATTGTGGCATTTTTGGATTTTGACAAAAACCCAATTTTGTGCATCTCTATTTTTTTCTTTCAAAGAAGTCCTTTTTACTGCCAGATGCACCAGAAACTGCAGTTATTTTCATATTTTTGTTTGCTTGATTCCATCACTTGTAGGCAATAAATCAAAAATAATCAACAACGTCAAATTTTTTTCCCTCCTACAAACGTGATAAGTTATTTGGATGACAATTCTGCTTGAGTGAAAATACAAAAGGGTAAAGCCCCTCCTGAGTACAGTTTTTGGAAACTCTAGCCGTCTCTGCTGAGAGGATGGAAACATAATTAAGAGCAGACCTCAGCAACAGGAGGAGGAGGACACACAACCAGTCACACTCTGGGAGTTTCACCCATGAGATCTCGTTTCTGTGGTAATGTGCTTTAGATTGGGGCTGTGACGGGTCGGTTAACAGATGGACGGGAGTCTATTCCCGGAGTTACAAACCTCCTGCTTACCACGCAGCCCCTGGCATCTCCACAATCCACATCAATCTTCTCCATACCGCACACCCCCCCTCCAGCTTCTCCATCCTCCCCCTTAATTCACCTGCACCTCCTCACCTGCTGCACCCGAGCGTTTCCTCTCCTCCCAAATCACTTGTATCAAAAGGTTATTTAAAAAAAAAAAAAACAACTCAACCTTTTCTTATAAATTTCTACGTTAGGCATCAGTCTGAGCAGCCATCGTCTTTTCCTTTATCCCTTCCAGCTGTGCTGGGCGTGCAGCCAGTTCTCACATCTCAAGCTGCCTGCTGCAACTTAAGCTCATAACATGTTGAAGCGCCACATTTGATAGGTTTCCTCCCAAAGAGACAGTCAACATTAGATTAACACCCTCAATCTGGCCAGGAAGTGCAATGATTACAGCAAGCCGAAACACTGAAATACCCCAGAGCTAGCATGGTGTCTGGCCCACTCTGTGGCCAGATCACGCTCTGTTGCACTCAGAAGGACTATAAAAAGAACAGTTCACTGCAGACCGCTTTGCAGGGAGGGTGTGGCTTTGCTCTATTGTCATATCTACAACCGACAGCCCAGTGAAGCAGGAATGATGGCTGAAGCAAGCGAGGCACACGCGAAGGAAAAAGCATGTCTCAGGCCGTTTGTGCTTGTGTGTCTCTCTGCGCCTTACCTCTCATGATGGACAGCTTGGAAGTGACAGACTCCTCCCCTACGCTGTTGCGTGCCACGCACTCGTAGACGTTCTCGTCTCGAGGAGCTCTGAGCGGCTGGATCCTCAGCACGGCGCCCGCACCCTCATCGAAATCTATCGTCTGGACAGACACAGAACCACACAGCGAGGCGGCGAGTCAGAGCAAAGGAAACGGACAACCTGTATGGGGTCAAATCAGGATCAGCTTAAAGTGAACGAAAAAAACAGATGGAATACTTGAAAAAAAGATATTGTAACTGAAAAAAAACTGAAATTTGAAAAAAAAAAAGAACATTTGAAAAAAAAAACTGAACATTTGAAAAAAAAAAGAACATTTGAAAAAAAAACTGAAAATTTGAAAGAAAAATTGAAAACTTGAAAATATATATAATATATATAATATATATATATATATATATTATATATATATATATATATATATATATCTACGAATCTTCACTTTCAGCCATCTGTTTTTCAGTTTCAATTCTGATTTTCGAGTTTTCACTGCCGAGCTGAGCAAATTTTACACGGGGGCGGGCTTTTATCCCATTGGCTACGGGACGAGACTGGAGTCCAGTGACAGAGCTCATGGTGACATCATTTCGTTCCTTTCCGCGTCAGTTTTGGCGCCGTCTTTGAGTTCCCCCTCCTCTGATGTGGCTAGTTAAAACCAACCCAGTCTCAGTGAAATGCGTCCCTATTCCACGGCTTTGCACCTCGGAATACCGTGCATAGTATACGCCAAACACGGTTTTTTGCGTGCATATGATACGCAGTTGCAGCCCATTCAAAACAAGAACGGCTTTTAGGTTTCGTTTTGATCAGTGGTCGGATGTTTAGGTTTCTCCAGATCAAGTGACTGATCACGTGAATTTTGAGTTTCTGCCGGCACCGGAGATCCACTCTTTCTGGTGGAAAATCCCTCAGAATAAAAGATTTTGTGGACTAATCTTTATTTTGATAATATTTCTAGCGAGAAATGTACCGTTACTATCACGACATTCATTTATTTTGGACACACAGTTTCGTAGTTTGTCTGTTTTGCTTGACTTTTCGGGCTCAAAAAACGTAAAACAGCAACGTCTGGGGTGAACGGAACAATCACGGAACCGGGCGATCAGGACCCGACCCGCATCGGTGCCGGGTCAAGGTTAGGGTTAGGGAAGGTTCGGAGAACCGCCGGAACGTGTTAATCGGCACATCAGAGGAGGGGGAACTCAAAGACGGCGCAAAACTGACGCGGAAAGGAACGGAAATGATGTCACCATGAGCTCTGTCACTGGCTCCAGTCTCGTCCCGGTAGCCAATGGGATAAAAGCCCCGCCTCGTGTAAATTTGGCTCAGCTCTGGCAGTGAAACTTGAAAAATCAGAATTGAAACTGAAAACAGATGGCTGAAAGTGAAGATTCGTAGATATATATATATATATATATATATATTATATATATATATATTATATATATATATATATATTATTATATTTTTTTTTTTTTTTTTTTCAAGTTTTCAATTTTTCTTTAAATTTTCAGTTTTTTTTTTCAAATGTTCTTTTTTTTTCAAATGTTCAGTTTTTTTTTTCAAATGTTCTTTTTTTTTTCAAATGTTGTTTTTTTTCAGTTACAATATTTTTTTTCAAGTATTCCATCTGTTTTTTTCGTTCACTTTAAGCTGATCCTGATTTGACCCCATAAACCTGCTCATGTTGCATAATATCTATCGACTTCATCGAGTAGGACAATCAAACCACATTGATCTGCCTGAGGCTTTACCATTATAAATTCACATCAAAATGAAAAAATAAATGATATTGATGCTGGAAAATACAATTTTGATTGAGGTATAGTTGGTTTATTTAACTATAATGTCTATAATGTCCATATAATGTTGTATTATTTTGATGTAGGAAAACAACAGTGGGCTGAACTTTACTAAACTAAAATGTGAATGGATTAATCATTAATTTCCCTTGCATGTTTGTTAACATTTTTCAAGATATTCAAGAACTATGAAAAAGTTCACCTTAACTGTTCAGTACCAGGTATTTATATCTGAGTCACACCGGTTGAATTTTTGGCTAAAGATGGCCTGGATTGATTTTAGGCAATTAATATGGATAGTTGCTGTCCGGAGACATTTACACATCTTCCAATCAGTGTCTGCCAGCCAGCGATTCCGCCTGCCACCAACTTACGGCCGCCCCGTTTCGTAACGGCGTCATGCCTGTCTGTCGTTGGACTGCCACCGGGCAACCTCAAAATGTGTCCAGGCTGCCCCTTTGTCAGTTTTTAGAGTAAAATCCTTTGATCGCCTCAAGTTTGAAGTTTTTTTTAAATCTCCGCGGCCAACGCACAGTGTAAAAATTAGAAGTCATCGAGATCGAATTGTATGGCAAGTGTTTTTATCATTAAATTGATATCCTGGCTATCAGGCTGTGTCATAAGCCTAACAGTCATATCTAATCAGGAACTCCCGGGCCAAGGACACTCTCCCTCCACCGAACCAAAACAATCCGCTGAAGGTACGATAAGCAGAGCTCGTTGTCATGGAAACTTACATTCCTCTCGTCTCCATGATCTTTTCCATAAATTTGAAGACTTTGGTGACACTCTCTTTTTTGCCTCCCCCCGACTGTGCCGTAGAGCGCTGTTCGATGACACAGGGCCCCCGCCAGGCTGGACGTGCAGTGTAAACCTTTTCGTCTATGTTAAATCAATGTGCTTCTATGTTGAATTATTTCTGCTTGTACCGTAAAATATGCTGTTTTACTGCGACATCATTCCTGTACCCTCCTCATGTGTCTTTTCTGGACGTTAGCACCCCAAGATTTGCATAGCTGCTGCCTACCATTGGGCCATGTATGTGTTGCCCACCACATCTGTCTGTCTGTTAATACCAAAATGACAATGAATCATCTCATCAACCACAGATTAGGATGCATATCGACTTGTTGTTACAACCAACCATTATATCCCTGTTACTTAGAGCGACCTGTACCACTTATTTCAGCTGAAATACTTACAGTAAACATCAGCTGAAGACATCTGTTTTCTGACCTGATACTTATGACACAAGAGGCTCATCAGGTCACTTTGTTGAAATGTAGTTTGGAAAAAGTAGGTGACCTCAATGCGCTCATTTGTAGTCAGGAGAACAAAAAATGTTCCAGATAACAAGGCAATAAATACTTATCTTAGTGAAACTTAAAAAAGTTAAAATGCAATTCTAAATGTTTTATATCTCTATGTAAGAGCTAGAATAAAAAGATGTGGATTTTGTTTGGACTTAATGAGCCTTCAACCCATTTTTCGTTTTTAATCTTTGTTTTATGGCTGAATAATAGCTGCTAAATAAAAAAGAGCGGGGCTTATTTGTTTGTTTCCATAGATTTGACGAGACGATCGATATGAGAATCTGTTGCTATAAAAGCATAGAGTCAACATTATGTCTAGCTTGGAATTACAGCTTGATTTATTCAGCCCAATCCCAGAATTTACACATTTATAGATAATAACTTCAGACAGACAAATAAAAGCACCTAATTTTAATGTCCATGTTCATCTGGCTTCATGCATATTTAAGCACCTAAATCTCATCTTTTCCCCTTCCTATAATTCAGTTTAAAGTGCTTTGTTTTTAGACTCCTTTTCCGAACAAATCCTCTCTTTATGATGGCTCCTTTGCTTGAAATATGTCAAAATATTAAGCAGTGAGGTGTTATGCAAATGCGCTACATAGTAATGTGAGGGAAGAGGAGGCCAGACTGCAAATGTAAGAGATCAAGGGCAGTGTCTTGTTGAGAAGTTTAGAGGAACTTTCTTTGGTGCTGACTTTACAGACCTGTTACATCATAAATCATGAAGAACTTAACTGAGGCAAGTTCAAAATAAAAAAATCTGCTTTTAAATTAATAAATTGATGGGTTTCAGGAAGCTGGCAGATTTTTTTTAATTAGCCAGAAATCCTCGTTTCCTCTTGGTGCCAAATCTTTACTGTAAGAGCTGAAGTGTCATAATTAAACAAATCCAAGGGTAGCATCAATCTGTTTTTTTACATTAAATTTTTCCATCAACAGAAGTGGAACTTTAGCATTTTTTCAAGACTCGCTTATCATTTTTTGATCTGTTTTCTAAGTATTCCCAGGGGTCCTTTAATTATGATTTCTAGGACGTAGTTTCTGCAGAGCGGCAGGAGCTCATTAGAAATTTGCCTCTGAGTTGTGGGTAGGACCGTTGACATGTAGCACCCCCACCCCCCTTTCCCTCTTGTTGCTAAGAACTTGTAGCGGGGAGCCTGTGGCCAGCCCAATGCATTTTCTACATCAACAGTGGCGAACTTACCACTTTGGGGGCCTCAGGCAAAAAATAAAATCAGGCCTTCAGCAGCAGTTGGATTAATCAACATTTTTTAAATCCCTGCCTAGTTCTTCATTGATTTACTAATAGACATAATCAATAGCTAGAATCCAAATGATTTGATAAGCAAATAAAAACTAAAATAATTTCAAAATTGTCATAAGCCAAACCTTGAGGTCTCTATTGAATTTGGACAAAAAGATGCAAGATACAGCAATTTTAAGGATAAAATTACATGATGGGATCAAACATAAATATTGTATTTATGGAACAGATTAACGCACACATTTATTTCATTATTAGTGGGCGGGTGAGGCACGGCTTCACCTGCCATCATGACTGCATGTCCTGAGATAAAACGTATTTCAAAAACTAAAAGCTGCCAAACCTGCCCCAATTATGTCCACCCACCCACCTACATAATTGGAATCAAAACTGCTTAATCTTGGGGAATTGAATTCTCCGCTCCCTAACATGCTGTTGACTGGAATATTCCATTTTTGCAGAGGAACGGGGAGGACAAAACACTTTTACATGATCAGTCTTGGCGACTTAAGAGATATAGGGTGTGTTTTTTCATGACAAAGTTATTATTTGAGACACTTTTATGGATTGTTCAGTTCAGGGCCCCAGAGTGTTGGGGGCCCTAGGCAATTGCCTATCTTTGCCTAACCCCGGGCTCCTACGGTAAATGTTACAGCGCAGGTGCGACTCAGGAGCGGTCTAGCTACGGTAGATGACTCCCTTTGGCTACGGGATTGCTACCAACCAAAACTTCCAACTCACGTAGGTTTGTGCAATAACCTGCCATTTATTCCAATTTAGGTCATTTACAGCCCCATCTTCACAGAAAGTGCTGCGACTCAGCTCCGGCGTCTGGCAAAAAAATTGAGCCTAACAAAATGGATTTGGAGCGCCAGAGAGTCCAGATCGTAGAGGTTATACATGACTATATGCACTGGAGGTTCCTCTCTGAGCCGTAACGGTTGCCGTGGGATCCTGGGGTGATGGTAAGTCCGCCAAAAGCTTTTTTGGTCTTATTGATGTAATAATCTTTTGTTTGCACTTATTTACAACAATTTTATTAGGAATGGACAACAGAGAAGTAAGGCAAAAAACCCTTTTTGGTAAAGTTGGGGCTTTGATGCCATCTGTTTAAGTTCAGTCCGGCTTTCATTAATAAATATTGTATTGTTCAGGTAATACTAAAAATAAATAAATAAATACATAAAAGTAGAAATTGAAAAAAAATAATTCTTCCATCATTTAAAAAAATTAAACCAGAAAAAAAATCATTGGTCTCTGATTTCATTCAGTGTGACCGGGCCAAATGTGGAGGTGCACCAGATCTATGGGGACCCCTGTTTTAAAGAAATCCTCAAAAATACACATTTTAACTTAATTTTCTTTATAGGTGTTCTCTGTTATAAGATAAATGCCATAAGAACATGTTAAAAACAAAATTATCATCAGAGTGAGTCTTTAAACTAAATAATCAAGATATAAATAACGTAATTAAAGATTTGGTATTTATACCATTCGTGTTATAGGTCTCATCATACTGGTATTGTTTTAAAAATATGAAAATTGTTCACAGTGACAACCACCTCAATGCGCTGGGAGTTGACTTTCTTGCCCTTCTTGTTCCAGTAGACGACAGGCTTCGGGTTCCCAGTGGCCTGACACACGAACGATGCCACGCCCCCGGACACTCCGATCTGGTTAGTGGGAATTTTCGTGAACCTTGGAGAAGCTGAGATATAGGGAGGAAAAAAAACATCTTAGAAAAAAAGTGGTAAAGGAAGCATCCAGACTGACACCTGGAGGACATCAAAGCTGCTACGCGACCAGCGACAAGCCCCTCCCCTTTTTCACTGTGAGCAAACGGTCATGCTCGCTTGTGTTCTGATGGCTTCCCCAATGTGCTTACTTCCTGGGTATCATCTAGAGGACGAGCTGAAGGACTTCCTGTGGGTCATAAATAAAAGATGGGGCCGGGCTGTGGAGGAACATCTCTTTCTCCCTCCCTCTGCCTCCATGCTGCATAGGCTGTCATGACACATGAGCTTTTCACAGATACACCAAGTGTTGGCTGAAAATTCACAGCATATAATTGGTTTAAATGTATTAATACCAGAGGCGAGATCCTGCGCCTGCACACCTACAGGGGGATTTGCAGTTGCAGATAGAGATGATCCTAATAAATTCAGTGAGCAACACTAGTCATGTTAACTTCATGCTTAGTCTCAGCGGAGGACTTCCGCAGAACAATCCCCGGGATTGCGCTGGAATGCTTATCAACGGAAGCTGCCCTCTGAAGGAAAAATAGCAATTTCCATGTGTGATATTGAGCCAACAGCTCTGAACCTACACTTTTCACAGTGGCTGAGTCAGACCAGCGAAACAACCACCCCTCGCTATCTGTCTGTGGCCTGTTGCCATGGAGCCCAGCTTAACTCCTCTTCAGTTACGGAATCGCTGCCATCCATCAGGGCGAAGTCAGAATGACCCTTACCATGGCAACCTGAATCCCTCCTCCCCTGTGTCTGGGTGGGTGAGATCTTGTCGTGTTGACTGAAGATGGAGCAAGAAATGAAAAATAAATGTCTATTAAGAGCGGCTGTTTGATTTCGGAGTCTGTTTAAACATTTCCCCACTTAGTTTGAAGTTAAACAGCCACTCAAGGGTTCATCTACTGTAGCTGGAAAACAACGGGGAAGACGCTGCACCTGAATCTGAATCTTAGGTGTTTAACTGCTCACATTTAGACTTCCTTAAACGTTCTTAATTTTCAGCTAAACTGTACTTTTCTTATCAGCAGTAGGAGAATGAGAGCTATTAAAAGGGGGAAAAATGATGGCCAGAACGGCTTTCTTCTTGCTATCGGATTACGATTGAATTTCATGTCCTTCTTAGGGCTTGAACATGGTTTTGGAGGGCTTTATGCTGAGTCCAGAATGTTTTTCCATTTTCTCTTAAACGCACTTCAGCACCAATCCTCGTGCAAAACCAACCCCACTGGCAATGTAACCACTTAAGCCTCTTCCAACAGCTAGAGAAAAGCCCTGCAAGGCGCTGGCTCTGGACAGATTTGCTCTCCACAGAAACTTGTTGTGATCAGGATGTTCTTGAAAGCTGCCCGAGAAATAAGGGACTAATGAGGACATCTGTCTTTTTAATGGTAGGTCTCACTCTCCGGTAGGTACCAACCAGGTTTGAGATGAACTAGTCAGATTTTAATGGAACACCTTTGTGACTCGGAGTCATTTGAAGGAGTGACTGCCTACCGCTGTGCTCGGGATATAAATGGAAACAGTAAGTATAATGTTGCAGAGTTTTCTCTTTGCTGCGTGACAGAAAAGTAATTGGAACTCTACGTTTTCGTCAGGCAGGACTTTTGAGGGCACAGTTTAATAAAACAGAGAATATGTAAGTCTTATTTTAAAAAAATCTGCTCAGAGAGTGACTCCTGGTCAGATTTGTGATCAATAAATGAGAGGGCGTGAGGGAAATTTGGCTTTTAAGAATTTGAATACATATTTTCTTGTTTTTTATGCTTTCTGAAATGTATGTAACAATGTAAACATTATAATTTGAGAAACAAAAGTGCATCAAGACCATTTAAATTCATGTCATCTCACAATAAAAGTTAAAGAGAGTCAAAACTTTCACAGTATTGTTTAAAACGTTTACTATCTTCTATGAAAAATTATATAAATTTTGCTTTTTCTATCTAAAACAAGGTCTTCCTTCTTTTAAAATCACATTAAATTTTAATAAACCAATCTTTCTTTTTTTTTTTTTAAATTGGATTATTTCCATTTCTTCATATGAAAAAAATATATTTCAATACATTTTTAATTTATGTACTTTGAAGTTCATATTTGAAGCCAAGAAATTAAATAAAAAAAAATACATGTAAAAAAACTTTTGTCATCATTAAATCTGGGTTTATATAAAGTTACTAATTATTCATGATTAAATTTAAACCGTAACATTTAAATCATGTGAACAGAAAAATAACATACTAGCTTATTCAGGTGGACAAAACTTTGTGGTTTGGACTGCTCCTGTCATTTGGCTCTTAAGGCTCTGAAGGCCTCGTACAGGTTTGTTGTCACAAGTTTATAACAACTTACAACATCACTTGGCCAATCACAATCAAGAAATTGTACAGACAGTCATTTGGTGGCTGTATATTATTGATTGATTTTATGATAGGAGTCTGGTGTAAGTTTCATTGTCATTTTTTTACATGCTGGCTGTTGTTATTAAATCACGGGTCCCCTACCCTCGGGATGTGATCAGGTGGAGCCAGTATCGGGTTTGGGTAATGGTACCGCTTTATAGGGTACGTCTCGAGGGTTGGGGACCGCTGATTAGCGTATGTATTTGTCCCTGTCTATGGCCCAGTACCAAGTGGCCCCCGGACTGGAACTGGTTTGTGGTATAGGACCCTTGATTGAATGGGAATAATCAGCACATCAAAAAACGATGAGTTGGGGACACCCAAAACGTCAAAAAGTGATTAAACTATATGCCCCTTTTATGACGAGTTGGGAGTCAGAATGCATTGGATTCGACCACTGCCTCCTATCGCACGGTGGCAGTTGTATTTGTGAGTGTAACATAAGTGTGATGGCTGCTTTCTTCATCCTCATGATCATCACCTGAACAGGATCACACAATGCTATAAACTCCAGATAAAGTTACTATTTTTTTTCAACTTTACTTGATAGTCCCATATATCCTTTAAGTTAATATGGCTCTTGAAAGTTATTTACATTTGATCCACATTGATTCCTCCATTTATTTTCAATGCCCTTTGCACTTCACATTGTTAATAAAAAAAAGAAGAAAAAAAAGGGCAACCCTTGGTTTGAATTTATATGTTTTTGGAGTTTAACGAGGGAAAAAAGGAAACCCTTCTCTCAGCACTGTTTGTTCTGTTGAGTTTCTCTGCAGGTGGTCTAAAAGCAGCTGTTGTGAAATTCTGCCTCTTCACTGTGAAACCTTCCAGCGAGTACATCAGCTCTCTCAAAGGATCATCGCTTCAAATCGGTGGCACAATTGAAAAATGATCCATGTTTATGCCATCTCGCCGATCAGAAAAAATCAGCCTGGCAGATCCTCTGGAGCGGTGACAGCAGTTGTGTGTGTGTGTGTGTGTGTCCAGACCACAGTGGAAATGTTGTAATCAAGAAGATGATGAGTAACATGCTGATGGGACCTCCCGCCTTTTCAAAACACATTAACGATGCCACAGTTCAGGGCTGATATACTGACAGGCTGGGATTCGCTCCTTGACTGACACCCACTCACACAACAAGCGTGCAGACCGACACTTTTTCCGTACATCCGTGTTTTTTTGTGTCACTCTCACAGGCTGACCTTCAGATGAGACACGTGTCTAGATCATCTTACCAAGTTCTGCACACATGCCGCTCCAAGGTCTGGTCAGCAGGAGGATCAAAGGCAGCAGCAGACACAGGGGGGGTTGGCAAAGGCACAACCCAAAGAAGGGCCGCCTGGACCGGGCCACAAGCCTGCCGGGCTCAGGCAGAGACATGGCACCAGCGTTGGGTCGTCGGAGCTGAAGTAAACGCAGGCCGGGCTTCACTCAGCAAGGGTAGGCACTCTGCGAAGATAAAAGTCAAGCATTTATAATTGAATGTCTGCTTTGAAGATCAATTTATGAAGAAATGAACCAACAGATCTGATTCAGAATGATACAAGATTTCAATTAGACCAGGGCCGGATCTAGGAATGGGTAAAGAGGGGCAATACCCCTCTGAATGATAATAAAAATGAATTAATGAATTTTTTGGTAACAAATATTACCAGAAAAAAAAAAAAATATATATATATATATGTTTATATATATATATATATATATATACAAAAAACACATTTATAAATCGCAAATACATAGAAATAAAACACAAAAATAAAATAAAAGATTGACCTTTTGACCCCTCCCTAATGCTAATCAGTTGGAATCAGACTCTGCTTTTCCAGCTGGATTCCAACATCTTGACAACTGATCCATACAGGAGGACGATTAGAGGGGTCCAGTTAGACACTTGTGAGAACAAAAAGGAGAAATTTGTTTCCTTCGGGCTACTCTGTGACTGCTCTTAAAGACTGTGGTCCCACCCGCACCCCAAAGTGGGGCTGGCTAAATCCAGCCCTGGATTAGACACCAGAAAGGAAGGTCTCATTCCAGAACAATCCAACCACTCCTTAATAAGTACTTCATGAAACAGGCCAAAGTCGTTTGCAGCTTCTCTATTAATAAGCCTCCTCTTCCAGTGAGCCGTGAAATGAGCTGAATTGATACAGTCTTAAGAGTTCTTTTTTTTTCCCCCTCAGATGTCCCAATAATTTCATTTTAGATTTGGCCTAATTCCTCCTTTAGTGTCTGGAATTCTGGTGGCACATTCAGTCTAAGTGTTAATGCAATAATGCATCCTGAATGTGCCTCGGTAATGGAAAACGCTTAAACAAAGAGGATTGGTGGGAGCAATAGGAATGAAGCAAAATTCAATAACAGCAAATGGATCAGAAACTGCCGCTTTAATAGATGTCCCCCTAATGGGGGGGGGTGGGGGGGGGGGGGGGGGGGGGGGGGGCACACACACACCAGTGTTTTTGCTGGAAAACACATAAACACACCAACGCAGAAACACACACTTTTCCTGCAGTATAATTCAGCTGTGTCTGCTCACAGAGCTTTAAACAAGCTGTGCAGAGGCTCCGCGTCCGGGAGTCAATAACTCCTCAGTCTTATCAAGCTCTCCCGACCCCCACCCCACCAGCCGATGTGTCAGAGCGCAGGTGGGGAGGCCAAATGAGAAAAGAGCCTTTGTTAACCTGTCATACATCACAGACAAACATGCTTTCCTTCAAGTGGCGGTACAGGATAACATATATGCTCCCGGGGAGACGTCCTGCACATTCACAGGTGACAGGCCAAACTTGGATTGCCACATAAATATGTGGAAACATCTATTTCCCCCTGACGCCGAGACGCCGAGACATACTAGTCCCCTGCTCTCCTTTAATACCCAAAAGAGTCATTTCCGGTGAGGAACACATTCACAGATTCCTCCAACCACTTATTGAGCTAATGACACGTTGGGACGTATAACTGTCTACCAGCTTCTTTACTAAAAATAGCCGGAGTGAAAACACGTCCGTCTATCTGATACCGGCTCTTTTTCCTGCCGCTCTGCCCTCGGCTTATCTAACGCCGCGTAATAGCCGCTGAATAGAAAAGCTTTCAGCGTCCTCTTTTCAATTGAACAATGCGATAAGAAAAATCAGATGAGAGCTCGTTCAGCCATCATTGGCAGCATGTTAAGTAAATTCGCCTCTTACGGAAACTCAATTTGTCGGCGTTAATCTAACTGTTCTGCGTGCAGCCACACGGCCATTAGAGCGCTAAGTTGCTTTTGCAGAGCGCCTGCTCCGTCCCGCGTGCTGGATGTGCAGGGTCACTAATGTCTTTCGGTGACCTCCGGCTGGCCCTTTGTATCAGTTTATCCACTCTTCCTTGTTGTCTTTCACCTGCTGGATCCCTCTTTGCTCTCCCTCCACTCTCTAACTAATCCCTAATCTCACACTCGGCTCTGGAATTAGGCTCTTCTCTCCCAACAGCTCCCTTCATCCCTTCTCCGCTGTTACCCTCCTCGCTTGGCCTCCTTGTTAACCTCGCCTCGCTCGATGCCATCTCCACCATGCCCCCCTATCATTCATCTCCTTTGCTTTTTATAGACAACTCTAATCCTTGCTTGTATACAAATCCTCTTCCTCCCTCCAGCTGTCCCGCTCCAGCTGTTGGTCCATTGACACAGTTCAAACAAAAGGGCTTACAGCTTCCTGCATCTGTGGGTGATGAAGCCAAAACAGATAGACAGCAGCAGCAGCAGCAGCAGCAGCAGCAGACTGGGCTTGTCAGGGCATGACAGGGCTTGTGCTAATGGTATTACACGCCGCAACAATCGTGTCTTCTTCCTCACATCTCAAAAATTCACTTTGCTTGTCACAAGCGCAGAACTTAAACCATTTTTAGCATCGATATCCTCATGACTCAGCCCCCCCATCAGAGATCTCACCTGCTCCCCCCGATCATCTGGCTCAGCATCCACAGAGCAGACAGTGGGTGTTGGTCCTATTACCTTTTCAGAGTAACAACACAGATGGTCAGCCAGACAGATAGATTGATGGGGATACATGTGCTATTTATTGCAGGGAAACAGATAATGACACCACAGCTCAGGTGGTGCAACGCACACCGCTTATTGTGCTCCATCAGGCTGATGAAATAACATTGTTTAGGTGGCATCCAGCCTGCCCCCTGCTCCTCTGGGGGCCCCCTCCGAAGATGACATGTTTTTTTTTTTTTCACCTGTTCCCTCTTCCCCACACCTTACCCATCATGCCTATCAACACAAGAAGCGAGTTGGGATGTGAGCTCACAAGGCCTGTCACCATGACAACAAGCCATCAGCGCTCATTCAAAGACTAGATCTTTTTTTTTTTTTTTCGTTCTTTCACGCTACTTGCGAGAACGTACCTGATGGAACTTTGTGTTCTTTCAGAGTCTTTAATCTAAAGTGTGTGAACGATACGTGCAAAATTAAAACATTCCCTTCTTTAAAAGACTCATAACAGCTGTCAAAGGCTGTTCGCAGAAATGTGAAATCAAAATAATCTTGCGCGATTTTCTTTTTTGCACAAAAAAAAAAAAAGAAAAATCGGGAGTGACTTTTTAATGTTTTTGTGACCCTGGACGGTCCATGCAAAGTGCAGGCAAAAACAAATGGAAGCACAAACACACACTGACGTGGCAGATGGCAAAGCATCATGGGGGGGATTGGCTCTCACACACACACTTCCTTTGCTTTCTCCTAAACACACAGCCCAAAGACGCAAACACACACGACTGCAGACACACACCCACGATGAGATCAGAGGATGAAGCGCGGCTTACTGCAGGCGTGAGCTGCAACGCCCCGCTTACATTTTTAGCAGAGAAAATAAAATATCTGAGGCTCCTCTCCAACAAGAAAACACACCTGACACTCAAACGCTGCTGCTGCTGCTTTGTGCCCTGAATGCAAATGAGTCTGGAGACCTGGGTACCTCCGATAAATCTCCATCAGTCCTGGTTTATGCCGCACGCAGGTTGCTGAAATTAGGGTGGTGCATGTTCCATATGACACGCATCCAAACAGCATTAGCAGGGGAAATATTGACAAAAAGCAATAACCCGCACTACCGGCAGCTATCATTTCAGGTGAACGGCTGGAAATGATGAATGGAAATGCAATACCAGTTGGAAATATCTTTTGAGTGATGCCACGCGTGATTTATCTATTATAAACTTGATCCAGAAACAGCGGAAGATTGTCTAAATGTGTAAAAAGGTTGATGGTGACGGTTTGACTTGTTACCTCAGCTACTAATACTTTCACATAACTTATAAATTTAAGATTTAAAATCTTATTATTTTAAAAATATAAGTAAAAAGCTCTTTAGTTACCTAATTAACATTAGTTTACCAGATTAAAAATTATATTTTAAATAACATTTATATTCATTTTTACTTCTGGTTTAGTGAAAATATTAAACTAGAAGAATTTTGTCTTTGTTTTATGTTTCAATAAACCAGTTCATAGTGTTTTTCTACCTTGACTTTCAGATATTTAGAGCAGCATAATGGATATCTCAATATATAACAGAGATATTCAGATGGGAAGGGAAAACCAGCTCTGAGCTCTGGAAAAATACCAAACACGAAAAATAGGATCTGCTTCCTGCTCCCCTCTCCTCACGGGGAGCTCGAGTTTTCCTTCAGGCCACCATTTAATTACCTGATCACCTACAGCTAACAGGGGGAATTTTCTGTAAGATCAACTCAGATTTTTTCCCCCTGAATCGACAGCTACGCTGTCTAAGACACCCCCTCGCCCCCCTCCGAGCACTCCCACCCCACCCCAGACTAATTCCAGTAATAAGTAAATGTCATGCAGCCTCAGCACATCAGGGAAAGAGCACACCAGCATTACCACTAGTTTGCATCATTTAAGTGTTGCATTTACTAATGTCCATGTTTTTCTTTCAGCTGAATGGGATTTGGCAGAGGACAGAAGGCAATGAGAAAGCATGAGTTGGTGGTTGGAAGGCTCCTTTTTAGAAAGCTGAGATTGTTTTGAAACTGCTGATTTCTCTGACTTCCTTCAGCCATTAAAAGTGTCTCCATTCATGATAGATATCAAAAGTTTCCTTGTTGTTTTAAAGATGCACTTCAGTGAAAATTAAGAAGAAGAATCGAAGACGAAGTATCAATACTAACGTGATGAGATCGATGCTTTCAATACGTTCGATGGGGTTTTTCTTCAACCCGTACAGTAAAGAGTTTGAATGTACTTAAGGAGTTCAAGCGCGGTGTCTTTCTGTCTGCAGTGTTTGCAGATTGGGCAAAAACATGAACAATTTGTGCAGGAAACTGATCTGGTAACACAGTGCACCACCTCATCACACCTTTCCCTTCCTGCCTCGTCAGAGAGTTAAGAGTCATTAAAGAGACACTTGTCTGTTTTTATAAATAATTATATTCGCTACAGTGTTGATTTTGATTTCTTTTTTCACCAGTGACTTTCATTTTTCAGTACTGCTTTTTTATGTTTGTGGTGCTATTATTTACACTTTTGTTACGTTTTCTTTTTTTTTTAAATGTTACACTAGTTACTATTTTCATCTTATTTTTATGACATTATGCAGTTATTAATATAAATGTTCTATATTTGATGCATATTCAGTAATGGTTAAATTTAATTAGCTAATAAACATTTTTATTTGCAATTAGTCTGTCTCAGTCCTGTGTTTTGTCATCCATTTAATTAACAAAAAATATCCATAATTATTCTATAATGTGAAATCTAAAGAAAAAAGTATCAGTATTGATATTGGCGATACTAGCACTTTAACTACTTCACCCACCCCTAGAGAACGCATAGAAAGAAAAATTAAGATTAAAATTGTGTTTCTGGGTTTTTCTTCATTCATATTTCTATAAATCAGGGGCAGATGAAAAAATTCTGTTTAAAAAAGTTTTTTTTACCTTGATGTAGGTGATACAATTTGTGGCTCACAAGCTTCCTGACAAATACATCCATGTACATCTGAAGGGTTTACTATACTAAATTAAGGCTTTTAATACTTCTATACAATGTTACACTTTTATACTTTTTTATTAAGACATGATGAAGTCATTTATATATTAAGCCACATGGAGCTCCAGACCAGTTGTAACTGGTTAGGGGTTCTAGACACTAACCAGTACTTTTCTACTGAAAACAAAGATGTAATTTATCTTGCTGGCAGGTGCAGGGGCACGGACACTGACCACCTGAGACTTCCACGTCCATTTAAGGTATTAAGGACCGCGGGGGGTTTCTTCTGTCCTGCCAGACAATGGCCTGAAGCCACAGTGGGCCCACCTTGGGGGATATATCTGTGGAGTCCATTTTACAGGGGATAGTCTGTCATGGTTCCAACCTAGAATACTCTGTGCAACTCTGATCCAACTTTTTATCAAAAGGACTAAATTTCAATTGTTTTTTTTTTTTTTGTCACTTTTGTCCTCATCAATAAACATGCAGAGGTTACCAAGGCAACCTCACACATCTTTGTATTCTTTGTCCGAGCTGGTATCAAAACTGTAGGGCTAGATTGATCCGATTCTGCTCACCATTTTTGTTGCATCGATAATGTTATGTTGGGATTGCCAGGGGATGTAAGCTAGTGGGAGAGAGTACGGGTATTCGCAATACTTACATCGATATAAAATACAGGCATGGCAATATTCAACTCATTATTTATGGGCGTCCTTCAGTGTCTTACTTTTCTCCACTTTTTTTTCTTTTATGCTAATTTTTTTTTTTTTTTTTTTTTAAATCAGACAATGTTGAATGTTCCCTTTATGAACAAATATTCCTGAATTTACCTAAAGAAAAGCACCAAGAGTTTGCTTGGGTAAGAGCAACTTGTAAATGAGATACAGTTGTGCTACTTCACGTTGTGATCATTAAATAACAACATTTTTACCATTTTATTACAATGGATTAATATTCATTCCGAGTTTAAAAAGAAAAAAAAAAAAAAAAAAAAAAAGAGTTAAAAATTGCTCAGGTACAGTCTTGGGAAACATTGTTATACATATTGCATATGGAGCCGTGTATCGTGTTATGTATTATATCACCAGACCCTTGCCGGTACGCACCCCCAGCCCTCGTGTTATCTCACGCACCCTTATATTGATGTGTGATCCCTCCCATGACAAAGGTGGACATGATTTTATATCTTCCATGGACATCAGATTTAAAATCCTTAAAAAAAAAAGTTTGGCACACTGTCTCATAGGGTCCAGATGACCCCACTTTTAAAGGAAGCATGTCTAGGATAGCACAAGGGTTACAAGAGAGTGCTAACAAGGGGATGATGGGACATGAGGGCAGGCTCCAAGCCACAACTCGAAGTCAAATTTCTGATGAACTACTGCTCCTCTGCAGCAATTATATCTTAGAAAACGGCACAGGATGTTTGATTTTAGCTAAAAATAACAATCATAATTAAAAGACCACTTGTACCAAAACAGATTAAAAGATGATTAAAGTGAGACTTTTAAGGTACCTCTATGTTAAATAGCTGCATTTCTTACAGTCACACGTCTGAGCTTTTCAGGAAGCGTGACTAAAACCACACAAACTTTTCTTCTGACCTCCAACTCTGCAGGTCTAGGACAGAACGCTGCTGCTGTAACCCAACAATAGTGTGGCGAATGAACGCCCACACGCCTCAAAAGAGGGGCTCCAAGGTCAGACGGACCAAAACAGCCAAAGAGAGGCATCTCATAATGGTTAGAACGGCCTTGAATGAGGGAAATGGACTGAATCCCAAAGAGCAGGAAGTGTATTAAACCGAACGCTCTAAAGAACATATAGAGCTTTTTTTTTTTTCTTTTTCAGAGGGTCAGTGTTAGGTTGCAGGAAGGAACAGTTGGTACAACTACAGTGAGGAATCAGTGCCAGTAAGATTACCTTTAAATAGGAAATGACTCCTGAAATCACATTTCTGTTAAGTGCCATTAGATCACATTAAATAGGAGATCATTAATCTCTTGTATACAAACTAATGCACCTTTTATTATTTTCAATTGGTTCTAATTTATTGAGGTGCTTCTCTCAGCAGCTGTGTCTGCCATGTGAGCTTTTCAGGCCGGATTTTTATTTTTTTTTTCTCCTAAAAGAGGGTGAACACATCAATTTCATAATGTTCAACCTTTCAAATAAGTTAAAAGATTATTTGATTCTACCTTTCTGAAGTCTCAAATTTAAACCCGCGGGTGTGTCTGCTGATTAAAAAATAGAAAAAAAAAACCCCACAGAGGCAGCTTAACCCGACAGGCTGATCCGACTAAAGTTGCGGAGCGTTCTCTGCACATGTCCACGCGCGGACACCTCGGTGATGCTCAGTCGACTGAAACAACAACAGAAACACCCCTGCGATGGCTGTAATTTCTGCCTCCCTCTATCTTTTGCCTCCTCTGTGCAGCGCCTCATTACACAGGCCGAAGGTTGAGTCCTCGTTAACTCGCAGTCACAGTCCAATTAGCATATCCAAGACCGGCGCAGACACTCATCCAAACAGGACGGAACTTTACATACATACTGATTTCCACATGATTATGCACTTGCATGTACGTTCTTAATTGTCAAACAGCTCTGCCATTAGATTGTGTGCCCAATTATGCAGCAAATTTCTCATCTTTATTAAATATATATCAAATGTTTTTTTTCAAATCATCCCAGTGAGACACGTGGAAGAAATATGGACAGTTAGACAAGACTCACCGCAGCCAATTAGAGAGCTTCTTCTGGAGCAGGACTGAAGCTCCCTGACAACGACAGGTCCCTTCTTCCTGCTGGTTGTCATCGTCATCCTCACAGTCTTTACATTTCAATTGTGCTTCATTAGTTAGCTATTTTTGAGACCCCGCTGTAGCCATTTAGCATCAGTCAGGAGACGAAAACGAGGTTTTGAGCAGCAGATTTGAAGGCTCCCTGGTAAGATGCATTTTAATGACAGACTCATTATTCTCTACATGATTATCCAATGACGATGTCACTAACGAAAGCTTTGTGAACTAAACTGATTTGTAGAATTAAAAAAAAAAAAAAAAGCTTAAGTATCCACATCCACCTGACACAGAGGGACTCCATAAACTCTGCCCTTCGCCGCTTCCTGATGTGCTGCAATCCTGAGCCAATCCTTGATTCACTTCTTTCTGCTCGTGGTTAAAAATCCTGTTGGGAAATTGTGCTTTCGTATCCTGGAGACGCCTTGTTGTTTTTGCCCATTCTCTCTAGTGGATTGGCGCTGCTATGGTATCACCTGTCTGGCATGATCGCATGATAGGTTGTCCACTGAGAGCTCATTAACTAACTTGCAGAGTAATATGCAAAAACACTGAGATGATCTACGCAGCGTTTTTATTCATGCACGCAGTTTGGCATTTAGTTAAGGTCAGTGTGCGCTGTGAAAGCACAGCACCATTAGATTTGTTTTTAGAATTTGATTTGATTTAAATTCACCTTAAATTCTGCATTAAAATGCAACAAATATGTACCTGTTCTGTGAAATGCAATGAATTTTCAACAGGTGGATTTCAGTCAAATGAGAAGTGGAAAAAAGCAAAATGACAAATGGTGAAGAGCATCTCATAAACATTCAAAAGCGGTCTGCTTCTTTTCAGGTTATGCATGCCGGTGAACAGATCCTATTTACATGCCACACAGGCGCTCAGTCGAAGCAGTTCTGTTACTAACCAGCCATCGCATGACTTCCTGATGGGGGGTGAGATTTGTGATGCCAAATTAATTTCTCCTTGAGGGACGACAAGGTTGTGAATGGAATCGAAATCGGGAGTAATGGTGTAGAAGAAGTGCTTTTGTCCTGCGTCCAAATGCTGAAGTCAGACGGAGAACGCGTCTCCTTAAGTGAGGAGACGGGATGCATGTCAAGGGTAACACACTGCACATGGGCGATTTCCACGAATGACTGGCCATTACTCCAACCCCTGTCAAATACTTCATCCAAAGTGGCATTCCTCAGCTCAGTTAGGACAGAGCGATCATGAAACGCCACAAACAATAAACGCGGGGCTGGGTTGAAGAGTCGTGTCGACAACCTGGCCACCTGCGTCACCTCGCGAACCTCACACGCTTCAGAGCTGTCCCCCTGACCCCCGAGGGAGTCCAATCCGTTTGCTTTGGGATTTGAGCTGCAAAGACGGAACAGAAAACAAGTTTCTTGGGCATCATCTTTTTTTTTTTTTAGTTCTTGTTAGCCATCAAAGAACTAACGCTGTTTCCACGCTGTCAGCTTGCATACTATAACCTTTTCCTTCCTCTGATAGCAGAACAAGAACAGGACGCTCTCTTTTTTTTTTTTAGACAAATGACACAAACATCCAGGATTTTTCTCTCAAACTTGATGTTTAATTGTGCGTGAATGTTTTCTGGAGGCTCTCTTCACGTGCAAAAAAGAAAAAAAAAAAAACCCAGCCAGCAGCAGGGCAGTGATCCTGTCAGCCTGCGGTGTGCGGCTTATCAAATCAGGCGCTATATCTGACATTAGCAAAACACTATTAGCGCTCAATAACAAGCCCAGGAGTGGAAAGTTCCTGAGCAGGTTCAAGGCTGAGCTGCTGCAGTCAGGTGAGCTGTGGAGATAGAGACAGTTCTCCTTTGCATATTTATAGACTCACACATAATAAATCAGGCAAGAACATGGAGCTACATTTAAACTATTCTAGACGAGGAAGGGAATTTTAAAATAAAAATCCATAATTTCTGTGGATTCTGAGGCAACAATTGATTACTGGGTGGAATTTAAACATGTGTGGGTGAAACAAACAGACGTGCACACACGGTTCTTATATAATCTTGCAGTCGTCTCTTCTGAAAAAAAATATGTAGATTGTCTTTTTTTTTTTGTGGAAAATATGCATTACGTGAAAAAAAATCTGTTTGCCACCTGTCAGATGGTTTGAGACAAAAACAGGTTATGTAACTGCTGCAGGCCAAGCCGAGTTAGATTTTAATCCCGAGGAGGGATTCCATTTCATATTTAACTAAAAAATGTTTTGCATGTGGAAAACTCTAAGATCATGTATTTACTACAAAGAACTGGGTCTCAATCTGAATTTAAGATGCTGCTTTTTACTGTCATTCTTCGTTCTGGCTTAATTTTTATTACTTTTCTCTGTGGATATAGGAAAAAAAAAAAAGAAATCTTTTAAATGTTTTCCACAGGCGAGAAAGCAAACAAGGGCAGAGATTTCCCTTGCACTTGTTCCCATGAGCCCCGGAGGTCTGCTGTGTAATCCGGAGAGTTCTCGGTTTAACAATGAAAACAACGGATAAACATGTCTACACTGACAGACGCTGGAGATGTGGCCATTCTAAGTCACATTTAAGGTCCAACAAACGCACAACCACTGCACAAATAGAAATGGAGGTCTGAAAAATAAAGAGTTGAGGATTTACTCTGAGGAAAATAGGTGTTTTTATAACTCCTTTACTTTGAGGGAGCATGTCTGGGTTGATTTTCTATTTTTAATGGTGAAAACAACAAATAAATATCTTTACTTTGACAGATGCTGGGCATTTCTAGCCACATTTAAGATCCAAAAAACTCAAAATGACTGTTAAAAATAGACAAAAAAGGATCTAAAAACATGGAAAATTGAGGATTTGCTCCGATAAAATTTGATGTTTTTATAACTCTTATTTTGAATGAGGATATCTGGGTTGATTTTCTATTTTTAATGATGAAAACATGTCTACTCTGACAGACGCCGGCCAGTCTTAGTCATATTTAAGGTGCAAAAAACTCAAGATGACTGTTAGAAAAATGGTCAAATAAATAAAAAGTTGAAGATTTAATCAATTGAAAATAAATGTTTTTACAACTCCTGGATTTTGAGTATGTTTACTTTGATTTTCTGTAATGATAAAAACAACAAATACACAAAAACAGAGGTTTAAAACATAAAAAGCTTGAGATTTACTCTGTGGAAAATAGGTGTTTTTAGAACTCCTTTATTTTGAATGAGCGGGTCTGGGCAGATTTTTTAATTTTTAATGATGAAAACATGTCTACTCTGACAGAAGCTTGCTATTCTTACTCACATTTAAGATTCAACAAACTCCCAATGACTTTTTAAAATAGAAAAGAAAATCCAAAAACACAAAAGGTTGATTATTTACTTCTCTCAAAATAGACGTTTTTGTAAATCTTTATTTAAAAAAAAAATCATGCCTGGGTTAATTTTCTATTTTTAATGGAGAAAACAAATAAACATGTCTACTCTGACAGATGCTGGCTATTTTTAGTCACATTAAAACTCAAAAAGGTCTAAAAAATGAAAAGTTGAGGATTTAGTCTGTGGAAAATTTGTCTTTTATAATTCCTGGATTTTGAATTGGTATGTTTAGGTTAATTTTCTCTTTTAGTGAGAAAAACAATGTATAAACCACATAATTTTGGCCATTCTTAGTCAAAATTAAGATCCAACAAACTAAAAACGACTTTTCAAAATAGAAAAAAGGCCAAAAAACATGAAAGGTTGAGGGTTTACTCCAACGGAAATAGATGACTTTACAATTCCTTGATTTTGAATAATGATGTGTAGGCTGATTTTCTATTATTAACATATTAATAAAAAATAGAAAAAGTTAATTCCAACACAAAAGGCCAAACACATAACAACAAATAAGGCCTCCGGAATAAACATTTAAATGCTTTTACTGCATCAAATTCCGACGATTTCTTGTAACATTCTGATAAAACTTTGCAACCACAGAGGACTTTTTCCTCCCTCTGAAACCGAAGTCAGACCTGAGTGTTTTCCAACGAGCAGCAGAGGCTACTCCAGCATTTGAACTTTAATTGAAGGCTAACTGCCCACTTCAAAGCGGTGCTCCCCCCTCGTTTTCCACATTCTGATTACTCAGATCGTCTCCTGCTTCATCAGCCATCTTGTCAGTCAGCCCTACCCACCTAATGACTCTTGTCACTCAGGGATGCAACTGTCAGACTGTGCCAATAGCCGCGCTGCTTTCAGCCGTGATTGGATAATGAAGTGCCTGCATCAACGTTTTGCCATTTTCAGTCCAGTCAGGGAAAGCTCTGACAAAGTGTCTCGTTTTGCATCGCGCAGGATTTCACTTCTTGGATTGGCTTGGGATTGAGCAAAAGTTGAGAGAAGGGTGGACCAGAGGATGGCGAGAAGGCAGCCTCTCGTTGGCATAAATGAGGACAGCAGGATGGGGAGGGGCAGAGAGAATGGTCTTCAGATGTGGCAGTAATGATGAGAGGAGAGGTGAATGGCTGAAGACAAGAGGTGGAGAGGAGAGGAAGAGGAGGAGAGGTACGGCAGCGTGCATTATTCATCCCCGCTGACACATCAAAATCTCTGATTCATCAGGAGAAGGGCATCATCCGAGTCACAACCCATCCCTCAGACATGCACACGCAGACACGTGAACATGCATTTGAAGACGGCCTTGTGGCTGAAAAGACAAGATAATTATGGACTCAGGTAGGTATTTGCATGAGCGGGCAACAGAACAGCTTTCTCCCCAGATACAGAAGATGTAGAACAGGTGTTTATCTGGGTTTGAATCTGCATACAGTTAATCAAACAGATGACTCTGAGGAGAAAAACCCACAAAAATACAATCACAGAACTGCAGGGAAAGACAAGCCCTTTATGATCCTGAAGAAATAATTAATAAGGCCTTTGTTAAATACTTAGAATTACAAATGACTTCCCCTTTCAACCAATGCATTAGCATGTTTACATAATATCACAATATTAAACATTTTAATAGTGTTCTTCCATGATCCACTCCATCTTATAGGTTGTTTTTTGTTTTTTTTTTAATACGCTTCAGCATTTGAATCAGCATCTATAAGCATCTACTGTTAGATGGAAGGCTAAACTTTTATGGGTTTAATGAAAATTGTGTTTTGAGTGTTTTTAACATGCACCTTTAGCATTTTTATCGTAATTAAGGACATAAAGAAAATGTATCTTAAAGTGGCATTTCTGACTATATATATTTTAATCATCAAAAAAATAGAAATTTGAAAAATGTAGGTGCTACTAGTGCTGAGCGATATGGAAAAACGTGTATCATGATATAGATTATTTTAGTTCACAATAACGATTTATATACTAATAAAGTATATTTTCAGTTATTCTCTTTAAAAGTACATAACAGATTGAAGCTTTTTAGTAGAAAAGCGTTTTTGCACAAAAGTTCAGCAGTAAAAAAATAAATAAATCCAAACAATGGAAGAGAAATGGCCTGATAAATACACGATATGCATCGTCACATTGCCCAGCACTACTGAGGAGCCACAAGCTCCCAGCTCTGCTCTATCCTGATGCATCCATCTGTAGACAAATACATCCATGTAGGTTTTTGTTTTCCTCATCCGAACTGGCAAATGTGGAGACAAATGTCACTATCAGTGATCTTTATCGAGACTGAGAGATTTAAAAACTGAAAAAAAAAAGGAAGACTTCTGTGTTATTGACGTGCTTCTTCAGAAGGAGCAGCACACAGACTTCATTTATGAGTAAAAATAAGTCAGTAATAAAAATTTTGGCATGCTACAGTTTGTAAAGAGAAGAAAGATTTTGAAATGAAATTTTAAACACACTTAAACTGTTGTTTATCAAATGATGAATAAGCTGCTCTGTAGGGTTCATATATTTGTAAATCTGACTGATGACGTCTGTGCCTCACCAGCTGTGAACCTCAACGCACATCACTGTCTTCGAGCCAGAATTCAGAAAAAATCACTGGTAGCTGGAAAGAGTGTAAACAGCAGTAAAATGAGAGTTTAATTGTTGGCACGGAAAAATTCTCAAAGCAGCATTTCTAATTAACTCTTGCCACTCTGCAGAAACTATGTCCTTGAAAACGGCTCAGGACTTTTGTTTTGGCTAAAAATGACATAAAAATAACAATTAAATAACAAAAACACCATTGGGAACGCTTTTACAATAGATCAAAAAAATGAAAGTGGTACTTAAAGTGTTTGAACTTTTCCACATATTTATAACTGATATGAAATCCCTTTAAATGCATAAACGATTTTGAATTTAAAATTACAATCAAAATCCTTAGAATGCAGAAAAAAGGATTTGTTTTTCCAAAAATAAATAATAATAGGATTTTTTCTCCTTACAAAAAATGATCTTGTTTTTCCACAAAGTTTAGAGTTTAATATGACAATGTTAAATATCATTATTAATATTAGAATTATTCATATGATTGAATTATTACTTTATATTCTACTGGGGTTTATCTGATTGTAAACAAAAGTAAAACTGATATTTTTCACATTCAGGGGCAAAGTTCCTCAAATTTTGGGTACAATGAAGCAGGGGTGTCAAAAAGCCAAAATCCAGAACATACTTTAGGTCGCTGGCCAAACAATATGATAATTTATTGAACACATAAGAAAACACAATTTTTAAAACTTTTAAACTTCAAAAACACAACTTTTTCTACATAAATATGATTAAAAACATGCAGGAATATTATTCCTGAGAAACTAACTTAAACCTTAAATAACTTTCAATATTTTACCCTCCATAATAAGATATTCAGTCAAAATTATACAACTTAGAAATAAAGTAAATATTAAATGTAAAAAAACTCTTTTTTTTTTTTACTTGTATGTCATTTTCTATTTGGCAAGGCAGCTGATTCTGTTTGGCAAGGTAGCTGATGCACAGTATGATGGGATTTGTAGTTAGTTTTGAAGTGATGGTTGCAGACACATTGGGCCTGCTGTCAGATCTGGCAGTGCAAGGAATTGTGGGATATTATTCCCTTTGCCTGTCTGGGTGGATTGAGGTTTAGGTGTTGGTTTTGTTAATGTGTTTTCTTTTTTGTTTTTTGGTCTGGCTGTTTTACCCTCAGTTATTTTATCCTGGTATGTTGGGAATTCATTCTAACAGATATCTCAGCCTCCATAATAGTAGTGCTAATATGTTACCAACGCAAGATAATAATATGAAATGATCTGGAGGGCCGGACATAATTAGTCCATGGGCCGGATCCGGCCCCTGGGCCTTGACTTTGACACGTGCAATAAAGTATAACTATTGACAAATATTAAGAAATGATTAATAACATCTTCTTTATGCAGTGTTGCATATCCAAAAGTGGTCTAAAATCTGTATTTTTTACCCTTTTATTCTCCAGTTCTGCACCTTCCAAAGTCTTCTGCCCCCTTCCTGCCCCCCACGTAGAACGTTCTAGGTCCACCACTGCTCACAATACTTTTAATTATGTTTATCCCTTTAGTTTACATGAAATCCCTTCTTTGGTTGTCAGAATTAGTTTAATCTCAAAGTATAACCACGAGTGATAATATTCATTAGAAGTACAGTCATACAGATAATTTGTCTTAAGGAAAAAACTCAATGAAAAATACCTCAAAAATAATCCCAACAGCAAATTTCTTCAGAATTCTTGTTCATTTTTGCCTTTTCTTTCTCATATAAACACTGAGCATGAAAAACATCTGATATTTTCGCTCCAGGAAAGTCAAAGTAGCTCACATGCAATGACTGTTTTTCCATTAAAGGCAGTTAAATCAACAGCACGCCGTGATATTGCTCATTGTAGTATTTTCATGTCATCCAAGCGGCTTCATTCTGCACGCTGAATCATTTTCAACAACCTCTGAATAACCGAGACGAGAGGCAGAGCAGCCAGAGGCCCCCCTCCCCTTTTTTTGGAAGGCTTTGGAAATGTCAATTAATATCAATGGCAAGACAACAACAAAGTGTCTGTCTTCTTGTCGTACAGGTGCTCACAGCATCAAAGTTGCACGCTTTGATGTGCTCCTTCCTGCCAGCTGACTGGTGCAAGGCAAAGCTAATGGCCGTTGTCCAAAAGATCCTGACAAAAATTCAGGGATGCATGGGAGGAACATGCAGCACAAAGGAAGAACGTGCAGGCCGGAGCGGCCGGGGAAATGGTGCCGGGAGAGTCGGGGAATAGCACTTCAATGAAGCCTTTGACATGAAAGCCGCTCCGCTGGGTACATGTTTAAGTCTTCACGGATTCTGCACTGCTATCTGTTTGGACAAAACCGCTGAGGCCTGTGGTTGAACCCTGTGAAATTCTATTTAAAGAGTGAGCCCTGACTTCTATCGTCGTCTCCGTGAGTTCTGACCTTTTCTACATCCAAATAATGTGAACGACAGCCAGAAAACGTCCCAGAATGAAAACAAAAACCGGTGTCTTACAATCCGAGCGTAAAAACGCGCGATTAAAACAGTCAGGGATGCAGAAATGGTCTGGAACAATAACCAGCAAACGCGTAGGGCCTCAGGGAAAGTGCTCCATCTGTTTAGGAGGAAGAAAAACCTTCAGCATGACAGTTCCTCCACACACACACACCTTTAAGCCCCAAAACAAGCAGGAAAATGTGCGACTAGATGTGTCATTAATGACTCTCCCTGTATGCCTGAGCGGCCGTGTTGAAAGCAAATTCTTCTGAGTGTAATTATGAACACATGAGAGGTCTAATAGCTCTGCCCGTGTGTGCAGATGGGCTTATTTGAAGTAATCCAGGAGCAGCAGATGCAGCAGCCTCTCCATTGTCTGGTCTTCAGTCCAGCCACATTACCACCTGGTGCCTTCAGCAATCTTCATGCTATTGCAGAACCTGTCTATGTCATAATAATGTCATATCATAATTCTTCAGAGATGACATTTATTTATTTCTAATAAACGATGAGATACCTGATCTTTTTTTTTAGTATTTTGCATTTAAAAGATGCGGCTCGTTTGCACCTGAAGGGCCATCAGGAAAAGCCACTTTAAATGAGCGTGAGGAACAAAGGCTTTGGCAGCGCGCGCGGGGTTCTCGCGCTGGCCAGCCAGTCAGAGAGGATGAGGAGGAAGAGGAGATGGAAGAAGGAGAGGAGGAGGAAGAGGAGGGGGTGCAACACTGTCGCCAACCAGCCGGATTTGCACGATCTGCTCTGCTCGGCTGTGCAGTTCATCCAAACATTTCAAACAAACTCCGGGGGATGGCAGAGGAAGGCGCGCGCGGGGTGCCCGGAGACACGCATCTATGGGGGGGATGTCTGCAGCCGTGCAGGGTGGGGTGCCCCGGAGATAAATAAAGACGTACCTGGGTAAAAGTGCTCCGTCGTCTCTCCGGTTGGCTCGGTTCATGTGGGTGGACTTGCAGCTGGGAAGCCTCCCGACCAGGCTCAGGGGGTGAGTGTAATCCAGCGCCCCTGTCTCTATGAGGGCTGCATCTTCCCGTCCTGCCTGACGACTGATGCTGCCGACTGCTGACTCCCGACGCGCGCGGTCCGAGAGCGGTCACGGCTGCTCCTCAGCCCTTTTTGTGGGGAGCGCGCATCGCTTCTTCGTCGGGCGGCCTCAGATGCTGCTGCTGCTGCTTGATGTCATTGATACTCAACTCCCTCCCCCTTTCTCTCTCTCTCTCTCTCTTTCTCTCCTCCTCTTCTTTCACTGGAGCTCCCCCCCTCCCTCTCTCCCTCCCCCCCAACACATGACGTGATGCAGCCGAGATCTCCAATAGCAACCGCATCCCCATCACCCCCTATTACCCCCCATTACTGCCTTGCATCCATCCCCAGTATACCTCTATCTCCTCCCTGGATCGCTGACTTGCGCATAAGATGCTGCTGAGGTATAGCCTGCTGTTGTGAAGTGACTGATTTTCTCCCTCTTCCAGGGCCTAAAATGAAGATAAGCACCTTGCAGCCCCCCAGGGTTCTCTAATATAGTGTCTAATCATACCTGCTGGCAGAAGATTTCCACAGAAAAATGCATCAAAACTATAAAGATTCATCGATTTATAACAAAATTGATCCATCTGAGGAAAAATTGGTAATCAAATTGACTAAGAGTTATAAAATTGTTTCAAAATAAAATAAATCGGTAACAGATTGCAAATTTGATTGAGGCAAGTGTCCAATGTACTGAATTTTGCAAAAGCGTGTGCTGTTCTATTATTTTATGTGGAAAAACAACAAAGGAAACTAAAACATGAATGGATTTTACCATTAATTCTTGTTTACTTGTTTGTTTGTGCTTATATTTCATTTACACTATACGAGCAGAAAGCTTCACGTGAGTTTTTTTCAACTTTAATCGACGTGATTTTCTTATTAAATTGCATCAAACGGATCAGCTGCTTTGAAATAATCAAAACAAGCAAAAGCATTTTCTGGGTTTGTCCCGTTTATCCAATGAGGAAAAGATTAAAGTGGCTTTGCAAATATAAAAGATTAGATTTTTTTTGTTGTTCCAACCCCCTGTATTAATCCTTATGCACTACCAACGCAAACATGAATCTGAATAGACTACCCTGGTTTTGTGGAGTCACATTTTTTCATATCAAATAATGTAAATTAAATATTTTCTACCATATTTGAAAGACAATTGCACATTGTAACCCACCAGAGTAGTCCTCTGAAGGTTGTGCTAACACTCTGCCCTTCACAAAGAACATGATTCCTTCCACCTGGAATAAACAGACCTTGCTGATAACAGCAACTCTCGAGGCGGTTAAAAAAAGAAAAAAGAAAGAAAAAAATCCAGATTACTAACCCACATTGATACTAATAATTGGGTAAAAGCCGTGTTTAAATGTACATCATTTTTCTTCATCTAGATAAAAGCTGACTGAGGGAAAAAAATTCCACCATTTATGTTATTCTCTGGATTACAGGACAAAGGAGTCCAGCGTGATCACTGTCTTTGCTACTAGTGACATCTAGTGGCCAGTTGCTGCGATAACATTTTGCATTTAAGAATTTATTTCTGAGTGGAAATATATCTTTTTTCAGCTTTTTAATAAGCATCTTGATTTTCTCTAAAACTTAAAATGTCTAATGTGAGTTTAAATATATATATATATATATATTTGCAAAACTTCTCACTGGGATAAAAGTTATAAAACGGATCTAAGACAAACAATTGCACTTCTTGCACCTATATATGAGTAGTTCACTGGAGTCAAATCAGGATCAGCTTAAAATGAATGAAAAACAACAATTGAAACAGGCAAAACACGCATTGAAAATGTGGAAAAAAAAAAAAAGTTGAAAATTTGAAAGCATTTTAAACTTAAAATAAATATTGTAAACTTGAAGGAATTATTTTAAAAATATGAACATTTGAAAAACAAATATTGAAAACTTGAAAGAAATATGTATTATTGAATTTAAAAAAATGTAATTTGAAAATGAATAAAGAAAAGCTAAAACTGTTACCAATTAAAAAATGTTAATTTGTACTTTCAACTTTCCTTTTTTGTTTCTCATTCTTTGCTTCCTGTTCTCTTTTTTCAGTTTGAATTTAATGCTTTCATTTTTTACTGTTGAGCCAATGCTAATTTTACATAGGTGCGGAGCTTTGAGCTAAGAAAAAAAAAAAGTTGAGAATTCAAAACAGCATCTGTTAATTAATGGATGCATTATTTTTCAATTGGTCATTTTACATTTATAGTTTTTTTATTCAAGCTTTCACTTTATAAATTAACAAAACATTTTGAAAATTTCAAATTAAATTCAAGTTTTGTTTTTTTTTACAATTACAATGTCTTGTTTTCAAATTTTCTTTTTTCCGATTGTACAATTATATATATATATATATATATATATATATATATATATATATATATATATTATATATATATATATATATATGTATATATATATTTTTTTTTTCTTCTTCAAATTTTCAATCTTTTTTTCTCGCTCACTTTAAGCTGATCCTGATTGGACCCCATATAGTTCTACAAAATAAAATATCTCAAATATTTGAACCGCATCGCTTCTTGTTGTCAAGATGCCACTTGCTGTATAAATAGTGCATCCACAGATAATCCTTATCTTTAGTTGTGCTTGCAGCAGAGTGTACCTGACACCACCACGTCTGTTTCCTGTTAGAATGAGTCTCTGCCTCCCCCCCCACCACCCCCTTGACTGTATTGCATTACAGGATTCCCATTTTCAGAGATGAACCAAGGACGGGATTCCTAAAATTAGCAGGCCCGCCTCTACCCCTGCCCTGCAGCAGTGACGTTAATTACACTATTTTTACTTTAAAAGTGCAAGACCTCGGAAAGATCGAGTTTCTGTTGTGCTTTATCCCAGAATGATTTTAAACAATTTAACCCTTTAACACCTGAGGCGTCGCTGTTGACGCCTTAATCTTTAATTTTTCAACCATTGACACAATCAGTAGAATGATGTTGATCGTGCAAACAATTAAATAAATTAAAGACTGGAGCCCAAAATCAAAGCATCCACACTCGTTTTCTCCTGATTCTGAATTTTATTCAGGCAACCGGCACACCTTTGCTCTCATGTTATCACCAGGTAAATCACTCAAAGGAAGAAGGCAGTGGTAGTTCAGAGCCTCAGTGGAAGTATTTTAGATTTTATAGAGCTTTCTGTGCGGTCAAAAAAGAAACATTAACAGTAAGGACGACAACAGAGAGTGCATTAAACATAAGACAAGTGGATGGAAATCCATCCGCTTCGCGGCTTAGGAAGTACATTTGTGGTTTAGCAGAAAACTCTGAAAAGGAAACCTTTCAGGGAATCTTTCAGAATTCAATCTGGGGCTTTTATTTTCCAAACATCAGGGCTTGAAGTGCTGTTATTCTCTCCCACTCCAGACGGACACAAAAAAAAGAAAAGAGGTTGTGCAGGCAGGCACACGTAAGCTCAGGGATTTAAATAATGTTAGAATGTCGTCTGCAAAAAAAAAAACAATAAATATTTGTGCTTGAAACAAAAGTGGGTTAATTCGAACTGCTTGGGTCGGAGTGGGAGATGCGAACCGCCTGTTTCTACCAGCTGATACCACTTCTCCGGTTTTTCAAGTAACAAAGCGTCAGGCGGTGGAGAGGGTATCACAGTGTGAAATCTGAAGAAACTGCAAGCTACCGATACCATGAACTCTGCCCAAAGCGTAAGGCGATACATTTTCATCAGTTTACATCCAGGACCAGAATGTATGGCACATTCGTTTCAGCTCCTTAGACTCTTATGTGTGAACCAGACGACTAAATCTGCTAGGAAAACAAAAAAAAAACAAAACAAAAAAAGAGTTAGTTTGTTTTTTTATGTTTTTCCCGACTAAATAAATCGGAATAGCATCAAGCTACGATGTTTTCCCCTTCATTTTTGCTTTGATCGAGTAACAATTCTTATATTAGCTGTCACCAAAGTCACATGTAAGCTAGTAAAATCCGTCCGCCGCTGTACTTTAACAGGAGCTCACTTTAGAGGCGGAGAGGCTGTATTGCTGTGGTTTTGGTCAAAGTTGCAAATCAGGGATTGTGAGTGTTGTCTCAGTGCAGCTCAATGAAAGCCTCTATCTCCTTAGAAATCAGTCCTCGGTAAGGCAGCCGGTGCTTCTCGATGGCCCGCGCCGCTAGGCACTGCAGGGTGATGTAGTTTAAGGTGTAGAGAGCCGGGTGGCCGCTGCTGTGCTCGTCCAGCAGCTCGCAGGCCGTCTTCTTCTGCGCGTTCGTGGTGTCAAAGTGAGCGCCGGCCTTCATGAGCAGCGCCATGATCTCCGGGCAGCTGTTGTTCGCGGCGACGTGAAGTGGCGTGTTGTTCTCGTAGTCGCGCGAATCCACGTCAGCGCCGCATTCCAGGAGCAGAGCCGCCACCGGCGGCGAGGGGAAGCGGCCGACGGGGTAGCGGCCGACCGACGTGGTGTCCTTGTCCGCGGCCATGTGGAGGGGTGTGAAGCCGCCCCGACCTCTGGGGTTCAGCTTCAGGAGGCGGTACACGGTGTGCTTCTTCTGGTGCTCCTGCTCGGGCGAGCACTCCAGCTTCTCCAGGAGGAAGATGAGGTGGAGGATGATGTAGAGGGCTTTGGTGAACTGGGGGGCATCTGGGGGGCTGTCCCTCTGGGCTACGGCCCTCTCAACCTCCCTCACACTCTTCACCAGCACGGTCATCAGGTCCTGGAAGGTGATGCTAGTCGACAGCGTGCCTTTGGACCTGTCCTGGAGAACAAAGGAGAAGAGCTCCGCGAAAGACAGGAAGCTGGCGGCCGTCATGGGACTCAGAGGATCCAGGTTGCTCTGCTGCATGTCCAAGGCGTACTTCCACAGACTGATGCAGCGCTCAAAGTTGCCAGAGTCGGCGTACACGGCGCCCCTGTAGCGGATGTAGAAGGAGGTGTCTGGGTGGGACGGTCCGAGGATGCGCTCCCGGACCAACAGGGCCTGCATCCGCATCTCGTCGGGGTCTGTGATCAAAGCCTCCAGCTCCTCGGCGGAGCTCACCTCCTGAGCACAGCCGTAAGCAGAGATGGGGGGTCCAGGCGGAGGCTTGGCCAGCGGCCCGGCTTTGTCTCCTGGCTTCCTCATCTCCATGGCTCGTCTCCAGTACCTGATGGCCCCCATCAGATCCCGCTTTTTGTCCACAAAAGTGGCTCCTAGCAGCTCCAGAGCGTCGATGCGCTCCTCTCTGGAGGTCCAGGGCTGGTGGGCCAGATACTCCACGATCTTAGTGTGACCTGTGACACTCGCAGCCAGCAGGGGGGTCATGCCGTAGCCGTCCCTCTCCATTCGGGCATTGCACTTCAGCAGCATCTTCATGATCTCCAGGCTCCCGGACTCGGCGCAGTCGTGGAGGGCGGTGTTCCCCTTCACGCTCTTGCGGTTGACGTCCGCACCTCGATCCAGGAGGAACTTGGCGATCTCCTTGTGGCCTTTGTAGCAGGAGATCATCAGGCAGGTGTGACCGTGGCGGTTGGCCACCTCCATGTCGGCTCTGTGCTCCACCAGGTAGCGGACTATCTCCAGGTGGCCGTCAAAGCAGGCGGCGCGGAGCGGCGTGGAGTTGGTCAGGGTGGCGTTGTTCACCGAGGCGCCGTGTTTTAGAAGCGTCTTTACTACGGGGAGGTGTCCGGCGGCCGAAGCCGCCCACAGCGGCGGAGCCCCCTCGATGGTCTCCCCGTCAAAGTTGACCGAACCGCCGAGCTCCACGTTGGCTTTACAGTGAGCCACCAGGTAATCCACCACCTCCAAGTGTCCGTTCCGAGAGGCGATCAGCAGAGCCGTGCCCCCCTGCGTCTTCTCCCCGGCTAAAGCCTCCAGCTCCTCACTAGTTTTGTTGCTCAGCAACTTCTGGAGAAGTTTTAGCTTACCCTCTCTGGCCGCGCAGAAAACCGCCGTGCTTATATCCATTTTACGGGCTTCGTGCTGCGGCGCAGGTCAACAAGCCCATAACCATCCCCCGGCCGGACAGCGGACCGGTCCTGTTTTAGGTTTCAGAGTTCCGGTATCGCTGCGGGGACTCCGTTTCGGGCTCACATCTTTCTGCCATTTTGAGGGTGCTGTCAAGATGGCGTTTCTGTTGTTTGACAGGTCGCTGTTGACGTTTTCAGCAAAGCATTGTGGGTAATGTATTTTTGGAGAATTTTATTTATTTATTGATATAACTCAATTTTCCATGAGGCAAAAGAAAAAAACTACATGCAGGCGAATGAAATGTTGGCAAATAATGCTTTGGAGTCCCACTGCGATGAAATGTGTGCTTTTAAACATCTTCCTTGGCATTTACTAAAAAAATACTAAAAAAAATACTAAAAAAAAAAAAAAAAAAGTAACTTTAAATTGCCTTTTTGCATATTTCTTTATTCAAATCGTGAATTTGGAGCTCACAAAAATTCTGTTCGAATTTTTTTTTCAACTTTATTTAACAATTGCGAACATGATACAACAAATTGCAACATAAGGGGCATATACAGACAAAACAAGAATAAGTGATATATACATAAATACTAAAGGTTTTCCTATAATCTATTATCAACAACAAAGGTGAAAATGAAAAAAAAAGTGAAAAATTCTCAAAGTTTTAGGCTGAATCCGAGTTCCTCCCCAATGGCAGGGATCAATGAAACGCAGAGGGGGCCAAACTCCAAAATGCACCTTAAATTCCGGGTCGAACAGGATGAGCATTTATTGAACACACTTAAACTTAGTTTTTAAAACATTTATAACGCAACTTTTTAACATTAGCCTACTATGAATAAAAACAGGCTTGAATATTATCCCAGATAAATCAGCTTAAACCTTAAAAAAAGGTTCAATACTTTACTCTACAAAAAATATATATGTTGTCAAAATTATACAAGTTAGGAATAAATGCAAACAACATCGGGCCAAAAAGGTCTTGAGGGCTTTCACTTTCACAGGTGCCCTACAGCTTCTCCCTCCAATTGTAGGGGCGGGTAGGGTCTGGATCAGCATTTTAGTGCTGTCCGAATCTACTATTCCAAAATTAAGTGCACTAGAAATTTCCCAGAAATCTTTGCGAAAAACTGGCTTGTATCGTTGCTCACTACATTAGCGAATACAGACTTCAATGCAAATGCGATTTCATTTTTTTATTCTTTTCAAATGCTTAACAGCGGAACTCTTTAAAGGGTAACCAAACCAGGAAGTTGAAAGCTGACTCCACCCACAGTCAAAATGTGAAAATCCAGTCAGAGGGGTGGGGCTTGGGGGCTGGACTGTTATCATTATTGAAGCTGCAGATCACGACATCAGACTTCTGAAACTTAGGTTTGATCAATCACAAAATTCAACTGTAATACATAATTTTAACCTGTAGGAGGCAGAACACAAACGAGTTTTGACTATATTTTGAAGAATTAAACAGTTCTATTTAAATTCATCAAAAATTTGACCAACAAATAGCAATTTTAATGCCCCATTTATAGATTTCAACAGCCAAAAAAAGTGAATTACCCTTTGAACCTTAAACACTGGAGATGCCTGTCAAAAGATCTACCAGCCAAGGCACACATACCAAATGTTAGTGCAGTGGTTGGTGCGAGTGCCTTCCCTTGCAGGGGTTGGGGGAATACGTCCCGCTATGGAAAAGTGTTAAGCTAAAAAAAATTAATAGGGATTATCATTTAATTTTTAAGAATTAAAATTAAATACATTTTCCTTTTAACATATTCCAGACAGCTACAGTGTTTCTTTTCTGCGTGCAGTGATATTTGTGTGTGTGGATGGGTGGGGGAAGCAGAAATCAGGTTTCGCGAGGGCGCCATGCAGCAGGGCCTGGTTGTAGTCTATTCAAACTCAATGTTAGCTTTAGACTTTGCACTATTTCCACATTTTCTGACTGGACCTCCATGTTTTTGTTTTGTTCGTTTTATGGAGAATGACTACGGTATTTGTGTGTGTGTTTATGTGTGAGTTAAGAAAGAACCCAGCGCTAAATCAGGACATATGGCACAGAATACTACCTGCTGGTGCCTGAGTCTTTCTGATAGATGCTGGGTTGGATTTCCTTGTGGGACAACCCCCCCCCCCCCCCCCACACACACACACACACACACAAGCCTCTCTCATCTTTTTAAGTGAGAGAATTTGCACATTTGGTGGCTGACTAAATACTTTTTTGTTCCACTATAACTACAACCTGAATTGTAAAGGCCAAGATTATTGCATCAATTCACACTTATTGCCTTTAGTCACTTTTTTCATAAAAGGCTTAGAAAAAAAAATATAAACATATAGTCTGAAAACCTGTTTTTTCAAACCAACCTCAATTAAAAATAACACATTTTAGTGTCTCAGCTCTTGATAGAGAAACACAGTGTCGAATGTAATCCTCAGATTATGATGATTTAAGACAAATTACCATTTAATTTCCAGAAAGAATCACTGATGTTGGTTTTCTATATATAGCTCACATGGTTTCCTAAAGCAAGAAACCACCTAAAGCTATTGCAGGCTCCTCATGAGGGTCTTGAGTATCAGCAAGCCTCAATTAAAGCTGCAGGCTGAGTAAGGATAAAAATAACTTCTGTCTCATAGACACGAGCCTCCCTGGATTGTGAGCAAATAACATCACCTGCTGTTAATAGTTGATCAAGTCCTGTGGCAATAAAAACAGCCCGTACCAGTCCTTAATAGTCTTGTAAACAATAGTTTTGTTTTCTCTCTTGGAATATTTTTCCAGTAAATAGGAAAGTGCTAAAGATATTCTGGTTTTGCATTGTTTTAGATTATGTGATATTTGCAGAACTTTATAAAATTTAATTGTGTGTAGGGTTGTGCAGTGGCACGATACATCTGTCATGGTACTATACACATAACAGTATATCATAAAACATTTAACTTTTTGTTTTAAAGTCCCCCTCCAATGAAAATCATGTTTTTCTGCTTTTAACATGTATTTGTGGCATTTTTTGGTGAAGGAGAACAAAAGTAAGAAGAAATAATTTTGTTTTTGCATTTTCAAGTATTCCTCCTTTAAAATTTCTGTCACACAGACAGGCTTTGTTTGAATTAATGAGCCTTCTTTATGGCACAACAGCTCTGCTGCACATGCACTAAACCCTCATCTGGACTGGCTATCGTTTCAGGTGCTGGAGAAGAGAAGATGACATCTTCCTATTGACTGCAGTCAAATGAGCCACTGTTAACATTTCTGTGGTCAAATCAGCCGTCACTGGATTTTTTGTGTGGGTTTCATACAATACCTACAGTAGCAGGACTGAAAACGCTGGAAAATCTTCACCAGACTCCATGGAGCTTCTTGATGTGACCACGGAAATGTGAACGGCGGCTCATTTGACCGCAGTTGTAACGGATTGTAAATCAATGAAAGACAATTTTGATGTTAGCTTTCATTATTTTCTGCTCTGAGAAACCAATGAATTAAATGTATTGATCACAGCAACATCAATAAACATTGGATAATTAGCTGAAAGAGTCTTTGGTGAACTGAAAGGAGAAAGAATCAGGATTTTGGGCTGACATCCGGCTCAAAACGAAACGACTGGACATTACAGATGTTGCTGGACATTTTTATGTATCAGATTTCTGCTAATGAGACACAGATCTATCATAATCAAACGGGGCGAGAGGGTTTTGGAAATAAATTTTTAAGACATTTTAAGACTTAGCCACATCCGCACTTCAGCCATTTCGAGTTTCTGGCCGCCAGAACACCAACAGATCTTTCACTCACCTAAAGCTGCACATAACCCAACCAGCTAAATGACCAATTCACTGATTTATGCACACAGTGAAGATTGGCTTTGATATCAGGGCAAGATTTCATGAATTAAAGAAATGTCTTTACCATGGAATACGTGAAGGGACACATTGTGTTATGAAGCAGGTGAATCATGAAGATCAGGTTAACAGTCACTGTCAAACATGTAGGGAAAGCCAACCATATTAATGTTACGTCCACGCCTGAAGTAGCCAAGATCCACCATAGCAGAAAACAAAAAGTAACTACACAAACAAAAAAAAAGATTCCAGGTCAGACCAGGAAAACAAAGACGTTCATGGATCTATTTGTCTACAAGTTGATACTTCAGAATGGAGCAGAGCAGAGAGACTTGGGCTCAACCTGTTTCACTTTCTGTCACAAATTTAAGCTTTACCAAAATGCAATTTTTGAAATAATTTTTATATTCTATATAAATTTAGTAGTTTATCATTATTGTAGTACTCTGTTATAAATAAAGGGCTTTATGTTTACCAGTGTGTAAGCTGATCATTTCAAGTCTAAATGCAGATATTGACAGCAAACAAAAAAGAAAAGGGACCATGTAAAAGTGCTGAGTTAACTGTAATGTAGTCGAGAAGGTAAGTGCACCCAAATTTAGTGCTGGTGCACCTAAAAAAAAAAAAAAAGTTAGACGCACCGGTACAACCAGTACAAAAAGTTAGTATTGAGCCCTGATTAGGAGAATTTATTACTGAAATTCCAATTTGCAAAATTTCAGAGTTAATGGAAACGGACTTAGTGATGAGCTTCTAGACCAGAGGTCGGCGACCTTTACAAGTAAAACAGCCATTTGGGCTTGTTTTTTACTGATCAGAACCTAGGAGGAGCTGCATTGACTTTCATTAGCCTTTAAGAAATTTGGATTTGCATTCATAACCTTCTTTTTGTTTTGCGTTTTTAATAAATGTGAATAATGTCTATTTTTGGCACGAACAAAAGCAAAAAAATATATATAAAAAGAAACTTGCATCTCTCAAAAAGGGATTTTTTTTCAGTTTTTAACTTTAGTAGCAAAAAAGCACGCTTGTTGCTTTATTACTAGCTGAACTTCAAATTAGCATAACATTTCTCTGAAAATTAAATCATTCAAAAATTTTAGCATGTTGCTGAAAAAAAGCTAAACTCAAAATTAGCCTAAAACTGTCACGATTCAGTGTTTGGGTTTGGTCGTGTTCCATTTTCCCTGTCACTTTCACCATGTTCAGGTTAATCATCCACAGCTGTTTTCATTTAGTCAATCAACCTCAGTGTATTTAAGTGTCTGGTTTTCATTTCGTCTGCTCTTTTATGTTTATGTTTAAGTTGATTTAGTAAATGTTTATGTTTCTATCCACTATGTCTTTTCTCCTGCGTTTGGGTCCTCCACCACCATCCCTGACAAAACCCCCCAGTAGATAACAAATTAGCTAAAAATGTAAACATATTTCTAAAATATTAGCTAAACTCCAAAGTAGCATAAAAAACTAATTAGAGGCCAAATCTACCAAAAAAGCAAGCTTGTTGCTTAATTACTAGCTGAACTCAAAATTAGCCTAAAATTCCTCAGAAAACTAACTTGGTCAAAAACATTTGCATGTTGCAAAAATAGAAGCTAAATTATCCCCAAAAAAATTTCAGTGGATAAAACATTAGCATTTTACTAAAATATTAGCTAAACTCCAAATTAGCATAAAATTTATCAGAAAACTTAGGCAAAGGTGTTAGCATGTTACTAAAATTCTAAATTAGCCTAAAAACTCCAGTTGGTAACACATTAGTCAAAAACATTAGTAAGTTGCTATAATAATAGCTAATCTCCAATTTTTTTTTTTTTAATTTACCATTATTTTGTTTTTCTTCAGCCACAGAGCCACCATAGAGAGATAAAAAGAGCCACATGTGGCTCTGGAGCCGCAGGTTGCAGACCCCTGTTCTAGACCTAATCAGAGACGACATGAGGTAAAACAGCAGAGGACACAAGAGAGGAGAGAGACTTTTGATCGATGTTTCAATCTTTTTGAAAAACACGCCAATAAATAAATAACTTAGATTTCTGAGAATACATAAATGAAGTTTGTATTTGATATATTAAAAATGTTTGTATTGTTAATTTAAATAAAGGTATAAATCAAAAACAGTAATTGTCATGAATTCCTTATTTACCACTATTTACAAATATGGTCGACATGGATGGGATGTTTCAACTGAGTCCTGGAGCTGGAACTTTCTGGGTGGTGATTGGAACATCTTGCAGGATGGTTTGCTGAGTTTCAGGATGTATCTTAAGTGTAGCTTGCTTTATCAGTCTTTAGAGTTTGCAGGGCTGGCTGTTGACGGATGCTGCATGACTAAAAATGATCCATAAATACAGAAATATGAGACAATGCATGCACAGTATTAAAACCTTGGTAAAAAGAAAATAATATCCTCATTAATTACCTGTTACCAGTAGTCGTGGTCTGGTGGTACCTCTTCCAGGGAAGAAACCTCAACAGATAGTTGGTCGTGCCAGAGAGCACCGCTGGTGGACTCCAAACCAGGCTCCTCCTCATCATCTCCACATCTTCCTCTGGCTCATCCTCTGGGGCCTCGGTGTTGTCAACACAGGGGTAGATGTTGTGGAGGATAGCACAAGCTATGACAACCTGCAATATGTACATTAAATAAATACATTTAAACAAATATATTACAAAGAATATTGAAAAGCTGCAATGTGTTCACTTACATGGGGTACAAAGTGTGATGCACCTCCAGCATTTGCAGGAGGATGCCGATGTCACCGATCCTGGTCGAGGAGGTTCAGGAAGAGAGTCCCTGTTCACTCTGAAGTCTGCTCTTGGATCTTCAATGCTGGAAAAACCGCTTCAGGATTGGGAGACTCAGGTTGATGCTACATTACAGGGGTCTAGTCTAGGTAAAAAGAAATATACAAAAAATACATTTTTATTAAAAATATGTGGTTTCAAGTATTTAGTTGTTAAACTATAAAATGTCATTATACTTAGGTAAACATGAGAATAACTAAATACTACTTTACTGATTTCAAATAAGAGTAGGGTAAAATTGTTTCAATTAATTTCTGCAATTAAAGTCAGAAGATAAAATGAGCATTTAACACTATTGTAGTCTGAATAATGAAATATAAACAGTGTTTATGTTTATGTTCAGAAAAAGGTAGGTACTTATACTAAGTTGCATTTACTGCAATAACTTATGAAATAAACATAACTTGGATAATTTGCAAACCCAAAAATCCGTATTTGTATATTTTACAACCTGTTATGCATTAAACATATTCTAACTAAAGCTATAATTCAAAAGAGCTTGAAGACTTTTTTTTTTTTTTTTAGGGTTTGTACCCAGTGCCTGCATACCGTTTTGTCTCAGCTGGAAAAATCCCAAGTGCCTGCCACAGCGCTGGATCTGCTCCAAATCCTCCTGAAGGAAACGTTAAATAAAATAGAAAGTAAAAAAAAAAAAAAAAAACTCGTAATCACTTTGAGGTCTATGCTTCGTAACACGTTCAACTCACGGTGGCCAGGCAACAGGAAATCATGAAATTAGCTAGCAATGTTAGACCAACTTGCATTTTGTTCAATAAAGTTACAAAAAAAAAAAAAAAAAACAAGGCTAGACTGTCCAAATTTGCTGCACTTAACATCCGGTCTACCCGCCTTACGAAGGACCTGGCCATTGGCGAGCGCAAAGGCCACGGCCACAGAAGGATGCAGAATCCAAATTTGGTCACAGCCTATATGACAGCCACATCCGCACTTCAGCCACTTCTAGTCTTAACCCGTGCAGGGAAAAAATGACATTAGGAGGCCCTTTTCCCTTTCTTTTTTTAATGTTTCAATGAGGCCCGAGCCGGCAGCCTCCACACCCCGTAGCGGCTCTCTGTCTGCCGGCATATGGAGCGAGTGAGCTCTGCAGCAGGAGCAAAAGTCACTGAAAATGTCACATAACCAAATCTGAGTTCCTGATTGGCAGATGCAACCTGTCAAACTTCAGATATTTAAATTTTGGCTTTGCCGCCCGATTCGCACTGCGTCGCCTGTTGATCAGATCGCTTTGCAGGACTTCAGATTGCCTCATGTTGAGTCTGTACCATTGACACTGGCCGCCTCTGCCGCGCAATCAGGTTTGGTGATTAAAGACAAGCCTGGTGTGAATGTAGCAAATCACTTACAGTGTCTAGTATTTCGTTAAAACATCTAATAACAAATCGTCCATCTAAAAGAAGGTGAACCTGGATTTAATGAAGAAGAAAGACTTGGCTGTCAAATCATTATTTAAGGAAAGCGGCGCCTTGAGAGCAGAGAGTTCTTGTCGGGTTATTGGGAGTAAAAGATCAATACTTTACAGAGGAACAAGGTTCAGTGCAATTATAATGACCATCAGCAGGCTCGTTTGCAGACAACAGTGTAAGAGTACAGCCTGATGGACATTTGAGTTCTTGTCTTTTGAGCAGAAAGGTCCTTTTTCAATCTGATGATAGTGCTTTAAGACAGTTGAAGGTTTTATGTTTTGCATCTTCAGAAAAATACATTTTTATTGCAACAGATTGATGCAAAGTGCTTTCGCAGGATTTCAATGACATGCTATTATGCTGTTTCACCAGCAGAGGGTGCTACAGAGCCATGGCCTCCACCTCTGGATGTATTTTATAAACTAGATTGTATTGTGTCTGAACTTGATTCTATCCGGTGCCTAAAAATGATTAAATTCAGCCAAGAATTAAAAAACTAACTAAATGAACTTGTGTGCAAATGTAAACTTTTTTAGTGAGAAAACAAAAAAGAAGAATGAAATCTACCATAAATGCCCGATCTTGTTTAATAAAGAGTCTCAGAGATGCTAGATTGAAAAAAACTTTGCAGAAACAAATAAAAAAGAATGGCATTTCTTATGGAGAAAACTAATGCAGACGAAAAACTTCAGAAGTCCCTAAAAAATGGAAAATAACATTTAAAAAAGACCGGAAAAACTTCTTGTGATGTTTATTCAGACTTTTGGAAACTGAACACATTATGGTCTTTTTGTACAACACATCTACAAGAAGTTACAGTCAGTAAACATTCATTTATATTTTTGACTTTTTCATGCAAAAAAATACACTCTAATTATATTAAGATTTATCACAAAAGTAAAGCTGATGCAAATATATCATATCAACACAGCTAAATAGTAGCACATCTATGCATCTCGTTGCTTAAAAATAAATATCTTAAAGTCAAAGCTCACATCGCTCTGTTTCTGGCAAGCGTGTAGGTTGTAGCTGCTTGTTTTTGTTAAAAAAAATAAATAAAAATGAATGAAGACAAACTCTGAGAGCATGACAGACTGTTCTCAAATGCGTTCTCCTGTCCGGCATTTGTCAGCTGTGAAGTGGTACAAAAAGGTTGTCAGAGTAAAAGGGGAGGATGCCCTCCACCTGTGACAGCTGACTGCTTCCTCCGGAGTCTTGACAGCAGATGTCTAAAGACTTGCGAGCAGCTCGCTGAGGAGCACCTCCCTTTCCCCCAGTAACACGTCTCTCCTCAGACTGGTTCCTTTGTTCACCACCTTTATCTTCATGGCCAGGCTCTTCACTTGTGTCTGGGGCAGCGCGTCGAAAAAAAAGTCTTCGTTGAAAACCGGGTTCCTGCTGTTCTTGATGATGGTGCTCCTTTGCTTCTGCTGCTTACCGGGGTTCAAGTAGAGGGCCACGCAGCAGTTGATGCTTTTGAGGTCCGTCTGCCTGTCGTACAGGGCCTCGGCGGCCAGCACTCGCACCCGCAGCCGGGCCGCCTCGGGGTCGTAGTGGGTGCTCAGTCTCAGCGTGCCCCCCTTGTGGAGATAGACCGTGTGCTCGCGCTGCAGGAGGTCGGACGCGGCGCCCCTGGCGCTGCTGGCTTTGCTCCCCCTGAAAGCCGGAGAGGGGGGGCAGCGCGTGCGGCGCCGCTGCATGTTGGGGCTGTTGTCCGCTGAGCTGCACTCGTCAGTTGAGAGGGAGCTGTGGCGAGCCAAGGAGCGTTTGGCACGCGACACCTGAAAAAAAACACAACATGCGAGTTCATAAGCAGAGCAGATGAGGAAAAGGCAGAAGAGGGAAAGGAGTTTGTACCTTGGCTTGTGTCTCCTTGGTAATGGAGCGCAGTAGGGAGGCAGATCGAGACAGCAGTGGAGAGTTGAAGGGGGACGATTCCGCTGATGAGCAGGTGTCACTCTCACCGCCGCTGAAGTACCTGTAAGGGTTGGGGTCAGCTGGGGCCAGAAGGGTGCCACCTTGGGAGCGCCTTTGGGAGTTAGGGGAGGTGAGGGGACTGTTGGGGTCACTGTGGAACAGACTCTCCTTGCGTCGGGTGTGAGGAGACTCCACCAGCGTAGAAAAGCCGTAGGAAGTCTGGGCCTTTGGAACATACGGTAAGGACATGGCAGTCTGCGACTGGGGGTCAGCATTGGTGTTGACGTCCACATCCCCCTTCCCCGCGGACCCGGCAGCAGGCTCGTCCGCACTCTCAATCTGGATGATATGGCGGTTGGCCGACTTCTGAAGGTTTTTCGCGAAGAGGCGAGGGCTGGTGGGGTTCTTGCTTCTGCGGGCTCTGGGGCTCTGGCTGCAGATGGCATGGTCCGACGCTGACGGCCTGAGAGGGGAGCAGTGCAGAGGTTCTGGGCTGGGGGACTCATCCGGCGGGCAGCACACAAGTTTAGGCGGGATAAAAAAATCCGGGATTCTTTCTGGAGTTAGTACATTGGCATAAACAGAGACTGGAATGGCCTCTGTCGTTTGTGGGGTCTGGGAATTTGTCCCACTGCTCTCCACGGAGCTCCGGAGCTTCTCCAGCAACCACATGCTCACTTAGACGCTTCAGCTCAGTCTCTCTATGACAACAACAACATGTATAAATACAACTCCATACCAATAAAGCTGTATTAAATTATATTTGTAAAGCATTTCCTTAAAAAATAAAGAAAAAAAGAGACTTTCAAATCAACTCTAAGATGCTTTTAGCACAGAAAGTTGCATAAATAATAAGCCAAAACATCATTTAAGAAGTGTAATTTGAATTTACTTAAATATTCCATCATCAAAATACACAAAAGTACATTACTGAATATATAAATTGAGTCTAAGTAACTTTCGTTTTTGAAAGATGGACTTTATCCCTCAAAAAGACCCACCTGTTGGTGTTTCGGCGCAGCTCCTCGCGCGTAAAGAGACTTTTTTATTTTTTTCCTCCTGGCTGCTGTGATCCTCGGCGCTCGCCTGCAGGAAAAGGGTTGCTGGATCACTTCACTCTCGCTTTATATGACGGGGTCTCTGACTTCTGAGCCAATGAGAGGGTTGTGAAACCTTCGCATGATATTTGCCTTCAAATTGTTCCCTGCGTGCGCACGGAGGCACCCGGAGTGGGGAAGAGAGGTAGGCAGTGGGGAGGGCATTTATCAGCTGTTGGCTCAGCACCTACAAAGTGTTGCAAACTTTTTTTTTTTAATCCTCTCTGCCTCGTTGTTTCTTGCTTTTTTTCTTTTTTTGGTCCTCCTTTCTTTCTCCTTCATTTCCAAGAAAATTGTGGTTGGCGTTTACGCGCGCGCGCCGTTCCCTCGTGCATGATCAGCGAGCCTACACAGCGGATCAAATCCTCCCGAACAAAAACGCCTTAATTGGATTTCCTGGTGGTGTTCTAGTGAAGACAATATGGACCACCCGTTACTTCTGTATCAATGATTACACAAGAGGGACTTGATGATGGAACATTGATTTTCTTTACAGAAAGTGACCTGAAAGTCAACAAGTAACGCAAAGAAAACGCCACAATCAGAGCTATAAACACAAAATGAAAACTGTCAAGATTTTTTTTTCAGCTAGAATATTGTTCAACTTTCATGTATATTTCGGGGTGTAATGATTAATTGATTTCTATTCTTACGCATGTCTGAGGTAGAATTGAGTTGACCTATCCCATTAAAAATCTTTTTTAAAATTTAAAATGAGAAATCAATAATCGAATTGATATTGGAAAATACTATTTGGATTGAGTCATGGTAAGTATATTTTACTATAACATAAAAAGTTCCATCACAATAGAAAATACACGCAGGAAAAAATGATCAAAGCATCATTCATTCCAATGTGTGGAAACATTTCAAATTTTGCATAGATTTGACCATGCAGTGTGGTAAAATGTTCTAATAATCTTCTGTTTGTATTATTTTGATGTGGAAAAACAACAGTGGGCTGAACTTTATGTAACTAAAATGTGAATGGATTTGACATTAATTGATTATCTTGCAAGAAATACAATAAATCTGGAAAACTTTACCTGCACGGTTCAGTGTTTATCTCTGAGTCACACTGGTTGAAGTTTTTGGCTAAAGACGATCGATATATTAGAACAGTGAATCAGATGAAAAGGAATCAAATTCAAAAGTGATAGGAATCGTCAGCCACAAACATCGAATGGATTTGAATCGTTTCTAACATTGATTATTAGACCCCTAACATTTAGTTATATCTTTTTTTTTTTTTTTTAACTTTTTGGCTCTAAAACTATTACCAGTTGCACGGCTTTAGCCATTAACTGTATATGCTAAAGTGTTTTCCCATTTTGGATTAGAATTGACTCAACTATAGCTTTGTTTTGTTTTTGACAGATTTGTGTGGGTTTCACCTTCCCATCAATTTCATTATTTACAAGTACACATGTTTCTACAATGTACTCCAAAGTATTCATTCTTGGGGGTCCAATACTGTTAATATTTCTCACCTGTTTGAGGTATTCTCAGCTAGTGTGAGACTAATTTAGCATTTGTATTATTTATGCTGAAATAATAATAATTAAAAAAAAAAATCCACTTGAAATCAATTAACAGGTTTGGTCAGTCTTTCCACAGGTTTCTCACTGAAGCCCCTCACATCCTACAGCTTGCAGCACCTGGAACGATCTGATGTAGCGTCTCAAGTCTAATCCTATTTAGTTTTTCAAGTCATTTTGAAATCCTCACAGTCTGCCCATGAATCTAGTTGTGATAAACATGTTGACTTTGTCACTCCGCCACGGTTTATGTTACACAGAGCACTCAGATCACGAGACCCCGCTGTTTTTAATACCCTAAACCCTTACAAAGACCCACAGCATTGCTGCCGTCTGTAGTTTGGAAGCAAAATCTCCCTGCTGATTTGAGAACAGCTCATCAAATGAGCTGTTTAAGCCCCCACAGACACAGGAAGAAGAAAGAAAAGACACTGTAGATAGTTTTTTTAAATGCAACTCCCTTGTGTTTAGCATATTTTGACAGTTCTACCTTTAGTTTAAAATTGGCACAGAGATGAACGAAACTATTTACAATTCATAAAGGGAAATATACAAGCTGATAGAAACGAGTGGTTAGAGAGAAGCTAGAACATCATCTTAAAGCCTTACAGGGTTACAACAATAAAACAACACAAGCCATTTGAGATTTTAATGTCTTTTCAACAGATTGACCCACTCAATTCTCAGCTGGTCAGTTTATAAAAGAGAAAAAACCTAAATGAAAAGGACATTTTTCTGATGCATTTTCTTCAGCAAGTGCCAAAAGTGTCATACACAAGACAATAAGCATTGGGCAAGCCGCCGCTCTCTTTTAATTGTTCAGGGAAAAATCTGTAAAAATAAAAGAGAAAAAAAAAACACAAGAATGGCCAAAAAAAAAAAAAACAATGTATGCCAAATAATGAACATGGAGGTGGATCTGTCATGGTATGAGCAGTCCTTACGTAGGAGTCAGATGGACCGGTTCATGTTTTTGCAGGGATTTAAAAACGGACAATACATATGAAGACATCTCACACGATCTTCTTCATTGTCTCTTTCACACTAATGACAAAATCTGTTTTTCAGAACGTATCTATGTAAACTTAATTTTAGTCTCTTTCTTATCTAAAAAAAAAATGTGATAACTTTACTAACTAATCAAGAAAAAGAAAATAATTTATGTTGAACTTTTTGAAGAAAGTTTGATGTTTCAGAATAAACCCACCAAGCCCAGCGGAACGCTGTGTTAACACCAAACATGATTCAAATTTGTGTCCACTTCCTTTATTGAAGCGCGTCAAATTGGATGCTCTATGCTTGTGCTCATAAACAAGAGGCTCCTGTCACATGCGGGAGAAGCTGCCATCAAGTTTATTGCCTGATCGCGACTTGAAAGCATTGACTGAATATCTTACAAAACACACAGATGATATCAAGAGATCAGGTTGATTCATTTTAAAAAGTTCAACAAAAATATGGTTCATAGGATCTTTCAGACTTTTCATTTTTCTATAGTGATCGTTACCCTCTACACCACGGGAGCAGCGTCTAAATGACGGTACTTTTACCTATTTTTCCGTCTCTGATCATTTTGATGACTTTTTATTCCACATTAGTCTAAGGGTGAAAAAAATTAAGACAAGAATATAATGTCTTGATGCAATTAAGAAAAATATCAAAGTACAAGAGAAAAAATGGGCAGACTTAAAAAATCCATCATTATTCTGCATTTTAGAGAAATACATTGCCTGAAGTGAATTTATATTATACTCTACTACATTTTCCAAAAGTAGCCCCTGCATTTATTCCAAAAATATGTCAACCAGAGACCGGCGTCTATCAAAGACAAACTTTTTCCATTGCAGACAGCATAGTGATGGTTAAAGAGTTCATTTTGCAATGAAATTCTGTCAAGAAATGCAGACAGACGAGTTTAATATTTGAAGATTTATTAAAAGGATGACAACATTGTATTATGTTCTGATTAGCACTGGCTGTGAACGTTTGTTTTCTCTTTGAAGAGTCATCAATCTCAGTATTGAAACTCTTCTTTGGTTTCACACCTTTTGCATCTTTCCGTCTTTTCTAAATGATCCATGTTCAAATCAGTTCTTCTAATACGTCACTTGCTTTCTTCACACCTCCACCAGGCAATAGTTTGCTTGTTGCTTCTTGTTCCGCATCCGTCTTCTTAACATCACCCATCTGCCTACACCATTCTCTGATACGTTTAACATCCACCCCAGAAATGTCGTACGGATTCCTCACCAGAATGTTCTTTGGAGAACGTCACCGCGGGAAGTTTAAATGTTAAATCGAATGAGCGTTTCCTGGCCATTTCTACACTGGTTCTCAAGACAAATACCATAAACACCTGATCCAGGAAAAATCTTATTGGAGACCAGCACCAATTAGAGACTGGCCACAATTGGAAGATTTAAGTAAAAAGATTGTGAATCAGCGATCTCAGATTTCATAAATATTCCTACTCAATTTTTTCTAAACAGACCGGGGATAGACTTTCATCACAGACCTTATTTCTTCAAATCAATGCCTTAAAGTGCAAATGTAACCTAGTTTTGTAGATTTGTAATGGTTTTCTTATAATTACCACACTCATAAGCAGTTTTATTTTATGATATTAGAATCTTTATTCACAGTTTTACCAAAACATGAAATTAAAGACATACTCAGATTAAAACAAAATTTTTGTGGCACTTATAGAAAGAAAATTAATCTTAAAATTACATTTTTGAGTAATTCTTTATTCAAATTGTTATAAATCAGGAGCAGATTAAAAAAAATGCAGTTTAAAAAAGTATATTTGTGAAGTAGAAAATATGTTGGGTGAACCACAAGCTTCCTGCTCCTTCTGATGCATCCTCTTGAGGACGACTAGATCCATGAACGTCTTTGTTTTCCTCATCTGAGCTGGAATCTGGTTCAAAACTGTAAAGATAAAAAGTTAGGTTAAGGTTGTGAGGGGCCGTAAGCTCGCAGGAGAGAGTGTCAACAAGGTGGATCACAGGAAATGGGGGTGGGCTTGCACCCTTCCAAAAGCCCCGCCCAAATCTCAAGGGGAATTTCTAATGAACTATTGCTGCTCTATGCTAACGAATGTCCTAGAAAATAACAATTTTAAAAAATGTTGCTTAAAAAACCCCAGCATAATATTCATTAAAAGACCACTGGAAATGCTTTGAAAATAGATTAAAAAATGATCGAAGGAAGTATAAACTATTTTTATATCTACTCTACCTGTTTAATTATTACGTCAGTTACAGATGTGTGCGTGTTTTCCATGTCATTTAAACATTTAAAATGTTTAAAACTCAATAGACATTCAGTTAACGGCTTAATTTGGATTTACAGTATGTTTTATTGTTTTCTTATCACTACACAACCCGTATGAAGAAACGCCAACATATAGTGTGAAACCCAACACTTGCCAGCAAAATCCAACAGCAATAAAACTGGATCTCTGCAAAAAAAAAAAAAAAAGAAAGTCAGCCCACACTTTAGAAGGGAAAACACGAAAACCCATGAGTTAATGCAAAAGACAACATGCAGACACAATTTTTTACATTATTTTTTAAGTAGCTGTTGTTTAACTTTGCCATTCTTCTGCTTTTGTGAGTGTGTGTTTTTTTACTGCAAAAACTACAAAGAGAACAATTTAGCTTTTTTAAACTCACATTCTGACATAAATGTAGAAATAAAGATAAAGCTTTTTGTTAAAATACATGGAATGAAATTATTTAAGATAAAAAAACAAAAACAGAACATGATGTGACTCATTGTTCGAAAGTGGTGTTTTTAAAAAAACAAGCCCGGAAAAAAAAAAAAAAAAGAGCAGAACATTTGAAAAACTTGCACTTATTGTCTAAAATGGAAATGATTTTCAAACTAAAGTTTGTTTTTTGGGAGGTTTTCTGTGAAAAAGACATTTTGTTTTTGAGATACACGTCTTTGCTTCGACAAGTGTTGACCGAAGGCTTTGTGTTCTGCTCAAAACATAGTCTTGAGTTTCTCTGCTTGAGTTATGCCTCCATTTCAATCAAGACAGATTGCATTACTTGATTTTCTTGTTCTTTGTAAATGTCAATTTAATCAACAGGATCTTCACAGCATTTTGGTTTTTGGTTGTTTTATTTTTATTCCTTTTTGTTATAAAACTACAGCCTCACGTCAGATTTTAAAACGAGTATCTGTCTGCATCATTCAGCTTATACAGGAAGTTCCTTCAATGATGGTCAGTCAAAACAGCATCTATTTAAAGAGCTCTATCGTCAATTCATGAAGTGCTCAGAGGCTTCGTGAAGCAGAAGTACTGACACTTTAATGCACATACCGGATTGTTTTCCGGGTTTCTTGTTCTGAAAATAATCTTCCATTTGTTTCACATGACTGCGCTGTGAAATAAGGAAAGATCATGAAGAAATATCAGAATAAAATAGACTGAGGTAGGACTCATGATAGATTAGGGTTTATATTTATGATTATTGTCAAAGAACGCTAAGCATTTTCTAGGATAAATCTTGTTATTCAAGATAAATAAATTGCAGCATAGTTTGAGTTATTTAAATTATGTTTTTGTCAAATACAGTACCTTAATTGATATTATTATTAGGTGTGTGTTTTGGCAAGGGCCTGACAATATGATACATATTTTGATACACGGTTCACTATACAATATGTATCACAGTACAGTCTGACGATACATATCACAATACATGTCTCACGATACAAATCACAACATATCCCAAACCTGTACCAGAACAATTTTTCCCATTTTTTTTAGATAAAAAGATGACTTAAAAAACACCTGAATCATCAACACTAAGACCCGATCCGAATTCTCCCCTTCTCCCTTCCCCTTAGACCTTCTCCTTCGTTTATCCCTTCATGCTTGCTCCAAATGGAGAGTGATAAAAAAATAGTGTCTAATATTTCGGATGTGACTTCCGTTCGATGACGTCATCAATATCGCCGGTCCGCAAGCGTTATCGCGGAACTTCCAGCGCTTGAATATACATAACAACAGCCGTTTTATAACTTTTAAAAGGTCATGCTACAACAAAAACTCATTACTTACATTTAAATGTAAACATCTGTGATTCAGAGCGCACCAAAGTGAAGAAAAGCGTTTCTTAGCGTGTCGCGGTTTACTCTTGCAATGGTGGACTTAAAAAATAATAATCCCAAACAGGACTTCAACTTCAACTGCCACTTCAAATCAAGGGGGAGGGCTAAGGGGAAGGGAAAAGGGGAGTATTTGGATCGGGCCTTTGCTTTATTGTATCTCAAATACATGTCGGTTTTACCCAAGCAAATTCATGCTGCTTTGTTTTAGTAAAAAAAAAAAAAAAGTTCTTAAAAGGGAACAGTCAATATAGTCTGATTTTCACAAAAAAATATTTTTCAGTATAAGAGGGAAAAAAAGAATGAATGTACCTTAACCGACAAGGTTCTAAAATCATACTTTTTGAAATACTTTAAGGAAATAAAGTGCTATTTTTTTTCTACATTATTAATTGTAGCTTCTCCAGTACTTTAACGGCCCATGAGCATAAACTGTGCATAAACAAGTGCTTCAAAAATAAAATTTAAAACGTAAAAAAGTTCATTCTTTTCAAAAGCATTAAAGTGTAGTGAAGAGAATGACAGGATGAAAGAGAGCTCTCAAAGTCCCCCTTGACATTTTTTTAATATAAAAAAACATTCTCAGTAGTGTTGTAATTATGATTATGAAGTTTTTAACCAAAATCCCACAACGTAAATGTCTTAAAAAGCTGTTGTTCATGTTGATCTGAAGCCTTTGTTTCTCTTTTATTTAACTATCAAATGTTTATTGACGTTGCTGTGACCAATTAATTAAATCCATTGGTTTCTCAAAGCAGAGTTATTGGAAAAATAATGAAAGCTAACATCATAATACTCTTCGATTGATTTACAATCCTCCACAGCTGCGGTCAAATGGGCTGAGGTTCGCATTTCCCTGGTTATTTCAAGAAGCTCTGTGGAGTCTCACAGAGATTTTCCAGCGTTCTCAGCCCTGCCACATTAAGTATTGTATGAAACTCACACAAGAAATCCAGGGATGGCTGATTTGACCACAGAAATGTGAACAACAGCTCATTTGACTGCAGTCAATGCAGTCTCTTCTCCAGCACCTGAACTAGACCAGATGAGGGTTTAGCGCATGTGCAGCAGAGCTGTTGTATCTTAAAGAAGCCTCATAATTCAATCAAAGCCTGTCTGCAACTGCTTGATTGACAGCAATTTAAAAGGAGAAATTCTCTGAAATTAAAAAACGAAATGATTTCTTATTACATTTGTTCTCTTTCATAACAAAAATGCCACACGTACATGTTAAAACCTCAAAAAACTGGATTTTCATCAGAGGGGGACTTTTAAGTTTAGCTAAGATGCTTTATGTCTCTCTTTTTCCACATGCGGAAGTAAACATGAATTGTACAGCTCATCACTACATCATTGATCTTTTTTCAGAACATCGTACACATCACTCTGACCCATCAGGTCACTGAACTAGAATCTATAGTTGTAAAGTTCAGCAAAACTTTCACTCGCTTCGCCAACAGCATTTTGACTGAAGTTTTGTGCATGACCCACAGTGCATCTGCTCTGTCTCACACGTTCTTATGTGAGCTGCTACAAAGCCCCACCTTTTTATATGATACTAGCAGCAATGTGGCACAGAATTTTGGTTCCATTCTTATGGAGAGAAAATAGACTCACTCTGATTTGTGCGTGCGTAATTCTTGATTTGTGCGTAAATTAGGATCTGTGCGTGCATATTTTTGATTCGTGCATGCATAATTCTTGATTCATGCATAACTTTCGATTTATTAATGCATGATTCTTGATTTGTGCATAAATTAGGATTTTTTCAAGCATAATTCTTAATTTGTAACTCATAATACGTTTTGTGCCAAAGTAAAAAAAAATACAAAAATTTAAAAAATACAAAATGCAATTTACACATGCACAAATTAAAATTGCAACAGCTTGAAACTAATTACTCACAAAATTCTTTTTAAAATACACACGAATCACCTCTTACGCACGCACGCAGCCTAAGTTACGCACAAATTTTTCCGTGAGACTGTTTTCACTCTCTTCACACGCTTCACAAATTCGTCCATGAGGGATGCGTTCAAGTACTACTCGAATGCTCGTTCACTATAGTTTTCTTGTCAGCCGTTTTAAACTTTGATTGTGAATAACATCCGGTTGAACTTGACTTTTTCCCACTTTTTAAAAAAATATATTCCCAATAATTAATATAAAAAAGTCTAAATACGTGTTAAAAAAAAGAATATTTCCAGAAAAGAGGCTTAGAGCTGCAGCGGCTCCTCTGACAGAGCCTCCAACATGAGGCTCCGTTCCGAGGGCTGGTCACCAGCCACGGGGATAGTATAAGATATATAAGATTTTTGTGTGTAATTAGTTTCAAGCTGTTGTAATTTTAATTTGTGCATGGGTAAATTGCATTTTTTATTTTTTACATATTTGTAATTTTTTACTTTGGCACAAAACGTATTATATGAGTTACAAATTAAGAATTATGCACGCACAAATCCTAATTTATGCACAAATCAAGAATCACGCATGCACAAATCTAAAGTTATGCACAAATCAAGAATTATGCATGCACAAATCAAAAATACGCACGCACAGATCTTAATTTACGCACAAATCGAGAATTACGCACGCACAAATCAGAGCGAGTCTATTTTCTCTCCATAAATTCTTAATAAAAACTAAGTAGTACATGTTTCGTAATAACAAAACAGGTAGACTGAACATTTAACTCACGATGGTTCTTGTGAGATCTTGTTGTTTGGCGCGGTGTAGAGCTGCTCAAAGAGGCTCCGTCTGCTGTGCTGCCAACTAGCGGTTGGCAGTTTAGGTGGAAAACAAAAATAAGATGCTGAACTACATGAATGATCATAGTTAATTTAATATTGTCTTGTTGGTATTTTAAACCAATACAAGACTCAAAGGATATATTGCCAAATATTGCTGAATCCATTTTTCTCTACAGTCCTAATAATTACATAAACTAGATATGGTTGAAATAAATCCCTATTAAAAACAGCACTGTGTAAAGCAGGGGCCGAGTCTCGGAGCCATATGCAAACATTTTAGTAGAAATACAGGCAAAGGTCAAAATTATATGGGGCGAGGGAAATCAACAAGAAAACAGGCAAAGGTCAAGGCACAGCACGGGAAATAGGAATAATATTGCTCAGAATGTCTGCTAGGTAAAACAAGACTTCGCAAAATAGAAGTGGCTGGTGGTTGTTTAAATACTGATGAGCTGATGGTGATCAGCTGTGCTGGAAGAGAGGTGGCTGATGGGACTTGTAGTGAGGCAGTGGAGGTTAAAACTCTGGCGAGGGCTCCCTCTGGTGGACGGATGTGGGAGCTGGTGGTCGAATCATAACACACTATGTTTCAAGCTTCAATACCATAAAAATTACATTGACCAATGACAAATGTCGGTTAGTTTACGCAATCACAGGCTTTTCCTTATTTTTGGAACAAGCACTTTGGTTTTCTAATTGGAGTTAATTTTTTTTTGGCAAAATGTGTTATACTGAATCTATTTTCTAAAATCACACATTTCTTTCTGGAAGCATAAAAAAAGCCACTTTTCTCATGTACGACAAAAACACGATCATCTCACACAGAATATACGAACATGAGTGTCTGCAGGCTCACACAAATAGTGTGACTGTCACTTTTAATTGGTCCAATGCTACTTGGCCTCCATGTATAATGAGGGATTGCACATGTATCTGTTTCTTCCGGACCTCTCCTGCAGGATGGAACCCAGCATTTCTTGTTCCAATTAAGCCTCAGCTATGGGCAATCTTTAGGAGCAGTAACCATCCTCATCGACACACTCACACATAAATTCAGATGACCATCACCTTGTCCAAATTGCAGCTTTCTCTGAGTTTTTTTCCTCTGGAAGTTTTGTCTAGAGCAAGTTTTGCCTTGCAGTTTTAACCTTCTTTATTTTTAGATGTTTTTCATTTGTTTTGGTGATTAATTTGTCTCCACATGGTTGGTTTGACATATCTGACATTTCTAACCAGCTACTTGCTGAATTGCTTGCATGGTTTTGATTGAAACACAGTGAGGTCCATCTGGTCCTACTCAGGCATGTTGATCAGCAGCAGCTATCCTCACCCTACACACACACTAGTTACAAACCCACAACACCCTCCTCCACACACACAAGAAGTATTAATTTTTTTAATTACTCCAGAGTTTGGTTCACTTGTAGGTGGAAAGCATTGTATTATTGATTTATGTGAGGGCATTTTTCAAAAGTCACATTGACCTGGTGGGCGAAATAAGATCTCGTACAAAGATTGTACTTTTCAGTTTTCCTACAAAATATCAGAAATGTAAAAGTGTGGAGTGCATTGAGAGACCAGGTTGTTCCATTAATAAATATTTGTGTTCGGATTGCAGCAGACATCAGACCCGACCAGAACTATATGTGTCAGACTCAGATGTAGAATGACGTAATGGGACATCATTTAGACATACAGAATAGCAAATATTGATTCAAAAATCTCTAGAAAGAGATGGAAAAGTCCTAATTTAGTCTTTTGAGTTGCTCTTTAAAAATGACTAGAAAACAGCAGCCCAGGCCAGTGTTAAGATGTTATATAAGCCCATTTAAATGATATCTAGAGAACAGAAACGAAGGAAAGACGTTTTGATTCAAGCAATTAAAAAGACTAAATCACCTTAAAAAAAGCTGGTTATAAAGAACTGCTACAAAAATACAGTAAATGAACTAATTCCAGATATCCACATTCAGAAATTAGACACCAGTTTCCAGTGACTATATTGCAGAAACGCATGTTAAAGTGCAATACATTTTTTTAGTTCTATTTTTTACTACTTTTCTTTTTTACTTTACTCAAAAATATCAATTTTCATCTTTCTGTTCCCTTTCATGTCCCGTGTATAAGAATTTGTCTGATTTTTTGTTGTGTTAATAAAAAATGAAATGAATTAAAGGAAAGACATTATGAATTTGTAGTTGTGTTTTGGCCATAGACATTTAAATGCTAGATAGACAAGTTTTGACATCACACCATAGATTCTGAAGGCATTACCAGCCTGTATAAGGGTTCTGACCATTGACTATATATTAGAACTGGACAGAGTGAGTGTCACATAACTCATACTTCCGGTTCCAACGAATTGAAGTCAAATCAGTTTTCGTTTTTCCATGATACAGTCACCACCATGTTAGAACCAGACGTCATCAGTAAGCAGCGATTGGTCTGAATCTAAATTTCTGTCCAGCACTTTCTCCAATCAAAAGTGTGCATTTTACAGAACCACTCCCCTTTGACTGAAACAGGACTCGGAAAAATATCCAACATTTTGAATGCTTGACTTGAATACTTTTATTGAGACATCAGTCAGTTTATAACTTGATTAACTTGCAATACAGCAAAAATATATTGAAAAAATAAATAGAGAGAGCAAAAACATGTTAAAAAAAGATAGCAAAGCAAGAAAGGTTTTTCTGAAAAAAAGTCAATAGCTGTTTATTTCTCGATAGGATTACAGCTTTTTTGTAGCTGTGGGCACTTCCTGTTTGGATCACAAGGAAGGAGGGGTCACTTTTACCAGTTCTCATATACAATGATATACAGCCTCTAGTGGTTGTTTTCAGGAACTGCAACACTTATAAATGGCTGGTTTGCTCAAATTCAGTGATGGGAAGTCAAGACAACCTAAAATAAACGAATGAGAATAAAGTTATTTCATGAGTTTCATGACAGTTCGTTTTTCTTATAAAACAGCAAATTGAAAGATTTGAACTGCAAAAATGACTTATCTCAAATGATAAATGTTAACAATACGAATAAGCTTAAATGTTTCCTTTCGCTTTGTTATTTTTATTGGTAACGGAACATTATTTGAAAAGGCTGAAGAATCGTAATGGCTTTACCGTTATAGTTTTTCACATAAAGATATCAAACTTAATTTTAATATAGAATATGAATAAATAATATAGTCTAAACAAAAAGTACTGCCTTTTTTTCAGTGACACATTTTTGGATAATGATCGGAATATTATTATAATATGATGTTAATTTATGGAAGGAAGGCGTACTAAAAAATCAATAACTTAGATTGAAAGAAAACGCAAATGTAAGAAAAATATTTAATACAGACTTTTTTTTTGTTTTACATTAGATTTTATAAAAGGTACTAAAGGCTCAAAAGTTGAACTATAGAAGTCTACCTTCAAATTAAGGCTCCAGGTTTACTTGAAGCAGCAGGGCCTATTGATTTTAGGTACTTATTACTTGTGAAGTCAGGGATAGAAGATGAATTTCACTCCAGGAAAAACTGCTTATAAACTGCAGGTAAATGTCAAACCAAATGTCACAAAGAGTCTCACCTCTCAGTTTCTACCCTCATGTTAAAATGTCTTTTGTTTTTAGAACAATTCAATCTCATGTTACTGAAAGACACATAAACAGTGTCCGTTTATTATTTTCTTCAGAATGATTTGGATGAGAGATGCAAAAATTGACTGGCTTCATTAATTCTGAGTGCTGCCTCCGTGTGTTCATCTCCCAACAATCACAGGCTGTCAGGCAACCATGCATGCTCACAAACAGAGCCAATTTAGAACCAGCAGTTGGCCTAACATGTGTCGGGGAAAAAAATGCATCCTTCGGAAAAACTGGCAGCGGCACAAGAATGTTTAAAAAACAAAAATGAAAGGAACGGCTGCGTCCAGATCAAACACCAGTGACCTTTGAGCCAAAATGCCCTCGTGCTTCTAACCTCAATTAAAAGTTTTATTTCAGTTTTTAACAAATGGGACCTAAAACCAAAAGTTCTTTGCAAGTTGTATTGTTCTAACTGTTAAAGTTTTGATTTCCGGTGCAGATATATTGGTTAAAAAGAGTACATTTTTATTACATTACCAATTGTTAATGATCAAATGTTTTCCTCTTTTTTACCTAATAGTTTGTAACTCATTAACCCAAACCTCTGGATGCAAATATTTAAAGTGTCTTCAATTTAGCTCTTTTCACTATATTTGAATAATTTGCATCAGTTTGATGTCACATATATGTAAAATTAGCATTTCACAACTATGTGGTGGCGCTTCATTCGCTGAAATGGCGTGCTGGCACCATGGCAACAATACAAACAGAAAGGCAGCCAGTGGAGTTCTCATTATGAACACAGACAGTATTCATTTAGTTACTGAAAAGTCACTTTAGAGGACAAAGGCTTTCGAGGTTTTCTTAAATTGTTTCACTTTAAATTGTTGATTTTTTTTTCTCTTAAAACGTGTTTGTTAAAATGTAGGCAAACAAGCTGAACAATCGAAGGGTAATAATATGGAAAAATATTAAATCATTTTTTGTCTGACAAAAACAACAGTTAAAGATAAACATCAGAACTGCTTAAAATAAATTCAACTTTACACAAAAAAACTAACCTGCAGTACACTTGTTTTATTTTATGTTTGACAAGACGACTTTACATTGAAAAAAAAAAAGGACAGAAGAACTTGATTTCAGTTTTTCAGTAAATCTATTAAGGTTTTTAGCCAAAATCCAAAAACAGATTTTTTTCTAGGACACAGTTTCTGCAGAGCTGCTGTAGTTCATTAGAAATCCACCTCTGAGTTGTAGGTGGTACCATTGGCAGGAAGTAGCCGTCCTTCATTTCCCATCATCCCTTTGTTTACACTCTCTCCCGCTAACTTACAACCCCTTAGACCTCCAACCGAACATTACCAGTGCAAGAAGCCAGTGCAAGATGCCAGCATATACGACGAAAACAAATGTACTTTGATCTATTTTTCTGTAAGCAAATGCATCCAAATGGAGTGGAGCAAGAACATTGTGGCTTGCAGTTGCAAGTCCTACATCTCACCTGTTGCGTCCGCGTGGAGACAAGGATCACACCGTGCAGCTCTTCAACACACCTGTTTATTCTCACCCCCCCGCATCCTATCATCACACTTGCCACATCCCTTGGTGCAGCTCCTAAAAGCACAGTAACTCAGTACTTAACAAACTATGTTAACGGCAACTAACTTAACATAACTCTGACAACTTTCAGACATAACATTTCTCCCCCCCTCAACAGAAACAAGAACCTTCAGCTCTCCCACCCCCAATAGCGACATCACCCAGTCACATAGTCTCTGTGCCAGATAGGTGGGCCTCTGATCCTCGGTGGTCGTGCTGGCAGAACCTCAGCTTCCGGTCTGGGTGGTACCCTCCTGCGCCAGCTGGTTCCTGGCCTGGGCTGCCAACCAACGTCGCTGCTGGTGACATGGATGTCATAGACGTTTCTGGGCCGGGCTCTGTGCAGACGGTTTGAGTGCCACCGTGTCCCGTTCTCTAGTCTGTAGGTGTACGACCCCAGTTGCTGAGTGACTCGAAGAGGAACTGACCAGTATGACTGCAACTTATGCCGGCGGTGGGCCTGTTTGATTCTGACCCAGTCTCCAACAGCTAGTGATGGGGTCTGCACTCGGTGTGTGGCGTCAAAGTGTCCCTTCATCCGAGCCTGGGAACTTAGAACCTGGGCTCTGACTTTCTGCAAACCTTGAGTTTTGCGTGGGGAAGCCGGCTGTGCCCTCAAACAATCCAGGGGCTGCTTCAGTTCACGTCCGATATATGAGCAGGGCCGGAGATACCCCGTGGTGGAGTGCTTTGATGTCCGAATGCTTAGAGAGTTTGGTTGAGGGCTCACTGAAGATTTTCCCTTCTTCCAGGCAGGCACGAATCCCCTTTTTAGGGTTTTATTAAGACGTTCCACCCTCCGTTACCCGGATGGTACACTGCTGTCTTGATGTGTGTTTTTTTTTTTTTTTTTTTTTTTTTAAACTTGTCCTGTCCAACAGCTGGGCAAGCAGATACGGGCTGAGAGCCTCTTGCGTTGGACAGATTTTATTGTCCCAACAGGGGTTTATACTTATAAACCCCTGTTGTATTTCATGCTAAACTTTATTTTAATTATGTTGTATCTTTTTTTTTTTTTTTTTTTTTTTTTTTTGTTGGACCGGACGGAAACAAAGGGGGGGGGGGGGGGGGGGATAAAAGAGTGGGGTTAAGATAACAAAGAAGGTAACACAGAGTAGCAACATCTATAACAACCAGGCTCAAATAACAATCTGGAATGGGCGGGGCCTGTCTACACACACCACTCAGTTACACACATACTTTTGGCTAGAATAATCTTTACCTTTAAAGTTGTCAAAAATGTACACAATACCACTACAGCTCACACACAATCATAGAAGCTGACACAAATAAGCCTTTCATTCCATCACACATTCTGTTAGTGCGAGGTGATCTGACACCTGTGCTCAAGTGAGTGTTTATGTTTTGCTGATGTGAATGTTGATGGAATGTATAGAAGGAGAGAGAGCCCGGCCACCCCACGCCCAGGCCCCCACCGGGGCGGCAGCAGCAGCACGGGCCCCAACACCCGCCAGGAGCCATGGAGAGAACCAGTCAGCCGCAGAATCCCGCCAGGCACCCGACCAGGGCACGCGGGGACCCGCAGAGGCCCCCACGCCGAGAGCCGGAAGGCACGGGAGCACAGAGAGCGCGGACCCCCGTCCAGCCAGAGCAGCAATCCCCCACCACGCCAGGAGGGCAACACAAAGGCCCCACACCCGGAGAGCCCCCAACCCAGAGGAGCAGCACACCAACCAGCAGCGCCGAGCATCCCCCCGCCCCACCCCAGGCACGAGCCAGAGCTCCCCGGATGACCTGCTTCTATGCTCCAGACGTCCGCCCGCGCCCGCCGCGGAGGTCCAGGGGCGAGCCGGGAAGGGGCCGCCACACCCCGCCAAGCAGAGAGACACCCAAGAGGAACGAGGGTCCCAGAGGAATGATGTTAACAAGGCCTGGCCAGGCACACCCACTGATGGAGTCCCGGAGAGGCCCATTTCTCGAGAGCGGGACCGGAACCCGAACCACGAGAACCTGGACACCCCATGGCTCCGATGTAGTTTGATCCCGTTAGATCTTGGGGATCCCTCTCCCAGCGTGGCGAGGAGGTCACAGAGCCCAGGAGACCGGCACCCAAGAGACAAGACCCACTAGGCCTGATGTGTTTGATGGAACGCAGTGTCAGAAACTCTGTGAACTCAGCTGAGATGAATTGGGGGCCATTATCTGTTGTAACAACACTGGGAAGCCCCCACCGTCCAAACAGTTCCTCCAGTCGGCCTATGAGGTATGTGTGGTGACAGAGCTCAGCTGAAAACCTCTGGCCATTTGGAATGCAAGTCATGCACGACCAGGAGGTAACGTGCGTGAGCAGGTGCCCCATGAAGTTCTCCACAAAGATCAATCTGGATGTGCTCCAAGGCGATGATGGCCATGGGGCGGGTTGAGTGGTGCTGTAGCTGGCTGGCCAGTCTTCCACTCAGAAGGCAGCAGGCACAGTTACGTACCAGCTCTTCGACATCAGAATCTATGCGAGGCCACCACACTGTATCACGGCACCGTTGCTTCACTTTGACCACCCCAAGTGCCCTTCATGTGCCATGTGAAGTACTCTGGATCTAAGGGTTTCAGGAACAACTGCTCGGTGTCCCCGAGCCAGACACACCGTTCCCCAGCAGGAGAGCTCATTACGGAATCGGTAGAAAGGAAGCAGGCGGTCATCCACCTTAGCTGGCCAGCCATCCTGGATGTAAGTGCGAAGGCTCCTAAGAGTCTCATCATCAGCAGAGGCCTGCTGCAGCTCAGCCAAGGTGACTACTGATCTGAGAGGCCCATGCAGGATTTGAACCAGGTCATCGTCATTTTCTGTGCTACGAGCGCCGTCGCCTATTTCCGTAGTCGCTGAGACAGCTCTTGACAGAAGATCTGCCACTGTGTTAGCACGCCTGGCATAAACTCCAGACTGAAAATGTACTGATTCAGCGGTCAGCCACCTCAGCAATCTCATCGGTTTGTGTCCTGACCCCTGTGTCGCCAACAATGCTGTCAGAGAGCCTGATGGTCTGTGCGTATGGTGAAAGCCGCCCATAGAGAATAGACATGCCAGCGTTCACATGCCCACAGGCAAGCCAGTGCTTCCTCTCCCCTATGAATACTTCTGCTCAGCGGGGGTGAGAGCCCTGGAAGCAAAAGCCGGTCGTTCCACCCGTCATGGGTCTGGGAGAGCATGCACCAAGTGCCACACCGAGGCATCGCAGGTCCAACGTAGGTGGTCAGGCTGAAATGGGTCAAAGTGGGGGGAGAGGTGAGCTGTTGTTTGATGGACACGCACAGCCTCATGACAGACTGGGGTCCAGTGCCAGTGTGCATCCTTCGAAGCAAGCTACGTAAGGGAGACTGTGAGTCTGAGAAATGTGGCATGAATCTAAGGTAGTAGGCAGCCATCCCAAGAAGGAGGACAGCTGGGCTGGTGACTGAGGGTCTGGCAAAGACAGAATGGCCTCAGTGTGGGACATAATGGGGGCTATCCCTGCCTCTGAGAGCCTAAAACCTAAAAACTCAACCTCTTTAACGCCGAACACGCATTTCTCAGCATTTAGCTTCACGCCATGCTGTTCGAACCGTTGGAAGACTTGCTCCAGACGAGCTTCATGCAGCTCCATGGTCGATGCATGCACGACCACATCATCCAGATAGATGGAGACACCAGGGATCCCTGCTAGGATGAGTGACATAATCTTCTGGAAGCAACTCGGGGCCGAGGAAAGGCCAAAAGCCATGCGTTTAAACCTGAACACCCCACATGTGTAACAAAAGCAGTGAGGTTCATGCTGGCAGGTGCAAGGGGAACCTGCAAGTAGCCATTTCGCAAATCCATCTTACTGAAGACCGTGGAGCCATGAAAATGACTAGTGAGCTCCTCAGCTGTAGGCAATGGGTACTTATCCGGAATTATAGCTTTGTTCACATCAGACAGGTCAACACAAAGACGCAGACCTCCCCCTTTTCTCCTCGCTACCACCAGGTAGACACCCATGGTGATGCGTCGACTGGTTCGATAACGCCCTCTTCCACCAGGCGACGCAGCTCAGCCTCCACTTCGTCACGCAGAGCCAGAGGAATGCGCCGCAGTGGTTGAATAACTGGGCGTACTGACAAGTCAATAGAGGGCTGGTGCACAAAGGCGGACATGCGACCAAGCCCGGTGAAAAGGTGGGGTAGCGGTCTGGCCATGACCGGTGACCTGCAGGACACACGTGCCATCGGAGTCAGTCACCGTAAACCCGAGGGCAAGAAACAGGTCAAGGCCCATGATATTAGCCCCTTTCTGAGTGATACAGAACTCGGCATGAGGAACACCGTGGCGATTGTAACTGACGGGGAGATGAGCAACACCTAAAGTGGAGATGGGAAACTGACCATATCCAGACAGGTTCCTAGCTGTAGGTTCCAGAGGCACATCACTGAAAAAGCGGTCAAATGTGGATTTATTCAAGATGGACACCTTAGCTCCTGTATCTACAAGAAGTGGAATTTGGGCCGTACCCACATGGCAGGTGCAAAGCTTGAAAGAGGGAAGTGAGCTCTGCACTGAATTAACAGGAATGGTGGCACTACTACAGAACGGGCAGGAGGAGAACGACAACAGCGTGCAAAATGATGCAACTTGTTGCAGTTGCGGCAGCGTTTTCCGTTTGCGGACATGACTGGTCTCTGGCAGCGTGTGTATTGGAGCCACAGTTATTACAGCGCTGAGACCCACTCGTTCTGGGCCCCCTGTCCACTCTCTGTACAGGTAAATCATCAGAAACCTCTGCAGACGGTGTACGGTTTGTGCCGGTGGTGATGACGTCACGGGCGGGTCCGCAGCACGCGCGAATCTGCGCGCCTCCGACAGGGCAGATTCCAGCTGTTTCCCGATCACTAAAGCGTCTGCCAACGTCATGGAGTCCGTTTCCAGCAACAGCCGCTCCCTCAGCTGATTTGAAGACGTTTTTTCTATCAGCTGATCAACTATGAGTCCATCCTCTAATGTCCCAAAATCACAGCGCTTGGCCAGCTCACGTAACGCTGATACAAAATGTGCGACAGTCTCCCTCGGCCGCTGAAAGCGCTGGCGAAACTCAAAACGGCACATCCGACGGCTTCTTCCGGAACAAAAATGGGACTTTAGAGCGGCCGTGGCCGTAGCATACTTATCATCCGATAAGGTGAGCGTTGCGAAGATTCGTTGGCCCTCCTGTCCGAGGCAATGGCGGAGGAGCGCACACTTCTGCGCGTCGGCCAGGTCCGTGTGCCCCAAAGCAAGTAAATAATCCTCAAAGGACGCCAGCCATCGTTCCCACGGAACCACGGGACCCCCTGGCACCGGTAAGAAAGGCGGCGGCGGGGGCAAGGTGAATTCAGCCATCCTCGTTCGCCAAAATGTTGCGTCCGCGTGGAGACAAGGATCACACCGTGCAGCTCTTCAACACACCTGTTTATTCTCACCCCACCCCCCGCATCCTATCATCACACTTGCCACACCCTGTGGTGCAGCTCCTAAAAGCACAGTAACTCAGTACTTAACAAACTATGTTAACGGCAACTAACTTAACATAACTCTGAACACTTTCAGACATAACATCACCTATAAACTTTTTCCTACAGCATCTCTCCAACTGCTCCTGATACACAACAATTTGAATAAAACAATAGTTAAACATGACTTTAAGTATGTCTTCCATCATTAGAAAAATGTTAAAAACACCAAAAACATGATTTTCTTTGAAGTTAGTGTTTAGCGGTACGTACAGAACAGATGTGTACAGATGTTTTCTTGGCACTTTCTTTTGTTGTTATCGGGGAAACTGTATGGGTGTTGCTGGGACCTCTTCATCCATTACAGACACTCCGGTCAGAGAGTACACACGACACGGACACCACGGTTGAATTAATATTATGTCAGCAATGGAAAGTGTTATCTGTGACAGAAACATCGTCTCATTTTCTCTACAAAATAAATTGTAATTATTGTCACATAACCAAGTAACAGAGTTCCAGTATTTATTTTCTGTAACTTTTTAACTGGAGATTCTGAAGGAGAAAAGCAGCTTTTTCTGTGTTAACGGTTGAAAAGTTACAGTTCAAGATTTCATGTTTAAGCATCACCCTCAGGCGTTAAAGGGTTAAACATTAAGATCTGAGGGTCGAAAGTATGAACTTACTGTTATGGTGGCTGGTGCGGCAGTCAAAATAATCAACAGGTGTAGTTTTTACAGACTTTATTTCTAACCTCAACATTCAGCAACGAGCAGTAACATGCTACACAGGCTACAGGCTATCAGCCATCTTCTTTCTTCCTTTTCCCTCTCTCTGTTGCTCACTGCTTCCCTCTGGTGGCACCTAGTGCCATAACAGTAGTTGAACACAACACTTCATCACAAACACAAGCTCTACCAACACAAAAAGGTAGCTTCAAAATGTTTTCCAACATGGACGAACTTAATTGATTTGCCTGCACACATTATATAAGTCTATCAATACTGGTAGAATTTACAGTCGTAATGACCGATTCCCACAATAGCTCTGCGCTAACCGGACCATTCCATTTTTATATGGAGCTATAACCAACAGGGGTCCAAAAATGGTGTGATTCGCTCCGGCTTCCATTATATCATGGAAACGCACTGGACTGTACTGCTCAGTGGAAACAAGGCATATGCTTCAGTGTTAGTCAACCTTGGGTTACCAGAAAAGCAAATCAAGTACACATATGGACAAAAATGTCAATACAGAATAAAAAAACAGATCAAGAGCTAAAGTTCAAATAAAGGGCACGTTTTATTTTGAAAATACTTAAATTGATCTTGCTGATGACAACAAGCTGAGTTAAAAGTCACTTTTACATTGATTTAGTTATTTATGACAAAAAAAATCTTCTACTTACTGTATTTTGATTTACTTTACAGTAAATCTGCAGCGAATCAGTTAAACACAATAAAACCGCAGTCAGTTCCTAATTTTTTACCACAACTGTGCATAACCATGGAAACCTCCGGCAATTATGATGTGTCATGTGTAATGATGAATTGCACGTAATAAGAATGGATAAGATTATAACCTATAATAATAAAGTCAAAAGCTCTGCGCGTGAGTCACGGGCAACCATTAAAAGTGAGATTAGAGGATGGGAGTGAGTTGACTCACTGTTGTGCAGGAGGCCAAGTTTGGAAAGAAACAATCAGTGCACAAAGCCACACTCTGATATTCAATCAGGTTTATTAAACATATTGACATAAAATAATATTTTTTTAAAAATCATCACTGGTTGGGAATGTTAAAGGCACCTCATAATCTTCAGCCTCTAAACCCTTAGACGGCAACTGGATGGGATGTTTTCATTCCATTTTAACATCTATGTAATGGCTCAGAGACAACAGAGTATTTTTTTTAACGTAAACAAACAGCAGGCAGCTATAAAAAGAGTAATTTCTGTGATGCCAAGTGAGATTCTTCCGAGCTAATTAGCCGTATTTAGGATTAACTCATGTACAGACCAGCAAGCTAGAAGCCAATGTGTGGATGTTGAACATGTAAACAAGAGAAAGAGGAGAAAAAAAAAAAGAAAGAGCAGACAGATGGAGAGGGGGTGAAGACAGCACAAGACGGAGCAAATACAAAGTGAAGAGTGGACCGATACCATCTGTAAAACAGTTGGGAGATAGGAGAAGCTTTGTCACTTCTTTAAACATGTCACTTAACATGTGAAAAGCCCTGGCAGAACATTTGAGGATAAAAACCAGTGTTCCTATAAGACCCATGATATTGCTGCTGTTTGAGGGTAACTTGGGCCACAATTAAAAAAAAAAAAAGCGTATCCACATGGTGAAAAATGTGCTACATACAGATGTATTCACTGCACATTTTTGAACCAGTTTTTGCTTTCGGCAGACAGTATCTCCTCGATGTGGGCGTGTTCAGCTATTTGTCATCGTGGAAACTGTGGTGACGCAGAGACAGGATGGAAAAGTTGATTAATGTGGTGGCTGAACTGTGACAGTTTACAGCTGCTTCTTTGTGCAGAAGTGGGTGTCATCGTTTCAGAGGGAGTTTAACAACTGTTCACAGCCAAATTTATCTTGATAACTGAATTTAGATCTGGTAGCTCATCTGATAGTTTTTTCTAATATCTTATTTTATGCATATCAAAGTGGAATTTGCATTGATTATCTTTAAAAAACTAAAACTTCCTCATTCCTAATTTTTTTTTTTTTTACTTGAATCGACCATCAGCTCTCCTGAAGTATCTTCACAAAAGCTGTAGAATTATCCAGGGCATTTTTTTTGCGGGATGCTGACATGAAGTTGCAGGAATCCACTAATATCACATTTTCTGGGTGTCACATCTGCTTGAATATCTTTAAATCTATTTTAAAAGCTTTCCGAGTGTTTTTTTTATTCTATTATATTGCATTTTTTATCCAAAACAATTAAAAAAAAATTATGCTTTATTATCTTGCTAAATTATCCTTAACATATTTTACTTTTGCTTTAATGAAAAAATGACAAGCAAATACTGTAAATAACAATTACAGGAATGCAGATGTGTATTGCAGATACGTAAGGCAGCAGCATCATTGACAACTTTAGTCAAATCTAGTCATTAAGCTAAAAATAGAGGACGAATGAAACAGCAGACTGAGCGTTGATGTAAAGAAAAAAAAACCCAGCATGAAAAAACAAGTAATTCTGAAATCAAATGTAGCTGTTAAGTAGGCCTGGTTGACCTCAGAAATACCTGAAGCAACACATGAAGATAGAGTCTGTTACGTCTTTAAAAAGGATTTAAAAAGGTCTGTTCTGGAAATGAAACTTGTAACAATCATTTACCTGTTGGACAAATAATAAAGCACCATAAATGTTTATTTATGTACAAAACATTTTATAGTCTGTTTTAATTAAGATTAATCAAAATAAAAAAAAAAAACTGTTGTTTTCTAGGACTGGTATGAATTCATCAGAAATTCATCTCTAGGTTTTTCATCTTTTTTTTTTTTGGTCTGGTTAAGGTCGGGTCTTAGCCAGGTTAACCAAAATATGGTGCATTTTCAACCATGCAGAAATGACAAAAAAAGACTGACAATCTGTCTTAAGTCGTTGGAACATTGGGGTGGAAAGAGAGCGACCAGAGGATGACCTGCACAGCAGAACGCTTTAAAACGGTTTGTTCCAGGGTGCAGAAGCTGGTATTGGCATGTCTGCACCATCTGCGATTATCATAAAAGCCCAGAGAATGACTGACAACACACAGTGCAAAGTGCTTCTGATTAAAAGTGATTTAAAGTAGAGTCAGGTAATTTTAACAATGTGGGTCTTCACATAATTACTGACAATTACACACAATAAAAACCTGAAAAACAAAAGCATTTCTAAAAAAGCTAAAAATAACAGTAAGCTTCTCAGTCTTTTGTGAAGTCTGCCTTTATTCTATTTATACAGAGTAGTTTGTTGGGGAAATAAAGACAACCAAAAGGTTACATTCTGGCAAGTTTCCCTCCAATGTCCTGTAAAAATACAATTGTAAAACATTATTAAAAAACCTAATTCAATATTTGCTTGAACAAACCCAAGTAAACAGCAAAGTACCTTCTGTTGGTCCATGGGTTTGCTGATGATGGTGGGAACCAGTGGCAGTGACGTGGTTGTTTGCAGTAAAAAGATGCTGAACTACATTCTCAATAATGTTGACAACTGTTGAGGATCTAGTAAAGGACATTAACACAAGATTTGTATTTGAAAATATTATATTTTTAAGCTGAATTATCACAGCACATTGTCCATGCCATCAACATTCTGTTCTAAACCCAGACTCCAAAAATCAGATAGAGTCAAAAAAAAAAATTTGTCGTCCACCATTGAAAGGATTTTTTAAACACTAAGCACTGTTAGATTACTTTATTACCTTTACTGAGTGTGCCCAAGTACAGGGGACTGTGCATTATCTGTATTTTTGTATTCAAGGGTATGTGGTGTTATTAGGGTATTGATTGTATTGATGGCATTTTAGGATACCTATAGCACTGAGGATTGCATTGACTTGTCCACTAACTTGCGTGCGCACCGTTCTATCTCCGGTGGCTCTTTGCCAGACTGATCTGATCTGCCAGGCTGCTTTAATGTCAGATGTAAAACATTCAGTCTGTATAAAATTGAATAAATCTTTTAAACCATTTAAAAATCACATTCTGAGAGATTATTTTTATATTTTTGCTTTGATTTGTGGCTAAAAAGAGATATAATTCATATTTAAAAAAAAAAAAAATTGAATGCAAACCCAGATTTCTTCTAGATTTTGATCAGAAGAAAACAAGCCAGAATGGCTCTTTTACTGTTAAAGGTTGCCGACCCCTGGGCTAGACCCTCCAAATACACTGCACTTAACATCCGGTCTACCCGCTTTACGAAGGACCTGGCCATTGGCGAGCGCGAAGGCCACGGCCTCAGAAGGATGCAGCTGCTGAATTTGGACACACTAGCAGTGAAACCCGAATAAATGGCTTTTTAGCTTGCTGTAAACCTACCGTTCACACGATCACCGTGAATCAGCAAATTCTGAGGCGGGAAAAAGCAGCTTTTTTTTCTTGCTTTGCTCCGATATACACAATATTACTAACTTAGAGCGCTCATAATGAGAGCGAAGCTGCTTTTCTCCGCGGCAGTATCCGCTGATAGACGCTCATTGTATTAATGGAATGTAGCCTAAACACTGCAGCTAAAGCCCAGCTGTTTAAGGAATTTAATAGACTGTTTTCATTCGCTCCACCTGCCACCAGCATCGGGCGCGCAAGCACGGGGTGCGTGCGCACAGACCCAAACTGAACGACTCTTAAAGTTGATTGCGTGCCGACGCGGCCGGTGTGGAAGCACCTTCAGATATACATTCGAATAAAGGAATAATAATTTTTATTGGAGGTTGTTAAACCTGCACACACATACAGGAAGCTGACTTTTACAGTGGCAGAGATTATGTGTGTTTTTTTGTTTTGTCCTCACAGAAGACTAGGCGCAACCAGGAATTTTTTTTTTAGGCGCATCAATGAAAAATCTGGTCGCAAATGCGACCAAATTAGTCACTGTCTAGAGCCCTACATTGTATTTATTTGATCATTTAGTCAAAGAACGCTGTGTTTCATTACTCTGTGCAGCAAAAAACAGTTTTTATTGCACTTATTCTCTCCATCAATTAAAAAAAACAACAAAGTGCTTCCACGTTACAGTGTGCTAATATGTCCAACAATAATCAATGTTATTCATATTAGAAAACGCTAATATTTTCGACATAATAGTTAAAACTATAGCTCAAAAAATTAAATGTTTGTCTTTTTTTTTTCTTAGCCTGGATTGCAAACTCCAAAGGTCACCAGATTTCTGCAGAGATATTTTTAGCTCTGCGGAAACGGACATGAGACTAAATAAAGATCAAAAGGGACAAGATTGAACATGATAACTGGAGGCAGAAATGTACTGACTCTGACACGAAAAGGAGCTTTCTCTTTATTTGATAAAGACATATGAAGACACTTAAAATTTTAAAAAGCATAAATGCACATTTGATAAATGTCTTCTGATAATGATTTCCCCTGTCATTAAACAGATATACAAAGTTAACGTTATGTTCAAATTTCCACTCGGATAATCTTTTGATCTATTAGGTTATGCATTCCCAATGCTATTTAATTCTAATTATGACGTTTTTAATCAAAATAAAAAATTTGCTTCAAATTCACCTCAAATTTGAGTTTTGGACTGTTGTCCGAAGGCAATCCCTCCTTCTCTTCCCGTCACCTATAACCAAGCTTACATTCTCTCCCACTAGCTTACAGCTCTTCACACCCCCAATTCCACATTACTGGTTCAACAAGCAGGATGTTGGGGTCTGCCCATTGTATTTTCTACATTACAAATAAGTCACGTGATCTGAATAAAGAAATACTCAGAAATGCTATTTTAAGCTTAAACAGGAACCAAACACTAAATCAACTTTTTGGCTGTTGACATCTTTAAATGAGGCTTTAAAAGTGCTGTCTATTGGTCCATCCCACATTTATAACAATTTAAAATAAATGTGTTTAATTCCGAAAATTATAGTCAAAAACCATCTGTGTGTTGCGCCCTACAGGTTGAAACGAGGTGTTACAGATGAATTTTGTGATTGGTCCACTTGTATAAGTCGCACATAATTTCAGAAGTTTATGCTCTGCTGCTCCAGTACAAAAGCCCAGCCCATTTTTGATTCTGTAACGGTCGGTCATCATTGCGTTAGCTTTAGCATGGCTCGTAGGTGTTCTGCCTTCAGTTGTCAAAAATCTACTGGCTTGCACAACTTTCCAGTTGACTTGGAAGTTAGTGAACAGTGGATGAGTGGAATTGAGATTGAATCCAAAGAACTCCTTCCTTGTGATGGATTTGGAATGAACGTTTCACTCTGGATCGCTTGCTTAGCCTATTATAAATAATAATAATAATGCATTTTATTTATACGGCACCTTTCTTGACACCTAAGGTCGCCATACAGATAAAACAAAACATAATTTACAGCTTAAACAGTCATGAACTTATATACTATAGTAAAATTATGATGCTAGCGTCATTTACCACTAAGTCACGGGTCTCCTTTGGTCTGGACTACCTCGGGAAAAGGTGGAGGTGAAAATTCTTCAACCTCCACAGAAAGTCCTGTGGAGATACCAGCATCACTTTGCTCAGTGTTACTCTCTGTGTTGTAGAAGCAGAGTGACTACGTTACCTCGAGCTAATCTCACTGTCTAGATCCAAACCACACGTCCCCCACTCAGTCCACAACCCTTCCCCCCCTTTTTTTTGGCATTTTTTAAACCTGGACTGAGAGTGGAGTCAGCCTCCAACTATCCTGTTGTTACCCTTTAATTTTCTTTGCTTATGTCCTCCATCGTTTAAAAAATGAATTGAGAACATGTTAAAAACACAATTTTCAATTGAGCTGGTCTTTGTAGGTATTTGAACTAATCAATTAGAATCTCCTTCCTCCTTCCTCAGTCTTTCATTTCAAGTATTCCTACATAAAAGTCCTTTCTTTTTTTTATTTTTAGTTCAATCAACTCTCCATCAAGAGATGTTCGACAGACAGGACGAAACCCTTTGATGGCTCCTTCAGATCTCCTCCTCCTGTATTTACATTGGAGCCTGTGACTGCTTGGCATTTTGACAAGTATGTGACGGTTAAGTCTTTGACAACAGCATGATGAGTCCTCGCACAATATGCTGTCAGAGAACAGTGTCTCTCAAAACAGACAGAGTGAAAAGAAGGAACAGCCAAATGGTACATGAGGCAAAAAACACAGCAGCCTGCGATATTATCATCCGTATAACTAAACCGACGAATGAATCATGGCAGACAGTGACTGGCTTTGGAACAAGCCAAGCTTGATTACTGTCTCAATCGACACGTGTTTGTTATATACAGGTGCTTTTCAAAATAAAATGATGTCCACCCAGAATCCCATATTTCAGTTAAAGAGTCGGATTTTCCAGTAAGTCATAAAAATGTAACAATAACTTAATTTCTTTTCATGCGTCTAAGAGGATTGATTTAGCTGATTACAGTAAAGACGTTTGCAAAATTGTTGGTAAAACCGAGAAACAGAAAAAAACATGATTCTCCACATCTTTTTTTTTTTTTAAATATATTTTTACCCTGTCTGTTGCCAATTTTAAATTCACAGGAAAGACTTCCTGCTGCTTCTGAATAGCCTCTTAGTGTCGGCTCCAACCTCAGGGGAAGCAAAGGGAAATGGTAGCAGTGAAGTACTCTACTAAAAGAAACAATTACAGTAAATGACTCGTGGACCCTTTAGGCCCATGAACTATAGTTTCCTCTCTCCAGCCATCAGCAATCTTCTCGAATTCATTGTGAACTAAAAAAGGGGTGACTCATAAACTTTGTTCATCAAGTAAATGTGAATGATTGCTGGTATCACTGACGGGGGAACTCACAGTGGGGAGGGATGTGTAACGCGAAAGCGAACACTTGATCCTCAAAGTCTGATTAGGAGGAAGTTTTTCTTCAACTTTTTCATGCTTCCTGTTGAATCAACTAAAATATGATACCTTACTGTATGTTTCTGAATACAACGTAATCTTTTAAAACATACAATTTTATATCTTTTGATCTATTTTAAATGCGTTCCCAGTGGTCTTTTAATTATGATTGTCTTTTTTTTTGACAAAACAAAAATTGTCGTTTATAGAACATATAAGGATTAATCTATTGATTAAGACACCAATGAATCTATTTGTCTGGAAGTAGGTGGATCAGAATGGAGCAGAGTTAAGGAGCTTGTGGCCAGCCGTCACAAGGGTATTCCGCATCGTGCTGTGCCACGGAGGAGGAGCGCTTTTCCTCACGTGATCGGACTTTGAAGCACAGCAGTTTACATTTAAACTGAAGTAAGGACTTTATGTTTCAGCATGGCCTTTTCAAAGTTCTCTAGTTTGAAATGTTTAAAAGAAAAATAAAATGTGCACCTTATATAAAGAAAAGCCTTCATCATTACTTCCTATTCTTAACATATTTCTCTGTCATTTGTCTGCTAATTTTTCTAAAAATAAATAAATAACTCTATATTGAAGCTAATGGGGGATACTCTCAGAGAATTAGACACGAGCTGCATTAATAATCTGCATATCCTTCCAGATTCCTCTGTCTATAATTACAGTTGAATTTAGTCAAGCATCCAAATTAAAGTTTCTGTTTGGTTGACATTTAAATTCTCGCTGGAAACTTATAGCCCGTCTTTCATGGCAGGTCTTGTCTAAACACACAGCTATCACCCTGGTACGGTTTGCATGATGTAACCGAGAGAAATGTCGCGCATGTCCTGCTTTGTGATGAACCTGCTGAGATGAAAGACTTCTGAGGGAAGAAAATCAAGCTAACCCACATATGATAGAGAGAAAAAACTGCCTTTGATTGTATTTCTTGGGGGCTGGGCAGTTCTGCGCGCTGACTCATTCACTTTAAAGCCATCTGTCTCTGCAGAGTTGTTGTTTAAAACATGCCATAATTGGTAAATGAAGCCCTCGTCGCCTGTGTTACACTGTTAAACATTCCAGCACAGATAAGTTCACTTTTCTCGCTGTCGTCTTTCCCCGTGAAGCTGGCAGCCGGACGGTGAAAGTGTTTGGAAATGGAGGAGGCCCCGGTGTAAAGCGGTGCGACAATAACAGGACAATCTTTGCACCACACAAGCCTCAGTTTATTTATACTGTTAACACTCCCACAAACTCCAGTTGGAGACTTCTCAGCGTTAGTCAAGCTGGACACAGGTGCCAGCAAACCTGAGTGCCATCAGTTGGGTTTATGAATCACATGGATTTTTTTTTAGGTGATACTCCACTCAAATCCTAACCCACATATATGAGCCCATCGCTGGCTCACCTTCTTTATTTTTTTATAAGATTGAGAAGGAGGTTGATCTTTGTTTGAAAGGAGGTGTCATTATTTTCTTAGTGTTGTTATTGGGGAGACGACAGGGGACGGACTAAATGAGTAAAAGCCGCCCACATATCTCCCTCAGAGTTCATAAAAAGCCTAATGTATTTTGTGTACACAACATTTTCCCCATTATACCCCGAGGAGAGACATCAAAAGGAGACACAGTCTGTGAGAATATTTAACCCAGACGAGAAATAGAAATAGTTTTCCCTGTCGCTAAAGCAACAAGAAAATGCCAGGCCTAAAAAAAACCTTTTCTGTGGAGGGAGGAAAAAGATCAAACCTTCCACATCCAGATCTATTCAGTGTCAATTATGGACAGCTGCAAAAAAATTCAACTTATTTAACTGTGACGATGCGGGAAAGGACTGTTTAAATGTCTGCATCCCCCCATTAATGTAATTATCCTTTCAATCATATTTTATTTATAGTCACATGGGTGTAATCCCAGATGTTATTGTTGGTATGAGTTTTTACATCCCCATCTATAGACTTTATTGCAACCAACACCAATGAGAATTCTCTGGACTGCTATAATGTGCCTTCCTTCACATGCGAGAATAGACTGGAGACCTGGGAAGAATTGAGTTGCTGGGATAATTTCCTCTGCAATGCAGAGGAAATGTTTATTTTCTGATATGCAGATACAAGTGCTGCAGTTGATTCCTTTTTGAATGTGTCAAACACAGCATAAAAAAGCTTGACTCAATAAAAAAAAAAAAATTCTTTGCAGTGTTGTGTTTGTTTCGACAAACATTGTTCAAAAGTCAAAATCTGGTGCCGCCTAACGATGTTAAAATAGAGTTCGGTTGTGCTTTAGAAGTTTTGCTTGTTGTGAAGTGTGTAGTGAGGGTAAATTATCTCAAACCAGGAACAGAGATCCTGACCTGTAGAGCTGGTTCATACCGAGTTGACTGGACCACTGCATCCAGTCCAGAGATGACCACAGATATACAGTTTTTATTCCCTGATGACTTTTCCAGTGCAATTGTTGTATTTCATAAAAAGTAAAAATGACGCAGTTGAAGCTACAGAGAAGTTTTTTGCTGACATTGCACCCCACGGGCATGTGAAATGTGTCAGATCTGATAACGGCACAGAGTATGCTGGAGGAGCTTTCCAGAACTTTCTACGTAAACATCGCGTCAGCACCTTACTCACCACACCAAAACGGCACTGCTGAGCCAAACTGGCATACGCTTTTTGATAAATGCTAATCGAAAGTAATCTACCCAAACAGCTGTGGACATACGCAGTCCAGACTGCTGCTGTAATACCAAACAGGTGTTTCTGTTGCAGCCTGGAAATATTAAGTTAATTTATTTTAATTAGATATTGTCCAGGAGAGATGTTTTAGCACTAAGGATAACTTTTCTTTCTTAATATTGAGAATAATTTCTTATTTTAGTTATTTGGTATTTTATTTTGAAAATACATGCTAGACACAGCATATTTCCTGTTTGTTGGAGTGTGCATATGTGTAGAAGAAGAGAGGCATCCATGGTGTTGTATGTGATCACGTTCTGTTGCTCCGGCTGTCTCAGAAAAGAATAGCAAAAGAGAGAAAAAGCACTCAGTTCGGGGCAAATGAAGTTGCAAAAACGAAGACGGAGTCCTGTCCATTTTCAAGGGTGCAACATTTCAATAAGCTATTAAAGATGACACCAATGGAAGTTTTGACAGGTAGACGACCCAATCTGTACAGAATGCAGAAATTTAGTGCAGTTTTGTGTACAAATAAGATGAAAGAAAACCTGACCCAAGGAGTGAAAAGGGCATTATTCTTGGTTCTGACAAAAACAGTCCAGCTTATATCGCTTATGTACCTGACGCAAACAAAGTACAGAAACACGGACAGGTGACTTTTTTTTTTGTCTAAGACGTGTGCAGAACAACAGACCCTCCTGACACCTGCAGATGACTGTATAGAATACAAGCTGAAAAGTCCAGATCTCCCTATTAAACTGGAGGAACGACCTGATGAAAGTGAACAGTCAGAAGTTTCTTCATCCTCAGTACATTCAGTAGAAGTAAAGTACGGGTCAGAACTTCAGCGTTATCTGACAATCAATCTAAGGCTCGACATGTTGCAAAAGGGTACAGTCGAAAGATGGGAATTGACTATGAAGAGACATTTTCCCCCACGGCTAGTCTGACCAGTGTTAGAGTGTTGATGCAAAAAGCTGTTCAGGAGAACCTGATCCTGCATCAAATGGATGTGAAAACAGTGTACCTTAATGCACCAGTAGATTGTGAGATTTACATGGAACAATGGAAGGATATGAAGTCCAGTCTCACACAAATGAAAAGTTGGTTTGCAAACTGAAAAAAAAAACACTGTGTGGTTAAAACAATCTGGTAGAAACTGGAACAAAATGTTTCCTGATAATTTGATTCAAAATTAGTTAGTACAAAACCAAGCTGATCACTGTGTTTATTCAAGGGAAACTGTACATGACAAGGTTATCTTGACAATGTAATGGTTATCTTGATGATGTAACCATTGCAGCAAGTGATGAACACGTATTGAATGTTGTGACGAACATGCTTACAGCAAAGATCAAAATGAAAGACTTCGGTAAACTAAGACATTTTCTTGGTATTGGGCTTCTGATGTACAAGACAGACGCAGTACAACAAGTTATTTTGTAAGTCTTAGTGAAAAGGGACCGTTAGTTTCTTGGAAAACAAAGAAGCAGCCCACTGTAGCGTGATCTACATGTTAAGCAGAGTACATAGCCCTGGCAGCAACCATTCAGGAATGTTTGTATCCAACCAAGCTTTTTGAAGGAATGGATAAGCATTCATATACACTACCAAAGGTGTATGAAGACAACCATGGTACTATCGCACGATAGTACTATCTGGGTAATATCGCACTCCAATGAAAATCATGTTTTTGCTGTCTCATTCATGTTCTTGTAGCGTTTTTCTCATAATGGAGGACCTACACATTCTCAGTCCCACCTCATCATATTTAGATGTTTGGTTCGGGCCCCCTCCGCGTATCTTTTTGACATTTTGGATGTCCCCACTTCGTCACTTTTTGACATACAGGCTGTTCTCTTAAATCACGGGTTCCCAACCCTCGGAATCGGTACCAGGGCGAGGTCAGGGTTACGGTTGCAGTCCGGTACAGGTCCGTGTTCCGAGGGTTGTGGACCCCTGATTAGTGTCTGTGGCCCGGTACCAAGCGGCCCTCAGACCAATACCGGTTTGCGGCCCGGAAGGTGGGGACCCTTTACTTAATGGGAACAGCCAGCATTCATTTATGGCGAGTTGCGTTGGGAGGACATGTATAAAATAATTTAGGATCAAAACAGAAATTCTGAGCATTTCTTTATTCAGCATGTGTTGGATCAGGAGCTGATGAAAACCAACAGTTTGAAAAAGCTCGGGTTTGTGACGCAGCAACAAAGTCTTTCTGATGTGTCCACTTGCAGACAAACAGATCCATTAAAATAGATCCATTAACGTCTTCATTTTCCTCGTCTGAGCCACCATCTGGCTCAAAACTTTATGGCTGGGTATCTATAACATTGCTCCCCATTTTTTTGCCATGCTAATCTTAGCTTGGGCTTGTGAGGTGCTGTATGTGAACAACATGAGTGTAAACAAGTGGCTGATGGGTAATTAACAGTCCCGCCCAAAACAGGTGAATTTCTAATGAGCTGCTGCAGCTGTGAAGAAAACATATCTTAAAAAGATGATACAGGCTTTTTGATTTTGGCTAAAAACTGCATAATCATAATTAAAAGAACACTGGAAACGATTTTACAATAAAAAAAAATAGTTGGAGTGTGACGTTAATGAATTAACTTTAACAGCTTAGTAAGAAAATTTTTTTTCCCTTTTTCTTAAAAGCATTACATTAATATAAAATGTTTTTTATTTTTATTTTCATGGAACCTATTGTCTTCATATTGATATTGTGATGAAAAAAGAAAAATGTTCTCATGGGTGAGACGTTCTCGTAGTCACAACAATTTCATTTCTGACAAGTAAATGTGATGAAGAGGATAAAATAATGTTTTCTTTTGTTATTTTTATTTATTTTTTTGGTTAATCTGTGTTCTAAATGCAAACTAATAGCTGGAAGGCACTTAAAACTTTGAAAAAAACCTACACAACCTTGTTTTATGTCTCTGAAAGCCCCTGAAGTAAAATGTGTTGTTTGTATTGTTTCTTTAAACACATGGTGAGAAAAATGCAGGAGCTGAACAGCCTTTTGTAACTTATAGATGTTTGGTTAGAAGAAAATACATGAAACACACCTTGTGGACCTTAAAGCTGTTGTTTTAGAAAAGTCATGCTAAAATATTCTCTGGTTTTTCTCTCTGTGTGCAGTTGCACTCAATTTCTATGAAGCTGAGGAGGGAAAATTACAGTGAAAAATCAACCCAAGTGCTAGAAGAAATGACCAAAAACATCAGGGTGCAGCTGTGGAAGAGGTTTGGGGAGAGATGGAGAGCAATGAATCAAGGAAGATTAATGCAGGGGGAAGAATAAAAAGAGACACCAATGCATTTATACATATAAAAGAAATAATTGAAAAACAAAGATGTTGTTGAAAGGCAGCGATAGAGCTGTGGCGTGCTGCGAGGCAGCAGGTGAACAGGAGGCTCTTGCTTCCTGCCTTTTGATTCTTCCTCTGCGCTCATGCCTCTTTTGAAAGTTCATCCATAACAAAGATGGGGTGCTGTGAATGTCAGCAACAGCTGAGCTTTTAATAGACCAAAATAACATGAATCTTAACAAGTCATTTCCAACAACTCAGGGGCGCTCTCCACGCTTTATCTGACACGACTCGTGTCCTGTTTCTTTTCTGGACCACCTCTTCTGACTACAAAGCTTTCATTGTTGCCTTTTGGGAAACAGATGCAGCCTCTGCCCCTCAAAGTCAATTTTCTGTAACAAGTGCTCACACTCTCCCCTCTGCTGCAGCTTGTTTCAGGCACATTGTTGTCATTCAGCAGGTGCAAGGAGTGGAGTCTGCTCATTGATCTGCCAATCAGGTGGGCTCTAAAATTAGCGTGAGGCCTGCATTCACCTTTGCCAAGATAATGATGAGAGTCAGGAAAAAGACATATATTTTTTCTACATCATAATGAGGCCGGCTTTGAAAGGCTAGAATTTCTGTTGATACTTCAAAACTACAAAAGAACTAAGTATAGGTGATGAAAAGAAACTGCGGTCACGTCTTGAAGGGATTTAATTGAGGTATTTATCTTTGGAAACCTTTCTGCTACCAACCGGTTGGGATGTAAAGTATTAAAGTTGTTCCATGTGCTCGCTGCTTTATAAACTTGTGATTTCTATGCTAATGAGTCTGTAAAGTCAAATGAGAGGTAAAGGAGAGCATTTTCAATGTCAACAAACAGCCTTCTTGTTTTTGTTGCCCTAACTATTGTCTTGTTTTCCCTTTTTACTGCTGTTGTCATATCAGTTTACAATAATTTTATGACTGTTAAAGCATTTTCTCCTCACAAACGCAGCTCTCACAGCCTGTTTACTCTTTTTTTTTACTTTATTTTGCTCAGTTGTGTACATGTGAACTTCATTTCTTTCCATCTCCCTCATGCCTCAGTGGCCACCACCACCACAGCTCCAGCTCTGATAGCTAAGCCGCTTCACTGGAGCAATAGAGAGTCAAAGACTTAACTCAAAGTCTCTAAGCTGGGGTAACAAGCGGGGGGAATGGTCTGCTGAAATCTGTCGGCTTCTCGACTTAAATTTGTTACTCCAAATAATATTTCAAAGAGTCTATGCTATGAACCATTGTTTCAATGCTTCCTCACAGTAAAGATGACAAACCAGAGATCAGAGGAGGATTTTTTACAAGTAATTTTTGATTAACTCTTACCAAAAGAGATTTCTACGCCTTGAAGTGCAAATCCTGCAATTAAATCACTCAAGGCAAAAACATCTTAAAATGGGGAGAAAATGGACTCATTTCACAATACATTTTGCACTTGCAATTGTGTATTCACATCTACAAAAATAAAAAAATACAAAACAACATAAAATATAATTTACATTTTCAAAACTTAAAATTATAGCATCTTAAGACTAACTACACATGCAAATCTTTAAACAGTGAGCACAAATCATCTGATACACACACGCACACACATTTGTGCACAGATCAGACTTGACTCGTTTCACATCTCCAAGATTCGTGTTCAAAGGATATGTTTAAAATCCCCCTCTGATGAATATCCAGTTTTTTTAGTTTTTAACTTGCATGTCTGGCATTTTTCTAATGAAAAAGAACAAATGTAGTAAGAAACCATTTTGTTTTTGCATCTCTGAGTATTCCTCCTTTTGTCCGAGCTGACAAATGGCTCAAAATGATACGACTGGACATCACAGAAATTGCTGGACATCTTTATGTAGCAGCAGTGAAGACTTACGCTATAGTGCGACTCAGAGCTATCATCAGACAGGAGGAGGATCAAGGGCGGGGCTGCTCAGATCAGCTTCAGAAGCCACGCCCCCTCAGAGAAGATTTTGGAAACTGAGTCTTTAGATTAACATGAAAATTAGATTTTTAAGACCTGTAGGTTGTGAGCTTTTAGTTAAAAACATCTGAATCGTAATTAAAACATGACTGAGAACATTTTTTTTTAATTAAAAAAATTGTCATAGCGGGACTTTAAGTGCTGCTAGAATGCTGGGTCCTCAGAGTTTTCCTTTCAGCCTCTTTGAACATTGATTGTGAATACTAGCTGGTAAAAACTTGACATTTTCCCAATTTATTGTGCAAAAATCTATATAAAAAAGTCTAAATATGCTTTTTTAAACACTGAAGATTCTCTATTCACATGAACACAACTTCACTACTCAGTTCACAACAGTTAAAAAGAAAATAGAATTGTGAACCACATAAGTAGGATCACAGCAAAGGGTTCTTGGTGCAAAACCCACAGCTGAGCAAGCCACTGGGACATCTTGGAACCAAAAGAGTCCCTGAAACAGAAGCAGAACCAGACTGTCATTGGGGTCAGAGATGTTGGATTCGGTTCTGTTGCCACCTCACAGGATAAGGTGGAAATAAAACAGAAATAGTAGGAAATCTTTCATCAGAGGTGCAATGGTGGAAATTTTCAATAAATCAGCTGTAACACATAAAACTATTTTAATATGTTTTACGCAGGGGCCCAACATGTATTTATATTTTCAATTGACACACATTAAAGTCATTTTATACTGTTTAAGATTTGAAGTTTACATGTTATTTTCACATTATTAGTTGTAAAAAACAGGATTTTTCCTCAGATGGCATTTAAAGGGCAATCTCTAACTAGTGATTTGACATTTTTCTGACAACCTGATGTTGTCAAAATGCTGTTCTATCAAAGTTAATGAACAGAAACGTCTTTTTATTTGCTTCGAGTTGTCAGTTTGTCAGTTGTTTGTTCTTCTTTGGAAACATCTCAGCCCGGTTTCCCTGCAGAACCCTTTACTGGGTTTTATTTTGTCTTTTCTTATCTTTATATTCTTTACTGTAGGCTTTTAAAACAACCATGCTCTTTCATAAAATGTTTTCTTTTGACTGCATTTGACATGTGGACATTGTATGCGTAGTTCAGCCCTTTGCAGAGCCAAAAGAGTGGATGCTTTTCAGCAGTGAGTCAACCTCTTTTCTTGAAAACAGGAAGCAGACAAACAACAGAGAATTCATCCAGAATTATCAGAAAGTACTTGTGAAGAGAAAACTGATTTACACTTTAAGACAAAGTTTTGTGCAAAACATGGAATTTGCGGCAAACGTTTGCTTGATAAACAAGATTGAAGAATCAGTTCGATTATTGTATTTATTTTCTTTGTTTGGGACCATGTACATTAACCACACAAAAGAAAAACAATATTTCATACCAGATTTACATGCAAGCTACTTTTCATCAAAACAACAGAACACACACTGATAACAGCAATTAGCAACAACAATAAAGGAAAACAAGTGTTTAATCACAGTAAATTTAAACGCTATTTTTTTTCTATCCTCATACATTAAATGTGGTCTGATAAATGGGACTGAAACCAATTAAGTGCAGTCTTTGACAAGTTATAATTAGTAAGTCTTGATAGTAGTACACAATGGTAAACAGTGTCAAAAGCCTAGCCTTTTATCTAGAGATATGCAGGTCTAGAAAAAATACAATCAACTTTCTCCTTTTCATCGAAGTGTTCATTTTCAATAGATCAACACTGTTGTTTAGAGGAATTTGCTAATAATCTTAATATCACTGGATTTCAGAGATTAAGTACAAGTGAAGGTGTTTTGTCAGTTGGTCATTGATTAGGATATGGAACGATTCATTTTAAACGATGTAAACATAGTATCATTTTTGGTTTGTGATCTGATTCATAGTCAATAGTTGTTTATGTTGAACGAAATTAATTCGGGAAATCTTTAGCTAAAAACTCAACCAGATAAAAACCTGGATAGTGATCAGTGCAGGTGAAGTTATCCAGATTCTTCGGATTTCTTGCATGATAATCAAGTGTAGATTAATTATGTGTACAAACAAACAAGTAAATAATAATTAACAAATCCTTTCACAGTTAAGTTTCAAAAAGTTTATCATACTTTAGAACACGTGTGAAAGTCAAGGCCCGGGGGCCGGGTCCGGCCCTCCAGATCATTTTATTTTATTGTTATTAACAGTTCGATGTTATCTTGCGTTTATTTCTAATTTGTATAATTTGACAAAATATATATATTTTTATGGAGAGTAAAATGTTTAAAGTTATTCAAGGTTTAAGTTGATTTATTCTGGATTAATATTTATGTTTGATTTTATTCATAGTCATGTTAAAAAGTTTTTGTTTTTTTTTTATCCTGTTTGGCCCGCGACCTAAGACGGGTTTTGGATTTTGGCCCTCTGTGCAATTGAGTTTGACATCCCTGCTTTAGAACATGATACCACTGTACGGTCACACGTCTTTGCAAATTTCACAGTGTTTCTACACATCGGACAGTAATGATCATTTTTTGCTGCTATCTCATGTGTTGTCCACTGTGATGGCACGGGGTCATTTTCAAGTTAAAGTAAAATAAACCTAGATGGTGTTTACCAAGACTGGTATAATTAACTTCATTTTGAAATACTTTTATAATGGTATAGGTTGATTCAATTAACAACTTGCCTCAGACTGATTGATTTGGTTGGAATAGAAATTGGTCAACACTACAGTACCATATTGTCACCTTAAAATAATTTCCAGAGTAATTTTTTCTTATTTTTCAGGAAAAAATTGTTGAATCTATAGTAGTTACTTACGATTTTAATCAAAACAGACATGACAATAGATGCCTCGACATACAAACGATAAGGTTATTCAATCATGATAAATGAGAGAAATAAATGACTTGAGCAGTTATTTTGAGAAGGTGACAATATAGCAAAATGCCACGGTGCGGCTACATGAATGTAGCATTAAGACAAGGAAATACTGTAGGTATTCAGTCAAGAAACTTACAAATAAACTAATGGACCATGCTTGGACCAGAGTCTATGTGGGGGATGATGATGTAGCCTATCATGCTTTTACCACAACAATAATAAGATTTGATGAAGAGTATTGTCATCTTTTAACAAAAATAATAAATATGAAAACTGAAGGTAAACCTTCAAGGGCAGGGGTGCCGAATACAATCGCACAGGGGGCAAAAATCCAAAACACACAGTAGGTTGCGGGCCAAACAGAACAAACATTTATTGAAAAGCCTACATAAAAAAACAGAATTGTTAAATCTTTTTAACTTTTTTAATGCCATTTTTAACAAAAATTTGTGTGAAAATAAATCAGAATAAATCAACCTAAACCTTAAATAATTTTTAATATTCTTCTCTCCACAAAATGTATATATCCTGTCAAAATTGGGATGCTACAAGATAAAATCAGGCCTTAATATTAATAATATAATATTATCTGGAGGACCAAATACAATTATATCTGGCCCCGGCTTGCCTTTGACACACGTGTTCTAGGGCATTATTGATGCGTTTATGAAGAAAAATATGAAGAATTCTTCATAAAAAGACGTTGTGAAGCAAAGCTCAAATATAATTCATATAAAAACAAACAAAAATACTAAAAAAGATTATTCAATTAAACTACTTGAAAATAAAAAAACAATATATAGAACACATTTATCAAAAGTGACGTTCTTTCTTATTAAACAATGAGTTCATAAATAATAAGTCATTGATTACTATTGATTGCCACAGGTCAGTGGCAGCCGGATCGCCGGCAAAGCTCCTGTGATTGGACAATGTATAATTGTCTCCAGACAGCGGCCACCTGGTAGCCGGAGGGTATTTAACAAGCGGGCCATTCTCCATGCCTGACAGCCGCTGTCAACATTCATAACAATAAATATAATTTTCAAAAAGGTGGGCGTCGGCAAGAAATCTTGAAGATTCTGTTAATGCTTCGCACAATGGAAGTTGTATTTGTGATCGTAGCCTAATTGATGAATCTTTTAGAACTATTTGACGACAGATTACTACACTGCTCCGATCCAATTCTGTTTCAGCTCTTTTATTCTCATCTGATAAACTGTTTTAATGTGACTCAGAGCAAAGACAGCCTTCCCAGCTCACAGCTGTTCCCTCATTGAATCACAGTGGGGCTCATGCTAAACTGCTAATGAGCTATCCCTATAGTTCATATTCCTTTGAGTTATAACAGAGAAGCTTTATTGAAAAAAAACAAGAAAAAAACATTATCCTTGGTATCTATTTGTTTTTAATCGTTGCATGTTTAGGAGCGTCCATTTTATCCCCTCTGTTTGTTTAATAGGTAGCTCATAATCCAGTCAGTTAAGGATCCTTTCATCTGCACCTTCTTCAGGTTCTCCCCCAGCAGGGCGGGCGCATCATGCTGGCTGCACAGAGAAATCAAAGAACGCCGTCCTCACTGTGCAGCCTGCGTCGTCCAGACGAGAGTCCTCTCTTTGAGGGAGGTAGAAAGAAATCTTGTCCCGCGGGGTTTTACAAAGACTTTGTTTCTCATTAGTTTAGTGTAATTAGTTGTGGCTGCACCTACAAAGCTTTCACACACACTACGACTGGCTAATTATAGGCAGTTATTACAAGTGATCTGTAGTTTTAAGTAAAGTTGTTTAAGTTTAAGCCACATTTAGTAAAAATATAGGTGTAAAACCACATAAATGATGCCTAAATACTAATTTTGTGTTATAAATGAAGCATCTGATCCTTTGTTTTTGCTAGAAAACTGGTTGGTAAAATGTGTATTGATTTGAGGACTTATTCAAATGCAGCTTCAGTTTAGTTTATGGTTTTACAGCCACACCGCATTATTCCCAGAAGGACAGATCTTAGGAATACGACGGGTACTTGTTTGTTGGTGATAAAGAAAGATGTCCACAGATATTTGGTGGTCAGACTCAGAGCTGACGTCGTCCATGTGTGGGTTCATCTCAGACTACAGATGGATAAACCGCAGAGCCTAGACGCTGATGGTGGTTAGGGGCCAGACGATGCCGACGCATAAATCCTTGTGTAGGACGGCTGGAAAAAATGAATCGGGAGATGAACGTCCATGAATTTAAAAAGTGAATGTATGATTGGATGAGTGTAAAAGGTGAACAATTAATCTATCTGTTCAGAATGATTGATTGACTGATATCCTTTTATTGATAAATTTTCATTTCATTCAAAAAGTGATAAAGAGCTCAAAAAAGGAATAAATGGAAGAAAAATGCTATCATGTCCTCAAATCTTCCTGTATTTTATGCATATATTTTTACACATTGAACATATTATCATCATTCACACAAACACAAACAAATTTAAAGAGAAGGGCAAAGTATCAAGGTACCAAAACAACTTCATATGTTCTTCACACTTTGACCCATTGGGCTTCTCATTTTCTAAAAAAGATTTTTTTCCGTTTGTATTTTTTTCTCAATTGTGTAACATTTTTTTATTCATTTGGATCCCTTCCTCCATGCTATTTCACAACCTCATTCCACAGACAGAAATTCACATACTTTTTTGGGTTGTTTGATGTCCCTTTTCTTTCTTACTATATTCCCTCTCTTTCCTGAAACAACTTTTTGTATGTTCTTTGGAAGAAGTTCTTTTTTTTTTTTTTGCTTTATAAGTTATTTGTCTTGCATTATATATTTTTTTGTACCTGTAACCTTTAGTATTTTTGATTTATGGAATAAAATGCTGGTGATGATTGTCCTGTAGAGTAAAGTGTGGCAGAAATGAGCTTCGGCATTTCAGGACTGAATATAGAGGAAAATTATATGATTACCTAAAGAAATCAAACATGCAAATAAAAAAACCCCAGAAAATAAAATGCAAGACAAAACATAAGGATGGAATGTTGAACAACTAAATCGACATTTAAAAATAAACTGACATAAAAAGAAAAATGTAACCACTGGAGGACACAATAGTGTCCTGCTTGTGCCTGTCCCAAGCCCGGTAAATACTCAGGGTCAGGAAAAACATTCAACACAAAACTTATCCGATACATCGACACATGGGCGGGTAGACACATCAAAGGAGAAGATTGATATATATATATGGACTAATATAATGATAGGATAGTTTTTTTTAAGCATTTTCTAATCTCAGCACATCTCTCAATAATCTACTTGCACCTCATATTTGGTTGGCTAAATCCAGGAGAAACTGGGTTGTTTTTTTTTTTTCTCTTATTCTTATTAAAGACACATTTAGGGTACCTTACCAAAGTAATTATTCCTGATCAGGGATCAGGTCAGTTTCTTATTGACAAAGTCACACTTTTATGTTTGAAAAAGTAGAACTTTTTTCATGTTTTGTGGCTATTAATGCATTCATTTGTAAAATTTAGTTTATAAACAATTTAAAGTGTTGAATTGTTACAGTATTGTGCTTTTCTACAAATTACGATTTTAAATATTCACTTTATACCAGCTGATGCAAGTTCCTTTCAAAATAAAATACACCCTGTGTTAAATTAAATCCTCCAGATTCACTTAATTTAAAATAAAGCAAGAAAACTATTGTAAGTCAGACGTGCCCCTTCATCCTGTTTCTCCTACTATTGAATATAAACATGACAACATTTTTATAGAATCCTTTTTTTTTTATCTATACATTGAAATAATGTTATTTTAATACTAATCCCCTCTCACAGTAGAATAAACCTGTAACCATATTTTTTGACCAGGTTAACAAAAACTACTAACCAATTGTTTATTCAAATTGTTGACATTTTTCTTCCAAGCCAAAGATCCACAATCCGCTTGTGGCTCTGGAACCTGCAGACGCTTGATTTATAGTAATCTCTGGTGTGCAATCATTTGATTTGGAATTGTTTCAGTCGGAGCAACTTTTCCACCTGAAATCCTGCGTTTCCGACATGAAACTAGATCTGAAACCAGCGTGCGTCACCGAGGTGGCTTAAGCCAAAGTATCGATCACAGGAATGGATCAGAGAGATAGCGATGTTATCGGGAAAAGGTGAGCCAGTCGTCAATTGCCTGCCAGCGTGACTGGCACAGCATTCAACGCGTGTCACGGCTTCCTGGACTTACTTGTGCCTCCTCTAAGAAGATGAAAGGATAAGGAGGCTGATCTGGACTATCAGGAGGCAGTCGTGGAAAACAGACTGCAAAATCAGTTGCCTTGCCAACCAAGCCCCTCAGAGTGTGAGGGTTAAATGTAAAAGATGCTCTGCCAATGCAAATATGGGTTGCCATCTGTTTTAATTACATTCCTTTTGTTAGGTAGTCGGAATTGTGCAGAAAGGCTTTTATTGGAAGTAGATCCTTATAATCCCATTTTGTGGAGATTAGCAAGTACCTTTATAATTGATACTTATATTTTTGTGTAAAATATAAAAGTCTATCTAGGGGAAAAATGTAAACTTTAACTAAAACATGAACTTATACAACAAAATGATTAGGTAATATAGGACTCTTATTTTGAAATTAAAGACAAAGAACTTTTTCACATTTAGGGGGAAAAAAATGCTTTATCACACTCCCACAGAGTCGATGCCGTCTTTTACTCCTCACTCAAACATAAAGAAGACTTTGCAAAAATTGTTAAAAGTTTTGAAGTCAACTTAATTTCTGTATCTGACTATTAATCTCCAGCTGAGCTATCAGTGATACAGTGAAAGCAAGAAAACAGCAAACTTGTTGCTAAGGAACAGAGAGAAATAACCCTAACTTTTCTTGAAGCATCTGATCTTCTCTCCCAGGGTGCTCGTCGAGTTGTGTGTGCGTGCGTGCGCGTGTGCTTGTGTGTGTGGCAGAATCGGGTTTAGCAGAGGTTGTTTCTAGGCAACAGTTTTTTTTTCCCTTTTAATATGAAAGTTGTTTGTTTCTCTGCATTTTCTATCTTTCCCTATTCATTATCTCTCACTTTTTCACAAATATGAGTTTTCATCATTAGGATGTGGTTAAGAGGTTCTGTGCTGCACCGGTTCCAAAAAAAAAAAAAAAATTCTCACACTCTAATTGCAAAATTCAAAGTTTCTCCATTTTCTTCCATGTTTAGTTAACGGAGGTTTTAATCGCTCAACAATAAAAAGAAATCCGCTTTCATATAGTTTAGTCTGCCTTTCTTCTATCATGCCTGCAGCATGGATGAACTGAATACTTGACCTACAACAACTGCTGGCTGATTGCCTGGTTCTGCTTCAGATGTGAGGATTCCATTACATTACACTGTGGGCTGTGGTCAAATAAACAAACATTATGTTAACCTTTCCTCATCAGGTCTTTTAGCAATCTACAGCTGTTAGAAAACGAGCCTCATGAAATGTCATCTTCTACCCTCATTGTCTTCAATATTTTAATTAAAGCTGTGCATCTGCGCATGAGAAAGTTCAGGATTTGCTTCATGCATGAAAAATCAGTTTGGCATCATGCTTTAAATACATAAAGAGTTGCACAATGGGGTAATTGAATGTAGTTTAGAAAATCACCCTTAAAAAAGGGGTCTGCATTGTTTCACGCATGTTCACTTTGACTGAACAGGCAAAGCAGCAACTAATTGCAGTGTCTGGCCCTTACACCTCTGCACATACCCTCACACCGCATTGATTCCTGCGACGTCTTTTGCAGAAGGACCTCTTTGATCGAAGTTTTAATTGGCTACGTGTGAAATCTTTAATTATGTTCTTCAGGCTGAAAGTTTCAGGGGGAAACCTGTGGTGGATTTTGTGTTTGTCATTCCCTAATTAAAATTTTCTTCATTAGATGATGTGATGACCCAAAACCCCTTTGGTGTGTTGACAGTTTGCAGACGAAAATCTGTTTTCACTTGTTCTTTACGCTCATTATTAATCCAGGAATTGCGTTTTATAGAATTACGTTTTAGGTCAAGTCAATAAGCACATTGTTGTTACTTGATACATCTTTTTGTTTTCTTTGGCTCTATTATTAAGAATAATCGTCTAGTAAAAGACCAATGAAAAGGTTAAATTCAATAAAAACTCTTGGAAAATGTGTTCCTCTAAACAACAAACATAGATCTTTATTGGTAAATTAAGGTTCTGTTTTTCTCTCCTTTATACTGATATTCTTCTCCTGAACCGAAACAACCATTACAACAAAAAAAGATCTTCTTTTTCCCATCTATAACAATCTGCTGTGCTCCACTTTCAACGGGTACTAAGAAGAGAAAAAATGTTACTTGGACAGGATTTTTTATACCTCAAATTGTTTTGGTCTACTGTTTACTGTAAGAACAGGAAACAGATTTTAAACACATTTAAAAAGCAAATTGAGCTGACTTTTGTTTGACTACAAAAATGTTTTCTCTTAACATTCGGAAAACCAGGAAAGATCTTTGAGTTTCTGGTGTGTGCAAACAAGCAGACACACTTTATTAACAATAAATCACTTTTACAATTTCAAATAGACTTGTACTTGCATGTAATTTTTCTTAATTTACTTCAATTTAGTTCTTCTGCCACAGAGACTAATCAACTCAACATTTCACCATGGGTTAAATGGGTCTGTGGGGAGATGATGCCCTCTATTGGTGGAACATTAAAACTACAGCTCTGACAGATGAAAATTTCTCAAGGCAAATTTCTCCTGGCACCTTTTGATGGATTTCTTTTGATGACAAGTACTTAGTGAATCTCAGTGGAAATTGTGGTTCAGACTTTTTAGGGTACAAAAATAAGCTTTTGTTGAACTTGGAAAAAAAAAAACAGTTTAATGGTTTATGTAAAAAAGAAACAACATTATTGATGGTGTAAACATAAATTGCAGTGTAGCTTACAATCCTTGGGGTAGTTTTAGATGAAAATCTGTCTTGGAAACCTTTATATATCATGTCATAAAACTAAAGTGTCAAAAAATATATTGAATAATGTTAACAATGTTTTGTGGTAAAAGAATGACAGTGTTGTATTGTTATTCTGTCTTATTTGAGATATTTTGTGTGGTAAAACTAAGATTTATTGCAGAAACAAAATTATTCTAATATCAAATAAAGTTTAGCATAGAGAAAGTTCAACTTATTATACAAAAAGTCTAGTCTGTCGAAGTTTAAAGACTTAACAGAATAACAAACCTTGTTGAGCATATTTAAAATTGAAATCAGAGCGAAGCTGGGGAGTTTACAAAAGATTTTTACTTTCAGTTTGATGATCATAGAAGAAGAGTTAATTTCAAGCATCCAGTCAATGACATTACTTAAAAACAAATAGGTCTTTCTTTTGTTTATGTTGTACTTTGGAATGATCTGAAAAGGTGTACACGTAATCTTCAGTTTAAAAAAATGTTAATCAAATTTGAGAGTTTTGGTAAAGGTTAATGTATGCTCTTTAACTTCACTGTCTATTTATCTTTGTTTTCACTTTATTGTGAGGGTTGGGAGTAGTTACCGGTGGGACTATATCAAGATATGTCCATGTTTATATCTATATTCAGATAGATTTTTTCCTCATTAAGTAAGGGGCTGACATGAAATTGAAAATGTTCTTTACTGTGAACTGCTCCCTTCCATTCAAACAGTTGGAAAATTGTAAAATTGTAACATTAAATTCTGCATTTTTAATGTGTCATGGAATGGGAAATAAAAAACAAATTTTTCATTATTTTTATTGCTTTAGAATAAGAAGACGATTCCAGTATTCCATTTGTATCCACATTTTTTTTTTGAAAGACAATATTTTTTACTAAAAAAAACATTTTTTGTAATAAAAAACACATTACTTAAAAAATAGGAAATAATAGTTCTTATTTGTACTATTGCTTTGTCCTATTTTAATAAATTATTGATAAAGGATGAAAAAAATAATGTTAATAAATTAATTGAATTTGTTTACCTGTAAAATTACATTAATTTGGAAAATAAAAAAATTATCCTATATTTATTTGCAAGAAACGTAAATAAAAGGAAAGCTTAAAATAGGGGGGGGGGGGGGGGGTTTCGGCAGTGCATCTTGGAAATGGGCGGTTGTGAAGTTTTGTAAGTGGGCGGGGCTTTCGGATCATATGATAAGAGTTGCTGCAATGTGGTTCCGATCCGCAGTGTTGCTGGGTGTTTTAGGGACCAGGGGCATCGTGAGAACCATGGTAGGTCCCATAGCAGTATAGAAACTGAGCGATTTAATTCTTCTTTTGTTTATATGAGTTTGAATATTCGCTTGTCGGACGCAGGACAACATGTAGGTCAGAACGGTTCTTTTTTTAGACGTCAGTGCGGCAGAAAAATACGTCCGACATCGCAGCTGCTAGCTTATAGCATCAGTGAAATCTCCCTAGCTGACTGTCTTACTCGGTCGTTTAAGTCTTTTAAAGCTTGTGGGATGCTTTCACGTTATCATTATTATTTTCTTTCATTTTGTGTGATTTTATGTGTTTATGTTTTGTGTATTATCTACCTGTTATTTGTGTAAACAGCATATTTCTGGTTTACGGCTTAAGTGTGGTCTATTAGTCACTTTAATCCAACAGGAGATTTTTCTGTCCATGCCATGATTAATCCCAATTATTTCCCGCCTGTAGTAGCTGGGATTTACCTTCACGGAGGACTCCTACAACTCTTTATCCAAACACTGTTTTTTTCTTAAGTAACAGGGCGTGGGGTTTCCACAGAAGAGTCAAAGTGCATCAAGAACACTGATTAGGATTTTATTGTTTTTTCTGCCAGTGGCTTGAGACTGCTATGATTCACCTCTTTGCATCATCTGATGACCTTTTATTTCCTGTCAACCTCAGGCTTCTCCTGCTGAAGTTCTCAAGTTATTGCCAAATGAACACTAATCTTTTCGCAATAATGTTTTTGCAGTGTGCTCAGAAGGATGACTGGAAAAAGGCAACCTCCATCTATGAATTTTTTGCCAATGACATCGACGGGAATGAGGTACACCTGGAGAAATACAGGTAAACGGAAGTTCAAACATTCCAAGTCATTTGATTTTAAGTATTTGCTAATACAGAGTCGCAATCTAATACTTTAATAACACATTTAAAAAGATGAACAAATAAAAAAAATAAAATTGATCCGTATATTCATTCACCTATATGACTTAAGTTTTGTTTGTTGTTAACATTTGGACTTGGAATCTGCAATAAAGATTCCACCCTATTCTATTCACTTCTGTAAAGCAACCTGAACAAGTAAAAGTGCTACTATTAACTAGAGAAAATGAGTTTACTATTAAAACAGTTACAATTAGTCATGTAAAAAGGTTTGATGACTGCGTTAGTTCTTCAGAACCATTGCACAATTTTAATCACCAGTGATTCACATCTCCTTTCTTAGAAGTGAATGATGACTTTCTCTTAAAATTGTTTGCATGAATATGTTGAGTATTTATGATTGGCTCATATCACTGTAACTATTTATTCATTTTGGTTAATTTTGAGGGATATTTTTTCACTTTTTCCCCCTGTGTTTGCACTTGTAGACTGTCTTTTAGTAGTCGTCTCACTGTTCCCTCTTCCTTGGAAGCACAGAGAAAGCAATTCTCATTCAAAGTAAAAAAAAAAAAAAAAAAAAAATTCTTAATTCAATTTTAAATTTCTATTAAGCCCAGAAGTCCGAATCTATAAATATCTTACTAATTTTATGTAACTTTTTTGTTAATTTTATGTAACTTTTTTTGCACCTTTTGCTCAATCTAATATTTTACCGCAATTTACAGCATTAAAATATTGTGATCCGTTGATGATAAGCAGACTGGGACATCCTTAGTCTTACCTGTTGGTTTGCTGTGTTTTCTCTTCCAGGGGTAATGTCTGCATCATTGTGAACGTCGCCTCTAAATGAGGTCTGACCAGCGTAAACTACACTCAGCTAACCGCAATGCACACCGAGTATGCTGACAAAGGTTTACGCATCCTTGCATTCCCATGCAACCAGTTTGGCTCCCAGGTAAAATCGGACACCTTTTTTTTGTGTAAACGTACCTAAACGCTGCTTCTCTCTTGATTTTACTGATTCTAACAGTTTAGCAACTCATTGTGGAAAAACTCACTTATTTTCTTATTAAATGGTTCATTTTTTCTGCTTTGACTTGTAAACTTTTTTTCTTCTGCAACTCAGGAGCCTGGAACAGAAGCAGAGATCAAAGAGTTTGCTAAGGGTTACGGCGCTGAGTTTGATCTCTTCAGTAAGATAGATGTCAACGGTGACACCGCTCACCCCCTGTGGAAGTGGATGAAAGAACAGCGTCATGGAAGAGGAACTCTGGGAAAGTGAGTCATAATCCTATTTCTATGTTAAACAGGATTTCTATCAAGTCAATATTATTTTAATGTCGATTTTATAAGTTTACTGCAGTATAAATGAAAATGTAACTTAATGTAATAAACGTTCTTAAATCCATGGACATTTCTGTAAGAGATTATCAAACAATTTACATATTTTAAGATTCTAGATCGTAACAAAAAAATTAAGAAATCGCATTTAAAATTTAGGAAGTTAAAGTATTTTTTTTAATTACATTAATAATGGTCCATGGAAACCACAGAGTAGTTCAAACATGCAAATAAAATACACATTTTTGCCCACGAAATACTTTACTTTTCAGTGTTTCAAATCTCCATTTTTCAACAATTTAAAAAAGTAGTCAAAGAAGAAAACAACACGTTATTTTCTCAGAAATGAAAAAGCTATATGTAATTTGTCTGATTCGGTACCGGTTGATGTTAGGATGGATTGTGTCAATGGCCGTGGAACAACACTCCAGGCAAGATTTTACAGATGACATAACTACTCATTTGTATGTTGCTACTGTTCATCAAGTACTGGTTATAAAAAATGACATTTACCAAAAAAGTAGAATGTTTATTTATTTACGTTATAAGTAGCAATAAAGACTTAATTAACACACGATTAAAGAAAGTTACTTTTTTTTAACTTGTATTCCTTTTATTTTCCTTTGTCTGTTTCTGTTGTTCAGAAGGAAAACTTAAAATATCAAGAAGTACTAAAAACTATATTAAGTTCGTTCCTAAATATCTGGGTAAATGAATCAAGTGCACCTTTGCTGATAAAGCAGCTTGACTTTCAAAATTCCCTGATATGTCAGGTGGTTTTAGAATGCATTTAGAGCTCAACTGCAGCCTAAATTAAAAAATAAAACGATGTTTAAAAACATCTTTCTTATCCTCTACAGTATCATGATCGACTATTGACACAATGTGGATGTTTTTCTATGATATTTAATGGGACAGTCTTTTTTTTTATTATTATTATTTTAACTATTTAAGATTGTTTTGTTTTGGGTTTTTGTTTTTGACAAAAAGCTGAAAAACCTGAGGAGGGATTGGGATGGATCCAATATTGTTTAATATAAATATTTTTTTTTTTGTCTTTTAGTTTCATCAAATGGAATTTCTCAAAGGTAAACTTTCAGATTTCATTGTATTTTTTTCACTTGATGTTTAAGTAATGGATGGTATTTCTTTCTCTTATAGTTTCTGATTGACAAGAATGGACAGGTGGTAAAGAGATATGGCCCCAAGGATGAGCCATTTGTAAGCTGATTTTCTTTTTTTTCTTTGTTTCGTTGTCTTCTTGTTCAGTGCCCTTGTGTCGCACCATTTATAGAATATTAAGATCAGTTTATTAACTTACAGAGCACTGATTTAAGCTTTGCATGAAACAATTTTTCTCTGACTTTACATATTTGTCAAAAATACATTTTTTGTTTTCTTTTCACAGTCGATAAAGAAGGACTTGCCAGAATACCTGTAATTCCTCTGCCATCTCTCCACGTGTTCCTGTGACTCCTGACCTCTCGCGTGGACTGAGGTCTTGCCGTGTATTTTTCCTGGACCAGTGACGGCTCTGCCTGCAAACCCATCTCAGGGAAAGGTGGAGCCTGATGAATTTTGGTGTGCAACTTAACTCCAGGGCCAATTCACTGCAGACCTCATCGAACCAAGCGAGAGATGTTCCTCACTAGTTGTCATAGAGACGCTCCATCATACTTTAGAGTCTAGCTGTCATTCTGTTTTCTAACACGCATTAAAGTAAAGCATCTGTTGAATTTTGGGATTTTCTGTGCATTTGTCAAAAGCTATTTATGACCTGTAGTATATATGGAACAATAAAGCATTTTTGCTTCAGTTTCTGTGCAGCAGTGGACATTGCTTTGTTTGTTCTCCAAAGAATGTGCAGGATTCTATTGATGTCCGTCATACAAAAATGTTAGAATACTTCTAACCAAGTCAATAGACCTGGAATACTTAATAAAAGTCTGTTAATTGTAGATCTGAAACAAAGTTTGTGAAGAATTGGACTTGGTTTATTTCAAACAATCAAGATATATGTATGCTATATTACCAAAAGTAATAGTAGTTGCATAGGAGAAGGCCTGACTCTCAGTCTCCACTCTCAAGTCATCCCAAAGGTGTTCTATCGGGTCCACTCTGTGCAGGCTAGTCCAGTTCATCCGCAGCAGACTGTCATCCATGTCTTTATGGACCTTGCTTTGTGCACTGATGGGCAGTCATGTTGGAAGAGGAAGGGTCCGCTCCAAAATGTTCCCACAAGGCTGGGAGAATGGAATTGTCAAACATTTTGGTATACTGAAACATCCAAAGTTCCTTTCACTGGAACAACTCCTGGAAAACAAGCCCACACCATCATTCCTCCACCATTAAATTTCACATTTGGTAGTCTGAAATGCACCATTCTCCTGCAACCTCCAAACCTTGACTGATCCATCAGATTTCCAGATGGAAAAGTGTGATTCATCATTCCAGAGAAGGTGTCTCCACTGCTCTAGAGTTCAGTGCTTTACACCACTGTATCTGACGCTTTGCATTGCACTTTGAGCTATGAGCATCAGCATCCACTGAACCCTCTCTATCAGTTTACTACCACTTGGTGAATGAGTTGCTGTTGTTCCCAGAATCCTGAGAACTGAACATTCTTTTATAAATGTTTGTAAAAAAAAAAAAATAGTCTGCATGCCTGAGTGATTGATTTTATACACGTGGCCAGGAAACATGATCAAGACACCTGATTCTGGTCATTTGGACAGGTGAGCCATTACTTTTGGTAATACAAATAGACAGATTAGCACTAATCTGGTAAATACACTGATTTTCAAATAAGATTGATTCATTTTGAAAGGGAGTGAGAAGACAAATTCATTTAATCCCATCTTTAAAATATTTTACTCAGCTTTTTTTGTTTTGTTTACATATCTACCATATTCTGGTTCTTAACATCTATTTAGAGTTATTTGTACTTTACCAATCTAAGCGTAAGTTTGATTACTTTTTGTAAATGAAGTTTCAAAGTAAATTTTGTGTTTTTTAGAAAGATTGGTGGGTTATTTTTGTGGGAGTAAGACAACCTGTACATATTCTAGAGTGTCAGTCATCTTTTGTTTAATGATGAGGTTAAAAGATTTAACAGGAATTTCAGTTTTTTATTAAGGAGTTTAATTGGAAAACAATGCACAAACTATTAAAAAAAATCTGTGTTGTTTTTTTAAGACAGTTTCTGCAGAGCAGCAGGAGCTCATTAGAAATTTCCCTCTGAGTTATATTGAGAATAATCACATTTTACTTTTTGAGCTTGACACTCCAAACAAGTCAATATATGTTTAACTTGAGGCAATTTGAAGAAAGTTAAACAAATTATATTAAGGAAAAGTTTTATTTTGTTTTTGATACAATCAATGGCTTTTATCATATAAGAGCTTCCATATCCTTTAGCAACTCTGCTGAACCAGGCAAGTCATTGAAACTGCTCCTGAGTTCAGGAAAAATATTTATGAGAATAAAAGGGGGCCAAAACTAAGCTCTGTGGAACCCCTAATAAGAAAGAAGGGGATGACTTATGTCAAAAAAGGGCAGTTTTCCAGCCAAAACTTACTGTCCCTGACAAGTAAATAGACAATTGTATGGTAGGCAAATGTAAGGAAGGCTGATTTTGTGCAAAGTTTATAAAAAATACAGGGAATCGTCCAGAATTTCATGCTTTAATATATAGTTTTGTCACAAGACTAAAAGTAATGATGGCTGTGAAATTGAGGCCAGCTTTTTCGAAGTATAAAGCCTTGAGCACCAGTACCCTACTTGTTTTCTACCTAAACTGCCATTGTCGCTTCTCACTGGTAAAACAAACCTGATCCAGGTTATCAGAAGCAGTTAGGACAGGATTCCTGAAAAACTGGCTGCATGTCAGCCCTCGAGGCCTGGAGTCTGACACACCTCTGTGTAGTACACAACTAGAAATATAAAGGCCCAACTGTGGGAAAAAAGCTCTTTAGAAAGTGTAGTAGATGTAACCTTAAGGGTTTAAATATGCAACCATCTCCAAAACAAGCAAACAAAAAATGCTCACAAAAAGAGCTTGACAGATTTATATGAGTTTTTACGTGTTTTCCCATGAAAGCTCTGCCTAAAGGGCCATTGTGTCTCATTTAACAGCTTATTTGGAATTTCAGCGTTTTCAACAATAAGCTGTTGACGTGGGAAAGTCAAGGGTTTCTCCTTTTTAAATATGTTCGCTAAAAGTTTGGAAAATTTGAAATAAAGTTATGTTGTTGTTGTTAACATGGGAATCTGTCAATCAAACGTTCGCGTTGGGCCAGCGGGCACGATATGTTTTCACTGAGGGATCGGATACATCAGTTTATAACTTGAATAACTTGCGATAAAGATAAAAATCCAATGAAAACAAAAAAATAATTAGAATTGGCAAGAAAATGTAAAGAAAAATTTTTCAGAGCAAGAATATTTTTTCAGACAGAATGACAAAGTAATAACTGTCTTTTCCTTAATAGAAGTCTACGGGATTTTGGTTTCTTGGAGCCCGCAGGTACTTCATATTTGGAACAGTGGGATTAGAGGAACTGAGCTGTCCGGTGATTTTACACACTAAGGGTGTTACTGTAGTGTAAAGAGTTAATTTTTAATAAATGTTGAATTCTTTTAATTTACTAGATAGTTGTTTGAAATAAATACGTAACAATAGGTGAATTATTCTTACCATAAAGTTTTGAAAATTAGCTAAACATTTTCCGGCAAAAGTGTTTTTTAAATGTCATGGAAGCAGTCATTATGAAAAATAGTACAAAAAGTTCTTCTACTGCCCCTTGTGCAGAGGTCGGCAACCTTTAACAGTAAAAGAGCCAGGCTCGATTTCTACTGATCAAAAGCTAGAAGGAGCCGCATAGTCTTACTTTAGGCTTTAAGAAATTTAGTTTTGCATTCATGACCTTCTTTTATTAAAATAATAAATATGATTTTTTTTTGTCATAAACAAAAGCAAAAACATAAGTAGATCCTAGCATCTCTCAAAATGTGTTTTTATAACCAATGTTGTGCAGCTCAAGATTATATATGATTTTAACTCATAAAAGATCCAACTTTTTACCAAAGTTCTGCTTTGTATTTCAATTCTGTGCATTCTGGAGGTCTTCTTCAGTCTTCTTCAGGTCAACAAGGATGTAAAACCTACGCTGTCATGTATGTGCACCTCAACCATCAATTTATAAATGTAACTAATTTAAACTAAATAAATGCTAATTAAGTAATCCTTACTTTAAAGAAAATGCTATTTTCATTTTCTTTTATTTATTTTGTTATTTTCCCCTCTTTGTCCTCAGCAGTCTTACACTGCTGGATTTTGTTATTTTAGTTTGGGGTTGGACCATGGTAGTCTTGATTTGCTGGCTTTGTGTAGAGGGATGGAGGGACCGGTGTTGCTTCCGTGTCCTCTTTGCGTGGAGGAGAAACGAAGAGTCACTTCTCTTTTGTGCAGAACTGGCACATTTATTCAGGCAGAACAGCATTCCAGCATTTTGCTCCTCAGATCACAGAGATCGCTACATCAACTCCTTAGGAAAACCTGCACATGCGCAGCTCAGCTGCAGAACCTCAGAGAGCGCTGTTTTTATTACCGTAAACCATGTAATACGGACACATCCTCAAAACACATATAAAACATTGAGTAAGGGCGCACTTCAATTTTCACATTCAACACCCCCACTCGAACTTAACTCACTGTTTTTACATTAACACATTAAACACCAAACAAACTCTCAGAAAATCTTTGCAACTTCAGCCTTGTTGCTGGTTTAGTCATCACATCAGCAGTCATCTTTTCTGTTGGACAGTAGTTTAACAGAACTTTACCACTCGTCACAATCTCTCTGATGAAATGATACTTGATGTCAATGTGTTTGCTCCTCTGTCTGTTAACAGGATTCTTAGCGAGAGCTATGGTGCCCTGATTGTCTTCAAACACTTCAGTTTTTGCATAGCTGCATCCATCTAGACCAGAGAGCAACTGCTCCAGATAAATGACTTCCTGTAAAGCTGCAGCAAGAGACATGTATTCTGCTTCACATGTTGAAAGTGCCACGGTGGGCTGTCTTTTTGTTTTCCAAGAAATGAGTGAGCTCTTCTCACTCAGACTCACACAGTATCCTGAAACGCTGCGTCTATCTTTTTCACTGGATCCCCAGTCAGCATCACAATAGACCTGGAGGCCTAGCGTACCTGAAGAGCTTTTGTTAAAGCATAACTCCTTTTCCTGAGTACCTTTAAGATACCTGAAAACATGCTTAACACTGTTCCAGTGTTCTTCTGTAGGATCTCCGAAGTACTGAGAGAGTTTGCTCACAATGAAACTCAGGTCCGGCCTAGTACAAGTTGACAAGTAGATTAAACTTCCTACTGCTTCTCTGTACTTTCTTGCATCTGTCATTTTTTCCATTATCAGAATACATCAGTTTCTGTTCACAAGGGGTCTCTCTTGGTTTGCAGTCTTCCATTCCAAATCTTTTTAGGATCTTATTTATATATCTTTTCTGCGACATTTTGACTTGGTTTTCACTTTGATAGAAATCAATACCCAAAAAATGCTTCAATCTTCCTAAATCCTTCATTTTAAATCTGTCAGTTAACATCTGTTTTACATCACTTAGAGTCTGTTCACTGCTTCCTGCTAGAATAAGGTCATCAACCCAAATCACAATGATCACTTTTTCATCCTCTCTCTCTCTGGAATACAGACAGTGGTCTGCAGGATTCTGTTCAAATCCATTTTCAGTCAAATGCTTGTGTAGCAACAAGTTCCAGTTCCTGCCTGATTGCTTTAGCCCATAAAGTGACTTATGTAGCTTACACACTAGTTTTTGACCTGTTTTTTGTCTTCTTTTCAAAACCTTCTGGTTGCTCCACAAATATCTCACAGTCTATTGGAGCATGCAAATAAGCTGTCTTCACATCCATTTGGTGTAGGATTAACCCTTCCTGTGCTGCTTTTTGCATCACCACACTCTCACACTTGTCATGTCTGCAGTTGGTGAAAAAGTCTCACTGAAATCTGTCCCTTCTTTCTGATTATAGCCTTTAGCCACAAACCTCGCTTTATATTTATCAGCTCCGTCAGCATCAGTTTTAACTGGTAGACCCCACCTTCCCCCCACTGCTTTCCTGTCTGCAGGTAACTTAGTAAGGGTGAAAGTCTTATTGTCTATCAGTGACTTCATTTCTTCTTCCATAGCAGTTTTCCATTTCTCTGACTCTGCTGACGCAATCGCTTCCTGATAGGTGTTAGGGAGATCACACACTGCTCTGTAACAGAAATCTACACACATCTGGAGATTGTCATTACATTCAGTGTCATAATCCTGAAGATAAGCCGGTTTCTTCTTGGTTCGAGTTGGATTCTTTCTTTGAGCTGTCTCCCGGGGTTTTCCCGCACAGGATTGCTCTGTCTCTTCTGGTGAAGTTTCAAAAGTCTCAGTCAGTACCAACATTTTTATCGGCTCCTCCTTCCATCTCTGTTGAATCATCGTTTGTTTCTCTCGGAAACATTCCATCTACAAACTCCAAATTTAACTCTGGCGTTTGTGTTTCTTTTTCACTCGTAGTTCTGTTGATGAACTTACCAGCCTGTGTTTCTGTGTTCTGGATTTTACTCTCATTCGGGTAATAGACTAAGTAAGCTGGGCTATACTTGTCATATCCAATGAAAATTCCTTCCTCACATCTTGACTCAAGCTTCCCTTTCTCTGGTTTGTAAGTCAAACATGTGGAGCCAAACTTATGCATGTTTGCAATATTTGGTTGCTTTCCTGTTAGCATCTCGTACGCTGTTTTCTTTGTGCGTCTGCTGTAACACCTGTTCCTGATATAAGCTGCAGTCTGCATTGCATAGTTCCAAAATGTATTTGGTAACCCGCTTTCCATCAGTAAACATCTGCTTTCATTCCAAAAGTGTACGCCAGCCCTTTCTGCTGTACTACGTTTGATGCGGTGAATATGGTGCAGATTTTTCGTGTCTGATTCTGTTTTTGATTAAAAGTTTCTGAAAATCTTTTGCTCGTAAATTCGGTTCCATTGTCAGAACGAATACATCTTATTTCACCATATGGTGCTACATCCGCTATGAACTTTTCTGATGCACAAACTGCATCACTTTTGGCTTTAAGAAAATATACAAAAATGGTTCCTGTGTAGTCATCAGTAAAAGACTGTGCGTATCTGTCCCTTCAAAACTAGTTTCCATAGGACCAGCTAGGTCTGTGTGTACTAGTTGAAGTGGTTTTTAGCTTTTCTGTCAGGTTCCCTGTTTCGGGTCTGAGTGGTTTTCCCTTCTATACACACTCTGCATGGGCTCACCTGTTTATGTACATCCCCTTTTTACTTTCCACACCTTGCTTTTATACCACACCTTTTCATGCCAACCCTTATATGCTTCAAAAAATTACAATGACCATGATTTCATGCCAACCCTGAATATCATGAACAGCTTTACATTTGTCATTGTCATCTTCAATAGTGGGTAAATAGTACAGTTTTTCATTTTCATGAATGTCAAACCTGCATCTGTTCTTGGTGATCAGGTGGCTCTCTCCTTTCTTGAATGTGATGGTTGTCCCCTCATTTGCTGCTCTTGCCACCGAGAAGATGTCATGGGGGTATGTTGGCATAAAGAGGGCATCTCTGAGATATGCCCGGTGCTGCTGTCCATCACAGTCAACCAGACGTATCATCGCTGTCCCTCTGCGCTGCGCTGTTCCGTTGACCTTTGTCCCGTCAGCCAGCTCCACTGTATGCCTCTCTGCATTAAAGGATTCATCAAAATCAGTGAATTTCCTGATGTCATTCACAATGTGGGATGTGGCGCCCGCGTCGACCATGATGCCCTTCATCTTCACTTTGCTCGCTGGAGTCTCTGCTTTGGCTTTGAAGAAGTGGTCTGTGCTTCCACTCATATCATCCGTTACCTTCCGGACGCCATCTTGTCTCCCCTTTTTCTTACATATAGTCTCTTTATGCGTGTTACTTTTGCAAAAGTTGCACCACACCTTCTGCTGGCATCTCCTTGCTATGTGTCCTCTCTTTCACATTTGTAGCATGTCATCTCATCCTCTTCTTTCTTTTCTGTAGTGGATACGTGCTTTATGTTTCATCTGTTCTTGTTTTACGTAGGTTTTCATTACGTTGTCTGTTGATTCTGTCTTGCTCATTTTTTCTGCTTCTTCATAGACTCTCAACCTCCTCTTGAAGTCTGTGAAAGTTACTGTATCTTCATTCTGAGTTACGTGAACGGCGAGAGGCTTGAAGGAGTCCGGGAGGCCGCCTAAGATCATGGCGATGAGCAGTCCGTCGCTCATATTCTCACCGGCGTCACGAAGAGCCGTTATCGTGTTCTCCGCCCTTATCATGTAGTCCGTCACGCACTCGTGTTCCGCCATCTTCAACCTCGTTAGCGCTGTGTAGAGGTTTATTATTCTGGGTTTACTCTTCCCAGAGGTAGTGGTCTTCAGAATCTTAAGCTTCTCTGCTTTATCCAGGCTTCATGTCTGACGAGCGACAAACTCTTGTCATCAATTAGCCTTATTAGCTCCGCATAGCAGTCCGCGTTCTTGCTTCGGTCAGCGGCTAGCTGCTCTTCAGTCACAGGCTCCGTAAGGATCGTTTCTTTAAGCTTCAGGCTGTGCAAATATCCGAGGAAGCGAGTTTCCCACAGTTCATATTTTTCTTCTGAACCGTCAAACACTAGCTGTGCAGTTTGGACACCTGCTAATCTGTTAGCCATTTTGTTAGTCCGCCGCCCTTTTTTTTTTTTTTTTTTTTTTCCGCGCCTTTTCTCGGTCGTCGCTCAGTTAGCTCCTTTCCTTAGCAAACGTCGTGTTAGCTTTCACTTTCGTTTCTCCGATTTCACCTTTCTTAGTACGGTAGCTTACATGCTTAGCAGTTCCGTCTAAAAGCTTGAGGAATCCGCTTGATACTTAGCGTTCATTCATTCAGCTCCGGTGAAAAAATGCCGTCATCTGGGCCCATAACCTGTAGAGGGATGGAGGGACCGGTGTTGCTTCCGTGTCCTCTTTGCGTGGAGGAGAAACGAAGAGTCACTTCTCTTTTGTGCAGAACTGGCACATTTATTCAGGCAGAACAGCATTCCAGCATTTTGCTCCTCAGATCACAGAGATCGCTACATCAACTCCTTAGGAAAACCTGCACATGCGCAGCTCAGCTGCAGAACCTCAGAGAGCGCTGTTTTTATTACCGTAAACCATGTAATACGGACACATCCTCAAAACACATATAAAACATTGAGTAAGGGCGCACTTCAATTTTCACATTCAACACTTTGTTTGTTTGTTTGTTTTCTTTAGGTAGTTTTGGTTATGCAGCCCTTAACAGGGAGCTGCTGACTCAGAGGGTCGACATGGCTGGGTCAGCAATCTCCCTGACTTATTTTATGTTTGGTCAAAGAGCCACATGGCTCTGGAGCCACAGGTTGCAGACCCCTACCCTAGTGGAATGATATTGAACTACAGGGGAGAAAACAACTATGTTGTATCCAATGGGTGTCTAAGGAAAATTCTGATAATGCTAAAGACATTGGGCTCTCAGAAATGCCGGTATCATATATTATACAAATACTATAGTTAATTTTATACAATAATTGCCTCTTAAGTGTTTAACAAAACAGATGCTTTGTCAGTGTAGTTTCTGATGCATTTCATTCTGTCAAACACACTTCTGAGTACTTAAGGGTATTAAACTATAAAAACTTTTGCTCATTAGTTTCCACATTCATGATCAATTCATAAAATGGATTTTAAAGTCCCACTTCCGCCGTATATTTTTTCGATTTTAATATTGTTTCCAGTAGTCTTTTAATTATGATTATGCATTTTTTTTAAAAAGCCTGTTGTTTTCTAAGACATATTTTCAGCAGAGCGGCGGGAGTTTATTAGAAATTTGCCTCTGAGTTGTGGGCTGGACTGTTGGCACAGAAGTTAGCCTCTGCTAATTTCCCATCAACCCTTGGTTTACCTCACAAGTCCAAGCCAACATTAACATATCTAAAAACAGCAAGCAATATTGCAGCTATCCAGCCATATGATTTTGAGCCACATAACAGCTCAGATGGGAAAATTCTTATAGTTTTAGAATTGGAGCGGGGAAGGAAGACTTTGGATTCCAAATCCTCAACTTGTAAACGAATAGATCCATTAACGTCTTTATTTTGGATAGCTTTGATATTGCTCATTTTGTGATTTTATTTTGGGATTGTGTGGTGCTAGTGGGAGAGAGGGTAAACAAAGGGATGCTGGGACTTTGAAGGTTACTTCCGGTTTTATATATATATATATATATATATATATATATATATATATATATATATACACACACATATATATATATATATATATATATATATACACACACACATATATATATATATATATATATATATATATATATATATATATATATATACATATATATATATATATATATATATATATATATATAATATATATATATATATATATATATATATATACACACACACACATATATATATATATATATATATATATATATATAGTTAGAGTGGAACTTAATTGACTCAACTTCAAGACAACATTACCGGATGAATGGGAATCTTCATACACTTATATAGAATTTTATTTAATTTAAGCACATTTATGGCTTTTATTTTAAATGTTATGGGGTTTCTGCATCTCAAAGTAGGCCACGCGTTTGCGTGTCTCGTGACTGGCTGCGCCGTGGCGGCACCCGCACACTCTGCGTGAGAGCGATGACGCAGCGGCGCGGCGGGGCTGATCAGCAGCACCGCTGGATCTGAGCATGACAGCGTCGGCTCTCCGGGAAGGATGCGTTCCGCTGCAAGCGTCCCGGGAAAATGAGGAAAACCGAAATTCAATGCGGCGTTTGGAGATGAATCCGGCATCACCCGCTTCCGTCTGAGGACGCGTCTGCGTCTGCAGCCGTGCAGGAGATGGACGCTGGGACTGCGGACACCTGGAGTGATGGGAGCTGGAATGAGGCTGGGGCCGTCAGCATCTGTCAACAGCTTGACCTCGGAGACGCCGGTTTGTATCTAACATCAGAATGCAGCTCCTGTCATCCTCTGATCCAAATCGAGCTTGCCTTATAAGAAGCCATTATTGCAACCAAAAATAGTGCATGATAAAACAGTTGGAGGTAAATAATAGGGTAATTCCAATGCCTTGTCCAAATGAATAATAAATTGCTTTGTTAGATAACAGTGTCAGGGCTCAAGTCACACATGCTCTGTTTAAATGTCAGTGGCTCACAGGAGGCAGAAACCACAGTGCACATTAGAAATGTGTGCAACAGAGTTCAAACTGTGCAGCTTCCCTTTGCACTTGATGGATATCTGCACGCTTTGGTCCTAACTCCTCATCACAATTCTTACATCCTATTTTATCCTGTTCTTGTATGCAGAGTGCATTATATAACACATATAAATCACTCTGTAATCTTCTGTGAAAATGCAGGAGGAAGTGTTGCAGAATGCTTGCAGCTGAAGTTGGATGTTCTGTGCACAGATGAATTGGCATATTCTTGGAAGGATCTGCATCTACACCTTTACTTTGTGCCAAATTAATGTTGAAGAAAAAAAACGAATCTACCATTTTCTCAGATGAGAAAGATTTAATCCTCTTTTCCATGACATACACCCACACCCAAACCCCGAAGGCATGCTTCTCTAAACCTAAATATACTATTACACGAGTAAACGAGCCTTTAGTGCCTGTGCTCGGTTTTCTTTTTCAAACTGTCTCACAGTAAGTCACATATGCATAACTAACATTGCAGAGAGGCTGTCCTGTCTGTTGCTTGTTGACACAATATTCTGGCCTGACCCTAATCCCATGAAGACATTGCTTGTGTCTGTCCTACAATCCTGCTCATTGTTCCAGAATTAATCTGCAGGTTACAGGTGGGAACATCCTGTTGAGCAAGGCCTTGTTGTCATGTCAGAGCCCTCAAGTCGTATATTAACAATATTCTGAATCTTTTTTTAAATCTTTTTAACATAATGTCCAAATCTTTTTTATTATCATTATTATTTTAGGCATAACATTTTTGCTTAAAAGTGTATTTGTCTAATTGCAATCACAAGGTATCTTTGTATTTATATCTGTATTGACCCAGAAGTGCTCGGATTTCTATTAATACATTTATCTGAGACCGTAATTATGTGATAATCATGGCGCAGCACAAGATTTTAAACCAAAATTACCACTAAGTGTTTTTAGGTCATTTATTCTTTTATCTTAAGCCCTTTCGTTGTTATTGTCCATGTTAGTGAATCCATTAAAATCACCAAATGTTGGTTTTATCTGTCAGACTTGACTTTTTATCAAGAATAACAAGACAACAAATGACACACGGCGACATTATTCCGCCTGTTTATGTGTAGAAATCTGCAGAACAAAATGTTCACACTTAAAATTCTGTTTACTCCTAATTTAAAACAGCCGGCTAATATCTAAATTGTATTAGTTAACTTTGACATGAACAGTAGGTCAGATAAATGCTCCAGAGCAATATCCAGACAAATTAATGGTCCAAAAGAGACCCATGCTGCTCATTACACAGCTAATAGCCAGCTGGACACAAAGCAATAAAGCATAAATATTTATAACACAGTTGTAAAAATAGTGTTTTGTTTTTAAAATAATAATTAAAGTTATTGATTTAAAACTAATTTAATATTAAATTGTAGCATTAGATTTAAAAAAAATGTTTTTTACATGTTCTTGTGATTTTTGTGATGATGAAAGACATATGTTAAGAAATTTAGGCTTAAAATTGTATTTATTTATTCCAATTGTGGTGGATCAGGAGGAGACAATAACGTGTTGCTTGAAAAACGATATAAGTGGGCCGCTAGCTCTCTACTCTGCTCTTTAAGGGTGCATTCACTTGGAGACAACCGAGCTGGAATCTGGCCTTAAACCGGACAGCTGGATAGCTCCAGGGTCGCTCGCCATTTTTGTTGCACCGCTAATGTTGTGTTTTGGCTGTAAGATAGCTTGAAAGCATGTAAACGGAGAGCCCTCAATTATGGGTGACGGCGAGTGGCGGCGGGGTTGCTCCACGCTAACAGTCCCCCGCAACTCAGTGGTAAATTTCTTAATAACTATTGCAACTTCGTCTCAAAAAAACTGCATCCTCATCATCAAATACCACTGGGAATGCTTTTAAAATAGATTAAAGAATGGGACTTTATTGAGCATCAACTTTATGTTACAGTTTTTAGAATTTTCAAAATAAAACATGTGACAGAATCTGTCTGACTCGGGTAGCATCATCAGGAATGGGTGCAGCTAAGTAAGATCCTGTTTCCCTCTTGCTCTCTCATCCCTTTATGCAGAAGCACACACAGTCTAGCTTTGCTCCTCATGTCAGCTGGAAAGTCTCCTCCTAATCCTCGCCTATGATTGGTCGGTGAGATGAGCTGGATGCTCCAACCAATGACAAAACAAGGATTAGAGAGGAAGTCAATCCAATAGTCTTTTTTTTAACCTTGTCTATACAAATCTACAAATCTCTCTGGTTCCGGAATAGGAAAACACTGAAGTGCAGCATTCGGACTGTTTGTTGTGATTTGCTGCACTTTTTTCTATTTCCTCTGTGGGTCATCTGACTAAAAAGGTTTTTGTCGGTGAGTTAAACAGAAGAATCCACTGACTAATAAGCATTTTCCTTTCCAGTTCATTACATTTTTAGGCTTATAGCTACATGCAGAGGTCATAGCAACTATTTTAAATTACTGTGAGTAATTTGAAGTTATTTTTTAATGTTCTGCAGATCACTAGAGCGTTGAATATCCATGAAATTTCTTTTGGCAACTCTGCTTCAGTGTTACTATTGCTATGCTAATGAAGGAGGTTAGACACCTCCTAATGTGTCTCTTCTTTCTGTCTTTCAGATTCAGCTAAGAAGAGTCAATTAACAGAGGTGAGTGCACCCAACACACGATCCACCTGTCTGGTGTAACCTTCTTCTCGTTTCTCTGTGTCCTCCATTCTTGGCTTCTTGTTTAATTCAATTGTTTAGAATAGAACAGAATTTTTTAATAATATATTTTTTTGTTAGATGCCATCCCCTTTTGGAGTAGACCCAAATCGCGAGAAGAAGATCGGGCACAGGAGAGTAGATGCTTCTGGAGAGACATCCTACAAGAAGGTCCCTCCTTCATTTGATAAGAAAGTTTGGCTTTTCACTAGCACTTTCACATGGATCTTATCTTTGTTTTCTGTACTCCACCTCTAGACGTCCTCCTCTGCTCTGAAAGGGGCGATCCAGTTGGGGATTGGTTATACTGTTGGAAACCTCAGCTCCAAACCTGAGAGAGATGTTCTCATGCAGGATTTTTATGTGGTTGAAAGCATTTTCTTCCCAAGGTGATGTTACAATTAGATGCACAAATATGTGTAAAACATGTATGTTCTTATGTTCCTGTGGAAATACTCGTTACAGTGAAGGGAGTAACCTCACTCCAGCCCACCACTACCCAGACTTCAGGTTTAAAACCTACGCACCAGTGGCGTTCCGCTATTTCCGGGAGCTTTTTGGGATCCGACCAGATGACTACCTGGTGAGAAACTACATTATATTTTGAAAACTCATAGATAGATGCAACATAATTTTTGCAGCTCTGTTGATATTAGAATTCCCTCACATTCGCTGCTCCTGTATTGACCTGCAGCATAGCTGATCATTTGTTTAAGCTCAAACTCCACCTGTTCCAAAGGCAGATTAGTGGAGATTTCCTTTTTAACTTGTAAGCAGTGGCAATCAGCTGCCTGCATTCATGTATCTGCTGCATGGCTTTGCTGAGCCATTATAATATCTAAATAATATAGTTGTATTTTTTCATGAAGTTCTGCTTAGAATGGCGAATGAAATATTACCACAAATACATAAAAAAGTTTTATTTTTCAACAAGAGGACGAAACAAATTCATAAATAATTTTGTTTAATAGGACAAAATTATACACAGGGAAGCATTTAAAACTTAAAAATAACCCACAAAGTTATAATAATTGAAATATAATTCTATTTGTAAATATTTTTATTGCTTTTAAGCTGGTCATGTTCTAGGATTTATTTTTTTTTATTTTTTATGATTTCCTATTAATGTCATTAAAGTTTAGGTAAAAGTAATTTAGAACCATTTTAATGGGATATTTAAAGAACGACTCCAATGACAATGGTATAAAGCTCTCTAGAACAAAGAAATGATAGCAAATACAGATTTCCTAATATAGAAAACATGTTTTTAACATGTTCTTGCAGCATTTTCTCAAGATTGAAACTATTTCAGGGTAAAACTGCTTTTCTGAGTATTTCTTAAAATCTTGAGATGAAAACCCAAAACACAAAAGTGACTTTAAAGTAATTTTCCAACCATATTTTTTTCCATTGTAAAATTATTCCCAGCTCAGTTTGTAGCCAAAATCAGAAAGTCTGTTTTTTTTTTTAAAGATATTTTATCTACAGTGGCAGTAGCTCATTAGAAGTACAATTCTGGGTTTTGGGTGGGACTGTTGACACAGAGCAACCCTCCACCTCCCAGTCCAGACGTTAGCTTAAAACCTCAAGCTAACATTAGCGGTGCAAAAGTAATGAAGGGCAATATTAGATCAATCCAGTTACACAGTTCCAAGCCAGAATTGCAATTTGCTAAAGCCAGAGTGTTGACCGCTCATCATGTCTCACACACCTAAGCGTGAGCGGGCCAGGATGGGCGGAAGGGGGAGGGGGGACTTTGGCACGCTCATTTCAGTAGCTGCGACATTAGTCTGAGCTTTTACTAGCATCCACTTTTCTAATCCACTGGGATTTGAACTACGAAATACTCAGAAATGCAGGTTTAATTGTAAATTATTTTATCTAGGTCCTCTACTATGAGAAAATGCTGTAAAAACATGTTAAAAACACAAAAAAAGATGATTTTCATTGGAGTGGGTCTTTTTGAACGTTTTGTTGCACATGTTGCTAATGCATCTGAACATTTATTTTTCATTGTCAGTTCATGTGTATGAATTTTTTTCCTTCTTTGTATTCTAAAACAACTTTATATATCAATAAATTCAAGTCAAATCAATAAAATAGATAAAATGTTTGTTTGACAGTTTACAGCTAGTGTGAGTAAATGTTTTAGATTTTTTATTTATTCACACTTTTTCCCAACATAAGTGCAGTTTTATTTCGCTATTGACAGCCACCATTTTGCTAAGTTTACTGTTTTTTTTTTAAAATGATTTGTATGTTTTCCAAAGCCTTCAATGATCCATTTTGAGAAAATTATCTTATGCCAAAGGGATGAGACTCAGTACTATTTATTTTCGCGTTTTATTTTAATGGTAGTATTTTATATTGTCGTTTTCTTCTAACATCAACATTTTTTAAAATAAATAGTCAGATTTACATAATCTGAATCTTCCAACCAACTAAGATTTCATCTAAAGTTCTAATAAAATTCATATAAATGCAATGGAAGTGACTGTTAGTTTGCTACTAGTGTGCTTTGATAAAACAGCTCTGTTCTCCTAAAAGAGTAAAACAGTCTAAAGCTCTGTTTTATTTTCAACCATTGCTGGTTTAACCCCAACATTTTAGAAATTGAAACTTTATTGACAACGTTATCGTTTTAATTCTGTTTATGCCTTTGTCTAGTACTCTCTGTGTAACGAAGCACTGATTGAGTTGACAAATCCTGGAGCAAGCGGCTCCATTTTCTACGTCACCCGCGACGACGAGTTCATCATCAAGACTGTGCAGCACAAGGAGGCTGAGTTTCTACAGAAATTACTCCCTGGATATTATATGGTAAGACAGCTGTCTCACTCTACACTATGCTTTGTGAGAAAGTATTGTGTGTCGGTGTAGTCAGTCGCTTTTAAAAGTTTAACGTGCTTTTTGTGTGGCTGAGTGAGCGCTTAAGAGTAGCACTGCAACAGAAACTTCTAGCCACCTTAATCCTGTTTATCCAACCCCCTGGAGTTGGCCCTCAGTGAACTGTGACGTCAGCAGGTGGCTTCATGATAGATAGAAGGAAGGAGCTTCTTCTAATACTCTTTAACGGGTTAAGCATGCACACAGGGCTTGTTTAAAAGTCACGCTGTTGTGCAGGTGTTTCCTGTGCGTGCTGTACAGGAAACAAAGGACAAATTAAGAGATAGTCAAATGTCATTTTTCCTCCCCAGAACTTGAACCAGAACCCTCGAACTCTTCTACCGAAGTTCTTCGGCCTCTATTGTGTCCAGTGCGGAGGCAAAAACATCCGAATTGTCGTGATGAACAACATTTTACCACGCTCCGTGCGCATGCACCTCAAATTCGACCTGAAGGGCTCAACGTACAAGAGACGAGCGTCAAAGAAGGAAAGAGAGAAATCCAAACCCACCTTCAAGGACCTGGATTTTCTGAGCGACGTCCCGGAGGGCCTCAACCTGGACCAGGACACATTCAACGCTTTGCTCAAAACTTTGCAAAGAGACTGCCTGGTGAGAACCAGAGAGGAAGAAAAATGTCTTGAAAGTATCCTATGCTTTTTAGAATGAAATGAATTGTGTCCCGTCAGGTTCTGGAGAGTTTTAAGATCATGGACTACAGTTTGCTGCTTGGCGTCCACAACAAAACCATCGCTGAGAAAGAGCAGCTGTCCCAGTCGCCGGCAGAAGGCGGGGAGGAGAAGAAGCCAGCGGGACAGAGAGCATTTTATACCACTGCCATGGAATCAATACAGGGAGGCTCCACATGTAGAGACACTTTGGACCACGATGACACGTAAGACGTTTTCAAGTCAATTCAATTCAGAAATGCACACTGGATTCATGTTTCTTTTTGTTGTGAAGCATGGGGGGAATTCCAGCTGTCAGCAGTAAAGGAGAGCGCCTCCTGCTGTTCATTGGGATCATCGACATCCTGCAGTCTTACAGGTAAATGCTAACAACGTTGAAAAAAAGATCTCAAGTTTTTAAACATAAATGTAAACTCTTTTGAATACTTTAATTCTGGGATTTTAATCCTTGAAAGATGCTTCAGTAAAGATGTTTGTGACAAAAAAGTTGTGAGAATTTTTTTTAACTTATTGAACATTTTTTACAAAAGTTTTTTATCAGTCTGTTTTTGAAACACTCCAGATGAATTTCTAGGGTATTATGCCTCCATTACTGATTACTTCATACACATATTCTCACAAAAAGAAAACAACAAAGCTTAGAGACCCACTCTGATGTGTTCTGGTGTTTTTAACATGTGCTTGTGGTGTTTTTCTAATAATGGAGGAAATATATAAAAAAACTTGAGCTCCAAATTGCATTTCTGAGTATTTTTTGTATTCAAAATGCTGTATATCAGAAAAAAAAGGGTAGGAGTGTCCCAATCTGGTTTTTTTGGCCCTGATCTGACTCCAAGTCATTTGATTTTTAGTGTCTGCTAATATAAAATCCTGATGTGTTACAAAAGTAACTCGATGTTAGAAGTTTTTTTAAAAGTTACTAATCCCGGAAGAACAAATCAGTGAATATCTTGCTTTAGCGCTGCAAAACATTGTGGTTATTTGTTCATGAATTGCAAACTTCTAGTTAAGTATTTATCTGGAATAATAGCCTTGAAATTTAAAGCACTGATCATAATAAAAAGAAGCTAAATGTCCGATACTGATTGGGAGACAACATCTGATTTCCGATCACAGATTGAGACATCCCTAAAAAATACCATTTGAAAAGCTTATATTTGTTATGTGGGAAATACGCCGGGCGGCCCACAAGTTCTCTGCTCCGCACCATTCTGATGCATCTGCTTATGGACGACTACTTTACTTTTTTCTGAGGCTTTACTTTTAACCTGACTCGACATTCAGAATGTTTGATTTAACATATTTAGAATAGAGCATGTGTGCCTTTCTTATGTTTGTAATAAAATGATTTTCTTACAGGCTCATAAAGAAACTGGAGCATTCTTGGAAGTCTCTCATACACGATGGAGTGAGTAACTCTTCTGTCATTTCTGTATAATTGATGTTAACCCTTTAACACCAGAGCTCCAGTGTTTATGTTCTTTGATTTAATGAAACATGTAATTGTTAGCACGATCAACGTCATTCCAGCAGATTCTGAAGGAGCTGCTTTGATATGCTGGAATTACGTTGATTGTGTTAACGGTTGAAAAGTTACAGTATGCTAAAGAGTTGTGGACACAAGATCATCCATTTTCTCAGTTTTAGTAAAGAACAGCTTCATTAACATTACAGGACACAGTATCGGTTCACCGGCCAGGTTTCTATGCTGAGAGGTTCTACAAGTTCTGCAGCACCATCGTCTTCAAAAAGAGTAGCTGTGAGTTTTTATGACATCTCAGCCAGACGCTCAGTTTTCTTTCTGGGAAGGAGGACAGCTAAACCGCGTCTCCCTTATTGCAGCACTGCGATCGTCACCATCGAAAAGAGGCCGCGGGCAGCTCTCCATGTACAAGTCCGGTACTGGAGCGGGTTCAGCTGGGCAGCGTCCCTCGCTGAGTGATGAAAGGCAGGAGAACTTGGACAATCTGGAGAACCTGAGAGGGGCACACAACTTTCCCATACTGGAAGACAACGGTGTGATTCACTGTAAACTACACTCACTTAACACCAAAACTAGATATAAAAAGATGGGATCTACATAACTCAATGTTTTCATCACCTATTTTTTCCCTCTAACAGTAAAAATAAATGTATAATTTTACCTTAGTTAAAATAATGAACCAAATAAAACATAATAATGGCAAAAGTAAGTGAAAATGTGGATAAACATTTTTAAAATTTGCTTTTCAGAGATTTACAAAGAGATACAGAAGGTTTCTTAGGCAACTGCCGATAAGATCATGTCGACATTTATTATACACAATTATTTTGGATATTTTATGGTTTGAATGTATTTCATTTCAAAACAGTTAATTATTATTAGTCGAGAATCCGCTTTAAACAAGCCTATTCTGTGTGTGTCAGTCGATGTCAGAGGATTTTCAAAGATAATTTGAACCAGCTTCTCCCTCAACTCATTGAACTAAGCCTGTAAAAGAACTTTGATTCTCACAGAGCCTTGTTTTTCGGTTATCATGTGGCACTCTGTGTTTGGGCTTTTGCAATGTGATCTGTGCTTGTAAATTGGACTTCATATTTAAATGAATTTGCTTTGTCAAAAAGACAATATTCAAAGATCTCAAACTAAACCCTTTTTTTTGCCTTGATGATTTTGTTGCCGTACAGGGAAAGAGCCCCCCTGCACTCCCCCCTCATTTGAAGATGCCACCACAGCGTCCATAGCCACCACTCTCTCATCCAACAACTCTTTGCCGACGACCCCGTTTGACACGCCGGAGCACCCCCGCCAGAGGAGGCAAACGCAATCCCCAAACGTGGCCAGGTGAGAGAGTCTCCTTTTTCTTTTTTTTCTATCCAGCAGTTATGCAATCACTGCAGGCGGTAGAGCGCTGGGATGCCTTTGACAGTTTGATTGGGATGGGACAGTGGGAACATCGGAAGAGAAAACCTGAAAAGGAAAATGAAAAAAAAAGATAAATAAACTGTTTCAAACAACCGGTAATAGGACATATTGTGCAGCCAGTGTGGGATTTACTGAGTGTTCCTGAACGTGTCTGCTCACGCCTGGATGTACATATGTGTCAACAAGTGAGTGCATGATGCAATGTTAGTGATTGTAAAACGCAACACCCCAAACCCAACAATAGGTACAGTAAGGCCTAAATCGCTTTCCTTCCCATAAACCCCTCAGAGAATTTGTAACTGAAGGTCTTTTGTAAGAATTTCTATTACAAATGATCAGAAGCGGCGTTAAATCTGACTTTACTCTTACATGTGAGTTACTATGCAAGACAAAAAAAAATCTGTTCTCTCAAGTTAGCATGCTCATAAAATGAGCATTTCTTAGCATTTTGTACACACAAACTGGTGTTTTGTGGACACAAATGCAGCATTTTTTGGCCAAAAATTATAATATTATTGGTACTTTGTGTGCACAAGTTGACGTTTTAAGTGCACAAAATGCTTTGTCCTTCTGTGGCCAAAAAAAATATTTTTAACTTAAATACATTTTTATTTGCATTTTGTGCAACCCAAATAACACGTTTGTGTGCAGTAAATATGATTTTGTGACCAGAAATAAACATTTTATTAGCATTTTTGTGCATATGATTTACAATTTAATGTTAACAAATTGCTTTTTTGTGGTCACAAGTTTGCATTTTGTGCACAAAAATGATCATTTTATGCACACAACTTACGATTTTGGGCACACAAGTTATTATTTTGTTTACACAAATGATCATTTTACATGAATGAGTTATCATTTTGTGCTAACAATTTAGCACTTTAGCACACAAATTGGTTGCACAGAAGTCAGCATTTTACACACTCAAATAATTATTTTGTGCACACAAGTTAGCCTTTTTTGTACACAATACTTTCTTGTGTGCACAAAATGATAATTTAAGGAAAAATGTTTGAATGATTTATTCCAGGGCTTGAGGATGTGTTATAATTGTGTGTTTTTTTGTTTCTTCAGATCACAAAAGGAGGTGGTTGAGGTCCATGGTGACAGACAGGACACCATCACTGTAGAGGTGGAGCTCAGGTACTTGAAAACAGAAACACATTCACAAAGTGCACAGAATTTTACACAAGACAGATTCATGTTTTTAATTTGTGATTTTTTGTTGTCTTGCTTCATGAAGCAAAATCCCACAGAGCACCGAGCTCACACAGATGACCTCTTCCAGCCAACAATCATCTGATCAGACTCATGTTGCTTCATCAACTTCTGGCAGTTCCCCCCCTGCCTACGCCTCCTCCACTCTTCCCCCTTCCTTTAATTCAGCCTCTTCCTCCTCTCACTGCGCTGCACAGTCCTCTTCCACTCCTCCTTCCTCTGAAGCCGTTCAGTCTTTCACCCTCCCTTCCGCAGCCTCTCGCTCAGATGCACAATCTGCATTTACGAGTTCAGCGAAACCCCAAACCTCCACCCTCCCTCCGTCATCAGCATTTACTCCTATCTGCCCCTCGTCCACTCAGTCCTCCACCCAGAGCTCCTCTCAGCATCTCTTATCAACGCCTCCTTCCTCTGCCTCTTCAAGCCCCCAGCCGCCGCAGCGGGCGGCGCTCGCCGCTCGCAATCAGCTTTCCGTGTCCAGCAGCCACGACTCTCTGGAGGGGGAGGTGCAAGTTTCTGACATTTACTTTGTAAGTTCTTGACATCACATCTGACTGATTTCTGAAAACTTTTCATTGAAAAGTACAAAAAAAATCTGTATAATGGAACTTTCTGAAGAAAGAGATGAAGATCAATCACACGACTGTGTTTGATTGGGCTTCTACTTTTCTTTAATTCAGTGGCCCAGTCAGGACAGCGTGGTAGAATTATGATGGTGAGGAGGGTTGTGTGTGTTCTGCACGTACTATGACATATTCTTTTGCTGCCTGACAGGCTTTTTTTCCTACATAGCATGAGGCTTCAGTCAGCTCGGGCTTTTGGTCAAATCTGCAAAGGTCTTCTTTTACATAGCATGAAGTATATCTGTCAATCTGCATCCATGCCGCCTGTCACTGCACACGTGTTGGCGTTTCATCTGTCCTTTGTGGATCGTCTTTACTTTCACTTCACATTTGAGTCTTTCATTTCCTCCTTTCATCTGCTCATTTCTTGTTTTCATTCCCTTTTTTGTGCGTGCGCCTGTGTGCTCCTCCATCTCTCCGTGTACCAGTATGCAGATGGCAGATATTGGGTTTACTCTCCAGTTCTGGGCCGACGTAAGCTTAACTCTAGCTCAAGTTACAATGTAAGTCACCACCAAGGTAGAAAGTCATTTGAAACACTAATCGATGTTTCTTTGCCAGCAGTCGCTCCACAGGCATTGTTGTTCAGTTTAGAAAACCTTTAAAAAGGAATTATACAGCTGAAGGCTCATCATTAGAAATGTAAAATTAGTCAAGTATTGTCTTTATAGTAAATCAAACCAAATGCAATTGCTCAGATTCAGTTGAAATAGAAATTTTTTTCTCTTTAGCTTTCCTATTGTGCAGTGAGCATAATGTAAGAATGTAAATTAAACTTGTCAAAAGTTAATCTACTGTTAAAAAAAATCTGTTTTTAAGATTTATTTTATTTGAAAGAATTGTTAGCAATCCTATTAACCATCAGTTTATTGTAACAGGTATTTAGCATCTTCGACACAAATGCACACATTTAAATGTTAACCTGAAGTGAGGTCAATAGCTGTTACATAAACAAAAAGTACAAAGTCATTCTGACGCAAAATCTATAAAATGTTTCAAACTAACTACCACATATTCCAATCTACAGAGCCCTGGACATTAAATTAAGAAATTAATTAATTGTTCCCTTAAATTATTGTTTTATGTGCACAAAATACTAATTTAAGGATGCAAAATTCTAACTTGTGCACACCAGATACCAACTTGTGTGCACCAGATACTAACTCGTGCGCAAAAGATCAAAGATGCTAACTTGTTTGAAAAAGATGCTAACTCGTATAAAAAAGCTGCTAACTTGTGGACACAAGATACTAACTTGTGTGCCCCAGAAACTGACTTGTGCCCACAAGATACTAGCTTTTGTACAAAAGATGCTAACTTGTTCGTAATAGATGCTAATTTGTGCACACCAGATACTACTTTCTGTGCAAAGATACTAACTTGGAAACACAAGATGCTAACTCTTGCTTAAAAAGATGGTTATTTTTTGTGCAAGAGATGCTAAGTCCTGAGCACGAGATGCTAACTTGCGCACTAAAGATACTAACTTGTGCTCATAAGATACTAACTTGTGTGCAGAAAGCAAATAATTTGCTTATTTGTGGCTACTAAATGGCAATTTGTGTGCACAAAATGTTAATTTTAGGGAACATTTTATTATTTCACGGATCCATACCAATCTATCCTTTTTTTACCTAGAAAATATTTTTGATAATAATCCGTTACCTAGACGAAAGCCTTTTTGACATTAAATTATGATCCAAATGTTTGCAAAATTCAGGGAAATTATCTCCATAACTCAAAGGAACATGTTTGCGCTGCACAGCTTTGATTATGTTTAGTGAACACAGAAATGTTTCTGTTCTTGATGCCTGCTAAGTTTTTTTTTCTCTTTCTGCTTTTCTTGTCTTTATCTCTCTGCTGCCCTCTTCTGGTTTTCCCTCAAACTGCAGACTCAGGAGGACCGGAGCTGGGTGTACTCTCCTTTGCACTGCAGCTCAGAGTCCAGAAGAGGCTCAGACGGGGAGAATGAGGTTTAGAGTTCATTTATGATTTCTCCAAAACAAAAAACAAGCGAGGTTTATTAAAAATTCAGATATTGTCTAAAGCCAGTTTTGTTCCTGTTTTTTTTTCAGTGGAAAGACCAGTAATGATATGTCACTACATGCAAAAGCTGTAAGCCTTTAAGGACAGTAAGAGCTGCTAAAGCAACATGTGGGAGCTGCTTTGACAACAGCAACAAAGACTGAAGGAGTCAACTCAATGATGCCGCTCTCAGTTATGAGACAGCTATTATGAATTTTGACACATCGAAGGGAAAGTACAGACAGAGTTACTCACAACATATCAACAAGCAATGCAAACGCCCCGATTCTGGAACAATTCGGACTGTCATGAAGCGCAGAAACATTAATTGGGTGGTTCGATCAGATGAGAGGCGCTGTCACGGAGTTTTGTCAGGAAGTCCACGGATTCCATCAGCTTACACAACACCAGGAAAATTCAATAGTTTTGAAATCATTTCATTCAACATTTTATTTTATCATTTGGACTGTGGAATTTGCAAGATATGTAAATCAAGACAGCTCTGCCTATGCAATAACTGTTACTAATTTCTCTTCAATCTGATGTTAAATCCAAATTTCTTCCGAGTGTTTTTAATTATTGATTTTTTCCAGGAGCATGCCCGCTCTGTGAATTTTCATGACAGCACTTTATATTCGTATGTGTGGCTAACGTCTTTTGGAAGTCTGTGTTTTCAGTATTTTGTCGCAGTTATTGTTTTCTGTGCCGTGTGTACAGTGTTTTCTTATTCTTCCGGCGGTGTGTGGTTGTCCACGTTTGGACCTCTGCTCTAAAAGTGAAAACGGTTTTGTTGAAATTGCCTTATTTGCCAATTTATTACGTTGTCATAATGTCTAGTCAAAGAAAAATTGAGAACAAAAAACCTTCAAGTTCAAACGTTGAACGAGTGAACAGCAAATATTTGCAGCATATTTAAAATATGATATAAAGATGAAGAAGAAATGTATGTTTTGTGTTAATATGGAAGTGCTTCAGCACCTGCGCAGGAGTCTGTACTGTACGTGCTCTCAAGCCTGTGGGCGCATGTACTTGCATGCATACGACAGGCAGAAACAATCCAGACTTTTCTGTTCGTCCGATTGTAAAAAGGTTTTGTGGTTTGAGAGTTGAAAGCATGTCTGAAAGTAAAATGCCGTTTATAAAAGTGCTTGAAGTTTATTTCGATGGACACACCTGCTGAGACGTGACTCAACGTAACTGTCCCTGTATGTGTTTGCAATCACTTCTTTACCACATTATTATTTCAATCTGCTGATGTTAACTGGCCTAAAAGTAGGCAACTGTAAGTGTAGCATACCACTGTGAAAAAAAATTACAATAAAAAGTATATTGTGTATAATGTCAGTCATTTCCTTTCGTTAGGTGTAAAATCACTTTCGTCCAACAGATGGCAGCACAGCATCTGAGAAGTCATTGCATTTTATTTTGTAGAACTATTTACACCTTTAAACATTTATCGTTGCATTTTGAAATTAAATGGCACGGTGGCAGGTTTCCACAAAAGGAGCCACCTGTAGGTAGTGAATCAATGTATTGTGTTCCTGATGGGTCATAAAAGTGAAGCTCATATTTAGAGCCTCATATTTCAGCTTGACACCTTCAACTGACTGTTTCATTTCTTCACTGAGGAGGGCAATAACTAATCAGCAGTGCCTGCAATATTAACAATTAGACGGTCCACACAGGAAAGGAATTCAGAGAAACAAAAATGCCCTATAGTATGACAAATTGTCCTTTTTTTCTTTTTTTTAAAATAAAAATTGCGTTTTTAACATGTAGCATTTTTCTCCTGATGGAGGACGTATAAAGAGAAAATTAAGTTTAAAATGGCATTTCTGAGTATTTCTTTATTCAGGAAAAGACAAATAATGCCATCTGAAAAAGCTCTACGTACAAAATGCTGCCACAATCTCCCTGCTCTGCTCGATTCTGATGCATCCACTTTCAGACAAATAGATTTTCGTTTTCTTCATTTGATCTGGCTCAGAACTGTACAGCTATAGCTCCAATATTGCTCATCACTTTTGCTGCAGCGGTATTGTTAGGTTGGGGTTGTGAGGGTCAGTTTAGCAGGAGAGCGTGCAAACAATGGGATGATGGTGAAGGATAATTCGCCTACAATATGGAGACAAATAAAAAAAGTCAGAGAAAACAGTTTTTTTTTTCATTTTTATTCAAAGTAATCATCTTTAAAAGATCACTATTTTTACAATAGATCAACATGATGAGAAGGATACTTGAACACATAACCGCTAATGCAATCCACTGATGGTAAACGGGGTGTGAGTGCATGGAAAGCGTTCTGTGTGCAGCTGCAAAGCTGTGTGTGCTTTGGTTGCAAATGTCACTGATGGAGACGAGTCAGCCATGACAGACCATGATGGAATGTGTGATGGACAAGGATCAGCAGCCACCTGCCCAGCTGACCCCGAATGCAATTGTCCTTTTACACTCACACACACACGAGCACACGCACACACACACTCATTTTGTTGCTCCAAACTTAATGATTTCTCCCTGAATTTAAAGTTTCACTTTTGTAAAAAGTATTTTTAAGATGTGAAAGATATAAACATGTCATAACAATGTTCAGTGCGTAGATTCATTAACAAAAAAAAAAAGAAACCTCTTGTATTCCTTTTCTGTCATAATTTCTGAAATGTGCAATCATCCACAACTAAAAATGGCACTAAAACACCATTCATCTGCATAAACCACTTTTTCTTTTAAATATTGGTTGGATTTAAAAAAATAAATAAGTGTTTTTTTTTCTATTAACTGCACAATAACAGCACATACAGGGTGAGAACGATTTTGTGGCGAGGCAAACAATAGAAGTGCCAAAATGAGTGCAAAAATGAGAGGATAAAGGAAAATTCTATAGAAAAAAAATCCCAATAAAAGCTCTTATTTGTTTGTGACTGCAGGAAAATGGTTTAATATAGAACTTAAAATGGCATTTTTGCATTTGGACCCAGAAATATTTAATACTTGTAATATGTTGCATTGAGCAATGCCAAGAAAACTATTTACATATGCAAGGGATTCAAGCAAATGTTTTTAGAGTACTTTTTGAGAAGTCAGACAATATCTCAGTAGCTCAGTCCAATGTTTGAACAACTGTGGTGTTGGCCTGGAATGGCTTCCATATTCTTCAGATTAAACTCTGTTTCTTCACAACAAAAGATTCTTGTCCCTTGTTGAAAGTAAAAAAAAACAATATTTATTAATTCATCTCTGCACTGAGGATCTTTTAGGGTGAATCCAGACTGGACACATTTCGTCCACTTTAAGTGAACCCGAGTTTATTTGTTCTGATAATCTGGAAGAAATTTTTGGTCTGAACACATCCAAGCAGACTGGTCTTTGACCAGGAACCGCTCTCTGACCCATCTTCCAAAGTGGTCTAAGCTCAGTTCCAACTGGATAGAACTCCACTTGGCACCCTGTTTCCTCAGTCTTATTTTACTTTGTGACAATGGTAAAAAAAAAAAAACCTGTTCCTTCAGACCAATGCACCTCTAATGATGGATGGTCCCTGCATTTCACATGTCGGTTCTCATCATACCGACACAAGACGAACATTACAGGCACAGTTTGGCTCCTAAATTGTTAACAGCAGAATAACAAAGTCAACATGATAGATTTAAGGAGGAGTCTAACAACTCACACTTCTTGTGGCTACCACAGCACTGACACTGGACCTTATGTAATGTTTGTTATGGTTTTCAACTTTATAGAACGTACAAATCCCTTTGTATCAGCAAAGCCTCTAAAACTCTTCCTTGTGGTCAAGCTCCATAATTGATGAGTTTACCGTCAGAATTATGTCTCCAGGTGACAATCTGTTGCTTCTGTTGGTTCCATTCAGAACCCAAACTGGATTTTGGAGGTTTACAGTAGAGGTGTCCAAACTTTTTGCAAATAGGGCCAGGAAAATATGTGAGGAGGAACCACGACCTGGCATTCTTTTAACCTTAACATTAAATGAAGTATTAAAGGAAAACTGATTTGCAATGGGATACTTTTTATTTCTTCATATATTGTAGAACATAATATGATTATACCATCATTATTTTGAATTTCACATTTGAATACCAAAAAAAAAAAAAAAAAAAAATATATATATATATATATATATATATATATATATATATATATATATATATAAAAGTCTGTCTGGGACTTGTTTCAACGTTAAATCTGTGGTCATATGACATCTTACATATTCATAATGAAATTTTTACTTGAAACTTCTAAATTTAAGTGTTTTTGGGTTTTGATGAGTATATATCGGACATTCTTCGGGTGTGGGGTATGGGTGAGACGGTGTCTCCATATTCGTGTATTTCCGGATATCTCTGGTTCCAAACCCCGGCGAATAAGAGAAGATTACTGATAACTGTCAATCCAGGAGCCTGCGGGTTGATAGAAACTTGAACGTGGGCGGAATGAGGCCTAAGGCCTGGACTTTGGACATGCTTGGTTAACAGGAAGCAGGACAGAAAACCAAAGGTGCAACGGTGGCATCCGGTCCCCTTGGTACCCTTTTGAGGGGTTTGTTTGGCACAGCACACTTTCACGAACAACAGATCTATTGAAAACACATGAATGTCTTTGTCAGTCCCCCCCACATCCCCCACAGCCGGCCTGCAACACCTGCGACTATGAACGCCATCATTATTATTTAAAAAAAAAAATCTACTGAAACAATTGTGGGACAAAAAAGGTGCGCATTAGCATCGGCAAGTGATAATAACCTCTGCAAAATGAAATGGAATTTAAAGAAAAATCGTGGAGTGGCAGCACCTGTAGCGGGGGTGAATGGGTCATCTCAAAGCCGAGCTTTCATCTGCAGGGAACACAGACAAATGCCTTTGTTCTTTTCAAAGGAGAGAGGGGCGAAAGCCACAACAAACAGGGTGAGTGTTCGGTTTGTGTGTCTGCACGTGAAAAGAAAGGGAAGAGGACGCAGAGACACATCAAAGCAGGGTGGAGGGGGATGCTTCAGAAACCCTGTGTGGGAGGAAGGTGAAGCCTCACCTACCCAGAATGCCTTGCCTCACTCCTTGCAGCCCACTCAGGTTTTTAGGAGCATCACTTCTTTCAGCCAGCTTGTTATACTGTCTCTCCATCAGTCATCCACGGCTATTCTCAGTCCTGAAAAGAGGGACTCGATGTGAAGCAGCAGTCGGTCTCTGATCGCTGCGGTGCAAACTCTCCCACACAGCGCTTCCATACGTCTGATATCGAACAGTTCCAGTGTAGAATGTCATCACCTGGGATCTTGGATGAAGTCTTGGCTGAATGTTGCTGCAGAAAATTCCTGAAGTTGGATCAGAGCCCATCCCCCTTTTCTATTCAAAGCCCTATAGAAGAATCGAAGCATCTCTTTTTAACTCGGCGTGAGAAGCTGCTACCAGATGTCTGTCCGTCCACGCAGAGGGAATGCGCGCCCTCTCACACATGTGTGAACAGACGTGAAATACCGTCGGTGTCTTAAGGCAGTGTTTATCTTTGGCAGACTCAAGAAAACAAAGCCATCGATTTCTAATCCTAATCCCCTCCTACTGCTTCTCCTTTATTGATCATCTATCCTTCCTTAATGAGATGAAGGGGAAATAGAGGAATGGTGGGTTGATGAAGGACAAAACTGTGTCTGACTTCTGTCAAATGCATCTATACATCTCTGCTCAGTCACTTGTGGGCTCTCATCAGCTTGATGGAGCGGAAAACAAATGAAGCTTTCTGCAGAGGGCTTTTAAACCAAGAGCTCTGCAAAAATGTCACAGAACACAACTCAGCGTCAAAAAAGAAAGAAAGAAAGCATCATATCTTCTTATTTCCTCTAACTCATTCTCATCCTGTTGTGCTCTTGTAGAGTTTAGCAATCATTCCCTCATCGCCTGACTTTAAATCGAAAAGCGATGGAGCCGTCAAGTCTCTCGTGCTGGCATTGGCATGAGGTCTGCTCTCCCATCTAATTTGCTGAAGTGGGTTTGATTGGGAATTGTAAATGAAAGATTTTTCACCTTGGATCTCGGTGAATGCAAAATTGAAGAAAAATAGAATAGATGTATGATCGGAAATACAAGCACAGCATGATTTTTGGTTCTCAGCTTTAAAGACCCACTCGGATGGAAAATAGTATTTTTAGTGTTTTAACATGTTCTTGTGGCATTTTTCTAACGATGGAGGACACATATAAAAAATTAAGCTGAAAATTGCATTTCTGAGTATTTCTTAATTGCTGTGAATCAGGAGCAGATGAAAAAATGCCATAAGAAGCTTGTAGCTGTGACACAGAACCTCTGCTCATTCCAATGCGAGGGGCTGTAAGCTAGCGGGAGAGAAAGCAAACAATGAGATGATGGGAAGTGAGGGCAGGCTTACTCCACATAAATGGTCCTACCCACAACTCAAGAGGAAATTTTGGTAACACTTTAGATGAGGTGCTGCAGAACACTCAAAATAACGTTAACATAGATAATTAATACATTTGTTAAGCTTGTAAGCAGTTCATTAATTTGGCCTTTGTAGATAATGTAGACAATAAACCTTAGTTGGCTTTTTGTTCTAATAAATGTCTTACTAACACCCTATAAGCACATTAATCATGTTTGTTAATGTGTTGATAAAGCTTATTAGGGAATCATATTGTAAAGTTTTAGCCAAATTTCTTATAAACTGTTGTCATTCTGCAGAAACTATGGCTGAATCCAAATTCATTCCTATAACTCCTCCCTATTGTCTATCCCACTTGTTTTGGTTTTTTTAAGGAGGATCCGTAAGGACTTGGGGCGGACTATCTCTCTGTCAATAGGACGATGCGTGAAACATATTTTTTCACGTGGGTGTGCTAAATCTAAATATTGAGTTTTTGCATGACTTTTTAAAGTTATATAACTGATGTTTAGTGTTTTCCAATCAATGGCTGCTACATGCTAACGTAGATGACCGGCAACACTCTCTCTGCTTGGAGGGTGAATGTAAGGATAGGAAGAAGCTGTAGGGGTAGGGAATGAGTCGGCCTATTTCCTAGAAAACAGCTCAGATGTTTTTATTTTGCCTAAAAACGATTAAATCGTTATTAAAAAGCCACTGGGGATGCTTTTAAAACAGATTAGAGGATAATTGGAGTGGGACTTCAAAGGTAAACAGTTGTTTTTTCTGCACATAAAGCAATTTTTTTTATTAAAAATGTACACATTATACGCTTGAAAATTAGCAACACTTTTAAAATGCAGTCCCTTTTGCACTTCAAGTCCACCAGAAGTAAAAATTACAAACTGAGTCTTCTTAATAAGTCCTCTCAAATAGCAGCCTAAACTCTCCTATCCACCACTATATCGCAGAAGCTGACACAGCTTTCACAGCAGCGAAAACCAACCCTTGCCCCCGCAAAAACATGCTTTACTTGCAGAAATTTAGATTAAAAAAGAGCTTTGGATGTGTGTCAATGGAGAAATGCCATCATGGGACATGCTTCCGCCTGAGTGTTTGATAATGGCTGCAGCAGAAGTCATTAATAGCCGGCTAATGTGTGTCAGATGCTACCTGTCCAGCAGCAGCGGCGGCAGAGGAAAAGGAACCAGGATACGAATGACTGACCAGCATAATGAGAGGAGCATGGCCTGCCAACTTGGACAGCTGCTTCTCTATTGGGACCGTGGGGGGGCTTGTGTGTCTGTGTGAGTGTGCGATGTGGATATTTAGTCACCTGGATCTGCTAAACCAATCTTAGAATATTTCTTTAAATGCAGGGTTTTAAGAAAAAGACTCAAAGCTACATCTTCCAAAACAGTGTGAAAGTTTTTGTGGATTTTCCTGCTTTTAACTTTTTCTTTTAATCTCATCTACTGTTTTTGTAGAGATACAACCCCATACACACACATGCTGAGCACTGAACCCTCACCCACAGCATACAGACAGACAGACACCCTCCTCAGGCTTACCGTGGGAATGCCTCTGGCATTATGTCAGTTATTGAGGTGATGCTTTTAATCCTGAAACAAACCTAGACTGTGAGCAGGGTGCCTCCATCTATGTGTGAGTGAGCGTGCCCGCGTACGAAGTCCAATCTCGCGCCCATTAGTTTACAGCTGGTCGCACAGCAAAGACACCCCACCGCCACTCCCACATGGAAGCGCGAGCAGGATTAGCCAAGTCTATACCCGCCCTAATCTGAGGACAAAAACCCACAATCACCTCCCACTGTGACGCGAAGACAGAAAAATTCAATTTGATCTGCCCTTCTGAATGTACGGAGGGTGTCTTTTGGGGTTAAAATGATTACGGCGCACCACCTTCAGTCAGGCAGTGTGGCTTCAGTTTCCAACTGTGTCCTTTTGACGGCTGTTTGTTGCTACGATCCGAGGATTTGACCACAAGTTACTGAATGTGAAACAATGCTGGGAATAAAGTTATCACATTCCACTCATAAGCCTTTTTCACACCAGCACTGCAGACCTGAAAATTGTTTTGACACCGCCCAGACGAGGTCTTTTTAAGATGCAGAGCAGAATGGACAGTGAGATGACTCCATTCTCTCTTTTTATAACAGACCCTCACAGATGAAAATGGCATTTTTGGTGTTTTTAAAGGGGCCATACCATGAAAAATCAACTTTTTGAGCTATTTAGTGTATTTAACTGTCCATTCCTCACTATAAAGAACCCCAAAGTGGTATTTTGATCCGTTCACGCATTTAAGAGTAATCCTCTATAAACCTGCGTTCTCAACAGCAGCCCCTCCCATACCCATAAAAATGAGCGGGTCCTCATGAGCTGATGTCACAAGTTGAGAACCGGAGATGGGAGATGGGAAGACTTCAGATTGGGCCAAATACGTTCTCCACAAAGCTAGCGGTGATCAGCTTGATTTTTTAGGGCAAACACTCGAGCTCCACAGGATGTAGATCAGCATATATACATTTTTTAAATTGGATGTTTTTTTTTGTGGGTTACAAGCTAGGATGACGTCATGAAATGGGCGGCACCCTCAAGGAGCGAAAGGTGGTGTCTCATTTTCATATTATTTCTAGATATAAGAAGAATTCACAAAAATAACTTTAAGAATTAATATGTTTTTTAGTGTTCCAAAGGTAAGATATGATCATGTATATGGACATATTTTACTATGAAAGACTTAAGAAAATCATGGTATGGCCCCTTTAACATTTTCTAGTGACATTTTATTATGATGGAGGACATATATAAAGAAATTTAAGCTTAAAATTGTAATTCCGTGAATATTTTTATTCAAATTAAAGCAAAAAAGGAGCAGACAAAAAATGTCAGCAAAAGCAAGTAGCAGTAAAATAGAACCAACAATGATTAGCCAACAGATCCCTTCACTGATCCATATTTTCGTGTACGTCTTTATTTTCTTCTTTGGATCTCAAAACAGAACAATTGATTAGCTCCAGTTTTGATGCACCAGTAACGCTAGGTTGGAGGTGTGAGGGGCTGTAAGCTAGTAAGAGAGTATAAACATAGGGATGATGGGAAATGGGAAAAGGCTCACTCCACGACAATGATCATGGCTACTCTGCAGAAACTATGTCCTGGAAAAAAACAGTTTTTTAATTTTGGCTAAAAATGGCAAAATCATACTCAGTAGAGCACTGGGAACGCTTTATAAATAGATCAAAAGATGATCATTTGGGACTCAAGGAAAAAAATTTCCTTGTGAATCGAAAATAAAATACATCACTGAGATGAGGATATTTCTCTGATAGACTGAAACTTTTGATACTTAAAAAATAAGAGCATTCGAGTAACTATGAACTCACATTTCTGCTATTTTTCCCCCTAATTGTCTAAAACTGTATTTTGCTTTTCAGTTTCCTCATTTTTTATTTTATTTTTAGTGTCTGCCTTAAAGATAGAACATTTCCAGTAGTTGATTAAGCGCTCCACAAACCCAAACACAACACAGAAAATTCTTTCACTACGTTTGCACTCCAAAGCCTCAAAGAGTAATTATATTTCCAAGTCAAAAATGGTTATCAGAGTTTATCTGCTGAATACATAAAATCATTTTTCAACCAGAAGAGCTGCCTTTAAAAAAAAAAAAAAGAATCAGTGCACTGATGCATTGCCATGAACGGCTACCTACAAAAGGTGGGGTCAGCGTCTCATTATGTGACAGAAGCTGACTGTTTCAGTGCCTCCAGGCAAGACCACTCTGTCCATCCATCTTTCCTTCTCTGTGTGTCTCTTACTCAAAGGCATCTGCCTCATTAACCACCATCAGCATTTTATTTGCTGTGTGTTATTCGGAAATACTGAGAGGGAGGCAGGGGGCCGGGAGCATGTGTGTGTGTGTGTGTGTTTGCTGGTGTGCGCTCGCAGCTCCTCATTAGGCTGGAAAAACATTGACATTGTTGCCAGAAAACAGATCATATCCTCTCTTGCTTTATATATCAAAGGCTTCCTCCAATCAAATCCCTGGAGTGTGCATGTGTGTGTGTGTGTGTGGGTTTCTATACATATATATGTATCTGCGCACACATGCAGCTGAGAGTGGGAGACAGATGTTTGCTGATTCGACAAGTTTGCTATGCAAACTCAGCCCAATTTAACCGATAGAAATGTGATAGCGCGCAGACAGTCGGAGTGACGCCCTTCATTTTTGCCTCTTTGAATTTAAATCCAACTATTGTTTCGTTTTTGTTTCCCACCTTCTTTGTTCTCCTTTATTTCTCACTTTCTTTCCCTGCAAGCGACTCTCAAACCCAACGGCGAGTGTGATTAACACCAGCAGCCTTTCTGGACTTGTTTGCCTTGTTAAAGGGAACCTCTGACTAAGTCCTCACTTTCGCCGAGGATGCTGTCTCCTGCCAGAATCATAAACACAGAGCTCTTCAAATGTCATTTGATACACTAATTACAGAACAGCCAGCAAATAACATCCTTTTTCTTTAAATGGAGGCGACACGCATGGATGGGTTTGGCATTTATTGCAATGCAATATGGCACTCGTTACAACGTTTCCTCATCATTTTTACTATTTTACAATGTACAAACTAGATAAAAAATGGACCATAAATAAACAAAAATGCTTCATTTAGCTAATTGTCAGCATCAAACAGGAGACGTATGTACAGACACATAGAAATGACATTCTAATTTAAATCTAAAACAATGTCTAATTAAAAAAAAAAAAAAGAGTTTGTTAGCACAATCATTCAGTATGAAACTAAGAGCTTGTAATGATACATTCCCATACTCCCGCTTTCTCTTTCACTTTGCATAATAGGATTACTTTAGATTATGCTGACATCTTAACAGGGAGAGTCCATGTTGAATGCATTCCCGCTACACAATGCTCTCCCGCAGCAAACAAAAAACACATTTTGTTCAAGTCAAGTACAAAGCAGCAAAAGAGAATCACAGAAGCCGTTCTACTCATGCACAAGTCAGATTTTGCCAAAATTAAAAAAGAAAAATGGAAAAATCAGAGCAGGACAGAAGTGTGTCCAGGAGGTCCGTGCCTTCTGTCCAGATCATGGTCCGTCGCAAACTCCACAGACAAAAAGTGCTGCTTTTATGTTGTTGTCCGCGCTTCTTGTTTGTCTCTGTTTTATTTTGCTCCTTTGTTTGTCTTTTTCCACCAGTGAGAAATCCCTCTAAAGTGCACAGATGAGGTAAATGAAAACCAGCTCTGAGTCCGTCCACCCGCTCAGACCGGGACCATGGAGAGTTGCATGTGCTGCATTCGAGACAGCATCTCTTGCTGCACGCTGGCAATAAGTATGTCCCGATGTGACGGTGTGATTACTCCCAGTCTGTCCATTTCCCTGCAGATGCACAGGCAGATGTGGTCAGACGCAATACTTACAGGGTAAAGTCAGTTGTTATGTTCTAGCCGTAATCTCTGGTTTGGAGAAAACTTGCGCACACTTTTAATAATGACTTAGACCCACTTTGGGGTTTTCCAGAACAAAATCAAGACTTTTAAGTTTTAGTCTTCACTGAAGGAGATAGTGTTCTTACTGGTGTGTGAGAGCCAGGAGGCTGTCCAGGCTGGTGTAACCTGCTGCTGCGAGGCTGTCTCGGTACCGCTCCAACCCAATAGACTGCAGCCACTCACACAAAGTCCACTGTGGCAAACACACCTCAGGAATGACAGACACACAAACTTCTGAGCCCACTCCAGACTCTAATAGTGTGCCTGGAGATCTGTGGAGGCAGACGGAAATGTTAGTGTACAATCATCATTTTGATGAAGAACTCTGATCATAAATCTGATAAGTTAATTAAAGGTGGTTGTAAGAATGCGTCCGAGTTACCTGTCCCCTCCCGTACGACGCAGCGTCCCGGGATTACGAATGAGTTTATCCAGCATGTTGAGTATCTGGCTGAAGGTGGGTCTCTCTGCTCGCTCTCTCTCCCAACAATCCAGCATGAGCTGGTGCAGCACCACCGGACAGTCCATGGGAGCCGGCAGACGGTAACCCTCCTCTATCGCCTTTATCACCTGAGGGACGGTCGCAAATAGAATATATCATTTTAGGATATCTTAGCTTTTGGCATCATTATTTAAAAGTGATTCTTTTTCACATATGTTCTCTTAACAAAATAAGCGAAACATTCTTAATTTTTTAATATTTTCTTTAAATAAGTGAAATAAATCTGTCAATGTGGTAAGAAAAATGGTGTTACCAAGAATTTTTTTTTTTTTTTGTAATTATATTTTATTGTCTTTTCAAACATACAAACCAAAAAAAAACACACAACATAAACCAGCACAGCAGATATTTACCTAGTTTACTGTGCACACATATTCTACACTAGAATGAAGTCACTGAATACTTTGAAATACAAAATGTGAACCTCCTTTAAAAAGTATATCAGCTGTTTCTTGAGGAAGATGATCCAGATAAGGCTGCCAAGTCTTGTAAAAATGTCAGAGTTACCCTTTAATAGGGCTACCAAGCATTTTTACTTGAATAAAATATAAATTTTAGTCACCTAAGACAAGTTTTCCTTTTTATTTTACTATTAAAATCTATATTGAGGGGCTGTAAGCTAGCGGGAGACAGTGCAAACAAATGGATGATGGGAAGTGGAAGCAGGCTTACTCTGCACCAATGGTCCAACAATTAAGAGATGAAATTCCAATGAACTCCTGCTGCTCTGCTTAAACTATGTCTGAGAAAATGACACAGTTTCATAATTTGGGCTAAAAACTGCATAATCAAAATTAAAGTTTAACAGTAGATCAATAGATGATCGAAGTGAGTTTTATTGTCCTACCTTTGCAGCTTCTTTAAAGCCAACATTTTATTTAAAATTTTCTGCAACAAAAATGTCTGGCTTTTTTGTCAGATTCCCTTCACAGACACACAAGCAGAGCTAAAGCAAGTGGGAGTCTTTTTTTCAGTGTCAGTGCATCTCTTTCCTCCTTCATCTTGATTGTTTCCCTCTTCCCTGGAAGGCTGTTGGATCCAGTGTAGCCTAACATCTGCCCCACTGGATACACAACTAGTCTAAGTTTACACAACATTTCCTACAGCTCTATATTGATTTGTGAAAAAAAAGCTCACTAAAACTATTATTATTACTATGTTTTGAACAGCATGCTCGGAACTGGATACGTTCAAAGGTTTTCTTTAACTCAGGTTTTCTATTGTAAAATCAATTTTACTCTTGTAGAAACGTGTTGTTTTTTTTCCCCAAAAAATAGAACGGTGTAAAGTTCCAACAAAGCAGCCAGAGTTCCATGAAAAAACGCACCTCTAAGTTTTGGGCGGGACCATTGAAACCCCGCCCCTCTTTTCCCCTCCCCATTCCAGAGCGGAGCAGGGGAGGAGGACCTGGTGGCAGACAAGATAACGGCTGCAAATAGTTAGCCGGAGGGAAGTCCAGTGTCATCTGGACGGCATTAACGTGTTATATTCCAGTGCAAAGTCGCTTTTCTCCACGACAAAAAAAAAAAAAAACATTTTAAATTAAAGTGCCTACAACTCTGAAATCTTCCAGCTAATGATGTTTGTCAGTTTTGTTTTTGTTTCCAGCTAATGACTTTCAGCCGCCATCTTGTCTGCCATCAGGTCCTCTTGGAGGGACGGGATTGTGGTTTATTTTCTTTGCCACAAATAAGCTCTTGTTCAAACGGCATTCTTGTGTCTGCCTCTAATTTACAACAATGCCAATACAATAAAAAAATACTCAGATATGCAATTTATGAGCTTTATGTTCTTAATTTATGTCCCCCATCACCAGAATAATCAACATAAAAACACACTCATCCGAGTGGCTCTTTATAGGCAAACCACTCAAATAAACTCCAGTTATAGAGTAAAGAATAAAGCAGTTGAACAATTTAACGTGACTCACATCCTGGTTGTTCATGTCCCAGTACGGCCTCTCTCCATATGAAACCACCTCCCACATGACAATGCCATAACTCCACACATCACTGGCTGTGGTAAACTTTCTGTACGCGATGGCTTCAGGAGCTGTCCATCTGATGGGAATCTTCCCTCCGGGGGAGAGGTAAGACCCCGTGGCCTCCTGAAACAGACGTGTGAACGGTGAAGCATTTGCATCACTGTACTTTACTGTACGATTGCTGAAATGTGTGTCTCACTCTTGTAGTGTAAGCCGCCTCAGGATCGTCCTCCAGAACTCGACTTAAACCAAAATCAGACACTTTGCACACCAGGTTGCTGTTCACCAGGATGTTTCGAGCCGCCAGGTCTCTGTGGACGTAGTTCATGTCCGACAGGTACTTCATACCTGAGGCGATGCCGCGCAGCATGCCGATCAGCTGGATCACCGTGAACTGACCGTCGTGTTTCTAAAATAATAACAATAACTGTTTTTACCTTCTGACTTAGTCAAGATTATTTGTTTTTTTTCTTTTTAAATCACATTCGTGTGTCTTTTATTTAAAAGCATACTCTGAGAAATGCGTCCAGGGATCCGTTTTCCATGTATTCCGTGATGATCATCAACGGCTTGCCTAAACACATTTAATAAATGATCAATATTGCAATAAATTCCACATATAAACACGCACTTAAAGCAAAACTATACTTACATCTCGTAACTACCCCCTCCAGCCTGATGATATTGGGATGATCAAACTGTCCCATGATGGAGGCCTCCGACATAAAGTCCCGTCTCTGTTTGTCCGAGTAACCAGCCTTTAAGCTCTTGATGGCGACGTAGGTCTCCCTCTTCCCCTGCACACGCAGCCGACCGCTGCACACCTCCCCAAACTCTCCTACACACAAGCAACAAATGGTGCTGTCATCGCCAAGTGACTGTTTGTGTGGGTTTGTGCGTTTCGGCCTCACAGCCTGGCAGCTTACCCATTCCAATAACCTTCTCGATGTGAATACTGCTAACGTCGATCTCTTTGGCGAACTCGTGAACGGCCTGATCCGGGTCCTCGTAGGTAAACGGGTCCACGTAGATTTTAACTCCTGCCATGAGAGGGAGGTGGAAGGATTGCAGAGGACGATGAGAAATACACGTTGCGTAACTTTATGTGTTATGTAAATGAAAATGTGTGCATGCATCCTGTACCTGGATTCAGATGCTTCTCCTCCTCAGAGTCCTGCTTTGTTTTGCTGTATTTGCTCCTCCTAATAAATAAAGAGGATCATTAACATAAAGCACTAAAGCAAATTAAGACCAGCTACAGACAGTCTTTAGGTCTTATAGTTTAAACTTTTTTGTTGACTCTTTTTTTTTTTTTTTTTTTGCTTTTCGGGGATTCAAAGCAACAGAAGGCAACGACAAAGGGAACAGAGAGTGACGGGCTGCAGAGAGGCGCACAACGACCAGATGAAAGCATTTCAGGCTGAGCAGGAAGCGGGGATGATGCCTCAGGTAGCACGAGATAAAAGCTGTTTTTCTATTAAACAAAGAAACTGTCAAAAACACCTTTGTGGCTGAGCAGGTGTGCGTGTTTGTGGGCAGCTGCGCATGGTTGTGAGCGTGCGCGGCGGTGGATGCTAGCGCACACGCCGCTCCACAGAAGACGGTAATGACAAGCCAGGGACAAAGAGATTATTACTGTCTCCACTCTAATCCCCGCCAGAAACCCCAGGTTACACACACGTTATTTGGCAACACAACGGCAAGACAGCCATTAGTTTTGTGCATGCCCAGTGTGTCAATTTGTTGAGAAGTAGTAGTTGCTGGTAAAGCTGCGCTCTTGGCAATGTCAGTTGTCCTCGTGGGAACCTCGGGGGGCTTTCACACTAGAATTATCTGGTGGATTCGGTTCAAATGGGAAGAGAATACTAAAACAAGTTCACACTATCGTTTGGTCTCATTTGCTTTCGCACTGCACTTTTGAGAGTGAACAAAGCCACCTGGAATTTTAACGTTTAGTCAAAGCAGCTTCTCATTTGAGGGAGGTTTTGTCTGAAAAAAGGACTGACCAATGAGAAAAGAAGAATGAAGAAGAGTTTAGTTGGTGTCTCTAGTCCTCTGACTATCACAGCATGACTATCTATGAACAGAGCTTACGTCACCTGTTCTCGTTCTTTAAAATTCCCCTCCAATCATCTTTTGGTCTATTATAAAAGTGTTAGCAGTGGTCTTTCATCCAAAATCGAATAGCCTGTGTCGCTTTTTAGGACAGACTCTATAGAGCTGGAATACTCATGAGAAATTCACCTCTGAGTTGTTGGGACTGTTTGAGCACCTTGTTTACACTCTCTCTCTATCTTACAGTCCCTCACATCTCTAACCTAACATTACAGGTGCAACAAAAATGGTTTAAAATATCAGATCTTTCCAGCTCAAAACATTGATCTATTTGTCTGCAAGTGGATGCATCAGAATGGAGCGGCTTGTCGATTGTAGATTTTATGTACCAACTTAAAGACCCACTCCAATAAAAATCGACTTTTTAAAGTTAAAGCTCCATCAGTTGTCACGCACCATATGTGAAATTTGTTTTCCGCGTTTGACCCATTCCCTGAGGGAGTGGTGAGCTGCAGACCCAGCTGCGCTCGGGAACCATTGGGTGGTTTAACCACCAAATTCAACCCCTTAATGCTGAGTGTCAAGCAGGGAGGTATTGGGTCTCATTTTTAGAGTTTGGTAAGACTGATTTTGAACCCACGACCTTCCAGTCTCTGGACGGACACTCGGCTCAAGGCCATTGAGCTGGTGTTAGTGTTTTTAACATGTTCTTGCAGAATTTTTCTCATGACAGAAGTTACTTTTTATAAAGTAATTTACAATTAAAGTATTACGTACATTAAAGTATTTCTTAATTTAAATTAATTTAAATCGCGTTGGATTAGAAAACCAGAGGCTAGAAAAAGCTTGAGCAAATGAAGAAACTACTGACAGGGCGTGTCAAAGTTTCTCTTACCACTTTGCTCCTCTGCACCGTGGCTCTCATTCAGTTTCCTGCTCTGAGTTGACCTTCAGCTCAAAACTGTATGGCTGGAATAAACCAATACTTCTCACCATTGTTTTTGCGCCGCTAATGCTAGCTTGGGGCTATAAGCTTGCGAGTGAGCACGCAGACAGTGCTCCCAGTGACGAGTAGGAGACAGGGTTTCTCCCAGGCCAACGGTCCCACCCACTAGGTAGAATCGTATTTCTGATAAACTACTGCCACTGGGCATAAAATATCTCTTAATAAATGACAAAGATTTTTTTTAAACTGCACAGTCATGATTAAAAGACAACTGGGAACAATTTTACAAGTGGTTGGAGTGGGACTTCAAAAGCTTTTTCAAACAGCTTTTTTTCCCGTTTACTCTTAATTCACAACAATTTGAATAAAGAAATACTTAAAAATGCAATTTAAAAAATATATTTTCTTTTAATATGTCCTCTAACTTGCTAAAAACAACAAAAGCATAGTTTTCATTTGGGTCTTTTGCAAGAAAAATAACCAAACAAAAATGCTCATCTGCGACTCTCTTTTTCCTACAGAGAAATAAAAAATTACTGATAATTGTTTATTTTATGGCGCGTAATAGCCTGTCTGCATTCCCACTATAAAAAAACGCAACAGGATTCATTTGCAAACACTGAGACCTTTCAAGTTAATACAGGTGGATTTTTTTTTTAGCCAGTTAGAGTTCAGACTCTTTAGTAAACAGTTATAGCAGACTATCTGAAGAACAAATAAAAGAATTTAGTGTGAAACAGAAACTGCATTGAAGGTGTGTTCATGTTTGTACCTGCGGCTTATGAAAAACACAACAGCAGATATCAGAACCAAAAGTCCAACTCCACTGATAGACAGCAGCAGGAAGGCGGAGTTCACTCCTTCTCCAATCAGAGGAAAGGGATCTATTATGGAGAACACAAAGTTTCAAACAAATGTAAAACTCATTGTTGCTGATCACTATTGTCTAGATACCTGAATTGGTGGAGAACTCAAAGGGAGAGCTGTATTCTCCGTATCCAGCAGCTGTGCGGGCACGCACGTGGAATACATAAACAGTGAGGGGTTTGAGACCCGCGACATCGACACTCTGTAAGAAGGTCCTGATTATGCGATAAGACCTCTCCCTCTGATCCTGGTGTGACAGGACAAAAAAAGAAGAGCTTTTTCCGTCACTGACGGTCCACCTTTAACAAGCAGCGAGCCAACACATCGACATTCAGAGCAGAGCCAATGCCACTCTCACCTTTTCGTAGAATTTGACCTCGTATTCAAGGATGATCCCGTTGGGTCGATCCGGCTGTTGCCATAACAACGACAAACTGTGTCTCGTGACATCAGTGACTTGGATGGATGACACCGGAGAGGGAGCTGGAGGAGAGCAACCGATTATTAGAGATAAACCACTGACATTCTGACAGCTTGTATGTACAATGTCATTCCGTATTTGCCGTCGTAGCCACCGACGGCGTTCCCTGAGCGTGGCGGAACACGCCGTTTTGTCATCAATCCTGCTGACCTAGTGCAGCTGAGAAGTGACCCACATCTCCTTCCAAACCTCCTCCTTCTCCCCCTCTCCTCTGTTTTACTCCTCTCATCTCTGCCTTTGTCCTCCTTTGAGGCTGTTCATGTGATATTCGACCATATGGTTGTGCAGGTTGGACTTGACACATCCCAGGCACGCTTTCATGCTGCGCTCACGCTGCAACTTATTTCCCCAGGGGAACCCGGAGCTAAGCAGGTGTCCCGCTTTCTAAATGCCACCGTGAAGACTTAAAGCAGTGACAGTTGAGAAGTTAACGGCACGCAAAACAAAGAAAAAAAAAACATCAAGAGCGAAGCTTAAAACTAATAGAGACCGTGTGTGAGGTTCACCACACGCCAGCTTCAACTCAAATGAAACACGTCATAAAATATGGAGATTTTTCATTCACCTTTTTGATGAAGTGCTGAAACATGGAAAAGCTGCACCAGTTTGGTTTTGCTTTGTGAGCAGTTTTTGTACATTTTACTCAGTTCAACAAATTTATTTCCTACTGGAATCAAAGACTTATTGTATATATTGTTTTTTATGTTCTTTTGAAAGCATTCATTCACTCATTGCAGGAGTTATTACATATAGGAGAACAGAAAAATAACAACAGCAATAGAAATATCATTATTTTATTAAGTTTAATAATATTTTAGTATGGAATCGTATTGTAATTTTTAAAAAGTGATTTGTGTGTATAAAAAACAATTCAATAAACAAAAGTTTTTCATTCAGATTTTACAGTATTAGGGCCACCAAGAAAAAAAAACGTAAAATTTAGTAAAATTGTTTTTTTTCCTCATAAATGTATGACAAAAAAGTAATACATTTAGCCAAAGACTTTTAAAGTTATAAATATAGGACTTTATTTTTTTCTCTGAAAATTACGAGATTAAAAGTTTTTTTTTTCTTTGTAAACTGGCGCTAATGCATTTTTTCTGTGATTTTTGTTCAAATATTTTTATATGATTACAACACTCGTCATAAAGTGAGAAGACAAGGAGAGATTTATAAATGAGCTTTATTTGAACACGGTGGTTCACTATGAGGGTGTATTCACACTGGAAAAAGGATTTGTTCTGGCTCGAGTCCTGAACCTAGCATTTGGATTTCTGTCCTGTTAAAAACTTGTCAACAAAACTATGTGACTAAATCTCACTTTGGTCATTAGCCAGCAGTTACTGGGGCGGGTCAAAGCAAAAAGAGAAGATAGAGATGCTACAGTCGCCAGGATTTTTCACTTATTCAATCTTTTTATTTCGCTGATCAATTTTGAGCGTCTGTATGAAGGCCAGGCTTGACATCTTTTTCCTGCTACTTTAATACGGTGCAAGCAAACTGCAAGGTGGTGCTGGGGATGCTGATGAGTGTTTATGACATATAGATTGTTGGGAAAACAGTGTGAGATCACGTTCTTTTAATGAACCTGCATTTATTCGACCACATTTCAATGAATGACTGTTGCATTGCTTCTCCATGTTTGTCCACTAATGACCGGCTACGGTGGCTGTTTTGGTCCAGTTATTTCGCTCTTGGACCGCTTTGTATTCACACAGGAATTTCAGAGCGAACCGAAGTTCAGTCCAATTGGAAACAAACAGAGACTACCTTAACAGATGGGTCAGAGAGCGGTTCCTGGTTCTGGACCGAAGATGAACGTATTCAAACTGAAACTTTGTTCCGGATTAATGTGTGGAAAGAACTTTAGTTCATTTCACCAAATGTTTCCAGTCTGAGTACACCCTAAGAGAAAGAGTAATGATATTAAGGATATCTGTGGAGTATGTTTTAACCATAATGAGTACTTGTGATGTTTTTGAGATTATTTATGATGAATTATTGAGAAATTGCAGTTTGTCTGTGGTGTTTTTGTGTACTTTATAGACGGTCCCTGTCTGTCTCTGCATCAACGTCAAGGCAAACCTCAAAATTAAAAAAGAAAAAAAAACTGGCTACTGCATCACCACAAACAAAAATAAACAATTAACAGCTCATAAACCAAATGGACACAAATCATGTATATGGTACTTTGTGGCTTGTTTTTATAAACATGAAAAAAATAGAACAATATTAACTCAATTTCCTTTTTTCCTAACTGAATGAAATACACTTCCATATATTAAAGCGACTTGCTGAAATTATTTTAAAAAGTCAGCAATTATTGCCAATTTTGCTAATAAGAAGCAATTATTCACAAATGGGATTACTACTGCATTTAGTGGCAGAAATCAAAAGCTGCTGTTTTGCATTGTTTTAGGGTGTAAATAACCTTCAACACAAACACAAAAACTGACCTTGTGTATTTCACGCTTCCACAGTTTTGAACATTACTTCTGGGACCTCATCTCCCTGTAGTAGCAGTGTTCTATTCAGCTGACCCACTTTCAGATTTAATCTATTAGCAGATTTGGTTTTGCTACCTGAGTCAACAGCATGACACATATCTCACACGCACACTCTCCTCACACTCACCAGCTTGGTTTGTTGTGACGCTGACAGATGCACTCTGCGCAGCCCCTGATCCACTGGCCCGGGAGACCCCGTTGCGCGCGTACACGATGAAGGTGTAGTGAGTGTGGGCCCTCAGCTCGCTCACCACCACCTTGGTGGTCAGCAGGTCGGTCTGGCTGGGAGAGAAGAGCACATCCGGGCTGCAGGGGAGACAGCTGGCGATGGGGGTGGAGCCGGACCTCTGGAAGACCCCGCGGCCCGGCAGGACCTCAGGCCCGATGATCCCCTGGTCTGACTGCATCCCCACGCCGTGCTGCTGGGCTACCGGCTGGGGGGCCGTGCGGTTCCTCCCGATGGTCCGACGCTCAGACTGCCCGGTTTGGCAGATGAGACACTCCACGTTGTAACCCACGTCGCTCCTTCCTCCGAGGCGGCGAGGGGGGGTCCACTCCAAGACCACCGAAGTTTCGTTTACCACAGAGATGAGCTGCTGTGGAGCTGACGGCGGCTCTGAGGAAGAAAGATAAGCATTTATGAAGCACATAGAGGATGGAAAAACTGTGTAAGGAAGGGTGGCTGGTTTAGTTTGATGTGTGGACATCTGGCATTACATTCCAAACTGTATGGTCTAGAAATGTTTTTAATGGTTGGGTTGTTTTGGTCTGTGGCGTTTCATTTTTGTGTGTGCGAGAGTTTGCACAAGTGTGTTTCCATTTTTCCCAGGCCAAGGAAACCATGTGCTGTATATAGAAGTAATTAAGTTTAAGACACACAGAGCAAGGTTTTCAAATCTGCTGCTCAGACTTAGGCAGAGAGTGAAGACATTTATTCACTTCTTAGTGCCTTCAGTTATCACTCGCAGACAGGATGTAGATGGCGGCTTAGTCATAAGTAATGAGATCATGAAACAGGGGTGGTATTCAGACATGTTTCTATCTCCCTCTGTTAGGAGGAGATAGACAGTTGGGGGAACAATGACTATTCTTCGTTGTTATTTGTGGGAAAATGCACAGGCACGCATGTACACAAACTGTTTTCTGTTCTGCATTAACTGTTTGTGCATGTCGGAGGCTGAGTTCTTACGGGTGCACGCCATGGAGGGGGGGTCAGCATCTGCGCGGAAGAATCCTGAGTGGCAGTCGCACACATTAGCCCCGTCTCGCAGCGAGTGGCTGTGGGGAGGACACTTGGAGCAGCCAGCGTCCGAGGATTTGGCTTTGTAGAAACCAGCTGAACAGGCTGCAGAGGAAGGAAGACACACTGATGATGACAAAAGCTTGGGTTTGAATTAGTGCTGCCAACCGATGTATAAAATTAATCACACTTTTGGATTGAGATTAATCACGATTAATCGCGATGTTTTTACTAGGTACATTTTATTCAACAATTGAACAAAAATAGGCCAGAAAATAAATTTTTCCTTCATTTTTAGTGTCTGAATTTTTTAAAATATATGAAGTGTTTTATCAGATATCCCAGACGTGTCATTCGTGTGCACAAAACACATCAACAGTAAGATAAACAACTCTAAAGACTTTTATATCTGCAGTATTATGCTTTTAACTTTAACTTTTTTTATGGATTTCCTTCTGTCTCTAATCATTAACTTGATGCCTCCTGTAGACTTTTTATTGTAAATATTTAAATTATTGTTGTGAGATGATGTCATGTTTTATCTGTATAGAACTTATTGCTCTGTTGTGCTGTTTCTGTATAGCTGATGCATATTCAGGTCGTCGTTGTAAATGAGAAATTGTTCTCAATCGACCTACCTGTATAAATAAAGGTTAAAAGAAAAATATTGCTCCAAGAAAACAAAGATGCTGACATAACATCACAAGAAACAAACACTGCTTCTGCACTTTGAATGAACTTATACCATGATCTGTGTGAAAACTCGGTTCTGATTGGCTGCTGGGGTGTGGATGCACAATATTTATCTATGATACACCTAAAAAGAAGTAGTTCTGGTCACATATCCCTATAGTTCTTATCACTGCAGATGTCTTCAAAACAAACTTTTCCTTCATCATCTGAGCAAAAACAAGCAATAAGAGGAGAACTTTCTGAACTAATGCTTTAACCTATCGTGACGATCATAGCATGTATTGTTTGTCTCTCCCGCTGCAGTCGAGGCTCAGCGACGGATTGTTGTGTTACTGTCACAAAGCACCGGGCCATGGATCAAATTGTCCATTTTTTGTGGAATTCCAAGATTATTGTTTCTGTAGGTGTAATTAATTTGGGTTATTAAGCAAGAGTTTAGCTGGGCGCCCCTTAGAGATAGGATGAGAAGGTCGGTCACCCGGAGAGAGCTCGGAGTAGAGCCGCTTCTCCTTCGTATTGAGAGGAGCCTGTTAAGGTGGCTTGGGACCGGATGCCTCCTGGACGCCTCCCTGGGCGGGGGCCCCAGGGAAGACCCAGGACACGCTGGAGACACTACGTCTCTCGGCTGGCCGGGGAACGACTCGGGGTCCCCCCAGAGGAGCTGGAAGCAGTGGCCGGGGAGAGGGAAGTCTGGGTATCTTTGTTTAGACTGCTGGATTTTTTTCTATTAATGCCATGCGTTAGTGTTGCTCGCTCTAGTTTAAATTCCACACAGAAATCTTACTTCCTGGAAAAAAAAAATATGTACATTTGACCATAATTTTTATAGAAATGTTCAAATTCAATGTATATATAATTAATGGATGAAGCAGGAGACGAGAACAGCAAACAAAATGTTTCTTATAATATTTTCAAGAATGTGAAAAAAATTCTGTGATGTGTAATGAACAATATTGATTTCTGCAACAGTGTAATAATCTCCTGTTTATCTTTGCCACTCAACAAAAAAAAAATTCTACTTAGACTGAAAACTAATAATAACGTTAAATGGATATTATAAACTAGATTATGGCAATCGTGGGTGGGATTATTTATATTCACTTTTTCCCCTTTCCAGTTCAAGCAATTAATCAAACTCTATTTAACAATATTGAAGGGAATCAAAGTGTACAGTATGTATGTGCGCAAATGTATCTGTTTTTGATTATTTTTTATGTCAATAAAGAAGTATTATTTTATTTTATTTAATTTCTAATGAATACATTAATTAATTTCTTAATAATACAATATTCAGTGTGCATTTTTTTGTTATTGTCTTTTCCTTTGATTACACAGCTGAAAATAGCTTGAAATAAACCAGTCAATGAATATAAGAAAGAATAAAAGCTCTGTAATAAACTGTCAGGCACATCTTTGTAACTTCCTGTTAACCGTCTGTAGAACACAACTTAAATTTCTGACCTTTTGAACTTTTCTGCTTCATATTTCCCCTTTTATCACGTTGATAGGAGTCTTCTGATGGTTCATCAACACAATCAAATGCACAGCACAGACTTACATTTTTTTTTTTTATAACAGAATCCATAGCACACAGTAATCTACTGAAGATTCCGGTTTTGTTTTTTTCCTCTTATGTGTCAAAGTGCTCTTGAGCACAGGGAATATCTAGGAACAGTCCTCTAACTCAGCTGTCTTTTGTCCAGTTCTTTTTCCCATTTGCTTGATTCATTTCTACTGTTTATTTTAGAAAGATGTCACTAAAAGCTTCTTATATGGGACAGTAAAAACATTGCTGCTATTAATCTTTACCAAAAAATGGTTTCACTTTATCTTTGCATTCATGAGGATTTCATCGGTGCTTCAGCAACAAGCTGTCAACCAGAAGGGGATGTGGTGTAAAAAAAATTATACAGAACAGGTTTATTAAAAACTTAATTAAATTGAATTTAAGAAAGGTAATAAACTTAATTAAATATTGAATATTGAGAACATTTGTAATTTTTGGATCCATAGTTGATTCTGGGCGATCATTGAAAGGTGGGATTTAAAAAACTGACTGATATATAGACATTTAAACATAAATATTTAATTTTTTTTACATGGTTCCATGAATTTAGCATACTTTCATGCTCAAACTACTGATAATTTTACTTTTCCCTTGATTGGGTATTTGGACTTTTTAAGTAACATTCTTTGCTCTTACAGCTGCTGGAAACTACGCTTTGATGCTTATGTAGCACTAACTGCTGTGTCAAGGCAAACACTACACGAATGCAAAAAAATTCATCAACATATGCAAGATATTCTCAGATACCCGTTGCATTATTTAACACTTCTGGTGAGCTAAATGTTGAACCCTTCAAAGGTTGAAAATCATTTTGAAATCCTGCAGGAAAGGAGTCACCACAAGTTTTCCTGTCAATTCTACTCAGGCGCTCTTATAATCAAAAAAATAAAAATAACGTCCACCTTAAGGGCAGATTGCTTACTGGCAGACCCCTAATTCAGTCATCATCCTCTAAAGGCTGGAGGAGTGAGAGCCATATTTTATTCAGCATATCGCTCCGTTGGACTTTCAAAAATATTTAGAGAAAGAAAGAAATACAGCAAAACGGGAGGGAGAAGTTTTTATCTTAAATTTTGATGAGCGTAGAAGCAACTACAAGAACATTTAATGATCACCCCCCCACACACACACACACACACACGAGCTGAAAGCATCAAATCTAAAGTGTGCCGGCAGCCCACACCAACACAACTGACATTTAAATATGTGAAAGAGGAGCAACTGAGCAAGAGAAAGGGTAACGGGGAGACGGAGGGGGGGAGAAATCTTCTCTCTGTGTACTGAGGAGTTCATGCATTGACAGAGCAACAATACAATAAATGAGTGCATAATTATACTGCTTGACATCCACTGGTGAGGAGAAAGAGATGGGGAAGCGTGGCTTTTTTTTATTTCTGTTTACTTTCAGAAGGAAATCCTCCTTTTGTTTCAGCTGCAGTCCTTTATGAGCACCTTTCTTTTCATCATCAGCTCCTATTCATTCCTTTCCTTCGGTCTCAGCGACTTTCCCAGCTTCATCTTTTTTTTTTTTTTTTTATCCTTTCAAATTTCCAAGGGAGATGAAGACATCCCTGTGGGAATGGGGAGGAATGTTGGAATTATGTGTGCGCAGAAGCGTGCGCTCAGATGTGTCAGTGTGCTTTACGACGCTCTCATCAGTAAATGAGAAGGAGGAAGTCTCCCCTGTAATCTCCTCAGACCAACCATCCTGCCCCATCTGTGTGAGTCTCTGCAGATTTGCTCTTTCACACACTCATTTGGCCTCCCTTTCACGTTTCACAATCTCTCCCATTTGCTCCCTTCGCACTTCCTCCTCGACCTCCACTTATCGGCCCGCGTGGCTCCGATAACTCTCTCGAGCTCGCTCTATCTCCAAACCCGTCTTCTGTGCGAGAGTCAAGCCAAGAGAAAGCTTTAGAAGCTGCCATGTGTCATCCGTCCGCACCGATACCAGTTCAGACGTGACCGAGGGGGAAACCAGAAAGCTATAAATTCATAAACACATTTACAGCTGATAGGACTGCCTTTCATCTAGTAAATGAATCATCTGATAGTATCAGGAGTATCAAGAGTGAGAATGCAACGCTGTCGTCTAAAGCTGCGGTGCACGTTCTTTTGTTTGTATCGGAGTTGCAGGACAGATGGGGAAGTCAGTAGAAAAATCTGAGCTGTTGAGGACGTTAAAGTCTCTCTCCAATCATCTTTTGATCTATTGTAAAAGTCTTTTTATTAGGTTTATGATGTCTTTTGTAAAAAAAAAAAAAAAAAAATAGGACATAGTTTCTGCAGAAATTTTATCAGAAATTCGCCACAGAAGTAAGCCTGCCCTAAATTCCCATCACCCTTGTGTTTACACCCTCTCCCATTAGCTTACAGCCTGTCACAAACTAATAAAACAAAGAGTGCAAACAAAGAAGGTGAGCAACATTGAAGCTTTCCAGCCATACAGTTTGGAGCCAGATGTCAGCTCAGATGTGGAAAACAAAGATGTAAATGGATCTAGTCCTCTAAAAGAGAAGCTTATAGTTTACCGACTGTAGTCCCTAAGTCACTTTTTCAAACTTTTTTCTTTGTCTGTTCCTGATTGACAACGATTTGAACAAAGAAATGGTCAGATGTGCAATTTTAAGTTTAATTTCCTTTATACCATATTCACACAAAAAGTACACTTAAAATCCCTTAATATTTTTTCAAAAAAGCTCTAGTTCGCCTTCGACTCTGGAGCGCCTTACAGCATGTATGGATTAATTCTGGTTGTGTCTACTCAGGTCAAAGCAATTTTGAGATGTATGTGGCGTTCTGTCAAAATGCTTGAATACCTGTAAATAGGCTAATACAGCTAACATATAGTGGTGTTGAATGGAGTTATTTTTTTGCGTCACTAACAAGATTGGGAGTTGGTGTAATACGGTAACATTAGTTTTAGCAGTATCCAATGTTTGGGGTAATGCGTTACAAATATCAAATTACTGTAATGTAATTACTTTTGTTAGTTGCAGAGTAATGTGACAAATTACAGTTAAATTTCAGATATTAAATTGCAATTACCTGATTACAGAAACCTCCATTACTTCATTACTATAGCTAGTAATGACAATAGACATATCAACCCCTCCCCCCTGGTGTTCCACATAGGAAGTACCATAGACTTCTATAGACAGTCATTTATCGGTCATTTTATGTCAGTATAACCATTCTTGCTCTGATGCGTTCTTCTTAACATGTCTAAAGATTTTTTTTTCTTTGTAGGTAGTTATTTAAGTTATGAACTGACCAATCAGATGTCTCAGTAAAGGCATGTGGTGCCTGCTGGCCCCACCTTGAACATTTGATTGACAGACTCTCCCAAGCTCGCTTTCAGTGGAAGGGTGTGGACTTCGAACAAACTTGATTAGTGAGAGTAGTTCACCTAAAAAACATGACTCACCAATGGACCAATCACTGTCCTCGGGCTCCAAAATGACGGCACCCGTATCAGGAAGCGATGGTGATGGATTTGGCCTGATTTTGCAAGAGCTGGAGGTAAGGCATTTTCTATAAGTGATGTCAACACCTCACTTTGTCCATTATTTTTATGGTCAATGTTTATTACTCACATTTTGGTCCAATGAAACCACAGGTGACCAATAAAACAGATTCATTTGGTGTAAGCAGCTGACTGACATTGTCTCTTGGTTCAATGAAGCAAAACGCATAAAAACAATAAGAAAAACACATGCATCTAATGCAGAGTTGGAGATTGGTTAAAGTAAGGTGAAGAAAGCACAAATAAGGATGTGGACAAGTTGGAAGGGGCATTCGGCAACTGGAGATATTTGAGTTATTTCCAACTCATATATCTGACTCTTTGCTGAAGTTAAACACAAAGATTTCCGCTAAGTCCAAGTTATATCCTGGAGATGAACAGCTTTCCACTGCCTCAGACAGTGTCATTGAGTAACCTGTCTGTGCACTATGTAGGCTACTATAAAATATAGGTTTTCTTATGTTCATGTGTTGAAATTAAAGAGGTGGTGCTAAAAACGCTGTGTTGCCTCTGGGTTCTTATTTTGTGCTAGCTTTGTGGAAAACAAATAAAGTAACGAGAAATGACTTACTTTTTAAATTGGGGAATGGGTAAAGTAATTGAATTACATTTTCATCCAGTAATTAGAGTAAAGTAATTATATACCTTTTAAAAGTACTCTACTCAACACTGGCCGTAACGCTCAGTCTTTTAACATGTTATAGTTGGGTGGTATCTGGGTGTTAGCTTTGACACAGAACGCGTTTAGCAATATGTTCTTATTAACTAGATTGGGAGTTAACGTAGTCTCAGTTATGTTTGTTTTAACCTATCAGTTTGTTTTTTACTTGTTGAAAGGTACATTAGGAATGACATGTTTTGTGAATAAGCTAATATAGCTTATATGTAGCTTGTTGCAAACATTGCAATCTATGAACACAGTAAGTCTGACTCTTTCGTCTTTCTTAATTTATCTTAGAGTAAATTCGATTTTGGTTTAATTTGTATTTAATTTAGATTTAGATCTAGATTTACCTTAATTTAACTGGGATTCCTCAGTTTAAATACAATCCGCACAGAGACTGAAATAATTGGAGCAAAACGGCCACCGTAGCCGGCGGTCACATGGTATAAACGCGTTCGTAATGAGACGATTGGTGAGCCGTGGAAAAATGTGAAGCACTGATTGTCGTGATAGCAAAAATGAAGTAATTAGTCCAACTGATTACTTGTCAAGAGCGTTTATTTGAACACAGCTAAAAACACGTATTACTCCCCTTTTCTGTTTCATGTTACGCGAGTGGTGGGCTGTAAGTGTCTTCCAGCATCCCTCCGCTGTACCAAAGCAACAGTCAAAAATGCTGAACCTGGTCTTCATACGGAAGCTTAAAATCAATCAGTAAAATGAAAAGTTTATACGTTTTTAAGTGAAAAATCCTGGCAAATTGCAGCACCGTAGGACTTTCCTCTTTCTTTTTTTGGTTTTGACCCGCCCCTGTAACTGCTGGCCAATCACTGAAGAGATCTTTAGTGACGTGGTCCACTTAACGGCAGTTGGAAAACAGACAAAACACAATCTTAAGAACTCGATCCAGAACTAAAAAAGTGGACCAACAGACCTTCCCGGTCTGAATACACCCATAGTGTGAAAATATGCTATATGTCCTCCATCATGAGAAAAAATGCCGCAAGAAGATGTTAAAAACAGCATTTTCATTGGAGTGGGTCTTTGAAGCATCCTCTGGCAGAGAGCAGAACTCTGCCTTTGTCTCTGAACCATCCAATCCTCTCTTCCTGCCTCACAGAGGACTGCAGGATGAAGAGAGAGAACGGTATTTGAAGCCATAAACTTCTGTCAGCACCCTCTCACATCTCTATTCTCCCAGCTTTCTGTAGCCTTTTGTGTCTTCTTCAGGTCTGGTTTGGACAGAAGAGTTTAGTGCTGGTGACCTGGAATAAGAGCCCATGAGGGCATCATTAACCCACCATTAACCCTATGGTACAGAGGCGAGTGCACAGACCAGTAAAAGCAGGAGGTCACAAAAACACCCAACACGGGATCCGGCGAGAACATACGGTGGAAACTCCAGCAGAAGTGTGTGGGGTCCCATTAATATTCCGCTTGCAAGAAAAGACGGATAATTACACTCAAATCAGCTGTTTGGAGAATGCAAAGGGAAGAGGAAGGCTGAGGGGGGAAAAAGAGACTGACAAGGAGCTGGAGATAAAGAGGTGAAGGGAAAAAAAAGTGGGAATGACGAGGAGGAGGAGACACGGAGGGGAAGGTGCCCTTTGATTATTATCAGCATTGTCTGCATTTGCATATGCATTCTTCTGCTACCTAAAATGCAAATGCAGCTCATTGCAAATCCAGCTAAGAGCCTCGTCGGCACACTGTATGTGTGCAAGTGTGTGTTTGGATTCTCCTTGACCCCATGTTATCTGTCATCATCCCTTGTTTCATTGCAGCGGAGGGGTGGGGACGGAGGAAGTACCCCTGACTGCTTCAGTCTGACACTCGTCAGCGTGATGGATGAAGGCAGGGACGGATTGATGGATGGAGGCACGGATTGATAGACTGTCACACAAGCGGGAGGGACACTATTAATCAGCAGGGTCGTGGCCCCTTTAATTAAAACCCACAGAAATGCTGGGGATGAGAGTTTTAGATTCCTCTACTGTATTTGTTCATGAGGGAGGGAGGGAGGGAGGGAGCTGGGGTTACTTACAGAGTGCCAATTTCAGCGGGGGCATTTAGGAGTCAGTTTTCATTTAGAAACCTTAGAAACACACTCAGCTAAAGACGCTGCTTTCATGAAATCCAAGTATTGGCGGAATCCGGTTTGAAGAGAAATCGGAGTTGATTGGTTAGTGTGTGTCTGCCCAAAAGCCTCAGCGCAGCATTAGCATGTGAAAGGGGCTCTACAACAATAACCCTCCTCCCTATCAGACACACATCAACCACCAGCAGCAACACCCCCCCACCCTCCCCGATATAAAAAAAAAAGAAAGAAAAACCCTGACTGTGGATCAGGGAGAGGAGTTGGAGAAGAGAAAGGAGGGATAATGAGGGAGAGTGAAGCTTGTTCAGATGCCAGAGAGCTTCAGACAGCCTGGTGGAGCTGGCAAAGCCCCCCTACGTTTAGACCAACCTGCGAGAGGGAGACAATAGCGCTCACGCACGCATGTGCGGGGCCTTGATTGTGATGCTGGAATGCAAATCCTTCCCCCCCACCTGAGTTGGGTTCAGCCGATCGCCCGTAACATCCACCGCCTGCATTGTCACCTGGCACGCAGGAAAACACACTTCCACACTCTTCCCCCTTTCTCCAGGCATTCTTGGGCATCTTTCCAAAGCTGTGAGTGGATTGGAGGGAAGGCTTTGTTGGGCAGAAAAATTACGAGATACAGTACGCGCATCAGATCGCGCACGCACATACTCTTGCACCAGCAATCCAACATTTTCCGCATCCAAAAATGCAGCGCAATAATTAGAGGGACTGAATGCGGAGATTACACAGTCGCTCCTGCCACAGCTTTCTCTTTCCTTCAAAAATCTCTCTATCAGAGCGGTTATCCTTCCCGTCCAAGTGCTCTCTGCTGCTGACGAGACGCTGCAGGTGCACTGGAGAGACGCACAAGCGTGAAATCTCCATGGAAGGCATGAGCGCACAAAGACACACAAACATTCGTATGTGGAGTCAGACAACAGGGAGAGGCGGTGAAACAAAAAGAAAAAAAAAGTCTTTTTTCATTATGCAGGCGGTTAGCGTTTCAGATTCTTTCTGTTGTCTGGTTTCCGATCATTCCAGACGGATCACAGCTGTCAAACTTTTGACGTCTTCATCTCCTCCGGTCATGACCCCAGACTCCGAGCCTGAACTCTCCCTGGATGTACATATGCGAGAGGCTGTCAGTCACCGTTTCTGACGTCTTCATCGGGCTCAGTCGTGACCCCGGTCTTAACAGCGGCTTTAGAATAGAGGGGGAGTTCCCTCTCTCTTGTGTTTTCTCTCCGTGTCCCCTTTGCACCGGGGGGACGGACCCCCAGCGGGGGAGGAGCAGCCGTGTATTGATGCCTTCTGCTGTCAGTGGCCCTCTTTCAATCGTCCCTCTCACCCCATTCAACGTCTAATCCCTTCTTCCTCTCCGGAGCTTCTCCCCTCATCATCTTCATCCTCATTATCCTGCGTCAACAGTGAAAATGAACTTTTCACATGGCACATGGCTGTTGCACAAAGCCTGCTATTGTCCCAGCTAAGTTCAAATAAAGGTGTTAACATATTTAACTTAAAGATTTGTCTATAGTTTGAATTTAGTTCCTAAATTCCACTGGAAAACATTTGTAGGAGAACAGATTCCAAGAAACGGTTCTACCAGAGATGAATTCTTTTGTGTAATGATTGTGTGTTGGTGTGTTTTTAACCTATAAATGCTACAACTGTTGTTTCACTTCAAAAATATTTTGGATTAAGCTGTAAAACATGCACAAAAGCTTGTCTACATGAGAAAAAAATCTTTATTTTTAACTTTTCTTCCTCCCTCTATTTTAAAAGCATTCCCAGGGATATTTTAATTGTGATTAATAAGGATTAGGATTTTATTTTAGCCAAAATAATAAATAAAAACTGTTGTTTTTTTGGACATAATTTTGCAGAGCGGCAGTAATTCATCAGAAATTTGCCACAGAGTTCTGAGAAGGTGCAGAGTAAGTCTTCACTTATTTCCCATCATCCATCTGTTCATGTGCTCTCCCGCTAGCTTGCCACCTAAAATTAGCGGTGCAATAAAAATGGCGAGCAATATCGGTGTTATCCAGCCATAAAGTTTTTAACCAGACGCCAGGAAAAAGAAAGAAAATGAAAATGTAAAGCCAATGCTGTAGCCATCTACAAGTGGATGCGTTAAATTAAAGCGCTTAAGGGAGCTTATGGCTTGCTGTAGAAACTTGTACATCACACTTGCAAGCTTTTTTGAATGACATTTCCCATTTAAAATGCAATTTTAAGAAGAATTTTCTTCATATATGTCCTCCATTATGAGAATAACGCTACAAGTACAAGTTTAAAACACCAAAAACAAATTTTCACTGCAGTGGGTCTTTATGGTTTTGCTAAAATGCAGTTGAAAATGTTTAAACAGCTATAAATCTCTGTGGTCCGTTTAAAAGGAGTCCTAATATCTTCAGGATCTCGGCCAGCTCCTTCCCAGTGTTTGGCTTGGCCGTACACGTTTGGAGCCGTTAGCGACTCAATCTGAAGATGTTTCAAACCAGGGAGAGCTGCATCCTCCTCTTTGTGAGGATTCAGCTGAAGAGAGTGGCTTTTGGGTGAGGGAGATTCGGGAGGTTCCTGCCAGCTACATACTTTGGCCTGCTGGAGAAGTACACACATGTAGAAAGACGGGCCAGAACACAAGCATGAAGAATCTTGGATAACAGCACACAGAAGAGTGGGACTTTGCTCTCTGGCACGAAGTAGTAATTGCTCAACGTCTGAGGACAGAAAACAGTTGCCTACTCCCGCATTAATGTTTTACAGATTTCTTTTATTCCACGCTCCTTCGTTCTTTTGAAGCCATGCAAAATTCACATTATGAAAACATGTCATGGTGTTTTAGGGGAGCTTATGTGGACTATTTCTTGGCGAGGGGAACTCATATTAGGGATTTCCCCAAATGCCAAGCTCCTAATTGATAGCATTACTCATTTTTTTCTCGGTTTATTGAGAAACAAAGCCTGTAATCAGAGGTGACTTTCCCTCCTTCCCTCAGTCTGTTATGGTGCCTGCAGGGAGGCCAGAAGATTAGGGAACCTTTTGACCCCGTGGACGTGAGAAGAGAAAGATTTTCTATCTACCTTCCCTTCATCCCTCCCCGTACTTCTGTCCCTCCAAACCGTGCTTTGTTAACGCCGATCGGGAGGTGTTTATCTCGCACTCCAGGATCTGAGATTCTGCTTAGCAGCATCCTGTATTCATTCAGGCACTGATGGATTTCCACTGAGTCAGCTGCTCCCGGCCAACAGCCTGACAGGCAGCGAGAACCCGAGAATGAAAGGAGAGGAGCCCCGAGGCCCTTCACATCTGCTGGAGGTTCCGCGGAGTCAAGGAGACCTCCTAAATCTCGCTGAGGAGAAACATCTTTCAGACCTCCCCGCCAAGCTCCTCCTCTTTTCAGAGGGGACAAATGGGGCAGACTGGGTAAAGGTTTCAGAGAACATTTGTCACACTGAAACTTCTGGCTTTGGTCTCCCTGCATTGAGGGAAAGTCAAGTTTTCCCTCCTCCCTTTATCGCCAACTGCCGCTTAAAGTGCATCCCCCTCTTTCTGTCCATCTCCCAGGCTTTCCAAGCACTGTTCTCTCTGAGTTATAGGTCTGTTTGTTATACAATTAGCCTTCTGGGACAGGCTTCATAAATAAAACTGAGGGTGTAGATCAGCAAGTTTTTCTTCTTCCTCCTCTTTCTATTGGTCCCCGTCCATCTGTGTGTGTGTGTGTGAGTGGGAATCGACATTTTGTGTCTTCCTTGCACATGTGACTGAATAGTTGGAGGCAAGTCATGTGGTAAAAATGTCTCCAGCTTGTCTGTTGTTTTCACTTTCTACTTTTCGCACAAATGCTAAAGGTTTCCCAATCACAAAGTTCATATAAACATCTCGTCCACATCCATTTGAACGGCTCCCATGTTTGTTTCTGTAGGACTGAGACATCTTTTTGGTCAGATGGCGAAAGCATACTTTTAGTTGGAGTCGGCCATTAAACGGTTCTTGTTCCAAAACGCGAGCAGAGGAGAAGAGCGGATTCTCTGATCTGAGTGAATCCAAGTCTCCAAAAAGAAAAGATGACAGTTTTTTAGATTTGTGAAATATTTTAGCATTTCAAATGAAGTTGGACAGATTTACAAACTCTTCTGTTCATTTGATTGTCCTGAATGACGGACTTCTATGAATTTTTGTCCAAAAACTTCAAGTGCAGGACACCAGTCCGACTCGAAAGGACCATAAATGTGCAGAAAAAGTGCATTTCCCAACAGCATGGTTTGGGTGTGTTCAGCTAACAATGAAATGCTTGATTTAAGTCCATATGAGTCAGACTCAAACCTGTTTTTTGTCTAGCTAATAAGAGTTAGCAGATTATTTTTCCCCAACATGTAATGAGACTTAAAGTTTTACTGTTATTCAGGGTGTGACAAATTTTCACAGGCTAAGACCATCAATCTTAGTCCTGCACGAGCTCAGAAGCTATTCATCAAAGCTCCCTCAATGACATTTTTTATTATTTATTGAATTAGCTTTGAATATAAAGTGTAAGTAACACTTTATTTTCTGTCTGGATACAGCTATGAGCAACTTTTTTAAATTGTTATTCAGTGGAAACTTCTCCATGTCCAAAACAGAGCAGGTGTTGAATTTATACTTAAAACACTTTAGTTTTGGAAAAAGTTGTTAGTTTTTTTAATTAGAAAAAAACTATTTAAATATAAGTAAACATGTCTGAGAAAATGCCATGAAATAAATATTTTCTTCCTAAAGTTTCAATCTCTTCAGTGACAAAAATGACTACAGCTTAATGGGACCTGGTGGTGTTTGACCCAAAATGCAGGATCTTGCTGGCACAAACTTAAACATTTAATTAATAAACTTAGAAAAAACCAAGAACACAGCAACAGAGAGACAATGCAGGTGAACTGACAATGAAGAACGGAAAACTAGACACTTAGGTTGTGTCCGAATTCCCCCCCAACTACTAAAAAACTATAGAGTGCCCTGCATTTAAAAGGTAATTCGGACACCATGCGCAGTACTTTTCTTTTGTTTTTCTGAACAGTGGATAAGACGCCACTGATTTCACAAAGTGAAAATCGAATACATACGAACATCTCCATTGTGTTCTGATAGAGAAAATGTGAATGGTTTATTCAAATACAACATTTTTTTGCTCTAATTTGTTGGACTGCAATGCATTGTGGTCTATATTTGCTAATCTAGTGAGCATCGATGCACACTACTTTTTCGCAAAGACTTCTGGGAAATTTCGAGTGCACTTGATTTTGGAATTAGTAGATTCGGACAGCACTAGAAAATGGACCGCGCTGTGTAATGCTCTATATAGTGATTCGAGGGGAAATGGGACACAACCTTATATGGACTGAAGATCACTAACTAAGTGAAGATCTGAACCGGGTGTGACAGAACACGATCAGAACCAAATCCTCTCAAAGCTCATTGCTAGCAAAAATGGATAAATAAATAAAAGACTTATATTGAAAAATAAATGTTATTTTTCCTTCATTTTTCATTTTCTTTTAGCATAATGGCTGCAGTTTATGAGTTGTGTTTCTCTAGTGACTCCTTTTTAACAACAAAAAGTGTAAATATCTTTTATAGTTCATGTTTTGTTAGAGTCAGTCTACTTGGTTTTAGTTAATAATCACTATATTATATTTCATCATTTTAATGGGACGCCGTTGTATGCATCACTGCAAAAATCTAGTTATGATAATGAGTACTACACTAGGGGTGTGTATCGCGATACACACGTCAAGATACGATACACATCCCGATATATCCCAAGACAGTACCAGACAGTATTTCATAATTTAGTTTTAAAATATAAATAAAGAAGTCAAACTGAACTACATAATCTATTAAATATCTACTTGGCAGTATTTTAAATGAAAACGAGTGTTGCCAAATAAAGTAGTGCGATATTTCACTGACTCCATATTTTCTTAAACCCCTAATACACTGGTTTTTTTTTTTCATCTTATATTGACATTATTTTCTGCTTTTTCATCAATTAATTTCCTTATTTCTGGAGTAGCTTTGATATATCTGTGTGGATTTTTTTAATTTTTGCAATTATGCTTGAAATACACCAATAAATCAAAAATAAATCAATCAAATCAATAATGAGTATTGTTTGTGTGAAATATTATCTATTATCTGTGTCTTGCGCTGCAAGTTTATCAATGTAAATCAAATGTTTTCCCCTTAAAAGTTGTTAACGCTAGAAGATTGAGATACTTTTTTTCAATATTTATTATTTTTTGATTATTTAAAAAGATATAATCTGCCTACAGAATTTGTTGAATACTTTTAAAAGAAAAGGTTTTACGAATATTATTCTCATGATGAAAATCCTTTAAAATGTGTATCTATTCTTTTCACAATTTCTCTAAAAGTAGCTTTAAAAACCCCAAATATTTTCCAGAATTTGTGAGAAATCTGTAATAAAGAGCACCACCAATGATGACATCACACACCAATGATGACATCACACACCAGCGAATATAAACTCTCATGACGCCATCATTTTCTTCACTTACCCTGACATGAACCGCCCTTCTCCTCGTATCCTGGATTGCACAGACATCCACCAATCGGAACCAACCACTCTCCATCAGCTCCGCAGTACATTTTAGGCTCCTCCCTTTCTTCTGACTGGTTGACACATGACCCTCTGACCTCCACTAGAGAAGACGTGTCCGCACCGGTGACAGTGTCAGGAAAAGTCGCCAAATTCCGAATGGTGAGCGGGCATGTTTTGTAGAAAACTCGCACGGAAACCAAAGCGATGCAGGCGCCGACGTCCTGAAAGGCCAGGTAGAAACCTTTCCGGTTCGTCACTTTCACATCTCGCACCTCCGTGTTGAGTTCATGATACGGTCTCCAACATCCACCTGAGCAGACAGAAGAAAGCAGCCGCTGTAATGGAATGTGTAGTGAAATGTGTCAGCTCCTATTAATCCAATTTGCTTTTCCAATCTGAGATGGGAGTTTTAGCCGAAACCATTACGGATCCTCCCGTTTTCAGCACTTGGCTCCCATTCAGATAAACTTTTATTGATTTCGGAGGTAAAAGCCCGCAACACTTAAATCTGGAGACGCTTTAGGGAGGCCCCCACCAACATTCCTGGGACAGCAAAACCAACATTCACGATAAAAGTGCAAGTAGGAAAATTACAGCAAAGTGCCACAGGGTTTTATTTTCCCCCATCATAGCAAATTAAAGTGAGTGGAGGAGGCAGTATACGGAGCTCAAAGCCTGACTCAGTTGTTTGTTGTTACCTGGGTGAAGCTCTCATCTGCTGCCACTGTGTCCACCTTAATGAAGCTGCTCTCTTTGATGTAGCTCTCTCTGTCTTCGTTTGACTCGTGGTAGTACAGATTGAATGTCTCCTGTAAGACAAAAGAAGGCATTTGAAAAAAACTAGACATGCCTATTAATTATCAGCAGTGCTTTTTTTCCCCCTTCTTAACAAAATAATGAGGAAGAGTGAGCTTTTTTGCTTGAGTAATCAGTAGCAGCGCTATAAAAAATCCATTAGCTGCAGTCATTACATCAACTAATCATGATGAAAGTCACTATATGAAAGAAGCCTTTGTCGGAGATCTCTGTCGTTGCTTTTGGTTAAACTTATCGTAAACTTAAATCCATCTCCTCTGACAGGAAGGAAGATTTATTTATACCTTGCAGGTGCCGGTGACTCCTGGCAGGCTGTTGCAGTCCCTCAAAGTGAACTTGACTTCCACGTAGACCCGCTGAGCGCCGGACCGGGGGATCCAGTCTGTCCTCAGCCAGTTGTTCTGGTTGGGTCCTAAGACGTTGCACACCTGGTACGTCCTGATGGGGATGTTCTTCTCATCCATAATGCTGACCTCCTCCCACTTCAAAGACATACATGGGGATCAATGCACCTGCTGGCTCTAGCACAGGGGTGTCAAACTCAATCGCACAGGGGGACCAAATCCAAAACACACCTTAGGTCGCCGGCCAAACAGGATAAACATTTATTGAACACACTAAAAATACATTTTTAAAACTTTAAAACCGTAGCTTTTTATGGATAATCAAAAGGTAGGAATATTATTTAGGCTATATTATTTATAACTAACTTTTTATATTTTACTCTCCATAAATATATGTTTTGTCAAAATTATACAAGTTTGAAATAAGTGCAAGATAACTATTAATAACAACAAAATAAAAGGATATGGAGGGCCGGATCCGGCCCCCGGGCCTTGACTTTGACACATGCTCTACCACACAGATTATGCAGAAAGTTTTTGTCTTATTCGTTTCCTTTTTGTCTAATTAACTAAAATATAACACTCAAGAAGTATTTATGTGGAAGTTTCAGAGGAAAAGCAGATAAAGTCCCCACAAGGATTCAGCTGCAAACAAGCCTCCCTGCTGGGAGCTGCAGGTCATTTCAACATTTAAAGCATAAAAATTCCCAGAGGAATTCTGATGCATGAATAAAAACTGTTTGTTTCCATTCAAAATTTGACCATAAAACCATTTCTGTGTGCATTCAAGAACTCAACATTCTGCAGTGGACAGCAGCTCCTATGAAACCGAGGTTTCGTGCAAGCGCATTTCCACACAAGTGCAGCGGGTCCAGCCTTCACCGCACCATCCATCTCAATGGGGCCGATTATGTGCCTTGTACTGTGACCCTTCAAACGACCGCTGAGCCTCCCAACTCCAAATTGGCTTTTTATTGGCACTGAATAATAATCTGCTCTCTCCCTGCGAGTCAGAGCTGTATACACTCTAAATGCAGCGTGTCCGGAGAGAGGGATAAAGGGGGGGAGAGCCACGGAATGAGAGGGTTTGTGTGCTAAGTCTGATTAAAATGTCATCAAACTCCAGAACTTCACTTCTAAATTATGAAATGTTGTCAATAAAAATGTTATCACGAGTGTTTGTTCCAAGTCAGTAAAAGTTAAAGAGAGTATTTTGTTAGTGATGCGTGTGACAATAAAGTTTTACAAGACAATCAGCCAAAAAGTACAAACTTGGGTTTAGGACAGAGTATGATGCTCTCCCTCCCTTTGGAGCTTTTGCTTTTCCAACAGGAATCACACACAACTGCAGAGAATTTGCCCCAACCGTGGAGAAACGTGTGTGTGTGTGTGTGTGTGTGTGAGCAGCTAAAGGATGAAGGTAGGGAGTGGAGGGGGTGCCTGTAATCAAAAGCTCAGTATGCCCAAACCAGGACCCCATCAATCAAGCAGCATGAGTGACTGAAGAAATAAAATTCAAGTTCACCGCAAACTCTGGAGGCAACAAAGTGATGAGAGAAAGATTCTGCAGAAGAGAAAGGCGAGGAACAGATCACAACAACTAAAAATAAGAAAAAACAAAACAAAATATATAAAGAGATGTCTGAAGGACTCTTTCTGGCAACTGCTTAGTAGTTCAAATCCCTAAAAAATCACACCCACCATCAAGCTGGCTTGTGCCGTTACTTGTGCCAAACACAACGCCAGCAATCTCATATTAGCACTTAGGCTTGGTGAACAACAGCACATTGCAAAATCTGTGGGATGATTAGCTTCAGCTTTCAGAAGTGTGTGTGTGCATGTGTGAGGAGACAAAGTGTGTGAGTTCAAAAGAAAGAGCTGGTTGTAAACAGCCTCTAATAGGAAGAATGAGGAAGAAATAACAAATAAGAATAAAAAGTTCCCACTCACTCCTCCCTCTGAAGGGCGAGCGGCCCATTTCAGCTCTCCTGGTACTGTTCTGGTGTCCAGCAGGGTCACTGAAATCCAAAACACATGGATGTAGTGGAAGAAAAAGTCACTTTTACATCATTTTTTACTGAAACTTCTTGCTTTTTCATTTTCTTTAATTAACAAAAATATTATTTTTCTAAATAAATTTAGATTTAACAAAATAATTATAATAATCGTTTATTTCCTCATTGGAATCTGAAGAATTTATGTCATTTTATTCAGCATCCCTGAATGCATCATTGGGTCACAAATCAGGATTTTTTTTACACCCTGAAACCAACTTATTGAAGTGCTTCCTATACTCGCTGGATCCTCTCAAGACGCGCCGCAGTGCGCGCGCCGCATCCGCCGGCCGTGCGCACTCACACAACTCCCTCCGCACTCACCTTCGTTGGGGGGATAAATCCTCGTCCTCGAGCTGGAAGCGAGCGTAAGGATCCAGATGGACGCCGACAAGGTTCGCCACAATTTAGCAGCCATGTGTGCCGCCTGGAAGCGGGAGAGTTCCCCGCTGGCTGCGCGCGCCGGCCGATGCCGCTCCATCCCGGTGGGAAAAGTGTGCGTGAATGAAAAAGCAAGTGTGGAAGAAGAGAGTTGGATGCAGCGGCGGGAGATAATGGGGCGGGCTCTCACACTCCCAAACTTCCCCTGACGGAGAATGACATGAATCTAATGACATGCGGGGCTGTGGGTCAGGAAAAGCGCGCGCCAGAGCAATGTAGTTCATGTTTGAAATAAGTAAGGACTGACAGTGTTCTGATAAGTTTCTTTAAAAACTATTACACAAAAATATTTACTTTAAGCCAATTTCAACACAAAAATCACCTACATTTTGATTGATTAAGTTATATTTTATGTTTTTTGAGTTCAGTATATCCAGCAAACAGCTTTCACTGATTGACATAAGTGGGTTGGCTGAGAGTTTTACCCCGGAACGTGAATTGTCTCCGGGCTGGGGACCGGCACAGGACTCCCCTGCGGTTACAGTTTTCATCCTTAAAAGACCATAAATGTTTAAATTTGATCTAAAAGATTAGAAAAACAAACAACTGTCAGGGGGTCTCCCTTTCTCATATTTAGTCACAAAGATGACAAAATAACTCAACACTTTTTTTTTGTATGTGTCACATTCCCCGTCAAAGGGTTGGGCTGCCTGAATGAGTTTGAAGTTGTAGGCGTCTCTTTGTCCTGAGGAGATGAACAGCTGAAAACCGAGGCTACATCGCCCCCTGTTGGTGGCTTGGAAAGGGAAGAATCCTCCATAAGATGTTGGATATTTTAAGGCTGTAAGGACATGAGGAAAAGGAGCTTCACCATCTGTCATCTGTACTTATTTAACATCCCATATGGGGATAATGAAGAGCAAAAATAAGAGAGATTTTTACAAAGAGGTGGTTGTAAACAAAAAGGGTGTCGTGTTGAAAGCGGGCTGGGACAAACAAAGAGCGGTCTCCTGACCCGTCCTCCTACACTCTGGTACACATTCACTCCTAATGGCTCGGCTCGAAGACGTTTCATTTGCTTTGTGTTTTCCTACTTTCTTCTGGGAGAACAGAAGGGGAAACAAAGGCGTTTTCACATTGCAAAGGCAGTGGGAATCGTGTTCTGATGACCTGCGCGAAAAAGTCACTGAGACCCATGCAGCCAACACAAACGGGTTATTTTTAGGGAGCGTTTTGAAGAAAGCGTGTTTGTGAGTCCGTGTTGCGCGAATGGTCTTGGTTGGTCTCCATCTTGCTTTTGTGTTTTTGCAGTTGCTACGCTAAAACCATCTCAGTCCCCTGTAAGGCCTCACAATGGACCCAAGGAAGAGCATCTGGCACTTTGAGATGGCTGCCACCGAACTCCCCGCTTCGACCTGCCACTCTCCGCCGTCCGCCATAATACCGTTTTTCACGTCCTTTTCTTCCTCTGCATCACGATAGACTGCGCAATCACAAAGACCCAATTAGCCATGAGAGGAACTCGATTTCGCTCAGGGATCCGCCGGCCAATCGTAGCGGGCGCGGTCCGGCGAGGGCCTATGGTGCAGTGGCACAGGTGGGTGGTGACATGGTGACGTTATTGGAGAGCGCTCCCTTGTTTCTGGTCATTTGTGTCACCAAAGTTTTGATTGATGATAGCTGGGATGTTTTTCCCACTCTCCCCTGAGATTCCCAGCCCTCTAGGGGGGGTTTCCACAATGACACCCCAGCCCTGAAGCCTTCAGCTTGGCCCTTTACAACACAAACACACATCTTTGGACGTTTTGTCCCGTTTGGGGCCCCAGATGGCTGCTGCCCACACATCTGCATCGGACAACCCCGAATGTAGGCTGTTTGTTTCTGACTGTAAACGCAGATGTGCTCTCAGAGAGATCTAATAGCTCCTAATGGTTTCAAAGATGGCAAGAAAGGACAGGAAGGAATAAAATGAAGTACAAACAAAGTGTAAATGTAAATGTGCATGTGTGGTAAGAGTGTAAGAGTGTAAAGAGAAAAGCCCGAGGGACGGTAGGTGTGTAGGCGGCCGAGAGTGATGAACAAAAGAAGCAGGGAAGAGAGACGAGGAGCCGCACGTTGCCAGTGAGGATCTGATTGGGTAGGTGGGTGTTTGGGGTGGGGTGCTGAAAGAAAAGGATCTTCCATCAAAGACTGTCTCGGATATTCTTGGAGCGAACAAGGGTTTTATTTGCTTTGCAGCCCTACGGAGCGCTAATATCACCCAGGGAGCGAAGCCCATTTAATATTCACGCAACTAGACTGGTATTGTCTCGGATAAGTGACAGATAATAGTCAGAGTTTCTAAATCTGCACAGTGTGAGTGCGTGCAGTTGAACTCCTCGGGTCGACAAAGCGTCATTAGCATGTCAGAGGCGTTTCGCTTCTTCCACAGCAGCTGCTTGTCTGCTGATTACTCTGCATGTGTGAAGGCAGGAGGATGTGCAGGCCTGTTTATGTACATCTCAACAAATGAAAGGAAGAAGAGGAAGGTAGCCTCAAAAACATCAAACCATTAGTGCGTCATTGTTTGTACTTTGACGACGGAGTGAGTCTCCATTAACGCCCTGGTTCGGAGCCTAAACACGCGTGTGTTTATGTGTGTGTGTGCTTGCACAAACATGGTGTCAGAGTGATGAGATGTTCTCTGCATCCATCTGTTCGGTTGGCATTTAAATCTTAGAAGTATTACAATCAAGAAGAGATAAAATAGCAGGATATTGTCACCAGAGGAGACACCCGGAGCTCGAAGACTCCACTCTGATGTGATCTTTCCACACAGACGAGGGCTTTGCAGTGTTTGCGAGACGATTCCGTGAGCTGCAGTATGTCTTCCTGTGGATGTGGTTTTGTTTCCGAGTGTGCATCTGTGCCTTTGTGGACCTGCGAGTGTATGTTTGGGAGGGTACTCATTGTTCTATTCCTCCTTATCTCTTGTCTCTGTGGAGAGCTCGGTGCTGTTTCCCCCCTTGGCGGTGTGGCCCGACTGGTGTTCTGCGCCCTCGTCTCCGCCGATAACAGACCACCCTAAAAATACTCCTCTTTCTCCCACTCTATCGCTCTCTCCCACCTCTGTACCCCTCACCTCTTCTGTATCCTCCCGAGTCCCCCCGGCCACGAGGTAGCTCTGCCTGACTAAGACACCTCTAGGCTCTTCGGCAGGTTTCTTCTGAACTCTTCGTCTTCTTCGTCGGCTGCAGGCCGTGGATGTTGGGCAACAAAAGTAGCTCAAGCTGTTACATCACCACTTATTTACCACAATAATTCTTCCTCCCCCCCCACGGACGCTCCAGTCACCCGCAGTCTGGACACACGGGGCAGATGGCATGTAGGAGGAAGAAGTCATCTACTGGGCTCACATATTTGTATGTCTCCATGTACCACTTTTGAGTCTCCATTTAAGAGCATTAGAATTCTAATCATGATAAACGAGACATTTTTTGTCTTCTTTTGCTCTGGCACGCTTTAAAGGACATTTACATTTCTGTAAGTTTCAGCCTCATTAAGAAAGGCTTTTATTCCACTCTGTTTGGCTTCATTTAAGATTCAGGGTTAAAAAGATGCGCACCCGTTTGAGTGGATGCATTTGCATCCTTTCTTTCAGCCCACGCCCACGCAGGTAAGCGGGGGGGGGGGGGGGGGGGGGGCTATGTGGGTGGACAACTCAATGGTGACCCCCTCTCTGGGTGTTTGTACCCTCACCCCTCCTCCGACCCTCCATCCCCAAATCTTTTCTTGTGGTCCCAACCCCCACAAAACAAACAGCTTTTGAATGAAAACAGAAGGATATGAGAAATTAGATTCCTTCAGCAGACAAGAATAGTCATAAAAAAGTTGCACTAATCAGCTTTTTCGTTAGCGGCATAAAAGGCATGAAATGATGTGTAATGAAAAGTGTTACTCATGGAGTTGAACCCTCAAAGAACGGAGCGATTCCCCGCAGTTCTGCCAAGCTTTTGTGTTTTTGGCTCCGCAGTGGTTTTTCCGCCTTTAGCGCTGCTATTTTGGGTCGGTCTCACAGTTAGTATAGGATAGTAGGCAAATGTGTCATGAGGAAGGCTTTACCTGCAGTATCAGGCAGTGTAGGTCCTTCTTTTAATTCTATTTGATTAAGAATTCACAGGAGAGGATGAGAGGAGCCAAACACCCCCATTGTCCTCAGGCTCTTCCTCCATAGGGGGTCTTTTGGAGGGGGGGCCCTGGCTAGCCAAGCTGCTTCCACGTTCTAAAATAATCTTGCACACTCCAGGAGACTCACACTAACCTGAACACACCTGGCTGCACAGATGTTTGCATGCATCCATGTGCGTGGGCGATGGCATGTATGTGCTGAGTGCAGTTGTATGTGTGGATCCACATAGCTACAGTGTATATGTCTGCATGTTTGTGTGAGTTGGTTTGTGGTTGTGTGTTGCTATGCACAAAAAGCCTGCACCTGAATGAACATTTAACATGAAAGACATTCCGATGAAAATCAGATTTCTGTGTTTTTATCCTCTAACACTGGAGCTTTAGAGATTATGTTCTTTGATCAACTGTAACTTTTCAACCTTTAGCACGTTCAACTATATTCCAGTAGCTTCTGAAGGATGGTTGAAAAGTTACAGTATGTTCAAGATTTTGTGACGCCTCAGGTGTTAAAGGGTTAACATATTCTTGTGGCATTTTTCCCATGATGGAGGACGTATGTAAGGAAAATGAACACAACAATTGTATTTTTGAGTTGTTTTTTTTTTACTTAAATTGTTGTGAATCAGGAGCAGCGTGGAAAAAGCTTGTAGCCATGACGTGGAAGCTACAATCTGCTAACCACTAGCTCTCTGCACTGCTTTATGCATCAACTTGTAGGTGACTAGATTCATGTACGTCTTAACTTTCCTGTACAGCTGGATAGCTCCAATTTTGCTCGCCATTTCGTTTGCACCTCTACTGTTAGTTGAGGGTGTGAGGGGCTACAAGCTAGCAGGGCAGTGGAAGCAGATGGATGATTGTAAGTGGGGAGGGCTTACTCAGTGTCAACAGTTCCATTCATACTTTAATTATGACAGTGGTTCAACAGAAACTCATCTCTAAACAATTACTGTGCTTTTACAATAAATCAAAAGGTGATTGGAATGGGTCTCTTAAGTCTTTTTTGACTATTTTGATGTTTTATCTTTTTTCTACAATTCTTCCCCCACACCTTCTCTCCTTCAATTCAATTCAATTCAATTTTATTTATATAGCCCAAAATCACAAAGAATTTTGCCTCATTGGGCAAAATCCTTGAATCCTTAAATCCTTTTTTTTTCTGCTACATGTTTCCTTAAAACTTACTCTAAACATTTTTTTTTCCTTTTTATGTCCAGAATTTAAAATTATTTGTAAAAATCAAGTTTAGTTTAAAAGGGAATCACATTCTACACAAATGGAGTGTCAGGGATGGTGGTGGAGGACCCAAATGCAGGAGACCAGACTTGGTGGCCGAAACATAAAAGTTTACTAAATCAACTTAAACAGGACAAAACAAGGAGAACAAACCAGTGCAGTGACAGAACAAAGAAGAGCAGAAGACCTGACAATGAGAAACTAAAAACCAGACACTTAAATATGGGCAATTAACTGAATGAAAACAGCTGTGGATGATTAACCTGAACGTGGTGAGACTGACAGGGAAAACAGAACATAACAAAACCTAAGCACAGAATCATGACATGGAGACCAGGTTTGAGCAAAATATAATCCAAAATATAACTATAAAATCTGTTCAGCACGGTGAAGGAATATTACAAATAATTTTTCGACCCCTGCTTAAAGAACTTAAGAGGTTACAAACTGATAGAAACTATAGTAGATCTCCCCAACATATTAAAAAAAAGCATAGCTAAAGTCCTGAAAACAGAGCTCCCACTCACATTTCAGATTATGTGAGAAAGATCAAGACAGTTCATCTAATAAGAGTGGATGACTGTAAATTTTGAGAAATATGTTGGTGGCTTGTAAGAAGATGATGAAGATGAAGATGGTTAGTGTCTGAAGTAGAAGAATAGGGTTTAGGTGATGCTAGATATCTCCAGTGGGGTAAAACAGTTTTTAATTGGCCACCAATTGGGCTTTTTTTTCATATTTTGTCTCTCATAGTTGAAGTATACCAACATCTTTTTATGTGGGAAAACTTGCACGATTGGTGGCTGACTAAATACTATTTTGCCCCCTGACTGCATAAAATTAAGAAGCTGACATCTTCACTTTACATGGAATTAGATAAATCCTATTTCATTAGGAAAGAGTGGCTGCTATATATTGTTAAGATCTGAATTTATGTTGTGCTTGTGTGAGATGCTGGCATGTTTTAAAATATTGTATAAATATATAGAATAGATTGTGATAGAGATCTGGTCCTATTGTAACAAACGAAGACTTCCACTAAGCTACCTTTTTTTTTTTATAGTTATTCAGTTTATTTTCTTAAACTAAATGTGTCTACATGTAGATTTTATATCAATATCAATCATGCTTATAAGGATCTTCCTTTTTTCAATTTCATTTGTGAGTAACTATCTTTGAATAATGTAATACAGGACTAAAGTTTTATGCAATCCCAATAAAAAAATAAAAATCTGTTCAGTTAGTGGTGTTCAGCTTCTCTTTGCTGCTGGATAAAGGGGAAAATACATGTTAAAAATAATCAACTTTTGTCTCTTTTCCACTCAATATTTTTCCCAAATCATTCTTTATATTCATATATAAAAAAAATATTCGCTACTAACTGATATAGTAAAATAAAACATGTTTTGAAGGGGAAAAGTTTGATGTAAACAAAGTAACTAATTAAAAATGTGTTTAATTATTTTAATGCTAATCAACTTAGAAGTGACATTTAAAAACTGTGTGAATGTCTCTCACAGTGAAAGGCAGGATGTTAAGAAGCTGCGTTTTATCGAGGATTAACAAGGATTAGGCTGTCAAACAAGACAACCATCAGCTTTATCTCATTAGCTTCCCCCTTATCGGTAACAACTGCAAAAACCTGCGCAGAGGCACACACGGGGAAAAGGGGAGATACGATATTAATTAAAACTCATACCTGCTCTTGTCGTTTAGGAAACTCCCTCGTCTCTCTTAGACAAACATCATCATGGATTTGTTCTATAAAGAAGCTTGAAATCCCCCCCCCACCCTGTGTGGGTTATGTAATGTGTGCTAACTATAGGGGGGAGGTCAGAGAAAAAAAATGGAAAAGAAACTGCAGCCATTTAAATGTGACGCATGTTTGGATGATGCATTAACCTGAGAAGCGTGGGCCTGGCGTGGGAGGACACAGGAGCGTTCTGGGGGAGCGTCTGATTTCAGATCTAAGTTCACATGCAGAAATCCATTGAAAGAAATAGCAGCTTAAAGCTTTTTCAAGGATTGTTCACCTGGAAGTTCATCTTAGCATCATAAAACCTCCCAACTGTCCTTATCGCCCCCTGATCTTTTATCATCGGGCTCCACAGATAAATGTGGAGAAACGTTTGTGAAGCCAGCAGAAGATTTAGTTACTTCTTAAGGTTTCACTGCTGCATGCAGCACGGGAATGTGTTGCACTTGATAAGTGCAGGAAATACATTTACAACTTATAGATGTTATCTGTTCGATGCAATCTAGGTCATCTGAGCGAGATGCGGCGCCTTCACCTTTTCAAAATAGGTCACTCTAGTGAGATGGGGATTTTCAAAAACATGTTACAGTCCATTGCGTTTCACCACAAAGTGATATCAAGATTCTGATCAAGGTTCTGAACTGACTATCACTGTTTTAAGAAAAAGTTCATTTCACACAACTAATAGTTTGTGTCGTCACAAGACACAAGCTGCAGATTTAACTATAACAAAAAAACTATAACTATACTTTTATAACAAAGTAACAAGAATAAACACATTTAATGAGAAGAGTATTAGTCTAAACAGACAAACTCTAAAAAGGGCAAATGTGGAGAAAAGTAGGCAGATTTTGGGGTTCTACTCTCTCTGTGTAGCCCACGTCAATGAATCATGTAAAGTCAACACCTCAAAAAAAAAAAAATTCAGCATCTTTTGCTTTCGTATAGCTTTAGGTTTCCTGTCCTCAATACTGGAGCCGCAGGATTAAAAAAAAAAAAAACAAAGGTGGCAAAAGGTATATAAACGTGTCTTACTGTACTCATCTGACTCAAGAACTTCAACATGGCTCTCAGAGGTGTCGCTGCAGCATCCCTCCTCCTCTGCTCCCTACTGAGCATGCTCAGTCCAGCTCCAGCTGACAGTAAGTTCTTACAATATCTAGCTGTCTAAAATGGAATAATTTTGATTAATTCGTTAATGAATTCATTTCTTTTTGGTTCTTTTTTAGGTGCCCGTTCGAATTTAGCCTGCTGTACTTCATACAATAAGATGCAGATTCCCTTCCAGCGCATTAAAGGCTACAGAGAACAAAATTTAGGCTACTGTCGCATTGAGGCCATCATGTAAGAGCTTCACATCAGCCTCCATTTATCTGAGTCTCTCAGAAAAAAACACAAAACGATTTAATTGAAAACAGTTTTTTAATGAAAATACTTAATTTCCTGACGCACCAAAGGATTCAGTAACTGCAAAAGGGCATTTTTTTAAGCATCTTAAAAAAATTATAAACTTCATAAATCATTTTGTTTTCAGTTTGTTAAAAATGACAAAACCCAATCCCACTTTATAGACAGTTGGGCTTAAAACCAAAGAAGCTTCAGAATATTAATCAAATTTGCCCATAGCACCATAAATCTGTGCTGAATTCTCGAAGCTAAAAATATTTCTTTATTTATTTTTATAAACATTTAATTTTTTTTAACAGAATCAAATTTGTAAGTATAATAGGCAATTAAATTTTTTTATTTTTTTACTGTAAGGGAAAAAAACACCAATTTGAAAAAGTCACATTTTTCAATCAATCAAATCAGCACACATTTAAAACAGCAAACTCTGAGGTTAAAAGGGGACTAACTTTTTATGGATCATTTTGACTCAGGAAAAGCTTAAAAAAACAACATGAAATTAGGTTAAAATGAAACCACTTTAACCTCAAAATGTAGTAAATTAACCTGAAAATGTACCCCAACATAAATAACCCATGATTAGAATTGAAAAAATAACACAAGTATTTCAAGAGTGCAAAGTATGTCAATGCACTGATTTTTTTTTTATAATGTGTTTCATTTGTTTCACTCTGACAGTTTCTACACCATCTACAACAAGCAGGTCTGCGGGAATCCAAACGAGAAGTGGGTGAAACATTATCTGGATTTGCTGAGGTATGACAAACACAATTATGGGAATGTTTTTTTTTTTTAATTTCTTTCAGGTGTCTTTAAAAAAAATATTTTTTTTCCTTTTTCTTCTCAGCATAAAACTGAAAAACATGTCCAAAGTCAACTCTGGACCAGCAAAGGTCGTGATGGAGAACCCCAAAAACCTGGAAGTCTCAAAAACTGTGGAAACCGTAACAAAGACCTTCCACCACTCAACTGAAAGTGTGTAAAAGAAAAAGCTGGTTTTGCTGCATCAGTTCGGCAAAAACAATTTGTTGTTATGGAAACAATTGAGTGGACTATGCATTTCAATTACTTTTTCTTTTAGTTTTTACTTTGCCAACTTTTTTTTTATTTTTTATCAGCAAGTCATAAATAAAGGCATTAAATGAAGTATTTTAAAATATTCATTTTTTGTTTCTTTAACTTCTCTCTTTTCATTTTATTGTTTAATCAAGTGTAATTTTCAAAATGTGATGATAAATAAATGCATTTAAAGCAAATTAAAGTCTGTGTTTCATAATCTCAATTAACGTTCTTGTAAAATTTTTACTTTTTTTCACAACATTAACATCTACTGAAATATATATATAAAGAAAACACACCAACCTATTAATCAGTGAGCCTTAATTTACAATCAATAGATGATAGATGACCTTCACCTTAAGACTAATGGGTAAACTGCAGCACCAGCTGGTGTATATTTTAAAGGCATCATTAGAGAGATCTGATAAAGGTGTCTGCATTTCATTAAATCGCTCTGGCCTCTGAGAGGAGCGTGCCGTGTTTGACATGGATGTCATTTATTTTATCTCTGGATGAAGAACCGATGCCGACTCGCAGCTTCAGTCAGACAAGCTGCTGTTAAAAGATGGAAGAAGGAACTTATAAAAAACTACATCTTTGAAACTTTGTTTTAATACTTTCTTCTCAGAGGTGTAACGATTGATCAATTTAATCGATGAATCGATTTATATTCCTACAATCAAAACCAGATTAATATGTCATCAATCCATCATTACAGTCCAATGTGTGGAAACACTGAATTTTACAGACGTGACCATATTGAGGGAATGTTCCAATAATGTTTCATTTGTATTAGTTTGATACAGAAAAACAACGGTGAGCTGAACTTTATGAAACTAAAATGTGAATGGATTTGACATTCCTTCTTGTTTACTTGTTAGTTTGTACACATATTTAATTTACACTTGATCAGTTTGTAAGATATACAGGGAATATGTAAAACTTCACCTGCACTGTTCAGTACCAGGTATTTACCTGAGTTACACTGGTTGAAGTCAACCACAAATTATGATATGAATCGAGTAATTAAAATTAATTGTTACAACTCTATTTCTTATAACTGTTTTGCTGTAATGGGAGATTATCTAAAGATGTTCTAAAGCTTATTATTCAAATTAGTCAATGAGAAAAAAAACTTGTGTTCAACATCAAACATGACTAAAATCTTTTATGTATGTCTTTGAATAATATTGTAATAAACCCTGTTTTAACATCATTCACAATACAGAAGAAACACAAAAAAGATCTTGAATAAGGTTCATAATAATTATTTGCATCACAAATGCAATGATTGTTCAGTTACTAAATGTTCTTACAAACTGCTTTTGGTAGCCTCTTACAAACACTTTAGTTGCTTTGACACTGCCCTCTGCAGGACAAAAGACGCAATTGCATCTGTCTGAAACAGCCTCTCAGTTTTCCTGCCTCCGTCATCCATTTACTGTCTGAGCCCGCTTGGCCTTGTCTGTAAAAATCTAGCTCCAAAGGTGAAACCGAGCGGTTTCCTTTAATGATGTAGACATTCTTTGCAAAGGCCAACAGGATGACTGAGGCAGAAAAGTCAGGATGGCTGACCTCCAGCTGCAGCAGAGTGTGGTGATGTGGAACAGTAATTACTCTGAACACGCCGGTAAATGCTCCAGACATGCTCAAGGAAAAATCCTCTTTTTAGCAGTTTAAGAACCTAAATAAACTGCTGAATGGCAGCAGAATAACAGTTCATGAATGTGTTAAGAAGAGACAACAAACTTGATTCACTTTAGTCCATTTATTAATGAATTTGGATGACAACAAAATTAAATAAAGAAAAGTCCAGTAAAAGTGTTAACATCATGTCACATAGAATGAAAACATGGAAACTGAACTCTTTTTTAAATAAAAAAACCCTAATAAATACCACTTGAAATAAATATTAAATATTAATAACAGAGGGTATTTTAAATTAATTTAGGACTTCTGAGGTTTTGCAGGATGTGTTGGTTTTGGGGTGGACAGTTTTGTCTTGGAGTCGGTCTTCTTCTCTTTGCGGATCTTCCTGTTAAAATACAAAACACAAGAAAACTGTGAAAATCTGCCTTTTTTTTTGCAAAAAGGAACATCAATCTAAAGAAGATGCCATCCCTTATTCTATTCTCAGGAATATAAAATACAATATTTACTCACTCAAGCTCCATGATCTTTTCAAACACCCAGTTCTGCTTCCAGTGGCTGCAGATTTCCCCCTCTGTGGTTTCAAATCTGGATGAAGAAAGTTATACACATTGTTTTCTATCTTTAATTTATATTACTTGTAGATTTATATTTGGTTAGAATCTGTATTTAATGTTGCAAAATGTAAGGAGATAGTTCTTACATAACAGCACGAACACAGGGCAGGTTCTTCCTTTGGATCCTGTAGCCGATGATGGGTGCAGAGATGTTTGCACTGCTCACCTTAGTGCAGCAGCTTTTGACTTTCATTTCTGTTTTTTGGGGGGAAAACACACAAAAATATGGTAAAAACAGATGCACTTTCTTCATTATTTTAATTCAGAAAATGTTTTGCTTCTAATCTTCATAGGTATTCCGATTAAGAAAGATAAGGAAACGTACCTGTGGCAGATGAGAGCATCAGTAAAACCCCGGCAAAGACTGCCAGACATGCCAGTTTTCTTACACACAGCTGCATGTTTCTGATGGCGGAGGATCCTCAAGACTTCTGCAGGTTTTGATAACTCTGACAGATCGGGACGAATGATCTCCTCAGAACAAACCTCCAGCTTTTATTGCATGAAAAGAGGAAATGGGCTGAATCATCTTATTCCTGCAGTGAGTGAAGGCTCAGGGATGCAGGACGACACTGCAGACACCCATTTCCTTTTTTTTTTTTAGTGATTCTCGGAAGTTTGGAGCAACAGTAACTTACTGGCACCGTGAGTAACGTGGATGTAATGTAAAAGCTGAATGTCATCTCTGTCAGTTTTACGTATCAGGAAATAGATCTTGTGCCGGGATGACCTGGCCACGGGGTGTACCCAGCCTTTGCTCAACAGTGGATGGGATAGGCTCCAGCAACCCCATGACCTCAGAATAGCTCTTCTCTGGCTGATTTCAAATTAACAAAATTGTTAATAATTTTAATATAAACTGAGAGCCAAAATGTTAATGAAGTTTGAGAAAATGAACACAAATGCTAAAATAACAACTAAGGTATAAATAGTTAACAGAATAATAAGAAAAAAACATTTTCAAATCAATTTCTGTCCTCACTTCAGTAGAGATTTTGTCAAAGTATGTCAGAATAAAGTCAGCTGTTGTGTAAGGCCAAAACACACATTTTTTTCTTCTCCATAGCCTCAAGACTGCAAATCAAATACAAATGATTAACCTTCCACCCCCATGCATGATAACTGGTTTACATTTAAGTGCATGTGCTGATGTTAGTATATTACATCTGAATACATTTTTAAGGACATTCATCCAGATGTTTTCAGTTCAGCTGCTGTAAACTGTTTTCATATTTAGGTTCTACCTCTTACCCCGGATTCACACGACAAGCGTTACAGCTCAGGTGCGACGCGAGAGCGGTCTGGCTACGGGAGAAGACTCCCATTGGCTACGGGATGGCTGCAGTCACAAGCTCTGCTCCTGACCTTGTGAAACTCTGAATTCATGTAGGTTCACACCTTAACCTGCCATTTACTGTATATAGGAAGAACAGTAATCCCCCCTCTTAAAATCGGGTGTCAGCAAAAATTTGAACTCAGCAAAATGGATTTGAAGCGCCAGAGAGGCCAGATCGCAGAGGTCAGACGTGATCGCCTGCAATGGGATTTCCTCCAGCACTTTTAAAGTTACGTAAAGACTCCGGCCGTAACAGTAGCCGCCTGAGCCAGGGGTGGGAAAGAGAAACCTGACAGAAAATCTTTTAATAGAATTAATATTTGTTTTGGTTATGGTTAAATTTACTGGCATGAAAACACAACTTAGTTCTTGGGTTTGTGTCATCTCACTTGATTTCCATGAGGGAATTCTGTCTGAAAGTAACAACAGGAAAAACTTCTTGTCTTGTTTTTTACACACTTGGATGCATCAAATACATAGACTGGCCTTTATGCAGTGAGGCAAACAAGTATTAGAGCATCCTGTGATTCTGAACAGTCTCCCACTAAGAAATCGTGTAAGGATCTGACATTTTCATTTTCTGTCACTGTAAGAGATGCAATCCATAAAAAAAAAAAAAAAAAAAAAAAAAAACAACCTTGAAATCTCATTCTACAGTGTTTAAAGATAATTTATTTGCAGCAAATAGATTATTTATTTGGATGCTCTTGCTGCAGATAAACTAATTAAAGAATCATAAAATGTGATTTCCATTCTTTTCATCATTATTTCAAAGTGGGAGAACTTGCAAAATTGCAGGGTGCTCAAACAATTGTCTCCCTCGCCGTAAACACGGTTCATCTCATCAATTACTTTAACTAAAATACTTTAGCTTCCCTTTTGCCTCCAACTGATTTTTGAAGGGCCTGTCTCTTATAAAGCTGCTTTTGTATGAATTTGCTTTTTCTTTTTACATTTTTACAAAACAGCAGTTTATTTTATTTTGGTCTTAGGATCCTTTTTTTTTATCCTACATTGGAACGCATTTTAAGGATCAGATCAAACTTCAAGACATTCAAACATAATATAATTTGTTTATAACTGAGAGAAGAATAGAATCCAGCTGACAGTTACTTCAAGAAAGTGATCAAAGTTGGAGAACAGACAAATTGTATATAGATCATCTACATTGTTTTTATCACAGAAACTATGTTTCTCTATGATGCTACCCTGGTTAACTGCTCCAGAGCTGCGTCTGGCTCTTCTGCTCCTCCATTGTGGCTCTCTGGTTAAAGTAAAGTTCAAAAGTTTTGATTTTTAAAAAAAGTAACTGTAAAGTAAAGTTTCAAAAAAAGTAAAATAACTTATTACTCTGGAAGCTTTAAAAGAACAGTATCTATTGTGGCTCAGTAATCTAGAACTAAACATTTTGACAAATTCCTGTGTTTTAAGTGTGCCTCATGGTTTAAAGAATAAAGTTTATTAGCTTTGTTTTATTTTAAAAAGTTAGATTTATGAATTTCTGGCTAAGAGCCACCACAAATGTTTAAAAATAAAACGTTTTTTTTTTTTTCCATTGCTGACATTGCATTAATACCACTAAATTTGCTCCATCGAGATGATCCTGTGACACACGAAGAAACTGAAGTCTTGTGAACCTCTTTTAAAAGTTTTAAACTGTTTCATATTTGGAAAAAAAAAATCTATTTTCTTTTAAAGTTTGTTTTATCAATGCCAAAAAAATAATATTTTGTTTATATTTCTATATTGATATTGTGTGGAGGGTGTGGTCTTTGGTATGGGGATGAGAATTTATAAGACTTTTACTTCTTGTCACTCCCATTTAGATATTTCTCTCCTTTTTTTATATCTTGTTCTATTTCTCCTTTAACTGCTGAGGCGTCACCAGTGATGCTTAAACACAAAATCTTTAACATAATGTAACTATTGAGCCGTTAACAGGAGAAAAGCGGCTTGTCTTTCATTGATCATATTAACAATTATAAAATGACAGTAAATCAAAGAACCTAAACAATAGAGCTCCAGTGTTAAAGGGTTAAAGCCAATGTCTGAAATAAAATGTTTTTTATCAAATCATACTTTGAGCACCAATTCTGCTGACTTCAGCAGTTATTTGTAGGAAGTGTCATGTGACGGTCACATTCTAGTGCTGACAATCAAGAGGATAAAAGGGGAAGGAAGGGGAATACTGAGCTTCCCACCGCAAACCGCAGGTTTGAAGCATTGTCCGGCCATGTTTGGTCATTCCTGTCAGGCTTCGTAAGCCCCCACTTTTTCCAGAAGGCCTGTAGGAAGCAGAGAAATGAAAAAATCTCACAACAGTTTAAAAAAACCTTTTATTACCGTTTTTCAGCCTGATTTGAATCAATAAATAACCTTGTTTTTTCCATTTTATTTCAGGACTCTCTCTGAATTACGTAAAAAAGCAGATGTCTGAGGGAATCAGAAAAAGTAAAAGACTATCAAAAACAGATGAAATTCAACGCAGAAGATAAAGAATCCGCTATACATTTATGCCAACCAAATGATTTCTTTTACAATTTGGATTAACTCAAGATTTTTTCCATATTTTGCATTTTATTGTTTGAACAATTTTATGAACTCTATGAATCAAAATGACAGATATCTGCCAAAGAAATATTTCATTTAATTAAGAAGCATTCTATATTGGCTTCATATGAGAGTGTAGTACTTTTTTTTTTAGAAAACATTAGTTACATTTTACTTCCTAAACACAAATATGATCACTGCCAGTTCCAAGAAATTTCCGAAATAGGAATTTTTGAATGTGTGAAATAAATCAGAAGAATTCAAAAAGCAGCCATTCCTGCGAGAATATGAGAAATATTAAATGTTTACAGTGCTGCGGAGGTAGTGTGATGGTCTGGGGTTGAAAGGCCCATGAATTTTGCACTCTTTTACAGTAGAGAAGATCTTTTATCGTGAACTTTAAACGGATCAATGGAGCAGGAAACTCTCTTATATAAATGTAACTCTCACAATCTGTAAATAGGTGTTAAAAGCAATGGTTCTTTATTAAAATGTGATTGTTTTATGTAATAAAAATGATCTGGATTTTGCCCTTATGAAAATGTTTTGGTTTGTTAAAAACGTAAAATAATCTGAATAATTTTACTGCCACTAATCCACCTAAGATTTGATATAAAAATGGCTATTTGAGAAATCAAATCTGCTTTTTATATATATATATACATATAAATAATTATAATTCCAAAATGATGAAGTATTGCTTTAATGGTACAACACATAAAACCTAAAAATATGAAGAGATGCTAAACGAATACTGAAAGTGATCTTTAGAAAAGTGAAGCGTTTCTACGTCAGTTAACAGGATTTAGGGGCTTTGAGTGAAAAATAAACTGTTAAAAAAAAGCAGAACTGATTCCTGACAATGAGGAAGGAAGCTGGAGAAGTGCAGTCAGTTTCAGAAAACTGTCATACAGACTGGACCGCCAGCTCTGTTTTATGAATGGAAAATCCTGTTTCCTTCTAGCGTTGCATCTGATTTACATCACACTTAAATTTAGGTTTTTTTATTGGTAAAAAAAAGTAATTTCAATCTAACATTTTGACAAAACGTACTCACTAATTCCCTCATTTGGGTTACAATTATAAATTATTTAAAAAGACTGATATTTTATTGTATAAAAAGTTTAAACGTGACTTTTGAAAATTTGAGAGACCAAAAGAGATGCCACTTCGAACTAATAAAAGGCCTAAGGAACGATCTAAAGGTATTTAACACGTAAAATATGAAACATATAAAGTAAAAAAGAATAAAAAAACATTAGAAAGTTGGGATGTAGCGATTCGATTCATAGTTTTAAAGTCACAATTTCTATTTTTTTCCCAATTTTTTTTCCAGCACAATGAATTAAAGGCATTTTAAAGCTAAGTATGCCCCCCCCCCCCCCCCCCCCCTTAAATAAAAATTGTCTGTTTTCCTACAAGCAGAAAAGGATTCATTCAAATAAACAATTAGACATAATGTTGTAATGATCACAAATCCTTTCATACTCGGTTCATGTTACGCTCCACATGTGATGGACCCGCACCCGCTCAGCGCAGTCCCACCCCAGCCGCTGGGAGCGCACTCGCCCGCTTACGCTCAGCACAAATGACCTAAAAAAAAGGACAGAAGGCTAAAGAGAGTTTTTTAATTTTCAGCACAGATTAATACTTTGACGAGTTTGATTTGTTTTTTTAACAGATTAACGAAGAATCGTTTTATCCTTATTAAAAAATTACTTAGTTTTCAAGCATTATTGTTTTAAGGGATCAAAGTTGCAGCCAGCTTGAAGAATTTAGTACCTTAATGTACAATCAAGTTAAATTTGATAATTTAAGTAAAAGAGTGCACATTTTCCTTACAGATAAGTTTAATTTAATCTGTTTATCTTAGTATTGCAATTAACTATTGTGTATATTTTATGACTGTTTTTCTGCTTTTCTACAACCAGTATGAAGCCCAACTGCTTTGTGATATTGAGTTATATAAATAAAATGGAATTTTATTGAACATCAAAAAGCAGCTCTTTGTGGAGAATCTTGATGTGTATTAAAATAAAAAAACTGTCATCAGTGAAGAAAAGAAGTGTACTAAAAGCTACCAGACCCTTGATGAAAGCCAAAGGATAATCTATCAGACCATCTATTTTATATTACTATATTTATATTACTATTACTATTTATTTGAAATTGATCTCACAGTGAACAGGTTCTGGACAGAATTAAACAACAAAACCCCAAAACTTCTTATCCAACTGAAACTGTGCATTACAAAATAAATAAATAAACAATTATCTAAGGATGCTAAAATTGGAATTATATCAAAATTCATTTAGAACTTTGATTTTTCTGAGCTCTGACAGAGCAGTTAAAACCCTTGTCCCCTAGGGGGAAATCATGGACTTAATTATGCGGCTTTATTCAGAGAGAGTTATTGCGTGGTCGTGTGGCGTGAGAACACATGCTTGAAAAAAATTCAGCCGTTTGCAAGAGTGCAGCACTTTTACAGAAAGAGGTGGGGGAAGCTGGTAGTTCTGATGACAGTTTCGACATCCCCCTCTGTAACTGACTGTATTTGTCTTTATCGATTTAATCCTTGTAGAGAAACTTTTGACAGATTCTAAAGTAAAATGGGAAACGGGGTCCACCCAAACACTCCGAGGTTCATAAGTCAACCCAAAGTCACACTCACTTGTGTAAAGACAGAATCCAGGTCCAGAAGATTCTACAGCATGGATGACAAACCTCGAGAGGTGAATTTGTGACGTTTATTCATGGCACTGTGCTCAAACTCTGTGATCACTGGTTCTTATTGAACTCATTTGAAGCCATTGTTTCAGATCAGTTTCCATTTTCATTCTTTGGTGTCTTTTTTCTCCCTGAAAAAATAGAGCATTTCAGAGATTTATTGTAAAAAATATCAGAGCAGTGGTGGGGAAAGCAAGAAAAAAAAAAAAAAACCAGACCATCCTGTCGTGACTGTCTCTGACCTGGTTGTTCAATTACAGACGTCAGGTTTTAAGAGGGGATGTCTCATAAGATGTCTCACAAGCCGGAAACGTTCCAGTTTTCTTTACTTGTCATTTAATCTGAAAAAAATTCTATTTTTGATGATAATTATTTCTTTCATGTGGAGTTTGTAGTGGGCACTTCTCTATATAGGTCTGTTTCTAAACACAGGCCCTGTCAACTTCCATTAAGTATTTTTGAACATGTGAGTTGTCCGCTGTAATTGTTCTTGGTTAGTTCATGTCATAGTGAAATAAACTTACCATGTCTCAATCCAAATGCTGTTTTACAATATCAATAATAATAGATTTCGTTCATATAGAAATGACTTAATTTTGGTTTACTTCAGACAGATCAATCTGGTTGAATAGATCAATTAATGAATTAATCATTACAACCCTAGTAAATAAGCTGATTGCGTTGCAGGCTAAAGTGTGCTGACATCAACACATTAAAGGGTTGCAAGTCTCCGCAACGCTGATTTGAAAAACAACATATTTCAATGTTAGAATAATCAATCGAAGAGTTACAAGAGTTCACAGAGTGAGTGTTATGTAGCTGTCGACCGCAACATCTCAGGGGTTAAAGATTCACAGCAATGAAAGTTGTTTGTGGTTTTTGTAAACATGTTCTCAGTGCTTTTCTGGTTGTGAAGGACATATGTAAAAAACAAATAAGCTAAAACCTGCATCTCTGAGTATTTTTTAAAATTAATTCTAGGTGAAAAAGAGGCAGAAAAAAATGCAGTTGAAAAAAGCTTGTATGACGTAGAAGCTGCAACAGTTGGCCACAAGCTCCCTGCTCTTCTCTATTCTGATGCATCTGGATCCATGTATGTCTTTGTTTTCCTCATCCGGACTGGCGCCTGACTCAAAGCGGCTGGATGGCTCCAATATTGGTCGCCATTTTTGTTGCCCCATTAATGCAAGGTTGGGGCTGTAAGCTAGCAGGAGGGCGTCTAAACAGATGGATGATGGGAAATTCTCCACACCAACTGTCCAGTCCACAACTTAGATCTCTTATGAACTACTGCAGAAACTATCTCCAAGAAAAATGCTTTTAGATTTTGGCGGAAATCACGATAGACCCTAAAAATGGCAACAGCGGCATCAGTGTGTAAAGTTATTTCCGATTTATGGGTTTAGACCAGGCAAAGCGGAGAACTGAACACTTTTTAAGCAATTTTAAGCAAATAATAAAAGGTAACATTACCAGTTGTAACAGAAAATCGAACAATATCTATTTTATAAATGTCCGACCTGATTGTTTTTGTTTTCCTCTCTTAGATTGTTCACGTATCAAAATACAAATGTCAGTTGTCCTGCCTGCAGAAAACTGTCCAGCTGCTTCCCCAAATCCTAAGGATGAAATTAAACGAGTCGTGGATCGCTTCTTTTTCACAACCTGGTCAAAGTTAGACAAAAGTTAAAAGTACTTCACTGAATGCTGCTTGTTTGATTATGGAGGTAATTAGGATTTTATCCTTCTAATTGACGCTAACACTAGCAATAGCTCTAGGATGAGACGTGGAGATGAATGAGATCTTTTCAGACCAGTTAAAAGTTGCTCAAATGTCCATGCTCACAAAATCACTGAAAAATGAGAAAAAGTAAGAACATTTCAGCCTGTCTGACATTGAAGTAAAACTTGTTATCGTTTAAATATTTTCTACTATGGCCAGTGAGCCGTTGTTAGCTCAGCTGTGGTTCTAATGTAGCTCCCCTTCGCTTTAACTCAACCCTGTCCGATTTGCAGAAAAATAAAGGTAAATAATTAAATTCAATTAATTGGAAACTTTTGCCAAAAATATCAAAGTGACTATTTGTCTATTCTTGCACTTTTTTCTTGACCGCTCTTGCTCTGAAAGCTGAAAATATCCGGTTTAAAAGCAGTGCATAAAATATTCGCAGTGCCTGACTATTCATGTTTTAACAATAATCCCTGTAAAACTACAATAAAATGTAGCCTTGGAAGTGATTAAAATGCATGTCGATTTCTAGCAATGTGCATCTTGGCCCCACATATGTTATGTGGCTAATATGAATTTCTATTTTGTGCTTGATCGCATTTAAAATGTGCTTGAATGTCATCAGTCAAAATATAAACCGCTAGAATAATGTCTGCTTAAATGAAAGGCTGATATTTTCAATAAAACCTCCAATATAGAGGATATTGTGAATTTGTATTTTAATTTGGGAAAAATCTAAGAGAAGAAAACCAATACAAGTAGGTAGGACATTTATAAAAAAAATATTGTAAACATTTTCTCAGATTCAGAAAACTTTATTCGTTCTTTGCAGAAGTCATTTGCAGCATTTCCAGAGCAGTTTTACTCACACAATCACATTAATGTGTCTGAACATCACTTTAAACTGAGTACTTCTTGGCTCCATTACAACACACAACAATGTCACATCCACAATAGCATCAGAGTTTTTTTTTTGTCTAAGTTCAACAATGTAATTTGCTGTTAAGGTTACCTTTTATAATTTATGTAAAACACTGTGTTAAACAGTGTTTAGTTGTCAGCTTTGCCTGTCTAGATCCATCAACCGGAAGTCACTTAAACATTGATGGCGCTATGACCATTTTGTGTGATGTCATCATGAAAAGCATCTATAAAAAGACCACTAGGAATGCTTTTACAGAGCATCAAATGGTGTTTTGGAGTGGGAATATATTAACCAAAGGGTTAAAATAACAGTTATACTTGTAAACATGTACATTTTCACTGAGAGTAGAAAGTAAAATACTAAACAAAATTTCAACAATTTCCTTTTTTTTCTTTTTTGGTATTAGTCATACATTTTTGCTGGAAGAACAGCTCACAACTGTTGATGTGACTCTTTTCTCAGTGTAGATTAATGTTAGAAGCTCCTCCAATAAGGTCAAGGCAGGTCATGAGGCCAGAGGCCAGAATGACTCCGGACTCAGGGTGTCACAATGCATGAAAAACTCTCAAACAAGGAAGTCAAAAATATCTGGGAACAAATCACATGGTACAGAGGATTGACATTTAATAAAATATTTCCCAAACCTTATTTTGTCATTTTTTTTAAGTTTGCTAAATAAAATTGAGGATGGCTGTTAAACATGTTTGTACAAAAAGAGTAATCGGGGGGGGGGGTCTCTCATGTTCTGAGAAAGCCCCTCTCTCCCTCAAGCATTCAAAATCATGAAAGCATGTTTGTTTCCACAGTCTTAGCTTGTATGTTTATGCAAGTGTTTAGTTCTTCAGAAGTTCTGTGGTAGCAGAAAACGAGCACAGAAGCATCAGATGCACAGAAAAACACTCACCTCAAAAACCGAACCGGAAGCTTCCATGTTAGAAAGTGAAAAACTCAGCAGAGCAGCGGTGTTCTGACAGTATTTATGACATGCTTTTTCACTTTTTTTTTTTAGTATTTTTGAAGCTACAACTTGTTCTTCCCCACATCCTAAACTTACAATGAGTGTTAAGCAGCATTAAAACTTTATCAACGTATGTTTTAAGGGATGAACAGAGACCTGCTTTGCTGCTTCCTCATATGACTAAGAAGAAGCAACATTAAAGTTTAATGTTCCGCTCAAACCATGTCAAAACCCTACTAATAGCATTTTTTTAACCTCATCAAAACTCAAATCCAGGTCAAAAATCCTGTCCCACCTGTGGAAAACTTAGTGACACGTCCAGACCACAAGAAAAGACAAAGGGGGACAACGAGTCAACTTGTAAGCTTATGTGGGAGGAAGTTCCACATTCTTCTCTTTCACTTGTGAGTCTGTATAGTGGGTGCTGCAACGAAAAATCTAAACTATGTCAGTGGTCCTATATAAGACGGGCAGGAAAGATTGCAGATCATATTTCATCAGATAGCAACAATGTCAGGTGGGACTTTCTTCTCACTTGTTCTGGTGGCTCTGCTGCTGTCTTCAGTCTCAGCTCACGGTAAGAGCAACATTCAAACTTTTAACACAATTTATTTACTTTTTTGTTTTCTTGAATGACAATTGTGGCAAAAAAATTAATCACTTTTTTTTGGTTTTGTTTAAAGGCGGAATTTCAAGTTGCTGTTTAAAGACCTCTCGTACGCAAGTTCAACGAGACTTTTTGAAGAAGTACTACGTCCAGCGTCCACCATCCTGCTCCTTACACGTAGTGGTGTAAGTTCAAAGTCGCTTCTCTAATTTCAATTCTTTTACAAAGCTTATTTTGTAGCATTTTTAACATAAAATCCCAGTGATTTGCTCTCCGCGGTTGACCCATCCACTGGGGGAGCAGTGAGCTGCAGACACCACTGCCCTCAGGAACCATTGGAACAATCCAACGCTTTAGTACTGAGTGTCAAGAATTGAGGATTTGGGTTCCAGTTTTAGAGTCTTTAGTTTGACTCGACTTTGGATTTGAACTCAAAGCCTCCTAGTCTTAGGGTGGGCACTCTTACCATAAGGCCCCTGAGTTGATAAATCAATAATTCTGAAGTAGTCATGACTCTGCTTGATTTGAAATATTCATCAGATTAAGAAAATAATCTCTAAACTTTGCAATTTCTATGTTTTAACAGGTTCACCACAATCAAAAACGTCCGAATCTGTGCCAACCCTAAATCGATCTGGACGCTCACCAGCATGGCCTATCTGGACGGAAAGAACTGGCTGCAAAGTCAAAATACTACCATGAATTCTACCAACACCTACCACTAATAATAATAATAAACGTAAAAACATATTTTTTTTAATGAAAATGTAAATAACTTATTTGTGTGTCAGCTGAGGATAATTGATGCTTGCAAATAAACATGTTACAATGCTTTAAGCTGCAGTCGGTTGACTTTTAGTTTCAGATCTGAAGAAAGCAGGGAGAAACCTGCAACCTCAGAACCCAGCATCCATTCCCGCTGATTACTAACCGCTGAAATGTGACGGTGTGTAACAGCTGCTTACTGACACATGTGAGCGTGAGAAAAGATTGAGCTGATAAAAGAAGGGAAGCGACAAAGGACAAATTACTTTAACCACAAGGATTTGTATTTAACCCGTTGGGGCCTGTCGCTGATGTTTTCGTTTTCATCTATGTGGAATTAGGTGAAATTTACAACAGAAGTTGTTCAACGCAGATTTGTATCAACAGGCGTAACAAGATGTACTTGGAGAAATGAAAGTGAAGTCCCTTGCTTTTCCTTTTATTTAATTTCCAATCTTTTACTGAGAGCTTGCAGTTTTGCAATCAGATCTGGGTTAATTCAAGAGTATATATTCTTTTTTCTGGCTTTTGTGTAAAATTTAAAGAATTACCACATACATAAGCCCTCTAAATACTGTTTTGTCCGTTACCAAACCCTTACATTATAAAATGTTGTCTCCTTTAAAATGCTAAAAAATAACTTGTGTTATCCATCTTTTCAAGCTACATTAAAACCATTTTTTTAAATATCTATTAGTTCTGAATGAGTGTGACAAGCAAATGTGTGTAAACAAATACTTTTATGTAGAAGAAATTGTATTGTAGACATTTTGTCTTGTGCATGGATGTACTATTGAAGATTATCTTTATTTACTGTTGTATAAAATGACTCAAAATGAATAAAAAAACCAAAACGTAATATTCATGACCTAGATCTGCACTCTAACCAAACCACAACTTTTTCATACACACACACACAAAAAAGTTGAGATAATCCTTACATTCAAAATACCGTGCTTTGTCACTCCATGGGAAGTCTTTTTTTTTTTTTTTTTTTTTTATATGTACCCATTCACCATGTTCCACTTCAAATGGATGGTGGGCTTTAGGTGGAAGTTTTCAGTTAGTGTTTCCAACATCTGAGGGCAGAAACTCGACACTGTGTAGTGGGCTAAAAAAAGGTATTTAAAAAGTGTGTGGGCTGTAAGAGAAAGTACCGTTTGCTGTCGGAGTGTTGTAGCTGGGGGAGGTGTGTGGAGAGAGCGTGTGAGGTCGCTACAACATTTACTTGAACCTCAGCGTAATGGGTTTTTCCCACCCTGGTGGGCCAGCCAGCCTCAGCTTTTCAGATGAGTGTGCTGGTGAACATTTAAGTGCAAAGATAAAGAATGACTTACACTGGGTTGAAACATAATGTATGTACAAACCTATAGTTAGAAAAAGAATACAATATGTTAACTTTTATGGAGTCAGATTAAAATTCAACTCGTAGTAAATTGCAGTAAATGTTCCTCAAATGTCCACTGAAGGCCGGTTTCAAAAGAGAACATTTATATAATAGACATGTTCTTACTAGTTTTTTTTAATGTATTTTGCCTTCTTTATCTTTGGACAATTGTGCAGGGAAATTTTTTTTTTTTAATTAGTCATTTTTAAATTTATTAGGAGTCAAATTTGTGTGCATTTAGGGACTGTTGTTTGATTGACAGGTGGGTGGAGCCAGTGTGGCTTCAAACTTTACTTTGCCACTCCCAATTGCAGTTTTCAAAGCTTTGTTGAGGACAAAAGATATTAGATAATTGTAAAAAAAAAAAATATATATATATATATATATATATACATATATATATATATATATACACACAAACACATTTTACCTAGTATAACATTCCACAGGATCCAATGAGTTTAACATAAAATGGACAGTTGAAGTATTAAGGTAGAGTTGCTATTATTAGTAGCACAATCTCAATATCTATGCAGGAAAACCACATTTTGCATGAGGCACCTCAGCATTTCCTCAGGAACACGATCTTTCATGTTTCTGCTTTTGTGCTCAATCACACCTGCCTGATAGACGTCAGTATCAGGCGTCTACAGAGCATGAGGATGAGATGAATCAGGTATTTGATCAGAAACATGTTTTATCTGTGAAATTAAACATTAGAAATAATTAAAAAAAAAACAAAAGGGAACTATTTATGAGAGAATCGATTGTTTCACACTTGTAGTTCTCATAAAAAGCTCCAAGTGGGGTTCATTAGAACCTACTGTACGTTTGGGCCTGCCGACTGTGTCCAGACTCCTCCTCCTTCTCCACCGACAAATTCGATACACCACCAGGTGATGATTGATTGAAAGCACTTCCCCTCTCTTCACCCTTTCTCTTCCAGGATACACTGCTGAAGGTCAGATGACACAACAACAAAGTCAGTCGTGGACCTCCTGTACACTAATGGACCCCCTTCTAGTCAAACATGGAGTTCATTATGGATAAAACACCAGACATGATAGACCGATAATGAAATCCCAACTAAGGTTCACATCAGGGAGCTCGTCCCTGCCAACCTCACTCCTCCAGGTATCACGGTCATTTGCAATAGAGTCCCCAGTTGTTGCACTTCTTATTACCTCTCCTGGAGACTCTAAAAATTCCAGGTACTGTATACTGCTGTTCAATCCTCAAGCTAAAACCACAAAAGGAGACCTGACCTCGACCCAGAGGCACAGAGATGTAACCGTTTTCAATAAACCTCAGCACAAAATGACCAAGTAAGGAGGGACCATGAGCAAACGCACACTAGCCTATCACCTCTCACCATGAGCAACTGAAAGACAGCCCATCTTCAAGAGTTGGGTTCCAGAGCCCAAACTGCATGAAGGTGAGCCTTAATCCCAATCTAGTGCCACTCATCCTCCTGCAAGCTCAGGCATCCCATGTCTGAATAATTACATTTTATCTCTGTGCAATGAGTGGTTGAGGAACTTGCACCTGACCGCCATTCATCCTTGAACAACAAAATGTAACAATTTCACATCCACAGTTCTGATTCTCTTTTGACTGACGTTTGTGCAATTGACATAATTCTAGTGAACTCTAAAGTGGAGAAAAGCAGCCTTGCAATGATATGCAACATTTAACAATAGAGAAGTGGTTTCGCAATCAAAATCAGCTGATTCTGTTGCAGAGAAAAGTGGCTTTGTGTCATAACGCAGCACTTTATGTTAGGAATGGGTTGCAAATAACTGCAAACCTGATTTAAAAATCACTTTTCTTAACCTCAGAATCAGCTGATTTACACTGATTGGGTAAATGGTCAAAGAGTTCCAGTATGTCAAAGAGAATGTGTTATTTAGGCATCGCCAGTGACAGGCGTTAAAGGATTAAACATTGCAATATTAAAAAAATAAAGAACAAAAACGTTTTGAAAATAAATGTTCAGGTTTGAATCAAACAAACTCTACTGAGGCAAATGAGGACACACTTACTTGAGGTTTGATGTGCTGCTGCAAAAAATAGAAAAAGGCGTGTGAACCAGAAGTGAGAGCTACTAGTTCAGAGAATGGTTTTGCAGATGACCAGATAAACTCCACAAGAATAAACTCTAAAGTCTTTGATAAATCCCTGGAGTCTGTAATGAAGTATATACTATCTGACCACCGCTGCTACACAAAACATGCCAGAAATTACTCTGCATATGAAGCTCTTATGTCTTTTTAACTAACTTTTTGATGTGGTTTGTACATTAGATGCTTTGCAGAAGCATCTGCATGATGTACCCACTCAGTCAGATAGCCATCAATGTCATGTCAATATCTCCCAAATCTTCCAGCTGGTTTCCTTCCTGTACACTTGGTGAATGCATGTAAATGTTTAGAACCGTATCTCAGAAAATAACTAAAACGTCAGCTCCAACTTTTGACAAAAGTGTGAATTTAGGAATTCTAATTGCAATTTGTTGTACAAAAGGATATCTCAGAATAAAAACGGTGAGATACTTCAGACTTTTTTTGTGTTCTTGCCTTTGATACAAAATAAATCCTAAATCTTCTATGGCTCTGTTTTTACTTGGTGATAAATAAAAAGTGGGAAGAAAAATAGATGCTCAAAAAGATTTGATATCAAATATTTATTCAAAAGCAAATGCTGAAGGATACAACTTGTAAAATTCGGACAGTTTTACAGTTAGACATGCATATACTCCTTCAATGTTCCGTTTCTTCATTACGTCCAGCAGGACGTTACAATACTATAGAGAAATCCTGCTTACATCTAAGAGTCGGCTTTAATTTAATGAAAAATATACAATCAACATTTTGAATGAATCTCTTGTTTAAAGTGATATTTCTGAAATTAATGTACTGTATATTGTTGTCTTTATTTCCATTTTGACTTATCTGTAGATCTTTGTTCTCCCTTTAAGTACTTCACAGCGGTTAGTTTGCTGATGGTATCACTATGCACACAGCTGGTGGTATAAGACTTGCAAAATCTCCTTGGTTCAGCTGCTTCCCTTTCACTTTTGCTTTTACTGTCATGCAGTTTCATGCAGTTATGCCCTTTTTCTGTCTGGAGGGGGATCTAGAGGAACATAATAACCCTGACTTTGAGTCGACAACAATAAAATACCCAACTACTGGGTCTGCAAACATTAATTAATTTACAAGAAAATGATAAATAGCAAACAACACGTGAAAAAAGTGAAGCAAAACAGCTCCAAGGTGAACTAAAGGCCAGAACAACAAACAGAACTCCCACCCATTTAAAACTAGAAATCTTACTTGCAAAAGAAAAGGGAAACATTGGCAAACACAAACCTTCATAGACAGAAACAGAAGAAAATACATAGGATAGAAAATGGCAGTTTCACCCTAGAGCTTCACTTTAAAATATCCCAAATACCAAACAAAGAACCACAGAAAGTGGTCAAATGAGAATCAAACCCTTTCAGGACCCCACCTGTAAACCATCAGAAACTCAAAAATCACAGAGGTCCTACTCTGATACAGGAAATAACACAAAATACACTGAACAAAAAGACAAAGAAAAGTGCAGCCATTGCTGTATTATTTTGGAAGCTCCAGTTGTCATTGTGGGTTATGCTGGCGTCACTGTGGAGGGTGCAGTTGCAGGACCGGGTCCTGAAAGAGCTGGTGTGCAGGCTGCAGGTTCCAGTTTGGAGACTGCTGACACTTTTTCAGAACCTGCAGGTGTCATTGTGGATGTGGCACTTCCTGATGCAGATTCTGTAGGTGTTGGTGTGAATACTGGAGGTTTTGATGTGGATACAGAAGGTGCCGATGTGGGAGTTGTTGTGGATCTGGCACGTGCAGATGGAGATGTTCCAGATGTAGATTGGGAAGATGATGGGGACACTCCAGGTGCAGATGGGGACACTCCAGGTGCAGATGGGGACACTCCAGGTGCAGATGGGGACACTCCAGGTGCAGATGGGGACACTCCAGGTGCAGATGGGGACACTCCAGGTGCAGATGGGGAGGTTCCAGGTGCAGATGGGGATGTTGTAAAGGCTGGTACAGAATCTACAAATGTCTTTGTGGCTGCTGCAGGTCTCAGTGTGGACTTTGTTGGTGCCATTTTACTTCCTTTGCTTGCGTTCTGTTTTTCTATCTTCTGCAAATCCAGCTTCTTCATTGTATTTTTTGTCCAGAGGTTGTTTGGATCAGAACAAATAGTTTTTCCAGAGAAAGTTAGAAACCTGCAATTGAACACAGGTCATTAGCAGCACATTCATACTCTTGTTTTTAAATGTATGTTTTCTGCCAGTAGAATTAGTCAATTTGGTCAAGACAGTTTGACTAAGAAGTGTTGACATTATCAATGTCACATAATACTGTTCCAGAGGATAAATCAGCATAAAGTACAAGATTCAATATGACCTCTTTAACAATAGCAAAGACTCGCAGACATTGTAAAAACTACACATATAACAGGGATAATATTAAAGCGATGTTTCAAAAGGATCCATCGTGTTAATTTTCAGTACATTTACAAATGTTACAACAATGTTGATCTAATAAAAATAAATGTAATAGCAATGTACCAACTTTATAACTCTGACAGAACATATGGTCTCCTCTTGAATGCTGTAGCTCTTAATGCGGCTGATATTCACTTGAGTGTTGGACGCCCTGAGACAGTCACACCCCTTCCCAATTCTAATGACTATAAAGAGGACAGAAAAGGAACACAAAAACAAACAATATTTACTTTGCTCTGACAAAAATACAAATCCAATATATTTTTTTAAATACTTACATGCATGAACCAAATGTATCCATGTGGTGAAACAGAAAAATGAGGCTAAAATCAGACCAAAATGCATCTTCAGAATCAGACCTGGTAGCTTGAATAAATGACAGCGCAGAGGGAACACAGCTCTTCGTAGTTAAAGTTGTCAAGTTGTTCTGTGCTTTTCTGAGGTTTAAGTGCTCACGTCAACTGGTTACGAGTTAGCCCATTCCCCCCCCCACCCCCACCCCCCACCTCACCATGGTCTCACCACAAACAACAGTCAAGAATTTGCCAATGAGGGGTGGGTGAAGGAAATTGTGATCTTATTTCCACAATGCAAAGTGTTACAACATATTCACCAGAAGCCTACCCATAATGCAACAGGTTTATGCTATTTTTTAAAATAAAAAAACTCTGTTATTTCAGGACACTCATTCTGAAACTCGCATGGTTTTGTATTTTTGACTCAAGTAAATTTATTTATATTTTGCATTTCAAACTAGATTTAAGTTTAAATTACTTTTACAAAATGTTTATGTGATGATAATTTTATACAGTGTTGTTAAAATGTTGTGTTTGTGCTAACAGTCATTAGTATAGGTAACATGAGCATGGGGTTGCCATGGTGCAGAGGTAGAGTGGTGGAGAATTGAAGGATCAGTTCCTACTGGGTCTACCCATGGGTCAGAGTGTCCTGGGGCAACTCCAGATTCATCCTGATGGTTGAGGTTGGCGCCAGTGTATGGGAGGAGAACCTCCATCAGTGTGTGAATGTGTGTGTGGGTGAATGGGACTGTGTCCGTCTCAATTTAGTTTTATATGGTTCTTTAGGATTAAATGAACTAAAAGAATACCAGTTATCAAAGTGAGTGATTGAGAAACAGAAGCTTACCAGCTTTAAATTTAATATATTTATTGCAGGAATTTGAATGTTTTCTTTCCTGTTCTTTTCTTCAGAGCTTCTCTAAAAACATTTAAATCTGGTTGTGGAGGTTTTCCCCTTTAGATGCTATCCTAGTTTTCCAGTGTATGTATTTTTTTCCACAAGTAGATATTTAAATAACTGAACTAAGAACATCAAATTATAAAGTAACATAAAAAAAGTGAAAGAAAACAATTTGTCTGGGTTCTGACACTTTATATGGTTATGGGAAGATTACAATACAATCTAGAATTGGCCGCTGTTGATCGTCATGTCCACTATGCCGAGTGACATGTGACCCATAAACATTTCCCACACAATGTTTTACATTTCTAAGAAAAGAGGAAATAGAGTTCTGCTATAACCCACTAGCAACACTGTCATCTTGTGCATTTTTGATTAGGATGTGGCCATTGAAACACAAAGGCAGGCTCGTGGCAACAAATAGAAAAACAAACTGTGAAACAAGAAAAGTACCACCTTTTTTTTAACTTTTCCTGTCCAACAACTGACCAAACAGATTCGAGCTGAGAGCCTCTTTGGTTGGATTTTACTGTTACAACAGGGGTTATTGATCTTCTAATACATAAAATGTTTATCTGTATAAACCCCTATATGTAATTTATGCTCAACTTTATTTATACTGATTATGTTTGTGTCATTTTTTTGTTGGACCGTACGGAAAAGAAGAAAATGGAGGAAAAGGGGGTGCTTAGAGAAATTAGGAAGGGGGAGTGAAAGCTGATTCACTGTGGTGATTCCTGACAGGATAAGCTGAAAGGTGAACAACAACAGAGTTCACATTACAGTTGGTGATGACACAGTTGTTAAGGAGAACGTTTGAATCGGCACTTCAAGTCATAAACCATAGATTCACTTGGACTCTAAGCCTTTGTTTTATTTAACTGATTCCCTGGAAGATAAAATCATCCAAAAATTACTTCTTTTTTTTTCAAATTTGATGCTTTGCTAAATTTAAATGACTTTAAAAGTTAAAGTATGTTGTGACTGTCAGAGTATGTAGTGAGAAGTCTTTGTGCTCACACTTGTTGCATTGTGGGCAGGCTTGTGGTGAAAGCTTGACGATGGATGAATTCATTTCACTTTCCTTGCTCTTCAACCGGTAGTGCTTCATCTGATAAAGTTTATTTGAGAATGGGGAGAGGCAGAGGGGCTCGCATTTATTAAGAGCAGAGCTGAAAGTCTGAAGCCTCACAACTTCACAGAGAAGAACAGATGCAACTTGTCTGCTGCGCCAAAAATTCTTCATTGATTCAGAAAACATTCAGAAGGAGATTTTATGCTGATACACCTGGTGATCCGAGTGAGGACTGAAGGACTCTAAGATCCAAATCAAGGAGGAATTTAAAGGATGCAGTTCGTCCTGGTATCATCCACACTTCTGTGTGTTATTGCATGGATGAATTCAATTCAAGGAAGTAAGTTCTACTTAAAAGTTTATAAATGTCTCACCTTTTATTTGCCATTGTTACATTTACTCTTTCATTTTTCATCTTTTTAGTCCATGGATCGTTGCACAACTGCAAATGTATCAGGCCAACAAACACAAAAGTTGCTAAAACAAAAATTGTCAGCTACACCATTCAAGAAGAAAGCATCTGTAACGTAAGAGTTATAATGTAAGTATTTTGAAGATTTTGATACACTTTCTATAAAGGTAATGTCCTTTAAAACCTTAAGAAACACTAATTTAACAGGAGATGTTGGGAATTTTGTTTTTTGTTGGAAAATCCACTTCAAGATGTTTTATGGGCTAGATTAGATTCTTTTTAATCCAAATAGCTAACATATTAAAACCTGATGAAAGAGTTTTAAGTCTTAGTGTATCTGATATTGTTAAGTGAGTAAAAATATCTTTATTTAATGCTGAGATAATATTTGAGCACAAAACTAAAAGGTGTTTCAAGTGCGTTGCATATTGGTAACAGCTCAAAATTCATTGCAGGTTTCTAACAGTCAAAGGAAAGACAATTTGTGCAGACCCAAACTCCAATTGGACAAAGGAAGTCATGAGGACCTTGGATGAAAAGGAAGCCATGAAGGAGGCGCAGAAAAGAGGAGCAGAAAGTAACAAAACTCCAGCAGCCTATACAATGACCCGAGCAGCGACCACATCGTCAGTGTCCACATCGACCCCATCGGTGTCTACAGTGGCACCAACAGAAACAGCAGCAGCCTCCACATTGGCAGTGTCCACTCTAAAACCAACATCAGCGGCATCTAATGATGGTGCTGCTTCAGTCAAAAGACAGAGAGATTTTGACAGTTTGACAAAAGAAAAAACTCCAGTTGGGCATACAATGACCCCAATACCAATTCAGTGCCAGCCCTGGGCATGGGTGACCTCCCCATCTCCTGGAATGAGTGTCAAATAACAATGATTATAAAATCTTTTTTTTCTTGAGCAAATTGTTACACCACTTGTTTCATATAGATACAAAAAGTACTAAAAAAAAACCCAAATAAAATAACTTTGACATAATCAGTAATTCTCCACGGTGCGGCACCCAACCCTACTCAATGCTGCCACTTTCTAAGCTAGGTGGGGGGAGAGCAGGGGTTGTGTATCTGGGTGGATCTCTGAATGATAAACTTGCAGAACAGGAAACCAGCTTAGACATTTCTCATATACAATGTACATGATAGCTATCTCAGACACAGAAAACAGCATGAGAAAAGTGTCTTCAGAACTAATCAACTATGACAAATGCACAAACAAACCTTGTTAGTTTAAAGACTTTTACCATTTGTTGTCATTTACCATTAAAGGGCTCAGTGGAGTAAATAAAAAAAATCAAACAAACTGAATGTAAAGTTCTGAGGACGAAAATCAATTGATCTATGAAGGCTAAAAATCATAATCAATTATCTTGACCCAATTAAAATACAAAGTGGCTGGAAATGTCGATGCATTTGATGAAAGTCCAGAGCGTTGCAGAAGCTTCATTTACATGAGCAAAATCACAGCTTGGATTAGAATAGAACTGTGCACACAGACCCTGGAAAACTTTGGTTGTAACAAACGTTTATGTGCACATTGAGTTTGATTTGAATGAAACATTTAGACATGCACAGAACTTCTGAAATACAAGAAACAGCCGTAGAAGAGGAAATGATAAGTTTTGTTGTAAATAAATAAACAAAGTTGCTGCATAGAGCTTTTGAGTGTGCTTTTATTGTTATTTATGCCATTTTGAAGTTACTGTTAGTTCATAATTTTCTAAATCTGGGTAGTTGGTGCTTGTTCATGGCTGCACGGACTTGGAGGAAAGTTAGAGTCTGACATTTTAGCCTTGGATGCACTTAAAATCTGTGCAGCTTTGATTCACTGTAAATAAATATGGACTGGAACATAATGAATTCCATAGATATTTACAGTTACTATTATGTGTCAATAATGAATGGAAGATGACCGATTTATGTCAGGTGGAGATGGAATTTCATCATATTTTGAAAAACTCCATGACTGTGATTCCTTCTAAATCTATATCCAAATTATATAATGCACTCTCTCTCAAGCTCAGAGAATGCTCTGTAAAGCAAAAGCAAATGGGAAAAGGAGTGAAAACTAAATATTTCAATTGAGATTTGGAACAACATCTGGTCCTTCAAGTAGTTGACCTCCAGCTCTGTGACTTGGAGAGAACATGGCTGGAAAAACAAAATAAGATATTTTATACCACCATATCAAGAGCAATACAATGTTGGACACAATGTGGTTCAACTTCTGCCAACCATTTCCATATTTTCTGGGACTGTCCCAGCTTACTGACATTTTGGAAGGGTGTCCAAACCTCTCTGAGTTCTGTGTTTAATCCTCCAATTTCCCTTTGTTTTAAGGTTTTAGAAATGGATTGTGTACCTTGTATGGAATGTGAGTCAGAGATCACATTTCTTCAGTTACTTTTAGTGGCATGTGAAAAAGCAATAACAACGAGATGGCTGAATCCAGCCCAACCTACTTTGGACAATTGGGTGGAAATTGTTTTTGAAATATTCAGGATGCAAAAACTGACAAACCAATTGTGGATTAAAAAAAAATGCTTCCACATTTGTCATAAATTGATTAAATGTTTAGGTATGGTTAACAGTTAATGTACGGTGTACCAGAATGTATTTGATCATAACACCAGCCTCATTCACTTTCTTATTTTTTCTGAACTTAGTTGAAAATAATAAAACAAGTTTTTTCCAATTTCATTTGTTTATTAATTGTATGTGTTTATATTTATATTAATATATGCAGATAAATGTATGTGTTTATATTGTTCTATAGGGTTATGCAGATATGTGTGTATGGATCCATATGATTATATTTTTATTTATTCAGCATGGAGAACACAAGATTCATTAATGTATTTTGGACTGAATTTTAACAAAATGGATGAGGAGAAATTATTCTGCACATGAGGCTCTTAAGTCTTTCTAACTAACTTCTTGATGTAGCTTCTACATTATCAGCTTTGCAGAAGCATGTGCATGATGTACTCACACACTGAGATAGCCATCAATGTGCCAAGTGTTTCAGCTGGTTTAATTTCTGCACACTCGAATGCATCTCAATGTTTACAACTGTATCGCAAAGAAAACAAGTAACTAAAAATCAAAGGTCAGCTAAAAAATTTTGACGAAAGAGTGATTATACATTTCTATTTACAATTTGTTTTATAAAAGGAGAAAACCATTAGATATTTTGGGTGTTTTCCCAGGAAGACAGTTAAACATATATATTATAGAGAAATCATGTTTACATCCTTGAGTGTGTTTAAATTTAATAGAAAACAAAAGAAACATTTTAAATGTTATGTTAAAAGTGTGTTTTTTTTTTTTTACAGTCATAATTTTTCTTTTGTTGTCTTTTTTGTTTTCATTGATCTGAAATTTTCCATTTTGAGATATCTGTATATCTTTGCTCTCCCCTGGTTCCAGTTTGGAGACTGCTGACACTTTTTCAGAACCTGCAGGTGTCATTGTGGATGTGGCATTTCCTGATGCAGATTCTGTAAGTGTTGGTGTGAATACTGGAGGTGTTCCAAATAGTACCAGTGGGTTGCAAGAAGGCCCATAGACTTCCATTGAGAAACAGACAGTTATTTTTCAGTCATTTTATGTCAGAATAATCATTCTTCCACTGATGCTTTCTGCATTACATCTTCTTTATAATCCTAATTTATTTTAAAAGTTTTTTTCACTTATCGCAAGTTATTCGAGTTATAAATTGACCAATCAGATGCCTCAATAAACGTCTGCGATCTGACATGGAACGTCTGGGGCATTTGATTGACAGATTTTGGGCTGCCAATGGCAGCAGACTTCATCAATGCGATCCGTGAAGGCCTTGTAGCTGCATTTTCTGTATGCGGAAGCAAAACTGTTGCACCACTTACCCCGCATGCGCGAACCATACATCACTTCCGCTCTTCGCCCACTATACGACAGAGTCATTTCCAAACAGCAAAACTCCTTGATCACAAGAATTTGTGTTTTTCTCAACAACCGAGAGCTTCTCCTGACTGGATTACTGTGCGAAAACAAGCCACAGAGTTACCGTTAAACGAATTTGGATTACCGATAAAATAAAGTGTTTTGAGAGGCTGTGGCGGCTGTTTCCTCTTAGCCTAGGGAGTAAACTGCCGTCATGTAAAACTGCAGAAGAAGAAAACATTTGTAGTCCGTGGTAGTCACTGCAAGATCGTAAGGTTATTATCCTTAACGTGTCTTTTTCCTTTCGTTTATTCAACAATAAGTGAATGTTTTCACTATGATAAACATTTTAAGTGCTATATTAACATCCTACGAGGTTATTATTGTTGGTACCGTCCGAAGACCGTAAAATGCTTTAGCGGAAGTGACGTATGGTTCGCGCATGCGGGATAGCGGTGCAACCGTTTTGCTTCCGCATACAGAAAATGCAGCCACAGGCCTTTCAACATCTACTTTACAATTGTCAACAATGTTCCAATCATTGCCTGTACTGCTGTTTACCTCCATGGAATGTACAGATGCAGCAGTTTTAAAAACAACAAGAGGCGCATGCTGCCGCCATTTTTTAGATGCGGATTTACTGTGTAGAAGTAGATTTCCAGACTGAGGTTATATGCTTTGGGCTTTTTTTTCACTGTTTTGATTGTAGCTTATAAATTATGAGTTCCCTATCATACGGACTAGTACAGCTCCTCCATAAAATCACCAACCAAAGTTTATTCTTCGCCGCACTTTTCAAGCCTGCAGCCTGAGTTAGATGCAGGCGTCACCTATGAGGATGAGCACGAGTGCCGTGACAAACTTGAATGGATCTTGTCGCATTTTCAAACAGAAAAAAAGATCCAGCTGTTCACTTGTTAGAATGGTTATTTATTTTAAATTCAGCTGAAAAGCCTTCTCACGTGCCTCTGATCAGACTGCAAATGGACAAGCTGCGGCGTGGGGTGCGCGTTGCACTGCAAATGCTCCCTTTTAGCTAGACAAAAAAGAATAACTGTAAGTAAATACAAAGTGATCGTTTCTAGAATCAAATGTTGGAATGGTTCTCTCTCAAAGGCTTGAACAATTCTCCCGAGCCAGTGTTATTAAAGCTGTTTATATGCAGCGTTCTCGTGGTGGAAAGAGGTGGGAACTCACAATAAGATCACTCCAGATTGGCGACAGTACTTCCTATAGATTCGATGACTCAGCTGTCACTCACAGCGACTCAGACCAATCGCTGTCATGTGGATACAGAAGGTGCCGATGTGGGAGTTGTTGTGGATCTGGCAGGTGCAGATAGAGATGTTCCAGAGGCAGATCGGGAAGATGATGGGGACACCCCAGGTGCAGATGGGGACACCCCAGGTGCAGATGGGGACACTTCAAGTGCAGATAGGGACACTCCAGGTGCAGATGGGGACACTCCAGGTGCAGATGTGGAGGTTCCAGGTGCGGATGAAGATGCTTCAGGTGTAGATGAGGCCCACTATGGCTTCAGTTGGAGACACTCCAGGTGCAGATGTTGAGACCTCTGTGTGGATGGCATATGTGTTAGAGCAGACTTTGTTGGTGTCATTTTACTTCTTATTCTTGTGTTCTTCTTCTACCATAGCTCGTTTCTGCAAATCCAGCTTCTTCATTGTATTTTTTGTCCAGAGGTTGTTTGGATCAGAACAAATAGTTTTTCCAGAGAAAGTTAGAAACCTGCAATTGAACACAGGTCATTAGCAGCACATCCATACTCTTGTTTTAAAGTTTCTGTTTTTTACCAGTAGAATTGTCAATTTGGTCAAGACAGTTTAACTGTGTTACAGTTACTAAGCAGTTTTGATATTGTAATTTATCAAATCCAGAGGATAAATCAGCATAAAGTAAAAGATTCAATATGATCTTTTCAACAATAGCATAGACTCGCAGACATTGTAAAAACTACACATATAACAGGGATAGCATTAAAGGGATGTTTCAAAAGGATCCATCTTGTTAATTTTGAGTACATTTGGAAATATTACGACAATATTGATGTAATAAAAATAAATGTGATAACAATGTACCAACTTTATAACTCTGACAGAACATATGGTCTCCTCTTGAATGCTGTAGCTCTTAATGCGGCTGATATTCACTTGAGTGTTGGACGCCCTGAGACAGTCACACCCCTTTCCAGGTCCAATGACTATAAAGAGGACAGAAAAGGAACACAAAAAACAAACAATACTTACTTTGCTCTGACAAAAATACAAATCCAATATTTTGTTTTGATACTTACATGCATGAACCAAATGTATCCATGTGGTGAAACAGAAAAAAGAGGCTAAAATCCGACCAAAATGCATCTTCAGAATCAGACCTGGTAGCTTGAATAAATGACAGCGCAGAGGGAACACAGCTCTTCGTAGTTAAAGTTGTTCTGTGCTTTTCTGAGGTTTAAGTTTTTAAGTCAAGTTATTTACAAGTTAGCTCATCCTTTTCTCCCCCACCTCATCGTATTCTCACCACAAACAACAGTCAGTTGCCAACAGGAGGAGGGGAAGGAAGTTATGTGATCATTTGTTTTTTAACAAAACAGATAGATGCAATCTATTAACCAGAAGCCTATATGCTATTTGTGTTTTAAAAAAAAAAAAAAAAAACTATATAAAACTATATTATTCCAGCAACCTTATTCTGAATCTCACAACTTTTGTATTTTTGACTCAAGTAAAAAAAAATCAAGATTTTATTTTCCCAGCTCTCTGCTCTCTTGGGCTTTGATAGTTCAAAGGAGGGTAGAAAGCGCTATACGTAGACGCCATTTGCCATTATTGGCCTGATGTTATCTTGTGCTCATTTCTAGCTTGTATAATGTAAAGAAATATATTTTTTTATGGAGAGTAAAATATTGAGAGTTATTTAAGGTTTAAGTTGATTTTTTCTGGAATAATATTTCTGCCTTTTCATTATTTAAAGTTGTAAAAATGTAGCTTTTAAGTGTTTAGTAAATGTTTTTCCTCTTTGGCCTGTTTTGAATTTTGGCCCCCCGAGTGTGTGATTGAGTTTGACACCTCTGATGTAGACATTTATAAAATAGAAGTAAATTCTTTAAAAACAGTCGAAAAAGACACAGGCAGCCAATGATGTGAGGGTAAAATTGGGGTGATGTGCTGATACTGTCTAATCCTCGTTATCAGGCAGGAAGCTGAATTTTGGACCAGCTGGAGACGAAGGAGCAGAGACTGGTTAATGCAAATGCACAACGAGTTGCAGTCAAGAAAAGATTAGTATAGGTAACATAAACAAGAAGTCCCCACGGTGCATAGCAGTTGACCTCAGATTGGAGAATTGTAAGTTCAGTTCCTACTGTACCTACCCATGGGTCAGAGTGTCCTTGGGCAACTCCAGATTGATCCTGATGGTTGAGGTTGGCGCCGGTGTACGGCAGCAGAACCGCCATCAGTGTGAGACTGTGCAAGCATGGGACTGTGACTGAAAAGTGCTTTGAGTCTTCTAAGAGGGCAAAAAAAGTGTTAAATAAGTGTATGCCATTTACCATTTCAAACCAAGCAGTTGAAGCTTTTTCATGTGAATTTCCATTGGTCAAGTATTTAGAGCAGAATTAGGATTAAATGTGTTTTAATTTAGTTTAATGTGGTTCTTTAAGCTCAAATGAACTAAAAGAATGCCAGTTATCAAAGTGAGTGATTGAGAAACAGAGGCTTACCACCTTTAATTGTAATATATTTATTGCAGGAATCTGAACGTTTTCTCTTTTTTTCTTCAGAGCTTCTCTGAAAACATTTAAATCTTGTTGTGAAGGTTTTTCTCAATGAATTATTTCCTAATTTTCCAACGTATCTACATTTTTCCACAATTAGATATTTAAATGACTCAACTAATGAAACTTGTGAAAGTTGACCTACTTCCATGACACACGTCTGAAAAAAAATTGTTGAAAACAAAATGGTTAATAAATAAAAATAGAATAGCAATTTGCTAGGAGTCAAAAACAAGTTAAAGAAAATGATTTGTCTGGTTAAAGAGAAGATTACAATACAATCTAGAAATGTCCCCTTTTGATAATCATGTCTACTATTCTGAGAGACACGCAAGCCGTAAACATTTCCTACACAACGTTTTACAATTCTAAGAAAAGAGGAAATAGAGTTCGGCTGAATATGACCGACACGCAACACTATCCTCTCATTCATTTCATCAGGATGTGGTAATTAAAACACAAAGTCAGCTTGTGGCTACAAATATAGAAACAAACTTTGAAAAAGTATCACCTTTACTTCATTCGCTATGTCAAACTAAATGTCTGACAAGTCATAGACATGTATGATTGTTAAGTTTACATGCTGGATAGTTGTACATCTGCTTTGTTTTTTCTTTTTTGTTTTGTTTTATCGCATAATGTTGTAATTATGTCTTGTTTGACAAACAAACTTGTTCCTGGTGGCCTTAGACAGCTCTTTGGTTTTGTTCATCGTGGAGAGGTTGCAGTCGGACTGTCTAAAAGTGTAGATAGGTGTCTTTTACACAGATAACCAGTTCAAACAGATGCCATTAATACAGGTACACCCACAATAACAGCACTTTAAAGTCATGCATTTGGTTTTTCCCCAGTATTTTTAACACTTTCATTCAAGAATTTAAATGACTCTCTGGAAGAGATTGTATATTTTATAACAATTGCGTTAGGTCCAATAGAACTGTATTATTTATACCCATAAAAAGCAGCTGTGACATTGAAGAAACAAACAAAAAAATGCGTTTTGTTGATCCACTTGATTTGTGTTGTACCCCAAATAGTTATTATTTAAGGAGAATGGATCTGGGTTCGTATGGGTCAACACCTAACATTGTTTCATACCACTAAACCAGTAGAGAGTTAACAAAACCAAAGTGGTCCCACACTTAAGTATGGAACATGTGCTCTCTGCATGAACCCGTCACCTAAAGGTGATGTGGGCTCCAGTCACAGCCATACTCAGGCCCCACTGTGTAGTTTAAACCGAATCTAAACTTTGTGTAAACCAGGGGTCATTTTTACAGTCATCCCAACATTTCTATCATGTTTGCTGACATCCAGGCAGACTGACAAGAAAACCAAACGAGATTGGAAGGCGTGTAGTTCTAGACACACGTGTTGGCTCCATCGTTTCCTTTTCTCACTCAAGGTGTCATGACTTCAGAATCAGAACAGAGAGAGAATGGAATGAAGCAATTTAGCTGTTTGAATCACTCTAAGGTTTTATAGCAAAATTATAAGTCCACATGTATTTCAACCTTTTCATAAATAGGTTTATATCTTGAAACTAAAAGAAAAATCTTTCATTTTGTCCACATTTGTAACAAGCCAAATTATTTACAACTTGTTTGGACTATTATACATAATAAACACATTACCTTATTTAAAATGTTCACAAAAATGACGCACAGGATTGCTTATTTAAATCGAAAATTTCAATAGTCTGATCATGAATCATGAGAAAATAAGTTGTTAGCCCAGAAGAAACACATGAACAAAAATATTCTTCCTAATGCAACAAATAAAAGAAATTAAATTTTTTATGGTAAGTTACCACAACAATAAGTTACAACAACACAAAATACCAACACCGCAAGGAGCATTTAATTGCAAGATTTTTATCTTGCAATGCAACCATTGAAACTGTATCTCTATTCAAACATGATCTGACACTGTTTTGTACTTTCACACCGATAGCTATCTTTATATGTTATCAGTTATTGACTTCCCCTTTTTGCATTCGTGTCTGCTCCTCAATACTCTAAGTTGTTTTTTGATTTTATTTGGTTATTTAATTCTGATTACAATTTCTTCCTCTTTGAACCAAATAAAATTCTGCTAATATATTTTGGGAAAAAACAAAGACGCTGTGCTAAGATATTTTTTTTACACGTCACATGTCACAAGACTATGTTTTATAGCTTGGCTAGCTTTATTAATAAATTGCTAGGATTTATAGGATGGGTAAAGGTTGTAAAAAGTTCCAAAAACATGAGTGCTTGCTTAAAACATTTCCTGCAAATGCAAGTAATCAGAGCAAGCAAATGTCATACACAAACTGATGTTTGGTATACACTCATCGGCCACTTCATTAGGTACAATTCAATTCAATTCAATTCAATTTTATTTATATAGCCCAATATCACAAATTCAATTTGCCTCATTGGGCTTCATGCCTGCAGTTTTTGCACAGCAATGCACAGATGGAGTATAGAAATTATGCACAATAGGTAAAAACTAAAACAGACTATAAAGAACAGGTCATCCCTGTCCTTAGACCCTCCGGGTAAGAAAAACTCCTAAAAAAAACTGAGTCAGGAAAAAAAGAAGAAACCTTAGGGATTCCCACATGAGTCAGAGATCCCATCCCAGGACGAACAGGCGATACCAGAACGGTTAAAGAAAAGTTAGCTGCTAAAACTGCATATATGAGTAGAGTTCATTCATATAGAGCTGAGTTCATTCATATAGAGCTGAGGGACGAGTGATGATTAAGTCCATAGTCCAGATGAGGCAGAACTGCAGACCACGACCAGGAGCAGGAGGACAGACGACCACCAGGAATCACTCCCACTCAGAGATGCAGGATGGTGACGGATGGTGACGGGGCTTCATCCAGATGGGCGGGGCTTCGTCAGGATCACCAACAAGTCTCCCGGAAACTGCAATCTCTCCCGGTCTCCCACAGGGGAGTCGGAGAGAAGGAAAAACATGTGAATTATACTGCACCACCAAAAGGCATACAATTAGAAGTAAATAAAAAAGTAGAGGAGAGGAGAAGTAGATGGAAAAGAGGACAGAGCCCCAGTGCACATACTTTTCCCAGCTTCTAACTTCTAGCAGCCTTCTATGTTATTATGTAGAGAATATACATATTTCATCATTTATATTTCAAGCATATATTGGTGAAGTATGTGATTATAATAATTATTCCCAAACTTCAGAACAGTATGGGAGCATTATGTTAATTATTCTATGATTACTGGCTAGTCTGGCAGAACGCCTGTCCAAATAGGAATGTTTTAAGGCTAGTTTTGAAGGTAGAAACTGTACCTGCCTCTCTGACATGGGCTGGGAGCTTATTCCATAGAACAGGAGCTTGATAACTGAAGGTTCTACCTCCGACTGTACTTTTAAAATTCTAGGAACTACAAGCAGTCCTGCATTCTGTGAGCGAAGCGTTCTGATTGGCTGGTAAGGAACTATGAGATCTTTAATATAGGATGGGGCCACACCATTCAGAGCCTTATATGTTAACAGGAGGATTTTGAACTTTACTCTAAATTCAACTGGGAGCCAGTGGAGAGAAGCCAACACAGGAGTGATGTGTTCTCTTCTGCTAGTTCCTGCTAACAATCTTGCTGCTGCATTCTGGACAAGCTGAAGACCTTTTAAAGAACTTTTAGGGCATGCTATCAGTAAAGAGTTACAGTAATCCAGTCTAGACGTAACAAATGCATGGATGAGTTTTTCAGCATCACTTTTAGATAACATATTTTTAATCTTAGCGATATTGCGTAGGTGAAAAAATGCAGTTTTACAAGCTTGAGATATGTGAGCATTAAATGATAAATCCTGGTCAAATAAGACCCTAAGTTTCTGACTGAAGAATTGGGAGCAATATTTACACCATCCAAGGAGACTATCTTATCTGAGAGAGCATCTCTCAGGTGTTTAGGACCAGTATCATGACCTCGGTTTTCTCTGGGTTCAGAAGGAGGTAATTAATTGTCATCCAGGACTTAATGTCTCTGATGCAGGAATTCAGTTTTTCTAGGTGGTCATTCTGATCTGGTTTAATGGATAAATACAGCTGTGTATCATCTGCATAACAGTGGAAATTAATGCTGTGTTTCCTGATTATGTCTCCTAAGGGCAGCATGTAAAGCATGAATAGGATGGGCCTAAAACTGAGCCCTGTGGGACTCCGTAGCTAACTCGAGTACAATGAGAGGACTGTCCATTTACGTGAACAAACTGGTGTCTATCAGATAGATAGGATTCAAACCACTGGAGGGCAGATCCTTTGATCCTATGTCATGCTCTAGTCTATGGAGTAGGATGCTGTGGTCAATAGTATCAAAGGCTGCGCTCAGGTCTAACAGGACCAGAACAGAGATTAGTCCTTTTCTGAAGCTAATAGCAATCATTGGTAACTCTGACCAGTGCAGTTTCAGTGCTATGGTGAGGTCTGAAACCCGACTGAAAATCCTCAAAGTGATTGTTGTCCTGTAGGTGGCACTGCAGCTGCTTTACCACAACTTTCTAGGATTTTAGATATGAATGGGAGATTAGATATTGGTCTATAGTTGGCCAGAATGTCAGGATCCAGGCTGGGCTTTTTCAAAAAGGTTTAACAACAGCACATTTAAAAGACTGAGGCACATAACCAGTTTCAGGGAGGCATTTATTATGGTTAGAATAGATTCACTGATTAGGGGAAGATTTCTTTAAAAGTTTAGTGGGGATTGGGTCTAGGAGACAAGTGGAAGTTTTAGAAGATGTAATAACTGATGCTATTTCTGCTTGGTCCACAGCAGTAAAGCAATCTAATGTTACAGACATTTCTATGGATGTTTTCCTTTCTACCATTTTAATTTGCTCAGGGGTAATGGTAGGAATAACCTTGTTCAATTTGCATCTGATATTTGAGATTTTATCATCAAGAATGTAACAAAGTCTTCAGAGCTGAGGGCAGCAGGAATATGTGGTTCAACCGAGCTGTGGCTGCTGGTCAGCCTGGCTATAGTACTAAAGAGAAATCGTGGATTATTTGCATTTTCTGCTATTAAAGATGAGTAATATTGAGTTCTCGCTTTACGCAGGGATTTTTTATAGCTTAAGAGGCTGCATTTCAAGCATTCAGAGAGTGCTCTGAGCCAGAACGGCGCCATTTTCTTTCTAATTTACGAGTTATTTGTTTGAGGGAACGTGTTTCAGCGTTAAACCATGTGCTACTCTGTTTTGTCTAACAAGCTTGAGTTTCAGAGGGGCAACAGCATCAAGGGTTCCTCTGAGGGCTTGCATGGTATCATTGACAAACTGCTCATTATCAACGGGGCTTAAAGAGCTCTGAGAGTATTTATCTAACATGTTACTAAACATTGGTTGGACTGAGAGTTTAAATTCAGATACAGAACGGTCAGATAATGTTCGTTTCAGCTCTTTCTTAATCACTGGAGCTATGGTGTTTTCTAATATAAACTGATAGGTAATTAAAAAATGATCAGAAAGTATGGGTTGTGAGGATGGACACTCAGATGACTAATCTCTATGCCATAAGTTAAAACAAGGTCCAGGGTGTGCTTGTGACAGTGGGTGGGTTCATTTACATTTTGTGTGAACCAACATTTTCTAATAAGGCTGCAAAAGCATTCCAAGACAGTCATTACAGTCATCTAAATGAATATTAAAATCTCCTGTCATTAGGATATTATCAGAGTGTAAGAACAACAGCTGATAAAAAATCTGAAAACTCTGTTAAAAATTCTGAATACGGGCCGGGAGGGCGATAGATAATTATGAATAAGAATGCTTTTTCAGTATTTCTACTTGTGTGATTTATTGACAAACAATGTTTTCAAAGGAATTATAATTGTATTTAGCTTTAGTGTTAAGAAGTAAGCTTGCATGGGATATTACAGCTAGCCACCTCCTTTCCAGAAATCCTGGATTTCTGATGGTTTTTATAGCTAGGGGGGGTTGCTTCATTCAGCCTGACATAATCATCCTGTTGTAGCCAGGTTTCTGTTAGAGCTAGTAGGTTAAGTTTATTGTCATTAATTAATTCATGGACTAAGAGGGACTTTGAAGAAATTGATCTAATGTTTAGCATCCACATTTAATGACCTCATGGTTTTGCTCATTATTGAGAGTATCAGCAGCTAATACTTTTAGCTTTCTGTGTCTCACTCCTCTCACCTGTCTTTTAGTACACAAGCTAAAGCTAGGAACTGCTGAGCTGTCCCTGTTTGGGGTTAGTACCAGCGCCGAAGGCGGCTCAGAGGAGAGTTGTAGACTGCTGCTCTGTGCCGGGTCTCATCTCTGGATTGTCAGTTTGCAGGACTAAAGCTAGCACAAATGTTCCTGGAAAGAAGAGAGGCACCTCCCAAAGTAGGATGGATGCCATCTCTCCGCATGAGACCGGGCTTCCCAAAACACGTTCCAATTGTCACAAAAGTAATGCCATTTTCTGGGCACCATCTAGCTAACCAGCGGTTAAATGATGAAAAGCGGCTGTACATTTCATCATTGACTAGGTTTGGCAGAGGACCAGAGAAAATTACTGTGTCGGACATCGACTTAGCAAGCTTACACACCGAATCTACGTTCAGTTTGAGGATCTCTGATTGTCTCCGTCGGGCGTCGTTACGCTGCGTGAATCACGACTCGACGGAACGACTTACTCTTGGCTAACAACTGAGGTTTCCTTCGATGTCACCAACTCTGGCCCCGGGTAACACTGACTGTAGCCGCTGGGAGCTTCACGTGTCTAACTTCAGAGGAGCCAATCACCAGAGTTTGGGGATCAGCGGGTGCGTCGCTGAGGGGAGAGAACCTATTACACACGAGAAGCTTCGGGTGCTCTAAGTGTTTGCTTTTGCACTATGCTTCCTTCCACCGGTACAAACCATCCTGGGTTTCCCCCGGCTGCGGGAGGGGTGCTGGGATGCTAGCTTTGTTAGCCCTGGAAGTAGCGCGGCCCGCGCTACGAGTAACTACCTTGCTAGCTGGCTTAGCTTCCACTGTGCGGGCCCGTGCTTCTAGCTGCTCTAGTACACTGTGCTAGTACAGGGTTGGACCCTTTTATGCCTTCAGAACTGCCTTAAACCTTTTGTGACATAAATCCATTGATGTACTGGAAACATTCTTTACGAAAGTTTGGTCGATATTGACGTGATTTTTTCACACATGCTGCTACAGATTTGTCTGCTCCACATCCATGATGCTGATGTCCTGCTCCATCTCACCCCAAAGGGGCTCTACTTGGTTGAAATCTGGTGATTTTGGAAGCCATTGGAGACTCATCGCCAGCTTTATGACACGGCGCCTTGTCCTGCATCAGAAGATGATACACTGTGGTCATAAAGGGATGGACATGGTCCGCAATGCAAGTCAGGCAAGCTGCGGTGTAACCATGATCAATTGGAACAAAGGGGCTCAAAGTTCACCAGGAAGATATCCCCCACACCGTTATATCACCACAACCAGCCTTTATTGTTAATTAGCCAGGATGGATCCATCATTTCATGTTGTTGATGAACTCTGACTCTATAATCTGAATGTGGCAGCAGAAATGGAAACTCATGAGACCAGACAATGCTTTCCCAATCTTCTATTGTCCAATTTTGGTGAGTCTGTGTTATTTGTAGCCTCAGTTTCCTGTTCTTAGCTGACAGGTGTGGTCCCCGGTGTGATCTTCTGCTGCTGAGGCCCGTCTATGTCAAGGTTGGACGAGTCGTGCGTTCTTCTGCAGACCTCAGAACCTAGTGTTATTTGAGTTACTGTTGACTTTGTATCAGCTAGAACCAGTCTGGTCATTCTCCTTAGACCTCTGGCATTAACAAGACATTTCCGCCCACAGGACATATTCACATTTTAGACCATTCTCTGTAAACCCTAGAGATGGTTGAAGGTATTCAGACCAACAATCTTACCATGTTCAAAGTCACTTCAATCACCTTTCTTCACCATTTTGATGCTCAGTTTGAACTGCAGCAGATCGTCCTGACCATGTCTAGATACCTAAATGTGTGATTGGTTGATTAGAAATTTGCCTTAACAAGAAGTTGGACAGGCGAGTCAAATAAATTGACCAGTGAGTGTAAAATACATCTTTTTACCAATGCATTCAAATTTCCAGCGACTTTGTATTTTAATTAGATCAAGATAATTCATTCTGATATTAAACCGTCTTACATCATTGATTTTCCGCCCTCCAAACTTTACATTCAGTTTGTTTGGTTTTGTTTTTCCTCCACTGAGCCCTTTCATGACTTAGTCATACATCGTGTTCATTGCGTGACAATGCTTTATGGTAGCATCTCTCTGTGAGATTCAGTGTCACATTTGGTAAAAACATTAAATGTTTTACAGATTTCTGAAAGAATTATCTTAACCTTCCATGAATGTCAAGTCTTAAAACTAACAAGGCATTGTTTGTGCATTTGTTGTTGTTGTCACTACAGATTAGTTCTGAAGACACTTTTCTCATTCTGTTTTCTGTGTCTGAGATAGTTATCATGTACATTGTATGAGAGAGATGTCTAAGCTGGTTTCCTGTTCTGCAAGTTTATCATTCAGAGATCCACCCAGATACACAGCAGCGATGAACACATCTTCACGGTTGCCAGAATAGTTTCTTTCATGGGATTTTCCACTTGAGATGTTTAAGACACTTTGGTGTGTCTGATTATTCCATCCAAAACCCTCAACTCAAAACGCATCCACCTTCAGGATGGAGGCGTAGGTGAGAGAATACGTTTCAAGTCTCAGCTGGTTTCAGAATGTACTTGGTGTTGGTTCTAGAACAACAGAAAAAAGACTGAAAACTACAGTAAAGGAAAAATGCTTCTGACAAAAAAACACTTGCTGAAAATATTTATTTAACAAAGACAGGATATTATAAACTCTTATTTTTTTCATTTGACACATACATTTCAAAAATATCTCTCTATATTGACATAAATACATTAACATACATTATATGTGCCGGTGTGTACGTGTGTTTGAGTATCAACATAGTTTGGGTTTTGTGTCCAGTTGATGTATCAAAGTAAGTTTTAAAGGGTTATGCTTTTTTGTATTGAATAATTATTTGTAATTCTTTACGGGCCTCGTTTTTTTTCTGCCATTTCTTCATTGTCCCTTTGTTCTTTCTTCCATTTCTGCCTCGTCTTCCTCTGGTTCTATGTTTTACATTTCCTTTTTTTTTTGCTCTCCGTCTTTTGATTGAAGCCTGATCTGATGATGGCGCTGCTGTTGGTTCCAGAGTGGATGCTGCTAATGTGGATGCTGCTGCTGTTGTTGTTTCTGTTGGTGCCACCGTGGACCATGAAGGGGTCGAGGCGGACCCTGAAGGGGTCGAGGCGGACCCTGAAGGGGTCGAGGCGGACACGGAAGGTGTCGAGGCGGACCCTGAACGGGTCGAGGCGGACCCTGAAGGGGTCGAGGCGGACCCTGAAGGGGTCGAGGCGGACCCTGAAGGGGTCGAGGCAGACACGGAAGGGGTCGATGTGGACACCAAAGGGGCCGATGTGGACACCAAAGGGGCCGATGTGGACACTGTCGATGGGGTTGCTGCTCGGGTCATTGTATAGGCTGCTGGAGTTTTGTTACTTTCTGCTCCTTTTTTCTGCGCCTCCTTCATGGCTTCCTTTTCATCCAAGGTCCTCATGACTTCCTTTGTCCAATTGGAGTTTGGGTCTGCGCAAATTGTCTTTCCATTGACTTTGAGAAACCTGCAATGAATTTTGAGCTGTTACCAATATGCAACGCACTTGAAAAACCTTTTAGTTTTGTGCTCAAATATTATTTCAGCATGAAATAAAGATATTTTTACTCACTTAACAATATCAGACACACTAAGATTTAAAACTCTGTCATCAGGTTTTGATATGTTAGCTATTTGGATTAAAAAGACTCTAATCTAGCCCATAAAACATCTTGAAGTGGATTTTCCAACAAAAAACAAAACATCTCCTGTTAACTTAGTGTTTTATAAGGTTTTAAAGGACATTCCCTTTATAGAAAGTGTATAAAAATACTTACATTATAACTCTTACGTTACAGATGCTTTCTTCTTGAATGGTGTAGCTGACAATTTTTGTTTTAGGAACTGTTGTTTTTGTTGGCCTGATACATTTACAGTTGTGCATCCATCCATGGACTAAAAAGATGAAAAATGAAAGAGTAAATGTAACAATGGCAAATAAAAAGTGAGACATTTATAAACTTTTAAGTAGAACTTACTTCCTTGAATTGAATTCATCGATGCAATAACACACAGAAGTGTGGATAAAACCAGGACGAAGTGCATCCTTTAAATTCCTCCTCGATTTGGATCTTAGAGTCCTTCAGACCTCACTCGGATCACCAGGTGTATCAGCATAAAATCTCCCTCTGAATGTTTTCTGAATCAATGAAGAATTTTCGGCGCAGCAGACAAGTTGCATCTGTTCTTCTCTGTGAAGTTGTGAGGCTTCAGACTTTCAGCTCTGCTCTTAATAACTGCGAGCCCCTCTGCCTCTCCCCCTCCTCAACCAAACCTTGTCACAAGAAGCACAACCATTGTGGTTGAAGAGTGGGGAAAGGAAACTCTGAATTTATCCCCCGACGAGCTTTCACCACAAGCCTGCCCACAATGCAACAAGTGCAAGCACAAAGGCTTCTCACTACATACATTTACAAAGACCGTCATTTTCCACTCTGACATTTACAACTTACTTTAACTTTTAAAGTCATTTAAAGTTAGCAAAGCATCAAATCTGAAAAAAAGTTTAAGTCTTGGATGATTTTATTTGTCTTCCAGGGAATCAGTTTAAATAAGCAAATGACTTAAGGCCATGTGCATTCATGGTATGGACATGGTGGAGAAAATCTTTTGAAAAATACAAACTTCATTTTCTAATTTTCTAAATATACAAACCCCATTTGCTTAAAGAACAACAACAACATTGAAGTGAATGTCACCATCTGACAACAAAGACTTGCCGAGTTACAGATGGATTGTTAGCAACATTGAATATAACCATGATAATTAGTTAACGTTTATGGACTTTTGGGGGGTTCAGATGTTTGTAACATTCCCTTTCAGAATAAGTCAAAGACCTCGTGGGTTTTTCTAGTCTTTAATGAGATGCAGGCTTACAGAAAGCAGTGGGCTTGAACAAGCACACACATAGAGCTCAAATCAAGGTGAGAAAAAAAAAAAAAAATGGGGGGCTTCAGAGAATAGATACCAACAACTAATGATGGAAAATTTTTAACAGCTTAAGTTGTGTTTGCACCTCCCCTTGCAAACACATGTTCGAATGGCCATTTCAAAACAAACTAAAAGTCTATTGAAACACACATTATGGGCTAAAACTCTAGTGTTTACACAAATTTCTACTGCTTTCGGACTCTACACACAAAACATGCAGGAATTCCATGAAAAATGGCAGTTAAACCAGGTCAAACTTTCACCAATCAGGGACTCGGATTTTGCAGTAACGTATGGATGGCATCTCTTTTAAATTACAGAAGGCCCAACTGTTGAAAATTGGGAGAGAAATTAATAATTGAGGTTTGTTCCCAAATGGAATTATATGACACTAAGTCTTTCATATTTTGTTCTGAAATAGAGCTGTAAAAGATAATGCCTGCAGCAAGATTTGCGATATTTGCACCACTTCGACATTTCTCATTAAGCTTCTTCCAGTTGTAGGTGGCAGACATGCGCTAGTAAACACAAGAATAAGAAATAGAAGTATAAGTCTCTATCTGCATACCCAGTGTAAACAACATGGGCTACAAACACATTCAGGAACTCACATTTAGTGTGTTCTTGAACGTGGGTCAGATGTCCAGTGTGTTTGTTGTAGCAACTTCTTCACAGTGACAGAAATTCCAACCAGGTGTGGGCGTTTATCTGCTGCCAGACTACAAGGTAGATGTTGTCCTGCACTTTACAGGCTCTAAGGATAAAAAACAGCCATCCTTCAGAAAAGTCCAGTCTTTCAAATCATGGAGCTTTGACTGTGGTCACCAAATCACAAAACCAACACAAGCGAGCATGCAAACAGACAGATGCAAACACACCCATAATCACATGGCGAAGGCAGGCTCGACCCTGGAGGACCTTTGCTCACCAGAAGAGACTCATCGTTATTATTCCTTTAACCCCTCCGCTTCCTGAAAGGAGAAAAGTCTGACTAGATCTTTAATTCCTCACTTATTACTTGTTGTCCCAAGCAGTCGGTGGATCAGTGGGAACCAGTTGTATTCTAACGCAGAACCTTGTGTTCCTGAAGTGTAACAGCAAAAAGAATAGTCATTTCATGAGTTTCTTTTGACTCAGAAAAGGAATAAAAAGTAAGAAATGTTAGATCTGAGGAAAATTTGAAATGATAAAAAATCATCCAAAGAATGACTGCTTGTTGCAGAATATTTTAATGTAACACTACTTTCAGAGCACGTAGGAAAAGGAATACGGAAAACCAGCCCCCCCATTACCTCAAACCACGCTTTGCAAAGACACTTTTACAAACACATACCACTGCATGAGTCATACATACCCCAAACTCTCCCTGGACCCTGTATTCTTCACCAATTTATCATGAGTGATTCTGGGGTCGTTGAATCAGACTGACTCAGAGAAACTGAACACTAACCGTGAATGGTTAACACTGCTAAAAATAAACAGCGCACCTACAAGCAAAACCGCAATTGTCATTTACAAATGTTACTAACAATTGAAGCAGTGTCTTGTCTGGTGGAAATATTTGGTTCATGTGCTTTTCCAACTTGAAGAATTTTTCTGTGGACAGGTCAGGGTTTAATTTCTCTTCCGTGAACTCCTGTGAGATAAAGTTGTCACTCTTTGTGATGTCATGGTTTGGAAAGCAGGAGGAAACCAAGGAGCTGGTAAGTACCACAAAGTCATTTGTAGATGGGTCCAAATAATTTAATCTCAAAATGCTTACTCAAACAAAGTATCAGGACTCAGGAAACTAGTCAAGAAGCAGAGACGAACTGACACTGAAAATAGGCAAAATAGTGTAACCCTTGTGCTAACCTGGACATTAAAAGTGGGGTCATCTACATATATATATATATATATAGAGAGAGAGAGAGAGAGAGAGAAAGAGATTATTAAATGTATTCCTACACAAATGTGTCTACATGAGTAAACTCAAAATTAAATTGGTTCAAATTGAGTGGATGAGAAAGAAAGAAAAAAAAAATTGGAATCGGACCGATCCATGCTCTGGTGAATCAAATAGAATCTGGAAATGACTGGCAATACCCAGCCCCAGAATAGAGGAATAAGTCCAAGTCCTGCATCTAGTCCATCAATCCCTTTTGGGATCACAAAGTTGCTGGAGTCTATCCTTGCCGCTGTTAGGTGGAGGTGAGATAAACCATGGACAGCTCATCAGCTCTTCCCAGTGAATCTAGTCCAAAACATTAAAAAACACATGCAGGTACCATCATCAAACTGGACCAAAAGGTTCAGGTAGAAGCATTGAACATTAAAAACTCAAAAGACAGAACCAAACAGGAAATACGGGTCAGAATGGTGTGAGTATTACAGACAACTGACAACTTTCTGGCTGAGTCAGTGAAAATGTGATGATTACCAGACATACAAGCTGCACTTGGAAGAAAGGCCGAATCTTGACACCACAGTCACAGTACAACTACAACCTGGTTTTGTAAGACAAATATCTTATCACTGCAGATACGGTAGAAAAGGGAGAACTCATCCTGTCTGCTCACAGTTTCCACTGCGGTTGCAGTCAAAGTCTGCCCAGGATACCCTGCAGCCTACTGAGACACCCCTCACTGTTTGTGGGGCAGGGAAGGTGTGCGGTACTCATTTGGCAGCTGCTCCGATTTTCAATCTTTTTTTCATGATTCAATCATCTTCTGTTTAGTTTACAAACAGGATCATGTCATGTCAACAACAGCTGCTTTGTGTACTTGGTGTCTCATTTAAAACAATCTTTTGAACTTTTTTTTTTTAATAATTTGTGGCATATTTAATATGTACTTTTATTTGGGCTTATTATTTCATATGCAAAATGTCATAGTTGTACTTAAAACTGCACAATTTCCCAATAAATACAACATTTAATAATGTCACCATTTGTTCAGTTTTTGATATTTTGCATTTCTACATCCCTACACCCCCCACCTTTTTTTTTTAATTATCTGTGTCATCCTTACAGATAGTGTCAAACACTTGACCTCAGTCAGATGAAGGTTTTTGTATTTTGCTTATTCAAAGTTTTACTGAAAAGCTCTGAAAATCACCTTTAGATTTGAGGCAGACAGAACTCTGAGAGAAAAATAGAAATAAATAAATGTAAAAAAAAAAAAAACTCAGAGGATTTTCTAAAGCCTGGCCCCTGGTGTGAACCAAGTGTGCCGTCTGTCAGGAGTTTGGGAAATGGAGGCACCACAGTCGGAACCCTCATAAAGAGCAGATCACTGTTGGAAGGTTTTAGAGGTGGAGATGTGTTTGGAGAAGCAGAGATATTTTTGATTTGCAACAAAAGAGCCATACATGCCGATCAATACACTGACCTTTCTCAAGCCGATTGCGTGATATTCTGCTTCATCTCCAACTCTTTGGGTGTTGTTATTCTCTGGTTCAGTTTCACGTGAACAGACCTTTTTCCACGTTTGCTTGACTCTAGAACTCGTTTTACTGTTGTAGCCCTTGTTTACTCCTGGATTATTTGAAAGGGATTTGGGTTTGTTGTAGTGTACTTTCGTACTTAAGTGGACTGTATCACAAGAAAATAATGAATAAAGAATTGGGTTAAATTATATTACTGGATTAATAAATAAAGTCTAAAGAAAAGAATTATACTAAGAACAAACAAGTGTATTAAACTTCTCTTTTTAAGAGAAAAGAAACACAAATAAGTATCAGTTTAACTTTTTACAGTTTTTCTATTTTAATTTAAAACAATACTTATACTAAATCCCATTTAAAAAAAAAAAGTAATAATTTAAACTAAAATCCGGTATCTAATATATTCTACATTGCAGGCCTGAATTGATGCTGGAGTATGTTGCATCAAACACTTCACAGTGAGCAAAAAAAAAAAAAAACAAATCTGTTCACAAAACTACTCATCAGTTTTTTAAGATAAGTTAGTTGTTGTCTAATTTTGCTAATAAATAGGGATGTAGTGATTCAGTCAAAGTCACGATTTCGATTTTTTCAGATTTTGTTTTTTCAACACAATGAATTAATGGTGCTAGCTACCATTAGCTTAGAGGAACTACCCGGTTGTTAGCAATTAAAGATCAGTTCCAAAGCTTCGTGTTGAAGCAACACATTCCTTCATCACAAAAACAAACCTTCAGTTGCTTACCTTCCTAATTCACTATGGATTATCGGATAGACAAGCTACGGCACGCTAAATTTTAAATGTTAGCACTCGTGAAAAACAAACAAGCTCCTCTCCCGTGCTTTCCTTCTCTGCGTTACTTTTTTCGGATCTCCGTTCCTCCGCGCCTCCTCACGTATCCCTCCGCCTCTCTCAACGAGTGACCAAGTAGTTCTCAAACTCAATCTTCTTCATATAAGGGGTATCTAAAATAGTTCCCACACTCCTGAAAACATTAAAATAATCATCAGCACAAAATAGGTCAATAAATTAAAAGAAATTACTTTTTTATCCTCTGCCCTATCAACACAAATTATAAAACCTTTGAAACTTTACTAAACATGGTTTTTCTTTTAACTGAGTTTTCAATTTCATCTTAATTTTTACTCCAAGTAAACAATTCTAGGTTTATTCTAAAAAAAAAAAGTGATAGTTCCTGGTCTATTCCCCAGTGATTGGCTCCATAAAAGTTGTATATTTAAGGTCGTTGCCAAGAGGGGAGCTGAAACCCCTTTTGGTGCTGAGAAATGTCATTTACTTTCCAATTAATGTTTCAATTAACTAACTAATGCCCAATTCATTACTAGAAACCGGTGGAATTGAAATGAAAATGACCCGATGCCCTGGTATCATTCTCATATTGACCCCTATCTAATAAAGCTCCAATTGTGGATCAACCGTCCATTTAGAGAAAATGTCAATAATCGACCTAAAGGGGGGGACTTATTACCATACCCATTAACATAGACATTGCTTTGTTGGCTCTGAGGTGATTTGAATGTCTGTAAGAGTGACCGACCTGCTCCCGCGCCTCCGGCTCACGGTCCAGAGGACACAGAAGCGCATAGACTCTGATCAATAAGCACTTTAATTATAGTGGCCCCCTCGGCACGGGGCTCTTCACGGTTGGAAGATGCGCGATGCCACAGCTGATCCAGCAAAATCATTCCAGCCGTACTGGGTTTTTTATCGCCTCAGTAACCTGTCTCTGTCCAAAGCCATCAATGACAGCAAAGTGTCCATTCTTCTTCGTAAATGTAGAAAAATAGACCCATTAGGAGGACGCTGCAGTTCACTTTTTTGTGTGTTAGGGCTACGACAATTGAAAAGTCCTTCCAATTCTTTCCCTAAAGAACCACTCCTATGAAAATTTTGTTTTTGACATTTCTTAGCGATGGAGGACATATATAAAAAAAATCAAGCTTAAAACTTAAATTGCTGTGAATCAGGAGCAGATGAAAAATTGCCAGAGGAAAAAGCTTGTAGCAGTGGGCCACCAGCTCCCTGCTCCGCTCCATTCTGATGCATCCACTTCCAGACAAATTGATCCAAGTACGGCTTTGTTTTCCTTGTCCGAGCTGGCAACTGCCTCCAAACAACATGGCTGGATAGCTCCTGTATGGCTCGCCATATTTGTAGCACCAGTAATGTTATGTTTGGGTTGTGAGGGGCTGTAAGCTAGTGAGAGATAGAGTAAATATAGATGAGATCAGAAGTTAGGGAAGGCATGCTCCACAGCCATAATTCAGTTCACAACCCAGAGTCACATTCTGATTAAGAACTGCCGTTCTGCAGAAACTCCGACTTAGAAAATGATTAAAAACGGCGTAATCATAATGAATAGCCAACTGGGAACGGTTTTACAATCAAAAGAAGATTAGAGTTGAACTTTAACATATACCAGAATCAATGAAATTTGGGGATCTAGAGCAGCATAATAGTTATGAAACAGTTAAAAAAAAGTAAAAATAAAATTTTAAGGCTTTTTTTTTGGCTTATACTTTTCATTCTTAATAGGGATTTTTTTTATCCTGTTGTTTGTTTGTGTATTTCTTTACTATCCAGGAATTTTCTGCAAATAAGAACTCATTTGGCCTCAGATGAAAAGAATCAATAATGCAGTAACAAAAAAAAAGATAAATCCTATGGGGTAATAAAGCTCTTTCATCATATCTCCAAATTAGTTAATTTCAACATTTTTTATAATCATAACATAATACATCATCAGACTTTCTCCAATACCTCCATTTGGGAATTTTTTTATCCCAAAAATAAAAGAAAGAAGTGAAATATAATCACTGTATCATATGTAAACTTATTCCACTTACTCTGCCATGAATACATTTGTGAAAACTTTCCCTCTTTCTCTGTGAAACATAAGAACAGTAAAAACTTGATCTATATGATTTTGAACAAACCTTTGTTAAGCCTTTTTGGGTTAATGATATTAAGAAAAGTCAAATCTGTCTCAACCGGGCCTCAAATAAAACCTTTAGTTCTAAAAAAAAAAAAAAAAGAACTGTAAAACTTCTTCTCAGTCTTGTATGACTCAAGTTTCCTTTGACTGCCTCGAGCAGAAAGACGAGCGGCACCTCTTGGTGAAATGTCCCGCTGGTGCACTAGATGGCAGACTTTCCCTGCAACGAATCACTGGTCTCTGACAGGCTCTGAGAGAGTCATCCAAATTCAGAAAAAAAAAAGAAAGAAAAAGAGTTCAGAGAAGCGGGAATGTAATGACTGCACCCCCGCCCCCCCTTCCTCCAGGTTATAGCTACATTATTCTGCTCTTCACTGCAAAAAAAAAAAAAAAGCTGTTGAATAATTTAGATTTCTGTTTTAGAAACATAAACTCAGCTTCTGTCTTGTTCCTTAGAGATATCTGGAAATGGGATGATCAGCTTTTCTCATGATCATTCACAGCAAACTGATGAAAACTCTCTTCTTGCCTTGGCTGTATGTTCTCTAGTAAACATTGGTTTAGGTTTAACTTTGTCACATGACGAGCCTCTTCCTCCCCCCATCCTCCCAGCACCACTGCTTTCTTGTCTTTCTGCCCACATAACCTCCCTCACCCCAAAACTTTCTCCTTTTAGCCCTCTCCTCCCCATGTGACATCCCACCATTTGCTCCTCTGGTGGGTTAAGCAGGGTCATTTAGCAGCTTTAATCCTGAGACGTATGTGTGTGTGTGTTCATGAGAAAGCTTCATTCCTCCTGCTCGAGCGAGATTATTCCAAGTTCCTGACCTCCGGTGCTGAGAGGGGCCTGTGTTTGGAAACAGAGGCACTTGTCTTTGTCTCTTGGACCTAGCAGGGAAGCTCTGCCAGAGGCCTCTCCCTCCAGGCCGGTCACAGCCGTGCTCGGCCCGCTCCGGAGCTGCTGCTCCGTCTTCTGATCTTCGCTACGGTCGCTTGAATATTAATATGCCTCTGCTGAGCAGACAGCTGGCTGACTGGGCTAACAGTTCCCGATTTCGCACACACACCTATACACACAAACCCCGGGATGAATTTAGCTTTCAAGCAAAAACATTGATCCAGAATCCCCTTTTCTGTGAGCCAATCTGGCACCAATAGGCATTCAAGTGTATCTGCTTGATCTGATCTTTCCCGATAAGAGAAATCCGTCCCAGGGTATGTTTGTGCGTGTGCAGTTGTGTGAAGATATTGATTGTTGAGTGACTTGCAGTATAGATCCCAAACAGCTGTTAGGAGTTTAAATGAGGCCTGTAGCATATCATTAAATCACTATGATGAAGTCAATGGAGGCTCAAGAACACAATTTTCTTTTTTTATGCTGCTGAGGAAAGTGAATTTGCTTGATCGTTGTGTTTCTGGTGACAAACTCACCTCCCTGTCACACTGTAAACACTTTTGTGTACTTGGTTATTTGTTTCACCAGTCAGGAAAGCCCTGCCTCTGAAGGTATGTCATGTCACGCTGGCCCCTTTATTTCACTATAGTTACAAAAGAAATGCAAGTTTTTTTACATGATCTCAAAGCTTTTAAGTGAATTCGAGTTTGGTTTTGTTTCTCTAAAGTTTATTTCTTGGAGCTGAACAAGATGCTACCTGCCTTTGTGTTATGGAGTGGGAGTTTGTGAAATAGTGTATGCCAGATGAAAACCACTATGAAATAAAAATTAGAATTTCATGAACCTTGGAGAAGAACAAACCACAGCCAAAGAGACAATCCATACGTTTTTGCTATTTATGCCAATTGTGCTATTTAAAATTACATTTCTATCTGATTATTGTGTGAATGCTTCGCATGCATTCACACTATAGTGATTTATTCTTCCATATGTTTTTGATTTTTAAAAACTCAATCAGACTCTCAGCAATTTTTGCAATTTTCCCACCCCATTGAAAATGAATGGGGAATTTTTTCAAATGTCAATGTACAATCAAAACATTCAACATTTTCAGGATATTCATGCTTTTACTATTACTTACACATTTTTAACAATTGTATTTAATTTTTAACATTTTTCACCAATTTAGCGAGTTTTTTCAAGTATTTGTGCATTTTTTGCAAATTATGCAAGTTTGGTAGCAAAACATTCAGCACGTTCTAGACATTCATGCTTGTACTTACTACAATTAATTTACGTACCGTATTTGGTATTCATACTATTTACGAATTTTAAATTTTCACTAAATTAATCCAATTCTTTGTGTACTTTGAAACCAATATATTATTGATATCAAAACGTTTTGCATGTTCCAGAATTCCTGCTATTAGTTTCGGTACTTATAAATTTTACAGAAGTTTTGCAATTTTTTGCAATTTTCCAAGAAATTTTTGTGCACTTTTTGCAAGTTTGGCATCAAATGTTCAGCTCGTTCAGGACACGATACAGCATAAAGCATTCACACTGGCATTATTGCAGGTAATGCAACTTTTCTTGTTTTAATTATTTTAAGGTTAATATCAAATACAACCAATGTAATTTCCTTTAATTTGGTCAATGTTTTTATTCAGTTATTTCCCTTTATAATCATGTAATACATCAACAGGAAAAAACTGTCAATTTATCCATTTTACCCTTTGTCCTGGTTAGGGTCACGGGGTTGCATGACCCCGCCCAGTTACCGTCAGGCAAAGACAGGGTGCGCCCCGTCCAGTCTATTGTGGGGCCACACAAACACATTTACACCTGAGAGACAGTTTGACAATTCAGAGTAATCGAACAGCTCATTAACAATGTGTCTCAACTGTGATGGGAGCCAGAGTGCACAGAGAAAACCCGCCCATAAAGGGAAAAAGTAAAGATTTGTACTAGCCCTTGTGTAAAATGTGATCTTGAGAAGTGTGGTTATCTTCCTGCAGTATAGGATGGCTGGAAAGAACAAAAATAAATGGTAATATGTATGAACAACCAGACCAAGGATCTTGTCTTTAAACCACAATCAGATCAAGGTTAAAGATGTTTTGTGGAATTGTATGAATATTCAAACACCTTCACATGTAGAATAGAATCTTCCTGTAATGCATCGCTTAATAACACTTGTGTTAGATGATTAATGAAAAAAACTTTGACAAAATGTACGTTAGAACTACCTGTTTGACATCTTTTCTTCTTTTTATGTGACATTATCCTGATGGATAACTGGATCTAAAAGTTCATTGTGACGTACATGGATCTACTTATCCTGAAGTGATGCATCAGAATGGAGAGGAGCAGGGAGCTTGTGGCTGGCCGACTGTAGCTTTTACATAACTACAGGCTAGTTCAAATGGCATTTTTGCCGTCTGCTTCAGAATCACAAGGCTTTGATAATAAAATGATTAAATAAATACTTCAAGACAGTTTTATTTTTAAATGTCCTTATATATGTCCTCCATTGTGAGAAAATGCAACAATAACATGTTAAAAGCACCATTGTCATTGGAGTGGGTCTTTACCATTTGCATGGCAGACAGTTCATGAGATAACAGCTTCAAACGCAGCTTAATTGTGGATATAGTAAATCTGTCTCAATTTTAACTGAAAAGGCAAGACATAGTTGATGGGAAAATGAGGCTAAAAGGCCATTACTAAGACATCAGAATAAGACAAATGAGCCAGGAAACACCAGAAGCCTGGAGGAAAGTGTTAGGAACATATTTATCAATGTTTGAAATCCTTGGTTCATCAGGGAAAATCATTGTATGGTGTTAAATAAGTGAAAGGATAGCTCCACAGTGTGCAATACCAAGTGTCAAACATGGAGGAGAAAGTGTGATGGTATGGGGTGTTATGCTCAATGTAAGGTTGATGGCCTATTTAGGAGGAGAGACAACATGAACACTCCTACTACAGCTGTGTAGTTGGTAAGAGGTTTGTCCTGCAAAATATTGAGCAAGACTATTAACCTAAACTGTGTCAGAATCTAAAGACATAAGAACAACTTGAAACAGGGAGAGCTCAGTCAACAGACTTAGATACCACGGGGATGACTATAACAGACAAAGGTCATCAGATACAGGATCTTTTGCAGAAAACTGTTCATTATTTTTCTAAATAACATTTCATATTTTTTTATTTTCTATCATAAAAATAATTTATGACTGTGTTAAATCTTTGAAAGAGTTTAAGTTTAACCTTTTGCCGTGTAAAAATCTCCACATTCTCTTTTATCATATATGGACGGATGGTTCAGGCCCCTCTGCAACCCTTTTTTTTTTTTGATGTGCTGGTTGGTACTGTATGCGGTACTGAACCGGTAACGTCCAGCCAGCAAGGCTGAGTGAGCCCCATGTGGTTTAAAAGTGGGGTGAAAATATGGGCCCCGATTGGGTTTGTCCACAGTTTCTGTGGTGGCCCCACCTGTGTTTGCCCACATTGGCTTAAGTGGGCACTCAGTGGGCTGGTCAGTAGCGGCCCAGTAGCGAGCTGTGCTGCCAAGAGGCCAGCAGAGCTAGCAGGTTTGTCACCCAGGCTACTAGTCCCTGGACAGTGGAGCCAATAGGGGTAAACACAGGTGGCGCTACATCGGAAACTGAAGAAAAACCCAATTGGGGCCCTAATTTTCTGCCCACATTTAAACCTTAAGGGGCCCATTTGGCCTAGATGGCTGGGTGTGTTAGAGTTGGGGTGTCGGTCCATGTCCTTGTACCTGCTCTGGTCCACGTCCCAAGGGTTGGGGACCCCTGATTAGCCTATGCATTTTTCCCAGTACTAAGTGGCTCTCAGACTGGTAATGGTTTGGGGCCCTGAGGTTGGGGACCCCTGATTTAATGGAAACAGCCAGAACTTCAATAAACGGTGAGTTGGGAACACCCAAAATATCACAAAGTGAGTCGGAGGGGGCCCTAACCCTACGTCCATATACGAAGAGTTGGGAGTGAGAAATAAAACACACCACGCAGAAAACTTTTAATAAAAAACTGGACACATCTGCATGTCCAGGCAGCATTAATCATGACAGTGTGCACAAAAGAAGGAACTGCTGACAAATCAATCTCCATCTACTCTGCCAGGAACAGAATGTCTTAGAACAGACAAGTAAAGTGCTTTCTTACAGACTGAATACTTCCTGTGTCAATAAACCAAAGCATTTCTGTGCATCTTCTTAACAAGCAAAATAGAGAAGTAACTTTATGTGATCAAATTTGTGGAGCGTTTTCGCTGTGGGTGTAAACAGTCATAGCCAAAAAGAGAAATGAAGCCAAAATGTGCTTGCAGAAACCTTGAGAGGCTCTGACAAAAACTGATATGATGCACATATTTTAGCCGAAAAGCTTTAACCTTCCACTTCATATCATTCAGAGCTACTCTGGTAATTCCAGAGAAAATGCCAAGGTTACTACAGAGCTGCTGAGGCGTTCTACTGTTCCCATTCACTTTGTTCACTCAGTGTGTAGCTACATGTGAATGAATGCCACACACACAGTTCATGAGTTATTATACAGGATGTAATGCAGTCGCAGTGCTGATGGACGCGTGTTTACATCATCTACAGTAAATCGTTGAAAATGTATTACCAAGCAAGCAGAGGTGAGAAGTTGTACAAGTGGAAAAAGAAAAGGCAACGACAAAAGAAAAACGACAAGAAGCAGAGGAGAAAACAGACACACGGATGGAGTCTCCCTGTCAATCAGATTATAAGTCAATCATTTGACAGAGAATTGCTTTGACCTGAAACTTGGCAGATCACATTCACTCTCACTCACACATGAACATCCACACAGGCACTTAGAGGATTTCCACACAGCTACATGGAGATAAATGTGTCTCGCTCACATCCAGTCTGGTGTTAAGTGCACGTATTAAGGAGTATCAGCATTCATGTATGTGCGCCGTTGGGGTGTGTGTTTGTGTGTCTGGGTGTAAGTAAGTGACTGAGTAATGAGTGGGTGATGGATGGACGATAATGCACATTTGCACGCTCTCGCGAGGGACGAAAGTGCTCAGACGTCTGGTCTGGCTCACACTCCGTAAACTTTGTGGGATCAAACAGTTTTTTTTTTTTTTCATTGAACACCTCAGTGTTCTCAACGTTCATGTACCTATACATATGTACTCTCTTTACATTTTTTTTTATATCTTTATTCTCGTTTGAAACCTTTGGTTTCCTTTCTGTGTCTGCCAGTTTCACATCTGATGTCTGCTTCTTAGTAATGGAGCTAATTTGTTTAGCTCCCATAGAGTGCCTGTCCATTAGTGCCGGCCTGTTTGTGCCAGGGGAAATGGTGACAAATCACACCAACATGTGAATCTAGCCAGCATGCGTAACTGATTTTTATCTGCAGAGGAAAGCCTATACTTTATTAGAATGATAGTGTTTATATTAAAAACTCGCTTGATTCCAACTTGGAGTAAATTTCTAGCTAAAAGGTTTTTGTCATGTAAAATTAACTTGCAGCTCTTTTTTTTGACAGATAGACTCTCCCATCACCTAAACAACACAAGTGGATCGTTTCATGTCATTTGCTCACGTTTCCTTCCTGTGACCAGAAAAAAAAAACCTCTCATTTGGACACAGAAATAGATTTTACTGGAAATGTTCACAGTTGTTGTGCTTTAAAAGTTCAACAGGTACAAAGAAAGTAGAGGAGGTACATGCAAGGTACATACAAAGTAAAAATGTGGACCTTTTTCAGTGTAACATTAACTTTTATGGGAAAAATAATTGTACTTGATGCAGCAAAGTCAAACAACCACATTTTAATGAGCCGTTGTTGCTTCGCTGGTCCATGTTTGTCCACTAATGACCGGCTACGGTGGTCGTTTTGGATCAGTTGTTTTGCTCTCAGACCGTTTTGTATAAAAACTGAGGAAACTCAGAGCGAACCGAAGTTCAGTCCAATTGGAAACAAACTTAGACCACCTTGAAAGATGGGTCAGAGAGTGGTTCCTGGTCCCGGAACAGGGTGCACTTGAAATTTTGTTCCGGGATATCATGGACAGACCAAATGTGTCCAGTCTGAAAACATCCCAAGATATTTTTTCTTATTTGTTTGGAGACAACAATAGAAAAGATCTTCAAATGTTCTCATCCGGAGAATCAAGTTTATGAACATATTGATAAATTGGATAAAAGTTGAGTAGAGAGTTGTCAAAAGACAGCCGTCCGAAGCAAATTTGATACATGATGAACACAGCATTATATAGACAAACTATACTACCTGGCTGTGTATCAAACAAACTGCACTGGGTTCTTTGTGCATCCGCCCCATAGATTTATAAACTGTACGAACTGAGCTCCCTACCTAAGTTGTACATCACATAAAAAATGAAAAACTTGATTTATTTTGTAATATTAAGTTTTCAAATGTTGCACCAAAGATGCTGCAGGGAGCTACACATCAGCTCAGACAACCAGATTCGTCCTTGGCATATTACAGGAAAGTTAATCTATATGTCTGCATTTTTAATGAAATAACACATGAAAGTATAATTTTGCAGAGAAGCAATTTTTCATATGAGAGGCTCTAGCTCCATGCATCTCCTCCAGGAACTCAGTTAGCTGACATTTGTTTTATTGTTCTTGTGCAGAGCCATATATCTGCTTTTTTCACTTGGTATTTTAAAAACTTTATCCAGGAAAGAAAAAGAGATTAAGATGCTTTAACTTCTTTTTTTAACATAAATGGAATGGCCCACATCCCCAACAGCTTCCTGTTTGGGAATGATCTGAGCTCCATTGAGGTTTTTATGTTTATGAAATTATCATACTTGTATCTCTTAAGCATGTTTTTGGTGTTTGTGTACTCATTGGTTTATTTTGTGGCAGCACGGGAAAGTATCAGCATAGGAGCCATAACCACATACATGTATGAACTAAATGTGTTTTCTGCTTCGTAAATTAGAAGTCGCTCAGCGAAACATAGATCATCTGCCCAACAGCTAGTATTGATTCACAACCTGTAAATATCGTTTGACCGTTAATGGTGTTTGACAGATTTACAAGGTTGTTAAATATGGCATAAATTATGCTGATGCCATCAAAGATGCTGCTGTTTGAAAGTTGCACTTATGGTGAGCCACCACCAAGCTGGAGAATCAAAGCCCAAACCTCAACTCTGACTTTTGTGGCGAGCCTTTGAGAATTATTTACAACTGAGTCCAAACCTCAACGAACCAAAGGAAAAAAAAAAGTTGTGAAGAATGGTCCAACTTTCCCACACATTTGTGAAACTGATACTTTCATAAAAAATTCTACAACTGTTTCATTAAGTTATACAACGTTTAACAAACGTGCAGACAGGATGTTCTCCTGAATGCAAAATCATTTGTATCATCTGTTTTGGTTGTGTTTTATGAAACAGAAATATATATATATATATATATATATATATATATATTTTTTTTTTTTAACTTGTCCTGTCCAACAGCTGAGCAAGCAGATACGGGCTGAGAGCCTCTTGCGTTGGACAGATTTTATTGTCCCAACAGGGGTTTATTAAGTATAAACCCCTGTTGTATTTCATGCTAAACTTTATTTATTTTAATTATGTTGTATCTTTTTCTTTTTTTTGTTGGACCGGACGGAAACAAAAGGGGGGGGGGGGGGGTAGAAGAGTGGGGTTAAGAAAACAAAGAAGTTAACAGAGTAGCAACATCCTATAATAACCAGGTCTAAATAACAATCTGGAATGGGGGGGGCCTGTCTACACACACACTCAGTTACACACATACCTTTTGGCTAGACTAATCTTTATCTTTAAAGTTGTAAAAAATGTACACAATACCAATGCAGCTCAAACACAATCATAGAAGCTGACACAAATAAAGTCTTTCATTCCATCCAGAAATATATTTTTTGAGCAAAATTGCATTTTTGCTACAATTTAGCATTATCCATTCAGCAAGAATGCAGTCTGTCTTCAAATCTCAGATGGCTAAATGTTGTATTATTTACAACCAAAAGTCTGTTAGACACAGATTACATAGTCAGTTGACAGTATTTCCTTCCTTTCAAATAATAAAAAGAATACTAGCAAAAAAAAAAAAGATTTTGAACAAATTGTTCCAAAAATGAAAGCATTAAATTTGCATAAGGGGTTATGATCAAAATAGTCGATTCAATTTTCAGCTCTTCCTCCCCTTACTTTTCCTCCCTTCATCACTTCCTTCTGCTCAGTCAATATCATCCTCTCTCCTGTTTCCTCTTGCATTTATTATCCACCTCAGTGTCATTTCATAGTAATTCACCTGGTGCTGAACCGCACATTCCTCTTGGTGCTCTACTAGCACTTTGCATGACAGCTCAGTGTGTGAATCTGTGTGTGAATGGGACTTGAGAATGTACGCTGCTGTGGACCTCAAAGAGACGCATAAGAGTTTTGTTTAACATTTATCATTTCCTGTCTCATACCTGCCTGGTTTCACGTCCAAATTATACGTCCACGATGCAGCTTCTGTCCTGACCACACTCCAAGCCAAAGCCCAAACAATCTCAGCCCTGTTTCTGTCATTGGAAGGAGCAGCATTTATTGTTGTCTCCCTCTAGATCCTGTTTAAACAGTGTTTCTTCATTCCCGTCTTTAGCTTTCCCATCACCCAGTCCATGAACCTTACTCTGAGTTTATGAGAAGAGTTTCATCTGTTGTAGTCTGCCTACATTACCCTCAGCCATTTAGAGCAGGAGTCCCCAAACCTTTTCTTGTCAGGGCCACATAACTGTTTTCTTCTCTGATGTGGGGCTGGGTTAGTGTAAGCTAACAGAAAAAGTGCAACAACCATACGATGTGTCTAAACATAAACATTTGTGGTTTTCCAGAAAGCCACACAGAGCCAAATTTTAAATACCGTATTTCCTGGAGTAAAGGTCACAGGTTTTTTTCAGAGTTTAGCCAGCTTATACTCAGGAGTGACTTAATTGTCTTTTTTTTTTTTTTTTTTTTTTTAGGCTCATGTTTTTGTTATTTTCCCAGTAAAACCGGTTATATGTTAGCGGTTGTTTCCTCTAACAACTGCTAGAGGGCGCTGCATTTGAGTAAGTAAATGTTACTGACAGCAGCAGAAATGTCATCCTAACCAAACATAGAAGAAAATCTGATTGTTTTTCTCCTAAACTTCAATATTTTTTATGCAGATCAAAAGATTAGTATTTTTGCTTTATTTATTTATTTTAGCTACCCTGGGCTTGGCAGATTTGTTCTGAAACGTCAGACTTTTTTCCCCAAAAGTGCGACTTATACTCCTGAAAGTCTTATGGTTTTCTTCTTCTTGATCAGACATTTTTTGCTCTTGTGACTCATATTGCGGTGTGATTCATGCTGCGGAAAATACGATAATTCTTATGTCATTTTCACAGAAAAAAAACTAAAAAACTAAAACATTTTAAAAAATGGAACCAATAGACTATCCTCTCCCGTCATATTTCAAACTGCAGAAGGTTGGAATAAAAAGTCACGTCCTGTGTGGGTCTGGATTGGCCAAATTGAGAAAAAATAAATAAAAAATTTGTCTCTGATAGTGATTGGGGGGCCGGGCTAAATGTGGAAGAGGGCTGGATCCGGCTTGTGGGCCGTAGGTTGGGGACCCCTGACTTAGAGTCTTCATTCTCCCAGAGAAAGATCTCAGTTATGTCCATCTTCTTCATTATCAACCATCAACTGCAATATGTAGAATTCAAGAGAAACAAATTCAAATAGACTTGTGATGAGGCTGATTTGAACAGTTCCACCTCGAGCTGTTCATCTGTTGTTGCACACGAGCCACAGAAAATATAAAAAATACTACCTAAGAGTCATTAAAAACACCTTATGTTACTTTGTTAAAGCACAAAGTAATGATGCATATCCCTTGTAATGAGTTACTCCCAACTATGTCCTTGAAAACACCACTTTAAAAAGGATAAGTTTAAATACAATATAATCAAAATTAAAATCCCACTGGGAAGGCTTTTACAATAGATCAAAAGATGATCAAAATTGGTCTTTAAACTGATCTACACCAAGCAAAGAATAAATGGTTGAGACTTCTCTAATTCTAATATTTCTGTCAAGATGTTCTGCATCCTCACACTCGCATATTTACTTAAATCTTTTCATGGTGTTGTCTCTCAGGTGAATTGACAGAAACAAATCAATGGAATTCATTAAAATCTTCTAAACCAAAGATGATTTCATCTTAAATTAAATATCATTAACATACATTTCATCTCACGGCGGTGAATCTGCATGCTTCCTCATCTCTCTCCGTTTACTGAACTGCAGCAGAAACATGATACATCACGGCTAAGTCAGTTTCCATTGATTGCTAAATGTTTGAGCTGGACACAACTGAGAAGGCGCTGACTTCTCCTTCCCAGCACACCTGCGGCAAACCTCCTTTCATCTGAGCTCAGGAATGATTCCGTACAGCATCCAGTTTTCCCACAAATAAGCAGTTCTCGCGCCTTTTCCATGAGTATATTGTTGTAGAGCTGTTTGAAACTGTTTGGCTACCAAAGAAAACACCTGCTCAGCAAGAGTGCTGATAAGAAAACACTGAGAGCAGTGTGAACGTCCTCCTCTCTCGCCGTGTCTTTTCATTTGTCTGTCTGTTTGCCTCTCTGTCTGCTGAGCTGGCGTCAGTCTCAAGGAGAGCTCCTTCGCTTTCCTTCTCTCCATTTTGCGGGCAGAGCTGGCGGACAGCAGATTTCCCTCCATGAATGGCTGTTTTTATTTCTCTCCTCCTCCCTTTTATCCCTCGCCCTCTTCCTCCCTCTATCTCTGTGGGTGAAAGGCTGTCTGGACTCAGTTAAAAGGGTTTTCGGGGGCTACAAAGACCTGATGCTGAGATGTTTTGGCAAAACTGTATTGGTGAACTTATAGATCTGATTAAAGCTGAGCTCAGGTTCTGCGAACTGCACCTAGCTGCTGCGATTTAAGCATATGCAGAAATGGTTCCGGAGACGGCTTGTGTTTATGCAGGTCGGGGCCTCAGCTGCCTCAGAATGGGGGATGATGAAGGAGCTCTTGACTCGTGCATGCAGTCAAGACAGCGATACAGACGGGGGCAGGGAAACCTTTGTGCACCAGCCCTTTCCCACACTCCCTTTCACCTTTTGTTGGGAGGAAAAACCTGGTCTCTCCTACATGACGAATTGCTCAGCCTGTCTGACTGAGTCGGTGGAAAATGAGACTAGAGTACAGGGTTGATGTGTCTGCGTGTCAATCCATGGGTTGGCACAGAATCCGTTTCTTTCTCATGTATCCCCCCCTTTTCCCAGTTCTGAGACCGCCATCAGCATGGAGTAAGTGTGGTCGGTGGCAATGCCTCAACAACCTCTAAATGTACAGATCTCACAGTGGACGAGCCAAACGCTGCCACACACACTAATGTAGATGCTTAAATGCGCACCCATGCCTCTGCCGAAATGCCAGCACCAAGCTGTTGCCCATAAAGCGCTCAGCCTGTCACAATAGAGACATTACCACATGAGTGAGTGGCTCTGAATGGGGGTAAGGGTGTGTGTATATAGAGTGTAGTGACTGAGGGGGAGTTCCTGGCAAGGCAGACGACCCTGTCATCACCTCTGCCCCATGTCAAACAAGTGAGCGGCACCAGCGGCACACACAGATGCACATGCACTTGAACAAACTTCCAAAAGTTTGCGACTGTCCTTTATTTTGGCGGATAGACGCTCTGGCTTTTGGATGCAAAGTTTTTATTCATGTAAAAAAAAAAAAAGACAGACGAGCCAGCCGGTTGCTGAAAGGCTGACCCAGCCGGGCCAGGAAGGGTTAGAGCCGCGAATGAAGAGGTCAGAGGGGGGAAGAGGGGTTTAAAAAAAGGAAAAGCACCAGGGAGATTTAATACTTTCATGTGGATTCCTTAAATAAAGAGAATGGTGCAGAATTAGCATAAATGCATGGGAAGGCACAAATTGCAGATCATTATTAAGCTACAGGCATTCAGCCCTGTCCGTAAACTGTTGCCGCATTCGTTTAAAGGAGATCCCAAGATTTCAATATGCAAAACTTGACGTTTTTGTGTGTTTGTGAACATGCATGTGTGTGGTGGAGGAAGTGACATGGGTTTAAGAGGCCATGTCAGCCTGTCTCTGCAGGAATGCGTGACAGCAGTGTTTTGTCATTGTGTTGGTAAGTGCAGTATTCTGACAGAAAGAGAAGAAGGAACTAGAATAGTTGCATTACCTGCGATCATACTAGTGTGAATGCCTTTGCTGAAATTAGTTGCTGATGCTGAAAATGGTGATGAAATTTACTTTAATTGCTGAAGGGATTAGCTGAAAATGCAAAATCTATTTGCAAAATGTTTAATTTGTTAAAAGACTGGAAATTTTGTAAAAGAACAATGAAAGAGCGCTGATGTTCACCTAAATTGATGACAAATTTGTAGTAAAATTGCTTAAAATCCCAAATACATGCCAATTTTGTAAAAATATTTAGTGTGTTGCTTAAATATGAGCTTAACTCTAAATTAACCCAAAAAAGCCTTAGTAGATGCCAAATAAGCCAAAAACCCTAGCTTGTTGCTTTAATAGTAGCTAAACTTCAAATTAGCCCAAACAAATTAGCCAAAAAATGGCTAGCTTGTTGCTTAAATACTAGCTAAACTCCAAATTAGCCCAAAAAAACCTTAGTAGATCCCAAATAAGCCAAAAACCCTTGCATGTTGCTTTAATAGTAGCTAAAGTCCAAATTAGCCCATACAAATTAGCCAATAAGTCAAAAAACATTCAGCTGTTGCTAAAAAAAAGAAGCTAAACTCTAAATTAGCCAAAACTTAAGTAGATAACTAATTAACCAAAAACGTTGGCATGTTGGCAAAATACTAGTTAAACTCCAAATTAGCATACTAAACCTCAAGAAATGCCAAATTAGCCAAAAAAGCTAGAACATGGCTTTAATACTGAATAAATGCCAAAATAGCCTGAAATTTCTCAGTAAATTAAATTAGCCAAAAATGTTAGCCTATTGCAAAATAGAAACTAAACTCTAAATCAACCTTAAAAAAAACCCCAGTATTTTTTAAAAACTTACTATCAAAGATTAAAACGTTGCTAATCTTTGAAATTTGAAAACTTTGATGATGTTATCATTCATTTCCTATGGGTATATTTGCTCAATATTTCAAAAAAAATTATAAATTTTATGAGTACCAAAAGTACAAACAGTATTGATTTTGATACCAAGATTGCTGAAACCATTGAATTGATGTGATTTAGTTTTTACATCCCAAAAAACGTAGAGAAAGGAGCAGGAGGATCACGATTGTGGGAATGCAAAGTCAGCATTCACATCATAAGTAAACAGGAAGAAGCAAACTATTTTTTTTTCTTTTTCTAAAGAGGGGAAATTAGGTCATCAAAGTAGAGCCATTACATAGAACAAATCATCATCATAATTGGAGGCTTAAAAATGTGTGGAGGTGGCTGCCTTACGCGCACACACACACTCAAAGCTCTGCGAGTACACACACGGGTGGGAGGGGGCTAAACTGGATTTCAGCATAAATCAGAAAATGTTTGACAGGTTTATGGCTCTTTCAGGAGCCTCATTTGAGACAGAAGCGTGATAGAAGAACGTTTCTCGTGGCAAATATAATTGTGGTCACGGTCTCGCCATAAATCACACTGTGGTTACAACAGCTTTGCTTGCTGGAAAGGCGAAAAACTCCAGCGCATCAGGTGAACCGCGGGATTGCTGTACATATTTTCCCATTTTCTTTCCCGGCTTCCTCAGCGGAAAAAAATTGACATAAGGATTACTCTAAAAAGCAAAATATTTGGTCAAATATTTCTTTAAAGTGAAAAATCTTGCTTATTTTCGAACACAAACTTTCCTAGAAACTGTTTTTCCATCTCTCCTCAAGCTCTTCCTTCACACATTTCATGAAGCAAGTTCTGCCTCTTATTAATTCATACATCAGCAGCCACATTCATAAAAGTACAACACATCCCCACACAAACATGGCTGAATAAATCTCCATAAAGTGTCAGCTTCAAATCTGTTGTGCATGTCAGCTATGTCTGCTGCTGTTGGCATCCGAAGGAACAGTATCAACAACTGGAATAAAAAAACACACACAAAAACAGAGGAGCGGGAGGCAAGGCGGAGCAGTAATTGCCATGTGTCATGTCACTTATCAAAATAATTGACAGTGTTTTCTACAGTGAGAGCGAAGCTTTTACCCTGGAGTTACTCTGCAGATCCAAATGGCTGGATCTCATAATGAGACTGGCTTTGTTGAGGTTTGTTCTGGCAATGAGTCGGGTTCTGGTTATTTTCAGTTCTGAACAGAATTGGCCTGAATATTTCACCTGGATATTCTGGCAGGATTTCATCAGTCAGTTGGCAGTTGTTTGGCAACCTTGAAGAGGAAAAAAAAAATCCAGTGAAAGCCAAAACTAATTAAACATTAAAAGCTAGATAGAAACATAGGGGTCGGAATGATGTATTTTAATGATTCGATTCATAGTCAATATTGAACAATCCAATTCACTGACCTATCCAGGACATCTTGTGCCAAAAATTCAATCAGTGTGACTCAGAGATAAATACCTGGTACTGATCAGTGCATCAAAATAATACAAATGGATCATTATGAGATCATTATACAACACTTTATGGTCGCGCCCTCTTAAAATTCAAAGTGTTTCCATACATTGGACTGTAATGATGGATTGATCCTTTTTTGCTGCCATCACATGTGTGTTGTCCATTTTTAGGGGACTTTTTTATGTGACACCATCCATGCCTCAATCCAAATTCTATTTTCTAATTTGAATTATCCGTTTATCTCATTTTGGAAGGATTTTTTTTTATGGTTCAGGTCAATTTGACTTGTAACTTTCCTCAGAAAGTTTAAGAATAGAAATCAATCGTTAAACCCCTAATACATAACCCTTTAGAATTACTTGGTTTTATACATGAATTGGACACACAATTGGGTTCAATAAAAACATGAAAACATAAATTGGTGTGATTTAAGCAGGTAATGTTGTTCTCCATCGTTGTGATTTAGATACAAGGAGAGTCTGAGGTAACCAGTTTAGTCTGCTTTGTTAACTTTAGCAGTTATTGTTTAGATTTTATCTGCTTTGTACAAATACTGTACGGAGTCCAATGAGGCAATTGTTTTGTGATATTGGGCTATATAAATAAAATTGAACTGAATTGAGATTAAAAAAAAGAGCAAACATCATGCGAAGTTACAAATTATTTATATTTCTACCAATTACTTCTCTTATTGTTTAGCATTTTGATTTATTTTTATAGTTACTTGTTTCTTTTGGTTTGTAGACTGTTATGCATTCACTTCTTCACTTTTTAATTTAATTTCAAGAAGATTTTATCTTAATAAACTATTTTCCATTTAATTTAAGACATTGTCATATAATACTGTCTTTTTGTTTATCTAGTATTTTTAAAAAGGAAACTAACAAAGAACCATTCACAGCGATTAAAACAATGGAAATTTTGGGGTTCATGTCATATCTACCACATTTAGGAAAAATATCGATATTGGTATTGATCTTGATTGATATTGGATCGATGCCCAAGTGCTGGCGAATAGTCACTTTAAGTTATTTTTATTTCTTTAGTCTAAATCTTTTTTCTGGAACATGTTTGGTTTGAGATGCCAGCCTAACACTTTGAAGGTTTTACCAAAAAAAGGGAAATATTTTTTCATTTTAACCCTTTAACAGCTGAAACACAAACTGATCTGTCTTAATCAGACTGGATTACAAGGATTAAACTATAGCAACTAAGTCCCATAAAAGTTTTATTTGAAGCTTCAACATATCCGTTCACTTGAAGCACTAGAATAAATGTTTTTGTGGTGGCCTCTGCGTCCACTCGGATGATCGACAGGAGGACCTCGCTGATTGTGGACCCTCCTCCTGCGCGTCGTCTCCTCCTCTCTCTCTCTCCTCTCCTCTCTCCTCCTTGCCCTCCCGTCTGCCCCCAACCCCCCACCCTTCCTCTCCTCAATCGCAAAGCTGCGCTCACCGACTGGAAACCGCCAACAGGGATGCAGCGAGGGCGCAGCGCAGCCTGAAAAATGGCACCAAAACGCGTCCCGTGGATCTATCCCTCCATTCCCCTCGTGCTGCTTTTACACGCGTTGTCGCCGTCGGGCGCCTTACGGAATTACCCGGAGAATGAAGGTGGGTGTGACAGGAGTTAGGAGGGAGTTGAGGATCTGGATGGGGTGGTGGGAAAGCCCGACACCGGCGCGCTCCTTCCCCGGCACGAGGATGGAGCGCAGCGCGCGCTGCGCTCCATCCTCGTGCCGGGGAAAGAGCGCAGCGCGGCGGTCAGACTCCCGTTAAGTGCCTGGCTCGGTTATAAATCATGTAGGAGGAAAAGCGGAGGGAAAGTGTTCGTCACGTTTTCTCTCTTCCCAGCACAGCCTATACTGACATTAAAATTGCATTAAACACACTGAGAGACAGACAGAGCTGCACTTTTGGACTTTATTCCAAATTGATGCGCTCTCCTTTTCACTTATTAAGATTGTGCCAAAAGAGCATCGGCATCTCTGTCAAAATCTCTCTTAATTATTCAAATCTTCATTATTACACTGGGAGAAATGCTGTGTTTTTTTTTTTTTTTTCCTGCAGCAATTACAGTAAATTTGTCACACGCTGCTGCAGAGCCTCTCTCAGTTATTATATTAACATCGATGCTCAGCCTGGAATTAGCCAATACATTCACTTACTAACTACTCCTGACTGCTTGTTGGCCTGAGTTTTATGAGTTGGGCTGTTTAATGGCAAGTTAAGTGCAGAATCCATGTGCACAAAGTGAAATGTAAAAATCACCCCAAGTTGTGGGAATTCAATTGTGGAGTTTTCTTGTACTCTGTCAGTTTGACTGAAGATGATAGTTGGCTGTTTTTTCCCCATTCAAGTCACGATGTGCAGTTTTCTTTTTATTTTTTATCTTGTCTCTTATACTTGCTTTCTTTAAGTCCCACCTGCAAAATCCTGCATGAGCGGGATGGATTTAACAGTCAAATGATTCAGTGACAGGCCCTGCACAGGAATACTCTTGTATCTCTCTGACTGAACAGAGTCTACGTCTCTGTGAATGCATGTGACAGCAGAGAAGTGCACACAGAACAAAAAAGGCTCCAGAGGTACACTAAAACACAGAGAAAGGGAAGAGGGAGACACAAACACAGATGAAATATTCATCGGAAGTGGCAGGAATGATGAACTGGAAGCCAAAAGGAAACTCCTGTTGATTTAGATAAATGCATGTCAGCCGCTGTGATTGTTCTCCGTTTGGATGATCCTGCAGAACTGATAAGGCAGAGGTTCCCTCGCCTGTTAGTTAATGCTGAGGGCTGAGCTTGTATTACTTCTTTAATCAACTGTTACAAAGTACTTTAAAAAGGGGTATCTGTGTGAAGTCGTCTAGCAGCACAGTAATTCAATTAAGCCTTTTTTTTAGCCTCTGCTCTACTTTTACCCTCTAACCTGCGAGGTTCCCTGCTGCGACCAAACGCTTTGTACTTCTTTGTCCCTGTGCTGTTGTACCTTGTGTTTGCCTATGAGTGTGCAAATTCTCCCCCCACGCATCTTAAGAGGTTTTTTTTTTAGGAGATTCTCCCTCTGCATCTGGCAGAAACAAGCCGATATACACTGTAAAAAAAAATAGTGTACATTTTACAGTAAAAAAAACTGTGGTTGCCAGGATTTCACAGTATAAAATAAGGTCTTACTTCAAACATTACAGATAACCGTTCTTTCTAATTTCTAATTTTTGCAGTTTATAGCAATCCATTCACCATTAAAAATACATTATAACACTGAAAAATTAGCAAAGACTTACATTATTTTCTACAGTATAAAACTGGCAGTTGAGGTTGCCAGATTTGCTATTGTTATATTTAAGCATTTTTATGGAAAACTGTATAATAATTTCATTGTAGGAACACCAAATGTATCCCATAAAAATTACAATGTCAGTCTATGAAATTAGCAATGATGTATTTTCACTTACAAAAAAAAAACAAAAAAAAAACCTCTCACTTTAGTTTTCCAGATTTTACCGTAAAAAACAAAAGTTTAAACATTAATGACTTTAAGGAAGTTAACAGTTAAATAAACTGTCATTTACGTTTTTCATGACTATGATTGATAACTGTCATGATTTCACAGTTTTTTTCACATAAAATTTCTGTCATTTTTTTACAGTGTATGTTAAAAGGAAATTTATTACACAGATCTGATAATGTCAGAGGGAAGTTGAACCATCACAAGAGTTATTGATCCATTCACAGAAATGGGAAAGTTAACAATGAAATGGCAGAACTAGACGTTATTCTTTTAAATTTTAGGATGGATTCATAAAGTTACTCTTGGTAAACATTTAGTCAATAGTAAACAAACAAAAAAAAGAAGTGATGAGTTCCAAGCCACCAGCAGAGGGAGCCTAACTCAACCCCGAGCAGGGAAAATTGCTGGAATAGCAGAGTGGATGTTCACAGGGCTCCCCTTCTCTTTGGAGAGTTCACATCCCTGTTTCCCCTCTAACACACTGTAACAATAGTGCTTTTTTTTATTATTCGTCTTTGCTCAATCCCTGAAAATGCATTATGCCTGTGCAAGAACATGTTGGAAAAGGGAGCAGACTATTTATGTCCTACATCTCTACTTCTACATTTATTCTGTAAATCCTAGTAAATAGGAAGTTTTAGCATTTTCTTTTGTGGAAAACTCATAAGAAGCAAAAAAACCCCAAATGAATGGATTTGTAGGTTTTCTACATGCGACCTAAAAGTGGTTTAAAAGACAACAACACAACACGGACAAAAAGAGGTATTCAGTGGAAATTTATAGCTTTTTATTGAACTGCTTAAGGGTGTGTCAGGGGGGAAATTGCTGTGTTTCTGCTAAAGGTTACCATGAGGGTGATCAGTTTTAGTGCAGAGGCAAGCATACTATATGTAAAGCGTGCCCTCTGCTTAGACCCACGCACACACGTCTTGTGATGCACACAAGATCCAGACTGTGGCATAATGTCGGGTCAAAGGTCTCATCCGGTTTAATTGCTTTAATCTATAATGGCTGCTTGTAGCTATTGGCAGAGCCATACCTCAGTAAGCATGTGCTCATGTGGATGAGGATGGAAAAAGATTGCCCTCCGCCCATGTAACAACCGTGACCTTGGACCGGAGAGGATATAGATCTCCTCTCTCCTCTGAGAAGCAGTCAGCACTCTCCTCTTCTTTTCCTTGACTTCAATTTCTTTACAAGATCTATTTTTTATATCTGGCCTTTTGTGTTTTCTATCGCTTCAATCTCTTGATCCTCAGCTGCTTCTCCTCCTTGTACTCCTCACGCGTTGCTCTGCCTCTGACCTCAGACGGATCAGTCAGGAGCCCACAGCCGCTCCAGGTTTTCTGTAATGAGGTGGAGCCTCTTGAGCTGCTTAGCATAGAACCACGCACAATAGATGCGCGCCCACATGCACACGCTCACCACATATTACCCCCGTCCTAATGTATGACTGGGGGGCAGTTTGGTGGTCAGAGAATAATGTCGTATATTATGGAGGCTGACTGATAGATAAGGTTATAAATATGAGTTGGTGACAGGGAATGACTCTGCCACGAGCGCTTCATCTCATCATGGAGTCATTGTGCCCGTGTGCTGGTGAGTCTGTGTGGATGGGTGTGAGGAGTCCAGCGTTAACAGGAAAAAAGGACATAAAGAACAAAGATGAGAAGTCTCTGTGAAGACCCTCTATAAATTAATATGTTTTGGTTAAATTAAAAAAAAAATGCTTTCAGTCACAAAATAATCACTTTTATATCAATAGTGGTTGCTGTGCTACGTTCACATAAGGTTAAGAAAAGCTAGCACTGGATAGCAGCAGACCTGTGTGAACACCATATTCTAAACATTAATGCCCCTCTTGTAACTTCTAAGTTTAGCAATTAAACCTTTGTGTTTACAGTCTCTCTTGACACAGATTTATTTTGGTTATGAGCTAACTTCCAAACTGTCAAAGCACCACTGAAATTCACAAAGATTGTTGAATTACACTTTTAAATAAGTGTTCTTGTAGTTATTACTGTTGATTTGCATTGAAAGTCATAATGTAGTTGGAGAACCACAGGATTAAGACTAATTCAAGTGTGTTGCCAAACAAATTTCAGACCTTATATAGTTTGGTCTGTTTTCACTTTTTAACTCTTGGATGTTATAACAGCTGGTGGTTGTATTTTCCAAATGAGCACCCTCTGTGGAAAAATAGCATAAAGAAGAAGAAAACCTAGCTAGTAGAATGTTTTAGTGAGCTGATAATTATATTGTTTTGGAGTTTTTTTTTCTTTTTACAATTTTTTTGGTTCTTCAGATTTTTTTTAACCTTTAAAACATGCTGTGAAAGTATTTTTCTTTTTTTAACCCCTTGCTAGCTTGAAAATCTCTCTACCTTACTGTACTGAACCTTACCAGGGTTCACTTGCAAGTGAACTATAGCCTCGTTTCCACTGAGCAGTCCAGTACGGTCCGGTCTGGTAAAGAATAGTATGGACCAGTTCATTCTGGCGAACATTCCCACTCAGTTAAGCCTCGCTTCCACTGAGCAGTTTGTTTTTACGGTCCATTGCGTGGTGTAGACCGCTAACGTGTAATGCGACGACTATTATAGCAATAACAATGGAAATCATACAGCAGCTCATCTTTTTCTTGCTTTACTTTTGTGTATAACATGAATATAATGCTGTTTGAGAAGAATACCACCATAAAGAGGAAAATGGCATAGCTAGCTTAGCGCTATATTAGTGCTTTCCAATGTTGTCATCACTTTCTGCCAATCAACGATGGCTACAGCAGCTCCATCCCAACCGACCCATTCCTTTTTTCTATGGACTAACAATGGATGGAGGCCCTCAAGAGGTACGGCTCAGAACTTTTTAATGAGTCCATTTAACAATGGAAACGCTTAAAACAGCGGACTGTACCGCACCGTACTGGACCGCTCAGTGGAAACGAGGCTTATGAAAAGTCCCCTTAGACTAGCATCTACCAGAGATTTATGTTCGGGACCAAAGCTTGTAAACAAAACTAAAGTATGGAACTATATCCCTTCAGTCATTGGCCAGGAAATACTAGGGCGGGGTAACGTAACCAGAGAAGGAACCATTGAAGTCCTGTGCTTAATCTTTGTGGAGTTACTGTAGTTCACTTTGTATTTTGCTGAGGTCTGTGTGAACGTCAGGTACAACCCTTTTTTTCTTTTGTACTTTGAAGGCATGCTGTTGGGGGGGGGGGGGGGTCACTGAAGAGGCGACAGCTAAGAGGGTACGCTGAGAAGTGTGAAAAACAATTTGTATCACCTCACAAGTGGTTTTGATGAGCCTGCATTCATCCAACTACATTTCAATGAGTTGCTGTGTCTCATCGTTGCTCCGCTACTGTGTTTACATCCCATAATGCCTGGCTACGGTGGCCGGTTTGGTTCAGTTGTTCTGCTCCGAGCGCGGAGCCTGTTCAGACTAAGCTAACTGAAGCTCAGTCCGATTGAAAACTAACTGAGAACAGCTTGTAAGATGGGTCAGAAAGTGTTCCTGGTCCCGGACCAGGGTCTGCTCCAGACTGAAACTTTCTTCCAAATTATTGGGAGAAACAAACTCTCTCATTTTACCGCCTTGCCATGCAAATGTCAGTCGTGGAAAACAAACCAACCTACTGAAAAATTATTATTAAATCAAGCAATCCCAGAGAGAGTTTTTCTAAAAAAGTAATAATAATAATAACTTATTGATAGTTAATATGCTGAACTTTTGCATTGTCAAATGTAGTAACATTAAAAAAGACAATCACAAAAAGACATTTTCTACTTTAACCCAATAAAAACATTTTAAAAAAGAAGACAAACTTAATTGCCTCTTTATTTTCCACACTCACAGATATAGTAACTCCCAGCATGCCCAGCATATCACTTCAATCTCCACTCTCGAGGATGAAAAAGGATGTGTCTTAACCAGCTACAATTGCACTTGAACGGCTTTCAAGGTTGAATGACTCCCGTCAGATGTCGAGTTCATTAATGTCAAAGAAAGTCTGCTGTCATTGTGGGATGTCGAATGGCTGCAGTGAGCTCTGGGTAAAAGTGGACTCCCGCTGCTTCACCATCGGCACGTTTTGCTGACCCCCCTCCCCCCTTCTGAGCTAGCCTCTAACTGCTGGTCATACCACTGATCAGTGGGCCTTGACCACTCTCTAACCTACAGTCTAAAGAAATGCACTCCTCTTTCCTTATTGCCTCTGAACACGCCGCTGCTCCTTGTCTTAGAAATATTGGAATTTGCTTTGTTCCACGCCTCTCCTTTCTCTTGTGTTCGTTCTGCAAGTTTGATTTGTGCTGAGTCTGAGCGAGATGGAATTACAGACAAACAGCTGGGGATTTGAATCATAGATGTTTGCTGACCAATGCTCCTGTCTGTTCCCTGCTGACGAGTGGTGCTAAAAGCACTTTAGGGGCAAAACAACCAGGAACTCCAAAGCTAAAAATCTGTTTAAAAGTTGTTGTTTTTTTTTTTTGTTGTGAAACGTAACCGCTTTCTGAAATAGTTTATTTTATTCAAACGTACATCCACGGTTGATGTCAGTAAAGAAAACTGGTCAAAATGAACCTTTTTTTTTTTTTAAATTCTGTTTTCCAGCTAAATTGGATGTCTAAAATGTTTTGTATCAAGGTCTACACTAACAGTAGACCCGTCTAAAGACCTTTATCTGACATGTGATTTCATGTCTGCCTCCAACGCTCCGGCTGACTCCTCAGTCTAAAGGCCAATTTATCCCTCTGTGACCAACCACTGTGTGACAGCCAGTGGTTGGTCTGTGTGCGTGCTTGTGTATACCCTCTTGTTTCGTGTTTAGAGACATTTCGATTTTGGAAATACCAGGGATTCTGCTCCTTTGATTCACCTCACACACACATCTCCACGGATTCTGCTGCGTCAGATCCGAATTGTGTAAAGAGCATGCGTAGACATTAGTATTTTACATGTGTTTGTTGCTCCTTGATGACTTGTGGGGCTGTTGGTGGAAGCTTATTAAAAAAAACGTCTGGTTCTGACTGGGTGTCACGGTTCGACATTGTAAGCGTTCAACCAGCGTTCACTAATAGACACACACATTTGAACCTCTTGAAGCTACAGACTAGTGCGGTGCTCCTGTCATTGTCTGTCAGAATATCATCTTTTATATCCTGCTAGTGCTGTCAGCACTAGTGTGAAATGGCAGAAGAGGCTAATATGCTTTCTTCTCTTGTCGAGGTCTAAAATCCGAAGCCGACTAGGCTGTGGTGATGAATATTTCCATAAAAAATGTCCAGAATCATGCATCTTTTGCCCTTTTCGGTCACCAGGATTTTATTTGTATGCATCCTCTTTCTGTCAACGATCTGTCTTGCATATCTGCATTCCATTTCCTGAAATGCTGTCATGCAGTCTGTCAGTTAAGGACAAGAAACAACCCAGATGTTTTGTAGATCCCTCTATGCTGTTGAACCTGAAGGGGAACTGAGTGCCATAAAACATTTGATGTAAATACCGCAGAAGATGTAAGCTCTTTTTGGGGTTTTTTTAAGGTTTTTCATAGGCGGCAGGAGGTTTTGACATTAGTTCAATGAAGGTGTTAATAGATCTTTTTGTCTGCAAGTAGATGCTTCAGAATTGGAGTGGAAAAGCTAAGGTTTGACACGCCCATTTCAGTCGGTGCATCATTAGTCTGAGCATTTTTCAAGCATCCGGTTTTCATCTGCTCCTGATTTGAATTAAGCTATGGATGATGAAAGTGGAGGGAGATGGGATGGACCACAGATGCATTAGAGACTATGTAAAACTATCAGACAATCATGAGACTGATTCCCCACGAAACGCAAGGGAGACAGACTGCAGAAGCTGTATATCAGGCAAATGTGGATCCAGAGACCAAAGAGCAGAAGAAAAACAAACAAGTAAAGAAAAGTGGCCACAGTGTAAACTATATAGAGGGTAAACCTGCTGTTTGAAGAGGTGTAGACATGTAATAATACCTGATTGACCGAAAGCTAGCTCCAGCTTTCTCTTTCATGCTTCTTTTATGGCCTAGCTAGTTTAATGTCACCAAATCAGCAGCTGGATATATTTTTGATTCATGTCAGTCTTTCGTTTGTGAAAAAACAGATTAAACCATATAGGGCTGCCACGATTAGTCGACTAATCGACTAATAAAATAGTCGACGACTAATTGGAGTCGGAGTGTGGTAAAGTTTAAAGTTATAATGACATTATGCTAGCTTTTTGGACACATTGGCATTTATTAAGGTTTTTTAGGCTAATTTGCTGTTTATGATCATATAGGCTTTTTTCAGTTTTTTAGGCTAATTTCGCATTTAACTCATATTTTAGCTAGCTATCAGTTTCAGCGTCTTCAGCTTTTAGCTTCATTGTTTTTAGCTATCAATTTTAGCATCTTCAGCTATCAGTGCTAGCATCTTCCGCCGCCAAATTCAGCTCACAGAATTCACACTAGCATTATTGCAGGTAATGCTATGTATCTAATTTTTAGTTAGTTTAAAGCTAATGATAGTTAAGATGTGTGCTTTACATCCAGTTTGCGCATGACCCGATTTTACGATTACGACTAATTGTTAAAAAAAAATCACTGATTAGTCGACTATTAAAAAAAGGTGTTTGTGGCAGCACTAAAACCAAATGAAGGTTTGGAATTCATTAGCATTACCGCTGCTATTTAAAGTAGACTATCCGAATTTAGAAGTGAAATGACAAAATCCATTCTTTGGATGTCTTTTTTTTTTAGATGTCTGACAATGACCTCACTTGGTTGTAGAGACTAGAGCGGGGGATTTATCTGTATGTAATATTGGATATTCTAAAGGGTTTACTTTAATTTGATTGAAGTCAAAAATAAATGTTTTTGTCAACATGGTTAAAGACTATAAATTCGCACTATTTTACTTGAAAAAAAATCTTTTAACAAATGATTTGTGTACTGAATACATGTTTTTGTATTTCACGTTATTTTACAAACAACCCCAAAACGAAAAGTTGCTATCTCCGAGTTTGTCCTTAATGATGACTTGTGATTGTGAAATCCAACTGCCACTTACTGAAAGCATGCACGCAGAAAGTTAATTGAATTTTATTTGCTTTGCATAATCAGCTTTTACCCTCACTGATCTGCTGCCGTTTATCTCTCAAGTAAATATTCATATTCTCTCGTGTTATTATTACCTGGCATGCTTTCCAATATATTTCATTTTAATCATCATTATTTTCCATTGCCTGCTCCTGAATTTCATTTTGTGCTTGTTGGAGTAGAAGTCATCTACCTCTCATCAAATGTGTAAGAAAAAAAAAAACAGACATTTGCAAAAGGGGATAAGGATTTGAATTTAAGTTTATGTTCTTTTATGTATTTATAAATAAAACCATTTCGTAGAACGTGATCACACAGAAATTTCCTCAGAAATCGTGTGAACTAATTCCCAAAAGAAAATTTCTTACAGGAAAAAGGCATTGGATTTGCCAACTTCAAACATTGAAATGCTGCATAAATAAACAGCTCATGATGCACCGTGAAATCTGCTAAAATGAAAGCTAATTTCCCCGTAGAAGTCACTTAATTCAAAAATGAAAGAGAAGTTATGGTGATGAAACAGACTTCGAAATAAAACATCAATTCCTCTCAGTGGGCAGCGAACATTGAGAAAATTAACAACATTGCATTACATAATATGTCGAATTTCCACCATGTGGACAAGCACTCTGCATGGTGCATAGAAATATACTTGTACGCTTCTACATCTATTCAGCGAGAGAAAGAGAAGAGACCTGAGAGCAGACACGACTTCAATAAAATGACATGAAGGAAGGATGAAAGCGCAGATGAGAGAGAGAAATGAAGGACTGATTGAAATCCTCTTGTGGTTTGTGGATGAGTGGAGAGGGGACTGATTTGAAGGCAGAGAGAGTAGAAGTCCACATAGGAGGCACGCTTATTTGTAAAGTTCAGATCTGAAGTCCTCTCACTACTTCATCCTCCTTCCCCATCCACTCATTGGTTGCCCTGACAACACCCTCAGCAGTTGAACTGCTCTTTCGGTGCTGTGGCGGCGAGGGGGGAGGTCTTGTTGAGTCCTGACGTGTTTTGTGGATCTGGTTTGGAGGTCACTGTTGTTTGTTCACTTTTGATTTGTTGGTCAGGAGGCAATCCAGGCAAAGACTCCCCCTCGGCCGCCACAGCACCGAAAGAGCAGTTTCAACTGAGCCCAAATTCAGATTTTCTGGGTTTTTAAACCTTTTGATTAAATACAGAAAAAAATAATTAAGGAGGATTTCTTATGAGTTGGATCAATTATGATATGTTGGGTGATTTGGTAAGATTTTTTGCTAAATGAATGTCAGTTTAAAATCAATCAAGAAGTAAATAATCAATATCTGGAAAACTGCAGTTTCTCTTTCTGGTTTTTTTTTTTACCATCTTTGTCTTTTTATGTACATGTGATGAAAACAAAAAGATGTTTAATCATAAGCTTGCTTCTTCCAAGTCAATGCCTGAATACATTTCTCTGTTAAATGCCATGAATTATTACACATAGCCTTAAATGCCATATGAATAAGAAGTATCTAGATTATAGATTTGGACTGTATCGCATTAATTAAATAATTTATGTGTCGATTTGTGGACCAGATATTCAGATGTGATCGAATCGTGTGAGCGGGACCTGTACGTGGGGTTAAAGTGTATATTAAAAAAAGGAATTTATATTCATCAATTTACTAAATGAAGTAAACAGAAAAACTATGAGTTAAGGGATGGCTTGTAGTATTTTTATAATAAACGATTGGTCAATAGAAATATGATTCTATAGAATGAAGAAAATAAAGAGTGCAGTTTAATAGAGTGAATGGATGGGCTTCCCCTCATCAGTAGCGTAATGGCTCGAGAATTTCAGCCGTAATCGCCGTGTTCCTGGTGAAAATGACCGCCTGTCGTTAGTCCTTCTCTGTTGTTCTCTGGGGAGTTTCCACTGGAGGATTTTTCACTATAATCAACCAGACGGCGTTGTCAGCTTGCATTGTGGAGAGACTAAAAAAAAAAAATCACCCTTAAAATTCTTTATAAATGTTTTTATATTTTGACAAATAACAGAATTGTTGCTGCTAGAAGTGCTGAGGATTTAAGGGTCCAAACCCAAATCATTTAAGCATAACGCTTATATATGTGGAACGGAAAAAGCATATTCATGAAAAACCTATTTGTAGAAATTAGGCTTAATCTTAAATGCAAAACATCCTTTATCTGTTCTGTAGTTAAATGGAATGATTATTCGACCTCCTTCATTTGCATATTCCTTCATTTTTTCTATTAACAGAGGGTTTTTTCTAGTAGAGAAGACTGATTAAAAGAAACTGCACTCAGCATTATTTTTTTTTTTCAGAAAACTACTTTAAGTGAGCAAGAAATAAACAGTTTTGGAGACATTTTGTGGAGGTAAAGTCAGGAAAGCTCTCAGTTCCGTTTCAATTACGGTTACGTGTTTAAAAGTTTTAATGAACTCATTATGGGCTATTATATTTTTACCCAGCGCCCAGCCTGCGCGGTGGCCTTTTGTGTTTGCAGCCCTGGCACAGTCCTGAGATGTGTGTGGGTTTTGTGTGTGCCTAAGTGTGTTTAAGCATCCTGGCCTCTTTGTGTGCCAGTCTGGCTGTTGGCAGTGCCTTTGATTTTTGGCAGGTGGATCACAGCTTCTTGCAGCCCAGCTGAAGCGGTGGACGCTATCCAGTGAGAGGGTGGCAGAGAGACATAGAAAGACAAAGAAGGGGAGAAAGAAAAGAGGAGAAGGCTGAGAGACACATTACTTCCCAAGGGAGGAAGCAGATGAGAGAAGGAAAATAGACACACAAGGAGAACAGTGGGAGGAAAAAAAAAGTTCAGTGTTTTCTGCACTTAGGTGGGTACATTTCCAAACAACATGCATGTGGAGGCATTTTTAATTCTCATATTGATTGCCCACCCTCCTCATTTTCCACCATCATAATGTAAACCTCACAGTTTGGCAAAGAAAATCGATGAGACAGCTTGTCGCTGTAACCAGATGCTCCCACAGTAATCAGATTACATGTCGAACGGATCTGCACATTTATTTTCTTTTTTTTCCCCAACAAAAGTCTGTAAAATATGACATTGTCCCCGCGTCTTGGTTCTATTTTTGCTCCGGTGCTGTCCTGAAAAAGCAGCTCCTCTCTGGGTGTAATATGTCATGTTTAGCCGATCACCACGCTGGTAATTGCATGTGTACGTCTGCATCAACGAATTAGAGAGGGGCTCGAACATGATCCTTGTCCAAGTGAGCGATGATGAGCCCGGTTTTGTTTTTATTACAGGCTGAAGTAGGCCTGGCCCAGGCTTATATTTCACATAGCTTCACAATTCAGTAAAGTCCTCAGAGAGACCCAAAGCAACAAGGAGAAAATGTCTGAGGTCAGAAAGAATCAGAGTTTTGGCACCGAGTTTAGAAAAATACCTTCATTTTACATTTTCTCTTCCACACACACACACACACACACACACACACAGGTTATATGCATAGTGTCTGTGTCAGCAGACAGGAAGCCATTGCTAATTCACTATTGATCAGCATAGTCATTGATCACAAGTGATAAGTGGTATTGACAGTAGGTGTGTGAGAAGAGAGGAAAGTGTTGATGAGTTGGAATATGCTTTCTAAGCGAGGTGAAAAATGGAATATGCAATCCCACCTGATCATCTTTTGATCTATTTTCAAAGCGTTCCCAGTATTCTTTTAATGATGATGATTATGCTGTTTTCTGCCACATTTTAAAAACCGTATTGTTTTCTAGGGCGTAGTTTTGCAGAGTGGTGCAGTTCTAGGTAGTAAGTGGGAGTATTGGTAGCAAGCCTGCCCTTATTTCCCATTATCTCTTCGTTTGCACTCTCTCCCACTAGCTTACAGCTCCATAAAGTCCCAATTGAACATTACAGGCGAGGCGAGGCATGTCTTCGGCCAAAAATTGTCATCGCAGCAAAATAAAAATAAGTAATGGCAAACAAAAAAGAAACTGTGCAAAAATGAAAAAAAAAAGTGCAAACAAAAAGCGATCTCAAGAAAAATAAAAAGTAACTGTAAACATAAAACGCATCGCAGCAAGAATACTAAAAACATTTTCTAAAAAAAGGGATTGCAACAAAAAATTAAGAAGTAAGTGCGAACAAATAAATGTGATGCAAACAAGACAGCTACCACAGAAGTCAATCATCGGAGATTGTTGTTGCTGGCAGATTCACCAGAAGTGAACTGGTTTATGCTATATGCACTGCTGCAAAAACTCTAGGTTAGAGGTTGTGGTCCGCCGATTGTTGATAGCACCTAGAGTTCTTTTGTCTGCTCCTCATCTACAATAGGTTGAATAAATAAATATCAGTACATTTCTTTATATAAAATACTAAGAGAACATGTTAAAATACCAAAACACATGATTTTCATCAGAGTGGGTCTTACAGTAACTACTTTTCAATTTAAAATAATCCTTTTTTTCAATATATATTTCTTCTGGACTGCTACTATAATATAACTGAAATATGGGAAATATGTTGTGTAAAGATCAAATAGTAAACAATGACATATTTTTTCTGTCATATATTTGGAGTTCCTCGTTTGGAGGCAGTAAAATCTACTTTATCACACTATAAAACACATCAGCGGTAACAGTATTGACATTTCTGCCATCGCTATAAACGCATTTTATGTGTTGAAAATGGCTCATTTTTACAACTTGATGTCAAATAACATTTTGCACATCTAGTATTGGTAAAACGTAGCAGTTGTGGAGTTTTTCATAGAGTTTTCTCATCTCTTACCCCTCTGTGGAGCGGTACTTCTCAGTCCATCTTCATTTTTAGATAAATGCTTACTGAGGCTTCCATAAGAGCATGCTATTTCTGTAGCCTACAGTCTCTCCACTTGAATCACTCTCTTCTTGCACTCGTATTGCATCATTTCATGGCATCACATGTGTTGGAGTCAAAAGCTTTAGTTGATGGGAGACCACCATGATCTTACACAGTATTCCTTCACCTCCATGAAGGTAACTTCACGTTTTATAACGTTCAAATTGATCTGAAACTTCGATTTCTGTACGCCATGGTAATTGCATCTACTTAAGGGTTGAATTGGAAGTGGGAGATGTAACTTTGCCCAACAATGATGTCAGCAGCATGTCTGTTTAATTGGTTGTTAAGTTTGCCAATTTTTTTAAACCAAAAAAACTCATCACAGATGTGAAATTTAGCAAGTGGGAAGAATATAAAATAGCAGCAATCTTGTTATCTGAACGATCTCACACAAGTCCTACCCTGAATGACTGCATGTTTAAGTAGATAATTACTATAATTTAAGTTTATTTTGAAAGGTGCTGTAATGTCTTCCACAGAAGAATGTTTTGTTTTTTTTTTATTTTAAAGCAGCCAGCTGTAAAAATACCTCTGTTTGGATTGCCTAGTAAACTAACCGAAAGCAAGTTTAGCTGTTTGCAAAAAAAGAATTAATCCATGAGTCTTTACACGTAGCTTTGAAAAAGGAGCAACCAAGCTGCATTTTACAATGGGGTTGCAGTTTCTTTAAAAGATTAAAAAAGAAAAGCACAGATGGAAACAAATTAGTTGCTTCTTCCTCCTGCAACATTGCTTACTACTAATCCGTTATAATTCCTACAATGAAAGAAAAACTACCTAACTTTAGGAATGCCACAATTCTTGGCTAAAACAGAACTCACCATTAAACGAAATTGTGGAGAAATGGAATCAATGTATCCTACACCACCTTAAAGTTGTGTCAAATATATGTTGTGCTAAATTTACAAAGTCCAAAAAAAGCTTCATAGGTTAATTGGTTATTCTAAATTGCCCCTAGGTATGAATGTGAGAGTGACTGTGTGTGATTGTGGCCCTGCGACAGACTGGCGAACTGTCCAGGGTAAACCCTGCCTTCGCCCATCAGCAGCCGGGATAGGCTCCGGCATCCCCGCGACCCCAAAAAGGGATAAAGCGGCTAAGGAAAATGAATGAATGAATAAATTTACAAAGGATTTATTATTCTGTGTTTTCCTCACCAGGTTTAGTAAAAGTGTGAGATTACACCCGCTAACCTCTTCATGTTTGTTGATGAGGAAGAAAGGGACCAAAAAACTGAATTGAAGCATAGTCTTATTAATAAAAACTTGGATCAGACTCACACAGAGTTCTCTGGATCTCCTTGAATTGAAAGGAGACCTCTAATGCCTTCACCAGACCTACATCTTGAGTGGTCAGTGTCTATGCCAGCAAGGTCATTCCTGGCTTTGTTTTTCAGTGGAAAAGTACTGGTTAGAAACCTTCCCCTGACTGATTTATACTAGTCTGGAGCTCCATGTTGGTTAATGTAACAATGTATTAATCAATTTGTTAATAACACAGTAAAATAGAATAACATAAAATGATAGTCTTAAAAAAAAAACAATTAAGTATAAAAAACCGAAAGGTTGTACATCAGGGATATTTCTGACTTTTTTTTTTTTTTAAATTCACTAATCATATACCAAACCGAAACAAAAACGCAAACTATAACAGGAGGTTTAACTGAATTGTGAAGAAACAAAATGACGACATCCTGAAGCATACCGTCGTCAACAACAGCTACAAACTTTAAATAGAAAGCGCGTTTGGGTTTCTTCCAAAACTCACCCATTCACACGTTTTTACACAAGTTCCTACGACCGTTTTTGGGTTAAATGTGTAGCCATTTGAATATGCGTTGAAAGTTAAATCAAATTTAAATTTGGATTTAATATGGATAGCATCCCTTTTTATTCACTAAAGTGCCAACAGTTTGAGAACTGATCTATACATTTTATTTAAAAGCGGCTTTAAAGGCTCTCAAGGTCGCTTTATAGCAAAACAGATAAAACTCACACAGCTAAAACAAACAAGATAAAAAACTATATAAAACTAATAAACAGAGGATGGAAGATGCTATGAATAAGGTTCTCTGAACAGGAAAGTTTTGAGTTGTGATTTCCATGATCAGAAGGAAGAGATCATGGAATAATAACTGCAGTTTGTCCCCAGCCTGAATACCATGACATCAAGTGTTTTATCAAAATAGAGCTTTGAGGGAAAAAAGCTTGGAGCAAGATTTGGGATATTTGCGCAGCAAATATCTTCCAAATGTTCCGACTGTAGGTGGCAGACATCCGCCAATAAAAATCACAGAAGAAGAAGAAGCCCAACCTTCACCATGAGCTGAAAGTGATCCGACTTTAGTGCATTCTTGAACCTGTGTCACTTACACAGTGTTTCTGTGGCGCAATAAGTACCGATATAAACAAAAAAGAAATATTTTAAACTAAGTGTAATTTTTGTCACTTTAGCAACATTCATGTTGTTCAAATGTCCTTGTGTGTGTCTCAAAATACATTTAATTAAGCAATTTAATGTTTTAACTGCTGAGCATTTTGTCAATTCGTTTATTAATGGGAAGACGAGTAAATGAGACAGTATTTCAGAAAAGAGATGACACGACATATTTCTGCTCCAGACGGCTGTACCTGACACAGACAGTTTAGCAAACATTGTCAGAAAGAGGCTTTTATTTCTTCACGGAGATATATCTGTGCTCAAAAACAAGGTCCAGAAATTATATACTATTATAGCATTATGCCCCATTTCTGCTCACTGCTCAAAAGCCTGTGAACTGAAGAAAGCAGTCTAAATGCTCTTTAGTTCCTGTGAATGCACGCATGAGCTGCAGGCCTCCTCTGACCTTTTCCCGCACAGCATCCTTCCTCCTGCTCCTCAGCCCTCTCATTTAGTCCACCTCTTTGCTCGGCTAGATTATTAGTGTATTTCTTAGTGTCATTATACTCTATATGTGCCGCTTTCTTTCATAATCTCGTCTGCTTTGGGAACCTTCAGCGTGTGCGCCGTTCGTGCGCACACTCACACTAACGCAGCGTGGCAGCCCTCCCTGCTGTCAGGATGTGTCGAGCTGAGGAGGGCTGATGATCAGCATGAGCTTGAGAAGAAGGGATGAAAAGAGAGAAACAAGCTCATTTTTTGTTACCAAACTTTTAGTCAAAAAAGGAAAACATTGCAGCAAAACTACTAGTTTTTCCATATGAAAAACTGACTGATTATAGCGTTAATGTAAATTTTGCCACGCGGGTGATCTTAGATCTGTTCGTTGAAAATTACAGTGCAGAGATTTTAATGAGGACTCCATAGCGGAGTCACGATGCCTCTGACTGAGAGAAGAACAAAAAGAAATAGGTGCTAATTCTGTAAATGAGTAAAACATGCTAAAGCTTTGATTTGGAGCTGAGTGAGTCCTCCTCTCATGGAGGACTTGGTTTTCATTACGCCTCCTGCTGGTCATGCTGTCACCTCATCCTTCCAGCTTTCATTCTCACCTTCCTCCAGCCTCCCCCGACTTCCTCCTGCCACGTGGAGATCCCGCGCTCAAAGCGTTGTGCATCGGTTTGACTGTTGCACTTTGTCCTTGATGGTCGACTGCTCTTTAAGAGACGCTCCAGTGTTCACACTGACTGAACCAGCTCTCAAAGCAGGCCGGCAACAAAGGACAAGCTACTGCTTTTGTTGCTTTCAGAAAGAACTTCATAGAAGATAATAAATAAAGGCTTTTGTGTGGCTTTTGGTGAAAAAAAACATTTTAATATATAAAAGGACTTGTCTGCCTTAAAAGCAATTTTTGTAAATTACATCTTTTTGGATTGTTTGTGAACAAACTTGTGCTCAGCTTAAGAAGTTAAAGGTAATATTGATATGAAAAAAAGTTGTAACAAACATGTGGAACACAAACCTAGAGGCCCACTCCAATGAAAATTGTGTTTTGGTGTTTTTAACATGTTTTTGTGGCATTTTTGTCATAATTCAAGTTTATCTATATGTCCAGTGCCTTAAAACTCCAAATATTATTTTTATCTTATGTAAAATTGTTCCTAGCTGTCTTTTAATTATTACAATGTCTGACTTTCTTCTCTACTCACTATATAGAGCTCTATGTTTTGTAGTGCTGTCCAAATCTACAATTCCAAAATTAAGTCTCCTTGAAATTTCCCAGAAGTCCCAAAAAAACAGCGTCTATGGATGCTCTCTACATTAGTGAATATAAACCACAATGCACTGCGTTTCAATAATTTTTGAGAAAAAAGTGTTAAAATATATTTTTTTAACAAACCATTAACGTTTTCATCATCAGAACACAGTGATTCATACAGAGACGTTGAAAAGGGTTGTATTGATTAGATTTTCACTTTGTGAAATCAGTGATGTCATATGAAAAAAAAAAATGGTGTCTAAATTGCTTTTAAAATCCAGGGCACTAGACAGTTCTACACTATATATATATATTTTTTAAGTTAACGGTGCAACATAATCTTATTAAAAAATTTGCCTCTGAGTTGTGAGCAACATATGAGCGCAGAAGTTAGCTTACGCTAATTTCCCAGCATTCCTTTGTTTTACACGCTCTCCCGCAAGCTTATAAGCCTAAACTAACATTAGCATAGCAGAAATAATGGCTAACTATGTTGGAGCTATCCCGCCATAAAAGTTTGGAGCCAGATGACAGCTCGGAGGAGAAAAACGAGGAGGTGCATGGATTTATCTGTCTGCAAGTAAACACATCAGAATTGAAGTGAAGAAGGGACACCATGACAGTTCCTGTGTCAAACGGAGTGGTTTTACCTGCTCCCGATTCATCATAAGAAGTATGAAAACATGCAGTTTTAGTCATTATTTTAAATATGTTCTCTATTATGCGAAACATGCTATAAGAACATGTTAAAAAACATGATTTTCATTTGTACAGTGAGATTTTAGACGTCACTTTCGCTCGATGAGGCCACTAATGGTCTGTTAGCTGACGTTAGCGTGGAGCTTCCAGCACTCAGATAACAACATTGGTTTTATAACTTCCAAAAGGTCATGCTGCAACAAAAAGTCATGTAAACTTGTGTGCTTCAGAGCACACCCAAGTGAAGAAATTTATTTCTCCTCCGCGTCACGCTGTGCCGCGGAACCTCATTGCGACTGCGAGGGAGGGCTCTGTATTCCTCTGCTTGGAGGGGAGGATATTAAAGATATGGATTTCAGACACCACTTGCACTTTACAAATCCCTTCAAATGGATAGAGAGAACGGAAAAAATTGGATTGGGCCTTAAAAAGTGAAAACTATTTAAAAGTAAAGGTAAAATACGAGATAAAAAGTCTAATAAAAACATTGAAAACAGTAAGGAAGTTTCATGTGTTAAAATTCTGTCCATAAAAACAGGTTTTAAGAGGTTTTGTTAAAAGTGACATTAAGTATCCCTGCTGATTGCTCAGGTCCACACGTTGAAAAGGCTCCAAAAAAAGCCTTAAATTTAGTATTTCTTTATAAAAATGTATTGTGAATTAGAAAGAGATTAAAAACTGCAGTTGGAAAAAGCTTGTAGCCGTCATGTTGGTGCTACAAACAGGAAGCAACAAACTCCCTGCTCCACTCCACGCCATCTACCTGCAGACAAATAAATCCATGTGTGTCTTCATTTCCTCATCTGAGCTGGCATCTGGCTCAAAACTGTAATCTGGTAGTGTTAGTCTGGCGTTGTGAGGGGCTGTAAGCTAGCGGGAGAGAGGGTCAACAGATGGATGAGGTGGGTGCAGTTTCACCAACAACTCGGAGGCAGATTTCTACATTTTTAATGAGCTTGTGCCGCTCTGCAGAAACTATATCCTAGAAAACGATTTTGATTTTGGCCAAAAAAAATAAAAATGGCATAATCTAAATTAAAAGATTTTAAAATAGATCAAAAGATGATAAAATTGTGACTTTAAGAAAAAAACCTTGAGATGTTTTGTCCGTATGTCCCTTCATTATTTATTTAGAACAGGTAAAAATGTATTTGTTTGTAATGTTTGCTCTGTTTTGTTTTTCTGTCTCTCCAGTTACTTTGCTGGATTCAATGTCAGCGCTGGCCGACCTCGGCTGGGAGGCTTACCCGAGTGAGGGGGTGAGTATGTGCCGTGCAGCGAACGCACACAAACAAACATCTGTCATTTTCTCTCCATGTGTGTTTCTGGCATTTGAAGTATGACTCTGATTGCAACTAGCATGTTGTGTTTTTCTTCCGCGGGTGCAGGCGGGGACCGGGGGCAGGGAGTGTGTTTTAAGCTAAATCGGGCGTCTGCGGGGGGAGTTCACAAATTATTTCTGCTGTGGGGAAAACTCAGCGGCTCCACAGCCTGCATTCACTTCCATGTTGTGAGTTTTGGTAAGGACTGAAAAGACGTGGGGATGTAGTAAATATTCTTACATAAGAGGAGGCGGTGTACACGTCGATGGTATCTGCATGTGTTCGTTGAAGATGGAAGGGTTGCATAACTGGCCTTTTTCAGGTACAGGGACCAGGGGGAGTCTGTAGTGCAGCCACCATGAATCCGAAAATGACAACAGAGAATGCGTGGGGAGTAAGAGTGCAGGGAGCATAGAGGGGAAGAGCGACAAAGTGCATTCAGTGGAGCGCGATCTGTATGTCACTGTAGTGCAGGAGCTGTTGAATGGCACTGAATTAATTCCATTTCCTCTCGAGTCACACTTCTTTCTTTCTTCCCTTTCCACCATTCAGCATCGGTGTGGTAAATTGCAGGATGCCACACGTGGTTTCATGGTTTTGTGCAGCGGAGAGGAAGATGAAGTGAGCAGAGCTGAGCAAGGTTGTTTTCTCAAGCAATCAAGGGTATCAAGTTCAGCAGAATGAAATGCGCTGATTTGTGCGGTCTCATTGTGGACGCCTGTGTACAAGCCGTTCATATTTTCAGCAAAATGCGTTTCATCTGCGGTCAAGCTAAGAGGTTGAATCAGATTAAAAAAAACAAGTACACATGCGGGGATTATTGAAAGCATGTTTCAGGCTGGAGAGAACAGAAAAGCGTGTGTCATTATTTCAAAATCAAAGAGAAGTGTAGACAAGAGATCAAAGGAGCGCCAACTTCAGCCTGAGTGTCTCTTTTCTTTACTGTCAACAAATCTGGCATTTCCTCTCTATGCAGATGATGAAACTGAGTTCTTTGTCCACCAACCTTCACTACTAAATGAACTTCATAAACAAATACTGAATGAAAACCTACATGAAAGTTGCTGGGATTAAAGTAAATCACCAAAGTCCCATTTCGATCATCTTTTGATGTGTTGCAAAAGCGTTCTTGTTGGTCTTTTAATTAGGATTTTGATGTTGTTAGACATTTTCTTGGACATATTTTCTGCAGAGCGGCAGCACTTCCACTCTGAAATTTGTGGGCGGGACTGTTGACGTGGTGTGAGCCCACCCCCATTGCCCATCATCTATTTGTTTACACTTTCTCCCTCTATCTTACAGCCCCGCACACTGCTACTTAACATTACCAGTACAACAAAAATGACAACAGTATCAGAGTTTGCAAGTGGATGCATCAGAATGGAGCCAATTGTAGCATCTACATTGCTGCTACAGTCTTTTGAGCCTGCAGGAACTTGTAGTTCTGGGCGATATGGAAGAAAAAGTTGTATATCATGATATAAATGATTTTATATCACAAAAACAATATATACCACAACATACCATAATAATGTGTATTTTCAGTTATTCTCTGAAAAAAATTGACAAAAATGCCAACATGTACTTTCCCCTGACTTTGTTTTTTCTGATAACATGAAACAAAATAGTTAAGAGAAACATTGTATTAAAATACACAAGTTTCACGTTTCTTAGTAGGAAAATATATATTTGCACAAAAGTTCAGCAAAAAAATAAACAAATGGATAGAAACAATAGCAGAGAAATGGCACGATGGACACTTTTCTATCACCCATACAATATGAGTCGTCATATCCCCCAGCACTAGCTACTTCATATGTGGAACATGAGAGGGGAGGGCTTGATATGTCCAGTTATAACACAGTCAATGAGAAGAACAAGTTAAAACCCCCAGAACACATTATTTTTTATGATTGGAAAAACCCTTAATATTAAGGCCTTTTCATTGGAATTTCTCACAAAGTAAGCAACACATTCAATTTAAAAATATTTTATTGAAATTAACTTAAAAATGACCTTAAATCAATGTTTTTCGTCTGTTTGATCAAAAACAAAACTGTTTTTGCTTGTGTTAAACGGGGGAAAAAATTAATTCTTTTATGGAACAAAAGTCTCTAAAATCTAAAAACGGATGTACAAAACTTTACTTGTCCCAAATCTGTTGTTCAGAAAATAATTGTCTTTTGATTATTAAAAGGTTAAATTTTTGCCTTAGAAGATAAGATACTGTGATTCAGAAAGACCAGTGCAACAGGATATCTTGATATTTCTGATGCTGCACGTCAAAGGATTATCCAGTTAACCTTTGAACTCAGATTCTGGGGATTATACATACAAGACCCTCCCGAGTTTGTCCAAAATGACACTTGACCCTCCCGGGTCACTCCTAATCCTGGCAATGTGGTGCTGGATGTTAGGGAAGCAACGTCCAGTTGGAGACACTTAACAGACATGTCATAACATTGTTTGAAATTAAGCCCCCACCCCACCAAAAAAACTCCCAGAGGGTCCTCAGCTTTTAAGCCCCCCCCTTATGTTTTTCTACCTCATCAGTGATCCTTCAGGCCTTTCCTCCCTGCCAACGTCCAGAGTCTTTTTGAGAATTTGGAAGCCAATCAAGGCGCCGTTGGTGAGGGCATGAGATGATTGCTGAAGGAGAGATGCTGGATTAAGCTTTGCCATAAAAAAAAAAAAAAAAAAACACTCTTTGCTGATTGGTGGGTTTCGCAGAGCAATTTTCAGTCTGGGTTATAGTTAGTTTGAACTGCATCATCATGTAACAGTTTGTGCATTCAAGCATACTTGACTTAAGTGTCTCCAGAGAAAGAAAGAAAGAAAAAAAAAGAGTTCCAATGCTTTAGCCAATCACAGCTCTTTCCAGTTGAAGTAGGTTTAGTCTCAAACAGCTGCTGTATTTCTGGGGAAGAAAGAGAACAGTTTTAATACCCTCAGGCATACCTGTGCTTTTCACCGGGCAAACGCGACACTGAGCAGACTCGCCAGCTAAGGGAAGTAAGTCACCTTCAAGGAAGTGGCAGTAATCCAGACACTCTAAACTTTGCCTACAAAGAAATAAACAAAGACATTATAAAGCCGTCTTTATCCCTCAATGAGCATTCCCATAAAGGCTTTAATCACTACTCCCCTGGGGCTGCGTTTGGTGAGTGTGTGTGGGTGTGTGTGTGACTGTCCTGTGATGTCCGACTGGTCTCAGTTCTGCACAGATGGATGTGTTTAACTGCCAGGCATGCCTGTAATTTACCCACATTCGTTCCTCGCTGCCTTTTTTTTCTCCCCTCCTCGCTTGTGTTTTGTTCTTTTAATTGAATGGAGTTGCTGTGAGAGTCCTCGCTGTGCGATACTCCAGTTATACATCCTTTATGCTGACTGTTAATCTTCAAACTCCAAAAGTTGCTTTCAGGGACACTTGTGTCAGATGACTAGAGCAACTAAACAGACTCTTGTGTTTTTTTCATTTTTGCTTGTGCTTGTTTCCTTTGTGCGCCTCTCTGCTGAAGGACTGTTGGGTCAGGATCAGGACGGAGCTGGTTTTGTTGGAGTTCATCCTCAGTGGAGGTCATTGACAGTGAAAGCTTTTGAACGTGGGAGAGCTGAAGAGAAAGTCTCTGTGTGGTTTTGTATATTTAATTAAGGACCTAAAGTAAACTTGACAAACTTCCAATAAATTACAACATATTAAATCAATTTAAGAAATCAACCTCATTTCAGCAACTTGCTATGATTTGTGTTTTGAGTTTAGCTTTATGGTGCTTGAACAATTATAAAAAGCACTGAAATTGAAATAAAAAAAAGATCATAAAGTTAATAAAAAAGCTAAATCCATAAATTGATGTAGCTTTTTTAAGAAATTCTACGCAAATTTCATTGTAATTTTTATCAGTCAAAACATAGTTTTAAATACTTTTAATAATAATATAATAATAATATAATATAATACAATTGAATCAAGTCCAAACTTGTGATTTGAAATGGGATGGGTTCAGTGTTTTGGTAATGATACTCAGGCATAGAGGGAAGTTCTTTCTCAAGGATCTGGGCTTTGGTGGGTTGAAGTGTGGTAGAAAACCACACTTATTGTTCAACAACATTCCCGAATTGAACAGATTTTATAATAAAAAAATGAATTTACAACCAAGAAAGCAAAAATGTCAAAGTCATTATAATGTCACGCTGACAAGAATCAGCAGGGAGACAAATACTCGTCTGTTGACATTCTGCATGGACTTTAAATAATCTTTGGCAAACATTTTTTCATAATCCCAAAGCAGCTTTATATTTTTTTTGCGTGCCCAAAAAAAGCAACATTTTAATGCTGGCGAACAAGACAACCCTCAAGATTTCCTCACATTCACAGTGATGGTTCACCAAAGCAAAGTTGCTGTGTCATCTCCAGGCCACACAGACAGGAAATTTAGAATCAATTATCTCCCAAGGACATCTTCAGATGAGAGCAGGCTCACATTGTTTTCCATTATTGTGGCTTCAGGTTTGTGGGAGGACGGGGAACCGTCTGCCATAGCTGGTCAAATGGAATAAATGGACAGCAATGCCAATGAAACCTGGAAAAATCTTTTTTTTTTTTTTTTTATAATATAGTCTGCTTAGGCTTTATATTAACTGCTAACAGACACACTTTATTATAACAAAATTTTTTTAGAGGTTAACACAACAGGGGAGTAGGAGACTGACTCTAATCTCTGCCCAAATTTGAAAAATGCAAAAAAGGGGGCGGGGCTAAGGGGGTACACGGCATCTTCAGTAATGGAAAGGGATTCACCGATTGACTGTATATTGATATACAGTATATAATATCGATATAGTGATAATAATACATGTCTATGGTATGACAACATAACTTTCTGTTGACGTCGAGGATTTTTCTCTATAAAATGCCCGATGGCAGAATGTGAGTGTTGCAAAGCAAATCAACGATGTTAGCGTCATGGGATATAAAGATCTTGGCGCAACACCACAGTTTGCAGGACCGAAAGGGACCCATGTCTAAAATGTAGCTAGCATCATAGCTAGTAAAGTCTAATGAATTAAGCAAGCAATCTCGAATGAAATGTTTATTGAAAATCCCATCATCATGAAAGATTTTACTGGATTTAATGCCAATAGTGCTCAAATCCACTGGAAAGTTGTGCAAGCCAGTAGATTTTCTACAACTGCGAGCCATGCTTACGCTAACACAATAACAACTGGCTGTTACAGGATCAAAGATGGGCGAGGCTTTTATACTGGAGCTGCATAGCATGATGACGGAAAACTTCTGAAATGACGTGGGACTTACAGCAGTTGACCAATCACAAAATTCAGCTGTAATGCTTCGTTTCAACCCGTAGAGGGTGGCACCAGCGGTTTTTGACTATATTTTTAGGAAGTAAACAGCTTTATTTTAAACTGTCAAAAATGTGGCAAGAACCAACAGACAGGATTTTTTAAGCCCCATTTCTAGAGGTCAACAGTCAAAAATTGAAAAAAGTCAAAATTGAAAGAATGCTTCAATTTAGTCATACAGTTGAGACCTCAGGACTATTTTTATCGTAAAAAAAATATAAAAGAAAAGAAATCCTGGCATTACTGCGACCCTGAGCAAACTTCCATTTGCTATGAAGGAGCGGATGTGTGCAAACACATGCAGGTGCACGCCTGTGTGCATTTCTATTCGGTGAATGTTGTTTTGGTCGGGCAGCTGTAAGGTGACCTCTACTATGGAAGCTGAAGTTTCGGTCCAAAGATGATGACAGGAGCGCTGAACAAATACGGTGGTCTTTTTATTCCTCACCGCAAACTAGGACACATTCAGTTTGTGTGGCTTTTGGTGCGTGTGCTGGGGAAAATTCAGTTAGCCGGCATGTGACTGGATTGAATGTCCAGAGACATGGAAACCACATGGGGTGTATTTTTCTTTTCTTTAAGGAATAGAAATGCTCACTTTGTGTGAGTGTCAGTGCTGCTTTAAAATATGTGTGTTTGGGTAGATAGAAATGTTTTCCTGCCCATGCGAAAAGTGTTCTCAATTACAGCCTTAGTCAGAAGTGGAAACAGATGGTGGCAAATGACGGGACACAAAGTAGCTCTGTCCTCTCCACTCCTTCGTCTTTCTCTTCATGTGTCTCTTTCAAGCGCAGTTCTACATCTGAAGCTCGCGCTTTCGCTTCAGAAAAACGCTCTGGGTGCACATGTGCAACGTGGGCAAAAACATCCCTGTAGTCATCTTGACACAGGTCATCACTCATATTCAGCCAGACATGAAAACAGAACATGTTGGTTTGCACTAAACCACAGTTCACTGAACTTGGGCCCAGTTTCCCCTTCAGCGAGGTCTGAATCAAGATCGTCTTTGTTCCTTGATGAAATGACGAGACAGGAGCTGAGAGGGGCTGTTGTCAAGCTGACCATGTGCTGCAGATGGTTCACTTTCACTCCGGCGTTGCTCAGAGATTAATATTTTACTCAAGTAAAAATTTGACATGAGTTCAAATGTGATTTTTAAAAAAAATCACAATATAGTGATTTTATTGTGACAAATCACAATATAAACCAAGTAACTGTATTTACCAAATTTGAACCCTTCCAACTAGGGGTGTTCCAAAATATCGATATTGCGATATATCTCAATATTAAGTCTGCATTGATAGGTTCTCACCGATAGTTTAAAAACGGCCTCACAATTTGTATTCGGCCATAAAAAGTTATATTTGTCATCCTTTGGTGAGTTGTTCCTTTGGAGGTAGATGGGGGCGGGTATTGCAAGACTGACTGTCATGAGCACCAATGTCTCAGGCAACTGTTTGAAATATTCTATTTTTGTTCTGTTGTTTACAACAATTTTCTACTAAGTAGTGGCACTTCTGTTCATGTTTTCTGTTAACACCTAATTTTACAGAAAATTTCTATTCAATAAGTGTTAATTCTTGTCAAAGACATATAATTATTGATTTGCCCAAAAGTGTCTATAATTTGTTGCACAAAATAAGACTCAAGTTGTTTATTATGATTGTGTTCTTCTTTATGATGTGAGTTATTAGAGTCGATTTTTACCGATTATTGCAGTATCGCGATATCATTGATATCGTCAGCCATGTATCGTGTATCACATCATATCGTGAGGTACCCAGTGATTCCCAGCCCTACTTCTAAAATTATATTACACAGAATATAACATTTTATCGAAGGAATTCAAAAATGGTATGAACATTTTCATTTATCATCTAACTAAACTCAAATTCAAATGTGCTGAGAGAAAAAGAAGAGATTTACTAGAGATTTTCTAATTCTGCCTCCAAGTGATTACATTTGATATTAAATCATAACAAAAAACCCCTGAAAACATAAACATTTGGATTATTATTATTATTGATATTATTATGATCATTCTATGTCATTGATATTAAAGCTAGAGAGGCCTCACAAGGGAAGGAGGTGGGGTGGGGGTTCGGCACAACATCTGACATTGGTTGCAGTTTTTTGTGTAACACCCGCTGCTAATACACAGTGAAATTACCTCTGTCATTATTTTAAAATGTTTTTTTATGAATGTACTACAAATTACTTTAGCTGCATTTATCCACCACATCTTAAGGTCCAGTCAGTGAAAATATTCTCCGACTTTAAAGTGGTCTGTGAACAGCTCGTTAGCATTAGCATTATGCTATGCGACATCGCGGTCACCACATCTAAACTTTTTATTGAACTTTCTGCTATGAGTCCAGCGGGTTTGTCTTCCAGTTCTGACTGGATCCCATTAAAAATCCCCTAATGTGCCGCTGCTTCACCAGCCAAAACTAAACATTGCATGGGGAGGATTAGCGCAAGTGACGGCGGTGGCCCTTCAAAATAAAAGTCTATCACGATAGACTCATTCTTCTATTGCGAAAAAGTTCTATCGCAATATATATTGTTATCATTTTATAACCCAGCCCTTGTTAGCAGCATTTTTTTCTTATCTCCACTCATTCATTCTTTTCAGTTTATACATGTTTTTCCTCTCTCATTTGTTTTTGCCTTTTTCCTTTAACTTTTGCTACCTTAAATTCTTCTGTCTGTACCCCTCCGACTTTCCCTAAATGTCGCCTCACAAATGCTTCATTTAAACCAGCCAAACCTCATTACCCTCCTCTTATCTTCAGTGGGAGGAGATCAGTGTCATGGATGAGAGGAACACGCCGATGAGGACATACCAAGTATGCAATGTAATGGAAGCCAACCAAAACAACTGGCTCCGAACGCGCCACATCAGCCGAGAGGGAGCGCAGCGCATCTACATCGAGATCAAGTTCACCCTGAGAGACTGCAACAGCCTGCCGGGGGTCCCCGGGACTTGCAAAGAGGTCCTTACATTCTACGCTCTAAACAAGCCTGAGACAAACATATTTCCCTCACACTGAGCCATTCTGTTTTATTGTGTGATTCATATTTTATGTGGTTGGAAAACATTTTTCCCTGATTATTCATCAAAGGAGATCAGAGAGAACCAAACAAAAGGATTTTATTGTAACTTTTGTCTTTGACATCCATTTTTTTTTCTTTAAACAAAATGTTAAATCAATGGCAACAGAAAGTAGAGCTGAAACAGTTTGATCCATGAAAACATGAAATAACAATTTCTAAAGGGAAACAGAAGTTGTTTTGCTGTTTTCTGAGCTGCATGGAGGCACTTTGCACGTGCCGTCTTGCCTGTGACCCTAAATAGTCAAACGGTAAAGATGATAGCATGCACAAAGACATCTCAGATTATAGGGAACCAACAGTGTTTATCACCCTTAAAACAAGCAGAATTGTTGATGCATTGAAAAATAGATGATAAAACCCAAATTGGAGAATGAAACAAAAAGATGGTTTTCCGTGCCTTCCATGTACAGTTAGAACGTTTGCCTTTATAAGGTAAATAGAAGCCTCTGGGGGCTACAATTTTGACTGCAATTTCGTGTCCAGATTTGATGCTGCAGAGAACAGAGCAGCATGTTTATGCAGGTCGAGACACTTACTGACAGGTTATCCTGACAGAGGCATTCATTTTCAGAAAGGACAGCTCCACAGCACTCTCACTTTTTCCTTGATTACTTGACATTTACCAAACTTGAAAAATGATGCATTGTGTTTGTTTTTGCAGACGTTTAACATGTACTACTACGAGTCCAACAATGCCAACCTGTGGTTCATCAAGGAGAGCCAGTACGTCAAGATTGACACTATTGCAGCAGATGAGAGCTTTACACAGGTACCAGCACACACATGACACAACAAGAGGGCTAAAAGGGTCCTATTTTTTGGTGTATTGTTTCCCCTGAGCGGTACAGACTAGACCAAGGGTCCCCAATTATTGGTTTAACTTTTAAAATGTTTTATAATTAAAGCTTTCATCAGTCTTGATATCAAAACGTTCAGTTGGTTCAGGATATTTTTGTTTGTATTTTTAATATTTATGAACTGAAAAGTTTTTTAAATATTGAGCAAAATATGACCCATAGGAAATGAACAAGAAAGCCTTTAAATGCAGAAATTTTAAGTATATTAGCAACAAGCCTTTAAATATACGTTTTAATATTTTATTGTAATTTTCAAAAAATTTTGAGTTACCTAATATTTTAGCAGTATGCTAGCGCTTTTGGCTAATTTAGTTTTAGTTAGTTTAGACAGTTTTGGAGTTTAGCTAGTGAGTAAGCAATGTGCTAGCTTCTTTTTTTGGCTAATTTGGCATCTACTGAGGTTTTTTTATGGCAATTTGGAGTTGAGCTGATATTTTAACTACATGCTAACCTTTTTGGCTAATTTTATTATCTACTGGGGTTTTTTTTAAGGTTAATTTAGAGTTTAGCTGCTAGTTTAGCAACATGCTAACTTTTTTGACTAATTTAGTTTACTAAGGAATTTTAGGCTGTTTTGGAGTTGAGCAAGTTTTTAAAGCAGCGAGCTAGTTTTTTTGGGGCTAATTTTGAGTTTAGCTCATATTTAGACAACACCTAAATAAGGAAAATTGGCATGTATTAGGGATTTTTAAGCAAATTTACCACACATTTTTTAAAAATTTAGGTCAACATCAGCGCTCCTTCATAGTTCTTTAATGAAATGTCCAGTCTTTTAGCAATTTTTATATTTTGCAAATAGCCCTTACATTTTCAGCAAATCCCTTCAGCAATTAAAGTAAATTACGTCACCAAAAAGAATCTTTAGCGACTGCTGTCAACAAAAAACATTCCCACCAGCATTATCGCAGGTAATGCAACTATTCCTGTTTTTTTTTTTTTTTTTTTTTTTTATGAAGATTACATACATTAATTATTTAAAATTTGGCTACTTGTTGCTTTGTGGAAAACCGTAAATGTTTACCTTACAGTTGTGATTCTTACCCTTTTTCCGTTAGGACTACACAATGTAAGGGAAAAAATCGCAATGTGCACAATTAGTGATCAATACTCCGAAATAATATTGGGACAACAAACAAATAATACATTGTTTTCATTTCACTGAAACAGTTTTATTTAAATAAAAACCGAAATGACTTATATTTCATTCCAATTTACCTTTGAGACAGGTATCCAATATAATATTGATTAAAGACCTGAAGTGTTCAATTTAATTTGTTAAATATTTCCAGCTGCTATAAGTTTTTTGTAGCATGTGTGTAAACATTCACAAAATTTGTTCCATTTTTTTTCAATACACAAAAATACAAAGGCGAATATCATGATGACAAAAAATATGTGGCTTATTGGGCAGACCTTCGGGGTGTAGACAAACTAGATAGCAGTGCACCTACAGTAAAAGGGAAGCTCCCAACAACAACAATTGTGGTCAATCGAGCAGATCGTTTTTTTTTCACCTGATTTTTTGGTATTTCGTGAAGCATTTACTGTTGTTTGAGAAAAGATTGCAAAGAGGAATTCAGTACAAAGAGGAGAACATTTTTGGTGCGTTCTGTTTTTTAATGACCTTCACCAATCAACTGGTTTGATCATGTGACAACAGTAGCTCCGCCCTAACCATTCTGTTCCATTTTCTATAGACCTACAACTATTGGAGGCCAAAAAATAACTTAAGAGGCTCGAAATACCGGACCGCTCAGAGGAAACGAGGCCATGGAGCACAATTTGCAACGTTGTCTTTGTTCACAGGTGGATGTCGGCGACCGGGTCATGAAGCTGAACACGGAGGTCCGAGACATCAGCAACTTGAGCAAAAAGGGTTTCTACCTGGCCTTCCAGGACCTCGGCGCTTGCATCGCCCTGGTCTCAGTCCGAGTCTTTTACAAGAAATGTCCACTCACCGTCCTCAACCTGGCCCAGTTCCCTGACACAATAACTGGGGGAGACACGGCTCTGGTGGAAGTCCACGGCGCGTGCGTGAACGCCTCGGAGGAGTTCGAGCCTCCCAAGATGTACTGCAGTGCAGACGGAGGCTGGCTCGTCCCCATCGGGAGATGTGTGTGCAAACCGGGCTTTGAGGAGAACAAGGACGTCTGCCAGCGTGAGTTGGGAGGGGGCTGAGGGATGTGCGGAATAGAGCTGTAAGTGTGCAAATGTGTGTAACAACAAACTGAAAGGCAACAGAGAACTGGGGTTTATTACCAATTAGGGTGTCGATGTGCTAAAATACTCAGGATAAGCTATTGGCATCTTAATATTTTACCATAAAAGTCAGGGTGGAACTGTTCTCCCTTTGTCTGTTTAGATTAAGAGCACACATTGTGTGTGTGTGTGTGTGTGAGTGAGTGTCATCACTCCAAACACGACACCGACAGCTCTTGCCTAGGAAAGGGTAAGGTTTGCTTTGAGGCATGTCCTCCTTTCATTTGTGTGCGTCACAGGCAGAGCCTGCCGTCGTGTCGCTCAGGAAGAGAAGAGTAGAAGAGGTATGTGTTCGGAAGCAGATTATTGAGTTGTAAAACTCTTTAAATTGTGCATTTGTGCCGTACGTGCGAGTCAGAAGGCGTTTGCGCTCGCCGTGCGTGCGTGCGTTTGGGCGAGGAAGCCGGATTATGCCGTTGCTGTCACCTGTCCCCGAGGACTCGCTCCCTCCCTGAAAAAGAAAATCGAATCATAGATATTCATCTCTGCGAATGTGAAATTGGTGCGCGCCGTGCAATTTCTCTTGTTTTGGAGAAGCGCTCGGGAAGCTTGGCAGCTGGGCCTGAGAGACTCGTGAACAGGAACAAACTGTGCTCGGCGCTTTGCAGACTGGGTTTGTGCACAGATTGTGGCAGAGCTCTGACTGCATCTCAATCATGAAGCACAGACCGCTGAGCGCCGTATCTGTCTGAGTGTCTGTGTGTCTGTCGGCCGTGGTTACGTGACAGGCGACTGCTTTGGCAGCTTTTCCAATCATTTTATTTCCATCACTTTAATTGTTTGAAACAAGCATTCGTTTCAGTCATATACACTTATTTATCTATTCTAGAACTTTCAAATTCAACTGCAAGCAGTAAAGGGGTCAACCTCTGTGACCCCCATGACCTCATCAGCCTCCTAAGAGAAAAGTTAAAACAACGTCCCGCATTTAACAAGCCAAATTTTACTGGGAAGCATCGTGTTTGCATCCATGTAAGTGCAAGCGAGCAAAAGCAATGATGGATTTATTGACAGTCTAAGGCAGGGGTCAGCAACCTTTCACAATAAAAGAGGCATTTGGGCTGGTTTGCTACTGGCCCTTTAAGAAAATGTAAAACCAATTTGAAAATGATAATAAATATGAATATCTTTCTGTTTTGGTGTGAATAAAAACAGAAATATGAGGTAAAACTATCAGTTTTTGTTTTTACTTCTGATAGAATCTTGTATGATTAAAATACACCGTGTGCCAAACAAGATCATCACAGTGTGGCTCTGGACAGCTACTAACAGTTGTTGTGCAGCGTAAGATAAAGTGAGCTGTAAACCCATTAAAGATCAGACTTTTTTAACCAAATTTTTGGTAAAAAAGTTAAGAAGTTCAGTTAAAATCTAAAGCATAGAGCAAACAAGGCCTCTTCAGGGCAGCTGGGATGTAAAAATCTTGACATAGTTTACATACATTTATAAGTGTAACTAATCTAAATTAATTCAGGGCTAATTTTTGTAACTCATACTTTAAAACCATCTATAGCCAGAGAGCTTATAAGTAGAGGTAGAAGAGCCTCATGTGGCTCTGGAGCCACAGGTTGCAGACCCCTGGTCTAAGGTCGTAGGTCAAAGAAAAAATATACACCCATCATTTATCGAGTTCTGGTCAGACATTTTGATGCGGAGAGGATATGTGTGATCAACCATGATTTCAAATCATTTAAAGGCTTATCTTATAGAGTAATTACTCTGCAATTTAGCGTCCCCCCCCCGCAGGGATGTCTGCGCTGCCTGCTCAGTCAGTGTTCGGAAAAATGATTCTGTTGGGACGGATTTGCATAGCAATGAAATTTCCCTCCTCATAATACGGTAGAATTTGCTGTCCCGCGCCTCTCTGCCAAACGCACACCGTCTCATTTTGTCGCGTCTGAAATAAAGCCAGCTCTCCTTTTGTTTCCAATAAGTTTGGTGCTGATGTCAGTCAGAATCCAGCGTGCTGGTTAATGCATCCATAATCAGCCCTTATTTTAACAGTTAGAAAAGAGGACACGGGGAGATGTGACAGCCTGTTCTGCTGCACTTAATGTGTGCCTGTGAGAACAAGAGCCACGCTTTCAAAGAGTCCTCTCAGCACTCCGCATCAAGCCCAAACAAAGGGTTCCTGCACAGACACAGTATGGAGGTCCTCCATGTGGACAACGCCAGGCTGCTAATGCATTTAAATCACCCTTTCTCATTTGCCGCCATACAAAGAGATACAAGGGGGGGAGGAAAATAAAGAAAAGAGTGGAGGAGCGTTTTAATATCATTGTGCAGGTGAGCAAGCCACTTAATGGAGAGCTTCAATTGTCCTTTTTGTGGGGGCTTGCTCGTCTTTTATGTGGGTCTCAGTAGTCTTTCGGCATCTCGGTATCCTTCACCCCCATTCTCCCCGACTCTCTATCTCGGAGCGAAGCGCTAATGGAATCATTACTAGCCTCTCTGTGTTAGACAAACACCAGACACCGCCTATTACGGCCTTTTTTTCTTAATCTCTGCCTCTTTTCTCCTCCGTCTGTTATTTTCAAGCCTTGCTCCTGGGTCTGCTTCTATAATTAGACTATTCTCCACCTCTCGCTCTCCAAAAGCCACCCATTTTTCCTCTTCACCCCATCTCCTCTGGCACTTTCTTCCTTTTTCACCTCACCGTTTCTTTCTCTGTCCCCCTTTTTTTTTGTCTCCCCCTCCTTATCTCCTCTGTCTTCACTCGTTAAACATTTATAGAGGACGGGTTCATCTTTCTCTTTTTGTCTTTGCCAACTTAATGTTTCTTAATCCCTTTGGGAGCAGCACGCTTGGATGTTCGTCTGGGTTTCGGTGCGGTTAATGACAGACGTGGAAGCAGATTAGATGTGGTCAAAGTGGAATCATGCGAGTCGCCTCATCAACAGCCGGCCAAGCGGGATATTACGTCAAATTTTTTAAAATCTGGTTTTGATTTGGAGAAAAAGAAACTAACTACTGTCGTAAGACATTAATAACTATTTCAAATGATCCCTCCATGTTTGGAACATCACAGTAAACTGCAATCAGAGGGTAAAGTTTAGATTTTTACATTAAAATTTTGGAAACTTTTCCCATTTTTGATCCAAAAAGATCCCAAAATTATTAACATTGCTTGCCAGCAAAACAGGAGAATTCAGCCAAACTTTCTTCAAAATTAGAGATTTATACACACTTAATTGGTCTTTAGTAGAATCGCCTTTAAACTGTTTAAGTTGGCTCAGATGTTTTTGGGCAGTCTTCCATTAGCTTGTAATTTATCTTATTGGATTTTTGGCTCATTTCAGCTGACAGAACTGATGGAGTTGAGTCAAGTTTGTGGACTTCCTGGCTCCTCCTTCAGTCTTCAATGCTACTTTGGTTGTTTATTTGTGTAATTCCATCTTTGGATGTCCACTTTTGTTGTCCTTTAGAAACCAAGCTAATTGATTGTAGTAATGCTTGGGAGTTTCTTTAGCTAAAACAGCCAATAAATTCTCTTTCTTCTTTCTTGCTACCTAATCTTTTGAGAGTCTAAAAGGCAACTAGTGCAAATAAAATTCATCTGAAAAGCTGTAATACGGCTTCTTCTGATAGATTTTTAGAAGTTATCCCCCTGCAGACAATGATCTTCTTTTTAATTCCAACAGAATTCATGGACATAAAGTTTAGCCTCAAATACAAAAGGGATTTCTATAAATATACACCTCATGTGACCAAATAGTCATAACCCCCTAACGTAGTTGTAAATTCTCGCCAACAAAAGGGCTTTTTGCTCGGATTTATGTATTTTGAAGCTGTATTGGATAAATAAATAAATACAATTATGTAAAAAAAAGAAAAAAAAATCTTTTCTTCATTTCAACTAGACTTTTTATCAAAATATATGCAGTATTTAGTTCATTTGGATATGTTGCACCAAAGTGTGTTTTGAAAAAGAGTCTTCTTCTTAACGATTTTATTATCCCTTTTTGGAATATTTGGATATTTTATTTATGAAAAATCTAATTTATGGACAACTCACATCCTAAAAGGATGCTTCATTTTTTTTTTCTTTCGTCTTCCACATATCCAAAAGTAGGGATGGGTCTTGTTAAGATTTATTGATACTATTTGTCTTATTGATAATATTTATCGATACTGTATTCTTATTGATACTTTTCCATGAGAAAACAAGGAGGGAGAAGACTAATAACAAATTAGGTACTTAAAAAAAAACGATGTATTTTAAAACCATTTAAAACACATTTAAATATGTGCATCATTTGCAACACTACAATAACATAATTCATAATTACTAATGTGCAACATATTGTATTGTATTGTTAGATTGTTATTATTTTTGAGGCACAATATGAACTTTCAGCCATAATATTATATTATCATTGTTTTTTATTGTGCTGGTAACCGGATTCATTTCCGCTATATATTTTATTTCCTGCACTTATTTTTGATGAACAACATTTTAGTCACATGTTGCATGTGTGTACCGCTAGCACACACGCCTGTTGAAATAATGGTGGTGCTAGACGTCTCTCTTGGTCAGTCAAACGTTGCTCATGTTCCGCTTGAATCTGGTGTATTTTAGCACGATGTTTGGATACCATACTGGTGTTACCGCCCTTACAAGACACGGTTTTGTTACATCTAAGACAAGTGTGCTATCTGCATACTGTGGAAAAAGTACAGCCACACTTTGGACCATTTTGATTGTGGCAGCTCTGCCATCCGCTTGTGTTTGTTGTCGGTCCGGGAAAAATTCATGATGTAACACTGATACAAAAACTGTACCAGTTTTGGTACCGGATCATTGTCCAGAAGCCCTCTTGCTGGAAGGCTTGTTCATGGGGTTACACCTCCACTTGACTCAGATGAAGCCAGTTATGAGAAGCTTAAGCCAAAACATCATGAAGATTTCTATAAGCCACTATTTACTTACAAGAAAACATGTATTCTATTAAGGTGCCCTCACCATTATTACCACTGAATAAAAGAGACTGACCTAAAATACAGAAATTGTCAGGGTGACATTTATTAAAAAGAAATTCTAATGTCAAACTAAGACGCTTTTGTGAGGTTTTGCACTGATTTGATTAAGTTACACAACCATTCATAGTATGATTTTTATGAAAAAGAATACAAAAAAACTCTTATGCTTGAAATTTTTCATTTCTATGTGTTTCCCTCCCCCACACCAAACACCATGACTCGCCTGCTCAGTCACTGGAAATCATGGCCGTCTGCATTGTCACCACTGGAGTTTCATAATCTCCTTTACTCTGATTCTAACATGCACCATCTTCCTCTCTGCCTCTCAGGCACATTCACACACTCTTATCACTTCTCCTCCATCTCTTTTAGACCCATGTTTTTGTACCCCCCCCCCCCTCCTCCTTTCCCATTCCTTGTTTTCTTTTCTCCTAATGTCTCTTGTGCATTCTGTTCCTTTTTGCCCTTTCTGTCTGCCACTGTTTTCTCCAGCGCCTCCGTTTCCACCTCACAGTCCCTCGTCCTCTCCTGCTGTTCCTGTCTTTCACAGCTGGTAGGGGCTGCAGTGAATACTCCTCTCAAAGCTCTCTTGCTCTAAGCCCTGGGGGTGCGTGCTGAAGGGCAGGAGTGTGTGCAGACGTGCATGCATCTTTGACTGTGTGTGTCTTTGTCTGACATCAACAATTACAGCCTCGGATAGCAGAGACAGGGAAGACACCTGTCACCTCAACACGAGTGTTCTTGCTCTCATCAACTTTTTCTTAGCAGGCAGGCGTAATATGGGTCAGCGTGACACGTCCGTCTATGTTTCTGCCCGCTGGCTGCGGCTGTCTTATAGTCTCCTTTTTTTTCATTTGTCAGCTGGATCGGGTCAGCACAAAGCCAGAACTTAGTTTGTCCCAGGTGCCTTTCTAGACACTGCACTTAGCTCCCTTGCTGTTCTTTTCATTCACAGAGCAAACCATTCGCCAGGCAGTCCCGAGTGCATCAGGGAGCTAATCAGCTGTTTGTTCATTCAGGTCGCAGCAATCCAGAATCTCTGTTTCTGTATGTTTAACAACAATTACACTGCAGACCTTTCACTCAAACCCTGTGGGTCAACACTCCACTGGATTTATGTGCTCCCTTTGAGATAAGAGTATCACTAAAGCGCATTAAATATTAGTTCAACATTTTCAAAATCAATTCCTGCAAAGCTGCTTTTGTAGTTCGGTTGAAAAACACATTCAGGGTTTCAACATAAAAACCTTTGAGAAATCACAAGACATTTCTTAGATCATGAGACAGTCTCTCCTGCTGGCTCCAAGCGATGTCCATGGCTATTCATTATTAAATTGATTAAGGTCTAATGACAAAAAGGGCAACTCATAAAAAGGTTAGTATAGAACTTTATCTTACACGGAAATAAATTCACAGTAAATTTCTTCACAATTTAAGAACTATCTGTGAGATTAAATCTTTTTTTTTTTTTCGGATTTAGTGTATTTCTCAAAAAGTGATGGAGGTCCCAATATTTAAGAGACCAGGTTTGGTTAAAAAAAACAGAATATTTAATGAATTAATCAAAACATGACAAAAACCACGAAGAAACACAAATGAGGACTGAGCAGAGAAGATGACCTGACAGGGATTAACTGAAAAATCAGACACTTGCATACTCTGAGGACAATTTACAGAAATGAAGACAGCTGTGGATCATGAACCTGAAACTGATGTTACCGAGGGACAAATCAAAACATGGCCAAAAATCATTACTGATAACCCAAACCACAATTCACAATCCTTACAGTACCCCTCCCCAAAAAGGGAGATCCCAGATGCCCAGAAAAAAAAAAAACCTTGGGAGGAGTAAAGGAATCAAGAACAGAAAGATGTGATTCGGTGAACCTCCACAGGAACAGGGAGCTTGAAGGATGGCGCGAGTGATTCCCCTCAGGAACGGATATGCTAGATGTGGAAGGGCATGACATGAATATGGTGGCTGGTTGTGGCCTGATATGGTGTCCAAAAAAATCTGGTCATTCTGTCAGGAATTGGTGTTGGACCCAAAATTCAGGAGACCAGGCAAGGTGGCAGAAAAGCAAAACCTTTAATAAATAAATGGAAACATGACGATTCATTGGAGCAGAAAACCTGACAAGGAGGAATGGAAAACCACACACTTACATACACTGAGGGGAATTGACAGAAATGACGACAGCTGTGGATCGTGAACCTAAAACTGGTGACTGAGGGACAATTCAAAACAGAACATGACCAAAAATCATAACAGATAAAATCTAAACCAGTCACAATCCTGACAGTAAGGATATAATCAATTATTCGTTGTTCGTTACAGTTAAATTTAGATCAGTTTAAAGCCCCATTATAATGAAAATTGTGTTTTTTATGTTTTTAACATATTTTTGTGACATTTTTCTCAAGCTGTTAACACTGGGAATGAATCATGACTCTTAAAGTCTGACACGTCCTCATCCAAAGATGTCCGATTAGGATAATTAACATAACATTTCTAGAGTTCACCACACGGGTTCCTCCGGTCAGATTCAAGCTCCCCTACCACAAGTCTCAATAAACTCTGGTTCTGTGAACATTATGGGCTATCCAAATCAGATCGTTTACAGTGGTGAATTTGGCATTAAACAAAAAAAGGAGTTGAAACCAAAACCTTTACACACTGACTTCCAAATTTCTATCAAAGATAAGAAAACATGAGGCCAATAAAAAGAACTATTTAGCTGGCCAGTCAAAAGCTTCATTCTTAGCAGTCAGTTGATCGGGCCGACCTCTGATCACAGGAGTAACTCCAAAATAATAGAGGATTCACGAACAGCAAAGGCTTTTTAAGATTTGCTGTGAGATTCATGTCATCAGAAACCTTGGATATGAACTCTACAATCAGTCACAAAACTGACTACTTTGTGTCTGGAGAAACGATTACAGCATGTCTTCATAACTGCAAACCTGAGCGATCCCACACAAGGAAAGACTGTTTGTAGGAAGACATATGTGCAATAAAGGGAGGATTTTTGCCAGATGCAGACTTTAGGATATCAAATCTGCCTTCCGATGTCAGGCTCTTTCTCCTCTGCACACAAAGACATGCACATCTCTGTCATGCCTTTGCTCCTCTGCTTGGGGAGCTTGAGAGCTTCAAAGCGTGTGCGGCTAGGTAGGGGGCAGCTAACGGAAGGATTTAGACAGTTAGACAGGAGATTTTGGTGTGCTGTAATAGTGCGCATGTCTGGTTGTCTACACTCCTGTAGGCGCCCAAGCTTTAAGCTGTTGTGTGAAGAAGCATGAAGTGATAACAAGCCAGATGTGCTTAAAGGACAAAGGGATATATAGGCCAAGTGGAGACCAGCCATTGGTCCTTTCACCTCCATGCGTGAGAGTGTCTTTAGCTGTCTGCCTATCTGACTTCACTCCTCATTTATTTGAGTAATGACAGTCACCTTTTGCCTCATTTCTCCTTTATTCTCGGTTATCTTCCCTCTTCCTCAACTTCATCCCTTCTCCCTCTTTCTCATCTCGTCTCTTTTGTGTTTGAACAAATGCCACAAAAATCACAAAGGCTTAGGCTCCGGCTCTACCTTCCATACACAAGTGGTCCCTGTATACATACCCACACAGCTCTGACCCAGATAATGCCTATTTAGAGAGAATCTCCGAGGACAGCTCCTGTAGCACAACACTTGATGACTCTCCGAGCGTCGGCTGATTGGGTGAGTTGCCAAAAGCCACCTTAGGACCACGATGCCGATTGCATCGTCGTGGTTTAAAGCAGACAAACCTGAGGACACGGAGGCGACGTGTCAGAGGATGGATCCTGCGCAGTTCAGCTGAGTCTGGTGCAGTGGGTTGAACAAACCCTGGGAGGAAACAAAAAAAAAAAAAAAAGCAGGCCAAGGACTGAGGAGAAACTTCTAATGCATGTTTCAGCTCATCTTGTCCTTATATAGCTTGATTCCCTGCAGAGAGAATCAGTAAAAAAGAAGTGAGCCGTGGAGGGAAGAGTGTGACTCATTTTGGAAAAGTCCCCCGTTAATTGGCTGTGCTCTACATGCTGCTGGGTTCCAGTTAGGGGTAAATATATGTGCACTCTGGGGAAAGTTCATCATTTTTACATTTCTGTACTGGTGAATCAGCCTTCTGATTTCTTCATTTTTGCGCGTAAGGACGTTGGATGGGATGCACAAGCAGTTTTGGGATCTGCTGAGCAGCAAGCGCTTTCAGAAAGGCAGCCGCAGACCCTTCCCCCCTTTTCCTCGTTCTCTTTTGAGTGTATGGATGGCTTCCAGATGTACAATCAGCCTGTCAGCCTGATTAGGCCGGTGCCTTTTGCTCAGCTACGATGAACAGATGTAACCATAGTCAAAGTCCAATTTGTTGCTGCTTTTGTATATGTTACAGCTGGATCTTTGTGTTATAGCCAAAAGCAATCATTTGGAGAACTTAAAAGTCTTTGTAGCAGAAGTGCAGCCAGATCAAAGCGCCAAATTAGAGAGGACCTGATGAGATACACGACAGTTCAATCTTTTTTTTTAGATGTATTTATATTTAGAGCAGCTGCTGGACTGCTTGCGGTATAAATGCTGAATTTCAGTAGTGGTTGGAATCATGTCTCTTACTGTGAAACATGTTGTTGTTAGCATTATTAATAAAAGAGAAGTATACGATATAATGGCTACAGGATGTGGGAGGTGTGTGTGACAAAATTGAACTCCATCCGTCTTCAGAGCACGTTTAATCCCTTTTGGGGTCATGAGGCTATTGTTGGGCAAAATAAACCCTGAAAAGATCACCTGTCTGTTGCAGGAACACACACATGCACACCTGAGTAGAGATACCAATCAACCTATGAAACATGGTTATAGATACTAGGAGAAAGCCTGGAGAAAAACACTGGAGAACGTGTAAATTCCACACATGAAGGTCCCAGGCAGTGAGGCATGAATGTGAACCACTGCACCACCAAGCAGCCCACAGTAGTTCTGTTGTGGGATGCTTGTCTTCTTGATTTAGGTTTCATTGTCATCAGGGTTGTGATCCAGAGTAAAAGTTGTTGACTGAATCAATTTTTTGGAGGCAAGCCTACAAGCCTTGGTTGAACCAAATAAGCAAGTTGTTGTTTACCTGAAAAGTTGAGATCAAGGACGGTAGAGAGGACTGGACTGTCCATCCCCTCCCCCCTGGCCCCAGAAAGCAAAAATACCGTAGACTTCTACTGAAAAATAAACAGCTATACTCCTTCTGTCTGTCAGCATTCTTCATCTGGTGTCTCTTTGAAGCTGTTTTTGCTAAACCTTTTTTTTTCATGATATTTTTCTTTATCGCAAGGTATAAACTATGCTACGACAGACGCCTCAAAAAGATCAAGCGGTGCCCGCTGGCCCCATCTCAAACGTTCAAAGCGTTTGATTGACAGATTACCACACCAATCACTGCTTGCTAACATCATCTGGTCCCAAAATGGCGAAATCGGGCGATATCCGTACCGTGGAAAAATGGTGACTAAATTGACGTGATTTTGTTGGAACCTGGCGTAAAAGCCTTGTTTTGTCCATTTCCATTCATGTGAGTGGTTGAGATAGAATTTCCTGACAAGTAGAGTTTGATTGGTTCATGTACAAAATGAGCGAGCCAGAGAGCAGAAGAGGCATAAAGAGTAGATGACTTACGGTCCGAGCAGTTTAAAGTCATATCATATTTGGATGTATTGTGAAAGTGTTCCCTGTGGGTTTTAATCATGACAATGTTGCTTTTAGCTTAAAAAAAAAAAAAATTCTTGGACATAGTTTCTGCAGAGCGGTAGAAACTTGCCTGACTTGTGGGTGGGATTGCTGCATTGGAATAAGCCTGAAATATTTTCCCATCACCCCCTTGTTTACAATCTCTCTCACTAGTTTATAGCCCCTCACAACCCCAAGCTAACATTACCAGTGCAACAAAAATGGCGAGAAATATTGGAGCTATACAGTTTGGAGCCAGATGCCAACTCCCATGCAGAAAATGAAGTGGATGCAGCGAAATGAAGCAGAGCAGACCGCTTTCAGCTTACTGATTGAAGTTTGTATGTAACAAAATTCAAGCTTTTTCCAACAATATTTTTTCGTCTACTCCAGATTTATCACAATTTCAATTAATAAAAACTCAGAAATGCAGTTTTAATCTTAATATTCTTTGCACGTGTCCTCCATAATGAGAAAGTGCTACAAGAATATGTTAAAAAAAACAATTTACATTGAAGTGGGTCTTTAAAAAAAAAAGGAAATTCCAAAGTATGTATCTGAAGAAGCATAAATTTGGAAAAAAGTTGTAGGTCTATAATGTCTTGCAGGGACACCAAAGGTACTGGAACGTATATAAACCACTTCCTAATAAGAATATGTTGTCCTGCTCTCAAAAGTGCTACGTGGATTTGAGTCAAAAAGTTCCATTAGTTGTGACATGTCCCTGCATTTGACCCATCCCCCTGAGGGAGTGCTGAGCTGCAGTCGCAGCCGCGCTCGGGTGGTGGTTTAACCCTCCAATCAAAGCCCTTAACGCTTAGTGTCAAGCGGGGAAGCTTTGGGTCTCATTTTTAGGTCTTTGGTATGATTTGGCCCGGATTTGAGCTCACAACCTTTCAGTTTTAGTCTTTTTACGGCTACATTCTCTTCTGCTTATGCCCTCTATTACTGTGATACTGACTTAAGTTTCCAACAATGGTCAAAACATGTATGCATGGATCAGGTGCATTGAAAACCAAAGTGAAGGTCTTTTTTTTTTTAGTCACCTGTCAGAAAAGGAGAACATATGCTGGCATTCTTTTTTTTTTTCAAACTAAATTAAACCATTTCATAATTTATTCATAAATCTTTCAATGTTGGGGAACAATAGACGTGTTTGACCTTCCTTCTTTATTACTGCGGTATTCAAATGTGGCACATCAGGGACTTTGTTACCTTCAAAAATGTTTCATGTTCATAAAAATACATTTTTTTGATTTCACCCTTAACTCTCTGTTAGTTCCATGTGGTGCATGGATCTCAAAATATTCTTTCTTCAGAGACAAACACCTCTGTCCTTTCTGAAGTGAAAGATGCCTTTTATGACATGAAAGCATACGGCCATCTTGGACTGTGATTCATTCGAAAAGGCAGCTGGAGCTTTTGTCTTTTACCCCGGGTGACACTGAGTGAGTCATTCAGTTGTGGATTTTCTCAAAGTCCTGTTAGCGTTAGCTGCCTCTGCTAAAGAGGTCATGCTTTTATCATGCATGACGTTGTCAATTTCTGCTTTTTTTGATTCAGCAAGAAATTAATCTCTTCACCAGATTTAAATTTTCCAATCTTAAATAAAAAGAGATATGCATAAAATGAGCTTAAAGCCAACTCTGAGGAGAAAGTTCATCTGGATTTTTGCTTTGCAAGAACATTTGTCCACAACAGCTAATTTAAAATAGCAGCAAAGCAATAAAGGAAGTGAGGTCATTTCTTTTTACAGCTTTCTTTCATATAAACTAAATTTAAAGTCCAAACTACTGCAAGCTCTATAAAACAAAAAAAGGCTAAAAAAAACATTTTGAGTGTTAATTAATACCCAAACTGTTTGTTTTCTTGTCAAAAAGCACTAATGGTCATAACTCAACCCAATCAAACGTCCATTTTCAGCTCCCGTCATCATCGAGCAGACGGCAGAGTATCATGCCATATCAGTTGTCATGCTTTTATTTTGTTTGACAAAGTTGGTAAATTAAAGACAACAAGAATACGGCTTTCCACTTGACAGGTACCCTTTTGCGAAGAGAGTGTGACCGACAGCGTAAAGAGGGAAGGAGCTCTCTGTTCCTTCTCTGGCTGAGAGGATGAATTATTGAGAGTGATGAACTGAAAATAACGCTGCTGAAGAAAGGAGGTGCTTGCTCCTCCTGCACTCACCCCACCGGTCACGGGGCCGGCCCATGTCGGCACGTTTCCTCCATCGATGTGTGTGTGTGTGTGTGTGTAGATTATTTGTGAGTATTTGCATACACCCCTGATCTGTAGGTGTATTTTCTAGATTTTGCCCATTTGTATTCTTGTTCGGGAGACTTTTTCATGTTCTTCTCATCTTGATAGCTGCAGACAGAAGAATAAGTTATTCAGACTGTGAAGCAAACTCCCGACAGACTTCTATAGGCCTGTCATGTTCTCTCCCTCTTTTTTCCTCCTTTTCCATCTCTCTGTCCATCCTTTGCCCATGACCCCTTTCACACACACACACACACCCCCCCATAGAGGCACCTGGCATCCATTTAATCTGTTTTTAGACTGCAAGATAATCAGACTCAAAATTAGTGCGCCATCAGTATGGGTTACCACTAGAAAAATGTCTCTGTGTAGGCATGTGTTTATTGTAATTACACTGAAATTGAGCTTCCTCTTTTTCTTACTTTTTTTTTCTTTTTTCCAGAGGGGTTTGTGTATGTGTGTGTGCCTGTCAGCTAGAGAGTAAATATTTGTGCAGGAGCTCTGGAGAAGGTCAGGGTCAAAGTATGACAGACAGCCTACTGGGAAATAAAGACACACATAGGAAGGCAGACTCACGTACCTGTGGCTCAACGAGGGATGGTGAGAAAAAGGAGAAAAAAAGGACACAGAGGACACAGACAAAAACATAAGTAAGATGGACAAGAGGCAAAACAGAACAATATGAACGACCAGGAGCGGAAAAAAGAACTAAAGACAGATATAAAGTGATTAGAAGGAAGGAGAGCTTCATGCTTGCTGTTCCCCTTGGCCACTCACAGTAATTGGCTGGCATCCAGGGTACAGAGAGTGGATCAGACAGCAGCCCGAGTGTACTCATGTGTTTCTTGCAGCGGACATCACAAACCATTTCATATTTGGTTTGACCCTGTGTGCATGCATGAGTGCGGGTCAGGAAACTCATAAGACTTCATAAACAAAATAAAGGTCAATTCTCAAGTACAGACTCAGGGCCAAGGCTCATGTGTTTGACTCACTCCTTTAAACTTGTCTTCTTTCTGGTGAAAGTCTCTTCTACATTTGCTGATGAACAGACTTCAAAGTGTCTCATTTGTTTTCCTTCTTGTTGTAAAGAAATACTCTTTTTTAAATCTTTCAATTATATCCCCAGATAGTCCAGAAAGGCTAAATTGAGACTTGAAGTTCCACTCTGATCATCTTTTGATCTACTGTTAATCCCTGTGGGATTTTAAATATGAAGATGCTGTTTTTAGCCAAAAGACAAAAAAAAAAAAGAAAAAAATCTGTCTTACTTTCTGCAGAGCGGAAGGAGCTCATTAGAAATTTTCTTCTGAGTTGTAGGTAGGACAACACGATTTTCATCTGAGAGGATTTTCTTTGTATGCTTGTTATCAGAAGCGACCTTCCCAAATTGAATATTTTTTTTTTGATCCAACTGAATATTTTGAGTGTCTCTAAAATAACTCTCTTTCTTCTTAGACACACGACTGATGTCAGACATCATAGTCAGACAGTAAAAACAAAACGATGTACTGATGTAAATTTTGTAGAAAAACACATAAATAAAAGAGAAGAAATTCACTTGCATTTTGCGACTGTTGGTATTTTTTTTTTTTTTAGATTTATTACAATAATCATTTTTGTTTTGACCTATAACTGCTCATAAAAACACAGTGTTTTCATTTATCGATGAGAGAATTGGCCACAGAGGCACACCGCATGAATTGATGTCACAGCTCATCCCACTCTGGGCTCTACAGAGCTGACATGTTCCCGTGAAAACAGTTCAATGAGCAAATTTAGTCAAAGTGTCCCTCCGCATGCATACATGTAGCATATAAGGTTCTATATTTTCATTTACGCCCGTCCAAAGCTCATTTAGTATGATGTCAGTCGAACCAGAAGCATGTTTCACGGGCATGTACACAGGAGCACAAACACACTTTAAAACACACACAGACGCGACCCCAGTGGCGGGGAAGGACGTCAGACTCAATCTTGTCAGGTTTATCCACTGACGCTTGATGTATCAATTTTTAAGTAGCTCGACTCAACTAACGCCTGCATGCAGAAACACACAAACAGCAACATGGGCTGCTCTGTACTCCAGGGGTACTCCAAGGCTTCCATCTTAAAAAGCCTGTTGCCATAGTGACCATTATGGAGCTCATCTCCTGTTGGCCGGCAAGCTTTACACGGCGTCACTCTCTCCCAACTGAGCGCATGCATGCAAACTAACTATAACCCCCCACTGATCTACAAACACACACCCACTCAGCTCTCTGCCCTTTTTGCTAAAGCCAGCAGGAAGCCAATGTTTGACTTCAACCAAGTCCTGCAGGAGCGCTAAAAGACCCTCACCTAGCAAAAATATGGGAAAAAGATAATGTTACTACATCAACTAAGTTGTTAAGAAAGTCCTAATAACCCAAAAGGCAGATGGGTACAAGCTTCTCTGGGTTTGGGGAAAGTGTGCAGATAAAATAACTAAATTATACCCTAAAGCAGGGGTGTCAAACTCAATTGCCCAGGGGGCCAAAATCCAAAACACAACTTAGGTCGTGGGCCGAACAGGATAAACATTTAACTTTTTAACATAATTACAACCTAGATATAGCATTACCTGCAATAATGCTGGTGTGAATGCTGTAAGCTGAATTTGGCTGCTGAAGATGCTTAAACTGATAGCTGAAAACGGTGAAACTGATAGGCAGCTAAATTATTAGCTAAATACCAAATTGGCTTAAAAGAAAAATCTTAAAACTTAAGTTAGCCAAAAAAGCTAGCATGTAGCTGAAAAAATAGCAAAACGTCACTGAAAAAAACCCTAAATTAGCCAAAACAGCTAGCATGTAGCTGAAATATTAGATACACTCCAAAACAGCATAAATAAACTTAAAAGAAAAGCCTAAATTATCCAAAACAGCTATCATATATCTTAAAAAAATAGTAAAACTTCACGGAAAAAAACCTAAATTAGCCAAAACAGCTAGCATGAAGTTGGAATATTTGCTAAACTCCAAAACAGCCTAAAAACCCCCAAACAGAAATGCTTAAATTAACCAAAACAGCTAGCATGTAGCTGAAATATTAGCCAAACTCCAAAACAACTTAAAAAATCTTAGAAAATGCCAAAATATTCTAAAATGCTAGCAGAATGCCCATCTGTAAAACTTCAAAACCGTAACTTTTTTAGCATAATTATTAATGTTAAAAGCAGGCAGGAATATTAATCCAGTATAAATAAACTTAAACCTTAAATAACTTTCAATATTTTACTCTCCATAACATTTTTTTTGGTCAAAATTACACAAGTTATAAATGAGCACAAGATAACATCGGGCCATTATAATAATATATAATAATATAATATAATATAATATAAATTATATTTTACATAACAATAATAATAATATAAATATATAGGTATATATGTGTCTATATATATATATATATATATTTGTAATATCCCTTCTGTTCTGTTCTTATATAATATTTTGCTGTTTCTATTATCATGAATGCACCATCATCACCAAGACAAATTCCTAGTATATGTTCAATTGTACTTGGCAATAAAGTTGATTCTGATTCTGATTCTGATTCTGATTAATAACAATAAAATAAAACGATCTGGAGGGCCGGATCCGGCCCCCGGGCCTTGACTTTGACACAAGTCCTAAAGAAAAGGCTTTTAAAGGTATTTGCAGACTTGCAACAAGTACAATAGAAATGGAATCCAATCAGTTTATAGGTACAGGATTTTCCCAGAGGAAGAGGCTGGCATGCTCCCATTTCAATCAGTGTGGTGACTGAGGGTGTGTCTGGAGTAGCAGCACTATATCATATCTAAGAGCTATCGATTGGCATAAATACACTGATTCTCTCTGGTGACCAGATGAATAATTAATAAGACAATGTATCTGATGTGCTTTTTTTTTACTTCTATTGTAAGAAAAAAAAGCAAGATTTTAACCTCTCCCTGTGTGAAGTATTGCTTCTGTATCTTGATCTGAGGTGTCTGCGTACGTGACAGGACTCATCTTTTTGCCTTCTTGTCCCCTTTTCATGCCGATGGTGAATCATTAATCATAGGGGAGTCAAGTCAAGTAACACGCATCCCTTGGGACGGACACATGGAGAGGCTTTGGAACAAGAAGCGGGGAAAAAATGGGGTTTAAAGGAGGAGCAAAACTAGATTTAGAGTGAATGTGGAAGAGGAGAGGGGAAAATAGTAAATCAGGCGAAGTAGGTTCTGTTCATCTCCAAGCCACCTTTCTTGGGGAAAGTTTTTAATCAGGCGGCTGCACGGACTCCAGGTCTGGCATCGGGTACCCCGTCCGTCCTCTGGGAGCCGGGTCCTTTGTGCCTCTCTGGCTGCTCAGCCGGGGCTCTCCGGATCCTCTAAAGAAAAGCTGTTTTCCCCCCTTTATCCCAGCCAACAGGAGCGCGCACACAAACACAGTCCACCCCAAACCCTTGGAAGCTGACATGAGGGAGGGAAGAACAGAAAACCCCAGAGAATTATCACTCCCCTTCTTTTTCTTCTTCATTCTTTTCTCCTTTTTTTTTCTCTTTCACACCAGTATAGACACAACCTTTTTTCAGTGTTCTCTTGGGTCTTCAGGGGATTGTACCAGTGGACTTTACACTCCTATGATGAAAGATTTGCCTAAAAATACTCTGCTAGTACAGCATTCAGGTGGAGAACTTCATTCCACAGTGAGAAATCACATTACTTTTAAGCCAATTATCCATTCTGCTATCAGTGGGTTAGCAGCAGCATTGGATCTCTCCGTGCTTAAGTGCATGTGGGTGTGCGTGCGCCACTGTGGTAATATACAGCTTTTTCTGGGACAAGTGACGTGTAGCTTGATTAAATTTGTGACCTTCACCGGCAGCACAAGCAATCAGCGGGCATACACGCGTTCACGCACACTCAACACGCCCGTGGCGCACAAACATGCAATCAACACCTGCTTGAATCCGTCGCATCATTGATCCATGCCCACACACACCATGCATCTATCAAGCCGCATTCCAGACACCCTCATTTTACTTACATACGGTTTTGTGCTCTGGAACACTCTTTCCCCCTCAAGGCAGCAAAGACTTTCTTACAGGAGTTATGAATGTATAAATAAAAACATTGGTGATGCAAATTCCGAATACCAAAGAGGGAAAGCCAGGAATACCATATTCCAGGGAAATCATTCCACTCCCATTGAGTGCAATCGGAATTTTCCCTCCCCAGGTTTACGACTTCGTATAATGACTAATATGCAGCGGCTGTAATAGAATGTTATGTGGACTATTACTGCGTCTCTGTCTGTGTATTTGTGTTTTCCCTGGTTTCTGAATAACTAATGCTTATATAAGAAGAGTGGGAGTGGATGTTCAGGTGCTCCACCACCCTGTGGTTCCTCCAGCTTTCACCCTGATGTAATCCAATCTCTCTCAGACCTAATGTCACAATATATTAGATCAAACTTTGTTTTCCGGCTCTGTGCCATGGGTGCTACATGGCACATTGTAGTGTTTGCTACAGCTCTCATCTGTTCCTTTTTGTTTTGTTTTTTTTATGTTCCTTAGAAGCTTAAAAGATAAATCAAATTCATTCTAACTATTTATTCGGTTGTTTATTGTACCTTATGTGTCACATTCTCTTTCAGTATCACTTATGTCAATTGTCAGATCTTAGATATAGATTTTTGACCTAATTTCATTTTTTTCAACCTTTATTGACACACTTTTTTCACTGACAAAAATCAAACTAAAAAAAAGCTATTGTCTGTTTTAAAAATAGACAGCCAATTTTACCAAAGAGTACTGAATGAGAATCAAATAAATGAAAAAAATATATACTTTACAGTATAAAGTTTATCCTATATTGTAAAGTATATTTTTTATGAAGAAATTGATTATTAAACGCATCGTTTCAGATCCATTAACAATCCAGAACAATTTAAGAAATTTTGAGTAATCGATAATTGAAAATAGTTATTATGATTTAACCCTAGAACACTTTTGTTATAAAAAGTTACACCATCACTTTTGCAGGGTAATTTCTACCCGATATAAAATACCCAAAAAAAAGAATTTACCACAAAAAAAGTTTAAAATATAACAGCACATGACAAATTAAAGTAGTTATTTTTTTTTATTTTTAACTGTGGTTTATGTAAGAAAACAGAAAATAAATACATTGGAAGATCCTAAAAAAAGGCTTGTAAATGGCTTAAAAATAAAGAATATGAGAAGAAAATAAATAAATAATAATAGTGTAGACTTGATCTTTAGCCCACCCATTCCTGGGACACGTGAGACTTCACTCAGGGACCATGACACTCAGAAAAAAGCAAGATATTGAAATTCATGTGAATACGTTTGCTCGGGTGAAATCACCCAGCGATAGTGCTCTAGGGTTAAAGCAGTGCAAGGGGCCAAAATCCTAATCACACTTTAGGTGACAGGCCAAACAAGATAAACATTTATTGAACACACTAAACGTACATTTTTAAAACTTAAAAAACGTTATTTTCTAACATAACTGGATTATTGTTCCAGAAGACACCAACTTAAACCTTAAAGAACTTTCAATAGTTTACCCTCCGTAAACATTTGTTTTGTCAAAATTATACAAGTTAGAAATAAAGTAAACGTTCAAAGAGAAAACACAAATAGTTTTTTTTACTTTTACCTAATTTTATCTGAAAAATTACACTTAGAAATAGTCCAAAAGATTTTGACCTCCATTCAATATATCTTCATAAAATGATCCAAATATGAACATACTGCTGAACAAACAAGTAAAGCCTGGAAATACAAAGAAAATTTGTTCTTTTTACCAAAAATATTCCTCTTTTTCATTTTCATTACACTTTCTCTGCTCTGTGTTTTGTTGTGTGTCTGTTTCACTCTGTTTTTCCCTTAGTTACTTTATCCGGTTTAGTTTTTTTCTCTCTGTACCATGAGTGAGAGGATGATGACATCCTTGTGATGTGTAACGCTTTATGTTCCTCAAACCAATCCATAGATCATTATAGCTGATCTCTCAGCCTCCATAATCACAGTGTTGCTTCAGTATGTTAGTAAGATTACATCAGGCTGTTAATAACAATAAATGATCAGGCGGGCTGGATGAAATTACTCGGCGGGCCGGAACCGAACCGCGGGCCCTGACTTTGACATGTGATTTATTGTAAGACTAATAAGTGGAACTAAACACAGAGTATTTTTAACTCTGACTTTGTTGAACAACACACAAACAAGGCTGACCCAGCTGTCAGAAACAAACAAAAAGAACATATTGGATATCCTAAAGAAACTTCCGCCGTCATTGGAAAAGGCTAAGCAGAAAGCAAAAAGTCAATTGGAGCTTTTATAGTAAAGGACTTGAGATCGTATTCAATAGCAGAGAATTATTTAAGGTTGTTGAGTCAAGGAAAAATTTGATGCTGTGAAAACTTTTTGATTACCAATGAAATATTTTTAATGTCGGAATTTGTATCTTTTTAGTAAAAATTGCACAAATATACTGATCTAATCTTTACTTAAAAATGCACTTCAGAGGAGAAAAGTGTGTAATATGAGTCAGGTGTATTGTGGTAAAAAAAAAAAAAAATTCTAAAAATCAAACCGTTTTCTCCTGAATCGTAAACAAATCATGTGGTGGTCTAAAATTCCCACCTCTGAATTCAGTGTGAACATGTTAGGATGAATATGGAGCTGAAATGATAGCAATGGTAAATGTTTTTAGAGCAATTTGGTGAAATTAAATCATCTCTTTGATGATCTAACACTGTGATGACACAGTGGTTAAAAAAAACATTAATTTATTCAAGTTAAAGCCAAAAGTGAACATTTATACATGTTTAAAAAAATAAAGTCTATAAATGTATCGTCTTAATAGGGAACATAAATCTTTCAGATGAACTTGCCCAAAACTCTAGCACCGCTCAGCTTTTCCTTTTTGAATCAGTTTTGGCATATTAACTCAGATAGTTTAGTTCAGTTTAGTTGCTTTTTAGAATTTTTTTTTTTTAACTTGAAGAAAGTGTAGTCAATTCACAGATTAGGTTGTCATGAACTCAAATCCTCCTGTAAAAGCTTTTGTGACCGAGTGAATTCCTGACAGTTACAGGGTAACCTGCAGAAACACAGAAATCCGGATTTTCATAGGACATTCTATTCTGAGGCTGATCCGTTTCACCCTGAACTTTCATCACCAACATTTCTAATTTATTTCAAGTGTTGCTGGAGTTGTTTCACACTATGTGTGACAGCCACAGTAATAAAAATACTATTTTCGTTTCACACTCTTGTCTATTAATGTAATAAAACTGGCAGTGTAACGTGTGTTTTTTTTTTTTTTTTTTTGCTCCAGCATGCAGACCTGGAACCTACAAAGCTTCCGCCACAGATGCCTTCTGCACCAAATGTCCCCCCCACAGCTCGTCCCCGCAAGAACAAGCTGATGAATGCTTATGCGAGAAGGGTTTCTACCGCGCCGAGTCGGACCCACGCTCCATGGCCTGCACTCGTAAGTGGAAAAAAAAACACTCCAAAAGTTGTGCGCATCTCATTCATCAATCCTAACACGCTCAGCAAATAATTTGAATTTATATTTTCGTGCTGTATAATAACCGGCTTATGTTGCATTTAATTACCGTACATTAAACACTACACTGCAGCCCTCCTTTTATTAATAGTTTTTACTGCCATACACTTTGTTCTTCCGCTGTGGTTTGCTCATCCCTCATATTCATCAACTGCTATTAGTTATGTGGTTATGATCTCAGCCGAAGTGCACACTGTTGATAGTTTTAGATTCTTTGCATCCTACAAGCCAAAATGCAAACTAATAAAGATGGGAACAGCTGGACAATTTGAGAAGCGGAACAGAGAGATAGGTAGAAAGGGTGTGGAGGTGGGAGCGAACATGGCAGGATGATAGAGAAACATGGAGGGATATACACACAGATAAGTCCTCACACACATACCCAAAGCCATTATCAGGTTATGGTAGATTACACTCATTAATCGCTGCAGCAGGTGAGATGTGACAGGTGTTATCAGCTGGAAATGAGGAACGGTTTGTTCAAATATGCATGCGCTCGCGTGCACACTCGCACGTGCACTCGAAAGAGTACGCACCGCAGAGAACTGAGGGGGGAGTATGACAAAATAAGGGAAAGAGGTGAAATAGTCAGTCACGGAGTCACAGGAAATGACACTAAAGAGCGGGGCCAAAGACTAAAGCAGTAGTGGAAATGGCGCTCTTTGGGAGTCGTATAATCTAGGTGTCATAAAAGGCTAATCAGTGACAGAGGTGCTGATGGACAGTTCAGTGTTGCTGAGGGGAGTGGGGAGATGGAGAAAAGAAATAGAATTAACAGCAAAGCCTTTTGGCAGATTTATAACTGACAGCCTCAATTATACCCAGCATGCCCTCCATCCCCTTTGCTCTGATGCCCCCATCCTTCTTGAACCTCAGAGACGCTCTCTGCTGGGAGGACTAATCAGAAAAGTCTCAGGCTCTGCCAGTGGCCCCCTGGGGCTCACCTCTTTTCCCGGACCTGATGAGATGTCAAGTGAAATGGGCATCTACTGCGATATTCCCATACGGTTGAGAAACCTGCATCACGCTGTGCAGTGAGCGACCGTAACCTGTGATTTCTACGTCATGCAGCATAAATGGCATTTCGTGCAGGGCGAGGTTCGGATGTTTTTCTCACTTTGGTTTTTGAACCCCGTTGGTAAACAGATTTGACAAAGTTAGCAACCATCAGAGAGTTAGCTGAGGTAATGTAACACATTTGAACAGCTCTTTCTCAGTAGAGCTGAAGGAGATAAGAGTACAACGGGAGGTTTATATGAATGCTGCAGGTCAGTAAATAGGGGTATTTATAAACCTCTGGCTGTTTGTTTGTTTTTTGACAGTAAAAAAATGTAAGAGTCACATTTTTTAAACAACCATCTGCTCCACTATCTCATTACAACTGAATATTATAACAACAAATCAATAATTGCATCAACGGATGATAGATTGGTGGGTGGATAAATAGTTGGGTGGATAGAAGGATGAAATGCTGGATAATTGGATGAATAAATCGATGGATGGATGGATGGATGGGATGGATGGATGGATGAATGGATGGATGGATGGATGGATGGATGGATGGATGGATGGATGGATGGATGGATGGATGGATGGATGGATGGATGGATGGATGGATGGATAGTTAAAAATGTTTCATTGGTATTTAGAAAACTCGTTTCTGAAGAAAACATTTTGAGGATTTTAGTTTGCAAAGTCTCTAAAATCAGGTTGAATGTTTTGATTTATGACCCACATCCTTGACTATTACATTGTTATAAAAAGTCTTATTTTTACCTCATTATTCCTGTCAGGCCGCCACTAAGGTGTACTCTATTTTTTAACAGGTACTAATGTTTTTGCTTTTAAAATATAGACAGACTTGTTGCACTAGTAGCTGTAAGGTAAGACATCAGCATCAGCCTAAGTTGGTGGTTAGTATGTCTATCAAATTAGCCAATAAACCATGAGAAAAACAACAAAAAGAATTAAATCATACATACCAGTGACACAGTACATGCTGTCTTTAAGCAGAAATCCTTGATGTGTATTCTTTTTTTATTAAATATTTGTATCTTTTCCTCTCTGACTTTGGAATTTAGTCAGTATTTTTTAAATTCATCAAACTCTTCAGTTTTTTTTTTCCAAACGAATACACATTTTATGTATGAAGTTATTTACTGAGAATAAACAGAGCACAAGAGACTAACATACAAAGAGAGACAAACTTTTCTTTTTTGTTTTAAGTATTACTCAGTAAGGTTGGCTTCTCAGTCAAATCCAGAAAAGTTTAAAACTTTTAATGACCAAGCTTTGTGTTGCACTGCACATCTCCTATTAAAACAGTGAAGATCTGCCACCTTGACCAGAGACAAAACCTACAGATAAATGAGTTTACCTTGTCACTTTGTTCAAGATGTGTGTTTATTCTTTCACAAATACTCCACAAGTCCAAGAAGAAATGCTAGAAATAAAAGCCTAAAGTGGTGATTGTATAAGCGGCTCAAACGTCATGCACTCGGTTGTTCTTTGACATTTAATATAGGTCAGCTGAGAGTGTGTTTAATTGATAGCAATTGTGTTTTGAGACAGAAAATATTATTTTTTCTCGATTTTGGTTTGCTCTGCTCTGGTAGAAAATGGAATGATTGTCTAAACATGTTTTTTTCTTCAAGGGTAAAAGAGAAAAGCTCACAGAAACACTCTTCACATTCACTCCATTCGTTTTCTCAGCCGAGTGAATGAAACCCTTTTCTCAGAACCTATAAAATTGTTTCACAGCCATTCTCTCTTTTTCTAGGTTGTAGATAAAAAAATTATATGTGTACGGTGCAGAGGAAAATCAATACCTTCATCTTCTTCCAGGTCCTCCTTCTGCTCCAGAGAATCCCATCTCGACGGCGAACGAGACCTGTGTCACCTTGGAGTGGTCATCGCCCCGAGATACAGGAGGCAGAGGAGATATCACTTACAGCATCCAGTGCAAGAAGTGTTTTGGAGAAGCCAAGAAGTGCACGCCGTGCGGCAGCAGTGTTCATTTTGTTCCCAGACAGTTTGGTCTGTCGTCGAACACGGTGTTGATCACTGACTTGCAGCCGGACTCCAACTACAGCTTTATCATCGAGAGCCAAAATGGAGTCTCAGACTTAAGTCCTGTACCAAGAGGGACTGTTGTCATAAACGTCACAACGTCGCAGACAGGTGATGGCAACTTTAAATCCACTTTTTAAAGGGTAATAGGACAGGACAGCTGGAGGCTGACTCCAATTTTAGCCCAGATTAGAAGAATCCAGTCTGGGGGAGGTAGGCTGAGCGAGGGAGGTATGATCCGGATCTGTGATTGACAGTGACTGTGAGGTTAGCCTGGGATAACTAAGAGCTCTTTTATATTGTCTCCATGAAAGTAGTTAGAAAATGGTATTGCTCAGTGGGTCCAACCATGCTACCCCCCAATTCCACAGCAGATCTCTGTCTGCTGGACAGCCAAGTTCCCGAAGGCCAGTTTAACGGGCAAGCACAAAATTAGCTCCAATGCTCTCAACATTAGCTCTAATAATCTCAGCATTAGCTTTATCGCTCTCGACATTAGCTCCTAAGCGTTTGACAATAGCTTCAAAGCTTTCAACATTAGCTCCAACGTTCTCAACATTAGCTTCAAAGTTTTTGACATTAGCTTCAATGTTCTCGACATTAGTTTAATCACTCTTGACGTTAGCTTCAACGCTTTCAACATTAGCTTCAAAGTTTTTGACATTAGCTTCAATGCTCTCAACATTAGCTCCAACGTTCTCGACATTAGCTCCTAGGCTTTTGACAGTAGCTCCAACGCTTTTGACATTAGCTTCAATGCTCTCAACATTAGCTCCAACGCTTTTGACATTAGCTTCAATGCTCTCAACATTAGCTCCAACGCTTTTGACATTAGCTTCTATGTTCTCGACATTAGTTTAATCACTCTTGACATTAGCTTCAACGCTTTCAACATTAGCCCCAACGCTCTCGACATTAGCTCCTAATTTTTCGACATTAGCTCCTACACTTTTGACATTAGCTTCAACGCTTCATTGCTCTCGACATTGGCTCTTATGCTTTTGACATTAGCTTCAAAGCTCTCAACATTAGCTCTGACGCTCTCAAAATGAGTTCTAACTCTTTCAACATTATTTCCAACGCTCTTAACATTGGCTCCGCCTTTCTCTGCTTTACAGGGTGAGCTCCGACGCTCTCGACATTAGCTCCACTGTTCTCGACATTAGCTCCAATGGTCTGGACATTATTTCCGCCTTTGTCTGAATCCCAGAATGAGCTCCACCACTCTTGCTCTTGCAGGGTGAGCTCCGGCGCTGTCGGTATTGGCTCCGCCACTCATAGCATCTCGGGGTTAGCTTCAACTTTCGGTGTCAAGCGTTAAGATGGGCGGGGCTTTTATATTGGAGCTCCAGAGCACGATGTCAGTAAACTTCTGAATTGACGTGGAACTCACACCAGATGACCAATCACAAAACTCACATGTAATACCTAGTTTTAATCTGTATGGGGCAGCACAAAGACATTTGTAGACATTTTTTCAGGAATTAAACAGGTTTAGTTTTAATTGTGAAAAATTTGGTGCGGACCAACAGACAGCAATTATTTAAGTCCAATTTATACAAGTCAACAACCAACAATGTTGATTTACTGTTTGATTGCTCTTTAACTATAGTTTTTTAGCTGCATATTTGTACACACAGCATTGAATTTAAGGGGCGCAACAACTTCAAAAGCCCAGATTCAATCTAAAATCTTCGAGGGAGAAGGAACGATTCTCAGTTAAAAATATAATCCTTTTCTAAGGTAAAACTGATTGAAGCGCAGTATTGCGTACTCTCATGAGAACTTCAGCGTAGCTGCTGTTAGGCGTTACACAGATACCACAAAGTGACACCTCTGCACCCCTGCCGGATAATCACATGTGCATCTGTCACAGTGTGGGACTGTTGGGAGTTTGTGAAAGAGAGGTGTGTGTGACAGGGTGCCGATGACTAATAGGCCTCATCCTACAGATGTTTGTGTCATATCTGGCAGTGAAAGGGGTGTTAGAGGTTGTTAACCTCATTAAGATCTGCACATGTTATTCACAACCACAGTGTTTCCACACCCACGCACACACACACACACAAATCAGGTTTTATTACCCTGCAAACAGCAGACGCAGTAGCAAACACGTGCCATCAGCATGTGTTCCAGTGGGGTTCGGCGGCGCGGGAAGTCACAGGTTTCTTGTTGTTCCACATTGAGAATGCAGAAGGATGACACTGATGATACATGGTAGAATCTGGTTGACATGTGTAGTGTATGTCACACCTTACATGCTGGATAATTAGCAAAAATTGCATCACCAGCGCCTTGCAATGTGGGTGTTGGGACTAAAGCCATGCAAACATTCATGTAAATTCTTTCCTTTTGGACCTCTTTTGCCTCCAGGTCTTTGTCTCTTGCTTGTTCCCAAATGTTCTAAAGACGTATCCTGTCTTTGTTGCTCACACAGTCTTTGTTCTTTTTTTTTTTTTTTTTGTAGTGAGTGTTGTGCTGAAGGAAAGGCGGAGCAAGGACAGCGTGACTTTGGCCTGGCAGGGTCCGGAGAGACCAAACGGAGCAATAGTGGAGTATGAGGTCATTTATTATGAGAAGGTGAGAGCCGCATGTGCAACACTCATTTCAAGAGGGCCACTCAGCGTCATTTGTTTTGTTAGCTAGTCTTCTGCTTCCAAGCTACAACTGATTGCAGTTGAGTTGACTGACTGGTTATGGTCCCACAACAACATGCTTAGAAATAATATATTATTAAGAAATAAAGTGATTGAGTGAAAAGAAAGGGAGCAAATGTTTTTGGGAAGCAAAAGAAAATGTTTTCAAGCTGGTCTTAAAGGGATCAATAATAACAATTTTTTAAACGTAGTTTAAAGGGAAATCACAAAGTGTAAAAATTGTGGATGATGCACTTAATGTAATGGTTTGTATTTGATTTAAATCTAGTTTTTCAGTACAGTGCTCCTCTTGAGTAAATACGACTGCAGACCCCAAATTTTCTAAAAATCCACAAATAGAAAAGAATAATATATATATATATATATTTTTTAAATCTATCCACAAAAGTAAAAAAAGGTATATCCTGCAAAAACTCAGTTAGACTTGCATCACTATTACATTTTTAGCCTTTCTCTCCATAACAAGTGACCTTTAGGTTACTCTCAGAATTGAATTTTATTTTGAAATGAGTAAATTTGGAATTCAATTGATGGGCAGATTTTTTGACTGAATTCTTCTGTGCTTTCCACACAGAATAATAGACACCACTTGTATTTTAAAAAATAAATATTAGAGCTGTAAACATTAATGCGTAAACGCTCATAATTAATAAAAAATAATGAATATGTTATTATTTATTAACCCAAATTAATAACACTTTGTGAAACGACAGTCTTCTGCTTTGCCTCAGACGGTTCAGGCTTGCATGGCATCGTCGGCATTATCCCGCTTATACCACGGTCACTTGCCAAAGAAATAAACATTCAATTGGTTTTTAGTACTTTATTTTTGCCATGAATTTTTTCAGTTTATATCGCTTTTTCACAAAAAGTGGACTATTTGATCCATGGTTTGGTGCGTTGTCCCGCTAACACGACAACGCGTCGCTGAGCCTCAGCTGCATGAAGATGAAGTTGTTTTAAAGAAACCAGTGCAGTGATATAGAACTTTTGGGCTATATCACTGGTGCTTTTTTTTTTAAGGTGTGCATCATAGACATATATTGTGCATCCACACCCAGCAGCCTATCAGAATCGAGTATTCACTCGGACAATGTAAAGTGCTGTATGTCAGCATCTTTGTATTCTTAGAGTAAAACTGCAGAAAAAAAAGTCTGTACAGTTCTGTTTATCTTATTGTTGATGTGTTTTGTGCTCAAAAATTACACTCCTGAGATATCTGAGTTAATACTTGATAAATCTTAAAATTTCAGACAATAAAAATGAAGGAAAACATTTCCCTCTGGACTGTTTTTGTTCAAAAGCTGCAAATTGTTGTATAAAATTTTCCTCGTAAAACATTGCGTTTAATAGCAATCTTAAAGTATGATTAATCTGATTATTTTTTTAATCGATTGACAGCACTAATATTTACAGCATTGTTGACCCAATTGTAAACTTATTTCTTTTTTTCCTCACGTATCCTTTTTCTCTTTCTTTAATACACTGTAAAATCATAAATCTCTTCTTTAGTTTTCATAAACGATGTCTATAGTCTGCAGAGCATGAATCTAACAGCTGTTAAAAGCTCAAAAGATGATATAGAGCAGAAACTTTGCTGGTCTATTGTCACACAGAATGCGTCATCGTTATTTTATAAAGTACTTGTCACAAAGTTGATTAAAAACGTCTTTTTTTAAAACTCTTTTCATAATTTTTTTTTTTTTTCTGAAATCATAAATGCAATTATTTAAAGAAACAGAAAACTGTCTGAAGAACCAGTTAACCGCTTCCTTTCACTTTGCTGCTTCCTTTTTTCTCTCGTGCTCTGTCTACATTCTGGCAGGAAATGTGTTTAGCCTTAGGGCACGTCTCTAATGACTTGTTCATCACAAACATGTCTCTATCTTTCTGTTTCTACTGCCTTATTCCTCACGTCTCCGCCGCTGCTCACATCAAGCTAATTAAGCACACATCTGTTGAACAAACCTTGTAAAACACAGCCAAGGTGATGAAATTAAGCCTGCTCGCGTGTGCATGCTCTAACAGCAAAATGGCATTAATCCGCCTCGTGTGTGTCTTCCATTAGGTAAGGTATCAGCCTGTCTGCAGGGAATCGGCTTACTGATAAACTCACCTATTCTGCATTCATGCTGCACATGAGTCCACGAGGTGGCTGATTTGTTGAAGCTATCATGGTCAAAACGTCAACATCAAAATGTTCAGCTTGTTCATCATATTACTGCTTGTTTTTTTGGCATTCATCAACTTTATAGTTTTTGAAAAATTGAGCTAAATATGCCCCAGGAAGTGAATGGGAAAGTTTTCACATGTCACAATTTTAAGTAGATTAGCAACAAGTCTTTAAATATATTCATGGACTTTTTTTTTTAATAGTATAATTTTTTTTTTAATTGGAGTTTACCTAATATTTTAGCAACATGCTAACAAATATTTTAATTTGTTATCTACTGGGGTTTTTTAAGCTAATTTAGAGTTACTCTTCCATTTTAGCAAGAGGCTAACATTTTTGACTAATTTAGTTTACTGAGGAATTTTAAGATAATTTTGGCATTCAGCTAATATATTAGCAACATGCTGACGTTTTTGGCTAATTTATTTATCTACTTAGTTTTTTAGGCTTATTTAGAGTTTAGCTTCTATTTTAGCAACAGACTAATGTTTTTGGCTAATTTAGTTTAATAAGGAATTTTAGGCTAGTTTGGAGTTCAGCTAGTATTTAATTTGGCCTGTACTGAGGGTTTTTTTAATGCTAATTTGGAGTCTAGCTAATTGTGCAACTTGCTATCGTTTCAGCCTAATTTGTTATCTACTGAGGTTGTGATAAGCTAATTTAGAGTTTAGCTTCTATTTTTGCTATAGGTTACTGCTTTTGAGAAAAATTAGTTTACTAATGATGATTTTAATCATTCTAATAATTTTAGGCAATTTTAGAGTTTAGCTAGTATTTAAGCAACAAGCTAGCTTTTTGAGGGGGCTATTTTGGCAACTATTAATTTTTTTTGGGCTAATTTATACCTCAACTTTAAGAAACATACTAAATATTTTTGCAAAATTGGCATGTATTACGGATTTTTCATCAATTTTATAATTTATTTTTCAGAAATTTAGGTCAACCTCAGCGATCTTTCATAGTTCTTTAACAAAATGTCCAGTCTCCTAGCAAATAGCTTTTGCATTTTCAGCAAATCCCTTCAGCAGTTAAAATAAACAGCATTGCCATTTTCAGCAAAAAGCTTTAGCATCTTCAGCGATTACTTTCAGCAAAAAATACTCACAGTAGCATTATCGCAGGTAAAGCAACTTTTCTAGTTCTTTTGACATTAACATTCTTCTGGCTTCCCTCCAGAACCAGCGGGAGCAGAACTACACGGTTTTGAAGACACGCTCCAACATGATGACGGTGGACGGGCTAAAACCAGGGACCACCTATGTGTTCAGGGTCAGGGCTCGCACTGACGGGGGCTATGGGAGCTACGGTGGAGAGATCGAGCTGGAAACCAGCCACGAAGGTGAAGAATAATTATTTGACTGACACAAATTGGTAATTTCCTCTCTCACTTGTTTTTTCTCATCTGTGAACTCAGTCAATTTTTTTTCGCACTATTTCCCTGAGGTTTTTAGCTGGAAATTGGTGGTGGCTGTACGTAAAATTGATTCATTGCTGTTAACAGAGTTTATTAAAATAAAAAGGCGCAGGTCAAAATAAGACAAAGAGGAAGAAAAAAGGGTTGCCGTCTTATATGACCTGTGCTACAAAACAAATTTATTCCTCCCACGTTTTAAATCAATCCACTAGACTGATGTAAAACGGCTTACTTTCTGCAGAAAAGCTTCTTCAGTTCTGCTGTCAGACAGAGGCACCCTGACAGCTTCACAGGTTGACGTCGGTGCATCTGAACCTGTGGCTTCAAAGTATCTAGGAAAACTTGTCAGGTAAAACGATGACAACTCAGTTTGTCTCGCAAGAGAAGAAGGTTCACCCCTGGATTGGAGATCTTAATCCACACAGAGAACTGGGATGACATTTGATGCATAGAAAAGGATTTTCATTTCATTTTAAATTCCTTTTATCATCTTTTGATCAATTTTCTAAGTGTTCCCAGTGGTCTCTTAATTATGATTATGCTGTTTTTGGGCAAAAACGGTGTGTTTTCTTCTTGGACATAGTTTCTGCATAGCGGCATTAATTCATTAGAAATTAACTTCTGAGTTGTGGTTTATGAGTAAGCCCGCCTCTATTTCCCATCATCCATCTGTTTATACTCTCTCTAAAAACCCAACCTAACATTACCTTTGCAACAAAATTGGCGAGCAATATTAATGTTTTCAAGCTGTACAGTTTTGAGCGAGACTCCAGCTCAGATGAATAAACCAAGACGTACACGAATCTATTTGTCTGCAAGTGGATCCATCAGAATAGAGCAGAGGAGGGAGCTTGTTGGCTGCTGATTGTAGCATCTAGGTGTGCGGTGTGTATTGGTAGGAGTCTGGTGATTACATATAAAAGTATTGCAATACATCTCGAAACTGTACTAGAACAATTTTTTACTTTTTTTTAAGAGTATGACTCTAAATCTCTACTTGAATATTTAGGGTTTAGGTTAAAAACAAAAAATAAGATGCTGAAGGACGCTAATAAATACATTATTGAATATCATCTTGTCAACATTTTAAATTGATAAAAGTATCGCCAAATGAAATATCATGGTATATTGCCTAATCAATTTTTTTCATGCACCCATAATCTACTTCACTGTTTGAAGGTATTTCAAACTGATTTTTTTTCCTGCTTCAGACTTATTTTTTTTTTAAATAAAGACATACTCAGAAATGCAATTTTAAGCCTCATTTTCTTTATATATGTCCTCTATCATGAGAAAAATGCTACAAGTAAATGCTAAAAACACGGTTTTTATTGGAGTAGGTGTTAGTCCTCTCAGAAGACAGGCAGCGATTGTGTAAATGATACTTTTCTGAAAGAAAAAAAATGACTATAACACACTCTGCCTCACCTCTTTTGTCAGCGCTTCTTGCTTTCAAAGCCTCTTATTTAGCTCAAGATGCTAGCATAAACAGCACGCATTCAATTCAATTAATCCTAGATGAGAGAATCGCTGCTTCCATCCGATTGTGAATCCCATCAAGGCAAGCGAATCAAAAAGATGGTATTGATCGGTAAAGAAAGCCGAGTAGGTGTGTGCCGCCCACAGCAATAGAAAATCAATGGCTGTCTTGGCTTGAGACCGTCTATTAATATGCTTCATCAACAGAAGCTCTCACCTACACAATCATACGTTTGATGCCCTGGAAGAGGCTCAGCTAAGCCACATAAATGCTGGACTGGTTTTGAGTAATGGCTTGATTGGTGTGGCCGAGGAATCGATGCATCTTTGCAGAAAGTTCTCGGAGGTAGCCTTGTTATGCGCGGTGTTAACATATCCATTTGGACAGCGCGGCCGAATGGGACTGGCGTTCACGTCCTTTCTCATACCCTCATCGGCGATGCAGAGCGGGAGAGCGCTTTTCATCAAGAGCCTCACTTACTATTCCATCCGCCTCCTCTGCTCTCTTGTACTGGTTTGCTGCTCTCTATTTTTCCACTTCTTCAGCCTCCGTCTTTTATCTCTTTTCTATTGCAATCATATTTCATGCTCTCTCCATCTTTCTCAGTGCCACTTTGCTGTCTCACTTGCCGTCTCTTTAACTTCCAGCATCCCTTCATCTTTCCTCCTGTCACTTTCCTCCTGACAAAATCTTCTTGGAGTGGTTTCCATTTTCGTTTATGTTTGCTTAAATAAATAAAAATGAACGGTCGCCTTTTCTCCTTCTAGATGTCCTGGCCATCGGGGATCCAAACCAGTCGACCATTTTGGTTGTGTCCATCACCGGGGGGATTGTTGTCTTTGTCTTCCTGGTGACCTGCTTTGTTGTCAGCAGCAGGTAAGGTCAAAGCAGCCACCTGGTATTTCTTTAGTAAAGTGATTTATAACATTAACATGTTTTTTATTTTTTTTTCTTGATAATTTCAATAGAGAAATGTTGTAAAAACACCAAATATTGATTTTTTTTTAATTTAATATCAAACTTACCCCGCCTTCAACTAGCAGTATAGGCTCCAGCAATGCTGTGACCCCAAAAGGGATACAGCTGGATTTTTTTTTCTAATTATACAAACTATTTATAAATTTAGAGTAACGTTTGACTGAATAAACAAAAAAAAATCTGGTTTTCAGGGGACAAAACATTTTGAAAAACCAACATTATAAAAATTGAAACATTGAATCAATTAATAAAAGTTTTGTCATTTCTTAAATTCAAAAATGTTAGTTTATGTCAAATAAAATGTTTAAGTTAAGTAAACCATCAACTCTAAATTTGATTTTTATGAAAACTAATCATTTTAAGTGTAACGCGTTATAGAACTTCTGTTAATTGATTTAATGTTTCACTTTTTTCAGAACAAACATATTTGGTCTAAATTAGTTTTAATTTTGTTAAAACAAAATGAAAAAGCCATTGGTGTCATGTTTAAAACTGAGGACGCTTTTAGATTTGAGCAGATCTTTTTCTAAAGCTTTTAATCGTCTTTCAAACCCCAGAGGGTTCTGTTTAAAACCATTCGTATTCTTATCAACATTAAAACAGCTGTTCTTTTAGTGGAGGTGCCATTTCTAATGCTTAAAGATTTTTTTATTAATGATTTTTGAAATCTTTGTCAATAATTATAAAACCATTGAGTCAAAAATTGGGGGTAAAGCTCTTTGCTAATGGGGCAACTGCCCCCCCTTAATCCCCTCTAGCTCCGCCCCTGCCGCAAAATGACAATTTGTGCATAAAAAAATAATTATTCTACCTTTAAAAGTCTGTTTTTGGAGGTGATAAAATAGTACCTAATATTAATAGGCCTGTCAAAGTCGCTTACTTTCTTTGAAGGTGAGACAGTCGCTAATGTAGCTTCTCAGTGAAGGCTAAAGAGGAGGAGGAGATAAAAGGAAGACAGGAAAATAAAAAAGAACAGCGAACATCGGTGAGAAGATGAAAGCGTGCGAGTGAGGAGAAAGGCTCTTTGGAGAGAGGAAGAAATGGATGAGAGGAGGAAAAGGGATGACAAGCATTTGTGATTTACTCTGCCTGTAACCTAATGTTTATCCTCCGCGAGTTTCAACTAGATTATCCACATTTTAGGGACTGCACACACACGCAGCCAAACATGCACATACTTAGACACACTCACTGAAAACATTAGTATTGATTCAGGTGATTGCTTATCAGGCTGAGTGCTCTATTCACTATTGACTAGCTGGGATGTAATCAGCACACACACACACACACACACACACACCCTCCAGCAGGTGAACAGGAGCACATCAACATGTTTTTAATCAGAGGGGGATTATGAGGTTGTCCACCTACAAAGAAAAACAACCTGTTAAACATTCTGTCTTACCAACACACTTGATGACACAAACGCACACTCATCTAATCAGGTTTCACAGACTGGGGAGGTGTTAACTAGATTTTTACGGAGGGGGTCGATGCACCGCCATCAATTTCAGGTCACCGCCTCTTCCTGTCTCTCGGAAGGTAGAACTGCTTTCTATTAAACTTTCGAAAAATGTTTGCGAGCGTGCTCAGGTGTGCGTGGAGAGACAATTGCGCGATAAACATATAGGATAGGCAGCAGCAGCAGCAGCAGGATTGAGTGACTTCAGCAGGGGATGTGGGGGGGCGTTACTTCTGAAGAGTGTTGATGCCACTGGAGAGGCGCGTTTTTAGATAGTGCGAAAGATAGAAGGACAGAGGTTGAAGCTTGAGAGGGATGGAAGGGGGAAAACTAGAGATTGATGGCGGCAGGAGGAGAGCCAGGGGAAAGAGAGGTGCGAGGAGCGAGAGATAAAAAGCTGGATTGCAGGTGGAGGAGGGGGAAGGATAAAGGGAGATGATGGGTGGGCGATTGCTCCGCGAGGGGCAAATAGAGCTTGTCATCCTTGAGATTTTTGAGGAATTGGTAGAAAATCCGAAAGTAATCTCCTCCTTGTGTTCTCCTCTCTTTTCATCTGTTTCATCTTATCTGTCTTTTATTTATTTTTTATGTTTTGCTCTCGTTTCACCCTCTCAGCCGGTGTTTTTTTCCCGTCATTTTCCTCTTCTTTTGACTCTCCAGCCTTCATTTCCTGTTGTGTTTTTGAATTTTTCATTTAGGCGAACTCATCGACCATCTGATGCATTTGCTGCAACCGGCTCAATGTGGACAATGATTACGCTGAAACTGACACTGAGAGTCAGTCAGGGTTTTGATTGATTTTTCTTTTTTTCACCAAACATTTGCAAGTATCTTTTTTCCTCCCTAAATGCCAGCTACCGAATGATCATTAAACTGGCGGGGAAGGCTCTTGTTTTCCTGCGATTGAGTCCACAATTCTGATCAGATTTAGTGCAGCCTAATTGAAGGTTTTCATGTCTAAAACTGTACGTTCTTCTCACACTCACATTTACTGCTCTTGCTGCTTTAGCTGGCAGCACACTGAACATCTATGCCTCATAAACAAGCTGATTTGCAGGCTATTCTGTTCTCGCCTGTTCTCATTTAATAAAGTGCTGTTATGCTATTGTTACAGCAGGAGGGAAAACATGAAAAAACACCCAAAGCTCCTCAGACACAGCACGCTGCTGACAAATCACACCAGTTATTGCTGTGTGCGTGCCATTATTGCTCTGCGAGTGCATGCGCCCAAGTGTGTGTTTGTGTGGGAAGTTTGTGCTTTTGTTCCTCGGAGGGTGCTTTGGCAGGCTGGCAGGTGCAAACGATCGGGAGCTAGCAAGCAACTGGCAGAGCCACAGATTCAGCAGATGGCCTTTCACTCAGAAAGCGTTCTCCCCTTCGGTCCTCACTTTCTCTCACTCCTTGTTAAAGAAGTTACAGCTCCTGCCTCCCAGCATCTATGCGTGCGCGCTCGCGTGTGTGTGTGTGTTTGGGTCTCTGATTCGTCTGCACTCTAATGATCCTCCAGTCTTACAAACGTTTCCTCTCCTGCATAGCTGCAGGCTTTGGTTAAATGCCAGATCCTTGTGTGTTTTTCTGTCTTTTGAATGTGTGAGTTCTGCTAAAAAGTCAGCTTGGATTTGTTCCATCGAAGTTTTGTTTTTTTTTCTTTTTAGCCGTTTCATCTGATCTGTGTCTCAGAGTTGGCCCGTATGGAGTGCGTTTGTTGTCCGCTGCAGATATTTTGAAGGCCCTCGAGGGACATGAGTGGAGAGAGAAAATCACATCAAAGTTATTGATTTGGCACTAAGTTTGAAATCACTTTTGGTAGATGTTTTGATCTAATAAAAGGGTCTTTTTTTATTTTCATTCACATAAAACTATCGTTGGTTTTTATTGTGAACTTTCTTTTTTATATATTGTTCCAAAGTGGGACTGAGGATCGCTGCCAAAATACTAAAGAAAACTATTGAAATCACAAGGTTATAGTTTTACTTCAAAATGACAACTCAGTTTAAAAAAAAAAAAAAAAGTTTAAAATTTCAATTTAAAACTAGTTTACGTTATTATTATTTTTTTACCAAAAATTATTTAAAAAAAAAAAAATTTTAAATACATTTTGTGAAACAAAAACTGTTTAGACTAGATTAATCTATAGCAGGGGTGTCAAAGGTCGCAGGCCAAACAGGATTAACATTTATTGAAAACACTGAAGTTACACTTCAAAAATGTTACTTTTTATCACAACTACAAATAAAAACAGACAGAAATATTATTCCAGAACAAATCAACTTAAGACTTAAGAAACTTTTAATATTTTGCCCTCCATAGAAATATATTTTGTCAAAAGTATAGGACTTAGAATTAAGCGCAAGATAACACTGGGCCATTAATTACAATTAAATAAAATGATCTAGATCCGGCCCCCGGGCCTTGACTTTGATACATGTGATCTATTGTTATTCTCTAATTCACCACCAGATAATTGACTTCTCAAACCAAACTCCATTCAAAACTTTCAGTCAACGTTTTCCCAAACCTCAGGTGGGCCGCCCAAAAAGAGCGACTTAAAAACGGTCAGATGTCAAACACCTCTCATATTGTCAGAGATTTGTCAGTTTCCTCAGCTTTACAATTTACAATTTCATACTTTGTTGTTTTGTGTTTGTGCATTTAAGACATTCTACCCCAGCAGAATCTGCTTTACAGCTGCGGGCAATTTCTTTAAAATTTCATAGAATAAAAAAAGTGTGTTTTAATGAAGACATACCACTGGAAGAGGAAGATCATGCCAGAAATCCAGTTAGAAACACCTTAAATCTGAATTCCAAAGACAAGATAAGATACTTTGAAGGTTCTATGGAGAGCAATAAGTATTTCCCGGATTTGTGTGTGTACAATTCTTGAATTATGCATAACTAGATTTGTGTTGGTTTTTAGGACCAACGTGCCGCACTCTGCTCTGGTCTCCCCGCGGCGAACGTGGAGGCAAAAAGCAGCCCGTCTAAATATGTTTTAAAATCACATAGTTTGTATTAATTATCGGGCAAATCTGTTAAAGAAAGTGGGAAAATGTCACGTTTCTTCAGAAATGATTCACAATCTAAGTTCAAAGTGGCTGATAAGAAAACTCTGATGACCGAGCTTTCCAGCAGCATTTAAACGCGTCAAAAACAAATGATATGTGCGTAATTCTTAAAGATTTATCCTTGTAGTTAGATTCAAGCCATTGTAATTTTAATTTGTACGTGTGTAAATTGTATTTTGTATTTTTTTTTTTTTTTTTGCATTTATCCACAAAACGTATTGTATGAGTTACTAATCAAGAATTACACATGCTCAAATTGGGGTGATTCTAATTTCTCTCAATAGTTTTTCTTAAAATGATCAAGAAATAAAAGAAAAATAGGAAAAAAACAAAAAAAAGGACACGGCAGCAGAATGAGGCCAACAGTAAATTTGGTAATAATCAGCCAGTGCATTCATTTCCCTGTGGGTGTTGTTGGTCTGTTTGCTTGATAATAGCACTAATAATGATTTAGCAGCCAAAAAATTCCCTGAATACAAATCTGCAACAAAACAACCCAGTGTGGGGATGTTTGTGTGCGTTACAAAACAGTGGCGAGGTGTGTATAATGTCATTAGGCAGATTTGTGTGTGCTGGCTTTCATGATGTTGCTTTCAATTAATGCAGGAAGCTGCAGGGTGTAGCCAAATACAGCTTTGTCTGCAGAAGTAGCTAAGAAACGGTGCAATAATAGCATCTATGCAGGTGCAGGTGCAGGGCTGCTTCACACAGGCTTTATGCAAATGAGCATATGTTGCAGAGGAGTTTCATCAAATGTCCTACAAACATCAAGCATTAGAGAAAAGCTAAACTGGTTTTTTTTGGCCGCACTTTTATCGATCATTACGCCTTACAAACTTGACCCAATCAAGGGATGTCATTAGTTTCACACAGATTTATATGCATGAATCTGTTAACAGATGTAAAGGAATACTCCAATTAATAATGCAGATGAGATGCTCATCTGCACCTCGTTCCTCTCACGTTTGACCTTTCTGCAGGTCGTTAAAAAGCCTGCTGCATCACGCCGATTACAGTCCAGCTCTTTCCTCTAATACCACTCTCCTTAATGAGAGGCTTCGCTATGAAATGTTTCCAAACAGGGTGTTAATGAAACACGGACAGGTTTATTAGTCATAACTCTCCAGTTAATCATTTACCCCTACTAATAATCAGCCCGAGTTGAGTAAATCTTTTAGGACTGTGGTCAGACATTACTGACTCTGTGCCAGACGTGGTCAAGATGGAGAGCGCCAGAAGAAACCGTCTCTGACTTGTACGCTGCTTTTCTCAGACTCCTAAACCACTGTGCTCATTAGCACTCAGGCAGCGAATGCGTATTGTTTTTCAGGTGATGAAGGAGGCTTAATTTTGCTGTGAAATAATGAGACCGAGTTTAATCCATTGATTTCATTCACAGTAATTATTTTTTATTTAATGGCTTAATGTTAAATGGAATCGCCATTATTGTGAGTAATGATGAGAGCAGATCCCCACGGCGGGGTGTGTGTTTATCAATAGGTGTGTGCGCGAGGGGGAGCGAAGGATGAAGTAGGTTAGAGGTGTCGGTTCATTGTGTCGTCCTGGAAGGGTGACTAATGATTTACTGATTTCATTTTTCGAGTCATCCTGATTAGCAGAGGGAATTTAATGTGGAGAGACAGGAAATGAAGGAGGGGAGGAGAAAAGAGGAGATTAAAGGTGGCGAGTTGGAGAGTAAAGGATAGAGTGAGGGGAACCGAATGAAAGGAAACCAACACAAGTTTGCCTTTTGTCTGTCCACTTCAAAAAAAAAAAAATGTAAAACCTCCTGTCAAGCTGTTTTAAAGTTACTGGACATTTGCCTCATAGTTTTCAATGCTTTTTGTTCCATCCTGCCAAAGTTTTCTCCTTTGATCTCGCTTTCGCCTCAGTCTTTGTGTCTCTCACCTGTCATTTTTTTTATACTTTGGTCCAACTTTTGCTCACTACTTTTTTGTTTACAACATTTCCTCTTCACACTTGTTTCTGCCGTCTTCCTCTATCAGATTCTATTCTTCCCTTGTTCCTCTTGCTTTATTGTGTTAATGTCTTTATCAGTATGTCACGTTCAGTGTTGGGGTAGCACATTACAAAGTAATGAATTACTGTAATTTGATTACATTTGTCCAGTGGTGGACTAAACAGTTCCCCAAACTGTCGCCTGCAGTGTTTTTTTATCAATTATTTAGTCAGGTTTTGCTAAAGAAGGCAAAAGAAACGAAAAGCTTAAAAACAGTTTTCTATCATGTGGTGTCAATAAAATAAAAAAAAAAATCACAAAATTACCATTTTGTTTTCCTTTTCTTGTGATGGAGCATTAGGGCCACCACATAAGAAAATACATTTAGAAATATATGAGAATAAAGTCATAAAACTATGAGAAAAAAGCCAGAATTTCACAAGAACACAAGAAAAAGTTGCAATTTTATGTGGAAAACTTTTCAAAATAAAGTTCTAATTAAATTAACAATTTACATTTTTTTCTCATAATTTTATGATTTTATGTTTGACAAATTTTGACCCTTTTTCCACAATTTTGTCTCCACAACATTTTGACTGTTGTCTCATAATTGTGTTGTTCTTTTTCCTTTTTTGGTCTTCCTTCACTTTAGAAATTGTGGCAACAAATGTTTTGCTTTCTCCTTTCCTTTTGCGTTTTCCACATCCCGATGCTTCACCTTACTTCTTTTATTGTTTGTTTGTTTGTTTTGTTTTTTTTCTCTTTGAGAAGTCTTTCTTACCATGCAGTTATCGGAATATCCCATTGCTTCAGAAGAGCTGGGGAAGGACAAAAGCCTTTCACTTAAGCAAGTTTATGCCATCTTAGTGATTATGGGTATTTTTTGTGACATACTCAGGTAATAATGGGTGGGGAAAATATTTAAACACTTGGGGGCCCCTGTCCCCAACAACTTGTCCACCCCTGCTTTTAGAAATTATAGAGGAATGTTATAAATGTCCCATTTTTGTAACTAAATTACAATAACTCTGACATTTTCTCTCAGTTAAATAGAAATTAATAAAAATAAATAAATAAAACGATACGGGCGTGGACAAACTCATTGGGGCATTCGGCTAGCAGAGATATTTGCATTATTTTCAGTTTTTTGAGAGCCGAAAAAAGTAAAGTGACAAGCAGTGAGTTACTTTTTTAAAGAGATAATGAGTAAAGTAATTTAATTACAATTTCATTTGTAACTACATTAGTTTAATCAATTACGCTTTTAAAGTAATTTACTCAACACAACCACCGTGGATCAATACTCGATCATTACAGCTCATAAAACCCTGAAGTTACACTCAGACTTCTCACACTTCAGTTTTTGTCATCAAGCTCTTCATAATAAAACAACGCTTACAATATCTAGAATTTGTTTAATAAGCTCCGAACTAATAAGTCAGACATAAAAGGGAAGCTACCATGAGCTAGCCCTCCCTCGTTTTGAGTCAGACGTGTGGGGAATGCGAGCGCTGAGCCTCAGGCTAGCAGACTAATAAAACCAGAAAAAGAAGGAAACTTTCTTTATCACATGAAACCCATTACTGTATTCTCAATGCCATGAATAATAATTCAATAATAAGATATGAATATATGCAAAACGGAATGTTTGACTCTGATTCCTCTGTACTTTTCCAGCATTTGTCGGAGGACCGATACCCCTATAGAGCAGTCTTTATTATTTTATTTTTCCTATTTTAATTATTTGTGTTGTCACATTACACTTTCTTTTTTTTTTTTCTATCCCAGCTGTTTCTGATTAAGTTTACCCCTCAGTCTACTTACTATGGTTTTCAGTTGTCAGGTCCTGGGTTTTGTCACTCTTTCCCAAAGCTTTCAGGTTTCATCAAAATGTTTGTTCCTTTTTAATAATTTGTCTTTTTATTGCATTTATTGGAGTTTTAATTTTCTGCCAAGTTGTCACCTGCAAAAAAATATGATTTGACATTAAAAGTGTCTAGAAGAAAAAAAAAGGGTTTAATAAGGAATACATGTGGATTCAGACATACTGTTTTATAACAAACCTAATGAGAGACATTTGAGCACTCAATTTAATAAGTATATAATAGTAAGTGATTCTTTCAAAAGTTGAAAATCATTAGCCTGTAGCATGTAAACCACTTACAGTTGGGAGAGGTTTGGTGTGAAACAAGCAGTTCAAATTCACGCAGCTCTTTTGCTTTCACAGCTCTATTCCGATATATGAAAGACTTTGTGTCATAGAATTCCAGCCGGACACAAAATGTATTTATTCATTTCTCCTCCGTGATCAATTTTCACTGGATTGGCACTCTCATGAATTAAAAGGATCTCATCCATACATCACTACCAAATCCAAGTCCCTGATTGGTGTAAATTTAACTGGTTTAACTTTCAATGCGTATTCACACAGCCAGCAACGCCGTGTGGCCCCATATGGTTTAACAGTGGGCAGAAAATGTGCGCCCCGTGGTGGCCTCACCTGTGTTTGCCAGCATTGGCTGAAGTGTGCACTCAGTGGGCTGGTTCGCCGGTGGAGCTTGTACGGTCACCGCCCATGCTGCTGGTCGCTGGGCAGCGGAGCCAATACAAGAGGGGCCACCACAGAAACAGTGGAAAAACCCCATTTTGCCCTCATTTTCTGCCCACTTTTTAACCATATGAGGCTCACTTGGCTTTTCTGGCTAACACGTAAAAAAATGATGAGTTGGGGACACCCAAAACATCCAAAAATGATGCGGAGGGGCCTTAACCAAACTTTAATATGTGTGGACTTGGAGATGAGAATGTTTTGTTCTGGCTGGGCAATAGCTGAACGTTTTTTTAAGTAAAGCCTGAAAACTTGCGTAGCGATCTGTGAACGGTGAGTTTTGAACACAGAATCCCAAAACGCTTATTTACTCGTGTTGACTTAGACTTTTCATCTGAAGTGGCTACTTGAACTCACATTGCCAAGGATCGTAATTAAATCTAGATTCAGCAATATCAGGATATTTCAACGCACCTTCAATGGCTCAATCCGCTTACATGGAGCCTAAGATGGTTGTAAAAATGTTCCTGAATGAGCTAAAAGAAAAAAAAATACGTAAATTTATATGTACTTACATTAAAAGAGTCCGCTTGAACGCACGTTATTGAAGCCATTGTGAACGTGTAAAGGGTTGAAACTCTTTGTTTTGAATATTGTTCCAATTTGAAGTTAATTTAAATCAATATTTGCTTTTTTCTTAGTCAGGTCCACAGGTGTCTAAAACTGTAACACTGACAGGATCTTAAAAACTCAAGATTAGTTTTATTTAAAGACAAATTGCCATTACACATAACTAATGTCTAAATTTTGATTTTATTTATTGTTTTTAGCTTTTAAGGTTGACAATTTTCACATCTGTCTGGGGACAATCGAGGAAAAAAACAGCCTCTGGTCTAATTCTGGCTCATTGCATGTAAAGCTTTTAATGTGCAGTGTCCCTGAGAAATAAACACATTGAAATGTGGAAAATAAAATGAAGCATCATAACACAGTGACTGATATCATGTCGGTCCTCTTTGGACAAATGGCTCCAAAAATTCAAAGGCCTCAATCCTGATAAACTTCTGTATCCTTCTTTGTTTTTGTCTTCAATGTCAATCCTGATGTTTTCTCTTGTTGCTTTCCTATTTTTTTTTCTTTTATTTTAGCTCTTGTTAACCAAACACTCGCTAATCTCTCCTTTCGGCTTCATCACTTATTCTATAGCCTTGGAGTTCGCCCCCCCATCACCGCGGATGTCTCCCTGCCTCTCTTAGCTCCCTCCCTTCATCTGATTGCTTTTAGGTTAGTATGCAGTCTGAGACCCCCATTGTGCAATCTTGCCTGTCAGCACTCTCTTTTTTTCCCTTCTTCTTTTCTCTCCTTCTCTCTGCTCCCTTTTTTTTTCCTTTCTAAACTGCTGGTGTCTGTTAGGAAAAAAGACTCAGAGGACAGGGGTGTTTTCAAGGGACAAACTGCTTGAAACAAAACAAAAATAACAGTTAAAATATGTATTTTGGGCTAAATGACTGTTTTTGCTTTTCAAAAAACAAGAAAGAAAAAAGAAAGAAAGTGAAAGAGAGAACAATGTAGGAGGGACTACAATGACAGTAATGGATGGACGGAGGCTTGCTGGTAGAATGACAAATGGGTCTCGAGTGACAGAGTGTTTTATTAAAAAGTAAATTGATATGCAAATATGGAGCGTGCGGCTTTGGCCGACAGGGATAGCCTGTTTTCCCAACTAAAAGTGGTGCAGAAAAATCCGGATGGATGCACAGCAGAGGTTAGAGAGTGAGCTGCTGAAGTGTCGGGCAGCTGGATGGGAGGGAAGATAACCAAAAAATACATGCTTTCCTCTGTTGCATCCATGTCTTTCCCACAGTTGGAAGGAAGAAACAAGTTAGTGATTGAAGCTTTGAAGAAAATGGAACAAGGATTAAAAGAAGCAAAATCTCATGTGTGGATTTTGTTTTATTCTTTGGGCTTTCAGGATGAGGTTTTTTTATCTGCAAATTCAATATTTTGCTTTTATTCTTTTATGGGTTAACAGTTCTCAGCTGGAGTTGTTTATGTTTTTTCACCTCTACAACAGGTTTTTGATCACTTATATTTTGAAAAAATTAGTTGTCTGGTGGGCTGAAAAAATATTTTAGTAAATAACACAAACTGTCAAGTTGAGGGTTTTCAACCTTCAATTTCTTTAAGATAAACAGATAGAACTTTAATTGATCCCATGTCAGATAAATGTTACAATATAATAAATTACCTGCAGGAAGCCCAATGAGGCAAAATTCTGTGTCATTTTGGGGGATATAAATAAAATTGAATTGAATTGAATTGAATAAATGGATTTGTTACAGTGGCTCCAAGACAATACTATAAAGTAAAATAAATTGTAGGGTTTACACCTAATGTGGTTATACTTTGCAGGAAAGTACAAAAATGTTACTTGTTAATAAATAACTATCAACCTGGTTTTCATTTATATATTTTTAGTGGGTTCTCTCACAAAAAAAATATTCTTGTTCACAAGATGGAGGCATCAGTTTAGGAATATTACATTTTTTACTTTTTGATGTCTCTGCAGTAAAAGAAACCACTTTTTAGAGTTTAATGTAAACATTTGAAGTTTTATAGTTGCTCATTCAGAGTTTAAATGACTAGTTCTGTTTTATTAAACTAGTTTAGTTTAATAAATTAGGAATTAGATGGAAAAGTAAAAAAGTTTCACATTTTAAGACAATAAAAAATTGTAAAGACTTTCTTGCCTTTTCATTCAGATTGATCCTTTTAATGGATTATTACTATAGAATAGAATAGAATAGAATAGAATAGAATAGAATAGAATAGAATAGAATAGAATAGAATAGTGTGGGTTACATTACCTTCATGTAATGGTTTTTTTTCTTAAAGTTGCTGTTTTTAAAGAACCAACCACCAGAAAATAAAATGAAGGTCAATCTAACAGTTTTACTGTTGATTTGTTGACTTCAAACACATCTAATGAACAGTTCAAAATCAATACCAACAAAACAGTCAAGATATTACTAATTACAGGAGCACCACTTCAGATCACAAAGACATTCTTCTGATTACTTGTTTCATTAATATTTATTAGAAGTGATTCAAATGAAAACAAACCTGGTCTAATAACTATATCAAGTATATCTGTGAATGTGTTCACATTTATAGTGTCTTCATAAAAAACCCTTAAAAAATGATCATTTGTCACTAGTTCTTAGATAACAGCTAAACCATGAATCTAACAGAAATATTTTACTATTGTCTTGTGAAAAGGGACTTATGTAATATTATGTGTAATTGTCGCCAATAACAACAAAATTATTGAACTTTTTTTTGATGATGAGATGAAAAGTCACAATATTTCTGAGCGATATCTTATTTTTTACTTTTGCTTTTGATTAATTCCTTCCTTCTTTTTGATCTTATGAGTATTAAGCCAGTGATTTTTTTTTTTTTTACATGCTATAAAGCTTCTTTTTTAAGTAAATGATACCCACTTCTGAGCAAAACGGGATCTAACTTCATCTCAGACTGTGGCTGGCACTGACAATAATGTAAACATGGTCTGTGGAGATTCAATATAATATCCTGACAACATTATTTACAGCTTAATAATCTAAACTCCTCTTTTTCCATAGAATGGAACAATGACTTTCTTCACAGAATCGTATTTATTTTTTTATGTGTGACACAAATGGCCAAAGCAGAAATGTTTGATATTTTCCAGGGACCTCAGTCCGCCTGGATTTCAAAGGCCCGTTCCCAGAATGTCTCTCTGCTCTTGGCAGACGACTGCGCTCCCCTCAGAATACTGAATAATTGTCATTCGTCTTTTTTGGCAGTTGTTGCTGCCTTGTTGTCTCAGTTTTGGATCAGGGCTCCTCCAAACAAACTGTGATGAGCGCAGCTTTCTGCAGCCTCGTTGCGCATTCATTGAAGTCATTATCATGCTCAAAATTTCAGTTTATTTGGTGATAAACTAAATATTAAAACATTTTACTTGAGATAAAACAGTTTTACCAATAAATGAATGAGATTATCCAGAGTACATAAATAATTGCATGTTGTATGTTTAGGCATTTATTAATTGAAAAAAAAGTTGAGCCACTTTAAGACTTTGATGAAACAACGAAATTAATGAATGTTTAGACAGAGAATCCACATCCAGACATGAGGTTCATAGTTTCAGCAGAAATATATTTGATGTTTTGATTAAAAAAAGAATGTTGAAGGTTATTTCATTCATTTATTAATGAAGAAAAAATATTTTTCAAAGAAGTTTTACTTATCAATACTTTTCATTTTTATAAAAAACTTCTGGACAAAAAGATAAAAAAAAAGTGGAGTTTGCATCAAGTAAACACTAAACAATTTACCCTGATCGGCTTATTATGGACTTTTGAAAAACAAATATTTGTCACTTAAAAATATCTTTTATAGATTTATTTTGTACCACATGTAAAAAATGTGTAGGTTCCAGTCAAAGAAATTAGTTTTTTCTCTCAATTGAAAATGTTTATAATTGTTTTAACAAAAATGTAAAAAAAAATGTGACTTGAAATCAATTATATACTAGTAAAAAAAAATTTTGTGATAGAAAAAGTTTATAGTTTTTATGAATTGCTTCTATTTCTAAGAATAAAATAAATCTATTGCATGGTTTTTATTTTTTCTCATGGGTCCATTTTTTTTCCCTCTGGTCTTGAGCAGCTGAACTGGGGTCAGTTGCATTCATTTGAAGGTATTAAATATCTTTTTGGTGCAAACACACCCAGACACAGCTGTCGGGGAAACAAAAGCCACGACCGTGTCAGGGTTTTTCAGCGTGTTTTAGACTGTAGCACTAATGAGTCATGACACTTCTAACTGTTGAGGAGGAATGAGCTTCTCTGTAATTACCATGGAAATGTGTTCATTCCCCATCAGGCACACACATACATATGCAGCCCTGGCGGGGCACAACCGGCGTGTGTGGGTGTTTGCATCCCCGAGGGGTTCTCACGGTGGGAGCAGAGGTGTCACCCATGTCCCATTATCCATATGCTTTAGGCACATGCCCCAAAGCGCTGAGTATGTATGATTGGGAGTCGAGGGGGGTAATGATAGTCCCTTGGTGTTTGGCCAGCCAGAGCCCAGCTGATGACCAGGCGGAACCCAACTTAGACCCCCACCTCTAAATCCTCGAGAGCTCTCTAACACGTGTGCTTTATTCCCCAGACAGCTTATTGATGTCAGGGCTATACATGCATTCAGCTGAGTAAAATCAACAGAAGAATTAGGTACCAAACGACTCAAACTTTGACTTTTTTTTCTCATTCTGTAACAGCGCGTCGTCTTGTCTGTTCTCTACTTAGTATTCCTCCCCGATCATTTTTGTCTTCATCTAATTTCCCCGCTCCTTTTTTGATCAAATCTTCCCTTTCAGTTTCCCTTCTGTCCTCGTCTCTGCTGCTTTCCTACTAAATCGCTACTCAACATGTCGCTCAGATTTTTACTCTTGGCTCCGAGCCCGCATCAATTTATCCTGGAGACGGACGGACAGACCGACCGACTGGGTTCTTCCGGACCTTTGACCTTAAACCAATCCTCTCCTGGCCCAGATACATAAATAAGTTATAGCATGAAAGAAACATCAAATCAAACTCCAAATAAATGGGGCATTAAAAAACGTGACTTCGACGGATCCTTTTTTTTTTTTTTTTGGTCACAATGTGAGCTTTTTCTATTCACCAAACCGATGGTGAAATAATTTATGTTCTGGTTACCAAAACATTTATATTTTAGCTTTTCTGTTGAATTCAAACAGATCAGCGCACAGTGAAGACACAGCTTTACATATGATAGGACTCTAAAACACTTTTTGAAAACTAGGTCTGCCACGATTAATCGACTATCAAAATAGTTGATGATTAATTGAATAATCAATTAGTTGTTTTTTTAGATTATATCGAGTCAGAGTGTAGTAAAGTTTAGAATTATAATGGCATTCTGCTAGTTTTTTGGACTATTTTGGCATTGATTAAGGTTTTATAGGCTATTTTGGAGTTTAGCTAATATTTCAGCTACATGCTAGCTGTTTTGGCTAACTTAAACTTTTGTTTTTGGTTTTTTTAGTTTGTTTTGGAATTTGGCTAATATTTCAGCTACATGCTAGCTGTTTTGGCAAACTTAGGCTTTTTTCAGGACTTTAGGTTAATTTGGCATTTATTTAATATTTCAGCTGGCTATGAGCTTCATCGTTTTCAGCTATCAATTTCAGCATCTTCCGCTATCAGCTTTAGCATCGTCAGCGGCCAAATTCAGCTTACAGCCTTCACACTAGCGTTATATCTAGCTTTTAGTTAGTTTAAAGCTAGATGTGTGCTTTACAACCACTTTGTGCATGACCCGATTAATCGACTAATCTGAAAAAATGATTGGTTATTAGTCAAGTATCAAAATAATCGTTTTTGGCATCACTATTGAAAACAGAACAAGCATGATTTTTCAGAAACACATAAATCTCAACCAACACAGGCTGGTAAGAATCCCCTGTAGAGGTCTGTAAGGCAGAACAAGTTTAACACTTCCTCACAGCTGCACTGCAGGTTTAGCTCGATCAATTTGTCAATATTTCGTATTGCTCTTCGGACTAACCCGGGCTGCGGGGTGCGTGCAGGAGGGTGTGAGTAAAAAGCTTAAAGAGGTGTGTGTGTAATGATCAGAGAGCACAGACAGCTTCAAAGAAGTGTTTCATTGCCTAAGTATGAGAGCCGACACACTCGAACACAGTGATTTGATAAACTACTAAAGAATGAAAGTAGATATATGGTAATAAAGTTTATGTTTTCCATCCAGACGAGTCAAATTTAGAGAACGTGGTGCTTGAAGATTAAAAGACGTTGCTCGAATGCGCAGCTGCTGGCAGTGCACGGGATCTGAACTTCCTGCATATAACTTTATCGAAAATGCAAACAGATGTGTGGAATTGACGTGAGCGCTCGTGGAAGTAAGCTGATCTTCTGCACATGTCCTCTGAAGGGTTTACTTAAGTTGGCCTTTTTGTGGCTGGAAAGCTGTCATTACCCTGCGCCCAGTTTTCAGAATCTGTGCAGCGTCATGATGCAGCTGTGCCTCTCGTTTTCAGGCATTGTGGATACATCAAAGCCAAGCAGGACCCGGATGAGGAGAAGATGCAGTTCCAGCATGGCCGAGGTAAACTCACCACGACTCACAGAATCTACAGAAACTCATCTGTCTCATCTGTCACACTGTATACTCCCACATATGGAGAATGACCCACACTTTTTAGCTCTTTTATTAGCTTTTTTAATGTATCCGTCAAGACCGGACACATTAAAATGTGTTATTTCACTGGACAAAACAAGGTGTTGACGTCACCCATAGAACAGGCCATTTTGTATCCATAAGGGTGATTAGTCAGAGTGGTCTGAGTCATATTTTTTGAGGAACTAGTGTCACTGATCATGAGTGAGCTTGTTTAAAATTCATACTCCTCCCACTAAAAGTGGGTCTGGAGTCAAGCACAGCTAAAAGTCCAAAAAGCTAAATCAGAGTCAGGCAGTCAAAGGTCAAAACCGAGCATGAGAGCATCAGAGAGCAACTTGAGGTTTCAGGGTCCAGGCAAGGATCTAGGCTGGTACCAGACGAGCAGAACCAAAGACGAGGCAGAATCAAATTAACTGGAGATCAGGTCAGGAGGAAATGGTCAGTATACAGGTTGAGTTGCACAAACAGGACGTAGTGTGTAAATTATCGTAACAAGGGATATGACACCCCAAACTCCCCTGGTATTCTACCTACACCCCATGGTGGGGCTGGCTCAATCCGGATCTTGTACCTGATAATTTTATCTTTTCCCAACTCTTTGAATCATATTTTCAAGTACGATTGCTTCAAAGTCAATTAGCATAAATCCACTTCCCCAAAAAACACTCCTTTTGAAAAGATGTTAATGCTAAAGTGTTAATTTTAACCTTTTAAAAAAATGTAATCTTTATGTTTTTCTTACCACGCAGTGAAGCTTCCAGGCAGCAGGACGTACATCCATCCTCACACCTACGAAGACCCCAACCAGGCTGTCCGAGACTTTGCCAAAGAGATCGATGCTTCCAATATTCGCATAGAAAGAGTCATTGGCGGTGGTGAGTTGGCAGTAATGTTGAGGATTATTACTTTATGAAGTCAGAACTCAGTAAAATGGTTTATATGATTTTAACCAGAGATGTGTTAAATCCTTTAACTGCAGTTTTCACATTTTTTGGAAAATCTGTAAATGTATGCCTGCACTTTTATTTTGTACTGGATCTAGTAAAAAAAATGGTTACATTTCCTCAGTAAAAGTGATTATAAATGTCCTCCAGTCCCTTATAAAAGAGCAAAAAATGTAATTCATTTTTCAGTTTTTTTAAGTATGACTTTTGCGTGTCGTTGTGTAGGAGAGTTTGGGGAGGTGTGCAGCGGCCGGCTGCGTGTTCAGGGGAAGAGGGAGATCTATGTGGCCATCAAGAGTCTGAAGGCAGGGTACTCTGACAAACAGAGGCGGGACTTCCTGTCTGAGGCCTCCATCATGGGACAGTTCGACCACCCCAACATCATCAGGCTGGAGGGTGTGGTCACTAAATGTGAGTAAATGACAATGAAAAATGTCAACTAGGTGTGTGTATTGGCAAGAGTCTATTGTATCACAATACGATACATATTGCGATACGATACGTATTGTGATATGTATCGTATTTGGATATGTCCCAAGATTGTACCAGAACAATTTTTTTAAGGGGATGACTTCGAAAAAACTCTACCTGAATATTAATACACATTTCATGGTAATAAAATAGTAACATTTATTTTATTTAATGATCACAACACTAAGTCAAAACTGCAACTGTATCGTATATACAAACTGCTTTTACCCAAAAATCCATGGTGCTGTTCTTTTTAGGTGGAAAACAAAAGTGAAACTACATTAGCTCATAAATAATTAATCAAATATCGTCTTGTCAACATTTAAAATCATTAGATGTATTGCCAAAGAAACATCGCGATATATCTCCAAATCTCCTTTTCACTACACCACTCATGTCAACCATCAGTGAGTGTGTGATGTTCACGTGGACCAGTCCAACACTGCAGTGATGTTTGGGCTCCTCCTGCATCACATTGAACGCTCCATCGCCATGGTAACAGTTTTGTGACCGTCCACCTCTCACACAGCCTCTTGTTTCCTCAAATGTTTGTGTTTGGCCAATTAGAGCAAATGTGTGTGATACACAACGGTTCAACAAAATCTTTGCTCTCATTCATCTTTGCTCTTGTTCTTCTCTCTCAGTCTCTTCCCGTGATCTCTGCTTTGCATTCTTCAGTCAGAATAGAGACACCAAGCAGTCAAGGCTTCACATTCTGTCTTCTTTGGCAGCCCTAAATCACAATTCCAGCTCAGCATCGAAACAAAACACAAAAAAGCGTTTCCGTGCAACAGAGGATCTGTGTCTTTATGACCAACTTGTTATCAAAGTAAGATTACAAAACAACCAAAGTCAAGTATTGAGCTGCAGAGTAAGTGGATAATGACAGATCTTGAATTATAATCAACAAACACATCACTCCCTCCCGCCCCCCCACCTACGTCTTTTTCCAAACGTATAATGGCAGCTAGTTGAAGAGCTGAGTGGCAGAAACAAGAGCCAACGCTTTCACTTCCTAATTAAAAAAGAGGTTTGGAAACAAAAGCAACTTTGGAACAATTACCAGAGTGCACGTTACACCAGGAAGAGTCAACATTCACTTCAGTGTCAAATGGCTCGACTTCCCAACAGAAACAAACACGAACATTTCTCCACTCTCATTAGATTTTTCTACCAAAACTTTTCAGTTTCATGTTTTTAAAAACCGTGAGTGATCCCTCTCTATATTACAGTCAGTGTTGAGGGTAATGCATTACAAAGTCAACAAATTACAGTAGTTTGATTACTTGTCTGTAACATAGTAATGTAACAAATTACATTTAAAATCTCAGTAATTAAATTACAATTAGTAGACCGCAGAAATCCTCAGTATTTAATTACTCACATTTTGGTGCAGGGAAGCCAAAGGTGACTTATAAAACAAATCAATTTGAGTTGGCTCTGACATTCTCTAAGTTAAATGAAACAAAGCAGATACCAATACTAAACAGAATTACTGACGTATGTGCGCTCATGCAGAGTTGGAGTCAGTTGGTCAAAGTAAGATGAAGGGAGCGGACATCTGAACCGGAGAAGTGGAGATGTCTAAATTATTTCCAATTTGTTTAAAGCAAACGCAAAACATATTCAGTGAAGGGCAAGTTCATGTCCAGTACGTAGGCTACTATTCAATCTTCATTTACTCATGTTCTTGTGGTGAAATAAATGATGTGGTGCCAAAAACATCTATGCTTTTATGTATTGGATTTTACAAGGGGATGTTGTTTGTGCTAGCTTTATTCCTTTGAGAATTTGTGAGCGAAAAAGAAGGAAAGGAAAGTAACGTGTAGTGAATTACATTTTAAATTAAGGAATTAGTAAAGTAATTTAATTAAACTTTACTTTTTAAAAATAATTTACGTAACACTGTTCACAGTTGACCTTTTTGCCATCTTGCTGTTTTGCTAATTTTATTCAGAGCAATTTTTCGCTCGTTTTAATAACAGTGCGTTGGGTTCTGCATCCTGATTGGATGCAAACCTTGTCAATCAACCTCCTCTGCGGTCAGTCTTGAATCTGTTCAGAGGCCAAATCCACTTAAATCTTCAATTGCGAGCAGATATTTGTTTTATTTTGTCTTTTTCTTTTGACGGTTCTAATGTTGAGCGTTTAAACAAGAGAGAAAAGGGTGAAAATGTTCCTTTCTGTCTGAGAAACAAGAATAAAATGTTTAGTGAGGGATTTTACTGCCTTTAAACATCATTAATCGTACTTTCACCTATTGCTGGTTAATTTTAGAGCATGACCATCATGATAAACAAGAGAACATTCTATTCCAAAGCCAGTGCAGCCCCCGGAGTCTTTACTTAACTTAAAAAGTATGAGAGGCGCTCACGCAGTAACCAGTCTGGTCTGGCTTCTCCAACGCTCCGAATCTGTTTTGTTGGATTAAAACTTTGGCGGGACGGCAGAGCGAGCCGGAGCGCTTATTTATGAAGTTGGAGCAAATGAAATTATCTAAACCGGAAATCTTCCGAGTGAGTGTAAAATGCATCTGGTACATTTTTCAAAATAAAACCTATTCTCAATGTTAGACAGTCAAATATGCACATTAAGACAAAAGTGTTAATACAAGTTCAGTGCTTACCCATTGTTGGAAGACAAGTCCTGCAGAAAGAGAAGTGTTGTGAATATAATCCAAAATTACCATGGAACGAGTGTTTCTTTACTAGTACGTTCTATTAAAATGGCGGGTTATCGCGTAAAGCTATGTGAGTTGAGTCGAGGTCGCAGCAGAGCCTGTGGCCGCAGCAGGACTTCATCCATCCGTAGTCTTCTGTTGGTCCACTCCGGTGGCTGCACTAGAGCTGGACTGGATGCATCCTAGAAGCTGATTCACTGTGGTGACCCCTGACGGGACGCACTGAAAGGTGAACAACAACAAACTTTTGATTGACAGATGGCTGTGGAACCATTAGGATTTAGAGTCTAAGTTTGCTGTTCAAACAACCGATGCGTCTGTTTGCCCGTTTTTAGAATGCAGGGGGTTGAAATGTTTGTCATGTCCAGACAAGTTGGCTCTAAATGACCCCAAAACAAACCAGAGCGTCAGTGGACAGCAGGGTTTGTCCATCTGTTTCATCCCTATGGGCAACAACTTTATTTGTTTCCTGATATCTTTAATGTCAGAAATGGTCTGTTCATGTTATATTTCACTCTAGATTGTCTTGCAGATAGTTTTACTTTAGTACATCTTTATCTTCATCTAAAATCCTAAAGAAATGTTTAGGAACGGGGTTACATGTTTCAGAATTCATGTATTCAGTCTACACATCTACAGTCTTTAAAAATGCATGAGAGCAGCTTTACCTGCAGCAGCACGTCATGCAATTAGATGTTGACGCTTTACATTTATTAAAGAAATGAATGCAGCTTTTCACATCTTCCAGCTCCCCGGTATAAAATGCAAATTCTGAATTCGCTGAGGTACCAGAGACAGCATGTAGATTTTTTTTCACCACAAATGTAAAAAATAAAAGTGTAACAGCCAAAGAAAAGATAATGTTCCTATAGTCCTGGTTAGAATGAATGTCTTCTGATTCCTTCTCTCTGAGTTTTTTTTTTTTTTTTTTTTACTCATGTTTGTTGTATTTTTGTCATCTTCCTGTTCCAACACTTTGTCATCCAGTTGTTTGTAAGATATTTGCAGACATGCGAAAGTGAGAAGGAGAGACGGTGCAAAAATCAGGGATTTGAACAAACAAATCTCCGCTTCCCCGCTCGTCACACTCCCTGCTGTCACGCTCTCAGATCTTCGGCGCGTCTCTCGGCTCTGCTTGGTGGTGCCTGGGCCAACAACAAAAGAGCAAGTGCATATGCACAGATGTGAATATTAATATTTCAGAAAGTTAATTGGATGTGCTTTTTTGCCTCATAAATATTCAGCGGCGTGCATATTATGACTGACACCCTACTGCATTTCTCATTAATTTTCCTGCTATTGTTTCCTTCTTCCTGTTTCTCTTCCTCAGACATGAGAGACGCAACATGTAGATGTGTAATTATGGCACCCTCTTTTTAGGAACTGACAATTCTGTTTGGCAAAAACCAAAATAAATTCCATAATTATGATCAAGTGCTTGAAGTTTAATGCTGGTTGACAGCGGAAACAGCTAAATAACCCAAATGGTGAAAAAAAAGAAAACCCTTTTTGACTTGACAGGGTATTTATTTGAGCAAAATAGACTTGTCTCTAAGCTCTTGTGCTTTTTGGATGAAATAATTGAAATGGTTTATGTTTTTTTTCAGTGTCTAATAAGTGCTTCCCCTCCTTCATTTCCTGGTGTCTCCCTCTTCACCTGTCTTCACGGCACATTGAGGAGCTGATAGAGCCCCACAGAAACAAATCTCACTAGCAGAGCAGTAATTTCACAGGTCACAGCCCAGGGTGTGTATGTTCCAGCGAAAGGGGTGAGAGTTGAGATGGGTCAATAATTCCTTCAGGCCCTTTTTCTCTGGCACCAGCTGGTCCCTTCACACCGGTCTCAGTCTAATCAGACAGGCTAGGCCCTGATTGCTCCGGACTCAGGTGTGCTGGATCGGTTTGTGTAGGTGTAAAGTAGACACAGAAGTAGCATTGGTTTAAGTAAGGCTCCAAGTAATTGCTTTTCAGCTGTGGTAGGAGTCTGAGCGGCGTCAGCAAAAGCAAAAGTAGCTGTGGTGGTGTAAAGTAAAAAGCAGCGGCCAAAACAATATTAATAGCACTTGCAAAAAAAAAAAAAATGCTTTCAAAAGCAAGAAGCAGAAGACAGAAAAACTAAAAGGTAGATGAGACGGCCCCGGTCAGACATTAACATAAAGGGAGGGGCAAAATCATGAAATACTATCTTATAATTATTCAAATAAATATTTTATAAGTTCACAGAATTATTAAAACATAGTAGTTCTGCACGGAGGTCAAGCAAAAACTAAGTTCTGTTTTTACCTTATTATGAAAAAAAAGCCTGAAAAGCAGAAAAAACTTGAATCTTAAGAAGAGAATCATAAAGTGATTTTTACTTAAGAAATGTAATAATAAAATATTAAAACCTTGAAACAAGTAGTTCCATAAGCATTCAAGAAAAGAAAAATGAACTAAAAAAAACAAACTATTAGATTTATGCAGCCCAATGATAGGTACTTTTTTTATACTTTTAAGCAAATGGTTTGTATATTTTACATTTTTATGTGATTTATTTTAAATAATGACAAAGAAACAAGTCTAATTAGTGGAATTGACTTAGTCTTGAACAAAATGAGAATACAATCTTTCAAATCAAATCAAACTTTATTTATAAAAAAAGCACTTCTCATACTTTGGCAGCTTGAATCGCTTTACCATTAAAGCCCCCCCCCATCCATTTGCACATACATCCCATGGCTCCACAGACAATGAATTCTTATAAATGATAACTTCTATTGTATTATTGTAAAATCTAAAACAAAAGAACTTATTCAATTTTTTGTTTCCAAAACAGTAACAATGAAGTTTAACTTTCCTGTATTTATTGAACACCAAAGCTCCAGTGTTTATGTTGTTCTATTTACTTTAACTTTAGAAGTCTTAACACGATCAACATAATTCCAGGAGATTTTGAAGGAGAAAAGAGGATTGTACCAGCTGATTTTCTCCTTCAAAATCTCCTGGAATTATGTTGATTGTGTTAACGATTGAAAAGTCACCGTATGTTAAAGATTTTGTGTTTATGCGTCACCGGTGACTTTTTGGGTGTTACGGGTTAATAATTTCAGAAAACAAATTAAAATTGATCATTTATAAATGAATACAAAATTGCATAATATTTTTTCCCTGAAATTAACCAATTTTAGCTTTTTTTTTTCATAATAATAATGATAATAATAATAATACATTTTATTTATCAGGCGCCTTTCATGGAACTCAAGGTCACCAAACAAGGATAAAAGCACAAATATAAAAACAATGGTGTTAATTCAAGCTTAAAAGTTTTTGTTTCTCTTTAAAGAAGACAGATGTATTGCAGTCATGAGGAATAGGCCAGTCTGAAAAGATGGGTTTTGAGGCTGGAAATGAAGAGAGGGAGTGAGTCCACAGTCCTGAGGTTTTATATATGAATCAAGGTTTTTTCTATTAAAGCAAAATGATTTTGAATCATTTTCATAATCATTTTCTTATTTCTGGATCCTAGCTCTTAGTGAGACAAAAATTCTCACCCTTGGCAAGACTAAAACAAACTAAAGAAACCCTAAAATATATTAAATGTATATAAAAAAAATATTTGCAGTTATCAAATAGTTTGGTCAAATTTCCAAATTTAGCCTTTTTATTGCAATATAAATTAATCCTGCAGTGACTAAATACAAAGAAGATTATGTTGCAACAGTAATTCTCAACAGAATTATGAAACCTTTCTAACATTTTACTAAAGATTTAGGATTAATTAAGTAGCTTTGCGTGGCTGTGTTTTTGGGTTTGAATGTTGTATTTTAATTTGTTTGGCTTACAAATGTGTGCGGGGACGTGATCCCACCGCCGCCACCATGTGCCACTCTGATAACCTGCTCCGCTGTCTGTCACCTGATTGTTCCCATTGTCAGGCTGATTAGACCCCCACATGCAAGAGCGGCAAAAAAAAAAAAAAAAAAGATCTCTCTGCTTTATTTGTCTTTCTGCTCATCAGAAGAGTGCAGAATTGTGCCCCCCACCCCTCCCCCCAACCCCTCCTTATCTTCCCTTTATCATCCCAGTTTCCCATTTTATCTGTCAGTCTTTTGTGGGTTTTACAATCACAGCAACAATCGGCTCATTTGGAAAACCCTCAATTACAGAACTCCATCTCATCTGGTGCCACACACACACACACACATGCGCATTAAAGAGCTGCTCTACAAAGGTGCCATTAAAATTGGTGAGGCCACATTTTCCAGCCATCTTCTATTTGAAGAAACTAATGATTAGTTTTAGCCGTGCGTCTTTGTGCGCTCAACAATAGGCATTTCAATATTTCCTGTCAGCGCTTTTGAAAGTAGTCGTGTTTTGAATACGCGTGCAGATTTGAAAAGTGGGCCCCGAGTGGAGTCGGGGGGTGTGTGTGTGTGACCGCGTTGGATGCGCAGCTGAGGAGAAGTAGGGCTACGGGCGGGACGAGAGTGGATAAATATGGGCGGAAAGAGTGGCAGCTGGACGAGAGGAAAGATGGCGAAGCGACAAACGTGAGGAAATGAGGGGGATGAGAGAGCAAAAAGAGAGGAGAGGAGATAAGGTTATTGAGTTTCTGTCTGTTTCAGTGCATCCACTACCTCGCATGGCACTTCCCAGAACAGAGATCCGTCTTGTGTTAAAAGCTTTGTATCATTTAGTTCAGACCCTTAACATTAATCAATACTGCAGTTATTTCATTTTCTCGTTTGTACCTTGGGCCGCCTCATTCAATAAAGGGGTAATGTGGCCCACTGGCACACTGGCAGATAGCTGCTCATAATATGATTGTCCAGATGTATACGGAGTCTATCACTTTCATTTGACACACTGAAACATCCTCTCATAATGCAGTTTCATGCACAGACTCTACAGTTCTTCCACAGTTTCAAACACAAAGACGTTTTGTAGCGTTCCTCTTCCGTTCTAAACAAGGCGGCGTTATTTTCTGAAGAAAGGTAAAAGGCACGGATTTAAATGAATGCCAATGTGATTAGTTAATTAGGTTCTTTCAGGAGCAAACTGAAGAGCGCTCCCGAATGTTTGGCTCCACGACTTGAGCCGCCATCCTGTCAGTGTGTGCCCGGCCAGTGAGGAAGGAGCATGTGATGAAGCTGCTCCGAGCGAGAGAGGATTCATTGTATCCTGGGTGTGTGGCGGCGTGGGTGTGTGTTTGCGCTGGCAGCAGACAAAAAGAGATAAAACGAGCTAATATACAACATGAGGGTGCGTGCGGTCTCTTTTATCAGTCACCTCTGTTATCTTTTAGACTTGCAGGGATAATTCTGCATGCCAGATAACAGCTGAGGATAGCAGTGTGTGAGCGTGTGTGTGTGTGCGACCTTTGAGCCTCCACAAGAGGATGAGTGTGTTTCATTGTCCCGCACTCGACTGCATCTAACAGCTTAGACCTGAGGGCGATGTTCTCCATCAGAGACACGAGCACACTTTCAAACAATGAATAGCAGGTGTTCAGAAAAGTTTGTGATTCTTTAACACATTTTGGAGTAATTGGCTAAAAAGATGCACATCTTCCTGTGTTCAGCGACTGTCAATCCCTTTAAGTTTCAGCAAACGTCCTCCATCTCTGATCTGAGCTGCAGTCATCCCTGTGAGATCTCTCCCTGTTTGCAATGGCCTGAAAGTAGCTTTCTCCTGCGCGCACACACACACACACACCCCGACACACAACACTGGCCCAGTGTGGAGATAAATGTGACCAGCAGTCCTCACCCCTAGCAGAAGAAAATCCAATTCCCTTTCACTTTTATCCCTGAGACTAATGTTACTGTCAAAGAAGACACCACAACCAGAGAGCAGGCGACTCTGTTTGTGTGTGTGCGTGTGTGTGTGTGTGTTTGCTGCAGTGAGATAGTGAATTCATTTAAGGTGATGTATTGCTGTCTTTACCTGCAATCTTACTGTAGGCCTCGCTGGTGTTGTTCCTGCCTTTTCCTGACCCCCTCCTCCCACCAGTCCTCATTCTCTTTGCTCCGTCTTCTTGTCTTCTTCTTACAATTTTTCTCCTCCAACACTTTCTTGTATTTCTATATTTTTCTGTCATTGCTTCATTTACTTCCTGCCACCTCAAATACCTTCCTGAACTTTAATGCACAAGCTCGGCCTGCGATGTGAATTTAGGAAAGTGCTAAAACAGCCGTTTTTAAGCAAACTTTTGGTACGAAACTAGGGCATGTACTCATAGTTGGACCAGGCTTGATGCAAAATGTTGTACAAATCTTGCTTTAGGCTTTTTTTCCCACAGCTCTATTTTGATAAGACTTGGCATAATTTAAATCCAGCTGGACACAAACCGCAGTTATTAGCTTTTTCTTCATGATCAATTTGGTACTTCGATGTTAGAAAAAGATGCTACTCATTCGTCACTACCAAATTTGAGTCCCTGATAGGTCACAGTATACCTGGTTTAAGTTTTGAGTGTGTTTTATACGTAGAGATCCATTCAATAGCGTGTGTAGGGACGCGTGAACCCAAACATTTTCACCATGGAAGTCCAGGCTACATTCACACTGTTGCATTTTTAAGAGTGTGCTTTTTCACGTAAGCACATCCAGTCAGTGGTGTTCGTGATACCTCCGTTTCACTTTTTGACATTTTTGGTGTCCCCAACTCGTTTTTTGACGTGTTGGCTATTCCCATTAAATCACGGGTTCCCAACCTTGGGCCGACGAACCAGTGATGATGTGAAACGTTGAGGCATGCAAGTCTTGCTCCAAGCTTTTTTTTTTCTTTTTCACAGCTCTATTTCAATATACCAAGGGGTGTCAAACTCTGGGGGCCAAAATCCAAAACACACCTTAGGTCGCGGCGCTGAACAAAATGAACAGTTATCGAACACACTAAAACTACATTTTTAAAGCTTTAAAAACGTAATTTTTTAACAAAACTATGAATAAATACAGGCAGGAATATTATTCCATAATAAAACAACCTGAAAATTTTTCAGTTTTTTACTCTACATAAAAATATACTTGGTGTCCTATACTTTGACCGGGCAACTGAACTTCAAGCATACAGTCAATGAAAGTAGCAAAACTTGCTTAGCGACGTGCGAACGCGAATTCTGGAAGCAGAAGCCCAAAATTTAGGTTGACATCTGTATGAATAGGCCAGGGCTGGTCAATCCTGGTCCTCAATCCTGCCTGCTTTCCTGCTCTTCTTGACCATCTTTTATCAAGCGATTCCACATTCTGGTTGACCTGGTTTAGGTAGTTAACATCAAACAGTCCAGGGAGAGATGGAAATCAGGCAGGGTTGGCCAGCCCTGACATAGATGTTTCATTGAAAGAGGACACTGTCATTTTATTCCAGGCAGATATAAACCGAAATAATCTTTTTTTCCTTCATGATCAATTTAGTACTTTGTGTTGGGAAAAAGATGCTACTCATATGTCACTACCAAATTTGAGTACCTAATTGGTTATAGTTTACCTGGTTTAACTTTTGATGTATGTTCTGTAAGTAGAGCCCGATTTAACCCTTGTGCTATCCTAGACATATTTATATAAAAGTGGGATCATCTGGACGCCACAAGACAGCACGCTAAACTTTTTGTTTTCCAAGGATTTTTTATCTTCACTGTTGTCCGCGGCAGACATAAAATCCTGTCCACGAGTTGACATGGCTGGTATAAACCTATCTTTATGAACTTGGCATTACATTTTAATATTTAAATCATTAAAAATGTTGTTAAATTTATCTTTCCTTGTGTTTTTGCACAAAAACCAAAAAGATAAAAACATTGAACACATACAGTTTTACCCAGGATACGTTTTTAATGACTTAAAAATAATCTAAAATTTTTATTTTTATTTTTTTTTTAAGTACCAGTAGATCCAACTCCCTCCCTGCCCGTTTTCCCTCCTTCTGTTTTCCCGTCTTTATCTCTCCCTCAGGTTTTCCTCCCAGCATCACTGAGGTCTGATTTAGGAAACGTGAACTATTCATCATAACTGACACACAGTCTGTGTTTACAAGCTGTGCACACACCAGCACACACACTTCTAAGTGCACACAGTGTGTTTGTGATTGGCAAAGCCTGACTATGGGGTGGGGGTGGTGGGGGGAGAGACCAGTGAAACAGGCTGGTGTGTGTTTTTTTTTTAGCATGTCTGTGTGTGTGATTGCAGGCACTTTGTTAATCATTTGTAAGCCCCAACAGACGCCATGCGGGGGATCATAGTGCATGGGGCATGTCAGTCACAGGCGCACACTCATGCAGGTGCTCCGCCACACAAACACAAACCTCCTCCCTTGAGGCTGATTAGTATTCATGAGATCTCAGGAGCCCCCCCCCGTCCTAGAACATGCACACTCAAACACACATATTCTAGTGGACTGGTCTATTCTAATTATCTCCTGGCGTTTATGGAGAGGGCTGATTAGAAGCTGTCAGTGTGACTGATGACGACATGCCACGTTATCCCCCAGAGAGAAGCGGGGAGATGGAGAGATCGTCCGGTCACAGCTGAGGACTCGGCGTCGTCTCTGCCCTCCTTTCAACATATTTATTTCTTGTAACTAACTGCCTTATTTTCTGCCCGTGTAGGTAAGCCGGTGATGATCATAACAGAGTTCATGGAAAATGGATCTCTGGACACTTTTCTCAAGGTGAGTCGTGGCTCAGGTGGAACAACAGCACTTGTGTGTCTTCCAAGGCCAGAAGAGAAAAACATTTTGTTGCCGGGGGGCATAGCTTTTTAAAATTTGATAAAGAAAAATGTATTGCTAGTGAATTTAATCAAGAAAAATAATCTTCAAGGGTTTTCTTTGTGTAAAGGGAGCAAGAAAATCCCCATAATCCACAAGTAAATGAATCCGATTCAATATCAATAATCCCACTTATCAAACACAGAGATAAGATAGAAAAAAGGCAGAAACAGCCTGGGCCCTGGTTCATTTCCCTATATCTCCAACTTCCTGAACTTCCATCTCTGAACTGACTGCTCAACAGATACTTTTCTAGCCGCTGCCTACGTGAATATCTATAACAGATCCTTGAACTGGACACTTTTGTAACTCTGCAATTTTTTAAAATACACTAAATCTTCACAAAAATGAGAACACTATATATGAAGGAATCAATCAGGAACATGAAATTAGTAAATTACTGTATGACAACAAGAGTTAAAATAAATCTGGTTATGAGCTTATATGTTTAAATATGTCCATTTGTCTTTACGTCCTAGGTGGGTTAATATGTCACTTCTTAAATAGATTTTTTTGACAAAGAGGAGGGAAGAAGTAAAAACAAGGCTAAATTTGATTTAATCGTAATTACTATTTTTTTTTTTAATAGTTATTCTGTCCTGTCATAAACCTTCACATGCATCAAACTAACAACTGGTCTGTGAAGGTTAATTAAAGCACAAAGGATGAGTGTGTTTGTGTGTGTGCTTGCTCACATCAGAAGGACGCTGCGCTGTAAATCTGATACTTTGTTCTATTAATGTGTAAGGGGCTCAGGTATTGATTTAGCTGAGGAGCCTTGATTTGTGTTTTGCATAAAGCCAGATGAATGGCGTGCTGCAGTCCTGTTGAGCCTCACGGTCGACATCCGTCTGATTCATATTCAGAGTTGTTTGTCAGCCTGTAAAATCACTGCGGCGCCGCGGCGCCATTAAGGCTGTGATTATGGGCTGGTTGCTAAATAGATGCCAGGCCCATCTGCAACGCTGAGGTAAAATGAAGTGACAAACACAGAACACCTAAAGAATAACAGGATGGAGTGCAGTCAATCACAGAAGGTCTCACACACAATAGATGCATGTGCTTTAAAGTACATTGCATAAAGGAAACAGTTTTTCAAAGTAAAAGCCTTTTTCTTGTTGTTCCTCTTCAACACCTGAGATTAAGTGACGCTTAAATACCAGATACGCTTTAAAGCGAGCCTACAATGATTTTCTTAAGCCTTTCAGACTGAAATAAATCAATGTCTGTGATCATATATTACCTTTGGAACTCTAATTATGTATGAAATATAAGTAATTTTCAATAATTTTATTTACCCTAAAGTAAAACGACTTGATTCCTGAAGCTCCTCCTGCCGCTGCGTGTGGCTGCCGCCCATTTCACAATGTCATCCTAGAGCTGCAGTGTCTCTTCGTTTTTCCCACAAAAATAAACAACCTATTTTTTTTTCAAAGATGGATGCACATACCACATCTTTAATAGACCCGGCCATCGCTACACTGGTTCACAGCACAAACACATTAAGTGCTGCACAACTGCGCCCGACCGGGGTTGGGGGTGTCTTAAAGGACCCCCGCGTCTACAGTAACAAACACCTGTTTGAGCTGGAATTTATTGAAGACAGGACACAATTGGAAGACATACTTTATTGTGCATCTAAAATGAAAGTTTTTTGCTGATCACTGCCAGCTCCATGGATATTTTTGGTGTTGGCATTAGTCTTGGGGGGAGCTGTAAAGATGCATTCACACCAAATGTGAATTGCGCAGCATATGCAGCCAGATTCAATGTTAAGTTAATGGTACAGGCGCGCTCTGAGGTGCGGTTTGAGCGACTGGCGCGAAGCGAAAGACCGGCAGCAGCTTGATTTGATCGAAATATAAAGGAAAAAGAAAGGGTAAAAGGCCCCCTAATTCATATTTTCTCCCTTCGGGATAATACTAGACAGAGAGCCTTGAAACTCAGCCACAGAGACACAGAAACACAGCAGAAGTGGCTGTCCTACAGACACAGTCCCCGATGCCGGGAAAGTCTTTTAATGTTAATCAAATAAACCCAAACATGGAGACATGATTATCGATGTTTTTGTAAATAAATAAATCTGATCTATTTCTCAGCATCATCTGTGTCCTCCGTGCATTCTAATTGAGATATCCTTATAGCAATCATCCTAAAAACATTAGCTGGTAGCTAATAATCAAGCTCAGGAACACATTTTTTGGAAGTCGACGAGCAGCAAATTTGTCACACGAATCGTGTTTGGTGTGAATGCACCTTAAGAGCAAACTCTGCCTGAAAGGTGCCGTCTCACGTTGTGACATCAGCACGATAGGACTTGCTAATTTTCGTAGGTATGGGAGGGGCTGCTGCTGAGAGCGCAGGTTTAGAGGTTTACTGAGAATGCATGAATGGATCAAAATACCGCTTTGGGGTTGTTTATAGTGAGGAATGAACAGTATAATACACTTAAAAGCTCAAAAAGTTGGTTTTTCATGGGATGATCCCTACTGTAACTTTTCAATCAATGTAAATCCAGCAGATCCTAAAGCAGAGAAATGCTCACTAAAGAAGCTAAAGCTCCAATGTTAAAGAGTTAACTTTCACCTGTAGTGTGATTTATCTATTGATTCAGTTTTTTCTTTTCAAAAAACAATGTTAAGTTGTTCATTTTTGCCAAAAATAAGAAAACGGTCCCCCTCTGCCGTCTAGCCCTGGTGTCCTACATTCGTCCCCTCCCTGCCTTCCCTGTCGTGCCCACCCATCCTCCGTCTTCCTGGGAATGCGATGTGCCGGGCAGATTGATAGAGGAAGTCTGTAGGTTTGTTAGACAGTCCAATCAATCAGCATCTCACAAAACCACCGGCTAATTAACTTACTCCACAGCTGCTGAGGCAGAGGGAAAGAAGAAAGACAGAGAGGAAAGGAGGGCGGTCCACAGATGCAGAAAATGAAGGAGGATAGATAGATAGATGGATAGATGGAGCCTGAATCAAAGTATTACAGAGTTTCGCTCTCTAAGCCAACGACAGAGGAGTTAGGGAGATGGATGGAGAGACCGGAGAAGAAGAGATGATTTAAAGGAGAGACGGTGACCGATAACATGAATGGGTCTTTAACGGGGACTGTTGGCCCGGCGCTGAAATAATTGGCAGGAGAAGGTGAGCTGGACAGTCATCGATCAGTAGGCTGCGCTCTCTGCCAAAGACAGCGCAAAACGGAGCTGTGCGTGGGTACGCGGTCAGCGCTAAAGAGGAAAGTTTTGTCTGATCTGTCAGATTCAATCCTCTCCAGGCAGGTTTCCTTTGTTTGTGATCCTCCATTGATCCCTAGAAGGAGAAATGTATCTTTTACTTAACACCTCCACGGGGAGGTCAAAGGATGAGGTTAGCAGAGCTGGAGATTCAGAGTGCTGCTCGGGGACTCTCCAAAAGTGTAGAATGATGCTATTAAACTGTGATTCCTGGCTTAGACCTTCAGTTATAGTGTGATGTCAACATTTAATGTACATTTATTCTTTTTTGGTGTATTTTCCAGAAACATGACGGTCAGTTCACAGTCATCCAGCTGGTGGGCATGCTGCGCGGCATCGCCTCAGGTATGAAGTACCTGTCAGACATGAGCTACGTTCACAGAGACCTGGCTGCTCGAAACATCCTGGTGAACAGCAACCTGGTGTGCAAAGTGTCGGACTTCGGATTGAGCCGAGTTCTGGAGGACGATCCCGAGGCGGCTTACACTACAAGGGTAGGAAAAACCAAACCAAGTATCAAAACTTTTGCAAGAGTTTCATCTCGCAGAACTGCTGAATGAAGGGAAAGCTGCACAGACAGACTGCTCCTTTAGTACTTTCACTTTGATGCAGCTAAATCAGTCATTAGTGACAGCAGCATCCTCTCCCATAGCTCAGGGATGAAGGCGAAACACAAACATCAGTGAGTCAAGCCACTGTGGAGTAACTCATCTAAAATGTCCACAAGGAGATGGCGTTATTCATATTCATAGGAAGTGTTGAGATTGTCATTCTTAATACGGTATTAGCATTGCCCCCAGGTGGAGTGTGCGAGTAGCTGACTGCTCTATTGCAGTCTCACAAACTCCCACTGATGTCAGTAGACCTTGATGGAGCTGGAGGCGCTTTGGGGAGGTGGGGGAGGCGGAGACAGAGGAGGGGGGAGAACGGAGACTTAGATCCAGGGAACTGGGGAAAAAGAGGAAGAATGATCCAATGAGAGCATTCAGGGAAAAAAAGACGATGGGGGGGGGGGTGGGGGTGGGCAGGGAGTGGTGAAAACAAAAGTACAGTGTGGAGTGACTTGGCAGCTTTGTCTTTTATTTGACTTTCACCAAGCAGAGATGGAGAATGCTACAGGAGGTGGTGCAGAGGTAGCTGCTGCATGTTAAAAAGCTGAGGCGAGCTGACAGAGGTGTGTTAGAGTGAGGAAACAAAGGAGGAGGGGGTATTATTACCCGTTTGTACATTCAGGAGCCAAGGAAGAATCCTTTTGATCTGTGCATCAACAACAAAGACAAAGGAATAAGGAGATGAGAGACATCATGGCTCTGAGAATACTGCGTCTGCTTGGTTAGAGCATAATGGAAACAGCGGGCAGTTTTGCTTAGTCGTACAATCTTTCCTCACTTTGGTCTGCACAAATCTGACTGGGCAGCCTGTTGACATTCACACTTCGCCAAACAAGTTCAGCGTGACCTACTTTATGTGTGAACCGTTTTAGGGAGGCAAGATCCCCATCAGATGGACGGCTCCAGAGGCCATAGCCTACAGGAAGTTCACCTCAGCGAGTGACGTGTGGAGCTACGGCATCGTCATGTGGGAGGTGGTTTCATACGGAGAGCGACCGTACTGGGAGATGTCCAATCAGGATGTGAGAAACCCTCGCCACGCCTTAAAGTTAGCGTTTTAGGCTAAATCTAGCATTTAACGCTCAATTGTTCTTCCCTGTGTAGGTGATCAAAGCAATAGATGAGGGTTACCGTCTTCCTGCTCCTATGGATTGTCCTGTGGTGCTGCACCAACTCATGTTGGACTGCTGGGAGAAGAGCCGCAGCGACAGACCGAAGTTTGGACAGATTGTCACAATTCTGGACAAACTCATCAGAAACCCAGCCAGCCTCAGAGAGCTGGCCAAAAGCCTAGTATGGTGAGTTGGAGAACTGAAACTGGCAATGTTTCACATAGACTTAGCAAACACATTTGTTTAATAGAAATTTTTATGGCGCTTTTACTATAGATGCACAAGTCGAAAAAATCCAATAGAATAATAAGATATAGGGTTGGGGTTTGACATTTCTTGTGATTCCTGCCTTCACTAAACCTCTAAAATCCCAAGTCGTTCTGTACGCTTCTACAGAACAACTTTTATTTTTACATTTACATTTTTTTTTTGCACCTCAGGCAGGGAGCTGACGCTCAGCCGATGCTGGGATTCCTTTTTCAAAACAGACGTTCTAAACAGAAAGAAAACAATTCCCAGCATAACTGAGCAGACAAGCAAAAGCTCAGAAACATTCCCCAGACAGAACATAAACGAGGCACATGACAGGAAAACAGAGTCCTACACAAAGGATTCCTCTGTAAAGACTTGTAGAAGGAATTTCATAGACATATAAGTACAATCTGTTTCTCAGAAAAAAAATATTGTTCTCCGCATTGAAGACCCATTCTGATCATCCTTTATTTCTTTTAAAAGCTTTCCCAGTGGTCTTTTAATTATCATTATGCCGTTTTTAACCAAAATCTGGGTCGTAGTTTCTGCGGAGAGGCAGTAGTTCATTAGAAATTCATATGCAGTGCAACCCCGCCCCAACTTCCTGTCCCTGCTCACTCTCACAATAGCTTACAGCCCCTCACACTCCTGCCCTTTACATTACCAATGCAACAGAAATGATGAATAACATGGGAGCCATCCAACCGTACAGTTTTGAGCCAGATGACAAGAAAACTAAGACGTACATGGATCTATTTGTCTGCAAGTGGATGTATCAGAATAGAGCTGCTCCTGATTCACATTATAAATTAAAAAAAATTCTGAAATGCAAATTTAAGATTAATTTTTAAGGCTGTGAAAGTTGAGGCATGGATTAATAGATCATAATTAACGCCTTAATGCACATTAACATCCTCTGGCGTCTTCAGTGAGATCAGTGTAATAAAACTCCCTCTAAAATAAACTCAAACATTTTTTTTTATATTATATGATTGACATTTGATTAAATTAAAGATATAATGTGGCATTTATTTTGAGTTTTTGGACAAATAAGCAATCAGGGATTGCTTAATTGCATATTTTCAAATTGAAAATACAGAGGTAAATTTAAAAGTAGACAAAAAACAGAGTTTTAGACTCCAAAGGGTTAAAAATACATGTTCTACGTGTACAATTGTGCATGTAATTTCATATTGTAATTATACGCAGATAATAAGTGGCTCACAATTACTGTAACTATAAAGAAAAAAAAAATTAACAGCAACTGTTTTTTTCCAGGGATGCGATTCATTTTTAAAACTGATTCTATCAATTTTCTTGCTATGTGTCCTAAATCATTACAAAAAGGCCACAAGAACATGTTAAAAACACGAAAAATACATTTCTTTTGTCAGAGTGGGTCTTTAAGCATTAAGATCATAAAAATGTCAAAACAAGAAAGCAAGTTAAAAGCTCTACATATGATAGAAAAATAAACATAAAAACAACGATTGAATTTTACTTACTAATACTTTTTTTGGTAAAATTGAGACACAAAATCATGTGAAAATGCTGCTATTTGTGTTGTTGTCACACGTCTGACTACCCATCCTTGAGTAAGTTGTGCGCTTGCGTCCCAGCAGTGAAGACCCGTCCAGCCCAGAGTTCAGCGTGAGCACAGTGGATGAGTGGCTGGACGCCATCAAGATGGGCCAGTACAAGGAGAATTTCTCCAGTTCGGGATACGTCAGCTTGGACTCCATCCTCTACATTAGTGTCAGGTACAGACGTGCGATCTCTCAAAATGAAACACTCAAAATGTCAATCCCGTCCTCAGAACACTCACAGGATTCCATTTCACTGTCGTTTGAGAGTCCAGATACCTATTTTCACAAGACCTTTCTGTGCTGTCCTCTGTTTAATGAGAAATGATGTGATTTATCGTCTGCTTTCTGTGCAGTGAGCTGGTTAAGATGGGAGTGACTCTGGCCGGCCATCAGAAGAAGATTCTGTCCAGCGTGCAGAGCCTGCAGACCCAGGGGACGCACATCCAAGTATAACAGTTTTCCCATGAACACAGTGAGACTGGATGCTCCTGTGAAGGGTCTCCCCACTGAAATGGATTAGTAATGGATACTCTGCGCTTTAGCCTCCATTGATTTTAAGACACACTTAGATGGAGACAACATGGACGCTTGCCTCCTTCACCACCTTGTGCTCCCCGTTCTCCGCGGACACTTCTGGCTTCAGCACTCGGAGTCCCAGCAGCACCATCACTATCGGAACAACAGAGAGACACGTTTCCAACGTCACGCCTTCAGCATCCAAGACCATTTCCTAACGTATCAGCTTGAGAAAAAAAAAGAAGAAAAATGTGAAAAAAAAACCTAAAAAGATAAAAAACATTCTAGTGATCATCATTGTTCGTGACGTGTACAGTTGGCTTTTATCGCCTTTTTCGTTTGTCTCTGAAATATCACAATGAAGGATTTAAAAGGGTCAGATGATATGTATATGTGCAGAAATATGTTTATGGGGCCGCGTGTCCCACAGCCGTAGACATGGACCTAACGTTTGTATCGGTGGTGACGGTTATACTGCTCAGCTAAACACGGGAAATATGTATTAACAGCCTCTTCTATGGCTTTCTGATCACAGAAACGAGCCAAAACAGTTGATGACATGAATGTGCCGGGGGAGGGTCGGGATAAGTGAAACTGGACCTGAGGGATGTAGATTTCGCTAGGTGAGATGGCGGTACGACTTGTTTCAAATAGGGTATTTAGCCAGGACAAGGGCTTCCTAGAGATTGCTTTCAAACACGCTTCCATAGCAACTAGTCATAGTGTATGATAAGTAGTCTGCCTGCACATGCAATGTGACTGCAAACATGCAACAAAAAAAGGATCAAATGTTTTTCTTCCATTGTCTTTTTCCGTGTTTTACAGGACAGAGTTTTCAGGATGCTTTCGGTATATGGGATGTTTTAGGGAGGTTTAGGGAGTGTTTGTAGGGTTGTGCCATGTACAGCAACCTTCTTCATCTGGATAATGAACCACTACTCCAGCTGTGAGCTTTCCTTTCATCAGTCCCTGCCGGTGAATGGTCACCGCTAACAATGATTAGAGTGATCGGGGTTTCCCAAAAACTCTGATCAAATGGAGCCCAGTAATAGACCCCTTTATCAAGACAAAGTGTTTTTTTTTTTGTTTGTTTTTTAAGATGTGCTTCTACTCTTCTAGAAGGTAAATCTCATAACATCAAAGCTCGAGTGTTTATTAGGGTTGGGCACCGATTGGGTTTTATTCGGTTCTGGTGCCAAAGCAGTTCTTCTGTTTCGGTTCCTATTCAGGGCCAATCTCAGTTAAAAAAAAAAAAAAAAAAAAGAACAATCTCACTTGGGGGTGTGTCTGGAAAACAGCCGCTTCAACTGTGTTTCTGTGTCTCTGTGACTGAACTTGAAAGCTGCCCCCATTAACCCGAGAGGGGGGAAAAATATGGGACCTTTTTTATTACTGTCTTGATGAAAATAAGAAAAATATCCCATTTCAAGGAACCCCAGCAGGCCACTCCTGATCCCCACAGCGGCTGTCTGTCTGCCGTCATGTTGAGCGAGCTCTGCTCAAGTCCGGGAGGCTGGCTGCACCTCCGCGCTGCCACAGGACAAAAACACGTAGTATTTTACCCGCAGATCCTGATTGGCTGATTCGATGCAAGCGACCTGTCAAACTTCTGTGAGCTGCTGTTAAATGCAGCCAGACACTGGTATTATATGAGCCCGTCTGCTGTCCCAGGACAGGCAGAGGGATTGGTTGAACTTCAATGCACTGAACAGAGTAGAAGTGATTGACATGTCCATAGACCTTCATTGAAACTATGCAGAAGAGATTGCAGCAGCTTCTTTTAGTTCATGTAGAACCGCATAAATCATAACTAGGAACCGAATTTGGGTGCCCAACCCTATTGTTTATGTTCATTGATTTTTTTTGTAGTTTTTGAATTGTAAACACGATCAATGTAAATCCAATAAATTGTCAAGGAAAAAGTGTTTTTTTTTTTCCTTCACAATTTATTGGATTTACATTGATCGTGTAAACAGTTCTAAAGTTACATCATATTGAAGATTTCGGGTTAAAGCGCCACCGGTGACGCCTTAAGTTTCAGAGGGTTAAAGAAAGACTTAAGTACAATCTCTTTTTTTTTTTTTTGTGCTAACCAATTTTCAAACCAAGTCCCACAACAAAAAAGCTCAAAAAGTAGTTTCCACATCAGAAGGAGACAGCTGCTTCTCACAGCTTTATGTTAAATGATCCATTTTTTACAGACAGTAATAATAATAATAATAATAATAATAATAATGACCCTGAGCCTGCGTATGGTGTATTGTAAAGCTCTTGATTCATGTGGTGACCAGTAGGACCAGTGGCATAAAGTACAGTGTATACCATTGTATCATAGTGTAAAATATGTACAGTGTTGATTTCCAATGGTAGAATGTTTGTAATGATAACAATGATGTACTTTTATTGTGAAAAAGAGATTTCCGAGGTTCTCGTTCAGGGGCAGGAGTTGCAGGAGGAAAGTAGAGGTTTGCTGGTCTGAATAAAGGAATGTAGCATGATGCAAAGCTTCAGCCTTGATAGACGGGGACAGTGACTGCAGTGTCTATGATAGTGTTAGAATGAGTAGAATGGACTCTCCTTGTTCATGCACTTACTATATTTCCATATCCACCCCAAACAGTCGGAAGTTGCACTTTTCAGTCGGGGTTTGAATAGTTTCTAAAGACTAAAAGGTGAAGGTGGAATTAAAAAGTAAATGATCCCAGCTTCGAGTCATGCTTGAGTTGCTATACCTCAAAACTCTTTTATCCCAGTCTTCATTTCTCAATAAACATACTTGCACTTAGAATTAAAAGTACCTCGCTGCAGGTAATATGGCGGATGTAATGGCAGATCGACCTAACGGAGCCGATGAATGTCCAACAGAAGTTGTATTTTATATTTTATGTTATTTTTCTGTTGTACTTGTATTTCATTAATGCTATTTTCTTAACTCTTTGGAACCGACTGACAATTGTTTAGAAATAAAGAGAGAATATATCAATTATTTTTAGTGTTGCAAGAGAATCTGGGCACAGAGAAACTAAATGGCGCTTGAAAATTAATAGCTGCAAGTCCCTCCCGCTTCCGGAAAAAAATATAATCTGCGCCCGAAATCATTGGCCGGAAGTTCTCGACTGGAGCCCCGCGTTTTAAACTTTCAATTTTTTTTTCCCTTTGAAATACCAGAAAAAAAGAAGCATTTCTACAGTTTTTTTCTCTGGAGGTAAACAGGTGTAATTATGCAAATTTGAACACATAATAAGTTAATATTGTCTTGAAAGAAATAAAACGATTAATGTTCTCCGTCCTATTTGAATCTTGCACACTAAACTCTTAAGACAGTTAGAGTTTATTCACATTTAAAAGCTGATTGTTCTGAGACGTTTTTAAAATATCATTTTTGAAAGACGTCTCCAAAGTTTAGAAAATTGCTGCAAAATTTTTGCTAAAAATTGTTTCTGGCGCCATCTTACTTGGCACCAGAGTTCCCGTCAGTTTGTGGACAAAAGTGTTCTGTGAGGAGGGCGGAGCAGAACGGAGCTGTCCAACAAGGAAACTGATGATTGTTTCATTTTTGAATGGGAACCGACGTGAATTTTCAAGAATAACGAGAGTCTCTAAAAATTGCGTAAACTCTCCGGTTCACCGTGAAAGTCCCGCTCGCCACCGTTATGGGAAGCGAGCGGTTCGGAGTAGACCAAAATTCCGTCAAATTCCAGCCAAGCAGAACACCTGAAATCCAGCTGGATCCAACTTTTACCAAAAGCCTCTTTTATTATTTTTTACAAACCCAATAAGAAAAGTGTATTAAAAAAAAACACATTTCAGAAGTTTGCGCAGTTAAAAAAAAAACCCAAACTTCAGTTTAAAAAAAAAAATGCATCTCCCATTGGACATCCATCGACTCTGTCAGGCCTATCCACCTATCCACCAATGTGCCATTTTATCTGCATCTGGGTGTCTCTCCTTGAAAAGTTGTCATAGTTTAAACACGAGTGAGTTTTTAAAAGTAGTCCTACAAAGCTGACTCCCCTACTAAAGGACCGCTTCAAAGATGGATCAGAACCAACTGTCTGGACAGAGCTAACACAAATATTTAAAAGATTAAAATAGGCGGGTATTTATTTTATCGAGATAGTTTGGGTGTGGTTCTGCAAATGTAATCATATGTACATGAGTTCTCAGGCTTGACAATGTAAGCACCCTCACATGGCGAAAACAAGCTTGGGAGTTTATTGGCATCCGACTGCTCTTTGCATAGTTTCCAAAAGCCAACAGTCTGAAATAAGGAACGCCCCGTGACAGTTTGGAGGGGGAGGGTTGGAATGGAGCTGAGAAGCTCTCTCCGCCAAAAAAAATGCAAATAGGGGAGCTGTTGCGCTTTGTTTTGTCTCTGTGGTAATTTTGACCAAAGCATGTCACGGATACTTGATTCAAACCTCAGGAAAATTTCACCAACTTGAAAGCATGTTTATGTCCTTTTGGGAAAAAACGCCAGACTCGAGATGTAAACCTGACAATCTCACCTTCTGATTCTGTTCCATCGTCTGTGGGCGTTTTGACCGGCGTAGCAGTTAGTTTTGAGGGTTTAACTGCCCAATGGTGGGCAAGAAAAAGTAACATTTGTACTCATGTTTTTCTACCCCAGCGTTTTATACAAAACTCACCCACTAAAAAGCTAAGAAGAAATTCCCAAACACCTTTACCACGATTTCACCTCTAAAAACGAGCAAATGCATACTTGTGAGAGTGCAAAAGTGTTCATTCTACTCTTGCTAACTCTATGATTTCCCTCTAGCGGACAATGTTTGACCGCTGGCCTTTTAGATGCCTTATTTACTCAGCTGTTGTTATTTTCTGTTGTCAGTTTGTTTTGTTTTTTTTAATCTACAGTACTATTTATCTCAGCTTAAAGTGAAGCTCACGTCCCCACCTTCATCTCAGCTCTCCACCACCCTCTTCCTCATGACACTTTCAATTCTGCAGGGCTGTAAAATAAAGGACTTGAGCTGGTTTTCAATTAATTGGGTTGAAAATGGTTTTGCCAAGTGAAAAAACACCCAATGCATCATTAGAAATTACCAGAAAATAGAGCTCTGTTGTAAGTGTCCTCAATTTTACAAGCTTTTCTAACTTTTTTTTTTTTTTTTGGAGAGTTCAGATATGATTTCTCTTTTTGTTTCATCTTTTATGTCCCACATTCTCATTGCCTTTGTGCCAAGGTTACCTGTGTGGGCTGGTTTGCTTGCTATCAATCACAGTGTTTGTTTCCATTTTTCCCCCTTAAAAAAAAGACAAAAAATCACACATTTCCACAAAACAATTTCGAGACTTTTGGCTCGCTGTCTCCTTTGTCCCACTCTCTTTCTCTCATTCTTTGGCCACCATACAGTGCGTATTTGTTTCCATGCCATTTTCCTCAGCGCTGCTTGTTGTAAAGGGTGTAGGCATTCTAATGTCTTTCATGTTGCTGTAATAAATATGCTAATATTTCTAATTTCTCACCTGAAGGCTGCTGTGTCTTTTTTGTTTCCCACAGTCTCCAGAACAGCGTTCAGTACTCACTTCAAGAGAGTAATGGTGCTGAAACTAAGAGTATCTTACATCCAACCTGGCAAACTATCATTTGATTTGTTGTGACAGCCATTAGTACACCGCCTATTAGGCTTTACAAATGTTTTATGAAAACAATTTTCTGAAAATCCACAAACATTTTTTATCGAGACCCAAAAACATTTTCTTTTGTGGTAAATTTGTCTCACTGCGATTATCTTTTGATCTATCTTCAGAGAGTTCCCAACTGTTTTTTTTTATTTTAATTATGCTGGCTGCTGAAATTCATTAGAAATTTACCACTGAGTTGTGGGCGGGACTGTTGACGTGGAGTAAGCCCACCCCCCATCCCATCGTCTCTCCGTTTACGCACTCTCCTGCTAGCTTACAGCCCCTCACAACTCTAACCTAACATTGTCTGTATCCAACAAGCAATGTAGATGCTGTCCAGCCTAGAGTGTTACACCCCTGTCTAGACAATTCTACCGAAGCTGTCACAAGCAAAACGAATCCCGGACAAGACCCTAATTTACTCCACAACCCTGTTTAGGGGCTTGTAAAAGGATGTAACACTTTCCCAGTGACTCAAAAACTCTCACAAACAATCCCAGTCTTAAAATAAGATGGAAATGTATTTACAGAAAACGCAAAACCAATCAAAAATACAAGGACCAAAGTCTCTAACAATATCAAACGAAGTAAAGCTCTGTTGAATGCTGACCTGGAGGTCCTTGTCCAATCAGGTTCCCCAGACAATTTGAGCACCAATCTTCAAACAGATAGGAGGTAGAAAACAAGGAAAGACAGAAAAACCTCCCACTCAAGCAGAAAACAATAAAAAATAGACAGAAAAACATTCTAAAAATACTGACGAAACAAAATATGGCCTCAGCCGTAAACAGTTTAAACCAGATGAGATGCTTGAATGAAGATGTACATGGATCTAGTTGTCTAAGCAGATGCATCAGAATGGAGCAGAGCAGGGAACTTGTGGCTTGCCGTAGTAGCTTCAACATGACAGCTACAAGTTATTCCAACAGCATTTATTATTTTTTAGTCTGCTCCTGATTCACAAAAATTGGAACACAGAAATACTCAGAAACGTAATTTTAACCTTAGTTTTCCTTATATATGTCTTCCATTGTGAGAAAAAAGCCACAAGAACATGTTAAAAATATCATAAATTCATTGAAGTAGGTGTTTCAGAATAAAAGACTACACCTAAGGCATCAACTGATAATCTTTTTCAAATGTATTTATATGTCTTGTTTTTATTTATGTAAGAAGTAAATTAATTAACTATATTTTTGTAATCGATAAAGACAACTATTGCATTTACTTCTTTCGCTGGTTCTTTCATTAGAGTACACTCTTGTTGACTTCCTCTCACGGCGAGCAGAGAAGCGGTCCCACATCTGCTGATGTGTCTGGCAATTTTGTGACCGACACATAAAATGGCAGCCAAAGCCAAAAGCACAACATAAAACAACAATGACAAGGACAGTAAACAAATAAAACAGTGAGAGGAAGAGTGTGAAGGACAGAGAGCGTGTGAAGCAGAAAAGGAAAAGAGGTGCTAGATAATCCGCTCACCTCCACTCGTACCAGAACAGATCCTCACAGCCGCCGTCTGTGTTTGTATCTCTGTTCTCTGCAAAATTCCCAACAACTGAATTCTTTTGTGTCAAAAAAAAAGAAAACACTGTAAATGTAATTTACAGTCTAGCTCCACCTCTTGTTCTTAAAGTCTGAAAAAGATCAACCAAGACTTTTGATTCCAGAAAGAACTGATTAAACAATGAGCTCTCATCTCAATTTCTCCATGCAGATTTTTGCACCAGATCTTATTGAATCAATTTGAAAGGATTTGGTTCAATGATTCCATCTGCCGCCTCTGATTCTGACTCTTTAGTCTGCAGTATCATGGAACTCGCTTTGCTGGACACTATAATACATTTTGTCAAAAAAAGATTGTGAACTTATTGTATGTAGAAATCTATTGGTTTTAATAATTAGTTTATCGTCGACCAGTCACAAATGTGTCTTTTTTTTAATGTACTTTTATGTATAATGTGGCACCTTGCTATTAACTCCTTGTGGTTCAGTAGTTTTCCTGCCTGCTGAATCTCAGATGTGAGCTAAGAAAACGGTTTCTGCTACCCTGATGAGCTGGTTTACACCTGGCTTCTGCTATGATCGCTAATAAATAAAAGAAATAAGAAAAGACTATCACCGGTTTGGAGTATCGGAATGAAAATCAAGACATCAGGCTGAAAGAACTGCCGTAAGATCCGGCAAGATTGTGTCAAGGTGTCGTTCTCTCTATCATTCCGAAATGAAACATGTGAGGGACCAGAGGTGCCCACTGAACTAATGGTCACTATAAATCAGATGTTTTGTAGGAAGGGGAGAATGTGAGAGATGGAGAACAACCACCTCGGCAGCACTCTTTAATAAGGCCCTCATGCTGCAGAGACCAGAGGGAAACCATTCCTCACTGAAAGGTGCTGGAAGGTTACAAAAGCGAACCTGAATGTGTGACAAATGAAGCACAAACAGAAGGATTTGACTGCAGATACCTGCATCTTTTCAAGAAACGGAAACACAAATATATATTTTTCATTAGGGACATCATTCCATTTAAATTAGTATTTTATTTTAACTTTTTTTTTTTTAGAAAAAGATCATTTACTTGCGTTAACCCCTTAGACGAAAATTGAATATTCTGGCATTCTTTTTAAAATGTTTTACCCTTTAACTGATTTTAAAATATATATATTTAAAAAGTAAAAATTGGGAAGCCGGATGTTTTTTTGAACAAATATATCAATGATAAGACGGCAAGAAATATCAAAAACTAAAAATAAATGAATACATTCCCTCAGCACTGCAGTGCCGTTTCCCCCCAGCTCTGATAGCGCGGGAGAAATTCCCATCGTAACATTCTTGAATGGCAAAAAATATAGCAGCCTGGCAACCACATCTTCATTATCAGTGTGTGTGTTCCTTCCTGAAAGATAATTCTGTCTCAGGGGAGGGAGGTCATAGACTCCTGGCCTTGGTTAACCCCTTAATGCACCGGTCCAGTTGCTGTCACTCTATGTTACTGCCATTACACCTCATTTAGGCCATCATATTAGGCTCCACATTCGTCTATCCCGAACCCCCACGCTCCACACACACACATTCACACACAGCCCCCAATTTTTGCATTTCTTCAGTATCTACCTCCCGTTACCGGTTTAATCTTTATCCAGCTTTTTTGCTATTTTTTTTTATGTGTGTGTCCTCACCTCCATCCAAAAGGTGAGGTTCACCACCACTTTCTGTCCCACGCCTCACCCGTGTGTTTCCTTTCTCCATTAAAGCCAATCCATAAGTTTGGGCTTTTATCTGCGGGTCGGTGTCATCTACGTAGGGGGTCTGGTCATCATGCAGCTATTTACAGAGGCGACCAGGAGCCAGAGGCTCAGGCGATTGATTCATCATGCAGCTGCTATTGACATCACGTGAAAAGGTCAGATGCCCCTATGGAGAACACTTTAAAAGGCCATTGGTGACTGATGAGCCTGTCATGTTTGCGTCTCATACATGCGCGAGCACTCTGTCTCTCACTCTCCATCTTTTGCTTTTTCTTTCTGTTCCTCTCTTTCTGGAACTCGCAATCACAGGCGGCGCACACACACTCTCTCCGGGGAAAGATAATTGGGGCCCTCTGTCATGCTGTCAGGTGTGTTTGAGCACCCCCTCATGTGCAGACATTAAAGCAACACTAGAGACCAAGCAGCCATAGATCCCCCCCCCTCGACCTCTGTCAAGGGTCGGCCACACGAGTTCGTTTGTGACTGTTACTTCTGCCTTTTGCGATACTCCGGACACCCAAACCTGCACTCAAGCTGGTACCAATAAAGTCAATAACACTGGAGAAGAAGATGAAATGACTTTAGAAAGATATCATCAGTCATTTTGGGCTGAAATTTCTAGAGTTCCTGCTCTTGATTGCATTGCATGTGTTCCCGCTAATCAAATACGGCGGTGTTTAGACTGCCGCAGTGTTTGCCGCTCTGCACGCACAGACGTGAGCACAGCAGTGCCTTTGTGTCTCATGAGATTTTGCGTTCGCTATCAAAGCGATTTCCTGTCTCAAATTTTCATCAGTAATCAAAGTTCCTGATTGAATTTGAAAAGTGATCCCGGCTCAATAAATCACATTACATGCCTCACTCCCATCATGCCTGCTCCCATCAGCCACGGGAATCAGGCGCCATCCTGGGTGCACGTCTGTATTGCGGTCTCAGTATGTTTTCTTTTGGGTGAAGCTTCACCAAAAAAAAAAAAAAAAAATAGGTGCAGACAGGACAGATACGGTTTTGTTTACTCATTTAGTCAAAATGGTGAATAAAGAGGTAAGAGAAGTATAAGCGAATGGTAAAGAAGATAAGAGACCGGATTCTTAATCTGTTGGTCATTCCAAATTGGTTCCGACCATTGTTGTGCAATCCAGGAATGACGTGATGACACCATTTATCCAATTGGAGTCTTATTAGGAGTATTAACCATCAGAAAAACAACAAGTTTGAGCCCCAGTAAACCCAAAAACTTTGACAAAGTTTACAGAACATAATCTACTTGGAGATTTTTTGATTTTTATTGTTACTCATGGCTGTAAAGTTACATTCACACCGGGCTCAGAAACACACGTTCAAGCGGCCACTTCCAATTAAAAGTCTATGGAAATCCGTCTTTCGGGCTTCTACATTCAAAACTCCACGTCCAACATTCATGTAAAAAGTTAAACCTCTTTGTGCCGTATGACATTCAAATCAAGGAATCACCTTCAAAAATAAAAATGAATGATTGCGTCTGCCCAACTGGTAGTCTTTCATATATGGGGATCGAGCTATGAAAGAAAAAGCCTGGAGCAAGATTCACAACGCTTATACATATTTGCATCAAGCTTCCTCCAACTGTGAGTGCATCCATTAGTATCGGGTGGAGCAAGACCAAAGCATTCTCACTCATTCTGACCCTCCGTGTCACTTTTTGACGTTTTGGGTGTCCCTAACTCGTCGTATTTTGACATGTTAGCTGTTAATCCCATTAAATGAGGGGTCTTCAACCTCTGGGCCGCAAACCAGTTCTGGTACCGGGCCAGGCCTGTGTGAACACTCTATAGTAGATGGCTGTTCAAGAATGCAACTTTATCGTGTTAATGAAAGTGCATCACATGTCCAGTCTGTACATATCACCACATACGGTAAATGACAGCACTTCATTTATTACGTTCAGGTTTCCACAATCAACCCAAACTTTACAAACCTACAAAAAATGACACTTAAGATTGCTGAGTTGATGGAGTGGAAACTGACTTGGAATCATTTTTACTTGAGTTCTGGATTTTTTAGGATGTAACAAAGCCCAGAAAAAAAAAAATCCTGTCTTGCATACATCCTGAATGTGTGTGTGTGTGGTGTGTGTGGGGGGGTAAATTAAAACAATGAACTTCTTGAGAGCAGAAATTGCTAAAATACAGATTTTTTGCACACCTGCAAAAACAATTCAAATTTTAGCATCAAAATGGAGGTAAATGTTCTCTCTTATGGGGTCCAGGTGACCCTACCCTTATATTGATGTGTGATCCCTCCCATGACAAAGGTGGAAAGGATTTTATGTCCGCCACAGACACCAGTGAAGATAAAAAAAAAAAAAAATACTTAGTAAAAAATTCAGAGCACTGTCTTGTGGGGTCCAGATGACCCTACTATTAATGTAAACATACTTTGTATTGCACAAGGGTTACTATGAGTATTATCAAAAATCTCCTAAAAACATGTTAAACATTTCCATAATCAATATCAATTTCAGAAACAACTGTCAGGTCACCCATAAATATTTCTTTTGTCCAAATCCTTTGTTTTAGGAACTCACTGTTACAAAACAGAATTGGGAATCAGCTATGCCTTGTTGAAGTTCTGTTCTCAAATTTTTACCAGATGTTGGACTGAAGCAGAAGCACATCGCACAAACAGAAAGTTAGAAGACACAGACAGAGGGGAAGTGGAAGTCTTATTTTTTTTTCTTTTTCAAGAGTTTGGAATGATGAAGAGAGTACCGACCTGATAACTTGTGACAGGTTTGTAAATCCCTGTGAGGCAGACGGTCTATGGGGCTGTTATTTTTGGCTAGACTCAAATGGGGCTTGGAACAAAGACGAAAAACACAGGATGGATTCCAAAGGTGAGCTATTAGTGGACGGCTCACACAAACATACTGAAACTTAATGCTGAGCTCGCTCAGGTTGAGGCGACTCATGACAAGCGTATCAGTTCAGGTTCTATAGTTTGTTTGTTTTTTAATTAGGAGCATACGGTTCAGCATTTTCCGTGGCGTCCTCAGGCTTAACTCAGTAGAATCCTTTTCATGATGTCTGTGTCCTGTTTGAAGCCGTTTCCTATAGGAACGGCGTCTGTGCTGGAGAGGCTTTCGATCCTCCATAATCAAACACAGCTCTTCCAGCGCCGTAATCAAGCTTTGATGTTCTGGGGAAGACTTGGGAAACCTCAGCAACCCCCTTCACAAGCTCCAGCGGGGCAGAGGGAAACTCCTTTTATTGTTGCAGCATTCCAGGGAATTGTTGTTTATTTTTTTTAATTAAATGGAAGGGACAGAATTCCATATATAACCCCCTTTTTCTTATTTCTACCAATCAGATACCCCGCGGTCGTCTGTCATGTCGTGGCTGAAGGTCTCGTCTCTGTGGTTAACATCTTCACCTTTTTAAATATTGCAGGATTCAAATATTGAGGTCGTTTTTAATGCAGAAGCCTCCATGCTGGAGTGTCTTTTGTTTGTCTGCTGTTCATTTTTTCTGCATCTTACTAGGATTTTATTTCTCACGAGAAGAACTGCCAAGGATCCTGCAGCTCCAACCAATACGCCAGATCAACAGGAATAGAAAAATCTGGCGCTATATATTCACCAGGAAATCTTGAACTTTTATTGGACTCCATGGTGGTATTTTGCAACCAAGGCTGTGAATGGACATTTTTTCCATGTCTCTACATGATGTGAAATGAAGGTCTCAGGAGAACATCAGCAAAACTGGAAAAGCCGGAAGAAAAAAGCTGAGTGCTCTCGGTGACAGACGCTCCGATTCCCACTAACAACCATTCCGCTCTAACTCTGCTTCCTCTCCTCTTCGCTCCGCTTTTCTTGTCATCTCTATAATGGAAACAATTGACAGGTGGGCATGGCAGCTTGGCATTGATTTGTGGAAGTCTCCGGGGAATTTGACTGGTGGCATAAGAGCAAACAAAGCATGGTTGAGTAGTTCCATGTCTGTCTGTGTGTGGGGGTGTGTTTGGTAAAGTGTGCCGTGGAATTGAGAAAAGTTGCCATTGTAAATTTAAAAAAAAGACAAATTCAGAACTTCAGTGATGGAACCATGTATAAAACTGTTTTATAAGGTTTATCGGAGGGCAGTAACGACTTCCTGTAAAAAGAAAATTAGGTGAGGGTTCAATGAAGAATCGATTGGTATGTGTGACAGCTTAGTCAATGCGTTCATGTTGATAAGATAGATTTCTGTCTTTTTTAAAGGTTGAGGGTAAATAACCTCCAAGATTTATTTTAGCCAACTGGATCAACTCAAAAATATTCATGAACCACATATTCCAGTCACAGCAACAAAATGAATGCATAACAAAGAAGAAATGATCCAGCTTACAAGCCGCAGATAAGGCAGGATTTCTGGAAATACAGCAGGAGGCCGGTCCTCGAGGCCTGACACCCCTTTGACTCACAATTTCTTTGACAGCTGTAGTTGTTTCAGGTTCTGCAAGAATAAGTTGGTGGCTTTAAACTCAGTTATTATTGTTGCATCTAATTAGATATGAGGGGAAAAAAAATTCTAAAAGAAATTCAAACGGTGAACACTTTTTTCTCAAAACAATTTAACGACACAAAAACAAAACCTTCAGGCGCTCCAGCTCCAGTCTTATAAGTGGCTTTACTGGGCATTTCTTTTGTGAATTCATTATGGGTGTAACCATTAGTTTAACAACTCATATCATCAAATGGGACAGTTTAAAGTGAATGAACATTGACCATGAGTTGGATCATCTATCACAAATTATGATATGAATCCAGTCGATTCATTTCATTCTTTATTATGTATTTAATTTAGTTCTCTGTGCTTTTTTTTGGTGCAGTGCAATTCCCGTGTTGTTCCTCTTTCCCACTCCCCTCCAGGAGAGATTTCAGATTCCTGGTGGATCGCCTGTGCTCCTGTTCTTGGCCGTGGACTCTCCCGGTCCTGTCTAGCTGAACTCTATTCGTTAGATAAGCTAATTCTTCTGTCATAATCCTGGTAAATCACCTGACCGTCCTGAGAGAGGATCTCTCCTTCATGTGGGCATCCCTAAGTTTTCTTCTTTTTTCCTATATCCGTTTTTTTAGGACAAGGATACCCAGTTTTATTTAGTCTGTTTAGTTTAGCAATTAGCAATTGTTTATATTCTATGACCCACCTTCTGCTTCTGCACAATTATGAGGCCCAATGAGGCATTTTTCTGGGATATTGGACTAAATAAATACAATTGAATTGAATTGAAAATGAATTTAACGGAAACAGTCAACATGTCGAAAAATGATGAGTTAGAGACACCCAAAACATCAAAAGTAACGCTGACGGGGCCCGAACCACACATCTATAAATGACGAGTTGGGAGTGAGGACATTTTGGATACACACACCTGCAGTGTCATCTAATGGAAAACAATATATGAGCCAATTTAAAAAAAATAAATAAATCAAATTGCACCTGACCATGAGTCATACCCCCATCCAAAACTGTGCAAAAATTGCAACTTATACTCCAACATAATACTGTTTCTAATACTTGCATCATCGCTTTGCTAACATGAATGGTTATAATATTTGTATTTCAAACAAGTGGAAAATTTACAGATAATTTTCTTCTCTTTAAACTTTCCCCCTTTTTCAATCATCTTTTGCCTTCAATCAAAAACCTGCTGACCACAAGATATTTCCCCAAACCGCTTGACGTTAATTCTGTGTGTTTCCAACAAAGCCATTAAAAGTAATGAGAACATAAAGATCGTCAATTCACAAAGAGAATGTAAACCCACGACAAATGGAAATCGACCACATTCAAATCAATCAACAAGTTGACTTTCCAATTTCATTTCTATGAAATACTTGTACTTCAGATTTCTGTCATGTTCGTAGGTGATGTGTGTGTGTAGGAGTTCCAGTGCTTCTGGGTGTGGATGACTTACAGCTCTGCGCCTGAAAGCCTCTCCCGGGCAGAGGAGTTGCTGCCCTGAAAGAATTCAACTAAAGACAGACAGTTCTGTGAGCTGAATGACCCAGAGATGTGAAGTCCACCAAACAAAAACTCACTTATCTCACAAACACACTTCGGATACACCTGAGACAGGTATTAATGGGAAATCAAGGATGAAAATGTTCCAACAGATCCAGAATCGCATCAAAACTCTCACTCTATTGAATGAATGGATGGTTATGAATTCTCCAAAAACAAGGTTTGCTTCGACAAGCCAACCTCAGATTCTCCAATAGAAAAACTGAGTTCTGGTCTGATTAAATCAGAATTATTGATCTAGTTATGTAATTTGCAGTTACAGGGAGTCTTTACGAGCCGTTTTATTCTTATAATTAATCAGATTTTCCGTGCTGCTGCAGTGTGTCTCCCACAGATCTTTAGCTCACTAAAGGCTGAGGTGGCTTTAAACAAAAAAGTCCCTGTAAAATGAGCTGAAGAAAGCAGTGGTTAGGATTTTAATCACTGTTTAGAACAAATTATAATGGGAAAGTGTTTGTTTGAGAGAAAAAACAGGTTTAACATGGTGAAATACGATTATTGACCAGATACCAAGATGGAGGTTCCTAACATAAAGACACTCAGCCTGAAATAAAAGCAGCAACACAGTCTAGAAAGTAAAGCCCAATCCCAATTCTTCCTGTCTCCCTAGCCCTTCTCCCTGTTGTGTATATTTGAGGGCTGGAAGCTCCACGCTAAAGCTAGAGGACTGGCAATTAATTTTTTATTTTTTTATTTTTATTTATACATTTAAACTGAGATAGGAGGATTAAAATGGTGACGTCATTGACAAAAGTGACGTCCGTAATATGAGACACAATTTTTTCCAACTCTCCGTTTGGAGGGATAAATGAAGGGGAAGGGCTTAGGGAAGAATTCAGATTGGACCTAAATATTCAAGCATTAATTGGTTAACATGTCTGTTTTATGAGCGTTCCCAGTCGTCTTTTTATCATGTCATTTTTGGCGTTGTGGACATAGCATCTGCAGAGCGGTGTTAGAAATTCATCTCTGAGTTGGTGCCTGCATTTTTGGCGCAGAGTAAGCCTGTGTCCCCTTCCCATCATCCATCTGTATGCACACTCTCCCTCACACCCTCAACTTTAGGACTTCTCCTCTTCCCTTATGCCTCCTTCCACTGGGCTCCATCATGAGAAAACATAAGACATTCTTTACAGGGTTATATGTTTCCATCTACAAGAAAGTTTCCTGCATAACAACACCTCTGTCTTATCTATATTACCGAAAAGGTTTGATGGCCCTCAACTTTTGGAGTTTTAATGATCAAAAACAGAAGTGATGGTGTTTGGTCCTCTGTGACCCCTCAAAGGTGGATTTAGGTTCCTGTTTGTTTTGAAGTTGAGTCTAAAAATGGATGGAGATTTAAAGCTTGACTCTTACATCGGCTCCAGCTTCTAAGGTGAGACCATTTTTACCCCAAGAGCATTTTGAGACAGTGATCCATGCTTTCATCACATCCCTGTTGGATTGCTCTAAACTCCCTTTACTTCGGGGTCGTCCCTCTCACGTCTGCTGCTCGTGTTCTGGTTGGAGCACATCACACCGACTCTGGCTACCTGTTCATTGTAGAGTTCCCTCTAAGATTCTCTTATTGCCATTATTATTCTCTTATTATCTCTTAACAGTGGTTCAGGTAATGAAATAAGTTCAGTTTTAACTGTGTTAATGAGTTTTATAAATAAAGTTGATTATGATGCAACAGAGTCACAATAACTTAAAGAAAGAAACACTCAAAAAGAATGTTTTAATCTTGCATGATATATATGATCTCAAAATGTCACAAGAGCATGATGAAAACACCAAAGCACAATTTTCCTTGGAGTGGGTCTTTAGCTTTTAGGTTTTCCTCTTTGTTTCTTGCGTTTTGGAAAAACAGGAACATTTACCAGCTTTCCCGTTTACAATAAGTCGTTTGATATGCCAATTTTCACTGACTGTGACTCGTATGAAATGATAGCAACAATGTTTTAAACGCTCCACTCACAAATTCAAACTGCACTGACATTCAACTGTTGTAAACATATTATTAGGCCCGCCAGGGGAGAAATTCATAAAGGTGTAGAATGGAAAAATAAAACAGCAGGACAGTCAAATTACAAGTTCAGAAAAGGAAAATGTTGTTTTAACCCAGAAACTGTTTACAACATCGGATCCCTCTTTGACACGTCTCATGAGCAGCCACAATTAAAGGAGCGCAAATGCTGTGATTACCCATGACCACACATAGAGCGGACTCCATCTTCTCATGTGGTCTGTGATAAAAAACCGTTCGGATGGTCGTCTGCATCTTCATGCGCTCCCAGCACGATGTAAACAAACGTTGATTTCATCCCAACGTTTGTCAGGGTTTGCGTGTGCGGTTGAACACGCATGCGGCACGCGTTCTAGGCCGAGGGTGCAAGGTAAAGCTCTAGATCAGCCGCATGCTTACTAACAGAGGTTTGACCTAAATAACGGAGTAATTTATGAGGGCTTTTAGGCTCCCAGGCAGCCGTGGAAATAGAACAGAGAATTATGAGTCTGACCGGAGTTTCATCACTGCAGTTTATGTCCCAGTCTTTTACTGGGACACTTGTCTGTGATTCTTAATGACAGAGAAAGAGAGTAAACAGGCCGTTAATGGAGAGTGGGGGTTACGAAGATGAGCCTGGATTTTAATTCACAACTAAAAAGAAAACAGGTAATGAAAAGAAGGAAAAAGTTGAAAACGTGCAAATAAATATGAAAATGGTGCATTGAAAAAGAAAATGGTTTTGTGTCACCCACCAAAAAGCACTTTTACTGTAGCGTCTCATTCAGACTCACAGGACAAGTTAAGACATCCTCAGCCTTGGTGGGCTGTAACTTTCAGTGTAAGTGTGTGTGTGTGTGTGTAATCCCGTGCACTCCCTTCCTGGTGCTGCAGTGGGTCATTTGCCTCAGCGGTTGAAGTGGAAATGCAGTTTGGAGGATCCTGCTCCTGTCGCCGCTCCACTGATCAGAGCACAGAGCAACAGGATGCCACAGGAGCAGAGGAGGGGTCAAAAACAGGCAAATGACTCAACATGAGAATTCTCCCAGATGCTTTTTCTTTTATTTTCTTTTCTTTCTTTCTGTGGACTGAAAAAGAATCAACAAATGCAGCTACAATAGTGACAGAATGTACGACTCTATATAATAAAATGCAAATGGGGCTCATTAATATAATTTTTCTGTTGCTGCTCAGAGACATTATTTAAATGGTAATTTTGCCATTTAAATGTCTATTTTTTTACATTTCCCCCCCTAATGAACCTATTATACTGCTCTGTATTCTTGTTAGGGAAACAGGGTGATGCAGATTTTGCCCCAACTGCCTTCTCCAGCTGTAGCTTATTTCTTCTTTTCTTAGGGTTTTGCTTAAACCTTTTTACATTTTTCATCCTTGATTAATTTTTTCTAAAAGTTCACATGCTCAGCCACAATTTAGTGTAAAAACTTAACAAATATGAATCAACATTTCCCCATGCAGTCCATTTACAAAAAAATAAGTGTAATAAATTATATTATAATAATTGCAACAGAACAATACGTGTGATGTTTGGCTGTTTTTATTTGCATAGATAATCAGATGATTTCATTCCTGTGGTCCGCATGCTCAATAAAATCAGAAAAAGGAAAAACAAGTGGGTTGAATGCAAAAGGAAGAGATGATTTTTCATCAGATTATTTCTGACTTACCATCACACTTTAGGGATAAAAAGGATAAATAGTAACTAAAGTAAAAAGTAAGTAGTAAAGTGAAAAAAAGTAAACTCAAACTTTATTCTATCCATTCACAAACAGTTAAAGAACATCATGTATCACTCTTTGAGGCTCCGGACAATAATACTACCCAAAATTTTCCAATAATCCATAAAACGGTACGTAGTTTAACAAAGTCGAGCCACAACATTTTGACAGATTAGTGATCGCCGTGTACCACAAAAAAAATCAATCCGAGCTCAGCAAGCAAAAAAACGTATATTCAAGGCGGGTTATTAGCCAGTTTTTCCTATTTTTGAACAAATTGAAGCATTATAGGTGCCCTCTTGTGGTTCAAAAAATACAGTAAAGCTCTGATTTACTTTTGTTTGTTAGATGTATGCATTTCTGGCAGAGTTACACCACAAAGTAAAAAATAAACTATTATGTACTCACCGCTGACATTATATAACATTATATTTGCTGCATCTTATGTGACACAGAAAGTCTTTAATTTTGAAAGGAAGGCATAGGAACCTTTGTCAAAAGTTATAAACTATTATATATTGTGAAAAAAGTCTTTTAAAGTGTTCTTTCATATTTAAACAAAATAATTTCTATGTATCATAATAGGAGTAATAACATGAATGCAAATCAGTGTCTTAATTCTTAAACACATGCACTTTTTTGCAGCTTATTTTAAACAAATCTGGCAACCCAGAAGTAAAAAAATGGAAAAAAAAAAACGTTTTACTGAACAGTTTGCTGGATAATCCCACCTAACATTCAGGAGCTGCAACACTGGCGAGTAAGAAACTAAATAGAAGTGCATTTTGTAATTCATTCTTGTAGAATTGCTAACAGTGAAATCTCTTTATGGGCAGAAATGCTGCCATATGCAGGTGCCAGGCCTTGTCATCTTAACACACTCATTCTGACTGTGGTGGAAGGCGCATAAAAGGTATTGCCAAAAGCGGCGCGGCTGTTAAATGAAGATGAATGGGGTGGTTTGCATTGAAGGTGATATTTTATTTAGGATCAGACGCTTTCTGTTTGGTAATGCAACAGCCATCCCGGCAACAACATGACAGCCCTGGGAAATGGATATTGATTAAAAAAGGTTTAAGGATTTTTTTTCCCCTTTTTTTTTCTTCTCTCCCCTCCCCTTCCCTCACCCATAATTTGCTCTTTTTAATGCCCACCCCTCCCTTGGTAGCTGTGTAGCAATTTGCCTCCTCCTCCTCTGCATCCTTCTCTTTTGTGAGCCTGGAATGTGTGATGGGCTGTGAAGCCAGATGGATGGTAGGAGCTGATTTTAGGGCCACGCAGCAGAAGCAGGCGACAACATGTGATCAAATTTCAGTCAAGTGTGCTGCTTTGTGCACGTGCCTGTGCATGTAAGTGCAGCGAGCTGACAGAGAGAGATGCTGCAGAGAGGAATTACAGCTTTGCAACAACACTAAAGGAACACTAACGGACGCAGGATGAGTTAACTGACGAAGGGAATGAGAACGATCTAAAACTCTAGATCTATAATAGAATCAAGGTTGTCTATATCAAAAATGACAATTCCATAAATCTGAAACTTACAAGACGCCTTTCATTTAATGACAGTAAAGCTTGTTTTCCTACGTCAATTGATAACAAAAAGCAACAATAAGGGAAAAATCAATGCAAGCGCACATGTGTGCTTACAGGCGACTTTCTTTACACCGTCTTTGTCTTCCTCCCCGCTGATGTGTGTGTGGGGGGTAATACACCTCCCACTGAGGCTTTAGATTCCAACAACCAGCTCTTTATTTGTTCAGCAGGTATAAACCGTGTGTTCAAGAAACACAATAAGACATAAATCATTCCATCTAGTTTGTTAAATAGGTACAAAAGTACAGTTACTGGACATTTTTCAAAGGATTTTTAAAAATGTACTAATACTTGATTCTGCAGTAAAAACCTGGCCACAAAAAGTAACCGATCTCTGCTCATACTGCTATCACGTCTGTTAGAATAGACGCTTTTCGGTTTAGAATTTAGTATTTTTGGTTGGTGTACCATCTCCAAAGACAGCCAGGTATGACTCCATCAACCCTTTGAACCAATTTTTTTTTTTTTTTTAATTACACCAGATATTAAATATCTTTATTAAGAAAAGCAATTGTTGTTTTTAAGCATTGGGAAGCAGGAAAAGAGAGGGAAATGAATTCATGTTTTAGTCCATTTAAGGCTTCAAATCAGCTCAGTGAATCCATTTGGTTCATTTGTAGATTTAATTTCCTGATTAATTAATTAATCTCACACATTTTTTTTAAGTTTATTTCAAGTAATTAAAACAAAAGTAAAACTAAGGGAGACAAACAACAAAACGAGTCTCAAACTTAGGATAATTAGTCAGGAGCTGATTGGGAAGCATATACAAATACATACGTCTGACTTGTTCTGTGTGTTTAGTTTTTTTTTCTCTGTCCTGTTTTGTGCAGTCTTCTGTGGCTCCTCCTTGCTGCCCCACCCACTTCCTGTGCGTCCTGCTGGAGGAGTTCACAGCTGCACCTTATCAGTTCATTCAGTTGTTTGCCTATTTAAGTTCTCTTGGTTCATCTCTGTGTTTTGTGAGTTTTCGTTGTCATGTAATTCTGCAGTTTTTCTTTAACCAGCTTTCCCTTTATTTCCCTATCAACAATGGTGATTTATTTGTTAAAAAGAAGATTAAATGACTCTGTTTTATTCTTCTGCGTCCAAGCCTGCTCTGCATTTGGGTTCTTGAACTCTAGCCGTAACAACGTCCACATGCAAATAATTCAATTATAATTACTCTGAATCATAAATAGACTTATTAGCTCTCATGCATACAGTACATGACACAATGAATTTATTAATATTAGGTTGGTTAAAGGGAGCTCACTTACTTGCTTGGAAAAGAGAGGAAGGAATGAAAGTATATATTCCCACCCTTGTTTTGCTGTAGTGAACTGTTTTTTTTTTCCATAAATTATCCAGTTCTTAACTTCTAATGAGTTATTTACATGATATCATCCCAAGTCCAGATAATTTCAAAATCTATATTTATTAATAAAACCAAGTCATAATGATGAAGAACCTTTTTATTTGCAAGAAGACATGACATTATTTCAGAACTGATCACAGATCGAGAATCAAAATGAAGTGCTTACAGTCTGTTGTTTGAAAAAACAATTTTTTGCTCAATACTTTTAACAAATTAAACAAGAAGTAATCAGAGATCTTTAATAGAAATCACACATCAGGAAATGAAGTGGAGTGCTTATTGAACATGGTTAGAAAAGACTAGTGCTTTAATCATTAATGATGATTAATGATATAATGAATGAGGATTACTATTATTAGTTGTAGTATTCTTAGTATTGGTCAGAGTCTGAGCCAGGTTACAGATATTGTTAGGATGTTAAATGAATGGTCCATATTCTGTGAGTTGTCAATGGTGTCTCCAAGGTTGGTATCCATTCTTTTACCATCTACAGTCTTCCTTCTGATTTAACAGAGTTTCTGGAGTTCTCTACACAATTCAAGTGCTTCACACCCACTTGAGCAAACTACGGTAAAGAAACCAGCTCGAGGCGAGGAACACAACATAAATACTTTTTTTTTATCTTTACAGGAAGAACATTCTGTAAATATGTGAATCATTTTGCACTACTTGGATTTCTGCATGACTTTGTCATTAAATATGTTCTGATCTTCATCTAAGTCACATCACATGATTAACACGGTCTGCTTAAACAAATACAACTTCAACTTGGTTCAAGTCATTGCTGCCAAAGCAAGGTCAACCAGTTATTCAATCCAAGGGTTCACATATTTTTTTCCAACCCACACTATGAATGTTTACACATTTTGTAAAAAAAAAAAAACAACACAAAAACTGAAATTTTCTGTGTTTTATCAGTCTAGGCAAACTGTTTTTATAATGTGATGTGACTTAGATGAAGATCAGAACATATTTAAAGATGAATTAATGCAGAAACGAGTCACTTTCTTGCAATAAGCAAACCAAATGACACTGGTAAATCAAAACGTGGATTGTGGCTCTGCAAGTAAACTGGTGCATTTTCAGCTCTAATAAATGCTGTTATAAAACATCAGCTCTGTGTTGCACAGATGCAGCAGCAAAGCGTTGTGTTGTGACTGTGAAATACACAAAAGCTGCTTTGTAAAAAAACAAAGTTAAAGAGCACTATGGAAGTGTGAAGCAGCTTCACACGCAGTCATTTTCCTCTAATTCAGTTTTCTTCTGGCTCTTCATAACAAAAGCCCTAATGAGAGCTGGAAAATGAGCACATTGTTTCTTTTGAGCTAATATTTGTCTGCTCTCTGCTCCTGTTTTCTATAAAAATCAGAGAGAAGGATCAGTTGTATTCTAAAGCTGTTGTGGGAGTTTGCTTCCTTGTCATAAAACTTTAGTGTCATTTTCATTTACTGCTATCAGACTGGGGATGCTATTGAGCAGCACGTAGGAGCCTGTGGGAGCTGGAAATGGACACAAAAGGAAAAAGGCTTGCTTAGTTAAAAAATCGGTTCTGCTTTTCCAATTGTTTTCTATTTCTTGTATTGTATTGCGTATGTGTGTTTTTTTATGATTGATTGGACCATCCATCCATCCATCTATCCATCCATCCATCCATGTGCGATTGAGCAGCTTCTCCGTGTTTATTAGTGCCATGCATCACTCTGCTCTCCTGCTGAGAAGCTGCTTCAAAGCACAGAGGAGACAACATGCATTCATGTATGAGTCAATCTTTCCTTGCAGCTCGGTTACTTCCTTTGGACAGATCATGACCTCAAACAGTCTAGCAATTTGACAAGTCTTCCATTAAAAATGTTTTTTGGAGCCACAGTGCTTCTTGTCGCTCTCAATGCAAATCCCTGTGAGCTCCTGCTGTGACCAATGCTTCAATCCATCTGAAAAGATTCTGTAGAACTTTTTAGTTTCAGATTTTGACTTCCTTAAATTCTATTTTGGCTATCAAGTTCTTGATTTATCATAGCAGCATTTGCAAGGAGAACATGTAAGACCACAGCGTTTTAGGGTGAATATAGCCAAGGTGCACTTATATAGCAACTTGCACAGAAATACCTTTTTCTAAAGAAAACCAGCAGTCTGATCCAAACAATTAAACAGTTTTATTCTTGTCAAAATTATGGTTTACAACGAAAATTTCATTTACATAATATTCATTTAAAAAATGTTGATTTATTTTAAATGTAATGTTCATACTTGGCATATTTTTTTATATTCTTTTACAATAGCTATTGTTGTCTCCTAAAGTAATGAGGAAATGTTCTCTCTATAGGACAGATTAAAGTTGAAACTCTTCTTTTCAAAAATTAACCAACAGTTAAGTTATGTTAAATTATTTCAGGCAAAGTTTTTGTGCTCCGCGTGATATTTTTGTAATTGTCGTCACAGCAGGAGTCAATTAAATCCCATCTACCGCCCATAGTGCATAAGACTAAACTGAACATGAACAAGGAATTCATCTTTAGGGTTCAACAGGATCCATTTAAGTTACTTGGAGGTTAAAGTCCATTTGTGACTTCAGTGAAGGCTTTTAGAAAATACCTGAAGACCTTGTTGCTTTAGCATGCTTTCAGCCATTGGTGTGTTTTTAATGGCTTTTTTTTTTAATTTTCTTACATCTTAACTTTTATTTCATGTTTTTACCTCATGTCATGGTTATTGTGTTTTTTGTCTAATTGTGACCCTATTTACTTTTAGATTCAAAGTGTAAAAAGAGAAAAATAAACATTTATTTTTACATTCCTTGCAAGTCTGAAGATGGACACTGCATAAACTTTAAAGCAGGTAATACCTAATCACATCGATGCCCACTTTAAAAATAGTAATTATTTACTCAACCAAAAAAAGGATACTTCAAGAGTGGGTTGTGTTATTGTGTAGAGTTGATGAGATTGTTGTTAAAATTCTGAACACAGCCACACAATCCCCCAGCACACATCCGCTAAAGAAGATAATACCCAGCATGCTTTGTTTGACACCAAAACATTCACCTCCTACATTATCAGTAGTGCCCATTCAGCATTATCATGCAGCTCTGATGCCTGCTGATGACCTGTCCCAGCCTAATGCAGGAGAGGTCACACGGTGCTCAGGATTACAGCTCCTGACAAGTCCAATTAACGGAGACCAAAAAATGATGATTGAACTCTATTGATTAAACAAACCAGGGTAATTTGTGATTCTTTTGAGGTGAAAGGTTAAATGGCTTTAACAAAATCTTAATATGTCATTAAAGTTTGGATTTCTTTTTACTTTTATCCTTAAGTTCATTGTGTGAATGGTGCATTTTATTTAGAATATTGCATTAAAGTGTTTGATTTAATTACATTAAAAGAAGCAACTTGTTTTGATTGGTAAATGTTTTTCAATTCAATTCAATTCAATTCAATTTTATTTATATAGCCCAACATCACAAATTCAATTTGCCTCATTGGGCTTCATGCCTGCAGTTTTTACAGATGCACAGATGGAGTCATAAAATATGCACAATAGGTAAAAACTAAACAGACTATAAAGAACAGGTCATCCCTGTCCCCAGACCCTCCCTCGCGGCAAGGAAAAACTCCCAAAAAAAACCTGAGTCAGGAAAAAAAGAAGAAACCTTAGGGATTCCCACATGAGGGAGAGATCCCATCCCAGGACGGACAGGCGATACCAAAACGGTTAAAGAAAAGTTAGCTGCTAAAACTGCATATATGAGTAGAGTTCATTCATATAGAGCTGAGTTCATTCATATAGAGCTGAGGGACGAGTGATGATTAAGTCCATAGTCCAGATGAGGCAGAACTGCAGACCACGACCAGGAGCAGGAGGACAGACGACCCACCAGGAATCACTCCCACTCAGAGATGCAGGATGGTGACGGATGGTGACGGGGCTTCATCCAGATGGGCGGGGCTTCGTCAGGATCACCAACAAGTCTCCCGGAAACTGCAGTCTCTCCCGGTCTCCCACAGGGGAGTCGGAGAGAAGGAAAAACATGTGAATTATACTGCACCACCAACACAGGCATACAGTTAGAAGTAAATAAAAAAGTAGAGAGAGGAGAAGTAGATGGAAAAGAGGACAGAGCCCCAGTGCACCATACTTTTCCCAGCTTCTAACTTCTAGCAGCCTTCTATGTTATTATGTAGAGAATATACATATTTATCATTTATATTATTTCAAGCATATATTGGAGAAGTATGTGATTATAATAATTATTTCCCCAAACTTCAGAACAGTATGGGAGCATTATGTTAATTATTCTATGATTACTGGCTAGTCTGGCAGAACGCCTGTCCAAATAGGAATGTTTTAAGGCTAGTTTTGAAGGTAGAAACTGTACCTGCCTCTCTGACATGGGCTGGGAGCTTATTCCATAGAACAGGAGCTTGATAACTGAAGGTTCTACCTCCGACTGTACTTTTAAAAATTCTAGGAACTACAAGCAGTCCTGCATTCTGTGAGCGAAGCGTTCTGATTGGCTGGTAAGGAACTATGAGATCTCTAATATAGGATGGGGCCACACCATTCAGAGCCTTATATGTTAACAGGAGGATTTTGAACTTTACTCTAAATTCAACTGGGAGCCAGTGGAGAGAAGCCAACACAGGAGTGATGTGTTCTCTTCTGCTAGTTCCTGCTAACAATCTTGCTGCTGCATTCTGGACAAGCTGAAGACCTTTTAAAGAACTTTTAGGGCATGCTATCAGTAAAGAGTTACAGTAATCCAGTCTCGACGTAACAAATGCATGGATGAGTTTTTCAGCATCACTTTTAGATAACATATTTTTAATCTTAGCGATATTGCGTAGGTGAAAAAATGCAGTTTTACAAGCTTGAGATATGTGAGCCTTAAATGATAAATCCTGGTCAAATAAGACCCCTAAGTTTCTGACTGAAGAATTGGGAGCAATATTTACACCATCCAAGGAGACTATCTTATCTGAGAGAGCATCTCTCAGGTGTTTAGGACCCAGTATCATGACCTCAGTTTTCTCTGGGTTCAGAAGGAGGTAATTAATTGTCATCCAGGACTTAATGTCTCTGATGCAGGAATTCAGTTTTTCTAGGTGGTCATTCTGATCTGGTTTAATGGATAAATACAGCTGTGTATCATCTGCATAACAGTGGAAATTAATGCTGTGTTTCCTGATTATGTCTCCTAAGGGCAGCATGTAAAGCATGAATAGGATGGGCCCTAAAACTGAGCCCTGTGGGACTCCGTAGCTAACTCGAGTACAATGAGAGGACTGTCCATTTACGTGAACAAACTGGTGTCTATCAGATAGATAGGATTCAAACCACTGGAGGGCAGATCCTTTGATCCCTATGTTATGCTCTAATCTCTGGAGTAAGATGCTGTGGTCGATGGTATCAAAGGCTGCGCTGAGGTCTAACAGGACCAGAACAGGGATTAGTCCCTTTTCTGAAGCTAATAGCAAATCATTGGTAACTCTGACCAGTGCAGTTTCAGTGCTATGGTGAGGTCTGAAACCCGACTGAAAATCCTCAAAGTGATTGTTGTCCTGTAGGTGGCACTGCAGCTGCTTTACCACAACTCTTTCTAGGATTTTAGATATGAATGGGAGATTAGATATTGGTCTATAGTTGGCCAGAATGTCAGGATCCAGGCTGGGCTTTTTCAAAAGAGGTTTAACAACAGCACATTTAAAAGACTGAGGCACATAACCAGTTTCCAGGGAGGCATTTATTATGGTTAGAATAGATTCACTGATTAGGGGGAAGATTTCTTTAAAAAGTTTAGTGGGGATTGGGTCTAAGAGACAAGTGGAAGTTTTAGAAGATGTAATAACTGATGCTATTTCTGCTTGGTCCACAGCAGTAAAGCAATCTAATGTTACAGACATTTCTATGGATGTTTTCCTTTCTACCATTTTAATTTGCTCAGGGGTAATGGTAGGAATAACCTTGTTCAATTTGCATCTGATATTTGAGATTTTATCATCAAAGAATGTAACAAAGTCTTCAGAGCTGAGGGCAGCAGGAATATGTGGTTCAACCGAGCTGTGGCTGCTGGTCAGCCTGGCTATAGTACTAAAGAGAAATCGTGGATTATTTGCATTTTCTGCTATTAAAGATGAGTAATATTGAGTTCTCGCTTTACGCAGGGATTTTTTATAGCTTAAGAGGCTGCATTTCCAAGCATTCAGAGAGTGCTCTGAGCCAGAACGGCGCCATTTTCTTTCTAATTTACGAGTTATTTGTTTGAGGGAACGTGTTTCAGCGTTAAACCATGGTGCTACTCTGTTTTGTCTAACAAGCTTGAGTTTCAGAGGGGCAACAGCATCAAGGGTTCCTCTGAGGGCTTGCATGGTATCATTGACAAACTGCTCATTATCAACGGGGCTTAAAGAGCTCTGAGAGTATTTATCTAACATGTTACTAAACATTGGTTGGACTGAGAGTTTAAATTCAGATACAGAACGGTCAGATAATGTTCGTTTCAGCTCTTTCTTAATCACTGGAGCTATGGTGTTTTCTAATATAAACTGATAGGTAATTTAAGTTTGTATTAATTTTTTACAAAAGCTTTAATATAATCATTTGGCTGCATTGAATTTATTCATTTTTATTTATTTTCTAATATTTGATACAAGCATCAAAATATTATATGTAAGTATTTAGGACATAAAACATTTTTTGGCCTTAATAGTATTTTGAAAAATGTATTGGAATCCAGAGCTAAAATGATTTAAAACAGCAAATCATTTCAAAAAAGCTAAATAAAGGGAAAACAGGGTTAATTCAATGAACCAATTAAGAAATGCTAAATAGCTAAAGAATTAATTTAAAAAATGGCAGAAAACTAAAGGATTTTTAATAGATACAGACTAAATCACTATAATAAGAATAATTTATTAAGTGATAAGACAATAAAGGCTTTAAAAATGAAATAATATACAAAACACAGTAAGATATCACTACAATTGAAATCCAGAATAAGTGTTCTATAAGGACAGAACTCTTATAGCACAAGCAAGAGTTAATCATGTGGTCGATGAAAGATTTGAAGGGCACATTTGCACTGACAAATGTAATCCCTTTACTCTGAAAGTCTGCAAGCATGAAAGCTGAGGGAAGGGAAACATGCTCCACTCAAGAACAACATTTGATTTCTAAGAGTGTATTCAGACTGGAAATGTCCGTTGGTCTGGAATGAGTCCGCTTGCGTTGGTCCAAGTCCTAAACTTTGCGTTTGGTCTGTATTCAGACTCCCATCAACCTGACATTTCTGTTCTGTTCAATGTGTATGAGGTTAAAAGTTGTTTTAATGAGCCTGCATTCATCCGACCAAACTTTAATGAACTACTGCTTATCAATGTTGGTCCACTACTTTGTTTACATCCAATAATGCCTGGTTACAGAGGCATCTTTAGTCCAGTTTAGTCCAAACCGAGACCACCTCAAAAGATGGGTCTGAGAGTGGTCCCTTGTCCCGGACAAGAAACAAACTCCTGTTCTCTTTAAGTGAACCAAAATGTAACCAGTCTGAATCCACCCTTAAAGAAGAACCAAAGTTTAGAAGAGAAGTAAAAAGAGTAAATGTCGTGTGTGTTCCATGTTACAAGTAGTGGACTAACAGAAAAGTTGTAAAGACGTTTTAAGCACTACATTTTACTGCAATGAGCTGATTCGTAATCGCTCGCATCACATCCACGATCTGGCGGTCTCGTTCCTACTAATGTTGGCTGGATTTGATGGCGACTTTCCGCTATAACTGCGACGTGCTTCTGACCGGTTTGTACTTTTCGTGTTCAGCATTTGTTTTTAACATGATCAGCATCTCGCTCAGACACGTGCAGCATCTGTGAGCGCGCAGGTACATGAAAGGTAGAGGACGAAGTGATGAGTTTGTGTGTGAAGTTCAGTATTTCTTAACTTCTTCAGTAACTTCCATCATTTTCAGTGTTAAAATATATTTTTTTCGACAGGGTTTTCTGTGAAGTCGCATACTTGAAATAAATTCAAGTTAAATGATGCAATTTGCATGCGATTGCGTAACATTTCAGCCGCGGGTGACATCACCAGCAGGTGCAGCATTCTGATGCCACTGAAGTGATTCTGCTGACGGCCGTGCAACCATGTGACGCGAGCGATTATGAATCGCGCGGAAGTGTAAACCAGCTTTTACAATCTGAGTGTGATTTTTTTTGTGTTTTTTTTCTTGCCAGTGGTCAACTGCTCCAAAGTGAGTAGCTTTTCCAACTCCATGATTTTTCAAGGGAGTCTGTTTCAGTGTTGTTCTCAGAGTGTAAGGTGTAGAATCAATCCAAACCAGCACAATACATGAATTTTGTTAGTTTCCTTTGTCCATTTGAGCCGAGTCCACGGGACTGACCTAATGTGAAAGCAACCTAACCACAGAAGATCTTCCATTCAAAGTACAACACCTATTTCTGAAGCATCTTTGTCCATTCCTCTTTGTCCAAAAGCTCAAGAAAAGACAGTTGAATGTCCTGATGCGAGTCAAGACTGCTCTATTTCGATGACACATCGCCCACAACGCTCCTTGTGTTCCTACAAGACTTACTGGTCCCGTAATATCACTTGGTTTGAAGTCTCCCCGCGCCGTTCTTTCCTCTTTGCAGCTGACATCTTAATCTTCTGTCAGTTCAGCCGCTCTGCGCTGGGGCCCAGGAAGGTTTTCCCTACAGCTCTCTTGTCTTTTGTACTTTGCCCTGAGTAGCAGCTTCACCACAGAGATGAACAAGATGGAAGGCGAAAACCAGCGTACTTACTGACAGGGCATTGTGCCCAGAAGTCAGGCTTTGATCTGCTCGCTAAGTGAAAGAACTCCCTTCAGCGATTGGTAGATTTGCCCCAAGAAGAAAAAAGAATCCACACACGTTAGAAAGAAAAATCTCTGTACTTATTCAACTGCCTGTTGAAATTAGAACTTTCCTTCAACATTACCAAAAAATGTCTTTGTACGTTTAGCATTTTATAACAGATGAGCTTGAAATGAGACGTGATAATGGAAACCTGGAATCTGGTGTCACCTTTAGCTTTTCTTCAATTCTAAAAAAAATTATAGCAAATAGTACTTTGAGGTTTTTTTTTTAATCATGAAATGTCTCTTATAACAAAACCTTTCAAAGAATGTCAGGATGAGCTGATAAAAGTAAGCTAAATCTTGTGAAATATTATTTTCTTGCATAAAATAGTTATTTAACCAACACATTCTCACTCCCACCTCGTTACATATTGACGTTTGGTTAAGGATTCCTCCACATCACTTCTTGACGTTTTGGGCGTCACCCAAATTGTAGTTTTTTGATGTGTTGGCTGTTCATAAAATCAAGGGTTCACAACTCTCGATACACGGTACTAGATGCAGTACCAGATGTGGTCTCGCACACTGACTGGTCCTCGAAAAATAGCCGGTACCTTAACCCGTGACTGGTACCCTGACCAGTACTGGACATGGTATCAGATGTAGTACTGAACGCAGGAACAGATGTGGTACAGGATCCGGTACCGCTCGTGGATTGGTCCTCGAGACGCGGTTCGGATGTGGTACCCCTCGTGGACTGGTCCTAGAGACGCAACTAGTATTTGTACCCTAACCCGGTACTGGTACAATAACCCTAGCCTGGTACTGCACACGGGACCAAATCTGGTAATGGACCTGGTACCGCACACAGACTGGTCCTCGAGACACGGCTCGGACGCAGTACAGCACGCAGACTGTTCCTCAAAACACAGCCACTACCAGTACCCTAACCTGGTTCTGGTATCCTAACCCTTGCCCATCCCCAGATGCGGTACTGGATGAGGTACCAGATGCTGTACCTAACCTGGACTGGTACGAGACACAGTATCAGACGCAAACCTGGACCGGACGTAAATCAGTCCAGGGTCAGGGTACCAGTACTGGATTAGGTTAACAGTACTGTGTTAGGGTCCCGGTCCAGGACCGATTTAAGTTTGTGGCCCAGAGGTTGGGGACCCGTGATTTAATGGGAACAGCCAGCATATCTAAAAACCAACGAGTTGGGGACATCCAAAGTGTCAAAAAGTGATTCAAAGGGGTCCTCAACCAAAGTTGAGAGTGAGAATGTGTTGATATAACAATTATTTGCCCAAAAATGATTTAAGCTAAATGTTTAATTACTTTCTTTTCTTTTTTCTGTAATCTTTTTCATTTTATACATTTCTCTTGTTATAATAGTAAAAATATATATTTGGGTGCCATGTTTTCTTTTTGAACGTTACACATGAATAAAGAGCAGTGATGTGTACAGAAGAAGAAATAAATGGCCCAGACTTCCTTTGCACACGTTTTCTAGAAATCACCTAATGTATTTGTACATCGGCCAGAACAATGTAGCACATCTTCTCAAACACTGTGAATTTGTCTCCAGCATCACGTCTCACTGGGGTCAGATTTGGGTGATATTCCATTTTTTGCTCAAGGACACTCAGATGTGGGGGACTTTACCGCACTGCTGATCTTCCAGCAGGAAAAGGCTGAGCCGCTCTTGTCCACTCAGATGGCATCATGTCAAGACGAGCAAGTACGCCTATTTTTTCAGCTTTGTGTTCAACCAAGGTTTTTACTGTTGTCACACAGTTATAGAGGTAGTGAAAGGGTTACATTCAAATTTTAAATCTTTTTATTAAAAGAATTAAGAGAGCAAATTTAAAACTAAATATGCTGTATCTTAAAAATAGATGTCACCTATTATGATAATGTTTGTGTCCCTCCTTTGTCTCCGCATGCACGCTCCCTGTGCGCGGGAGTGCGATCCTTCCTTGTCAGGGAAAGGGCAGAGTGGTTCCCGGGGGTGTCACAGGTGACAGCAGGGAGCAGAGAGAGGTGACACAGAGAGAGGGTTCTGGTGACATTTGCACAGTGGGAACCAATACTTGCAGCATAATGATGAACAAGGTCTGTTATTACTAATGAGCAAAACAAGGAGGAGGATGTGAACAGACGAGTGGCCAGACATCATCATCCTCACTCACTGAGACAGGCCCAGACTGATGCTTTTCTTTGTCTCATATGTCTGGATGTGCTTATGTACAGACTTATATACCCTGATCCTTTAAACGCTGTGTGTCCTGCATTGAACCTTGACCAAAGGCTATTGAAGCAGTTTCTGATGCTGATTGGTAGTCTCAATCACTGAAGTTCATAGGCCTTCAAATACTGACACACTGCTGAGAAATTGAATACATATTTTTTTAATCTATATATATATTGCATTTTTTGAAGTCATTTTTAAGATAATAAATACTCATACAGCACTTCCTTATCTTCTTTGAGATTCCCATTCATCCATTTCCCTCACACATTTACACACAGCTGCCAGGCCACAGAGAGCAATATGAGGTTCAGAGTCTGGCCCAAGGACACTTCGAAACACGAGAGTGCTAAGCGGTAACAAAACCTCGCAATTCTCCAATCAGAGGTCAACAGCTCTGCCTCTGTGCCCCAACTGCCTCAGTGCAGCTCATGTGGACAAGACACATCAGCCTGAGTTTTACAGCTGGATTTCTTCATATGAGGTTTTGTGTCAAATGTTAGGATTATCTGTGAGTGCAGTAGAGTAAGAATCAATATGAGTCTGCCTGTGAATGACTAAGAACATCTGTTTCATTTTCCTATCAAGTAATGAGCTATTAAAAGTCCTGCAACAATTATCTTAATGTTTTTTTTTAGCCCTGATCAAACAACCTACGTTGTTTTCTAGGACATAGTTTCTGCAGAGCAGCAGTAGTTCTTCAGAAAATCACCTCTGAGTTGTGGGTGGGACTGTTGGTGCAGAGTAAGCCCACCTCCATTTCCCATTATCCTCATGCTTTCAAGCTAGCTTTCAGCCCCTCATAACCCCAGCCTAGCATTAAGATTTTTTTGGTCTGCACCTGATTCACAACAATCTGAACTACATATATCATTGCCCGCAATAATGCAAGTGTGAATGCTGTGAGCTGAATGTGGCCGCTGAATATGCCAGAGCTGATACCTGAACATGTTGAAGCTGAAAGGTTGCTTAGTCATTAGCAAAATGCTAAATTAGCCAAAAACTGCTAGCATATTGCTAAAATGTTAGCTAAACTCCAATTTTGCCGAAAAAAATTGGAAACATATCTAAATTAGTCAAAAAGGGATAAAATAATATTAAATGTTGGCTAAACTCCACATTTTTTTTCACATTTCACAAGAGAAACTTGTCTGCAGTAAACCTAACCTCATTCGCATCTTTGTCCAGTTCTTACATACTCCGAGTGAAAGTCAGTCAGATGTACCCGGTAGGATCTTGGTTTTCACATAAACCACGGCTTCTTCTGAGTTTTGGAACCACTTTTCAGTCCCGTTATTCGTTATCCGAAGCCGTGCTGGATACAGAAGCCCATATTTAACTCCCTCTCGACCGCGGAGGAGCCGCCGCACCTCGCCGAAACAGACCGAGCCTTTACACGCTTGGGGGGTAATCAGGGAATATGAAGATGTCTTTTCCTCAGCGGAGAATGTTAACGGTAATGAACTTTTGCTTCTTCTTCTTTTTTGTAATCAACATGTATCCATGTTTAGAACTTCTTTAAGAAGTTTGGAAAGGCGGACTCTAGGATATTGAGTATGTGGATGTCATTCGCCGCTCCATGTCCAGACATTTCCCCCGCAGGTTGTACACTTCAGATTTTAGCTTTCAACCTTGGTTTGAAGAGACACTACATCATCTGACGTGTTCCATGTGTGTCATTGTTTTCATTGTTTCCTCCTTTGCGCGTGGTGTAGCCGTGTTGCTAGATAGCTAGGTTTTCAACACTAGCAGGCGCCATAAGCGCAGACTTTAATTCCTGCCTAAACATTGCAGCAATGTCTGCTTTCAGCGAAGAGACAATTTCAAGTTTCAGAACCGGTGGGTCCATTTGGTCTTCAGACTGTGTCAGAGCCTTGGGTGGTGAACTATCACAAGACGATGTTTTGAGTCCCGTAGTTGAGGCAGCTCCGGAATATTTGAATTTTTGAATATTGTTGGCCATTTATTCGGTTTTAACATGTCAATATTAGTGTTCTTAGAGATTAAGATGACGACAAATAGAGTTCTGAGGTTTTTCTGGCATATAGTGTCTGGAATGTCCCCAAATGTCATGCTATTTCTTTCTCTTCTAAGGCGGATTACCAAAAAATGCCAATCATCTGCACCTGGTCTGGCCTGTCTGTCATATTTTAAAATCAATTGTGGCCCACAAATCAAAAAGTTTGGACTGGCTGGTGAAATGGCCTTTTGTTTAGAACCTTCCTCAAAGCTGAAAGTTGCAAGTTGAACACAGACTGGATTAATAGTTTGTTTGTCCAACAATAAAAATAAATAATTTGTGGTTGATGACTGGTAATAATGAATCCAAATAAACATCATCCTCATGTTGAGTTTATCACGGAGGAGAACTTGAGTTATCAGGGAGTTTAAAAGAAACTAAGACTGACAGAAGCAGAAAAAAATCCATTGAAATTGCACCAACAGCAGCTGCTGTTCCCCTCTGGAGGTAAATGTTAAAAAAAAAGATTGCTCTGCAAAGTGACAACAGGAGGGGAAAACCCTGCAGGATTCCCCCTCCGTTTGCAGAAACACACCCATCAGCGCCGGATTGCAGTTCCTGTAGCATTGCAGGCAATATTTACATCATCCAGAGAGACTATCTGATCTGAGAGAGCATCTCTCAGGTGTTTAGGACCCAGTATAATGACCTCAGTTTTTTCTGGGTTTAGGAGGAGGTAATTAATTGTCATCCAGGACTTAATGTCTCTAATGCAGGAATTCAGTTTATCTAGGTGGTCATTCTGGTCTGGTTTAATGGATAAATACAACTGTGTATCATCTGCATAACAGTCAAAATGAATGCTGTGTTTCCTGATTATGTTTCCTAAGGGCAACATGTAAAGCATGAACAGGATGGGCCCTAGCACTGAGCCCTGTAGGACTCCATAGCTAACTCGAGTACAATGAGAAGACTGTTCATTTACATTAACAAATTGGAATATCAGATAAAGAGGATTCAAACCACTGGAGAGCTTACCATCTATGTCATGCTCTAGTCTCTGGAGTAAGATGCTGTGGTCGATGGTATCAAAGGCTGCGCTGAGGTCTAACAGGACCAAAACAGAGAATTGATTTTGGTCTGTAGTTGGCCAGAGTGTCAGGATGCAGGCTGGGCTTTTTCAAAAGAGGTTTAAAAACCGCATATTTAAAAGACTGCGGCACATAACCAGTTTCTAGAGAGGAATTTATTATGGTTAATATGGATTCACTAATTAGGGGGAAAATTCTTTAAAGAGTTTTGTGGGGATTGGGTCTCAGAGACAAGTTGAAGTTTTGGAGGATGTAATAACTGATACTATTTCTGTTTGGTCCAGAGCAGTAACGCAGTCAAAAGTTACTGACGTTTCTATGGATGCCTTTATTTCTACCGTTTTTAGTTTGCTCAAGGCTGGTAGTGGGAATGAGCTTGTTCAATTTATGTCTAATATTTGAGATTTTATTATCAAAAAATGCACAGAAGCATTCATCCTGGCAGCGCGAGAACAAGCCCTGAGCACCAGAGTCTGTTTGTGCTTGTTTGTGTGTGTGGAGGTATGTGTGTTTGTGCTGTATCAGACTGTTTCAGTGTTATTCTTGTGTCAGAAAATGGAAAACAAACGAATAAAAAGTGAGTTTTGAAAAAAAAGAGAAATTTGATGCTTACTTTTCTTCAAAAAAAAACCCACCAACAATACCATTTTCATCTGAGCGGGTCTTTAATGACAAAACTGTGAGAAGTCACCTGTGGTTGAGATGAAGTCGGTCACCCTTTTGACTGAGTATTTTCTCTGCACTGTGACTCCATTGTTGGCAGAAGATGCCCTCACCATGAGGCTTCCTAAGTCAATATTAGTCTGCGTTTCTTCGGGTAATGTTTCACTGGGCTGAGATAATTGGTGACCGTAGACATATAGACTCTGGATTGATAAGTTCTGACATCAACCATCAATCTGAGATCTAGGATTTTGCATGGAAAAGATGAAGCTTGAACCATTTCAAGCACAGTGATTAAGTTTACTCCACCAAACTCAAAAAGGTTAAAACAAAATGACTACAGTTTGAAAGCTTGAAATTCTAATTGGTCCACTCACAGGTCTTTCCAACTGCCATTCAAAAAGTACCTCCCCTAAATATACAATTTTGATCTTATAATTGGAATGTATTCGGTCTCAATTTAAGTAACTGGTATGTCAGACTTACAGTTTCCTTGAAGACTTCTATGTTTGGGTACAATTAAGTGAACCATGTCGTGGAAAAAAAAATAAATGGAAACTCCCCCACTGTTAATGGAGCCTGTCTGAGCTGTTGTGAAATTTGCCAGCTAGCCCTTTCAACACGTTCCCCTCCTGTTAGAGAAAAAATAAAATGGATCATTTTCTCACAAATTTGCCTTACAAACGGCTCTCCAATAACCTTTGTTCTCAGGTAGAGTCCAAATTAAATTCAAATTTTGAATATTTTTTTCATCCTGCACTCTTGATTGATAAAACATCCATCGAAACAGAAGACATGGATGGCAGTTTGTTGTTTGCCTCTGGTTGAAAAATGGTTTCTGTGTTAGGAGAATGGATAAACAAGCAGCTACGGGGCAAAGGTGGTGTAGATGTGGAGCAAACCGGGGAGCAGAGATAAAGAGACTGTTCGAGTGGGTTTCAAGTGCCGAACAGGCTCACACACAGACAGTGGCGCACAGGCTACAGGCAATGTGGGGCTCGAGCCAGAAAAACGAGCTTATTATTGATTCGTCGAGTTTGAGTTTCTTTGTGAAACAGGATCTGAGGACACAAGCAAGAGAGCCTTACTTAAAAGTCTCCCCCCTTTGCATCCATATCTATCGATCTATGCATACTTTCATCCTTAAGTAACTCTCTGCTCACCTTTTTTTCCTTCCTCTGCATCTCCTCTTGAATCTTATTTAGTCGCCGTTGCGTTTTGGCTGAACTTTAGTTTTCTTTTTGCTTTCCTTCTCCCCCTGCGCTCTCTTCAGAGTGTCCCCCGTCCTCACTGATCATGTTTCCGCACACTCCATCTCCGAGTGATTGAAAGTACTTCTTTTATGGATGTTTATTTTCCTAATGTGTTTCCCATAAAAAGTCGTTTTATCCTCACAATCCCATATCTCTGACAACAATAAACCAAACAGATCAACTCGGTGTAGCACAATCACATTTGGTAATGAAAAGCTGATTTCAGCTCGCACACATACACAGTGGAGATAACAACTCGGTGTGCTGGTGGATTTGATTGGCTGCACATGCCGTTGTCAGAGGCGGGAGTAAAATATGGCCGTCGTTATTGCTCGCTGTCATAACTTGGCCTGTAAATCTCTCCCTGAGAGGGAGGAGAGGCGAGTGAGAAGTGAATTGATTCTCTTCTTGTACTTCATCATTAGCTTCTTTGCTATTGGACTGGTGCCAAAGGTCTTGGAAACCTTCATAATGTGATCATCTGCAGTGGGGGGCGGGGTGGTGGCCTCTACCATGTGATGCCATTTAAATCACTCACATCTTTCCTCCTTTAAACCAGTTTTAGTCTTTTCTTTTTTTTTTTTTACCGTGTTCTTTGTGTGTCCACCTGTTTGTTTCCTGCTTTCATCCCTGCCCTGCCTTCATCTGTTCAGCCGTGTGGCTCCTACCCAGCAGCGATTCTCTGCAGACCTCCACTGCTAAGCGCACTACAACTGATAACGTCAACCATGCCGCCTGTGACTGACAGGTGGGTAAAATGGCTGTGGCAGCACACAGAGGCATGGAGAATCCTTTTTTCAGGCCACACCAGACTCGGTCCCCGCACCCATTCGTCAGCTGAAAAAAAAAAAAAAACAGGCGCACAGACTCAGCTGATCCATCAAAAGGGGCTGGAAGTAGGAGGAACAGCTCAAAAGGGCCACAAAGGAGCATGAAGCTCAGCAGATGGCTTCTTGTCAGTCATCTTCTTGGCTTTTTTTTCCTCCACCGTGACCCTCTCTCTTCTCCTTCATTTACCAACTTTTCCTAAAAATCAATGCAGCGTAATGTCGTGTTCTCGTATGCATGCTTTTTAAATCTTTTCTCTCAAATCGTCCCCAGGTGGTGCAGCAGCAAATGTGACACGAGCTAAGTAAGATGGTCTGCGCCTTACCCCACACAGCTCAGATTGCTGTCATTACACTCGCCGCATGCCATCTCACTCTCTATAATTGGAGGAGCTGTGAATTAAAGTAACGTCCTCGACTTTATACCTTGAAGATCCAGACAAATAGTAGAGAAGTGCACGTATGTGGACGTGGTTAAGACATTGGAAATTGGAGAATATTGCAGATTTTTGATACTCCTACTGACTAATATTAATTCTCTGAGGTTTTTTTCTGTTTTCTATAAGAAAGAACAGTCATGAAGAGAATGTAATGATGTGTTAAAGATCTGTATGCTCAGCCTAAAAGACACAGCGGGGTAGAAGAAGTGCTGAATGCAGCAGGACTATCCTCTACTTAGTGCTCACAGATAAACTCATCTATACGTAAAACCATAATTCAGCTGACAAAAATGGACTTTTAGTGAAGAGAAGAAAAATCTATGTGGCAATTTAATTTGGTGCAGAATGAACACTCTTAGATATTACTGTACAAGATGCAAATGAGATTTCTCCCCTTGAACGATCATCTGTCTAAGAGGCTGAACCTCACCGCGAGGTAATTACACTGCTCTCATCATTTAATAACCCCCACTCCCTCTAATGCTTCCATCTTTCTCCTCACAAACCACCAATGCCCCCCCCACACACAGAAAATATAAAACTGGGCTTTACAGAATATGAAATTTTCTGCTTTACAGTCCTTTTAGCCACACCTTCCACCATCAGTCCTATCATCTTTCCATCACGTATAATAAGACAGGGAGCAGGCTCTCTGTATTTGCTGTGATATACAGTCTTTTCCTAATTGTGCATAATATTAACACTATGAGATCATACTTTTGTTTGGAAGCAAATTCAATTAATCACCTTTAGGTTATTTTATACAAAAATATTATTTCACGGTTCAGTTTTTTGTTCATAGCATGAAAAAAGGTAATAAAAACTAACTTCAAATACATATTTTCCTCTGACCGTATAAAAGTATTGTGTGCCTTTCATATCAAATCTGCCTTTATTGAAAATTCCTCTAATTTAACTAATTTGATTCAAATTTTTAGAATTTCACATTATTGGTCAAAATTGGGTTTTATTTATTTCAACAAAGAATACATTTTACAGCCACAGATGATATTTCATTGCTGGAAAACTAGAAATAAAGGAAAATAATTTGAGTTTGATAACCAAAATGAAACAAAGGAATACCCCGGTTTGCTTGGAAACATGCTAATTTTTATAAAACTAATTATTTCAGGTTTTAGAGCGGGGTGGAATGATACCATTTTTCTCTGCTGGCGTTATCTGCAGAACAGGAACTAATGAGCTCAGGATTAATTAAAACATTTTTTACTACTTGAGTTCCTTCCATCTTTCTAAAAATGCACTGAGAATGCACAAATCAATGGGCTGAATATTTTATGTTTTTCCGCACTGAAAAAATTTTCAAATGTGTCAGAATTCAATTTAACAGATAACTAAAGACTGAACACTTAAAAAACGAATAAAACAGACAAAACAGCTTTCACAATATATATGTGTTTAAAAATGTAAAAATTTAACAAAGTTTTGACTTTAAAGAGGTCTTTGAAAGTAAGTGCACGGAACTAACCAACCATTGAACGTCATGACATTTAAATCTTAGTCATGCATTTTTGCTTTTACAATGATGATGGAGGATTCTTTGAAACGCGCTTTCTTTGGTGTATGTGATATTATTTAGCTAAATTAAGGGTCTATTCAGACTGAATTTAACCAGAACTTGAGAATTTCCACCATTGGTGGAAACAGACTGAATACCACCAAGGACCCCGGTCTGGGACCAGGAACCGCTCTTGGACCCCTTCATGCAAACAGGTCCACAACAGCCACTGTAGCCAGTCATTATGGGATGCACACATAGTGGCAGAGCAACAATGAGACACAGGAACTCATTGAAATTTAGTTGGATGAATGCAGGTTCAAACAACTTTTAATGTGATAAACATTGGTTCTCACACCGTTTTGAATTTGAATAACTTTATTGTCATTGTATATTATACAATCTGTGATAGACACATATCAGCATACGCTCTTTGTCATTTCCTTAGTATCCGTCTTGCAACATTCCTCTGCAGTGCCAAAAAAGGGTTGAACCTGATGTTGGTTCAGGCGTTCAAAATTGGCCAGAGAAGTATGAAGTTTGAATAAATAAAATATCCTGATAAGGACTGCAAAGCGTAGGACTTCCATTATTCTTTCTTTCATTGCTTTGCCCCATTGTCATAACTCCTGGCCAATGACTGAAGAGATCTTTAGTCATGTGGTTTTGTTCACAGGCTTTGGTTCAGAACAGAAATGTCCGCTGGACGGCAGTCTGAATACAGACCAAAGGCAAGATTCAGGACTTGGTCCATATCAATGAACTTATCCGTTCTGAATACACTCTGAATGTTATTGTGTCCCATTTTTCGATTATATAATATATAAATGGTGGTGGATGGAACTAAAGAAGGAGGATATTGTTTGTTCATGTTTAAAATGGTAAATGGCATATACTTGTAATAGTGTTTTTCTACCTTCCTTGAAGACCCAAAACGCTTTACAGTCACACACGCAGCTCTGCAGCCGAACACTGGCATCAACTCTCCTCCAGAGGCAATGCCGGTTTCATTGTCTTGCCCAGGGACACTTCGACACAAAGGCGGGCAAGGTAGGAATCAAACCCACAAACTTCCGATCAGAGGTCACCCGCCCTACCACAGCCCCACCGCCGCCCCTTAAACGCATCAGCTTTACATAATCATTGACATCGCAAACTATGCTGAACAAGATGTCTCATAAAATCTTTGGAAATTTATCAAAGCACATCTGTTGAAAGCGGAGTGCAGGTGGATCCAAAATGAATGACAGCAAATGATGCTTCATGGCTCCCTTTACAACTTGACACAGCGACTCATGTCTCCTCATCAGAACAAAGTGGCACACTCGCTTAATCTGCCGACTAAGTATCCTTTGTTCACAGCAGACCTAAGCATTCTGGGAATAATGAAATTACAAAGTGTTACAAACAATACTATCTTTCTCTTTAAGATCTCTTTCCATCACAACAAGCCTGTCACTGACATTCAAATCCAGCACTGAGCAATAAAGAAACCTATTGAGGCAGTTCTTTTCATCACAGTGCTGCAACAATGTCACTTTTTTTTTTTAGTCAAAATATGCATTTGCATGACTGACAATAATAGTCTGAGAATAAGGGAAATTTTATGGAGAGATATGGGCAAAGTTAGGCTGGGGTTTACGCTCCTACATACGCATTAAAAATAAAAGATTGGATTTCTAAACAGGAAGAACAGGAATTCCTCTTTCACATAACAGGCAAGGGTGAATTAGTGTGTAGCATGAATGGCTAATAATTAACAACCATATGAAGGGTTGAATATGTGATATTCGCCTTCAGATCTGGTCAAAGTTATAAAGTTTATTAATCTGCAATTTTCAGATTCACCTGTAGGGGGCACCACCTCCTGCAAGGAGGAAATTATCACTTTAATTATTAGTTATTATTTCTAATTAATAAAGTAATACTCAAATTTATCAGTCACTTATCCAAAAGAAAAACGTGAGTGTCTTTACCTTTGAAGGGACGTTTTGTGAACCATGGAAATTATGAGACAGAACAACGACTTCTTATACACATTCATTTATTGCATAAAAGTGGATTAACAAGAAGGATTATTGAGTGTGAAAGCACAGCATTGATTATACTTTGCAGAGATGAAAAGAAGAAAGAAAGAACTTTTCTAATACTGTTCAAAATGCATACGTGAAGAGAGCAATAAAATGAAATTTAAACAAATTAAAATTATGTGAATGGGCTGAAGGTGTATGACTGCAATGTCTGATGTGTCTGATCTAATGCAAAATTAATGTTTTAATAAAATCGAGATAAATGTCCTTCTAGTGGTTGAAACAATAGTTACTTAGTTGAATTCTAAATCAAAGAAAATGTCTCTCTGACCACAAACAGTAAAACGCTGGAGCAAGTCTTCTCACCATGCGGTCTGTGGGTTCTGGTTCCAAAGAGCACAGGAAGGCCTCTCTTAGTTTCAGCTTTGAGAGGCTGCTCTTCTCCCGAGAAGTCAGCCAGGTGTCGAAGTTAGAATCTGTCCCCAAAGGAAGATTCAGGTTATTGTCCAGGGTTTTTAGTCTCAAGTGGTCAAGTCACGCTTGGTTCCAAAAATTAGCGACTAAATTAAAAGTTTTCAAAGCTGGCCGGGCTACAAAAACTTAATAATTATTTTGTCACTTATAAAAATTAGAAAGAAAAATGAAAAGTTAAAATTGCATAAAACGTAAAAAGGTTGACGGTTCGGTTTGTTTAATCTTAAAGATGAAAAATCTCACAGAAGTTTTCATCTCGAAGTTATTAAAATCTTAGAAGTTAATTCTTTGTTCTGAGCTCTCTCTGTTCAGTTTTCCCTCCAAAAATCTTTTGCTTGAAGCTATCTCCTTGTTTTCTGAGAGGTCTTTCCTCCTTGACCTCAGAACTCCATCCCTGAACTGACCTTCAGTTTGAACGTGCGAGGGACAAAGGCCCTGAAACTGACCAATCAGAAACGAGTTGGGCCGGTCTTACGCCCTCATCTAATTAACATACTCCAATAGGCTTGTTAATTCCTAATCTGGGGGTGGGGTCCTAATTATGGGTGTTTGTGGGCGTGTGCGTGTGTATCAGAGAAAAAGCCCTATAAGCCAACATCTCTTACCAACATTAAAGAAATAAAGAAACATTTAATTCCTTTTTTAATCAACTCGTCTCATAAGTAGAAAACCCCTTTTTCTGGAAAGAAAACAAAATAATAATAAGCATCCACATTTAAAAGATAATGCAAGATAAGAAGAATTAAACCAAAATCCAAAAAGAAAAACGAAGGATAAAATAAAATAAGACCTCTGGTTCGTTTCTTATTTACCTGCCAGATCCTTCTTATAAAAGATGCACAACTTTAGTTAACTTTTACCAGTAAAAAGATGTTGAAGTGAAAAACATTTCGATACCAGAGAACACAGAATACACATAAAACGTCTGGGGAGTCTATGGGGGGTTAAAAGGTTTTTGTAAATCCAGTCTGGTGATGTCTCCGGCCTGTTTTTTCAAAGGATCTGTAGAACGTCATGTCAACACATGAGAACATTTTCTTGTGGCTTCAAAAGAACTTTATTCAATGGAATGCACTTTTCTGGACGTCCTGTAAATCAAAATGGCTGGTTAGGCTCCAGAGTGGCTGGTTGTCATGGTAACCTGGGATTACCAACGTCCTTCTTTGCGGGGGAAGTTAAGTGTTTCGGGGTCTGTTGCCATCCAGTCTGAGAGGTGTTACGGGATGGAAGACCAATGCCTGTTGAAAGGGGGGGGGGGGAGGTGATCTTTATGGCCACAGCAAAATTCCTTTGTTAGTTAAGGTTCTGGGATCCATGGTTTCATGCTACATATCCCCCCTTTTGTTTCGACTTGTTCCTGTGGAATTAGTTGAAACAACAAGATACAGAGAAACATGGGATTCCCCGATGAACCTTCTGGAAGCCGCTGGAACGCCAGAGTAATCCGCTGAAAACAGTGGGGTCAGAGTAATTCAGTGAAAGGGGGTCAAACATCCGAGTAATCCTCACGAGAGCCACTAGGGTGCTGGGCGACTCTTCTGGGAGCGTTGGACGTTCAGCCGGGTCCTCAGGCAGGTGTGGGTGTACCTGCAACTTTACTGCTGTGGTCAGAGGCGTGACTCAAATCTTAAAATAAGTCTATATATTCACTTAATCTTAGTTACTAGCGTAGTGTAATAGTCTAGTGTCTAGATCTAAGTGTTCTATAATGAAGAAAACAACATAGAGAGGAAGAGAAAAGAAGAAAGAGAAATACGAGTAGCTGTTCAGGTTAGGCAGGAGTGCCTGCAACCTCACAGAGGATCGCCGAGGTTGAGAAAGGCTGGAGAGAGAGGTTCTGCTCTAATGTTCTTCTCGAGGGCCCCCCCCCTTGACCTGTCGCTATCATTGTTATCTCTTTCAGTAAATCTCCGTCGAGTCTCTCGAGCCAATCGGCTGCGGCACCTGTCTATTTGTCTGCTGCTGCTTCTGGAAACCAAGAGCAGCAATTCACGAAGGTGACTGATCGTTGCTGTGTGGGGGGTTCGCAAAAACTCCCAAATGATGGCTGGTTCCAGGATGGAGGTTCTGAAGGAAAAGAAATTTGAAGTTCAAGTCCTCCTCCATTCCTGGTTCATTACGCGTACCAAAGTATGCTCGTAACAATCGGTAATAATATTGCTGGGGAGACTCCTGTCTACCTTGTTTTACCGACATTGCAACCGTTAAACCTGACTGTGTAGGGCAATCAGAGAATTCCCTCTCGATGGCCTGTCGCAAAGAGTACCATTCGCGTCTGGTAAACTCTGGCTGCCTTTCGATGAAACGGATTACCTCACGGCTCGAAGTGCGTTTGATAAGATAAATCTTATCTGGAATGGTGGCCTCTGGATAGTTCCTGAGATAGAACTCAACGTCATCCAGGTATGCTCGAGGATCATTAGAGCCACCAGGGGTTGGTTCGAATCTGGTAAGATTTCGAGAAATTTTGTCTAAATCTCGATCAGAAGGACCATGATGACGAGATTCATCTGCCCTAAAGTCATGGAATCGATTCGCCTGTGTCGACCTTGGAGTCTGTGCAGAAAAGGAGGCAGGTGCAGGTGCTAAAAGAGGTAATCCGCCAGAACTATCCCTTTTAGCCTGTGCACCCCCCCTTTCGTCTTTGAAAGTTGGATGAATCGGCTGACAGGTGTCAGATTCAAAAGATGGCTTGATGTCTGCTGTTGCAGACTTAGGTTCCACCATCAAGTGTTCATATTGTTGATCGGAGGCTTCTCGTTTGGTGGTGGTGTAAGCTAGTTGCTCTTGCATTAGCTCAACCTGTTCTTTTTGGTCATCTAACTGTCTGGTTAGATTAGCATTTTCTCGTTGCAATGTAATTATATCGTCTTCAGCTGCATGCAGTCCTATTTGAGAAGCTTCGTAAGCTTCTTTAACCTCCATGAACTGCAATTGTTTTGCTACCAGTTCATGCTGATAGGCTGGGGCCTGGGATTCGCAGTCTTTTATTTCTCTTTTAATTTGATCATTTTCAGTTTTTAGTTCTTCGTTTTGAGTCGTCAGTGCAGTGACCTGACGCTCCAACTCATCTGTTTGTCTTTGAGCAACCTCGCGCTGATGCTGCAAAAGTTTATTCTCCTCCTGGGTTTGAGAAAGTTTCTGCGGGCGCGTGTCGAGTTTCCCTAGCGCATGGTTTTAACAACTATGAGCGGTTTTGAGTCGAGCTGTGAGCAGTATGGCTAGGCTACCAAGTGTTTTGGTCAACTCCTTATCCTTCGGTGGATCATGGGTAATTTCTGCCACTACCTCAGAGAGCTTAGTCTCCAGTTCAGATGCGGTTAGTTCTGAACTTGATCTTCAAAAACCTGGAATGTGATTTTCAGTGATTTCTGTCAGGCAGCTTCGAGATCATCAAAAAGGTCCCTATGGCTAGAGGCCTCAGAAGAAACTGCGTCAGTCATTTCTAAATCTGTTGCTCAGCTGATGAGGAATGAAAGCTGGAGGGTTTAGACAGCTTTGTTTAGCCTCAATTAGCAAGTACCGAAACTTTAGCTTTTAGCTTTCAAATCACTATATCATTAGCTTTTAGCCCCTTAGCATTAGCATTTAGCATTAGCGTTAGCTTTAGCCTTTTAGCTTTTAGCATTTACACCTAACTGCCAGTAGGGGAGATGACAAGTGTGATATCTATTTCAAGCCACAAGGGGGAGTCAATGAACCACTGACTTAGCAGACCTTCCACCTACTGCTGTCTACCTAGATTGCACAAACTTTCAAGTCTCTGAGTGGATTAAATATAGGTCTCTATATCTATGCTTCCACAGTCAACCTGCTTTGGTTCAATGCAGTCCAAGTACACACACCTCCTCTAGGCCAGTACGTCTATGGATATTAATCCCAACCTGTAACTTGGTTCAACACACAACTTCTGATTATTATTAGAAGAGGGTAACACCTCTGGCTCAGAGGTCCACCTCCTATGACCCTGACTGCGTCACAGCTTTAGCCACACCCCTTGGGTGACCCGGAAGTTCCTCCTTCCTTTCTCCTCAGTTTTACTCAGCGCTCGTCGCGAACACACCTAAAGCAGGCAGTTTTTAGCAGAGGCAGCTAAACGTCCTGAAGACAAAGCAGTTACTCACAGCAAACCCTAAAGCTAAAAACGGAAGATAAAAGAGTGGATTGCAACTTTTGGATTTAAGCTAGTTTGGTGTACAGCTTGCTATCTCTAAGGTGTCTTTTGCACTGATAAAGTAGGACAAAGAGTCTGCAGACCGCGCCTGCGTGTGCTTTGTGCTATCAGCACAAGAAAAGGGGGTCAGGTCTGCCAACAGACTGATAATTGCCCCTTCAGAGAGCTTATCACAACAGCCAAAATGCGCAGTTATATCCTAAAATCCTCTGTTAATTTTAGTAACCCGCTACGGCTGACAAGAGTGCTTTCCTGCACTTTTCATAAGACGTTTACGTCTTATAAACGTCCACTCATAGATAAATCTATGGGGTGAGGTCCGGCCGGAATCCTCAGCCGCTGGACGACGGAAGTCGGGCCTGTGTCCTGGAACACGCAGGTACACAGCCAGAACTTTCCGTGGAAAGAATTACACAAGACAGGAACACGCTGAACTTCTGTTAATCTTTCCAAAGGCCTTTCAACTTATTAAAACGCATAAGCATAAATGCGCAAATGCATGCAAATTATCACGGTTCTGCTCCGTGCAGAAAAGTTCTGTTTCACAGAATCATCTGTTACGCTGATCGCACAGCGTCACAGGCTTCCAAAGCCACACAAACAAGTTCTCAGTCTTAAATAAGGGAAAAGTCAACAGCTCAGAGTACTCAGGAATTTCATTCAGAACCGCAGTTACGTTTTAGATGCACAAACCTTTCATATTAACCTGTTTATCTCAATATTTCCAAGTTCACAAAACGTTTTCAGAGGCCTCGCACGGATGCGCCATAAATTAACTGTAGCATGAATGGCTAATAATTAACAACCATATGAAGGGTTGAATATGTGATATTCGCCTTCAGATCTGGTCAAAGTTATAAAGTTTATTAATCTGCAATTTTCAGATTCACCTGTAGGGGCACCACCTCCTGCAAGGAGGAAATTATCACTTTAATTATTAGTTATATATTTCTAATTAATAAAGTAATACTCAAATTTATCAGTCTACTTATCCAAAAGAAACGTGAGTGTCTTTTACCTTTGAAGGACGTTTTGTGAACCATGGAAATTATGAGACAGAACAACGACTTCTTATACACATTCATTTATTGCATAAAAGTGGATTAACAAGAAGGATTATGAGTGTGAAAGCACAGCATTGATTATACTTTGCAGAGATGAAAAGAAGAAAGAAAAAACTTTTCTAATACTGTTTCAAAATGCATACGTGAAGAGAGCAATAAAATGAAATTTAAAACAAATTAAAATTATGTGAATGGGCTGAAGGTGTATGACTGCAATGTCTGATGTGTCTGATCTAATGCAAAATTAATGTTTTAATAAAATCGAGATAAATGTCCTTCTAGTGTTGAAACAATAGTTACTTAGTTGAATTCTAAATCAAAGAAAATGTCTCTCTGACCACAAACAGTAAAACGCTGGAGCAAGTCTTCTCACCATGCGGTCTGTGGGTTCTGGTTCCAAAGAGCACAGGAAGGCCTCTCTTTAGTTTCAGCTTTGAGAGGCTGCTCTTCTCCCGAGAAGTCAGCCAGGTGTCGAAGTTAGAATCTGTCCCCAAAGGAAGATTCAGGTTATTGTCCAGGGTTTTTAGTCTCAAGTGGTCAAGTCACGCTTGTTCCAAAAATTAGCGACTAAATTAAAAGTTTTCAAAGCTGGCCGGGCTACAAAACTTAATAATTATTTTGTCACTTATAAAAATTAGAAAGAAAAATGAAAAGTTAAAATTGCATAAAACGTAAAAAGGTTGACGTTCGGTTTGTTTAATCTTAAAGATGGAAAAATCTCACAGAAGTTTTCATCTCGAAGTTATTAAAATCTTAGAAGTTAATTCTTTTGTTCTGAGCTCTCTCTGTTCAGTTTTCCCTCCAAAAATCTTTTGCTTGAAGCTATCTCCTTGTTTTCTGAGAGGTCTTCCTCCTTGACCTCAGAACTCCATCCCTGAACTGACCTTCAGTTTGAACGTGCGAGGGACAAGGCCCTGAAACTGACCAATCAGAAACGAGTTGGGCCGGTCTTACGCCCTCATCTAATTAACATACTCCAATAGGCTTGTTAATTCCTAATCTGGGGGTGGGGTCCTAATTATGGGGGTGTTTGTGGGCGTGTGCGTGTGTATCAGAGAAAAAGCCCTTATAAGCCAAACATCTCTTACCAACATTAAAAAATAAAGAAACATTTAATTCCTTTTTTTAATCAACTCGTCTCATAAGTAGAAACCCCTTTTTCTGGAAAAAAACAAAATAAAATAAGCATCCACATTTAAAGATAATGCAAGATAAGAAGAATTAAACCAAAATCCAAAAAGAAAAACGAAGGATAAAATAAAAATAAGACCTCTGGTTCGTTTCTTATTTACCTGCCAGATCCTTCTTATAAAAGATGCACAACTTTAGTTAACTTTTACCAGTAAAAAGATGTTGAAGTGAAAAACATTTCGATACCAGAGAACACAGAATACACATAAAACGTCTGGGGAGTCTATGGGGGGTTAAAAGGTTTTTGTAAATCCAGTCTGGTGATGTCTCCGGCCTGTTTTTCAAAGGATCTGTAGAACGTCATGTCAACACATGAGAACATTTTCTTGTGGCTTCAAAAGAACTTTATTCAATGGAATGCACTTTTCTGGACGTCCTGTAAATCAAAATGGCTGGTTAGGCTCCAGAGTGGCTGGTTGTCATGGTAACCTGGGATTACCAACGTCCTTCTTTGCGGGGGAAGTTAAGTGTTTGGGGTCTGTTGCCATCCAGTCTGAGAGTTACGGGAGTGAAGACCAATGCCTGTTGAAAGGGGGGGGGAGGTGATCTTTATGGCCACAGCAAAATTCCTTTGTTAGTTAAGGTTCTGGGATCCATGGTTTCATGCTACAAGTGGAATGTAATTAAGAGCCAGGAACATGTCAACAAAATGTTTTCCCTCATCACTTATAAGCAATAAGTTTGCACATGACTTCAGAAGTGTATTAATTACTTCTCCCAAAAGATTTATATAATTAAAAGCTTTTGAAAGTAACAAGTTACCAGGGAGAGTAAAATATTCTGTTTCTCCAGCCCTCACCTCCTTAGTAAACTTGCTGAAAACACCAGCAAATTTTTATGCGTTTTCTTTCAATATTTTCGATTCAGAATTTCAGGGATCAATCCTTAAACACCATCATAAACAATATTCATACTACGAATTATTTCGCACTAGATTCCCTATCGAAGGCCTTGCAATGCATTTACCATTTATTCTGTATCACAGCGACTCATCCATTCGATACAGATTCGCTTTCATACCAGTATCAAACAGCAACAGCGTAAAAATTGCTAAACTCAACAGTGCAAAGTTCAAGATTCAAAAGCTTTTAGATGATAGTTTTTGATTTAGCATGATTTATGATTTTTTTTTAAATAAATCTGCAAACCTTTTAGCTTGGAAATGAAAAGAAGATGTGGCAACATCTGCTATTTAATAATTATATTAAATAGAATTGAAAAACTGTGTGGGTGTTCATTCCTGTGTTTGTCTCCATGTGAATCGACCTTTGGCCTATGCAGACACGGCAGTTATGTTCTTCAAAGCCTTTCTACTATGAAACAAGTTAAGACCTTTTAAGACTAAACTGGCCATACAATCATGTTGGCAACAGTTGGATTTCTGCTCAACCTTCTACCTTCTTTTGCACTTGCTCAACTTTCACGTTTGCACTTTACGCCTTTGCCACATGCACTCATACTGAAGGTTGACCTTTGTGGATTTTTTGATTGTTCGGGTCCGTTGAGGGTCATAGAGAGGATGGGGCTGCATCTTCAAAGGAGGTGTATTGTGCATGACCTTGTAGTAGTGTCCCCTCAAAGGTTGTTATGAAAATGGAATGTATGATTGTTGTGCTCGCGGTCAGTGTATCGCAAAGTATTTGTAATTTTAAAATCAGTTGCACACACTTACGACGTTTCACAGTGCCCTAACACTGCACTCTTGACATTGGTGAGGTGCATTGATGCTGCATGTGATACAGAAAACTAAACTGATTGTCAAATTTCATCTGTACTTGAACGTCGGGGTCCGTATTATAAGAACACATGCATTAATACACAAAATAAAAAAATATATTGATTATCATAACCTCATCAAAAAAACATCAATAAAACCAAAGCACTGATACGTTGTCCATGTGGTGCTGGAGCATTTTCAGTTTTTTCTAACGTTCATGTGAATTGGACAGGCATTTTTCCGATAATGCAAACACAACTTGAACGCAGCAACGTTGCATTTTTCCCCTTATGGACATCAACTCATGGTGGAATTGGCACTAAAATGAGAACAAATGCAACCGTTTTGACTCTCCAAAAGTCCTAAAAGAACTACAAAACTTTCTTTAAAAGGAAAAAAAAATCCATTCATTTATTTACAATCAAGATTTAAGTATGTTTCTTTCTCTTATGAAATTGTGCCATACATCTGCTCCTGATCCGGCACTTCTGCCAAATTTCAGAACCTTTTGTGGCCCATGAATCAAAATCTGTTCCCATCTGCGTGCCTCATACAGGTTAGCCCTTTTATTGCCAGCATATAGTCTGTATCTACCCATAAGGAGCATTTTGACCAAGACATAATAACATTTGTTGTAAAAAAAAAAAATAAAAGACCGGAAATTTTGCTTTACATTTCATATTCTTTTTCATTTTTTTTTATTCAGCTTAAGCTATGAACAAAAAATTAGTTATACGTCTTTTTTTCAATTGCTTTGCCTTATAAAATTGGAGTGATGAAATAAATAAAAAAGTTCATGTTGTTAAAAAAGTTTTTATTGTCTGAGCTCTTCAGTTAGAAAAATGTCAATGCCAAAAATAAGAAGCACTGAGCATTTGGAGAGCACAGAAGTGAGTTAGATGAAGTTCTGTAAGCTGAGTTTTCCAAATTTAATCTCTAGTTAACTGTAGCTGCATTTTGCATTGACTATGAAATTGCACAAATTGGATTTGCAATGATAAATTCACCAAATGGAAGCAATTTAGGAAAAAACTCAAATTTACTGATAAAAAGATTTTGAGGCACAACAAAATTGACACTTTTCACAAAACTGTAATGAAAACACTTTTTCTAATGAAATGAGTCACATTACCAAGAGTGACTGCAGGTCCCACAGCTCATCAAAAGTTGGGTGTGTCATGCTGTTGCTGTTGTTGGATCTACAGCTCCTCTGTAAAATCTCCAACCATGAATTCCTGAAGTTGCTTCATCTGTAGCCACTCCCAAGTAGCTTGTCCCTCCATGGCCTGAAGAAGGTTCCGGCGTCTCCTTTGATAGATGATGATCATCAGTGCCAGTGTCGTAGCAGAAATGTGAATGTATTTGCTGTAAATCAAAGTGTTTTTCACATCCATCACCATGTTTTTTAGTGACTTATCTTGTGAGTTGGTTTGGTATTTATTCACATAATTATTAAATCAACAGTGTAATTGCAAAATTATGTTTTTTTTTTGGACATTTCTAGAATTTCCATAAAGTTTTGCGGAAATGTGTGTTAGTATCTAAGGTAGGGGGTTCCACAACAGAATATGTACCCTCATTTAAAACAGCTACAAGCAGCTCTTCTTTTGCTTAATGAACTTTATGTTTTTCAGAAGGAACAGTCCTCGTACATATAAGGATGGAGTGGTGGAGTGTTTCTCATTTCCCTGATCCAGATAAACTCTCGGATCGGTCGTCGTCCATACTTTTTTTGTGTGTTTCCGTGTACGTGTGTACATGGAGATAACATAAACTAAAAAAACAAGCAAAAAAATAAATAAATTAATAAAACACATTAGTCACTAAAACAGGAAATCTGACAAAACAAAAAGATCCAAAAGTATAAACCAAAAAATGATACAGAAAGATAACAGGTTAATAAACAATGAAAAGAGCTGATTGGTGCATGATGGGATTGGGATAATGTAAAAAATATATCAAAACATTGTTTTTTAAGCTTTGGACAAGATGGTGCGTGTTTGTTTTAAGAACAGCCTCCACCTGAAAAAGGGTTCGTTAAGACGACTGGAATGATTTTTGACACAATCAAAGACACAAAAATGAGCTTTATGTGTTGATACTTGGTTCAAACAGAACTTTTTACTTTATTTATATATAATCCAACATAAGCTTGAACTAAATCAATTTTAACAATCCAGTTGTGCTTCAATAAAGTACATTAGACTATAATTTATTTATGCCTTTACAGCCAAAAATATATATATTCTTCACAGCTGCTCACACACAACGTCCCCATAGTTCGTGTTTTCAGTTGATTTTTCACTTTTTTCTGGCACCTGCAAAGAGGATTTCCTGTTACCTGCAGACATTGCTGTGATTTATGTGATTATGAAAGCATGATTGAAAGAAAAACTTGAATATATTTGGTGAATTTAGCTCTCCTGATTTTTTGTTTGTTTGTTTGTCTTTTTCTGACAAAAATCAAAGCCTTGGATGTTGGGACTTCAAAGTAAAACATAAATAGCCGTCTTGTTCATCATGGAAAATGTTGCTGTTCCAGAACTCATTATACTAGTTGTCAGGAGAAGGTCAACACTGTGACACAGAGCTCCAAGCTGCCTGAAGGAATTTAGTATGGATCACCTTCTGCAAGGTGCAAAGCTCAATTCCAGCTGTCATCAGACTGGAGGAGGCAGAAATGCTTTACCAGCCAGGATAATATGCTTTATTATATAGTTTATATGCCTGCTCACGGTGCCTCTGGGCAATGAGAGGAGCAATTACAAGGACAGGGATGTCTAGTCTCTGTGCATGTGCAGGTGTGTTCACAGACGTGTGTGGCTGCACATGTTTATGTGCACATGGATACACCTGCCAGCATTTACCTCTCAAAGCCAATAAAGTCTTTAATGTGTTGTTTTCAAAGTCACATCAATTTTTAAAATGTTATCAGCCCTCAGACATGCACCGCTGCTTTCTGATGATCTCCACAACCCCGTGTCTAGCGGACGCTGAAACACACACACGGAGGGTGACTCCTAAAGCAGCGTCACGGTGGTCATTAGGATGTGTACGTCTTCGCATCGACACGCCGGTCGTTTATGATGCAAAGCTTCGACAGAGATTTAGTTCTTGGGCGGGCTCAAGGTTACCTGAATGAAGCATTTAAAGGGTTTAAATTGGAACAAACCACTATTTGAAACAAATCTTTGACATGAAACAGGCTTTTGTCTGAGCCTCTGTGACATTGAGAATCGCTGCGTTTTAATATTTCCTCTGACATTAATCCTTCACATTGCTGCTGAAACCCTGTCTTGCATTTTATTAGCCCACCTATATGTTGTTTTTTTTCTTAGATAAGGAAAAACATAAGAAGGGGCTAAATCAAATATTCATCCTGTTACCCGTTGATCAGTAATCTCCTGTTTTCATTTCGGCTGCTCCCTCCATCCCTATTCCCCCGTTCCTGTTCCATCTGCTTGCTCTTTCCGATATAATCTTTCTCTGGATGTGGAAAGGCAGAAATGACAAAACCTACATAAAGACACAAAGCGTTTGCTATACTGCTTGAGTTAGTGATGATGCTTATCTTGTGTTTGCCTGTGAATGTTTATATATGAAGCCATACATAAGTTATCTTTTGTGGGGAAGTCTGAAATGTGGATGATAATTTTACGAGAGAGCACTGAATCAATTCTTTTCTTTATCTGTTTGATTTAAATCAGCTCAGGTTGAAATTCTGGGCTGCACAAAGAAAAGGCCATTTCCAGGCATTTGGAATCGAAATGACAAAAGATGAGCCATTGTTTGAAGCTGCAGTTCTGTAATGAACTAACTTACTTGTACGTGTTCTTGTAGCAATTTTCTGATGATGGAGATCAAATTTAAAGAAAACTAAACTCAAAATTACAATCCTAAGCATTTCTTTATTCAAATACCTGTGAATGAAGAGAAAATGACAAAATGCTGTTTGAAAAAGAGCGTATTTGTTACAGAAAATATGCTGGTTGGCCCACAAGTATTTAGAGCTCTCAGTAACGGGTAAAGGAAGAAGTCCAACTCACAACTCACAGGCATATTTTGAATGAATTCCTACCGCTCTGCAGAAACTATGTCGCTTTTTTTTTATTTTTGTCTAAAACCAATAATTATAAATAATTCAAGGCCACTGGGAATGCTTTTAAAAATGGCTCAAAAGATGTTCGGAGCTGGTCTTTAGGCTCATTTTTGTGTCTGGATTTTGAAAGACTGATGGGTCGAATCCAAATTTGTCCCTACCTGTCCAAATTTTAGGGGCATTTGGAGGTGTAGGGATGTCTGAAATAGTGTTTTTAAGGGCTAACCCTCACAGAGGAGGGAAGCAGAGTCCTCCGCCACAAGGGTGTTCTACATTGCACATTTCTTCATGTGGGTGTGCTCGAACACACAGAAGTTTACATTTAAATGTTAGTAATCACTTCTTGTTTTAGCATGACCTTTTTAAAGTTATAAAGTATTTTTGTTAGGTATTTCCGAGCGCTAACATAGCTGAGCGGCGACTCTTCATGACATCATCGAGTAGGAGTAATGTCCAGTGAAGACCCTATTTTTCCATATTTCTCCATTTGAAGGACTTAATGTGGGGGTGAGGAGAAGCCATGGGGGTAGGGGAAGAATTCAGCCTCAAACTGTGCCAGAAAAAACCTTTTTAGAATTCAAAAAGTTTTTTTTATTATTATTATTTTGAGGGGGTCTAATCTTTGCATGTGGTCATGTCTTTATATTTGTCAAATAACAAAGCAAAAATGGGTTTTTGGATTCTGGTAAGCCCATTATTCACACATCAGTGGTCCCTCAAGCTCTCAAAAATTACTCTCATTTTTGGGAAAAGCATTTGACTATCTAAATCACAGATCAGTATTATGCGTGCACTGACATTTCCTGCTCTCCCCAGAGATTCACAACTGGGTTCAACTCCTGTGTTTCATTACTAAGATTTTTTTGTTCCCTGTCCACGTTTTTCTTTGATAGAAAACCATCAGCCAGCCTCTTTCACAGAACACACTCTCAGAGAATGTCGATGCCATCACCACATATAAATGTAAGATGGGCAATATTGAGATGGAGGAATGACTTTATTTTCTTCACATACATTCGATTGAGGCCAAATAATTTAATCTGTTTTCCAGCAGATCATGAGATTTTACAGGATTGGCTTTTATGTGACCATGAACAAAGAGCCTTTCTATGTTATTGCAGTAGAACTTCAGTGTACTGCAGGAAGAGGCATTATGTTGGACTCTGTCATCAACACAATATTGAGGCAAATGGCTTCTGTCTTCATTTATTTAGTTCACTTGTAGCTTTTTTTACAGCAAGAATTCCAAAGTTCTTTTAGAAATTTTGAAATGCTGCATTTTTCTTAATACTTGTATTAATACTTGTGTATTATTTACTTAATACTATTGTATTGTAGTGTACTGTAGGATATTGTATTGTACTATACTTACAGTATGGTATATTTCTGTACTTTATTGTACTTAACTGCACTCTAAGATGTCAAATTGTATTGTACTACACTGTTCTGTACGGTACAGTATGGTATGGTATGTTATGGTATGGTTTGGTACTGTAGTGTTTGACATTCTACTGTAATGTTAGATATTGCATTGTATTGTACTGTACAGAGCGGGAGGGAGTGTGAATATGGAGAAGATCAGAAAGGTAGGGAGGAGCTAGGTTGTGGAGGGATTTAAAAGTGAGGAGAAGGAGTTTGAACTGGATTCTGAATTTAATGGGTAGCCAGTGAAGTTGCTGGAGGACGGGGGTGATATGGTGAAATGATGGAGTTCTGGACACAATGCGGGCAGCTGAGTTCTGGACCAGTTGAAGTTTATTGAGGGTTTTGTTTGGTAGACCGGAAAGAAGTGAATTGCAATAATCTAGACGTGAAGTGACCGGACTGTGAACTAAGATTGAGGCGGAGTGAACGGTGAGAGAGGGGCGCAGACAGTTAATGTTACGAAGATGGAAATAAGCAGACCGAGTGATGCTATTGACGTGAGAGTGGAAAGATAATGTACTGTCAAGGATGACACCCAGACTCTTTACCTGAGGGGATGGAGAAACCAGGGAAGAATCGATGGGGAGAGTTAAACTTGGAGCTTTATTGAGGGTGGATTTGGAGCCAATGAGAAGCAGTTCTGCTTTGTCGCTATTGAGTTTGAGAAAGTTTAGAGTGAACCAGTTTTTTATTTCAGAAAGGCATGAGGAGAGGGATGGAGGGGGGAGAGCAAAGTCGGGCTTACTGGATAGGTAGAGCTGGGTGTCATCGGCGAAACAATGAAAACTAATGTTGAATTTGCGGAAAATATTGCCAAGGGGTAAGAGGTAAGTGATGAAAAGAAGTGGGCCTAGGACGGAACCTTGTGGAACACCGGAGGAAACGGTAGAGGGCTGAGATTTGAATGATTTAAGTTGAATGAACTGAGTACGGCCTGAAAAATAGGATTGGAGCCAGCGAAGGGGGGTGGAGGTGATACCTAGTGAAGAAAGTCTATGGAGGAGGATGGAGTGAGAAATTGTATCAAAAGCTGAACTCAGATCAAGGAGGATGAGGATGGTGAGGAGTATGGTATGGTATGGTATGGTATGGTATGGTATGGTATGGTATGGTATGGTATGGTATGGTATGGTATGGTATGGTATGGTATGGTATGGTATGGTATGGTATGGTATGGTGAGGTAAGGTACGGTATAGTACGGTATGGTACTGTATTATATTGTTTAAAATATCTACTATGTATTTCTTGACCGCTGAAATGCTGCTTTTTTTTGTTGGAGTTATTTGTTGTATTAACCTGAATGGAATCAACAATGGAAGTTGATTTGTTTTAAGTTCTTACAGATTTTGTCTGATTTATTACAAATGGGAACAATGTTTAAAAATGGCATCCAAATTAATCTAGGAGCCCTCCCTTCCTCTGTTCGGTTTTTCACACACTTTTCACATCACTGCTTTGTAATAAACAGCCAACGGCCCTTTATTGTCATGTTCTGTTTAGAATTTCAGCCTTTTTTTCTACCAAGGCTCCCTTAGTAATGATAATTCTACTCTTTCAGACAGGAAATCAACACGATGCAAAGATAAAAAATGTAATCAAATTTGGGCAGAAAAGCCATCTGTCCTTTTGAAAAACCATTGGAATCCCATAGTGCCAAGCCATGGCTCTTACATGTGTTGACTTTGTTAACTTATTATCACTATTCCTCTTTTTCTCTCCCTCTTCATTGCTCACGCTCCCAGAGGTAATTACGAAGAGTTACAGGCAGTACTTCTGGACACCTGGGATTCTACACCAATCATTATTCTGCAGATCAGTTGCTGTAGAATAAACCAAACACTCACTCTCAGAAGCACAAAACAATTAAAAGTCAAACAAGGGAAAAACATTACACATCCTAAGATGGACACGCATAATTAAAACAACAATTACACACATAAAATTGGTTGGTTTATTGAAATAACTGCTCAAGAATGTTATTTTTTTGTGCCAAGTTTAAGATAGTGAGTATGACTTTTCAACAGTTAAACTTCTTTCTATTAAGGCCCAAGGACCCAAATGCAGAGCAAACAAAAACTAGTATGCAGAAAGAATGGGAGAATGAATATATAATTACGTGTCCCTTGATCAGAAGATTGCAGGTTCGATTCCCACCTTGGGTAAGACACTGAACCCCACCTTGCCTCTGGTGGAAGGTTAGTGCCAGTGTTAATGAATAATGAATAACCAACATGGAGGATTCTGAAAATACGTCAATAGTCTCCTGATGAGCTACGTTCAGGCAAATGTTACCCAAAAAGGTGAGATTGGGGCGTTAGAATAAAAGTATGAATGAGAGACAGAAAAGATAAAAGTGACAGGATGGGCGTGGTGCAGAGGTAGAGCGGTTCACCTCTCATCAGAAGATTGTAAGTTTGGTTCTCGTGCTGTCCATCCATGCTTTGAAGTGTCTTTGACCCTTTCACTGGCTAACAGGGACTGTGACTATAAAGTGCTTTGGGTCTTCTAAGGAAGTAGTAAAGCACTATATAAGTACAGATCAAGGGTCACAAACCCTGCTTGTTTTTGCACCTAACCCTGCTTCAGTAGAAACTGATTAGCTGGATTGAATCAGCCCAGTTTCCAATTGACTGAACACACCTGATCCAGGTGAGCAGTAATTACTGAAGCATGGCGGTATCCCTCGAGGTTGGTGACCCCCGGTACAGACCAGTTACCAAAACACAACAAACAGCTTATGTCACCAAAACATCAACACAAACTTGTTTTGAGTCGGCACATTTTTTTCTGGGGGGATAGTCAGAACTTCAGATGTCAGGAAACATTGGACTGCGATAGCATAAGCAGGCAACAGGGAGCAGTGCAGCAGCAGTTTACAGCCTCACTTCCCCCAATCATTGACTGCCTCTGAGAACTGGACGGAGTGACCCCTCCCATTCCAATAGGAAGTACCCACTGGTTCCAAGAAGGCAAAATCCTATGTACTACTCAGTCATTCTATTTGTTAAAATAGCTATGACAGAATTGGTTAAATTTTGCTTCTATGGGTGACGTCACACCCTACTCTGTCCATTTCTGTATATACTGTCAATGGTCCCAATGCAGCTTAGAAAGAGTAACACCAAAACTTTTTTTTCTTTTTGGTTGGGAACCAGAGAGAGCTAGTGTATCATAAAATAGTGAAATAAATAATTAAACGAGGCACAGTAACAGTGTGTGTCGTACCTGTGTTTGTAATAGTTTGTAGTCCTTAGCATCATCATTCTGATTCTGATTCTGATTCTGATGAAAGAGCAGCGTGGGAGATAGATAAGTGTTTACTGCTGCTTTTCCTTTAGACTAATGACATACACAAAAAACTTCAAAGTACAAGAGCTGTGGTGAAAATACGAACAGAAAACAGCTGATTTTTTCTTTTATTTCTCATATAAGGCTGCAGCAAATATATTTTTATGTTAATAAATGTTCTCCTTGACTGAGGCCGAATCGCTCAGTATTATGGGTTGAACTCACTTAAAGGATCACACATGAAACTTTGGACCTTCGAGTCAATCATTGTGACTCAACATCTCTTTATGTTTTGTATGTGATCTTTTGGCCCATGTATCCTGCACATTCATTCCCAATGCAGCCATGCACTTTCTATATTCCAAAATACAAAAGAGCTGCAGAGAAATGCAGAAATCAGCTATCTACACTTACATGAACAAAAAACTTATTTTGAGAGAGTTAAAGAGGCTGATTTAACTCAAATCCAACATTAAAATTACAAGTAAAAAGAACAAAAATGAATACTTAATGTATGATATTGTACATGTAACTTATATTTTTTTAAAATGTAGCTTCCTAAAGTTTTATTGGTTGAAGACTAAAAGAATAAGAGAACATATCTTAAGCAGAGCCTTGTTTATGCACAGTAGAATTCTGGGAATTGTCTCTTATAGATCTAAATATAGGAAGTCTCTTCTTACTCAATGACTCTGTGTGGACTCTCAGAGTCTCCCTTATGTCTTCTAGACTCAAACACACAAAAATGCACACACACACACACTTCTTGATAAACACTCAAGGTTATCGTGGCTTTTATCTCATTGTCTCATGCACATATAATTATGCACACATGCATGTTTGTGTGTGTCTCATGAGGACTTTGGTGAAGTAGGGCAGACTGGAGGAAAATGGGGCGACACGAGGGCGGGAAGTGAGTCCAGTCGGAATATCAATAATGGATAAACGTGTTGCAATCAGGAGGGACTAGAAGAGAGGTAGAGGGACTGAGAGGTCCTGGGGAAAGGGTAACGTTTAAGGGTAGAGGACAAGAGGAGTCAGTAAAAACTACAAATATTTGACAGGAGATTTAGAAGGAAAACTTTAATGCAATGAAAAATACTGCAAGTACCAAAATCATTTGTCTATTTCTTTGACTTCATAGGCAGACTAAGTAGAAAATAACTAAAAATGATCAACATACACTATTTTGTTATTTAATTGCTAAACACCAACTAAAACTGAATTCCCCAGAATGGCAAGATAATACATTACACAATATTTAATTTAACATTGTTTTATAGATTGCAACTGTATCACAAAATTCCAAATTGGTTTTTAAAAATCCATCATATGCATCCTACTGTGTGTGCTTGTTGTCCATTTGCTTTGCCTTCTTTCCCCTCCTCTGCTTCTGCTATGATGTACAAATAGCGTAAAGTAAAAATAATTTTATTGGACTTAAAAGCAGCTGATCAATAACTGCTGTAAAATCATTTCCAGAAGCTGTTAGTGGAAAGATGGACAAAAGCTATTTCTAAACATTTGAAGGTCAGGCCATTACCTGACGACAGTGGTTTGGATGACAGTCGCAGTGCTGCTGCTGACCACAACAGGATCTCTACAACAACAGACACAATTACAGGCATTGTTGCTTTTGTTGCAATAAAGTGGCGAGTTTAGGGCGGGTTAACTCTTCATGACAGGTTCCACCCACAGGACAACCCTTAGATGTTATTACTTTAGGAAGCTACTATATTGGGTTTCCAGGGTCCAAATCAATCAACAATACCGAACTGATGGGAAAAAACTCAGCTTTAAGGCTGTAATAATCATTAAACAAATGAAAAAACAGCAAAATTCCAAACAAGAAAAAAAATACAATTGACCTATATGGAAAGATCAGCAGACACATGGATCAAATGTTATAATATTTTAAATTAATACAAATCCAAAGGTCTAAACCTCATTTTGCTTTGCTCACTATCATGACTTTACAAAAATTGCCCCCCTCCTAAAAATGTTTTGTGTTCATGTGAACCTCTAATGTGAAGGGATTTTGCCCTGCAGTATGTCCCTCATGCTACACTGAAGAGTGACTGTTGTTGCCCAGAAGAAAAAACATCTCAGCGTCTTTAGAGTTAAGGACAACATTTCCCGCTTTTAAAAAAGTTTAGTTTATTACAGCATTTCTTGGACAGAATTCTGGCTGTGGAGGTTTTTGGTTGTTTTTAAAACACATTGGCATATGGTTTTTTTCTGTTTATGGTAACGCAAGCTATCATAGGCAACAGAAATTCTGTCATGTAAAGTCCAACTCCGATCATCTTTTGTTTTTTTTGTTTTTAAACGTTCCTGAATTTATGATGATGCTGTTTTTAGCCCAAATCAAAAACCTGTGTTTTTTTCCTTCTACATAGTTTCTGCAGAGCGGCTGGAGACTAAAGGTGAATTCACTCAGGACACGACCGGCGAGGCAGGAGCATCAGGTTTCAATGCTTGGTCAATGTATGGACGCGATCTGCTAGTATGGCTTCTATCCAGGCATACAGTTTTGAGCCAGCTCAGGTGAGGAAAATGAAGACGCAGATAAATCTTGTCATCTACAAGTAGATGCATCAGAATAGAGTGGAGCAGGAGCAGGGAGCTTTTTTTGTTTACTCCTGATTCCAAATAATTTAAATAAAGCAATACTTAATAGTTAAGCCTATTTTTCTTTATTTATTCTCTCTGTTGTGAGAAAAATGCCACCAAAAGCAGGATTTTCTTCAGCCTGGGTCTTTAATCAGCTGGAGTACTATTTAAAACTCCTCATGTTAAATATGAGGTGAAAGTATAGTGATTGGTTTACAATCTCAATCCAAGCTGCTGTAAAGGTTTATAAGATTCTAAATAAACAGCCTGGAAGCAGCTGGACATGGCCTCTTTAAGGCTGCCAGTAACTGAAAATGTGTTATTGGATTAAAAGTGTAGTCCATGAGTAACTAAAATAAAAAAAATAAAAAAATCTTTCATCTTTCATACCTCTTTTCCTTTTGTAAGTGAAACGTGTCCATGCCAACCATTCCTTCTGGTGAGAATGCATGCTGTCGAGGGGACAATGCCTCTTCGTTCTCTTTGTCCACATTTTACAAACAGTCCTTGAGTCAGTGACGTGTTGAAGCAGAGGCGAGTAAGAGGAAAAAAAAAAAATTGAGAGGCTGAGTTTGGAATTGTAGCATTTTTCACATTTAAGTTGGTGAACCTGTGTGATAGGTGAACCATCCAACAGTGTTCCAAATCCATTTAGCCTGAGGTAAATGGATGCAAAGGGATCCACTCTGCATGCCAATATCACTCCTGATTCATATTTATACAGCCTCGAGCATCAAATCAGGTGTGTGGGTGAGGCTGTTTGAAAACCCTTTTTTTCTTGTGTCGGGTTATTTGAGCAGAAAGGAGAAGAAAGGACTGAGAGCAATCCGAGATTTTATGCCGTGGGCTCAGTTTTGTGTAAACTTTGGCTCCTGCAACCAGAGTGTGTATATGTGTGCATGTGCAAACTATTGCATGTCTTCATTTCTACTCTTGTGTGCATTTATATGGCCATGTGTTCCAGCAAAAATGTTACGGATTGGCTTATTGGTTCTCTTATTAAACCATGTAGGATTTTGGGAAAAGTGAGACACTCCTGGTTATCGAGAAAGCTTGTTGCTCATGGCAACTCAGCTAATTTGGTTCTGCTTTACTTAAAAAGAGTTGAGAGAAAGCAACATGTTTAGTTAAAGAAAAAAAATTACAAAGTTTTTTTTTTTCAAGTACCAAAAAAACTGTTTTTTAGGTGTGGATTTATACCTAAATGTGTGCAAACACAGTGACAGCTCACTTCAGTTCCACCCTGTGAACAAGCCTCTCTATTATTTGTTTCCTAATAATGCTAATTAGCCTGTTCCCTTTAATTAATTTGTCCTTGATTGAGCGGGTATTTGCGTGTGCCGGATTTCATGGTGGCTTGTGTGCCTGTGATGTGCACACCCACAGCTGCCGTTGCAAACTATTGATCCTGATGCTCTTCGAGTGACTGACAGGAAACCAAACGTCTGGCTAAGTTAGACTTAACATGCGGCTGTGTCATATCTGACCTTCAGAGGCACACAACTCCAAATGTATTTTTATCCTGAGGGGAAGAACACAAAAAGGAATTCTTTGTAGTGGTTAATTAAACATAAATGTATCAAATGTGATGGATTGGGTTTGATGACAGGCAGGAATTTTAACTGGATTGCATCAACTTCACTTTTTATACTATCAAGCATGATGCCTCCCTTCTTCCTTTGACTGTTTGTTGTTTGGTTTTGCCTCAGGCTCTTTGCAAATTTCAGTCCACCTCAGCAACGATAATGAAACATTGTTTCTGCCTATTGACTTTCTATTTTCTTTCTATAATTGTTGCCATAAAACATAATTAAACTTCATTGCTCGTTTTTTCTTTGCTCTCTGTAAGTTGCAAAGTAATTATATCTCAGTATGCCTGCAGGACAGCGCACTCCTGATCCACTGATGAGAGCAGGCTGGGAGGTGGAATATATTGAAATGGAATATATTACAAGACGCCGGCGTGCCACAGGCCTGGCCATCCAGGAGCCTAATGCAAAATCCTGTCTACCAACAAGTTGGAAATCACTCATTTTGGCTTTTATTTTCAAAGCAACATTGCCAGCTCATATAAGCTGGGATCGTTTTTTTTTGTTTGTTTTTTTCTATTGTTAGTCTGAACTTTCCTAGTGGAACCTTTGGGGGAAATTTCTACTTCTTTTGGTTTTGTTTCAGCGGCTGTATAATCTAGTTCCCTGGGTGATTCAAATGAACATGCTCCATATTAAACTTTGAGCTAAAGTGGCAGTTTCTCTCTGAATTTGCATGTAGGGTTTCTTTTATTTTAGAAAATCGAAAGAGGTGGGAGATCCACAACAACAACAGCAACACAACCGAGACACCTCCACGCGTGCACTTTCAAAGTTCCAAAGAAAAGGTGCGGTTGTTTTGAGCTGTTTACTTTGTTTTCCTGTGAAGCACAGTCTCGGGTGATATTTAACAATATTGAAAAGAAGTAGAACACAAAGAGCATGACTCTCACTGCGCTCTTGTTTATATTGATTTATCATGACTCCAGCTCAGAGCAATATTTAAGGATTAAAAAAGTGCAGCTAAGAACTGATTTTTGAGCTGTTCAAAATGAAAATGTCTTACATGTGTTTAGTCTTACACAATGGACCTGGTCTCTTGAATACTTTTGTCTGTGTTATTCACATGATGTCTCCGAGTATGATTACTAGGAGACAAATTAAAGTACCAAAAAATAATAGTTTTTTTTTTGTTATTTTAAACACGCTCCTGTATCTTCTGTCTCATGATGGAGGAAATATATAGAATAATTAATTTTGTAAAACTGCCTTTCTGAGTATTTCTTTATTCAAATCATGTTGGATCAGGAACAGATGAAAACCCACGCTTTGAAAAGCCCAGATTTATGACGCATCAGCTGTCATGAATGGGTCAAAGCTTCCTTTCTCCACTCCAATTCTGAAGCCTCCACTTTCAGACATATAGATCCATAACGTCTTCGTTTGAGCTACAATCTGACTTTATACTGCACTGCTGCATAGCTCCAAAATTGCTCACCTCTTTCATGCTGCCCTTACGTGAGCTTGGGCTTAAACAAAGGATTGCTGACAATTAGCGAGGCTAATTTCTGGTGCCAACAGTCCTGCCCACAAGCTAGTGGCAAATATCTACTGTGCTCCTGCTGCTCTGAAGAATATCTTAGAAAACAACAAAGGCAAAAAAACTGCTTAACCCTTCCGCTCTCCTTGGGGTCCAGATGGCTCCAACCACATTTTGTTATGCGATTTCTTCCATGACAAATGTGGACGAAGGGGGACAGGATTTATGTCTGCCATGGACATTAGTGAAACTCCGAAATCAATGAAAAAAAAAAGTTCAGCGCACTGTCCTGTGGTGTCCAGATGACCCCACTTTTAATGTAAACAAGCTAAGGAGAACGGAAGGGTTACCTATAATTAAAAGACCACTGGGAACAATTTTACAATATAAAAAATAGAGTGGGACGTATAAAGGATTCATAATGGGAAGTTAGTGAAACCAGGTTGATAACCAATAGGTGGCCTGTCGCACTGGTAGTTAACCCTGACCGTCCATCCATCATTCTTCTGCCGGTAAGTCTAAGCTGTCCAGGGCAAAGTAAACGGCTAAGTGAAGACAATGTACTTATGCAAAAGATGTCCAGAGCTTCTCCTACTTCCCCCGGACCACCTACGCTCACATCTCCTCTTTGGAGAAAAAAAAGGACACATCTAAAAATGCCCCGAAAACAATTAAATGTAAACTTCTGTGGTTCAGAGCGCACTCACGTGAAGAAGAAAGCTTCTCAGTGCACCGTGGTTCACCCCTCGTGACGGAGGACTTTGTATCCCTACGCTATGAGGGTCAGATTTTGGAGAAAAAAAATCCGGACACATCTAAAAATGCCCCTTCAAATGGAGGGGAAGTGAGAAGGGAAGAATTTGGACTGAGCCTAACTGGTGGCCACCCTGGATTAAAGATGAAGAAAGTTTCTCTTAAAAACAGATTTGTTGTTCCTGCTTCTTCTCTGTTTTTGGAATAGTTTAAATTCTGCAACATCCGATCCTAACTGTCCCAATGGTGTCAACTGGTTCCAAAAAGCCCAACAAGTGTCATCAGCAGACTGTGTGCATTTATGTGAGCAGTTAGTGATGCCAAACTGTTGCCAGACTTGTTTTAACTTCCAATTTTTAAAAATCAAATGAATCAAATTGCCTCCTGAGATCTCTTAAAATTCAACCAGAGGATTGAATTTACCCAGCTTGTACCTGGTTAGGTTATTTTACATGAAATGAATTACAAGTGGATGTGTTTGCAGAACAGATGTAGGAAAGACAAAGCAATGACAACATGGGTCAAGGCTCAAGCACATAGTCTTGTCTCAGAGATGCTCTCTGTTCTAAACTTGCTCTTTGAGAAGCAGGAGGAGAGCATGTTTGTCACCCACACAGCTTGGATACCATCTGCCTTTGTGCTTTGCTCTCTGGTCGAGAAGATGATTGAAGCACATACACAGGGGCACACACACACACACACACTGCATTTGCTGGGAGATACCTTCATCATTTTTAGGAACAGAAAAGGAGAAAATCTTTAAAGAGCAATGAATGACAAAAATATGCAATCGCTTCGGGAGGTTCCACCTCCGTAGCCTCTGCTCTGTAACAGAGCGAAGGGACGAGCATCACAGCATCAGCATACAAACACCTCGGTAATGAAGCCCCAGCAGTACCGGGCTCCAACCATACAGACCTATCCATCTCCTGCATGCATTATTCACCACACACAGCCATTTTACCGCCCAGCGCACCCGGCAAAGATTGGTTCCACTTTTTATTTATCTGTTTTCATCCCCTCCCTCCTTTCCCTCCTTCTTCCTTTCCGCAGCGTTTCAATTAAATTAAGGCAAGCAGGACACTAAATCCATGCAGCTGAGGCAGCCCACATGACAATTAGACTGTCAGCTAGAAAGAGAAAGACGAGATAGTGAAGATGGTTCAGGTGAGCGCTGGAATCCTCATTGAGAAAAGGGAATATTCTCATTTAGTCAGATCACACCAGTGGTTTCAGTAGAAAGGTCAAGTTTCAGGGTTAATAAAATTTCACTTATTAAACACCAAAGTGAATCAACATTAGAGATTAAAAGTATAAATATCTTATTACAGTTTTAATTTTATAATCAACCAGCATCATTATTCCTCAGGAAAAAGAAAGTGCAACTGCTTCATCAATGAGAGCTGGGGGCAGTTCTCTGCTGGTTTACCTAATAAAGCTAATAAAGTGGAATTGTATTAGTTACTGTCTTCCATCTGAGCTAGGAGAGACTGTTGGTAGTTAAGGCCTGATTGAGCATGGAAATAGTAAAGTAGAATGCACTTTATTTTGAAACCAGGAGGCAAAAACAGCACGAAATCTCAAATGATAGACAATGTTTTTCAAATCAAAACATATTTAAAACTGAATTATTTCTGAAGAATATTTCAAGGAAATGTGATTGTTGGAATTTGTATATTCGCTTTTCACCATCTACATAATCCTCTTCCTTACACTGCCCAGTAGAATATGACATCTGTTAGGTGTTTGCAGGGGGGGTTTTAACATTGAGTAAAGGTAAACAATGCTTCCCCCACCCCACCCCGCTGAATATTTAACAGAAATGTTAAATAAAATCCAAAGAGAAAGCAAAAAATGTGCATCCACACTTCCTAAAGCACAGGAAGACCAAACAGGAAAAATCTCACTGCTCAAGGATCCCGCTAAATCTGATTTAATTTTTCATTTTTTGTAAATATTAATAAATTACAACTTTGTTTTTAAAAAATCAGTGCAAGATTTAAATTTTAAAGTAACAACCACTGCTAAGGGCCCTATAATATCACTCACCTGGGGCCACAAAATGATGAGTCCGCCACACGGGCATTTGTACAATAGCAGAAAACACTAAAAAATATCTCATGTTTTAACTCTTTTTAATTTTCAATAAACTGTTCAGTTGTTAATGCGTTCAACATAAAGCCGCTTGTGCCGCTTTTCTCCTTCAGAATCTGCTGGAATAAATAAAAAAATAACATTAAATGAAGGAACATAAACACTGGACCTCTAGTGATAAAGGTTTAAATTGAAACCTTTATTTTTGACATACAAACATTACGAACGTACAATTTTTTGTGTCACAAAATTGGCAAAATGGAAACAAATGACTGTTATACTTTTCATAACTGCTGAAATTAAAGACTTTAAAGTTGTGAAGATAATTTATTTTTTTTTTTTTTTACCACTTATCACCAAATGAGCAGACCCCACTAAATGGACAATTATTGAAATATAAAATACCCCGAAATGTTTAATTTGCCAGAAGGACAACATGGAACTTACTTTCACATGACCTTAATTTGACATAGAAGGACAAAGCCACTTCCTTTTTTGGTTTCCACAGTAACCGTTTCGTGTTGGAGTATGTGCATGCATATGTTTAAGTCTTCACCTCTAGTTAAATGCGTGTTTTTAAATGTGGGTCTGGGGGTTATGCGCTGCGACAGGTAAAGTGAAGTTCTGCAGGAGACAATTGGGAGTCAGCAGTCATTTCAGGGAGACTGCTGTTCCCGAAACGAGCTCAGACACAACCCAAACCGAGCAATTAAGGAAAAGGTCAGGCTGGATTGATAGTCTCCCATTTCAAGAAAGAGGAGAAGCGCACACCGAGACACACACACACACAGTTTCATGTAATAAGTAGTATTAGTATTCCCCTCAACACAATGGGTGATGAAGAAGCACACACACACTTTGCATACAGACATGCAGCAATTGACAACATGTAAGTGTGCTGGGAGATGGCCCATTTGGGGTCACGCATGCTTGCATACACAAAGCCAGTGTCCCCTGTGGAAGGTTAGGGAAGATGGTGACATTTCAAAGCGAGACCTTTTAATGAGATACGAATTGTACAACTTTAGGGAGAAGGGGAGACTGCTGCTTCATTCTGTAGCATCTGTTAACACTGGGAGGACATGGGGGGGGGCATTGCTTGGACAGTAAAAGAGTAAAGATTAACAGCAGTAAATTTGTACTTGAGTTTATCTTTAAAGAGGTAATTACATCATGACTCTAGAGTCCTATTATGCACTGGAATCAGTTTAAGAGCCAAAACTACATTTAACATCTAATTAACAAAGGTTTCACTTTAGAAGTGAGAATGTACTTTATGTTAACAAGTGAAGGGTCAACTCTAAATTCATACAACGGCATTGTGGCTAAAGAACATTATCAAGAATTCTGTGGTACAAAGCACCTTATGCTGATCCATAGAGCATTACTAAGATTTTATTACCGTGGTTTTTCTGTAAGTTGCTGTGGAGTATAAGTTGCAGCAGCCATAAAAGCACAATGCAGAGGGAAACAAAATCATATCTGTAGTATAAGTCACACTTTTAGAAGAAAAGTGTGATGCTTCTGAACAGCTCCACCAAGCCCACCTTAATGTTACAATCAAACCAAACAGGATCAACAAAAATGTTTTCATAAAACTAGATTCAGGTTGGGCAAACTTTATGACTCATGGGCCACAAAACGTTTTCAAAACTTGACAATTGGGTCAAACCAGGAGCTGATGCGTGGAGTGTTTTGGTAAGCAACCTCATATGAGGAAGAAACAACATGGAATCTGGACAAAAACAGGATTTTTTTTTTTTTTTTTTTTTAAACTGTGGGTTTGTTTATATTTCAGTACCAATTGCACCAGTTGGTTGATGTCTTTCAAGAAAAAAAGCACACTTATAAAGAAAAAAAAATACTGTTTGTTGTGTTGGAATAATCGGAGAAGTCACTGACTCAAAAAACACACATGAAGATGAGAGAACTTTATATGTCTAAGCAGGACCTGGAGAAACTAGTGCATGCTTTCAACTTTAGTCGACTTGATTACTGTAACAGTGTTTTTACAGGACTACCAAAAAAATCCATCAGGAAACTGCAGCTTATTCAGAACTCTGCTGCTCGGGTTCTCACAAGGACCAAGAAAGTAGACCACATCAGTCCAGTTCTGAGGTCTTTACACTGGTTACCTGTCTCTCAGAGGATAGACTTTAAAGTTCTGTTACTGGTTTATAAAGCTTTGAATGGTTTAGCACCAAAATACATGACTGACCTCCTGACCCAGTATGTACCAGCCAGACCTCTCCGATCATCTGGATCCGGTCTTTTATCAGTTCCTAGAGTCAGAACTAAACATGGAGAAGCTGCATTCAGCTTCTATGCACCACAGATCTGGAACAGACTTCCAGAAAACCTTAGATCTGCTGAAACACTCAGTGTATTTAAATCCAGGTTAAAGACTCACTTGTTCTCAGTTGCATTTGATTAATATGTATTCAAAAGTTTGCGTCCGCACTTTTAATCTATGCTTGTTTTAAATTAAAATCTTTTTACTTTCTTTTAATTTTATTTGAATGATTTGAATAATGAATGACATTTTTACTATTTATTTTGATTGTTTCTTTTAATGTTTTATGTAAAGCACTTTGAATTGTCTCTGTACATGAAATGTGCTATACAAATAAACTTGCCTTGCCTTGCCTTACACCTTAACACATGTCAGATTATTTGTAGTGTAACATAAGAGGAGACACCAACATTACAGGAAACAAAACAAAACAAAGCTTTGAATTTATTCTAATAAATATGTATTATTTATTTATTGTAGCGGACCAGATCAAATGGTTATAGGGGCCCGGGTCGTAATTTGTCCGCCCTGAACTAGATGTGAATGTCGGAGATACTATTCTCAAAGGTTTTTGGCCTTATCGCTAAAAACCTTTTCGGTCCACTTCTCATCAGCAATCTGCTTTAGTTGTTTCAAAATTTGAGGTGTTCGTCCCACAGCATACGGTGAAGTTCCCTCCTGCTGTTGGAGCTGCGTCTGAATGACGGCGGTACTTCATCACACATGTGATCCAGTTTGACGACTGCTGTCCTGCAATAGTCCGAAGGAAAAATTTCACTTCCATGTCCGTTTTGGACGGCACTTCTCATTCTATGTTGCTGTCAGGAACAAATATTAATACACACACTCAATGAGCTGCTAGATCCGACACACTTGCCTGTCACCATTGTCCAAGATACATAATGAGCAACGCCGTGAGTGGTATGTAAATAAAGAGAAATGCCTTAGAAAGTACAGTTAAAATAAACAGAAAATGCTTAATTATGGTCCGGGACGCCTTGTGGAGGGGAGAAAAGGCACAGCAAGCACTTCAGTCCATGGACCCGGTGCGGCAAGGTCCGGGGGCTTAAATCACTCAGCGGCAAGGACTTATCAAGCCGGAGCCACGGGACAAATGCACAAGTGGATCCTCAAATGTGATTTTTAAAAATCGCATAGGTGTTACCCCTGGACAAACTGTGGAAAAAAACAAAAAAAGCAAAAAACAGCAACTTACCGGTACATTCCCACCATTCAAAACAAAGATTGCTTTAAAGGTCAAAATATTTACTTGAACCCTTATAGTGAATTCTTGGAAGTTCTTATCAAAAGCAAGAACACATAAACTGAACATCCAGGTGCTCAGGACTCTCTCCGACCTCTGCTTAGCCACGGTTAGAACGGGTCAAAAGTTATACCAACATCAATTTTATAATTTATTGCTAGAGTTTTAAGAATGTGCACTGCAGCTGCTATTCAGGTCACCAAAGCAATCCAGATTAAAACCCCCTGTTTACCAGATCTCAACTGTATTTCAGTGACTAATGTACTACAGTAAAGAGAACAAGCAGATACTCAGAGGCTTTTCTGAAAAAAAAAACGTCCTGCAATTTATTTTTTATGGATGTTGCAAAAGATTTATTATAAATTATTTAATATATTTGAAGATCCCCTCTGACATGTCAAATTATGGATTAGTTAGAGAATACATGCAGAAGAAACAAAAACATAATAATAATAATTCACAGAGAAAAGAGAAGGAGGGAAGAAAAGACAGAAGGAAAGTGGGGGAGACACTCAGCTGAGCAAGAACACAGGGAAGTCATAACCCAGATTCAATTAATGTCTGACTGCTGTTCTATTGCTGTAATATTACACAGCTGAGAGCGGTTTCATATTTCAAACAAAGGCCACTTGTCGAGCTCATTTATGATCTCCCTCATACATTCACTTATCTTCACACATACGTACATATAGAAAGTTCTGCTTTCAGTCAGCAGGAATAAAAAGGAGAATTCAATCACAGCTGAGGGTAAAATAAAGAAACTGAAAGCAAAACGTGTTCGCCTGAAGCAGAGACGAGCTGTGGCTGCTGGATGGAGTTTTGAAGCTCTGACTGACAGCATATTTGTTTAGGATGATGAAGATATTTCCATCCAGACAGCCATTTGTACTGTTAGTGACTGGGACAGCCTGTCAAATCTGCTTTAGCTCCTGTCTGCACACTGCTACCATCACACATGTCACTGTCTGCTTCCCCCACAGACCACAACAGGTGAGCGCTCACGAGACTCTGGCCATGCAATTGTTCTTTTTCAGGAAAAGAGACACAAAAATCACCAACAGTGTTTGCATTGCTCTCATCTTTGCTGTGTCATCCACAACTACCCACTAGAAAAACACTCCAAACAGAAGAAAAGGCTGGTGGGTTTCTTCATCGTTCCTGCAGAAAAAAAGTCAACTTGAAGCATCGTTTAGGTGTGTGAAATTAAAAAAAAAAACAGAACTTAAACCAGAGACGCTGGCAGAAGAACATCACAGAACAGTAAGTCATCACTGAGGGAACATCTTTCCACTGCAAAAAATATCATCCTGAAAACAAGTAAAAATATATGTATAAATTGTTTTTCCCTTTTAGAAATGAGGAAATCCACCAATAAAATGTGTTTTGTTAAGATTTCCTGAAATGATTTATGTCTTGTCAAAATGATTTTGAAAACTGTTATAAACTCTCATATTTTGCTCTGATATTTGAAAAAAGACATGTAATATAAAAAAAAAGCTTCACACTTTAAAAGTGGGAATATTTATACAGGCTTACATGAAAAAAATTATACAATTTCGTAACATCTATTCATACACACACACAATATCTTATTTTAACTGTTACAACACTCTGACTATCTATCTATCTTTTTAGACCCGCGGTCTGCAACCTTCAACGCTTAAAGAGCCATTCAGGTCGATTTCTCACTAACAACAACCCACTAAGAGACACACATCTGACTTCACCCTTAAAAAAATAAAATACTGATTTGCATTTACATCATTGTTACTATTATAAAAAATAAAAATGAACTATTCTTTAATGGCAAGAAGAAAACATAAACTTAAAGATAAAAGAGCTTTTTCTTCAATTTATGAAATAGTTTTGACAGAGTATCACATAATTTCCTTTCAAAATAAAGAGACTTTTACATAAAATCATCTCAGTACAACAAATGTAGTAGTAGATAATGTGATGACAGCACAGCTGTGATGAAAAAACAACTTTTTATGTTACAATTTGTGGTGCATCTGAGCCATAAATAGATATAAATCTAACAAGCTAAAATGAAATCAGAACTTAAGTGACCCACATTTTTCAATCCGTATGATGCACTTAAAATTCTTGAATTCATTAAAAAAAAGAAAACTGTTTTATAATCCGGTCCGCTAGCTAAAAGGGGCCCTTCCATGAAAATTCTACTTTATGAGGCTTTAAGTGCATTTTACTGTTCATTCCTCACTATAAAAACCCCAAAAGAGTTTTCTGATCCATTCATGCATCCTTTAAAAACCTGCACTGTCTGCAGCAGCCCCTCCCATGCCCACAAAAACGAGCAGGGGGAAAAGTGCTGACGTAAGCACGATGCCAACCGCTCCCTACAGAAAGAATCTGTGCTGCAAGCTCCGCCCCCAGACTAAAACGAACACACACCCACTTTGTCCGTGCAGCTGTGGTGCCAAGGGAGCACATTCTGGCAGGGGATAACTACCTTGGTACCACACCTGTACCAGGAACCGCCCTCGGATCCATCTTTCAAGGTGTCTCAGTTATTTTTTTCAATTGGACTAAGCTTCGGTTCGCTTTGAGATGCCTCAGTCTGAATATCAAATGAAGCGAGAGCAGAGGGACTGCACCGTACTTGACAGTCACATGATGATAGAAATGAGCCGATCAGGTGAGCTGCGGACAAATGTAGAGCATTGATTGTCTTGTTAGTTAGAAGGAAATAATTAATCCAACTGTTTACTTGTTAGAACGTATATTTTAACACCACTAAAAAACATATAACGCACCTTTCTGTGTCTCGTTACGCGGCACGTGTGCGGCTCTGTTGTAGTTCCAACAAAACTCTCTTAAAAACAATGGCATAACATCACAACGATGAGACACGGAAACTTATTAAAATAAGGTCGGATAAATTCGGGTTCGATAAAACAACTTTTAACGTGATCCATGTTGATTCTACCAAAAATCCATGTCACAAACACATTAGTACATTAAGTACCGGTAGCCGTAGCGTCCCCAGTAACCGTCATGCAGGATTCCTCCGCTATACCAAAGCTGCAGTAAACAGTATTGAACCTGGCCTTCATACAGACGCTCAAAACCCAACAGCAAAATATAAAACTTGAATACGTGAAAAATTCTGGCAAGCATTTGCAGACTGCACCGCTTCCGTCTTTCTCTTCTGTTTTGACCCACCCCTTTAGCTGCTGGACAATGACTGAAAAAACTTAGTTTTGTTTACTAAGTTTGGTCACGCAGAGAAGGCACGCTCAAGGATGATGTTGTGAAATGGATGGAACCGACAAGGAGTCGTTGAGTCGTTTTACTTCCGTGTATTAAAACGCTCCACGAAAACGACTCATATTTCATAAATAATTTGTTTTGTAGTGTTCCGAAGGTAATATATGATCATCAGGACCCTTAATTGCTGTCCAAATACCTTAAAACTGGAATTACCCATTTGATGTTATAATTGTTAAAATTAGATAGGAGTAAAAGAAAAATAATTGTTTCATTAGTGATATTACTTAAAAAATGTTTACAAGATCAAATGAGTCAATCAAATATTCAAGATTTAGTGTCTTTAACAATAGTTATATCTCAGTGTTTGCTGGTTTTGTCTTACATCAACATAAATTGTTTTTTTTAATCTGAAACAAGACACAAATACTTGTTTTTATGGTTCAGATACACGAGTTCACAGTTTAATAAAAGACGTTGACACAAATTTGATAACACAGTTTAAACTTTGTCGGCACACAGCGTCAGTGGCTTTTGGGGAGACTGGGGGCAGACGCAGACACGTGTGTCTCTGGCAGCAAACACATTACTGTACAGTAAGTCATGTAAGAGGCACAGTGAACTCTGTTTGAACTCAAGGTTGGAGAGAGGTGGGAGACAGTGCCACCTCATGTGTGGTGTGCAGACATAAACAGCCAACATTACAGCAAACACTTAAAAACACACAAAGGATTTTGGTTAAAATTATTCCAAAGATAGATTTATTTAAACAAACCATAGATGTAGTAATAACACGAGTCTCAGTTGAACCTTTTCTGTTTGTGTGTCCACATGTTGCCAGTACTTACAGAGGGAATTCCATTAACCTTTGCTGACCTCTACTTATATACACTTTGACACAGCATTTAGAATTACCAATCAATTATTGAAACCATGTTTTCCTTACACATCAGATACCTGAGGGACATGCGTGAAGAATGTGTGTTTGCAATAAATCAAATCTACATTTAATCTTTTGCTTTTATAACTAGCATTCAAATGAAGACATATGATGCTTAGAGAAATGCTAAAGTGTGGTCAGATTGCGGTGCGCTGTGGTTAACTGCAACGGTTGTGGCAGGACTTTCTCTAAAAGATTAATGTGTAACTTTCTATGACCCTGGCTCACTGCCTCATTGGCAAACTTGGCCCGGAGTGTTCACCAAGAGCTGTTAGCCACGGCTCATCACACATGTGCACATATAAAAGGGACAAGGAAGCAGACATCCATCCAGACACACACAAGCACAAACATGTGCACATTTGCAACAGACTCCATAAAAGGGCACGGACACACACATAAAGGCAGGCATCTGCTTTCACATATGTACAGAGGCACTCGTTCATACTGTAGACGAGCGCACACATGCATACACACACACTTTTTCACACTCGTGGTTAATCAAGCCAATCTAAATGCTAAACAAGAGTGTGTCTCTGGAGTAAACTGCGAGCTAGCTGCAGATATTCCATTCTCTGGAGGTGCTCAACAAGGCAAAACCAAAATTGATGTGCATGTATGTGTATTTGAAGCTCACTCTGCACTCACTTGCAGGACTTCTGGCCCTCAGCTGCAATGACGATATTCTGATATACTTTTGAGATTTTTTTATGCACCGGTGAGGCAGGCTGGGACAATAAACTGTTGAATAATGTCTGTCAGCATATATAATATGGCATCAATAAGAACTTTGTGGTAAATATTTTTGGGATTTCTTCAGAAGAGTATCTCTACTGTTTATATGTATTAAATTACAGATCTCTGGACCGGATGCTTGGTTCTTTTCCACTAAATTTTCAAGATTGGTGGTGAGAAAGGAAAGATATGAAGTCTTTATAATATTAAAAAAAACTTTATAAACCCACTTTTTTGTTGTATTTTGATCTTTTACTGCACCACAATTTCACAAACTTAAATAAAAATACCTCAAAATGAGGCTTTTCGCTGTGAGATTAAAATAGATCAGTTACTTACATGTCATGATTCATTAACCGCATAAAAAAAATGATTCAGATGACAGCACTAATAGAATTGTTTTTAAAAACGAATTTTCTTACAATAGCTTTGCGGCTCACCAATTTTCATTGTGGTAGACTCACGTTTTATTATGTAATTTCAACGTTGGTTGACTGGCTTCCTCGCAGTCCACTTCGGCTCATATAGCAGCAACCAACAACCTTTGACCTTGAGGTTCACCACTGTCTTAGGCTATTCCCACTCTAATCCCTAACTACTAAAAACCTATATACTGCGGGTCTATCTATGCCCTGAAATTTAAAAGCAATTCACAATGTTTGCTACTTTTCTTTCATTCATTCGCCAGATATGACGTCACCGTCTAGATTTGCTAATGTAGTATCGATGCACGCTAGTTTTTCCACAAATATTTCTGTGAAATCACTAGTGTGCTTGTTTTTGGACAGATATACAAAATGACAAAAGCACTATATAATCCACTATTAAATGAGTTAGTGGTAAGCTTGTTGGAAAGTCACATCCCTTTCATTGAAAGCGGACTCCAGAGAATCTGTCAAAGGTCTCAAACATCCATCGTCCAGGCCAGAAGTCGCCACATATTTTGAGGCATCTAATTGGTCAGTTTATGACATGAACGACTTCCAATTAAATGTATATGTTTAGCTAGGACATGCTAAAAACAAGTAGTAGAGCAAGAATGGTGATTCTGACAAATATGACTGAGTAATAGCTGTTTGATTTGCAATAGAAGTCTATTTTGGCTTCTTGGAGCCAGCTGGTACTTCCTATTTGGAACTCAAGGGGGGCGGGTTCAGTTCTCATTTACGGTCAATGGTTAGAATCTGGCCAATGGGACTTCCCAAATGGAGTTGCACTGATGGTAACACCCCTCAGCTGCTATGACACAGAGATGTGCATGCCGGAAAACGCTATAAAGTACTAAAGTGGCAGAGATAACTTAATAACTTCCTTAAAACAAAGTTTGGCTGTAATATAAGACATTGCTTCAATTCTTTTTTAGCAGTTTTTATATCTCACTGTTCTCTCGTGGGAATGTTCACCTGTGTGTGTGGATGTGTGTGCGTTTGAACCAACAAGAGCACAGCGAGGACACAATAATGAAGATTGACTTGCAAAGTAATGAAAACCCACTGTAGCCCTCCTTTGAGAGACACGGCAGAGAGATGAAGGGGAGAGTGAAGCAATGAAGTAATGAAGGAGCAAACAGCTCGCTGTGCGCAGAGAGGGTGGAATCTCTGGAGGACAGACAAAGCAGGGAAGCAGACAGCACGCAAAAAGAAAAGGAGGAGAATGTTAGTAAAGCTGGGAGGAGACTCTCAGAAGCCAGGAGACGTGACGAGTGCGGAGACATTTACATGAAATACACATTTCGGATGAAGTGGAGCAAAGCAAAGATCATCTGAGCCGGTTGTCCCCATGTTGTGCTCACTTTAAAGCAGACGGGGGCACAGGTGTGTGATTGGACGACTCTTCGGCCTATATCATCAATCCCATTACAACCAGGATCCATAATTCATCCTGAAAAATGGAGGCCGTACGGGAAGGAGCTGCAGGTCCACAACAACACACACTCAAAAACCCACCTCCACACTCACATTCTCATTCTTTCAGGCAATCTACCGCATGACCATGTCTCTTGAGGTGTAGGTTAAAGACCCATTGCTATGGTGATGGAGTTGGGGCTTTACCCAAAGTGACAGAGATGATATATAGAAAGAGGTTCATCCTCTGTGGATGGCCATGAGGGGAAGGCAGCAGCCAAATAACAGCAGCGCCTAAAGGGCCCCTGGGTCTTTCAATTTTGAGAAAATTGTTGCTTGCAGCGGCCTAAGAGGATATTTGTCACGTCACTGGAGAATCCAGAGCAACAGAGGACAATCGATGGAACTGTCTTTACGTGACATGGCTCATAGGACGGCAGTCCACTGTGAAATCGCTGTGTTGGCTCCGGTGCGCTCAAGTGTGTGTGTGTGTGTCTGCAAAAACAAACTGAACACACTATCAGATCCTCATGATGCATGGTCTTTGCTGTCAACATTGATCTCATACACAGACATGAATGAGAGATTCACTGATCCTGCAGTTTTGTGTTTACATACATCAAATCTGATGGCAAGGAGTGTCTGGATGTTACCTGATATCACACAAGTTAAATATTAATTTGAAAAAGACAAGATTAAAATGACACTGAAATAAATACATGTTTGTACGTGTATGCTTTTATAAAGCATATGTTTCCTGCTTTTCAATATCAGAAAAGACATAAAAAGCAGCTTTGTTGAGAGATTTTACTAGAAATCTAAAGTTAGTATTATGTCACCTTAAAGTTTTTAGACTTATAATTTTTATTTTTGCTCTTTTCATGACATTTTTATTTTGAGGCAGAGTAGGATCCATACTTGAACCCCTTAATGTAGGTCAAGTGATATTTTTAAAAACTCATTTAGTCTCATTTTGTTATTCTGGGATCTTTTAACTGCTCAGTTTAATGCTGATGAAAAAGCGGACATGTTTGCTCTCCAAAAGCTCTTTTTGCTGATGCTCTGCGGCACCACCTTTGATCTTATTCTAATCCCCTCGAAGGCCTCTTGCAGCTCAGTCAAAGTTTTATTTGCATTTTTAATAATGCTGCAAACAGTTCACTCAGAAAGTTTTGTTGGGCTTGCAGACCTCTACTTGACCTTAGCTGGTCCTTTGAACTGCCATCACTCAAATGCATTGAAATCTGAGGAAACCATTTTGGATTCCATCATAACTGTCCCGGGCATCAAATATTTCAAATATTCAGAATTCTACTTTAGTGCTTTGAACAGCTGACGGCTATGCACCCAAGTTGCATGCTTTACAAGCCAATCAAGGTTTGATTACTAGGACTCTGTGCTAAAATGGCATCAAATCTGAAATAATATAAACAAATACTTCAGTGTCTCTTCTGAACTCTGTTAAAGCATCTTCTGATGCCGATTAAGATGTTTGCAATAATCAAATTTATAAATAGGAGGAAGATGGGCAAATGCCAAAATGGAAACTACTGTCTTCTACAGGTGATGTCGTCTCTAAGTGAAGTTGGCTGGAGTGTGCACATATCTAGGATCAGAGCATTGCAATTATCAGAAGGTGTGAGACACTCTCAGGATTATTATCCAGCTTTCCTCTCGTCAGGGTGGGAGTGCCAGAGATGGGGGAGGAGGGATAGAGAAGGTGTGAGCATGGTATGATTTATTCCTCACGCTTCTTGATGAATCTGCTCTGGGTGGCTAAACTATTTATGAGCCTCAAAGCTAAATTCTGCCAAGCGTCTCTTCTCTTTCTCGCTTCGGAACCCAAATCTAATTCGGCCCAAGTGAGACACACACGCGCATGCATCTCTCTGCAGATGCACCCTTAACACAAAGTCAGTGGAATTTACACCAAAGCACAAGAAAAAAAGCACACAATGATTAGCATTTGTACCAGCCTGTACACAAATCCATATTTCATGAGAGCAGAAGTGTTTAGTGTAGCAGGTTCAGCTTCTGTGCCAACCAAAAACCAATACAGAGACAAACTCATATTCTATTATCTCAGCACGCCAGGCCACTTCGATGAATAACTTCAATCTGATACAGAATTTTTTTTTCTTATTTTTTAACCAGAGACAGCACTCCAACATTGAAAATCTGGGCTTTCACTAAATGGTCCATTGCAATTTCAAATTAAAGTGATGTAAAGCAGTTTAGTATTTATTAAGCTGTAATTTAAATATTTGGTTAGATTTTCTCCCGTAAAACGCATGAAGATTTTTTAGGATTATTCTTGCATCAAGTGTTATTCTAAATCATTCTTGTTTAACCTTTGTGGCGGGGGTTTAATAATCTGTTGTGAGCTAAATTGATGAAAGTCACATTAAAGTCCCGCTCTGATCATCTTTTGATCTATCGTAAAAGCGTTCCCAGTGGTCTTTTAACTAGGTTTGTGTCGTTTTTAGCCAAAATTTTACTAAACTTTGTCATTTTTTGGGGAGTTTATGCAGAGTGGAAGGAGTTCATTAGAAATCTACCTAAACTGTAAACCAGATTGTAGGTGCAGACCAAATGCACCCTCCACTCCACATGAGCAGTGAGCTTGTGGGACGCCCAGTGTATTCTTTGCATCAGTGTTTTTCAACTGTTTTTTAACCAAGGTACAGTTTTTCCTTAAAAAGAATCATGCGGCACACCAGTATCAAAAAATATAAAAAAGTAGAAACTGTATAATCTGTGTTGATGTAGAGTCCCTCCACGGTTTCACATGCATTTTTTTTTTTTTTATAATTGAGGCAGATAAAACTTTGTGGCTGTTTTCCTAAATGTTTTAAAAAGGAAAGTTGAGAAAGTTTTCAATAAGAATTTTCTTTTAAATTAGTTGACAATTTGCATTTGTTTTTGCCTCCAGTTTTAGCAACGTTTAGTAACCTCACAAAAACATAAAAACAATAATATATGATGAATGAATGAATATATATAAATGTTTTTGTCAGAGCAACTCTAATTTTTGAAAAATTATATGATCAAAACATGCTTGTTATTTTACACAAAAAAGACTAACATTATTTTCATGTTTATGTTGAGTTGTAATTACACCAAAATTGAACAGGAAGTTTTATTTATTTTTCTATTGTCAAAATCAAAAATGTACATCTAACACACACAAAAAAAATCTTTTTGGATGAATAGATTGTTTAAATTTAGTTAATATGTGTCTGTTTCTATTTTATTTTCACTTACATTTTTTTAATAATGACTGGAGTCTGAACCTGAATTTGTCTTGAATTAAAACATTATGTAGTAGGATGGAATCCCGCAGGTGTGGCTGGGCGACTAATTACAGGTAGTGGCCTCTAGAGGCGCTATAAAAGATTAAGCAGCCCACAGGCTGTCATGGGCAACTTCTGGCCTCTTGGACCGCCCACTTCCTGGTGTGTACTTCCGGGATTGCCTCACAGGTAAGGTGGCGGTGGCAGGCTGCCGTGGGGAGCTGTCAGCAGGCTTCACATTGTATTCCCTTTTTGTAGCTCCGGATAACAAATTAAGCACCTGGATGTGACTAAGCCGCCGCGCTTTACATGCTGCCTTTTCCTTTCGGGTGACAAACAGTTTGGTGAGTCAGCAGTGCTTAAAGCCGCGCACCTTCCGGTAAGCTGTCTTTTCTTTTTTAATTTATTTATTTCAATGTCTTCCATTGCCAGGGACTTTCTGGTGCTCCCAGTGACCCTGGAACGGCTGCTGTTTTTAAATATATTTAACTTCGGGACAACTTCGCTGCTCGCTCGTGCCGTGTATGACGAGGGTTCTGCGGGGGCTAGCCGATACGTCCGCCGGAGGTGTCCAACGGACCCTCGGGACACGCCCGGGCTCAGTCCCCCACCGGAACAGAACCGAGGAACCAGAGTGGTTTTTACTTCTGGACTTTTAACCATTTTAGCCTTGCTTTTAATGCAGTGCTTTGTGTACATTTGGAGGAGCACTGTTTTTTATTGTTGATTCGAAGTGGAGCTGTTGTAGCCAACCAGCTAAGCTCCACTTCTGACTGAAAGTTTTATTTCTTTTATTATTTTGTATGTCTGAATTTTAATTCTGTTTTCCCTTCCCTCAGTGCTGAGGACCCAGTCTCTTGCCCCGGTGGAGGCTTTCCCCCGTTGGAGTGTCGTGTTTGGTGAAGGGATTCACTTGTGAGTGCACTTGTCACGTGAGTGGGGTGATTATATTTTATTTCTTTGTTTTGGGGGCCTCCACCGTACGCAGCCAAAACGGGCCTCAGCTAACTGACTTTTTTTCCCTATTTTAGTTGTGATTGTTTTATTTGACTTTTAATTGTGCTTTTAGAATCTTTTGTAATAAAACTTTTATTTTTTAACTCTGAGCCACGCCTCTTGCCCTTTTGTGTGCAATCCACCCGTCGAACGGTCCCCGTTCCCCTTACCACTCATACCACAATTGGCGTTGTTGGCAGGATTGCACACTGGGACGCAGAGGCGTGTGTTTTTTTTTTATTTATTTTTTTTTTTTTAAATTCTTTTAAAACAGAAATTGCTCGTGCATGTTGTGGAGACACAGGCCTAACAAGTGAAGTTGTTTTAATTGTCCCTTTTATTTATTTTTTGGTATATATTTTTTTAAAAAACAGCAGCTGTTTCCACTTGGATGTGAGGAAGGTGACTCTGGCAAGGTAACTTGGTACCCTAGTAAGCCAGGAGAGTGTAAATTTTTTTTTTTATTTCCCTTTCCTCCTGAGCTCAGTCATGGAAGACCAACTTAAAGAGTTGAAAGACCTCGTTTCAAGGCTGCAAGCTGAAAATGAGAGGCTGCGGCTGCAATCAGCTGCAGTTCCCGGCCCAAGTGATGAACCTGCCACTTTGGCTGGGCCTTCAACCAATCCCCCAGTAGTGGAAAGACTTTTGTATGTTCCTCGAGACAGAAAATGTCCCATGTTTAGAGGACGTACTGGGATTGGGCTTGCAGAATGGCTTGAGGAGGTGCAGGCTTGCATGAGGGCTCGCCATTTAGGCCTGGCTGAACAGGCATTTTTCCTGTTTGATCACCTGGAAGGAGAGGCACGCGACGAAATTAAATATCGCCCTAGTCGTGAACGTGAAGACCCAGGGAGGGTCATTGCAGTGCTGCAAGAATTATACGGCTGCACTGACTCATATGTTGCATTGCAGGAGGCCTTTTTCTCCCGTCGGCAGCTAGAAGGCGAGACACTGCTGGAGTTCTCCCTGGCTTTAATGGCCCTAATGGCATCAGTTAAGGGAGCTGCACCGAACGGTGTACCAAATTCAGAGAGTCTGCTGCGCGACCAGTTTGTGGAGCATGTGTTTGACGGTACCCTACGCAGAGAGCTGAAGCAGTTTGTGCGCCGGCAGCCCACCGCTACATTGCTGGAGGTAAGGAGTGAGGCCATCAGGTGGGAGCGGGAAGGTCTGCCAGGAGGGGTGCGTAGTCGCAGTTACTCCATACCCTCAGTTCCAGGATTCCAGTGTGGTGTCGGGGGTAGATCCCAAGTAGTCCCCCAGGCATCAGAACTAACTGAGATAAAGGAGATGTTAAGGCTCCAGCAAGAACAGATCCTGCAGATGTCTCGCGACCTCTCGCGGCTGCAGAACCCCAACCCGACTAGCCGTCCCACCCGTCGTGGCCCTATTATCTGTAGACGCTGCCAACAGCCTGGCCATTTCGCCCAGGATTGTGATGGGGTCCGGGTAGCTCCGTCAGCCGGCCCGGTCCCGCCTACTCCACGGCATCGCCAGAGTGACAACCCAGCGCGGTCGGAAAACTAGTGCCCGCCGAGCTGCAGAGCCACAGCTTGGAGGGGGCAGTTTCTGGCTCCAGGGGGGACATGGATGGGCTTTTGGCCTCCTGTCCCCATTTGGATGTGGTAATGGGAGGTTGTTCAGTCCCATGTTTAGTGGATACTGGGTCCATGGTATCCACTATCACAGAAAGCTTTTTTAAAGAACATTTTGAGCCCTGGGGACAAGAGCAACTCCGGTCTTGCCATTGGCTGCAATTGAGGGCTGCTAACGGGTTAGCCATCCCATATGTCGGCTATTTGGAGTTGGAGGTCGGACTTTGTGGAAAGTTCTTGCCACACTGTGGGGTTCTGGTCGTTAAGGATCCCCCTGGAGGAGGACCCCTGCAGGTACCTGGTGTTCTGGGGATGAACATTATCCGCCGCTGCTACCAAGAGCTTTTTGCCCAACATGGGGATGCTCTTTTTGGACAACCTGAGGTGTCCACTGCCCCAGGTGTGATTGTGGGTGGCCTGCAGCAGTGCACAAAGCTGAAGTGCAGGAGACTCCTAGTGTTTTTAAAGTGAGGACTCGTGGTAGAAAGGCTTGTTGGATTCCTGGTGGTGTTTTAGCTGTTGTTGCCACAACCTGTTCAGAGCAGTGCTCAGGTTCTGCAGTATTGTTTGAGCCATGTAACTCAGAACTCCCTGCAGGCCTCTTAGCACCCCCATCGTTGGTTAGAGTAGATCGGGGTACCGCTTACATTCCCTTAATCAACGTTGGGTCCACTACGGTGAGGCTCCACCCACGTACCCCGGTGGGCACTCTGGCTCCATCTGGAATTGTGAGTCTACCGAAGGAGGTGACTGAGGTACCATCGGGGGCAGCTCTGGTGGCTGCTCAGGCAGCATCTGCTGTACCTCAGACCAGCTCGATCCTATAGACCTCTCGCCACTTTCCACCGAAGAACAGATGAAAGTCCGGGCCCTCCTTGAAAAATATTCCAACGTCTTTTCAGTACATGACGGTGACTTGGGCTGCACAAGCTTAATCACTCATGAGATCCCCTGGTTGATGATGCTCCAGTCCGGCAGCGCTACAGGCGCATTCCTCCGTCTGACTATGAGGCGGCCAAGGAGCATATTAACAACTTGCTTCAAGCCCAGGTGATTCGTGAGAGCAGCAGCCCCTTTGCATCCCAATTGTGCTGATCCGAAAGAAAGACGGTAGTCTCCGCCTTTGCGTAGACTATAGACAGTTGAATAGCAGGACTAGGAAGGACGCTTTTCCACTTCCTCGTATCGAGGAATCTCTGGATTCCCTGTCAGGGGCTCGCTGGTTCTCTACGCTGGATTTGGCCAGTGGTTACCATCAGGTTGCAGTGGCGGAAGCAGACCGCCCCAAGACTGCTTTCTGCACACCATTCGGTCTTTTTGAATGGAATCGCATGCCCTTTGGTCTTGGCAACGCCCCCAGCACCTTTCAGCGGCTGATGCAGCGTATGTTCGGTGAGCAACAAGGCCAGTCTTTGCTGTTGTACCTGGATGACATCGTTGTCTTTTCCTCCACAGTCGACCAGCATTTGGAGCGACTAGAGCTGGTGCTCCAGAAGCTGCAGCAGGAGGGGCTGAAGGTTAAGCTCACCAAATGTGCTTTTTTTCAGCGGCAGGTGCGGTACTTGGGGCATGTGATTTCCGACCAAGGAGTCTCAACGGACCCTGGTAAAGTAGAGGCAGTGGCTAACTGGCAGCCCCCCACCACGGTGTTCCAGCTGCGGTCATTTATTGGCTTTGCCAGCTATTACCGGCGTTTCGTGGAGGGCTTTGCTAAGCTGGCTGCACCCCTGCACCGGTTGGTGGCAGAGCTGGAGGGTACCAAGGTGCGAAAAAAGTCAGAACGTGGTGTGAAGAACCACTGGACTGAGGAGTGCCAGCACAGCTTTGAGGTGTTAAAGGCTAAGCTGACTACGGCACCTGTCTTAGCATACGCTGACTTTTCTCGCCCTTTCATTTTAGAGGTCGATGCCAGCAATGGGGGCCTCGGAGCGGTCCTTTCACAGGAGCACGAGGGAAAAGTGCGTCCCATAGCCTACGCTAGCCGAGGCTTGCGGCCCACTGAGAGAAACCCCATCAACTACAGCTCCATGAGGTTGGAGTTCTTGGCACTCAAATGGGCAGTGGCCGAGAAATTCAGGAGTACCTGTTGGGGCAGAATGTGTTGTCTACACAGACAATAACCCTCTCAGCTATCTGTCCACAGCAAAGCTTGGTGCCATGGAACAACGGTGGGCAGCCCAACTGGCAGCTTTTGACCTTGAGATAAGGTACCGCTCTGGGCGTAGTAACAGAAATGCAGACGCTTTGTCGCGGCAGGAGTGTCCAAACCCGCAGGCCTGGAAGGACAGGCTTCCAGGTAGCCCCTTGCCCCTGTCGCTGCGGCAAACACCCAGGCAGAGGTTGTTGGAGCCACCCAAGCTTTTATGGCTGTTCTGCCCCAACACAGCTCTGCTGACATCTCTTCGCTCCAGAGAGCAGACCCTGTTCTTAAGGAACTCCTGCCTTTCTGGGAGCGACAGACTCGTCCAAATCCGAGGAGCGTAAGCGGCTGTCTCCACCTACGCTCGCACTGCTTCGACAGTGGAACCGGCTGGTCGAACAAGGTGGGATCCTGTATAGGAGAGTCTTCCGGGATGATGGGGAGAGGCAGTGCTGCAGATCTTGCTTCCTGTTTCACTGAAGGAGGACGTGTTGACAGCTGTCCATCAGCAGCACGGCCATCAGGGTGTAGACAGGACCCTTGATCTGCTGCGTCAACGCTGCTACTGGCCTGGTATGTCCTCCCAGGTGGCGGACTGGTGCAGTCGGTGTGAGCGGTGCCAGGTGGCCAAGGTCACTCGTCCTCCAGCCCGCGCCCCATGGGGCATGTGCTGGCTTCCCGTCCAAACGAGCTTGTGGCCATGGACTTCTCTGTGCTTGAACCCACTGCTAGTGGCATTGAGAACATTCTGGTCATGACTGATGTATTTAGCAAGTACACCATGGCTGTTGCCACTCGTGACCAGCGTGCGACAACAGTGGCCAGGTTCTGGTCACAGAATGGTTCTCCAAATTTGGCGTCCCAGCTCGGATTCATTCTGATCAGGGCCGGAGCTTTGAAAGCGCCCATCACTACCAGCTCTGTGACCTCTACGGAGTGGAGAAGTCTCGTACCACACCTTACCATCCAGCAGGTAACGGGCAGTGTGAGCGGTTTAATAGAACCCTGCACGATTTGCTCCGGACCCTACCAGCCTCCCGGAAGCGAGATTGGAGCACGTGCCTGCCACAGCTCCTGTATTCCTACAACACGACCCCCACCAGTCAACGGGTGAGTCGCCCTTCTTCTTAATGTTTGGACAGGAGCCGAGGCTTCCAGTGGACTTCCTGTTGGGTCGAGTCCAGGAGCCAACAGGGGGCACCGTGCACGAGTGGATTCGTGAACATCAAGCCCGGCTACAACTGGCTTTTGAGGGTGCCAGGGAGAGACTTCGAGTGGCTACTGATCGCAGGAAGCGAGACCACGATGAAGGGGTGAGAGATCCTCCCTAACGGAAGGGCAGCTGGTGTTGGTACGAGACCTCGGGTTCCGTGGGCGGCAGAAGATTAGGGATTTATGGGATCACAGAGTGCATAAAGTTCTAAAGGCACCTGGCGAGGGGGCTCTGTGTACACCATTGCCCCACAGGATGATCCCTGTAAATCTCGACAGGTCCATCGGTCCCTACTCAAGGCCGTGACTCGGAGGGATCAAGGCGAGGTGGCGGTAGTCCAGCCTCCATGCCTGTCTCCACGAGGTCCCCCCAATCACGAGAGGACCTGCCAGAGGATGGGGACTGTTTGTAATGCAGAAGGAGCGGGCACGTGAGGCTGAGCAGGAAATAAGATCTGACTTGCAGGTTGAGCCAGTCTCCCCTGAGGCTGCGGTACCTTCAACCTCTAGGGTCTCCTTACAAGTTGACCCAAGTACGAGCAGCATACCAGCGCGCCGGACGTCGCGGGCCACTGCTGGACATCATTCAAATGTTCACCGACTCCCTAGGCAGCAGGTGAAGGGCTGAGCTGCTCATCAGTAGTGGGTCCCCACAGTCGTGTTTAGGCCTAGTTGTACCTGCCCACGGTATACCATCGTCGGGGCGACGATGCATTTTGCGGGGGTGGATGTAGTAGGATGGAATCCCGCAGGTGTGGCTGGGCGACTAATTACAGGTAGTGGCCTCTAGAGGCGCTATAAAAGATTAAGCAGCCCACAGGCTGTCATGGGCAACTTCTGGCCTCTTGGACCGCCCACTTCCTGGTGTGTACTTCCGGGATTGCCTCACAGGTAAGGTGGCGGTGGCAGGCTGCCGTGGGGAGCTGTCAGCAGGCTTCACATTGTATTCCCTTTTTGTAGCTCCGGATAACAAATTAAGCACTTGGATGTGACTAAGCCGCCGCGCTTTACATGCTGCCTTTTCCTTTCGGGTGACAAACAGTTTGGTGAGTCAGCAGTGCTTAAAGCCGCGCACCTTCCGGTAAGCTGTCTTTTCTTTTTTAATTTATTTATTTCAATGTCTTCCATTGCCAGGGACTTTCTGGTGCTCCCAGTGACCCTGGAACGGCTGCTGTTTTTAAATATATTTAACTTCGGGACAACTTCGCTGCTCGCTCGTGCCGTGTATGACGAGGGTTCTGCGGGGGCTAGCCGATACGTCCGCCGGAGGTGTCCAACGGACCCCTCGGGACACGCCCGGGCTCAGTCCCCCACCGGAACAGAACCGAGGAACCAGAGTGGTTTTTACTTCTGGACTTTTAACCATTTTAGCCTTGCTTTTAATGCAGTGCTTTGTGTACATTTGGAGGAGCACTGTTTTTTATTGTTGATTCGAAGTGGAGCTGTTGTAGCCAACCAGCTAAGCTCCACTTCTGACTGAAAGTTTTATTTCTTTTATTATTTTGTATGTCTGAATTTTAATTCTGTTTTCCCCTTCCCTCAGTGCTGAGGACCCAGTCTCTTGCCCCGGTGGAGGCTTTCCCCCGTTGGAGTGTCGTGTTTGGTGAAGGGATTCACTTGTGAGTGCACTTGTCACGTGAGTGGGGTGATTATATTTTATTTCTTTGTTTTGGGGGCCTCCACCGTACGCAGCCAAAACGGGCCTCAGCTAACTGACTTTTTTTCCCCTATTTTAGTTGTGATTGTTTTATTTGACTTTTAATTGTGCTTTTAGAATCTTTTGTAATAAAACTTTTATTTTTTAACTCTGAGCCACGCCTCTTGCCCTTTTGTGTGCAATCCACCCGTCGAACGGTCCCCGTTCCCCTTACCACTCATACCACAATTACAACAAAGTATATTTTCATTTTATAAAGAATATTAAACACTGGGATGTTAAAAATAATCATAATGTAGAATCTACCTCAAAATTACGCTCTTTTTCAAACTGCATTTTTTTCATCTCCCCCTGATTCATTTGATTTGAATGAAACAATACTCAGAAATGCAGTTTAATTTTCTTTAAAAAAAAATGCCACCAAAACAGAACTTTCATCAGAGTGGGTGTTTAACAAATTAACAAAGACAAAGCTATAGGAAAAATGTATTTTACATTTTTTTTCAAAATGAAACAGTATAGTCTTTAGGCTTCTTTGATAGAGATAATTTAACAGCACATTTTCCCACACTATAGGCTTTGTAGATAAGCAGCGTCTCTAATGCAGCATGCAGCCAGCACCACAGATCACTGTCACAATAAAACATACCAAAGACACTCAACATCCATTTCATAATCTCCTAATCAGTTCTAAATCAAAAGCATGCAGTAAAAAAAATCTATAAAGTGTTTGAAGTACCCCTTGTGATTGAGATGACTTTTACTTATGTATAGACAATACATTAGCACAGCATGTGAGATCAAAGAGCTGGCTGAGACATTGCTGTAGCAGTGAGGTTTTTTTTATTTTTTTTTATTTTTAGTTTTTATGCTGCTGAACATTTGAGACTTTGTCTAAAGTAGCTAAAAGTCAAAACATTATGTTCTTGATTCTAAGTATGTTAAGCTCTGCGAGCAGCAGATTGGACGATGTGCAAATGTAGGCGGCCGCCTACATCAAGTAGCATCGGCCGGCCAGTGGCACAGAGGTATATAAAAAGCGGGGTCAAACTGCACGCCTGACAGCCGCCATCTCCATCCATGACCACACCAACAATTTAAAAAAACTAATAATAAAATCTTGAATATACCTCCCCATCATGCGATGACAATTGTATTTGTGATCGGCGTCAAACTTCAGGCCTCGAGGGCCTGCCTCCTTCTCCAGAAGTCCTGACTTATCTGCTGCCGATTACCTGGATTAGGTGTGTTTAGCCAATAATAAGCTTCGATGGCAGGTTGGTTGGAAAACATGTCAGACACCGGCCCTCGAGGCCTGAAACTTAACAGCTCTGCTTTATATAAGCTTTGATGCAAGTTAAGATCAAAAGAATGTCAAAGCAATAAAAATATAGGGATAATGTATCTTTTTTAAAGACAAAGAAAATACCAAATAAATGTTTCAATTTGCTTTATGAGGGAAAATCTGTACAAAAAAGGAAAATTACAAGAGAAAAAAGGGAGGAGCTTCTACTTGCTGATTACTTGAACAGGTGATTGAGGCCAAAGGAAAAATCAAAGGTAGACTTAATGGTTTCTTACCTCCCCTTCTCAATCCTTGTCTTCATTTGAACACCCCTCTCAATCAAATTTCAGGCCCACTCAGCATGTTATAAGACAGATTTCAGACATCTGAAATGTCTTTGCTAATAAACAAGAAGCGGGTGATAAAAAAAGAGTAAACGATTCCTCCACAATTCAATTTCTTTTGCTTTTGTGTGTTGGCTGTTCACCATCACAGCACCGAAAGTTAAGAGGAGACTCTGAGAAGCAGGTGAGTGATGGGAGAAGAATGGAGCCCGTCACAGCAAAGACAGAGAGTGATGGGGACAGATGATGGGAAGAAGAAAAGGATGGACGAGTAATGATTTGTCAACACAGCGGGTTTGGGAAGATGAAAAAGCAGAACGATAAGGAATGGGGAAGAGGGGTGTGGAGGGGGTGAAGTGGGCAGTGGTACTTGCCATTCAAACTGACACCATTACACAACAATCTGATACAAAGGGAAGGTTTTTTTTTCCTTGCACTTTTCACTGGCTGTGTCCCAGGCTCCCCACCTTCCTCATTATTAACCTCACACCATCTTGATCCCTTGTTTCTTCCCAACCTCAGCCCCATTCTTTAATCTTTCTCTCATTTTCTTTCACAGCCAATGTCTCCCCCAGGACCGTTTGTTTGCATCCCAAATAGTCTGAATAAAAGGGTTGTTGTTTTATTCGACAGGTTCAGATTACTTGCAGGCAATGTGTGTTTCCACGCAAACGTGCGAGATACAGCGGCGCGTGGCAAAAGAAGTAATGAATTTCTGGGCAAAGCGGCGACACAGAACAGCTTGCAGATCAATTTTTAATAAGAACTCCGCAGTTCATAAGCTGCACAAAAAGCCAGGGTTCATGTGTGTGTTCGATAAGAGCCCGGCATTTGACTTGCAGAGTAATAAACATATTATAATCAGTGGCTTTTGCCGTGTCTTTTGTGTTTGCATCAGTAACTTGCATATGCACCTACTGTGTCGGCGTGATCAGCTAGCTCTTTTAGTTTGGAAGCCATATAAATAAAACTGTGAGGAAGAAATAGCAACAATCATCTGGAAAAATGTCAAAGAAGGGTTTTGTTGAATTGTTTTACCATTTTGCATGATTTTGTTGAAAAGGTTAACTAATGAAACACAGATTCTACCTCTCATCTAATCCCTGACATACAAATAACATTAGATGCCATTTTTATGTATGGGATTGAACATTACATACAGTTAAATTAATCAAATCATTACTGACATTACATTTGAATCCCACTTTATTCATCCAGTCCAGCTAAATATTGTGTTTCAGTGAGAGATTTAGATTGCATTGTCCTTCGTTTATGGAGAGAAAACAGACTCACTCTGATTTGTGCATGCGTAATTCTTGATTTGTGCATAAATTAGGATTTGTGCGTGCATAATTCTTAATTTGTAACTCATATAATACGTTTTGTGCCAAAGTAAAAAAATTAAAAAAATTAAAAAAATACAATTTACATATGCACAAATTAAAATTACAACAGCTTGAAACTAATTACACACAAAAATCATTTTAAAATACGCACGAATACCTCTTACGCACGCACGCAGCCTACGTTATGCACGAATTTACCGTGAGACTGTTTTCACGCTTTTTTAAACACCTCACAAATTCGTCCGTGGGGGATGCGTTCAAGTACTACCAGAATGCTCGTTCACCATAGTTTTCTTGTCGGCCGTTTTATAGATTGTGAGTAATATCCGATTAAACTTGACTGTTTCCCGCTCTTGCACTTTATTAATAGCAGTTTCACGTATTTGAGGAGGCTTGTATGAAACTTTTGCGATGCTGAGGTGATTCGACGAGCACGCCGACCCGTCGGCTACCCCCCTCCCCTTTCCATGGCCCTGCATGGAGATAAGGCATCAGCTGACTCAGAAGCAGTTGAGGAAAGTCTTGATTTGCTGAAGAGGATATTCAAAGAATAATTGTCATACGAAGCAGACGTTTATCATGCTTGAAACCGGCCTCTTCTGGAAGAAGATGCCCTCTCGCACTTATTTGATGAAGGATCAAGGATCATATACGCACTCCTAGTTTTAAGACTGTCATGATTCAGTGCTTTGGTTTTGTCATGTTCTGTTTTCCCGTCAGTCTCACCACATTCAGGTTAACCATCCACAGCTGTCTTCATTTAGTTAATCAACCTCAGTGTATTTAAGTGTCTGGTTTTCAGTTCTCATCGTCAGGTCATCTGCTCTTTTACGTTCTGTCACCGCACTGGTTTGTGCTCCTGTTTTGGTCATGTTTAAGTTATTTTAGTAAATGTTTGTTTCTGCCACCAAGTCTTGTCTCCTGCGTTTGGGTCCTTCACCACCATCCCTGACAAAGACACATAGAGACACTCCTCATCTGCGTCATAAAGAAACTCCAATTTCATTAAATAAATGTTTTACAAAGAATGATCAGAAGTGTTGATAAGTATAGATCGATAACAGACATTCTTCAGCCGCCGGGAGGGTTCTGCAGATTCAGGGTATTCACGGGTATCTTTGGTCCCTAACTCCCGTGGATAAGGAGGGAATACTGTATTGATTTATTATAAGGACATTAAAAAGAATAGAAGGAGAGGTGCACCTTTTACACCGTTGGCAGTTTAGTGGCAGAGGTCCAAATGCCTTATAACGCATAGATTACTATGATTAAAAAAAAAAAGCATAAATGGTTGTATTGATGGATTTAGTCAGCATGTAATGTGGATGGAAGATTACAGTCAACTTTAGTTTTGAAAAAGCATGGCTTTTTCCTTGTTCAATTTCAACTTTGTCTAACGATGTCTCCACTTTTTTCTTGAAATTTTTTTTTATTTTTTTCCTGTTGGCCCTAATACTCTGTGGTATGATTCTGCTTCTACTGAAATAACCCCACAATGACTGCCTTCCTGTAAGCCATTGTTGCAAGAGAGGCCATGTGAAGATTTGTCCTTGAGTGTGAAATGTTCTGGAACAAAGTACATTCCTTTTGATCTGTTGGTGAAGAAAAGTGAGCCAACCTTTAAGATGCACCAGAAAACAGTGTCAAAATGTACATGGTAGCATCACAAGATTTGTTAACATCACAGGTGGATTACGGCTGTCTACATTGTTTATTGTAATAGAAAAGTACCTGGATTGGAATACTTCATGCCCACTGTTTTAATGAAGAATTTTTAGGCCAATCTTCACTTAATTTGGAGCGTTAGACCTTTACTTCTTCATGGAAAATAAATTTTATGACATTAATGTGCAACTAGATCATGCAGAGATTACAACCAAACATCTGTTTTAGCATCACAGCTTCAGTTTACCATAAATTAGGACATTCAAAAGAGCAAAGACGAGTAAAAAAAAACAATGCTTACTTGAAGTTATGACGTGTTTTCTAATATAGTCGAGTTTCTGGACACGAGGTTTCCCTGCCAAGCACTGATGAGACACGGAATAAGAGTGGGTAGTTTGCATATTCACAGCTCCACCCATACTCATTAAAGGCACTACTCTGATTGCATGAGGTCATCAGCAATCATTTTATTGCGGCAAGTAATTTTAAACACACCTCAGCTCAATTTACCAGAATATTCACGTCACCTCGGGAGCGCATTTATTTGGAAGCATTGTTAAAGTGTTCAGTGCCACACAAAATGATTTTAATGCAGAGCACGGAGACTCCCATTTGAACGATGAAATGTTCTTCTCTAAATGAGCTCAAGTCGAGATCAAGACAAAAATATGTTTCTACATGTTTCTTTAGGATAAATGACGCAAAATTATATTTAACAGATTTTTCAAACATTACGTTAAAAACAAAACTCCAAAGAAAGCCAGTGTCTTTTCTGTGTTTAAGTTCAAATAAAGACACACAACTTTACAATTTGACTGCATGCTTTATTATACACACCCTTTACCCCACAACAATGTACACCAACACGCAACACATTACACAAGGAAGGTGGAAACTCTAAACTTCAGTCCCCTACCCTGTCCCTGGTGGGGGGGGACCAGGTCCTCGGCAAAAGCGGCAATGTCCATTGGGTGCTGACTACTCAGGCCTGGAGGCCCTGTCTCCATGCAGGAAGAGGGATAGCTGAGTTCCCTGGCAAGACCAAGAGCTCGGGGTCACATCACGTCTGAACTTGGGGGTGCCTCTGTCCCTGTGGTGCGGGTTGGATTTCCCCTTGGGTCTCTCCAAAATTCCAACAGTGGGGGAGTCTGGTCGGGCCATGTTTACAACACTCTGCGGGGACCCCACTTCTCTTGGACGTTCTCCTCCTGGGCAGGAGTGGGCCGCCCCTGCCTTGCTCTCTCCTGTATCTCCAAGCAGGGTGGTCGGATGGGATGGCCTGGAGCGTGTGGTGTATCTCATTGCCCAGAACTCCTGTGTGGTGGTGAGCTGCTAGTAAAGGGCTGGAGGAAGCTTTCAGGGGATGGGGTCCCGCGCTGGATCCCTGGCATGGCGGTGGGCTGCTCTTCTGGCTGGGCTGGAGCTTGCTTGTTGGGGGGCCCCCCTGTTGGTCCTGCTGGCCCTGGTCTGGGTGGCAGATGTCCTTGCTGGGCAGACGGAATTCTTCTATCTCCTACATCGTGTGGGTGTCTGGGGTCCTGGCTAGCACTGCTGCTTTGGTGCGGGTGTTGGTGTTGGGGTGACCGGGCAGTCAGTCACAAATAGCATATGTGACAGAATGAAATGCTTTACATGTCTTGCTTTCATGCATAAGTGTGTGTGAACTGTAGTTGTACTGTGAACATGTTGACATGTTTGTATTTGAGCAAACAGGTATGTTTGGAGCATTGAAGTGTCTGTGCGTGGACAGGCCCCGCCCCTTTTAAATTAGCATATTCACCCATCAGTAATGATTATAAACTTCCATCAGTTTATTATCAATTACATTTTGCAAAGTTTGATTTTTTTTACACACATTTTGACATAATGCAGCCACTGATTCATCAGTTACACAGACTAAAATTGGACAAAAAACACACCGTCTTGCATTTCCTTTTTAGTTTTTTTGTATTTTCCTCAATTTTATAAGAAAAAAATGCATGTAGGTCTGTGTGTGTGTTTGCAGGATAAACCATTTACATTTTGGGAATACACTTTGAGGAATGATTGCACTGAAGGTTAAAGGTTGAGGAATGGCATCTGAGGACATTAACTTGTGTTTAACTTGAGGATCAGCCTGAACAAGGACCTGCAGAAGATGGACGGTCCTGATTTATCAGCAGTTTCCTCTCCGTCTCCTTTTTTCTTCCAGAGACAGCAGCAAAACAACAATTCTTGCAGGTTATACACACATTCGGTCTCTTTCACGCTTGTAAACACCTCTCAGTGTAACGAAATTTTGGATCTCATTCTAGCCAACACGGAGCGCCGCTGACCTTTCATTACACATGGCCGCTCCAACAGGTAGGTTACTGTGTTAAACCTCCATAAGACTTTGCCGGGAGCCCTCCGACCTTATCATCCTCTGCTGCACTGCAAGAGCACGACATGACTGCAAATGGAAACCCGCCCTTCAAGGATTGAAAGTGGCAAAAGAATTTATCACTCAACTTCATTTCCTGAAAAATAAAAACAAGTCCACTAACGCAGTGTGAGTTTTAAACCATCTTTGATTGGAATGCTTCTGTACTTCTGTCTGCACTACAGCCACTGACACTTAATCAAGCAGGAAAAAATACTTCAAATTACATCAAGAGAAAAAAGGACATCGTTAGTCTTCTCAGCCAAGTCAGTGTTCAGACAAGAAATGCAGAAAGATGTGCAACTGGTCATTTAGCAACAATAATTGGCACCATCATTAAAGTAACAGGACAAACTGTGTGTGTGTACATCTATCAGTAATTTTAGAGAAGAAGCTTCTTTCAATTTGTTCAAACGTAAAAAAAAAAGGTAAATGTTGGTGCAAATTTACATCCCAGGTTGGTCACTTTATGCGGGGGTACTTTTGCAAAACAAACTGTAAACAATCTATTTTTGTTCTCTTTTTTAGTTTTAAAACATTTCAAGTTTCACGGTATTAGAGGAAAGACAATTCCAATCAATCTTTGAATCTTGCAATCACAAAATGTTAACGCTCAGAAATGTGGTTTTATAAGGCACGTACAAAATTATCTATTAATAATGATTTTAATATAGAATTCCAAAGAATAAAAGCACCACATACACAGAATAAAATATTGATAGAATTTCAATAGATAGCAAAATCTTGTTCTCATGTTTTTTTGTTTTTAATTCTAAATCACTTATTAGTTACTTGCTGGTTTTGGATTTTTTTTTTTTTTTTGCTGACAGTACAAAAAAAAACCTAAAAGCATGAATTTTCATAAATTTTATAGACACGCTGGACTTGACGCAAAAAAAAGATGTGACACACATGTGCCTCATTACTATTCATTGAGTCATCCAGAGTTAAGAACTGAGGTCTGAACAAGTACACAAAGAATCACAAAAGGGGACGTGATTTTTTGCAATCAACTGAAAAAGCCATGACAACAAAATAATCAAAACAAGAGGAATCATCACAGGACAGTAAACTAAATCAAGCTAGCGAGTAGCATGCTAGGTTGGTTCATCATCCATTTATATACAGTATATTTTTCATTAAGGTTTGATGTTTTAATGTTTTAAAACATAACAAATGTTATTCGCACATAATTACATGCGATCATCACAAACACTGATTCCCATTGATCTCACATAATATGTGCAGTAAAGATGCACATCACTGCAGGGCCTGCACATATTTTATGTAAGTCTGAGGCTAAATATTGTTGTCGTTTGCACGTTTTTAAAAAAAAAAAACAAGTGACTATTAGCACGTAATTTTCTAAATACGTGCGACCGGTGCTGAACTTCTTTCTCTCTCCAGCTAGAAAATCCTGCGTTCACTTTCTGCCCACCGACATACTGTAAACACTGAAGAGAGCAGTCGTTAGGGAAGGAGATGTCAATGCAAAAATGATCAAATATAACTATGAGGGAAAAGAACTTTGGGTTACAATTGGGTTATGATTACCTGTACGCTGCTGTTTCAGATTTATTCTTTTACATAATTATCGTTTGTCTTTTTCTTTTATTTTAGGTGATCACTTTGTGATGATCACACATCATAAAGGGCTTTATAAAATAAGTCTAATGAATTTAAGTGGATGTAAATAGTTTATACACAACTATTTTTTTTTTTTAAAGCTGGCCATGACCTTATTGAACCTTAGTTTAAAAAACTAAGCATCTTTTGCTTGGGCCCTTGTTCCCTTTACAGATAAAGCATAACATAAATGACTTAACGGAATGAAACTATCATTAAATGACAGTATGTAACATAAAATGGCTGTTTTTTGTCCACAAGAGAAATGTTAAGGGGCATTTTTTTTTTCCGTCTAGTGACTTGTAGCTCACGGTTGGAAGTGAAGTGGATTTGGTAACAGTGTGTTTATAGAGTTGGCAAAAGTGTGCCAGAGACTCATGACTTAAACATGAAGTAACCATGGAGCACTGCAAGTGTGCGAACTCTGTTGTTATTAGTGTGTGTGCAAGAATATATTATGGCACTCTTCATTTCGAGTTGAAAAAAGGAACCGTGCTAAACCCATTACAAAAGTCTGCCCCTAAGACACATCTGTATCACCCGCTCCCTAACTGGGTCAGGAATAGACATCCTTTTTCCCAGTTACTGTTTCCAATTGTAAACAGAGACAACCTAACGGTAACCTCTGATTCTCCCTGACTCAGTACATTGGTAAGAGCAAAAAAAATGTCCACGGCTGCCCAAGGACCAGATTCTGCAGTAGTTCAACAATCCTTCTGCACGGTTTGACAAAAACAGCAGACAGGGTTTAAGTGGACACGTAGACTGAAGGAGAGTTTTATGTCTGGGCTTAGAGGTCTGAAGTTAACACAAGTTAAAAATCTACCTATTTTAAAATATAAAGAGGGAAAGGTTTACTGTCTGACATATATCTTCTTTAAAGGCAGGAATTTTGAGTCGTAAACTGGTCTATAGCCCCTGGCGGCTTTCCTGTGCCCCCATCATGCAGCAGCTGAATGTAATTACATCATGTCCTATCCGAGCTGTTTCATCTAACATAAAGTGGCTAAAGGCAGCAGGTTAAGAGCTTTCAGCAGGATCTTTTGATGTGGAGGGGGTTAAGTGGGGTTAAGTCTGCAGACAAATTATACATGTGCCATACACTGCATATGGACACATATTCACACTAAACTTCTTTTGCAGATGCATAAGAGTTTTTTTAATCTGCTCTTTGTAGAGCAAAATGAGATTTTGAGACTTTACAAGGCAGGGAAAAAAAGGAAGTTATACATTTTCTTCCATACCACTTTGAGCAGGCACATTGCATTTAAAAAAATGTTGTGTTTTTTTGTGGACTGCAGTCTTTAGATTTAACATGGCAGCTCGTGCATTTCAGAGCTAAGCCTTCAGTTTTCCTCCGTCAAAATCCTCCTTGATTAATATTAACTATTTTATGTTTCTAACACCATCCTGTTATATATGAATATTATTTTAGGTATCAATTCCACCATAAATGGATCATTTATGTGCAATAAATTCACTATAATTGCTCATATTGCAAAAACAAACTCCACAAGTCTCCTCCCACTACAACAATAACTACAACAAACATTAAGGCAAAATTGACAATTTCTAAAACCTTAAAAAAGGCAATTTTATTTAAAGCATTTTTATTTAAGGATGAACTCAATCCATTAATTTCTATCCGCCTCCATGAAGCGACAAAGACTAACTCCAATTCTGATTGGTTGAATCAATGCCAATTCATTCAATCAGCTGTGTTTTTTTTTTTTTTTTATGGAAAGCCGCTAAAAACCGGAAGTGATGACGGAAGCACTGATTGAGTGTAAGGCAAACTCTCATGAACATAGCGACAAGTGAGTCTAAATTCTGATTGGTCATAAACTTTAATGTGAAAAACAGTCTGACAGAAGCGCAGTCAGGGTGCAGAGCTGTGAGAAAAGCTGACAGGACAGTTGGAATGATCCAAAAAATACTTTGGACAAATATTTATCCAAAAATATATTTAAAAATAAAAATTTGTCTGTGATTTAGGTCCTTCTTTTTAGACAATATTAAGCCTTCACTGAACACTTTGCAGGCTCTGATTGTACGTCAGATTTAAAGACAATCTCTAATCATCTTTTTATCTATTCTAAATTAGAAATTCCTCTCTGATTTGTGGATGGGACCATTGCTGTAAAAGCAACCCCATCCCCCATTTCCTTCCCTGTTGCAGAGCAGATCAGGGAGCATTTGGTGATTCTTAAAGAAATACTCAGAAACAGAATTTTAAGGTTAATTTTCCTTATAAATGTCCTCCATTATAAGATAAATGCCACAAGAAAATGTTAAAAAGGCCATTTTCATTGGAGTGGGTCTTGAGAACAACACACTGCTGTATGTTTAGCTGCACAGATGTTCACAAATAATAACCTGTTATCTTGGTTCTTGACCCCAAGTAAATTCAAAGAGCTGACAATATTAAAAGGTATCTACTGTTTAGAACACTGTGTTAATTCTCTTTGTTCTAAACAAAAGCACTTGAATCCTCTCAAACAGTACAACCCTCCACCTGGCGATCCATTCACAACCCCGTATTAGACAGAGAGTTCTAATGGAGTTACACCGAAGATAAGAACTGGAAAGTAAAGCAAGGGCTTCTGTCTTGTCTGCCTTTTATTATAGTTACATTATTATCTAATGTGACATGTGACATTTTCTATCGGGGCGAGCTTCTTGTTACCAATTCAAAGCGTGATAGTGGAGTCTTACAGTAAAAGGACCATTTATCTCAAAACACATTCAGTGTGGAGTTTTTTTTTTTTTTCCCCTTTAGTGAATGCGTGTACTACAAAGGTAATGGAAGACAAGGCTACGAAGCAAAATGGTTTCAAAGGGGGTTAGAATGAGGTCATCAAAAGAGAAGAAAGAGAGGCTCTCCTTCTGTTAGAAACCAGACCAGTCTCCATGGAGAACAGCTTCCACTACTTAAAGTGTGCCCAGTCTCATGGAAACTATAGAGCATGCAAATAAAACATAAAAACATCATTAGCGAGATAACGGAAAATACTTTTAGTTTTGTATTTTAAACCAATTAACCAACTTTAAAAATGTATATTATTTCTACCTTTATTTACCAACCCATTGGGTTCATATTCATATCCCATATTTGGAAAGCCAACCTAATTTTGTTTACATTTCTCTCTCTTTTTTTTGCATTAGATGCAATGTGCAAACTATGAAACAATGCTTCGAAAAAATGCATCACCACATCCCAGTCTTGAAGATGAGACAAAAAAAATCGAAACAATCTTGCAAAATAACAATATGACCTTTAGAAATGCTGGTAAACAAATAAAAAAAAAAAATGTGTGCTGCTATAAGACATGCATTCGATTCCTACATGCAGTTGGCAAAGCAACAGTTCATTAATTTGCATAATGAGGTATAAATTAAGACATGAAAAAAGAGCAAGCTTAAGAGAATGTTTATAAAAATTACTGCAGTTGAGAAATAATAAAAAGTAATGGCAACTTTATAAGCTTTTTTGTCCAATTTCAATAATTTCAATGAACAAATTATATTTGCTTTTGTAGAAAAAAAAAAAAAAAAAAAAAAAAAAAAAAAACACTTGTAGCATCAGTTTAAAATTCCAAAATATATTTTAGGTTTTTTTTAGGTTTCTATCTTTCAGGGAACAAATCTGTCAAACTTAATGAATGAATCCCAGCCTTAAGTCATTGTATTTTTTGTGTAAAAAACTAAGTTTGCAGGTTTTTTATGTTATGGTGATTTTCATACAAACTGACCAACAGACCATGACTGAAATTCTTGCAGTCAAGAAAGCAAATCTGATTAAAAAGTTTCATTCTGTGCTTTAAAATCACATCTGAAAATATCAGTTTGAAAATTGCAAAAGATGGAAAACTTTATTTTATTTTCTAAATCCTTTTTAAGTTATTTGGAGCAACGTAGGCAGAGGTTAACCCCTTAGCCTCGAGGGGAGCACCACAAATCAGACAAAACACTCCCCGTAATTTTCAAAGTGTTTGCTGTGTTGATCTGTTGTTGCGAAGAGGGAGCTGAAAGGCAAAGGGTCTTGATTTACTGGTCAATCTATGTTCCTGCACTCACCAGTGATCATGAGCATTGGGTCGTGACCAAAAGGATAAGATCCATGATAGATGTGGCTGCAGGGTGGCTGGACACTCCTGTAAGGATAGGGTGAGGAGTTCAGTCATTCAGAAGAGCCAGTTGAAGGGTTTCAGGCATCAACTGTCCTTCAACTGTTTGTGAATGAGTTGAATAAAGTTTAAGTTAATTTGCTTTTTTAAAACTTCACTACTTACTGACTTTTTCCTTTACAGTTGCTTTTTAATTTTTTTAAAGCATTTTAGTTTATTTCATCTTCAGATTTGAATTATTTTGCATTGAATTAAGCATGCAATTTAGGTGTGTTATTTTAAATTATATTATATATTTTCAGCCCATGTAAACTGCTAACTGATGGTGCCACCAAATAAAATCTTACCTAGGGGCGTCACATTGGTTGGAGCCAGTTTAGTTCCTTTTGCAATCACTTTGAGCCTCATGGTTGAGTCGTCCTTTAATCTTGGAAACCTTTTTCCTATTAAAAAAATGAATGCCCTTTAAAAGACCTAGACCTATTTTATTACCATACCAACACATTTATTATGAGTCACCACCCTGCTGGCTGTAGAGGCCCCAAGAGTTTACCTTTAATTTGGTTCAAAAATGATCACAGTGAGACTGATTTATCCACGGCTTTTTACAAATATCAGTACGGTTAGCGGAAACAACACATTAAAATTTGTAAGTATATTTATACACCTGTAATAATAAAATGATAAAGAAAGAAAGGTCTCAATTAAGTATTCTCTGCTCAGAATGGAAGTTACAAGTGAAGGACTAGAATAAATCTAAAAAAAAAAGCAAGAATTTCCAATCACAAGACTGCATTTAAGACAAAGTGAAATGACAGAAATCCACTAAAAGAAGAGAAAAAAAGAAGTTTTAGTTTGCAGCAATTCAATATTAAAACAGTCCAGGCGAGTTTTTGAAACCACATCAAAAGCTGAAAGGCGGAGAGTAAAAAAAAGAAAGAAGAAGTGACAGTAGACAGGTGGAGAGGACATAAGGTTTGAGATGAGAGGGACAAAAAAGGGAAACATGCAAGAGCTGGAAAAAGGGCAAAAGGTCTCAAAAACAGCAGTTAGGAAAAAGCAAAGCACAAGACCTGAGCTAGACAGTCATGCTCACACACACACACACAAGACTTTTCAGTAGGCTGAGCACATAGGCCTGATAGTGCATCGCAATTAATATTTCATAAGTTGTTTTCTGCAGGTGAAAAGAAATAAGAAATAAATGGAAAGATGGTCTGGAGGGAAGAAAACTGAGGCTACTTTTCCATGTATTTGTAAAATAATGCAGTTTTTGACACTAATGTTAATTTATATAAAACCATTTCTATTGTTTTTTTTAATTAGCTTTATGATATTTGTTAGTTATTATTGGCAGCATTCATTGTAGCACTAGTGGTAATATATTGAAAATAACCAGACTGTACAAATTTGATCAAAAAGTAAAAATACTCAGTTTTGTTCATTGGGTTGTGTCAAAAACAAACATATGTGCAAAAACAAAACTATGTTTAAGAAAGAAAATCCTTTAAACTTCTATACAAAATAACTTCGGACCAGATAAGCAGCAAGAGAAAACATTCTACAGAAATGAAGCAGAAAATAATGCAATTTCAAGATAAAACACAAGGATGCCTTGACTTTAGAACATTAAATTACCATTCCAATCATCTTTTGATGTGTTTGCAAACGTATTGCAAACCAGTGGTTGTTAATTACAATTATATTGGTTTTTTGCCATAATCAAACAGCATTTGTTGTCCTCTTGGAGATAGTTTCTGCAAAGTGGCAGGAGTTCATCAGAAATTTGCCTCTTTGTCGTGGGTGGGACTGAAAGAGTAAGCCAGCACTCATTTCCCATCAGCCTTTTGCTTACACTCTCACTTGCTTACAGTCCCTCCCAACCCCAAACTAATGAGAAAAGGTTAAAAACACTTAAAAAAATGGTTATCAAGAAAACAGCACTACCAGATTTGTAGTGCCCCTTTATTCCTGTTTAAGAGTAGTCACAGTTGCAATTATTTCATTATTTTTTAACTATTTAAGAAAGGGGGAAATGCCCATTCTAGCAGCATTTACACGCATTACTTACACATGTATATTTTCTTTCTTGGAGACGTGAAAATACTGTCTTGTGAACAAATGCAGTTTTGTGTGAAAGTAACAAGTCATCTGTGCATAATGTCTTAAAGATTTCTGCATGTAGTTAACTCAAGCTCGAGCTGTTGTAATTTGAATGTGTGCATGTGTAAATTGTATTTTGCATTTATGCACAAAATATTTTGCACAAGTTACAAATCAAGAATTATGCATGCACAAATCTGTGTGATTCTCTGGAATTCAGAATTTTTGTGACCGACTCATCCGGTAAGAAAACATACATCTAACCTTTCCTTATCTTGTTGGCCCTCTAGCAAGAGTCTTTTATCGTAGAGTCTTCTATAATTTTAGACCCTCCTTTATTTCTCCTCTTCACTCTTCCTCGAAGAGCACTCTTTCTTCTGTTCACATGTCTTGCATGCACTTGTTCCCATCTGTGCATAGGATGAATAAGACGTTAATTAATGTCACAAAATTGCAAAAAATATACATTAAAGAATGTCAAATGGCAACCCAGGCCACCAGAAAATCACACAAAACCTAAAACAAGTAAATGCAACAAGATTTTAGCAAGACCTATCTGGAGAAGTCAGCAGCCGTGAAAGTTGCAGTGGAAAAATCGTTGGAATACTGATTCACATTTGCAGCAAATCAATCAATGAAGAAAAGCAGCAAGTGAATTTGTTTACCCAGTTTATTCACAACATGTTTGGCCTCGAGCATTTTGTGTCAATCAGTTCACATAAAAATTAAATACCTAAGTAAATAAATAAATACAGCAGCATGGGATAATGAGAAACAAGTTGGTCATGCTGCCACACAAAGGCTGCTTCTTCGGTGGGTTCTCTGTTTCTATTACTTTGTTTTAGGCAAACTTTCTGTAGGAGATCCCCAGCGGCCACTCTCCTCCACCAGCATTTATGAAAGAGACACAGCAGAAAGTGTCTGAGTGGCATGGGGTCTCTGGAGCTACTTAGATCAATGGGGGTCCTTTGAGGCTCCATCCATTGCGAAAAGGCACAACATCCAAAAGGAGGAGGGGAAAATAGATTACCATAACATTAATAAAACAAACTGTAATCAAAAACAAGCGCAAAAACAAAAGGCTGTAGCCATGTTTTCCCTCAGGAAGTCTGGCTCACTGTGTGCTTATGGCTGCCGTTAGTCACATACACATGCAAGCGTAGTGGGATGCACCCATGCTTGTAATGGCATTGTTCCGAGAAAGGTTAATTCATCCCAGTTGAGCATGCTGTGATGGAGGCAGAAAAATATACCAGAGAGAGATGAGAGGAGCTGGAAGGCAAAGAAAAATGCCAGAAGGTGGCAAATTAATACAGAAGTGAGTGGCGAGAGACGTACATAAAGACATGATGCAATGAGGTTCATTGTAAGTGTAAAAATCTGATTAAAATGGTTGCTCACAATTCTCTTTGTGTGAATAAATGAGGTACATAGGTTAATTATGGAGGTCAACTGACACAATTTGGAGAAAATTTGAAATTTACAATAGGTAAGGTTTGATTATATCTCTTGGTATAAGTAGATATGGATTTAATATGCATTTTTATTTATTTGATTTGTCTGTTAAATTAACATTCTTTTAAATCAAAGCTTTTTGCCATAGGAAGTGGACAAATAAAAATACATTAATAATAACCGTTTTTTAGTAAGGGTGTATTCAGAATGAAAAATGAAAAAGTCTGTTGGTCCAGATAATCTCCTTGATTTGGTCCGGGATAAATCCTGAGCTTGTATTTGGTCTGTATTTAAATTGCTATTAGGGAAACTTTCCGGTTCCAAATGGAAGCTTGTAAACAAAACCACGTAACTAAAGATGACTTCATTCATTGGCCAGGAATTATGAGGGCGGAGCAAAACAACGAGAAAAAGAATAATAGAAGTCCTATGCTTTGCAATCCTTGTTGGGACTGTTTACTTTTTCAAACTTTATATTTTGTTGACCAATTTTGAACGTCTGTATCAACGTCAGGTAAAACACTATGTGCTACTTTAGTATGACAAAGACATGCTGCAAGGTGGTTGCTAAGGAGACGCTGGCTAAGAAGGCATACTGATAAAGTGTCTCTGATATATAGATTGTGTTAATGTGCCTGCAGTCATCAGACTACATTTTAGTGAGTTGATGTTGGATCACTTCTCCAGGTTGGTTTGCAACTGTCTGCTTACATCATGTAAAGACCAGCTACAGCGATCGTTTTGGCCAGTGCCGTTTGCTGGCAGCAAAATGGCGAGAGATGTTTCTCGAACGCTCCCTCCACTAGTGCCTTCTCACTCCTGGCTGGGGTGTTGTGACCCCGTTTACCCCCATGGTCCCTTGTTGTGGTCCCTCCTGGCTGGTGAGGTTAAGGTTTGAGGGGGTCGGGCTCCTTGGGTTAGGACGGAGATGCCCAGGGGACAGTAGGACAGGGCTGACACTATTTACTTACACACATATAGGGTTTGATCTGCGGTTGGGGTTTCATTCTTGATGATGCTCTTGGGGATGCTCTTATATGAACAGGTCTTTGAGGTGTATTTTTACTATGAAAAGTGTTTTACAAATACATTTGAAACATGTAAGATCTAAATATACCCTCAGACTTTACCTTACCAACAATCTTTTGCAGTAAAACTTGTCTTCTCTGTTTTTTCTTTTGCATTGCCGAAGTATTTGACCCAAATGGTGATAACAGCACAGGGGGTAGTAGAACGTTCTCTTCCACACCTGGACTCAGTTTACAACATCCTGATTCAAAGGGGAGCTGGTCCTATATAGCGGCAGACCCCACCCATCCAGGACATGAACTGCTCATGCTTCTTCCTTCTAGGAAGAGGTACTGGAACATCAAAACCCACATCAGACTGAAACCGTTTCTTTCCCACAGCTGTGAAATCCATCACTCCAGCTTCTCACATTCCCCTCAATGAATGAGCAATGAGTAAATCTCCACACGGTCATTTATACTGAAGTGTTGCCCTTCAGAACTTCACTCATGAATGAACACACCATTAACTGTTTATGAGAACTGGACTGAGTGACCCCTCCCTTTTCACATTCCAAATAGGAAGTATCCACTAGCTCCAAGAAACCAAAATCCCATAGACTATCAAGAAAAAGCAGGTATTACATTTGTCAGAATGACATTCATGCTCAGATACCTTTTTTTAACAAATTCTTGCTAATCATATACACTGCTCACAAAAATTGAAGGAGCACTTCAAAGAAACTCATTAGATACATCAGATCTCAATATGAAGTTGGATATCTATACAAATAGAGACAGGGCAATGTCTTAGGAAGAAAAGGAAGCCAAGGAAACCTTCATGAAGTCTGTTCCTGATTGTTAGAGACATTCACACCAGTGGCCCTCTGGAGGTCATTCTGTAGGGCACGAGCAGTGCTCAGCCTGTTCCGCCTTGCACAAAGGAGTAGGTATCGGTCCTGCTGAGGGGTTGTTCTAGAGATTGTGCTGGGAGACACATTACACCTTCTTGGTGCAGCACGTGTGGATGTTCCATCCTGGAGAAGTTGGACAACCTGTGCATAGGGCTGGGCGATATGGAATTTTTTATATCACGATATAGCTTTTTAGATATTGCACGATAACGATATTGATCACTGATATAACCAAATAACTATATTGAACACTTTGTGGCTCAAAAATGAAATGTAAACTCATCAGCAGGTTGTTTTAAATTTAAAAATGTATTCTATATCACACTAAGCATAACAGATCCAATGGAAATTATGCAACTAGTTTTTTAATAACCAAGACTATATGTATAAATGAACTAAGCTGAAAATTAAAGCAAAAGCTTTCAAGTTTCAAAAGTTTATGAAATAGATACTAAACTGTTTCTTCAGTTCCATTAAAAAACAAAGCATTAAGTCTACAAATAAATTCTAATGTTTTCAGGGTTCACATAACAAAAATGTATTAATGTACTACAAATTATTTTTTGTTGTATTAGTAGGGGTTGTAATCGTGTCACAGCTTAAAGATTACAGTTTGGATCAGTAACAAGTAAAAAAACAAGAAAAAAGAGATAAAGCCTAAATTACTTTTTTGAAGAGTTAAAAAATAATATGTTTGAAAAAAAGAGTACTTAAAAGCATTAACTCACACATTTTGAACTTTGAACATAAACAAAATATGTATTTTCTGATTACATGTACATGTCTGGAGAGAGAAAGGAATGCTTCATATGCTATCCTATGGGGTCAAATCAGGATCAGCTTAAAGTGAACGAAAAAAACAGATGGAATACTTGAAAAAAAGATATTGTAACTGAAAAAAACTGAACATTTGAAAAAAAAAATAACATTTGAAATAAAAAACTGAACATTTGAAAAAAAAAAAGAACATTTGAAAAAAAAAAGAACATTTGAAAAAAAAACTGAAATTTGAAAGAAAAATTGAAAACTTGAAAAAAAAAATATATATATATATATATCTACGAATCTTCACTTTCAGCCATCTGTTTTCAGTTTCAATTCTGATTTTCGAGTTTTCACTGCCGAGCTGAGCCAAATTTTACACGGGGGCGGGGCTTTTATCCCATTGGCTACCGGGACGAGACTGGAGTCCAGTGACAGAGCTCATGGTGACATCATTTCCGTTCCTTTCCGCGTCAGTTTTGGCGCCGTCTTTGAGTTCCCCCTCCTCTGATGTGGCTAGTTCAAAACCAACCCGGTCTCAGTGAAATGCGTCCCTATTCCACGGCTTTGCACCCTCGGAATACCGTGCATAGTATACGCCAAACACGGTTTTTGCGTGCATATGATACGCAGTTGCAGCCCATTCAAAACAACAGGAACGGCTTTTAGGTTTCGTTTTGATCACGTGGTCGGATGTTTAGGTTTCTCCAGATCAAGTGACTGATCACGTGACTTTTGAGTTTCTGGCCGGCACCGGAGATCCACTCTTTCTGGTGGAAAATCCCTCAGAATAAAAGATTTTGTGGACTAATCTTTATTTTGATAATATTTCTAGCGAGAAATGTACCCGTTACTATCACGACATTCATTTATTTTGGACATACAGTTCGTAGTTTGTCTGTTTTGCTTGACTTTTCGGGCTCAAAAATCGTAAAACAGCAACGTCTGGGGTGCACGGAACAATCACGGAACCGGGCGATCAGGACCCGACCCGCATCGGTGCCGGTCAAGGTTAGGGTTAGGGAAGGTTCGGAGAACCCGCCGGAACCGTGTTAATCGGCCACATCAGAGGAGGGGGAACTCAAAGACGGCGCCAAAACTGACGCGGAAAGGAACGGAAATGATGTCACCATGAGCTCTGTCACTGGACTCCAGTCTCGTCCCGGTAGCCAATGGATAAAAGCCCCGCCCCCGTGTAAATTTGGCTCAGCTCGGCAGTGAAAACTCGAAAATCAGAATTGAAACTGAAAACAGATGGCTGAAAGTGAAGATTCGTAGATATATATTATATTAATATATATAATATATATATATATATTTTTTTTTTTTTTCAAGTTTTCAATTTTTCTTTCAAATTTTCAGTTTTTTTTTTCAAATGTTCTTTTTTTTTCAAATGTTCAGTTTTTTTTCAAATGTTCTTTTTTTTTTTCAAATGTTCAGTTTTTTATTTCAAATGTTATTTTTTTTTTTTCAAATGTTCAGTTTTTTTTCAGTTACAATATCTTTTTTTCAAGTATTCCATCTGTTTTTTTCGTTCACTTTAAGCTGATCCTGATTTGACCCCATACTATCCCACCAAATTAAACTGCAATTTTGAAATTAAACTTTCATTATTTTGGTATTAATTATTGTATTGAAACTAACTGTGGCAACATTTAAAAATGTCAAATAAGTATTATTGACCATAGTACATGTCCAGGTGACGCACTGCCATACCCGCGTTTTTTGACCCTAAAAGCTTGCCATAGCTCTCCCATGTCGGCTCTTGTCAGCTGGGTGCAGGAGCGTGATGTGAGTGCGACAGCGGCCGCTGCTCACTGGAAGATCTCCTGAACTCCGACACGGAGATGTGTACCGATGTTTTTATTCAGCTCCTCAACATAAATAAATCTCTCGGTATCCACGTTCTTCACGAAGAGTTCCAGAAAAGTTTTGACGGAAGTTTCTCCCACACTCAGCGGGTATTCAGAGCAACAGACTTTCTGAAGACCGACATGTATCAAATCTGACACTTGTTAAAACTAATACAGTGTACATTAAATTAATTTCACGCCAAATGCATTCGGCGTGGACAGACAATGATTGTAATACAGCGCGCGGGGCGCGAGGTACGCAGCAGCAGCGGGGGTTGCGGCTCGTGCGCGTTTGTTTACCTTTCATGCAGATGAAGGACGCGGAGTGGAGTCCAAAAAATGACCGAAATGAGAGCTAATAAACACAATAATTAGATACAAACACTTACTCGCCCTGTGGTGATTAACGCTCTAACTTTTACTCGTCAAATAAGAGAAACTGTTCGCTAGCAAGTGTTTTTTGCGGACCCTTCAAAATAAAAGTCTATCGCGATAGACTCATTCTTCTATCGAAAAAATGTTCTATCGCGATATCAATAATTATCGTTTTATCGCCCAGCCCTACCTGTGCAACTTCTGTAGGGTTAAGGAATCTCCTCATACTGCCAGTAGAGAGAATTACACAAGACAAAATCAGCACGAGTGGAAAACCAGCCAAAAAAGATCAAGAGGGAGAAACTTGAAATGACCTCCACATGTAACAGCAGTCCTGTTTTGAGGGTTTTCTAATTGTTGCCACTGAAGTGCACCTGTTGTTAATTCCATCAACACCAATACAGCTGAAATTGATGAACGAGGCCCTCAGCTGATTAACCAACAAGAAAATTATCAGACAGGTTTCATTCAATTCATGCCAGGACCAATAAAAAAAGTGTTCCTTTAATTTTTGTGAGCAGTATATTTTCTTTGTCGCAAGTTATTCAAGTTATAAACTGATCTATCAGATCCCTTAATAAAAGCATGTGGCGCCGCTCACCTTCATCTCCAATGTTTGAAAGATTCTCCCAAGCCCACTTTCAGTGGAAGGGGTGTGAACTTTGAGGAGGTTTACTTCTAATTGGCAGCAGTTTCAATAGTAACATTAACTCAGACCAACTAGGGCCAATCACTGTCATCTGGCTCCAATATGGCAACAGAAAAATAGCCTCTTAATTGGCTTCATTTTCCTAAAACTAGAGGTTCTGTCCAGTTCTATATATATTGACAATGACACACACAGATGTGTGTTTGCTTGTTTCTTTTTAGATTTGGTCTGTGCAATAAGCCAAGAACTCCTGAACACATTTTCAGATTCTTCGTGAAACTGTAAGAGAGCATTATTTTAAACAAAGACAAAATCAGCATCTGGTCCCATCTTAGTGAGGGATGATGGCTAAAAGCAACTTTGTCTTGTTCGATTCTGACTGTATGTTCTAACATCTTATTGTTTCATGGAGATCTTAGAGCTCTGAGTTTGTAAACCATGAATAAATCTGACAGGTATTTAGGTCCCACACCACTGATTTATGAGCTAGAACTAGTGCTTTGAAATCAATGTTATATTTAACTGATAGTCAGTGAAAAGACTGAAGGAGAAGGATGATGTAAGCAGTCCTGGTTCTGGTTAAAACTCTGGCAGCAGCATTGTGAATGAGTCAGAATTGTGCCTGCAGAAACAGAGAATTGAATCATCTTCTCTTTTTTCGACATGAGATCTTAGAGTCATACGGTTTGATTAAAACGGGAAACTGCTGATTTAGTTGTGGTCTCAATGTCAGGGCTGAAATTCCAATCAGAGTCATTTATTAAAACACAATTTTTTTTTTAACTTGATTGTTGCTCTTTTCTCTTCAAATCAACTTTTAACTTCCCTTCCCTCTTTGTCTTGCCTCCAAAAACATTGAGTTTCTTGTTACCGTTTACCTGATAAAATTTAACTGCACCCAGGATTTTTGTAGCTTCCAGCAACAGAGAAAGTAATGGATCTTGGGGGTTTGGTATTCGAGATTTATTAAACTAGGTGTTGTCTGAAAAACTGCAGTATTAACCATTCCGCTCTCCTAGGCTTGTTAAGAGGGGTCCTCTGGACCCCACAAGACAGTGCCCTGAACTTTTTATTTCAATGATTGTCAATCTTTACTGGAATCCAATGAAAGACATGAAGTCTTGTAACCCTTGTCCACCTTTGTCATAGAAGGGCTAACACCTCAATGTGAGGGTGGGGTCATCTGGACCCCATAAGAGAGCTCAAGGGTTAAAAGAAGAATGTGTGCTTGAGTCGATCCAAAGGGAATATGTGCATGTTTAAATGCAGAGGTTTGGGAGCCCTAAGGCACTTTGCATGATGTGGAGACTCATCTCGAGGAAAACCCTGAGTACAAGATCTGATCAATCTATAGACAGATTTGAAGCCATCTTAGAGATTGTAATTGGTCAGTCAAGGGTCAATCAATCTGCTAAGACATCATTTTAGGGTCCTTTTGATCTTAAACTTGAATTAAATTTGAAATAAAATTTAACAAATTATTCACTTTTAGTAGTTTACAACTATGAAAAATAAATAAATCTAAAAATTGAAGAGAAAATTAAGAAATTATTTGGAGTTAAAGCAACAATATTTTACAGTAACTGTAAAGAGGACAGGTTTGATTTTACAGCAGGACATGTAATGGCCATGGTAAATGTGTTGACTCTTTAAACCAGCCATATTGAGAAAGTGAAGTTTTCCACTTAAAACATACAGTTGACACACATAATGAAAACTAAAAAGGAAATATTATCCTGCAAAACATATTTGATTTAGTGTATTTTTGAAATTAGTTCTCATTTGTGCTTACTTAAAGATTGTTCCTTTGCAGATGTTTCAGTTTATTTCCAGATTGTACAACGCTATCATGTTGTTATCGTTGTCCTCAAGTTTTCAAACTTATCCCTATATAATAATTTGTATAAAGTTTGCTGACTCAATCAAGAAGTTCCTTAAAAACTCATTGGTCCATGTTTTCTGCCCTGTAGTTTATCATCGTTCCACTAGGGGGCAGTAAAAGGGAGTTTCATGTCCTTTCAAAATGGCTGCTTCAATGAAATCTCAGACAATATTGGTGTGAAAAGTTTTGCAAAGTTTCAAAACTTCATGGTGAGAATAACTTGTTATTCATTTTCTAAATTACTAATTTTTTCTGTTGAAAAAATGCAAAATTTCTTGATAATTAATTCCTTATGATACAGTTACACCAAAAGTGTGAAAAATGTGTTTCAAATCTCAGTGTTGTTTTTTTATTTTCCTGAATACTCGTGTAAATATTTTTTGCACCTTGAAACAGCATTGCTATGAGCAAAAACCTACTAAAACTCCTACAACTGATACTAGCAAATATTAATATACTACAAATTTTATTGTAGATTTCATCGAGGGATTAAAAAAAATATTTTAATTCACAAATAATTCAATTTTTTGATTCTCAGATGTAATGGTTTCACAGGCCTTCTCTACAGACCTCAACCATATTCAGTGACAGTTCAACAAATCTACTAGCATTTACTTACAAACCTTGTTCAGCTCCATAATATCCCATTCAACATCGCTGTAGTCAGTACCGACTTTCAATCCTCCACTTTTAAATAAGTTTGTCATTGGCTCCAAATGAAAAGAAAAAAAAACACATTTCCTTGCTTTGGATAAATTTACTTTGTCCTGATAAAACCGCTCATTTTTAACTCAATCCCCAAACAAATGGTGTCTACATATAGAGACAGAGAGATGAGGACACATCCCTCCCTTGGCTCAGAGCATACACTGTGAGCAGACGGCAAATGAATGCATCTTCATTGAGATTCAAGGATGTTGTTGGGTTTTGTGTACACTACAGAGCTTTCTGCTGTGACTGCAGCATATGGCCAGCTTAATCAAGTTAACATATCCCTGTGCCCTTCTTGTTAAACACAACCAAATGGAGTCTTTTTTTTTTCCATGAACATCTTCATAAATACAACCATTATTATAATCATTGCGCTGCTTTAGAAATAAGACTATGGGTGGCATTTACTTAACTAACTTGGCCGGCATTTACTACAGTCACATATGGGGCTGTTGGAGGACGAGGCAGATAGTTTGTCCAATCGTCTGTGCTGGATTCTATCTAGCACCAGTTTCTAAATTTCATTTAAGAATGGAATATCTAACAGGTGTAAGTGAGTTTTCCACTAGAATATGCATATAGCAAAAATGAAAAGCCTTTCAAAGAGACCCTGAAAACATGTAAATTGTAGAAGCTTGAGCCTCTATGTGGTCACCATCTATGTTTTTGTCTGCTTTTTATAATGGAAATGATGTGCAAATGGATTTCAGCAAAGCCAATACAACCAATCGGTTTCCAAACAATCCCTTTTCTCCTTTCCAATTATCTTTTCCCTTCTCCTTTCAGGGGAAGATGAGTCTGTAACAAATGTCAGGCTGTGGATTTAAACACATTTCAGCACAGCATAGCAACGTCTTAGAAGGTGCAAATCTAAAAAAGGAGTGGAAACTGTCTTTTCCTTGCATTGTCAACCCCAGAAAAAGAGAGCAGAAGAAAAAGGAAAGTAGATAAGGACAAATCCAGGAGAAATTTATTGGTCATGGTGGTGATGGCAGACGGGAGAGATTGGAGAAGGTGGGGCCGGGTGTATGAAATGAGGGGGAAATTAATATTGTGAGGAGTGGGCTGTCAGAAAGGGTGATAATAGCAGGAGTTGAGGTGATTATAGCCTCAATGTCGGGGGGCTGGCTGTTGGCTGCCAGGGCACGCTCCTGTACACATGGACAAACATGCAAAGTTCTCTCTGGACTGATTGAGACTACAGTGACACTGTAATGTCAACACTTCAATAATAATTATGGTGCATTTAATTTTAATTAATTTCCAGTCTTCCGAGGACACTTACGAACAACAAAATGAAGACATAATGTATGAAAATAACAAATGGTTACAATTACATGGAACAACAATTTACACAAGCTAGTTTTTAACTAGTTAGAAGTGCACGAATGTTCTTGGGGCAGGAGTCTGTTCCAAAGTTTTGTGGGTAGAGCAGCAAAAAGCTGCCCTGTCATTCCCCACATGGTGCTGAGGTAAGTAAATGAATATGCAGACTAAGTTATGTTTACTGCTTCAATTTGTGTTCTAGTTGTTGAGGGTTGTGTTGCTTTTGATTGTTGTTCTGGTTGTGATATTGATTAGTGCAATTAATAGTGCAATTAATCACTACAATACAGGTTTGGTTACTTGGGGAAGTGAGAATGTGCCATCAGTACAAAGTTTTGTACCTCTGCCGCACAGCAACTAAATGCAACTTTTTCCAGCAAAATCAGCTTTACAGTCACAGTCCCATTCACCCACGCACACACTGATGTGTGCTGCCGAACACTGGTGCCAACCAATAACCACCGGAGGCAATGTTGGGTACAGTGTCTTGCCCAAAGACACTTTGACACATGTGCAGGCAAGGCGGTAACCAAACCTGTAATATTCTGATCAGGGGTCCTGCTGCTGCACAACACTGCAACATTAGAACATTGCACAATAGCACAACACATACATCAGAAGTATGTGTAAGTTTCATTTTCCTTACGAATACGTCACAATACACTCACCTCAAGTGCAACAGTGGTATCCTGCAATCCATTTTTATGAGGTGCCTTAACCTTGTGCTCTCCCAGGCATGTCAACAGTGGGAGTAGGGTTGTCTGGAACCCACAAGACAGCGCGCTGAACTTGTTTTTTTTTCCCAATGATTTTAGATTTTCACTGGTGTTCATGGTAGACACAAAATCCTGTTCATCTTTGTCTACTTTTGTCATAGGAGGTAGAACACTTTATTGTAAGGATGGGGTCATCTGGATCCCAAAAGATAGTACACGAGCCTCAACAGCAAAACAGTTATTTCCTTAAAGTTGCAGCTGCTTCTCTCTGTGACCCTCAATGGACCAGGTTAACCCAAAAACTCCCTCATATGGGTGCTTGTGAATAAGAGTTACCAATAAGTAGAAAAAGTTGAATGATTTCAACTTGTGCTAGGTGTGCTAGAACAAAGAGACAGAACATGAGTAAAACACAAGAAATGAAACAGTTAAACCTTATACTATCATATAGGGTCCAGATGACCCCACCCTTATACTGATGTGTGATCCCCTCCATGACAAAGGTGGATAGGATACGGACACCAGTGAAGATTAAATATCCCTAAAAAAAAAATTTAATGTAAACATGCCTAACATAAGGACTAAAGAAAATGTAAAAAAAAAGACAAATAAATCAGACAAGTCTCCTTAATCCTGTAACTAGTAAAAAAGCTTACCAAACTCTGACCATCCTGCAGCATCTGTCACACTATTGAGAAGTATATCCCCCACTGTAATCCAAACACTGGTGCTTTAAAAGCACTATTTCTGTCTGCAAGAACCCAAAGACAAAATAAAGGCATCTATCTGCTTAAATCCAGTTAAACAGAAACCACTAGTGTCTTCAATGTACAATATATATTCATAGAAAATTGATCCAGCCCCAAGATAAAAAAAAACAAAACATCTGGAAATGACTTGTATCAAGGAAAACTGCTTTCTTTTCTATCTTTGCTCTACACAAACCGTTTGAACATGTATTGATAAAGAAAACACAAAAGCACATTTGTCATAACTATCACTGTCCTTTGTCTTGCACGGTGTCAGTTATTTGTTCTCAAGAGGATTGGATGAGTGAAGAATGGAAAGTGAAGATGTTATCTAGTTTTCCGCATCATTAGCATCAGGCATGGCATGGTGTAATGTTGCGTCTCTAATGCCCTCAGCCAGTCATGTTCACTAATGATGTTGAATCACACGACAGTGAGCCTCCAACAGACTGGTGATGATGGTTTTCACTGGTTGGCCGTGTTTTTCATGGGCATACTCGGTGAGAAACACTTAAATGGTAATTATTGCACTGCCACAGTGACATTGAGGGGGGCCTTTGACAGCGACGGGGGCCACACCTGTCACGCAGCATGCTGAAATTCCTTCAGAATCATCTTTTTAATTTCTACTTAGTCCTTATCCGTCCTGGTTCACTGAGGCTTAAAAAATTAGATATTATTATCATGTCGGATTCTCTCAGAATATTGTTTGACCTTTCTCCAGCTTCTGTTCCTATGTACGCTTTCAGATTTTTCCTCTATCTTCCCAGACTCATTTGTCTTTACCAGTTTGGGTGTTTTCTTTGACGCATTACATGAGTTGTTTGTCTTTATTCTTCTGCTCAGTTCTCTTTGTTTTTCCTTTCTTTCCTTGTGTGGTTTCAGAGCGGCATCACTTCTGATTTCAGCTCTATATCTTTTCACTCGTTTTTCTTTCACATGGAGCCATTTCTAAGGCTCGCGACTCAAAGAGAAACTCGGTTGGCTTTGAAGCGACAATGGTCTTGGCACTGAAAGCAATCTATTTTCTGAAACACTGCTGTTCAAAGGTGGGCTTTAATTTTTCTCTTTTTTTTAACTCAAAGCCAGTAAAAACCATCTTGAAGTTTTTTCATTCTTAAACTCCCTGTTCTCTCTTATCGCGCAAAAAATCGGAAGAAAGAGCCTAATCACTGAATGAAGCTTAGGGAGAGGCAACTTTCACAAAAACCGACAGCAACCTTGGCTAATAATAAGAACGGTGCACATTACGACATACAGAGGGTTTACTTTATGTGATTGAAATATTTATGAGCTAAAGGATAGAGGGACATGAGGAGGAATAAAAAGCTGCCATTTTCACATTGATGCTCTTTAACAGCCATTTTCCAATAACTTGCCCCATGATTTTATGGAGAAACATACTTTTATTGTTTGGGGATATTGTTTCCAGTAAAAGCGGCCCAGCTTTCTAACAACCTTTCTTTATTCGTTTTTAAAAATGGCAATCAGCCTTTAAAGGTTACCCAATCAGGTCACTTCTCTGGACGGGGGTGTTAAAAGACTCTCATGTGGCACATGGGTATGTTTGGAACTCCTTCCTATTATGGTCGCACTTTATTCAACATTTAAATCGTTTTTTTTTTTTTTTTTTTTTTTTTTTATCTATGAGGAATACAAAGACAAGTTGTTGGGGTTTTTTTTGGCTTTTAATTCACCACTTTTAAACTTTACTTTCTATCCTTTGTCATTTTTTAAAGTTTAGATTTACAGCTGAAAGTTTTAAAGTTTTGTTGTTTTTGCATTAAAGCAAAACAGGAAAAAAAAATTAGCAGGAAGTGGCTGTTTAAACGGCAATTGCTATCCTCAAAGAGACAATGACAAATGACATTTATTATTACATAAAAGTTAAAGTTTTAAGTTTTACAATCATAATTACTTATTTTTTTCCCCTCAAGACTTAAAAAACAGAAATTTAACAAGACATATTAAACCCTATGTGAAGGATGGTGGTTACGAGACAACTCAAATGTAAGAACTTAAATTGAAAAAAAAACGTGGACCCAACTAGAATCTTATAAATAAACTTGTAAAGGGGGGGGCACCAATAGATTTTGAATATGATCCAACGACAAGACCAGAAGTTCTGGAGGACATCTCCACCAAACCAAGCTCTGTGAGGTAATTAAGTGACTAAAATCAGCTGATCTTATTGACAATTTCAACCCGGTGTGGCCAGAAATGGAAACTTCATATAACCTGAACATAAAACACAACTTAAACAACCCAAAAGGCAAAGAAAATCCAACAAAAAATAGTAAAAATTTCTACAGTATTTACTGAACAGATTTATTCTTCAAATGTTGCAAGATGGAAATCATAAAAATAAGAACCAAATGTAAAAGTTCAGCTAAATAAAATATTTAAGTTTTTTTTTCAGATTTATTCAACATTTTCACACATTTTATAAATATAAAATATGACTCTTAAGTCAGACTGCTTAAAAATTAAAGTGCCATGTGTCTGCCGGAAACATACAAATAATAAAGATAAATCTAAAAAAAAAAAAAGATTATATTTAAATGTTATATGTAAATACTAATGGTAACATTTATGGATTAATTATTTTAAGAGAGAGAAAGAGAGAGTCCTGTTTTATAACAATTTGCAGCTTTTGAACAGGTCAGAGAGAAAATAAATCTGAAATATTTATTTTCTGCACTTTTTAAATTTATGTATTCTGCAAAACCAGATCAAAGAAAGTTCAAAAAGTGTATTTTTGATGCTTTGCTTGGGACTGTAACACCAGACTTGTTGCTGGCAACACTTCGATAACACGATCTTTGACACACCATAACTCCTTAACAAGTCACGTGATCAGCTGATTCTGACGTGGCGTTTTTCAGCAACACATTACAACTAATAGTGTTGCATAACTGTGCCAAGCCGCTTTTCTCTGAGATAGAACCAGCTGATTTATGTTAGTCGTGTAAGCTCCTCACTGATGTGCAGTGCACGATATCAGCACAAGACTACTTTTCTTTGCTTCAGAATGTAAACACTGGAGCAGAAGCTCTTGTTTAAAAGGGTATGAAAGCAAGTATGAATTAAGTCCTATATGGCCTCTCATCGTTAATAAAGTTAATATTTGGTAGTATAAAATTCCTATTAACATATTCAAAGAAAATAGTGCAGTCACTGCATGTTGAGCTTGTAACAGTAATATGATAAAGTAAAACATAAAGTACAGTAAATAAAAATCATACATGAGAAATCTTAACGCAGTGAACATTGGGAGGATTACCACAATAACTTTAGGGTCCCCTGTTGTTCCAGCAGCTGGATTATTTTTTCTCCACTCCCTGTTGACAGCTGGTCTCATGTGTTTGGCAAAAATACTGTCTGGTCTCTTCCAGATGTCCTATGAAGACACATATGTCTGCTCCTGTCTCGTCCGCTAAAGGACATCAGAACTAGAATCTTTTTTTTTTTTTTGTCTTTTGAAAGAAACAATTTTTTATTTGAAAAAAAGTCAAAGTCAAACTAACCAAATTTGACTTTCATTATTAACTAGGATTTTTAAGTGACTGGCATGAATTGTTTTGATACCCACTCCTGTGGAAGACTGGCAACAGTCTTCTACATGTCAATAATTGTCGCTGTGGTCGATCAATAGGCTCCAAAGCTATTTTTAACCGTGATAGCAGAAGGATCAGGCAATATAATTCACCTAAACTTCAGCTTGTTTAAAAGAGGTTCTGGCCATTGAAGATGAACACTGGCGTGATAATGACAGCTGTGGCTCAGGGGGTAGAGCACATGCCAATTAAAGGGACAGGGATTCAATTGGGTTATGGGACTGTATGCATAAAAGGAAAGGAATAAGTACATAGTTGACTGGAAATAAAACACTGCAGAGATAAAGAAAGATAAATAAGGATTGTAAAGTACAGAGCTATAAATACTTGAAAAGGCTAGAAAAGCTCTATAGAAATTTAGTCAATTCTGATTCCAGTTTTAATTAAATAATGAACTGCTTTTTTGTTGCTGCTGTGGCTTGTTATAGTACAATTTCCCAAACAAAAAATTGTAAATTTTTATGTTGCTTTAGTGCGCACACATGGTCACAAAAATGAGGACCGGGCCACTAAAAGGTACTGTGCTTCAGAGAGGCAGTACACATGACCAATCCATGTGAACACACACACACTCATTCCAATCAGCAGGCTTGTCAGGAGTGACAGGTCAGTAATCAGAAGGTAATGATTTGACCCCCAGAGAGAAGAGGAGAGAGGAGAGGAAATGAGCTGTCATGAGTTCCTTCAGAGCAGCGTGGGGGGCTGAATCTGAAGTGGATCTCCAAGTTTCTATGAGAGCTTGTCAGCACCAGGTGCTTGCTGAATGCCTCCCCCACCCTTTCACACACATGTTTGACTCATCTTCCTTTGCTTTCCTCACACCACCTGGCCCATACCATCCAAGCACAGTTGGGTCCCCTCGTCTTGATTTCTTTTTTTTCCTCAGAATGGTGAGAATTTTACACTTCATCAGGCTCTTTTTCACTTTACACGTGTTGACGATCTGTCTGCACTGAAATCATTGACTGATTGAAGCCAGGACCCATGCTGAGCGCACTCACAGACCTCTAAGTATAGATATGCAAAGGCATCATCTACAATTATGAGCAGAAAACGTAAAATGTAGTAATCATGAAATCAGAGGGATGATGCAGCAGCTGCGTTTTCTTCAAGCACACACTTTCAAGTCTTTCTCCTGTGACTCAATCCACTTTTAAAAGGAAACTGATGTAAGAGCTTTTTATTTTTAAATGCCTTTCAGAAAGGTTTGGATTTGGTAAACATTTTAGCTAAAAATGAGAGTAAATAGCTGGGAATGTTTTCTGGCAACAAGTCAATCAAGCGACTACCAGAATTTTTAGGAAACAAGGATGTCAAGGTTTGAAAAAGACATGAGCTTATAAACATGCTCAACAAAAGACGTTTATCTTTTTTTAAACCCTGAATGTCAAATGTGATGGAGTTGGAGTTTTGATCAGAGAATGACAGAATCATCAAAGAACAAAGGCTGAATGCTAATTTGACAGAATTAAATTTCTTGGATTATTGGTAAAATTTCTCTTTTTTAAAAAAAAAAAAGTTCCTAACTGATTTTGTGAGAATCAGAACCTTTTGGTTAAAATGTCTTTTAAAAAATATGTAGAGCTATGTTCAAGGTTATCAATTCAATTGTTTGGCTTTCTATTCCTCTCATTTCTCCTCTTCACAATTTAACATTTGAACTTTATTTTGAAGGTCAACATATTGGGAGAGAGCTCTTTATTTTTAAGAGGATTTGTTGCAAACAACCATAGTTAAGTATGAGAGAAATACACAACACGAGGACAATACAGAGCAGTCACGCCAGCAATAAAAAATATCAAAATTACCAAAAACCTTGAAGTATCCGAAGTGCAGTACTCAAATATGGAGTTATATCGCTATCAAAAGTATTCTGCTCGTAATAAGGTGTGGGTTTAAATTCCACTTCTGACACCATTGTCATAAGTTACGGAAGAAGATTAGGGCCACCAAAAAAAAAAAAAAAAAAGCCCATATAAAATTCTGACTTTAAACTCAGAATTCTGAGATTAAAGTCAGAATTATATATGGTCTTTTTTTTCGATGACCCTAATCCTCTTCCGTAATAAATGGACAAAGCTAAACCAAAAAAAAAAAAAAAGCCCTCCTCCAAATGGTGACATTCCCTGCAGCCAATCATAACAGAACAGAACTCAAGAAAAACAGCACATGAAAGAAAAAAGGAATTAAACTCTTTCAAACAGAACATAGAGAAAAAAAATGAACTCAGAAAACTTAGGCGAGATATAGGATTTTTTTTTGGACACAAACTCATTGTAATCTGATTTTATTAAAAAAAAAAAAAAAAAAAAGAAATGATTTAGCTGCAAAGCTGTAAATTAACCACTTCCAATGGAAACACCTGTATTTGCTTGTTTTGGACTCCAACATTTTGAACTCTTGCGTTCACGCCATTTTTGGGCTCTATGTAAAAAACTTATACCTATTGAACGTGTGTTAAAAGTTAATCTAGTTAAATTTTAACCAATCAGGGACTTGGGTTAGGTAGTATCGGTAGCATCCTTTTTAAATAACCGAAGTGCCAACTGTTTGAATAAGTAAACATGAAGGAGCAACTAATAATTGCGGTTTGTGCCCCGGTTGAACTATATGACACAAAGTCTTTCATACATCATAATAGAATTAGAAATAGAAAAAGCCTGGAGCAAGATTCATGAAGTTTGTACCGCTTTAGTATTTTGTACCAAGCCTTGTCTGATACATGTGCTAGTATCAGGTAACGACAGGACACCTTAAGTGTTCACACAAAGATTCACAGACACAACTTAGATCATGAATTCAACCAATCAAGATCTTACCACATCAGCAGCTAAAAGACATGACCCCTCTCACTAGCTAATCAGAATGCTCAAATTTTGTTTGCAGATATGAAACTCAATCATCATTTGCATTTTTGCTTCACAGTGAGAAAGTTCAAATCCCAGCTGGCACCTTCCTTTCTGAAGTTTGTATGTTCTCCTTGGGGAGTCTTAGTTTTTCTCTGGGCACTTTGGCTTCCTCCAAAAACATGTTTGATAAGTTGATTGGTGACTAAATTTCCCCTAGGTGGGATTGTGTATGTGATTATGTAACCCTACAGTGACCGGATTCAGCTGTATCAGAAAATGGACAGATGGACATCGTTTTCCAAGCCATTTTGATAGGAATGTAACTTCATACCAACACTCCTTTAAAAAACAGCAGATTTGACAAAAATAAGACAATCACAAAACAGTTTACAGGTGTTTGAATACAGTAGCTATACGTGTACAGATGTGGAGATCTGAACAAGAAGGGGAATTTGTTCCAATCACATGAGATTTAAATTCAAAAGCTGCATAATCCATCTTTTGAATACACCATCTTTGAGTTCTGTAATCATTCCATATTTCTGTTCAAGTTAATTATTACTGGAGATATTTTTAATTCGTTTCGGTCAGATCCTTTTGGATTCTACGCACTGTCCTTTAATGTCACTTGAGCTTCAGTCTATTAAGTCATTTCAGGCACAGGCTAAAGACCCCACTTTGCACTGTAGTTGTCTCTCTAGGTCTTTCTGGTCAAAGTTAATTTAGGATGAATTGTGGTAGAGTGCAAAAGTGACATTTTTTTCATTGTTACATCAGTTTCTGGGCCGCCTTCAGTATGTAAACGTGTGTGTGAATGGGTCTGTAACTGTATTGTGCTTTGGGCCTTCAAGGATGGTAGAAAAGCACTATGCAAGTATACACCATTTACTATTTTCTGGTTATCTTTTATTGGACATGCCATTGATTTTGTGTGTGTATGTGTGCGTGCAAAAGCCTCAGTATTACACAACTGTTTCATGAAGTTTCATATTTGGATCTCCCTTTGGGATTTGATCTGCAGTAACTGCAGTTTTAGTAACCACTTAGTAGTTTAACTCCTCCTGACTTGACCAATAAAGGAAATTCACAAGGTCACAGAGCTGGTGTATGTGTTTTGTCTCGTCTCCCTCTCTGGGATAAAATCAGTTAGGTCTCATGGTTCCCCCACTGTGGGCTCTGAAGGAAGTTTCTTCTTAGAAGGGGAAGTTTTAATCCCAAATAAACATACTCAGCATTCCAGAGATGCTCACAAGTCCTGCTTTTCAAGGCCATGTCAAATCTCAAGTCTTTATGCTTACATCAAATATCAAATTTTAAAACTACTTTTTATTAACTTGTTGGGACACAGTACCAGGTAGTATATTTCTGAATTTCTGCATTTGTTAGCTTTTATGCATAGATCTGACAGCCATGTCCTTCAGATAAATGATGAGAATGTAGAAATGAATATTTTACACAAGTCCCCGTACTCAAGTCTGAGGTCAGACCTGTTGAAGCAATTTTTCGGTTGTTTGTACGAGCAAACTTTTCAACAATTTTAGTAATATTGGAATAAACTGAAGAAACTAAATGGAATCAAATAGTCCTAAAACATTCTGTTTTCATCCAACCATACAAGACTATCTGTTAAGATGTCCATTTGTGAAAGTTGTGAGAATTCTCCTTTATAAACAGTGCAATACATTTTTATGTTCTTGCAAGGAGAAATAATTCTACATGCAGCAAAAGCTCCCCAATTCACTATTCTTCAGATTAAATAGAGAAGTCCAACAAAGGCTCTTGTATAGACACGCAAATAACAGGTTACATGGGTTCAAACTTTAGAAGGGCAGAAACCTGGTTAAAGATCCAGATCTTCTCTTGTTTTCATAATTAGGAAAGCAAGTGTAAGAAGTTGATATTCTCCCTTATACGATTTTGACACATCAGCTGTAGCTTCAAGGCCAGTGTGTCCCAGCATAACACAGATTCCTTTGCAGCCATTGAAGTAATGGTAATAAAAAGACCTATTGCAGTAGTATAGGTAATGATAAAATAAATATAATTAAAGATATTCAATTTAAATCAGGCAGACAATTTCTCTTCCAGTGAGAGTGCATCTGTCTACATCGGTGTGCAGACACACATCGAGATGGGTGTGTGTTTAGGACTGTGAAATGGATTGTGGCTTGACAGGAGGCAGACAGGCGTGTGGTGCTGCCCATGAGGCAACACAGTGCTGAGTAAGCAATACCTCACCTGTGGTAGCCACACACACACTCTGTGCACTCAATAGTTTGTGCAGCCTCTTTAGGACAACACACTACCTGCCACTCCTTTTAAAAATTACTTGTTATAACCACCAGTTTATCCCGTTTACCCCAAGATCACCACAAATATCACTTGTTAGTTTGTGATAATAAATAAAGCCCCCCCCTGTTTTTCTCATCGACACACATACACAAACATTCAAGGTTGGTCACATACACCTTGACCATTAGCGCATACTCAAGACATACTCAGATCAATAGCTTGGCTATTGATCTGAGGTAGATAATAGAGGAGGAAGAGACATGCTGGGAGGAGAACAGACAGGCACAGACAGAAAAGTGTTGACATTAAGATTAACCTTGAGGAAACGGCATGTGTGAAATGGAGAAGGTGAAGTCACCACAGGGACTGTGACTGTGTGGCCCCCACTCACACACCTATTATCTACAGACAAAAAAAAAAAAGAAGCGGCCTCTTCAAAATCAGAAGATAAAATATAATATACATATTTTTCCCTAAATTCTCTTTCTGTTCAAATTGAAAATGAAAATATAAAATAAATTTGAACTTGACCCAAATTTTGGCTTTTAAGATTAAATGTAGCCTCAAATCGATTTAGTGTTTTTGGGATGTTTCACTTAAGACACTGTAGGAACTAAACTTTTACAATATATGGATGGATGGATGGATGGATGGATGGATGGATGGATGGATCGATCAACATGCTCACTACATAAATGAGTCTTTAAATCCATGTTATTGCCATTAACTCAAACCTAAAATAAAAACTAGGGTTTCATTAGAATTTCACATAAAAAATCATTAGCTTTATGAATACTTTTATGTAAAATCCTAGTGATCTGTAAAGAAGAAAGTTATATAAAAAAAAAGTCCCCACCTCTCACAGGGTTTTTTTTAAGTACTTGAATTCTTCTGCCATCGTGGCACAACAGAATATTTTGTCTCAAATTCTATGTTCAAGTCTAGTTAGCGACTCATTGTCAGAGCAGGACTCCAAGGTTATGCTCAAGCGATGTGTGAGTGTTTCTGACCCAAGTGTCTCTGGGATTTTGTTTTAGACCTCAGATTATATTGCAATGAATGCCTTTGACCTTAGGTTAAGTCAAACGCATGTCTTCTAAGAGAGAAGGAAGAATCAAACCACAGGAGGAGATCAGCTTAATGAAGAGGATGCACGCTCAAGCCACTTCTGCTCCACTGTTGGCCCTCACCATCTGCCGCTTCGCTGCTCTGCTGTTCGGAGGGTTTTCGTCCATTCTAGCTTCTCATGTCTCACAGAAAATTGAACCAAATCTTGGTTTTTTTCAAACATTTAAGATGAGTTTTACAATCACCAAATGAAAAAGTTTGAGGAAGCAAACTGACAACAGTGCTTTGTGAAATCACCTTTATTAACACTTTTGTTGCGTCATTTTTGGGGTATTTGGACGACAATCAAGGTTTCAATGTCAAATAGCCGAGAAATCTTAATTCACGTCCTTTTATTTAAACATTTCAAGAAAACATATAGTTATCAATGAGGACGTTTTTTTTTCTAAAGAGGATAATGTACAAAGCAGAGCTTGTCCTCTGTTGCCTCGTTGATTACTTTGGCAAAATGCAGACGTTGGCTGTAAAAAATGTTGAAGTAAAAAGAACCTTTAATAGTTATTTATAGGACATTTCTCACATTAAGCCGTCTCAATTATTCTTAGTAGAAATGTCGTCTAAATGCTGGTATACAGTGTTTCTGCTATATTGCTTTTTCACAGACTAACTTTGACCATGAGGGGATTATCAATCATCTTAAAATCATTAAATCATCAACAGCAAAGGTTTGTGAGGACAGCTGCATGATAAGCACTTAAGCTTTTTAGAAATGTCAGATGGATCCGTTTTAATGAACTGCAGAGGTTAAATAAAGAGCATTTGTGCATACGCGGCTAAAACACAGACAGAACAGAACAATGCAGCTCAGATCAGTAGATTTATAAGATGAGAATATAAGAGCAGGATATTTTGTTCGAGCTTTAGCTATAAAACTGATTAGTGCAGCGGATAATTGCATATTTCATAAGAATTGCTCCGTTGGTGACACAAGCATAAAAATTGGCATCCATACTCTTCAAAACCACGTCTTTCAGGAAAGCTCGTTGGCCACGCAAAAATTCAAGATGGCGGCTGTTTTTCAAGATGGCCGCCTCGAAACTGACATTTTTCGTCTATTGCACAATGTTTTCACAAATATTCATCTCTTATGGTATTTTTTTGCCCTTATAAGTTCATTTTGTGTTTATTTCTACTTGTTTTTCCTTAAGGTTTTAGATTTCTTTAAGCAAAGAAAGAAATCTATGATATGTATGAAAAGCGCCTGGCACAGTTTGGTGTGGACTCACCAACTGTAAATTCTAGTAGACTGAAGGACAAATTGCTAGCTGAACTTCCAGAACTTGAGGCTCATAGATCTGGTAGAGATACTATTCTAGCATTCCAGAAATTGATGCTGATTGTCATCTCCAGCAAGTTTATGCATATGTAGTAAAAATGATGTGACATGCTCGTCTTCAATTTCTTAAATTCAGCCAAGGTTGTGTTCACTTGATACGTGTACTCAATCACCATTCTATGCTTTTATTTCATTTTTTTTCCTTGAATTTGCATAGCGACATTGTATCATTCTTATGATCTCGGGTGGCATCGGAAATATTCTCCTACAAGCGAAGCAACTGGTGGTCATTGTGAATGCCAAATAGACTATGACCATATAAAAAAAGGAAAAAAAAGGGGACATGGTCAAAAAAGTACATCTCTATCTTAATTAGTTGCTGAGTTATTGAATATTTCCTCTATTGTGGCGGCCATTTTGGACGCCATCTTGGATACACCCCTTGAAACAGTTGCTGTGACTCAAATTACTTTTCCACAAACTATTTTTTATCCAAACTGCTGTGTTTGATGAATAAAAACCACAAACTTCATTCATTATTTCACCTCAACCAATAATCAACAACAACACACGGCGGCCATCTTGAAAAATGGCCGCCATCTTGGATTTTCACGTGGCCAACGAGCTTTTTGAAGAGAGCAGGTTTTGGAGACTGACTGTGCCAAATTTTATGCTTGTGTCACCATCCGAGCAATTGTTACAGTTATCAGCTTCACTAGATTCAACAAGTGTGCTATTGTTGCTCCTGTCTGTTCTCTGGAATCCTTAACCAAACATCCCGGGACTCCTTTATTGTTCTCTACAAAGACTGCACAACATGATGAACTTCAAAGCACTTAATGCATGACAGTTATACAGACAAGCACGCACACTTGTGCTACAATAGTGTTCAACACAACCTCAAAAGAAAGTTAAAACATGCTCCGAATGAAGCAGCAGACTGTTATACAAAGATCCATGTGATGAACTGATTTGTTGAGTGAGTCGCTGATGTTTCCGATAAAGCAGAGGGGAAGTTTTGTAATGTGACACTTAAAGTTGAGAAAAATGAGACGTTTCTCCGACACTTATTCTAAGAGAACAACGCATCAGGTTAGTTAGAAGAAATAAAGCTCTGCAGGCTTTAGCTTACAACCATCTCTCGACAAAACATGAAACACGGTGATGATGGGTAGACATGATGGAATGAGGCCATAAAGAAGAAAATACCAAGGATGTATGACACCAGTAAACCTGAGAGAGGAGTCAAAGGAGACAAATGGGACATGAACAGATGCAGATGAGATGCAAAAAAGCATGACTACAGAGGAAGCACTTTGATGGAGAGACAAAGGCTTTAGGAATGAATGATGCTAAATTTATTCCATCCTTCCATGTAGTCCATCTAAAGTTCTTTCCATTCTCCCAAAGTGCAAACAGCTCTCCATCAACACCAGATGAGGTTTCTGCATTTTTCCTCTAGTCATCCAGAGCAGATATACTGTTATGGCTTCGTCAATGGCAAACAAAAGCACAGCTGCTAAATAGCTAATCTCATACATCTTTCTATAATTGTTCACATCCTTCCAAATGTCATTGATCCCTTTGGTTACAGTTTGTTTAAAAGATATTTATTTATAGATATTGCAAAATGCATTTTGTCTAATAAAGTTAGAGTTAATAACACATCACTTAGTTTTATTCTGTGTCGAAGCCTATAAAGTCTAAAGTTTTTTAAAGTGAATTTTTCAAAGTAAACCACTTGACCTTCATTGTGATAAATACTGAATATTTATGTTAGTCTTATCCCTTTAATCACATTATCATCTACCAACAAGTGCTTTGTGTTTTCTTGGCTGACATGTAATTGTTCCTATTATAAACATATGGTTTCTAATTTTTAATGCTTTTTATCGTGAAGTCATTGAGATCTAATCTCAATGGAATTTCATGTTAAATTAAAGATTAAATCAAAAACTAAAAATGTGTTTTTGTCATAACACCCCACATTTTCCACAATAGCTGTATTTGAAATCAGCAGTATGGGTTTGTTGTGTAATTACCTTGAATGCCATACAATAGGAAGTTATTTCACAAATGATCTTATAAAACAAATAAAATGCTTGTGCGAGAGGTTGAGAGATACCAGCTAGATATAATTGGGCTCACGTCCACGCACAGGCTGGGCTCTGAAACTCAGTCCCTTGAGAGAGGTTGGACTCTCTACCATTTGGGAGTTTGCCCGTGGTGAGAGTGTGGCAGGCCGGGGTGGGCTTACTCGTGAGCCCCGGCTCAGCTGTCAAGTGTTGGAGTCCACACCGGTGGACGAGAGGGTCGTGTCCCTTGGCCTTCGGGTAGGGGACAGGTCTCTGACTGTGGTTTCGGCTTACGGCCCAAACAGAAGTTCGGAGTACCCGGCCTTCCTGGTGTCTCTTGGATGGGTACTGGAAACTGCCCCAACAGGGGACTCTGTTGTGAGCAGTGACGGTGGCACCTGGAGGGTCGTGATTGGTAGGAATGGTCTCCCTGACCTGAACCCGTGTGGTGTTTTGTTGTTGGACTTCTGTGCATGTCATAGTTTGTCCATAACAAATACGCTGTTCGAGCACAAAGATGTCCATCAATGCACCTGGCATCAGGACACCATAGGCAGGAGATCGATGATCTGGTCATAGAGATGGGGTGAGAGGCTCGGTCACTCGGAGAGAGCTCGGAGTACAGCTGCTTCTCCTCCACATTGAGAAGAGCCAGTTGAGGTGGGTCGGGCATCTGGTCCAGATGCCTCCTGGACGCCTCACTGGAAACATGGACCGGGCATGTCTCACTGGGCGAAGGCCCCTGGAAAACCCAGGTCACACTGGAGAGACTGAATCTGCAGCTTTCCTGGGAACGCCTCTGGGCCCCCCCAGAGGAGCTGGAAGAAGTGACTGGGGGGAAGAAAGTTTGGGCATCTTTGCTTAGACCGATGCCCCCACGACCCGGTCCCGGATGAGTGGAAGAAGATGGATTGATGAATGGAAAAAACGTAATGTTGGTGTAGAAATATGTTACAAAATAAGTTACAAAAATTACAAAATAAGTTACAAAAATTCTTGTCAATTGTTTCCAAGACCTAATTAAACCATTAATCCTGGTTCACACTGGATGCGGAAGGCAGTGTCTGCATAACCTCCAGTTTGCACCACACATGTATTTTCAGTAACGCTCGTTGTGGGTATTAAGAGCTTTTTTTGCCATCATCAAATAACCCCCACTAACCCCCGTGCACGGTGTCCATGTGTGTATCTGTGTGTGTGTTTGTTGTTTTTGTGTGTGTTGTGTATGTGTGTTTAGAAACACAAATATTTCATTTGTAAATTGCAATATTTTATCGTGAAAAATTGGTTATATTTCGAAAATTGACCTGACAGTTTTGTGAATCTTAGTGTAACTTCCTGCCAGAGTTGACACAGATCACTCATAGCTCGCTCCAAAAAATAAACCAGACGCCAAAACGAGCTGGCTGTGGAAGAACGGGGCTTCAGTGTCCGGTGTGAACCAGGTGTTACAAGGGTGAACATTTTTTTAGCACACAAGCAGTAATTAGTTATACAGCAAAACAACTAATCTAAAGTAATCAAATACAAAAACATTCTTTAAAATAATTTCATTTTTTTTTAATTACTTTTCCACCCATCTTTGAGAATTAGCAACCTTGTTTTCTTTTAATGATATTAAATCAACCTCTTTGTCATCCTACCCTCCTTTTATATTTATTATATTTATAGATAATTTATGATTTACATGTTTTTTAAACCATTTTGTAATTATTTTTTTATTTATCTTTAAATATTTTACATATTAAATTAGTATTGTCTCCCAATCAATTATTGTTCTCTGCTCCTGGTTTCATTTATGGGTGATACTGGGAATTTGGGTATAAATACGATACCAAGGAATTTACAGGGCTAGAATCAGCGATATCAATGCCAATATATTTTTCTTATTTGATTATAGATTGGAAATAAACTTTTGTTGTTTTTGTTAATTGAGTGTCTAATAAAACACAGGAAAATACTTTTGGCAAATAAAGATGTTCATTATCTAATTAATCTGTACTAAACTTACATCAAATACAGAACGTGTATATTAATTATGGCATTATACCATTATGATGCAAAATATACTTTCCTCCATACAGCATTCATGGGTTCTCAATTTTACACTGCACGCTCAAATTAATAGACACGGATGAGAATTGCAGGTTGGCGGTGGCAGCAAGGACGGGGGAAGACAATGAATCTACAGTAAATCAGGCCTGACGGAGTGACCTTTGATAGCCTCAGACAGGAAAGGTTACATGAATCGGCGAGAAAATGGGTCTATATGCCACTTACCAAGCAGCTATAAATGATGTGTTAAGTGCATGGATGTGTGTTTGGGGGAAAGGGAAGTTGTTTATCTGTAGGTTTTTATCCACTGTTCCACCAAGAAAGAAAATGACTAATTTAATTTCCATATTTGCTGCAATAAAAAACAAGAACAATACCTGCAGTGGTAAAAAAAAAAAAGGAGAAAAAAGAAGCTCCATGGGATGTAGAACACAGGTGTGATGGCCAGGTATTACGAAATGATCCAGCAGTTACACTTTAACTTTACACACACCCACTGGTCTTTGATACTTTATGTGTTTAAACAATGTTGTACCCTGGAACAACAGCACTACTAGGGGTTTGGACAATTAAAGACTGTTTATCTCAGGTGCTAACAAAGCACAAAAGCATCATCTTATTGATAAGTAACCCCTCTTGTTTGCACAGTGACCTTTACAGTCGCAACACCTACTAATAATCCTGAAAGACAAAAACTAACAACCCCATTAGTGTACGAAGCAGCAGAAAAGCAGATTAACACAAAACAAGTGAAACTGTGGTGATCAACACCTGTCGGTTTATTAAGAAAACACGGCTGTTAGTGGGCTCCATGACAGCGGTGAACTCATTTAAAGGCTGAGCTGTTTCTCAGCTGGTCTAAGCTCTTGATACTGCTCTAAGTATCCTATGGCCCCGCAGTGGCAAATGGGCTAAATTAAGCTTACTGTATTTTACAAACCTCAGCGACCCATGCTCTCTAATAAAGTACTAATGGAGGGAAACATAGGCATCTCATTAGGCAGCCGCCAGTGGACACACACACACAGACATGCACAGATACACAATTCGAAATAGGCTTTCCTTTGGCTCAGAGCCGGACATTAATGATATTCCAGCTGGTAATAACAACTATTTATTTATTGAGGAGTAATTTGGCAGTGTAGGGCACCTAATGAAGGTGTTTGGGGAATTTTATGAATTAATCGAGGAAAGGAGAGGAGTGGAGAAGAGCGGTGAGGAGCCCACCTCACACATTTCTTGGGCAAATAGAGGAGAAAGGGCCATTTAAATTGCGACTTGATGACAATGCGTTGTGATTGACAGCAGAAGGAGGGGGATGATGGGAAGATTCTGTCAGCGACTGATAACAGCTGTCTGCTCCACTCACAGGAGAGACAGAGACAGAGAGGCAGGGACACACACCCAAGCAAACAGACTGTCATCTGTCTGCATGCATACATTTCCTGTAAAAGCTGCTAGTTGAGCCATTTAGATGTTATGTAACGTATATGGGAAAAGAGAGATTAAAGGGTGAAATATGCTAATTTGGATTGCCGCTAACAATCCATCGAACTGCTCTGTAACACATATGACAGACCCAGATGCAAAGTCAGAGACACCACACACACACACACCTATTAAACATTCATTGGAGGAAGTTTGGGTAATGAACGGGAGTCAACAATGAATAATGGATCATATTCTAATGGTTGACTTACCCCTCTCATTACTGGCATGCTAATGTAATTGGGAAACCAATGATTATCAACTTTATTAGAAAAGGGGGGAAAGAGCTAAAGTGCAGAGTATCAGGATCCCCCATGACATTTGCTGACTTTTTTCCACAGGAAAATGAAATTAGGAAAAAATTTCAGAGCTCTGGAAATGTGCTTTGAAAGGTTCTTTCTTTTCATTACTTGTTTTCAGCATTATTTTCTAACACATAAATCAATCTGGCAAAGTGCAACAAGAAATCTGAAGCCGTGATAGCGCGCGGCTCCTCGCTAATTAACACGTTTTAGATGGTTTGATCTTTCTGAGCTAAAAATGGCAAAAAGTCACATGGTGTTTTCCTTTCTCAACAACCTGTCATCTGATGTAATACATGCGAGTGCACACATCTGCACCCGCAGGCATTCATCACAGCTCCAGTCATGGTAAAGGTATCTCCTCATCCATCTCGCTGGTTATTGGCACAGAAAGACTTGCTTTTCTGCTTTGCCCAAAGATTTATAGCAGCTAAAGATGCAAGGGTGCGTGCATATAAACGCATACATAAGCAGCAGGCGCACACCTCTCCGTCTGAAAAGGATCAGGTTGATGTGCCTATTGACACATCACTTCTCTCCTTTCTCCCCATCCCCGCGTCCCTTCCACCCTCCCGGCATCCATCAACCCCTCAATCCATCACCTTCCTTTAAAAGCGTGTTAGGAAACCCAATACCTTTCATTAGCACAAAAAGATTAGCTTTTTAGCAGGAGGTGTGTGTGTGAGAGAGAGATAGAAAGTGAGAGAAGGAGAGACGGAGAGATAAACAGTGAATGGGAGGATAATCAAAGAATGCCTGTGCCAAAGAACCACTTAGTTTAACCCAGCTGAGTCAGGGAGACGTTTTCAACCAGAAGCTCACATTTCTGCACACTTGCTCAATATATTACAGTTTAAAGATCTTTCTATTAATACTTACTGTACAGTAAAGAATTTAAAGATTGTTACTTGTATAAGTTCTTACACAGTCATTTTTTTTTCAATCTCCACATCTTTGCAAATGAATTGTTGTTTAAATTGAGAGAGCATAAATTGATTAATCAATTTATACTCCTACAATCCAGATCAGTCCGTTTGAGGGAAGTTGTTAATCAAATCAAACATCACACTGAAAAAATTAACTTTTTGCTTCAATGATATGTACTTAATTATTCCTCATGATATCTACATAATGATTCAAAGTTTATGCAAATACAGATATTTTTCTAGTAAAAAACTTAAAGTTTACCTGCTTTTTATGAGTAATCCATAATGTATATTGCTTATTAGTAAGATCTACTTTTCAAATTGTTTTAATCACTTTTGGAGCATTCATATGTAAATTTTATTCGAGAAATTTAAGTTTTTTTTACTTACCTAAGTTAAGGATCAAAATCTTACATGTGGATTTAAGTAAATTTTACTAGAGTGTTGTTGGTTGTTTTTATATTCATAAATGCAGAAAAATTGAATTAGTAATTGTTAGTGCAAATTATATGAGTATTTTCTTAAGTAAATCGTATTTTTTTCAGAGTACAAAATTGTTTCAAAATGAAATAAATCAAATATATCAATATTGGGACATGTAAAGTTTATTTTACCATAAGTGCTATCACTGCATACAACACACGTGTGATGGTCAATAATGTTTAGTCTGTATCATTTTAACGTGGAAAAACAACGGTGGGCTAAACTTAATTCAAATTAAAACATGCATGGATTTGACATTTAGTCTTGTTTACTTGTTTGTTTATACACATATTTAATTTACATTTAATTAACTTGCAAAAATACAAAGAAGCTGGAGAACTTCACCTGCCGCGTTCAGTTCCAGGTATTTATCTCTGAGTCATACTGGTTGAATTTTTGGCTAAAAATGTCCTGGATCTATTTTAGTCCAGTGAATCAGATTGAATCGGATCATTCAAAATGAACCAGTGTTGACTATGAATCATAGAGTCAACCTCAAATTATGATGTGAATCAAATCGCTGTTAAAATAAATCAATTTTACCCCAAATTAAAATTATAATAAAACAGTTTGTGGACTTTTCCAACTCAATATCAAGTTGGACTTGACCTTCTTTGGTTGGTTGGTGATTGTGGACACTCCGCCCAGGAGTGGTGTGACAGAAGCAGCATTAAATTTTTTTTTTTTTTTTCCTTCAAGTTCTGTGCAGAACTTTTATGTCACACTTGCAGTGGTCTCAACTTTACATGAAGAAAATCCTGAGAGGCCGAAGCCTTCGAATGTGGATAACGTGGCTTTGTGGAGAATGGTGGAAACTTTTTACGGTGGTACCAACACAGCAGCACAATAAAAAAAAAATTAAATCTGTCTTATGGTTTTAATTTTTTTTTTTGCTTTAAAAGTGGAAGGTTACTACACTTTCTCAGTGGAAGACACACAGAAAGGAAGGAGATTTTCAGAATTGGTTGAGTCAGAATTTCTTAATCACTCACTACCAAGTGCACAATATAGGGTGTTCCTCATTGTGTTGGGGTGTATATGTCATGGTTTGCTTTTTGTGTTTGATTTCTAGGTTTCCCTGCAGATCAGCCGCGACTTCTCCAGGAGGCGCCGCCCCCCAGCTTCTCCTGGAGATGGATCAGCTGCCTTCAATTATCTCATTTGTTTTCATTATTTAAGAAGATGTCTCATGTGTTCTGCGTTGGAGCGTCTTATGTGTTGAACTATGTGTTTTTGCTTTCGTTATTAAATCTACTGATGTCTTGTAGATTAGTTCAAGCCTTCCCGCTGATGGGTTTCTCCCCGCTGGCTACCCGTTACAGTTTAAACAGTTTAAAGATTTGTTCATTTAACCGGTAAGAACACTTTCTTGCTCACCTTGTTTTGCACATTAACCTTTTTTTTCATCCAACATTCACGTTTGTTAAAAAAGTAAAGAACAATGTATTTTTTTTGTCTCTTGTTTTTTAATCTCTGTATTACAAAAATACTGAGGGCTTCTGTTGCTCTGACTGAAGTTGGTTAATTGAGTTTGCTGTAAAGAAAACCCAAGGATCAATATTTAAGAGTGCAATTTAACAAAATGACAAAAGCTGAGCCAAAAGCTACACATTTCTCCTGTGACATTGCTCTTTGTGGTTGAAACAAACAACATGCAAACATTTCTACCCTCCGACTTGCATTTAATATTGCAGCTTTAATGTGTCTAACAAAAATAGCATGTTTCATATAAAAACGCTTCCTGAGACATGGTGACAGCTTTCCATAACCAAAGTGTCTGTTTTTGTTCAACTAAACACAAATTGATGTGAAATTGTTTACTCATGTTTTGTACAATCCATGTTTTGGAGCTAATCAAAGCTGACTTTTGTGGAAATTTAAATGCAACTGTCAGGGACAAACCAATTCTGGCTGTACAGGTTTCTGTTTATTCATACCCACACTACAAAACCACAAGTATTTTTATCTGGTTCTGTAGTTTATTTATTTTTCATATATGCTTTTATATAATGCTCACAAAAATTAAAGGAACACGTTTTTTTATTGGGCCTGGCATGAATTGAATGAAACCTGTCTGATTATTGTCTTGTTGGTTAATCAGCTGAGGGCCTCGTTAATCAATTTCAGCTGTATTGGTGTTGATGGAATTAACAACAGGTGCACTTCAGTGGCAACAATTAGAAAACCCTCCAAACAGGACTGGTGTTACATGTGGAGGTCATTTCAAGTTTCTCCCTCTTGATCATTTTTGGCTGATTTTGGCTTGTGTGATTATCTCTACTGGCAGTGTTTACACAATTGAGCCCTCTGTAGGCTGAAAACTTTTATTTCTTTTTAAAAGACATGGCAGTCTTTTGTTCCTAAGACACTGCCCTGTTGTTATTTGTATAGATATCCAACTTCATATTGAAATCTGATGTATATGATGTGTTTCTCTAAAGTGTTCCTTTAATTTTTTTGAGCAATGTACATATTTTTTATATATATATATATATATATATATATATATATAATGTGTGTGTTTTAATACAGCCAACTTACCAGTTACTTTTAAATAAGATCAAACTGCTTAGTTGGAGACAATCAATTTTGAATATCTTAAGTAATTTGTTTTAGAAAAAAAAATACTTTAAGCGATATCTTTATTGAAATTTTCTTTTTACTTCAAATTTTAAAGCAGAATTTTCATTTGTGATGATGGTTACAAGAAACAAACTTGTCTGATTTAAGAAGCTTGAACTATAACAGCAAACATGTATTTAACATGAGCAAAACAAATGTTTAAAAAATAAAAATGTATACATTTACATTTAAGTTTTGAGACAAATTTTTCCTAAAATGTGGGATTTAAGCCTTTTTTTAAGATGATTATGTCTAAAAATATAGATGGGTAGAATGTCATAGCACTTAAAAAGGATATATTTGGAGGAAATGTGTAAAAAATATATATATTAGGGCTGAAAATGTTAACATATGTTATTGTTCAAAAAGAATTAACGCGTTAATATTTATTAACACAAATTAATTATAGTTATATAAAGCAAGTTATAGTTAGTACAGTTATACAAAGAGAGAAAGTTCACCTCTTACTGCTTGTTCTTGTCCAGAAGATGAAAGAAAACTTTGTTATAGCAGCCTGTGCAGGGATACAGAACAACTGGGCTAACGTGATCGGAACTTCTTTTGTTTAGTTTTTTTTTTTTTTGTTGTTTTTTTTGGGGGGGGGTTCTTTTTTTTTAGGTGTGCAGGTTCGTTTTTTGTGGCTGCATGCCAGTTTTGTGCTCACAAATTGCACCTCTGAGTTAACACTTGATAAATTAAAGATTTTTAGACAATAAAGAGGAAAAATGATTCACTTTGGCTTGTTGTTATTCAAAACCCGAATATTTTCATATAAAATGTACCTAGTAAAATGTTCCAACTATTGCAATTAATCACTATCCAAAAGTGTGATTAATCTGATTAGTTATTGGTATAGATTGACAGCATAAATAAAAAAAAAACCTTCTAAATGTACAGTTTTGTGTGATTTTATATTGTGATTATTTGCAGATAATAGGTGGTCGGAATATACTATAACTAAAAAAAAAACGTCATTGCAATTGATTTTTTTCCCACTGTGTGATTAATAGTTTGTTTATTTTTTTTAATTATTTAAACGATTACCAACCCTGATAAATATACATACTTTTAGGTCAAAATTTTGTTTTTCAGCAATATACTAATTTGAAAACAATGTTTTTATTTACCAGAACAATGCAACTAAAATGATCATTTTTTTTTCTAATTTAAGGGTTTAATTTTGACTTAAAATGGCAGGGCATCACAACATATTTTGAGAAATCTTACCAAAACAAACTCTACTAATTCAATTGGCAGTTTTTGTCACTTATAACAAGAGGAAAACAACTTATATTTTTTAACTTTTCGTTTATAATGAAATGAAGCGCCCACTTTAAAAGACACACGCCCATTAAGCCAATTTTGAATGGTCTTAGAGTTCAAGTTTGAAGTATTATTGATTTAAATGGAGTTAGTCAAACAAGGCGCAACACATTAAAAGTTAAAAAAAAACAATGAAAATACATTTTAAATGTTAAAACAATTAAAGATAAAAGACATAGAGACATGACAAAAAACCATACAAATACTAGATAAAAAACTTATCGTACGGCATCAGTTAAAACATTAAAAAAACATTTGGACAAATGTAATTCAAGTTAGTCTACCACGCTAACAGCACAAACATGAAAAAAAAAAAAGCTGGCGCCACCTTTTCCCTGGAGGGACGCTCTTCCACAAAACACCATTCAATAAGTGACATCCTTCTCACTTTTCTCTGTTTTTGCCATATAACATGATCTAAACAACAGGATTACACACAAGCATACAAACACACACACCCTCACCTATTACCTATCATCTTTTGGGATGGGGGAAAATCTATATTTCATCTGTGGCGCTGAAATGTTTGTGCGCACACTGAGTTTGTTTGTCATTAGGCCTAACCCCTGTGGCTCACCTAATCAGGTTTCTGTGTTTGTGTTTAGTTCTGAAAGAGCTTGACAAAAGAGAGAATATGACTGTGTGTTAGCCTGTGCACCCATGACTGAAGAGCAGACAAAACCGTGCAAATACACAATTGAGGCTGATTTAAAGTTATCGAGCGATCGTGGCGTGCTCCCACACAGGAACGAAGGCTCAGCATTGATCAGTGGCCGATGTTTTTGTTTGTTTTATGAGCGCTCGCATTTTTATGCAAAATCTTGATTGCCGCGTTGCAAAAAAGAGGCAAGTGAAAATCTCCATTTATCCTTTTAATGAAAGAATTGGATGTCAAGCTACAGATGGGGGTCGTAGAAGTCTATATTTCTTGTTCATCATTACAAGTTTCAAATTTACAAATAGATTCTACAAATAATTTTACATCAGTTCATGCATTTTTTTTCTGCAAAAAGTAATTTCGAAGTGCTAAATACACAGAGGCATCAACACTGAATTAAACGTTGTGTTACTTATTAGTTATAATGTAATTTAGGCCAATTTGGGATCAATTTTAGGGTTCCTCTGCAATATTGTGTCAAAATTCATTTATGTCTGATGAAGGAAAGCAAGTAGACATATTGCTTACTGTAGCTCCAGTTCATTGAACAGAACTATTGTGTCTAATTGGCTTTCCTTTATCGTTTTTCCTCCGTGTGAAGTCTTTGGAATCTCGCTTTGTGTTCTAATATTTTAATAGTCTGTTGTGTTGTGAGTTTTGTCGCTCAAACAAGAGAGCAACACACACAGCAGAACATTGGAGGAGAAATGTTGCCTTTTTTGTAAAAAAAAAAAAACTGATAGTTTATGATTAAATGAAAATGAAAAGCCTATTATAACTTGTATAACAAGAAATACAAAGTGTGATATGTTGTATTTAAATAAGACAATTGCCCAGCAATGGGAGCTGCCAGGTACCACTTTAACTTTTGGCCACCAAGTTTCCTCTGTCTGTGAACACACTTCATCCCTGATGTTTTGTCAGTTGGTCAAGAATTTGGATCGAATGATTTAAGCAGCAATAGATTTCATTAATCACAGGCATGTTTGGATTAGGATGTTTAAGTGATGATCCAAGTCTTTATTATTCCTTTATTGATATGAATACACAGTTTAAGAAGCTGATCCCATAATGAACACTGCTAAAAATAAACAGACTCTAACAGCTAGTTGTTTAAGTAAAGTAAATCAATAATAAAGTATAAAAAAGCCGGCTAATTCAAGACTTCAATACTATGGGTTGAGCAATTCACAGATCAATTGATTAATCGATTTAGATTCTCTTTGATTGAAATTATCAAATAACAAAATATCAATCAAATTGAATTGATTTACGCCATTAAAAAATCCTTTCAAAATGTGATAAGTCGATAATCAATATTGGAAAATACCTTTTGGTTTGAGGGACTTTATGGTTATATTACTATGACGTAAAAAATGTGGCAAAACATGTGACCATACAGTGTAATATAATGTTCTAAAAATGTATTATTTTGATATTGAAAAACAACAGCAGGCTGAACTTTATTAAATTCTGCTGCAACTACTAAAATTGTGAATTGATTTAACGTTAATTCTTGTTTACTTGTTTACAATTGATTATTTTGCAAAAAATACAAAGAATCTGGAAAACTTCACCAGCACTGTTCAGTACCAGGTATTTATCTCTGAATCCCACTGGTTAAAGTTTGGGCAAAATATGTCATGGATCGATTTTAGTTCAGTAAATCGGATCGTCTAAAATGAATACTGACTGGAAATTTGATCATCAATCACAAATTATGCAAATTATGATATGAATCGAATTGTTGTTAAATTGAATCGTTGCACCCCTAATTAATACACATAGGAAATGCTCATTAAAGACCGCAGGCTGGAGTGTCTGAAGGTTTTGTTTTGGTGGTGTTAAAGTTTCTTGCATATCTGATTGACATATGTGATGTGAAAAAATAGTAATAGTACTTGAGTTTATACATACAGGGATGTCAAACTCCAGGCCTCCTGGCATATCTGCTGCTGATGAGCTGGATCAGGTTTGTGTGGCCAATTGACAGCTTCATTGACCAGTTGGTTGGAAACATTTAGGACACTGGCCCTCGAGGCCTGGATTCTGACCCCCTATAAGTGTTCATGTGAGCACAGTCTTGAGAGCTCTGACTCTTGACAAAGAACTGACATTGGGAGAGTTTGTAGTTGTGAGGACTTTTAGCTATTTTTCTGACTAAATCTTATTTTAGCCTCAGGATCATAGCTATAATAGGGTTTGTGTGTGTATCTGTGTGTGCTTGTCTGCATGTGTATCAACATTGGACTCAAATTGACAGTAAACAGAACTTCATATTAAACTTCATGTCAAAATTTAAGATGTTTTCATTTTTTTATAGATCTTATTGTTTCCGTAGTCGTTTTACAGTCTGTTGATTGAGCCCCTAAAGTGTTCATAATGAAAACAGAGAAGATAAACTTTCATTTAAGTGTGAACCAACCAAAAAAATCATATACAGAAAACATGTGAGTGAATGACAAAAACAGAAAAGAAACATTTGGGGACAAAATGAGAAAACGTCAACAGACAGTGGGTAGAAAGAAAGGAGAAAAATATAAAAAATCCACAACTTCCATGAGGCTTGATGTTATTTGTGTAATATGTGACTCATAACAAAAATGTTGAATTTTTTGTGCAAACACACACCCGTTCAAGAATCACACGCAACATGCCCTTTCAGACACATGAATGCATATTTGTGAAAAACAACATTTAAAATTTTACACACAACTCATATACATTTATACGAGTATACCAACGAGGCTGTACAGCATACATATTTCATGCACTCAGAATACCTGCATGCATATAAATGTTGACTTGTGTCTGTGTGTGTGAACAGGAGTGTTACAAAAATAAGACAGGAATTCTGACCGCTGTACAGTTTTCTTTATTAAACTATTATTTTAAATTAAAAATACGCAGTTTTATTTGATCATTTATGTGATTGCATGAAATATGTAACCATAAAAACAAGTGGTTAGAGCCTAATTACCAGCACTTGATCATTTTCTTAGTTCTACTTGAAGCTTTCAAATCTGCTCAAGCATTCAGCCTTCGTGTTCTATTTATATAACTAAATCTCTATCCTGAAAATATCTGTGTAAAGCGCTACGATCCAACAAACTCTTCGGTTCAGCGACTGCTAGCAGACAAGAGTTTGCCAATCCTGTCGTCCTCCCACTCACCTGATGGTTTTAACTGATGCGCTTTCAAGTCTGTTTTTCTAGTTTAACTTGCTTTTTTATTTGATTTTGTTGGATTTCAAAACTGAACTCCACATATCTTTATTATTCATTTATAATTCCAAAAACCATCATCCCAGCAGGAAGAAATTTTCCATTTATGTGTACTTTGAACTCCGTGATGACTGAATTAATTGTCACATTTTTATGTAAATGCTGGTAAATTTGGTGGTTTGATGCACATTTCCGTGAGGGGTTAAATTTTTTAAAATTACACCGCATATATATCAATGATAGGGCTGGTTTGAGCGTTGAACAACTGTTGCAACAGTCTTCAATATTTGGCACTAAAAAGGAATAAACTGAAACTCGTGACTCATAGAGGAAAAAATAACCTTTTTCTTTCTTACAACTTAATTCGCACAAATCCTCATGTTATGGCTGACCACCGGTGGAACCTGACAGATGAGTGGAGGCATTAAACGCAGCCTGATGTAAGCCGAGACAGCTTTTCAATGCAACCAACTCAGCTTTGCGCTTTCCCATATTGTACTTTCACTTCATTTGACTAAACCACTGAGCATGAAAGCACTATAGGTGTAGTACCCCATGAATGTTGATCACACGATATTACAGAGGGGTATAGGTTTCTAATCAAGCAGCAGGTAAATGTTTCTCCAGCAGGGTGCCTTATTCATGGTTTCACTATAGGAAAAGTCTCCTTTCAGGCACTCATTATGTGTTCGGGTACATTATTTATTTATTTATTTATTTATTTTCAGCAGTGATGCTCTACCCTTGGGTCTGCACAAATATCCCATTTCTGCAGTGGTATCTATTCAGAAACCAACAGTTTTGTGTTAACTCAGTCCTGCAGAGACCTTATGCAATATTCAATTGAGCTATGGACAGACAGCAGACACATTTCATGCTTTTATGTGGGCATTCAGAATCAACAAGAGGATGAGGCATGGAGGACATTTAGAAACAGACAAATCTTTTTTTTTTATTCCAATAGCTTGATGGAGAAACAGCCCCATCTAAAGGATTTAAGCAGAACTGTAAAGAACGAACTAACTTTAAATCCTCTTGCATCTCTTAATGAGTCTCTTGAGAACCGGTTTAGGTAAGCTTGCTGGATGAGGAAGCTACCTGTGTCTGCCACCGCAACAAACAATGCTTTAGTTTTTCTTTTTTTTTTAACAGAGAACACTTTACATGCAGATTTTGGCAGGAAAACCGCAATCCTTTGCCAAAAAAAAAAACAACTTCTGCTCTAAAAATGGTCAACATGGAATTGCCACTTGTGAACAATGTTCCAGCTCCTTTCGACTTAATGGCGGAAACACTCGTGCTCCTGGGAGAGAGGGATCATGGAAAAAAAAACAAAAAGAAAACAAACACAAATCCTGAAAGATGCACTTTAACCTCTTTGGATGTGTGTGTCTACCTCCCAAATATCACCTGAGTCCAGACAGGGATAAGACCTTTGCAGAACAAAGAAAAGGTCTGATAAGCAAGAGCTTGCTGGTGGTACTGACTACAAAAAGACCACCTACCCCCTCTAGCTTGTTTGACTTCTCCTCTCTCCCGGTAGTTCATGGTTGAGAGATATAAAACAGAAAAAGACGAGAAAGAGACCATTTTTTTGCGTGCAAAAAAGAAAACAGAAAAGTTGAGCGGAAAAGCTAAGAAGTGAAAGGCAGATTGGCTCCTTTTTAAGGACCCCTTAAATATAAGCAATGTAAATCACACAGATAAACAATGAAAACTACGATATGCAAAACCAGTCAAATCATGTGTCTTGTTCGTTCTATTCGACTCCACTGATCTCAGTGGGGCTTTTTACGGTTGTGCGCCCAAAAGAGCTGGCAGCAGCGCACAAGTGTGAGACAGATGTGCGGGTCGGTCATTACTGTAATCGCTTCATTTAGTCCATCTACCCTGGGAGGGATGGCTGGTCAGCGCCATCTGGACGCTCACGGCACAGACGTGGTAGAGTTTGGCGGCTTTTCGCTCTGTAACAGGAGGGAAGCTCTAAAATGGTCATTGCACGTGTGAGTGTGTGTCTGTGACAAATGTGCACAAATCTACCATCAGCTCCTAATTTCTTTCTTTCCCAGGTAAAATTGCTTTTTTTATTATCATTATTTTTGTCTGCCTCCCCGGTGGCCAGCTGCCTCAGAAACACATCTGTCGCCTCTCTTCCCTCACAACCAGGAGTGATGAAGGCTGTGGCATCAAGTGGCAAAGTCGGGACTTGTCCTCGATTTATAAAGCCGGGGCAGATGATGAGCATCCCTGCGTGTGCAGCTGAAAGACAAAGGGACCCAATCGCCGACCTGCACGCAATTTCCTCCTGACTGGGACACAGAAAGGGTGATGAGGACAGAAGTAGCTGAGGAGTGAGAATGTGTCAGGGCTCAAGAATGGCAGCTTGATTGCCAAGCAACATGTAGTCATGGAAACGAGAAAGAGAGGTATAGGGAGAAAGGTAGAAGGAAAAAGGAATGATGCTGCAGGTTTAAACAATATGACGGAGGGGTTAAAGTCCCGCTAGTATCATCTTTTCATTTATTTTAAAAGCTGTTTCGTCAGTCTTTTAGTTAGGATTATGTCGTATTGAGGCAGGATTTCTTTTAAAAACTGTCATTTTCTAGGTCATAGTTTCTGCAGAGTGGCATGAGCTCATCAGAAATTTGCCTCTGAGTTGTGGGCGGGATTGTTTTCCAGAATCCCTTTGCTTATATGCTTTCCCACTAGCTTACAGTACAACAAAAATGGCGAACAATATTAGAGCCATCCAGCTGTACAGTTTGGAGCCAGATGCCAGTGTAACGAGATGAGATCTTTCTATTACACAAAATATTAGCTGTCCCTAAGTTTATTTCTACCCTGAATTCAGGGTTAGGTAGCCCCTCCTTAGTTTGTTCTTCTTCTGTGGTTTCTTCTTTATATGTTAGGCGCATACTTTCCCTCTCCCCCCTCCTGTTTTACTGTTCGGTTGGAGAGGTGGGTGTCCTGTAACGTTTACAATATGAATCCTCATTTTATCTCAGTTATATCCTGTTATTATTTGAATTCTGTCACTGAAAAACACAAAAACTTAAATGATTTTGACATGTTATTTTGATGTAAGAATTAGCTGATCTGTCACTCTCATCTAGGAGCTAACACAGGCAGCTAGCTTCGTGATTTCTGTGTCTTTCCTTTATGGAAAATTGTCAGATCCGCAATAAATGGAGGTGGTCTCCGAGGATGCTGCTGTGATTTATTCCCATAAATACAACGCAGAATCGATCCGGTTACACCAGCACAGACGTGGAAATCTCAGACGTACAGATTCATCCAAATGGAGTGGAGCAGGGAGCCAGTAACTTCTAGGTCACTCTCAAGCTTTTTTCCACAGAAGTTTTTCATCTCCTCCTGATTCTAACGATTTGAATAAAGAAATACTCAGAAATGCAATTTTAATCTTAATTGTTTTAACATATGTCACGAGAAAAATGCTACAAGAACATGTTTAAAACACCAAAAATACTATTTTCATTGGAGTGGGTCTTTAAAGAAGTAGTTTCGCAGGTACCTTTCTTTGTTGCATTGAAGACTAGCATTACATTCACTTCAAGGTGATGTTTTAGTTCCAGCCAAGAGTTTTTGTTGTTGTTTTTTTGCCTGTAATTTAAGTGTAAACACTTGAATGTTATTTTCTATTCACATCCCTCCTGTTCAGCTGTATCCCCCCTCAACTCTGTCTCTATCTCCCCTCATTCTCCACACCAACATTGACCCGCTCATTTCTTTTTGTCATTCCATTGGCTATCTCTCCTCCCCCTCTCACTGACCTCCCCCCCGCCGGTTGAAGATCTCTTTTTCTGGCCACCATCCCTCCATCCCTGCAGAGCTGAGCTGACATTGTGCATGAGGTCAGAGAGATGGACAGTCGCGCTCCGGCTGTCATCCAGCTCGGACGGGCTTAGAAACAGCATGAGGAGACACCCAAGGGACACCCTCGCTGGCCTCGGACGCTGGACGAGCATACAAACATTCAATCACACACTTTTGCAGGCATGTAATAAAAAAAAAAACACACACACACACAAAGAGACACAAAGACTTAATACCAACATGCACAACTCTGTATTACACATGTACTTGAAATGAAACAAGGACATGCAATACAACTGTGATGTGTAAAATGAAAACTTTTACACATCCCTCATGCCCAGAAAATGTATTCTCTTGGACAACAGCCATGGATTATTGGCGTGTTTGGTCAGTGCCCTAAATGGCTGAATTATAACAGAAAATGTTTGAGATACAAAATCCACTTGTCATCAGATGAATTCAGTAATGACAAGTGGAGTAATCACAGAAAACCCACCGGCTGTGTAAACCATGAGCTCCTCTGTAATTTAATGGGACATAATTAAGTCTCATTTTATGCCCTGTCGGACCTTACTCCGCCATTTATGTCCCAGTGAGCCCTCCACTGAAGGGCTGTCTGGATCATCCATCTCTGGAAATTTGTGCACATGCCTCGGACATAAAAGGTTAGCTATGAACTCAAATGTCAAGCGTCTCCGAAAGGCTCACTCGTCTTCACTCCCTCAAATTTTAAAACGAGAAAACTTTAAAAATCTAGAATGTTTTAAAAGGGTAATCGTTACTGTGGTATTTCAAGTAACACAGTTAGAGAAATGTCCCGTCTCTCTGTACTTTTACATAAACAGCATAATGTATGTAATAGGATGTCATGGCTGGGGTCACTTTGGATTATAGATGAGGGATGCTGTCAGCAACGTTGTACCAAACTGCCCCCATGTGGTCAGACTGCACATTGCAACAGACAACATTTACTCGATTTTTTAATAGTTTAATAGTTTAATTCACACATAAAAACTGTTTGTTGCCAAAAAAAAAAAAAAGAAAAAGGAAAAAAATCCAACTGACAGTTTTAAATGACATTACTTTTTCAAAAGGAGTCACTCATTATAGATCTGCCAGCCTCCGGTTCAGGTTACATGGATGAGGTTACAGGATGACAGAAACAGTCAGGGTGGGTCTAGGTATGGATCACTTTTCCAGCTGATCAGAAAACAAAGAGGACCTCAGGTGTGAACAGCAGAAAGACACACACTGTGTGTGTCTTCCTTTAGCTTCTGTTCCATCCTTTCAATTCAGAAGAAAATTTCAACAACATTGAGCAGCCTGACAGCTGAATCTCCATGGCTGACTCTGCAAGGAAAAAAAGCAGCAGTGGAGGTGTGCGCAGCGGCAGGGTTTTGGGAGTGCGCGTCCCCCCGGAGTCCCCTCTCAAAACGGGGGTGGTTTTGCAGGACGAGAGAGTCGACTTCCTCCGAGAGCAGGCCTTCTGTGCTCTGCGAGTGAAGACGGATAAGTGGAACCGCTTCATCGCAGCGGAGGAGAACCAGAAGATTTTACTGGACTTTCTGGACAACATCTGGACCAATAGGCTGTTCTTCTTTACTGGACCTGGAGGTACTCTGCATGCAGGGGATGCAGAGGTAAGTAATGCAGAAGTGCAAACTGAGAAATGCGTCCAGTCTGTGAAATGTCATGCACAAGCTTTCACAAATAACTCTTTCTTCTTTCAAATCATCTTTTAGAGCTATTCTATACAGCACCACAATATTTACAGCTTCCCAGAAACAATATAGTTGTAAAAGCCTGGGGGAATTGATATTTAATGTATCATATGACGTCTGTATGTTTCGCCTGAGGTTAAATATCCTCTTAGAGCCCTTTGCCTGACTGGTGTGACAGTCATGATAAACAGAAGAAATCCTTTAGATCCACATGTTCACATAAACAGCTATACATCACATTCCTTTTAAAAGGCTCTTTTAAAGGCTGCTACACAAGCATAAGCAGAAACTCCTCATTTCTGCTGGGTTTGCACTTTTCGATCCATCTAACATGCACTTCCTCTTGAAATAAGTCTTTACTTATTTCTGGTGCTTTCAATGGCGTTGAAAGCAATCCTACTGTTTTTGAATCTGTGAAGACGCCCCCATCATGGAAGACAAAGATTCTCTGCATCCTAAAGAAAGGCGTGAAGAGAATCGACCATCAAGATTTCAGGCTCCAGTTCAGGCTGGGAGAAGTACCCATGAATCCCATGAAGTACATCTCTGTGATGATCTCTGAGGTCAGGCGTTCTCTGGCAAACAAATGAAGAAAAGCGTTTTGCAGGATGTCTGTAAGAGGCTTGTTTTTTTTTTCATGCAGGTGTTGATGTGTGTTTTGTCCAATGGGTTGAACCAAAAGTACTGGCCGCCGGAGGTTTGTGAAGATATCCTCCGGCACCTGGAGAGGCTGAGAAGACAGGTTGTGACTCTGAGTGGACAGGCTGAAGGACGAACACTGCTGCCCCTTCCTCTGTATGTGGAGAGGGCGCAGCCTCAGGAGATTGTACCCGGGTCAGTTACAGACCAAGAGAACTTCTTTTTCCTGTTGTTTTAAATTTTTTCTGAAAAATTCATCAGTTTTTTTTTTTATTGTAGGCTATTTTTCTTGTAGTTTTGCTTTTTTGGAGTTTGTTAACAAGTTCATGAATTATTTGGTTAACTGTAAAGCATTCCTAATGGTCTTTTAATTATGATTGTGCTGTTTTTAGCCAAAATCAAAAAGCCTGTGTTGTTATTTTCTGCAAACCAGAAGGAACTTATCAGAAATTAACCTGAGTTTTCAGTGGCAATGTTGGTACGGAAGTTAGCCTCCCCTAATGTCCCATCAGCCCCTTTTTTTACACTCTGCATCAAAAGCCTAAGCTAGCATTAGCGTAACAAAAAAAATGATGAGGAATAGGGTATCAAAGTTTTCCAGCCAAACGGTCCTGAGTCAGATGGCAGCATAGAAAAAAAAAATGGAAGATGCATCAGAATTGAAGCGGACAAACACGATCTTTTTTAAACTATGGGTTTTTATCTGTTTCTGATCTAATATTATTTGGATAAAGAAATTTTCAGAAATGGAGTCTTAAATTATTTAATATACTTTCTACATCATGAGAAAAATGCTATAAAAACATGTTGAAAGCACAAAAAGCACAATTTCTACATAAAACTTTTACATAAATGTTGTTCTTTGCGTTATTAAATAGCTCATAACTTGGATCGCTATTCTTTCTGTAATTTAAATGAATCAAATTTTCCACTTTTAATGAACTTTAATTACATCACTTACCTTTCCCCACAGCTCGGCCAGATGGCCGCCGGACCATGGTTTGGTATACTCCATAGAAACTCTGATAGTTCAGTGGTCTGGACAAATCTGGAACGTGTTAAAGAAAGACTCTGGTGTGCTGCTGCTCCAGGGCGACCACCCTGGTCCCACTGTGGAGCTCCAGTTCTGGGCGACTCAGAGGGAAAACCTGCTGGGTATTCAGTCACAAGTATGTCACAGGCTGTGGGAAAGCGTGTAAAAAGACAAAGGAAATTCAGATCCGCTCAGAAATACAAACTTATTTCCACTTCCCTTTTATCAACGTAGATCTCTGGATTTACAAAAGTTTAGATTTAACTCCATAATTTTTATCACAAAACTGTTATTGACAATAAAATGTTGCTTTCTAATATATGTTTGTCATATTTATTCAGTTCTACCTCCATTTGACTCTTAAATATAGACTCAAAATTAGAGACACCCTTCGCTGTATTTGTCAAAGCAAAGCTTAAGTTGTCATGAACAATCAACAGCCAAAGAAACAGCAACATTTGTCGACTAAAACGTTGGTCAAAACATGCAGTTTTTCAATTGATTGATATATACACTGCAATTAAGTGAGATGATATGTATATTTTTTGAGTGTTTGTAAATCATGAAATCTTTCTCAGTTTTAATAGATACAGCAATTTTTTATAAATCTATTGCTAAATTCTTAAATGGCATTACTGTGACTTTGAGCTGTTTCTTTTAAAATGAAAGGTGCAATATAAATAAAATGAATTTGAATTTCCTTGTGTGGTATGAGATCAAGATGTCTGTGTTTTCAGATCCAGAGCTCCAAAGTGCAACATATCATGGAAATCCTGGAAAGAGCAAATAGCAGCTACTATCTCGCCTTTAAGGACGTCTGTGTCAAAGTCAATGAGGGTAGATCAGCAGTAATTGTCATCTATATGCTAATTAACTCATTTCCACCTACTCTCATCTTTCTACTGACAATTCAGCCTCTCCATCACTTTCTCAGGAAGAAAAGAAGCATGAATGAACAATTATAATCTGCAGATTTAGCCAAACTGCAACGCTACATTCCACTAAATTTTAAAAATGTACTCAAAAAAGTACATTTTTGGTTGTTTGCACTCTGATCTGCAACAGGATGCTGCTTTCTCTTTGTTGTGACTGTTTGATCCCCACTCTTCCTACAGCTGTAATGGAAGCAGAAGACATAGATCTGTATCTGCGCCCTCTGAGAAGACTCATCAGCAACTTGGAAGAAAAGAGTTTTCCAAAGGTGGACACGCTGCTCCCTCCACTGTTTCACACTCTATGTCTCATCTGGACTCATTCTCAGTACTATTGCACTCCACGACGCATGGTTGTTCTCCTTCAGGAGTTTTGCAATCTGATTATTGAAAAGGTAAAACTCTAAAAGGTTGTTATTTGAGAAAGAAAAGAAAATCAATCTTCATAATAACATGTGTGCAGGTCTTTGCATACCTTATCCCTGAGCAACTTTTTAAGATGGAGATGGAGGAGGGGATGGAAAGAGTACAGATCTGCATCTCAGTTCTGCATACCTTCAAGGAGCTCTTCCACATTTACCGTCAGCAGATACCAAGTTACTACAAGGAAGCTCAGAGCGTAAAGTCGTGGGACTTCTCAGAGACACTTGTGTTTAAGCGCTCGGATGGGATCATTGAAAGGCTTCAAATGATTGAGGTGGGATTGAAATGATGTCTTAGAACGTTTATATTATTTAAGCATCCAAAATAGAGATGTTTGTGTCTTTTTCATTACGTCTTGACTTTTTTTTAGGAAATTTTTGCCACCGCACTGGACTTTCTTCAGCTGGAGAAACTGGAACTTGGTGAAGCTCGAGGAAGAATCTTAAGCGAGATGGTTTACAGCATGAATGAAGAATTTCATGACCAGTGGCGGACACTAAGAGAAAGCAAATACAATCCCTTTGATGACACGAATGATGTGAGACCTTGTTTTTTACACGCAGGAACACATTTGTAGCACCAACAGGCAAAGACTAAATTAAAAAATAACAATGACATGATATTTTTCTACCCAGCAGTGCGATAATTGGAAGGTTGGAGGGTAAAATAGTTGCTTAGCAACACTAAAAAAAAGCCTGTGACCAGAGACAGTTTTAGACTATACATCTATATTTAATTTAGTAGACATAAATGTATTTGTTAAACAGGTGTGGAAAACTCAACCTACCTTCTTCCACTCAGGGTGGGGAGTTTGTTTAAAATTATTTAAAATTATAATCCTATTGACAGATTTTCTTTTAATATGCACCAAAATAACTGCCAAAACAAGAATAAATTTACTAGGAATTCTTATTTTAAGGAAAAAATTCTTGCCACCAATACCAGAAGTATTGGCTCACCTGCCTTGACTCACATATGAGCTGAAGTGCCATCCCATTCCTAACCCACAGAGTTCAATATGATGCGGGTCCAACTTTTGCAGATATTACAGCTTCAACTTTTCCAGGAAGAATGTCCACAGGGTTGAGGAGTGTATTTATAGGAATTTCTGACAATTTTTCCAAAAGCATTGGTCAGTCTGAGGTTTCTGGGTCTATTTCATCTAACATCTTCTGATAGTTGTTCCTAACCCACATTTGAATGAACGGCACTGATCTCAATGAAATACTATTTTAGCAAACACCACAAAGACAGATTTGAATGTGTATTGAATGAATGCCTTCACGTGCCTTTACTTAAAATAATAACCATAAAATAAAATAACCATGATTGTGTTTTGTTTTTTTTTCCTTTTTGTGTCCAGGATTTTGTGTGCCACTATAAACTTTTTATGGAGCACAGCAAAGATTTGGATGAAAGGTTGGGAACTGTCCTTAATTTGGCCTTTCATCACACCAAAAGCCTGCAGTCAGTCTTTAAGGTATGACTGTTTCCACAGCTGAGTAATATCAATAACAATACAGGGATAAAATCATAGTTTTTTATTTTGTAACATACTTTTACTGACTTGTGATGAAGAAATACCACATTTTTTTTGTCATATTGTGCAAAATATGTCAATTTTTAAACATGTTTTCTACACGTCCAGGAAAATTTCACTTAATTATTTGAAAATAAAGAGACAATAATTGTAAAAAAGTGTTTTTTCTTGTAAAAGCTTCCATTAAAGTTTAAATTCACTTTCCATTTGGAATCCTAGGGTTGCTGGAGCTTATCCCAGCTATTGTCACTTCCCAGTCTGTTAAGGGAAAAACATTTAAACATGATTTGGGCAAATTTCCCAGCAGTGCAATGCGCATAAAAAAGAAAAAAAAAGTTTTAACACTCACAACATGTCACCTATAATGACAAAATGTTCTGTTATGGGACCCATGGTCATTACTTTAGACTTGCACAAACATTTAGTAAACATTATGAGCACATTTTTCAGTTGATTCTGTCATTTTTCATTAGCTGTTAAAGATTTTCGACACACTTCTTGAGAGACCCAGAATCAACCAGCTGTTTGCTCCAAACTACAAAATCTTGCTGACCATGTTCAACGAGGAAGTAAACAACTGTACGTTTATACTGGATCAACACAGAGAAAAGGTACGGGAGGCTGCACATATTTGGAAAGCAGCACAAGTTGAACCAATAAAATAATGTTTTTCTGTTCCAGCTGCAGGCAGACTGTGCAGTTCTGGGGAAAAATATGCCCAAGGTGGCTGGTAACCTCAAATGGTCACACGAGCTTCGGACTCGCATTCTTCAGAACAGAAACAACCTCTGCCAGATGGCCCATTTGTATGGATTTTTCTTTGCATTTGTGTTAACTTGGGGCAGCAGATGACAGAACTTATTCCATCGTTTTTCCAGGCCTCTTGAATGGGCAGAGGCAGACAATGTGGTCCAGAAGTACGAACATCTTCTGGAGAGGCTGAAGCAGCACGATGAGGAGCTGTTTACAGAATGGACAGCAGGGGTTGAGGAGATCTGTGAGACGCATCTACAGGAGCCACTGTTGACCCTGGACACAGACACGGGCCTCTACCAAGTCAACTTCAGTTTTGCTGTAAGAACAGACAAGAAGCTTTAATCGAGAAATATTAAAGATTCAAAATACTGCTTGTAAACACTTTTTAATGAGTGACATTGTTCTCAGCTAAAATCTGTCCTACGGGAGGTGACATACCTGGAGATGCTGAAGAGCCCCAATATTCCTAAAGCAGCTCTCCATCTCCATTCTAAGAAGGAGAGGCTGCATATGGTGGGTCCTCAGGATTCATTCGTATCCATAGCTGTTCATAAAACCTACAGAAGACTCTGTCATGATCTTGTCATTCTTGTAGTACACACAGACACTCTTCTTGGTGACCGAGTGGTACAACAAACTCCACAACACACTCCTTGCAGTAGAGCTGGGACTAATGAAAGATGAGATGGATGGGATAACACGACAGCTTAGCCCAGCCCTTGGGGAGTTGACCTGGGCTCAGGATGACCTTTGGGACTACATTAAGAGCACACGTGAACTGGTCAAGGTAAGGTAGACGTTCCACACATGACAAGCAAATGTTGGAATAGCATTCCAACATTTATTTTTTAATCTTCTGTAAAAATGTATCCAAGTGGAATTTTAGTTATGATTATACAGTTTTTAGTCAAAATCACAAAGCCTGTTTTTTTTTTTTTGTTTTTTTTTTCTAAAGTGTGGCAAGAGTTCTTCAGAAATTTGATAAAAAGGTTGTGGGAGGAAGTAACCCCCCCTCTGATTTCCCAGCCTTCTTTTGTTTTCACTCTCTCCCGCTAGCTTTTAGCCTCTAACAACTCAAGCTAACATTAGTGTAGCAAAAAGTAAATAAAAAAAAAACTGTGAGCAATATTGGAGCAATCCAGCCATACAGTTTTGAGCCAGATGGTGGATCAGATGAGGAAAATGAAGATGTCTACTGTATGTACTGTATTTGGGGAGACTTTGGCCTGCCCACAAACCTGATCTTTTTCAAGCTGCAGGTTTTTATCTGCCGCTGATCCATGATTTTGAATAAGAAAATACTGTTTTAATCATAATTTATTGTATATATACATTCTTCATCATGAGAAAAAGCATATTATAAAACAACTAAAACACATATTTTATTAAGGAAGTTATTTAAAGAAGTTTCCCAAAATTTTGTCCAGCACGTATGTGTGAGCTTTGACATTTCATTATGTCATTTTTGTTGGTTCGCCTCATTTTCTCTTTCCAGAGCTTCTCTACTCGTGTCTATAAGAGTAAGGTTAATGTGGAAGCCATCCAAGCCCTCATGGGTCAATTCAGTAACCGGGCTCTTCTCACCAGAAAAAGCCCTGATTCGTCTCTGTTCATCTTCTCTGACATTGATGAGAGTGTCTCCAAGCAGCATGAGCTCATCAGGGATTCAGGGCAGCAGATACATAAACTGCTCCAGGTAAGTATATGGGTGTTGAACAGATGAAAACATGTCAGTCAGTCAGTCACTTTTGTGCTTTCTTTTTTTAAACCTGAATCTGTTGATTTGTGGTCCAGGAGAACCAGTCTTTGCTCAGTGTGAAGGATCTACAGAACAGCGAGTGGCAGGCCTACACAGAATATGTGGACCGAATGATCATTGGTGGCTTCTCCAGTGCGGTGCGCTGCTCTCTGCTGTACTTCATTAACAACACAGATGCAGCTCAGTGCATAGAACCACTGTTTGAAATCCAACTGAAACTCAAGAACAAAGAGATGACTTTTAGTCCTTCTCTGGACTTGAGCCACAGTGGTAACTTCTATGAGATTGTGGATGAAATGGTCACCAACATCACAAATATGGCTTCACTTATTCCTAGAGTGGCTGCTCACAAAAGCCTGGAAAACTACCAGGTGTGGCACTGAGTGGATGTGATATCACACTGGAGGACATAGTGAAGTGTTTTATTTAAATGTTGCCAACAAATTCTTTTGTAGAGGGACATAGATGAAATGGAGGATCTGTCAGAGATGTGTCGCACTGTCCGCTCGAGGGCAAAAGAGGCAGTAGCTAAGGTTCATGTTTTTCCAAATTACTCCCACTCCCAGGTTTTTTTCCCATTTTTCTACAGATTCACAATTGCAACTAATTCCATTATACTTTTAGGTCAAGGAGTTCCAGGCTTCCTTTTCAAGCTATCACTTTCTATGGACTGACAACAGGTCAGATACTGTAAAAGTCACAGTTAAAGTGGTTTTATCAAAAATGTTATCTGATTTTTGTCATATATTTTCAGATTTGAGTTTATGAGGCAATTCCTTCTATACGGCCATGTTTTGAGTACAGAGGAAGCAGAGTTGTACGCTGACTTTGAGTTAAAAAAGAATCCTCCCACACTCGACAACTTTAAGGAGCAAGTATGTGCACAAAAATAAAGATTATTATTATAATTATATAAAATAGTATGGAGAGATCAAAATATTAATGGCATTCTCACTGTCACAACTCCACCCAGATCAATCAGTTTGAGTCTCTTTACACGCGAGTGAGCAAGATGGAAGACAAGAGGGTCTTTTGCGGCTGGCTGCAGTTGGACATCAAACCCTTTAAGCACAGTTTGATGAATGACATCAAGAAGTGGAGCTGGATGTTCAAAGAGCACCTTCTCAACCATGTGAACAAAAGGTTAGACCACGGGAGAAGTCTTTGACTTCCAGAATGAGATTGGGTCAGGATGCAAATTAGTAAAACATTGTTTCCATGGAGAGGTACGGTACAGTACGGTAAGGTCCGGTCTGGTATGATTTGGTATTTTGAGCGTTTCTATTATAAAATGGACCCATTAAGCCGGACCAAATCATACCTTTTTGGGCCTCAGTTGATTGTAGGTTAATAGAAACATGGAATGGAAATATTGGGCTGGACCTACTGTCGTCACACGATAAAACCTGTTGATTGACTGACGGTCACTGTGACTGAAAATACAAAACCCGCACCAACATTTCTAAACTTTTAATTTTTTGTCTTTCAATCGACGTGTAACAAACAGCAAGGTCTGGTTAGTACTGGAACTGCAAATGTTCCTTGCCATCAGTGGTGATAACAAGATTCAGAGAGAGATTGATGGATTGTATAGAAATGAGAAAGTCTACAAACTACTATGACTCTAAGCCACAAAATCAGTGAGTGGAGACGCTGACCTGAGTAGCCTGGATCATTCTCAACCACTCTGTGTCCTACTGTTCTACACTGCTCAGTGGGAACGAGGCTTTAGGCATCTTGTTGCTCCACAATCTAGTCTGTCCCATTTCAATCTGATGCAAACTTGAGAAATGTGATGAAAGCAAAAAAAGAAAGTCACACATGTTATTTCCAAGACAGCCGTCGTGACTATGATCTATTTTGGGGCAGCCATGGTGCAAGAGCTTATGACCTCTGATTAGAAGATCTCAGGTTCGGTTCCCACTCCGCCTGTCTATGACACAAGACACTGAACCCCAAATTGCTCTAGATGGTTGTAGGTTGGGCCCACTGTAACAAGGCAGCAGAGCCCTGCTAATGGGTGAATAGGACATAAGAGCACTTTTGGCCTTCAAGGAAGGTAGTCAAGCACCATATAAGTTTATGTCATTTGAACTGGCTTTGTTTTATACTCATATTTTTAGCTCTAAAATGGCCTTTATGGTCGCTCCAAAAACTTTTAAATGAAAAGCTCATGTTTGGTGGAAACGTAAAAAAAAATGGTTCTGAATACATTCTAAAGAAATGTCAAGATCTGCCACTCATCCTTTTTGTAGTTTATAGGTCAGACAGGTGACCAAAGAATTGAAGACAATATGTCTTTTTCAAAAAGAAAACTTTAAACTTAAAAATTCTTTGACTGTTGGTTGTGATCTGATACAATCTTCCTAATCTGTTTTGCAGCGTTACAGAGTTGTCCAGTTTCATCGATGCCACAACAGATGGTCTCTCTACCAATGTATCTGACACAGACTATGCAGGACTTGTGAAGATCATGGGCCATCTCAGGGCCATTCGAGACCGAAAGATCAGCAGCGATCGACACTTCAAACCACTCAAGTCGACTGCCGAGCTCCTCAAAACCTATGGACAGCAACTTCCAGAAAATGTTTACACACAGCTAGAAGTGGGTCACACTGGAAAAAGAAAAACACACACTTTGCCACAGACAAGTTCAGCTTTGACAGTATGACTTTTTTTTAAAACACAGGAGCTGCCTGAGAAATGGATACAACTGAAAAAAATCTCCTTTACTGTCAAACATGAAGTGGCACCACTGCAGTCAAATGAGGTTTCGGTTATACACAGGATGTGCGTCCACTTTGAGGTGATTCTGTGTGCGGCTGGGTTGGGTATCAGTTTTTCAGCCTCCAACAAAGAGCTTGATATCCGATATTTAAACCCCCTTGCTTTCTGTTCTACATTATATATGAGCCTGCAGTTTGGATGTTGCTTTAAATATTGACAGACAGTTGAGCGTGGATCATAATTCTGCCATGTTTTTCCATTTCTAGGTCAAGCAGCATGAGTTCAGAGAAAAATTCCGCTCTGAATCAATATTTAAGCTTAGTGTTGAGGAACCATATGAACTGATAGATAAGGTGAACATTTCAGTGACCTCGAAATATTCTTGAGATTCCTCATTGCAAGGATTCCATGAGTCTAACATTTCCTTTTGTAGTGCAATCAGTCCATAACACTGATGGAGATGGAGATGAAGAAGCTGCAGAACACGGCTGATCTGTTTGAGGTCAGCTTCCCTGAGTACAAGCAGCTGCGCCAGTGTCGCTCAGACATCATACTCGTGAAGAGTGTCTGGGACATGGTTATCTTTGTGAAGGTACGTCTTAATCTGCTTGCAAAGTTCTGCTACAAAGACAGTAAACTTAGTTTTTGTATTTGTATAAGCTAAAACTTTCAAACACGTGCACCTGATTTTCAGTCAAACTGGATTCCCACTCCAATCATCGTTTGATTTATGTATTCCCAATGATCTTTTAACTATGATTATGCAATTTTTAGGCCAAATTAAAAAACGTGTGGTTTCAAGGACAATGTTTTTTTATGTAGCCAAATCTGGGAAGATTTGAAAACCAAATAGAACAACTTGAAAAATTCAAGCTGAAATATTGGCACTATGCTAAAAAAAAAATGTGATAAATAAGTGTCTGAAACTCTTCAATTCTAAAATATACTTAATTCTTTTCAGCTTCATTTTTTTCTGTTTTTAAGTTTCAAAGCTCAAAGTTTAAGTTTCAAAACTTTTCTTCAGTTTCTAATTTAAATCTGAAAATTTTAGGTTTGAAACTTTTGGCCCCTTCCTGGTACGTGGGGGTGGGACTAACACAAAAGGACCAATCATTATCCATGCAATCCAGGTTCATTCACTAATTTTAAACTAATATATTTGAATTACAGAAAGTCTCAGACGCTTTTTTTTTTTTTTTTTTTTTTTGCTTGACACCAATATTTCTTCTTTAATTTTTCAAGTTTTTTTATTTGGGTTTCAAATCTTTATGGTCCTAATTTGGCTCCGTAGTTTTTGTAGACCAGCAGTGGTTCATCAGAAATTTCGGACTGTTGCCGTGGAGTAAGCCTTCCTAATTTCCCATCATCCCTTTGTTTACACACTCTCCTGCTAGCTTACAGCCCCTCACAACCTCAACCTAATGTTACAGGTGCAACAAAAATGCCAAGCAACTTTGATGCTATCCTGGTGTAGAGTTTTGAGCCACGGGCCAGTAGAGACAAAGAAAATTGAGACGTACACAAAGCTTTTTGTCTGCAAGTGAATGCATCAGAATGGAGAGTAGAAGAATTCGACTGTAGCACCTACGTCACTGCTACACGTTTTCTCCAACTGCATTTTTTTTTTCACTTGCTAACAATTCACAAAAATTTTGGGAAAAGAAATACTCTGAAAGTAAATTTTAAGCATAATTTTCTTTAAATATGTACTCCACTGTGTAAAAAATGCAACAAGAACATGTTAAAAATACAATTTTCATTGAAGTGAGTCCTTAAAGGTCATATTTACTCAGATTAGATAGCTTCATCTTTTAAAAATATTTCTTAAATAACTTTTTTTTTCTTAAAAAACAATCAAATCTACTATAAACAGATTAAACAACCTGATGTTGTCAAATGAGCTTGACAGCAAACAAGCAAAAAAATCATAGTATTTTGGATGTTTTGCTTAAGAATGAGTAAAACTATTATAAACATTTATATTTCCTAGTGTCCTAAATCAAGTAAATCAAGTGAATTTGTCCCAAAATGTAACTTCTACATATTATACTGAATATAACCTAAATGATGACTTGTCAATTCCAGACAAGTATTGAGGACTGGACCAAGACTCCATGGAAAGAGATCAATGTTGAGCAGATGGACATGGAGCTTCGACGGTTTGCCAAAGTACAAGAGGCCTCTCAGAACAAATGAATATATTCCTTGTTTTCTTTAATTCAAATGTGTAATGCAGAGTGTTTCTGTTGTGAATCAAAGGAGATGAAGATGCTGGATAAAGAAGCTCGGGCGTGGGATGTTTATACAGGCCTGGAGTCAACAGTAAAGAACCTGTTAACTTCCCTGAGAGCCGTCAACGAGCTGCAAAACCCAGCAATCAGGGAGCGACACTGGCAACAGCTTATGACTAAAACAAAAGTATGACATTTTGTTTACTCTGCAGTTTAGGCGCATTGGATGGTTTGTTGCTCACTTTTCTTATTAATGTGAAATGTGATCGGATCCTCAGGTGAGGTTTGTCATGGGAGACGACACCACGCTGGGCGACCTGCTGGAGTTACAGCTTCACCACGTGGAGGATGAGGTCAAAAACATAGTAGACAAAGCTGTAAAAGAAATGGCTATTGAGAAGGTAAAATAAAAAATAAAAACACTGTTCTTCTGCATTTATTGTCTATAACTTATTTTGTAAAAACAGGCCCCTTAGAAAGATTATTTTGCTATTAAAACATTGTCTTGATAATATTTTTTCTTACAGAAATAAAGACAATTTTTCTTGAAACAAGCAACTTTTAACTTTATTAAAATGTGGTTTTTCCAGTGTAAAATATAAAACATTAACAATTAGATGAAAAATCTCTGAGAGAGGTGGATCATTTCTGTGTTTTGATTAAAAAACGTATCTAACAGAAATAAATGTGTCTTGTAATTGTAAACATTTATAAGAAACTTTTTACATTTTTATTTCAAGAGGAATTTATGATTCTCCACAAACTTACAAACCATAGCACAATTGCTTGTTAGTAATGTTTTTGTGTATTTATTTTTTCTTTTTTTTTAAATGATGAATTTATCTGAAAGGTTCTGGCAGAGATAACCCAAACCTGGAGTGTGATGTCGCTTTCATATGAGACTCACAGCAGCACTGGAATCCCACTGCTGAAACCAGATGAGACTCTAATTGAGACACTGGAGGACAATCAGGTGATCATGTTTGATGGATGCTAAAAATATTGTTTTATGGCAAAATCCTGCATGCTATAATTGATTTTGTGAAGATCTCTTTATAAATTAAAATTGAATGGAAAGTACTTGAGTAATTGGAGTGACTGCTGCTTCCCACTAACCATCATCGCATTATTCTGTTTTCTTTGCAGCTGCAGCTGCAGAACATCCTGATGAGTAAGTACGTGGAATTTTTCCAGGCAGAAGTCAGTGGATGGCAGCGGAAGCTGATGCTGGCTGATTTGGTCATCGCATCCTGGATGTCTGTCCAGAGGAACTGGGCCCACCTTAACAGTATCTTCACAAACAGCCGTGATATCCGTTCCCAGCTGGCGCACGACGCTGAGCTATTCCAAGGAATCTACTCTGACTTCCAGGTACACATCATTCTGGGGGGGGTTATGGACCTGTAAATCACAGAATCATAGTTTACGTGTACTCCTCCTGTTCAGACGTTGATGACCGAGGTGGTGAGGAACAGTAACGTGGTTGAAGTCACAAACCAACCTGGCTTCCAGGAAAGCCTGGAAACCTTGCAGCAGAGGCTGCTGGTGTGCGAGAAGGCACTTTCTGAGTATCTGGAGGTCAAGAGGCTCACCTTCCCCAGGTTTTACTTCGTATCCTCCTCAGACCTGCTGGAGATCATCTCCAAGGGAGCACAACCCAGACAGGTGAAGGGTTCAGTTGTGTTTTCCAAAAAATGACACAACATGAGAAAACACAACATATCCTTTCCATGTTTTTTTTAAATAAATAACTACAAAACATTTGATTTTTTGGTAGCAATATTTGGTAGCGTTTTTCCTGGTTTAAATTTATGTCTGTGTATGGTGCTTTTTTGTGGGGTGCTGATTCCAGGTGACCAGACATTTGTTGAAGCTGTTTGACAACATAGCAGATCTTCGCTTCAAGGACTCTGAGAAGGGCGGAGGTCCCGAGGAGGATGGAGCAGCAGTCGCCATTGGGATGTACAGCCGTGAAAGAGAATATGTTCCTTTCTCACAGCCATGTGTATGTGAGGGACAGGTACTGCAAAATAAAAGTCGATTTCTTGCCATGTGCTATTTGACTGTATCTTGGTACAGAGAACTATATCCACCACTGCTGTTTTAGTTTGACTCCATCCACGTCTCTTCACAGGCAGAGTGTTGGCTGAGTGCCTTAGAGACCACAATGCGCAGTACAGTTCAAAGGGAGATACAGGAAGCTGTTGCTGCATATGAAGACAAACCCCGGGATCAGTGGCTCTTTGACTACCCTGCGCAGGTTTGATGATGACAGTTAAAAAAAAAAAGGAATTCTAAACCACATACATGATCTGTTGATCACCTCAAACAGGTAGGACTAACAGGTAGTCAGGTGTGGTGGGCCACAGATGTAGGCATCGCCTTTGCAAGAATGGAGGAAGGATTCGACTCAGCTCTTAAAGACTACAATAAAAAGCAGGTATTGATCGACAGCAGGATCTTGTAAGGATTTTTGGTAATGCAGGTTAATGCAGTGAGTTTTTTTTTTAAATTAGATAACACAGTTGAACTCCCTGATCCACATGCTGCTGGGGGATTTAACTCCTGGAGACAGGCAGAAAATTATGACAATATGCACCATTGACGTCCACGCCCGTGATGTCGTCGCCAGTCTGATTACACAAAAGGTTGTTCGACATCAGACCTACTTTTAATCTGAGTTTTCTACAAATTTTTGAATCTATTGTCGGCTTACCCCCCCTCTCTTAGGTGACAACTGGACAGGCGTTTGCATGGCTGTCCCAGTTACGCCATCGATGGGATGAAGAAACCAAACACTGTTATGTCAACATTTGTGACGCCCAGTTCCAGTTCAGCTATGAATACTTGGGGAACACTAACCGGCTGGTCATCACCCCACTCACTGACAGGTACACGTGCATCACATTTAAAACAAATTAATTGTTTAGGGCAGGGGTCTGCAATCTGAGACTCTGGATATTAGAAATGTTAGAAAAATGTTAATAATGCTAACAATTAAAATAAATAACATTCATTAGCTAAGTTTTGTCTTTTATTATATTTTTAACTGAGTCAATCTTCCATTAGTAAAAATTAACTGTATTATTTATACTTTTAAACAGGACATTACTGTCAAGTTTTAAAAAATATATAGTTTCTATGTTTTTGCTGTTGAAGTAGCAGAAGAGAATTTAATGACATCCATCCATTTTCTTAACCTGATATATTCATTTTGGGGTTGCTGGAGCCTATCCCAGCTACTATTGGGGGAAGGAAGGGTTCGTCCTGGAGAGGTCGCCAATTTGTCACAGGGCACACAATCACTCCCACACAGACTTGTGCACACCGAGGAACACTTTAGAACAGGACTGCTCATTATCAAAATGAATCCGCCAATAATCCTCCTCACAATGTGAATTGGCAGCAATAAACTTGTTTGTCTGTCATGTCCTCTCAGGTGTTACATAACCTTGACTCAGTCACTCCACCTAACGATGAGCGGGGCTCCATCAGGCCCAGCCGGCACCGGCAAAACCGAGACAACCAAAGACCTGGGACGTTCTCTAGGCATCATGGTATATGTGTTCAACTGCTCTGAACAAATGGACTACAAGGTGGGGTGCTCCTCCGCTTTCTATGTTTGCACTTTTATATTTATTCCCGCCTTAACTTTCTTCATTGGACTGTTCTCTTAGTCTATAGGGAACATCTACAAAGGGTTGGTTCAGACGGGAGTGTGGGGCTGCTTCGATGAATTCAACAGGATCTCAGTAGACGTCCTTTCTGTGGTAGCAGTGCAGGTCAAGACTATACAGGATGCTGTGAGGAATAAAAAACAGAGGTACAAAGTAAACATTTATTATTTGTATTTTTAATCATGTGTTTGAAAGCATCTTCTAATGTTTCCATTCTGACATACACAGATTTCAATTTCTTGGAGAAGAAATTGAACTAAAGCCAACAGTGGGGATCTTCATCACTTTGAATCCAGGTTACGCTGGTAGAGCCGAACTCCCGGAGAACCTCAAATCACTGTTCAGGTCTGATATGTCAGGTAGATTTCCCATGACAAGAATGAGGTATTACACACAATTGTTCTCCAATCTTCATACGACAGGCCCTGTGCAATGGTGATCCCAGACTTTATGCTGATTTGTGAAATCATGTTGGTGGCTGAAGGGTTCATCAATGCTCGCCTGCTGGCACGGAAGTTCATCAGCCTCTACACTCTGTGTAAAGAGCTGCTGTCCAAACAAGTGAGCTATTATTTATTTAGTCAGATTGCACCCGTATCAGAAAGACACAATTGTTTTTTATTGTTGTTCTTTCCTTCTGTTGGGTTTCAGGATCATTATGATTGGGGCTTACGTGCCATCAAATCCGTCCTGGTTGTCGCTGGATCCCTGAAGCGAGAAGAGCGCAGCAGGCCTGAGGAACAGGTGTGTATTTATTCCATTTAGTTTTCCAGCACATACCTTGGAATTTTGTGTTAATTTAAATATTTGACGCTGTCTCCATACTTCTAGATTCTGATGCGGGCATTGAGGGACTTCAACCTTCCAAAGATAGTGACCAATGACGTGCCCATCTTCCTTGGCCTGATCAGTGACTTGTTTCCTCAGCTGGAAGTGCCCAGGAAAAGAAACCTTTTGATAGAAAATGCTGTCCGGGAGTCTGTCAATGAACTGAGCCTGCAGCCTGAGGAAAACTTCATACTCAAGGTTCTTTGTTCTTCTTGGGTATTTTTAGTTTAAATGTAAAGGAATCAGTTCTACAGGCAAACTGCTTTGCTGCTTGGCCTTATATAATCAGTACATTAGCAAAACAAGTTATCTAAAATTTTGTTGTTCATAATTGTGTTTGCAGGTCACTCAGTTAGAAGAGCTGCTGGCTGTGAGGCATTCTGTGTTTGTGGTTGGTGGACCCGGCACTGGAAAGAGTCAGGTTAATGTTGTAAAAATGAACTGCTACACAAATATGTTTAATTACCATTTTCATTTAGAAGAAAGTATAGGATGGAACAATTTTACTTCTATTTCATATGACTCTGAATACATCCATACAGTTCTAGGGGTTGAAAAAAAAAGAAATGGTATCTTATGGTCCCACTCCAATCGTATTTTGATCTATTTTAAGCGTCCCTAGTGGTCTTTTAATCGTAGTCATAAATTATGGAGGAAAATTGCAGATAGGTCATTTTGAACTCAATTGTCTTTGTATACGTCTTCCATCATGAGAAATATGCTACATGGACATGCTAAAAACAAGATTTATAATGGAGTGGGTTTTTATGCATGCAATAGTAATACTGTACATTACCGATAAGTGAATTTGTAGACAACACCCCTGATTAGAGCTCATGAAATTCCCTACAATAATATGACATTAAAAAAAGGTTTTGTTTTGTTTTTGTTTGTTTTTTTAGATTCTGAAGACCCTTCACAGGACTTATGCAAACATGAAGTTGAAGCCTGTGTGGACTGACATCAACCCCAAAGCTGTGACCACCGATGAGTTGTTCGGGTACCTGCATCCTGCCACTAGAGAGTGGAAAGATGGTGAGAGACTGAGAAATTGAGAAGCTAGAGGAGCATGAATCAAGGATGTCAGTGTTTGTCAAATACATTTTGGTAAAACTGGGGTTTTTTTCTAAAGGAATTATTTTTTCTCAACCTCTTTTTCTTAAAACTTTTCTGGGTTCCAGTACTTTTCTTTGGTGCTTCATTTAGTCATTCTTTGCTCATTTATGGTTGGATGTTGTAACATGTTCTCTGTTTAGGCCTGTTTTCGTCTACCATGAGAGAGCTGACCTCCATGCCCCATGATGGTCCCAAATGGATTGTTCTGGATGGGGACATTGATCCCATGTGGATTGAGTCTCTTAACACTGTTATGGATGACAATAAAGTGAGAACTGAAAAGATTGCTCTGTTCTAAGAGATCCTGTCTAGCTCATATAAATTATGTTTCTGCACCGTTTCTCCCATCTTGAGCCTCGTTTGCACCCATACATTTTGGTTCTCTGTGCAGGTCCTGACGCTCGCCAGCAATGAAAGAATCGGTTTGTCTCCCTCTATGCGTCTGCTCTTTGAAATCTCACACCTGAGAGCTGCAACTCCAGCAACAGTGTCCAGGGCAGGAATTCTTTACGTTAACCCACAAGACCTCGGCTGGAGCTCGTAAGACTCACAGATGCAAAGTGTTGATCATTATTTAGGATTTTGGTTACTATTGCTGTTATGTTTTCAGTCTTGTGACCAGTTGGATAGACACCCGGCAGGCCCAATCAGAGAGAGCGAATCTCCCTGTTTTGTTTGAAAAGTACGTGCCCCACTGCTTGGAGCAGGTCCGCTGCAACCTGAAGACCATCACTCCCATCCCAGAGACCAGCATGGTGCAGGTCTGGACTCATACCACCACTTTGTTTAACTTTGATATATGATTGCTTGGCCTGGTACAACATTGGTGTAATTTGTTCTGTCAGATGCTCTGCTCGCTGTTGGACTGCCTGTTGACAGAGGACAACACTCCTGCTGAGTCTCCACGAGAACTTTATGAACTTTACTTTGTTTTTGCCTGTGTCTGGGCTTTCGGAGGGGCTCTCTTCCAGGATCATGTGCGTATTGTTTAAAATGCTGGCGCAAATTACAATTGGTTTTGCACTGTTTTAAACTGTAAATGTTTTACCTAATACTTTTTTTAGCTGAATGACCATCGTGCAGAATTTAGTCGCTGGTGGACCAAAGAAATGAGAGCGGTGAAGTTTCCTTCCCAGGGCACCGTCTTTGACTATTTCATTGACTCTAAGACTAAAAAGCTGACACCCTGGAAAGAAAAGATGACACCATTTGAGTTGGAGCCTGATGTCCCACTGCAGGTATTGTGTCTTTTACCTTTCCATAGGGGCTCTGTAGCTGAAGGAAAATAAAATAATATATTTTAAAGAAAGGGTTGCTTATTCAGCATCTATTTAATTTAGATTAGTTAGGTTTGTAAATGTATGGCTGAGGTGCACCTAGAAGAATATATGTGAACGTTTTTACATCCCTGCTGACATTAAAAGGTCTTGCTCACACTACGCTTCCTCCAGAATGCAGAATGACCCCATTTATTTCCCGAGGCAGCTTTCAGTTCCAGTCATGGGAGATGTGTGTCTGTTTCAGACGGTGCTGGTTCACACTCCCGAAACCATCTGTCTCACCCACTTCATCGACCTGTTGCTCCAAAAAGGCAAACCTATCATGCTAGTGGGAAACGCTGGCGTGGGCAAAACCATCCTGGTGTCTGATACAGTTTCCAAGTTGAAGGACGACTATATGGTGGCAAAAGTGCCTTTTAACTACTACACCACATCAGCCATGCTGCAACGTAAGAATAAAGGAATGATCATAATATCAAAACTATTTGGAAATATTGCAGTTTTGTTTTCACTTTTTTGTTTGAAGGTGTCCTGGAGAAACCTTTGGAGAAGAAAGCTGGTCGTACGTTCACTCCTCCTATTGGCAAAAGGCTCATCTATTTCATAGATGACCTCAACATGCCCGAGGTGGACCGCTACGGGACAGTGCAGCCGCACACACTCATCCGCCAGCACCTCGATTATAGCCACTGGTGAGTCTAGAACAGGGGTCTGCAACCTGCGGCTCCACTTTTATCACTCCATCGTGGCTCTCTGGCTTAAGTAAAATAAAATAATTGTAAATTTCAAAAAAATTGGAGATTAGCTGTTGTTTTAGCAACATACTAACATTTTTGGCTAATGTGTTACCTACTGGAGTTTTTTAGGCTAATTTATAATTTTAGCTTCTATTTTAGCAACATGCTAACGTTTCTGGCTAAGTTTTCTGAGAAATGATATGCTAATTTAAAGTTTAGCAAATATTTTGGCAAAATGTTAATGTTTTCAGCTATTTTTTTTATCTACTGAAATGTTTTTTGATAGTTTAGAATTTAGATTCTATTTTAGCAACATGCTAACGTTTTTGACTAAATTAGGTTTCTGAGGAATTTTGGGCTATTTTGGAGTTCAGCTAGTAATTAAGCAACAAGCTAGCTTTTTTTTTTTTTTTTTTGCAGATTTGGCCTCTAATTAGTTTTTAATGCTAATTTGGAGTTTAGCTAATATTTTAGCAATATGCTAACATTTTTAGCAAATTTGTTATCTACTGAGGGTTTTATGCTAATTTTGAGTTAGTTTTTATTTAAACAACATGCTAAAATTTTTGGTTGATTTAATTTACAGAGAAATGTTATGCTAATTTGAAGTTCAACCAGTAATTAGGCATCGAGATGCCTTTTTTGCTACTAAAGTTAAAAACGTAAAAAAATAGCTGTTTGAGAGATGCTAGTTTCTTTTTATATATTTTTTTCCTTTTTCGTGCCAAAAATAAACATTAATCACATTTATTTAAAAAATTAAAACAAAAAAAGATTATGAATGCAAATCCAAATTTCTTAAAGGTTAATGCAAGTCAATGCGGCTCCTTCTAGGTTTGGATCAGTAGGAAACAAGCCCAAATGGCTCTTTTACTGTTAAAGGTTGCCGACCTCTGGTCTAGAAAGATACCAAAATGCTGGATTGAACAGCCATGCAACCAACTGAGAACTTCTTCCAATATTTAAGGTATGACAGACAAAAGCTGGCACTGAAGGAAATCCATAACTGCCAGTACATCACCTGCATGAACCCAACATCTGGAAGCTTCTCCATCAACCCCAGGCTGCAGGTACAGTCAGATGTTCAGTCAGGTGAAAAATCATCAACAAGAATTCCATGTTTGCTCTCCCCATTTCAGAGGCACTTCTCAGTGTTCGCAGTTCATTTCCCGAATGCTGATGCGTTGGCCACCATCTTCTCCAGCATCCTATCAGCTCACTTCCTCCAGGGAGGCTTCAGCTTTGGCGTCTCCCGTTCAGTTGATGCTCTTATACAGGTGGGATTATGGAGTAGCAGCATGCCTTAGGAAAAAAAAAAAATCTCAAATTATAGATTATTTTCTTGTCTTGTTTTTCTCATGCAGGCAGCAATCTGTCTGCACCAAAAGATCAGCCAGAACTTCCTCCCTACAGCCATTCGCTTCCACTATATTTTCAACCTACGAGACCTGTCCAACATATTTCAGGTAACTCATCATTCGTGTGTTGTGTATAACTAATACAATAGCCAAAAGTTATTATAGAAACTAAATTCTTTGACTGTACCTAAAAACATTTTTGAATGTGAGGAGAGTGGAATCATGGTGTCCTTATTTTAAGACCTCAACAGTTTTTTTTTAAGAAAGTGACAGCTCTCTTAATCATAAATGTGTTTTGATTTATTTTGATTTAACCAGTAACATTATTTCAGGAAAAAAAATCTTGTTATCTCATAATATTAAAATAATTTTCTCTCTAGAAACAATTATTTTGTGATAATGGAATCTGGAAACTGGTTGTATCAAAATGATAAATATTTGTTATGGTGCTCATAACATTTTTTTTTTCATTTGTTTGTTTTGTTTTTGTCTTCCTGTTATATTTATTCACCTTTTTTTCCATTAAATGTTGCTTTTATGTTTTATGAATTTTCTGTTGTGTGTTTCTCTATTGACAACCCAATTTGTTGTTTCTGCTGTTTTCAGACTTCTGTTTACCTTTTATGTATTGTTTTAACTTGTACTTTTACTTGGAGACTAACAACCATTTCCCAATGATAGGGCATCCTATTTGCGCTACCAGAAAGCATCCGTTACCCCATAGACTTGGTCCACTTGTGGCTCCATGAGAGCTCCAGGGTCTACTCTGACAAACTGATGGAAGAGAAGGATGTGGAGCTCTTCAACAAAATTCTTCTGGACACTGGTAAAAGATATTTTGAGGTACGAGAGAGTCAGTAAAAATTCCCACCGTCTAAATCTTTTAAAAAATCCTTGTTGAATTCATTAAATGTTGTTTTTTAGATGTAATCTTTTTCTTGCTTTTTTTCTTTTTGCATCAGGGGATCGATGACTCCATCTTTATGCACCAACCTCTGGTTTACTGTCACTTCTCCCAGGGAGTCGGAGAACTGCGCTATCATCAGGTGAGTTCACATGGTCACACGCGACACGTTCCTATCCCAACTCGTCATATATGGACGCATGGGCAGGCACTCCCTCCGCGTCACATAGTGACACTTTGGGTGACCTCAACTCATCGTTTTTTGACTTGTTGAAAATAAGAGATTTCAACCATAAAAATAATTTTACAATGATTTCTGTTTTACATACCTACTATTTTTACATACCTGCTGTTTTAAATGTATTGCCATTAGGCTATATGAGGAAAAAGAAAAAAAATACTTTATTTTTTTTCTTTTCTTTTTTTAAGTTTATTATCATTATTATGATTATTGTCATTAATATTATTTCCATTTTTATTATTATTAAGGCAGGAATCAGAATCTGTGAAAAGTTGCCGAAGTTATTTAACTGGAGTAGGCAGCATGTCAAAAAACGACAAGCTGGGCTCACGCATATGTTTCTACCTATGAAAACCTATGCGTCCATATATGAGGATTTGTGTCACAAATATGATGTCACCTGACAACAGTTTTATACTGCTTAAACATCAGGCTCAATTTGATACTAAATCTATTTTAATTGTTAATGTGTTTATTTTAGCATTTTTGTATAATTTCTTTAGCCGTCAATTTCAATTTCAAATTAATTTTTTTTGTGAAGCTCCTTCTGTATAAAGAATCAGCTCACGGTGCCATACATAGCATTAAAACAAAAAAAAAAAAAAAACCCATTCCCCACACGTGCAAAAAAATAGTACGATTAACACCTTATAATATAGTACATGAAAACAAACAAAAATATAAGAAAGATATACAGTAACAGAAGAGAAGTCCCAACATTGATTTTTTCATGTGACCTTCGGCTCAGATTTCAGACTGGGAGAAGCTCCAGAAGACGCTTACCGATGCTCTGGAGCACTACAATGAGCTGCATGCTGTCATGGACCTGGTACTGTTTGAAGAAGCCATCCAGCATGTGTAAGAAACACATGAAGAAACTTCAGTCTGGGGCTTCATAGCAGTAAGCTATGAAGCACAGAAGTGTATCATTTCTCTTAGGTAGTGGCCATTGACTTCATAAGAAAACTGAATTGAGTGATCCCTCATGTTCCACATATAGGGAGGACCTTCAGGCTCCAGAAAGCTCAACTTCCATAGACTTCTATTGAGAAATAAACAACTATTACTCAGTTATTGTGTTTGTCCAAATTACCATTCCAGCTCTGATACTTTTTTCTTAACATCTTCTAGAGATAATTCTAATTTTTTCAAGATTTCCTTTTCTTTATCTTAAGTTCTTGAAGTTATAAATGGACCAATCAGATGCCTCAATAAAAGCATGGCCCCACCTTGAAAGTTTGATTGACAGATTCTCCCAAACCTGCTCTCAGTGTGGACTTCCAACAAGGTCCCTCCTAATTGGCAACAGTAGTTGCCATAGAAACATTGACTCAGACCATTTTGGTCCAATCACGGTCGTCTGGCTCCAATGGCAATATCTGTATCGTGGAGAAATGACAACTGAAAGAACTTAATTTGGCTGGAGCTGGAAGTAGAGCATTTTCTTTGGGTGATGTCACACTTGCTCAGTTCAGTTCTCTTATACAGTCAATAGTAGTGGAAAGGAGATTGTTTATTTGTCTAACACTGTGAGTTTAAGCCTAAATTTCAGATAGTAAAATGTTCTTTTTGGGGATCAGGTGTCGGATCAGTCGGATCTTGGAAGCCCCTTATGGAAATGCCCTGTTGGTGGGGGTGGGGGGGAGTGGGAAACAGAGTTTGTGCCGACTGGCTGCCTTTCTCAGCTCCCTAGAAGTCTTTCAGATCACGCTGCGCAAAGGATACGGCATCAATGACCTCAAGGTAACACCTAAATAAAGATGAATGGCACATACTGTATCAAGACTTGAGCCCTTCTTCTCTCTGATTTTCACTGATGTGTTGAATCATTTCTGCAGAGTGACATAGCAGCTTTATACATAAAGGTTGGAGTGAAGAACATTGGGACAGTTTTTCTCCACACAGATGCACAGATCCCAGATGAACATTTCCTGGTGCTCATCAATGACATGCTGGCTTCAGGTTGGTCGAAAATAACTTTTTCCTATTTTAAAATATATAATATGCCTGTGTGGTTGTGTTTTTGTGTCTTATACTATTTCATTATAGTGTTTCATCAATATTTATACATCAAAAATATATAATCAACAAGATTAAGAGTGGTTTGAAAATTAAAAAACAAATATATGACATAACATAACTTAAATCTTTTACAGGCGACATTCCTGACTTATTCAGTGAAGAAGAAGCTGACATGATTGTGACATCAATCCGGATGGAACTCAGAGGATTAGGACTGCCTGATAGCAGAGAAAACTGCTGGAGCTTTTTTATTGAGAGAATAAGAAGACAGCTCAAGGTCTGAAACGATGCCTGCATTTTGATGCAAAGAGTTTTTTTGTCTTTAAAACACTTGATAATAAGATGAGATTCCATTCTTGTGGTGCTAATCTCCGTTTCTCATCTCTTCATCAGGTAGTTTTGTGTTTTTCGCCAGTCGGATTCACACTGCGCACACGTGCACGCAAGTTTCCTGCTCTTGTTAACTGCACAGCCATAGACTGGTTCCACCCCTGGCCTCAGCTTGCTCTTCAGTCCGTCAGCTCAACTTTTATAGAAAAGATCCCTGGACTAGAGGTAATAAGCGCATACGTGCTGACAAACTTTATTTCAATATTTCTAAATTATTTTCATTTATTTTAAGTGTATCTTTGTTTGTGATCACTGCGTAGCCCCAAGTGAGGGCGTCTATTAGCGAGTTCATCTCTTACGCCCACACTTGTGTCAACGAGGTGAGTTTCTGCAGAACGATTGTTTGGATTTCACTCCTACAGCCATTGACTTGACTTATTGACTTCCTAAAGGTGAGTGTCAAGTATCAGCAAAACGAGAAGCACTTCAACTACACCACCCCAAAGAGCTTCTTGGAGTTTATGAAGCTCTATGACAACCTGCTGAGGCAAAAGCGCACTGAGCTGACCCAGAAGATGGACAGACTGGAGAACGGCCTGCAGAAGCTGCTCAACACCGCCTCACAGGTCAAACGCATCCATCTGAAAGTTTGTCCCTCCAGGTGTTGCTGTATTAATTCTCAAACGTCTTTTTGTTTCATCTAGGTTGAGGACCTCAAAGCCAAGCTATCAGTGCAGGAGGTGGAGCTGTACCAGAGGAACAACGATATAGAAGCTCTCATAGCTAAAATAGGACAACAGACAGACAAGGTCAACCAAGAGAAGGCTGTGGCTGACGCTGAGGAGCAAAAGGTGAGGACGTGCCCAAAGAGCTTCTTCACTACACACTATTAAACATTAGCTCCTCATTAGCATTAGCTCCTTACCCCTGATAATCTTTTTCCATCAAAATGAAAGCATTTATAGCAACACATATAAGCTTGTTAATTGTTATAAAGTAGTGCTTAGGTAATGCTTCATCGTGTGTAGTTAACAAAAAGTTTTGAGCAGATTCAAAAAAGAAAAGGATGTAAATGTACTAAATATCACTCTTTATGTTTGCTTATCATCCAGGTAGCAGCAATTCAAGCTAGTGTGACCAAACAGCAGCAGGAAACTGAGGCGGACTTAGCCAAGGCTGAGCCCGCCCTGCAGGCAGCTAATGCTGCCCTCAACACACTAAACAGGGTAAAGTGCTTCTACACACCTTCAGAAAGCTAACCCAGTATTTATTTTTACATTGAAGAGGCTAAAGAGGTTATCTTCTTTTAAATTCCCCTCGCTCAAAAAACAAAGTTGTGTTTATACAGTTGCTTGTCTTTGAATTTCAGCTGAACTTGACAGAACTAAGGACGTTTCCTAACCCTCCGGCGATTGTTGCAAACGTTTCGGCAGCTGTTCTGGTTCTGCTGTCTCCCCAAGGCCGGATCCCAAAGGATCGCACCTGGAAAGCCTCCAAAGTGGTCATGAGCAAGGTGAGGAGACATCCACTGAGACGGTTTTGGTTTGTCACATCTGAGACCACACATCTCCTGAAAATTCATTTTGATTAAAATTAGTGTAGTATTTTATTCCTAAATTGCCTATTCGGCATTATATTTGATGGAATAATCCAGAAAACTAAACATCAGTACAACACATTTTGAAAAATAAAATCAGAACAAAAATTTCAACTCATTTAATCCATTAATGCAGCACATCAGGGAGTGTGCGGAGCCAATAATTTTTGTTTGCTTTATTAAAAAAGTAAATAAATAAATAAAATATACTACTCTTCTTGACATAGTGGCTTTCATCGATCTGTGCACACTATTTGCACAGAGACAAAGGTGCAACATTAAACTACATTTGAAATCATATTTTTGTGGGGTTTTTTTTACATCATAAGATAAACCTTCAAAGACATTTATGTTTTATCATGCTAAACTAAATTAAGTTGTTGAGCATCATGTTTCCAGTTCAGGAATCCCCTAAAAGTGGGCTCAAAATAAAGCCATAAAGAATTTCAACCACTACTGCATGTTCACACGTAAATCAAGTTTCATTATTGCACAAAATAAATTTGCCCAAAAAGTAAAGGTTTGCTAATGTGTAAAAAGGATCTGCATGCTTGTAAAAAAGATTTGCATTTGTAAAATGTTAAAGTAACAGTTTTCTTGATTTTTTTTTTCCTTTTTAATCATAAACTACCTTAAGAATTCTGTTTGTTGATCATTGCAACAAGTTAAGTTGCTCCAAGTTAAAAACCGAGGAGGCTTTTACTTTGGAAGATCTTTTCAACTTGTCAAAATCAGGATTTTAGTGAGTGTTTGTGGACCCAACACTGTCTATATAAATGACCCTTTCCCATTCATGTGTGCTTTCCTGAAAACTTTGTTTTAACAGCCAATAGAAAATCTTTTGCAGCACAAAAATAAGCAACAAATACTAAACTAAAAACGGATAAAAATTTTTACATCAAACAGCAGTGGAATAGTCCACTTTAGGGGTTTGCAGGGTTACACGCTAACATGCACACATGCGTTTCCAGGTGGATGAATTCCTGCAGGCTCTAGTGAACTTTGATAAAGAACACATTCCCAAGGCCACAGTCAAGTGTGTGAAGGATGAGTACCTCAGTGACCCGGAGTTCAACCCGGAGTTTGTGCGACAGAAATCCTCAGCCGCTGCCGGCCTCTGTGCCTGGGTGATCAACATCATAAACTTCCATGAGGTAACTCCCTAAATCCCAAGAACTTCACGTCAGCCAGATGTCTATAATTATTTTGATTTTCAATATGTTGTGTCTTTTTGTGCCTGTGCTGCTTTGGACAGATTTTTGTAAGTTCAACTTCTATTTTTCTTATTTTATATAATAAAAATGTGAATTGTGAGGGTTTCTGTCTATTGTTTATAAAGGAAGTCAGATGTTGCATTTAACTTAAACGTGTGTCCAGGAACTTCGCGAAGTGGAGATGAAGCGGATGTGTCTGGCTCAGGCAAATGCAAACTTGGGTGAAGCTGCAGAAAAACTTGGGGTTATCAGGAAAAAACTAGCAGTAAGTCTATTGTGTTTTAAGCTTTGAACAAATCAGTCTAGATTTGCTGATAAACAAATAAAAACACTTGAAGATGAACTGAAGTTACATTTTTAACTATGATTTTTTTTTCTAGCTGAATTTCATCAAATTATGCTATTAAAGACAATCCTCTGGAACTTAAATAAGATCTTTGAAAACTTTTAGTGAATAAAATTGTGTTTTGGGATTTTTTTACAAGATTACAACAACATCCATATATCCACTGAAAATGTAAATGTCAAGCTTAATATTTTTATGCAATAAATATTTCATATTTTCAGATGGCAGTAAAGTTTTGCATGTGCAAAAATAATAGTAACCATGACAACTTCTCCAGTAGTTTCCTCTCTCTCTTGATTTAATTGGACAGTTCTTCTCTATATCTCTTTTTATTGAAATCTTCGTTGTGCCATTTCTTTTTTAAACAGATGCCTGCAGACACTGACTTTAGTATTTGATTACTTTGCTTCACTGTTGGCCGTCAGAAAATAGTTTCTTAGATGTTTCCAGATGTTAGGTCCAGTTTAAGCAGTGTGTGCTGAAATACAACGTTCTCCTTCTCAGGAACTGGATGGTAATCTGGAAGTGTTGACGACAGCCTTTGAGAAAGCCACAGAGGAGAAGCTTCGCTTTCAGGAAGAAGTCAATCGCACCAACAAGACAATAGAACTGGCCAATCGACTGGTGAAGGGACTGGAGGTATGAAAACACAAAACAAACTACATTTTTAACTAAATTTTATTGGTGTGATATCCTTTAAATGTAGTTGAAGAAACACATTGGAGATGATTTCCAACACCCAGCACAACAGTATATTTCAGTGTATTTCTGTGTTTCAGAGTGAAAATGTGCGCTGGGCCCACTCAGTGGCTCAGTACCACGAACAGGAAGAAACTCTCTGCGGTGATCTCCTCCTAACTGCAGCTTTCATCTCTTACGCCGGCTCCTTTTCCAAGAAGTACAGGATTGAGCTGCTGGACAACATGTGGATGCCATTCCTGCGGAATCAGAAGGTTCCTGCAAGTTATTTTTTGGCTTTCGTGGTTACTGTCTGTTAGGAGACATCTATGCGGTTTTTCTTTAGGTCCCCATTCCCATGACAGGAGACTTGGATCCGGTGTCAATTCTGACCGACGATGCCACTGTGGCCCAGTGGAACAATGAAGGCTTACCAGGAGACAAAATGTCCACTCAGAACGCCACCATCCTCATTAACTGTGAGTGTTGACGGTCTCCTTCTAAAGATCAACATTTGCTTTGTGACAATAGTAGATCTGGGTTGTTACAGGTGAACGCTGGCCTCTGCTCATTGATCCCCAACTTCAAGGCATCAAGTGGATCAAGAATCGCTATGGTAACCGCCTAAAGGTTGTCAGTCTTGGACAAAAAGGGTGAGTTCCAAGGCTTTTAGTATGCCTGGAGAACTGTGATACAAGTGTGTTTTGTTGTTGTTTGTCAAACTTTGCTGCTGCAAACTGCCTGAAAGTACCCTTTGTTCTGCTTGGTTTTGTCTTCAGGTACGTAGACGTCATTGAACAGGCCGTAGTGGCAGGCGACCCCGTCCTCATCGAGAACTTGGAGGAGACGATTGATCCGGTTATAGACCCTCTGCTGGGGCGCCACACCATCAAGAAGGGCAGGTTGGCAGAACACACAAGTGCAAGAAGAAAGATGATCATCTACAGTGCAAAAAGAGATAGCCTAGAATAAGATACGAAAACAAATCTGAAGAAGAAAATCACTCAAAAGTAGTAAAATAATCTATTTATGCAGCAAGTATCTTTACTCGGCAAGAAATCTATTATTAAAATCTAGAAACAAGGAGTTCCACAACAACATTCAAAAGGGAAAAATAGTCTAAAAAAGTTATCTGTTCGATAGAATAACTTTAAATTGAATGATATACACCCTAAAAATAAATATATTTTTGCGATCCCTTAGCAAATGGTTGGTTTTTTTGAGTCATGTACTGAATTGTAATTACATTGTGGTTACACTAACAAAAAAAGTAGTGTAATGTATAAATTGATCATTTTAGAACACAATTAGAATGCAATCTTAGCATAGTATAGTATTGCACGGCATAGTATAGCTATGCGTAACAGTATACTGTGTTATAGTGTAGTGTGGTATAGTACAGTGTAGTACAGTACTGTACTGTACAGTATAGTAGGCCCATCTTAATAAAAACTATTGTTACAGTGCAGTTTGAGTGTTTTGAGTCTTAAATCAAACTTTTTAGGTGAAGAGTGTAGAACAAAATGATTTTGACTCATTTTAATTATAATTTCCTTATTTGTAGATCCTAGCTTTAATGAGACAAAAACTTTCTAACTGTGCTGATTTTGAGAAAAGCTTAGAAAAGTGTGAAAATGTAAAAATAACTCAAAGCCTGATAAAATATCTTAAATGTCTATAAAGAAGCTTTTAAATCTTTGCAAGTATCACATAGTATATTCCTCTTCTCTTTATTATGGTTCTCTCTTCATCTTCCCCATGTTTTTTTACCTTAGCTGTATAAAGGTTGGGGACAAAGAGTGCTTCTTCAACCCAGAGTTCAGGCTCATTCTTCACACCAAGTTGGCCAACCCTCACTACAAGCCAGAGATCCAAGCCCAGAGCACCCTCATCAACTTTACCGTGACTAGAGACGGCTTGGAGGACCAGCTGCTGGCCCAAGTGGTGAATCAGGAGAGGCCAGACCTTGAGCTATTAAAGGGGAGTTTTGTCTGATCTATTAAAACGTGTCGTCCTCCTCGTTCAGACTTACACATCTGGTTAAATCCAGAATAAAGTCGTGACGTGGATTCAAGCTCTACCAGTTTCAGGGTGTACACTCTACCTCTAGACCACTGAATATTTATTTTTAATAGTTTAAATACAACTAAAAAGTTAATTTTTTTTTGCTTGTATTTTTCATCATGTCAGTATTTTGGGTATTTTATTTTACAGAGCGAACTAACCAAACAGCAGAACATGTTCAAGATCGATCTGAAGCTTCTCGAGGACGAGCTGCTCACCCGGCTATCTGCGGCAGAGAGTAACTTCCTCGGGGACAACATGCTGGTTGAGAAACTAGAGACGACCAAGCACACTGCAGCTGAAATAGAGATGAAGGTAAATCACTTTGGTTTATTCTTTTAGCATTTTGTCGTTATTATTTTGTATAATTTTACTTTGGTTCTCAACTTATAGGTTCTAGAGTCTAAAGTTAATGAGGTGAAGATTAACGAAGCAAGGGAACACTACCGTCCTGTCGCTGTGAGAGCTTCTCTGCTGTACTTCATCATGAACGACCTCAACAAGATCAACCCCATGTACCAGTTCAGCCTCAAGGTGAAGCAGGAGGATGAAGAAAAATATATTGAGTTTTCGGCAACTAGCAGAAAAAGACAGAGTTCCCTTTGCTTTGTTTTCAGGCTTTTAACATTGTTTTCCACAAAGCGGTGGAGCAAGCAGAAGCCTGTGAGGACGTCAAGGGTAGAGTCAACATCCTCATAGACAGCGTCACGTTTTCCACTTTTAACTACATCAGCAGGGGACTGTTCGAGAGAGACAAGCTCACCTTTGCTGCACAGCTAACCTTCCAGGTGTGTGAGTGTGTTACTGGAGACAGACAGGACTCTCCCTCCAACCTTGATCTTTCTCTTTCAGTTGCTCTTGATGAACAAGGAAATAGATGTGCGAGAGCTCGACTTCCTGCTACGCTTCAACATCGATCACAGCTACATCAGCCCGCTCGACTTCCTTTCTAACTCGGCATGGAGCGCCATCAAGGTTCATGAGAACACACACCAAGGGAGTTTTTCTGAATGTCTCTGGAAGTCACATTGACGCTGGCTCCGCCTCTCTTTACCAGGTGATGAGTTTCACCGATGAGTTCCGCGGCCTGGATCAGGACATCGAGGGCTCACCAAAGCGCTGGAGGAAACTGATCGAGTCCGAGTGTCCGGAGAAAGAGAGGTTTCCACAGGAGTGGAAGGGGAAAAGTTCTCTGCAGAAGCTGATCATGATGAGAGCTCTGAGACCAGACCGCATGACCTATGCACTCAGGTGATCAGAGGCTTTTCTCAGTCCGGGTCTTTTGCTTTCAGAACACCTCATTCAGTGGCTTTTTTCTCCATCTTGCCTTACAAATTGTAGAAACTTTGTGGAGGAGAAGCTCGGGGTGAAGTACACAGAGGGCCGAAAGACCGATTTTGCTAAATCCTTCAGAGAAAGCGGTCCGGCCTCTCCTCCGGTGTTTTTCATCCTCTCACCTGGAGTCGACCCACTGAAGGACGTGGAGTCACTGGGTTACGTTGACAAAAAAACAACATCAATTTCTTCTGTTATTTAAATAACAACTGTGAAAATATTAACATTTTTTTGGATATAGGGAGAAAGCTGGGCTTCACAATAGACCTTGGGAAGCTTCACAATGTGTCCCTGGGTCAGGGACAGGAAACTGTGGCTGAAATTGCTATGAAAAAAGCTTCTGAAGAGGGTCACTGGGTCATTTTACAGGTCTGACTTTGATTTTTAAAAGATCTTATTGCTGCATCCTTGCGTTGTTAAATAGAATGATATGATTTGTTGCAGAACATCCACCTGGTTGCTCGCTGGCTGGGTGCACTAGAGAAGCTGCTGGAGCGCTGCTGCAAGGACAGTCATCCAGACTACAGAGTGTTCATGAGCGCTGAGCCAGCACCGTCACCACAAGGTCACATTATACCACAGGTAGAGATGAATTCGCTCAGAAAATAGATTTTTTCCTGGGGTCATTTTTTTGCATTTAATATTCTGAGATGTGTTCATTTAGGGTAAATTTTAGGATCAGGTTAAAGTGAAAGAAAAACCACATTAAAAAAAATAGAAAATTCTAAAAAATATATTTTTTAAACTTAATGAAACACTGAAAATTCTAAAAAATAATTGTAAATTTAAAATTTGAAAAAGATTAAAATTTAAACCTGAAAAAATGCTTGTTTCAACTTTCAAGTTATTTTGATTCGTCTCTCCCTCTTTTCTTTCAGACCTCAGTTTTCAGTTTCAATTCAGTTCTCAAATAATCCCTGGCAAACTGATTCCGTTTGTACATGGAGGCTTCAAGCTCATTTTTTCAAATTCACAATTTTTTTTTCAAGTTGAAAATATTTTTCATATTTACAATATTGTTTTTAAATTGAAAGTTTTTCAAATGTGCTATTTTGTTTTTAAATGTTCACTCATTTTTAATGTACAATTTTGTTTTTATTTTTTTTTTCAAATTCAGTTTTGTTCAATTTTTCTTCAAATTTACAATTTTGCTTTATACTTATAATATTTTTGATTTTGCTTTTAAATGTTGTATTTTTTTATTTGCTATTTTGTTTTTAAATTTTCCTTTTTTTCAAATTTACAATTTGGTTTTCATTCACTTTAAGCTGATCCTAAATGTACCCCCATATTTTAAACTCTACTACTTAATATAAACTGTAAGTGAATCTTTTAATCACCTTTGCTTTAGGGAATTCTGGAGAATGCCATCAAAATCACCAATGAACCTCCTACAGGCATGCATGCTAATGTGCATGCTGCTTTGGATAACTTCGACCAGGTATGGTTTTCTATTTTTTTTTTTTATTTCATGTTTTTCTACGGTTTATTCATGTATGTATTACTGATCTGTTTGCAGGAAATCCTGGATCAGTGCAGCAGAGAGCAGGAGTTCAAGACCATCCTCTTCTCCTTGTGCTACTTTCACGCCTGTGTGGCTGAGAGGAGGAAGTTTGGGCCTCAGGGTTGGAACAGGAAGTATCCGTTCAACACCGGTGACCTCACCATTTCCGTCAATGTCCTCTACAACTACCTGGAGGCCAACGCTCAGGTGGGTTTTGTTGGTGTTAGAAATTTTTGAACGGAGATTCTTAAAATGGTTGAACTTGAAGGTGCCGTGGGAGGACCTGCGCTATCTGTTCGGAGAGATCATGTATGGAGGACACATCACGGATGACTGGGACAGGCGCCTCTGCAGAACCTACCTGGAGGAGTACATGAATCCAAACCAGGTTTGTTTTTGTGTTCCCATACAGAAACAGTATTATAAAACTACGTTCACACCGCAGGGTCTTGAACACTTTTAAACATCACGGTGTTCACACTGGACTGTCGCTACCTGATACTAGTGCATGTACTCAGTAACGGAAGAGGCCTGGCGCAAAATATTTGAAATGATGTCATAAAATTCACAAACAGCAATTAGTAATTTTTACTTCCTGATCAATTTTTAAGCGATTGGCGCTTTTGTGAATTAAAAGGGACACCATCAATACATCACTACCCAATCCAACTCTCTGATTGGTCAAAGTTAGACTGGTTTAGCTTTCAATGCACATTCAATGGCAGTAAGTTTTGCACGTAGACCCCAAAAACGAATGTAAAAACTTGCATAGTGAATGAAAGGGTTTTAAATATGGAAGCCTGAAATGCAGTTATTTGGGTTTACTTTTCATTATAAGTGGTTGTTTTATGTGTGTTACCAAGGGCAGTGTGAATGCAGTAATACAGAGAGATCCAATCCTTTTCCTGATTTTTATTACATATTTTAACTAATTTGGAATCATTTGTAGGATATTGTCTGAATGCATGTTTTACAAATTGTCCACTGAAAGTATGAATAATTTCATTTTTTTAATATTTACTTGAATTTTATTCATTTTTTTTTCTATTTATTCAGTTTGACCGCAAGCTTGCATTGGCACCTGGGTTTGTTGTCCCGTCTAATCTGGATTACCAGGTAAATCAAACCCTCAGGCGGTAGGGTTTAACCATTTACTGTATATGTGAACTGGACTGAGTGATATATACACCTCCACCTCTCACCCCAGTGTTTTCCAAATAGGAAATACCCACCGACTCTGAGAAGCCAAACTCCCATAGACTTCCATTAAGTGATAAACAGCTATTTGTGTCATTCTTGTTCCGCTACCTGTTTTTTTACATGTTCTTGATCATTTTAATTATTAAATAGTTTTTTTAGTTCAAGTTATTCAAGTTTTAAATGGACTCATTAAGGGTTTTTAATTAAAATGAATGATTTTTAATACTTTTATATCATGTCACATGGAGGTTTTTAATACTTTTATAGTGTGTGCGTGGATGCCTTGTAATTAAGAAAATCCTGAATGCATTAACCCACATGAAGCTCCAGACCAGTTGAAATCAATTAGGCCATGCTCTAAAGGCCTAATTGGTGCTTGAAAAACAAAGACATGAATTACCTTGTTGGCAGAAGCAGAACCAGGGGCAATGACCACTCAAATCTTTGATTTTGTGGAGAGGACCATTTAAGGTGTTAAGGTGTTCCCTCCCTTCTGACAGACATTAGCCTGGAGACAAGGAAGGCCCATCTGCAATGTATATATAGTATACTGAACATTTGTGGTGACCATTTTTTACTGGATTTTTTTCATTTTTTCCCTCTCAAAAAGATTAGCAAAAAAAAAAAAAGAGTATATCCATGAAGGCAGGCTTTATACACTCAATACAAGAGTAAATTTGTTTACCAACATGACTGTGTTGTGTCTCAGGGATATCACAATTTCATAGATGAGATGCTGCCACGTGAGAGCCCAGTGCATTATGGGTTGCACCCCAATGCAGAAATCGAGTTCCTAACAGTGACTTCAGACAAACTTTTCCACATTCTGCTGGAGATGCAGTCTCCTGACGCTGTAATGGGAGAAGGTGCTTCACAGACGCTGGAGGAGAAGGTAATCTTAACTACATACATGTCAGAAATATTACTTTGAAATCTTAAAGGAAGTATATCTCCATTTTTGTTACTTTTGTTTTCTGTCACTCATCTGCAGGTAAAAAGTGTTTTAGATGAAGTTCTGGAAAGGCTGCCTGAGCAGTACAACATGGCGGACATCACGTCCAAAACGGCTGAAAGGTCGCCGTACATCCTAGTCTGCTTTCAGGAGTGTGAACGCATGAACATTCTCACCTGTGAGATTCGCCGCTCACTCAAGGAGCTCGACCTGGGCCTTAAGGTGAGCCCAAACCTCAATGACAGTCTGACTGTCCAACCCCAGACGTCGAGGGCCGGTCTCCTACACGTTTTCCTACCAACCTGCCATTCAAGCTCCTTATTGGCTGAACACACCTGATCCAAGTAATCAACTGCAGATGGTTTCTGGAAAACCAGCAGGAGGCCGGCCTTTGAGGCCTGGAGTTGGACACCCCTGGTCTACATATTTCACCTCCATTACTGATAGTTTGTAGTAATGCAGCATGTTAACATCTCTGAAGGGTGAACTGGCCATGTCCTCTGAAATGGAGAAGCTGCAGACCGCCTTGTTCTTTGACAATGTCCCCGACACCTGGACCAAACTGGCCTACCCGTCTACCTACAGCCTGGGAATATGGTGAATTTGTCACATTATTTTCTAATACATTTATTAGGGGTGTAAGAACATATTGATTCAATGAAATATCGCAATACTTTTATTGATTAAACCCTCATGCTCTCTTATGGGGTCCAGATGACCCCACCCTTACATAGAGGTGTTAGCCCTTCCATGATAAAGGTGGACAAGACTTCATGTCTGTCATTGAGCACCAGTAAAGATCAACAATCATTGAAAAAAAAAAGTTCAGCGCACTGTCTTGTGGGATCCAGATGACCCCATTTTTATGTAAACAAGCCTAGGAGAGCGGAAGGGTTTCAATAATGACAAGGCAATGATAACATTTCTTATTTAAAACAAACATATAGATCAGTCTTACTTTTGTTTTCTACTTAAATATTTCTTAAATTTCCAAAATAAAAGCACCATGACTTCTCTCAGGTAAAACCAACTTGTTTATGAGAAATGATTGCAGTACTTAATGTTCTGATAATTAGATAACATGTATTTAACAATTCTGCTTCTGTGAAAAATGTATTATTCAGATTCTTAAGTCAAAACTAAAAAAAAAAAAGATCTTGTAATATCTATTGTATCATGACACATGTATCGCAATACATATCGTATCGCCAGATTCTTACCAATACATATCCCTAAAATATTTACGTTTTCTACTATTTTTTTATGTATATTATAAAAAGTAGCATCTAAGTTTTTTCTTTTTTACACAATTCAAACCACTGTGTGTGTATTTCAGGTTTAATGATGTGATGCAGCGCTGTAAAGAGCTGGACAGCTGGACGCAGGATCTGTCTCTGCCCAGTGTTGTCTGGTTATCTGGACTGTTCAACCCGCAGTCTTTTCTCACTGGTGACTCACATAAAAGTTGTACAATTGCTTCAATTTTCTCAATCTTTAGTCTGTTAAAGCCCCCGTTTCTTTCCAGCTGTGATGCAGTCTCTAGCCCGAAAGAATGAGTGGCCTCTGGATAAGGTGAATCTCACTGTGGATGTGACCAAGAAGTTTAAAGAGGAGTTCAACCAACCTGCCAGGGAGGGGGCATATGTGTACGGACTTTACATGGAAGGTAGCGTCCTTTTTCGAACAGAACTCGGCGAAATACCTCCTTGTGTTCACATTTTTTATTCCTTTGTGTGTGACTTCATTTTCCAGGTGCAAGATGGGACACTCAAACGGGGGTCATCACAGAGGCTCGCCTCAAGGAGCTGACCCCCACCATGCCCGTCATTTCAGTCCGAGCTGTCCCCAACGACCGCCAGGAGACGAGAAATATCTACGAGTGTCCGCTCTACAAAACTAAAATCAGGGGGCCCACGTACGTGTGGACTTTTAATCTGAAAACCAAGGAGCGACCAGCCAAATGGGTGCTGGCTGGAGTGGCCCTTCTGCTAAGCGTGTGAAGCTTTACATCGTGTGGTTTGGTTTTTACAGCACTGGAATGCAATCAGACTGCTCTTTTTTATTGAAAAACTGATCAAATATTACAGAAAATGCCAAAAATAAAATACACACACTAGATCATACAGTAGGTAAAGTCTAAGCATGTTTAAACAGATTAAATCAACAAACAAGATAATAAGCAAAAGAAAAACAGTAGTGCTGCCTCGTCATCGCTGCATTTACTTTTGTACCTTTTTGGATAGTCTATTCATTCAGACACTAAATTTACACAGGAACATAAAATTTGAGCTTTTTCTTTCTTGACACTTTTCTAAAAAAAAAAAAAGTGTGGGTGTGAGCATCATGTCTAAAGGAGAACCAACTTAAAAAATTATAAAAGTCATGACGGCGCTTCGTAAAAGTCACATCTTAAAAGAAAAAAAATCCCTGTCTCTTTAAAGTTTAAATATATTACAGTAGAGTACCAAACTCACTACAAGTGATTATGGATTTCTTCTCTCTGTCACTGTAAATTGTAGCTGAATTCTTTTAGACTCATCTGCATTGAGGTTTCAAGCATGAGTTCAGAAGGAGAACTACATGCTGACATAAATAGGATGGAGTAAACAGGAAGTCTTTATCTTTGGCTACATTTGTGATCTTGATGCATTTAACATCCCAGCTGAATTTCCTGGTTGGACCAAAACTGCTCCCATATGATGTTGCAGTCAACCCTGATGTCTCCTGCTCCTTTTTCCTTTTCAAGGAACTAGAACCCTAAAACACAAGGAGCAATCATGGCACCTAACATATAGGATCAGTTTTGGGTGGTCGTGCATGTTTTCTAGAGCTGTTTTTCTGCAAATGAGAAGCATGGCAGGACTGATTACTCACAGCAGCTTCTGCTCTGCTGAGCACCCCGTGTTCGGCTCTTACATGGGACAGTAGATGAGAAATAATCAGGGTCGGAATTGGTGGTTTTCCGAAGGTTTAACCGATCTGTGGAGTTGGGGGTGTTTATTGGAGAATGTCTTTTGTGTTTTCACAGTACACATGAGTGTAAAATTTAATTAAAAACATGACAAAAAAAATCATATTTTAACTGAAAATATGTAGTTTGGCCTTTTTTTGGATCTTGCTTGACGTGTTTTGAATCTTGATGCTAGTTTCCATGTCGCCCTCTAGTTCACAGTCGAGCTCCATCATGTCCAGCGCCGCGGCGGCCATGTTGATCTTGGTTCCATGTCGCACGCTGCAGCTCTTCACAGAGTTCTGATTAGAGGACGCCCGCATGCTCACTTGCATCCCTGAGTGCCCGATAACACCCACCTCCCCTCTTATCTTTTGGCTTATGGCTTCGCTGAGGTCGCCTCTGACTCCCTGGACCATCACTCCCAGGTCACTCCTGCTCTCCCTGACCCCCAGCTCGCTCCTTACGCCGTGACCTACCACCTTCATCGCGCTCAGGTCACCCATGTTCATGTCCATGTCACCCAGCCTCTCCATGTCCCCCATGTCATCCATATCCAAAGTCAGCATGTCTCCCAAACTCCCCTGGAGACCCTTAAACATGGTTGGCAGCCTCCCTCCTTCAAGGCTTGTCTCGTCTAACCTGTCACCAAGTTTCTCTATCTCCCACCCCGCCTCCTTCTCATTTTCCTGGTCTGCCTCCCCAAATCCTCCAGAGAACCCTCGGACTATAGTGGTCACTCTGCTCCTCTGCATCCCTCCTCTTTCTCCATCCCCCTCCTCCCACGTCCTCTTCTCCGTCTCCACTACCCCCCCAGGGAAGCTCCTGAGTGTCACCTGAACCCTTCCTCCTCCCTCTAGGCTCCCGCTGTTCTTTCGTTCTCTTTGCACCCAGGTTTTTTCCTCCACGGTTCCTTCCTTCTCCTCGTCCTCCCCTCCAAACCTCCCCTGCATACCCCGGAGCATGAGGTGCAGCCTGCCGCTGTCCAGCGAGCTCCGCCCCCTCTCCACCATGGCACTGCTGCCCCTCTCTGTGTCTCCGTTGCTGAGAGTGCGGAAGAGGCTGCTGACCCCGGCGCTGCTGACCCCAGCGCTGCTGACCCCAGTGCTATTAGAGTCCTGAGAGTGAGAGCGGAAGAAGGGGCCCGAGGAACCGATGGACATTGGCGAGAAGAACTTAAAAAGAACAGAAAAGCAGTGAAAAGCTGCAGCTGGTTTCAAAAAGCCTCATCCCTTATGTTTCAATTCCTACTTACAGGTGTTATGCTGGAGCGGTCCATGAGGAGGGGGGTGGGACTGGGCGTCATATTGGACCTTTCCATCAGCCGCTCTTCCCAAAGTTTGAGCCTCCTCTCCCTCTCCTCCAGCTCCTTCTCCTTGGAGTAAAGCTCCCTCTCTAACTTACGGAGGCGCTCCAAGGTCGACTCGATTTCACACCTGAGACACAGAAAGTTTTTGGTGAAACCATATTCTTGAAAACTTTTTTTAAATACATCTCTATTTTTTACGTGTTAGTTTCAGATAAGAATCTTAAAAGAGAAAATATCATTGACAAAGATAGAAATTAGAAATCTAGTTTTACTTGCACTACATTTTTTAGGATAGACAGGAGGAAGTGGAAAATCAGTCAGGGGGAAGGAGTCTGTGTGGGTTCTATGGAAATAGGATTTAAAGGATTTAAAGTCAGTTAGAATTAAGTAACGAAAATGGAAATGAACATCTCTGTTTAAATGTCTGAAATAAAACATACAGTTTTAGGTCATTTCAAATCTGAATGGCATTTGACACTGCAGGACAACTTTTATGGGAATTAGTTTAAGCTACCATGTTCACTTAAAAGCTTAATTTAAAAAAAAAATGACAGTGTACTTTATGATCTGGAGAGCTTTATATATGGATTATTTCTGGATGTCCTCATTGAAGTCACAGCAATTTTGAGAAGTACACAGCGCTCTTTTTAAATGTTTGGATAGGTGTTTTTGCAAATACGCAAACAGTGTAGAGGTGTCACTATTTTTTTTACTTGTCACTAGCAAGGTTAGAGAGAGAGTTATTGTGATCAGAGTAACATTTGTTTTAGCGGTATCAATCTGTTTTTTTTATGTGTTGCAAACAAGGCTGTAAGATACAGGTAAGTTGCCTAAAGTTTATCGTGTCACAAAAGAGTTCAAGACGCAGTCAATGAATTCTGACTGGCTGCTAATAATCTGACTCTTTTGTCTCACCAAAGGCACCTTATAGTTCAGTGCGCCTTATATATGATGGACGTTCAAAAATATACCATTTGTTAATGGTGTACCCGTTGGCTGTATAAAAGAACTGGACCAAGTGACTCTCACATCATCTACAGAAAATGATATGCTTCCAGTTACAATGCAATCAAGTCAATTCAGATGCCATTTTTTCACAATATGACCGTCGCCATGCTGTAGCAAGAAATTGCCAGTAAGAAATGAGTTGTCACAGTTGGTCTATATTTCTATGGCAACCGCTCTCTCCAATCAGGAGTGAGCATGTTAGAGGAGCACAATCCTTCTACTGACAGGGAGGTTGAGACGCCTCAAACATTTGACGTGAGACCACCTACTTTTATAACTTTAAAATCGTTCACCCTTCTGTCTATCTCATCAGGGGTTGCCACAGCAAATCAGCTTTTTAAAGGAAAAATATCAGGAAAAATTTGAAGAATAATGAAGAACATGTCAAAGTCCCACTCCAACTATATTTTTTTCTATCGTAAGATCATTTCCAGTGAACTTTTAGTTATGATTATGTAGTTTTTAGCCCAAATCAAAAATCCTTTGTCATTTTTTTAAGACATGTTATGCACATTGGCAGTGGCTCATTAAAAATACTATTCTAGGTTGTGGGCAGAAATGTTGGCGCAGAGCAACCAAGAGAACCCCCCCCGAGCTCGGTTTGCAGGCTCAAACGCAAGCCTTTAGCCTCAAGCTAACATTAACAGTGCGGAAATAAGCAATATTGTCATACTCCAGTCGTACAGTTTTAAGCCAGAATCGCAATACGCTCATGATGTCTTGCACACCTAACTGTGAGTGCATGCAGGGGGAAGGGGATACTTTGGCACGCCCACTTCAGTAGCTGCGTCATTAGTCTTAGCATTTTTAAGCATCCGGTTTTCATCTGCTCCTGATAGGAACTAAGAAATACTCCGGATTGCAGTTTTATTCATAACTTTTTTTATATAGGTGCTTTAATAATATCAGAAGAACATGTTAAGAACACAAAAAAGTAGGGGTGTAACGGATCACAAAACACACAGTTCGGATCGTGTCACGCCTTTAGGGTCACGGTTCGGATCATTTTTTGGATCAGTAAAAAGTAAAAAAAAAAAAAAAAAAAAAACAACAAAAACAACAAATAAAAGCTAAATAAAATTTTGGAAACGCTTCAAATCATATATTCAATAAGCATTTAAAGTATTTCCCACACAATATTTATATATGTAACATCAAAACATTTGGTCATTGAAGCCTATTTATAAAAAAAAAAACATCTTTAAACTTTGAACACAAACAAAATGCTAAATCTTGTAGTTTCTGATGAAATTTGCATTGCTTTAGACCAAATCTACAAAAACTGAGAGAAAAGAATGCTTAAAAATAGTGTTGAAATTATCAAATCTATCTGGAGTACTCCTTAAAATACAAATGTTCTTGTCCCACCCGCCTAATGTCCAAATTAAATCATAAATAAAACAATTACTCTTTTTTTATATTATTTTTTTTATTGAAACTAACTATGTGAACATTTAATATTTAAAATAGTAATTGTTATCTGTAAATGTGGGACTTCAGCACTCGCTTTTCCTGAGGATTTTTGATCTCTTTGGCTTGCCATACAATCGTCCCCTGATAAACCTGATATTTATCTATCCGCGTCCTTCATTGTGAAGTCGAGAAAAGCTTTTGACGGAAGCTCCTCCCCCACGCAGCGGGAGCTTCAGGTGAACAGACATTAAAGTAACTGTGAAGCAGCTACTTTAGCACTTGTCAAAGCAAAGAGGATTTACATGAATTTGATGCGAATTCCATTCGATGTGAACGGACAATTGATTTAAATTATGCTAGCACGAAGTATGTTCACGCACGCGGGGGTGGGGTTTGGTGTGGTCTGCGGTACACACGTGTCCCGAACCGTGGCTTCTGATCCATACGGACCACAGATTATCCGGCATGCAGGGGTGAGGGGCTATTCAGTCCAGTTCTTATATACAGTCAATGAGTGTGCCCTATAGGGTTGAAAATATAGTACATGACGTTTCTGTCAACAGCAAAAGTACATTTACTTCCAAACAGCATACAAAGGCATTACAGTTTCTTAATTGAAGAATATAAGTTTTAATATTTTTTAAAGACTAATTGTATGTTTTTTGTAACTTATATAAAACTTGCAGTTTTCTTATCTGAACAAAACCTTTTTGTTGCAATTCTATTAGCTTCCACAAGAGGTCAGTGTTGGAAGAAGTGAGTGTAGTTTTCTCAGCTCACATTCACAAACAATCAGCCCTTCCAGCTGCTAAATATAGACAGGGGTTTGACGTACAACCCTGGATCCTGTGTTCCTTCCATACTTATTCTCATTCATCCAACCCCCTTTACCTCCACCGCCGCCTCCTCCCCATGTTTTTCCACCCGTCCACAAAACTTCACTCAAAATTGATTGCCTTCCCTGCGCTCATGTTAAATATGCACAGAATGTCACACCCTCTCACCCCTGACCATTGTCCACGACTCTGCCTCTGCCCTGTCTCCTCATCATCTGTCAAGGCCTCGTTCCTCCTCTAAGCTCTTTGTTTTCCTCCTCCCTGCTCGGTTTCAGATTTCACATTCGCATAACACATTTCTGTTCCTCCCTTAAATTCTCCTATTCGGCTCACATTTGATTTTTTTTCCCTTTCTCTATGCTCCACTACCACCACCACCCCCCGCCCTTCTGTTCTTCCCCCCACTGAGGAGTGGAGGAATCTCTTCCATGGACACTTTCCAGAGAGCTTAATATAGAATCAAGCAGAGAGCGGGGTCACACATTCACTCCTGAGCCTCAGAGTCCACAGAGTTGTCTGTAAACTCTTGAGCTTTTGCCTGCATGTGGATCTGAGTGCAGTTCTCCTAAAATACTCGTGTGCAAAATAATAAATAATGCACTTTTAAGATGTTTACATCGTGCAAACTCTAAAACGCCATGTATTTGTGCATTTACCTCCACTGGTCCTTGTTGTGCAGAAAAGAGTTGCACTGATCTGGTAGCCGGCTGTCATTTGCCATCGTCTCTAAGGTTACCAGCACCTGCTTGAACGGTGGGCGTTCCTGAAAACGTATGGATGAGAAAAGAAGATGATCAATAGTTTGAAGTCTTTCTGGCAGCTGCACTAAAAATGATAATGTGGGATTTTTTCCCCACCTTTGGGTCTGCTTGCCAACATTTCTTCATGAGCTCTGCAAAACTTGCCGGGCAGCTGGTGGGGATGGTCAGTCTCTACAAAACAACGAAAGCAAAAGTGTTTTAACACTTGCAGAGAAGCAGAAACGTTAGTTTTTATTTGGATCTATCTTTTAACACATTTAATATTTATATAAAGACAGCAATAATGCAAAAGATTTAATTATTATTATTAACAATTATTATTTTGTCAACATTGGTCAAAAAAACAACTTTTTTTAAAATTTAAGTTTAAGTTTAATTTTTTTTTTTTTTTTAGTTTTGTTTACATTTTTTATCCTTGAGAATTTTTTTAGATAAATACTTGAGGAAATTGTGCAATTGTGTTTGTTTGCTTGATGCAAAGAAATGCTTTTAATATCATGGTTCATACAATGACAATAATGTTTAATTGCATACCTCTGTACGAGCCAGGGTATGATTTAATAAATTAAACTATTTTGACTCTCATTCAAGTTTCATTCATTAAACTATTTTGAGATTATTTGCTGAACATCAACCCTTTCTTTTTGAAGAAGAAGTTCATTATAACCATAAGCTATAGATTTCACTTTTTTATTGGTAGAGTGGAAAGTGGGCATGTGATTTGTTTGTGCAGCGTGATTGACCGCAGATGTTTTGGAGTGTCAAGCGTGGTGTAATTGTGGAGACACCTTGCACCTAAGAGTAAGACAGTCTTTTATATGTTTTATCATTCCCTAACCCTCTAACAAACGTAATGACCAAAGAAAACAGATTGTTTTCATCAGGAGTCGGGATGTGTGCGAAGATGTTGGAGGTGGCAGAGGAGTTTGCTCGTACAATCTGTTTTGAGGGCCGGCCTCCTGCTGGTTTTCCAGAAATCCTGCCTTATCTGCTGCTGGATCAGGTGTGTTTGGCCAATAAGGATCTTCAAAGGCAGGTTGGTTGGAAAACATATAGGACACAAGCCCTCAAGGCTTAGATCTGGACACATCTGCTCTATGTAACTTACATGAATGATATTGTGACAATCATCATTTCATGTTCTTCAATATTTTTTTAAGCAAATTGTAACATATATAGAAAAGAATATGGAAAATATAGAAAAAAGGTATGTTGGAAAAAAATCCATTCGGCAATTTATCGCGATATTTTGTTTGGCAATACTCGTATTGCTTTAAAATGCTGACAAGAGAATATTTCATCCATTTTTTATGAGTGTCCTTCAGCGTCTTACTTTTATTTCCACCAAAGCCCCCGACCACTAGTTGGCAGCACAAAACACTGAGTCTCCTTGAGCAGCCCTACACCGCCACCATAACACCAACAATAAGATCTCACAAGAACCAGCTTGTGTTAAATGTTCAGTCAGCCTCTCAGTTTTTACTGTTATGAGACATCTACTACTTAGTTTTTACTTGGGATGGGCACTGAACCAAAACTCTGTGCCCCGTTGCTGCCAGTATCAGTATCAGTGCACAGTTGCAGTGCTTAATGTTGTGATCATTATATAAAATTAATTTGACCATTTCATTAAAATAAAAGACTCTTGGGATAAATCATATGTATCGTATTGTGAGAAACGTATCAGGATATGGATTGTATCGCCAGGCCCTTGCCAAAACACGCCCCTAGTAAAAAATGTTTGTTGAAACTTGTATTTTTGCCTTAAGTAAAGCTGATTTGATTTTATATTAATTCACTCTAATTTACATATAGCAATAATTTTTGTCTTACACAACATTCTATTGCATTTGACTGAGCACTTTTTTTCTTTCCTTTGATGAACCTTATAATTTAAAAGTCAAAAACTGAACCTAAAATTAGTACAACTAAAAACTTTCATACTTGAACAGATTTTTTAAGTAAAGGTTCATCTGAATTTGAACTATTTAACGCTATTAATTCAAAAAACTCACAAGTAAACTCCTACATATAGAAACAATAGCATTTTTAAACTCTTATTAGAAAAAAAAACACAACAACAACTCCACTGATTCAGTTCATCACAACATATCAACCCAGTGAGCCTCACAGTAGTTTTTTCTTTCTGTTCTTTTCTTTTACAAGGATGAACCTTAAAATAGAGGAGAAGTGGAAGGGTCAGGTGCAACAGTGGAGGGAAATCAGACACAGACAGAAAAAAAAGAAGAGAGACAGTGAGGTATTTATGGTGGGTATTTGGAGTTTAGCCAATAACTTCCCAGGAATCATGTTCTCCTGTTTGTTGGTCCGCAGTGCGTGCATGACTGCTGAGATCAAAAAAACTGAAACATAACCTCCCCTTAACTCCCTATAACTCTCTGAAATCAAATGCCCCATCAGAGGCTCGTTGTTTTTATTTTTTTGCTCTTCTCTTTCCCTCCCCTCTCTTCTACTCGCAACGCCTTTAGCCTGGAGAGAGTCTGGCTCCACTGCTGTGTATCCAGGCCTTACATGAGCAGAGAACTGACATCAGGCCTAAAAATACTCCGCCTCACCAGCTCACAGTGGAAATCATGAGAACATAACATTGTGCCTCTGGCCGTCTCCAACTCTGGTAGGTCTGCATGTTTGCAGCTAGTTCAAAAAGGCATTTTTGTGTGTGTGTGTCTGTTACCTCTTGTTTTTCCACCACCAGCCACGCCACCTGCAGGCCCTCAAAACCTTTGAAAGGAACCTCCCGAGTCAGCATCTCCCACAGCACCTTGTCACAGAACAATTTCATAATGTCAGAGCAGCTGGTTTGCTGTCAAAAATAAACATTCCTGATGTGACAGGAGGGTCTAAACCAGAGGTCGGCAACCTTTACCAGTAAAAGAGCCATTTGAGCTCATTTTCTACTGATCAAAACCTAGAAGGAGCCACATAGTTTTACTTTAGCCTTTTAAAAAATTGGATTGCATTCATTACCTTCTTTTTGTTTTTTTTGTTTACATTTTGTAATAAATATGAATTATGTTTTTTTTTTTTTTTGGCATAAACAAAAACAAAAATATAAAAAGAAACTAGCATTTCTCTCAATGGGATTTTGTTTTTACGTTTTTACCTTTAGTAAAGGCCAAATTAGCAAATTAGCGAGTAAGCTTGTTGCTTAATTACTAGCTAAATTCCAAATTAGCATAAAATTCATCTGTAAATTAAAAAATGTAACCAAAAACGTTAGCCTGTTGCTAAAATAGAAGCTAAACTTTAAATTTGCCTAAAACTCCCAGTAGATAACAAATTAGCTGAAAAATGTTAGCATGTTGCTAAGCTAAACTCCAAATTAGCATAGAATTGCTCAGTTACTAAATTAGTCAAAACGTTAGCCTGTTGCTAAAATAGAAGCTAAACTCTCAATTTACCTTAAAACCCCCAGTAGATAACAAATTAGCTGAAAAATGTTAACGTGTTGCTAAAATAATACCTCCAAATTGTTTGACAGTGACTATTATTTTATTTTTCTTCAGCAAGAGCCACCATGGGGAGATAAAAGAGCCACACGTGGCTCAGGAGCCGCAGGGTTGCAGACCCCTGGTCTAAACTCACCACGCCATAGGAGTAGGTGTCACAGGTTTCTGACACAGGTAAGCTCTGAATGACTTCCGGTGCCATCCAGGGAAACGTGCCCACTACTGTCATATGGGTGGTGTGAGACAGGAACTTAGAAGCCCCAAAGTCGCAAATCTAAAAGCCCAGAAAAGACAAAAAAAAGTTCTATAGATACATGTGTGCCAGATTTCTGTCTTTAAATGAGAGAAAGGACATTTACGAACCTTTAGCACCTTTTCTGCTGTAATTACCACTGTAAACAGAATACAAGAATGAGTCAATGCCCACACAAGAGCAGGGAATATCTGCTGCTGCTAAAGGGGACGGACTGAAGGATTTACACAAGATGCATTACGATGTAACCGAAAGACACTTTCAGAGAATACAACATCTGACAAAGATACTATTACCATTTCGTGATTTCAAATCTCTGTGAATCACTTTGACTGGAGCTTCAGCATGGAGGTAATGCATTCCTGGAATGACATTAATAATATTTACAATAATACTCAATAATAACAAAGCATAAATTAAAACTTACTGACACATTTTAGGAACAAACTATATTTGTTTTTCAGGTTCATTGTATAATTCCAACCAGATTAGCATATTTGAATGTACTTGATGGAAATTGTGTTCTTGTGGCATTTTTCCAATGATAGGACGACATTTATAAAGAAAATTAACCTTAAAATAGCCTTTTTGGGTATTTCTTTATTTAAATTACTAAAAACAGGAGCAGATGAAAAAATGCTGGATTTATCTTTTTTTACCTAAAAAGAAACAGCTCTGTGCCAATGGTTCTGCTCACATTTCAGAGGCAAGTGAACTACTTTCCACTCTGCAGAAACTATGTTCTAGAAAACAACTCTAAACTTCGGATAGAATCAGCATAATCGTAATTAAATGACCACTCGGAATGCTTTTAAAATATATCAAGATCAAAGTGGGACTTAAATTGTAATAAAATGAAGTGTGAGTGCAAAATGTCTCCACACGTCTTCTAATATCTATACATGGAGAATAGAACTGATATGAATGATTCTCTTGAACGTGTGGCATAGCAGAGTGTGGGATACCGAAGTGCAGACAACTCTATAAGCTCTGAAAAAACTACTGATAAAAAGACTGTTCCTGGTTGTTTCTAAAATAAAAACTACAAAAAAAGAAATGATTTTGTTTGTCAAATTCTTGTTTTTTTCTTGTTTTCTTGAGAGTACATTCTAACAGGCATCAATACCCTGCCTTTCCAGCATCAGCCATTAGATTGTTGAACTCTTGCTTTAATTTAGTCACATTCTTTGTTTTACTTATGTGTACATTTTTATTTATTCATGGTTTTATTCTATTTTTTCTTTTGGTCCTGACTTTTGATGAAGCCTGAAGCCTAACTCATATATTTCCCTTCTAGAATGGCTCAAGTTCTTCCATTCTAGTCTATATATTTGTGCTGGTATCAAGAAGTAAAAAAATAAGGACCTCATAAAAGAGGGGTAAAAAATCTTACTAAATTATACAGTGAGGACTCAAGAAAGTTTTTAATTTTAATCATTTGTATCATTTATTTCTGAATCTTAAAGGTGTCTTTCATTTATGAAGTATCACCTCTTTACTGTAATCCCTTTATGGATTTACATGTTATTGCAAAGAAGACATGGACATAAAGGTCTTTTTTTTTTTTTAAACACAGGGAATATTTATCAACACCATGTATTTCCAGATATACTATGGATAACTTCTTATTAATAGTAAAACTCTGACTCATCATCTCCTTTTCAGTTTTCCTCCATTGTTGCTCACAGCAGAAACTGCAATAATAATTTAGGGGATAACATTGTGGTTTTAATCAGGATATGTTAAATTTTGGAATTATAATTCATCCTTTAATTTACCTAAATTTATTTTTTTCCATGGTGCTAAACACAACTTCTCCAAAGTCTCTTTCTCCTGACTTTATCTATTATTCATAAATGGTAGTTTCCATTAAGTGCCATGCACTCCACTGAAAAAAGTTCAGTTTTCTCTGTAAGATTAAGCTGGTTATCAATAATAATTATTCACTATATGTGCCATATTTTGTATACTTTAATATTAAAATGAAACCAAATCAAATAAATAAATAAGAAGCTCTACATTTAAATTACATTTTTTTCAGAATTACATGAATTCTTTGGCAAATTAAAATGAAAATCAGAAACAAGTAAATTTCTTTCTACTTTTTTAAAAACATGTTTAAATTTATTATAACTGCCAACTGGAAAACTGTGGATTACCTGCTCTGCGGTTCAAATTCCTGCCAACCTAATCATCTTTAAACAGAGTTTAAAAAATTAATACAAAAATGTAAACATCCTGGATTTCTGGATTTTGTGAAATTTCTGAAATGCAGAAATGAATTAATCTTTTTCATAACACAAAAGTGAATTCCAACTTCCAATTTCACACATTTCCCTTTAACTAATTAATCTTTTTAATAAAAATAAATCAGGGAAATCAGTTTTGGTTTCATTGTGCTTGCAGATGTTTTTCTGACCTGTATTTTTTTTTTAGAAAAAGACATAAAGAAAAGCCATAAACACAAGCTCATCTAATCCACTACAGCACATTTTAGAGCCTCAAGTTGGGATATTAATGTAAAGGTTTAAGTCATGTGAAATTATTCTAAATATAAAGTCAGTTTATATTAAAAACACAGGTAATTTAATTGATAGCCTCTAGCTTCCCTGAAAAACTGAACAAATAAAGTAGGCTACAGCGATGAACAAAAATAGTAATATTTTGTAAGGTTTACAGTAGCTTTTGGTAAACCATGTTTAGAAATATTAAACATTTTAAAAGGGAATTTCCATTTTTCCTAATGTGAACCACTTTAATTTGTTGCTTTGTCTATTTGTCAAGTTTGTTAGCCATTAAATATAGCTATAACGGCAAATAAAGGAAAAATATTTGCTCATTCTTGGATGTCAAATGAGCACAAGATGATGCATAACAGCAATAACAGAGATATGATGATTCCTGCCCTGTTATTAGAGTCAAACTACAAGAATAAGAGTTTTCAGATGTACCTTTAGCTATCTGTATGGCCCAAGTCATGATCTGCTCCATGTCCATCTCCTCACTGTGCTCACTGGAAAGGTACTCGTACAGAGACCCTCCACTCGCAAACTCTGTCAGGAAACACACACACAAGGTGTGGTCAAATGTAAACATAACGCATAAAAAGACCAAATACATGTCACTGTACGCACAAATTATTCTAAACAAATGTCATGCAAAAATCCAACTATATGGTCCATTTGGATTATCAAAACTGCTATTATTTAATAGTTTATGCTCTACTTTCTTGTGATGTTGAACAAATCAAAACGTTCTAATCAAAGTTTGTACATTTTTGTTGAGATGCACTTAGACCTCTCTGCCGCTGGACGGGTCTGTGATGGTCGGTCTTTGCTTTATGATAAACAGAAAACCCCATTCAGGATTAACACCACCTCCAAACATGCGGGTCTCAGTTACAAATGTTCTGCCAGGAGGAGCAGCAAGAACCAGTGTTCTGAGTGTGCTCCGGTGGTCCAGCACACTCTCATAAACACTGGTCAGCCATCAGCGGACGCCACAATGTGTCTGTAGTTTTCACCAAACCAGGACCTCATACATTATGATAAAACTGCATCTGTGCACACATGTTAGATTTCACTACATTTGTGTTTATTTTTTTTTTGTTTGTTTTTTCTGGTGAAGACATTTGAAACAGACATTTGAGTTCTGACCTGTGACGATGCCATAATTGGGAGATTCCAACACGGCTCCATAAAACTGAATGATGTTCTTATGACTGAGAACGCTGAGAATTTCAGCCTGGAAGGAAGAAAAAAACAGACTCCTTAAGATTTTCTGTATCTGATAAATCAGACCAAAAAATTTCCCATAATATCAAAACCCCGACTTGTTATGCAGTGTCAAGGCCATGTCTGACACCGTCTCCAAGACTCCAGTCTGTAGATTTTCCACACATCAGTGAGTAAGACCATAAATGTAAACGGCTATTGTTTTTCTGCCTCCTAAGAAAAACTATTTACAGAAATCATATAGGGTTTTTTTTTGTTTTGGATTTTTTTTCCAAAGAACAATTCATGTCTCAGTTTTAATCCTCAAGCTACAGTCACACCAGCCTTGGCAAAGCATTAAAGCTGTCACTTTCAACGAAAAGTCGATGTAAATACGCACGATTCAGGCTTCTGTGTTCAAAACTTTCCCGTTCACGTGTAGCTATGCACGTTTTTAAGACAGTTTTTGGACTCTACATACAAACCAAAGTTAAACCAGGTTCAACTTTGACCAATCAGGGACTCAGATTTGGCTGTGGGGTATGATTAATGATCTTATTAAACACGGAAGTTCTTAATAACCTGAATCTATGTTGGAAAGATATACGTTTCTGATCTTAAGTTATGAACTGGGTATTGATAATTCACATAGAGAAAATGGTTCGGTAGAGCCGGGGTGAGATTCTTTAAGTTTTCTGCCTACCACTATCTTTCAATCAATCTATAATTTGATGTCTAGTTATCCTAGTATGACATATCTTTATGGATGTAAACTTCTGTTGATTGATTGTAATGTATATCCATTGCTCTCTCTCTCTCAAGACCTTTTCTAATCTAATCTAAAGTTTAAACCATTTGAAAATGGATCATGAAAGAGAAATTAATAATTGTAGTTTGTGCTCAGCTGGAAATGTGTCACCAAATTTTTCATATATCGAAATCAAGTTGTGAAAAAAAAATGCCTGGAACAACATTTGTGAGGTTTTTACCGCTTAGACATTTTGTAACAAGTTTCCTCAAACTGTGCCATTCAAAAACCGCCTGCTGAGATGGTAGCATCCCTTTAACTAGTGTGTCAATGAAGTATTCATACAGACAAATTTGAAAAAAAAAAAAAAGAAATGGGCTTATGGGTAGTCCACTCAGCTGCAGCTCTTATCTGATCCATGAGGCTGTATTTAGCTATCATTTCCCCACACGAAAACACATCGGCCTGAGTAGCGTTTGTTTAAGTAAAAATCCCATTTCCCTCACCTCAACCTCAAGATTTAGCTGTTCAAATTGTTTACGTTAGCCTATTCTGTGACACTGTGGTGTCCCCCACGCTGTCATAATTTCTGGCTGTTTAAGAAATCAGGTTTGTTGATGGAAATCCTGTCACTGTTTGAGTAATGGAGAATAACAGCCAAGTTCTAAGGACCGCAGGGTTTTATAGCGAAAGACCCTTAATGTGGAACTTCTAAGAGGGTAACTTAAGAGTGAAGCATTTATAAAACTGCTGCTTTTACCAACTGTGGGAAAAGTAGGGGAGTGGGGAAGGTATTTTTTAACATAAACACAGATCTAATGGCCGAGAACGGTTAAGTGGAAAGACGGATAAAGCTCTAGATCTAAAGGAAGTCTGGGAAATTCAAAGGAATGGCAATCTTGTTGAGATCTGGGGTCAGAAAGTGCTATATTTTTGACTGTAGAAGTAACTCAAAAAGTTTATGTATGGGGTGTGTGTCTCCTTCTTACCTCCTTGTCGATCTTCAAAAGCTTCTTTACAGCCACTTCTTTATCTTGGGAAAGCCAGAGGGCTCTGTAGACGCTCCCAAAGCTGCCCCCTCCACAGTTCTCATAGAAAAGCAAGTCCTCATGTTTTATCTGTACAAACGACGAGCCAGGGGACGACATGGCATACTGACTCACATCCACTCAAACACACACATGCACACAAGCAACCCCTACAGAGGCAAGAAGCAGAGACACCCGCCGTCCACAACTGAATCCGAGCCACAGATCTCCACCGGGGCAGTGGACCTGACACAGCGCGGGGTCAGAGCGGATGTTGTCAGTCAGCTGAACGGACTGTCAAGGAGAAGAAACCAGAAAGTACTGGAAAGGGAGAGAGAAGTTTTCTCCTGTGAGTCAGAAAATCTCAACTGTCCCTGCAGACAAGGTGTTATATTGCCTAATAGTGGCGGTCCAGTGTAACTGCATTCTAATGATACACACACACACACACAGAGAGGAAAAGATTGAGCGCTCAGAGAGCATGTATAAGATTGTAGTCAGAGTGCCTACAGGAGTGTTCAAATATGGTCACTGGCATCCCGGGTATTCCTCCTTCCTGGATAACTGTGGCTATATAAAGTCCTCCTAATACATCACACACGCAGCTATACTCCACACACTTGTTTTGAACACAGCAAATCAGTTAGCAGTGAGGCTATACGGATACTTTGTCTCTCATATGCTGCGCTGCTAAAAACATTCACACTCCAGAGAGGCCGGGCGGGGACGCAGTTACTCAAGCCGACAGGAATGACCCGCTGACATCATCTGGTCATGCTCCAATCATTAAGTAAGGACAGGTGAGATCAGCTGCGGGAACTTACTACACTTTCCAGTTGCTGAGTGAAATTATAAAAAGTGATTACTGCAGTGATTCATTGAAAGGTTCAGTTATACCACTGACAGGAAGCTTCTTAGACTGGCAGTGACACTCCACAATTATATTAAATAGCCAAGATTTTGATGACATTTTTAAAACAGAACCAACCAGTAAGATGTCTTTTTGTTACATTAAATTTAAGGTAGTTGCCAGAGAAAAAAGTTGTCAATTTAGATAACATTGTATGGTAAGCAATCTTTTCTGCACCAATAGGTAAACAGATCAAATATAGTTACAAACGTAGGAACATGTTTTGCGTTTAAGAGAAAATAATTAATGTATTTTGAAACAATTTACATCAGATATAAAAATGGAACAGATTTTGCACAATTTGAAGAATAAAAACTGTACAATTATATTTCAGAAATGTTTAAAAGGCTGGAAAAGGCAAACTTCAAAAGATTTTCTACCAGACTGGATTAAAATTATTATATAGACTATGCTGAAATAAAAAAAACATTTTTTTTAGACGTAACTATTTTTTAAATGTGAATCATCTTTATACTCTCAGTTTCACGGCATCAGATGTCTAAATATTTATTTTATTAATGAAGAGAAAAATGAGAAAACACACTATATGGGAATAGTTCCCTGATTTTGACAAAAGGTCAAAAATAAATCTGAGGACCTGGCCGCAGACAACAACATGGCCACAGGATGGCGCCAGAGCATCATTAGCAGGAAGTCCTTGGCACGAAGTTCATGCTCTTCCCTTAGAACAGGGGTATTCAACTCCAGGCCTCGAGGGCCACAGTGTCTGCATAATTTCCAGATATCCAAACTCTACTCTCATGACTGATTACCTGGTTCAGGTGTGTCCAACCAATTGGAGCATGCCAGATCCGGGTATGTTGGAAAACCTGCAGGAATGCGGCCCTCAAGCCCTGGAGTTGAATACCCCTGCCTTAGAAAAACACTGGAACTGGGATATAGTTAGGTTGTTGTGACATTTCCACTTCGGCCAATGATGAGTTTAATGTTGTGTTTAGGCGCCATCTTGCCTGCAACCAGGTCCCTCTCTTAATAAAAGGCCAAAACTATCAAACCTCTGACACCAGCTAACATTGTGTTCTCTAAAGTTAGCAGAGATCATCTGTTCTGAATTTACACGTATACGCACCAAGATTACTGTCGTGCTTTGGAGAAATATTCCAGTGTTCCCAGTTGTTTAGCTATTCTTTATTTACAAAGCGGACAACACATACAATACACTAACAGGCTGCATGGGCAAAGCCAGCCACACGGCAGTTCTCAACACACACCGTCACAGAAGAAGCTCCCAAGATCAAATAAAAACAAACGACTGACACTCAAAGTCTACACTCATATATGCAAGAAATGAAAACCACACAGACTCAGCACAACAAATACAGATGACAAATAGTCCTTTCATAGTTAGGTTTAGGCTGGTAATGAAGATACGTCTTAATGAAGCAGTTTGTTGGTAAAGCTAACATAAAAAAAAAAAAAATTAAATATATTTTTTTTCTGTGAAATGATCAAACGGAAACCAAAAAAGTAACGGCAGTACCCTGACCACTTTGAGTATTGTTCCGTAGTACTACTAGGATCAAAGGAATACTCTCCTCAGGAAGGAATACTCAGATTTACCTAAAGGACATTAGATTCTATAGACTTTAAAAGCTCTATTAAGACAAATTTCTGATTCTAAAGTATGGATAAATACGTACTCTCAGATTTCTGTATGTCTAAAATGTAATACCTCTAAGGGAATATAGAATTTCCACAGTTTATGGGTAGAGGATGTTTTTTTTTTTCTTCTTTCAAGTAGCATAACAGTATAGGATGCTCTAGATAGAAATCCACTGTATAGAACACAAAACCTATGATGTTCAGTCATGCAAAATACCAATTCAAGTTCTATACACTACAGTTCTATCTAACAGGTCCCAACAGATATAATCTGCTCAACAGAAACTCTCATTCTGGGAGTCCACACAGCAAAAAAAAGGGCAGCTGGACAGTCATTAGTTCAGCAGGAGGAGGCGTCTAACGGCACAGTAGAAGTCCTTAAATGGAGATAGTCTGTAATAATGCCAAAGTCACTGACTGGTGTGGTTTGCTACTAAAAGTCCAGGTTTGTTTGTTTGTTTTTTTAAAGCACATAAGAATGAGTATGTTTGTGTGTTCCATGATAACTTCACAAAGTAAGAAGAGGATTTGGGTCTCATGTCCGTCGGGGCTCCAGCCGGTAGGAGAGCTGGGTCAACGCCCTCTGGTTGTCGATCACGCAGAGCTTCCTTACATAGCCACGCACCTCCGCTTGATTCTTGTTCGGCTGGCAAATGTCGGGGTCTACATCAGCGAAGGCAGGTGAAGCAACAGAAAGACAAAAGACTTTTCAAGACTATGATGATACAACCATCATCAAAAGAAATGACAGAGACTCACTGAATGGTTGACTCCGACAATGCCTCACTTGACGAATCGTGTTTGCAATGATCCGCTGAAGGAGGAGAACATCCTCGGTTTAACAAAAAAAGTCATTTTTAAACCAGCTTTCAATATAAACGGAAACTCACCATTTTCTCAAAATTTACCATGTTGTCAATAAAGGTCTTGTTGCCCTCATGGGTAAATGTCATGTCTGAAACAAAGGAAGAAGAGCTGCAGAAACTCTCTCACTACATCATCTCATCAACTGAACTTCTGTGAAGCTGGAAACATATTTGATGTTGGAAGAACTAAAAGAGCAGCAGGTAAGATTTTTATTTTTTACTGATAGGCATTTACATTTGATTATTGTATATTCCAGCTCATGTTAATACATAATCATACCTTTGAGTAGAAGTGGCATGAAAGGGATGATTGGTGGTTCCAGTTTGGTGACAGTAATTCTGTAAGTCCTGTGATTTCGGGATGGATCCTAGTGTACAATAACATATTTAAATGTTTCAAATCCTATATATGTGAAACCTAAACCACTTACTTTAGGATTCAACTAATAGAAGTTTTAGAAATAGTGTCATGATATTAATAAAATTAACTTTTTTGCAATCTTTAAATCATAAATCTGAGTTATAAGATAGAGAAGCCAAACTGCTTCTTTTTTTTTTTAAATCATTTTCTATAGACAACGAGATAATAAAGAATATACTCCCTTTCCTGCATTAAGACGCCAAGACTTTACCTTTTTAAGTGTCTTTGTTTTGTGGTTAAAAAAATGAAAAAACAGCAGAAGAAAACGCTCCACAAAAGTTGTTTTTAAGTCAATTTATTTTTCATTAGTGGATCTACGCTCCTCAAATGTCCTAATTTCTTCTCATGCACCGCCTAACCTCACTTTATTTTTCACAACAGGTTAAATGTCAGAACCTAGAGGGCGGACGAGCGTCTCTCTGTGGTGCGTTCACTGAGCTGTGGACACTTGCAAACCCAAACAGCCACTCAGTCCAACTCGGTCCGTCACAATACTTTTTTTTCATTTTCCTACAATCCACAGCAAGACATAGTCATTTTTTCAGAGAAAAGGTCAAACACGATTAAATTAATCAATTAAATTGATCAGTTCTTCTGGTGTTCGACAGGCAGAGAAGTTGGTCGGCCTAAGGTTATGTCGGCTCTTTCCCTAACACCCCTGAACAAACAGGTTGAATGACAGAACCCAGGGCTGCCTGAGGACCAGAAGAACTGACACATTTATAATTAACCGATTAAATTGTGTTGACATTTCTTCTTAAAAAACTGCTTTTTTGCTGCGGATTGAATAAAAATTAAAAGAAAAACAAGTATTGTAGTGGACCGAGTTGGGCTGAGTGGCTGTTTGGGTTCAATAATGTCTGCAGCTCATGGAACAAACCATGTGGAGACTGTCGGCGGACACGGGTCCTGTCAATGAACTTGTTTATTTGGGGGTTTTAGGGAAATAAAGGAAAGGGGCTGGTGCATGAGTGGGAATTTGGAAGTTTGAGGAGTGTACACACAATAATAAATAAAAAAATAGACTACAAAATATTTTGGGAAGTGTTTTCTTCTGCTGCTTTTTTTTTTTTTTTGTTAACAGCAAAATAAAGAGACTTAAAACATCTTAAAAAGTCTCAGCATCTCCGTGCGGTAAAGGGAGGGAGGGACGCTGCAGTATACACGTCATTATCTCGTTATCATCAGAAAACAAACATCATTTTATTGTGATAACGAGATAGTGGATCTCATTATCACAAAAAAAACGACCAAAAAAACCTCAAGAAAACAAAGTAGGGTAGGCCGTTTGTAGCTTTCGCAGATAAACATGTACCAACACATGTTTTGGTTTATTACTGTCAGAATAAAACTCACCATCATGCTTTCAAACTCAGCATAAAACTTCTTGAACTTGGTGGGAAGCTTCTATCAGTGATAAAACAAAAAATAGAGACAAATGATCCTCTACACAGATGTCTTCTAACAGTCTTTTGATTTTTTTTTAAAGGTTTACCTCCCACGTTTGGCTCAGTCTGCTGACGGCAGGGTTGCTCATTCCCATGATGATGGCAAAGAAGGAATTAAGGTTCTTGAACTCTCTACAGCTATTAACGAGAAATAGAAAAGGCAGTTACAGGCTGCATATCACACATGCTATCTCAAGGGTTTTGCATTAAACACTGACTGTGCAGCAATCTTGATGAACTTCTTGAGGAGCTGCACTCGTTTGCTGAGTTGATTACAGAGGCAGACTTCAGTGACCACCCACAGCTGAACCTGGTTGAACCTCCGCAGGAACAGATCGAGATTAGCCGTGGTTCTACGGAAGCTCTGGCGACCGAATGTGTGGTAAAGCAGTTCATGCTGTCGGGAAAAGAACAACAAATTATGTCACTTTACATTCATAAAGTTATTCTGCTACAATATTAATTAAAAAAAAAAACCTTGTACCTCATGTACACAGCTAAAGAGCTCCCAGTCAAACATTGTCATTTGATAAGCTAGATCCTTGGAGCTCATCAGCTCAAAAGTTGACATGGAGCCGGCAGAGGGACCTTCTTGATCTGGAAGAGGAGTCTGATGTACAAAAAACAATTGTGATTGTTTATTCACATTCATTTCTAAAGTATGAAAAAATCTTTAAAATATAGATTTCTCTTAAGATGCCATCAGAAAAAAAATTCATTCTTATGACCTCAAGTTGCATTAGTCTCTTACCAATCCACTGAGCTGATCTCGAGGACAAGCAAACAACCTGCCGTTAATGCTTAAAGTGGAGAACACTGAAACGTCATTGGGTTTGAGGATCTGCTTCTCTGTTTTGTGACAAAAAAGAAAAACATAAGAAAACAATCAAAAGCAGGTTTAAACATCTGTTCCATCATTTCACATCGATTTGGGGCTTTTTCTCCCACCAGCAGCAGAGCTGAGGTGCACGAGGAGAAGCTCGTCAGTTGTGCCGAGTTTGTCGGTCACCGCGCTGGTCACCTCCCTGCCTGTTGCTGCCACAGCAATCCGGATTGTTGTATAGGTGTGATCGCTGCAGTACACCTTCAAAAGAACTGCACACATTTCAAAGCATTATTACAGAATAACATTACTCAAGTAAAAGTAAAATGTGGTTATTATATTGCTAAAACATAGAATAATTAGAATAATGAAGCCAAATACTGGATAGTTGCTGATATCCTGTATACTTCCATCTTGTAACAGAGACTGATGCCAAATGTTAAAAAAGCATAAGTAGTCCAACTTTGTTTTGCTGTAATGAAAATATAACAATACGTAGGTCCTATTTTTGTGAGAATATAGATTTATTGTATCAAATAGTTGTTATTTTACACTCCCCCAACATCATTCCTACTTTTAAAAACAATGGTTAGTCAGTCGTCGGACATTTTAAAATCTCTTCTCTGCAAGTTTTTTTTTTTTTGCAGATGATATGATGCACTCATCATACATCACAAAACTACAATACTAGGTATGTATTTTGTTATAAAATAAATGTTAAAAACAAAAAAGGCACTTGAGAAATATTGAATACTAAATTTCATCAGAAACCTACTTGACTCAAAGTAAAAAGTACTTTGCAGTAAATCAATCCTGAGAGTACAGATTTTAGGAAAAAAAATACTGTAATTACTTACAGTAACACACAACTCAGTGTAATAAAGTCATTTTGAAAATACTTAAAGTAGTTAAAGCAGTTTTAAATTATAAATGAGTATTTAAGCTACTATATGTAACCACTTTAAAACTTTCACTCCTAGCTTTAACTACATTTAAACTACATTGAAAGTATAGTACTAATAAAGTATTTTTACTAGTACCTGAATAATAAAATGTATTACTATTGACCTCTGAATTTTTTGTCAGTTAGTTAATATGATATTACTTACCTATATTTTATTTTATTTTTTTTTTTACATTTTTTGTAATTAGATTTTCTCCCCAAAGCTGCTGGCATCATGACTTTGTGCAAAAATATAGAGACTTAGCCGGTTTATCATTGTCTCTCTACATTGGTTAAGGCAGGGGTGTCAAATTGCAAAGAGGGCCAAAATTCAAAACACCTCCAAGGTCACGGACCAAACAGAATAAACATTTATTGAACACTTTACTACCATAACTTTTTAATAATAATAACAGGCAGGAATATTATTCCAGAATAAATCAACGTAAATCTTAAATAACTTTCAATACTTTACTCTCCATAGAAATATGTAAATATAGAAAATATACAAGTTAGAAATAAGAGCAAGTCATTAATAAAAATAAAATAAAATGTTCTGGAGAGCCAGATATAATTACCCTATGGGCCAGATCCGGCCCCCGGGCCTTGATTTTGACACATGTGGGTTAAGGGTTAAAAGTTTCGTGTACGTGTGCGTGTATATGTAGGTGGAGTTCAATTTTTATACAACTGTGCTTTCTTTTTTTAATACACTATTCAATTTTGTGTAAACCACATTCTGTTACATTTTGTTTGAAAATCGCTATATAAATAAAGATTGATTAATTGAATGATTGATAATACTGATTTGTACATTCTATAAAAATGAAGTTTTAAAAAAATCTTCTTACTGTCATCCTGATTCTTGATGGGTTGTTTCTTTTGGAGTCTTTCCTCTCCATTGCTGAACTGCCTTATCAGAGTTTTCTGTTGAATTAAACAACAGTCCCCAGATCACATGATCCATCTGATAACATACATTATATTCAATTTACAAACACATATCTAAAAATCTAAAAACATACCCTTTTTATCGATTTGGCTTCTTCAGAACTACAAAAAAGTTAAAAGTATCACAGTAAATGTTTCTGATAACACTTTGAACTCCAACTGTTAGATGCAGAAGCTGACACTTACTGCAGTTTCACCACCTTCTCTAGATCAACAGCCAAGTCTTTGAGACCTCTTAGTATCCGAGAATCATTCGATACACTTCCGTACAACTCCTGCACGACAAACAGGAAGGATCACTCAAACCATTGACAGTAACTGTGTCAGAAACAATTTTAAATGTTGCTTGTGTTTACCTCCAAAAAGGAGACAGCAGCTGGTTCCTCCTGTAGCAGGTAGGTGTGTGCGTTTGCCCAGCGCAGAGCCAGAATTAGAACCCTCCTCTTACAGTTGAGTGCATACTCCAGCCTCTCCTGTTCAGAGCCAGGCGGAGAAGCAGCATGGTAGGTGCACACAAGGTTAAAGATAAAACTATAATTCAATTCAATTAACTTTATTTATCCGTTAGGAACTTCATTTGCAGACCAACATCAGCACAAGTACAGGCCTAGACATGCAGAACCTTGCTAAAACACATTCATCAGCATACAAATGTAAATAAATAAGTCAACCAGTAAAATCAGTAAAAACACTAAAAACTATAAAACCAACAATCAGTTACAAATGGATTTCATTTAGCAGGCGAATTGAAGAGGGAATGAAGCTGGATGTGGCTCTCTTGGTTTTGAATAGAATGGACCTGAACCTGCGACCTGAAGGTAGGAGACTGTAGTGTGTATGAAGAGTATGTGAGCTGTCAGAGGAGATCTGTGTTCCTTTCCTAAGGACTCTGTTATTGTAAATGGAGGAGAGTGACTCCTGCTGCTGCCCAATAATTTTACTGCTAATTTTGACGATTTTATTGAGGGTATTACGATGCGTGAGACTGAGTGAACCAAACCAAGCTGTGATGTTAAATGTGATGATGGATTGGATAAAACATTGGTAAAAAACTGCAAGAATTGATTGATGTACCTGTAATTTGCGAAGTTTACGGAGAAAAAAGAGACGTTGCTGACATTTGGAGAAAATGTTATCAGTGTTGAGTTGAAAAGTGAGTTTGTCATCGATTATGGTGCCGAGATATTTGTATGAGTGGACCTTCTCTATTGCTTCATTATTAACAATGAGTGTGGGAGAGACAGAAGAACCATGATGGAAGAGAATGACCATTTCTTTGGTTTTTGTTATGTTCAAGTCCAAACAGTTGTTCCTGCACCAGAGTGAGAAAGTGTCCAGTTCGCTCTGCAACAGTCCCACGGTGTTGGTGGTGTCCATGATTACTGTGTCGTCAGAGTACTTGATGTATGTTATACCGGGGGTAGTGCTCCTGCAGTCATTTGTGTACAGAGTGAAGAGAAGTGGTGAGATCACAGAGCCTTGGGGGGAGCCGGTGGATATAGTCCTGTTAGTACTGAGATGACAAACTATAGATGTTAGATGTCTGATCCTGTATTTAAATCAGTCCAGACTGCAATCTGTGTCTGGCATCTTGATCTACGTTTTAGTGCCTACTGGGAGAAAATGTTTCTTAAACCTTTTTACTTGGGTTAGATCCTTTAAAAGTTTCAGCTTTAAGTATCCAATCAATTTCCTTCACAACAGCATGTACATCTAAAGAGTATGACGAAGGGTAAAAGGATATTGTGCCATCAACAGAGGACACAGCTGGCTGTTGGGCATGAACACACAGTGCATCAAAACAAAATCATCCACCGCCGGGTCTAAAAGACGAAAAAAACAAAAACAGAAGAAGTCAAGGTTGAAAAAGAAGGTAATAATCACAGCACACACTAAATAAACACCCAATAAAGGCAAACAACTGTCACGACTTTTGCTTTACTGTGAACTAATTAGTTTTCTTAAACTTAATTTTTAAATCAGATTTAATAATTAGGTTTATGTAAGAGAAGAGACATTATTATCTAAAATAATTTTTAAAAAAATTAGATATTTTCTTCACTATGACAACAAAGATAATGGAGGTTGATTTGCAGGATGAAGGCTGGATGCAGGCTGCAGAGGTTAACATCTGCAATATGTAACTAATATAGTTATATTGTTCAACATATTACATTATAAAAGACTGCATCTGAAGAAGTACAATAAGCTAATAGATGAAATTATAATTTCACTTTTTTTTTATATCTCATAAAGATTCCATGTGGTGGTTTTATACAAATATGGTCAAATTCTCACTGTAGCAGTGACTTTTTCTCATGGTTTGACATTTTTCTACTGATTTAAAAAAAATGTTAAGAAAAAAATATATTAGATCAAATTTTTAACAGCAGTTGTTATGCATTTTATTCAGGTCTTGCTATAACAGTTTGCACATATTTGTGTATATATATATGTATATATAATATAGTGCATACATTTTTTATACTTTATATTTCTTAAAAATCAAATACAACAGCTGTTCTTTAACAGTCAGACCTAGCATGTTTTTCAAGTTATTCAAAAGTTTTTCTTGAAGGATTTGTGTAAGTTTTCTTGTTTTTTTTTTTTCAAAACACATTTTTTTATGCAGTCAGTATAGTTCAAACTAAAACATGACAATATCTCAAAAGAAGAAAGTTGTAAAATATAGTTTAGGGCACTACCTGGTTCATTGTGATGAATGTCGAGTCTCATGGCTTCCAGGAAGTGTTCAAGGATTTTCTCTGGTGTTCCTGATATCACAGTGTATCTGTAAAAAATAAGATGCACAAAGTGTTGCTTTCAAAACGACAGAATGAATAAGTATTGCCAGGTAATAAGAAAACATAACACAAAAATGTAAGTTATATCTTTGATTTAGAAAGATAAAAGACAAGAGAATCAGACTTGGATATCATTATCTTCATAAAGGAAATGTAATATTTTAGATTTTTTCTTAATGGGAAATAGTATAAAGTTGCAAAATATTAAAATATTATCTCTTCTATTATTTCTTTATAATATTATATAACAATATTAAAATAATATTGATTTATTTTATAATTATGTTTAAAATATGGATGGTACATTAAAATTAGATGTATATGTTTGTAAGAATTGAATTAGCATAAATTAATAATACTTCCTATAAATTCAGTTTTATTTGATTTGAATAATCATGTCAGCTTGAATGAATGGTGCACTCCTGTATTTTCTCAGAGCTTCGAAAAGGCTTTAAAAAAACATCAGATATGTTCTTAATTTAAAAAATTAAAAATGGACCGCACTCACTTGATGCCCCCCAGTGTGGAAGCTCGGGGACTCTTTTCCAAAACCAGCACAGACTGTTCGTGCTCTTTCAAACGCACTGTGTTAGCTTCCACATCCTAAAACAACAAATGGACGGATCTCATACAAACAGACAATGCAACACAGTTATGCCATGGATAAATCTGGATCTTATCAAACATGTGATTTTCAGTTTATATCTGTAATTCCTGTGTTAGTAAGATAGAAAAGAAAGCGTTAGATCTGAGTGGAGTGGCCTTTTCCTCCCTTTGTTTCCATATTTCAATAGATTAGCCATACATAAGCAACAAAAGCCTTAGATAAACTAAAAATTAAAGAATTGTGAAATCTTTTGAGTAATCCAAAAGTCATAGCAAGTGTTTTTAAGTGTTAGTTTTTTGGGGGCTATATCTAAAATATAATGAAATTAAAAGCATGGGGACCCTCACCCTGAGTATCCTGTTGAAGTCTTCCTTATCCACGCGGAGGAAGTGACAGTTGTCCTCTCTCAGGACGATGGAGGCAGCGCGAGGTGAGTCTGTGACCAGAGCTAACTTCCCAAAGTCGTCTCCCTCGTGAAGAGTGCAGACTACTCCCTGAGACACACAAGCATAAATCCATGAATATAAACAAAGATAAATACACACAATACAAATGAGTTCCTACACAAATATTGTTGGGACTGAAAGCCTAAAGAAACAGGAACAGAGTGAACACATGCAGAGAGTTTGTGACGTCCACATGTGAGGTCAACGTATTTAGAAAGCTTTTGCCTTTACACCAACTGGATGGTGAATGTGTGCTCTGACAATCCCTTGAGCCAGTTTATCATAATGATGAGTCATGCTGAGCTGGGCTGACTTTGCCCAACTCCACTGCTGGTGTTTCCCATGAGCTGGTCCGCTGCAAGCAAACGACTGCAGCGACCGCAACTTTGAGATCCACATTTTTACAGAGGAGAGGGTAAAACCATCATGACATCACAGCTGTTCAAACAGAAGAAGAACTAGACCTACTTTAGATGATTAGTACCAAATTTGGCATTAAAAAACAGAGAGGAATGAAAGTGCATAACGCTTCTAGTTTTTAGTATAACGACATGCAAAATACAATGTATGACCTGAAACATGTTTATCTTGTCCTGAAACAAACCCTAAAGTGTAATACTCAAATGCTTTATTAAAATCCTTTTAAAATAATAATAATTGCTAAATGGTGCTTCTATCGTGTTTACTAAAAAGTAAGAAAAACACTTCAAATGTTTCACCTGCACAATATGAACATGCATATGAGCTCATATACAGAACTCTGGTAAAAGCACACACCTTGCCATAGATAACCACATTAACGGAGCCTTTCAGGATGATGTACCATGATGTGCCCTCCTCTCCTTGGTTGAACACTGTAAAAACATATCACATCAACATATCACATATATCATATACTTTTATGACTAAATAGCACTCTTGAAAAATGGAATTTGCAACTACAGACATACCTAATAACAGATTTTTCAATATCACTACTAAAAAGACCCACTCCGATAAAATTAAAAATTGTGTTTTTGAGGTATTTTTCCATGATAGAGAACAAGAATTAAGCACAAAATTGCATCTCTGAGTGTTTCTTTATTCAAATTGTTGTGAATCAGGAGAAGAGGAAAAAATGCTGTTTGGAAAAAATAATTGTGTCAAGCAAGGGGTTGCTCCATGCCAACAGTCCCGTCCACAACTCCGAGGTAAATTTTATGTACTACTGCCACTCTGCAGAGACTTTGTCCTAGGAATCAACACCGTTTTTTTTGGTTTTGGCTAAGAATGGCATAATCATAATTAAAAGACCACTGGGAACGCTTTTAAAATAAATATAAAGATGATTGGAGTGTGTCTTTAAAAAAAAACATAATCTTGAGTAAAGTTAAAACCTTAAACTAAAGTTTTCAAAATTACATAAATCCTATTCATAAAAAAATTCAAACAAATGAAATAAGTGCCTACATTCCTCTGTTCACACAACCTGGCATTTGTTTAGAAATATTATGCAGTGAGAATGAGAGCATTTCACACACTCTCCACAGCATATGTCAGTATTATATCACCACTGCAATCACCAAAAGGTGACAATGAGACTTAACAGAAACAATATCACTTGAGATGTTTCTAGTCAATATTATTTCAAGCTATATTATATTCATAAATACTGTTAAACAACTTAGAAAGCTTGTTTCATTGCTCTGTTAGAAACTTCTTTTAATTAAAGCTTCTTACACTTAGCTGATTAAAAATGTCCTTGAAAAAATAAAACCTTGCACCAGAGAAAAAGCCTTTTCAGCAATTAGAGAGTGAAATATTGTATTGAACTCAACCAGAAAAATATTCAAGTAAGTAGTAAATACTCACACACAGTTCCGGCTTTTGCATGTGATTCGAAGATCACAACACTCGCCAGTTCACGCTTCACCTACATTTGGAAACAATGTTTTGAATCACAGGAAAATTCTGCATAAAAAAGTCAAAACGTTAACACAGCAAATATGTCAAAATGATGTAAAATCACCTAAAACAATGAAGGAGCAGTTACAGTCCTTCAAAAACATGCTACACATAAAATTATCTCTAAATAGTGAAAAGGCAGATTGTTTAGTTAGGTGGAGTAGAAGTCTTTTCATTTAAAAATGTCCATATTTGTATTAAGCATAGCAATCATTTATTAGGAAGGAAAACAACAAGAACCCCACCTGGAGCTGGCATTCTTTCACAGAGGAAAGCTTGCCAGAACAGGAACATTTAACAAAAACAAATCTTCTGATTTTTAGAAATTATTAAAGGAAGAAGAGGGCAAACAAAGGGTCTTACAGTGTTAGAGAGGTGAGCTAAGGCCTTGATGTGAAGCAGCTCATCATAGATGATCTCCAAGTCATCCCCTGTCCTCTGACCAGGCCTGTGGACACACAACTCAGCTTATAAACTTCACAAATGTTCTCCAATTTTTATGTGGAGAAAATGACTCTCATTACATTCAAGATTTTTCTGAAAATTGGGAAAATGAATATTAAAGAACTAAAATTATCTTTTTTTTTTTTTTTACTGAATTGGCAAACTTCTATTAAAAAAGAGAATTAATGGATGATGAAATGAACACAGTAAACCTATAATAGTAAAGTTTTGAGAATTAAATGGGTTTCAGAATCATTCATCTTCATTGAACAACAACTTAACAGAAGTGTGAGTGATTGATATTCGGGGTATCAAATTACAGCGTTAATCATGATTAAAGGCCTGGTCCCACAGGATTCGATAGCCATATCACAGGTAAAAAATTTGGAAAATCTGCCATGAATAGACGCGCTAACGTTATGCATGTTCGTTTTGCTAGTGATACAGACGCCAGAGCAATTCCACTGATACAGACCGCCACTGAGGTTCATCGTCCACTCACTCATGCCAGAAGCAGTTTACACCGCGTGTAGCGCGTCCTCAAACGCTCAGCCGCTAAACAGACGATGTAAGCAGTGGTGCAAACGCAGACCAGCCGGGAAAACGGTCCATGCACAAACGCGAAATTTCGTCGTCCAAGCGCAAATTTTGTACCGCGTGTATGCATGTATGACTCTGGGTCATATCTCGGCCGTTGCAATACCAGTGCACTGCTAACAGCGCCTGTACCACGGGGATACAATTTTTTCCATGCTCCAGCTGTGATATGGCTGTGAGGGCCAGTGGGACCGGGCCTTAATTTATCACAGACAAATTAGAAAGTTTATTTTTATCGCATTAATCTCATTTTTAATCTATAACTATAATCATGTTCTCAAATATAAAAAGCAAAGGTCCAATTGTTTCCTTGTATCAATGTTTTATTTGAACTCAGCACTGCACGCGCTGCGTTACTGCTATGATGTCGTCAACAATCCATGTACGCAACACGTGCCAATACACATATATCACATACAGTCAATGCAAGTGCTATGTTGCTGCTGTGGCATAGTCAATGTGCGACTTGATAATTATTGAAAGAACCACCACAACACAAGCCCACAATGTCACAGCTGTTATCTATTATGTAAGAGATAAAGCCCAATGAGGTCTTCATTATTATAAATTAATGGGTTAAGGGGAGGGCTGATTGCATGGGATGGTAAAATGTGGAATGAAGTTTGTCAGCAAGGATTGTGGTATTAATGCGAATTTCGTGGTCAATATTCTTTGGATTGCTAAATGGTAAATGGTAAATTTGAGCACTCGTGACCGGATGATTTGTTTTTGCATTTTGTTTTTGTTTATTCTTAATTGGTGGAGATTGAAAAAAGAAAAAAACACTTGTTGATGTAAAAGTAAAGGTTAGAAGTCTGTAAATCAAAATATCTCAAAATCCGGGATTTTACGGCAATTATTATCTAATCATAATTATTAGGTTAAAAATATCTGTGATTAACATCAATTAATTGATTAATTAATTACCAGTCACGATTCATTATTAGCACACAAAAAATTAATCGCATGGTAGCACTAATTGACATTGATTAGATACTGACGATTTCCTGAGGATCATGCGCAGCAGTGCGTCAGGGCCAATCTGAGCGAGGAAGAGGATGGTTTCTGGCAACTCCTCCTCACTCTCTCTCTTCTCTTCCTCACTAGGCAATGGCGTGTCCTCATCTTCGTCATCAAGAAAGCGATAGAAGAGGTACTTGTCCTGGAAGCCCAGCTCCTGGTCCACTGGGAGGCATAAATGAGAACAAAATGAATGGAAAATTGTCTTCTAACATTCTGTTTTGGAATACCAGAATGAAAAGGGAAATAACTTTACAATATTTTACATCCTCTTACTGCAGCTGTTCACCAAAGCTAAATTAACTTTTTAACTAAAATACTTTAAGCTTTAGCTTCCAATGTTGCTCCAGTGAATTATGCTTTATTATTACCGTGATTGAGCACCCCTTCCTCCAGCAGCACCTGCCACATTCCTACAGCGTGGGACCTTGTGAGAACGCAGGCGCTCTGCATCACCAACCAGTCCACCAGCTCTGTTCCTACACAGCATTGTCTTAAAAACACATACGGGAATACAACCTCAAGATCAAAACGTTCTTTTTGTTTTCACAAAACACAACCAAAGCTTTATGTTTTATTGATTTTACACTGGTTTAGACAGCTAGTTTCTCATACCTGTATGTTTTAAGGTGGTACTTTCTGTCTCGGATCATGTGGGGCGCTCTAGATAGGATGGCATTGCGAAGCACCTTTCCTGCTCTCTGAAGCTTTTCTGATGGAATCTACAGAGAGCAAAGAACAGCGTGGGGAAAAAAACACACACAGATGCTATGAAAATACAGACTTTTCCTTTTCTATTTTTTAATTTTTGCTCTAGAGCCAATTCTCAAAACCAGTGACTATCTCTCTTAACATGGAGAAGCAAATGGTTTTAAATCTTGAATAAATTATTACTTCAAGTCAGCCTATTTTTCATTGTTTGGATGTTAGGAAATCTAAATTATTTTGTCGGCAGCATCAAAAGCCATAATTGAAAAATGAAAAAAAAAAGATTCATAAAAGTCATAAAAGTTGTTTAGCTCTTTAACACCTGAGGCGTCATCAGTGAAGTTAAATACAAAATCTTTAACATAATGTCATTTTTAAATTGTTAACATGATCAATGTAATTCCAAATTTCAAATTCCAGTAAGTCAAAGAACATAAACACTGGAGCTCTGGTGTTAAAGAGTTAAAACTCTCAAAACTAGACCAACTGTCCAGACTTTGTTGAACAAAAAGTGATGATTGAAAGCAAAGATTTACTCTTATGCATCAAAAGCCTGAGCCATTTTATTCAGAGATTTAACCGACTCCATGTTATGTAAGACACGGGCAGTAAAAGAGTTGTGACATAATTTTTTCAATGATGCATGACACAACCTTTTTTTTGTGACTCAGTGAAATTGCGTGTAAAAAAGATATACATGCATCAAATTGCCCTTTAGCAGTAAAAGCTCCCAATGAGTGCAGTGTTTGAAATAAAACTGCATCTGTACAGAGAGATGAGCACGTCTTATTACAGACCACCCCTGCATTTCAGGCACAGCGGAAGATGACAGATGTGCATATATATACACACACAGCTGCTGCAGCCCAAAACTACAAAGGAAGGCATTTTAATTGGGCAGATGGGATCTCTCTTCTACGTGAATGAATAAACCGGAATTAGCATAAACTGCTGAACATCACAGCTGTGAGTCTTCTGTGGTCTCTACTCAGAAGATAGATGTATTTTCAAAATCCATTCGGGCATCCTAGTGAGTAAAATTATTTATTAGAATTTTAAAATTGGTTTCATAACTTTATGGTGTAGTTTAATTCTCAAAAATATTTTAAATTTCAGTTCAAATAAAATTATAAATATATCCAAACATATGTTGGCAGAAATCAGTTTGAAATTTGACAACAAAAAAGAAGAATATATGACTTTTCTGACAGTCACAGCTTGTTTAATTTCACTTTTTGGGAAATCTGATTCTTGCTTTTTACATTTCTATACAATTCAGGGCGGATGTTTACCTTGTTGTGAGCTTTGCTTCCAGATTCTGAGTTCATGTTGTCTTTATCTGTAAGTCCTGGGGAGAAGAAAAAGTGCCATCAAGGTGGTGGATTTGACAACTCTTACAAAAAAAAAGAGGTTTTAGTCCTTTAAAATTTTTAAAAAAACATCCCAAAGTTAGACTTCTTATGCGCTTAGGACAGTTTACCAGCTTTAAAAAACGAATCCAGTTCATTGATCATTCAAAGTCTCCGTGACGTGTCTATTCCTCTACTCACTGTCATTGTTTGATCCACTCTCCATGGCTCCATAGGGGGGTGCTAACAGTCCAGCCAGACTCTGACGATACTTCTGCAAGGAAGCACACACATCACAGATAGTCATTACATGATTATATCTCATTGTTAGATCACCATTGTTGTAGTTGAAATGAGCACACGTCCATGAATTTGTGTGTATTTTCTGTGTTGAAAGTGGGAATTAGCCTAATAAGGGTAATTTTATCAGGGTAATCTACTCTTGAATAAGATCTTACTTATGAACTTAAAAAAATATGTTTTATAGACTAAACGCTTCTGTCTTACTTTAAAAATCTACCCTTTTATGACACAAAAAGTAAATAAAGTAAGGCCATGTTGGCCCTTTTGAAATAAATATTTGTTCAAGTGATTTAAAGTCCCACTCCAACTACATTTTTATCTATTGTAAAATCATTCCCAGTGCTCTTTTAATCAGCTTTTTTAATCAAAAAGCTTGTGTTGTTTTATGAGAAATAGTCTCTGCAGTGCAGCAACAACTTATAAGAAATTTGTTTGTGGCGAAGAGGTTGATTTCCCAGCATTCCTTTGTTTACACTCTCTCCCGCTAGCTTAAAGCCCCTCACAACACGAAGCTAACGTTAGCATAGCAAAATAAAGCGATGAGCAATATCAGAGTTATGCAGTCGTACCGCTTAGAGCCAGATGCCAGCTTAGATGTGGAATATGAAGACGTTCATGGATCTATTTGTCTCCAAAAGGATGCATCAGAATTAGAACTGAGAGGGAGATCTTGACCCACCCATTGTAGTTTCTGCGTCACAAATTTGAGTTCTTTTAAATCATGGATTTTTGTCCACTGCTGATCCAACATGATTTGAATAAAGAAACACTCAAAAATGCAGTTTTAGTCTTAAATTCTTTTATATATGTCCTTCATCATGAGAAAAATCCAACAAGGACTTGTAAAAAAAAAATACAACTTTCTTTGAAGTGGATCTTTAAATCCTATGAAACAGTAACAAAATGTTGAGACATATTGTGTCAGACGATCACCTCCACTGAATTTAGATTTGGACAAAAAATTATTATCAAAGAAGATTTTTTGCTTTTCCAAACTGAACTAAATTTTATGTATGTCATATTTTAAAAATACATTATATTGAAAACTAAATTGAACACTTAAGTTTGCAAATGTAGTCAACATTTATTTTGTATTTCTTACATTGTACTTCCTTAGATTTTATTCCTGTTTGTACTGTTTTTACAAACTGGAATGTGCTAATAGTAAAGCTTAATTTAAACACAAAACCATGTGTATGCGTGTCATTTATTTTACTGCCACTAAAACACAAAATGAGCATGTTTAACGACAAATCCCATTAGTACCATGTCTCTCCCTGAGGCATACAATGATACTTGAATACAGAAACTCAAGTGCTCCTTAAAACAAAGCCTTTTGTACAGCCAAGATAATTTATATGCAGAGCAGCCATCATTATATAATACAAACACACACGTATACACACAAACCAGCTGTGGTTAACCAAGGGTCTGTGCAGCTGTTAACCACAAACATGTGGTAACATTTTTGTTTTAAGTTTAGATCTGTAAAAATCAAAGTAGTGCTCAAGTTTAAGCCACTGCTCTTATTTTGTAGTCAATATAAAGCAGCATATGCTCCCGTATGACTACCAGCACTATGCTCTCTGATAGAGAAATAGTAGGGTTTCACCTACAGACACACTCTACCCTTTTAGATCCATTATTAACAAAACTAAACTAATTTCAGATTTTGGGAGAATTTAAAGCCAATTTATGAAAAATGGAAAAAAAAATTTCCTACAAGCAATAGAAAAATCAAACTCACCTGAGGCAACACGCTGAACTGTCAAACAGCAAGAGCTGCCCTCTGCTCCCCCTACAACTCACATGCACACCACCGCCTTGCATCCTGTACAAAACATGCCGCTCTCCTCCTCTCTGCCACCCTCTTCCTCCCTCCTACCGACACAGTCGGCCCAGTGTCTGTCTCTGTCTCTCTGCCGCCCTCCCTCGCTGCGATGGAGCCAAGAGCCAAAGCACTTTCTCTCACAGGTTACCAGGGTGATCTGAATCTCTGTAACACTCAGAGGCTCTGGTGGAGCACTAAGCAGTTGAGGAGGAGGGGGGGGTGAAAAATGGGAAGGCAGGACAGGAAGAAGGTTTGCAAAGAAACGTGGCCAATAGAGGAAGTGAAAACGGGATATGCAGAGCAGGTGATGAGACATTTAATTAGACTGAAAATGCAGGAAATCTAAATAGAAAAGCCTATTAGCATAGTAGTTGTTATACTCCAGGGTGCATCGAAAGTAATGTTCAGAAGGAGTATACACACACATCTGTAGGATTTAGGCCCTGTTTACTCATCCCTCTTCCGTCAGAATTACGAAGCGGCACCTCGTTTCTTTCATCCTCGCATCAAACACACCACTGCCTTCATCTTCTTGCTTTTCAGTCCTTGAAAGAGATGAGTCTGTGCACATAAATGAGTCCGTGCACATTAGCACACATGAGAAACACAAAGCTCTTTTTTTTTTCTTTTTTACAACGTGCTGGATCACACTCAAAAGAAAACGGCCTGGGGCTGTGTGTTCTGTGCCGTCTCCACTGTCCCCAAATAGACAGCAGACGGGGGCCAGAGTGCACTTATTTGACAGACAAACACTCTACAGGTCTAATTAAACTGTTTATGTGCAATTTTAATCAATTTTACAGACCTCATCTTGTTCGTTTGTGACCCTGTGACACAAAAAGATGTCATATTTGAATTCACTACCTTATATTTAGAAAGATAGAGATGAATAAATGAGTCAGAGAGGGGAATACAACTCTAATCTTATACATGTTTATTAATAGCCTTCTATATATTCAGAGTATTATTTTTCTAAATGGAAGGGTTTGAATTTGCAGTTAGACAAACTAACATCAAATTTGTGTTCAAAACAAGTGACATTTAACGATTACAACCCTTTCCATGATCTTTGAATGTCACCCCCATTTCAGTCTCCTGGAAAACCACTTCCATATGACACAAAAATAACCTACAGAATAATGAGCAGGAGGTTTTAATGCTGGGGCACATTAGTCACACAAAAAGGTTATATTCAAACGGATTAGAAGGAGGGAATCTCGTTTTTTAATCCTTACTCCTTTAAATCATTTTTGAAGGATTCTTTCAAATCACCCGACACATGAAAATGATGAGAGAAAATAGAAAATGAATATCTGAGAAATATATGAAAAACAAAAATGAGACTGGTGGTTTTCTTAAGCTTACAAAGTGAAATGTTCAATGGCTATAAACTTGCCTCAGAGTTCTGACCACACGAGTCTTTAGATGTTGCTGCACAAACCTGATCTACAACTTTGTCAGGACTTCCTTTCTGAGCAGGAACCAGTGAATGGAAGCAGTGAACTCAGGAAAGGAGACCAACAAAAGAGCAACATCAAAGCCAGCTCCGAAAGAACATTCGCTTAAAAGCCGTAAACGGGAAGTGAGGCTTTTATTTTGTTACACAAACGCATTTATTGATCTTACTTTAACATTTCCTGCAGATTTATACACGTTAATATTGTCTTATACTGCACTCTGATTTTCTGGATGACTTGTCAAATTACAACATAAATAAAAATACTATTACAAAACAATAATAATTTGTTGTAGTCACGATTTTACCCACTAGCATCCATATACTCATAGGGTTACCCATTAAGTCTTTTCATAAATTAAAAGACTAAATAATACATAACTTTTTTTTTAAATTGCTAATGTGATGCTCTTTGAGACAATTTCTTTTTCTAAATAATTTTTCTGTGTTTTCAAGACACTAGATAAATTGAGAACAACAAGAAAAGTAGAAATACAAACAAGAGAACAGAACTATTAGTTTTTGTTTGAAGTGATGCAAAAAATGAAAAGTTATTAGTTAAATAGGATCCGCCTGCTGGATATGAAGCTGCAGAGACCGTCAACAAAGTCCTCCAAAACAATAAATAATTAAAACTATATCGCAGACACTCATTGCTGTTAATACAGATTCCAAATATATTCTCGATTAATTAAAATGCCATTATTCTTTCTGTTACAATAAACTACAATTGTAGGAGAAATGTGCTTTTTAATTTCCCTTAATTGAATATCACAAAATAAACAAATAAAATTATTTGTTTTGTTTCATGTTAAACTAGCAAAGTGCTGTTTTGTTCCATTTGCTTGTTGTCAGATCTGTTGCTCCTGTAATTCTGTAATGTTATAACTCATTTAGAATGCATTTAAGGCAGGGTACAGTTGGCTGAGTTGCCTGCTGTCTGGCTGCAGCAGGAGTTAGTAAAGAGCTCCTGCCCTCCAAACTATGAGTTCTAACCGCTTATTACTGAGATCAGGTGTATTTAGTCCATCCAAATATGGAATCCATTTAATCAGCAGTGATTAGAGATTGCAGAAACACAGGCAGGGAAATAGATCTCCAAAAGGAGTTGGGAACTGCTGACTTAGGCTTTCAGATGAGAAAAACAGGGAGGGTTGCCCTCTGGTGGTACACAGCAGTAAAGTTGACAGAAAAATGCTGAGTAAATTGTTTGTCTCACCTCCCAGAGGGTCTTAAACTCTCTCTGTTCAATGCGGAGAAGCTCACTGGTCTCTCGGCTGACGATGGTAGCGTGGCGAGGCGTGTTGTCCAGGATGGACTCGCCAAATGCCGTTCCAATCCCCAGGGTGCAGATTGTAACGGCATCCTGCAAAAAGAGAAGAAAATGCAGTAAACAAAGATATCTGATGTAGTTCATCACGTCGGCTATTTCTTAAGTGGTTTCTTTCACAAGATTGTGAACATAGAACATTTTGCATAAAGATAAACGCATTTCAGTGATGATTATCAAGAAGATATGAAGAAATATTAAAAACAATAAATGCACAGGATTGCAGAATTTATATCTTTTTCTTTGATTTTGCAATATTTTCTGTCGGATAAGTAATAAAACCCTGGTGATATAGTAGCTAAGGTACTTACACGGACAGAAATGTTCCAAATAGAAGCGAGATAAACATGATTTCTCCCCGTTTATGTAAAGAAACCAAGTTTCAACACTTGTGCAGAAACAAATGCATTAGGCATGTCAGAAAGGAAGCACAATCTGATTCAGCAGCTTTGCTCCTGCAGAACATTGTCAAACAAAAAATAGGAGCAGCATTTGTTCAGCTGCTTGGACCAAACAAAATAAGATGGAGAAAAAAAATCAACAATGGAAACAAAACAAATGAGAAAATGTAAGAGCATTTTCCATTGCTATGTTTTTTTTGTTTTTGTTTGCCTGTTTGTCTTTTAAAGGCGACATGTAAACACTTACCTGGTGATTGGCAGTTTCTGATACTTTCACATCCAAGGATCCAGAGAGAACCGCGTACCAACTGGTGCCTATATCACCCTGTCGAAACACTGCATAAAAATTGACATTAAATAATATTTACTTAAGTCAATTTAAATTAAATCATTTAAATTTAACAGGGGCTCTAAGCAAAACACTTATAGCAACTGTAAAGCTATGGACATGTGATCAATGGATGGTTTAAACAAGCCAATGATGTTCACGCAAGACAAGCAGGGAGGGGCTTCTTCTTCTTCTTTTTTTTTACTATTTACTAGAGTATGTCTGCCTCCTGCAGTTGGTGCAAAATGTCAAAGTGGTGCAAATCTTGCTCCATCTTGCTTCTTTCACACCACTACTCCAATATGTGAAAGACAGCAGTTACTAATTTCTATTCCACAAACAATTTTCAAACGGTTGGCACTTGTGTAAATTCACAGGGACGCCATTTATAGGTCACTACCAAATTAGAGTCCCTGATTGGTCAAAGTTTGACCTGGTTTAGGTAGGAATGGGCATTCAATGGCCGCACAATTTTGTACATGGAGCGTAAAAGCTGTAGGCAGGAGTTTTAGAACACAGAAGCCAAAAACGTGCATTTACATGAACTTTTAATTGGATATGGCCACTAGAACGGACATTGCCGAGGCCAGCCTGAATGTAGCTTCACAGTCATTTCTGTCCATTATGTTTTTGTGAAGTTAGATAATACTGCTGGGATTATTGCAGATTGCCTCTAGCTGCATCAGCCACATGTGACAACTCTCCTTTATTTTATTTTTTCCTTATTTGGGCATCTGTCATTTAGCCAGCTTGTCAAAGAAATGCCTTAAAAACAAACATTCAAATATCTATCTCAATTCTATAAAAACACCAAAAATAATCTCTGTTTTGCAAAATATTGAGCAGTGTTTACTCCTCAGAAAAGATCACAAATCAACCCAGAGCTATAAAGGGAGCCCAGCATGAAGCTGTTCTCACATGTGTTCATAATGCCACAGCTGACTGAGCTGCAGAGGCCGGCAGTGGTCAGCGGGAGGCTGGCCTAAGCAGAATAAAGGTAGTCATGCAAACGAGTGCCAATCATTCCATGTTTCTGCATCTGCAGCATTGAGATAATACCCCTGGGATCGTTGCAGAATGCCTCCAGCTGCATCAGCCACATATGACTGCAGCTCATGAAGATCAGCACAATTGTCCAGCAGAATCTGCCAGCATCACAGATAGAGGTGGCATCTCTGCTCCAAGTACTCATTTCTGAATATTCTTGGCTTTGCATAACACAATATGCAATTTTTTTATATGGAAACAATGATAAAATATTTAAAGCATTTGAATTTTCTGAGAAAACGATGCAAAACCTTTTTTCCAGGTCAAGTTTCCCCACAATTTTTTTTTTTATTTTTAATTATGTTTCCTTGTTTTCTATAAAAAAGTAATGAAGCTATAAAAGAAAGCTCTTAAAGTCCCACTCTAATAAAAATTGTGTTTTTAACATTTTTTCTGATGATGGAGGACATGCATAAAGAAAATTCTGCTCAAATTTGCATTGAAAATGAATCAGAAGCAAACGAAAAATGCTGCTTAAAAAAGATAGTATTTGTTACATAGAACAGTGTTTTTCAACCTTTTTTGAGCCAAGGCACACTTTTTCAATGAAAAAAATCTCGCAGCACACTAGTATCCAAAAGGTAAAAAATTTTAATCGGTATTGATGTACAATCTAATTTACATTTTTTAAATAAGTGGGAAGCGTCATTGCAGCACAGAGGCGCTGTCATTTTAACCCAGTGTTTCTCAATGTCAATTCTCGTACCCCCCTCCACACACACAAACACAACTTTCTGCTGCGAATATCATTGGTACCATTAGTCAATTTTCTCAAGTTAAACTTTTACCTCTTCAAAACAGTCTACATTTATTATCATTAAAGAATGATTAAAAAAAATATATTTAAAAAAACTGATTATTTATAAGTTTTTTTTTTTTTTTAAGAATACTTCCAAAACTTTCAAAGTAAAAACAACAATCTTTCCTTGTTTCCCTCCACAGTCGTGATGGGAATTCTGGCTTTTCTCAAAAATTCTGTTCTTTTGCATTAGCTCTCTGAAAACAACGGTTTTTTTCAGCTGCAAAATGACTTTTTATGTTGTTTTTTTGCTTTATTTAATTTATCATAAACTATTGTATAAGATTATGCACAAAGTCCATAATGTAAACATGTTTTCATTCATTTAAAGTGTCTATTATGTTTATGTTGTTATTTATCCTTTCCAGACAGAATGTACAAAATCAATGAAAAAAAGAACTATTAACTATTCAATTTTTAACTCGATACATTTTAAGTTTTTTCCTTTTAAACACATTTGAAGTGAACACAAAACTCTGCAACCACAACCAAAAATACAATTTAAATTGTGAAAAACTAATAAATAAGGCTTTTATTCACAATACAATTAAGAAAGACAAAAGAGTCTCAGCTTTGAGATTGAAATCTGGTTTCTTCTCTCGTCTTCTCTCTCTCTCTCTCTCTATATATATATATATATGTATATAATAATATAGAATATATCTACACACATATAGAAGGATTTCCTGCAAACTCTGTTCCTTCATACTGTCAAAAAAGTCAAATGGTTCCAGTTTTTTATTCTTTTCTAATGTCTCGAGTTTTTTGAAGGTTTTGTGTTGATGTTCTCTCTCTCTCTCTCTTCTCCAGCTCTTGCGCTCCTGTACACCCCCCCTCCTCCCCCAGCACACGCACTCTATTTCTCTCCGTTGTTTCTTTTAATCTCCGTTAAATATTTTTCCATCACAATTCTTGAGGTTTAATTCAATATTCTTCTCTCTGTGTGGATATCCCGGTCACTGTCTGTCCTCCGATCAACTGTTTAGTAACTAAAATAAATGGTATGATCCCTGGGTCGCACCGCGCCCCCCACCATTTGAGAAAGTCTGATTTACCCCAATGCATCCTGGGGGATGTAGTGCATAAACTCGCGCGTATTCCGGATATACTCACGTTTCTGAGCTTCATTCTTTTGTTCACTTCTTAAACTGTCTGACACCGGATCCTGCAGGAAGTTACACCGCTAAACACGAGCTGTAGCGGCTGTTTTTGTTAGAACCGAGAGATTTTATGAGCCGAAAAGGAACAAGGAAGTGAGGACGTTAACCACTTCTGATTGGTCAGATTTGTGACATGTGATCAAGCCTCCAACAATGATTGGTGGAGACAGTTGAAGGGGGCGGAACTTTTCTGAAAGGTATGGTTTTGCGGCCAGATTGCGGTAACATTATTCTGATTAAAAGTCATTTATAGAAACATTGAAAAAATATTTTACAATCTTGCATATTCTAAACTATCTACCAGAGTTAAATCAGGGCCCGTTTGGATGAACGCAGAGCGGATTCCCTAGTGATGGTAAATGTTTTACATATGTGAAAATTGGTTATTTGCCACGGTACACCTGACCATCTCCCACGGCACACTAGTGTGCCGCGGCACACTGGTTGAAAAACACTGACATAGAAGATTAAGTGGGCGGAGCATACGCTCTGCTCCTCTCCATTCTGATGCATCCACTAGTAGACAGTTAGATCCATGTACATTTTAATTTCCTCATTTGAGCTGCCATCTGACTCAAAGCTGTACAGCTGGATAACTCCAATATTGTTCGCCACTTTTGTTGCAAAGAAATAGTAAACTGGGATTGTGAGGGGCTGTAAGCTAGTGGGAGAGAGCTTAAACAGAGAGCTCCCAGTTATGGGTGACCACAAAGGGGGACGGGTTGCTCCACGTCACAATTCAGAGGCGAGTTTCAATGAACTACTGCAGTTCTTCAGAATTTGTCCAAGAAAATGACACATTTTTTTATATTGGCTTAAAACGGCATAATCTCAATTAAAAGACTACTGGTTCTAAAATAGATAAAAAGATGATTTATGGGTAGGACTTTAAAAGGTAACCAAACCCTAAATAAAGTTTTTTTGGCTGTTGACCTCTATAAATGAGGCTTCAAAAGTGCTGACTATTGGTCCTTGACATTTTTTTGGCAATTTAATATAAACTTGTATAATTCTAAAAAATATTAGCCTAAAATTGTTTGTGTGCTGCCCCCTACAGGTTGGAATAAGACAGATATTACAGTTGAATTTCATGATTTGTTTAACCGTGCAAGTCCCACATCATTTCATGATCTGCAGCTCTAACAGTCCTATTCCTCTGCCCCACCCCTCTGATTTGATTTTCAAATTTTGGCTGTGGGTGGAGTCAGCCTCCAATTGTCCTGTTTGGTGACCCTTTAAAGGTTTATTTCATGAAGAACTCCTTTGCAAAATAATTTAGTGGAGAAACTTGGGTGGATGGCAATATATGACATGTTGTAATTAATTTAGAGGTTAAATTGTTTTTTCTTTTACAACCATGTACATATGGTTGACATAACACCTTTAAAGTGCCTGTATGATAAATCATTTTTTGCTACAGTTTTCTACTGAACGTAACACTTCTCTTTAGAAGTTTCAAAAAAACTGATGTGGAGTGTGGAGAAAGATCAGAACACAATGCAGTTTATCGTACTATAAAAGTGGCATTAGCTTGTGCTGAATAAAGACTCAATTTGCATAAGAAAGCATATGTTTTTTTTTAAATAGGTTTGCTTTGTATTTTTACATACATGTGATTCCTTTTTCCAGGCATTCGTAGAAAGCACAGGCACAAATCTGTAGTAAGAGTGGAGGTGGAAATCTCTGGAAGGCTTTGACCTCTCGCAGTCTCGTCAGAATAATGTCCACATCCTCTCCAGAGCGCTCCGACGGCCTGTGTGGAGAAGACTCACCATTAAAAATATAAAAATTATCCTTAGTGGGTTTTGTAAAACAGATCTATAACATTATAATGTGGTCATTGTGGAAGATTTTTTTTCTCTTTTCTAGGACCGTTTGTGCCTGAAGTGCAGGAAATAAATCAAAGCCTTGCAAGGGGCTTTAATTAGCCATAGCCTAATGTGAAATAGTTCCAATTAGCAGCCAGTGACCTAAATACTTGAAAAAGAATACAGACACTTAAGAGATGCTGCTCTAGTGTTATCTCCGTTTGCTTTTGTATTTTGTTCTGGTGCCTTTAGATGTGCTGTGAGCTCCATTTCTCTCTATATAGCCCCCCCAGTGGGTCTTCATGTAAGATCTTGTACTGGGGATGTTTCTAATGCGCTTAAATCAAAAGTGGGTCTCAATTAAGCAGTTGTTGGACATGAACAACAGTGCCCAGACAGGAAAGCCCCACACAGAAGCACAATCTGACAGATTCAATGTTTTGGTGGTGAAAAAGCCACAGCGCTCAGAAGATAAACACACCTCAGTCAGTCAGCACTCATTCACTTGTTTTCTCTCCGCCTGGTGATTCATCCCTAAAACTGTCTGTTTGTGTGTTTGTACGGAGGAGCATTGAGGGCTCCTTCTTTCACAGATGAGAGACCGTCTATCCCCCTTTTTTTCCTTCGGCTTCTTTGTCGACTCTCGCCTCCAGAGCTCTTCCTCTTTGTCTGGCTGCCTCACATTTGTCTCCTCTCCATCTACTTTATTCCTCCCCCTCTGTACTCGCGTGTTACTCTATGAATATGATCTCATAAATGGCATGGACTCTTCAAGTCCATTAGATCCAGTGCTCTCATATACCAATCTTGGGGATATTCTTGTACTTGTGCCTTGCAGTCTAAAAGCGAAAGACTCCAGGTTTTGCTTTTATCTTTTTTTTTTTTTTTTTTTTTGATGTGTCAAAATAAATATATTTGAGTAGATTAATATTGCTGTCTGGCAGAAAACCATTAATGCGAGTAGATATTTTCTTTTTCTGGCAGTTCTTTTTTTTTTGTGTGTCTGACTCACCATCCACCTCCTGACTGCATATTGGTCTTCGGTGCTGAGACGGAGCATCATATTCCATTGTGGGCTGGGTTAATAGTTTAGACAGGAGCTCCCACACATGACGACACGACCAGTAAGAAAGGTTACTTTAAATGTTTGATCGGTTAATAACAGCAACACCCCTGACCTATTCCTCTATATTAAAACTGCAAAGATTAATAGGTTATAGCCTCTTTGTTCAATGGTCACAATTTGTCTTTTTCAGGAGCCTGTGCCTGCTGGCGTCCCGCCTCTGCACCGCTACACTCTGTGTGACATGGATGTGACCTGAGAGGCGTTCACCTTGCAACACTCCCTCCCTCCATCCATCTTTTTGCTCTTTTCTCCGTCTTCTCTCCCCCCCTTCTTCAGCCCTTTCATCCTTGACTCCTAATGTCAGCAGAGATATCAGCTTTCAACAACAAGTTACGACATCGCAACCCAAACGCGGAGACACACACTTACAAATTGAGCTGTGGGACACACTGAGGAGAAAATTGAGACACCAGAAGGTTCTGCAGACTGTTTCTGCTAAAATCCATCTGTAAAAATTCACAGTTTATGGATACATAAATAATCAGTTGACATGTCAAGTTCAACACAGACATGTTTCACAGGCTAGCAACTTGTGGAAAACATATTTGGCTTTTTTAATGGGTTGGCACAAATTTATTGTGTTATTATTGGAATATCTGATAGCAAGCTTAGTCAAAATAGCAGACAAATGACTACTCCAACAAATCTTTGCTCTGAGATTTGATGTCAACTGAATCTCTTGGGCTTTTTTTTTTTTTTTTTTTTGCATAAAGAGTTTTTATTTGGGATCAGTCATATAATAATTTGCAACTTTAGGATAAAAATTACTGAAGGACTGTGCAGGAAAGCAAACAAAAACATGACATAAATAGCGTTAAAGTGAAGCTTTAAATTTTTTTTTTTTTTCAAACCTAAAGCCATCAATAAACCTTAAATATTTGTTTACATAAAAAAAATATGTTGAACTTCTTCTGTCTCATATGGGTTTAAACACCCTAGAATTTGGTTATTGGTCCATTGAAATTAATTTATGCTTATTCTTCTCAATATTATATTTATCATTCATTTGGGAGTTGTGTTTAAAGTGCTCGGTTGGTCCCAGCTCTCCATCCTGAAGGGAAAATCCAAACTTTACTGGAGAGGAGTTCCCACACAAAAACAAGTAGATGATACTGAGTTGGATTTCTTTAGCAGGTGAAAAACTAGGATGCTACTGCAACAATAAATTCAATGCTAAACAATGAAAAGAACCCACATCTGCCAGCAAAACAATTTTGACTTCCCATTTCTAAAATCAGCCAAATGTGGCATGACTTGGAGCTAAAGCAGGCGGGAGATGAGGAGGGGTATGCTGGATATTTATAATCAGATTTAGGTTTTTGAAGCGACAGTATTGTAAATCCCAACAGCTCCATGAATGTTTCCAGACCTTTAGGAAAAAGCAAAGATTAGCATCCTCAAAATTCCCTTTAAAAAGCTCTTCAGCCAAAAAACGTTAATCATTTGTCCATAAAATTCTTAAATTCTGTATTGATCAGCAGAAAAACTCAACATTAAAATACCTTCAGAGTTATTCATTTGAAGATAAACAAACATGTGTTATGCATGTATTAGACTTGTGAGCTGAGGGCATCCCATTTCTATGCGTTTTAGGGATTTTATACTTTTTAACTCTGCACCAGTGTCATGCAAGTCTGAACAGGACTATCAACCACCTTCCAGGTCAAAAAGCGAAAAACCAAACAAATCCAATTTAATCTAGCTTGCTTTACACTCAAGTGCATTAAATGTCCTCTGGTGAAACAGTTGTACTTCGACTTGTGTGTTTATGTTGTTCTCTGTTCACCAAGCAGTTCCTCACATCAACAGTTATTGCAGATGAAGGCCTCCACACACAAACACTTCAGATGCTGGATATTGATTGAATAGGAGGTGAAAAGCTTGAGAGCACTGAGTGCTTCACAACAAGATCCTGTCCCCTTATTGTGGACTCTGCAGACATTTAGTTTAGGGTGGGCAACACTGCACCAAAATCTAGATTGTTTTGTTTGATAGTCTATTTTACTAAAAACAGATTAGCTAAAGATACAAGAAACTCCCAATTGTCTTCCAACCTATAAAATGCATCGCCTCAAATTGAGCAGAAAACTAAAATAATACGGTATAAATTCTAAAAAAATAAAATGAGTTTACCCACCAACTGTATTTATAAAATTAGTCCGCAGTGTATAGATTTTATCTCCATCCAGGTGTAGGCATTGTGTTGTATGGATATTTATAAACGTTTATTATTCATAATTTAATAAGCTTAAATCAAAAGATTTTGAGTTCTTGGAATCTCAAGTTCTCTTGAAATTAGATTTTTTTTTTAGTACATTTTAATTCATAGGATTATAAAAAAAAATTATGGGGATTAAAAAATAATCATTGCTGAATATAAGATTAAAAAATGATAGCAAATATTAATAAACTGTATTGAGATGACAAAAATTGTAATACCAGGTATAGGTGAGAGTAGAAGATGGCAGCTTCAGGTTGCCAGTGGTAACATGATGATGCATCAGAGATGTGTGCAAGGTATGTGTGGGTGCATGAGCATCTCTTATTCTATTTTTTTATGTTAATCTGTGTTTGACATTTAGTAATAAATGCAGTGTTTTCTTGCATCATTGCATTTGGGCAGGTCACGTGGACAGGTATGCTATAGACTAAAAGACAGATTTTGGAACCATATTTAAAATATTTTGTTAATACATTTAAAATTGATATTTCCTCAGTCAGATCAGACAAATTGGTTTGAAGTGAAAATTAACAAACAGTCTCTGATCGTCATTTGAACGCACCACCACCTACACATGGCCACGGTTGTATTTTAAATATGTATGGTTGTTTAGTCTAAGCAGGCAGACCAGCCATGTGCGCCTCATCCATTCATCAGAGCCCGCGCAGGGCAGCTGCACCTCCAGGCCACCAACGCCTTTTTTTGGCCAACACGCACACTATTTTATTTTTCCGTGTTTCACGCCGCATCAGCCCAAACCGAGCACACAAAGCGCGGAGAACGAGGCGTGTCACGCTGTCACGGCTGCACCGATCGCCGGTTCCGATGAATCACGTTGTATAAAAAGGATGCGACAGCGTGGCCGTGGGTCGTGATCTGCTCTACCCACCTTTTGTCCAGGCAGCAGATCCACTCGGCCGATGGAGACGAACTGGGAGACGGCTGCACCGCGACCATCTTCCCCGGCTGCATGTGGCTGTGCTGCTGCCGGAGGAGGATGCCCGGTTGTCGGTGGTCGTTAATGAACGAACCCCCTCCCGGCCCCTCCGCCTCACACGACTACAGGCTGCTGTCACCGCCTTCATCGTGCCATGCAGAGGCGCGCACCAGTGACTGCAGCTGCATGCAGACAGCGCAAACCCCAAGGGGGGAGATCTTGTCATTAGAATTACTTAGTAGTCTGTCAATGCCTGAAATAATAATGAATGCATTCTGACATATTCGGACTGTGTGATAGAAACACATTCAACCATTCTTGGATCAATCACCTTCTCTAAAAGGATGAGACTACAGGTGGAGGTAGATTCTTACACCAGTTTCAACTATTAAAGGAGACTATTGTTTAACTAAGCACCTTAAAAAGGATGTAACGATTAATCAACTTAATCAATATATGATATATATTCCTATGATGCAACTGGATCGATCTAAGGTAAAATGTTAATCAAATAAACCTATACCATTATAACATTGATTAATAACAGTATTGGAAAATACCTTTTGGATTAAGGCACATAAGTGCCATCACAACAGACAACACAGCAAAAAAAAAAAAAAAAAAAAAAAAAGATCAACCATTATCACAGTCCAATGTACACTGAATTTTACAAAGATGTGACCATGTAGTGTGGTATAATGTTCCGTTTGTATTATTTTAATGTGGAAAAACAACAGTGGGCTATGAAACAAAAATAGAAAAATATTAATTATTGTTTATTTGTTTGTACACATATTTACACTTCAATGAATAGACATTATTGTCACTGCGACATGTTAACATGCACAACAAAAATTCCAGGAAGTATCATTTTAGTCACGTATACTAACATATATCATCTAGGGTTGTGCCAAAACATTGATGTTGCGATATATCGCAAAATTTAGTCCAGCAATCACCAAAGAATGACAAATATAACATTTCACAGCAAGTATCAATATTTTATTTTTGTTTGAAAGGCTGTAAAATGTTATATTTGTCATTCTTTGGTGAGACATTCCTTTGTATATACATATAGGGAGTACGCGTTGCGAGACTGGCTGTCGCGAGCACCAATGTGTCTGGCAGCTACTTGAATTATTCAATCTTTGTTCTGTTAGTTACAACAATTTTGCACTAAGTAGAATCACAGGTAATTCAAATTCACTTGGTGTTAATGCTGTGTCCTTCTATATAATGTATGTAATTAGAGATGATTTTTACCATCTTGATATAATCGATATCGTGAAGCTTGTATCGCATAACACATTGTGTCATGAGGTACCCAATGATTCCCAGCCCAACATCTTCCAATAGTAGACCTGGTGTTTATTGGAGACCGTTGTCAATTATAGATTGGCCACTATTGGAAGATATACAAAAAAATTAAGCAACACAACAAAAATGTTCATCTTATTCATTCATCTTCTTAACCACTTTGTCCCTTTCTGGGTCACGGGGCTGCAGGAGCCTAACCCGGCTACTGATGGGAAAAGGCAGGGTATATCCAGGACAGGTCGCCATAGCAGGGCCTCAATCACACTCCTGCTCACATTCTCACCTAGGGACAATTTAGAGTAACCAATTAACTTATAAAGCATGTTTTTGGATGGTGGGAGGAAACCAGAGTCCCCGGACAAGACCCACGCATGTATGGGGAGAACATGCAAACTCCACACAAGAAGCTACCCAATTGATAATTCTGTTTGAGGTCCCCTAGCCAGGACTTGAACCAGGACCTTCTTGCTCTAAGGCAAGAGCACTGACCACTGTGCCACCATGACAAAATGTAAAAATCAAATTAAGGCAAGTAGAACTAAACACAAAAAGACTATCCTCATACTAGTCTACTTTCTGCATGGCTAGTCCGCTTATTGCACAGCTATAGACAGTAAAAAATAAAAACAAACAACACATTGACTGGAAGAGCACAGAGCTAATGCGTTCTTGTGTGCTGCCATTTTTGAAAAATTCAACTAAACACTGATTATCATGAAAGAAATACAAGGAATCTGAAAAACTATCTGCACTGATATTTTATCTTTAAGTCTTAAGTTTTGGCAAAAGACAGCCTGAATCGATTTTAGTTCAGTAAATGGGATTGTTTAATGAACCAATATCGACAAGGAATCGTTTCAGCAGTCACAAATTATATTAACCGGATCATTCTTAAAATGAATCGTTATATCCCTATTAAAAACTTTACTTCATGCAAAGTCATAACTTTCAATCAGAAAGTGCAGTCTCGATTTTAATTCTGAGAAGATTACTAAATCAAGACCCTAACAAATCTGATATGTAAGGTTTGCATTAGGAAGGAAGCATCCCTTGTTCTGTTCCAAAGAGTTCTTAAACTCCCTACATTTAACTTGTAGAACCCCCATCTCTATTTTAATTAATTGTTTTTTATGTCTTTGCATTTAGGAAATTGTTTATTCCTACAGCTTAATGCAAAGGTCTGTACCATTTCAGTTGACGTATGACCCTCGGAGGATTTCTCAGATAAAAGGGAAGGTTGCAGATAAAGACTTGGCCTATGGGTGACACCATTAAAGATGATGATAATATAAAACTCCCTTTCAGTCTGTCACAGCCACAGAGTAAGAAATGACAGTGATGCAGAGGAAATAGGAGAAGGAGGAAGAGGCTGCATGCTATAGATCCAGTAAATAGTCTAGACCATTAGATTAAAACATAACAGATGTGACAATTTAGTAAGAAAATGTGCAATCAATAAACAGGCAGATGAAAAAGAAGTATGACAATAAAATAAGGACTTATATAACCCACTGTATGAAGCGAGGCAGGAAAAAAATATGCACTAGACTCTGAAGCAAAAATCGGAATGGGTACAAAATGTTACAATTTTAACCTTGAAGGGCGCCTCATAAGGAATTACATAAGCAACAAATGAGTATTAGTTGTACTGGTTTTGTTTAAAGCGATTAGAAAGATGCAGCCTGTCGTCAGAGAGGATATAGTTTGTCTTTTGTTTTTGTGACCAAAAAGGGGGAGGATAACTGAGAGGAGGGAGGATAAAGCCTAACAAGGCTTTGTATGTGGTCACTCTGTGCAGTGGTGACGGGTCACACAAACAAAGGGCATGAAAGATTTGGAACATGATGAATGAGGTTGAAAGAAAAACTACTGCTCCACAGCTCTCAGTTTTTTCTCTTCTGATCTGAAACTGCCATCATATTTAATGATTCCACAACATCAGATCAATTAACATTTGTGAAAGTGTGCCCGTTATGATACATCCTTGTGTACGCTCACAGCTGTCCCATCACATTTGCCTAAAATGCCACTTCAGTGCACGGAACTGTGAGACCGAAAGAGGGCAGAGCATGTTTTCATCAGCTTCTTCAGATGATGTATGAGTTGTAGTCATAATAAATGTTGGATTTTTTTTTTTTTTTTTAAAAAGCTGATGAATCAGAATGTTTCATTATTTTGCTTCTTTAGTTTTTTTCTTTAAAAAGTATTTTTAAAACATATCCCAGCATCATAAAAAGCAGCTTTAAAAGGTCACTCCCATTTTATCACTTTCCGCAACATTTCATTATCACTCATTGTGATGTTAAGATGCATGCAGTGCACCATCATAAACACAAAGTGGCAGTATGACTATAGAGCGTCACAATTTTTACTGCAAATACAGACGTTTTATGGCACACACACATGAACATTTTAATTCTGAACAATCAAACCCAAATGTGGGTCAACAAAAGAGAACGTGTAAAAAAAGTCATGTTGATGATCAAAAGTGTGATAGATGTGATAGAGCATAAAAAGACTGCAATTTTTAAAATATCTTTTTTTTTAATAGATTGTAAAAATGACTAAAAAAAAATTTCATAGTTTAAAGGTGGAATGAACGCTCGACCCTTGTCGTTATGAGTTATTAAATATCAAAATGCAGAAGAATGAGAATTTTGTCATATTGTTGCTGCTGGAAAATGTAGCTTTCAGCGGTTGAACACGAACATCGAGATATAAAGAAGTAGTCTGGTAAAGAGATGATTTTAAAAGGATATGTTAAAAATTCAATAAATAGTATGTATTACAAATAAAATTAATTTTTGTGCTTTTTTCACTTATTATATTTAGGGCTGGGCTATATGGAATTTTTATATATTTTTTTATATATAAGGCAATAACGATATAAATGCTCGCGACTGCAGAGTGTCAATTTCGGACCCTTCAAAATAAAAGTCTGTTGCGATAGATCCATTCCTCTATCCATCGAGTAAAAGTTCTACTGCAATATCTATTGTTATCATTTTATTGCCCAGCCCTAATTATATTACAGTACTGCTATTAAATTGTTCTAATTGTTATACTAATTGTAGGTATTATAGTCAAATAATTTATAATTATATTTAATAATCTAAACACAAAATGCCTTTTATTAGCATTACATATAATTCCACTGCAAACGTTCTATTTTAAATATATATATAAAAGTAACAATTACTCAGCAAATATATAGGCCTATATTTCCTGCTTTACTGATTCACTTTCTTACATATAATTGTGTCTTTAACTTTCAATATAACCAAAAAACATGCAGAATCATAGACCAAGTTTTCAGCCATTTTCCTTGTTATTTTAGTTTCCTTGTTATATTTAGTGAATTTATTTAAATGTATTATCAAAAATTAATAACTGGACGCGTCTTCGTTGGTATCTGCAGTTATCTTATGCAACAAACTGTTTTAAGTCCGGCAGACAAAACATGTTTCTAGGAATAGTCATAAAAAAAGCATGACAGCTGGTTTGATAAATCGAGGGTTAGGCAAAATGATTCTATAACTTGTGATTTTATTGATTTTAAGGTGGACTTACTTTTCTGTTTTAATCATTGGACGATGTAACTGAAGTCTGATTCAGGTGACAAACTGAGTACAAAACACACGGTTTCATTAACTACAGCTAATCGTCAAGACCCTGAAGCTACAAGTTAAAGAATAAAATCTTAAAATTGTAGCTTAGTTCTGGAAGAGTCATCTTTTTAACAATGTGTGCTGTATTTTTCAGGAAACAAACAGAAGCGACTGAGTCATAGGCACTAGACACCCTTAAAGAAAATCTTTCCAATGCAAAATGACAGACATATTTGACTTTAAACTTTTTATAGAGGCACTTTTAGTGACTTATGCACTCTGATTAGAGAATGTTGCAAAGGTTAGCAAAAGGTGAACAAGTTTATTGCTCAGCCTTCCGTCATCTGTAACTCAAGTAAAGGAAAACACATTTTTATATATTTCTCCATGCGACTTACTGAAAAGCAGCAACATTTCAAACTTATTTGTTATATTTTTCAACTATCTACTTTTCATTTTTTTTATTTCCTTTCAGGTCAAGGACAATTTTCAGAATTTTTTTTTTTTTTTTTTTTTGCATTTATCTGCTCTGTGCCACACACACCTCCTTGCAGCGTTTACCCCATTAACTTCACTTTATGACCCACCTAAACGTCATTCCTTTCATTTCTAACTCTCCTTTAATTCACTATCTGCCTTTCCCCTCCCTTTCCTGGTTAGCCTCATTCAAGAGAAGGCTTTTGTGATTGGACAGTATTTATATCAAGTAGGTCCCAGTGCCACCTGGGACAATGGTCTCCAGTCAGATCCAGGTCAAAACAAGCAGAACCCATCTTCGGCTTTGCGTGAATCAGTCCGATCCAGAGGGGTCTGGCTCCTCACAGGCAGGTAGACAGAGGTAGGCTGCTGCATTGATTCACCCACGATCATCACACCACACAGGTGCAGAAACATGTGAAGCTACTGCATCTTAGCTAATGTTTGCTCTACACACAGGTAGACCACTGGAGATCTGGCTGAGAGGAAAACAAGTAAATACTAAAGCAAGATGTTCTATTAGACAAATATTTGCTGTTCTGGCTGGGACTCAGGTAAAGGTAAGTGCGTGGGGGAAAATAAGCTGCATGCTTTGAAGTTATTAAGGATACTGTGTCCTAGATTTGTGGCCAAAAAAGGAAACATTTGCGGGCACACATAAAAGCCATGAAAATGGTGCACACCCTTCAATAACTGATAGACTGCAGTAAACAGAAAACACAAGAGTTCTGTTTTTCTTACACCTTTAATGTTGATCTATAAGAATGTGTGTTTGCATCTGCTTTCAAAACATCTAGTTGTTTACTTTTATGTAACACCTTTACAAATAACCTGAATTCCTCACAAACACTGTAGACTAAAGAAGCTTCCAGGTCAACCTTTTAAAGGTTTGAAGAACTGAATCCTGCTATAACATGACCTGGATGTCTGACAATCTTCAGTGGGTGTTAATGTCGTAGCTTTTTAAATGTAGGCTAATTTGTTTTAGTCCTGGTACCCTCGCCACCACCACAGTTTCACAGTTACCGGAGTAGTTTACACAGGATTACTCAGGGATAATCCATTTACTGTATTTAGAGACATGAGTCGCCATCTGTCTGTATTTATCTCAGCGAGTGACCCGTCACCACCAACTGACAGCAAACAAACAAGCCCAGTGTGCTGAGAGGAACCTACCAGAGTAAGAAAAGAACTGTCCTTCTCGTTTTTGACCGGGTTGTTAGCTGTTCGATTTTTTTTTTTCTTTTCAGCGTTAGCTTACGACCTTTAAACTGCGCGCGCGGCTCAGAGGAGACGATTGTGATGCCTTCAGGTACCACCGTAAACGCCCATTCCAGGCTGCTCTGCGCTAGCTTATAGATACTGTCGCTGTTTTAGTAATCTTATTTAAAAATATAAATAGAGAGAGAGATATATAATTATATCTCAGACTGTGAGTTTAAAGTGAAACGAGGTCCCTCCGTGCACCTCGTTGATCCAAATTGAAATCAATGTGCCGAATATTTTTGAATTTTTTGTGAGAAAAGGTTTTCATTTCGTTCTAATATCTAATTTTTTTAATATCTTATTTTATTTAATAGATTTGGGTCCCACTTAGATGCATAGTACTCGAAATATGATAGAAAAAAGGGTTTTTATTTTTCATTAGACGTGTCCCAAATTCCCTACTTTTCTGAAGGCACATTAAATACCACCTCACTGAGGAGCACAGACAGGTGAACAGGAAGCTTTGTGGGAGACGAGACGTGCTTTTCGGTGAAATGTGTCTTTCACAGTGAATATGGGAACACTCTGTAAGTTCAAATAGAGGTGAAAATGTACAAATAATGAAAAAGAAGCAAGTCTGTTGTTTTGTAGTTTGAGGGAAGACGAGCGGAGCTTACCTGTGTTTGAATCTGAGTAATAATTGGAGGCAGGTGGTGTGTAGCAGCAACATTGGAAAAGTTACTTTTTTTCCCAAAAAATGTGGAAGCTCACTGTTAAACTTTTTGTTTTTTCCTCTGGATTTTCTTTCTCTGCAGATATGGAGATGTTTGACAGACTAATTGAATCTGACGGATGGAAATGAAGTTCTACTTGAAGAGTTTGTCAACTGATGAATGAAGTGAACCATTAGGACAACAACTTCAAGGACATCTTGCCTTTTGGTAATTTAATTACACCAGAAAAACTTTGACTTAGAAGTCATCCAAAAAAACTTCTATTATTTTTTTCTTTTTTTTTTTTCTTCTACTTTTTGAGTATTTTCTCACATCACCAGATGATGAGGACAGACCATAAAGGCCGGAGTGCCCTCCCCCACAGGATAACCTATAAATCCGACTTCCATGCTATCAAATGCTCATTTGACACTGGAAACATTCTTCACGCGTCTTCTGCTGCTGCCCATCGCACTGCTGCACATCCAAACAAGCTGCTGTCTACCATGTCAGATCCCATCATGTCTCACGCCGGCACAGACAGCGGCAGCAGAGGCAGGATCCAAAGCACGCGAGGGACCAAAATCCGAGAAAACATCTTCCTTCAAATGGACAACCCGCAGTCGAGACAAGATCCGGTACTGAGTTCAGGCTCCACACCTCTCCTGCTTTTCCCAAAGCCCAACTCCCAATCTCAAACTTCCCCTGTTTTTGGATCCAGGCGTTCAATCATCAGCTCTTCTTCTGTTTTGAGTTCTCTCACTTCTACCCAAGAAAAAAATCTGGAAAATAAACCCTCTAAATCAGAGGAAATATCTGATGTCGACAGAGCAGCTCTAGCTCAGAAGTTCTCTGTAACAAGAAAGTTGTTTGAGTCTAAAATGATGGAGGTTGGAGAAAATGGAGTGCAGACTTTGAAACCTGGTATTATCAGAGGAAACAATGGGGCTGCAGAATTAAAAGGAGAGATGGAAAGGAAGCTGGCGACGAGTGAAAAGATGAAGCACACAGAGGGGAATGGTTTAGACAAACCCGTAAATCAGCTCATAAATACTGTGACTCTAAAACCTCAAGTGGTGAAGTCGGTGTCAAAGGGCTCTAAATTTGCTGGAGAGCATGAATCTGATGAAGGACCCAACAAATCACCCTCCCATCATGACAAGTGTGATGAAACCACAACATCACAAACGGAGGCAGAAAGGACGACTTTTAACCCCTTTTTGACTCCTGAGGAGACTCTGAGGGCAGAACGAGTCAGCATCAAGAACGAATCATCCGAAAGCGATGAAAATGAAGAGGAGAAAGTGTGGAATGAGAATAAACACTGGCTCAAAGGGGAGATGAGGGCGTCTGAGAGCCAAAATGAAGGAGACCGTGGGGAGATCCTCATAGATGAAGTCTTTGAGGAGCCCAGCGTGGACGCAGCACTGGAGCTGTTTGAAAATGAGGAAGACGAGCTGATTGTTTCCTCCGAAGAGTTATCAGAAGATAGGCATTGGAAAAAAATGACTGAGGATGATGAGGAGGGCAGAATAGACATGTGTCAGCAAGTGAATGAACAGAGGGAGGGTGAGAGGGAGGAGCAGAGCGGCAACATGATTGCACAATGTGAGGAGAAATCGACAGCGGAGGGAGACGATGAGAAGAACAACATGGAGACAAAGTTAGGAGAAAGTTTTGAAGTGTTAGAGGAAGTCAGAAAACAGGAGGAGGACAGTAGAGAAGAAGTTTCAAGGCAATCTCAAAGTTCAGAACCAAAAGAAACATCCGAGGTGCTTGAAACGGAGATAAGGAATGGTATCGGTAAAGGAGGAAGTGATGGAGCTGACGGTGCGAGAGATGAAGAGGACCAACTGGTAATCTCTGGGATTGAGAATAAGGCCTTCGTATACGAACAAGACGCCCATGTGGAGCTTTTAGGAGCAAAAGTGGAACAGGGAGACTCTCCGCAAAGTGAAGAGCAGTCAGAGGAGGTGGAGTATGAGGAAATTCCTGGTATTCCTGAAATGGATGAGCAGGAGGACGAGGAGACATCTGACGATGTGAAGAGGAAGGTCAGATTCTCCACTGCACCCATCAAGGTAGGGGGGTTTTCTGTGCGACAGCTCATTTCAGAAGCCTTGCGTTTGTCAAGTTGTCTGTAAGGAAAGTCTTAGCCTGCAGTCATGTTTGTAGCACACCAGTGGAGGAAGAACGACAAGATGCTACATGTAACAGAAGAGTGCTGCCTTTAAGCAGCCACACGGGAAAAAAATCTTCTGGTTTGTTAATAAAATAAAAACCCTTTCAGTTTCGGTGTAGTAGCACTAATGTCACATTATGCGTGGGGAAACTTGTGATTTTTAGCAGCAGTTCTCCTTCTGCCATATCCTCCTCGTAAGACTTTACGCTTGGATTATGACGTCTCACACTTTCCTTGACACACTTCCAGTGTGTTGTAGCTGCAGATGGTTCTTCTTGTAATTTGCTCATTTATTTGATGCGTGCATAAATGAGTGTTTTCTACATACTTTTATTTCAGGTGTTCAGCACCTTTTCTAATGCGGAGTACGACCGTCTCAACGAGGACATTGACCCCGTGTCTGCTTCAGCCGAGTTTGAGCTGGAAAAGAGGGTAGACAGGATGGATGTTTTCCCTGTGGAGATCCAGAAAGGTATTGGTTCTATTTCCATCTGCCTTCATTTCAAGATGTAAATATCTGACAGCTGTTGTTAAAAGTGAACTTTTTGCATCAACTGTAGGTGATGAAGGACTGGGCATCAGTATAATAGGGATGGGTGTGGGAGCAGACCAAGGGCTGGAGAAATTAGGAATCTTCGTTAAGACAGTTACTGAAGGCGGAGCAACACATAAAGATGGACGGTAAGTATGTGCATCCTTTTTTTATTTTTTAATTTAAAAAATTCATTTTTAATGTATTTGTGTGTAAACGTGTTAGGATCCAGGTGAACGATCAGATAGTGGAGGTTGACGGCAGGAGTTTGGTTGGAGTGTCTCAGCTATTTGCAGCAACGGTCCTCAAGAACACGTCAGGCCTTGTCAAGTATGTCCCAGCATTCAACACATTGTCTATTTGTTATCATGATCTTTTGAGCCACTTTAGTACAGTAGATCCTTGCATTCTTAAGAGCAAATTTACCATGACTGTACTGTTTTGGTCTCATCTTTGGAATGTCAGCTCAAAGGAAAATGTCTAGCGATTTAATGATGAAGCACTGAGCTGAAGTTATTTAAAGACAAAACAGTGGTGGCGTGGTGAATAAAATATTTGATGGCGAGGATAACACAGTCTGTGGGGATGTGTTATTGCCACTTCCAGCTGTAGTTTGTGTGTTCGCCTGCAGGTTTTTAATCGGCCGAGAGAAGGAGGGCGTGGAAAGTGAGGTGGCACGACTGATCAACGAAAGCTTAGAAATGGATAAAACAAAAAGCAAAAAGGTAAATTTGATCAAAAATGAGCAGAGTAACTATCAATTAATTTTTTAAGACTAAAAACTAATATACATACTAATACATGGGTTATTATTTCTGTATTTTGTAGAGGGGAAGCAGAAGTAGTTTAGATGAAGTCAGTGATACCATGACAGAGAGGAGTTCTGTTGAGGAAGAAGAGGATGAAGAGGAAGATGATGATGAGGAGGAAGATGTGTCCCTTTTATCCAGTCTTGACAACTACCAGCTCTGTCTGAAATACCAGCAGGTAACCTTCAGAAGTTTTTAGGTTTAAAGTAACAAACATTTTTAAAAGGACATATTTGCTCTTCTCAGTAATCTGTCTCATTAGCAGCTAAAAGCAGTTTGAATACAGTAGAAAAATTGTTTAAAAATAGTTTGTTTTTAAACTCTTTCTTTTATTTAATGTTTTATTTCTCCTTTTCCATTCTCTGCAGCTTCAGGCAAAAATGCGACGCATAACAGCCCAGCTTCACTGTGCCAAAGAAAAGGTAGGTCACGAAATCGAGATTGAAAACTTGCACGCGGCTAATAATTGTGCTCAGTGTCACTCTCTACACTTGTGCCCACATTGGGAAACCAGCCTGACCCATTTAACTGTGTTGAGATGGCTCTAGCTTGATGTGGAGTTAATGAAATACAGGCTTCTGTCCAACTCTCTGTGCCAACCATGCTTTTCTTTCCCTGCTTTCATGCAGTCAATACTAAGAAATGATTTGGTTGATAAAACAAGAATATATTCTTAATCTGGAAAACTACTTAATCTGTGAATTACTTGTTTGTTTCATTAAAATTTGCTGCAGTTGGGGACATAATCACATTTTTCATCCATCAAGTGTGAATTTTCATTTATTTCAGTTGATGATGAAAACAATGCAAACTGTATTTGTTTCAGATAAGAGCATTGGAGGAGCAGGAAGCCAGCTGGATAAGCGAGAAAGCTGAGCTGCAGCAAAGAGTTGAAGAGGAAGAGGAGAAAGCCGAGAAACTAGAGAAGTACGTTGGCAGAAATTCAGTTTTTTTTTTATTTGATTTTAAAGCAATCTTTAGGCTGAAATAGTTGTACCTACAGAAGAAGAAATCTTTAGCTCAATGCCAACCTACTTTAATTATCAGATACTGGCAAGAGGCTCAGACTCTCTGCAGAGTCGTGAGTCAGCGGCTTGCTGATGCACAGAACCAAACTGAGAGCCTGGAGGTCAAATACAACAAAGCTAAAAGACTGGTCAGAGAGTACCAGAGCAGGTATCTATGAATGAACAAAATGAAATATAAGTTCTTTTTTGTCATTAGACACAGTTTTGCCCATCTTAAAGTTCTGAATTGTGTTATGCAGAGAGGAAGAGATGGAAAAGATGCTTACAGATTTGAGGAGAGAAATGGAGGACCAGGAAAAACAACAGCGAGAAACCATTGAAAGACTGCAGATGCAGGTAAAAGGATTTTTTTTTTCCTAAGTCTAGAGTGTTTTTGTTTTAATGAGGTCTTCCATTTATCCATCCTAATTACCTCCAATGGTTTATCACAGGTGGGACATTCAGACAGAATAGAGTTTGATCCACAAATGAAAAATGAATCTGTGGAGTCCTCTGCCACAGGTAAGCAGCTGAATAAAGACGAAAGATAATAATGATTTGATGGTGGCACAACATCCTTCTCCAAAACTGTAAATAAAAAATACCCACTTCCAAAAACGGATTTCTGTAATAATTTTATTACTGCACTATTGCTAGCAATGAGGTGGGTCTCCTTACTGAGTGGTCCTTAAAGACTCACTCCAATAAAATTCCAGATTTTTGCGTTTGCAACACATTCTCGAAGCATTTTTCTCATGAACATATATAATGAAAATTAGCATTAAAATTTGATTTCTTCATCCAAATCATTGTGAACCAGGAATAGATGGAAAATTGGAAAAAGCTTGTAGTTTTGGTGGAGTGTACTACGGAAAGCCATAAGCTCAATTTTTCTACTCAATTCTGAAGCATTCACTTGCAGACAAATAGATCCATGTATGTCTTTGTTTTCATTGCCTGAGCTGACATCAACTGTATGGCTGGATAGTTCATATATTGCTCACCAGTTGCACTTTTAATTTTAGGTTTGGGTTGTGAGGGAGTGTAAAGAGTTAGATGTCAGGAAGAAGGGGCAGGATTACTCTGCGACAATGGTTCCACCCACGACTCTGAGTTGAATTTCTAGCCAACTACTGCTGCTCTAGCGAAACCTTGTCCTAGAAAAAAAACACGTTTTTTTATTTTGGCTAAAAATGGCATCATCTTGATTTAAAAGAGCACTGGGTGCTTTCAAAGAGGATCACAGTGGGGTTTTTAAAACCAACAGTATTGTGGTGGTCATACTACTGAAACAACCAGCAGACCTTCTAGAGTTCTAGAGCACATGTGAATTGGTTGCTACAACTCATAAAAGTGAGGTTAAAGAGTTTCTACAGTCTGGAGGGAACCCACACAATTCCTCTGAGGCAAAGATGTAGGCCAGACTCTTCCACCGTCCCAAAGGGAATCAGAGGATTGGAATTGAGCTGCAGTGGAATTACTCTTTAATTCTACTGATCCATCATAGACCTAGCTTATATTACTCCTTTTTTCAAGCAGCGAGTCCACAGGAGGGCTACTTCATTCAGGATAAGCCCCACTACCCCATGGGAGGATAGTCAGCCACCTGCTGCTTGTCGATGAGCCCCTTCTCCAGGCTTGGCTCCAAAGTTTGGCCCCAGTAACCCTTATTAAGCAGGGGAACAGAAGAAAACAGAATTTTATAGCTTTTATTTTTAACTATTGGGGTTTTTCTAACTTCTAGTGGCCTGACCATTCCACTCAGTCAAAGATGTAGCAAGTCACACTGATCAATGGTGTTATTATGCTGTAAAAAAATAATAAAGAGATTTGATCTTAAAAACTGATTAAATCTTCAAATGAAAACACGACTGACTGATTAAAGTCTTTTTTTTTTCCTTTATCTATCAGACTGGTATGTTCCACTTCCTAATACGGGTCGTTTGGACTCCAGCGCACACATAGCCAGGGCCCAGCTAGCCCAGAAGTCTAAGCGCCATCCACCTTCACGAGACAAACTTCGAGAAAGTTTCAAGAAGCAGGTTAGAAACTGTTGATTAATAGAGAAGTGCAAATATATGCTTGACTAACTTGCATTCTGCTGCAGGAGGAAGGTGTCACAAAACCAGAGGAGAGCCAGTCTCTGCCTTCTTCTACAACGGTCCAAAGCAGCAAGACTGAACCGTCTAATGCTAATTCGCTCTCAACAACCAGTCCCCAGCCTCCCACCAGCTCTCTGTCAACTCCTCCAATTTTCATCACAAACACACAAACGCCTTCTCCATGTAAATCCTCAACCTCTAAAAAATCAAAGAGGAAGTTTCCAGACTTCAGGTGAATGATTTTACTTTTTATTATTTTTCTTTAATCAAGTTATTTTGATCCAGAGTCTGAGAAAAATTAAGAGGTATTTTGTATGTCTGCTTATTGTAATATTTCTTTGTTTTTTTTTTTTTTTTAGTGGCCTTCGCAAGTCTCTCACTAGGCGGACAAGTGAAAAAAACAACAGATCTGCAAACAGCAGGTAAGAAAATGATTTCAGGGTTTAAGAAACATATATTAAGTTATTGATACATCTTTAAGTTTTCATTTTAAGTTCAAGTTGATGATTGTAGCAGTTCAGTGTATCTAGGGAAATATAAAACCACAAACTCTGGTAAGAAAATGTTTAGTCTTAACATCATGTTCCAGCTGCTTTATGAAGCTGTTTTTAACCAAAGTATGTCAATGAATTTCTGTTAATTTCCAGAATGATTATTTTTGTCGTTGGTAAACACAGTTGTGACATATAATAAAAAATAAATAAATTTGCAGAGCTGTTCCATTTTGGGTTCACCTCTAAAAGACGGAAATGGAAAACAAAAAAAATCTAAATTGAATTTTTAATTTTTTTTTTATGCACAAGACACACACAAACAAGACGGTTTTGTGTATTCATATGTGCGGCAAGACTGTGGAACCGAACCACTTTATACTTAAAGCAATGTCCAAACACAAAAAGTTTAAGAACAAAAATAGATCATTGATAGATATGTACATGTACAGAAAATAAACTGATAAATATAGATTATTCATTCTATATTTTGTTTTCCTGTTTTTGTATATACATCAACAGCAGTTCTTGCTTCACAACAAAAATGCCACAGTTCAAGTCCTGGCATAGACCTAACTGTGTGGAGTTTGCATGTGTGGTTTTTCTCAAGGGACTTCGGCTTCCTCCCACAGTTCAAAAACATGCTTCAAAAGTTAATTGTTGAGTCTAAACTGTCCAGGTGTGAGCGTGCGTGTGTAGTTTTGGTCCTGTGATAGACTGGCGACCTGTCCAGGTTTGTAACCAGCCTTCGCCCACAAGTAGCCAGGTTAGGCTCTGTCAACCCCATGACCCCGAAAGAGATGAAATGGATGAATGGATATATTCAGCTACATGTGTAGTTATTTGTGTGCATATGGATATCTGAAACTTAATGTGTACTTGTTAGACAGACAACAGATAGTGGGTGCAATGAAATTGGTTTAGGATACAGTCATAAACTTAAAATGAGAAAACTAATGATATATATTTTAAAGAATAATTTTAAATGTTTAGTGTTTTATCGGAAAAACAATTTGTATCATTCAGAAACGTTCCCATTTTGCTCCTAATTCCCACTCTCCTTGAGATTACTTCTTTTTTTAATTTTATTTCCTTTATTTTAAAGTATATATCAAAAATAAAACATAAACATCAAAATCAAGAATAAAAGCTGTGCAGATGATTTTGATCTATGTTTAAAACCAGATCAGTTTCTTCAGTACTTGACTGATAAGCATTTGAGAGAGTTATAGAGATCAGGGGGACTCGCCAAAAATCTCATTTATACATGAAACTTTTTATGAAAGATAATTTAAATAACATTTTCTTGAAATGTGTCCCACCAGGGGATCCTGTGGTGACTTGGTGGACGAGCCAGCTGAAGTTTCTCCGTCTGGTTCCGTGAACTCCGTCCCTTCTTGCCTACGACTTCCCTGGTTTGGAGAAAGGGGGCGGGAGAAAGCCGGAGACAGGGAGAACATCAGGGAGAGGTTACGGTCCGTTTCCAGCAGCAGTTTGCCTTACCTGACAACCACCGGGAGAAGAGATCAGGTAAGAGATTAACAGGCCAGCAAGATTTCTTCTTCTTCTTGGGCTCCTTAAGTTTGATTGTAAAGACAGTGAATTATGGGATAGTGGGTGTGAAATCATTGGGCAGCCCACAAGTGTCTCTGTTGGTTCCAGACTATTGGTTCTCCTGTGGGCAGCTCCAGCATGGTGGGTCATGTCTCTGATTACTCCCTCTCTGGAAACTCTCATACTTGCACCTTTTCCTCCTCTGAGGTGAGCCTGTTCTTCTATTCCTGCCTTCTGTGTCTGGTTCTTCTTTCCTCATGGAGTCCCCTGTCTGGTCCGTTTTCCCAGGTGCACCCTCGGCTTTAGTTAACAGCTCTCTCTTTTTATAACTCTTCCGCTTTCTCTTTTGCCGGAGCAGACTTTAGACGACTGTCCTGTTCCGAACAATAACAACAACCAGTGGCAAACGAGACCTGTATCGGAGTGGAACAACCAGCAGGTCTCCCTGTGGCTCATTGCCATGAACATGGATCAGTACATAGCAGAGTTTGCTGCAAAAGGTTTGGATGGAACCCAGCTGCTGAACTTGGACAGTCAAAAGCTTAAGGTAAGTCAAGTATTTTGGCAAAATTATGGCACATTTCAACTTTTAAATGTTGCTTCAGGAACCCAATTCAGAAAAATAATCCCTGTTCATCTATTTTATCTTTTAAAGATTCACTCCAATGAAAATCATGTTTTTTAAAATGCTCTTGTAGGACATATCTAAAATATCTAAATATAGATTAAACCTGCAATTTTTTTTTTCTTTAATTCAAATCATGATTGATCGGGGAGCATAAAAAAGCACGGTTTGAAAAAGCTCAGGTTTGTGATGCAGCAACTTTCATGGGTGGGCCAAAGTCTCCCTGCTCCACTCCTCCTTTTAGCTCAAACCTGCATAATCATAATTAAGACAACTGGGAATGGTTTTACAATTGGAAAAAAAAAGTAGTTGGAGTGGAATTTCCAATAGTTGAAAATTTCCATTGTTTTATATGAAACTGCCCTGCCCCTTCAAAACTTGTCTTAAAAAAAAAAACTTGTCCAAAAAAAAAGTTTTAGACAAAAAATCTTTCACTCAAAAACCTTGTTTTTTTTTTTTTTTTTATGAACTTTTCAGGTGCAAAAGTAAAACTTTTTTTATTTTATCCTTGTTTTTCTTTTGGACACTATGGATGAACTGGGTCTCTTAACAGCCTGGATTATCCACACAGAAAATCTTGTATCCTATGATGTTAATTTTGTCAAAAAATGTAGGAGGCAAAATAAACTTGCAGACTTTAATCTTTGAATAGTTTTTTAAAAATGGATTATCTACAACCTCTTGGATAAATACTTTTTTTTGTTTTTTTAAATATACTTTAAAACTCAGATTATGTTACATAAAGCCACTTGGATATTTTTTTTTTTTTTGTTTTTGTTTATGTGTTCTTTATAATCTTGTCATCTTTTTATGTTTTTATGAGAAATCAAACTATTAAACTAAAGCAGCACCTTCTGGATCATTCTCTCATGCTTATATTCCATTTCAGGCTCTCGGTGTTTCCAGTCAAAGCGACCGGTCGATCATCAAGAAGAAGCTGAAAGACATAAAGAAAAGAGAGGAGAAAGAGCAGAGGAAAGAGGAGAAAAAGCTAAAGGAGGGAGAAGAAAAGGTATCTGGTATAAAGGAGGAGGAGAAGTCTGTAAAAAGCATCGGGCGCAGCGGCCAAACTGTTCGAACTGAATCCCTTTTATAGTTGACTGGCTGAAGGAAGATGCACCACCAGCATTATAGAATAGTTAAACGTACGACAAACCTGTTTGTGATAAACAAAGCAAATCAAATGAAATCTCTATTTCTCTCCACTGGTGAAGAATAAAGGCTAAGTTGCGTTCAAACCAGTTATTCCAGCACCAAAGTTCATAGGAATTCTATGTATTCATAAAGTGTAAGGACTGTCTCACAGTGCTTTTTTAATCATGAACTGTCTTTAGAATGATTTTACCTATTTAAATGTCGGGAGATTCTTGCATATATGTATTTGTTGTAAGTTTTTTTTATGTGTTAATAAATAAAACTCAAAACTTTCTCCTGTGCCTTAAACTTGTATTCCCATGAAACTGGAAAAAGTGTTTAAGAAACTCCTCATATAGTTGGGATCAAACAATGACTTGAGCTTTATATTTACAACATAAGTCAATGACCTGTAGATGACGACACACAAAGTGTTAAGGCACATCAAAGAATAAAAACAGTGGGGAAAACTTTCAGAGAAATCACCAGTGTATACATTGCATTTCTTTGGCCTTTTTAAGGGCGAGTAACAAAAAAATATTCCTTACAAGAATAAATACAAACAATTCAGAACATTCAAATGTACAAAACAGTTTGACCTGCCAAGCCCCTCATCAACACTGAAATCTTCTATCAAGCGGCTTTAGTGATAGTTTAGCAGGAGTGTCTCCCCCGCAGCCCCTTTAAAGAGAAGAAGGTCATGTAGTGTGTAGTAAAAATCCAAATTTGTTCTCAAGTGCTGCAAAGAAGAAAAAAAAAAAAGGCAAAGGAGGTGGTTCATTAATGAGCAAAAGTAACTACAGGCAGTCGGATTTCATTGGCTGTTAAGAATAGTGTCCGTTGTCATGCCAGGTTGTCATCCATGGCTTCCTTTCCAGGTTTCCCCATTTAGCATTTCCAGGGCTCCTCCCTCTCTCCTCTCGTGTGATCCGGACAGCATTATAACTGGGGACCCTGTCTTCATATTTGGCACGTTCGAAAAAGCCACACTAGAAAAGGGATAAAAAAAGAATACAAATTAATTCTTCAAAATATTGTTTTTTTTAAAAAAAGGAGAATAAAGCCACCAAAGTTGACAAATCCACTGAAAGCTGATAGCCATCTGCGCACCTTCGTGAAGAAAAAGCAAGAACTTTACAACTGCATGACAAAAAAGAGGAAGATGAGCTGCAGATCACCCCCAGAGGTATTCCATTGCATTTCTTTTTTTCCCCAGCAATCACCTCCACTGGCCATGCAAGTAGAACGTAGCAGTACACACATATTTATGTGTGAACATATTATAGCCAGTGTTTGTGTCACAGAGAAAGAAACACCCAGTGCTTGTCCCAAACCAAAGAGCAGCCCTTCAAAGTCCCACTCCAACCATCTTTTGATCTTTTTTAAAAGTGTGATTATGAATATGTAGTTTTTAGCCAAAATCAAATAACTTTTTTCTAAGACATATTTTCTGATATTCATTAGAAATTTGCCCCTGAGTTATACGCCTGCCCACATTTCCCATCATCCATCTGTTTACGCGCTCTCCAACTAGCACCCCTACCCTAGCTTTAACGGTGCAAAAATAATGGCGAGCAATACCAGAGCTAACTAGTCGGGCAACGTCAGCTTGGATGAGGAAAAACGGAGACGTTCATGTATCTAGTCGTCTGCGGGTGGAGCTCAGCAAGGAGCCCACCAATCGTAGCACTGCTACAAGCTTATCCCAACTTCACTTTTTTCATCTGATCATGTTTTACAATAATTTGAATAAAGAAATACTCTGAAACGTACTTTTTAAGCTTATTTTTTCTTTACATATGTTCTCGTCATGAGAAAAATGCTACAAGAACAGGTCCATTTTCATTGGAGTGGTTCTTTAAAGATGAGCAAGAGAAAGGAAGTTCCAGCCACAGGGTACCGGCTCATTTTACCCTCTTGTCTTTTTTTATGCATTTGAAGTCAGCTTCTCTTTTTCTGATGGGTCCTTTGAGTTCCTTTTCCCAAAGAGTCGAGACTGAGAAGAGGCAAATAATTAGAAAATGTGTGTGACCAGCGCTGCATATACCTGGAAGCTTCAAATTCAGTTATTTTTTTAAATATTTTCCAGCAAACATGCCGGCATTTTTTTTTTTTTTGCAATCTTTGTGTAACAATCATACCTTCCAGAGAAGGAAAACCAACAAAGCCAACAGCAGCAGCCCTAATAGGACGGACAGCACGATGATCCACCATGGCACTCCACCAAAAGCTGAGAGAGCTGCAGGTCTCTCAGGGAAAGCAGTCAGTGTCACCTGCAGATTACAACAGCATATAAATACTTCCTCTTTAAAATATTGAGTTTTTCTCTCCTATTCTAAAGCAATTGCCTCCATTTACCCAATAAAATGTAATTTCTCACAAGCGCTCATGAAATGAATCTTAGTTAAAACGTGAGAACTCAAATTGTTGGTATTTTGATTGTTCAGATAATTGCAGTTCAGGTTCAGTTTATAGATGTAGGAAATTCTGATTTTTGAGTGTGAAAAAAACATTACTTTCCTGGTTTTAAGAGATCCGGTGATGTCACACCAACATGAATGTGATGACTGATAGAATCCATGTGTAAAATTTACATTTGAAAACCCGCATGAACCCAAAACACTGTCATAGATGATCATAAAAAAAGAGAACTTTTGGTGTCTAACAATGCACTATTTGCAGAAAAATCTGAACAACACCCCAACAAAAACTAAAACTTCCAACATCCTGAGTGAAGATCATTTCCGAGACTCAGCCAGCTCTTTCTTGATGTCGGGAGTATTTTTGGCATGAACTCCTACCCGCATGAAAAGACGTGAATGGCTTTGAAATGCTCATGATCTGAAACATGTTGAGCAGTGCGAATGCTTCCACCTTCATGACCTTCAAAGGAACTGGATTGCCAAATTCAAAAACATTCAACTCAACTCTAGTATTTTTATAAAAATACACCAATACATCTTGTTATAGTTAAAAGGGAAAGTAAAGAGATATAGTGGATGGAAATTAATTATCTATTCAAAGAATGAATCAAAAATACTTAGACAGTAAAAGCAGCTGAAACTAAAGAAACTGAAGACATAAAGAAAGATTTTGTTTGATGACATTTTAAAATATTGAACTGTGTTTCAACAAAATAGTAGCAACTTTTAAAGAAACCTTTAAGTTAATTATTCTTTAAAAAGTGTCTTACTGTGTGTGTTTGAGCAGGTAATCATCATTTAAAACGTCTATAAGTTCAATGAGAAATTGTTTTTTTTCACTTCTTATAAAATCTTGTTAGTTTGGATTTAACCACCTTTTTTTCAGCATCCTGGAGGACTGTGTTCTTGGTAGTGCTGTCAACACGAAGGTGGGCTGTTAGAATGATCTCTACATAACGAACGTCTGAGTAATCCTGTTTAAATAAAGAGAAAATATTAGTTTTCTTACTAAATCATTGCTCAATTTACACATTAATAATGCAAACAATCAAAATTGGGAAATGTAATGTATTTCTACACACAGAACACAACATTAGAGATCCAATAGTTACCTCCAGGAAAGTAGCATTCCAAAGACGTGAGCTGAAATTGATGATTGCATTACCATCCAAGCCCCCAAGGGGGCACTTTATCTTCACACATTTTGCACCTTTATTACAGGACTGTCAAAGATAAGGAGTGAAACTTTACTCAGCTGAACAGGAATCACATCAATCCATAGGAAAATAACAACAGAAACTGGATGCACTGTTACCAGAGTTATGATTTTCTTAGTTTCCATTAAACGAGACATGATGCCTTCTGTGCCGCCTTTGGTACTTCCTGCTGCTCTTCTTATACTGGTTGTTTCAGGTTTCTGGAAAAAAAAATTTAAGTCAAATCGTGCTAAATTTAAAATCTTTGTCTCTCTAAAGGATGATAAAACTGTATAAAATAGTAGACGCCCTTCTTTTGTTTCTTTTGACTCACTTTATTAAGAGGGTTGATCTCTCCTGACGGAGTGCACTTTATCTGATCCACTCCCGTGGAGCTGATCTTCATCAGGTACAGTAACCACTTTCCCTGCTCTGTTTCCTTGGGCCAGTCAATCTCAAGCGTGGCAGTGCCAAAATCCGTTAAGCGCTTTCCCAGGTTTATAATCTGACAAAAGAAATTGATCATCTTTCTCATCCAGACAAAACATGGTTTGTGGGCTTGAAAAGTTGAGCTGATTTCCTGCACTCACTTTGAACTGATGAGTGATGGCGCTGCCAATGTCGGTCTCAGAGATCATGGCCGTCTCACCTTGAACTTCTCCCGCATAGTGAACCTGAGATGGACTGGCTTGACTAGAAAAAGGGAAAAAAAACAGTTAGAAACATGAATTGAGTGTGTTTTCCTCACATGGTTGTGTTTCTATGTACTCGTGTGCATTTTTTTTACCCCAATAAAGACAGCTGCAGCATGACAGCCACCTTCGCCCTTGCATTGACAATTGGTTTTGACTGCTTACTTGTCCTGCAGGATAAAATGCACTCACAAGTTTACTTTGGATGTTCCATAGAAATTCCTTTTATTTATTTATTCTTTTTTTTTTTTAATAAATAACTTTCTGCATTTTTAAGCATAAACTTACGTATTTAGCATGAGTTTAATCTCCACTTCAGATATATTGAAAGAAATGCCCGCTGTGCTGAAAAAAATGTAGAATTTTGTCTGACGAAAAAAATAACAAACATTTGGATTAGAAAAATGATAATTGCACAAGTATTAAAATGTTTTTAAAGTCCCACTCTGATCATCTTTTGATCTATTTTAAAGGCATTCCCAGTGGTCTTTTAATTATCATAATGCAGTTTTTAGCTGAAATTTAAAAAAATCCTGTGTCGTTTTTTTGGACACAGTTTCTGCAGAGCGGCAGGAGTTCATTAGAAATTTGCCTCTTAGTTGTGGATGTGACTGTTTTTAACTCCACATTTTAGAGTAGAGCAGTGAGCTTGTGCCCTGTCCAATATATTTTTTAATGTCACAAATAAACCCTTTTTTTAAACTTCTATTTTTTTCTGTTCTTGATTTATAACAATTGAATAAAGAATTATTCAGAAATGAACATTTTGAGCTTAATTTTCTTTCTATATGTCATCCATTATCAGAAAAATCTCCAAAGAACATGTTAAAAACACCAAAAATACATTTCTCATCAGAGTGGGTATTTAAGCTCTCCATCTGATTTTCTCACCTCTGCATTACCCATGAAGGGGTTCCCTAATTCACAGTCGGCCCGAGAACCATCCTTATTGGATACACAGGTGACAGGACTTTCCTGAAAAAATGACACAGTCAGAAGCAGAAGTTCATATGTGATAAAACTGCCAGTGAGAAAGACTAACTTGAGATGCAACTCGATAAGTCGAGTAGGTCAGGGAGGTGGGAAAGATGGCAGTCAAGTGGGCCTCGTGCGCGTCTTCTCCCTTTTGATTGGTCACTGTCACTTCCAGAGCGATGTCGTTTTGATTGCTCAGCGAGATCACTGGAAGCTTATCTTCCCTTCAATCAAATGAGAGGTATGAGCTTGATTGTCTCTGCTTGTGTGGCTGCTGTTCTCAGTGCGAATGAAAACACAATTCTTTTTCTTACTGTTTTAATTCAGTGAAATCATCTTCTGTAGTTGACCTGAAGCCAAAGCGATAATTCATCTTCAGGTTGCTCTCACACTCCTTGTCCTGACCACAGCCCGCTTGTAGGAACTCAGCCTTTAAAAAAGAATAAAGAAATGATTGTGAAATAGACATTCATTTATTGAGAAGGATTCATGTCTCGTACCATTGCTCTAGTTGGTTTGATTTCATCCAGAACAGGTGTCAGACTAGTAGTGGAGCTCTGTCGTCTTCTGCGTTTAGCCTCCTGGATACTAACAGACACATCCACAGGAATCCCTTGTAGTTTATTTCGAATGTTTTCCTGAAAGGCATCAAAGTTATTCTTAGCCCCTATGCTTTTCTTTTTGCAGATGATGCAGGAATTGTAACAAACCTGTATAGCAAGTTTCTGGGTAATGCACTTTTTCTGTCCTGGGGTGTTCATAGTGATGGTACCCGAGGACTGAGAGCTACTTTCAAACTCAGAGGAATCCATGAAAGTTGCTCTGGGTTTGAGGCCTTTCTTCTTGAGGTCAGCGTCTGCCTCAAGAGTGTACGACACGGCTGCACAAAATAAAAAACACACGGTGAGGGAGAAAGCAGCCAATGAGAGGGAAGGCAAATCCCACATACAGGTCTTTTAATTATCAAAGATAATATTTATTGGTGCAACTTAAGTACAAAGTTGCATTGCCTGTGATGATGCTGTTGTGAATGCTTTTTGCAAAATCTGGTTGCAGAAAATGTTGAATCAATTTACTCTAATAGCTGAAGAGATTTGCTGAAAATGCAAAAGCTATTTGCAAAATACGAAATTTTCTGAAAGACTTTAAATGTCGCTAAAGACCTATGAAAAACAGCTGAAGTTGTCCTAAATTTTTGAAAAAATGTTCACAAGTTTGCTTTAAAATCCTCCATATACGACAATTTTACAAAAACATGTAGCGTGATGCTTAAATATGAGCTAAACTCTAAATTAGCCCCAAAAAACCTTAGTTGATGCCAAAAATTAGGCTAAAAAGCTAGTTCATTGCGTCAATACTAGCTAAACTCCAAAATAGCCTAAAAATTCTCAGTAAATTTAGTCAAAAACGCTAGCCTGTTGCTAAAATATTAGTTAGTATTAGTAGCTTAACAAACCTCTGTATATAAATTAGCCAAAAAAAAAAACTTTAGCATGTTGCTAAAATATTAAATAAAATTAGAATAAAAACCCTCAGTAGATTCCTTATTATCAAAACGAGTTAGCATAATGCTAACATCACAGCTCATTGTCAAATTATTTTAAAATTACTGTTAACAATGGTTTCGAAGTGCACAAAGTTTTTGAAGAATTTGAAAAATTTCTCATTTACTTCCTTGGAGCACTTGGGGTATATTTTGCTCAATATTTTAAAAACTATAAAGTTTATGAATATTAAAAGTACAAGCAGTAATGTCCTGAATGGGCTGAACATATTGATACCAATATTTTTGAAATAGCAGAAAGTGTGATTGTGTTTTGTATGTGCAGAAAAATTCACAAAAACAGAGTAGGAGAATCACTATGGTGTATTGCATTGAAGCATTCACACAATTAACTTAACTTACTGAGTTTGGGGGTGTAGCTCTTTTGGTTGGAAGTAAAGGTGAAGCAGGCTCTCACTTCCATGCTGAGGACACAGTGTAATTTAGGACCAAAATATAGATAATCATATGAAGTATAAAATGAAAATCCAATGCAGAGTGAGGATTGCAAACATAGGCACTCGTACCAGAAAGCTTTACCACAATTCTTGTCCGCAAGGTTGATTTGTTCTGGTGAGAACGTGACTTCCTTTTTGATGTTAACAACAGGTCGGGCTCTGGAAGGCAAAAAGTAAAGGAAGAAATCAATAAAAAATAACATTGGACCAGTTAACTCAAAAGCTTTCTCACCTGAAAACAAAGACAGAATCTGAGAGAGATCCAACTGCTAGATCTGGATAAGAGTTCTTGTCCAGGTCCATGTTGCCCGCTAAGGAGTATCCAAAAAGCTTGGCTCCGAAAGGCTTTCCGGAGATCACCTGTAGCAGGAGAAACCGCTGCAGGTGTTAAAATGTGATTTGGGATTGGTTGATCTATGTCAACTGTCAAAGAACAAACCAAAAAAAAAAAAAAAATTTCTATTTCCCATCATCTGCATAGATTTGCTGAACTTTCCTCAGTTATTAAAAATGAAAGCACTTTGAGGGTACTTCAAGGCGAGTTTGTTTTGTCTTTTTTTTATTTATTCTAATATGAAAGTGTGATGTCTGAACCACTTTTAAAATCTAGCGAATTCGATAGTCCTGCACTTTACAGTTTGTACTAGTTAAAGGAGTGAATTCGGACATCGTCCTTGTTTTACTGTTTATTACAGTCAAGCTGAGACTAAATTTTTGTTATGTTTCAAAGTGAACTATCTTCGTCATTGAAGTTATCCTGACACAAAATGCTGTGAAAAGTATGTCTTAACATACCTGTGGCTCATCTACAGAGAGGACTCCGGTGGCAGACCCGCTGTAAATATAAACTTGTCCGTTATCTTTATAAGGAGCTCCCACTGCAAAATCTGAAAACAGAGAAAAAAAAGGCATAATAGAGGTGTCACGATGGAGCATCAGGCAACAGGATGAACATCATTCTCACCGTGGTAACCATCCTGATTGATGTCTCCCAGGTTTTCCACGGCCAAACCAAACATGGAGTCCTTGGGTCCATTTATTCTCATGGGAGTGACCTGGTCCCACTTTCCATTTTTGTTGATGTAAACATAGATGGCTCCTCCAATTTCCCCGTCCTTTACAAAGAACTGAGGTGCTCCCACCACTATGTCCTCCCAACTAACCAAAAACAACACACTCCAATTAGTCCTCTCATACAAATTTGGAAATAGTGAAACTACATGTGGGCTAAGCAGTATCCTCACCCATCCTTGTTGAGATCCAGTACAGCAAGATCATAGCCAAAAGATGAGGCCAGTCCCTCTCCTTCCAGAGTGTACTCCTCTACCAGTATGTTGCTTCTCTCTGGGCCTTTTTTTAGCAGCACCACAGCTCCACTGTGATTTGCTCTGGGAGCTCCTGCGACAACTATCAAATTGCCTTGCGTAGTCAACCTCTTCCCTGAGGCCAAAGAGAACCCTGAGAGAAAGAAAAGCTCAAATGTTAGCCCGCAATGTCAAAAGAGAGTCAGGCAATATTCAGGCTGAAAACAAAAAATTGCATCTTTTTACCGAGGTAGCTGTTGGGAGGAGCAGGAACCCGGGTAGGGTCCTTATCTTTTTCATCTCCTACTTCGTACGGCCCATCATCATAGAACCCCTGTTCTACAAGGGTGAAGTTCTTTTGCTCCAAGCGAACGATACCTTGTGGAGATAAGAGGATATTGAATGGGCTGTGTGAACTCAACCACAATTTATTAGTCTTACCTTTCCAATTGTAAGCTCCAGGAGCCCCGAAAATGAAGTAGTGGTAGTCATTATCAAACGCCGCTGAGAGACCCTGCTGGCAGGAGCCAAACATTTCATGACCTCTGAGCCTGCTGTCACAAAAATGCCAACTACCACCATCTTCGCTTGAACCCCCATGAATGGTTAAGTCCTGACTGAGCACGTAGCAACGGCCAATGATGTCACGAGACTCCAGGCTTGATCCTACGTTGTTTCTTCGCTGGTACCGATGAGCACAAGTCTGTGAGGAGAAAAAGGAAAAAACCCAAAGTGAGTCTGTGGGAAATTTCCTGTCTTCTGTTCACTTTGAAGTGCCCGCTTTAATATCTCTATGGTAACGGGTGGAATTGATACAAAATAAGGAGATCCCTACCACAATCTTGCCACCTGGTCCTTGGCTGCTGACGGTTACACCCATCCACTGGTTTTCTTTGCTTTCTCTTGTTAGTTCCTCTGCAAAAGTTCAGGGCGAGGCTCAGATTTTGCTTTTGAATGTGGTTTATAGGAACTTGAGATATTTATGAATGGATGTCTCACCGTCATTGTCAAAGATGATTCTTGTACAACTCTTGGAAGATGATGCCATGTCACAGTTGTAGAGTCCGCCAGTCACTTTGGATTTTTGCTTGCTTAAGGCTGCTGCCTGTGGGGCTCCAACCAGCAACCTACAACAGAGACAACATTTTGTACAAGTCTTCCAAATGAACATTAAACTGGTTTACATTCTAGTCTGCAGTCGAACACAGTAGCTACATTTACACGTGCATCTGCCCTTGAACCAATGTTTTATGTTCTCACAGTAAAGTTAAATCAAATCAATCTTTATTTAAAGGCGTTCTGCTAGATTTTCTATCATAGTTGTTCTCCACATCAGCTCTGGGGTTCTGTTCTCTGTTCTTATTTCTTCCTCTCTCTCTTACTCTTTATTATTCATTGTATTAAGTTCTCCATGTTTTTGTTGGTGCAGTTCGATTCACATGTTGTTTTTCTCTCTCACTCCCCTCTGGGGAGCGGGAGTGATTTCAGATCCCAGGTGGATCCCCCACGCTCATGCTCTTGCTCCTGGTCGTGGACTGCACTTCTGCTTCGTCTGACTGAGGACTTCATCACCACTCGTCCCTCAGCTCTATTTGCAGCTTTATCTGAATGAATTCTATTCAAATACCTAGTTTTAGAAGCTAATTTTCCCTTACCAGTTCTGGTATCGCCTGTTCGTTCCTGGGATGGATCTCTCCCTCATGTGGGGAATCCCTAAGGTTTCTTCGTTTTTCCTGATTCAGGGTTTTTGGGAGTTTTTCTTACGAGAGGGAGGGTCTAAGAGCAGGGATATCCAGTTTATTTAGTCTGTTTAGTCTTTAGTGATCTTTCTTGTTCATGACTATTTTTTTGCAACTGTAAAATTACCTGCATGAAGCCCAATGAGGCAAAATTCTTTGTGATTTTGGGCTATATAAATAAATTGATTGAATGGAATTGAATTGAATTGAATTAAACCTATCAATCTAAGTTAAACCTTAGTCACAACCGCCAAGGCAATCAGCGGGCAAAAAAAAGATCGCTTGGGGAGCCCGTAGAGCAAAAATGCTCATACACATTTTTTTCAGGCATGCTGTGAGTGACAGGTCATATGTCATAGGTTGCACAAGGAACTGCAAGACCTACCTGTGCTCCTCTTAAGAGCAGGTCACTCGTATCTATGATTCTCTATAGGCCAAGACAACCAAAAATTCCATAGTATCCAAACAGGTCAACCCCCTTATGGATGCAGATGACAAATACTGCATTCACAAATGATTTAATTTTGTGTGCTTTTAGCTGTGCTCCTGTCTTTCTGCCTGAACTAATAAACCTGCTGCACGTGGAACTAGCTGTCTTCCCATTTGTGACAATTGTCCAGTCAGAGCTGCTGCTGGCCAGCAATCTGGCTGCCACCATCCAGTGGTAGCCAAGCTGTCACTTGATTTCGTAATGGCATCGTCCCCGCCTGTCACCGGACTGCCACCGTCCAGTTCAATTTTCCAGCTGCCGTAAAATGTAACTTTTTCTTAAAACCTCTGCGGCCATCACGTGGCGAGTAAAAATAAGACTGCCGCCTCCCGATTACTAATGCCGCTTATCTGCCACGTGCCGAATTTGCTAAGTAAACTTACATTTAGGTTGCAGCATTTTGGGATATCTGAGCGTAGTCTATAGTTTTAGGTCAATGACTTCTTTGAACCAGTCACAGATACCGCCTTTGTGGACCAAAAAAAAAGGAACTTCCACACCCACGGTTGGCACCCAACTCTTAAAATTGTGTGCTGATTAAATACAATATAATTCATAGAAATTATGTTTTGTGAAGTCGAGGCACACACACTTTCATCTGCATCCCTATCTGCACTTCAGTTCGTCCACTGCCCTTTAGACTTAATGTTCCACAGCATGCTGGCTTTACCAGATGAAATTAAGCCAAGCCATTTTTAGCTTGAAAACAAAGCAGCTTCAGATGTGCTCACCATGTTGGAGGAATTTACTGTGACATACAGAGCTGAGGAGGGAAGAACCAAAGCCTAATGTCATCAGCATGTTCGAAATGCAGATCTAACTAGTCAGCTCTGCGAAGCACTTAATGGAAGAACAGTCAGTCACTACAAATTTAGCTTTAATTTGACGCTGTGACTAATTCAAATTAACATTCTTGGTTAATCACGTTTACTTTAAAAAATATATAAAAAGCTTTTCAGAATGGTTCTCACTAAAGAGTGCTGTGTTAAAATTTCCAGATTGAGTTTTAAAATGTATCAAATCTGAATTGTTTCTTTAAAGTCATAATTTTAAAATCTAATGCCATTATTATACATTAATTTTTGAATAAGACTAATCTATAAATTTCAGCCCACTCTGACTTAAATTTAATTTCCTGTTCTTGTCCTTCCAAAACCCCGTGACAGCTTCACATTCCTTCAACAAAAATAGTCACGTTTAAGTGTAAAACTCTGCGAAAATGTTTTTTTCAGGAAAGTAAGATACATTTCCAATTTAAAAAATACAGCTTTAATTTGATTTTAGCTTTTCTGTCTAATTAAACAAAATTATTTGTGAATATTTATAAATAATAGATTTGAAAATTCCTTTGACATGTGACAACAATATGTGCATATTAACTTTCTGTATCATGCTGAACTTAAACTACATTATCGTACATGCTATACCAAAAACAGGAAAAGTCATTTCTCAAAATACTGACAGGAAACATGCTAAGATGTAGTAAAATCTATAATAATGTAAATATTTTAAACACATAAAAGCAACAAGAATATCTATTTATTTTTCCATCCATTTTCCAACTCTGCTTTTTTTTTTTTTTGGGGGGGGGGGGGGGGGGGGGGGTCACAGGGCTGCCAGAGCGTATCTGTTAGGCAAAGGCAAGGTATACCCTGGGCACCCTAGGGACAATTCAGACTCATTAATTAACCAATGAAGCATGCTTTTGGGCTTTGGGAATAGAACATACAAACTCCGCGTAGAAAAGACCTAACTGGGATTTGAACCATGTGAGAATGGCATGCTAACCACTACACCACTGTGCAGCTCTGTTTATCTAACCAATTTATGAAAACAACATGTCTAACATTTTTAGAAGTTAAAGTACATATCATGGCATAATCCAGTTATTCAAAATATACTGTTGACCCCACTATTTAATCTTTATTGATACTTTGTGTTATGGAGGACTGCAGCGGTGTCAATACTGTGATCATTTTTGACTTATTGCGATGGTGTCACTGACACGCCTGTTTATCTACTAGCTTAGGACCAGAACAGGAAGCCTCGACATGCAGGCTTTGACCACAGGAAAGCCTTAGACGACCAGAGAGACGGAGTATGTGAACCTTTGGGTTCAAGCGAGCAGTGACTCACAGCAGACACACAGAGAGAGTCACACAGACTGGCTCCGCCTCCACAACCACGGCTAATAGTTCAGGGTGACCATGAGAGAGACATCCCATTGAACCAGGACTGTTGTTTTTATGGCGGTAAACTGGCTGCCTGCTCGGGCACCAATCGTTACCTGGCAACAACCTGTGGCGGCCTATCAACAGGAGGGGTTCACTATTAAATGGGTTGCAGATTCAGTGGTTTAAGACATGTGTTAGCAAACGTCTCCATCCATCTGCCAGGATCAGGCATGCTGAATCTGAGGGGTTGAGATGATTGTTTTTGGGTCCCAGATGTAGAATTGATTTATGCCGTTCTCAGCATTCCTTTTTTTTTTTTTGCTTTGATGTTGGATAACCTTGAATAACCTAAGAGAGGCAATCTGACTTTAATTTTTTATATAACACATAGAGCTGAACTTTTATTGCATTGTTTCAATGGAAAAATTGTAGTCCCTCATAGTTTCTCTTAATATTTCTGAGCTTCCAAACATATTTTGGAATACCCAAACTCTTAAAACCAGTCCTCTAACACACATTCTTCCACACATTTCTCTGTGCAACTGCTTCAACTTTCCCACATTCTCACTTGGTCTCCTCCCTGCTCTCACCACTTCAGCAAGTTGTGTGTTCCCTCTAGATTTTATTATACAGACATCTCTGACTTGCAATTACGAAGGAAGATGGAATGCTACGTTCACCCAGACACAAGCACTCACAGGTCCAGCTTCTTCTCCCTGCAGCTACGTGTAACACTCATCTCCACAGGATATAAAAAAGCTGGCTCATGCAAGTCTAGCGAAAAGTTGGCATGAATGATTATGGATTGTGAATCACTTGCGCACACCCAGGTGGGGCATGCTCACACTGCAGGATTCATGTCGTTGCAGAAAACTTCAGAGAACAACAAATGCACCATAAGCAGAAACTGTCTATCAACTGATCTCTAGTTCTTTTTCTGTTGCCTCAGGTTAGGGCTGTTTCAGGCAGAACACGGAGCTTTCTGACACACAGATGACTGACAACAAGGCAACGCCTAAGTGCTCAGCCGCAGCAGGCATCAACAACATGAAGACGTTCCCGCACACGTGTCTGCAAAAATGAAGCTGCCGAACGATTCCCATCTCCATATGGGTCTGCAGTTTCGACACAAAGATGAACAATAAAGTCAAATCACACAAGATGACGTCAATAAGTAACTTTTTTGGAAGTCATGACTGTTTACAATCACTGCAAACCTGCCAATAGCAGAACCCCCAATCACCAATCACTGCTCCCAAAACCACAAATTGGAGGCTTTAACTCCACGTTTTGTCTGACAAACAATCCAAATCTCACTATCACAATTAATTAATAGCACTATTCTGACAGATTTCTTTGCACAAAAAAATATCTGACTTCAAAATAAAGTTAACATTATTGCAAAAAGATGCACAAATAAATACTGTTGCATAAAATTGTGTTGTCAAACATGAAGCAGGGCTGTTTATTATGGTATTTTGTGCTAACTTCCATATGCATTTCATTTGACAGCTAAGGAGAGCAATAAAAAGCTCAGTGTGAACATAAAGGCACAAAACTTGTTACAGCAAATGGGGCAGTGTACATTTTGTGCCATAGGAGTAAAGGTTACACTGAATTGGTGATTATTTGGGTCCAAATTACTCCTATGGAATAAAATGTACACTGCCCGATTTGCAAATTAGGGACTTGTCAAAAAAAACTGTGGCATAACAGCGGAATCGTCTAACGCCTTGTTAACCTTGCGTGACCTTAAAGTACAGCTTCAACTGTCTGTGAACAGCTTTTTATTTACCACAAGGATAAACACCTGAGAAAAGATCAATTCTGTATAAAACAAGAAAATTGAACACATTTCATTTCTTAGGGCACTGTTCATATAAAAAAAACAAATCTGAGTAAGAATAGTCTAAGAAAGCCTTTCCAGAGCTGGAATTGTTACCTAAATATACTTTTATTTTGTAGTAATAATATTATAATTAAAGTAGCAAGTGTAACCATTATTTATATTTTTAAAAAGTACAAATATATTGGGCTATTACAGCTCTCTAAGCAAATATAATTTAAAAGATTTTACTTTATTTTAAAGTACTTTATTTTAAAAGACTTAATTAAACTAATAGGGGAAATTTGAGAAAATAAAAACTTATGTGAGCTTTGTTATGTGTAGAAAAATGAGGTGGAATTCGAGGCGAGTGTTTAAACCTGTTGGGCGTTGCGTTTGAGGACCGTCAGTAATTCTTAAACTTACCTGAAGCTCCAGGTAGCTTTTAACCTCTAAGCTGTTTAAAATTCACTTAAGCCCGACTTTCCCGCACAACTTTAGAAACTCTAGCTGAAGCTTTCGCTTCGCCAACATTCAAAATAAATCACGAAACTTTTTTTTTTTTTTTTCAGTAAACTCCCGGCTCTTACATGGTTTTATCCTTCGGACTTAGCTGCCGGTGCATGGCGAGAGAGAAGCCGAAAAGGCTCCCCGGCTCCCCGTCCTTCCGCAGGGCATTCTCGGTGTCCAGGTTATAAGCTGAGAGTCTCCCGCAGCCCAAAACGAGGCAGGTGAGCAGCCACAGTCCGCCCTCCATTCGACTGATAAACCTCCCTGGTCTGAGAGAAGGAAGGTGAGTTCCTGGCGCTGCAGAAGCAGAGTGCATGAGAGGTTCTGCTGGGGGGGTGAATGTTATAAAGTAACCGTCCATCCCACTGACACCAACACTCAATCCTTCATGTTTAGTTCGTCATTTCTGACTAACACCAACGTCTATGATAGATCATATTATATATAATTGTAATTTTAGCTATTGACTTACTGTTGTGTTTGTCATTTTATTCTTGTGTTTTTCTGCTATATGTGTTTTTATGCTTTTATTTATGTACTGTGAGTCGACCTTGAGTGCCAAGAAAGGCGCCATATAAATAAAATGTATTATTATTATAAAGAAAATTAAGCTTAAAGTTGAATTTCTGAATATTTAGTCAAATAGTTGTGATTCAGGAGCAGATGACAAAATGCTGCGGGGAAAATCTTCTGGGTGTGACGTAGAAACTACATCAGCGAACTCCCTGCTCTGCCCGACTGATCCATCCACTTTTAGACGACCCATGTACGTCTTGGTTTTCCTCGTCCAAGCTGGCATTTGGTTCAAAACTGTACAGTTGGGGTTTGCTCTAATTCTGGCAGCCATCTTTCTTTATTTTCATGTTTCACCGCTAATTGTTAGCTTGGGGTTGTGAGGGGCTGTAAGCTAGCATGAGTGAGTGTAAATAAAGGGATGATGGGAAGGGGTAAAAAGCCAATGCCAACAATTCCCCCAAACACAAATTTCTTCTGAACTACTGCTGCTCTGCAGAAACTAAGGCCCAATCCGAATTCTTCCCCTTCTCCCATTCCCTCCATTTGAAGGGGCAGTTTTAGTTCAAGTGTGTCTGGAATATTTCGTTTTTTTTTTTTTTTTAATTTCACCCTCCAGAGTGATATAAAGTCATCCATCGCGGGGGTAAACAACATCCCACTGAGAAGTGCTTTTCTTTGCGTGGGTGCGTTATGAAGCACAGAAGCTAGCTTACATTTAAATGTAAGTAATGACTTTTGGGTAGCATGATCTTTTTAAAGTTATAAATCCAATGTTGTTACGTATATTCAAGCGCTGGAAGCTCCGCGCTAATGCTAGCACACCGGCAATAATTGGTGACGTCGTCAAACGAAAGTGTCGTCCAAAATGTGAGACACTATTTTTTTTTATAACTCTCTGCTTGGAGGGCTAAATGAAGGGAAAGGGAGAAGGGCTAGAAGGGACGGATTGGGTCTATGTCCCTTGAAAATGACAGTTTTGTTCTGTTTTGGGAATTTTTTTTTTTTTTGCTCAAAGCGACATAATCAAATTTGTAAGACCAGTGGGAACACTTTTAGAAAAGATAGAAAAATATTTGTGACTTTAAAGCCGCAAGCCATATTTTATGGCCCACAGGCGCTACCTGCTCTTATCAACAACCCCCCACCCCCAATAACCTCCCTTTAAACCTATCACTGGCTGAGAGGCCGTTAGAGTCCCCCTATTATGATTTAAAAAATAAAAATGCTCACAGTGATGTTTTAATTATGATTATGAAGTTTTAACAAAAATACTACAACCTACATGTCTTAAAAAGCCATGTTTCATGTTTTTTTTAACCTACTGTTTCCAAAATTTCCTGCATGGACATTGTTTCTGAGCTGAGCAGCCCCACCCTTACCCCCCCTTATCTGATGATAATAGCCTTTTCTCGTTAGCATCTTCACCGCTGCAGCAAATAGATGTTAAGCAATATTGGAAATGTATGAGCACAGAGTTTTGAGCCAGATACTAACTCGGACAAGAAAAATGAAAAGCTTCATGGATCAAATCGTTAACAAGTGGAGTCATCAGAATGGTGATAAGGGATAATTAAAGAGATAAACTAAAGCTTTCTGGGGCATTCCTTTTTGAACATCAGGAATGTCCTGGAAAGCTTTAGTTCATCTCTTTAATTATCTCATCATCAAAGTTTGTGATGACATATAAACGAATATGGTAATTATGAATTAGTATTAATAACCGTTTTGCTGCTCAAAAAAAGGGATTTTACTGAGATATAGATATGATTATCTGTTTTGACGAGTTATTATCCCGTTATCTAGTGAAAATTATATTTTTTATGATTAGATAACTCATGGTAAGAATGGATTCATAAACGTAAGCCATAAACGTTCATAACTTTAAGTCAGTAGGAAGAGGCATCTGCACCTGAGCCTGTGCGTCCTGGGCTGGGCAGATCAGGGAGCTTACGCATGTCCTCTTGGGCCATTTGAACATCACAACAGCTCATTAGGTAAAAAAACAGCATCTTTGGAACAGTTTGATTTACAGCGAAGTAAACAGAGAAATACTCACAAATGCAAAAATGAAATGATTTCTTGATGTCATTTGTTCTCTTTCATAAGAAAAATGCCACAGGTACATGTCAAAAACTCAAAATACATGATTTTCATTTCAGATTTCAGATTTTTTATTTTTGTGTGTGTGTGATGGTGGGGGTGGGGGGTGTTACAGTTCTGATGTCAAATTTTTGTTCTGGGTGTGCAAGTTGTCGATGCCCCAAAATGTATTTATTTTCACCAGGCAATAGGTGTGTGTAAATTTTGGTGAGTGTTTGAACATGTGGCGGGGGCAACAGTTTTGCTCAAACTCGAAAACAACAGAAAGAAAAACAAGAAAAATGAAAACAACAGTCCAGAAATGCAGCAGGCCATGACGACGATGTTATATTGTGTTTTATCAATGTGTTTTACTCAACCCACACGGACACGTAAGACTCCACATTCACCAAATAACTTTCCTGTCCTAACTTTGGCATTTTTTTGTTCTTCATTACCATAGGTCATTTCCATGACACTTTTATTTTCCGTAATAACACAGAGTCACAGAGCTAGACTGGGGTCAGAAACTATAAAGACTGTAGGCTGGTACTGAAGAGACCCCCTTGAGAAGATTTTCAAGGCATTCCATGATATGCTGACCCAAAGCCAGTCCTCACAACACTGGATTTCAGCAGACAATGCTTGCTTTGTCTGCACAGTGAGGAGGAGGACAGGAGGGGACAGAGAGAAAGAAACAGCTCCTATACAGTACTATAAATGGCACAAATAATGCTGGAGAAAAGGGCAATGAAGGAATGCAGTAGACAGTTCCGTTACCCAAGACTCTTTTATTAACACTCTTTTGACAGAACTGAGTTAGGATCACCCAGTTCAGCTTTACTTTACCTAGACTAAAGTAGATGTTTTTCTTTCTATCAGATTTCTCCCATGGATTTGAACATTAAAACAGAATAATTAACTTAAAATAAAAAACGATGTATTTATTACTTGTTTGATGACTTAAAAATTTGAATCTTGTGATTTTAAAACTCATTCTAGTTGTTTCTTTGAATCACATGTCTGTAATCTGAGCTAAATTGTTAAACACAAAGAGTGTGAGTGTGATACACTTTCATAGAAAGTAGGAAATGAGTGGCCCTCAGGCTTCAAATTTCAGCTTCTTGACTTTTTCCCTTAGCCAAATCTTTTTAGATCTACCAGATATTATAAAAGCCTCTAGGGACACACAAATCACACTTCATCAGAAATCTGTCACAGCTATGAACCTGTGTTTACAGCAAATGTAATTCGTGCATAAAATTCACATCAGATGCCTTTCTTGCAACTTGAATCAAATTTGCTGCTGGACAATTATCAAAAAATTTTTAACAAACTAGGCGCTACAGACACGTGTGTAAGAGGAGCTGATGTTAAAAGTATATTGACTGTAAGTCTCATATTTCGTATATATAAGATGCAGATGGCATTGACAGATTAAGTTCATAGAGCTCTACAAAGGCGTTGGTAAACATGTCTACATATCTGGGTTCTTGAGATCATCCCGAGATTCTCCCAGTTCGGTGAGCCACTTTCAGTGATACTTTCATCTTTCTGTGACCCCGTTTGATGGCTTGCTGTCCCGCATTAGTCTATTAGTGGCCAACACACTGCGCTTGATGTTCAAAAATGCTGCAGGATCTCTGATTGCATCATTGTTTTAACATTGAAACTGGCTGCCATTACTAAACAAGTTGCATTCATTATGTACGCAGCATAAGGGATCGGGAGTTGTGCTAAAATATTTAAAGGTTTGGAAGAATACTTGAAAAAAGTACTTCAAAAAATAAAAACAATAACTTAGAGTTACTGCATACCTTTACACTTTTTATCTACAATCGAAATGAACTACAATCATTTCCTTAAGGGTTTATTCAGACTGAAAAATTTGGTCTGGGTCGAGTCTTGAACCTTGGTCTGTATTCAGACTGCAGTCGACCGGACATTTCTGTTTCGAACCAAAGTTTGTAAACAAAATGTGATTAAAAGTGTACTCAGTTATTTACCAGGAATTACAGGGTGGAGGAAGCAATGAGAGCAAGAATAATCGAAGTTTAACACTTTGCAATACTTGTCGGGAAAATTCACTGATCCAAATTTATATTTTGCTGACTAATTTCCAACGTTTGTATCAACGTCAGACACAACACTTTATTTCTATTTTTCTACAGTGAAAGCATGTTGAAAGGCGGATACTGAGGAGGCAAAGGCTAAGAAGTTATGCTGAACAATGTTTATAACATAAATTGTTGGGAAAACAGCAATGAGTACCATATTAAAAGTGGGTTTAATGAGCCTGCAGTAATCCGACCACATTTCCATGAATTTTTGTGTCTCTTCATTGCTCCTCTATTCTGTTCATATCTGGCTACGGTGGCTGTTTTAGTTCAGTTGTTCCACTCCAAGTACAGAACCTATTCAGACTGATGAAACTCGAAAGATGAGTGAGATGATTCCTGGTCCCAGACTAGGGTCCGCTTGATTGTATTCAGATTGAAAACTTGTTCCGTATTCACATGTGTCCAGTCTGAATACACCCTAAGAATCATATCTAAGTTGTCTCTAAAGCTTATGAAAACACAATTCTCGTAAATTCTTTTTACGTGTTTCATGATTTCATTATTATTATTTTATTGATTTTTATAAGACTTGAGTCATTTGTGCTTCTCTGTGTACAACGTGTTCGGCAGTGGTTTGGCAAATTAAAAAAAAAAAGAAAGAAAAAAAACATTCCCCCAGGAAACAAGGAGTGACTAAAACCAGAAGTTGAAAAGGCACCGCCTGGGCTCGCCTGAGAGACAGCCATTAAATGTTCTGAAGGTTACAGTACAACGGCAGGTATGCTAAGGCAACACTCGCATGAGGGTGCGGCACAGTGGGTTGAGGGTGTGTTTTATAACACTAGAAACAAGCAGTGCATACAGATAAATGTACACTCACTTTACTTTCGCAACATTACTCAACTTTTAACCCAAGATCTTCTCCAAGTGAGTTCATAAACTGCACTTTCACTGAGCAGTAAGGGCTCACCTCTGGGTGAGGAAGCACTGCAGTTGGTTAATATTTGTGAGGTAGAAACCATGATCCTTTTAGGAGCAGTTAATGAATAAGTGCTGCTGATAGGAGAAACAAAGTCAGGTTGGTTGTTTCTTCTTTTTGAGAAATAAACCGTTTTAAAATAATTGATTAACTGGAAGAAAACTTATAAAAAGTGTTATTAAAAGCTTAATGTTATGTCTTTAGATCAATTTCTGAATTGAAAGATGTTGATTTCACAATACGTGGTACTTCACGCGATATTATATTTCTACTATGGAATTTTAATGCATCCCACCGTGACATTATTGATGTAAATATTAACAAAATATCATAAGAACATCTGTGTATTTTCCATAAAACAGAGCTATTTGAATCCTATGTGTTTGTAGTTATTAAGATTTACACTGGTTGACCTTAAATCTTACACTATTCATTTGTCTTTCTTAAAGAGTACATTGATTGCAGTCAGTAAAGAGCAAATTATGTCTTTTTCTGTCCTCTAGTGCAACAAAACCCCTTGGGACAACCCTCACTCTTTTCATCTTGTGTCCCAGCCCCGACCAGAGGATGTAATGTGAGATGTTGTGGCATTAGGGCCCAGTGCTAATGGGTCTATAGGTGCACTTAAAGAGCAGGTAAACTGATGGAATTACAAAACCCCAAAGACATTATCTTAACTTATCTTTAAAGATTTAGGCAGGCAATTGATAGTTTTCCATAAACATTAAAATGGGCGAAAGCAGTTTCATGAAATACTGACTTTTTTGTCAGATCAAAATGATTGCATCTGAAAAATCTGTTATATCTCAGATTTGATCAAAAAGTTTCATAGAATCTATATTTTGTTCCTCTCAGAGTCTACACATACATACAGATATATGTCCATAATGGTTGTATTCAGACATTAGATCACAAAAAACTCAAACACAGCAATTAAACTTAATTAAATGTAAATGTACACACTTCTAACCTTCTTAAATATTTAATATTCCTCAAAAATTACTTTTTTTGTTTTGGGAAAGTGTCAAATTTTATGTTTTGCAGACAAAAGGTTTGTTGCCTGTTGCAATAATCTGTTTTGGAATAATTTTATTTTCTTTAATTTACTGTTATTGTCTAACGAAAAGTCAATACAAAACTGTTTTGAATTATTATGGCCTTAAATTTATTAAATATTATTCATGTATGTTTAGTTTATCAAGCTTTCCCGCTGCATTTTAGTGGTTAGCATGACATACTTTGCTTTCAAGTCTCGAACTACTGAAAGGATTACAATGTTATGAAAACCTTCATATTTTTCTATTAGGAACATTTTATTGACATTTGCAGTTTTATACAGTTCTGTTTATGAAATTTAATACAGCAGACACCCATTAGGCTTGAGTGGAGAGCCTTCCACTTGCTCTAAAAAAAAAAAAAAAAAAAAAAACAGGTCGATATGGTAACATTTCCCATACACAAATACCCACAAAAATAATGTGGTTTTGTTCAGGTTGGGTATATATGCAGATATTTCCACTATGAGGGCTCTGCTCTCTGTTTGCTAAAGGAACAACTAACCAAACCTTTATTCCCATTCATTTTTGACTTGAGAACACATCTGTCTTTTAAGGAACTTTTTTTTTTTTTTAAATGTCTTGTGTTTCATAAATATCCCCACAGGTATAGATCTCTGATCAAAAATAATGTCGAAATAATTTCCCAAATGCTCAGTTTTTTGTGTTACCAAAAAAATCAACATATTCTGTAAATTATTGAACTGCTACCGGTGCACTTAAGTGAGATAGAAAATAATAACTTAATAATACTGAGTATAATGCATTTTTAACTGGCACACAGTTTTTAGAAATTTCTCTTTGATGTAAATATCACATTTGATTTTGTCAGGATCCAGGTGAGGACACAAACACAGGAAGTTAAAAAAAAAGTCCTCGTTTTAATTTTGGCTGAAATCGTTCGCAAGGCTAGAGGGCTCGCTTATATCAGGAGGGCGAGACATTCAAACACAGGTGCACCCATTAAGAGGCCAGGAGAACCAGGTGAAGAAATCAACACTCCTGAAATGAGAGGAAGGTAACAAAAACCGGAAACACAACTACACCCGACCCCCAACCCCACAAAATTTGTGTGATTTAACAAAATAAAAGCATTTGACTGAATTTTCTATATAAATAACATGCTGTTGTGTTTATTTTTGTTTTTCTATTTAAAAAGTGTATTACATCTATATTTTTGTTTATTCTTATTATTTCTAAAATGTAGATTGTTTATTGCTTCTTTATCAGTTTGCTATATTGTTATATTGTCACTCATTGTGATCATTTAAAGACCAATTCCAATGAAAATTGTGACTGTGGTGTTTTTAACATGTTCTTGTTGCATTTTTCTCATGATGGAGTATGTATTTAAAGCTAAAAACTGCATTTCTGAGTAATTATTTATTCGTAGGCCCAATCCAAATTCTTCCCTTCCCCCTTCCCCTTAGCCTCTCCCCTTTATTTAGCTCTCGAAACAAAGGGTTTATTAAAAAATAGTGTTGTCATTCAATGACATCATCAATAATCGCTGGTCTGTTAGTATTAGCGCAGAGCTTCCAGCGCTTGAATATACATAAAAACAACGGTTTTATAACTATAAAAAGTTCATGCTACAACAAAAAGTCATTACTTACATTTAAATGTAAACAACTGTGGTCCACACATTAACTGTAAAAATACTAATAATGTTCTCCCTTATACAGTCAATGGGTCCAGAGCGCATCCATATGATGAAAAGCACTTCTCAGCGCGACGCGGTTTACCCTTGCAACGGACAACTTTGGACCCATTTAGAGGGTGAAATTTAAAAAATAATAATCCCGGACATGACTTCCATTTAAACTCCCAGTTCAAATTAAGGGGAAGGGAGAAGGGAAGAATTCAGATTGGGCCGTAGAACCTGCTACGGTGAACCGCAAGCTCCCTGCACCACTCTATTCTGATACATCCACTTGCAGACAAATAGATCCATATTTGTCTTCATTTCCATCGTCCGTGCTGGCATCTGGTTCAAAACTATAGCTCCCCATATTTGTTGCACGTTTAAGAGTGTATGGGGCTGTAAACTAGGGGGAGACTGCGTAAAAGTGCCTACAACCCAGAGGCAAATTTCTAATAAACTACTGCTGCTCTGCAGAAATTATGTCCTTGAAAATTACAGGTTTTCTTGGTTTTGGCTAAAGCATAATCATAATAAAAAAGACCATCTGGGACACTTAAAATAGACCAAAAGATGATGTTTCTTTAAAACATGAATGAACAGTTTCAGTCAGGTTTTTTAAGCAGCCTCAGCATAAATGACTGGAACTAGTTATGAATTCTAACACATAGATAAATACCAGTCTGTTTTAGTGGAACTCTGTGGAGACTGGTGGGAGCTTTGGAACGGGAATTGTTTCAGAAATTCCTTTTACCATCTCTGCATGGCCTCATTTCAATCTGGCCCAGCACTTTCCTCACAAAAGCACACACAGACAAACTGCTTTTATGTTTACTTCAAAGCAGGAGAAAAAAAATGATTTCCTGTACATAATAATTTGTTGTCTCACAAAGGAAGAATCTTTCTATCTGCATTTCAGGCATTTAGGACTTCTGACTATCGAAGGAAGCACTGAAGTAAACTTGCGTTTATGTACGGAGTGTGAATGGGGGTGACAACAGGGGAGTCTTTTTGCCTCAGGCAATACATACCATCTGCACGCACACGTGCGCGGTGCTCCACCCTTTTCTTACTTCAGCAGTCTGTCACTCTTTAGGATCAACAGAGCAGTCAGACTCGTATGAGTGGAACAAGCCCTGCCGGGGAGACACTGAAGTTACGTTGCTCGTCCAAAAATGAACATAATGTGCGACAAAAAAAAACATGAAAACATTCCTGGGATCTATAAAAGACAAAAACATGTTTTCCATGGAAATGGAAAAGTGTCCATCAAAACCAGCTGTGTTTGTGAACTGTCTTTGACCTCAGTTTACTAGCAGCTTCTTGGCCACACTTACAAACACTCACATAATTGTAGATTTACCTTTTCTTAATTATGAAGTGAATCTAAAATGTCAGCCAAAAAAATAGTGTTGGCTTTGTAAGCTGCAATAGGTCATTCCTGGCATGACAAAGTGTCCTTACAGAAATCACAGAAAAAGTTCCAGAATCTAGATTTTTTTTCAAATATAAAAGTATCATTTTCGTCAAGTTACCTAAATTTGACAATTAGGTCAAAAAGGATCTTGTTACTGAACTTTAAACAGTTATTTTAAAACAAAAGAAAATGATATTAAATGAAAAAATTCCATAACAGAGTCATTACAAAACCATCAGAGAATAAAAAGACTTTTATTCTTTCAAAAAGTAATTTACCTGTCCAAGACTGAATATTTATTCTTGATGATATCAGAGCATTAGGACAGATGTCATTTGTGCAAACCAGTGAGATGGATGTGGCTGCACACGTTTAAAACTGATCCAAAACCATGACAGAATGTGGCGTTTGGCGCAGGAAAGTCCCAGGTAAGTGTTACATATCACAGGCCCACTCACGCACACATGCAGCGATGCAGGTACGAACCCCTGAAATGTGGGAATGTGAGAGAAACCGGACACCTTCACTTGTCCCATCAGCAGCTACAGAGCACTTTATCATAATCTCACACAAAAATCATGCAGGAGTGTTGCTGATCCCTTTGGGGTTTTTTTTTTTTTTTTTTTTTTTTTGTAGAAATGAAGTCAAAATGTGTCATTTTTTTTAAATGGGCAGGTAATAAAATTGGATGGATCAGTTTAAAATCAAACAAAAAAAGATTTGTTTTTTGCTGTTTCTTACTTACTAAACACATTTGGTGACTTTAAAACAAAGAAAAAGACTTTGATGTAATTATTACTGCATTTTTACCCAGAACTTATTTATCTGGATTTTGCATCTACATTTAAAAAAAACTGTTCGTATTCAGCATTAAGTGTTTTAAAAAGAAGAGGGTGTCATTTTAAAACTACATAACAAGGGTTCAGGAATGAGTTCCAACATGCAGGAAAAAAAAAGAAAGATAAGCATCACGGATTACTCAGATCTGAAAACTTGAGTGTGCCACTCCCTGCACCTCCCTGAAATGTCTTTTCTTCTGTCTTCTCGTCCTTAAATCCACTGACTGTTTTGTTGCTGTTTTGCTTTAATGTCTTATCAACTTCTATTTTTTGAGTTTCTTTTAGCTTTGATGCCAGTCATTCACAGAGTCACAAGTAGATGTAAAAACTGTCAGATTTGAATCTCAGGATGGGAAAACTTCCTTATGTGTCCACATTTTAAAATTTAAGGACTTTAACAAAAGATTATAAAAGTGTGTATTTTTTAATTAGTTTTTAATGTTTTATAATATTTTGTCCCCAAAGATCAGAAGCCTGAAAAAAATGCTGACACACACTTTTGTCAGCCTTCAATAAAACTTCAATGAATCATTTCCTGTCTTGCACCTGGTCAGCTTCTGGATGAACACATCTACCTTGTCCTCCACGGTTGTGTTTCACCCACAAACTTGTTGGCATGGACACACAAACACGCAAACCATCATGTAAGAACACATCAGGAGCTGGAATCTAACACACCCCTCAACCTTAAATCAACCCGACAACAGCTTTTCAACAACAGCTTTATTTCTGTCTTCATTCTACATCCAAACTGTATTTAAGTAAACTATTTACAAAACAGGGACAACTGTAAACTTTTTGATTGTAGTCAAGACAAAAGAAAATGTTTGGGAACAACGGTGCCATGCCTGGAATCAAACCAACAGTTTTTGAGGTAGGTTTGTGGGCATGATTTTGTTTTACCCCATCATGTTAGACATCACAAAAGGGGCAACAGCACCTTCAATACTCCATCATAACCAGATATTTTTATTATAAAACATAGCAGCAAACTCATTTTTAAAAAGGCCGACTCAGAGTGGTTTTGAATGAGTAATGACATATGCTGCCATCTAGTGGTTAGATATAAAATAGATCATTCAAATACAGTTTAATTAGGAAAAATGAACAGTTTAACCATTAAATGATCACTTTAAAGACACATTTGTGTGACAAGAACGTGTGATCTAGTTGAAAGTCATTTATTCAACTATAGTTTGAAGCTGTCTCTCACATCACAAATTAAAGCCTCTTTTTTTGAACAACACAAAAATATCATGCAATGGGTGCTTTAAAACTTAAGATTTTTTTTGTCTTTCTTTTAATTTATCAGTATGTGATACATTTTTTTGTAAAAACTTTTGATCTTCTTTATGCTGGCAGCAGAAATACCCTGAGCGTACAGCAGAAGCTCAATGAATGCACAGATCTTTAAACTCTCTTTGAGCAGTCTTTTACAATAATTGTGAAATCTGTGTACTAATTTCCATTACCCATCTTATTTAAGCGTAACAGTCTGTCATGTTGTGTAGCTAAAGTCAACGGTCAGATGTCGTCCTGTCAGAGATTGCTTTCTTCTGGTAGTTTGGTGAGAATCTCTACTCCATCTGATGTGATGATCACTGTGTGCTCAAACTGGGCTGACCTGAGTGAGGAAAAGAACACAATCACCAATTGGTGCAACAACATATATTTATTTATTTGTAAAAAAAAAAAAAAAACATTCAATAAAAAAAAGGAATTCATGAATGAAAATACAGAAACTTGAGGAGAGCATTTTTAATTTTATCCGTTATGATTTGATTTGGGTACAGCATACCTTTTATCATCCACAGACACTGCCGTCCATTTGTCTTTTAAGATCCTAAACTCTGAAGATCCTTCCATCACTATGGGCTCTAAAGCAGCAGGATTAACAGAGATTATTAATCCACAATCAATCTGAATGACATTTCTGTGTCCATACAATGAAATGAATTTGTCACAGATTCAATAAGTCACCCTATTTAGACAGGTCTGCAATGTTAATCATAGTTATAATTCCACTGATAAGAAAGAATGTAAATTACAATCAAGGCGAACGCAGTCTGATTTTTAAAGAATTTGTATATTGGTGAAAAAAATAAGTATTTGTCTCATACTTTAACTTATTAAAGATCTCCAATCTTCCACTTGTTATATGTAGTAGTATCACTAGAAATCTCTGTGTTATATCACGGACGATATTCCTCCACCTAAACTTTCATGCAAAATCTCACCTGGTGGGGTACAAACAATCTTGAGATTTGACCTTTGTCATGATCAATCAGGAGGATTACATTCTAAAGTATTGTTATTGACCAAATACTTATTGTTTGCACCATAATACTTTTATCTATTTAAATAATGTGATTTTCTGGATATTCTAATATATTCTTTGACACAGATTAAATGTATCTAATAGGGGATAAATTGGTACCAGTATTGGTATCGGACAATATTTGCATGACTTGAATTTATTGGTATCGGACCGATACTAAATCTACAGATATTGTTCTGACTGTTTTCAGATGCCTAATAGATCACTGACAATGGAAAGCATATGATTTACAGTTACATCTAATAGTCAGTAAATACTTTCAGATATATTTTTATATATATATATATTTTCAAAGATTTTAAGTAATACTTGTTCCTGTGAGATCCCTTGCTGTATGTTAAAAAGGTCAAGTATGTTGTGATCGAAAAGAGCAAAAATAAAGAAAAAGTACATCTAGACCTTGTGATATTGCAGACACTTAAATATTGTTATCAGTCACAGTTGCAGGGGAAATATAATTTATTGGTTTTGGCCGGAAAAAATTATAGAATCTGGGAGAGACAAATACTTTTGAACCTCTCAGTAGAAACTCCAGAATAACTTACCTATTGTGAAAGCCATTCCTTCCTCCATGATAATGTCATTGTCGTTAGCTGAAAACAAAAATTGTTCTCAATTATAAGAACACAAACTCTTCTAGTTGTTTATAAACACATAAAAAACATTATTTTTCTGGCATAAATTCTACTGTTTAAACACAAAAGATGACAACTTTTTTCTAGTTTGAGGCTCAAACCTACCATGGTGCCAAATCTCAGGGTGGCAATGAAAGGAGGAGCCTATCCCATGTCCAATGAAATACGGGCAAACTTGAAAGCCATTAGCTTGGGCTATTTCACTATTGGTCGGAAATAAACACATAAAGTGTTTAGAGGAAATTATATTTTTAATGAAATATGTTATATTTTACTTTCATATACCTGATAGTATTTCCTATAACACAGAGCTGTGCACCTGGCCAGCATACAGATATGGCCTCATCTCTGCAGCATCTCGCCGTCTCCACCAGCCGCTGACCAACTTCATCCACCTGACCAATCAGAAAGGTTTCCGAGGTGTCACCGTGGTAACCATCCAAATACACCTGTAAACAGGGAAACAGTTTTGTGAACACTAATCTGAGATTAGTCCTAAATTAACAAAAGCCTCTATTTCATGCATCAACTTACAGTAACGTCTATGTTGATAATATCACCATCTTCAAGTTTCCGACTGTAGAATACAAACATTTGAAAAGTAAAATATTTGTGTAACTCACTGCAGTTAAAAACAACAAAAATTAACAATGAAAATTGCAAAAATCTCATCTAAATGGAAACAGACCTGCACAACATTTCTAATTAAGTAATAAGTCTGAATGCATCGTTCCTCTTTACCTGTCAGGTATGCCGTGACAGACCACATTATTCACAGAAGTGCAGACTGACTTGGGAAAACCTCCGTATCTAAGGGGTGATGGATAAGCATTGTGCCTGATGATCTCCTGGTGCACAATGAAGTCTATTTCATCTGTTGTCATGCCAACCTGAAAGCAACAAGTGAAGAGTATTGAGATGTTTTTGATCATCAAAATGACTATTACACACCTGTAGTGATTGGGTACTTACATTCAAGTTACTCCCAGCTAGAAACAGCACATGTCTTGCTAGCTGACATGCTCTGGTGAGGCCTTCAATCTGCTCTAGGTTTTTTATTTCAATGTAATCAGGCCACTCTGGGACCAGTCCGGAGGTAACATAGTCAGGCCGCTGTATGTGCTGCAGTCAGGGAGAGATTGGAGTAGAATTTTGAAGCAAAACATTAGCAAAAAAATATGAATCAGTAGAAAAACTGTCACAAAATTATGGCAGCTAAAGGGAACTGTTAATTAAAGTGTTGTTATCCTAGATCATTTTAAAGAGGCCAAGCCTCAAAAAGTTGAATTTTCATGGTAGGGACCCTTTAAGGATCCACAATACTAATTATTTCATTGTTTTACTCAGTTTCGGTTTATTTTATCAGGGAGTAAGAGTTTCACCACAAAGAATTGACCAAAAAAATCTGTTGACCTTGGTTTGATTTCCAGAAAACTAATTCTCTGAAAGAGTTTTAATACTGTGATGTCTGCTAACGAATGGTTGTAAATTCAAATTTTTAATTAAATACATACATTTGAAATTCAAATACATACATTTGAAATTCAAGCCACAATCTTTGTGGTTATTACATTGTTAAGTTAATTTTATTTGCCACAATTATGTGAACTGTGAATAATAAGATGTGGTATCATACCTCTGGAACTGGATATGACGGTCGAACAGTAGCTGGCCGGACAACACTTGAAGAACTTTTCCACTTTTTCCAGAAAAACTGTCGGCGCTGCTGACATACATGTGTAGGAGGAGGACCGGAACCCCATGACCAAGACACTCTCTGCAGGAAACCTGTCAGTCCTAGATATAGATATATAGATAGATAGATAGATGGATTCTGAAAGATGCAATCTTTTCCGACATTTCTGAGTCTAGAATTATATCATCTGATATACTCTACATCAACACTTCTAGAATAACGTGGGTATTTTGTAACCTAAAAAAAATATTATTTTCAATGTCTGCTGCTTAACAACGAAGAATTTATTTCAACAAATGAAACATTAATATGAAAATGTAACATTCTCGTCACAGAGTTTGCTGGAGTACATACTGGACTACACTGGAGTACCTTTGTTTATAGTATATAGTGGTTTTATTAACTCCCGAAAAACAAATAAAATGACAGATTATTCTTTGAATTTATCCAGCTAAAGTTTACTTTTAAAGATTTAAGTTGAACATTGATGTACAATGCCATAGCTCTCCTGTGACATCTGCTTATTGATTTTGTTAACTTTCTCAACTCTTCTTCTTTTCCGTCCGGTCCAACAAAACAAAAACAAACATAATCAATATAAATAAAGTTTAGCATGAAATACAACAGGGGTTTATACTCAATAAATCCCTTTTGTGACATTAAAATCTGCCCAACACAAGAGGCTCTCAGCCCGCTTCTGCTCCGCTGTTAGATAGGACAAGTTTAAAAAAAAATCTTAAGTGTTATAACAGAAGAAATGTGATTTAAGCAATGACAAATTTAATGTATCTTTTGTTTTATTTTTATTGTTTGGTCCTAGTAAAGTGATTTGTAGAGGAATAGGAAACTATTTTCATTGTATTTTGGGTTATTTCAAACAATATAGACATTTTGTTCTTTATATTTATTCAATTATAACCCACTGTCTTAAATTTTACTCTCGTCTTTGTCTGTCTTCATTTCAATTTATATCGAAGGATGTTTACTCTGTGGAATCAACGTGCTCCTTGCCTGCAATGTAATTCTGTTTACTGAAATATTTGTCTGTAAAGATCACAATGAGCAATAAAGTTTATTCAAAAAAGCAAAAACAGATAACACAGCACAATGTCCTAAATTTAAGTAAATTTAATATATATGTATATATAAAGCGAGGGTCAAATTATGAATGCGTTACAGTAACTTTGACGGGAATGTCGTGTTTTGCTAACAATGTGTCAGTCTCCAATTTAGTGCAACAACTGAAACTCAACAAACTCACGAATGGAAATTTAAACTAGCAGAGATCTGGAGACGACTTTCATGATCTAATCTGTGCACAGAAAGCATTAGAACGCAGTACCTGTTCTTGCCACCAGTCCAGAACACCGGTGAGCCACAGACGCCATTGCTGTTGTGTTTTCTTCTTCTTTGATGTGAGTTTTCTTTTTCTTTTTTTAGGAGATTGCTGTCACCATACGTTGAGTGGCTCATTACCGCCACCTACCAGTGAGGAGTGTGAACAACAGTGTTCCGCATAAAACAGCATATTTCAATGGCTATCAGTAAACGGCTTGCGGTTCACTGTCAACATTGTTTCAAACTTCTGTAGCTGTTCCTCTGTGAATAAAACCTTTGAAACAATTACATTCACGTAATGATACATAATAACATGTTTTTCCTGTAACGATGATTACAACCTGTAGAAAAAAGTAGTAGATCTAGTTTGTTTTATCAGGGAATTCTTGAGTATAAGTATATAAAGCATACCGCATATATATGTAGCGGAGGGACATAAGTTAAACACTTCTTGAGACTAAATTGGATCATATATTTAATATTTAGTGTAGATTAAGTATGCTTGTAGTATACAAAATAGTAGTTTTCACTTAGATAAGTCCATATTGTAATCAGAAATATGAATTAGTAAAACAAATGTGCGCATTGTAAATATTATAAATATAACTAATGAGTCCTGTCACGTTTCATGAACAGAATTTCTCTATCTTTTACAGATGGGAAGCTGTACTACATTCAACACAGAGGTACTATATCTTCATAGTTCTACTTTGTAGTTTAAAATGTACTACCACAAAAAATATAACTTTTCTTACAGTATTGTTTTTAAGTAATTTTCTTCTGAAATTTCATAAACTGATACACGAAATTGAACAGATTTAGTTTAAATTCAAAATCTGCCAACTGGTATTCCTTTGAGCCTCACTGCTCTTTCTGAATTTCCAGAACAGGAATACAGCATCCGGAAATGGATATGTTACTTTTATAAAATAAACATGTTAAAAGTGAATTTGTGCTTGTTTTGGTTACAGCACGTGGTTGTTGATACTTTTCATTTGTCTGTGTCACAGCCAAAGATGACAAGCCTGTTTCAATGGTAGAACACAATGATCCTAAACTGAGACATAGTTGACTTTAGAATCAATGCAACAGGATTGTGACACATTATTGACTTGAAATAAAAAATGAGCTGCAGAGCTTACATCTCACTGTGAAGAACACAATGGGGCAACAGTTGTTATTTTCAGGATTCTATGTGATATTTATACAGCTGCTTCTACTGTTTGCAGTTAGTCGGTGTTATACCCCTAAAAAGTAGTATTTTAACAGACTGAACTAATTAATAAATTGAATATTGTATAAATAAACAGATGATAAGAGGTTGAACTACTCAGAAAGGGTTAGATGATGGTTCCAAAGGTTGTATATAAGTAAAACAGACAGGAGGGGGCAGCAGAGAGACAGAAAACTCCCAACTCATGACACTCTGACCCCCATATCAAAATCAGCTGACCTGATGATTGTAAAGAAAACCTGACAGATCAGATTCAAATATGACCTGATATCCATGGCTGTTGGCATCTTCCCAAAATAAACATCTAAAGGAAGACACTGTATTTATGCTTTAGATATTAAAGAAAATTTTCAGAGAAATTATTCCAATACTTTTCCCAGGAGGTGAGACATGCTGTCCAGATACAGGTCTTAAATGAGCTAGGAATCTTATTCATGTCAAAATCTTATAATATCTGGAAGAAGCCTGCTTTCTCTTCCCAAATTAGCTTTGAGACCTTTGGGGAAGCTCTTCATGAGTGGAAGATGCTGCATTTTTGCTCTTTGTAAAATATATAGTTCTTATTTAGTTTATCATAACATCAATATCTAAAAATGGTCAAAAATAAGTTTAAAAAAAAGTATACTAATAAAGAAGTGTTGAATGAAGTGTTTGATTTAGAATAGCATAACTATGAAATCTCTTGGATTTGATGTGCTTTTTGTCTTTGGGACAACCTTCATGTAAACTGGCACTTCATTCATAAAACTGCAAAAAACTGCTGAAACTCATCAGTTATTTCCTGTCAAAAAATATTTTTCAGGGATTCTTGAACAAACATTCCTCCTCACATTCATGGTATTGGAGATTTAACTTTGAATTACCAGTCAAATTATCAATGAAATGTCTTGTTGGAATGTTTCTTTTCTAATTGTAACGGGACATCTATTGAAAACAAAACAGATTTCTGTGGTAGTAGGGACAGAAAAGACATTGATAAACGGGAGCTGAGATTAGACTTGCAACATAAGAGGCCTGAAGGAGAACCAATGCTGCAGTTCTGCAAAAAACCACTAGAGGCAGGCTGCAGTAAGGAAAAATGTCCTATTCCTGTGTTAAACAGTCAATGATCATTTCTGATGTATTTTTTTCTTATTTGGCATTCGTACTAACCCTTAAAAGTTAAATTTTTCACCAATAAATAAACACATTTAAAGCTTTATCTAACATTTTTTATGAATATTTCCTATTTTTCAAAACTGCAGGAAAAAGAAAAGCTTTTAAATATAAGAAGTTTTGAAATTCATTATCTCTTAAAATTGCACATTTGAACTTTAACCCCATGTCTTATTGATTGGGAGATGGATGGACCCATGAGTGAACTCAAGAGGGCCTCAGACTTTACTTTGTCACTCACTTGACCTTTTAGAATGCTACTGAAGTGAGCAGTTAGGGCAGGTCGGTATGACCATTCCACTTCAAATTTGAATGCAAGCTGCTATGTGTTATGTCAGAAAAGAAAAAGTGACCTGACCCTTGGAGGGTGTGGCTAAAAAACCCTCAGAAATAGATCCTTGTCCATAGCTGATAATAAGGCAGAGTAGTGTCTAAAAAATAGACACTTTTTGTTGGACACAAAGAATATTAACTATGTAATGTATCCATTACCATATGTATAGTGACAGTGTTCCCAGTAAGCGTTATCTCCCTTAGCAATAAAAGTACAATTAAAAGTTATTTTACTAAGTATAAGTATAGAAATTACTATGAATTAGCAAATAAAAACTGAATACTTCCTCAGAATAAATTGGAACATTTATAGATTGCACAGTATGTAAAACATACATTTCAAGGGTACGTCCTCAAATTTAGCATATTCCAAACATACTTACAGTACACTTAAATAAACTACTTTTTGCTTAACAACTGTACACATTTACATCTTGAATCCAAGTTTTGATTCATTTAAATGAGAATTTAGTAAAAACAATTGTAAATCCAAAAATGCTTTGGTGAATATTATTATAATAACTAAATATATTCTTGGGGGAAAATAAATATTTAAGAACAGAAAATATCAAAAGGGCTGCTTTAGTTGTAAAAATTCAGCTATTGCATCTGCCGAAATTTTTGTAATAGCATTTCAAGTTGAGACTTGATAAAGTAGGCCCCGATTTTAATATTTTGTCTGTTTGTTTGTGTTTATGGATTGCTGACACCGTGTCGCTCGTGTACACGCGCTCACTGAGCTCGCGCCGCGCTGCAGTCGATCACTGCGCATGACGTCAAACCAGCATGGCGGTCAAGGTGACTTGGGCAGCGCTCTTTAGCGACTTAAAACACTCTAAATGGACCTGTGTGCATGTTTCTCCTTTTGTCTTCGCGTTCGGGTTCTGTAAAGCTCGACTCTCCGGTTCGGAACGTGTAGGACGAGCGGGGCGCGGTTCTGTCTGACGTGGTAGCATCCTTGGGCTAGCTATCGCACGTCAGTGGCTGGCCTTGATGCAATCTCCGAACGACAAGTTAACGAGAAAACGCACTGAAAAGCTGCTAAACCTCTAATAGAGCGTTGACGAAAATCCCCCCAGTGAGAGGAGGAGTCGTTTGGGGGCAGCTGGACTCGTGTTTGCTCTCGTTTCATTGCCTCGCGCCTGTTCAAAGCGTAACTTTATGGCAACGGTTTGTGTCCTTTCGGAAGTAGATGCTTTGCTAGCTGTTCAGCCGGTATCGGCACTTTGAAGATGACTGGCTGGTTTCCTAACTTGTTTATCTTGACTTCGGGTTTTTATATGTTGTGGGAGACAGTCTGGGTGCTCTTTAACTGTTTTTATTTATTTAATTTTTGTTCTGTGACAGTTTTAAGGAGACGTTAAATGAGCTAATTAGTGTGGATCGTTCTGCCTTAGTTAGCGCAACTCGATTTGACCGTAATCCAGCTTGGAATTAGCTGAGTTTTTGGTGTCACGCGTGCTAACTATGTTTCTTCTTTTAGGTGCAATCGACCAAACGTGGGGACCCAAATGAATTGAAAGCAATTTTCCAGAAGGTACGGGTTTATTTCTCGGTAAATCGTCCTTGTTGTTGGTGGGTGTCAAATTGCAGATGCATCAGTGGTGTACTAGATTCTGTAAAACAAAACTCCCGGACTAGTTTTAGTTGGTTAATGAGCTGAATATTTCCCATTTAATCTTATAGAGGCTAATTATGTGCAATCAACAACGAATTTTTATTTTTATTGTTAGCAAAATAGCAATTTCAGACCTCTAAATTAACACTTGATGGCTAAGTCATTCTTTAAATTTAGCTATAAAATTTAGACCCACTTCAATGAAAATTGTGTTTTTTTAACATGTCAATATGCATGACGTATATAAATGAAATTAAACAAAAATTTGTGTGAGGGGCTGTAAGATAACAGGAGGAGAGCATGTAAACCAAAGGATGTTGGGAAGTGGGGACAGGCTTACTCCTTGCCACCAGTTTTGTCCACAACTAAAAGGCAAATTATTGATGAACTACTGCCGCTTTGGAGAACTTATGTCCTAGAAATTGAAATAGATTTGTTGTTTTGGGCTAAATAAAGAAATAACAATAATTAATGACCACTGGGAACACTGGTAGATTAGATCAAGTTCCTTAAGCAGAGGGAAAATGTTTTATTACACTGTTCTGTGTGTTTTGGAATGTAATGAAAAGCTGATTGGACTTTGCTACCTTTATCCACTGTCCTTCATGATGAATGTGTGACCCAGCATGTGATGGTCATGAGGGTCGGCAGTTTGGACTGTATTCGCATCCCCGGCAGGTCAGATTACTGACGAACTCAAGCCAAAAGCATCTCTCAGTGTTTCTATTCGCCAGTATGATTGTCACTTAGTACAGACCAGAGATCTGCAACCTGACGCTCCAGACCCACAAGTGACTCTTTTTATGCCTTCATTGGGGCTCTTTGACTTAAAAAAAAATGCAATTTTTATATTTTTGTGTATATTAAATTAGTTAGTTAAATTAGTCACATATTCTAATCTGTGCTGTTCAATAGTATCCAGGTGTTGTCATAAAGATAGAAGAAGTGGTATTAGACTTGGTTTTCTTCCATTTTTAATTCAAGTAAATCTGCTGCTGCAGCAGGTGGATCTTATTTGACACTTTATTTTGAAAGGATACATGTATGTGACGCTGTCAAAATAAAACAAAACACAGTTGAAGTTATTGTTAAAAGAAAACATCAAACTTTTATTTTTCAACTGTTGCCAATATGTATTTAAAAGTTTCATTTTATTAATAAATAATTAAATAAATTCAAGTAAATCTGCAGCAGGAGGATTTTAGTTTACACTTAATTTTTTAAGGAACTTGTATGTGATGCTGTCAAAATAAAACAGTCGAAGTTATTATAAGAAAATATCAAACTTTTATCCTTCAACTATTGTAACAATTTAAAAGCTACATTTTATTAATAAATAATTACATAAATTCAAGTAGATCTGCTGCAGCAGGAGGACACTTTATTTGAGACTTTATTTTGAAAAGGAACTTTACATGTGATGCTGTCAAAAATAAAAAAGTTAAAAATATTTTTAAAAGAAAAATAGAAATAATTTTTCCTTCAAATATTGTAAATACTTAAATGTATATATTTTTTGTCAATAAATAATTAAATTGCATTTTTCTAAAAGATTAATGCGGTTTGATCAGTAAGAAATTGGTCAAAAGGCTCTTTTGGTGTTGCAGACTACCGGTCTAGACCAAAATAATCGGAAACGAGGACAAAAAAAATCACCAACATGTGAATATTGGCCTGGCTAACCACTAATTAAAAAATATAGTTTGATCTAAAACTTTTATTCTCAGTAATGAGAGTTTTTTAAAGCTAAAAATAAATATTAAATCCATTCTGTGGAAAATATTAAAAATAACTTTTGAGCTTTGGCTTTATGTTGTGGCTCTGTGCTTTATTAGGGATCAAGCTGGATTAGTTATTTAAGATTTGCTAGTTGGTGAGTACTGGAAAATTTCAGTTTAGTAGCAAACTGTGGTTTGTTTTGATCCATCTGGATCCATCAATGCTGATCTTTTTATTTATTTTAATGTATTCCTATCTCTGCAGTATGCCAGTATAGTGGACAAGGATGGGGAAAGGTTCATGACTCCAGCTGACTTTGTACAGAACTATCTGGGACTTCACACACAGATTCACCACAACCCCAAAACTGTCCAACTCATTGCTGCTGTTGCTGATACCACAAAGGACGGGTATGTGCTGATACCGTTAGCACCGGCAGACTGTCATTCATTTGTTATCAGTCGTTTTCTGGGGCCCTTTAGGTCATTTGTGATTGTCCCACTTTGCTGCAGATAAGACAACATTCCCTCCGTCTCCTTTGCTGTAATAAATATTGCACCTGTCATGTGACTTTCTCTTTACATTTGTAAAGAAAGTCATTGTGCCTGCCTGCAAACAGTTTTACAATTAACCTTTTTTTTTTATTTACACACACTTGCAGGCTCATCTCATTCCAGGAGTTCCTCGCATTCGAGTCCGTGCTGTGTGCACCAGACGCCCTCTTCATAGTAGCTTTTCAACTCTTTGACAAAACCGGAACCGGGACCGTTTCCTTCGGTAATGACAAAAATTAAGAGTTATTGAAGGAGATGGAATGAGTTTTATTATCACTGCTCTTTTTTTTGTGCCAGAGTTGATTACACGATTTCTAACAGTGTGGAAATCATTTCCTAGCAGGACATTTTTGACCAGATTACAGTTTATCCCTAATCACAGCATTTAGATGGCCTTGTGTAATTACCTTCACGCTTGGTTTGTTTTTTCTGTTCATATGAGGACCCTTCTTTTTCCTTTTTTTTCCTGTTGTTGTGACATTGACATCCGTGTCTTTTGATGCGTGTTGTGCTTTTAGAAAATGCGCGGGACATTTTTAGTCAAACCACGGTCCACCACCACATTCCCTTCAACTGGGACTGCGAGTTCATCCGCCTGCACTTTGGCCACGATCGCAAGAAAGACCTCAGCTACCTTGAGTTCACACAATTCCTGCAGGTGCGCAGAATAAACCCACGCTGCCCGTTTCCTAAATCACTTTAGCTGCTTTTTTTACGCTCAGCTGGTCGGTGCTGTCTTTTAGGAGCTGCAGTTGGAGCACGCACGCCAGGCGTTTGCCCAGAAGGACAAAGGGAAGAATGGCGTCATCTCTGCTATGGACTTCAGTGACATAATGGCCACAATCCGACACCACATGCTCACTCCTTTTGTGGAGGAGAACCTCGTCTCGGTGAGTGTTTCTGTGTCAAGGTGAGCGTGTTGGTGGCTTAATCCCAAGGTTTATAGCAGCGCGCAGAGTTAAAGATTAATAATTCATCAAATAAACATAACTTGAAACAGTGAAAGAATAATCCACCTTGACCTTTAGAACTTTCCAGTTTCCGGTTTGTAGAATTAGCCGTCTCACCTTAATGTTTTTTGTAAAGCCCAGAAGAATCAGACCTCTTTCTGAAAGGGATAAATTGATTTTTGTTTTTTTATTTTGGTTTTTTTTTCTTTTAAATCATGTGGCTTAACGTTTCCCTTAATCCACTTTGAGATGCAATTTTTTTCACCCCTAAACCTGATGTGCAACATCCGTCTTCCAGGCTGCAGGGGGCAGCACCTCCCACATGGTCAGCTTCTCCTACTTCAACGCATTCAACTCCCTCCTGAACAACATGGAGCTCATCCGCAAGATCTACAGCACGATGGCCGGCACGCGAAAGGACACGCTTGTCACTAAAGGCACAAACACTTTGTTTTTTTCATCATACATCTTTACTTTCCACCTCAAACACTACAGGAGTCTTATAAATGTCAATGTCTTTACTCTGGCCTCTGTCTGGTTCTGCAGAAGAGTTTGTGCATGCTGCCAACAAGTTTGGTCAGATCACTCCAATGGAAATCGATATCTTGTACCAGTTATCAGGCCTGCACTCTCCCTCTGGGTAAATCTTTGGTTTAAGTTTGTGAAGCTGACAGGAACTCTATTCACCTGAGTGTGTGACGGCGGTTTTAGATGAATAACAGAGAGTGTTTTCCAGGCGTCTGAACCTCCTCGACATTGAACGAGTAGCTCCATTAGAAGAAGGATGTCTTCCCCACCACTTGGTTGAAACCCAAAAACAGGTAAAATGTTTGCATGAGCAGGTCATACAAAATACTAGAATCAATACACAACAATATTCTCTTTGCATTTTTTTACCATAATTAACAAAGCCTCTGATACTGTATGACTTAGGGCTGGATTTATAAAATGGATTAATCGATCTGAAGCAATCTAAGCTCAATAGATCAATAATCAATCCCAAAAAGTAGAGATCAATCTAACACATAATGCTATTTAGCTTGATGCTAATGTAAAATAGGACTGCTAACGTTCGGTTGACCTGAACATACATTGCTGAGGATGCAGTTTTTGCACTCATACTTTCGTTATCGCCACCTAGTGGCTAAACTGAAACGCCCTCCAGGAGAGGCAGAACAATTGTTTGAGCTTCTTTGTTTGAGAATCCATGTAACACTGTATGATATTAACAATCTCCTGATTTCAGGAATACATTTTCCAGCATGTGAACTGCATCAGATTAACATATCTTGAATATCTTCAAGACATATATAGATTATTAATGTATTTCCAAACAAATGTGTAAACCATGTAAAACTCAAAATTGAATTGAATTTAGTGGATCGAATGAATTGGATGAAAGAAAAATCTGAATCAAACTGATCCAGGCTCTGGTGAATCAAATCAATTCTGAAAATTATTGGCGATACCAGCCCTAGTGGAACTCTCTGTAAATGTGTCAAATAGAGGCTTGTGTTTCATTCTGGAATGTCACCTCTCTATACTTTTCCTTCCATTAGTCTCATGGAGACAGCTCCAGGCCCATTTGGCTCCAGGCGGCAGAATCAGCCTACAGGTTCTTTCTGGGTTCCATTGCAGGAGGTGAGACTGCTTGTAAACGGACCTTCTTGTCTTTCATCTGAACGAATTGAACCAACTCGACTTTGTTCTGGTTTGTGTAGCCACCGGTGCTACAGCGGTATACCCCATCGACTTGGTGAAGACTCGTATGCAGAACCAGAGGTCCACTGGGTCGTTTGTTGGAGAACTGATGTACAAGAACAGCTTTGATTGTGCAAAGAAGGTTCTTCGTTATGAAGGCTTTTTTGGCTTCTACAGAGGTACGGTCATCTGAATGCTTTATTTTAATAACTTGTCTACTGGTTCTCAACTTGCAGTTTAGTTTTTTAAAGAAACTAAGATAAAAAAGAATAAGTTAAGTCATTTTAAATGCAACAGTTTGACGTGGATAGATTTTTTTGCTCTCAATGTAAAAGCCTGTTAAAGTTTATTTCATTCTGATGCTCATTTTTTGTAAAATTACTTGTAGAACATTTAAATAAAGAGCAGTGGGTGTGTAAATGTAACACGAGTGTCAGCCTGAGAGTCCTGAGAACATGTTCAGACCAGTTTAACAACAATCATATAACAGAAAAGCACTATTTTTCCTTGATCAAACTCCAAATGGCTGTGAGTTCTGGTCAATATACTGTACTGAAGAAGGAACAGAGTAGCTCTGCAGAAACTATGTAGTCTTCACTTTTTAAATAGTTCAGTTGGTAAACTGTCTGTACGTCCTTGAACTGATCAGGCGTTCAAAAATTCTGGGAAGTTGCGGCACAGCTTTCATAATGCCAACATGAACCCAGGGTGTGGCTTCTCCACTGCAATAAAACAATATTTTATTACACCGAGCTTTTGTATCATCTTGTGTTTAGAAATTTTACATTTTTAATTTGATTCAAGTGAAAGTAGCTAAAAGGAATTTTTTTTTTTTTATTGGATCTTATAACAAGCTATTTATACTGTTTCCATTCATGTTGTAGTTTAAAGTTGCTGTTGAAACTAATTTCTGTTTTGGTGCTCCTCAGGTCTGGTTCCTCAGCTCATCGGTGTTGCTCCTGAAAAAGCCATCAAACTCACAGTGAGTTCCTCTGCATGATCCTGTTCTCCATCTACAATAACTTGCAGCAGTTTTATGTTTTTTAGCTCATCCCAGCTATATTTATTTATAAACAGGAAAAAGTGGCCAACTTCCCAACGCAAATGTTTGTTTTTCACAGGTAAACGACTTTGTTCGAGACAAATTCACCCAAAAAGACGACACAATTCCTTTATTCGCTGAGATCATGGCTGGTGGCTGTGTGAGTGTCCTATTAACATTTGAGAAGAACACTTCATGAGAATGCAGCTTTCAGAAAACTAGTGCTATTATGAGGGAGTGTCTTAAAGTGTTTGATCTTTCTATAAAAACAGGCTGGAGCATCTCAGGTGATCTTTACGAACCCTCTGGAGATAGTGAAGATTCGCCTGCAGGTCGCAGGTGAGATCACCACCGGGCCTCGAGTCAGCGCCCTCAGCGTTGTCCGCGACCTGGGCTTCTTCGGCCTCTACAAGGTACATTCTTTACATTTTTTTCCAGAGGTGAAACTTGTGATGAACTCTGCAGAAACTATGTCTTAGAAAACAACACAGGTTTTTACATTTTGGCTAAAAATTGCATAATCGTAATTAAAAACCACTGGGAATGCCTTGAAAATAAAATCAGATTTTTTTCTTTCGTTATCCTAATCCGTTATTTTTAATCTGTTTTTATTTTCAGGGTGCCAAAGCTTGCTTCTTGAGGGACATTCCCTTCTCAGCCATCTATTTCCCTGTGTATGCCCACACTAAGGCACAGTTTGCAGATGAAAACGGTAGACTGGGAGCTTTGCAGCTTCTCACTGCAGGAGCCATAGCAGGTAACCTTGAGTCATTCTGGCCCACAAAAACAAGACACTCTTAAAAGAAACTGAAGAAAAGTTTTAGCATTTAGCAGAAATACAAGAAAACTGAGTTAATCAATACAGGAAAAAGTGGCAAGACTATAGTAACTAACAGGAGCATTTTGTTACTTTCAGGACCAACATGCTAAATGTTCAAAATATTAAACTGTATTTATGTTTCACACAAGTTTGCATTTTGTAATGCTTGGTTTTCCTTCTCTCACTCATAGGTATTCCTGCTGCCTCCCTCGTGACTCCTGCTGATGTCATCAAGACGCGACTGCAGGTCGCAGCAAGGGCGGGACAGACCACTTATAATGGGGTCATCGACTGCTTTAAGAAGATTATGAGAGAGGAAGGCTTCCGGGCTTTGTGGAAAGGCGCCGGAGGTGTGTGTCCTTGCAAGCTGACGCAGACGGAGGCGCTGCTCTCTGTAATTAAAAAAAAAAACAAAAAAAAAACATAAACTATCCTCGTCTTCTCCACAGCTCGCATGTGCCGCTCCTCCCCTCAGTTTGGTGTGACCCTGGTGACTTATGAACTTTTGCAGCGATGGTTTTATGTTGACTTTGGAGGACAGTAAGTTCAAGTGAAATCGTTTGATGGTCTTTAAAAGTTGCAGAGTGGCTTTAACTTCTGCTCTTCTCTCTGCAGTCGCCCCGCGGGCTCCGAGCCGACGCCCAAGTCTCGCATTTCCGAGCTTCCCCCCATCAACGCCGACCATATCGGAGGCTACCGCCTGGCCGCAGCTACTTTCGCCGGGGTGGAGAACAAATTCGGCCTCCACCTTCCCAAGTTCAAGTCTTCCGGCGTGGTTTCCATCCATCACCAAGAGCCGGCCCCCGCCGCGCCCGTTCAGGCTCCGTAGAGGCGTGGCGTGCAGCCGCCTCTGTCTTCACCATCCCTTTCTTCCACCAGGGGCCAGACATTTCAACACAGTAGACGTATGCATACTCCGCACACGAGATGGGCAGCAGAAGCAAAGAGCAGCCGACCGGCTTCAGTGCTGCAGCTGCAAAGCACAGAGCAGCTGACAGGTGTGCTGTGTTGCATCTTCAGTGGCTCCTGGAATTTCCATCCTTTATGTTCTTCTCTTGTGTGAAAACAAACTTTGGGCACTCCTCTTAAAGCTTGATCGATTGTGATATCGGACTGTCAGCATAGGAAGTAATTGATCGACCTGCACAGTGTGTGGGGCTTCGCCGCAACTCCTCCAGGTGGCTATATACTGTACATATTGTACTGTACTGAGAAAATGTTACAAGACCAAGTCCCGTAACGTTCAGCCGGTCTCATTACACAGTAGATGTGATGTCACGGCAGTGGGAGGGGCTCGAGAGGATGACTTACTGATGTACAGGGCTTTTCAATTTAGTGTTTTCTCAAAGAAAGAAAAAAATCAAATCTTGAGCAAAGAATTAGGTATTAATAAATTAAGTGTATCTCAGTTCTGTTGTTGTATTTTAATTAAATAAATCATCCATATTGTTTTAAATTTACCAAGAAGTTTGGAGTATTTTATTCATGTGGAAAATCATTCATTGCATCAGGAACACAACAGGAAATACAGTTTTGTTTGGAATATGGATCCTGTTCTTCATACATAAAGCACGACTGCCTTTGAGTACATTCTGGCTAAAAGTAAAAGCTTGGTTAAGTTGCATGGTGAAACACGTTAAATTCAGGTTTTATGGTGGAAAAACTGTTCCGACCTCTTTAACCGTCGTCCAAACTGTTAGATTTGTCTTGACATACGTAAACAATAGGAATATTCCCAAATATAAAACATTAAAATAGTTTTGTTTCAATTTTAAGCCAAATCACTTGAGTGGACCTTATAAAAGGTTTATAGTGTCACTGTCAGTTCAGATCGTTAACATTTTACTGAAACAACAAACTTTAAATAAGTGCAACCAGTAAATAAATATTAAATATTGTAGTGCTGAAATACAAGTGCAAGCACATGAGCTCTGCAAACCTCGCTGAGGAGAAACAGGTTTTCATCCGAAATCACCAAAGAGTAAAATGTAAAAACACTGAAATGATGATATAAAGGAGAAAGTAGAAAGGTTTGCATATTTAAAAAAACAAAACAAAGGCTGAGGTGGTGGAGGCCTCAGGGGAGGAGTGCTTTCTGGATCCCTGAGGATGTAATCGAAGCTAGAAGTTCAGAGTGGACAACTTCAACTTAAAAAAGAACCTTTTCCTATGTCCCTTTAGAACGATCTGTCAGCTTTTAAAGTCTGGTTCTACCTCTACATCAGACGCTCATTCCTCTACTTCATACAACATGGAACACAAACGTAAGGTCGCCGTTTCTGTCCGTTCTAGCTTGGCACATTTCCTCAGGCTGCAGTGAAGGGCAAAAGCTGGAGGCCAAGAAGAGCAGCTTCTCTGGATATTTCTTCTAATTTTCTTTAGGTGTTTAGTATTCGGATGAGGAATTTAAAAGCAGTTAGGGAGGGGGGGTTAGTAGCATCAGGCGTTAGCCAGTTCCTCTGCTTCATCTCTGTTCTCGTTGATTTCCGCCAGGGTCCTGACGAAGCGCGTCCACTCGTCTGCCTTGGGCACGCAGATTTGCTGCAGGACGAAAAGAGCAAACGTAGTGTTTAGCTTTTAATAGAAATAACATGTTTTAAAATAAAAATAATTTAAACACATTTAAATAAAAAAAAAACATATTTAAAAAATATTGTTTTATTTAACAGATAAAATTTAATTAATAGTAAATTTACACAATATATATTTAGCCATAAAGACCCTGACTCATTTTTCCTAAAAATTAAAATTATGTTGAATACATCAATAACAAGAGGACCACAGAATTCCTTTCTAATATTTTTCTGTCACACAGATGTCACCATTGGCTCTTATGGGTTAAAAAAAAATACATAAAGATAAAAATCAATAAATGAAATTAACAAATACCTACATAATAAAAATATTTTATTTATTTTAAAATAAGTAAAAAAATAAATAGAAATTAATAAATAATAAAATTGCAAAAAAAATTAAAATAAAAATATTTTTAATTAAAGTGAAAATAAATTATTTTAAGTAAAAAGATGTTTTTAAAAATTACAATAATATGTAAGCATTTATTTTAAAATAAAAAATAACCAACATGTGACCCTTATTTTATATGCAGTGTCCCTGTGACCTGCTGCACACACGCCCTTGAGAAGTATCGTGAGATTTCAAAACGTGATCTTAAAAACGTGATTTCAATGACAACGTCTGCATCCTGTTACATTACAAATACGTGGCGGGGATGTTTGACAGACACTCTGGAGTTAAAAGCTACACCACTGCTGCAGAACGCCCTGCAACAAATAAGCTGCTTTCACCCTTAGACTGGTAAGTGACGCCGTTTATTTGTTTTTTGTGCGTGACTCCCAGTAAATCTCTGTTTGTGATCATGTCAAAATAAAAAAGGAAACGACTGTAAACTATAGGAACTTTTAATATTGTCATATATTATTGGAATCATGAGTACTCAAAATAAAAAATGAACAAAATTTATTTCAAATCATGCGCATAATTATCAATGATGATTAACTTGATAATGATTAATCAGATTAATTAGGTCAAAGAGTAAAATGCATATTTAGATTTGATCATCAAATGATTCAAAAATACAATATAATGTTTTGAATAAACGTTGGCCTTGTTTGTAAAGGCCAGGTTTCTCCTCCCCTCTGCTGATGGCGAGCCAGCTAAGCCCACCTGGACCTCGACCTGATGCGGTAGGACAAACCAATTCACATAAACACGTCAACAATAAATCATTTCGACCAAGCAACGAGCATTGGAGCTTACGCTATTCATCTACTCTAAAAGAGGGTGAATTTGAATTAAACTTTTGGACTCATTTTGGAGGGATTTACACTGCACATACTGTCTTTGTCATATTTTTCACTGTAAATACAACTCATGAAATCAGACAGACGAGTTTTTGCATGATTTTACACCTTCACAATTCCTCCCTGAGACAACCTGTCCAGCCCAATTTGTGCTTACTTCCACCCTTACTGTGAAAATTCTACTTTTTGAGGTATTAATGCATTTTACAATTTATTCCTCACTATAAAGAACCCCAAAGTGGCATTTTGATCCGTTCATGCATTTAAGAATAATCCTCTAAAACAGGGGTAGGGAACCCTGGTCCTCAAGAGCCACATTCCTGCATGTTTTCTACCATACCCCGCTCTGACATGTTCTTATTGGCTGAACACACCTGACCCAGGTAACTGTCATGAGTCTCTACACTGATTACCTGGTTCAGGTGTGTTCAGCCAATAAGAACATGCCAGAGCAGGGAATGGTGGAAAACATGCAGGAATGTGGCTCTCGAGGACCAGGGTTCCCTACCCCTGCTCTAAAACCTGCACTGCCTGCACAAAAACGAGCGGTTGGAAACGTGCTGACATAAGATTGATGCAAAGCGCTCCCTCCATGAAGAATCTAGTCTGACAGCTCCGCCCCCGGTGTAACACAACATTCAACGTATCCCCTTACTCAGTGGTTATCAGCAAAAAAAAAAACGTATATCTTCCAGTTGCGTCCTGTCTTCAATAAATTCCACCTCAAATAGGTGTTTGTTACGTTTCACGCGCCGCTCCTTTAACAACCCTCCCGTGTGTTTGTGTTGTGAAACAGTGTAAAGATCGCCAGGGCAACTAAAGGAAGATATATTGTGGTGCATTCATCTTTGAAAAAGTTTGGATTATTTTTATGAGAGAAATACAAAGATACTGCCACAAACTCTGGATGATGTCATGAAGTGGACAGCACAAACACGCAGCAGCAGGCGGAGCCTCAGGAACTGAGTCGTTTTACTTCATGGTAGGGAAAATCTCACAAAATATAACTAATATTTTAAAAAGAATTCATTTTGTAGTGGTCCAAAGGTAATATATGGTCTTATATAGATATAGTTCACTCTGAAAGGCTTAAGAGAATCATTTAAACATTTGAAATGCATTTTTAAAAATAAAAATAATTAATCAATAAAATAAATTTAAAAATTCCAAAATAAAATCCTTAAATATTTAAAAAATTGTTCTTGTTTTAAAATGAAAATAAAAAAATAGTGCAATTAAAAATATACATAATTATATTTTTTATGTTTTAAAAATTACATCATTTTCTTCAAAAGCAGGACCTCACCTCTCCTACGTCATAGACATGGACGTGTCCCTCAGAGTCTCCAATAGCTATCTCTTTTCCAGTGTGAGACCATCTCACACGGTTCAGTGCTGGACCCCCCTCCACACCAACACTGGCAGTGGGAACCTTCAACACACAGCAGAGTTACAGTGGAAATCATGCATTGCATCTACACAGAAACTGGGGTTCGGGGTCCACTTTCGTACTTCTGTGTCATTGTTGAGGTTCCACACGTCCAGACGGCCGGATAGGTCCACGCAGGCAAACAGAGCGGGGTGTGTTGGAGACCACATAGAATCGTAGACGTAGTCACAGCTGTCCTCAAATGAGTACAGTGGACGGGTGCTCTGCAGGAAAAAACAGCAGGTGTTTGGTTAGGTCAGGGGTCTTCAACCTGAACCTCTTTTTATCTCTCCATTTTGACTCTTTGGTTTTGAAGAAAAAATGCTGACAATTTCTAGGTTTGTAGTTGTGGTTAATTTATTTTAATTGATAAAATATTGCCACTTCTGTTTACATTTTTAACATCTCAGATAATTAAAATGGTGAAAGTTTAGAAGGTATAAATCTTCTGCTGTACCACTATGGCAAAGTTCATAAAGAATATCATGCATCTACACTTATATATATTTTCATTGGATTCTACACAAATGTTGTCATGTTTATATTTGACAGCAAAACTAGAAAAAGATGATGGAAAACCAAAATAATAATGATAGAAAATTCCATGTTTGACTTAGCTTTTTGCATTTTAAATTCCAAGTAAATCTGCTATTTGACACAGGATGTGTTTTATTATGAAAGGAACTTGAATGTGCTGCAGTAATAAATAAAATAAGTTAAAACAGCAAAATAAAGAAAAATATAATTAATATTTGTAAATACTTTAAAACTACAAGCAATACATAAATGCCTTATTGATGACAAAAACATAAGTCATATTTTTTTCTAAAGTGGAACTGTGTGGCTCTTTCTGGGTTTTGATCAGTAAAAAATTAGCCTGAGTGACTCTTTTCGCGTAAAAGGTTACAGATCCCTGGGTTTGAGCAAAGCAACGCTGCCAAAGGTGCAGGGGTTGCTGTTTTCCCGCATGTCTCACCCTTGTGCTCCACAGTTTGACAGTCCAGTCAAAAGAGGAGGAGATGAAAAGATGAGAGAAGTCCACGGGTCCTGCAGCGCTGTGGCAGCTCAGCCCTGTCACCGGACCATGGTGGCCCTCGAACACCTCCGTGATGCCAGCCTTGCTGTAGGAGCATAACGCACGCAGGGTCAGTTGAGCCAACATGCAGCCTTTAACCCCTTGAATTATTTTCCATTGATAAAAAAGAGCTGGTTGTTGCTTTCATGTAGCTGCTAGATTAAGCTAATTTGGGATTTGCTGGTGCACGTTAGCATCAATTTGTTAAACACCAGACATGTTACTAAAAAACACCAAAATAAATAAATCTTTTACACAATCAACATTACAGCTCATTCTGTTGTGGAGAAAAGAGGTTCATCTGATTTGCGTACATGCTTCAGAATCCTCTAGAATTAAGTTAATTGCATAAACGGTCGAGGAGTTATGTTAGTAATCATTCCTAGCATTCCTTGCGAGGATGCAGCTCCTGCAGCTTACCTGCCGTGGCGACAGGCGGTGTAGACGGAGCCGTCCTCGCTCCCCACCACGAAGTTGTTAACATCCCCGAGAGGAAATGCCATGGAAGTCACAGCCACCGCCTTGCTCTGTTTGAACACCAGCTCCAGACTGTCCTGCAGGGAAAAGAAAAGAGAAGAAACAGCTCTTTCAGGAATAAAAACAGAATCAGAGCTCACCATGCAGCTGGCTTCAGGAAAAAAAATGCTACCCCGCATGGTGAGCGTTGTGGGCGCTGAGCTCACACTGGGCTGGAGAGAGCATGTCCAGGCTCCAGGAGCACATCTTCCCATCTGTGGAGATGCTGATAGAAAGGTTGTTACGTTACAAGTTCAGACAACGTTCACTGACGTTTAGACTTGGCGCACGAAAGAAAGACGCAAGTTAGTCGTGTTTCGCGAAAAACTGGAAGTAGAAAGAAAAGGTCTTACTGTGTGTGCAGCAGCAGACAGAGGAGTTCTCTGAACAGGAGTGCGCTTGTTGCTCCTGTTGTCCCACAGGACGATCTGGCCGGAGTACGTCCCGCCCACCACCAGGTTGGGGTGAAACTTTGCAAATCCAGCTGACATCACTTCAGACTGCAATAAAGACAACAGAATGAAAACTATGACAGATCTATTCAATTCATCCTTATATTGTTTTTTGTGTTTTATTTATCATATGCAAGATTAAACCACAGTTAATTATTGTGAGACTGTTCATTTTAATTGTACCGGTAATTTAGTGTTTTAACTGAATGTTTTTTCTTGTGATGAATCTTCATTGAAAAATAGATGTAATCTCATTCTCAATAGGATTTCCTAGTAAAATAAAGTTTAAGTAAAAATAAATTTTAAATAAAAAATAAAGTCAACAATGCCACAAAATGCTTGAGATGGGAAGATCTCTTTGACTTGAAAACAGACTTGGAGAACAATAATATAAATGTGATGAAATAACAATTTCCTTTTACACATTTTAATTTCAAAACAAAAGGAGAAATTTCAACTGAAGGGAGATGATTAAAGACAAACTCCAATTTTATTTTGATCAATTTTATTTGGTCTTTTCATTATGTCTATCCCATTTTTTTGGCCCCTCCAAAGAAATTTTTTTTTAAAAACTGTTGTTTTCTAGGACATATTTTTTTCAGAACGGCAGGAGCTTATCAGTAATTTGACTCTGCATATAAATAATGTCCAGGTTAAAACAGGACATATATGGAGTAGATATATTTCATTGATGACCTATAACTTTTATAATTTGTGTTCAGTGTTTATTGTGGGGGAGAAACAAAAATAAATAAACAAAAACTTTCGTTACAGAAATATTACTCAAGAGTTGTGGATGGGACTCTTGAACAAAGAAATACTCAGAAATGTAATTTTAATCTTAATTCTCTTTAAATGTCCCCCAACAAGAGAAAAATGCCACAAGAAAATGTTAAAAACACATTTTTTATCAGAGACTTTATTAAAAAAAAAAAAAAAATGTTTGTGAGTTGAAATTGAATTTGTTAAGTGAATAGCAAATCAATAAACGTAATTTAAACTGTGTTTTAGAATTGTCCTCCTGCTAACCTGGCAGTGGAAGATGTATTCTGGTGTTGGTTTTTTATACTTCAAGTTCCAGACCAGCGCGACGCCGTCAGGCTCATGTGGAGCATCTTCGTTGTTGTTGTATGAAGCCACCAGCAGCTCTGGATACTGACAGGAGTTCATGAGGAGACAAAAAAAGTCTGAAGATCAACTTACAAAGGGAAAAAAACAAACACATTTTATAAATCCTGATTCTTCTAGAGCACATGTCAAAGTCTAGGCCCGGAGGCCGGATCCGGCCCGCCTGGTAAATATATCCGGCCCTCCAGATTATTTTATTTTATTATTAATGGCCCGATGTTATCTTGCGCTTATTTCTAACTTGTATGAATTTGACAAAATATATTTTTATGGAAAGTAAAATATTGAAAGTTGTTTAAGTTTTATTCAGGAATAATATTCCTGCATTTTTATTATTCATAATTATGTTAAAAAGTTACTGTTTAAAGTTATAAGAAAAGGCATTCTGATAGCTTTTTGGACTATTTTGGCACTTACTAAGATTTATTTTAGGCTATTTTGGAGTTTATCTAATACTTCAGCTAAATGTTAGCTGTTTTGGATCATTTAGGATTTTTTAAAGTTTTTGGGCTGTTTTGGAGTTAGACCAATATTTACAAACAAGCTGTCTTGGCTAAATTATTTTTTTCAGTTTGTTAGGCTATTTTGAAGTTTAGCTAATATTTCAGCTACAAGAAAAAATATAAACAAACATCCACATGTACATAATTCAATTATAATTACTATTAATCCTAAATAGACCTAGTAGCTCCTAAATGTCCAGTACGTGACATAAATATTAAGTTTGTCAACAGAAGTTTAAATAATTGATTGAAAGGGGGTGGAAGGAAGCGAGATTATATAGTCTCATCCCTGTTTATAACAAATGTGAAACACAAAAACACACCTTTCTTACTCTACAACCACCATCTTACTCTTCTGAAACTACTACTCCACCCTTATAGCAAAACAACAGCAGAAACACCATAAAAACCATCTTTATTTCTGATTTTTTTTTTCCCTTGCTTGACGTCTAAAGTCTGGCCTGAGGGCGGCAGGACAGTTCAAACATGTCCACAGTCATCCTGGCGGATTCTGGCAGCCCAGACAGAGCTAGCATGCTAATCTGTGTAGCACCAGGAGGGGCCTTCTTTAAAGATAAGCAGTTTTTTAGGCTATTTTGAAGTTAAGATAATAATTCAGCAACATGAAAGCTGTTTGAGTTGATTAAGGCTTTTTTTTTTTTTTTTTTAGTTTTTTAGGCTGTTTTGGGGTTTAACTAGTAATTGGGCTACATGCTAGCTTTTTAGGCTAATTTAGGCTTTTTCAGATTTCTGGGCTCTTTTGAAGTTTTGGTAATATTTCAGCAACATGCTAGCTGTTTTGGTTGATTTAGGCTTTTTTAAAGTTTTTAGGCTGTTCTGGAGTTAGGCTTATACTTACAACCTCGCTGTTACTAGCTAGTTTAGGCTTTTCTATGCTATTTTGAAGTTTTGCTATTTTTTCAGGTACATGCTAGCTGTTTTGGCTCACCTAAGTCTTTTTTTTTTTCTTTTTTTTTTTTTAGGCTGATTTGGCATTTAGCTAATATTTTAGCTGGCTATCATCTTCAGCAGCCAAATTCATCTTAGAGCATTCACACTAGCATTTGTGTAGCTAATGCTATATATCTAGTTCATAGTTATGTTAAAAAGTAACATTTTTAAAGTTTTAAAAATGTAGTTTATCCTGTTCAGCCCACAACCTAAAGTATGTTTTGGATTTTGGCCCCTTGTGCGATTGAGTTTGACACCCCTGTTCTAGAGAATTTAATTTGATTTCATCTCACCTGCGGAGACCAGTCAAGACAAGTCACCACTCGGTTTTTTGTCCAGCGCTCATCCTCAAACCGTCTGTTTAAAACCAACTTAGCACCGGCTTGCAGATCCCTGAAAAAGACAAAAAAAAATCTTAATTGCTTACACATTCTCATGGATCTATATTTTATTTAATCATTCATGTCTCACCCCTCCTTATCCTCCAGATCTCTCCCACTATAGTCGAAGCAAACATCCACCTGCTCAGCAAGAACTCTCTCCACGATTCTGCTGCCTCGCTCAAAAAATGACATGAACTCCTCAGAGTGCAGGACCTGCAGCTTTTCTTCTTCTGTCAGCTCCTTTGGAGTGTCTGTGTGCAGATAATTCAGGATTACGGGTGGACGGAAAAAGGAGAGGATTATTTTTCAAAATAAGCAACAAAGTAGCGTTCATACCCTCCCCTTGCTGCTCGTCCTGAGCGGCTTTTTCCTCCTGGTTGTCCTCTGTCGGTGGAGGAGCGCTTATGTCTTCATCCTCCTCTTCTTCTAAAAAAACAAAAAAACCCACAAACTGCAATAAATAAATGTGATTAAATTATAAAGAAAAACAAGAAAAGATCCTGTTTACCTGCTTTTTGATCACTTTGGGACAGGGCGTCTGTGGGTGTCTGTGTTTCTTTGGAGTAGGACACCATCTCCTTCGGAACAAAGTCCACCTGGGTCAGTTTGGACATGCCCAGCCTCACAGTTCCGCGCCTGCACACCGTTCCACAAAAGAAGAAAAGTTGCAGCATCAGAGTGAAGCGTGCGAACGTTCTGCACGTATGGACATAAATAAGGATGTACAGACATATTTGATGCTCAAAGGCATTTTTTTTCTTTTGACAAATCTAAGATGAAACCACAAAAAGAAGACAAGCCAAAGGAAAGAGGAGGAGGCAGTACCCCATCAGCTCAGAGTCGGAGTGGAGTTGCAGTGTGGAGGGGTCAGGATCCCAATGCAATGTCCTTTACACAGCCAAACACCAGACGGTGTTAGTAAGAGAAAAGCGGGACAAAGAAAAAAACAAAAAGAGGATGAGAGCAAACGAAGAGGACGGGCAAACGGTGAGTCACGTACAGGATGCTCAAAAGTTGAAGAAAAGAGAAAAGACAGAGAGAAGAAGAATGAGTGTCAAGAAACATCAGCAAGTTGGTGAAAAGGCAAAGAGATGGGTCAGATTTTGGTTCAAATTTAAATATTCGGTTAAACACACACACCTGCATGCAGGTCAATCAAAAGCACACTAGATTGTCTAAAACAAGAGCATTCTGTCTTATTTTCGTCCCAGTCATTCACAGACCTCGGTCCGGTGTTTCCATCCACAGAATCTTGGCTTCCTGCATCGCTGCCCACTGATTTGTTGGAGGGAGACATGGGGGCGGGGACTAGGTAGTGAAACAGACAGGTATCTTCTGTTACTACCCTCAGGGGCTGAACTGTAAGCAAGTGCGTGCGTGCGTGTGTGTCAGTGCGTGCACCGTGGGTCAGTGAGTGAAGGAGGGAGACGGTGTGAGGGGGTGGAGGATGGAAGAAGTGCGTGAATGAGGGAGTGATGAGTTTTCATGCAGAAAGGGGGGAGAAAGCACAAGAGGGCAGACAAAAGAGGGGGGAGAGAAGAGAGAATGAAAATAAATGGCAGGCAACGTATTAGGTGTCATGCGCACAACATAGAAAACGGGTTGTGGAGAGCAATGGAAGCCACATTAAGCTGAGCCACGAAGTTCAAACGTAGACAATTCTAGAAACAAAGGACCCAACGACTTATGGGATGTTAGAATAACAGACAATGCATGCTGTAAATATGGGATATTTACCGTGGGGTATATCAGGAGTGATGCCAACACTCTGCAAAAGAGCCTCAGCCTCCCTTCTCTTCCTCTCCAGATCGGAGTCTTCATGACCGGCTGAGGAGCCGGCCTCAGCTCCACGCTTTGAGTCTCCCTGAAGACAGCAGAGCGTTGCCACACATTTATCAATCCAACAATGTAACACTGAAATGGAGCCTCGATATTCTCACTCACATCCTTCTTTTTTTTCTCTTCTTCTTTTCTCTTCTTTTCCTCTCGAATCTGGGCGATCCGCTGCTTCTTCCTCTCCAATTCAGCTTTTAGCTCACTTTTGTCCGACATACTGCAGGAGGAAATCAGTTGTGATCAGTCCACAAACATCATTTTAAGTGCAACACACACGGCTATCCTTTGCTTCTTTTCTATTTTGATGTTTTCTTACAATCCAGACCCATAAACACACATTATAAACCTACAGCACACTATTTTGGAACTCTAGCCTGTGTTTGTGCAGAAAGAAGTGTGGTTGTAGCCTTGGGCCTGTCACACTGCTAACATGTGAACAGAGAGCAAGCATGACAACAATGTTTTCTTTATCCAGTCCAGTTTTATCTGCTCATCTTTACTAGTTAAGATGGAATTAATATTAAAACATAAATGACAATTATATATTAAAGAAGTAATAAGTCTATGCTTCTGGTAAAAGCCTTAACTTTACAATAACCTTATTTATTATAAGAGTGGGCATGTTGAAAAACTATGTTTTTCAATTAAAATCAACACATAAAAACTTACATTAAACCATTTATTCATCATTTATTTACATATTTTTTTTTTCATATATAATTAATTAGAGTTAATAAAATGTATTTCCTTTTCTGCAGAATTTTCAAAATAAAGTCACTTCCTGTAGGAAAAATTAAGTAATTTACTATTTTCACTTACATGTGAGAAAAATTTAAGGTTTTAAATGTAATATTTGGATTTGGAAATGGTTTATTTCAAGAAATCAAAACAAAAATGAAAACTAAAGAAGATAAACAAGAAAAAATATCCTGGATTTATACAGAAACTTTGTATAATTAGTCATGAATTGATTGGAAAATACGAAAAAACATAAGAAAACATCCACATGTACATAATTCAATAATAATAACTATTAATCCGAAATAGACCTCGTAGCTCCTAAATGTCCAGTACATTACATAAATATTAAGCTTGTTAGCAGAAGTTTAAATAATTGATTGAAAGGGGCTGGAAGGAAGCGAGATTATATAGTCTCACCCCTGTTTATAACAAATGTAAAACACAAAAACACACCTATCTTACTCTACAACCACCACCTTACTCTTCTGAAACCTAAGATGCTACTCCGCCCTTACAGCAAAACAACAGCAGAAACACCATAAAACCTCCTGCTCCGTCTTTATTTCTGATTTTTTTTTTCTTCCTCGCTTGACGGCTAAAGTCTGGCCTGAGTGCAGCAGGACAGTTCAAACATGTCCGCATTCATCCTGGCGGATTCTGGCAGCCGAGACAGAGCTAGCATGCTAATCTGTGTAGCACCGGGAGGGGCCTTCTTTAAGGATAAGCAGACTAAACGATCACAAAAACACACAGCTTCGCTGATTTGTATCACTGAGAACGAATTAGAAATATTTTATAAGTCATAGTTAAATACCTGATGTCAACGTTTGGATTAAAGAAGAAGAGCGACGACTGGATCCAGCTTTGTGGATGTTTTTTTTTTCTTCCTAAGGACAAGATGATGGAAGAACGAGCTGATGATGCTGGAAGAGACGACGCTCCTCTGGCTCCGTTATCCGCTTTTCTTCTTCTGAGTAATAATGCAAGAAAACCCCTGTGGTTGAGCTGTGCTGCCCCCTGCCGATATATAGTTGGTAGTGCACTGGAAAAATACATTTACTGCAAAAATACTAAAATATATTTTTTTAAATTCACTCCTCATGCTGTTTATTCCTTCCTGTTAAAAGTATTAAATAATTCTAATTGGTGTTGGAATTTATATTAGTGGAAAATGAGACAAGAGTAATGATAAGCACAGTGATAAAGACACATTTTATTTTTAAGACTTGAATGATATTATTGACATAAATTATAATTAAATATCATTTTGTCAACATTCTAAATTTATTCAAGTATCACCAAATGAAATATGACAATATATTGCCAAATTGTTTTCCCTTGCACCTTTATTAAATTACATATAATGGGAAAAAAAACTCAATAACACACTTTTGTATCATATCATTCACTTTCGTGTTGTTTTATTGATACACAAGTTTACTCAAGTTTTCAGACGTGTATGCATGCGTGTGTGGTTTATCAAATAGGGAAAATAAAGAGCCTGCTTATGTGTCCATACTGTAAAAATTGTCATTTGCATGAATGCCCTCAGAAATGGACACTTCTGGTTTGATTTACTGAGGATCTGGATCTGGCTGAGCGTAGCGAAAGGGGTCATACAGGTCACGTTTGAAATCATAGGGGTCATAATGGGGGTAAAGGGTTTTCTTCCCCCCTGGAACTTCAGCTGCAGGAACACTCTGTTCAGCTTCCGTCTCTTCCTCTTTAACGTCTGGTTCTTCAGCAGGTTCTGCTGGCGTGGAGGCCTCCTGGACGGGTCGGGGAGGGTGGTCGATGAGGCAGTCGGGGTCCCAGTACGGGTCGCAGTCGTACTCCATGCCTTTGGCCCCGACAGCAGGAGGGGGAGTCAACTTTTCAGGAGCAGGAGAGGGTGTTGACGACTGGGACTCAGACGCAGCCTTGACCTCCTCTGTTTTGGGCCCGCAGGTGGGATTGTGTCTTGGGTCGCAGAGAACGGGCACAGCTCCCGTCGGCAGGAACACGATCTGGGGTTTGCACAGTGGGTCCTTGGGGTTGCACAGGTAGATCCTTTGGGCGTTCTCCAGAGGATCTGGTGTTGGGGCAGGTGTGGTGGGAGGTGTAGGAGTCTGAGTTGTTGGTGGAGGTCCCACAGTGCTAGTTAAGAAACCCAAGGCATTCTGGTATTTGGAGGCATCTGGGCCATAGGTCAGCTCCAAGTTTCGCATCTGCTGGTATAACATCCTGATCCTGTCGATCTCATAGAGCTGACAGAGGAACAGACACACGTTAGAGACAGAAAAACAAGGGATTTGGGCTGTTAGAGGGAAGTTTCCTCACTCCTTCAATGTGCCCGATGCTGTTGTAGTAGCGGTAGTAAGACTGAAAATCAGGATCGCCTCTGTACCACTTCGGATCAATGTTTCTCTTTGGACGAGAATTAGTCAGGAAATCATTTGCTGCAGCAGAATTGATCCTCAATGAGGGTCCTGTGAAAGAGAAGAGAAGCTCACATGGGTTAGATATTTTTCTCTGGGATCAAACCTTATAAAAATGAAGATTTATTTGAAAAATACCTCAATTAAAGCACTATTTTCTTATTTTTAATGAGTTTAGCTTCAGTGATAGTTATAGCACAAATCATCCCAGAAATACAATGATATCTTGTTGAAAAAAAATTTTGTTTAAAAAAATAAAGTAACACACACAAAAAAACAAGAGCATAAGACAAGGAGGTGCAATTTACGCATGAAATTTAGCAGAAAGAAGAACATTTATTTCATTTGCCTTCACCGTCTTCATAATGTAGAGAAGGAAGACATTAAAAATTAACAAAACTAGTCATTTTCAGCTGAAAACATACCTGTATCAAACATCAAGCAAGAGTAAAAGCTAGTAGGACTATAAGTAAAAATGAAAAACTATTTATTTTTATCTTTTTTTTACTTATTGCTGTCGTATTTTTTCAGTGTAATACACGTGATTAATGTTTTTTAATTTGAATTGTCCAAATTTTGTTGCGTGATATACTTCACAGGTTCATTCCTTTTACAGAAATGCATTCTAGCTTCAATTTTGTCCAAAATTTGGGATTTTTCCACCTTGAAAATGTAAATATTTAAAATTTTGTCTACATATTGACAAGTTTGTTTTTACCAAACCTTAGAACAACATTTGTCAGAAATTGAAAAATCTAAGATTTTTTATAAATGTGTCTTGTTGTTTAACGTATATTTTCTTTTGTATAAAAAGCTACAATTTATTTGTTCATATAATTATTGTGTGAATTCCAGTTTAATATGTCATTAATAACCGTTTACAAAGATGCATGTTTTTTTTTTGCTGTTTAAATTTTACATAAAATGAATGTTATGCTGCTTTTTTTAAGTTGTGCTAAAATCAGAGATCCCTCTGAGCCAGAAGGTGATTCATTACCTGCAGAGTGTTTGACTTTCACCAGAGAGGTGGATTCCAGCAAACCTGCAGGAGACAACAAGATGTGAGATCCATAAACTAAAAAGACAAAACGTTTTTAACCATCATATAAAGAGATGTGCTTCATGAAATTCACTCAAACAAACCTGGCATCAACAGCAGGTAGCAGAAAACACTCAACACAGAGACCTGACAGGCCATCATTGATCTCTGCAACAAAAATAAAAAAATGATTGAATTCAGTTGTAACTATTTGTGAAAGTGCAGCTAATCAAAACACATAAAACTAACTGTATTTACAGCTCCATTTGTCTGATTGAATGCACAAAACATTTGCAATGAAAAATCTCACCCAGCAATAATATTTTAGATAGTTTTTTTCATTATCTCACAGAAAACTGAACACACACCGCGAAGAGGACCTGCCTACCTGCTGCTGCTGCTGGTGCATCCTGGTTTCAGCTCAGTGGAATCATCCATAAGTACAGCTGAGAACACACAGGGGCCTCTCAGGAGGCTGGACTCCACCCAACCTGCATTTCCTGTAAACACGTGGACTGCTTCATTAGTATATCAACTATACAGCAGCAGGTAAAGACCGGCTTCAAATAGAATGTGACACCTTATTAAGCCATGAGAGGCAGCCCTGAAAAAGAAGGAGACAAACATCGAGCAAGCAGATGTATTTTCACTTATTTAATAACTTTATTTTTCTTTTCATGCTTTGAAATTGAAAAAGGAGTGTTAAAAAGTTGGTCTCACCAGCACAGATGTTTTGTTCTTCTCCACAGAACAAACCTCCTCCACCAGGTGAAATGTGTCATGTCTTTGCTGACAGCTAACAATTAAGCCCCTGCCTCAAACAGCTGGATCCGTCCTTTCAACTCCGGTCAAAGAACAGAGGCGCAGCCGTGTCAGCTGGTCTTTAAGCCAGAAATATGTTGGATTTATGAGTCAGCTTGTCCAAGTGACACAAAAAAATGTTGTTTTTTAAGGAGCAATCCGTAATAATTTTCATAAATTCACAAATATTAATAACTTACTGCGTTCAGGTTTCCTCGAAAAAACATAGAATCACTGATGATTTAATGTGGATCTGAACAGCTAAAAATGTTTAATTAAGAGTTAAGGTCATAAAATCTAACTTTTTTATTATTTATGTTTTTTTTTATTATTATTATTATATTCGGACGCCAAATTGTATTTTTATTTTGTGTCTTTCAGCCCCCCATTCATCATTTCATCACCTGAAGAAATTCTATCCCTTAAATCAGCCAGCACCGCTGCAATCAAAGACTGCCAGAAGGAGACAGAGAGTCTGAGGAGTCCGGCCAGGTGGTTAATGGTAACCATGGTACTGTAATTTCTCCGAGCACATGACAAAAATGGAGGGGTAAAGCCACCCGTTAGCCCCAAACTACACACATTTATTTCACCTGAACACATAACAAAGCAGGCGGACAGAATAAATCAGTCCGTCAGACAGAAGGCGTGAGCTGAGGGCAAAAAAAAAAATAAAAAAACATTTAAAATCCTCACGTTTTCTTATAAAGGAGGTGGGTTAAAATGTTCTTTTAGTTTTAGGGAAAAAAAATATTTACAGTTTTTGAAAAGAAAGGAACTCACAAAAGACTTTCAGATCCTGTAGATGTGACCAAAAATTAAGGAAGCTAAAACAGCTCTCAATCTAAACAGTGATTTTTGGTTTACCAAAAAGAATTAAAAAAAGAAAAAGATTGTTGGATATTATAGGTCAAAGATCTTAATAATAAATTAGAAACCTTAATAAAACCCCACAATCCAAAAATTAACATGGATAAAATATTGTTTGCATTCCAACCATAGTGATCTTTCTCTCGTGTTTCATGACTATTTTTTGCAACTGTAAAATTACCTGCATGAAGCCCAATGAGGCAAATTCTTTGTGATTTTGGGCTATATAAATAAAATTGAAATTGAAATTGAAATTGAACCATATACATGTCCTGTATATTTTATTTCTCTTGAATATGGAGTCAATTTATCTTAGATTTCCTCTGAACTGATAAAATATTAATTCATTTTGAAGTACACTTTTCACTTCATAATCACAGTTTCGACTACAAGAAGCAAAAAATAATTTTAAAGAGCACAACAAAATCCCACACAATCATTTTATTAATTTGGCCTGGATTTTAGGATTATAAATTTCATTACAGTGTGATCAAATTCTTGTTAATAAATTATACCAGAAAACAAACAACTTCAACAACTCTGAAAGAAAAAAATGTTGTCAAGCATTAACATTGAAAGGACTAGAATTACTATGGTAATATTTTAATATTTTGAACTAACATCTCAATATTTTGCTGTCGCCAATTGTCACAAATATCACTTCCTATTATGTTTACCGTGCTAGAAGAGAAAAACTAAAGGAAACTGTGCAGCACAAAAGGGTCAGTTGATAGAAATATAATGGAAAAGACTCTCAAAGGCTTTTTCCAGCTTTGTTTCATTTAAGTAGCGGTTTGCACTCTTACCTTACATTGAAAAGTGTGCAGTTTGCATGTTCTCCTATTGCATTTCAAGCTTCCTCATACATTCCAAAAACATGACTTTAAGTGGTGACTTTAAATTGTCCTATTTGTGTGTTTCTGTGAGCAGCGGCCATTTTTTCCATCTCATTTTCAGTCTACGCATGGTATGCTTCTGGAACTTTATCAGATAAATTAACAAAACAGCATATATTGAAAAATGTATTGAAAACCATCAGTAATAAATTGCTACAGAAAAACAACTCTTTAACATGATTTTTTTTCTATTATGCAGCAACAAGTTAAATCCATTTTGAACTGAACTGATTAAACAAACAAACAAAAAAAAATGAATGAATAATATCTTAAAAACGTTTAAATAAAAATAACAAGATGAAAAGTTCAAAAAGGATCCAAGCCACTTTTTTCAAACTCAAAGATTTACAAACATTATTTTTAGAGAACTGCAAAAACTAAGCACATACACCAAAAACAATTATTTGTGGTCAAATTTTGTTAACTCCCTTATATCTATTTATTATATCACCTTTTATAAATCCTTTCATATTGTTTTAATGGAGTGACAATCTTTGATGTCTTCTCTGCGGCTATTCCATATCTGAACACCTCATTTGTTGTCACAAATGGTTTCTAAAAACATGTGATCCTCCCAGACGGTATTGTCTCTTCAATTCCATGGTCTTTGGTAATTTTGAACATGATTTTAACTATTTAGAAATTAACCAGGTCTCCAAATTTTAATAACTTTTAATTGTTAAACATAGAGTTAGTCAGTAAGATGATCTTGTGATGATTCATGTGATTTTTTTTTTTTTTTAATTTAATCTTGTGCTAATTTATTCCAAGAGCAGTACACCGGAATAAAACGTGAATTTAATGCAAAGTTCAGTCAATAACATCTTCTTTGAAGGTTTCAAGTTCAAGTACCAAGTTCCGTGAAGGTTGCATTCTTATTTGCGATATATATGTGTCCACTAGATGGCAGTCTAATAATTCATTCACAGTCCTACAGGGAGACCCATTAATTACGTCATATCCTGTTATGAAGTTCTGTAGTTCGTTGTTTTGTGACCTGTCAGCATTGTAGTACCAGCTACCGCTGCAAATAAATTGTTTTCTTTTAAGTTAGCTTCAAATTTTTATTTTTACCATCGATGCTGAAAGTATTATTGGCACTAAAATGCTCTGGAAGTTTTTTGCATTCTATTTTAGTCATGCTCGATGAACAGATTGCTAACGGCTAAAATTAGCTAACAAGCCGCCCCAACTTCACTGCCAGCTAGCATCCAAGGCTACTTAGCAGCACTAGCTCGTCTGGTGACAGGACGAGTGTAGGAATCCGCCCACCACCCCAGAGCAGTGTTCCGGACAGAAGACAGAACGGTACGCAAAAATAAACTTGAGATATTTGTTAATGCTAATCTACTACGCGCGTTATGTTGTTAGCGTCTGAATTGCTTTGTTGCGCTTCTGAAATCGTTCATAAGCCGGGAATTGAAAGTGCTGAGCTGATCAACTAGTGTCACCAGTTTAGCCACTCCGTCAGCTGTTACAGAGACTTCCCTCTGCTTGTCTTTTAGCTAAAACTGAATTTTAAATCTACGATTTAGAAAGTCTTTTGGCTACTTTGTAAAGTTAGCTACTTTGTGTATGCTGTTCAATAGACGATCTTTGTGAAATTGAGGTGAAGGTTGTGGCTGAAACTGTTCATTGGGAGGCCAGGAAAGAAACCAAAACGCCCATAAATAAAATACCCAGCTTATTATGCAATTGTTTGGACGACCACAAAACAGACAATCATTTATTTACATGAACTATCTTCAAATTACAATATTCAAATGTAATTGTCATTTAAAAAGTTAAAAACAAAATGTATATAGAGTAGATCCATTATGCAAATTTAATAGTTTAGTCAATGTAAATGTGACCTCTACAATATTAGTAACTTTGTCATAACGGTTTGTTTAATAAAAGGTCACATAAACTAATATATTAGCAATATGATCCATAAGCAGTTCAAAAACAGAAAAGTGAATGCATCATTGATCCAAAATTCTTTTTAATGTGTTTTAGGCCATTGTTTCTTGATTTTTTTTCTTCTTTTTTTCACTCTTATAGCAGTACATTTATTCAGACAAGCCTTGGCTCTGTCTTTTTTGTTGCTTTCTTATTATAGCAGCTCTTTTCAGCGATGACATGTGCTGTTCATGTAAATCATTCCTGTCACCGAAGCCCCATTGGACCTTTCAGTCCCAGCCGCCAGCAGCTGCCAAAAGAAAAGAGGTGGGGTGCTTGTGCAAATGCCCAATGTCGGATAAGGTCGCCGTCACCACCAGGGACGTGTGCGGCCATGCCCTTGTTGTCATTGTGCTGTCTCACACTGATAACCCATTGAGCCGAAGATGTCCACCCACAAGCCGCTATTTGACTCTGGGCTCTCACTTTAATGAGCGTTATTTGTTGGTGGTGTGGTGGAATGTGTGGAATGAGCCACCGCTTATATCTCCAGATAGCCTGGATTGGATTCAAGCAGCCACTTTTGTTTTGGATTTATAGACAGAATGGGCGTGTTAGAGGAAGCACCAATCATAAATGTGTTTTGAATAATAAAGACTCAATGGAATCTTTGAAAATATAAAATATGTATGGTTGTGGTCAGTTTGACAAACTATTTTTTTTGGAATTTTGACACATTTAAAAAAAAAAAAATATATATATATATATATATATATATATATATATATATATATATATATATATATATATATATATATATATATATAATATATTTTTTTTTTTTTCTTTCAGTGGCAATTTGGAGAAATATTGATGTTTATCTTTTTAGATTATTTGACGGAAAAAAAAATGAAAAGCTAAAATGATTTGAAATGATGAAAAAAGTAGCCAAAGCCAATCGGCTAGTAATAAATGTAGGCACTTTTGGAGGGATGCTGACAGTAAATCAGGTGTGGGTCTCTTGTAGCAACCTTTTGAGGATTATTTTTTTCACAAAGAGCCAAATCATATGTGAGTTCTGCAGAAAACTGTTGCAATCTATAGCTTCCCTGTAATTCCAGCTCAGGCTCATGTAGTGCTCCATCTGAGTCGGTCAAAGGTAACTACGGTGTGTCAACTTCATAACCCCACAGCTGTTGGGATTTACAGGCAACCGGTTGTGTAACAGACCTGCATTTTCGAAACATTGACACATGACACTGTAAAGCAACGTCTGTGAGTCTGTTACGTCACGGACCAAGCCTTTAGGAAACCAGTAAAAGCCAAGTTTACGGCACCGTTGATAGGTTTTTGGTCTAACTTTCCAGACAGATGGAACCCCAAAGCTCCTGTGACCTGCTGCTGTCCAGGAAGAGAAAAAAAGAGGACTCCAATGGAGAGACAGATGAAGGAGAAAGACCAGGGAAAATCCCCAGATGCACTGTGGTAAGTCAGCCGTGTGCTGTGCTTCAGCTATCACTGGGCAGCTTTGTTCCGTAGTTTCTGCACAGCTCTCTAGAAATTCAAATTTCTGGACGATGAATAGATCATATGTTTTCTGTCGCAGCCTTTTTTGTGTGAATCAATATTTCATTTGTCCGGGGTGTCCTTTTGGTTCCATAGGGATTGAAAAACCCTGCGCCTTTCGCAGATGAAATCGAGCCAGATGGGAAACCCTATAAGAGAGTCACCATGGAGGAGGCAAAGAGGGGAACACCTCGTGAGTTTAAACTTTCTCTTCCTCGTCTGCTGCTCAGCTGTGTTCTATAGTTTTGCATCTACTTGTCTTTTTACCCATCAGGCAACATTGTTAATGTTGAAAATAATTCCATTTTAGTTTGTTACACTATAACATTTCTAAAATTTAATATTTTTAATCTTTTGTTTTTTATTTTATTGGTTTATTTCAAGCTTTAAAAATAATATAATAATACAGTATAAAATGTAAAAAAAAATACAGATATATCAAACTCCTTTCAGACGTTAAGTAATATATTGCTCAGAAATTAAGGAAAAATAGACGAAGAAGATAATGCAATCTTCTTCATCGCAATAATATACATATTTGCAGCAATGCATATTTATAGAAATAACAAAAAAATTCAAAGTTTAAGCGATAAATACTCACATTTGACCATAAAGGGTTATAAAAAATTGTATTTAGGTAACAAAAGTTCTACAAAATGAGCCCAAATCATCAACTCTCTACCTCCATGCTTATTGCTTGATTACTCTGTTTGTTTTTTGTCTCTAACTCATTTGGATGTTTCTTTGATTGCTTTTTCAAATGTTCACCTGCAACATTTGAAGTGTGATTTCAAAGACAGACAAAACTTCCTGTGTACTGAACCTCATTTCCACATAATTATAGGGTTAGTCAAAAGTGAAAGACGTAGAATTGATGTTGGATGGACTCCCTTTTTCCCAGGATTGTGTGAACTCATTTCTTGTGGGTGTAATCTGTAGTCACGGCCTCCCTGTCTCATCTTGTCTCTGTGCAGCTGACAGACCCGTTCGCGTCTATGCAGATGGCATCTTTGATGTTTTCCACTCAGGTCACGCCAGAGCGCTCATGCAGGCCAAACGCCTCTTTCCAAATACACATCTGATTGTTGGAGGTAAGAATGAAAGCATTCACGTTTTATTATGCTGGTTTCATAGGAATGGGAAAGTCTTGTCAATTCTATGCATAGACTTGTAGTTAGTATTTTTTTTTGTGCCTTTCAGTTTCAAAATCAATGTGTATAGATTTCTAATGAATAGTTCCTGCAAACAATGTCTTGTCATTTGAAGTGTGCAGCGATGACCTTACCCACAAATATAAGGGCTTCACTGTGATGAATGAAGACGAACGCTACGACGCTATCAGACACTGCCGCTATGTGGACGAGGTGGTGCGAAATGCTCCCTGGACGCTAACGCCAGAGTTTCTTGCAAAACATCGAGTAAGTGGAAAGAAAAAGAGACTTTTATTAACAGATTCATGTGGGAGGGAAGTTGCCACCATCCCTGATCTGATGATTAGTGGGATATGGAACGGAAATGTGTATGGTGTGTTGACTTAAGCTTTCATAACTACTCAAGATCGACTTTGTTGCCCATGACGACATCCCATACTCATCGGCAGGAAGTGACGACGTATACAAGCACATTAAAGATGCAGGTGAGCAACTCATTACGGTGAAGAGGGGATTTTATCTGTTAGAATCAAAAATATGAGATTTAGATGCTGAGATAGAGATAGATGGATAGAATATATCTTCAGTTAAAGTTTAAGATATTTTCTACTAAATTAATATTAAATTTGACACAATCAGATTTTATTATAAAATTTAGTTTGCAACTTTAACATCAGGTCAAAAAGCTTCTTTTCTTAACTTGCCTGAACTTTGTGCCCTGCTGTGAACACGCAGTGGAGCAAAAAAGTATTCAGTCAGCCACCAATTGTGCAAGTTCCACCACTTAAAAAGATTAGATGTAAATTTCATAATGGTTATACTTCAACTATAAGAGACAAAATTAGAAAAAAATCCAGAAAATCACTTTGTATTATTTTAAATAATTTCTCTGCAAATTATGATGGAAAATAAGTATTCAATAAGTAAACAAGCAGATCATAAACTTCTTCTACCACTCGTTATCTGTATTAATGGCACCTGTTTGAACTCATTATCTATATAGAAGACACCTGTCCACAACCTCAAACAGTCACACTCCAAACTCAACTATGGCCAAGACCAAAGAGCTGTCTACGCACACCAGAAACAAAACAAAACAGAAAATCTTTGGAGTGACAGCCCCAAAACATCCCTGCTCGAGAGGAGAACTGCATGGAGGAATGGGCCAAAACACCAGCAACAGTTTAAAAAGTGAAAACTTACAGAAAACGTTTGACTGCTGTCATTGCTATAAAAAAAAAAAAAAAAAAGTATAAAACAAAGTATTGAGATGAACTTTTGCTATTGACCAATTATTTATTTTCCACCATAATTTACAAATAAATTCTTTAAAAATCAGACAAGGAGAGTTTCTGGATTATTTTTCTCATTTTGTGCCTCGTAGTTGAAAATTACAGGCCTCTCTCATTGTTTTAAGTAGAAAAACTCACACAATTGGTAAAACCTTTTTTTTCCCCCACTGTATTACAAGCTTTACTCTCTAATCTGCAGATTAATGACTAATTATTATTTTCAAATTGTGTCTTTGAAAGGAATGTTCGCTCCCACCCAGCGGACAGAAGGCATCTCCACCTCTGACATCATCACCCGCATCGTTCGGGACTATGACGTGTACGTGAGACGCAACCTGCAGAGAGGCTACACGGCCAAAGAACTCAACGTCAGCTTCATCAATGTATGTGACTTCAAACATGTACTTTAAGCACAGATTCTGTGATTTTTTTTCTTTCTGCCTGCTTCCTTCTTTTATTTCTCCCTTTGACCTCTCAACTGAAGGAAATCTGTTTGACACACGAGATGATAATAAAAATATAAACTATGATTGTAGATGTAATTTGACCTCTTTTTTGTTCATTTATTTCCCTCTCGGAGTAAGTTACACACTCAGCACTTAACGTGAGCTTTAGACCTTGACTGGATTAATGCGTTTTTTTTTTTAGTTCATGTGTTGAGACATAATTTCACAACATTTGCCTGAAATATCGACAGAATTTCCACAGAGCTTTAGCTGCATGAAAGGTGACCTCAAATCAGGTCATCAAATAGAAACATATTTTAAATGTTTTCTATATTTAATCTGTTATATATCAGATTAATAAAGAATGTTTTTAATTCTGGTGTAGTCCTCCATACACACTTCCAGTATGTTGAATTATAACTTGATGTCACTAAACAGGAGAAGAAGTATCACCTGCAAGAGCGTGTGGACAAGGTGAAGAGGAAGGTGCGTGACGTGGAGGAAAAAAGCAAAGAGTTTGTCCAGAAAGTGGAAGAGAAAAGCATCGACCTCATCCAGAAGTGGGAGGAGAAATCCAGGGAGTTCATCGGCAACTTTTTGCAGATGTTTGGCCCAGAAGGAGCCCTGGTGAGGATGGATTTCTTTAGAGCCAAACATGTACAGGAAAAAGTCGGATAGTGATTTTACCTTAAGGCGGGAAACGGCCTTGCTGTTTTTTAATCCTGTTTTTCTGTCCTCATCAGAAGCACATGCTGAAAGAAGGAAAAGGCCGCATGCTGCAGGCCATCAGCCCCCGGCAAAGTCCCAGCAGCAGCCCCACCCGGGAGGAGCGCTCGCCCTCCCCCACATTCAGGCTTCCTTTCTTCTACAAGGCATCGCCGCCCCACCACAGCGAGGCCCGGGGGTACCTGGTCAGCGAGGATGACGATGAGGATGATGAGAGTTAAGAACACCTGAGATCCCGGTCACTACGAGTAACCAGTTTTCATCAAGATTCACTTGGTTTTGTTTTAGTTTTAGCATTTCGTTCAAATGGAACAACCATTTTTTCTAGATCTTATAATTTAAAAAGACAAATTATTTTTATTCTTTTTTTTTTTGTCTTGTAAAGGTCACTTAGCATTTACGATTAGTCACTCAAGTTCTTTAAAGGTTATGTTCATGTGTGTCTGCCAATTTTTGTAGGCAGTTATTCACTGTCCTCTTGGATTTTGTTCAGGTGTAACACCAGCTTTCATAACTGGGGCTTGGTCTTTTGTTTCAGCAGTTTTACTAGATTTGAATGCAGAAATCTGAGAGCAAAAATGGTTTAAATGAGCTCACTCAGGAGTTGGGACAATTAATATTTTTTCTCTTACTTCCTTGAGCTTCTTAAAAACTCCTCTGAACTCTCCAGATTACATCAGATCTACACCTGACAGCAGAATTATTTTCTTTTGCATGCATTGTTTTGTGTGCAAGCTCTCTGAGCATTTCCAGCTGTTAGCATCTTTGTGTATAATAAATTCTTTTAAATTTTATTGAATGACAACAATCAGTCTTTGAAAGACTTAGTTTCAAACAAGAACGCCTTTCAGTGGCGTAAAAGTTCAAATGTTTTTAGATTGTTATGCAGAAAAGCCTATTTTTATAGTTAGCATCCCATTGATGTTTTGTTTTTAAGCTGGCACAAAGAAAAAAAAACAACTCAAGACTTCCTCTCTGTGAGCTAAAATGTTAACTTTGAAGATAATCTTTTCATGAATCAAAAAAAATTCTGCATGATTAAAAAATGATGTAAGATTAAAATGGCTTTTTTATGTAAAAGCATCTGATCTAAAATCTACAGAACAAGTTATAATGGTGAGCATAGCGGATTTAAATTTTTGCTGCAATTAGGCTACTTATAAAGCATGTGTAGCTAAGGTAACCTGATCTACAGATTTGATGCTTTACTGTCAACTGTAATATGAATGTTCTTGATTAAACTTAGCTGGACTTTTGATCATCTCTAGTATGAAGCAGAGCAACAAAGATGTCCCTGTAAAAGGACTGGAATCAGATGTTAGTCAGCGACTGGGATCCAGTGTAAAATCTTCTGGAAACGGCCATGAATTTGGTGCTAAGCAACGTTAGAAGAGCCTGGCTTTGATTCTCGTGGAATCTTTCCTTTTTAGTCAGTTTTCAGTGTGAGCATGTCCTTAAAGTGCAGACTCCAATAACAGCACTGAGAGGCCGGCACCCAAATGTTTTAAAGTCATGTTACTGTGTGGAAAATTGTCTTGCATTCTTGATGTAGAGTAAACAAAAAAAATAAACTTTTTTTGGACAAAAACTAGTTTTTTATTCTTCACGTACATCAAGAAATCAGTAAACCACCTGAAAACAAACATTTAGTGTTAAAAACAACACAAAAGCTGGGTTTGGTTACATAGTTTATTGGACAGAACAGTCACCAGGGCTACAAACATGAAGAAGCTAACTGTGGCGAAGCAAACACCAGGGGGAGACCTCATGTCACTGCAAACACTCCAGGGACTGATCTTCACATCTAATAGTGTGACAAAGTTTATCTTAGTGCTTTAACATGTGGGGGGGGATACGATTTCTTAAGTAGCACATTGGGGGACCATAGCAACTCGTATCTCTGAAATTTTGTGACAAAGCATTAAAGAAAGCGCAGAAAAGGAATAATACAAGAAAAAATACAAAAACATCTATTTTTAAGCTACAAAAAAAAAAGACTAAATTGGAAGTTTTCTTGTTGACGTACAGCATTCAAATTTTTGTGGGAAAAATGTTCAGAAGTTCAATTGTTTCAGAGTAAATATACAGATGGGGTCAAATGACATCAATAAACCATCTCAATTGTAACTGTCATGTCTAAAATGAGCAGAAAGTGGAACAACAACACTGACTAAACACAGCAGAGCACTCATTCCAACTCCCAGTCCTCTCCTCCCTCTGAAACTCTCAGCTTTCCTTTCAGGTTCACAAATTTACTCATCACTACTAGATATAAACGATACGATGGTTCACATTTTGCATATATCTGTGCATTATACCATATTTACTTTTTTTTTTAACTCTTTTATTTATGAAGTAAATTCAGTCGCCAACACCTATTTAAAGGAGGGATGACAGGTAGGAGAAGAAGTGATAAGACTGAAGGGAGAAAAGAAGAGGAGGAGGAGGAGAAAGAAGGAAACAAATTCTTAACAGGGAAGTGGTCAGATCGCCGCCTGGTGGTGTCCAGCTTCAGCAGCGTGTTTCATAGATGCCGGAGCGACCGATGTACCGCACCCATTTGATCACATCGTGGTCACTGTAATTGAGCTTGGACTCGAACACCTTCAAGTAACGGACCTTCAGGCCAGACGGAGCAAAAGGGACCTGGAGGAAGGAGAGGAGAGGAAGTTGGAACAAAGCAGAACAGCAGGTACAAAATGTCGGTGGGTAAAAAGAGCTAAAAAAAAAAAAAAGCTCAAATTCCACCGACATTTTAAGAAAATAACATGTTCTAATAGAAATGTATCAAAATATAAGAATATGAAATCAAGTTGAAATGTAGCAGAGAGGTAAAGCAGCAACCTGAATGTTCTTACCTCAAAGTTCATAGAGATGGGAGGCCTGGCCCATTTCTTTTTATCATTGGTGGGCAGCAGCTCAATCTCAGCACTGATCTGAGACTCCTTCATTCCAGCCATGCGTTTGATCCTATCGACAGAACACATCACAACACAGATGAAGGTTTTCTATGTAAAGTGAGACTTGCACAGAAAGGAGTGAGTGGATGTGAGGCTAAAAATGATCTAAAAGTCAGTAATAATTAAATGCAAAAAGCCATTTTTAACTTCATGTAGTGTTGAGATAAAGCTTGTACTCACTTCCAAACAATGGCGTTCTCACTGGCCTTGTATTTGGCTTTTCCCTTCATGCAAATCACTTGCACTCCACTGGTGTTGAGGGGTGTTGGGATTCGCACCTGAAAAATGAAGAGTTTTGCGTTTTTGCAGGCAGAATTTTATTCAGATCAAAAGGCCAGTCTCATCACACTCAGATAAAACTATTGTTAGAAATAGAGAGTTTATATTCACTGCAAGTATTCAATCGTCGTCTGATTTTTTGAGAACAAGCAAACATCTAATAACAGCAGTTTTCAGATTAGCAAGAACATACATTTTCTGCACATAAAGCCAACGCTTCCAAATGATAATCCACCTTTTACATCTACACAATAGCATAGCATGACCAAGGCAATGCTTCGTTTCTTCCTTGAAAGAAGAAGCAATACCTGGAATTATTAATTTCACCTTCATGATCACTTTTCAAACAGTTGGCACCTCCTTGAATTAAAGAAGACACCATTCATTCATTCATTACCAAATCCAAGTTTGGTTCAACTTTCCACGTGCGTTCAATGTACGTAGAGCCCAAAAACGTGCGAGAGTTTTAAACACGCATTTCCATTGTCTTTTCATTGGAAGCAGATATTTGAACTTTCATTGCAGAAGGCGGTGTGAACGGGACAGGAACTTACCTCAATCTTCTGAGCCAGCAGAGAGGGTTTGAAATTGGACTTGATGACCACCTTGACTTCCAGTTTAGTGCGACCCACCTCCCGGACCAAAGGAATGACTCGGAATGGCAGGATGATATCCTTAGTAGTACGGTACCTGCAGAAGAATGAAAGGAAACCGACTAAGTCCTGTTTACATTTTTAAATATATTACTTTCTTTCTAAAGCAAATAACAAAAGGGAAGTGCAAAAGTTGAAACGGGTGATTTAACCACTGACCTCATGAGTTCATACTCTCCATCAGGAGGGATGAAGCTAATGCTCCGCTCAGAATCAAATTTACTCAGACGCACACACTGGTGGAAGGTGCAGTCGTCGATGGCAATCGACTGCTTCCCACTAAAGGAGAAAAACACAAACAGAAAAGCAGAACTCAACTGGTTTCTGATTAATGGAGCATTTCAGGTTCAACATCACCGACTTAGAAAGATACCAGAATTACCCTTCCTCCATGTAAAGAAGTGACAGAAGCAACAAATGAGGACATAAAGGGACACAGCTGACACCAGAACATGTGAGCCTAGTTCAAGTTAATGCCACTATTCTGCATCTAAAGATGACAGGTTCTGTTAGGCGTTTGGGTTAAAAGTTATAAGTCAAGCAGGTGGGTGTGGGCTAGAACATACCAATCTACAAAACCAGGCAGTCCACTGAGGAGTTAATACAGTAATGTTGGTTGCACCGGTTGTGTGGAAGGGCCACAGTGCATGAAATGTTAAACTACTGAAAGCTATGACAAGACAAGGGCTGTGTGTTAATGTGGCGGGGGTAGAGACACTTGTCAGTACAGTACCTTCCTCCCCCTAAATCACTGAGGTACAGCACATAGAAAAGAAGGAAAAGAAAAGGAGAGATGCATCCAAAGGCAAGCAAAAACAAAACAAAAAAAACTGTAAAGCCTTGTTTGTTTGTTTGTAACAGCTAAGAAGACAACACAGGAATAGGACAGAGGGACAGCATGTTCTGCATTTCAAATTTATTTTGTTTTATAAAGAAAAAAACAAATTACAAACACAATAGTTAGTTTAATTTTTAATGCTATTTTTGAGATTTTTTTTTTTTTTAGTCACTGTTGAGTCGCTGCCTGCTTCTCTGTTTCATCACTCACCTCTTCCCTGCATCGTCGGTCGCTCCTCCCTTCCCCTGCTTGTCGATAACAATCTTGTCATTCATTCCAAATTTGCACTCTGGCATTCCACTCAGATAGCTCTTCATCACAACACGGCCCGACACGTGGGCGCTCAGGACCTGGCCTGGAATTAGAGAGAGGGAAAGTTTAAATCCAAACTTCTACATCAAAAACCATCCAAGGAAAACCAGGTGGAAATACAGCATGTAAAATGACAAAAAATGAATTTTAAAAACGGGACATTGATCAGAATAGAGTAATAAGCAGTATAGCACTAATTCATTATTAGACACATTTTCTTCTAAAATAAGTTGCAAAAAACGTTACATTTTAACGCCGAAAAATCCTTCAGATGTAAAATATTGAAGTCAAACTCATAGTACAAATTTTCATAAAATTGTTTTGTACAACTAAAAATCACAACTGCATTACACTTTAAAAGTTATGTTATGAAAAAAGTTTAAAACAAAGGAATTTTATCCAAGAGATTTCAAAGCTACACCCGAACAATTCATGGAAAAAACAAAAAAAATTGTGTAAACAAGTATTGTTTCCAAGAACAAAATAAAAAGTCTTCATCTTCAAGCATGAACAGGAAGTTTTAAAAATAGAAATGTTTGCATGCAATACTTAGCAAGACCATATAAACTACTGTTATTTGAGATAGCTGACATGTCACTGATACATTTACAAAGACGACATACATGTTTTTATAGTTACATCATCATCATGTTTGATGCGGATATTAACAGACCTTGTGGAGACATGAGCAGATTCACGCTTTCCAGAACATCCAGGAATAGTTCATTGCGGCGATATTTGATGCCCTCACGACGCCAGCCAATCTGCCCCGTCACCTGGCTGGTGATCTGAGACTGCTCCTCTTTTGTCTGAAAGGCAGAAAGGAAAACCATAACACAACCCATGGATACGGATGACAGAATTTCAACACAAAAAAGGTCTTGAAAAGGAGAACACGGTGAAAGAAAGGATGAAAATATAAAACATTGTTTCACTGAGTATTTCTGAGGAGTGAAGCATTATATTACCTGGTGCTGAAGGGTCCAAATACCACAGTGGACACAAGTAACGACATGGAAAAGAAAATGTATATTAGAATGTCATTTTTTTTTTTAAAGCACAGAATGTCTAAGAAACTTTCTACCTAGATCCCATATTCATCTTTACGACACAATTACCATGAAATTTTTTTTTTTTTTTTTTTTGCAGTCTGTAATTTTACATTTTTGCAAATATTAAACTTGTAGTTGCTATACAAGCTTTTTGCATTTCTCGCACAACTCACAATTAGCATGTAGTTTTCATTTTTTGCCATCTGTAATGTTGAGTAGGTTTCAACACAATTTCAGTCCCTGTTTGTTCGACCTGATCATCATTAGATCTGAGTGTGGATGCGGTACCTGTCCCTTAATGCCCTGCTGGGTAATGAAGGTCTTTAGGGCCCCTGTCTCGGAGTTCTGGGGATAACCAAAGTCCAGGATCTCTGCACAAACAAACACAACTATCAGCAGCGGATAAGATAGGCCAGAGGGAACCCTAGATCATGCAATGATGAAACCTAATAGTTCCCAGAAAGAAACTTTAACTGGGAAACTTCAAAGCAGAGTATCGATGCTAACGTTCCAGAGTCCAGTCCATGTAAAAGCGTGAAGATTTGAAGATTAGAAGTGGGTTTTTTCTTTTGCATTGACAATAGCCTTAAACATAGTCATTCATACCATCCAGCAGCTCATAGATGAGCACAAAGTTGTTCTTGATGTTCTCCTCGCTGATCTTGCCAAAGTAGGCCGTCATGACGTCGCACATTTTGTAGAGGAACTCGAACACCATGGCAGCGTTGACATTCTGCTTGGTGACTGCCGCCAGCCAAATGTTGGAGCGTTTGACATGGAAGAAGCTGGTGCGGGCGATGTTGGTCACTGGGGATCGCACCTGCTGCCGAGCGTGAATCACGTTCACACGGAACGCGTCCACGGCATTACGTCTGCCAAAAAAAAAAAAAAATGGGTATAAAAGTATTTAGAAACAGATTTGACTGTTTAAGGTTTTGTGAAAAATGATAATGGATCGTTAGGCATGAAATTTTTATGCAAAAAAAAAAAAAAGAAAGAAAAATTCGCTAAAGCATCAATATATCCAAAATGTTGAGGGAGAATGAGGAAGTACTTTTAAAGAGTGGCTTTGTTCTTTTTAAAACTACAACTAAAAACTCTCATAGCACAGCAAAAATATTACCTGCACTTTGTGGAAACAAAACAATCAGTTTCAAACAAATAATTATCAAAGTTGGATTTTTTTTTAGCTAAAACGCTGAACAAGAGCGTCAAATCTAGAAGGAACAAAACAGTCCAGATTAACATGGATTCATGGCTCAGTGACAGAATGGAGCTTGTCCTGACAAAAGTACTAAACCACACTGCTAATTGTGGGAACATACAAAGGCACAACAGACATTACAAATACCAGAAACACAAAATTATCACAAATGATGATGAGGATCTCTTTAATCCTTTAATGGTTGTTACACCACTGTTACTATAAACACTGCGGTGTGAAACAGGCTGGGTTTCCTTCACATATGTAACACACTGGAAAAGTCTCCATAAACACAGAAAAAAAAAAGTGGACATTTTGGAATAATTGTGACACAGGTTATTTTGGAAGGCTGCCATACCTGGTTTGTGTGCGAGTTGCTTTTTTGATCACAAAAATACAACACTGAAATGAATAAAACAGGATATTGGTGTCCAGCTACGGTTAAATCCAAGGTCTAGTTTTCATCTGGGATTAAACCCAAACTCCCTCATTACTTTTGAGTCAAAAACAAATAAAATGAGTAAATAAAAAAATTCAGATGAACTGACCGAACATTTTCCATGCTCAAATTACATGCTAGGATACTGGCAGAACTGACAGTAAGCAAGTTATTTACTGATGCTCTAGTTAAGCATAAATTCCCTAAATGTTTTTTTTCCCCTTTCTTTTTTTTTTAGGTGATAACATGACAGATGACACATGCTTAGAAGAATCAGCAGGAATCTGATGGTTGAACAGATTTGCATGCACTTTTGGGTTCATAAGATCCTCGAGCTGTAGCCTATAAGGGGGGGTTCATGCTGTAGAGGCTGCAGTAGCTCTTACCTATTCCTACAAGGACCATGATGGACAGATGGAGGATAATGGTGATACAGAAAATAGAGAGGAGAGAAGGATGAAGACAAAAATGTACAAGAGACATTTTCGTGCATCGTGTAGACAGAATGAGTAAGATGAGGTTTTTCAGGGAAGTGGGAGGGCTACTCTTGCAGGTAAATCAGTAGGGGAGAAGGTTAGCAGCATTTTACTATCATTTATCCTTTGGGTTTAAAATGCAGCGCACCACCCTCAACTGTTTGAATTCAGCTCCTCTTCAGTACAGTATGCAGGCTTCGGCAATGCCAATCAACATATGTGAACATGCGATAAGTTCATGGCGTTTTAGTTTTCCAGCTGATTATGCAAAGTCAGGAACTGCTGCATCAGGGTTTCTTTTGTTTCCGTTTTTTCCAGCTTTATTCAGCAAAACGTGTGTGTGTGTGAGAAGACAGAAGCTGTTGAAGCTGATCAGGAATGTAACATTCACTCAAAAGGATGCTACACTAACCATCTGTGGCAAAAGTGCAGAGAAGTGTTCTGCACTTTTCTAAATGACACCGCATGTGTTCCATTAGGTTCAGTAAATGTGTTTAAAGAGCTGCTTTTTCAGGCGCAACAAATCATATGGAACATCTGAATAAAGTATGCACAGATTACTTTTCCCATTCTCCCACGGCGCTAGACTAATGCACCAAAAAAAAATGTAAAAACAGATTTTTGCTTCTATAATAACCAATATAGTAAATCTGTTTTGCAACTTTATTGTCCACAGTACAAGTTAATCCTAGCAAGAGGAAAAAAAACCAAAACATTTATAGGCTGGGGCTCCAGACTCTAGCCATAAGTATGGCTTTAGATTTTGTCATATTTTAACTCAACCACTGATTTAGTCAATGGACACACAAATGTACACATTCTGAGAGCATTTTATTTTGGAAGAACAATAATGGGACCATAAATCTTACTTTTATTATGTAAGAAACTGATGATGTTTAAGGTATTTTTAAGCATCCATCTTAATTTTTGTGTAAATCTTCCTGTCTATAAAAGTGAAAAAAAAAAAGTTTAATCTTGATAACTGTCAAACTATATAAAAAGCTCTAGCTAAAATGAATGGAGTGGTTTGATAATGCGCTCCAGTATCTGCAACTCTAATCATTTATTTTAAGGAGCTCTAAATTCCCATAGGCCCTCATATTGTTAAATAAATAGTACTTAATCCCTAAAACAATGTTATATGAGCGGATGAGTTAATCCAGGCTTACGTCCATCTCCGCTTCCTTGCACAAGCAGACATGAATTTAGCTGGATGTGGTGACATAATCCTCTCATCAAGGATGAGATCAACCCCAGCCGGAGTTCCAATGAAGGATCGAGATAGTTCCATTGAACTGAAGTTTTCCATAACTTTAGGAGGCTTACGGGAGGTTAGTCAATGTCAAACATACCCTATGTCATCTCGGTAGACACGGGAGATCAGGACCTCCCCCTTGTGGTTGTAGATAAACAGTCCTCCAATCATTGTGGCTGCCTCTCAAACACACTTTGCCATGATGAAACCAAACACCCCCTGGCAAAAAACAGAAAAGGAAGGAAGGACATGAAGGCAGTGGTTCCCAACCTTTTTTCAAAGATGTAACTAGTAAGAAGGATTTTATTTTTAAGAATTTTTCAAATAACTTTTCAGGAAAAAAAAACCCCAAAGAGTTTATACACTTTTTTAAAGAAAAAAAAAATGAAATTAATCAAAATTCAAATTAAATGAAGGATTATTATTTTTGTGCCAAAAAAGGATATTGCAAGACACTGTTTGTGTAGAAAAAAAAATCCACACAATTTGTTAGAAATCTTGTTTTATGTTAAGCAAAACTCTGAGATCTTCATAATGAGTATATAATATATTTAAATCTGTTACATTTAGGGATAAATTTCTACAAAAGAATATTAAGACTACTATAAAAATAAAATAAATAAATATACAAGAATAAAGTCATAAAATTACGAGAAAAAGGTCAAACATTTACAAAAATAAACTAAAAAAGTATGAGAATAACATTATTTTACTTTGGTAAATTTGTAAAATTACGAGAAGTTTTAATTTTACGAGGAAAAAAGTTGCAACATTAATCTTGTAAAATCTCAATTTATAATTAATGAAATTATAGCTAATTTTGCAAGTTTACAATCATATTTTTTTTAAATTTTCCCATCAACACATCCCAACTTGAAAACTACTAACATAGGTTTAAAATTTAGCCAGGAGAAGTGAAAGTGAGTAACCGCTGGTGACACAGAGACATTTGTCCCTCACATCCTCTTTTCTCTCTCATCCTCGTTTCCCTTGCCAGCTGAATAATTCCTGCAGCTGCACTTCTTCCATTTTGACTAGGAGAGAAAAAGATTCACACACATATCTACTGCGCTGAAGGTGCAGAAGGCAATGGTCTGCATACTAATGAAACGGCACTCTCCTCTAATGCAGATTAGCACGCTTAAGAGCTGTAGTATTAATTCATCATCCTTTTAAAGTCTCACTCCAATCATCCTCTGATCTATTGCACATGCATTCCCAGTGGTCCTTAAATATAATTTTGCTGGGGGGGTTTCGGACATAGTTTTTGCACAGCTGCATTAGTTAATTAGAAATTCGTACCCAAGTTGGGGTGAAAACTGTTGCTGTGGAGTAAGTCTTCCTCCATTTCCCTTCATCCATCCCTGTACATAGTACCCCACTATTGTACAGCTCCTTACAACCCCAAATGAACATTATCGGTGCAACTAAAATATTGGAGGCATACAATTTTGAGCCTTATGCCATCTTAGAAAAGAAAAACAAAGATATATTTGTCTATAAGTGGATACATCAGAATGGAGAGGAGAGAGAAGCTTGTGGCCTTTCAATTGTAAGATTGTTGCACTGAAGTCTCTGCTACAAGCTTTATCCAGAATGATTTTTTTTCTGTTTGCTCCTGACAATTATTTAATTTAACAATTACTCAGAAACGTAATTAATCTTAATTTTCTTAATTTATTTCTTCCATTTTAAGAAAAAATGCCACTAGGATGCTTAAAAAAAAAAAAAAAAAAGAAAAGAAAAACACCAAAAATGCAATTTTCATTGGCCTGGGTCTGTAATTTGTCAGCCAAACACCACAAATAATTTAAATTAAAAAGAAAAAAAAAAAGAAAAAAAAAAAACAGCGTGAGTTAAAAGTTTAAAAAAAAAAGAAAAAAAAAAGTGTATTAATAAAAACACAAAGTAAGGGCTGCTGGAGACCGGAATCTTTCCCTCTCTTTTCCTCTCCCCTTGATAAGAATGAACATTCTGGAAACCAGGATGAAGGACATTTCGAATTCCTCAAAGAGAAAATCTAAACATCTGAAAAAGAAAAAAAACCCGACACTATGGGAGACTTGAATCGTTGCCTGCAAGATCAGCTGCATGTTTTTTCCGCTTAAACGCCGCTAAGTCGTGACTTAACCATCCGCACAAAACCTGAGGAGATTTGTCGCCTCTTAGTTTTACTGGCGAAGTCAAGATGTCTGCTCACTCTGGCCATTTTCAAAGAGTCATACGTTTAAAATGTTTGCGGAGCAACAAGAGCTACGTTTACCAGAAACGTTTTGTGTAAACCTTTACGTGTATGGAACACTGCTGGGGGTTTGTTCTTTGATAATATCAGAATGCTAATTTAAGCTAATTTAGCTAGCGATAGCGGGTTAGCAGGCGATGGTTTCCAGTGAAATACCCATCGAAATTTCAAGCGGAATATCCGGTCACAAGTAAAATTTTACGAATTGACAAGTTTCCTACACAAAACAGTTACACGTCAATTAAAACCATTTAGCTCTTTCAACATATATGTTTTAAACATGCCACATGCACAAAAGGCAATTTCAATGGCTCCACTGTAAAAGGAAATTGCTTCATTTCTTGTTATCGTGTCGCTAACTGCTGCTAGCTTGACGTTAGCTAGGCGACTAGCTCCTAGCGTTAGCAAAGAGGGAAAGCGCTGACCTGCTTTTGGCGAGTAGCCGGGTTGTAGCTGCTCGTTTCGAAACGACAGAATTGTCATTCGTCAACTTACCTTGGTCCTCTCACCAACACCAGCAGTTTTCCACTTCCCGCCTGGTCTTGGATATAACGTCTGCAGAGCAGAATCTCTGCTCACACACCCGCTAATTCCAGTCGCTGCCCCGGTCCTCCCGATAACTGTCAGCTGACCCGCCGTCCTCCTTACGCACGGCTGTTCCGCTGTGACAGGAAAAGGCGCGGCTAGTACGATGTGTAAACCGCACCCAGGCCTAGTTATTCAAAAACTACACGGGCTATTCATTCAGTTTAGGCTAAATATGTATGTATAAATTAATATGTATAGTAGAGCAATAAGATAATATTCATATGCGCACCAAAGATCCACAGTTTTTATATAATTTGGATTTCGACGGTTTTTACAAAAAAATAAAAAAAAATCAACAAATGTTGCCCAAAAATCCACCGCCTGTACGTTACAAGCCATCTCAAATAATTGGAATTATATGGTGCAGCTGATTTAAATTAAATTAAAAATATGTAAATTTCTCTAATCTTTGCCATCACTCATTTAACTATATATCACAGATCTCTTTCTCTGCATCTTTCATTTTGTGATTTGTTTATGAACTTGAAAGCTTTTAAATGAAGTTATCAACTTAAATACAACAGGATGGATGATTTTATCTGACCAGTTTGTTGAGTGCAGGAAAAAAAATAACACCACACAGACACACAAATATATCATAAAACTATATTTATAAATAAAAAGACATTTCTTTCTCAGTAAAAGAGTAGTGTGAAAAGTCTGGTAAGAAACGTTTTCTACTATACAAGACTGATGATTTTCTGGTAAAGCAGCTGAATTATTGTGTAAAATTGACTTTCATAGAGCTAAACGCTGAGGTTATGCATTAGAAAATGAACTAGTTGCAACAAACTATGTATATTATAAAACAAATGCATTATTACTGCAAAGAAATGAAGTCTCTTGAACTACTTTTTTTCCATTTCTCTCATAGTGTTATGCAAATAAATCAAAAATCTGACTCGGGTCGAGTTCTTTTAAACTTTTGCTCAGTTGCTTCGGTTGAGGTCAGAATTTGGGTACTAAAAACAAGAGAGGGAGGGAGAAGGCTGGTTCCCATTTTTGATGTAACCAAGAGGACATTTAGTGTTAGATGAGGAAGGCGGATGAGCGATTGGAAGAAAAATAAAACAGCAGATTATTATAAAACATCTGGAAGCTAAAGAACGTCATCCTCTTCCTCAAGAGATCGTTTGAGCCTCCCTCCTTCTCTTGTTCTTTGTCCTTACACAAAACTTCTCCTCACTTGGAGCAGAAGCTGCGAAAGGCGCTTTGGTTCCATGGTTTAAATGAGTGTTTCTTCACTGAAGAAAGTATGGCGGTTATAACTAAGAAGAGAAGCACAAATGAGGAGAAACAGTTTCTTTTGGCATGCAAAAAAAAATGGACTGCTATAAAGGAGAGTGGAATTCAAGGCCATCATTTCCAACTTTGAAATCTTGTTTTTCTCCCACTCCGATGTCAGGCTGTCCTTCTCAGCCTTGTTATTTGATAAAGTCCAATCTACTACTCTCTTATCCAACAGAATGCTACAGTCACATCACATCGACGAAGAACTCTCCAGCGTTTCCCACCGCCATGCGTAGAGACTGGCGCGAGGCAGTGAGCTCGGGGGGCACAGAGGCCAGCTCTCTGCCTTGTGGGGCGCCGGGGGCAGCTGTAGACAGATGTGCAGGCTGAGGCGGCAAACCAGGGGGGCCGTAGACAAGACCAGGCCCATATGACACCAAATGGGAGTTGGCACTGCGCTGGCTGAGAGAGCTACGGATGCTCCTCTCACTAGGGGGAGCCACTGAGCGCTCACTTGGAGCTCTGTGGCTCCGGACCTCAGATTCACTGCCGCTGCCGCCAGATTTTCGACCTTCGTTCTTGCTGCAGTTGGAGCCACTGCTTCCTGCAGAGAAAGTAAAAGAAACGATCATTACAGATTCATTTCAAAAATTCACAAATTTTCAATGTCATAAAACTATATTTCAAGGTTATGTAAAATACATCTATTAAATTAGTTTAGATTTGCAAAAATGATCTAATTTTGTCCTGAGTTCATGACTGAAGAGAATTTATTCACTTTTAAGACTAAAAACCTGCACAGAACTATCTAGTGGAGTTTATACTTTTGAATACAGGCAGCTTCTTCTTTTCGGATTAAGCTTTATCACCTAACATTTGTTTTGACATAATGCAATCTGGCTGTTCTAATAAATTTTTTCCCTCAGATAATAGCTATATTGTTTTTAAAGCGCTTTTTAACCCTCCAAAGGTTTCTCTTCACAAAAATCTTACATATGCAAAATAATGACTGACACTACTTTCAAAGAACACCTTTGTTAGATAGAAGCAATAAGATCACTGTACGCCAGACATGCAAATATGAACTAGATTTGCAATTCCCTGAAGAAATTGCGTCTGATTGCTGAAAGCAACACCGATCTAAAACATTGTTCACAAAGAAAGGAATTAGAGCATGTTAAAAGTCTGTGACCACACCCACCTCATTAACATTACAATTATTTCGAAAACGGTAAGGACTTTGACCAATTGATTGGTACCATTAAATTCGGGGTAGTCTCAATAGGGTATGTACAAATTTTTGTCAAGTTTGAAGAAACTATGTCGAATAGGGCGCAAAAATGTGTTTTTACCTGAAAAAGTTAGCAAATAGCGAAAATTCTTAGTTAGCAGAAAAAGTCCATGGCCTATTTGAAAATCTCCATTATCATCTAAGGAACACACAGAAAAAGAAAGCACAAAAATTCTGATTTACGGTATTAGAGATAGAGGCCAAAAACAAATGTGTTTTTCAAACGACGCCTGGTGGCGCTATAGAGGAGCATTGACCTGTAATTTTAATAGAACTTGTAGTTTACTGTACCCTATGATATTGGAAAGTTTCATGAAATTATCTTAGTATTTTTTTAGGATATCAGCATTTAAAAATGCTCACAATGCAACTGTGTGCCATGGTTTTTTATTTCCACTAGATGGCAGCATTGCTCTTTCAAAGAATCCTGTGGAATCTCAACAGGGATTTCAAGTTTGTCCCATGTATAGGAGGAAAAATATTTTTAAAAATTCATATTAAATCAACTGTAAACCCAAATGGTACGAGATTTTAAACCAAACATCTCCTTGATCAGCTTAACAAACTACAGTTGGTTGGATTTGTTGATATCTGCAATATCTACAAGATATGAGGACTCATCCAAAGTTAGCTTATCCTTCTTAAGTCATCACTAGGTGGCGCAGCAATGCTGTATTTCTAGTATGTTATACAACACACCTCTTACAACCTATATGTTAATTTTATTTAGCTAGGTTAAGTAGTTTTTGAGATAGAGCCTTAAACACAATTGCCTTAATTATAGCGCCACCTATTGGAATATTTCCACAATATTTTAGGTGAGTGTTTATCAATGTAGGATGAAGTTATATTTCAATATTTGTTAAGTTTTGTCAATCTTTGTAGGATCTAGAGCATGTTAAAATCTGGGACCACACCCACCTCATTAACATTACGATTATGACGAAAACGGTAAGGAATTTCTCCAATTGAGTGGTACCCATTGAATTCGGGGTAGTCCAAATATTCTATGTACCAATTTTTGTCAAGTTTGAAGAAACTATGTTGAAAAGGGAGCAAAAAATGTGTTTTACAAAAAATTGCAAATAGCGAAAAATCTAGTTAGACAGAAGTCCATGGTCCCAGTTTGAAAAACGTCCATTAGCATCCAAGGAACACACAGGAAAAAAAAAGCACAAAATTCTGATTTACGGTATTAGAGATCGAGGCCAAAACTAATGTGTTTTTCAAACGACCGCCTGGTGGCGCTATAGAGGAGCATTGACCTGTAATTTTAATAGAACTTGTAGTTTACTGTACCCTATGATATTGGGAAGTTTCATGAAATTATCTTTAGTATTTTTTAAGATATCAGCATTTAAAAATGCTCACAATGCAAATGTGTGCCATGTTTTTTTTAATTCCAAATAGACGGCAGCATTGCTCTTCTACAGAATCCTAAGGATTTAAAAAAAAATCATATAAAATCAACGATAAGACCAAATGGTACAAAATTTTAACTTAACATCTCCTTTGTTAGCTTAACAAACAACAAGTGGTTGTACGTTGATTTCTGATGTTAAAAATCTGGACCACACCCACCTCATTAGCTTTACGATTATTTCAAAAAACGGTCTGGAATTTCGCAGATTGAGTGGTACCATTGAATTCGGGGTAGTCTAAATGGGTATATACCAATTTTTGTCGAGTTTAGTGAAACTATGTTGAATAGGGAGCAAAAATCGTGTTTTACGAAAAATCGCAAATTGCGAAAAATCTAGTTAGACGGAAGTCCATGGTCCCATTTTAAAAAACGTTCATTAGCATCCAAGGAACACACACAAAAAGAAAGCACAAAATTCCGACTTACGGTATTCGAGATAGAGGCCAAAAACGAATTGCTTACTTAAACGACCGCCTGGTGGCGCTATAGAGTACCATTGAGCTACAATTTTAATATAACGTGTAGTTTACTTATAGGCTACAATATTGGAAAGTTTCATGAGTTTATCTTTAGTACTTTTTAAGATATAAGCATTTAAAGTTGCTCTCAATGTTAAGTCAATGGAAAAAATAATTCATAAAAATATTAATATAAAATCATTCATAATTCTGAAGCATACCAAAAGTAATAGCACACTTCTCCCAATTGAGCTTTACAAACTACTTTTGAAAGCATTTTGATATCTTTAAAACTGTAGGAGGAGTAGCGATCCAAAAAAAGGGACGGAATAAAATATAATAACTAGATTTGCAATTCCCTGAAGAAATTGCGTCTGATTGCTGAAAGCAAGACCGATCTGAAACATCCTCTAGCTGCAAGTGTTAAAGACCTTCTGTACGACACGCGCGCCAAGTTTCGTCTGCGTAGGTCAAGTACTTTTGGAGATATTAGAGGAAACGTCAGGAATTGGCAGTAGCGCCACCTATGGGAGCACTGTCATGAAAGTTGTTGTACTTGCTCATCTTACACTGTGGAAGAAGTCTTGTAAGTTTGGTGAAGTCATGTGAAACTGTTAAGGAGCTGCAGCGTTCCAAATATTACAATCTCAGCTTGTCTAATTTGCATAACGTGTTACGCAAAAACCGTACGGAACTACGCAAAACGGATATCACCATTGGATTTGTGGTAGCCCAAATAGGGTATGTGTAGAAAACTGCAAAGATTAGTCAAAGTATGTGACACATGGAGTCAAAAAATGTGTTTTGCGAAAAATCGTAAATTGCGAAAAAGTCTTACACAATAGAGATCGCTGATGAATATAAGCTATTATATTACTATCCAGAGAATCACAAAGCAGTAAAAGGTAGGCCTTAAGACAAATGCACTTGGAGAACAAGGCCTTAAAAACTTTAGTACTCCAACTGACCACCTGTGGTGGGCAATAGAGCCAAAATTTATTGAGCATTTAAAGATTGGTCTGAAGTATCTACTTACAAAGTTTCATACCAGTTGATCAACTACTTTTCAATATAATAGGGATTAAAAGTTTGTCCCATGCATTTTGATTGGGGGAAAAATATTTTTAAAAATTCATATAAAATCAACCATAAACCCAAATGGTACGAAGTTTTAAACGAAACATTTCCTTGATCAACTTAACAAAATACAAGTGGTAGCATGTTAAAATCTGCAACTATTTGGAAGATAATAGGACCCATCCGAAGTTAGCTTATCCTTCTTAAGTCACCACTAAGTGGCGCAGCAGAGCCCTATTTCTAGTATGCTATACAAGTCTCCTCCTGCAACCTATGCGTTGAATTTTATGTAGCTAGGTTGAGTACTTTTTGAGATAGAGGCTTAAACACAATTTCCTAAATTATAGCGCCACCTATTGGAACATTTTCATAAAACCTTTCATACTTCTTTATCACTGTAGGATGAATCTACATTTTAAAACTTGTGAAGTTTTTGACAATCTTTGTAGGATTTAGAGCATGTTAAAATTCAGTGACCACACCCACCTCATTAACATTACGATTATCTCCAAAACGGTAAGGAATATCGCCAATTGGTGGTACCATTGGATTGGTCTACTACTCTAATAGGGTATGTAAGATATCTTGTCAAGTTTGGTAAAACTATGTTTGAATTGGAGCCAAAAACGTGTTTTTTACGAAAAATCGCAAATTGCGAAAAATCTAAGTAGACGGAAGTCCATGGTCCCAATTTGAAAAACGTTCATTAGCATCAAGGAACACACAGAAAAAGAAAGCATAAATTTCTGACTTACGGTATTCGAGATAGAGGCCAAAAACGAATTGCTTACTAAAACGACCACCTGGTGGCGCTATAGAGTACCATTGAGCTAGAATTTTAATAGGACGTGCAGTTTACTATAGGCTACAATATTCTAAGGTTTCATGAAATTATCTTTACTACTTTTGAAGATATAACCATTTAAAGATGCTTTCAATGTTAAGTCAATGGGAAAAATAATTCATAAAAATATTAATATAAAATCAACCATAGGTACAATCGAAAAACTGTATAATAGCACACCTCACACAACCAAACTCTACAAACTGTATAAGTTTCAACTTTGTAGCTACAAAACTGTAGGAGGAGTAGTAGTGCGTCAAACTTTTGACGGAATAAGAAAAGAGAATAAGAAAAAAATATAATAAAGCAGTAGGATAACATACTCTGATTGCTTTCAGCAATCAGACAATAATAAGAAAAAGAATAATAAAATATAATAAAGAAGGTGGATAACATACTCTGATTGCTTTCAGCAATCAGACAATTACTTTGGCAGTGCAACTATCGAATGTAAAACAGCACAGCACCATTTGATATGTCGAGCCTTGTGGAAACATTAAAAACAACCTGATTTTAGAGGATGACTACAGATTAGTCAGTATGTTGGACATGTTTAAGCAAAAAAAAAATTATTGTCCAATATAAGGTTTTTCCCATTAATTTCCAAAGACACAGAGAAGGAATTTCACACTAAATAATTATAGAAAACTGGTGCAAACACCGTAAAATCTATACCCTCAAATAAGCAGCATATGTACTTAAACTAAAAAAAAAAAACAAAAAACACAGTTTAAGCTTTAATTTTTAAAAACTATTTCTGAATCAAATTGACTTCTAAAATACCAATTAATACATTTTTAAATTGAGTAGTATAACAGAAAATCAGGGACATGTCAGTTAATCTAAAGCTATTAGGTGTTTCTATAGCCTAAGATTGGTAGTAGAATTGGGATTTTTATCTTCTATATTGAAAATACATTCAAATTCTGTGGTATGTTAGTTGTTGAGTGGTTAACAGTTATTATTAGTCAATAATACTGCAGGTCTTTTGACCCTTAACTGCATGCTCAACTAAATAGTGGAACAAAACACATTTTTAAAAACACATTTTTAAAAAAAAGATTGTATGCATCACTCAAGGCAATAAGAAATAGAAAAAAAACACTAATTTTTATGCCTTGATGGGTTGTTAAAGGGTTAAAAAAAATCAAAATAAAATTAACAAAAATGAAAATAACTTTGTTTGGATAGCTATATATATTTTTTTTCTAAAATAAAACTATAAATTTGTTAGAATGCAACTGAGAATGGTAAACGTGTTTTATTGAGGTTCTGAGTTTGATTCTTTTCTCCAAAGACTTACTTGTGAACCCCTTGGGTTCATTGTACGGAAGCAATTTAAAGTAAATGGAGTTTGGCAGGGGTGTTTGATACTCTCCACAAATGTAATAAGATTAAAATACTTCTGAAAATGGTCAAAATGATCCTAAACTCTTAGGAATAGGCAGACGTCCCAGAGAGTCCAAATTTAATGGGCATGTCTGACCACCTAAAGATGCTGACTGTCTATTTCAACTGGCTATAAAGAGGGACTTCAAACTGCATTTCAGATTTGGTTTTACTTTTAACATTTTTTATTTCCTAGTGTTATGATTAATCATTGACTACATTGTTTTTGTACCTGTATGTGGCAGAGGCGATGCAAACTAGTTCCTGAAAGTAGCCGACAGTGTTTGCAAGGAAAACGCAAGGAATCACCTCTTATTCCAGTGAGTCACAAAGTTATCATATCAATAAATCAATAAAATTCACATCACTGGTCGCTGGAGCGAACACTAGAATTTTGTGGGACGGACAATGTTGCCCAAGAAGGGGTGAAAAGATTTGTGATCAAAGAGATTTTTAATGTTTGGAGTGAAATAAACAAATCAAAGTAGGGGGAGCCTATGACACACACATACTTCATGGGGGAGATGGTGTGTCAGCTTAGTGGTGTTCCCAGGAGCAGGAGAGCTGGTCACATTCCTGCGCTCATTGTCAGAGAAACTGGCAAGAACTCCAACAAGGGCAGACAAAAAAAGCAAACACTGCCGTCAGGTGGACACAGCTTGGAAGTGTCAGAGCTGTGATGCTGCCCTGCATGGACAGCTGGAAAAGGTTGGATCTTACTCTGTTTTTGCCAACATTGGAACACCACTTTGATCTGATAGTGTGTTCAGCTGAAATTAATTATTTTTGGGAGGACAATAAGAGATTTAGTTCTCTAGCTTATTTTAAAGCTGGTTTTAGGGAATAGCAGAACAAAGACCACCTAAGACTTTGGCTGTATTTTATTGTGAAAGGTTGTATTTAGCTTCTACATACAGTAGATGTTTTTTCAAGTTATACTATATTAAGGAAAACACATTTTTGGGGAATTTTCAAAAAACAATAAAAAAACCCCCACAAATATTTATATTTCCAACTAGGATTTTTGTGTGTGATTAGGTCCTATGTGTTATCATGACATGGGGTATAAAAATAATAATAAAAAAAAGAGAGTCACATGAGTGGATGTGGAAAAAAAATTAAACCAAACAAGACAAAATAAACAGCTTTTGAGGTAAAAATATAAACTCAAAAAAGTGACAAAGACTGCTAATTTTAGCCTGGATTTTCTTTGGGTTAACCCTTCAGTTAAGAGTTTTAAAATCTGACGGTGCTGAGAGGATCCTTACCGCTGTGCTGGCTCCCTGCACTCCCAGCACCTGGTCCACCATGAAAGGGCTGCGGTAAATCATAAGGATGTGGAATCGGGAACTGATAAGGTATGGCCATCGGCCACGGGGCTGCACCAGGATGGGGCAAAGGGGGCAGAGTGTCTTGGTCTGAGGCGCCACCACTGGAACCATCATGGTCATGGAGAGATAAATGAGCCATATCTGCAGAAAAGAAAACAAAATGAATAGGTTTTATATTTTTACTTTGACAACAGCGGGTTGTTTAGAAATACCTCTCAGAGGATGTGGAGAAGACAGAATTTTAGGGGAAAAACATCTTTACATATACGGCACTGTCAGCAGACCCTCATTAACCAAAGTGCAGAGTTTCCACTTACTGCCACAGAGGTCTCCGAACACATAGTAGCATTGTTCAGAGAAGGTGATCTTGTTGACAGTGTGGCGGATGAAGCCAGCTTTCAGCAGATTGCTGGCATATTTACGGGCTTCGCGGCGATCTGAAAACCCTTCCACATGGTGGAAGAGCCAGTCGACCACATCAGAACCTAAGAAAAAAAAAAAACAAGAAAAACAAACTGAAGACGAAAGATCAAATGAGGAATGAGGTTTTAACCTTTATAAATTATTTACTAAAAGAACTATTTTAGCTACTAATGTTTAACTGGATATTCCGCCAAATAACAAAATTTGACTAACTGCATGTTGAGAATAAAAAGAGCAAGTGCTGGACCCTGCTCCTTTTCTGGAAACATACCAATGAAGGCGTTGGCGATTGTTATCTTGAGCCACATCCTGTCTCGCACCTCTAAGCCAGACTCCGGACAGGCCATGGCCTTTGCAACTGTTGCCATGTCACTGTGGATGGACAGGTGAAAGTCATCGAAGCCTAAAAAAAAAGACAAAATGACAAATAAAATGATTTGAGTTTTAATGTTTTGTTTATTCAACACAAATAAAACAATCCAATAGAATTTTTTTAAGGGATACAATTCTGTTCAATTTTCAGTTTTTGGTAGAAAATAAATTGTATTCAGATGTTGGGACTATACGGCAGTTTAAGTTGGTTTATTAAGAAAAAGTCAAACATTTCAACTCATAAACAATGAACCATTGCACTTTAAAACAGAAGATTCTTCCAATAGTTTAATAATTTTCCTTGGATTTGAACCCTTTGTGTTGTACAAGCATCAGCATAGATTTCTTTAAAAATAAACTAAATTTTCACACAGCAAAAGAAAACTCCGACTTAAAAAGAAAAAAAATTGATCTGGCCTCCATTCTTTAGGCTAATATTTTAAAAAGCACGTGTTTTGCAAAATGTGCTTTGCTTTAAAGCAAAACACAAAAAAAAAAAACAAAAAAAAAAAAAAAAAACACAAGACAAACTAAAAAGTAGTACTTTTTTAAAATAAACCCAAATCCTCGCACCCATTCCAGCAGCTTAAGAGGATGATTTCTCTTATATGTATTGGCTCAGTGAGGAAAACAAGAGTTATTGAGCAGATGGAAGCTGTAAAGCTGAAAGCTGGAACAGAGAGTAGGCTCAGGAATGCAGTTTAAAGGTGGGGTCCCGCTTGGAGAACTTTAATGGTGTCAGAGAAGAGACAACTCAGACAGAGTAGGATCTCCAAAACTAGAGCTGAAAACTCTAAAAACAAAGTCCTGAAATCCAAAGGGGTTCACATCATGTGAATGGTACAATGTGGCAAAGTAACAAAAAAAAATCTACAACACAGAAATTAACACAAAATGAAAGTGTGAAGATTAAGTAGAGACAGAAAGAAAGTTGATTTGTATTTCAGTGCCCAGATAACAAGCCAAAACAGGCAGCCGTGGGGCCGCTGTTACTCACGCTCAGTCTCTGGAATTGAACTGCTGATGGAGGAGCTGGTGGAGGTGACGGTGCTCATAGAAGGACTCATGCCATAAGGGGGGTAAACTCCAGTCATGGCTGCCGTGTGGGACACCCATGCAGCGGGATCAATGGGCCGAATGGGCTCACCTGTTGTCAAAACAATTATTTTTAAGACAATATGATATAGGTCTGGAACCTGCGGCTCCAGAGCCACATGTGGCTCTTTTGTCTCTCCATGGTGGCTCTTTGGTCAAACACAAAATAAGTCAAGGAGACTGCTGACCCACCCATGTCGACCATCTGAGTAAGCAGCTCCCTGCTAAAGAATGCCTGATCAAAACAAATAAACAAAGCCTGCAAATCAAGACCACCAAGGTCCAACCGCAAACTAAAATAACAAAACCAAGCAGTGTAAGTGCGCTGAGGACAAAGAGAGAAAAAAGAAAAAAAAAAAAAGGAAAAGTAAACTGGATTTTTACAGTAATTTTTTAATTAGCATTCTATAATTTCATTTAATTTAGATTAGTCAAATTTATAAATTGATGGTTGAGGTGCACATTGATAATAAACTATGTAGGTTTTTAAATCCATGTTGACCTAAAGACATCTTATTTGCTTAACGCTGCCTCCAGAATGTACACATTTAATATGCAAAGAGAAACTTTGCTTTCTTTTACAAGTTAACAGCACATTTTTTCTTGTGCTTTACAACATTGCTTACTAGCTGTCCAGAACTGCACTGACATGACACGTCTGACATGTTTGGCACAGAATGTCTTTTTTAGATGTAAAAAACAAAACAAACAAAAAAGAAACACACATTTTGAGAGATGCTAGGTTCTTTTTATGTTTCTTTTGTTCAAGCCAAAAATAGACATATTTCAAGTTAATAATAATAAAAAAAAAGGTCTTGAATGCAAATCCAAATTTCTTAAGACTATGCAGCTCCCTCTAGGTTTTGATCCATAGAAAACAAGCCCAAATGGCTCTTTAACTGTTAAAGGTTGCCGATCCCTGATATAGAGGAAGGAAAATAAATAAGCTGCAGTACTCACTTCTCGGCAAAGCAAAGCAGCTACGAGGATTTGGATCCCAGCACTTTGCAACGGTCAGTGTTATTGGGCTAGAATAAACCAAATAGATGCAATGTATTAATATATAATGATAAACAGAATGGATGCTAAAAATATGCAGTATCAGTTTGACTACAGCTTTTTAACATTTACATGCAGATATACAGATTAATCTGCACTACTTACCCCGGTTTGTGCACTATGTCCCTCAGTACTCGCACCGCATCATCATTGCTCATGTTCTCAAAGTTAATATCATTCACCTGCACAGGTAAAAAAGCAAAAGAAAAATATAAAAGCATGTTCAATGCAGATTTAAAGGTGCTTGTTTCATATGAACTGGCTCCTATTTTAACCCTTCAATCCCTCCGCTATTAACTTCCACTCAAACCATTAAATGAAGTCAACATGTTGCTGCAAAGGGTTTTAACTAGGGATGTCCGGGATGTCCAGATCACGTGGTTGATGACGTGATCAAAAATTGGATGCCGTTTTCCAAACAGTGTCAGGTATTTAATTTATTCTTATTAGGATAAGTAGGGGCAATGTATTGTCAGGAGTCTTGCGATACAATATGCATCCCGATACACTGCTGTGCTCATGTTTTGTATCGCGATAGATCCAAAGACGTTACCAGAGCAATTTTCCCCTCTTTTAAGACTTAGAAAAAAACTACTTGAATATGATGAGAGAATTATATCTCAAGTTTACTATTCCAGATAGATACTCTACTAGAAGTCTGCATATCATGAATGGATCATCACAATTCTATTGAAACACTATTTTGAGCAGGAAGAGCAAAAAACCAGTTGAGCTAAACTAGGCTAAGATAGTGAAACATTAACAGATTCGGACTTCCTGAATCAATAACTCTTTTAAAAAATGTTTTAAACTGACAGCAAGTGTCTCTATTGGCTTGACTTAACGCAAACAAAGACAGAAAAAAGATCAGGTTGTTGTTTCTTTCTAATGAAAACTGTGCTCTCTTGCTGGAGAGACAGACGGCAACAAGATGCAGCAGCTGTGACAAGGGTGATTAAATCCCTTAAATCCAAATCCTTTTCTTTTTTATTACTCTTTGACAGAGCCTCAGTTAAGCAGAGTAACCACTGTGGTAAAATAACCCAAAATGTGATGTTCACATTTAATGATGTCAGGTCTTTGTCAGAATTTTTAATGGATATGAGTCGCATCTGATCAAAAAGGTTTACAAGTCCTGAAGATACTAAAGCTACAGTCACCAAACTTTATCACATGACTAATATCACCCACTTTTACTAGGCAATGGTTGTACTATTTTTGTTATTCCTAAAGCTATTTCACAGAAGTGCTCTGTTTAAATGTTAGATGATACAAAAAAAAGGTTTCTAAAAGAAAAACAGATAAAAAAAACAAAAACAGGATCTGTTTTTTGAGTTTGTTCATTTTTAAATGTCTTACAAAAGTATTGGATCGGGACTCTGTATCAGCAGATGCTCAACATCAAAAGACTCTGAATCGAATCGGGCCCAAAATAACCCGAATGGGATATCCCCTAATGTTAAGTAAAACTGATGAGGTTCTCCTCTAATAAAGATTGTTTTTGTTTTTTCAAGTTTAAAACAGTTCTTGGAAAATCCCTGGCTGACCTGCAGCAGCATGTCCCCAGGCTCTATGCGTCCATCTGCAGCCACAGCTCCCCCCTTCATGATGGAGCCGATGTAAATCCCTCCATCTCCCCTCTCATTACTCTGACCCACAATACTGATGCCCAAGAAGTTATATTTCTCTGGAAGAGAAAGAAAAAGGAAAAAAATAAGTGAAGAAAACAATGACATCTAAGATCAACATTTGTTGATTTAAGTTCCTTAGTTTTTCTTTTTTCTCCACATTAATCTTGCAAATCAAGTCTGGTAAACAAGTTTATTCCATTTTTTTTATAGGAACGAGTAACTTACCCATGTTAAGAGTGACAGTGATGATGTTAAGAGACATGGTGGAATCCGTGATACTGCTGAATGACGAAGACTGGACAGGAGGTTTTATGAACATTTGGGAGATGGGGGGAAACAAAATTAAAACAAACAAAAACACAAATTGGCAGACAAACTGATTAACAAAGTTTTCCTTTCCCTCCAAATGCGTGAACCTCTCTTTGTCTTACCCTGTCTATATTGGAAGCCTTGGGTTTCCGTCGGCGACGGCGGTGACGCCTCATTAAACGTGAAGAACTCTGTTCAGTTGAGCTACTAAACCTGAAGAGAAAAAGAAAAAACTTTAAAAGCTGCAAACGGTTGATGTGGTGACTGTGGGATGAATTACTGAATAATTTAATGTTCGTGAAAACAAAAACATTCTTGGAAGAATCTATTGTGACAAACCAGGAGGGGGTAAATAGACTGAAAATGCTGTGACTTTAATCAGCTCAATCAACATGTTCTTGTTTTGATTGATTAATAATCTGCAAATTATTGCACTTCAAAGTTAATCAATGAACTACTTAGGCTTAAACCAGCACTAAATAGAAGGTAATTTTTTCCATTTTATTTTTGCTTCTATTTTTCATGAGATGGACTTAAAGATCTAAAATTCATTCCAGATACACAATATTAATATTTCTCTCAAACATTGTTCACAAATCTATCTAAATGTGTGATAGTGAGCACTTCTGCTTTGCTGAGATAATCCATCCCACCTCACAGGTGTGCCGCATCAAGATGCTGATCAGACATCATGATTAGTGCACACAGGTGTGCCTTAGACTGCCCATAAGAAGAGGCCACCCTGGCCAGCTGGTTTAACCTTTATTTGTGGACTAAATTTCCTGTAGGAACCATTGAAATGATGTATTGATTTTCCCTTAAACCAATAAGTGTCAAAGTAGAAGCAAAAAATTAATAAATCAATAAAATGAAGCCTTGTCCGACTTTTAAAATCTGATAGATAAATACAAAGGTGGTCACTAAAACTGATATATTCTATGAAAAGTAACTTAGAAGATATGTTTTTTATGTTAATTTAGCAGAATCAGATTATAAATAGAAAATGTAGGTTGAGTTTTTTTTCCTGTGATCCAGTACCAACTATCTCACAGCCCGGTACTAGTCACTGATTTAAGTGAAATGCTTTTTTTTTTTTTAACCGACTGTCTTTCCTATGAAACCCCTCACCTGCTGGTTGCATCATCATCTTCTGAATCAAAACAGGAGGTGGATTCCAGCTCGCTGCTCATGAAAGACGAACAGCTGTCGTACTCTGGACCCCCACGCCCCACTGCCCGTGACGAGTAACCATTCTGCCTCCCACCTGCAGCACAAAACCCATCAAATCCCAGCGTTACTATGACAACCAATAAGATGCTGGGATTGTGACATTGACCTGAGAGAGGCCTGATTTTAACCACACCTGACAGAAACCTCTGACATTCCAGACACATGAAACAAAGTTTATGGTCACTTAAACAAAAACAAAACATTAAATTTACATAAAAAGGTTATTCCAGGTTCTGCATTATTTTGAGTAAAATTACAGGAAATAGGAGCACTCAAAAACAGTCATATGTAAACAGACAAAGATGGGAAGCTTTTAAAAGACAAAGAAAACAACTTAGGACTTCTGGTAATTATAGCATTTTATTAAGAGCCACTCTGATCATCTTAGGGGCTACAAAAGAATTATGATTATGCCATCTTTAGCCAAAATGAAAATAAAAACTGATATTTTCTTGGACCACAAGAGATACTTAGAAATTTGCCTTAGCGTTGAGAGTAGGACTGTTGGTGCAGAGCAACCCCACTCTCCCATCCTCTTACCATTGCTGAGAGCTCAAAGCTGGGAGCTTGTGGCCTGTCCAGCTTATTTTCATTATCGTGTATAAGCTCTTTTTTCAAACGGCATATTTTCATCTGCTCCTGATTCACACTGCTTTGAATAAAGGAATACTGATATGTAGAACTTCAAGCTTAGTTTTCTTAAAAAATCTTTAGAAATATGATGTGAGAACCTGTTAAAAACACATAAAGCACTATTTTCACCAGAGTGGGTCTTTATATTGTTCAGCTGACCAGAAGCCAAATGAAGCCACTATTTTGGTGTATCTATCAGTGGTTCAGACTTGTCTCAGAACAAACATGATACAGACTGGTTGCCATGGTTTGGAAACGCATGAGGTGGCGTCTTACAGGCGCAACGTCATTTACCATGAAGCCATCGAAAAGAATACAAGATAAAACAGGCAATCCAGGACTGAAGAGGTTTAATGAGAACAAAGCTTAGCTCTGGAATTTGGCTTCCAGAATTAACTATTTATTTGTTCATGAAAACACATTTGGAATAAACTATTACCCATAACATCATCAGAAAGAGGTGAAAATGATTTACTGCAGATCGAAATAATTTGCAAAAAGTAAAAAATATCTTTCTGACCGTGGTCATTAGCGTGCTTCCGTCTTGGTCTCTCCCGTTCTCTCCTTTGCGACGCCATGGAGCCAGTCTCTGCGTCATTGTCCAAGCTGTCCCGCCCACTTGCTGCTTTCCCACTTTAAACATGCAGAAAATAAAGAAGCTGCTTTAATAAGAGACTAAACTCTGTGGATTTATATGGAAATCTATATCAGATGAGCAAAGTTTGTTTTTCAAAAAAGAAGAATCACAGGAATTAATGTTTACATCTACAGCCAACTGTAGGAGTCTGATAGCAGTCTGCAGTGGGTGTGATGTTTATTTTAGATTCAGAGTGCAGAAGAATGCGATGTTGTAGCAGAATATTTTGGAGAAACTAAATGTTGAATTGACAGATGTAATTTAGTTAAATGAGCTATTTTCTGATAACTGTTGTGTGTTCTTGTTTTGGAATTTGAAAGAGTTTTTTTTTTTAATTGTTTCCAGGACTTTTAAAAAACTCATAAATAAGGACAGTCTGGGACTTCTTATGGCCAGCTACAATTTTTAATCAAGTCCTTGAATGTTCATAAAAGGCTACAACTTTTTCTTTAGGGTGAAAAATAAGAATTTTCTACCAACACACTGAACGTGAAAATGATCAGATATGAGGGAAACCCCACCACACAGTAATGTCTAAATATACTGACTGGTAGGAAGGCGGTCTTGAGTCTCCAATGCCCCCTGTCCTCTCCAAGGGTGGAGCCGGCTCCAAGCTATCCGCAACTGAGCCCGTGTCTGTATGGCCTCCATCTCCAGAGACCAGCTGGGAAAGTCAGAGTCAGATCAGTCATGCAGATAAGGCAAACACAGACACGGCACATTGAACTCCAGTACAGAGTACTGTCAATCTGTGACGGAGTTTACATGCGAGACACAAAACCTGTGACGGCACAAAACTACACAAAGGGAGCTGCCGATTTAAGTTGAGCAAGAAAGAGTATGGGCCAAGACTTTCTGTTTGTGTAAAAGGTGTTGCTTGGGTTACAAAAGTAAATAGGAAAAATTGCTTTCAACAGAACACAACAGCTTTTGTGAATGTGTGGTACCAGTACATTTGACCTTTTCTTTAGAAAAAAAAAGTGGTCGACTTATTTTCCTTAAGTTCTAGTTCCTTAAGGTGTCATGCAGATTTTTAAAAATAAAAATAAATTCATTCCATTTGTGTAAGTCTAAAATGATTTATTCAAATCAATTTTACACAACTGTGCGTAAAACAGCTTTTTCTTGATGTGTTGGTGTAATCTGCAAATAAAAATTAAGCATTCATGGTTTAAAATACAAAGTAGAAATTCAATGTGCGTCAACTTCAACAGCTAAATAAAATATGGTCCATGTTAAAAGATTATTGAAACATTTTGTAAACAGATTAAAGGATGAGATATCAGCCAAGAAAGTAAACTAGCCTACATTGAAATGAGAGAACATAATTCAATAAAGCTAAAGTTTATCAGGTAATTTATAACAAGAATATGAAACTCATTAGAAAGATTGGAGAAGTGAACATAAATTAGAAGGAACTTTGCTGCAATCATGGATCCATAATAAAGTTTAATGACTTCATTAGAAAGACTTCCTTCCTTACCAACATGTTTGGTTTTCAAGAGAGTTCAACAGGAAGTACGGAGACAATAATCTAATCATCTTTGACAAAGTTTAGGCAAATCATCTGATGGGCAAAGTGTTGTTGCTATAAAGTACAGTCAAGTTTAATTCAATGTGCCGGACTGCTGTGATGAATAACAGCTCCCTTGGGATCAACCAACCACATCACTGACAAAACAGATGAGTTGTAGAGATAAACAAACGGATGGATCTAAAATAACAGTTCTTAGAATATTACAAAAATATAGCAACCCTAAAGAGATAAACATTTCATATAAATACAAAACTGACAACAAACCTAAATAAAAAGATTTAGTTTAATGGGTTGTACGGCAACATATCTAATATTAAACCATGTGTTTATGACTCTCAAATGAAACATTTAATTACAAACACACAGTACGGTATTAAGCTTTTCATATCAACTCATGAAATTCTCACAACTTCAACCTTTCTCTCTGCAATATTCAATCTTCTTGTTAGATGACACACAGTAGGACCCTTTGGTAATGGGCACTGCTATCCTGTGATTTCACTTGTGTTTAATCCAATTTCAGTGTTAAAAGAAAAAGATGGAAGACTGTGAACCAGAACTAAATCTTTTGTGTAAAAGCCGATGCAGATTTTTTTCTTCCTTGTTTCAAACACTTGCCCTGGACTTATTTAAAAACACACCAAAAATATTTTCTGGATTTGTACATACCCATGACACCACACGTCCATTAAAACAGGGCAACTTTGCGTTGTCATCCGATATTTCTTCTTTCACCACCCTGTGAATAAAGCAAAGGTTTCTGTGAAGCAAGAACTTGAGATGAACTGATGCAATGCATTCCATTTTCATTGTGTACAAGGAAGTAGTCTAAAACTAGAAAGGAAAATTTAAAACAAGTGGGAACATTTGTATTATAACTATAATCATTCAGATATTACAGTGTCTACATAAAGAACAGCTGGAAAGTTCCTATCAGACACTTTTTATCACCACAGGAAGGAAAGTTACCAGACCCACATTATTGTGGGAAGTGTGCATACAGATCCATTAGCACTGTATTGATCAAGTATCACTTAGGAAACTGACTTCAAAATAAAGTTGAGCTTTTGTGAGGAATAAAAAAGAAACTTATTTTCTGCTTGTTTGATTCCTTTCTTTTTGAATTTTTGAGTCAAAATTTCCGTTAGGCTTCGTAGACCCAGACACTTTAATTGTTGTGTTCCTAATAAGTATGTTTTTATACAGATCCATTAGCAGCCTGTCCTGTTGTTATAAAAGAGGTGGGGTCATTATAACCAGCATTATTTAAGGCAGCATTGTTTTTGGTCTCTGCTTCTCTTTTTTCAGTGTAAATGGACAATGTTTTCTATTTATATGGACTAAACTGAGCAAAACTGAGGGTTGATTTTCCAAATGTTTGTGCAGATTTTACAATTAAGTGACTTAAGTCTTGTAGGGCATTGCAATTCTGAGACATTAAGATGATAATATGAGAGTTCATTATTATATTTTTAAGACAAGTAATCTGTACTGTGTTGGAATTTTAAAGCAATCTGCTAGCATGCTAACTGACAAAATAAAGTTATATATAAAAAAAGAAAAACTTTATTAAAAATAACTTTAGGGTCATTTTCTTTAAAGCATGCTCCCTCATTTATTGAAGGTGTTGTCCCACCCTAACTTTGTATTTATTCAAGGGTACGTTTGGAAATCTGGCCTTTAAAGTGCTCAAAAACACTACACTGTCAGTAAAGACGAAGAAGAGCCTACTTTCTGATTTTTTTCCCCCTTCCCTTTTAAAGACAAAAACACATGCTCATAAAGCTGCCAGAATGATGAACAGGGCATTCCTGTGTCTAACGCTGCATTCCTCGGGCTAATAGACAACAACAGCGGAGGCCTGCGGCTCTGGACGAAAACTCCAAGTGGCCGTTCACGTTCTGACATTGCCCTGCTAGCATAGACAACTACTACATTAGCCACCAACTGACAGCACTAAGGCTGGCAACTAGTACCCTCTTTTAAAATCTACAAAAAAATGTCAACACAGTTGTTATCGGGTGTCCGTGACACTGACTAATACCAAACTTGGGCTGACAAATCTTAAGCGCGAGAAGTATACGTTAGTTACGCGCAATGTAAACAAACGAGGTCTGGACGCTGAACAGACCAGCTAGCTAAAGGTGCAAGCTTGACGCTAGTAGCTAACAAAGAAACAGCGGAGCAAATGATTAGCAAACGATACAGTCTAATAACGTCAAACAGTATAAGAAGTTGACTGAATATAAAACTAACAGTTAATCCCTCAGTAGAATTGCTCTAAATCGCAGTTTACAGCGGTTCTCCGAAAGAGAAAATCAGCTCTTAATAATAGTTACCCGAAGTCATCATCCATCGATTTGAAGAAAAATTTGTAATTGGGTTTCTTGATGACATTTTTGAAGTCTGCGAGGGTCACTCTGTCTGCTGGGACAGACAGTTTCACCAGGTACGGCGTCTCCTGGTCGTCGAGGTGGTAGATAATTTTCGTTTCCCCCATCCCGGACTGTGGTTAAGGCTAGGCAGGCTGGGTGCATCAAGCCGAGGGCCTGGCAGGCTCCCTCTCGGGCCCCTACTCCCGTGGCGCTGGTGTAGGCTGTGCCGTGGTCTTCCTCGGGTCTATTGGTCCAACCGAGTAGTTCTTTTTAGCTCTTTAGTTTAGGTTCCCTACGCCTGCGAGTAAATGCCTTTCAGTGGAGAGATAAATAAATAAATAGTCCTCTCGTCTTGTAAAGCGTCCCAGCAACGACCAACGTCTGAATCAGTTTTGCTCCGGGTTGTGCCAAACTTTCAAAGACTAGCTAAAAACATCGAGAAAAAAAAATAATAAAAAATACAATGTATAGGGGGAAAAGGGAAAAAAAAAACAGCTATCCCCCTCTTTCCTTTGCCCACCTCGGCACTTTGTTGAACACGAAACTGCAAAAAAGGTAAGAAAAAAACTCAAGTCTGTCCTGGAAGGGCGACACCAACAGGACAGGAGGAGAACTGCACGACCTACGTTACTACATGGAGTTACTCAAGGATTTTCATTTATGAATTGACAATTCAATTTGCGGAAAAAAAACCTTTTTTTTTCAATAAAAAAATTCATGGTACAATTCAGGCTAGCGATTTGAAAATCCATTATGAAAAATCCAAATTCTATCTTCTTCTTCTTTTTTTTTTTTTTTAAATAAAATGTTCAATAAAACCTAAATAAATTATATTTTAAACTGTCATGGGGGATTGATACATAATTCAAATGAAAAGGAACTTTTCATATACATTCAGTTGAAACTAATGTTTCAGCAAAGGCCATACAGGAATTAAGACTTCTCAAACATACAATATTTGTCAGGAGATCTCAATGCTATCCTATTGTTAATGGGGCAAGTAAACTACTTATTAGCAAACACTTAAAATTTCTTACATTTAAAATATAAAGGCTTTATCTCAGATTTGATTTGAGCATATGTAATGTTTAAACAATGTGTCCACAATCAAAAGGAAAAGTCAATCCAACATTAAGCTTTAAAAATCACCCAGATGTTTGAAGCCTCGAGTGTCACATAAAGAACACTATAGCAGTCAAATATGTACAGCAACCACAATTTATTGGACTGAATTGACGTTGATTTGCATAAAGGCAACATAAAGCAAAATGTGAATAACAATGTATAGTGGACAGAAAATCTTTTAGTTCTCCATCAATAAATGGCAAAAAATTGAAAAGTTACAACTTCTCCACCTTAATCTGGAAAATAGAACTTCTTCTAAAGGAAACCTCTCAAAAGTGGTAGGTCAACATGGAAATATTACACTTTTTCATACAATAAAAAAAAGAATGGGGAAAGGGGATTTGGTCCCTTTCATTTAAATATGTTGTGAAGAAAGTTTGGGAGGTTTCAATCTTCCAAGAAATCGTCATCAAGGTTAACATCTGTGGTGTCGATGTCGTCCAATTCCATGTTGTCCAGATCCACTTCTAGCTCATCCAGAGTCTACAGAGAGAGAGAGAAAAAAATCAATTTAAGTCATTTGTTATAAAAGCTCACCATTTGCTTTTTATTAAATAAATGTTGCAGGTAAATGGATAACAAATTGTAAACGTAATGTGGACATTAGTAAAGTACAAATGTCCTCTGATTAGATCAAACTATTTGAAGATAATTCACAAAATCAAAAAAAAAAAAAAAAATCAAAATCTTAAAAAAACAAAGTCTGACCTTCTCTTTCTGTGACTGTGCAAAATCAAGATCATCTTCCTCTGGCTCTTTTTCAGGTGTTTTAGGAGCCGGAGGTTCGGGCTGTGAAGGTGTGACTGGAGCGACTGAGCTGGATTCTTCGCTGTCCTTTGTCTGGGGATAAATACAAACAAAGTTCAAATAATTTAAGTTTCAAACTGGTAGCACTTTTCCTGAATAGAAAGCAGAAATGATATTAATAGAAACAAAGTGCTGAATACAAACCTCAGATACAAAGGGAATGAAAGTGCCTTTGGGCTCATATCCCTGAGCCTCCTCCAGGATATTCCTGTCTTCATTGGGCTAAAAGTGACAGAAATAAACCTTGTTAAATATGGAAGCCCAAACTGTTCATAATTAAATAAATAAATACAACATTATTTAATCAAGCAACACTCCAATAAAAGTCTTTTCAATAAATAATTGACCATTTTATTATGAAATACATTTCATTAAAATTTAAATTGACCATTTTATTATGAATATATTATTTTTACTTTAAAACATAATTTTTATGTTAAAAACATTTCATAATAAAAATATATATCACAATAATTTTTTTTCATGTACACATGAGTGCAGTACACACTCCTAAGGAGTGTGTACTGCACCATCACGTTCGCTGAAGGAACACTCGATCGATGTAGTTGGTGCTGCTGCTAATGTCTGATTAAAGGAGTAGCCAATCACAAACGTGTCCCGCCTTGTCTGGTTTGATTGACAGACAGAGTCATTATTCGGAAAAAGCTCATCATGATGAAATAAATACGTCGTTCTGAAAAACAGCATTGTGAAATAAAAAGGACACTTTGGAAAACGGTATTTTTGAAATAAAAGTTTCTACAAAAAAACCCCCACATGATTATAATAATAACCAACGTGAAAAAAAAAATATTGTGATATATATTTTTATTATGAAATGTTTTTAACATAAAAATTATGTTTTAAAGTAAAAATGAAATATATTTCATAATAAAATGGTCCATTTAAATTTTAATGAAATGTATTTCATAATAAAATGGTCAATTATTTATTGAAAAGACTTTTAATGGAGTGTTGCTTGATTAAATAATGTTGTATTTATTTATTTAATTATGAACAGTTTGGGCTTCCATAGTTAAATACATAAACATGCAATTTATTTAGTCACTTTTAAACTCTGCACTTTGTAACTCACTGTGACGAGAGGATAGTCTTTAGCAGGTCTGGAGCCGCCCACGCAGGTCTCTCTCAGATAATGTTCTGCTGCAAATGCTTCCTTTAGGCCTGGGAAGAGGTTTTCATATTCTGTGGGGTCTGCGAGGGATTCAGCTGCCTGCAAATACGAGCAAGATAAAAGAGAATGATGAACATCAGAATGTGTCCATCGAAATTAAAATCTGCATACACAGAGGCATAAAGCAAATTCAAAACAAACCTTCTGGTTGACTTTGGATAAACTCTCCCTCCACAGTTTGACCACACGGGACACCTGGCTGGGCAGGTAGGTGCGGGCCAAAAATGCAGCCTCTGGTAGTCTGTTTGTCCTGATCAGAAGCTCGAGGCACTGATCAAGTCTGAAAATGAAGAAGACAATGTTTTTAGAATTTCCATAGCAACACATTATTACTTATATTCAGTATATCTCCATTCTGCAGTTCACATTTAGTACTTACTTCCCCTGAAGGAAGTATGTCATAAAGGCCACATTGTTCTTGCCATCCCTCTCTGCTCCTTCAGCCAGCTTTCCCACCATGCTGGCATTACCAGAGGCGGTGGCGAGGAGAAGCAGGCCACCATAGTCCTGAGCGTGATGCAGGCACTCCTGAGCCAGACCGAACTGGCATTTACTGATCGCCAGTTCTGCGAGCTGCTTCCACTTCTGCTCCGACTGCAGAAGCCAGAAACAAACATTTAGTAGTGACATTAATTCCATTAAAAACACACACGAAAAATAATTTTGATCATCATAGCATGAAATAATCTGAATATAATGACAGTGGGTCAAAAAGTATCAAGTCATACCTCTGCTTCCACAGCCAGCTGGTAGGCGATCTTCAACTCGCCCAGTTGCAAGGCCAACTCAAACCTGTGCTCTGGGTCAGTGGACACAGCCAGCGCCTGCTGTTTGAAACCCTGAGAAAAAAAATAAATCCAGCCCGTTAGCAAACAGAAATCTTAATATATGTAAAAACTTAAACATGAAATCAAATGACCTTATACCTAACAAACAAAAAGAAAAAAAACTTGTCATTTCTATACCTGTTTCTCCAGGAAATGTGCGACTCTGGTCCTTTGTTCTTTCGGGATAGTTGGCAGCACCTTGTCTGCCATTCCAAAGTCTCTTCTCATTACAGCAGTCTGGTACTCCAGAACAGAGACCAGCAGCGAGTAACTGACAATGTTGAGCTCTTTGTCTCCCAGATACAGACGGTCATCTTTTGGGATGTAACCCAGCAGGTACATGGTTCTGCAGGCAAAGAAAAAAACTGTCAACAGGGATCCAGAATTCTTACCACTAAAACAAAGCTTAAAACTTAATTTACTTGTAGATGTCATAGAACATTTAAGACAAAATTTCTGTGTTATGTAGAGCGAATAATGTTTTCTACAATTCTAATAATCCCATTAAAGTCTCTCTCTCTTTCTTTATTTGTTTCCTTTCAAGAAGCATCAGGAACATCAAAATCAAATACAGAATACAACAAGTCCAGATGACCTATTGTGTTCTTACCTGTCCAGGTGAGCAATAGTGACAATCTCTCCTCCTACAAAATAGTTGAGTCTGTTTACAGAGCTGGTGTAGATGAAGCAGTCTCCAACCCAAAGCCCAGTCTTTACAATCTCCTGGATTTCCCCTTGGACCTGAACACATGAAATCAGCATTCAGAATATTTTAAATATGTTTTTTAATAGCTTTAATTGTAGTTAAAAAGGTTTTATTCTATCTATACTATTCGGTTATAAAGTAATAAATTCATACAAGTTTTAACTACTGACAGTAAAACAAGAATTCAACAAAGAGTTTAAAGACTGATTGAAACACGTATGAGGTGTTTTTTTTTTTTTAACATGTTCTGGTAGGAGTTTTGTCATGATGGAAGACATAAAATAATTATTTTTTTTTATATATAATAGTATTTTTTATTCAAATCATGGTGGATCAGACCCAGAAAAAAAAAACCTCACTATTTGAAAAACTTTGGGTTTGTCATGCAGTAACTGCCATGGGTAGGCTAAAGGCTCCCTTCTCTGCTATTATTCTAAATCTTTCACTTGCACACAAAATAGATCCATTATCGTCATCATTTTTCTCATCTGAGCTGTCATCTGGCTCTAAACTGTACGGATGGATAGCTCCGATTTTGCTAGCCATTTTTTGCTACGCTAATGTTAGCTTGAGCTTATGAGGTGCTGTTTGCTAGCGGGAAATAGTGTAAACAAAGGGATGCTGGGAAGTTAGTAAAGGGCTGACTTCAGTGAAAACAGTCCGATCTCAACTTTGGCAAATTTTTAGTGAGTTCCTGCTGCTGTGCAGAAAATATGTCTTAAAAACCGACACAGGCTTTTTAGCTAATTTAATTCATTCAATTTTAAAGACCACTGACAATGATTTTAGAATAGAAACAAGTATAGTTGGAGTGGGACTTAAACCAAAATGAACCAACCTCAAAGGCATCTTCAATCCCATCTTCTGTCACTCCTTCATTGTTCTCCTGGGAAGCAGCAACTTTATCTGCCATGTATCGTAGAATGAAGAAAGACTCCTCTGTAGCAATGCAGACCAATTCACCAGAGTCTGACCAGAAGATCTGAAAGGATTGGGATGCAGATCAAAACATCAGGAGGCATACTCAGGTTACTGGGAGTTAAAAATCCAAGTGAATTCATCTTACATGTTTGGGCTGAATCTCGATGCGTCGAATGAGCTCTGTGTTTTCCCAGTCATAAAACGCCAGACCGTTCACTGATCTCACACCAAGCAGAAAACTCCATAATTCCCTGCAAAAAAAAAAAAAAACAATTCACAAGTGCAGTGAATCACTGCTGCATTCAAATGTATTTTAATAAGGACACAGTAGCCTTTGATAATAATGCAGTTACCTTCTGCTCCAAAATCAGGCTTAAAAGATTTCTTCTCTTTGAAATTTTTGAAGATTTTGACCACACTGTTGCTTTCTCTGATGGCGTATCTGTGGAGAAAGGGAATAGACATAGATATTGATAGTAAACAAATAGAAAAAGAGTTTAGAAAATCACCCATCAAATCAACTTTTAAAAAAGACTAACGTACTCTGAAGAGTCGTGTGCCCAAACAAACTCCTGAGCAGAGCCAAAGCTCTTGTTCCTCAAAGCCATAGCGGTATAGATGATGTACTCTCCATCTCCACACACCACGACAAACCTGATGAATTTAAGGAAGAAAAAAAAATTACAACTAGTTTGCTGAGAGTTTCTGAAAAAAATGTAATTATAATTTTAAAGTCAGAGTTTTCGTACCTTCCATTTGTGTTATGCTGGATGGTTTGGGGGTAAATCTCACAGCTGCCCATGTCTTTAACAGCAAGAGGTAGTCTCTCACCATCTTTGATTTCAGCATCCCCCATTGCCTTCAGATTGGCCTGCTGTACTTCACTGTGTTTAGCCCAGATGATTTTGCCATTTGTGTCCATAGACATGGCAGGCTCCTCTCTGCCCACCTAGACAAAAGTGGACAGAAGAAGAAAATATTTACCAGCCTTTTATAGGTATAAAACAAAACAAACAAAAATCATGGAGGCATCAGTTTTAAAACTTGGATAATTTCTTTTAAATCTATACAATTTCCACTTACCTTGATAATGATGCTGCCTTCATCATACCCCAGAGCCACATTGTTGGAGCCCCTGAGGCCACAGACACACCACACTCGCTCCATGCCATAGTTCAAAGTGCTTTCCAGGCGGTAAGTGCTTGAGTGCCAGATCCGCACCGTACCTACAAATAAAAATGATTATGCAAATATTGGGGATGGTGCATTGCTATACTTTTCTTTTTCAACTTTGTGTGAAGGGGTGAGTAGAGTTTTTGCTTACCATCCTCTGATCCGGTAATGATAATAGGTAGTTCAGGATGGAAGCTGACACATGAGACATTTTGGGCATGTCCCTCTAAAGTCTGAACACAGGTCTTATTCTGCAAAACAAAGTGGAGTTTAGTTGTTTGCGTAAACACAATACATAAAAACACTGATTTAAAAAAAATATTCCAAAAAAAAAATTCTATTTGCAGGTGTTTTATGATGCCTTTAAAAGTAATGAAGATTTTAAAAACTACTATGTTTTGGTCTAACCTGGTAGTCCCAGATCTTGACCTGGCGATCATCAGCCCCTGAGATCAGGTAAGGCTTGTCTCCTCCACTGTAGTAATCAATGCAATTTACTCCTTTCTCATGACCTTCCAAGGTGAAATTAGGGGATGAAGAACCCAGCTGCCAAACCTTCACAAACCCAAGGAAGAATATGATCCAATTAATACTTTCACATAAAAAAAAAGATGTAGATGTGCGACTCAGTTTTAAAAATATATATATTCTGACATTAAAAATCTGCCCAAATTCTCAATTAGATTGGAGAATAACAATAAAATCATCTGATCAAAGCTTCAATCCCTATTTAAAAAGTGTTGAGATGCTGCTTGAGGAATAAGGAAATTTCCACCAGTAGGTGGCACCAACCTTGATTGTTCTGTCAAGGGAGGCGCTGGCAAACTGATTGTTGTCCTTGGGATTGATGACAATCTGCATGACATAATGAGTGTGACCCTCAAACACTTGACTGCATGTCCACTTCTTCTCCCAGTCCCACAGCTTGATCAGCATGTCATCTGTACAGACACAAACAAACGTTTACGTGCGTTCACAAACTTTATCGTCCAAACATCATTGAATGTAGTAGGCCAGGGGTAGGGAACCCTGGTCCTCGAGAGCCACATTCCTGCATGTTTTCTACCATACCCTGCTCTTGCATGTTCTTATTGGCTGAACACACCTGAACCAGGTAATTGTCATGAGTCCCTACACTGATTACCTGGTTCAGGTGTGTTCAGCCAATGAGAACATGCCAGAGCAGGGTATGGTGGAAAACATGCAGGAATGTGGCTCTCGAGGACCAGGTTTCCCTACCCCTGTAGTAGGCAGTCATCACTGACTTACCACTGCTGGTGAGAATGTACGGCTGGGTTGGGTGAACAGCAATGCAGCGGATGTAGTCAGAGTGGGCCTCAAACATGTGGACCCGCTCTAAGGTGTTGTAGTTGAACACACGAATCTGCATATCATCCTGAAGAGAAAGAAGAAAAGTAAGCGCTAATCTTCAACTATATTAACTATGTCAACAAATCAACAATGTGATAATCCCACACAATTTAAAAAAAATACATTTTTCATATTGAATTATGCAAGATTATAGGATCTTTATATTAAAAAATATAGATACTTTGATTGTAATTTTTAAATTTTGTTGTACCAGGGACAATTAAAGATCTATCAGTCTATTACCGTACTACATACAGTGCAGTACTGTAATCCTTAGGTGAACAATTAAAATTCTACTTACTGCTCCTGTGATGACCCAGTTCTTCCTTGCCACAAACTTAGACGCTCTGACAGGGAGATCACACACCTCAAAAGTCTTGACAAGAGTCTGGTAGAAAGGAAATCAACATATAAATAGTTACTAATGGAAATAACTCTCCAGTAAGACTTTGGAAATTGTGTAAAAACTTCTAATGATGCGTGATGCAAATTTATAGGGATGGTCCCACATTTCTACCTGCGTTTCGTGATTCCAAACACAGACGCTGCCGTTGTACAGACTGGCGAGCATCCATGGCTCAGTTGGATGAAGATCCACACTCTTCACACGGTCTGATCTGGCAGTAAGCCGCCGCTTAATGTCCAGCCTCAGAGGCTAAGAAAGCAAAAGGCAACAGTGTATTGTTAACAATTTAAAAAAAAAAACACTCTTGATAGGTTTGAATGCTCAAATGAATGATGTAGCGTCTATGTAAGATCTACACACAACAGGTTTAAATCTAATGCATTAGGTAGCAGCGATCGCAGCAGCATTACGATTTCACTAGATTTAAAAGAAATCACAACACATATATTAACGATCAATTCAATAACACAATACGCACATTTCTAGCTAAATGAAACAAAAATATTGACGTTTCTGTTACAACAAATGTCAAGCTTTAATGTTAAAGCCGAGGAAGCTAGTTAGCTGCTATGCTACTTAGCATAAAGTAACTGGGGGCCTATTTATCAAATAATTCCAATTAATAAGGCGTCTTATACGCAACAAAGGCGCATGTAAAGCCTTTTAAATCATAACTTACCATGTTTCCCCCCCTACGTAGAAGCAACTAAACCAGAAAATGTTTTGGAAGCAGTTGCTATCGGGTCCAATCCAGCGACTTCTGTGAGCGGTGCACTGGGTACTGACGTGGAACTTCCTGAAACATAATATCGCGAGAACTGCATTATGGAAGTGTTGACGTGACACTACCTTGACAGCAAAAACCTTACAAGTGCCCCTTTGTTATGAGTTTTTTAGATGGAGTATAACAAATTAAAATATTCCTGTCTTACCGTTCAACAGAGAAAAAGGTAGTTTAAAGCTTTTTTTTTTTTTCAGTTGCTTATCACCTTGGATAAGTAATACATACAATTTATTTCTTTTTAAAATTGTTCAATTAATCATACAGATAAAGGATAAACTTAAGGTTATTTATATTCTAACATGAATCAACTTAAATGTATCATGTTACTTATTTTCAGTGCCTATCTTTACCATTTATACATATGAACAATGGTCACATGATGAAACAGAATTACAGAACATGTTCCTTATGTAATTACTTGCAGAGAAATAAATTAGAATGGATCATCTTTTACTGTGGAAATCACACAGTTTGTCTATATATTTGTCTATATAATTGTATATATATTTGCCAAAGGTGGCTTTTATTTAAATAATTTACAGAATCTGTTTAAGTGTAATAAATGTTGTTCTTTTCAAACTCCAAATTCAAATATTTTGGTTTGTATTTCTGTCAGGTAAGGCTTGTCTCCTCCACTGCGACTCAGTTTTAAAAATATATATATTCTGACATTAAAAATTGAATCTTTGATTTCAACTTATCTATATTTACATCTTGCCAAAAAAAATTGGTCAACCATAAAACTGTGTTTGAACTGACTGACTTTAATAGAACAGGATCATATCTTTTGTATTATGTACGTGAAGCCTTTGCTTGTATATGTTTCCTTAAATCTGAGGTTGTATGGTCAGAAGCAACACCATGGGTGAGAACTGCGGTGTGGCTCCTGCTAACCCCAGGAACTGAGAGGGCTGTTCAAATGGATCACGAAAGAAAAGTGGAAAACCTTCCAGAAACAGAAAACTCTGGGAAAAATCATAAAGACTGCACAGAGAATCAATGGGCGATATATATATATATATATATACACACACAAGCTTTTATGTTTTAGACAAAATGAAGTGAATATGTAAGCATGGAAAACTCCCAAATTAATAATTTGTTTTGTGTCAATAAAAGTTTATTTTTTTTAAACGCATTTAAATGCTAAAACAAACTCAAGCATAAACCACAAAAAAAAAACACTTTAAAAACATTGCAGTGTTTATTATTCTTTTTTCTTGAACACCTGGAGACACACTGCATCTTCACAAGTCAGCTCCTACAAAAAAAAACAACAAAAACTGTAAATTAATTTAGAAATACATACAAAAAGATACCAATGACCAGCAAATCTCTTTTAAACACTTGGTGGAAACCAACATGTCAGCCCACCAGGTAGAGTTTTTCCCCTTGGATCCAGTGTTTCCAACCACGATTGGCCTTCTGTCCCGTCTGAGTGCACACCAGCTTGTCCCCCTCCCACTTTATCAAACTCTACAAAGACAAAAATAAATCACTTTCAAAACAATTGAATCTCTTATCAATAATTTTAGCCAATCAAGAAAAATCTAAACTAAAAACTTTGCTTTATTTTTTGTGATTACTTGCATGTCACATACCTAAAATAGCTCAAGACAATATAAAAAGTAGACAATAGTTTTGTTTGAATCAATTTTTTAGATAAATATTAGTCATGTATGACCAGATTTTAGTAAGTATTTGTTGCTGCATGAAGGACTATAGAATAGTGTGAACTTCCCCAGCCTTTTACCTTCAGCTGTATGAACTTTTGCTTTTCAAGGACATGATATTCTTTGAAAAATGCTACAGAGTCAGACATATTTTTTTTTTCTAAAAAAGGCACAAGGAATAAAAAAAAAAAAACAAAAAACAGCAGCATAAATGTTTCAGAATGTGGCTCAATGCTGCAGTTACACACCAGTGGATCTTTATTTAAATTCAAGTGAAATTCAAACATGCATTGATCCTTTCTGGATCAATACAGTATATTTCTCAGGGGACCGGGGTAATTCATTTATTTTTAAGCACAATGCTGTTGAACAGCTCTGTATGTTTGTCTACGTTTTAAAAGTTTTCCATTTGTATTTCCTTTTTCTGAGCAATCAAACTAAGCATGTTCAAAAAAACTCCAACGCACTGCGAAATTATGTTCAAAAAGCATGAATGATTATGAAATGATCAATAACCTGTCTGACAGAGTTAAAAAAAGCATTTTGAAAAAGGAGTAAAAATAAAACACAAACAAGGAATATTTTGATAAAATGGAAACATTTCTGCTATAAATTTGTTTTAACCAAAGATTATGGACGTACAAAGCACGTCAGTCCTACTATCTGGACACACCTTTAAATAAACGTTCAAACTGTGTGTGAGAGGTCAACCAACCTTGACATGTCTGTTGTCTAATCCCACAGTATGCTCATCAAATTCCACCTCAACTGTGAAGGAAATCTCATAATTCCTAAAGGTGCTGCACGTTTTTATAGTAAACTTGTCCCCATCTTGGGTGATCAGTTTGGTCTGTGACAAGGCAAGGGCAATTTTCCTCGTGGCAAAGTCAATATCTGAGAACACACAGGTTTGATTTGACAGTGAAGAGTTAGCATTCAGTTAAGAAAATATATTTTTTCAAGTTCTGGAATTTATTCATTTAGCAAAGATTGTATTCTAAAGTTCAATGTCAAGAGAGATATTATATGAAATATGCACGCAAATTTAGGCACAAACTGGTTTAAATATTATTTAACTTTTTTTAATCAGCTGTAAAAATAAATAATATGAAAAAAAAATCTGTACATTTCATTTCACTATTTTCTGTTTTAAAATATAAACTTTTAAAGTAAAAAAAAAACAAAAAAACTTTTTTTCCTCACTTAGTGCTTTCATGTAATCCTCCAATCTGTCATTGGTTTCCAGAATCCATTTCCCGCTGATATCTGGAGGCATGATAATACGCTGTGGCCCGTAGACTTTAGACAAAGTTAGAAAGGGAAAGGGGGCACGGCGTCCCTCTGCCTTTATACGGCCTCGAGCCCGAGGGCAGAGACCTTTCGATGAGTGAAAACGAATGCTCGGAGAGGAGCGGCTGGGCAGCTGTTTTATAGGTGAAAGCGATAGACTAATTCTCTGTCAGGGTCCATGTGCCAAGGGGAGGTTACAGGGGGTGTATCCATGGCTGCCAGCGCAGACATGAGCCATTCAAAAAAAAAAAAAAAATCATCTTTGAGCAAACATGCACATGCACTTTAGTGATGGTGTCCAATGTACAAGAGGATTTTGTAACTTGTTCCAATAGCATTTTCTCAACACTTGATTATCTTCCATTTAGAAACAGTCAAACAAACCAAAATTTTTGAACTTTGAACACATTAAAGTGATAATAAAGGTTTTAGAAGTGTACCAGGCAGAGTTTTTTTTAAACTACCAGTAATTCAAAGGGAAAAAAATGCAGTCTCAGAATTAGTCAATGAAATAAATTTGTAAAATTAGTGCTTGCTTGTCAAAATTCAACTAGCAGCTTTGGAAAGAAATAACGTAAGCAACAGAAAGTACAACTGAAATCATAGCTAAAAGATGACCTGAAGAGTGTCAAAGAGAACTCTGCAGGTTGTTCATTGCCAATACGTATACTCAAGGTAAGTTAAGGATGTATTAATGAGTCAAATCAATAATATTAAGCTGCATTAAAACAGCGGTGGGCAAACTTTTTGACTAATAGGCCACAAAAGGCTCCAAAATGTGAAAATCTGTATTTTAAAATACAGATAATTTTTATTTTAAAACTGTGACTTTTGTTCTAATTTTACTGACAAATGCAATGATGGGTTAATGTCTGTCAAGGAAAAACTGAAAAATTGAATGATTTTAAATAATCAAACAAGGGCCATCTGACTTTAAAAACAAAAATTAACATCAGAAAACCAACAAAATTTTCTATCACCACATGAATGCAGCTGTCTGCACCTAAATAAAGGTCAATGTATTTGTGCTGTCCATCCATTTATAATGGTAGATAGATAGGTAAGGGGAAAATAAACCAGTAAAGCAGCATCAATATCAATTATTCCATTTTGGCGGGCCAGATTAAGTAGTTTATATGGCCGGCTGGCCGTAGTTTGCTCACTCCAGTATGAGTTCACCTGGGATGTAACCAGAAAAACAAAACAATGCTCCTGGGAGCTGCTTCATTTATCAACTTAAGCAGTGTACGGTCAGTGGGACAAATCTGAGAGATTTCAGGGCAACTAAGATGAGTATTGTTAATGAAAACGTAACAATGGCTTTCAAGTTTACTTTTTATTTCATCATAATCAATAACATTAATATTTTCCGCTTTAATATTCCAACTCAACATCCATAAAATGATATTAGAAGGAAACATGCAAAACACATGAGAAAATTGTCATATGCTGCCCATTTGTTCAAGTATGGTTTAAAATAAATAGAGAACAAAGAGACAAAAAGTTAAAAAGGTAGAACTGTGTTTGTATGCGCAGTGTTGCCTGTGTTGAAGTCAGTATCTGCTGGGAGCAAGATCTTCCCTCAAGAGAGCGATGTCATGTTGTCTTCTTGTAAACCTGTTTGCACACGGCTCCTCCAGCTCTCAGCTCCTGCAGGGAACAAGAAGCAACTGACACTCAGACACTCTGTATGTGCATCTAAAATTGAGTTTTAGATAAAAAAGAGAAAAAATCATAAATGTTTCATTTCAACATGAGAACACTGTTTTTAACTTGTACTCTTTCTCACAATATTTGCATTAGCTGCATTGTTAAGACAATTTCAAATAAATGAAGCCTTACTACTCCTAAACCAAAGAACATTATTGATTACATAGTAGGGTTAAATGTTATACTTAGCTCAAAATGCATTTTTATAATAAATCGATTGTAGTCCCCAATGCTCAACAACTTCTAGAATTTTTACAAATTTATGTGACAGTAAATGTATTTGCCACTAGAGGTCAGTGTTGTTTACAGTTCAATTCTGCTTGGGGTATAACTAATATAAATAGTTAACACTGGTTAAAATATTTGCAGCCAAAATCAAATAATTTAGGAGATTGAAGACCTTAAATTTTAATTAAAGTAACACTATAAGGAAAAATCAGCTAAAAATTTCCTTTAGATGCTGAATTCCTGTTTGTTTCAGCAGGTTTCACATTGAAAATGACCAACCGGCCAAAACAAAAAGTTTGATTTAGGTAAAAATAAAGATGTGTAATTTTACTTTAAAACATGTAAATGTGGTTCTTTCCTTTAGGGTTTCGTAATTCCACAGATTTTAAATGAGTTTGACACAGAGTAAAGTTGGAGTTAGTTCAAACTGCAATCACATATAAAATATACATATGCACTCCACATACACTGCTGGGAGGTTTTGGAGTAAAAGTGTCTAAATTGTTTGGATTAATATTCATGACGGGGGCTGGTGTATTCTCACCAGATGAAGCTCATCTCCCACCACCCAGTGGGTCCATCCTCTTCCTTCAATCTCTCCCTTCTGCACACAAACAAGTTTGTCTCCGTCCCAGTTGATGGTGGTCTGCATGAAGCCAAAGAAACACACAGACCCAAATGCATCATTCTGAAAATAGATATTGCTTTTTTTTTTAAATCTTTAATCTCTTCCCTGTTCAAACTTCAAATAATGATTCTGCCACGTGTGACTTTCCGATCTAGACATTTTCATTAAGTTCTTATAGCTTATCTGTAACCGGCCTATCTGAAATCACAAAAGGGGTTTCAAATCCAGATAATCTGTGATCCAATTCAGTATTCGGCACCACAATCTGTTGAAGTCATGACTTTGACCCAGCTCCTTTTCAGTTCTTTTGGCTGACTTCATCATGAAGAGCAAAAAATAAATTGCAGTCTATGTGTTCCTCTGCACCATCCTCACCATGCACTTCCTGTCATCCACGCCGCTGAGATCCTCCTCAAACTCTTTTCCCACGTGGAAGTCCATGTTGTAGTTTTTGAAGGTGCTGAGGGTCTTGATATTAAAGTGATCCCCATCTTGAACAATGTCCTTGTCAGTCTTTAGTAAGCTGGCAATAGTCCTGATGGCTGCATTCACGCCTGTCAATAGAAAGAAATAATAGATTTTAGTCACTTTTTTAAACATACTTCAATATGTCTGATTTTGTGAAATACGGATGTTTTTAAAGATCCCTTACCAAGAGCCTTCATGTATTCATCAAAGTTGTCATTGGAAACCATCTTCCAGTATCCGTTGAGATCCACAGACATGCTTCAGGTTTGTCTATGGCTGCTGGCGGCAGGAATGCGAAAAAACTCAGTCAAAGTCCCAATTTGAACCAATCTCTCTGTAATCCAATTACCTGAGGAATCCAATGTTTTAATTGAAATGTTATCTTGCGCCACCCTCTTCCCTCCCACTGCCGACAATCCACGCTGCATGTCAATCCTCTTCACGCCTCAGAAACGTGGTTTTGGGATTATTTTTTAATTGTTCACAAATTCTTTCCACGTATTTTCAAGGTGACACAGACCGGACTGTCAATCAGCTTCAGGTTCGGGTTCTTTCTTCTTTCTTTCCTGGAATGTCGGCAGTGGCCGGAACACCATCACCTCCAGCGTCATCCTGATCTTTGAGAGGACACATCTCAGTATCGGTGTCACTTAAGCACTGAGAGTCACCGGGCTCGGTGAGAAAACACCTCTTGTAGCCAAGCATCTTTGAAGATTAGCCTACTTTAAATCCTTCTGTGAAAATGATACTGGCCTCACAGAAACTTTGAGGGTCTGGAGCTGAGAGAAGAAAAAGGTCCATCAAATGTTTCCAGTTTGTACTTCTTCTACTCCTCACCTGCACTCTTAATGCAGAATAACTCAAATTTTTTTTAAAATTTATTTTAAATAAATAATCAAACATTTTTTAAACCTTTATTAAGTGTTGCCTAATGGGACAAATGTTGATAATTTAAAACAAGGTTTCAATTATTATTTAATAATGTGATTAGGTAATGGTTAATAATGCTTATGATGTTTTATAGTGTTTATAAAAGGTTAGTTCAAGCTAAAAATCATTAAGTAAAACCTTTCTAACTCCCTGCTTCCTAAATCTGAACAACCGTAGTAAAGGTTTATTTGAGCCATTTTTAAAGCTTTACATATGGATTAATTAATATGTTGTTCATGCTTACATAATGCTAAGCAATTGCGCAGGGAAGGTTTTATTAAGGCTTTGTTATGCATAAAGTAGGTTTGAATAAAAATAATAAATATTTGTTAACTAATGCATTGAATAATACACTTAGTAAAACAAAGTAAGGCATAAAAGTGTCCGTTAACATGTTATTTAACAGTTAAATAATGCTTAATTATACATTAACGGTTAACTAAATCTTTAATAATTGATGTGTAATATTGTTTACTGAAGTGTTGTTTCATTGACAATAAGCACTCCATTTTTTTCTTGATCTCCAATGTGTAGAAATGACTGTGACAACGTAATTTGATGATAATCAACGAGTATTTTATAATTATTAATTGACATACGATTCATATTATTGTTTACTAAAACTATGAACTATTTTCTGAGGGTAATCAATAAGCACTCAGTTTTGTTACTAGATAACTTTGCAAAACTATAAAATAAAATAACCATTTTATCACATATTATTATCATATATAATTGTTTCTACAGTCTCAATAGAAGGGGTTTATGTAAGTTTGCTTCTTCCCACTCCTTTTAATAAAACTTTACTTGAGTTTGGTTGATATTTAATGAATCCAATGCGTTTTAAGTACTTTTTGTATGCTTTACTGCACACATTTCCATTTATAATAATAGATGAATACTAAGGGTGTGAATTAACAAGAATCCGGCAATGTGATACGTATCATGATACGTGTCTTGTGATATAATACGTATCGAGATATATTCCAAGACTGTACCTGGGGCTTTTCTTCTGGTAAATGAAAAAATGTATGTGTTTAAAAGGATGGAACAAATGGGCAGTGTGCAATGTTGCCTACTAGTGGTCGGAGGTTTGTGAGGAAAACAAAAATAAGACATTGGAGGACGCTCATAAATAATTGACTAAATATTGTCACGTCAACATTTTAAATCTATACAAGAATCGCCAAACAAAATACCACGATATATTGCTGGACCAATTTTTCCTTACACCCCCAGTAAATACCATTATATATGTCTATTAAAAGTTTTTTAAAAGTTTATTAAAAGTCTATTAAAAGTCTATATGTCTATTAAAAGGGGACTGTAGAAGTCAATGGGTGATGTCAAAGATGATCCGTCTATTTTATATATATATATACACATACATGTGAGAGGATGGTATCTTTCCGTTTTTTTTTTTACTTTTTCTCAATTTTTTTTTTAATCAGTGCCTTTCTTGATTTATAAAATACATTTGATTTATCTGTGATTTTCTTGTTTTGTCTAAAATTAATCCATGAAATCAATCACTAAACCACTACTGGGAAATGAAACAAACTTCTGGGAAAAGAAACAAGACAACTTGGAAACGAAACCAAACTACTGCAAAACGAAACCAAACCAAACTACTGGAAAATGAAACAAAACCCAACGACTAGGAAATGAAACCAAACCAACTCAATTACCGGGAAACAAAACAGAACGAAACTAAATGAAACCAAACCAATTCGATTCAATTCTCACCAAACAAAGCCAACTACACATTCGAGTATATTTTTTATAAAATTGATAATTCTAAGTGTTTTTTTTTTTTTTAATGACCTACAAAGACATTTTTTTTTTAAAAAGAAAAATAAAAAAAATCAGGCAAAACCACTTTAAACATATATTTTATTGCATTACATTATAATGCAGTGCCCTGTGCATTGAGAAAATGCTTTCATCTAAAAGTTAAGTGCCATCATTTTTGTTGTGCAAACTTCTTCTGTTACATCCGGACCAAGATCCCAATCCCTCAGGACAAGAACTCATTCAAGACTTTTGGGCTCCATCTGTCAGTCGTCCAGACTCTTCCCAGGCGGCTGTGCCTGCTTGATAAGGGGTCTCAGCAGTGTGCCCTCATTTCTCCTCTCGCTGTCTTCTGTGTACAGATTGTGCTGATGAATATAGTCTATCACAGAGTCCGGGACGAGGTATTTGACGCTCAGACCCCGCCTCAGCGCCCGTCGGACCTCTGTGGCACTCGTCTCATTCCTCACCCACTCCTTCACAAGGAAAATGTTATGTCTGTGGTGGTGCAGCAGGTCGGACTCGTGCACGGCGTGCTCGGGCTGCAAATTCCCCCTGCTGACGCAGACGAGGCCGAAGCGCCCCACCACCTCCTCCACGTGCTCGTCCAGCCAGAGACCCGGAACCTTAAAGCTGTTCAGGAAATCGGCTCCGCACAGGAGCTTCAGATGTGGAGAAACACCTGAGGGCACAGACGGACATTCAAATTCTGATTGCTCTGATGTTTCTAAAAAGGTTCAATTTTTCAAAATGTTTCCCCATAAATAAATGACTTAAAAACTCTGAATAAATTAGTGTTTTTGCATTATTACAGAATGCACAGTGGTAACCATAAAAACCTTGAACTGGGACTCCCACTAGCATTCGTACATCTTCACAGACGATTTGTTGGTTAAAGCTTGGCTCCACCTCCAACATGACAGTGTGAAAACTCAACAGGACAAGCGCTAAAGCAGCATCACCCATCAATTAAGTCCTGGTGGCTAAAATCAGCAGAATGTTTGTTGGCCGTTTACCAAGAAGAACTTGAATGACTCTTAGAGCAAAGAAAATCCTCCAATCAGATTAGACAGACTGGACTATTTGGCACACAGACAAAATCACTGCCTTTAGAGTGAGACTTCGCAGTGGCAACGCTGTTCAACTTAACCCTTGTGGTATCACATTGGGTCCAGATGACCCCACCCTTATATTGATGTGTGATCCCTCCCATGACAAAGGTGGACGTGATTTTATGTCTGCCACGGACACCAGTGAAGATGAAAACTCACACACTCTAATTAGAGTGTGAAATTTTTTCTCCGCATTTGAACCCTGAGAGAGGGGTGAGCTGCGGACACAGCGGCGCTCAGGAACCTTTAGGTGGTTTGGAGTCCTGAAATGACCCAACCTTTACCTTAACTTGAGCTCAGTAAAAATGGCAGAGAGGTGATGCAAACGTTTGAGCAATATCGACCAGGAGTAAATACCAGACTTGAAAGCACAAATCAAAAGTCAAAAAAGAGGAAATGTTTTGTTTTGTATTTTATTTTTTAATACATACACGCTTGAGGAGTCTGGCTTTGTTTACCCGAAATGAAACTTAGTGCATCCCTCCACAAAAACATCGATTCCTAAATCTTTTGAAGGGGTAGAACTGCTGTCTGTCAGAAGGTCCTCTGAGGATATACTCACACAGACTTAAAGAAGTAAAGGCTCTTCTTAATGCTCTCTGATGACAGCTAGTCAGGGCTAAAGGGCACAATTAGACTTCTAATCCACACCGGCTCAGAATAAATTACACACTCTACGGTACGTAAATCCATCCAGATACATGTCACGTTTAAAATCCAGCATAAAATGACCGTTACTCCCACTGGGCTGGGTTTAAAAATCCAATTATCCAAATCAAATTGATCTTCATTTAGATAAATGCAAAAATAATTTCACCAAAACTACAAATTAGTTTTCTTTTAAAGCAAATTCCTCGGTAGGCAAAAACTGCTACAATTTTTGAGGAAATATTCAGATATTTATTATTAAAATTCCACCTTTGTTATGTGAAAACTGTTTCCACAACCAAACAGAATTGACAAAAAAATCAATATTTAACAAAAGAGAAAATTTAGGAAGAACTGTAAACTTTAGAATCAAAATGGCTTCAGTTTTCAGATGCGCAGCCTTAAATTCACAGCTGGACTTTCCGTCACTTCATTCGGTCAAGTTGAAATGTTGACTAGCAGCACTGGGTTAAAAATGTTGATTATTTGAAGTGAATCTTTTTTATTGTAGAAGCAGAATTCTCAGTTTATCAAATCAATTTTGCCTTTCGTTTCTTAAAACTAAAGGCAACAGTTTCTTATATGTTTTTAAGGAAAAATTTGTTTTCTGTTAATTTTTTAAATAATTTTAATAAAAGTTGCCCATTTGTGGTCTATAAATCACGGGTTTAAACTTCTTTTTGCAACTAAACACAGCTGATCTTGAAAAAAAAAAGTAACTAAAATACATTAAATTTAATTGAATAATATAGGATCAGAACCAAAACCACATTGTGATTGGACTTGAGGTGCTTGAGCATTTTAACCCTACGAACAAGAACCACACAGACTCCAAAAACAAGACTCTTACTGGACAGTGGAGGTGGGTTTCCATTGGGTTCCCTTTGCATTTCCAGTTTCTTCCTAAATTCCTTCAAAATGCGTCCAGAATGATATCTAACCAAAAAGAAAGAAAGGAAAAATATGAGAAGCAAAACTCACTTTTAAAACTCTGGATTAGAATTTATAACCCAAGCAGTAAAACAGAAAATTGTGCTACAGGGCTGCCACGATTAGTTGATTAGTTACGACTATGTAGACTATTAAAATAGTCAACGACTAATTAAAGGCTCGATTAGTTGTTTTATAATTATTAGTATTTTTTAAATAACAAAACTACGATGCACGCTTACTAAATGTCTGCCCTTCTCTTTACACAGTAGTGCTAATCCGGGTCAGTAGTGATGTCACAGGAAGTTCTAGGGTACCATAACAACACACCAACTGAGCTTGAAAATGGGAAACACAAAAATAAATCAAATAAAAGGCGAAAGTTTCCAATGCAATATCTGCAAGGTAGAATTTGTGTTCCATGGCAGCACTATGAAGCATGAGCACCTGAAGAGGAAGCACGTTGTGACAGAGTATGATAACGCTTAAGAGGGATCGTCATCTGGGTAAGCTAAGCTAACATGAGCGCAAATGGAGAGCTAATTTACAGGATAAATGTTTTCTGTGCATCCCTGCAACCTCTACCCCGTCGGAGCAAAATGTCTCTGCTCAAGGGAACATCTGCTCTCAAAGGAGATAGAGTCTCTCTGCAAGACATGTAGAAGTGATAACTTTCCTGGCTTCAAGCAAGAGCATCATAAAGTTTGGACTTATATAAAGTCAGAGTGTAGTGAAGTTGAATACAGTTGTGAGCACTCAGCATCACAAAATGCCCTATTATTATATGTGAGTCGGTGAGACCAAAACTTTATATTTTGAGAAATACAGTTCCTTTGTTTCAGATGTTAAAACAAATGAAGGAAAGAAGCTGAATGATTCATTAAAGGTTTAATGAACTATTGTCGTTATTTTTGGTTAGCTTATAGATTAAACACTTCAAGTTTAAAACTAATGGTGGTTATTTAAGAGCAGCTAAATTCTAGTGGGATAAGATTTGTGTTTTATATCCAGTTACGAATTATCCGATTAGTCGACTAATCAGTGATTAGTTGAATATTAACATAATCGTTTGTGGAAACCCTACTGTGCTATATCATGATAATTTTGATCAATCTGGTTATGTTTGTCCTTTGGCAACATTTTTATTTTAGCAACAACGATTAGTGAAGTCTAACAAACAGAACGGAGAAGCCCATAAGCCTTTACAGCCCATAAGAACTTTCTGCTGCGTGTGTTGGGGAGGAACATGATGTGGCCTCTCCATGACCCGGGTTCAAAAGTTCACCCGCGTCTTCGATCTGGACCCGTGTTGAGAAGACCAAGCTGGCAGATGCCAAACTTCAAGGGGAGTGTGGCGACCGTGCATAAAGAGATTTGCAGGAAGTGGCGACAGGAGAGAAGAAACGTGAGGAGAGTGATGCAAATGCTGGAAACCCAGAGCTCCTGAAATAACTTTTCGCGCACGAATGTTTACAGGATGAGAAACGCTTTCCAGTGGATGCATTTACGGGTTTACGTGTGGTTTTTCTATTTCTGATTTTCTATTTTCTCATTCTCAATTGGACGACTCAAACGTATGCACACAAAGGAAAAAAAATTATATACATTTCTTCAGCAATCTTTGTAGTTTTAAAAGTCTCTGCACCGCCTGCTGCACATAGGAGCTGGAAACCAGAAAAATAACCAATAAATATATTGGTAACAATAGAGAATTCTGCATGACAGTTCTATGTAACAAAGGGAAGAGAAGGTCCTGCAGAAGAAGAGAGGAGGACGTGATCTGATGAAGAATCCAAAAATAGTGATTCTAAATCCAAAGTTGAGGAAAGCTGATTGTTATAAACAGGAATCCAAGAGGAGACGAGAGGCAAACACTGGACCACACAAAGGAGATAGACTAAATAGCAGCGAGAGACAGAAAAGGCTCAAAAACAGGAGGACAAACTGTAGAAACTAAGATGAAAAACTGGCAGACAAGGAGAGAAATTGTTAGTCTTAAAAACGCACTTCAACGAAAATTGCTTTAAAAAATAAAAAGCTCTTGTGGCATATTTCTCATTATAGCGGACATATTTAAATAAATTTGAGCTTAAGATTGCATATCTGAGTATTTCTTTATTTAAATTGTTGTGAATCAGGAGAAGATGAAAAACATGCCGTTTGAGAAAGCTTATAGTTCTGACATAAAAGCTACAACCGGTGGGGCACGCGCTCCCCCCATTCAGATGTATTTACTTGCAGCTAAACAGATCCATTAACTGTACGGTTGGATATCTCTAGGGATTTAAGCTAGTTGGAGAGCTTGCAGAAATTATGTTATTATTTTAGAACACAACAGATTTTTGATTTTCTCTAAAAACGCCATGATCAAAATTTAATGACCACCGGAAACCGTAGTATGGGAGATCTAAAAGATAATCAGAGTAAATTGAAATGATTTGACTTAAAAGGATTTTTAAAATATATTTATGACATTAATACATCTGCTATTTAAAACTCATTGGTTAAAAAGTATTTTTTCCCAATACATATGAATAGGTGAATGTAAAAAAAAAAAAAAAAATCACATGAAAGTTGATTGAATGGAGCACATGAACATAAGAAGGGAAAAATAAAACCCTGCTGCAAATCACAACAATGCCCCACGACCAAGACAGTAATGTGACGGTGCATCTTGGTTTTCAGGAGAACTGAGCAAAAAGATCAGGGTCAGGAAGCATCATAAGTATGAGAAACTGAAACCAAATCTTATTGTTTCTGTAATGAGTTTGAAATAATTGTGTGTTTTGTCCTGTATTTTCAATCTATGCTTGAAATAAACCAATCAATCAATCTATCAATGGTAAAGCCAGGGAAAAGCTCTGGAACTAAAGGTCAGACCTCCATCAACAAATTTGTCCAGTTATAAAATGATCTTTCATTTTCTAAAAAGATGCATACACTCCTATTTCTTAAAAAAAAAAAAAAAAATCCTAACCTAAGAGAAGTAACCTCAGATGAACTTTCTCAGAACAAAAACCTGGCAGTTCGTGTTTCCCACTTTAGCAAAGTCTAACAAAATAAAACATTTTTTTTTTTCCCTTAAAAAATTGCCATAATCATGGGCATAATTAATGTCACCGCCGTCACAAAGAGCATCATCAGCAATTATATCAATTATAGTTAGGGACATTAAGTTTCATTTTGTTTTGTCCTCCATTTCTTAAAAACAGATTTGTCGATGACTCATGAGAAAAAAAAATGTAATTAAACGAGATAAAGAAAAAGGAAACAAGTGACATCCTTCTGTCTCCTGAAACTTTGAATAACTTATACATTTTCCTAAGGCTGTCCAGCTGTTTATTTATAGCTCTTTACAAAGTGTTTAAAGAGGTGCTTCCACCAAAGTGACTATTTTGAAGAATATTATTAGCATTTCTTATAAAATAATTAGTTTTACTCTGACAAAAAGATTGCTTATCATTTACTTTCTAAGTAAATGAACAATTTGACGAGATTTTAAGCTATTTTGAGAATTTAAATAAAACTAATGCTTTTGACAGAAGGAAGTCCTAAAGCTAAAGTTCAAATCACTGAATAATAAAGAAAAATGATCAAATGTAGCACAGTATAGGAAGATGATTTCTGCATATTATGCCTTTTTATTCCCTTTGACATTTTTTTAAATTATGGTCAATCTGGATGATAAAAAAATGCTTAAAAAAATGTATTTTTTAGTTTTTGTATTTCCAGGACCTTGGCCAAACTGTAACAAAAGTTTTCATATATTTATTTTTAACATTTATATAAAAAATAGATTTGGCTGCAAATCTTAAAAAAAAAAAAAACTTACGTTACACCAGCAGATTTAAATTTAGATGATAAACAGAGCTGGTGATTTTGTCACATTGAAAAATTTTAAATTTCTCAGGCTTTATTAAACCACATGATGCAACTTACATCTGTTATCATGGACTGCTTCAGTTGAAAGTATTTGGGAAAAATGTAGCCTCCTCTTTTTATATTTTTTCAGCATATTGATTTATAAAAATGTGTTTTTTGTACAATGTAGTTTTTAAAAATTAAGATGTATGATAATATCTCTATAAAATGTTACCCCCCCCCCCCCCCCCCAACATGTTTATATTGTAAATATATATATTTAATATAAGCATGTGTTTAATACCTCATGGTTTCCACTGTCTCTGTCCAGTCCGGCTGCTGGCTCTCCCATTCATCGACGGTGACCCAGCTGGAGGTCTGAAGTGCCAGCTTTGCCATAGCAATGCGATGCTTCGCCAGTGCCAGACCTTGCTTTCCATAGCCGTCACTAACCGGAGACACGATGCCACCCACCACTTGGTATTGGCCTGAGGGAAGAGAAGATTAATGCAGTTTTTCTGGGTCATGACAGGCAGGGGGAAAAAAATGAAATATTAATCTGTGAATATAGCATCACTGATGTTGTGTGTTATCATCCATTTAAATCAATCTGAAAGAACAAATCAGTTTTAACTGAGATTTAACAGTGTCTGGTAATGATTAGAAATATTGAATTGTTCCATCTTTGAATAGAATGGAACATTTTAGATCGTTTTCAAAAAAGAAAAACAACAATAGCTTTGCTCATTGCAGCGTAGCTTTGTTGCATGAAAGAACAAAGCATCTTAGAATGGGGGAACTGGCTCAGAACCACCGTGTTTGCAGTGGTAGGATGCTGCCGTTAGGATCATGGGAAAAAGCCAGAGCGGTTATTCAGAGTAGCTTTAGGATGGAAATGTTCTTGAGACTGTGCCTCCTGATAATACACAACAGGGCACACAGCCTAGAAGCCTTTTTTGTGCTGTGTGCAGCCATCCATACATAAAAAGTTTAGTATAAAATATGAGACTCCAGCAGACTGTTGGTGGAGGAATGCTCAGTCTTTCTGCAGCAACTAAATCTGTTTTCGTGACAGATGTTTTTAGGCTTTAGCTCTAAAGTCAAAGATTAAAACAAAACTTTATACAAAAAAAATAGTTTGTTTTGGAGAAGTTTTGCAAAAATGCAGTTTTCTTTAGTGTTTTACTTTCTTCTTAATAGATCCTTGGGGGATGGAAATCTTCCACAGTGGATGTGTAAAAACTAGGTTTGAAGTCTCTGTCAGAATGAGACAAACAATTGAGAAGTTTGTTGTTTAGATGTTCTCACTGCAGACCATGAACCATAACTAATAAATCTATTTTTTAAATCCCACTGCCAAGGGAGAAAACATACATTGAGAATGATATACTGAACTTTTGGGACAACTGCACCCTTGAAGAAAAATTAAATTGTGGGTAAATGTATTATTAAAACATAATTTAAATATTAGGGCTGGGAATTGATTAAAAAAAAATGAACTAATTAATCGCAAACTGGGAAAAAATGTATCACGATTAATCGCAATAACTTTTTTGTTACAGTATTTACTGATCACTTATCTTAACTCATTATCAGTGAATAATCACAATATGGAATCACATGCAAAACTTTACATTTATTTTTAGTTAAAGCTGTCAATCAACTAAAACAGAAAAAATATATCAGATTAATCACACTTTTGTGTTGTGACTGATCACTAATAACCACAATGTTTCACAAGGTAAATTTTATGAAAATATGCAGCTTTTGAACAAAAACAGATCAGAGAAAATGTTCCTTTATTATTATCGTCTGAAATTTTTTAATTTAGCAAATGTTAACCCAGAAATGTAATTTGAGTGTAACAAAATGCAACAACAGTAAGATAAGCAGAACTCTACATAAAGAAGACGTTGACACACATTTACGTCAATTAAGCTGCATTAATTAATATTAATTCAAGTTTGATTATCGTGTGTGTTGATATATTAATGTTCACAGCTTTAGCAAATATGTAAAAATGTTTCTATTTATCATATTGAAGTTAGACTTTCACCAAGATTCATAGTTTCTGCATAATTGGATTTCATATATTTGTTAATGTTTTCTGGATTTTCTTTTAGTCTTTGTGTTTTGTAAGTAAGTGGCGACGTGTGTGTGTTTGGGTGTGGTGTGTGTGGTGTGGTGGTGGGGGGGGGGTGTTGATGCTAAGATAATCAAACATTAATTTTTTTGGTCGAAACATAATTTTCAGTACAACAAACCATATTCTGACTTAATTTAAAACAACTTCAGACTACACAAAGGCTTTTTTTCCCTTACTTTTCCAATGGAAACATTTACAGTTACCAACCTTATAAGTTCTAAATTATTTTTGACTGCTTTTGTGCTTTATTTACATCAATTTGCCCAAAAAAATATAGGTTTGCATTTCATAGTCCTAATTTGCAAACAATATATAAAAGAGAAGCCTAATTAATAAGCAATGACTTTTGCACAGTAATTAAAAAATGAAAATATCTTTTTAATATGAAAAATAATATTTCCACTATTATACACTTGTGCATACAATACATTTTTCAAAAATGAAAATTTCTTTTTTAGAACAAATCAATAAGAGATCTGACAGAAGCTTAATTGGAAACACTAGTTAAACATATAACAGATTTTGGAGATATGCGAGTCTGACCTGTGCCGTGCATATGATCTCTGGCCAACTCAAACAGCCTCATATGCTGGTTGGTGATTGGATTAAAAGAGCCACAGGCCAACAAAATCAGAGGAACACGGTGGGTGACCACCATGGTGAACCCTCCCACTCTTTGGTTAATAAACCTGAAAGAAAAGAAGAAAGGGGTGTTATTCATGTTATAGTTCAGGAACAAATGATACCATTATTTAAAAAGCTGAATAAATCAGAAAATCAAAAATAAACAAATCAGAAATGTTCAGAGAAGTTGCTGAAGAAACCTGACATTTTAAAGTGAATCTTTTAAAGTTGTCTTATTTGAAATAAACAAAATAATTGCAACAACTGTCTTCTGGTTTTACCTGCAACAGGTCCTTAATGTACAGTCCTGCTGAGCTGTCAGACTGTTATATTAGCACATGTCCAAAGCTGACACAGAAATGCATAAAGATAGAAATGTATGTGTGCTGCAAAAATGTGTCAATAAATGTACAATTCAAGGTTTAATGCACAAGTTTTTAGATATTACAAACCACTAATTCTTTAGTACAGTTTGCGAAAACTAGCATCAAAACAGCAGCATGTGAATATGAATTAGAATTTAAATTTAGCAAGAAATTCTTAAATTGCATACATTTGTAACTGTTTTATTTAGATAAACAAACAAACGGTGGTGGTTCAGTTAACCTTTAACCAGCTGCTTCTGACTAGTAGCGGTATGTAGATTCGACCACAATACTTTGCTGCGACAGTCACAAAGCGAAAATAGTCAGACTAAATCAAACTTTAAGATGCAATAACTCTGACTCAATCCCGCTCCGACACAAAGTTATCGATTCTTGTCATTTGATTACCTTCTTGTACATTTGCTCAGTGCGTCACATAGATATTGCTCCCCGAGTTCGACCGTACCGCAGAAGGTTCCGCTGGTAAAGCGTTGCTAAAGTGCGACCCCTGGTGGAGGGAAAATTCAAAATATGTGCATGGGGGAGAGCTCTCCATGGTACTGAAATGAGTCATTTGAGCTGTTAATTTTTAGAACACCAAACACTGTAAGTGGGTTAGAGGGAATAGAATAATGGGTCTCAAATAATGCAGTGATCGTCAAACTGGGGCAGGAACAATGATTAAAAAAGAAAGAAAGAAAAAAAAATTCACCAACGTTATGTATTCATTTAAAATGGAAACTACAAACAAAAGTGACACAAATAAAAACCTACTATTTAATTACATCTGCTTTTCTTTTGACGTAAATTAAGGGCAAAAATGTTAATTATGATGTGCTCTTATTTTATTACTTTTTGTATCACTTTAGAGTTAAAATCAAACTTCTTTAAATAACTTCTTCGCTCATAAAGAGAACAAAACAGTATAATTGCAATTTTTGCATAATGGCTTTATTATAATGGCATCATATTATGTGATACTAGTAGAAAAAAACATACATGTTAATTGTTCACATTGACAAGATTTGTGGGTCTTATGAGATAGCATGTCAAAGTTCCCCCTACTCAATTAATGTAAAAAGAAAAAGCACAAAAATCAATGAAAATGAAACATTAAGCATTCAACCTAATTGATTACTGGATCTCTGAACTTGGGGTTAGTAAACAACTGCAAATAAACATTTCCACTTGTTAATGTCACCTCATGTGCCTTACATTTATTGGTCTTTAAAACCTATATTTTTCCCCTATGGATTCACACAGTTAACACAAGAAAAGTAAAATAATGAGGTGTTTCAATAGAATTTATTCGATAAAGAATAAAATATTTAACGTGTAAAGTAAAGTTGCACTATCGACTCTTTGATTAGGTTACTTCTGGAAAAACAGATCTCTTAATTAGTATTTAAATCAGCTTGCTTCTATGAAGTGAAAAAAAAAAACTAAAATTAGGTTAATTAAAGTTTCATACATTTCTTTTTATTTGATGTATCGTTGTTATTCAATTTAATGGACTCGAACAGATTATTTGTCCATCCCAATACATTTTTCTCTTTACCGTCAAGTCAGTATAACAGATTAAGACTGTCATCTACGAGTGTGACTTTATTCTTCAACATAAAACAAGCCTAATTTATTCGTTGTTGAACAAAACCTTTTTCAAACCATAAAACAAATATGATATAATACAATTTTGTTTTAGTTCCACCCTACGAATGTGAGGACTGCCATATCTATTTTTTAGCATGACATAGGAAACATTATAACGGAGTCGACTTTTATTTTGAAAAAATGCATCCGGAAAAGCAGTCTCGTTGACGCCGATTAAACGTCAGCGCGTGTCAGTCTCTCTCCCTTCGATGACGGTGTCAGTGACAGTCTCTCGACCTGCCGACGGGTCCCTTGCGCGCGTGGCCAGCTGAGGAGCGTTCGTGCTCGGTGGGAGAGCCAGGATTTGGAGGCGAGAAGAAGACGGAGAGACATCCCAGACAACATGAAGACACGCGGGTTCCCGTTTGTGCTTTTCTGCCTGTTCTGGGGCCACTCCTGCGCTCTGGCAGGAAAAGGTAGGAAAAGGAAAATAAGGGCAAAACTATTGTTTTGTATAGACTCAATTAAATTTTGTGTTTGTTTTAAAGGTTGTTGTTATAGAAGTTGGACAGAAGAGCGACTAGATTTGTGCAAGAACTTGGCTGGTTCTTTCATGTTATTCTGAGATCTTTCCTTCAGTTCTTCTAAAGATCCAGAACATTAATAATATGTTTTTTTTTCTTTTGATATTTTCCAAATGATGAAGTTAGTTGAGATCAGTGGATTAGAAAAAGTATTTCCTTAATTATTAGGATGATGGTTTTCTTTTCTTAAAGCTTGTTTACTTAGTTTAATTAATATCAGATATTTTTTTAAGTGCAAACCACATAAGTCACACAGCTTATTAGAGCTATGGCAAGAAGATTAATATTATGTCTAGTATTACATAAGCTATCAATAAGATTATTTGTATTTTAAGCAACTTTCTAAAAAAAGCTTTTTCTGGAAGTAAGTGCAAGAATGTCATAATTGTTATCCTTTATCAGTGAAAAGGTAGTTATTACAGAAACTAGAAAGAAAAAACAAAACTTCTTAAATGTTTGGGATCTCAATTATTTGACCATGAGAAATTTCAGGTCTTTTGAAAGGAGAAACCTCCAGTTAAAGTGGAAAATGTATCTGAAATGTGATGTTTTTGTTTCTGGTGAATCACTTCCTCCCAGCTCTAATGATGGTCTCCGATACCAAACAGTAAACAGTCAACATGTCTCCCTACTGATCTTTGGAATCTTTCATTAAGAATAAATGTCTAAGGCTGAGATTTCTCTGTTGTGCGCTTGCGATTGGTTGGCTATCTATCGATTTGTGGACGGTTTGTGCATGTATTGAGCAGGTCTCTGTGAGGGCGGCCATGGGCAGAGTGCTGATTTTTAATCACACCCTCACTCTGTGATGCCCCCTTCTTCTTATTTCTGTCTCTGTGTCTGTCTTACTCACTCACTCGCTCGCTCGCTCGCACATGTAAACACAAAAACAGGGACTGGTGTTGCCAATGAAGAAGAACTGGGGTTTACAGTGCTATTAATTGGGTCTCTGGAGTGAGAGCGCCAGGCTGGCTGGCTGTCTGCACTCAGGCAAACATTATCATTATTTTTACTGTTTATAGAAATCCTACATGTCGCCAAGAGCAAGAGGGAAAGCTTAATGAAAGGGCTATTTGCTGTTGAGACTTTGGTGTCTTTTTTTTTTTCCAGAACTGAGTAAACAGAACTAGGTTTTGCAACAGTGTAAACTTGTGGCGCTGCTTTTCCTTTAGAATTTTAAATATTTCCACTTGACTTTATTTGTGAAAAATGTACTTTAGGACTACAGAAATATAAACACAGGTAGCGCTGTAAGAATGACCTCTTGTGCTTGAAAATAGACAAACAGAAGATGGATTAACCCCTTCAAGCCTGACTTTATTTCTGATGATATAAAACAATTTTATTTAATGCTTTCTTCCATTCAAGGTTATGCAAAATTAAGGATCCACTCCAATGAAAACAGTGTTTTTGGTAATTATAGCATGTTATTGTGGCATTTTCTGATGATGAAGGACAAATATTAAGAGATTTAGGATTCAAGCTGCATTTCTAAGTATTTCTTTATTTAAATTGTGGAGAATCAGGCGCAGATGAGAAAAAAAACTACAATTGGCAAACCACAAGTTCCCAGCTCCACTAAATGCCAATGCAGACAAATAGATCCATGGACGTCTTTGTTTTCCTCATCTTAGTTGGGATTTTGCTGTTTGGCATGTTTGTTGCACTAATCATGATCGATTGGGGTTGTGAGGGACTTAAAGCTAGCAGGAGAGAGTGTAAACGGATGGATGATGGGAAATGAGCGCTGGCTTACTCCATGCCAACAGTATAGAATTTCTAATGTAAAACTATTGGTCAACTTTTATGGTGAAAAAGGAATAAGTTTGAGTGAAATTGTTCCTTATAAATAATTATATGTAAACAATACTGATCCAACATGGGATTTTATTTAAAAAAAAATCGATTTGAACTAAACATGTCTTGTTGGAACTCAGTGATGTAAGATCCACGTTCATGTTCAAAATAACAAGGTGACTTTTAATGTCAACACAAAGACCTAAAACACATGTAAACTGAGTGGGGGCTGTTTTGTTGAAGAATCTTGCAGTCAAGCAATGGAATAATATTTCTTGTTTCCAACTCTTTGAATCATTTCAGGTGATGCTTGGATTCAAGATGAGAAATTTCAATTTTTTTTTAAACAAATCTAGGTGATTTTTCTGCAACATATTATCACCTTTTATCCCTGCTTCTAAAGCTACGTTCACACCGCCCTCTGTAACATGCATTCATGCGGCCGCTTTTAATGAGAAGTCGATGTAAACACGTTATGGGCTTCGGTGATCACGCATTGCTAAACACTTTTTTAACTGTTTTCGGACTCTAAGTACAAAACGCGCATCCACTGAATGTGTATGAAGTAATCAGAAACTCTGATTTGGTTGTGACTTATGGAATTCATGGAGCTAGAAGAAAGAACAAATTAAGAAGCCTTAAAAAAATACATAATGATTAATGTCTCTTTTGTTAACCAAGAGAGTTTCTAAAAATAATTCTGCTGATGTGTTGGATGTATAGGCATTGCAAGAAGCCACTTTCTATTCTGTTTGACACAAAGGCCTCCTGCTCAATACCTTTACGTAAGAAGCTGGGAAATGGACCAGAGCAGATAAATGCTGAAGAACACTCGCAGGGAGGATCTGAGAGGTGCTGGGGAAAAATAAAAGAAACGGATAAAGACTGAAAACAAGATCAGATTTATGGGGTTCTTTTGAACAGAGCCGTCCAGCTACATTATCCATACCAGGACATAAATTGTACGAGTGATGTGGAACGCAGGGTCGTAACTCAGGTTTTTCTTCTTCTGTGCAGTGACTAGTGAAACACTGTCTGACAGGAAGTGCTCTGGCTGTTTTGTTGCTCCTTACTCTTTACTGTCATTCATGCCCTTTCTGTTATCTCCCCTCTGCTTTCTCAGTTGTCGGTGTCTTTTTTTTTTTACTATCACTTGCTTCTCTTTTTCTTCCTCGACTCTGCATCACTCTCTTGGCTGTTCTGCTCTGTTGAGCTAATGCCATTCAGAGGGCAAATGCCACAGAGTGAGAGATGTTTCATCATTCACCTCCTCGCTTCTCTTCCATGCTTGAACAGCCCTCGTTTGGATTTTCAGAACTGCTGTTGCCTCCCCTCACCCCCCACCCCCCTCCACCACTCGCAGACTTCATTCCAAAGGTTTATGGGCTTAAGTGAGATGTATAAATGGGGAGACTATCTCCCCTCAGTCTTACTTTGCCTTCTCTCATTTGGAAAGTGTTGCGCTCTCACTCTATCATTGGTGGCTCCATTATAAATCCCCTCCACAATGCATTAATACTCTTCTCTCCTATACGACTCTCGCAGATTGTTATTGCATCAAACCCTCCTTCACAGGTTAGAATGTGTGCTTTCTGATTTTTTTCTAACTTTAAGTCCTCCTCCTACTGAGATAATGTGTTTATCTGTCATGACTCTAAATGAAGTGACTGTGATGTTGCAGAATCTTACATTGGATCACCTTTTGATCTATTGTATAAGTGTTTCTATTGGTCTTTTAATTATGATTATATATTTTTTAGCTAAAATATAAAAACTTGTGTCGTTTTCTAGGGCATATTTTCTGCAGTAGTTCATTAGAAATTTGTCTCTGATTTGTAGACCTTTGGTGCAGAGTAATCCTGCCCTCCCTTTCCAACATCCTCTTGTTTACATGCTCTCCCGCTAGCTTACAGCCCCTTACAACCCTCGACCTAAAATTAGCAGTGCAATAACAACGGTCAGCAATATTGGAGCTATCCAGTCGGTCGATTGTACTTCACAGCTACAAGCTTTTTCTTGAATAAAGAAATACTCAGAAATGCTATTTTAAGCTTAATTTCTCTTTATATATATCCTCCACCATGAGAAAAATGCCACTTGAACATGTTGCAAACACCAAAAACACAATTCTTTCGGATGACGACTGATGCAAGGTTTTTGTTCTCCCAGAATCCAATGCTAATTTTGGCAGAGATGCAAATGAAAGGTCTAATTTGGATGTTAACTACTCAGCACAGCTAATTATGATACGCCTGATGAGGCATACAGCGGAGGAGCGTAATGGAAGACTTGCCATTGACTGACTGTGTGTGGTGAGACGTGTGCTCGCTCTGTGTTTGCCTGCGTTTGAGGAGGAGAGGTGCTGGATTTTGGGCCGGAGCGTATGCCAGAATTACAGCAGATGCTCCAAGGGCACTGGTGGGGCTTTCTGGTCAACACGCCTCAATATGTGCTGGATAAACATTGCATGGAGTGCTGACTTTAGAGAGACAACCTCCACATCTTCTGTTCTTTCTATTATTAGCCTAACTCATACACCAATACTCCATGAAATTGTTCAGGTGTTACTTTTATAATAACCTTACAGCTAAAACTTCAAATAATCCTACAAAATGATAGGAAGAGCGTTATTAACTGTGGAAACAAGGAATAACATCTCATTAAAGGTCCATAATGTTGGCCCATCATCATAAATATAGAGGTGATATTTTGGTCAAAATCATCCATTAAATAGATAAAAAAAAATTTTTTTGGTTTGGCTCACAGCAATGAAGAACTATGAAAGTTAAAATGGCTTGAAACAAAAAAGCTGAATCCCTCACTGGATCTAAAACAGAGCAGCACAAAGGAAAGCGTTGAGTGATGGAGAAGGTCAAGCAGTGAGCTTCTGAAACATGTCACCAGCAAATTCTAGAAAACCATTCCTCTTTTTTGGCTGTCAGAGAAAACTGCAAAGAGAATACACCTGACTTTGCAGAAGGGCTGACACAGACAAAATGCAGCCATTCTACAGTCAGTTCTTAAACAAGTTGGTATCATGGAGTCAAGGCCAACGTTGTTTAGTCCTTTGGTAAAAAATGAAAGCCCCTGTATGTAAAAAAATATGATCATATGTAGGTATAGACGCAGAAGTGTGTTATAATTATAATCTACTCAATTTAACAGAGTACAGATGTGTAAATCTGTGATGTGGAAGTTGAATGAAGGTGCTTGGATTCTAGTGTTTGAGTCACTTCACCAGTCGTGTTTGTGTTTCAACTCATTGCTAAACAATAGTCTTTGTTTTTTCTTTACAATTCATGATAAAGCCTAAAGTTATAAAGACACGCACCATTGCACTGTGTTTTAATTATAATTCTAAAACAACTTATTAGCCTGCAGTGTGTTTTTACATTTATTAAAAAGGCTAACAATGTTGTCTGGGCTCGGTTCAAACTAAATATAATATAAAGCGCACACACATGCTCTACTTAGTCACACACAAACATTCACAAAGCTCTTTTCATGTTACTTTGGACAGGATTGAGTCATCTCCTTCATCTTCCTTTCAAGTTGTTTTGCGTGGGTCTCGTGTGTAGTTGGTCCAGAGCGTTACAATATGCTTTGAAATGGCCTTATGTAATTTTTTTTTATGTCATCTACTCTGTCTGGTTGAAAGCACAAATACGGTATTTTCAATCCAAAGACACTGTGACCATGGAATATTGGCCATGTTGATTCCATGTGAGAATCCCGTGGCTGCTTCTGTGAAACATCACAGCTGTTACTGAAAGCCATGCCAAAGGAAATGCTTTTAAGTTTGCCTGCAGGACAATTCTGTGTGTGTGACTGTGGAGTGAACCATTTTTCAAGCTAAGAATACAATTTGGTGAGACAGGAATGGATTTGTGTGCGTTTAAAGAACAAAAAGTAGTAGAAAGAGCTGCTGGGATTTCACTCATAGTCACAACAAAACAAGTTATTATCTTCTGAAACTTAAAAGTCCCGCTCCGATCATCTTATGATCTTTTAAAATTATTCCCAGTTGTTATAATGTTTTTAGCCAAAATGAAAAAAAAAAAAATGTTTTCTTGCACTTAGTTTCTGCAGAAGTTTATTAGAAATTTGCTCCTGGGTTACGAGCAGAACTGTTGGTGCAGAGCAACCCCGCCCCCGTTCCCCTCCCCATTTCAGAGTGGATCGGAGCTGGAAGCTTGTGACCCTTTATGTCACAAATACAATCTTTTTTGGACAAAGAAATACTCAGAAATGCAAATTTGAACAATCTATGTCGTTAATCATCAGAAAAATGACACATCAACCCAATTTTCATCAGTTTGAATCTTAGTTTTTCAGCCGCTTTCTATGGGAGTTGCCACAGCGAGTCATCGACTTAGATCCTTAAACACAATTTGTCATCTGAAACCCTTAAACTTTAGTGGGGGTTGTCACAATGTCGTGATTTATTTGAATATTTTTCTGTAAACATAGATAAAAATTACGTATGATCTGGTGCTCAAAATTTGAAGTTGGGGTTGCTGCGTGCAAGTATAACTTTTGTCTAGTTGTTACTCTGAAATGCTGTTTTGATTGGTATGTTTAGTACCCCTTTGCAGGTACTTCATACTAAAACACATGAATGCGAGAATATTGGGGCGGAGCAGCAGGCAGCAGCAGGGCTGGTCGTCTTTCCCTTTAATGACAAAGAATTATCCTTAGTAAATTATTTTATTCTGGAAGCTCCAACAGCAAATAGTTTATGATTTGCCATAAGAAAAATGTTATTAAAAAAACATGTTAAATTAAATCTATAATTTCTTTTCAAAAGCAAAATATGAAACACTTACTTGAAAGGAGAAGTATTACCCCTAAAAAATGAATGCACTAATATGACTTGTTTTATCCAAACTGTGACACGAGGATGCGGCCTTGCAAATGTTATTTTAATCTTTAAGTGTGTTTATATTAATCATCTCACTTAAATTATATTATAGTACAAACAATTCATACACGCTACAAGAGAAACAATATAATAAATATGTATGTGAGCAATAATTTGGAATTTATGCTGGCCTCTCCAGAAACAGTCGGACCCGAAAATGAGGCAGTAAACAACACAGAGAAAGCAGTAAACTTGACAGGAATCAAGTACTTTTCTTTGGTTTTCTCTGTTCATAGTAAATGATAGGAAAACAGGGAGTTCTCTGTTTTCAGCAATATGGAAACATGATCACTAATAATTAAGAATATCTGAAACTTTCAATTTATTTAAAATATTAGCCTTTGTTAAGTCCTAACTTTAAAAAAAAGTTTTTTTGTTTATGTAGCAAAAGGATTTTAATGGCCACTGATTACTAAATAATCACATTTGATTTGCAATTCAAATTTCGATAGTTTTGCCATGTTTAAAAACAAGAAGCCCCTTTTCATTAAACCAATTACCGTACTCCTCTTTACTCTGCAAACATGCCCTCTTCTGTAGCTTTCCTTCAATTTTTTGTATCTTCCTGCTTCTCACGACCAGTTTTTCACTCCGTGCCCATCCGTATAAAACCAGGAGCATTCACCACTAACCATGTCTGTGTCAGCGTGGCAGCATTTCCCATCACTCTTTAATTTTTACTCACCCTGGTTCAGTGATATTCTCAGTTTATTTTCATGCATGGTCCATAGCTCTGACTATTACATTTCTGTTTTTTGTCAGCAAAAAAAGGCTATTATTTTTTCCGCTCACTCAGCGTTCTTTTGGCACACACTGATAATTGTGCTTACTTTCATTTTCTGGGGCTCATTATTGTTAATAAATTGACATTTGTCACAGAGGCAAAACGAAACATCCCCTCGTTCGCCAGAGCACTGTCTACTTTTGCACAGAACGAAAACCTTTAACACTTGAGCCGATATTTACTCTTTTGCTGTGTCAAATCTTGAAAGAGGCTTTTATCGCTTGACACAAAAAGCACAGCAGAGCCGTACACTGCGGAACTGCTGGGGCTGTTTGGAGCTTACTTGGACTTTTTGTACTAGCAGTGAAAGTCATCAAAATGCTGCAAAATCAGTTTTCTTGAACTTTTCTGAGAAGTACCTTTTTGACAAGTTTGTATTAAAGTCCCACTCCGATCATCCTTAGATCTATAGTGTAAAAACATTCTCAGTGGTCTTTTAATTATGATCATGCCATTGTATAGCCAAAATCTACAAATCGATGTTGTTTTCTAGGACATTGTTTGTGCAAAGTGGCAGTAGTTCACTAAAAATTTGCCTGTGAAATGTATGACTGTAAGCCCGGCCCCATTTCCCATCATTTGTCCGTTTACATACTCTCACTCTAGTTTACAGCCCCTCTCTCCCCCAACCTAACATTACCAGTTTTAACAAAAATAGCGAGCTATATTTGAAGCCATCCAGCTGTACAGCTTTGAGCCAGATGTCAGCTCGGACAAGAAAAATAAAGACGCGCATGGATTGAGTCGACTACAAGAGGATGCATCAGAATGGAGCAGAGCAGGGAACTTGTGATTGTCTGCTCCTGATTAAGTTGAAAAAAAAAAAAACGCAAAAATGAAATTTTAGGCTTAATTTTCTTTGTGCTGTGGTCACAAATACAACTGCCACCACATGATGGGGAGGTATTGGCAGAATTTTCAAGATTTCATGCCACCGCCCGTTATTTTCATTATTTTTTTTCAATTGGCGGTTGTCATGCAGCTGTCAAGCGTGCAGGATTGCATGCTTTTTATATACACCGGGGCCACCGGGTGAATTGTGGCCAGTTGCTGTTCAAAGAAATTTAGGCTAGGTGCACACAAAACGTGATTCGTGCGGTAGAGGTGGCTGTTTTCAATGTTTAGTCAATGGCACAGACGTGAATTGAGGAGATCTGAAGTCTGCAAGGCGATCTTCAATTTGAGCGATGGTCTAAAAACAGTCGAGCAGCAGCGTGCAGGTCCAGCAGCAGTGGGACTTGAGAGGCGCAAATCTCAAAATTTTGACAGATCGCTGCATTGGATCTGCCAATCAGGAACTCAGTTTTGAGCACATGACGTTTTCAGTGACTCGATTAATGGGTAGTGTACTAATCCAATGCGAGCATTTTTTGTCCTGATCGTCCACCTATTTCCTCAACCCGCTGGAGCCGTGATGTTGCCAGAGCTTGTCCTGGAAGCTGCTGTCATAGAAACATAGCTCCTAGAGTGAGAGTGAACTAGCTCCTGGAATCTTAGAAAGATCTCATGAACTCAGACATGTAGATGTGTAACCAATGTTTTTGTAGAACTCTTCTAAATAAATAAGCGTAACCTGTCAGCATCATCCATGTCTTCTATACATTCTAAATGAGGTATCTACCGTCACTACTATGCAGCATCATGCTAAAAACATTAGCTGGTAGCTCCCCAGCAGCAAATTCGCTGCGCAGTGAAAGTGGAGCGGGCCATGCGAATTTGTTACACGAATTGCGTTCAGTGTGAACGCAGCTTTACACATCGGCAAACCGCCCAGCTGTTGTGCAATTTTGTAATGGCTTCATCCCTGCCTGTCACTGGGCTTGAAATGTACCTGGGAAATCACTGACTGATGTCAACTTTTAGAGAAAAAAAATCATCCGGTCTCTGTTAAATTTGAACATTTTCTTATAACCTCTCCAGCCACTGCACGGTGCCTCCTGATTACAAATGCTTCTACATGCCCATCCGCTAAATTAGCTGAAAAACATGTATTTAGGTCACCATGTGTGGCACTTTGGGATATTTGACTGTAGTCTTATATATTTCCTCCATCGTGAGAAAAATGCCACGTATGTTGAAAACACCAAAAACACTATTTTCATCAGAGTTGGTCTTTATTTCTCAAGCTTGCCTGATCGAGGACTTTTCAATGAGTCAGTTGGCAGAAAAGTAACTTCTTTTAGGCACGAATAACAATTGTTACATTTTTTTTCAGGTCGTCACAATCGCATCAAATAAACAACTGTGTTGCAAACACAATCTTGAAGACCAATCTCAAGTACAGGCGTCCCCTTCAGTCTACCTGTCACAGTTAAAACCCACGGCCCAACTGCTTCATTTCTAAGGAAATGCCAAAGCTTTGTGTAAAGATTGCTCACTTCCATATCTCCGTGGCACATTTTCCCCGCAATTACAGTCAATTTTCTTCAAAAGCAGACAATAACTTTATTGTGTTAAGTTGAAAAGACAGTAGCAATGCATTGGCCTGTCAAAGTTGAGTGGGCATAATTATATGCGGCAGATGAGAACAAGAAAACACTCGAAACAATCCTCCTCCTTACTGTGGTGATGAATACAAACTCTTAGGACTAAACAGTTGTGTGTTTATCTCACCACTATGGTGGAAATTGTGCCTTCATCCCTCTGAGATTATTGGGTGAATAAATTAATCTCTACAGCTGAGAAACTTTTACTGCTTCCCTTTAAGCATTTATGCGCTCCACTGACAGCACCAATCATTTCTGTGAAATATTTTGCAGATTTTTTTTTTTTTAGGCAATAATCAGTACTCGTTACGTTGATTTAAGGGTCAGAAGTTTTAACTGATGCAAGAACCTAGTTTTACTACACCTTAAAAAAGTACAGCTGCAGCTGCCGTGGAGCTTATTATTCTTCATCCCACGTAGAAGGCAGATGTTTAGTAAGAGGAGACAATAGTAATTGCCAGAGGCAGTCCAGGAGTGGAAGAGAGGGGGATAGGTTGGAGAGAAATTGTGTCAAGGTGAATGAAAACAAAAGACCTGGTCACTCCATTTTTATGGTAACTTTTCCTTTATTTTTATCAGGTTTTGTCAGTCCTACAGGGATTTTTGCATCATCCCGAATCCTCCTGATGAAGTGAGAGATGAGGATTTTTTTACTTGGAAGTGTCCTTTGAGTGTTTTGTTTTTCTGTATAACTCATCTCCTCCCCAAAGAGGTTTCTTTATCCCTCATGGCTTTTTGCTTTTTGTCTAAACACACATCTGCACGTCTGTGCCTTCTGCAGCTTCGGCAATGAGGCTTCTGTCTTCAGTGATGAGGAGCTTGTAATGCGGTCCAAACCAAGGATCCTAAAAATCTTTGTGAAGAAGGAAAAAGCAGGAAGAAAATATGAGCTCACTTATCCTATTATTATATCTTTGCATCTGTCGCGGTACACTTCTGACGCAGTCGTAACAAGGACAAAATATTCCAAAAATATTTTTCAATATCACAGAGACCTCTCGAGGCGTCTCGCCGTGTATTTTTGAAACCAGATAAAGGGAGTGCCGTAAAATGAAGGGGAGCACTGGTGATTGCTTGGGTCAGGAAAGAAATTCACTGTAATGGATTTTACCAGCTCTTACAGGTGTTTTGGTGACTAGTATCATTATCTTCAAAACACTCTTTTCTTCTTTCATTGCATATTTTTTTGATGGTTTGCCAGAGATTGAACCTTCCTTTTTTTCTTCTTTTTTTTTTGGAGCTTTCAGGCAGTTTGAGAGAGAGAAAAAAAATTGCTGCTGCTTCCATCTTTATCACTAATTCTTCCCCGTTGTCGGATATTGATTTTAGGAGAAAGCTAATGATGAACAATGTTTTCTCTTCTGCTTTAGTCCCTGTGGTAGATTAAAACAAACTGCTTAGAGGAACATGGCTTGGCCAAGTATTAAATTGCAAAAATAGCTGCCATAGTCTTCTAACTTATGACACTGTGAAAGTATTACACTTCTAATATATTAAATACCAGCTAAAAATGATAACAGACCCAGACTTTTATATGTGACAAGCTCAACCAATGTCGTAAAGTTAATATAGATTCTTGAAAAATTTTGTACACATGAAATACGCCACTTTTAAAACTTCTTTGCAAATAAAAACTGAAATTTACTGGTAGTGTTTTTGCAAGACTACAACATAACTCACATAAAGACAATTCTTTTCAATCATCACATTTATTTCGATTAATAAAGTTAATTTTTTTTGTCTTTTAATGAATTTGTCCCATGCAGGTCTGACCCTGGTGGACGGGGAAGAGGGTAGATTAAAGCATATGTTGCATGAGCTTAACCAGTGAGGCCAAAAGGGGCGGGGCCATGCAATGCTGCTCGCAGCTCTAATTTTTGTTTTTTTCTCTGTACTTGCTAGGATGAGTCCAATCTCAACACCCTACTGTTTCTTACTTTATGTTAATTGCCAGTATTTTTGTAGCTGTGGCAGCCGTGATGCAGCGGTAGGCCGGTCAACTTCTGATCCGAAGATTGCGGATTTGATTCCTGCCTTCCCCGCCCATGTGTCAAAGTGTTCTTGGGCGAGACATTGAACTCTGCCTCTGATGGAAGGCTGGCACCAGATTTCGGCAGCGGAGTCGCCACCAGTGTGTGAATGGGTCTGGCTGTAAAGCGCTTTGGGCCTTCAAGGTAGAAAAGCGCTATACAAGTATAAGCCATTTACGCCATTTTAAGGCAATAAAGTAAAAAAAAAAAACCTTCTATTTACAAATAAGTTATTTGAGAACAAAAAAGAATGTTCGGCACAGACTAAATTCCTTTAACCTCTTTTTATTATATAAACCATGTGCTATTTCTTTGACTCTTTCACTTTTTTAGAAAATGCTAAATAAGCAAGATGATAAAAATAAGAAAAACTACAAGCACTGTGAAGAAATAATGCAAGTAACAACATTTATTGAAGAAAAATAAGGATAAATAAAAGCATCTTGGCAAAAAAAAAAAAAGGAACAAAAAGAGTGAAGCTGAGAATTGATGTGGAGTTTTTCTTTGCTATTCAGTATTTGGAGGTGTGAGCGGTCTGTGCTCACTAAAAAACCTACAGCAATTCATCATGATTATGTGGTGGTAGGCAGGTAATGTCACGTCAGGCAAGGCTGGGCACACCCACGGTGGGGGCTACCATTACTTTTGGGCATCTGTCTTTTCCTTTGCTTGTTTTTTACAATGTTTGACTTTCATAAGTGTGTGCCGTGTCAGTTTCATAGTTCTTCAGGACTATATGAGATGGGATGCAGCTTTCGCAAATGTGCGGTGTGCTCTTCCTGCTCTGTGCTCTTGTCTTTACTTTTAGCTCTTGTGTCAATTGAAGCTTCGGGGCTGATTAATGATGTTTTAAATGTCAAATGTCAGGATCCGTCTCTATCTGTTAGTCTCTCCTCTTTTGCTCTATACTCTCGCTTTCCTTCTTGTCTGTCTTGTTTTTCTGTGTCGCATTTGATGTCACTCCTAACCTTGATCATTTACATCTCTTTCATGTTTCTCCACTTTTTTTTTCTGTTCTTAGTCAGCCAACCTCTTGTTCGGTTTAATACCTGATCACAATGTTAAACCCAAAAAGAAAATAAATAATAATTGTAATCATAAATATATATATATATATATGTATATGTATATGTATATGTATATGTATATGTATATGTATATGTATATATATATATATATATATATATATATATATATATATATATATATATATATATGTGTGTGTGTGTATATATATATAAATATACATGTATAAATATACATGTATACAAGCATGGCACATAATATATACATGTATATAAGTGGAAAATACAAATCAACAGTGTAGTTATGTATTTTCCCAATTCGTCCTTTAACAATCCAATTGAGACATTGTGTCTTACACACATTTAAGACTCACAAATCAATACAAAATGCATGATTTTATTGGAAAAAAAAACTAAACAACACAGAGTGGGACTGTTTGGTCCAAACTAGGAACCTTTTTTCTGTAAGGCCACAGTGCCAAAAACTGTGGCTCTTGCTTCCTGAGCACTAAGTCTCTAATGTGCAGTATGGTGGTAGAGATGTCTAAATTATTGATGATAGCCCTGGTGTGTCAGCCAACGTTGCAGCTAAAACCAGCGTCATTCTCTCTTCCTGCTGTGACTCTTATGAATGTTACTTGCTTGCCCTAAAAATGAAAATCTTTATTTGCTACTACTAAAAGGAGCGTAACAAATCATTTAAAATATTGTTTTCATTTATGTTGTTTACGCATCTTGTATAAAATTCCAAAGCTCCAAGCCATTTTAATGACTGCAGGCTCCCTCTCACAGCCAATATAGACTGTTTGGTGCTGTACTGGTTGAAGCCGTGCCATGCTTGTGACAGCCTTCACACCGGATACCCTTAAAATTCCCTGCAGTGACAGGAAAGAGGGTTTCTCACAATTCCCTGCACCAACAGCAATGGCCGCTCAGTAAGGATAAAAAGCATTAACGGACATGCAACTCTAAAATACAGGGAAATGGTTCTAAATAGCTTAGAATTAAAGAAGTAAACACCCTAGTAGCACAGAAAACTCACAATTTGCAGCAAATTTTAAAGGCATTAATTTGTAAAACCATAACCATGTATATGTCATATAGAACTATAAATCACCAATATGATTATGAATGGGAGAAATTAAGCCAATAGTGGGATGAGCACGTCAGTTTACTCTGCCCATCTCAAGATCGTCTAATATTTTTCCATGGTCTCACTTTTAATCAATAGATATATTCTGATAAAAGCATTTAGCGTTGATGCCATAGATGAAGAAGTAACAAAAATGATGACTTTATATTGACATCTGTTAAATCATTCGCTCAAGCTGAGGATGCATTGCCTGGGTCATTAACAAGTAATCATTTAGCTGCCAGTCTACATGCTACGTGATTACCCGTCTGAAGTGCAACTTTGTCAGCCCAATCACGAAGGCTAACAGAGCAGAACCGTGTTCATTTTCTTCTCATTCTGATCGTGCACAGGGGGCTGCATGCACCTCTCTGTAATATGTGTCTTGTGACAAAGTAGAAAAAATTACACCGCTGTGAGATAGAAGGAGAAAATAGTTTTTAGTTAAACTTCTGCTTTACAAGATAAAACTGAATGTTTTTCACTGCTTTTGCTGATACTTTTTGACTTTTTTCTGTGGACTCACCTTGCTTTTTTCTTTGCCTGTTTTAATCATGTCCTTGGCTAATGTGACACCTAACATCTCAACTTTCAAACCTGTAAAAGTCAGTTATACAATACAAAATAACAGTAAAAGAAAAAAATATTACTCTTACACTCTAAAACAAGTACAAACAGGTGTAACTGCAAGGTGTAAAAACGACACATTTTTGTGTAAGAGTAAAACGTACAATAATGAGGATTTGAAAAAAACCTGATGATAGGTATTTATTTATAATTAGTGTTCATTCAAGTCATTTGTGTTTAAATGAAGCATACCTTCTACATACATAGAACAAAAAAAATAAGTTGAAAAAATAAGTTTAATTTGCAATAAAATAATGTTAAAAATATGTTTGTTTGTTTGTTCTCATTTGCAAAAATATAATTTAAAAATAAATTATTATTTTTACAAATTAAATGAATTAAACAAGAGCAAAAGAAGAATTACAACCATATTAGTAAATTTTGAGACTGTTTATTTTAAATGGTAAGCATGCAAGTATGGAAGCGTATTGCATTCAATTCCAAAAAAAAAAAAAGGTGAATTTCGTTCTCATTTTTGTGTATCATCGTGTGTTTTTTTAATATCTAAAAAATACTTTTTTTAAATTAAATACGTTACACTTCCATATGCAATTATGTTGCAACATCTCTCTCCAACAAAAATAAAATATATAAAAATAAAATACAAAAGGATGTACTGGTTAACTGAAAAGTAATGCTTTAGCAATTTTGTTTTGGAATTTAACAGGTCATGTATTTACCTATTAAAGCGGTCCATCTCATACTGAACATTTATCTTTTGTTTATTTTCACTTATGTATGAAGTGTACTTTTGCATAAAAATGTACCATCATCCTGCTTAAAAAATAAACATGCAAATAATATTGCAAGAATTTGACAGAATGTGAATTAAAATAAACGTTCCTTGTTGAGAAAAAGGTTGCATTAATCTAATATTATTAAAAAAAATATGCATACAAACAGTAACATAAAAAATAAAGTTTTTGTACATTTACTTTCACAGCCCTGAATTAAAAGAACATATTGTAAACAGCTACCAAAAAAATCTAAATCAAAGCTTTCTTGCTTTTACACATGATTGAAAGTGGTATCAGAATAAATAAAGTATGTGGATATTGTCAGTGTTATAAAGGATTAGATGGTATTTCATTAATCATAGTCATTTATCGGGACAACTGCATCCTTTGAGACTGTCTGGTCAGCACAGGACATTAATGGAAGCTGTTTTACCTAATGTTCAGGTGAGGGGGGTCACTGTTTACATTTCAATAACTAAAATAGCAAAATTGCAGGTTAATAACCTCCAGTTTTTTGTGAGCAGAAAATGCAGGAGCTATATTTTTGGGGAAAACATGTTTATTTATGTCTATTTGAATAATTAAATAAAGTAATTTCCTCTCATGGATCAACAATGTTTTGTTCTATTCTAGAAGGAGGTGATGGCAAAGGTTTGTTCCGTACATCTCTTGTAAATAAGCTTTCCATTTGGCTTTGGTTTAGATTACCGTTAGGTCTCATTGAATAGTCTATTAACTAAATAAATAAGGGTAAACATAGAGTACTTTTAATGTAAACTCAAATATTTATTTTAAAACAGTATAATTCTATAATAAGTATGCTTTGCATGCTGGGAAATCTTTTGGGAACAACCTAAATAGTAATACGGTTTAACATATTTTTCTACACTTTAACTGTTTTCTAGACTTTAACTGTCTTCATTTCAGTTTATTGCCCCCAGTTATTCAAGTGTCAACTTTTTGTTTCTCAATGGGTTCTTTTCATGTCAAAGTTTATTTATTAAATGTCTCCCACCATGCCGGTCTCCTGCATTATGGGTCCTACACCACCAGTTCTTGACCCATCTAGTCTATGCTGCATTCTGGGATACACAAAATGCTTGTTTTATGGACAAAAATCAGTTTGCACCATTTTTAAACTAGTGTAAACTGATTTTTTGTTAATGTTAATGTATTCAGCCCATTGGGAACACTGATTGCCTGCTTAGGTATTGGCTTGCACTCTTTTTGATCGACCAGTGAGTTGATTTTCTATTTTCGGCTTGTATTTAAAGACATTGAAACAGATTTTATTTATAACTCAACACTAACACCCAGCAGTGAGCAATCATCCGGCATTCTCAAAGTGCTATGTGCTAAACACAAGGGTTTAATTGGCACACTTTTCTTACTAGCTTTTTTAAAATGCTATGGAATGATCATTTAATCATCTTTTGTAATCTTTTTCAGTTGTCTTTTAATTATTATTATGCAGTTTTAAGCCAAAATCATTTTTTAAAGACATATTTTCTGCCAAACTGCAAGAGTTTATTAGAAATTTGCCTCTGTTAACTCCAAGCTAACATTAGCTTAGCAAAAAAAAAAAGGCAAACAATATTAGAACTATCCAGTCATATAGTTTAAAGTCAGATGCCAGCTCGGACGAGGAAAATTAAGACATTTAATGGATCTATTTGTCTTCAAGTGGATGCATCAGAATTGTAGCAGAGTCCACAGTTGCTGCATCACCAACCCGAGCTTTTTCAGACCAGAGATCCTCCTCTGCCCCTGATCCAACACAATTTGAATAAAGAAATAGTCAGAAATGCGGTTTTAATATTAAATTCTTTTTTACACTCTATATGTCCTCCAACATGAGTGAAATACTATAAGAATATGTTCAAAACACCAAAATGACAATTTTCATTGGAGAGGGTCTTTATAGATGTGATTCATGTTACAGTCATTTTCTCTAATTCCATTTGCTAATCTTCACAAATTCCTTCAAAACAATAATTGAAGTCATTTCCAAATTCTTATTTAACAGCATGTTGTTCAGCTGAACATCTAATCTATTTACTGATGCGACTTTTCTTTCTCCTTAAAGCATTCTTTTCTAATCTGTCTGCGATCTGTGTCTAAATCGGTTATTTCAGCATAATCGGGAATCCTAAACAGAAACTGTAAGAATATCAGCAGCCATGCACTGTTCTGTATTTCTTTCCAATGTCAAATTGAATGCACATTCACAATCTCTGAAATAGTTAGCTGATAGTGCGATTGTTGCTCTCAGTCTTCCTCTTGTGAAGTTACTCGTCTCTGCAGCTGTGTAAAATTGAATTTTGATATGTCGCTGCAGGGGAAAAGAAGGAAATTGACATTAGGCTTTTAGAAATCCCCCTAGCAGGGTTTCTGTTTGGGGACAATGTGGGTGTCTTTATACGCAAGTTCTGCATTCAGACTTTGAGAATTATAGCAGGCATGACGTCTTAAAGACCCATTTTGCATTTGTATGTCCTTTAATCTCAGTAAAAAAGTAAAATCCCCTCCTAAAGTGATATACACAGTATGCAATATCAAAATATATAAATAAAAATCCCTGGGTGCCTTTGAAGGTCATAAAAATCCATTGAGACCAGAAAGACGGTCCTAAATTGCAGACAAATCCGAGACAGATCACATTCTATTGTGAAATATAAACATTTTGGTGATTTTATTCAGTCAGCGTTTCACAAAAATGTCTCTAATTTAGCAGGTCGTTGTGCTTTTGTAGTCTTTGATGCAGCTCATTGTCCCCTCAGTTCTACTTTTGTCCTGAAAATGTCCGGCCTTTCTTTGTATTCTGCAGAGCGCTGACTGTGTAGGAAGCTCTTAAGCTTTCATCATGCAGGAATACTTTGGGGAAAACACAGCCTGGTTGGCGAAGGTTAATGCAAGCATTTCCATTTATTTTCATAACGCGTGATAATTATGTCTAAATGGTGGAATATATGGTTTTTAGATGGGGAAAGAGTAATTGTCTAAAAGCACAGCTTGACATCTATGGGTTGCATGTTTCCACTCGGAGGGAAAAAGATGCAATGCAAACAGAGATTAAGATTTGCAAAGTATCAAACTGATTCCCTGCATTTCCTTAAGAATTAATAAATAAAAAAAAGAAAAAATCATTAAAGACAACACGTCATTACAAGCCAAACAGACACCGAAAATGACAATCAATCGGGACACATGGAAATATCATTTTTATCCTTTTTCTTTAAAATGCCTCTGGTTATTCTCATAAAAAAGAGCAAAAAAAGCCTTTCTGGGCAATTGAATTGTATTTTATTTGATTTCTCCTCCTGGAAGGACGAGTTAGGCAGATGAAAAGCCTCAAAGAAATAAATTACTGCTATTTCTTTCTCCCAACATCCTTTTTTAATTAACTGCATCTGTTTTGGGTCTTATTTTCCCAAAATTAACTAAAAATTTCCACGATTTCCTTCCTAATAAGTTCAGTAGATGATACCATCTTGCTATTTTTCTGAATGAAAATCTGGCAACGCTGAACATTTGTATGTTTTTTACTTGTCAGCATTTTTGAAAATGATCAAACTGCGAAAAGGCTGGAATATGAACCGTTAGAAATGCAAACCGCAGAAATCTGGGGCAGTTTTTGAAACTGAATCTACATTTCCATAAGAACGTAGCAGCAGTGTGGATGGGCTTCACTCGTAAAATGTTATTTCAGCTTTTAGGCAAAATGGTCTTACTGCAACCAAATTAAATATTTCTCTGTCAAGTCATTAACTTTTTCTTGATAAGTCTCGTTCACTCTCCTCTCCATCCTTCTTTTCCATTCTTTACTCAATGAATTTGGATAGCTCTGTACATTTCTCTCTCTCAAGTGTTTCCAAAAATTTTAACAAATGTTTGTAGCACTTTTAAACTAGAAAACACAGAAAAATTAGTGAAAGTATACGCATGTTGTGAATTCATTAATATCAGCACTTCAGCTTAGAGTTGAAGTAAATAACTCAAAATGTGAGAAGTGTAATATGAGATTTCTCCATTGTATGCAGAATAATTATGTTATAGTTCATTCCAATTCAGAAAATTTTAATTACTTCGAAGCATAACAATTTGTATTTTAATCCAATTCTAAACCCCAAAACTATTTTTGCAATATTCATTCCAAAGGCCAACTTAACATCTTTAATGACAGAATCATCATTTAGCTTACCATAAGAATGTTTTATAAAACATTGAGAAAAACATTCAAATCTTTTTGTGGCCAAGATGGATGTCTATTAGTTTGTGAATGGTACTATAATCTGTTATTATTTCTGCATAATAAAACAAACAAAAAATGATGTAAGTTATTATAATTAATAACTGAGTTTAATTTAAATCACAGCATTCTTAAATATCAGTCTCCAGTCTGGTATTTTATGGATGCATTTTTAAACCCTTCAGATTTTAATTTTGTAATATGTGTTTTTACTAAGTTTTTTTGGCCTATTGTTATTAGTATTTTTACACGTATATTTATTGAATCATTTATGTATGAATTTTTTTTACAGTCTTACTATTAGGACCTTGAGTCCATAATAAAAATTCTTCTATTCAATGATTCAAAAATTTTTGTCCTGATATTTTACTTTGTTGATTGCCGCACTTTATACTCCATGTTTTGTCCTGCAATTGCAGTTTTTCACAAGTGGAAGAAAAAGCATTTTTTTTTCATTTTGTGTTTTACATGTACAAAATATAGTTATTTCTATTATTGGAATTATTGGATCCACACCTCCTCTTTAAAATCACCAACCTCCATTTCCTAAAATTATTTCATCCATACCCCCTTCCATGAAGCTTGCTGCTCCATGTCCTGAAAGATGATGTTTCATGATCTGTCATGGCAGAAATTTAAATGTATCTGCTGTAAATCAAGATATTGTTCACATTCGTCACCATGTTTTTGAATGACTATGCATGAGTTGGTTTGTGTTTATTCGGATAATTATGATTTAATGGAAACAGTGTAATTGTGTTTTTTGTTGACATTTCTAAAATTTTGATAAAGCTGTACACATATGGAATGGAAACACAGTTACTATTACTGCATATGCCCTCTATCATAAGTATTTCTTATTTATTTTTCATTAAATATTCAACTTAATTTAACTCATCGGTATGACTTTTGGATAAGAATGTTTGATCACTTCATCAGCCACAAAAAGAAAAGCTTCTGAAATTGCAGGTGAAATTATCTCAGGTGCTTTGGGTCCCTAAATACCCAAGTATTTTATGAGATTTATGACTTACATTTTTATTGTTTTATGCATTAAAGTAATACAAATCTATCTTCAAAATAGATTACCTAAATAAATCCTATATAATGTTGTCTTTTTTTTTTAACTTAAACTGAATTGTTCCAATTCTGTTTTGATACCACCATTGTAGACCCCTGTCAGGACCTGACATATTAATTCTCTGACAGGCATCGAAAAGGTGTGTTAAATTTGTTTGGCCCAGAGCAATTGCTCATTAGGGTGTAAAGTTTCTGACTTCATTAAAATGTAATTTATTTCTCCCCAGAAACCAGCGCTCCATTTTTACTTTTCACTTCACTGTACAAACACCTAACTAGGCCAAAGCACCCGCTGGCCATGCAACTCATGCGAATGCTAACAAACACAGGGAAACAAAAGTTCACGCACGCCCTCAAAAAAGGCAGATACAAAGTCACGTCTGTCATCACTTAACATTTTAACTCACAAGTAAAACTGAGCCTGAACGTCCCAAGCTTGTTGTGACTTACAGTTTATTTTCAGCCGTGTTGCTTTGTTAAACGTGACTGACCCAATAATCTGGCTGTGTCCAGCAGTCATCATAAACGTTGGTGTGTTTTTACAAAAACGCATACTGCACATGTGTGTAGGACAGATAGAGTGTATTTATTGTCCCGGCAGAAACAGATTATACTCCTATCGAGGAATACATCACTACAGGATGCGGGAGCCTTATCATCTGCACACTGTTTATCTAGAGTCACCCATATGTTCGATTGGTCTAGCAGAAATCCTAATGCATCTACTGAAATATGACAACTCAGGCCAGTCCAGAAGAAAAAAAAAAGGAGCACAGTGCAGGATATTTAATAGCAATATTTTTAAAGACCGCATGATATATTCCTGCTTTTACCGTTGCGACTTCTTCCTCTCATAGCTCTGGGATCAAACATCCTCGTTGGTCTGAAGATAAATTGTTTTTTAAAAACTACAAAATTGACTACAGAAATACCTCTCATGATTAAAAAAAAAAGTTTAATTTAAATCACATCAATTTAAGAGTTAAGCCTTTATAGTTGTGGTTTGCAACATGACGCCCTGGAGCCACATGTGGCTCTTTACCCCTTCCACAGTGATTCTCTGGCTGAAGAAAAATTAAAACAATAGTTATTTTTAAATTTGAGGGTTACTTCATTAGCATGGATTTAAATTATTTTTTTGAAAGTTTATAGGTGCACCTAGAAGTAAGATAAACTTAAGTTCACTCTACCCGCCATCCAGAATGCACAGATGTCAAATAATAGGCAAAACTTTGGTTAAAAGTCTTGATATTTTCTGATTGTTCAGTTTATTTTATTAGTATAAAGCATAATAGGAGAGTTGCTAATGAATTATATTGATGTGTTTCTTTTTGTTGCTTCTATTTTGGTCAAAAAATAATATTGTATTTTCGTTAGAAAATAATAATTTAACTGGCAATGTCATTTTTTATTTTTATTTTCCTCTCTTTAAACCCGTAACCACGGAAATCTATATACCTTAAACACTGGAGATTCCAAGCTGGGAGAGCTGATCCAAATGTTAGTACAGAGGTTACTGCGGCTGCCTTTCATTGCAGGAAGTCTTTTATTTTGAAGGAAGTCGTACCAGCTTTTGTACAAGTTTAAGTACAAGTTTCTCTTTATATGTATGTTTTTATTCATGCCAAAAATAAAATATAATTAGTATTTATAAAATTAACAGTGTAATGAATGCAAAGTATTATGAAAACGTCCTGTAGGGTTAAATAAGACTTTTTGGTTCCAAGTATTGATCAAAACAGGCCCAAATGGCTCTTTTAGTATTAAAGGTTGGACACCCTGACCTAAGGTAACAGAAACTCAGCAAAAACTCGGTACTGATCCTTAACATCATTGCAGCAAATTCTCACTACAAACACATTTTAACTCCTACACTTTTTCCTTGTGAGTGACATTTGTGAATCCAGCTGCAGTAAAATGAACAGACAGCCTAGTACTCAATATGACAAATAGAGGTCATGCTTCACAGTTCAATTGCACCCTCAATAATACTCGTCTGATTCTTTATGACTCTGTTATTATCGTTAAAGCACTTTTTTCTCTATTTCTTTTTATCTTTTTCACTGTGAAATTAAGGTAGGCGTTGGTCTGACATGATACATTTGTGTCCGAACAAAATAAAAAGAAGGTTGCATTGATGATTAAAAACGGACAGCATGGATACACACACAGCCGACTTCAACTTTAATCATCATGTTTTACAAAACCTACATTTAAACTTTCAGAAGAAGAAAGAAAAAGATTAGATTTAGTTATTTTAGGAAAATATGCATCGTATGTCACTATATTGTATTTAATAACAAATGGACATACAAGAAGAAAGAAAAGTAGGCATGCAATAAATAGATAAACAACAAAATACTAAAAGGACACACACAGAACTGAACACATTAATCATTTGAGGCACACAGACTAAGTTTAATACAACATTTTTTAAGATAAAGCCTTGGAACATTAGCTTTTATGAGTAGCATAATTTCATGAAAGAAGAGTTACAGAGGCAGGGAAAGACATTCTGTATTAAAATAATATGCCATGAAGATTGCTCTGTTGAAATTCTCATTCCTCCAGCTTTTATCCTAAAAGGCAATCTTTGAATGTTTCACTTTTATGAAGCATAAAAATAAAAACGACTGAATTCTGTTTATGTCTGATCCAGTGATTGCTACAACTGAAGCGATGCAGTGGGTGAGTCATGTTGAATCAAGAGAAAAACAAAATACCTCGACTCATTTTGATGGCTGGACCCACATATCCTCAAAAATATTTTCAATCTTCATATATCTATTACTATGAGCAAAAGTTCTCAGTAACAGTTTAACAAAATACGCCAAAAAAAAGAAAAAGTTGCTTTCATTAAATTGATTATTTTACCCATCATTAAAAAAAGCAATTTATTTGTAAAATCTATTGTACAATTGTTTTTCAAAAACTATTATTATTGGGATTTATGCAAATAATATGTGGAAGCACAAAATATTTCATTTTCAAGACCCACTAATAGAAAATTGTGTTTTTAACATGTAATTGTGGCATTTTTCTGATGATATATAAAGAAAATGAAGCTTAAAATTGTATTTCTTTATTTGAATCACTGTAAATCAGGAGCAGACAGACAAATCCAGTTTGAAAAAGAGCTTATTTGAGCAGTTCTCTTACTCTTCTCTGAGCTCTCAGCAACAGAAAGGGTAAAGGGGCGGGGTTGCTCTCCAGCAACTGGGCCCACAAATCAGAGGTGAATTTTAGTGAACTACTTATGCTGTGTAGAAACTGTGTTCAAGAAAATGACACAGATTTTTTGATTTTGGCTTAAAATCGAGTAATCCTCGTTGGGAGGGCTTTTAAAACGGCTCAAAAATGATAGGAGTGGACCATGGAACAAAACACACTGATTACGGGATTCTGTGTTTTTGAGAAATCAAGACAAAAGCAATTCCCTACAGGAAAACCAAACTAATAACAATTCTTTTTTAAACATCATGAAATAGGCGGCACCCACATGCAGCAGCAGACCCTCAGGAATTGAGTCGTTTTACTTCCGAGTAGGGAAAAAAATCACAAAAATAACTAATATTTCATAAATGATTTGTTTTTAGTATTCAAATGGTAATATATGATAATATATATGGATGTAGTTTACTCTGAAAGGCTTAAGAAATTATGGTATCCCCTTTAAGGTAATGCAGAACTTTTGGCCCTGCAGTGGTAACTAATTTGAGTGTGAATGTACTGCCATAAAATGCAGGGTAAATCAGGGTGACACCCCCCTCAAGTCATGGTTCTGAGACATGTCACACTCCTAAACAAGTGAATTCCCAATCCAGTCCCTGTTGACCCACATCTCGGACAAAAAAACAAAAACAAGCACCATGACTTGCTAAAATAAAACAAAAATAAGTAACTAATAGAACAAAAATCACCTGCAGCGCGAACCTGTCAGCCAACAGCGCTGAGAAATTGGATTATTATCCTGTTGTTAGGAACAGAGTGAAAGGCTTAATCTTATACGTGAATGAAAATAGATCATTCTGAAGGTGTGTAATTAAATGAAAAGCTTAAAATTAATTATGCTGCTAGGGAACAGAATTTAGTTTTCTCATTTGCATATTCCTCTCTGCTGCAGGTTACTAGAAGATCCAAGTTGCTTGTAAAGGAGCAGTGGTGGCGGATTCAGCAGTTTTAGGGGTTCCAAGCAAACAATAACATGATTGCATTGGTTGTATTTAACATTTTGTATTAAAAAAGTCCTATTGAGTAAATCGTCTGTTAAATAACTTCTTCACAGGTAAACTTTAAGACAGCATCAATGTCAAGAATCCAAATGCTTTCATAAGCATTTTAAAGCTGAAATTCCATTTAAAGACTTAAGAAATGTATTTTATATACATTATTTTTTACTAGGAGAAAAACTTTGAATTTTTTTAGCCTCTCATTTTCTTGCAGGAACAAATGTGACTTTTCTTTAACTTCTCAGGTTTTTACTAAATAAGGAAAAAGAAACAAAAATACCTGAGTGATGGAACACAACAGTACACTGTGGAGTGGCGTCAATTATAAAAGAAAAGCAGATATTCTAAAAAAAACCATTATTTTCCGTCCCCTCTGCGTTTCCTCTTCTTTTCTCTTTTTTAACTTTTTTTTATCTTCTTTTTGAGTTCCTTTGATTCTGCTCCTTTTCCTGTTTTGTTTTTCTTCACCACTTTATTTGGAAGTGTGGTGACAATTTTCTAGCTTTCTCCATGCCTTTACCTTTTTTCATCTCCGCTCAAATAACTACCCTTCATCTTACTTCTTTTTTTTTCATTTCTTCGAAGAATTTCTTTGCTAGCTAACTTTACTGTTACTGATGATGAAATAGTGCATCGCTGCAGAGGATCGGGGGAGGACGAAACAATTTCACAAGAGCAGTCTCATGCCATTTTTTCTTTTTAGTAATGTCCGAGTTAAATATGAATGGGCTCGGAAATTATTTTTGACCCCAGGCAATTTTTTACCTTTGCCTAATGTGAGTCTGTCCCAGGAATGGAAATGTTAGTGTGCTCTCTTATTACCTAGGTGATGTCCAAATTCTGTCCCTACTCCCTAAATATGTAGCCAGGACAATCTAGGAATCCGGACACCAAACTCACTACTTATTTTTTTTAGACAGCAACTATGACATCATCGATTTCCAAAAATAAAAACCACATAAATATAAACATTTAAGAAAGACTATTTATGAATCTACTGTGTTCTGATGATAAAATATTAGATGGTTTCATTTTTTTCACATGAAAAATGGTTAATAGGTAATGTATTGTAAATGGTATATGCTTGTACAGCCTATTCTACCTTCCTTGAAGGCCTAAAGTGCTTTACAGTCACAGGCCCATTCATATTCACATACTGATGGTTGCTCTGCTGCTGAACACTGGCACCAACCTTCCACGGACCCCTTCCAAGGTGAGGTCGTGTCTTGCCCAAGGTGGGAATTGAACCCACAATCTTCTGATCAGGAGTCAACTGCCCTACCGCCGCACTGCAGCCGCCCCAATGTTTGTCTATCTAGTGAGCGTTGATACTTATCGGAAATTTCTAGGGCATTCGATTTTAGAATTGTAGATTCAAATAGCTCTACAAAATGGTGAACATGCTACATAGTACACTAAGTAGTGAAGGAATTCTTATACAACCCTGATTATTATAACCTTTATTAATACAGATAGGTTGATTGAGAACAATTTCTCATTTACGACAATGACCTGAACAGAACAACAGAGCAATAAGTTACACACCAATAAAAACATGACATCTTCTCACCAATAATTTAAATATTTACAATAAAAAGTTAAAGTTAAATTTAAAAACATCTGCATTCATCACTAATCACATTTGTTAAAAATGACTTAAATGGAGCTAATGAGACCAAGGAATGCTACTTCAGTGTTTTCTGCAGCTCATTCCAGTCCCGGGGGGCAGAAAAAGAGAATGAGGAGCGGCCTGGGATTGTTCGAACCCTGGGTACAGCTATTGTGAGAAAGTCACTGGAACGTAAACTATGAGTTCTAGTTGCAGATTTAAGGATGGAATGAAGGTAATATGAAATTTTACAAATCAGAGTCTTGGAAATGAAATGATACTAGTGCAACCGCCTGTGAGACCGGAGCAACGGCCATTTAACAAGATCATATCAATCGCAGTGATGGGTGTTACAGGGAGCCGCAGTGAGAAAGTGAATACATGTGTGATAGCGGACATCCAATTTATGAAGGAGAGTTTTTTGAAGCTGATCTGTTGATAATGTCACCATAATCAAAGATTGGCAGGACTGTCTTGCAGGATTTCCATGTTGATGGTAACTGAGTAACCAACAGCAACGACCTTCATTCATCTATAAACTGCAGCTTATCAAACCCTAAAATGTTTTTAAAAGCTTCATGAAGAAGCTTCAAGAAAACCAACATTGATTCAGTATATATATATCAACTTATCTGAAGTAAGGAAAACAAATTGTGTTCTTGAATGATACACATTATAGTCTAAGTAGCACCTTGAACTGTGGTAAATATGAACGTAAACATGAAAAATACCATGTTTAAAAAATATGTTGTTTTTTTTCTTATTGATTTTGATTGTCCTTGATTAAAAATAAAAACCATTTAAATTCTAGACATTAAAAAAACATATCTTTGCTTTTTGCAATTGTTGTTTTCTTTACATAAGCTGAACTTTTACTGAAGTTCAAGAGGTACAGATGAAGAAAAATCTGTTGTGTATCCAGCGTCTGCTCTCCTCATCTTGTGTGGACAATGTGGGAGAAACATGTGAGCAGATGATAATCAAGAGCATATATTTCACTAAAGTCATGTGGCAGTGCTTCAAAACAATTAAAGATACACTGTAAAGAACAGAAATCCCAGGAATGCATGCTGAGGAAGTCTAAAAGAAATTGGATAAAGTGATTTGTTGTTTGGAGGAGGAGGAGGAGGAGGAGGATTTGAATTACGTTTAAGGAAATGAAGCCCTTACAGTGAGTGTAGCAGCAGATATAGAGCGGGAATTTGCATGGATTTATTTTTCTTTTTGGTGAATGCACCAAGGAAGCTGTCAAATCTTTAGATGAGACTGTACATCCTTATAAACGCAACAGAAACTGACTGAATAACCAATGACATGAGGTCTAAAATCTTTCCTCAGCCTCAGCAAAGATGGTTTTGAGATTATTCAGATTGTTCTGTTGAATAAAAGAGCGGCAGGCTCACGCAGTCAGATTGGAGGAGGATTTCAATTCACGTTTAAACAGAAATGTTCTGAGCAGAGCACTAATGATTTACTCAGCTTTGGGCAAATATGTCTTTTTTTATGTGCAGAGCTGTGAAATAAAACACAGATTTGGAGGCTGTGTACATGTGGAGCTGGCAGTTTTTGTCTTATGAATTAAATTAAAGCCATTCACTAGGAAAAAATAAAGTCTTTTTATAAAATTTTGGTTAATTTTGTAAAAAAAAAAAAAAAAACCAGAACGTCTGAAACCTTAGAATCACTTAATCCCACACAGAAATATAGGATTTGAAAGGAAATTTCTGCAGCATTTCCAGCTGTACGCTCTGTTAGGTTAGCTTTTAAGATTGCGAAAAAAATATGCAAGTGGGGTTGAGTCCATAATCCCACACACAAAGAAAAATTTCCCACATCACTATGAAATCCCCTCTTCCCCATCAGTCTGTGTCTGAAAGGTCACAGGCTGAGACGTTTTTCTTTTTTTTCCAGTGCTATTTTCATCCATGCTTATGAATCCATTCGTTATCATCTCTAATAAAATTTACCCTCTCTCCCTATTGCATTACTTTCCATTTCTGCCTGCTCAGTAAGACAATTCTTGGCTGATAGGGTGTTATCAGACCACAGCTAAAAGCTAAGCCTAAGACAATTATTTAGCCATTAGACCTGGCAAGAAGTCTGATTGGCTCCATTAGCAGACATCTGCCGTCCCACCAGACATCCCACCCAAAGCCCACCTAAAGTCTAAATAACCCCGGCTGTCATAACAGATGATTTCTTCCAGAAATGCATTCTTATTGTTCCTGCCAAAATGGTTTGTATTTGGCAGTAACTGAACCTGATTATTGTTAGCTTTTGTAAACCTTTGCAGCAAACAACCATTACATTATCATCACCTGCCTGACATTGTGTTTGGCTGGAAATATCTGTCCTAAACAACTTGTTAGTCACGATGTGAAGCCTTCATGAGTTAGACATCAGTTTCTGCTTGTTTGTAAAGCCAATATTTACAACTAGGATCGCCTAATTTTGCACTTGAACAAACAAGCAAACATTATTTTTTTAGATTTTTTAAAAGATTTCAGACATTTTTTTTTTTTATTTTGATAAAATGTATTTGCCCAGTTTGGTCCAAATCAGTGACCGATGAGAGCAGTGCACAATAATGAGCATGACTGTAGAGAGTAAAATTATGTAGAACCAGACTATTTAACCATTTAACTCCGGAGATACTATCTGCAACACCTAAATAACACCTACTCTTTGACATACCGTTACCCAGAATTTACTTTGGTCCATCTGTGGTGGATTTCCGTTGCATGGACAGTCTGTCTCGCAGCCATTTACTTCGTCTCCGTTGTGTCACTGGTCCATCCCCCTCCCCCTGGCTCCCTGGCTTCTCCTGTATTTAGTCCATGTTATATACATGTTTTGTGTCATGTATAATCTTATGTTTATGTACTTCAGAATTAAACTTTTGTCAACGGCAGTGTTAAATGGCAGTGTTGTATGGACACGTCACCTTAATTATAAAATTAAAAAAATTCAAAGTTTTATTTTGAAATTCCAACAGAAGTTTTTATTTTGAAACCCTGACAAGTTTCCCATTTCTCCTGCGTAAAAAGTGTTTTGCTGCGTAGGGACGGACATCAGACATGACAGAGGCAAAGTAAAAATTCTGATTGATTGATGAATCTTCTATTTTTTCTGCGTCAACTCAACAGAGATGCACCACAAATGGACCAGTAGAAATCCGCCTTAACCAAATTTTGCGATCACTGTGAATCAGCTGATTCTGACGGGGAGAAAAGTAGCTTTTTATATTGGGTTCACATATGCACAGATACTAATATAAAGTCTTCTATAACAGCATAAAGCAGCTTTCTCCACTGCAGAATTTTGAAGATTTACATTAATTGGGCAGTGTTATAGACTGTTTTTCTACGCTTCAGATTCCACAGGAGTAACGTCTCTTGCGTTGAAGCAGTTGAATAGTTAGGGTAGTCAAAAGAATGTCGCTACTGGAGCTAAAACTCTGCTGTTAAAGGATCAAGGGCAACCATCTCCTTTTTAACCAACCGAGGTAAAATAGGAAAGATAAAAAGCAAATGCAGAAACCAGATTCAATGCGTGATTGTATAGAGACATGAAGAATTGAGGATGCTAACTCAACACCTTTGACTTTCACTCTTCTCAAACTCCTGCAGCATTTATGCTTTGTGGTTCATTCTGTATCTGAAAAACCCATCAATGATCAGGGAACATTTGAAAAGGTGTTGCCGGTCTGCTCAATCGCGCCTTATCACCATCTTTGTCCTTTTTTCTGTGAAACGACCATTGTTGGATCTTTGGAAGACGGGTTCACCTGCCCCCCCCCCCCCCCCCCCCCCCCCCCCCCCCCCCCCCCCCCCCCACTGTTAGGTCCTGTATGCAGCAAAGTGCAATGTAGGGTGCATTCTGAGGCATTTCTTTCAGTACTAGCATCAAGTTCAGCTGTTTGATCTCATGTGTTGGATCAGACCTGCAGGGCAGCCCCCACTTCCCACCCACTCATGGCTCTATTCATCACTGTTCCTTTCTTGGACTTCTTTTGATGGAAACTTCCCACAAAAACTTTTTTATACAAGGGGAGGGTCTATGTTGATCACGTAACTATTATGGTCTAGTTTTTGTCAAACTCCCTAAAACCCCTTTGCCTTTTCCGTTGCAAAAACACAAACACCGACTTATAAGTGAAGTCAATGCACACATGGTTATAATTTTTTTGAAATAAATAAGATCAGTTTTTTTTTTTTTTAATGTAAGCTTTGTTTTTCTTTCTTGGATCGAAATATTGTTTCAATTGAGAAATATGTCATAAATCTTGATTAGATTCTATGTTATTTGTTTTTGTTTATGCCTTCTGCATACTCTACTCGCACTATATAGACTCTTTGCATGCGCTTTACTGCAGAACGTTTTTGCTATTTCAAATCCTGTTTAAATACATTTTTGGAAAAAAATAATTGCATAATTATTTGATCTTTGTTGTATATTATTAAGGGGTTTCAGTTTATTTCTAAATTACATTTTCTAGCCATTTATAAAAGCAAAGAAATTATTAACAGATTGGGCTAAAGTCTTGGCAACTCTTCAGGATTGATGTGTGATCGTGTGTGGTGATTCTTTGTAGCTCGAATGTTGAGAAAGTTTCTAGTTAAAGGATCAGTTCCTAATTAAAAAACAAATTAAAAAGCTTATGAGCATATTTCTTCAGCTTTAATTGTAAATAAAAAAGCATTTAGCCTAAATGCCGAAGGATGGCTCAAGAAGAAAAACTGCACTCTTTTGTGTTTTATTGCAAGAAACCCAATCTCTCACACACATTTACGAGCACGGACAATAAAAACTCCTAAAAACATATCTAAATGCTTCAGAGTAGACCTGAATATTTTAACTGAATCTCTATAATACGTTAAGTTTTAACAGTTTCAGGGCTGCAGTTTGGTAGTAATTACTGCTCTTGTCTCTTAGTTATAACACTCTGGGTCAAATCCCGGCTTGGATCTTCCTGTGTGGAGATTGCCTGTTCTTCTCGTGCATACGTAGGTTTTCTCTGAGCTGCCCCACAGTCCAAAAACACGCTTCATAGGGTAATTCTTTTCTCTAAATAGCCCCTAACTGTGAATGTGAGTGTGTGGCCCTGTAATGGATTTGCAACCTGTTCAGGGTATACTCCACCTTCACCCAAAAGCTAGGGTTAACTGACCCTAAAGGCATACATAGTTGGATGTTTGGATGGATGGGGTGCTAGTTTTCATTTGTTTTAAAGCACATTTAATCCAAAAGTAATAATACGTACAATAATTTAGAAGCTAAAGGAATTATAGTATATTTTGCACTGTACAGGGTCAAATGCATTGTTAGGCAAACAGCAAAGCTCCCATAAACTGTGCAAAAGTTAGTAATTATGTAAAATGTACAAAAACGTGAAAAGTTAATTGAGAAAATTACAATGGAATCAATTTAATCATATTCTGGCCTTCTATCTACTACAATGTTCCTTAAGGGGAAGTATCAAAACCTGGAGAAGCTAAATGAAAATCCCAGTTTAAATATCACTGCCATCAGACATTACAGCAGAGAAAAAATGATTTATAGATTTATAAATTTATAAAATTTCTTCAAAAAAAGAGGCAAACAACAACAAAAAATATAGCCGTAGTTCTGAGAAAGTTCACACTTAACATTTTCTTAATAACAGAGTAGGTCAGAAGAGTCTTCAGTAGTTTTAGTCAACGACCTAATTTTAGAGTGAAATTCCCATTTAAATGTCAAAGCATTTATGTTCCTGAAAATAGATAATGTGCATAAAGATGTGCCTTGCAGCGCACTTTCACATACACACACTCACATGTGTATATGTTAGCATTATAGCTGTGCCCTTTCGTTACAGCAGTTGGATAGATCGCTCCTTATTTGCTGCACTGACTGACAGCATCCACGTGTAAGACTTTTATTGCATCTTGAAAGTAAAACCACATTTTAAAAGCACATTGAGAGAAATAAGTGCAAACAAGTAGTGCAGATTTTACTGATGAAAAGAAAAGCAGTCGTTTAGCTCAAATGTGCAGTCTTTAAAACACGGTTGCAAGATTTTACAACGTAATTAGGAACGTCAGAAAGAGTTTATTTTGTTTTTTATATCAGATATTTTCATTTCATCGTTTTATATGTAATCATTTATTTGTTTAGTTGGTATGACTTGTATTTTCTGTGTTTTTATCATGTTTTTGTGGCATGTTTCCCATGATGGAGGACATATATAAAGATAATTCAGATTAAGATTACATTTCTGAGTATTTGTTCATTTAAATCATGGTTAATCGGGAGCAGACAGAAAAATGCAATTTGAAAAGCTTGAAGTTGTTACAATCTACTATATCTGCATTGTAAAATTGGGACAACAATTTTTACCAAATGTTTATTTTTTTAATGAAAATATGTGTCATTACATTGTAATGGACTTATAAATTTAAAAATAAATTGACAAAAATTTAAACGAATACATTTATAAAAGAAGAATAATGGTTAATTTTTGTTAAAATCTGACTGTGCCCATAACCTGTTTAATTTTATAAATGGTAAATGGTGTGTACTTATACAGTGTTTTACTAGTGTATTTAGTCCGGCCTGGTAAACTGAAATACATTTATACATAAATAAATTCACCTTTGTTCAGGTGCAGATAGTTCTTATGCATTCATGTAGTGTTTAAAGCTAAAGACTTGTTGTTTCTCTGATATTCCAAGGTGGACATTTCCATGGTGGACAATAATTTTTCCAATTATTCCAGCACTACATGAACGCAGCATTTTCCCTGAGTTTGAGTTTTTCCCTGAGGGATATAAATCCATTGGTGCTAATGGCACTAAAATGAAAATAGAAACCACGGTTTTTAAATAAAAGTTCCAAAATTTTCTGTTTTAAAGTCATTTTCAATCAAGGTTAAAGCATGTTTTGTCCAGATTCTGTGTTTTTCTTGCTTTTATGAGGTGAATTACCAAAACATGCTGCAATTCATCTCCTCGTGCGGCACTTCTATTAAATTTTAGAACTTTTTGCGGTCCAGGAGTAAGAGAATTTGCCCATCTCTTCCCAAGCTGCTGTACAGTCACAGCCCCATTCACATTCTGATGGCAGCTCTGCAAATGAACTGGCACCAATTTATAACCACCAGGAGCAACGTGGGGTTCCGTGCCTTGCCCAAAGATACTTCAACACGTGGACGTGCAGGGCGGGAGCTGAACCTGCAATCTTCTGATCCGAGTTTGACCGCTTTATGCCGGATTCACACTGTTGCTTCCATTCGGCGCACTTGTTAACTTATGGTGTAGTTCACACCACATGCGAAGCGTCGCGACGTCAAGACACACGAGAAAATATGGTCAGTTTTCAAAATATAACCAATTTTTACAATAAAATATCACTATTGACAAATTTGATTGTATTACAACAGACTGTAGCGATGACAATACTGTAAACACACAATGCACAACACACACAAAAAGAAATACAGACACACAAAGATCAATGTAGTGGGCCGACTGCAGTGTACAATGTAGTGGACTGACTAGCGCCTGTCGACCATCGCAAAAAATACGCGTCTGGAGGTGAAGTAGACTCTGCGCAGATTCCCAATTACGGCGCTTTCATGCACGGTGTGAACCCGAAGTTACGCAGCTGCCCCCAGTTCTTGTTATGATTTTTTGCTATTTTTATGATTTGATGATATATCAGCAAGGTGCTTTTATTTGGATATTTTATAGGAAGCTATCTTTTTTTTTTTAAATTATTTGAAATAAATTATCAACTGCAAGAAAGTGAGTTGCTCAAATCCTTGAGAGCGAAATAAAAAAGCAGGGACATTTTCAGGTGTGGCTGGATGCATTCATCTCTCTCATAGTGGCCTTCAACTCGTAGAGGAGTTTGGAGACATTATCACGCAGTGAAGCCTTCAATCTCAAGCTTAACATTTTATTTTTTTAAACTGACAGAGCTAGCTTTGTATTCTTTAGTTACATCCAGTCTTGACTTAAACCCTAATTCAACACATTTGCACACAGACGAATCACAATAAAGAGTTATGCTCTAATAGTTCATTTTATGTGCTGACAATGAACTGTTTAACAACTAGCTTTTCATTTTTAGCTTTATTTTTGCAAATATAAGCCTTGTAGCTGTTGTGTGAAACTGACCTCAGAGACCCATTATGAGTCCATACCTTCAAAAAAGTGATGTGAGGAAAGTTTAGGTTTAAATCAGAAGTTTGATGAGTTTGGCCTAAATCTCAGCTAAGAGGAATAAAGATACGAGTGTCTATCTCGCTTCTACTCTTTCAAATTCACACACCTTTTTTTTTCTCCAAGGTGGCTTTGCAAACCTCATGTAAATGTGACATTTTCAGCAAATGTTATCTTTAAAAATTTAAAGGTAACACTAAAAATTCCTGACATCGCAGATTGTTCTTGAACAGCCGTTGCTTTAAGCACTTAAATATGCTCCATAGTCTGCTCACATGCATTAAATGTGCAGGGGTCATGTAAAATGCACAACCTTAAACACATTCAGGAAATTGCAATCTTAGCTCTGGTTATAAAACCTGCTCCAGAAAAAGATTGTTATTTGAATGTGTCAATAGGGCGGCATGGAGACTATGATAAAAACACAAGAAACACAAGATTTATGGAAAACAGGACATGCAGAAAGGAAGATGATTCGCTTTATATGCAGCTTCAACTTCTGTTTTCTATGCTGTGACAAGCTTGCAGTTAGTTAGCGTAAACTCTATTTACAAAAGCATTATCAGCTGAGGGGATCCACACATCTAAAATATCACAGTTTTCAATGAGATATCAATTTTTCCATAAAAAATTGTGTTTTAATATGCAGATGTATGAGCTAAATTTAAATGTACTCATTATTATTTGGCTGGAAAAATAATGGTCTAAAAGTAAAAAATAATAAATAAAAAAAAAAGTATTATTAATAGTAAAATGCTCATTTTTTTGTTTTGATTCCTTCTTGTTTTGCTATTTCTTCTAATAAAAAACAACAGAGAATGTATTATTTTTTAAGTCAGTTCAGTTGAGTTTAGGAGTCTGCACCTGTAGTGTTCCTGAAAAATCAGTTCAATTAAAAATTAAATAGAAATAAACTGGTAATCAGTGGGAGAGATGAAAAGATAGCAGAAAAAATAAAATAAAAATGTGACAAATATGTGAAAAAGTTTTTTTAAATATAAAAGCACTCCAAATTCATTTATTTCTTGTCAGGTTTTGTAATACTGTGTTGATACTGTATTTTTATAACTGGTTTCCCATATTTTTTTAAAAATTATTTATTTAATCTTATCAGTTTTATATATCTACCTATATTTTTATTTAATTATTAAAGTATTTTATATTTCTTGTTTTTTGTAAAAGATTTTTTATGCATTTAATTCAGATTTTAATTTAATATTTCATTGTACACTTACTACTTTTAGTAAAAATTCTAGGAATTCATTGATGATTGGCATATTTATATATATATGGAATTATATATTTTAACAATATTTCACTTGTATGTGTGTCTTTTCTCATTCCAACTAAATATTTACAGTGAGAAAATGAGCCGTTGTGAAGAACTTTTCCATGAAGAGGATTGGGTGATTGACTTTGTCCTACTTAAACAGTTCAATTCTTCTAGAAAATGCCATTTTTCCTTCAGTTGTATTGTTTGCAAGTAAAACAAATGACAGAAACCAGAGTTTTGCTCACAAACAAATGCAAAAAAAAAAAAAAAAATCTCACCCGAGGGAGACGGGGAATGAAATTCAATTTGATTGTTATCTGATGTACACATTCAAGTGTTTGTTAGGTAAATTACATTTGAGATTTGCTTTCTCTATCTCCTCCCATGACCCTTTACTGTATTAGACAGAGGAGTTTATCTGAAAAGATCTGTGGCTGAGTCTGATTGAAGAATGAAGCTGGGGGAACAGTGGGCAGATGGTAATCTATCAAACAAGCAACAAAATTTGTTTTATTTTCTGTGTCACCAAGACATGAAGAAGCAGGAATCAAATTTTATTATAAAATCTTGAATTCATCATTAAAAAGCTTCACATGTTCATTTGCCATGTTATTTTACATTTCCTGACTAGTTTTATTACTTTCTTTCACCAAACATTTTTGTGGGGATTTTACTGTTACTTGTTTGTTTCAATTATCCACAGCTGTCATGATTTGTGTTAATAGTGTGTACCTGATTTTCAGTTCATTATTATCGGGTCATCTGTTTTGTCACCTTTTTATTTCTACCGTAGATCTTGTTTTATATCCTTTATTTATCAAACATTTAATCTTCAGCCCCCAAATCGAGGCTCTGTCTAAGTTCCCTACGTTCTCCTTATCCCCCAAAAGACTACTACTATAATGCAGGACTAAGCTAGTGCTCTGGATTATAACAAAATTCAGACACATGCGTACTACTTTTTTTTTTGTTTTTTAAACTTGACAAAATATCTCAACCATTTGCCAAAATAAAAACCAAATAAGTGTGAACATTTTATGAAGACTACTTATGAACTGAACCCATTGTGTTCTGATGATGAAAACTCGGATGATTTCAATAAACTGAATTTAAATACACTTTTTTTTTCAAATGACAAATTGTCTTTTAGCAATGCATTGCTAATCTCGTGAGCATTAATGTACCTTGGTTTTTTTGCAGAAACTTCTGGGAGTTTTCCAATACACTGGATTTTGGTATTGTAGATTCAGACCTTTGCACAAAATTGTGAACTAATAGTGCAATAATGCAATTCATACAAATCTACGTCACTGGTTCCTGACAGCTTTTATTAACCTTTTAAATATCCAGATGCTTTTTTTTTTTTAATGCATTGAATATTTCTCTATCCATTTTGGTGTTTTAGTCATGTATCCTAGTGTGAGACACTAGACCTTATACTGTAGTGGTACAGGTTGTTAACACAATAGTGCATTAAACATCAAATTTGCCATGAATGTACCTACCTTAGGATCCTTTTTTTCAGAAAGGCACATTTTCCAAAAGAAATCTAAGACTTTAAATATACATAATTAGGGGTATCAAATTATCACGTTAATTGCCAATAATTAATTGTGGACAAATTAGCTTGGTATTTTTTTATGAATGTCATCAGGCTTTAGCACAGATGCAGTAAATCTGATTCTGAAAATACAGATTTTTCCAATTTTTGAAAATGTTTTTTTTTTTTTTGTTTTGCTCTTTACTAATTAAGTAAATAAAAAAAGCAACTTACATTACAACATGCATAATTTAGCTTAGTTTGAAATGTAAAAGAAAAATTTATTTTCTTGTCTATTCTTAATTTTAGTTTTTTTGCTTTGGAAAATCCAACAAAAAAAAGTTTAAGAAATTGATGTTGAGACGGCCAACAAGGAATGTAGGAACCTGATTAACTTAGGAATTTACAATATACATAAACAACACAGTATAAAATTCCTAACAAAACTAATAATACAATTTAGGAAACAACTTGAAACTTGGTATGAAAAAGCAAAAACTATTACTCTTAAACTTTCGACAAACAAAAAGATACATCTGACAATGAAAAAAAGAAGAAACTCAATCTACCTAACATCTTTCAAAAAATATGTTCAAATCAATTTATTCCACAAAGCAAATAACTTTTTAAATTTCCCAAAAAAAAAAAAAAAAGCAAATAATAGGAACCTGAAAAACAGAATACTTAAGTTAATTCCCTTGATTCAAGAATCCCAGATTCACTTTCATTTTGGGTTTGCTTTTTAGGCATCTACTTTTCTTATCAACAAAAATGTTACTCCACCCTCACTGTTTTTGGATTTACAAGCCTAAAAAGGAGATTTGTTTGCCTCAGGTTTCCTCCAAGGGTAGTGAGGACAAGTCAAATGCGATAAAACTCAGCTATGCAGTCAGCCAAAAGCCAGGGAAAAAGTAATGGGGTAGGGAGCAGGTGGGGTGGGAAAAGGAGGCCAGCCATGGTGAGCTGAAAGCAACTTTATGTTGAAAAGATGGAAATTGCTTGTTCCATCTGAGCTCTGGTTTCACCCCCTATTCATAATGTCCTCCTATTTTTAGATAGTCTCTTTTCTTTTGTGTTCCTTCTGTTCAGCTCACTCCAACACACTCATATAGACATGTTTCTGTGTCCTGTCTTTATTCAGCCCAGTTTACTTCATATTTTTTAATATATAGATTTATGTTGAAGTTATCAAGTAGTTTGAACATATTTTGTGGTGAAAGCGTCATCCTCCATGAAAAAAGACTTCCTTTTTTCAATGTATTTTGATGGGACTGATTTATGTTTAGTGTTGGTAAAGTTAGCTACAAACTGTAATGTGTTACAGATTTCTAGTTAATGTAATTTAAAAGTAATATCTTGCTTCACAATATTACTATCTTAGATTGCAATTATTTGTATATTGACTCTTGTAGTACATTTAAGTACCTTTCTTTGCAAAAGTGGGAGTTAAAATCTGAAGAGCAGATATCTTTATGAAGTGACAAATTGTTTACATTAGATTACATGTTAATTTGAGAGCAGGTAGATGACCACCCCCTCAACTTTGATACCTCTAAAAATGTTTAAAAAGTAAAACCAAAAGAAGATTAAAGCAAATGCTATTTATTAAAAGCAGAATAAAATAACTACGGTTGTTATACTACAACATGACAAACAGAAATTGGTTTAGGAAAAAAAAAAAAAAAGCAGGACTAGACAGACTGTTAGAAAAACAAAAATAAAATTGGTAAGTGTTTGGGTCTATGTAGCCTCACAGGAATTTTGGCTTATTAATTTAAGAAGAAATTAATTTTTACAAGCTTCAAGGGAATCACCACAATTTAAAAAAAAATGAAAGTGATTGTGGTTTTTTTATCTGTGAATGCCTTATGGTTCTGCTGCTTTGAACAATTACTCTTAGTCATTATTAGTACACGAGTTATTGAACATCCAATAAGTAAAAAAAAAAAAATCCTTATTAATACTTCAATCTACTTTGCTACAGCAAAAAGTAGAATGTTAGTTTACTAGATTACTTAAGTAATGAGTTATTCCAACACTACTTATATTTTATGGTAAAAATTTGATTTTCTTTGGAAGTAAAAAGTATCACTGCAACCTTTTTTGTAATTATTTTCACTTTGCAGTTTGTTTAGGAATGAATTAACCGTACAAAGAAAACAGGAACAGATATGGTATATAGTCACTTTGCATCTCTGATTCATCCATTTATTGATGTTTGACTGTAACTTGGCTTCCTTCAGAAATTGCCTATTACTACACTCATTTTTTAAACCAACTTGATACAAGGTTATTACTATGATATTTACACAGAATTACGTAAATGTTTGTATAGAAAATTATGAACATGTAACAGATGAATTACTGTGCTCTAATGTAAAGTGCTGTCATAACAGCCATTTTTTTCATTAGCAAGACATTTCCTTTGTGCAAGAACCAACACATTTATAGGCTTTCTGACTCTTGAGCTGCATTCACACTGAGCATGATTCACATTAAGTCAATGTACAGACGCAATCCAAGGTCCAGCGGTCTGATATGAGTGTTTGGCGCAGTGTGTCAGTTCAGCAGCAGCACGGTTTGGGCGATGCAGTGCGTCCATAGTTTAAAAATTTGAGCTTGCATCATGTCAACCACTCAGGGACTGAGCTTTGGGTACATGACGGGTCCCATGATGCAATAAGTGGGTGGTGTCATATCCAACGTGGGGAGAGGCTGATCATTCTCGTCTTATACTTTATTATATTTTTCTTTTTTTTGTATGTTATATTTCTCTAACTAACAGGAAGTCATCAAACTGGGTCACAGAGACACGTAAATACCGTTGAAATTGGCCGTCATTCAAACGCTGCTCCTGGAAAAGATAGTTAAGCCCTCCGTACTGGGAGAACTCAGAATGATGACATTTTTACCAACGCTTTTTTAGAACTCTTTTAAATAAAGAAATCTAATCTCTCAACGTCATCCATGCCTTCCATGGATTGTAAGTGAGATCATGTAGCGATAAGGCTAAAACCATTTGATGATAGCTCCTCCCACACATGTTTGGGGCGTCAAGTTTATAAACAGATTTTGGCAGACACAAATTTGATGTGCAAATCACATTCTGTTTAATGCAGCTTTAAAGGTTCTTGATACAACATGAAGGACATAAAGTTACCATTTTTTCCATCTTTAATATTTTCAAATTAGAATGTAATCCTTTACACCAAATCATAGTTTGAATAAGACAGCTGGGTTGGTTCTCTGGGGAGAAAGAAACAAACATGGATTTGACTTAAAACCTTTAATGAGCCGACAAGCTGTGTTTACTGAAGATGCAAATTCAAAAACAATAAAATAATATAGGAACATTTTGGCAATTGCCACTAAGATTAATACATAAAGTCTTGATCATTTCTTTTCTGTACAGATGATGGTTTATTATGGTTTTAAAACAGGTTACAATGAAACCCCTTCTGCTCTGTGATGCTGCGTACTTTCCTATCAAGGCATCAATTTAATAAGTGCGCTGCAACCTCTGTGCTGTTTAGTCAGGTGTGCAGAATAAATCAGTAGGGCCAAGCACAATTTTACAAAGGTGCAAGGGCATGAATGGCAGCTAAATGACTTTCTGAGTCACCACATTGTTGCCTTCATTCATGTTAGCTGCAGCCAAAGCCTCGTACGAAGAATATTTAGCCACATTTTTTTATTCTGTTCATTAAAGTTTGGCTCAATAGTTTGCATCACTCTATAATTGGATTTAGAGCAGAAAACTGCAAAGCCTTAAAATGGTGTGTACCAGAATAAAGCATGATGATGGAAATATGCTTTTTTCTCATATTTTGAAAATAGAGACAACATGTGCGTTAGTGTGCTGCTAAATATGGATGTTCTGTATATGTGATTGTTGTGATTAGTTAGAAAAGTCCACTTTAATCTAAAATGTTCCTTTAACTGTAGAAAAATCTAGAGACACCTTATTTCTAATAATTATATGCAGGCTCATCTTATACATGTTGTTGCTGCTTTAGCATCGATAAATCAGAGTGAATGAAGGGTGTCAAGGAAATTTCCTTATATGACTGAATTATGGAACATCAATGTGCATACGTAAATTTTAAAGCAGAGCAATAATCCCAAAGAGACCATCTATGCATATTATTAGAGTAGTCCTCATTTTTGTGCCAAATGAGGATCTGAAAATGGAATTGTCTTTTCTTAATTATGATTTAGTTAGTTCATTTAGAAGGGAGGAAGTAAAAAAAAGAAAGAGAGGAATGCCTTAATCTAAAAAACATTTATTATACGGACATTTCTGATAACAGAATAAAGGGTTCAAGTTAATATGGAGACTTTTAATTGATTTAGGAAAGTTTATATATATATATATATATATTTGTGCATGTGTAAATACGTAAATGTATAAATATGGTTTAGGGCTGTCAGCGTTAATGCATGCGATTAATTGTAAAGAAGTAATATGTTAATATTAAATACTGCTAATTAGTTACACTCTGCAAAGCAACCGTCTTCGGTTGGCTCAGGCTAACCGAAGATAATGCACACTTTTAACATGGTCACTTACAAAAGAAATAAATATTCAAAAGATTTTTAGTACTTTATTTCTTAGGTTTAGATCACTTTATCAAAAAAGGAAATACTTGATAGTTAATGGGGCTCATTGTCACAGTAACTCCAGCGGAAAAAGAAAGCTGATCATCACGATAGGTTAAATAAAGCATCCATTCAGAGAGAAAGTTCACCTCTTACCTCTTGTTTGGCCCAGTGAAAAGTTTGTTTTGAAGAAGCCTGCGCATATAGAACATTTTGACTTGAACTTATTTTTTAGGTGTGCATCCACACCCAGCAGCCAATCAGAATAAAGCAGGGGTCACCAGGGTTCCCCAAAGGACCACACAAGGTTCTTGCAGGTCTTTTCTAACAAAAGCACAACACACAAGTGAGCTTGAAATCAGAAATTCAGTTTTACTCTGTTGCTATTTTTTTTTAAATCACACTAGCATTTACATAGATTTAAACATTTAAATATGTTCATGATAAATTAATTTTAGATAACTTTGGAAACCTCAGACCTTCTCCAGTTCAAAGATCATTAATTTTGTTAAAAATGCAGCAGATTTGCAATTTCCTGAAATATTTTTTTGGTTAATGTGTTTTTCACGTGTGCGTGTGAAAACCTTTCAATCTTCAGGACAAACGCACATTAGAGTTTGTCAATTAGATATTTAATTGGACATGTGGCATCTTTTCAAATATTTGATCCAAGCCGTAGTCTGCTGTTCCGGTTTTCAAACACACGTTTGAGTTTTGTAAGAGCCTCGAAGCCACAAAAAGACACGTCTGTGAAGTTTCCATCTCACCAACCATGTGGAAACAACACAATGGCCACGCTCTCACCAACACCCTTCTTGCTTCATCTGTATGCCCGATACGGTGGCGCTCTTTCAGAGCACAAAGAAAGTAAATTTGATGTGAGGCGAGAGGAAGTAAGTGACCAGAGGTTGCAAGCTGAGAACTTGCTTACACCACAGTGAGAGCTGAGAGTGCCGTGCTTCAAAGAAAATATAGTGACTTCAAGACACTTGTGTTTCTGTCGGTGCTGTACCTCCTCTGGATAATGCACTTTCTGATGATGAATACCTCCCCGTGTGTGACCGGCTCACTCGTCACCGACTTTGTCTTGTCTGTCCTTCTGCTTATCGGATTATCGACTGGTCTTCACACTGTGCTGTGGCTCTTTTTACTCTCACATTTGTTGCAAAGCTGCAGCTACTGCTGAGGACCCCAAGGTCATGTCTATAGATTTTTAGAGCCTTCTGACTTTTATTTTTCAATTAGAAATTCAATTCTTAGCGTCAGCTTATCTCAAGGAATAGAAAGGGACCATGCTTGCAATTAAAAATCATAATTGCTCAAACTCCAACTGCGGTGAAGCCGCGGCAACATATGGAGATTTTGATGAGTCTTGGTGAGTTTAATTAGGCAGAAAAAACTCAAAGATTACAATTTAAAGATGGTTTTTTTTAGAGAGATGATTTGCTGTGCTAAAATATTTTTAATAATGTCTGCAGAATCCCAAGGTGAACTTCTTTTTGCATTTTTCTTTGTAGTGCAAACATGTGAAAATGGTGGTTGTGTTTAAAAATGAACAAAAATGAACACTGATTTGCAAAAATAATTAAATAAAATTTCCATTTTGATTTTAGCATCAATGGACCACAATTAAACATTTTAATAAATACATGAAAACTGCATCTTTTACTGCATAGATAGCATTGTAAAAATGTGATTTAAAGTTTATGAAATATGATGAAAAAAAGGAAAAAGAACAAAAGTAACCTTGCCATCCATCCAACTTCTTTATCTGTTTTACTTTGTTATGAGTCAATAAGCAACTTTAGGGTCTGGACACACCATCAATCTGTATACAAGCAGACACACACATTTACTCTAAGGGACAATTTAGAGCCACCAGTCAACCTTTGAAGCTGATTCTTGGACTGTGGGAGGAAGCTGGAGAGCCTCAAGAAAACCCACACATGTGTGGAGAGAACACGCAAGCTCCACACAGAAAGGACCCAGCAGGGATTTGAACTAGAGCCTTCTCGCTGCAAGGCAACATAACCACTGCTCCTGGAAAAAAATATAAAAAAGGATAAATTGAAATGTTCAGATCAGTGGTACTTACATATTTATGACTGTGGAGCTACTTTTAAAAACAATTTTAATCCCAAAACTGCATTAAAGTCCCATTCTGATTGATCGGCATTTTATATAAAATAAAACATATTTTTGATAAAGATGCCGTGGATATTTTATACAATTCCTTAATTGCCTATATTCTTTATTGCAATGAGGTGTGGGGAAATGCTGGCAAAAGTTATAATAATAAATTAAACCCACTACAAAATAAAGTTATGAGAATAATAGATCACACATGACCAAGAGAGCACACCAATGATCTTTTTGTAAAATCTAAGAGTCAAATTTCCATATCTTGAGTTAAATATAGTTTTAATCATGTTAAAGAATAAAAACAGAATTGTTCCAGAGCACATTTGTGGTAAATTTCATTTGATTACTGATTTTAATAATAGAAAGAAAGGGGACTTTTATTTACTTTTTGCACTGACTTCATTAGGGCAAAGAGGTTTTGTGTTTGCTGGAATAAAACTGTGGAAATCCTTAATCATTGAAATAAAAATTCACAATTTTGGTAGTTGTTAAGACTGTATAAAAGAGTATTTTTTAAATTATAAGTTGTTTTAAAAACAAATGTAATTACGTAGACGTTTGTAATCTTGATGGCCAAAGTTGTGTAGTGTTTTGTTCAAGGGGAATAAAGAATTAGACCTGGTCTTCATCATGCTTCTCTTCACTCGTGTTACACTGTTTCTTTTTTGTGTGTATGGATCATGGTGGCACATGAAAGAAATAAAATCTATTCAAAAGCATTCTAAATGGTCGTTATTCACCTCTGAATTTTGGGTGGGACTGTTGTCACAGAGTAAGCCTGCACTCACTTCCCATCGTCTCTTTATTTACTCATTTTCCCGGTAGCTTACTGCTCCTACATTATCTATGCAACAAAAATACCGAGCAGTATCGGAACTATCCAGCCATACAGTTTTCTGCCAGATGCCAGCTTTGTCTGGGAAAACAAAGATCTATTTGTCTACAACTGAATGCATCAGAATGAAGCAGACCAGAGAGCTTGCTGCCCCAACACCAATATCACTCCAACAAGCTTTTTCAAACTGCATTTTTCCATCTGCTCCTGATTTGTTTGAACAAAGAAATATTCAGACATTCAAATTTAAGTTTCATTTTCTTTAATTATATCCTCCATCATGTCAAAAATCTCTCAAGATGATGTTAAAAACACAATTATTTTATTGCAGACGCTTGGAGTTCTCAGATTTTTTCTAGACGCATCATAAATGCTGAATTTTTTTATTCATCTTAATTACTTAACCCCTCCATGTCTGAATTGTTTTCCAGTTACATAAAAATATTCTTAATTGGTTTTCCTGTTCATTGTGATGCTTAAATAAGTGAAATCCAAGATTTATTGAGAAATAGCAACATACGGTATGAGGGGGTTAAACTCTTCTGTGATAGGTCGGAAGTTTGATTGTGGAGTGTGAAAGTTGTGGGTTGAAATCAATTCAACAGGCATAAAAAAAGATTGGAAAGCGTTTCTGTCATCGTCCATCAGCTAAAGTTTGGTGAAGCAAAACACTGAACTCATGCTGGCTTATTGAAGGTTGAACAAACCAAAGACATTTTTTTAATCTCTTCAGGAATTAATCTTTCTCCTCATGTCTTCAATGCCCCCTTCACCATAATATTCTGTACTTTCCTTTTTCCTATCTTTTGTTGTCATAAAACACATATTGTGTGATTTGCAGTAGGACTTTATGAAAATTATTAAGGATTCTTGCAAATAATATTGAAATTTCCTATTCAGAATAAACTCCTTTTACCTTGAGAACACATTTCTCTGTTCAAAGCATGCAAAATCATGAAAGGAATGAAAATAATCTAAACTTGTAAAATATATTTGTGCTGTGTCTTTTGTCCACTTTTTTTGTGGATTTGTGTGTATCCAAGTGATTTATAGAAAGCACATTTACCAGCCAAATTGACAAAATTGTCATCTGAAATATAGTGTCTGCTCCAACATTCAAGTGATGTTCAATTATGTGTGTTGTTTTGATGTGTGGGATGGACGGTTTCCTCCACTTTATGGAGGCATTATTCTGCATTTGTCACACCAGTATAAATAAAAATCTGGCTGCTCATTGTTCATGTTGAAAGGAAATCAGTGCGTTCTGTAATTTGTGCTGCTGCCTTGCGCATTTGGCTGATCTAATCACAACTTAGACCAGTCGTTTGGTGTACTGGGTTTAGAATGAGAAAACCAAATAGAAGACAAAAACAGAAAAAGGAAAAACTTCTAGAAATGTTCTTCTTTTCTCAACAGTAGAAAATCTGTCTCCATTTAACCTTAATAGTTTATGTTTTATTAAGTATTATAAAGATAAGTTAGGAAGAATGACCCAAAAGTTATTTTTTTCTATTTACTTGCAGGCAGTGTAAAATCTTTTTTGGTTAGTTTGTGTTTTACATGGTCGAATTTGTATTTTTAATGTGTTTAATTCTTGCTATCGTTTTTGCTCCTTATAGTTGTTTTATTGTGTAATTGAAACCGTCATTATTTTGGCTTAGCCACAACACAACTCTGCAGAGGTTGATTTGTGAGACATATGAATATCAAAGCTTTAAACCTCACAGTTTTCAGACTTCAATTACATTTTTTTTTTTTGTTTTTTGTCATTTAACATGTTCTTATGGCATTTTTCTCATGATGGAGGACATATGTTAAAAAACTTAATCTCAAAATGTCATCTTATCTTCAAATTATTGACAATTAGGAGTAAATGAAAAGCTACCATTTGAAAAATATTTTATTTATGACATAAAAAATATGTCTCTGCTCCATTTTGATGCATCCACTTGTAGACAAAAAGATCCAGCGTTGTGACTGAACGTGCTCCTCCTCCCGGTGGAAGCCTCATGCAGGGGTGTGAGGGATTGGTCACAATGGCCCTGAACTTGGAACTTGAACAAAGTCCTTTGCTTGTCCTCCACCGGGGCCAGCTTCATACCAACCACAGAGCTCGCTTTTTGGCTAAAAATGACATATTCATAATTTAAAGAGCACTAGGAACACTTCTCAGATAGATCAAAAGATGATTGGAATGGGATTTCAAATGTTTGGAATATATAAAATAATATCACATAATTCTTTAAAGTGCTACTACACTATATTAGGTCATGTAGATTGATGTATCTATACCAACAGATAAGACTGATACATAAAGATACATAGAGAAGAAGCATAAAGACACCTTTTGGGTATCTTTTTCCTTCAGCAAATCTGTTACGTATGAAGCTTATTTTGTCAATCTGACACATTTATGTTTGAGCCTAGAGGTGTCCATGATATTTAACTGTAAAGGTTATTTTCGTGCCTAACATTTTTTTTTTTAGATTCTACTCCAGCTACTTATCAAGCAAAGACTTCCCTCACCTTCCTGTATTTCATTCTTCTTCCCTTTTCCTTATTTTTTTCCTGGTTTTTTTCTTGTCTTCAGCAGCTTTTTTACTGCATATTTGCACTGGATCCTGCGAGTTTCTGAACACCTTAAAGGCTGTGTAAATGCTCCGTCATCACTCACTGTCAGAAAAGAGCTGCACATGACAAAAACTGTCTGCGATAAAAGCAGCACAAGACATTGTTGCTGTAAAATAAATAAATATTTAAATCACTGAAGATGTTGAGGAGAAAATAAATCTGTACCAGCTAAAATTAGTTGGATTGTAATTAAAATAAATGGACATAAAAATATCACTGACTCTTTTGAGCAGAGGTTTTTGTCATAATTTTTATTCATTAAGGCATTTTTTCTAGGAAGTCAACATGGCATGGAGCTCAAATGTACTGAATTAGACGATGCTTTCAGGTACAGCTTTGTACATTGACAGAATATCATCAAGATTTTTGCCAGTTTTTTTACGAATCTGTGAAAAAACTAGCTATTGTGATCATGTTTGTTGAAATCTAGAATAAATATTTAATAATCAGTCCTGATGGGGATTTAAAGGGTTGTTGCAGAACAGGAGGATGAGAAAAAGGGCTTTGTGTTGTGTGAAGCAGGCGGTTTTCTTTCTCTGTTGGCTGACTTCTTCCATCACTTGCTTGTCTTTATGTCGATGTAACTGACTCTGAAACGTGTAGCTCAAGGTGGAAAAAACCCACCTTTTTGCTGTTGCAGTCAATTTTTTGTGCTGAGCTGCTCAAGTAACACTTTACAAATAACAGGGAAATGAGCCCAAAGCTTAATAACAGAGAACATTCTGAAAACAACACAGATAATGTGAATCTCCATTTTTCTGCCACTAAAATTTAAAGTGACTAACAGCAAAAATTTAACACATCTTTATATTTACTATAACACACATCCAGCTTTTGCAAAAAACAAACATAATTCAGTAAATATAGGAAGATTTCATAGATTCCAACACAATTTCACAAAAAATGACTAAATCAAATTTTAATACAAAAACTATGTTTTGTTTTTTTTTAATAAATCCAAAACTGAAAACTGTCAAAACAGTCCAGCAACTTTTTGCTAACACAGAATTCCTCACAAAATACAAATAGCAAAATAAATAAAACAAACAATCCAAAAGTTGTATTTTCAGAAATACATCAACAGAAACTCTGTTGGAGAATCCCATCATTTCACAAAATTCAATAAAGACAGCAAAGCTAAAAGCATATTAGAATGTGGATAATTTATAAACTAAAGCTGCGGTTTGTTTTACTGTTTTGTTCTGACATGTTTTTGTTTGTTGATCTCTTCAAGGATGGCTCTTGTTCTCTTAGGACTCACACCCACCATAGTAGTACAACTCAGATCTATATCATTTGATGTAGGCGGGTTCGAAACAAAACTAAATCATTTGAACAGAAAAACAAACTTTTCACAAAGGACCAAAAACACTTTGGTAAAAAAAAAAAAAAAAAAAAATCTAATGAGTAAAAGTAAAAAAAAAAAGAATTTTTTTTTTTACAATGCTCGATAACGAAAAGGTAACAACAATGTTCTTAAAATTAGAGAATAAAAAGCATTCAAACACAGAAGGGAATAAAAAATGTTAGGTGAAAAGACCATCAAAAGAAAAGTAAGAAAAGCAATAATCCTCATGTTTTTTCTCTTTTTGTTTTTATTTGTTTATTATTTTAATTAAGCCTGTCAACCACCCTATTCAACAAACACATCTGTGTTCAAAGCTGTGTTCACCAAACCCCTAATCTTTAAATGCAAAATGTTTCAGTTCCTTACATGACCACTGGAGGATGGTTGAAAAGTACAAGTTCCTATTGTTAAAAAGTCAAATTTTACTGTTTTGAAGCTTCTTACTTCTACATTATTATGAATGATTTTTGATTGGCCGATAAGTGAATCCAGCAAAACTTTACTTTAAAATACACCATCTAACTAATTAAGATTAATTTTCTTAATCTTTAAGGTGAGACAAAAGATGATGAAGAGCTTTTATATATAATAATATGGAGATTTTTGTATTACAAATTAAAGTCCCATTAGTTGTCACATACAAATGTGAAAATACCCACCAGCTGGGGGAGTGGTGAGCTGCAGACACAGCTGCACTCGGGAACCATTTGGTGGTGTAATCCTCTATTCACACCCCTTCAAACTGAGTGTCAAACAGGAAGGCATCGGGTACCATTTTTAGTCTTTGGTATGACTCAACATGGATTTGAACTCATGACCTTCCAATTTCAGGGCACACACTCTTCCATAAGGCCGCTGAGCTGGTGAAAATGTTACACGTCATCCTGTTGAAAGCAGGTAGTTGATTTTCAGGAGTTATTGTGTAACATTTTGGGGAAGTATTGTTTGGATAGTAAGCATGGGTGAAGTTTCCCTCTTCTATTCCATCCTGCAGTATTAGAGGTCTGCCATTGAATTGCAGTCATTTATCTTTTCCTGTGTATATGGCATTATGAGTAATGGTACTTGCACGCTTTTCAGCTCAGCTGATTACTTTGGTGCCTCCTCCTCTTTCTTTATTCCTAGTATTCCATTGAAATATTGTTTTTAATGGAATTCAGACGACTACGACAAACTCATACTGCAAGTCAACCCGAGGCTTATAGATCATGTTTGAAGAAAGGTAAAGCTATTGTGCTGTAACAACAACATAGGTGCAGGTTGACATTTCTGACTAAAAGTTAAATGCATTTTCCGTTGGTCCTTTAAATGTCTTTGTGGGCATTTTGTGTTTTTTCCACTTGTTTACTGTTAGAGCAACATAAGTAGCTCCTTTGTGTCTTTTTAAAACAAATTTCTTTCTAACTGTAACAGCAGTTAAAAAGTCAAAAGAAACGTTTGAATGAAGAAACTCAAATTTAAATTATAGCTAAAACAATTTGTGTAATCACAGTAGATTATTTTTGTCTGCTTTTTAAACAGAGCTGTCATGATAGCCAATGTATTTATCTGGTGGGGTTGGTCAGTAACTATTTGGTTCTGCTCCAGAGGTGAAGAAAAAAAAAAGCCTTATTAGCGTTGCTGACAGCCCATAGATCTTAACTGGCATGTCTTCAACCAAGCCTCCCTTTCTCTCCCTTGTCTCTTTGACCATCTTTGGTGTGCACGCGCAAGACACACACACACACACACACACACACACTGAGCTGGAGCTAGTTAATCTTTCAGGGCCTGTTGTTTCCAGGATCCAAATCACTTTCTGACTCAGCCATGATTGTGTTTGAAGAGCCTCTGATTACTTTTGCATTGTAGCTTCTGAAAGACACTGTCCAACTGTTGTTTGAAAAACTCCTATCAAGGCTTGTATCTTCTAGAACATGCTATTTCCTCCTTTTTAAAAAAAAAAAAAAAAAAGCTTGTACTGTTAAAGCCTCCTTAAGTCCCCTTCCAATGAAAATCATGTTTTTTTTTAGTTTTAATATGTATGTGTGGCATTTTTATTATGAGAACAAATGTGGCAATAAATCATTAGTTTTTTGCTTTTCTGAGTATTTCTTTTAAATCGCTGTCAATCAAGCTGTGGCAGAAACGCTCTGTGTTAATTAATGAGCCGTTTTGACGTCAAAATGAAAAGAAGAAGAGGAGCGCATGTGCACGCTCCCTGATCTGGTCCTACCAGCGTGCACGAGCTGTGTGAGAGAAGAAAATATGGCATCTTCTCGTGTCTGTTCTGTTTTAGGGCTGCGATTCAATGAAAGGCCATACTGTTTAGCGGTAGTAAAAAATAAACGTTCTAACAAGCAGCTGGAATACATATTTATATTTCTGCAAGGGCACTAGCGTTCATCCTCATTTGTCAGAGGAGACGCAGCTTCTTATTCAAGCCTCCTTCTCATGCGTGGGAGCGTTTATCGATGAAGCGATGTTGGAAAATCTCAGTGATTTTTACAGAGAAACTGTGGATCCAAAAATTCTGCATGACACTATGTGTGGCTGTGGGACCTCTTGTGGCGCCCGCCTTGGGTGGCTTGGAGCAATTCCTGCCACAAAACGCATTCAATTCGAAAAAAGGGTTTTCGAAGTGAAAGTGATGCTGTTCACTTCTCTCGTCCGACCTGGCATCTGGCTCAAAACGATACGGCTGGACATTTCCGACATTGCTTGACATTTTTATGTAGCAACGTTGACGCAGAGCTATCATCATCAGGCAGAGGGGGATCAATAGCCACGCCCCCTTAGGGGAGATTTTGGAAAAAGAGGGTTCAGATCAGTGTTCAAAACACTACTAGAAAGATTTCTTTTTAAATTAAAAAATTATCATTGGGGGACTTTAAAGGCCGTGTCACACAATACATACATTATAATACATACCATGTTCCACATATATGATTTTTGTCTGATGTGATATGTGTGTGTTGTACGTTATTTTTAAGTATTTCACATGCCCCCCATTCGTTGATGTGCTCAGATGTCCATCGAGGATCATTGAAGTTCAAAGAGGTAGGAACAAACCACCTCACGCTTAGATAAACCCGCGCTTCTTTGAATTTCTTCACTTTGACGATCAGAGCACTGGGAAGCACCATGGACAGCACCCGCCACGGCTGTATGGTTCTTGCATGAGTCCCACACAATTGCATAGGAATCTATGATGAACAATGTAGAAACTAGGCATGAACTGCGTAATTCTCAACCGGACAAAACCAAATTCTCATAGACGCTTCAGCCAATATCCTCGACGAACAACTGCACACATCGATGATTGAGGAATGCAAGGAAAATGTACGAATTACAAACAAATAACTTGCATGTATCACGAATAACTGAAATTTTCACAAATTCCTTATGAATTGCTTATGAACAGTGCATTAACCACACATGGTTTATGCATGATTCGCTTAATAAGTGACGGGTAAATAAATGTATTTGTGATACATCTTTGAAAATTTCACGATTAAAGACCACCACTTTTTCCAAGTACATATGTATGACAAATTTGATGGAATTGGAACTGGAATTTTGATGGAAATGGAACATTTGTAAAATATACATGGCGGCAGTAAGACACAGCCTTTAAAATATACAGTGACATTTGTGAAATAGGGAGTGGGTTCATAAGAAATCATAAAGTTGTAGGTATTAATCATTGCTGTTGAAATCCCAGAAAGCTACAGAATTTTAAAAAAGGTTCTCTCTACTAAGGTATAAGACAAAAACTTTATGTTTGCCACTGTTTAGACATTTCTCTTTATTTAAAAGTCACATTTTCTGTTCCAATATCTTGAAAAAGTCAGCCATATCTTTGGAGTTTACTTGCTTCTCTATCCGATTTAATGCCTTTTCTAATGTCAGTACATGCACAGAACGGGGAGCGCAGCGGCAAAGCAGCATGCGGTCTCAGCAGGTGGCGGCAAGGATAAAATGCATCGTTATGTCTACTTGTAAAGGTATAAAAGATGAAAGTATCTCACCACTATGACACCAGCAGCTTAGAGCCCAGTTAGACTTTTATAATCCTACTTTTTTTTTTCACTCATTTGATCCAGCCTCTCCACGGTGCAGTTTTAATAACTGTATCAGTTGAAGTTTGAGGTAGTGAGGGCTGTGTAATCCAGTTATCTTTTGGTGTAACACTAGGGTGTTTCTTTTGGGCATTTTTGTATTAGAAATTAAATCTTCTTTAGGATTAAATCGAAAGACGTCAAGAAAAGCTTGAACTCTTTCCTTCTGGTTTTTTGGTATTTTTGATTTATCGGCCGTGCTTCCCTCTGGGATGTAACTAATCCCTGATATATTTCTGTTTTTCTGACTCATTGCAGCTTTCTTTAATGTTATTTTTCTCATCATTTTTTTTCACTTTCATGTTGCCCCATTTTACCTCCCCTGCTCCCCTATCTTAGTTTTTTCAGCAGTGGTACAGAAAGGACAATGTATTCTATGTGGTACAAAGTATTTCTGTTGGATTAGTTTGTTTGTACTGTCAGTAGGACAAGTTTTTCAGCTTCTGCAAAGCATAAACACGAGTGCACAATAGTAAATAGTGTCTGCTAGCCCAGGGCTGTTTCCAGATAAACACTGGGTGTTACATAAAGTGGTCATTCAGTGGTTCTTCACATTTGCCGCCTTCCACTGTGACGGTTTAGGTTTAGCCTCGGGACATATTTGTGTTTATGATTCTTTTCATACAAAATACATGCATATTTAGTGAAAAAAATAGACGCAAGAAAATGGAAAATAGGAAAAACAGTTAAGAAATGGTCAAAAACATGTTTCAAAATCCAAACCATGAACTTCCTTCATTTATTACCAATAACTATTTAACATAGAAAACATAACAGGCCTGAAGTGGGAGTGTCAATACAAAACCAAAAGACTTATTTTTATAACTCCCTAAAAAGATCAAATCAAATCAGGTCCGGTCTGATCCAAATCGAATCAAATCAAACTTTATTTGTGGAGCAATTTTCAGACAAAAGTAGCTCAGATTGCTTCACATAAAAACATTTTCCAATTTTAAAAGCCAAAAGCAAGATAATTAACATATATAAAACACATACAATGCCCACCTATCCACCACCAGCAAATATTTTTAAAAATTGAACCAACTTGAATTTAAATCTATCTTTACTTTAATCATCTGCAGATGTAATGCAACAAAATAAAATCAGATTTTTGTCCAGAATGTGCTTTAACTCAAGGATATTTTCGAGTAACTGTAAACAGAAAAACTGATGAAATGTGACACTTGATTTTAATAATACCACATCGTTCAGACCTTCAACTGTGTTTTGTTTTCTCGTTGTCAACGAAACCAAGTCGATATTGCTTCAACAGCAACCGTCATCTGGGAAAAGACTCATTCAATTTAAAGAATGTCGAGGTCCAAACTGAGATTATTACAAAGTAAATGTTGAAGGTTATCTGTTCTCTAAAGCATACATAATCATAGGAATGAATCAGATGGCCAGGAGGAGCACAGACGTTCCCCAATGGTTTGAAAAATTGTTTGGCTGCTAGACCTTTTTGAAAAAAAAAAGGAGTGATTCTGTGCTTCTGCAGCTTAATGAACTGGACCAGAGTGTGCTTTATGAGTCTGTGCCTTTCTGGCCTTTAACTTCACTTCTAGTGGGGATGCCCCAGACTGTAATTGTGATTCTGTCAATCTCTCAAAAACTCTAGAAAAAGAAAATAAACTATTGGATGAATGCTGAGCTGAAAAATATCATATCGGGAGTAAGAATCTTTATGCTAATAATGGTTCTAGTTGCTTTACTTTTAGAAATGTTTGCCAGTTAATTTGCACCACTCTTATTTATTTAGAGAAGCTATCACATCTATATTACAAGCTTAATCATTTGTTTATGCGTATCACATTCTGTAATTTTTTGTGTGCAAATGGGTTTAAGTGGTAATTCACACTTTATATTTAGTCTGACATCTTCATTGTTTGTTATCAAGCCCATCATACCTTCATTTCCATTGTTTGAGTTTGTTCTTCTTGTTTTCCACTCCCCAGCATTAATACCAGATTATTTTAGTTTCGGTTAAGTCTTCTTTGCCTTTCGGCTGCTCCCTTTAGGGAGGCAGTGAATCATCTGCCTCCATCTATTTCTATCCTCTGCATTCTCCTCGCTCACACCAACCTCCTCCTTGACTACATCCATGAACCTCCTCTTTTATCTTTCCCGGTAGCTCCAACCTCAGCATCCTTTTACCTAAATGTTCCTCTTTTGAATGTATCCAAATTATCTCAAAATATCTCTCATATCTCTGATGGAATCATTTCAGATCCTATCCATCCTCGACTCTCCCAAAGAGAACCTCAATGTTTTCAGCTCTGCTACCTCCAGCTCTGCCTGCTTTCTCTTTTCCTCCTAATCTAAACAATGTGGCTGCTCTCACCACAGTCTTCTACATCTTTCATTTCATTCTTGCTGACACTCTTTTGCCACACACTAAACCTGAAACTATTGTCCACCTGTTCCAACCTACTTACTCACTTCTGTTCACCTCTTTACCACACTCTTCATTGTTATGGACAGTGAGAACCTGAAGTTCCTTGTAACCTCCCTCTGCTTGAGTCACTCTCATTTACTCACAGACATTCTGTCTTTTGCTGCATCTTACAAACCTCCAACTCTCTAGATATTTCTCTACCTTCTCCTTGATCTAACTATAGATCACAATGTCATCTGCAAACATCATGATCCACCTACACATTCTCATTACCCAAATTGTCACATACTAAAGCATGATTAAGGACCCCTCTGAGTCGGTTTTTTGACATTTTGGGTGTTTATTTAAAATAGTTTCAAACTTTTGCTTTAAACTCAGGCACACAAACCGAAAATAAATTAATGTCTACTTGAAGAAAACAGATAATAACAATTACTAAGTGTAGGAATATAATGTTTTTGCCCTCAGTTTTAGTAGATAAGCACCACATATGTACCACCATGACTACAAAACTGCTGAGAAAAATCACTGAAAGTGGTACTTAGAGGTCCTCCGGCTGCCTGTGATGATGCATTTCTTAGTGCTGTCTGGATGCTTCCGGTTTGTTTTTTGTGTTTTATTAGCAGGCACGAGATTGATGTTTTTGCTTTTTAAATGTCGAAAGCGTTTTTCACACTTCTGGTTTTGAAGAGGGGTTTATGCTGTAGACTCCCTCAGCCCTGATTGATGCTTTTTCTTGCTTTTTAAAGTGTCTCTAGCAAGAATTTAACCTCCCAAAATTCATTTCTGAGTTTTTATCAACAGAACCACACTCAGATTTTCAACTGTTTTCCTACCAGTTGTTGTTTTTTTTAAATGTCTTTAGAAACAAATATCTTGTGAAAGCCGTTTAATTTGGCCCAACTTTAGCTGGAACAGAGAGGAATAAAGCTATTAGAATGGAGAAACGGAGTGTGTGTTTTCTTTTTGTGGTCATTTTGTCACAAATAAGCCACTCAGAGACCCTGGGATGTGATGTTTCTGCCTCTCTGCGAGCCCCATTGAAGACACAGTGGAAGTAATTTGCAGCTACTTTCTTGTTAAAGCACTAAAGGAACAGATTTTGTGCCGTAATTGAATCAGACGTCTTGGAGCTCGGACTGATGCGAAACACTTTTTGCTCTTTTCAGTCCATTATCCGTCCAGTGGGCTTGCTGTAGAGATTGCCTGAAGGAAAGCTAACAGACAGACCATAATGCAGTAGCTCGAGGGCAACTGGTTAAACTTTTGTGCAGAATATGAATGTGTTATAAACTGTCGTACTCTGGTGTTGACTCTTTTAGCGCTTTAATTCTGTATTATTATTTTATTTCTTTTCAGGTATGCAAGTACTAAATATTTTAACGCAGTGTTCTCCTTGTGACTCTTTATTACTAATGGTTTTATTATTTCTTTTCTCATTAAAGACTTACTCCGATCATCTTTTCATCTATTTTAAAAGGGTTCCCAGTGATCTTTTAACTATGATTATGCTGTTTTTAGGCACAACCAATAAACCTGTGTTGTATAGTTTCTGCAGAGCGGAAGTATTTCATTAGAAATTTGCCTATGAGTTGTTTGCAGAGTAAGCCTGCCCTGACTTCCTGTCATCCCTTTATTTACCGGTACATGCTCTCCCACTAACCTACAGCCCCTCACATCCCCAAATAACATTACTGCTCCAACAATAAATGACGAGTAATATCAAAGCCATCCAGCTAGACAGTTTTGCACCAGATTTCAGCTAAGATAAGGAATACAAAGACGTACGTGGATCTGGTGGTCTACCAGTCGATGCATCAGAAGAGAGCTTGTGGCCCATAGACTGTAGCACCATCAGCATGTCACTACTATAGACTTTTTCAAACGGTATCCTCTGTCTGCTCCTGATTCACAACGATTTCACAGAAGAAATACAAAAAAATATAATTTTAATCTTAATTTTCTTTATATATGTCCTCTATTGTCAGAAAAATGGCACACGAACATGCTAAAAACACCAAAAACATGATTTTCATCTAAGTGAGTATTAAAATATTTTTCTGTCATTTAATTCTCGTCTCACCTGAGCTGACTCTGATCACCTTTCACCTGATAAACCATTAACAGAAACAGAGTACAAATGTCAATAAGACAGTCAAACATTTAAATGAATCCTACTTTGGTATAGAGTGACGGAAATCTCATATTGAGTTGAGTGTAAGGAAAGTTTAAAACTGTCAGTCACAAATGATACTCCAGTAAAAAGAGGAGGGATGCAGCTGCTCGGAAATGATTTTCACAGTTGGAGAGGATTTAAATGCATATATTTTATCCAGATTCTTATGTAAGGACCTCAGCAGTACGGGAGGACCTGGCCCGGAAAAGCAACTTTTCAACACAAAACTTGCCTAAAATAACAGGCTTTACAGCAGATAACCACATGCAAATGAATGGTTCTTTTCACTTTTGAATACTGTTTTGCATGTTTTGCTCATTTGTTTGCACAAGAAAAGTAAATGGAGTGAAAATTTTAACAGCAGGGTTGCTTTTTTTGGCAATACAAACAGAAAAGGGACTGAGTTTGTAGACAATTCAACACAGCAATGCTTGTGTACGCAGCACTGATCTAAATGAAAGCTTTCTAAACTTTGCTAGTTTTTTGTTTTATTTGCTTGTTTTTTCTTCATTGTTTTTAACTAGTTTAGTTGTTTTTGTTTAATGCATTTCTCCCATCTTTATACTAGCAAAAATACAAACTTTTACGTGTTCTTTTAACAAAATTACATTTTCTTTTCTAAATAATTTAAATGTAATTTATAATCAAAAAAAAAAATACACATTTTTTGATAGTACTGCCAAAAAATAATGTATTTTGTGCACTGAAAGATCTGACCTATTTAAGACTTTACTCTTTCTTCTTGCATAGTCGAAATTAAGCTGTGTGAGAAACACTTAAAAAATATGTAATAGTAAAACAAAGACGCTAACACCATCACAAGCAGCAAAAATACTTCTGCCTCAATACTTTACTTTTGTAATGGATACGGGAAGTACAAAAACATGAAAGTGTTATTTAATAAATCCAATCTTAAAAATGTAATTTAAAGAGGAAAATAAAAAGATGCACAAAGATAATTAGGCGTGGTGAAACAATTTTTTCAGTGTTCCATGAGTTATTTTTGGTTCAATATTACAAAAGTAATTCAAGCTTTAAATTTCAACACGTGGAAATCGATGTTTTACAGAAGCAAGTATCTTAAATCAAGACATATACTTTTAAGTTTTAATAAAGAAAAATATATATATTTTAGTCAACTAATGCACTTTAGTGGAGCTCTATTCTAAACCATATGTCCTCTAAATGCTTGTCTTGGTTGAAAAAGTCAAGTTTAAAATTAGGCAAATGACCAAACTTTTTCATAATTGTTAAAAATCGTTAAAAACGAGATGTTTTATCTCAAGAGGCTTTATCGTCCCATTCTTGATTTAAATGTCAAATAAATAAAAGATAATTGTTAACCTCTCGACACTTGAATTTATTTCCAGCTCTGCAAAGAAAATGTTTTTGCTTTTATGTAGATGCTAAATGAAGCTAATTCTGGAGCCGAAGTACTTTAATGAATTTTTGCATCAATAGGGGTCAAGGGTTAAAAACTTTTTTTTTAGAGAATGCTTTTCCAGGCCATCAGTTGCTTAGCAATTTCTTACCTTCATGGAGACTTAAAGCAACCAATAAAGAGTTTCAATTGAACATGAACAGATGAAGAAAGCATCCCCTCCGGCAAGCCAGCAGAAGTGTGAAATGTCCATTTAAATGTCTTTAATGGTCCGAAAATTGTTATATTTGAAGTATTTCAAAATGAGTGCAAAAAGTACACTTTTTATGTCGGCCTTTTGTCACCAGCATTCCTGGTCTGCAGAGTGGAACTGTCTCTAATTCAATCCGGTCGGTCACACCGCCATCCATTTCTCTTCACTACAGCTACTGCCGACTCCTGCCGGTTTCTGTTAATGGAGATATCACCTCCTCCCTCCCTTGCTCTGCCTCGGCACTCTCTTTGTTGTCCTTTTCCATCCACTCCACTTTCAGTTGACTTCCTTCACATCATTCGGCTGTGCCTTTTCATTTGCCCATGCAGTGAGACTAATTGACAGAAAGCCATCAATAAAAATAGGCATGCTGCAACTTTTTTTTTCCCCAAAAAACTAATCAGTCTGTACTGAGTTTCTAAGACGTGCTCCTTTGCGGTGGCCTCCTGCTGTAAGTCCACTTTCAATTCAGAAGTCAAATAAAGTTGGAGAGCAGACGACAAAGAAGTTTGAAAGTGATTATTCAGGGAAAAGAACACACTGGTTCTCTTATCTGCAATGATTGCCTTCTTTATAGAAGAACTGTAAAAAAAAAATCTGTAGCTATTTGGGACCAAAGACTAAGTTTTATTCAGGATTTTGTTCATTATTACTAAAACAGGGGTGGAGCTATAAGGGGGCAAGGAGCAAAAAGCTTTGCCCCAAATTTTTGAATGAATATTAGTACCATTATTGACAAAGATTAAGAAGTCATCAAGGCAAGCTTCTTTAAGCATTGCAACATAGCAAAAACAACATTTTAAAATAAAATAAAGCAATTATAATATAATAAAACTGCTGTCAATCCGTACTTCTGATACTTTTATTCGTAAAGGCCTTCCACTTTGCCATTCTCCTTCCAAAGTCTTCTGCCCCCTTCCCGGCCCCGTCCCACCGCTGACCAAAAATCAAAACAAATAGATAAAGAACTTTAAGGCCAAAAAAGTCCAAATCTGAATAATTCCACTATCCTTACCTTTAGTCCTCCTAACAGAGAAATATGGAAAAATAGTGTCTTCAGATCCGGACGTCACCCTCACTTGATGATGTCATCAATAATCGCCGGTCCGCTACATTAACGCAGAAGTGCTCGCACTTGCAAATACGTAATATCAGTTTTATATCATTATCTAAATTCAATGTAAACGTATGTGCTTCAGAGCACACCTATGTGCAGAAAAGCACTTCTCAACGGCTTCTCCACCCTCATGGTGGAGGGCCCTGCTAGGGTTAACCCTTAAGAAAACTATTCCGGACAACATTACCCCTTCAAATGCCCCTACAGTTATAGGGAAAATCTGTAGGAGTAGGGGACATTTCAGCCAACGTGATCGTCTTTCTCTTGTGGTAGATTGATCAAGAGCGCAGCCTTTGTTACTTTTCTGTCACATTAACAGTCTGTGTGTCTCACACACCCTATTTAGGATAAACTACGGGGTCGACAATCTTAAAAAATGACAGAGTCCAGCGCACTTCTCCTCAGTTACCATCATCTCAGTAATGAACAAAGGAGAAAATAGTCACCTTTCAGACAGTTTAACCTTGAATGCAAACATATCATAATCTTGTCAAAGTCTGAAGGACAGCTGATCTAAACACTAGAATTAAAACAGAACAAGAGTGCCGAATAAAAGTGGAGAGTGAAAGCTTTGGATGTAGCCGGGATTGTTTTTGTAACGATGTAAAAGTTAGCCTTTTTTCTTTTAATAATATTGAAGTCTGTATTTAATCATTAAAATTCATCTGTCTCTGTGCAGCAGTTTAAAACAGAGAGACATAGTTTAACATCTTAAGTTGAAATATAATATTATGTATTAAATGTTGGGTTTATTTTTTATATAATTTGATTAAAACTTTATTTATAAAGCAATTTTCGTGCAGCAGCAACACAAAGTTCTTTACAGGTTTAAAACAATTAAAAATAAAATTATAAAACACACAATCTTCCCTCCCACTCAACAAAGAGAAACTCAAGGTTTAAAAAGAAATAGAAACCGATGCGGAAACCTGGCTTGATGCGAGGAAGTAATATTCTGGGGAATTGTCCACTCCAGAGACCAACCCAACAGAGGACCTCACGCTGTGATATGATCAAGGCAAGCAGTTTGAGGAAAAATGCTGATTTTAATAGTATTTTTTGGCTGAAAAAAAAAAGTTTTAACAAGTTTCATAAAATGTATCTCATGCAGTGATGAAAACAGAACATGAAACAAAGTGTAATGTTGTGTAGGAGTGAAAACAAGTGAAGGTCAGTCTGTTGGTAAGAAGTAGTGATAAAGATTTTTGTTATTAATCGTATAGAATATGTCTGTTCTTGCTAAACCCTGTGGAACTCCATAACCCAAATCCAGCATTTTTGGCAAAAAAATGTTTGTCCAAATACAGTAGTACTTTATTTATGTGATGTAACAGAGATATATGTCTATATATTCCTTAACTGCAGACCATTTAAGAAGTTTATGTTAGATTCAGAGGTTTCATTACAGTAATCTTTAAAGCCTATTGTACAAGAAATTTGTCAAGAAAAATTACGTAAAAATTATGAAGCATCAGTTCAAGAAAGCCTTGAACAGTCTTAGTGACTGAGAGTCTTTCATATCAATTTCAGGGTTCAGCTTCAGTCTCTGCTCCAGTGCTTTTTCCACAATGCAGAATGACACATCTCGTGTCTTATTTCAGAGATAAGCAGAACAAAGAATTATCTCTATTTCCAAAGTGGATAATAGATATTCATATTGAAATTGTCACCACTTTTTAATTTTTTTTCACCCACTCAGCCTTTAGGATCTCCAAAGGTTCTGCAGATTCAGCAGATTTAACAGAAATTGTCGAGCTTGCTCAGTTTTTCTCTCACTACTATGGATAAAATCAAACAGGATTTATTTGTCTTTCTTGATTTTTTTTATAATTTCTGATTATATTATTACTATTTTAACTGTTGTTTTTATGGCCATTTAACCTAAGAGCACACTGATGCATTTAACCAATTATCTGTTCCTGTGTAACAACAAGCAATTACGAATTAGAGCTGTGTTTCTTGGGTTAGTTCACTTTGATATAGTCAGCAGGAGGCACAAAAAAAAGGGGGGTTGTGTGTCGCAGAGCAATTATGGCGCATCTGTGACCCACATAGTGTCTTTGAGTTGAGGAAGGAACCACTGCATGGTGGGCAAAAGCCAAATTAAATCGAAGTCTCCATAAACTAATTGTCTTTGGAACTGAGGGGCTTTATGTCTCGTGGCTAATGGAGTTCAGAGTTTATGACCCCTTTAATAAGTTGCTAAGGAAACAACACTTAATAACAAACTACGGGACTTACTGCAGATCTGAGGATAAAGGGTCCTGTGAGACAGTGAGTGGGGAGAATTTGTTTTCAGAGAGTGAAACACTCTTCTACTTTGACCTAGTTCTGCTTTAGGAGATTCAATTTTTGGTAGAACTCAATGTTTCCTATTATATTTTTTTACATCTATAGAATTTCTATGCACTGCAAACTAGCAGTGACATCTTTCAGACAAGATATAATTGTTTTCTCTGTTGAGTGTTTGTGTTTTTCAAACATTTCTTCTTTTTCTGAATCACTTTTTTGGCAAATGGTTGCATTTTGTGTTTCTTTCTGTCTCAATGAATGAATTGGTTCCCAATTGTGTTTGATTTCCTGTTTGATCATGATGTCACCAAAATGTCCTAGGTGAATTCCATCTTTATCTGAGAGTGACTGGGATAGGCTCCAGCAGCCCCGGAACCCAGAAAGGGATTAATTGGGTTTAGAAAATGGATGGATGGATGGATGGATGGATGGATGGATGGATGATGGATGATGGATGGATGGAGATGGATGGATGGATGGATGGATGGATTGTTGTTGGATGGATGGATGGATGGATAGGTTGTTGGATGGATGGATGGATGGATGGATGGATGGATGGATGGATGGATGGATGGATGGATGGATGGATGGATGTCACCACGCATTTTAGTGAAGACTCATGCAAATGATGTTACATTTGGATTAGTGTTTTTATTTTGTTTTTAAGTCAATATTGCTGACAATTAATTTTGTTTAAGTTGTTTGAGAGTTACATTTATACTTTTAAACTTTATTTTCATAATTTTGAAAACTATTTTTTATCAAGTATAAATGTTTTTCTATTGAGTTTTTTTCATTCAATGCCTCAAAGGATTTTAACACCAAGCATTGTACACTTGCAAAAAAACGATTAATTATTTATTTTTCTTTCACTTCACAATAACAATGACTCAGTAAAAATATGACCATTACACCATTCCCAATTGCTTACATAACAATATGCCTATTAAAAAAATACTGAACCTGAACCAGCAAAAACCACTTTTCTGTCACATGTTAATTCAGTATTCACGAGTTTCACAGAAAAGCATGCAGCCCACATTGAAATGTTTCCAAACCTCTAAACTACTTAGTTTTCTGATGAAGCTCCACTTTCTTCCACTTCCCCCAAATGCTGAAATCCTTTACAATTTTACTGATGATAACCACAAACAGTGTGTCTTTTTATTCTCTTAAGTCAACTGGGAAAGTCTGAACCTGGAGCTTAAATGTTTTATTGTCTTTCTTTTAAAGCATCAAGACAAAACATCACTATGTACAAAATGCTGAAAAGATACATAGATGAGTTTTTGTGTCAAAAATATACACTGTTTTAAAAAAGAGATATGTTAATGAAATACCTGAACTTTCTCTGTTTTTAAAACTAAACTTTATTTTGTAGAAACTAAGAAAATATCATGCAAACAAGTCTTAAACAAAGCATGAAGTCAGAGTCATATCACCCATCTGGCAAGTAATTAACTCACTAAAGAAGAAGCTAGATGTAATTAATCTGTCTTAGAATCTCTGTTAAATGTGATTCAGAAAACAGTGGTAAATGTGTTTTTTTTTCCACCAATCAGAGATTGAGTTTAGGATGGAGCCTATTCATACGACTTCAAAAGTGTTGCCATATTCCCTATCAGATCACATTTTGATCTGTTGTAAAATCCTTCCTAATTATCTTTTTATTATGATTTTGCCATTTTTTTTTGCCAAAATCTGTGTACAACAAAAAAATCTTATTTTCTATGACATAGTTTCTGCGGCGCAGCAGGAGTCCATTAGAAATATGCCTGTGAGTTGTGATGAGGAGTGATGGTGTATAGTCTAATCCATCTGTTTGCACGCTCTTCTGCTACCTTACAATCCCGCAAAGCCCCAACGCAACATTACATTCCATCTTAAAAACACTAAAAACACACAAAAAAACTGTATTTCTCTGCCTTCTGCATTTTTCTTCTCTACCTTCTGTCCTTTAATTCCCGTGCCCTCGATTTTTCTGCATTTCGTTCCCGGCTCGCCTCTGTTCTCTCGTCTTCTCTTTTACACTTTCTGCGTGAACACAAGCTATCTCTCTAAAGGTGAGAGGATGCAAACGGGTGTGCAAATGTGCACGCTTACCAAGGTTTAATTACTGCTTCTTTTGCCAGGACGCAAGGAGGTCACTGTAAATTTGCTCGATCTGCTCTCCCTCACAAGTCAATACAGGCTTTGTCATTATTCTTTTAAATTACTTAAATATTGATGCACTGTGTTGGAATGTTTTTTTTTTTTTTTGTCCTTTCAAATTTCTATTATTAGCTTTCTTATAATGATCCACTTCTTTAAAGCTGTTTTATCAAATGCCTATTTTAGCCCTTTTGGTTTAATTAATGCGGAGAAAGAAAACTGCTTCATGCTAAGTTGCAAGATAAAGACATTCAGTGAAAGCTGTGACCACTGATGGGAAATTTGCAGCTTTTGCAAAGTCAAGGACAAAAAAACCAAACAGGATGAAAAAGACAATTCAGATTTATTCTCAAGGAGAAATTGAGCTGTAAACTGTCCATAGGGAACCTTTTGATTTATCATTAGGACCAATAAGACCATATTTGTGTTAGTCATACCTTATTTTTATTTGTTTAAGAATAAGCAGTTCTTGTTGGCTGGAGTTGACCTTTACAACAATCATTTTTGATGAAAGATAAATTTGTTCCAGTAAAACTTGTCAAATGAATGCTGAAAAGAACCAGATGTAGATTTAAGATAACCTGATCAGATTATCCTAAATCTGATCAGATTCATGGTACAATGATGTAACCCGTCTTTTAGTATGAGCGGGAACCACTTAAACAACAGTCTAATGTGATTTACAGGAAGCTTGTTTCTGCATTTCTTAAAGCCTTTCCCTTTGGTATCAGGTTTTCTGCAGCTTTCTGAACATGCTGTTTGAAACTTTAGTCTTTTTTCATTTGCAGTCTGATGCTGCGATGGCCGCAGATGTTTCACTCGATGTGATCAAAGACAACAGGCGTTTGGCAGCCTGCAACTCTGACACTGTTAATCTTATCAAAGGAATCAGCTGCAACCAAAATGGGTTTTTATTAACCACACTGGCAGCCTGGCTCAAAGGAAGGCAGCATCTGTGTCGTCTGCTTCCACATCCACCATTCTTGGTCTGAATTCACCTCAAAGTTATGTTCTTTTCTTCCATTTGTACAGATTTACCTAAAAGACTCAATTTAGTCCAAGTTTTTCTTTTGGTTTATTGAGTCCCTTTTAGGGATTACCTCATGAAAAAGGTTGACTTTATTTACAACTCCGACAGTGGAAATCGTTTATTGCTACCATCTTGCCTTACTGTTTGACATATTTGGTTCAGTGCAGGAATGTCAAGGATGGATACCTTAAATTCATCATTAATAGCTTTACGGTGCTTCACATAATGAAAGCCATTTTGGAAACAGCTCATTTCCATGGTCTGATGTGCGCTCTTCCTCCAAAACAGCTCTTCTGTTAGACTCCGTTTAATGAGGCACAGCTCTGCTGTGTCATCCACCACCCAATTTATTTGGAATAAATATAAGACCTTGAGCTTGAAATTGAACCCGCTATCCATGGGTAAACACCACAGGGTGTGCACAGCATGTAGACCTGCTGAAGACATCTGCAAAGGTAAATGAAAGGCTGTGTGCACATCATGGATTAATAGGTATTTACACCAAAAAGAGCAAAACGACAGATGTGAAAAATGACTTGAGAAAGGCTTTTTTTGTCCCATTCATACATTGGATTGATAGCTCCTCCCACTTAAACAATGTTCCAAGAAATTGGATGGGAAAAGTAAAAGTTTTGATAGCCCCACCCATGGCACCGCCCATGTGGCAATTAAAATAAACACACTTAAGAATGCAGACATTTAAGCTTCTAAACAACTGCTTCAAGTCTGGCTCCAACCATCATTTTGATCTTTTGTAAAAGTGTTCCAGTGGGCATTTTTAGCCCAAATAATAAAACCTGTCATTTTCTAGGACATAGTTTCTGCAGAGCAGCAGTAAGTCATTAGAAATTCACTTCTGAGTTGTGGTCTACAAGTGGGTGCATCTTGTTGCTTGTCATTTTTTCATCTATAAGTTTTTTCTAATGGGATTTTTTTTCATCTTCTTCTGATTCACAATTATTTGAATAACAAAATGATCAGAATTGCAATTTTAAGCTTAACTACCTTTATATATGTTCTCCTCGAGAAAAAGGCTACAACAACATGCTAAAAACATCAAAAAGCACGATTTTCTTTGAAACAGGTCTTTAAAAACAGACAATGAAAGAAAAGAAAGCAATAAACACCAGAAAGTTGATGACAACACAAGAGTCTTTTGGTGTTTTTTGGGAATTTTTATAGGACATTGATTCTTTTTGCCACCATCCTCTAATGGTCATTTTAGGTACTGCAATGCCCATTTATATTATGAGTTGGGGAACAGAAAGTTGACTGTTTTTACCTAATTTTAATATGAACTTACTTTTTAACAGAGCTGTTAAGGTTGATGTTGCACATTCACTTTTATTTTCAATGAGTCTGAGATTGTACCTCATCTAAGAAATTATCCAGGTGCTCTCTAAAGATACTCTTTGATATTTGAGGGCAAACATGCGCTCTCCTCTTTCCACTGCCAAGCAGAGCAGATGCATGCTGTGTGCTGCAGTCCTTTTCCTCCGCTTGAAGAGCATAGGATGACACTATTAACATTATGCCTTTGCTCTTCCCCTTTCCTTGCTATAATAGAATGGCCAGTTTCATTTTCGGGACAATAAAATTGCCACTAAATAGACCCGCTGAGATCTTTCTGGGAAATTGGAATGCTTCGTATCAAAAATCAAATAAAAAAACATATTTGTAATAAAAATGTGGTGAAAACGTTGAAAAAGTTATATGATAAAATGAAAAATATGCATTAATAGAATGGTAACCTAAGGTTATAAAGCTCAGGGTTTCTGTGAAAATTACTCTAAGAACACAGAAAATGTATGAATAAGGTTGAACCTTAAGTATTTTAAGAACTATTGAATTACATAGTTGAAAAGTAACACAAAAAAGCCCTTGAAAATGCAGCATGAATGTGGTCTGAATAGGTTATAATTTCAACTCATCTTCATTTTGACCTCTTTCCAAACAAACCGTGACCTCGCTCTTAAGAAAGTCTGGCGTCTAGTGGGGACAAAAATGGGATAGTAGGACAAAACGGCAGGAGTTAAATGAAAAAGCTTGGAGAGGGCTTTAGGAATGTTTTGATGCATTTTAAATCACTGCCAGCTGGACGTGTCATCTGCTCATTGGCATGAGACAAAGTGCTTTTCTACAGCAGTTTGAAAGGTCAGGGTGACAGCCCATTCCTCTAGAGAGTCACAGTGAAGACCAGCAGATATCTACGTTCATGTGTGTGTGCACAGCTACACGCGTAACGGCCATATGGTTGCCTTTGTTTCTAGAGCGAGGTTCTATTTGGGCGGTCCAGTTGCAAGGAAGGGGAGGGGAGTTTAATTTACAGTGTCAATAATTACTCTGAGTGACGGGGATCTGTGTTAAGCTCTGAATAATCCGCCACTGTGGAATGTTGCAGGACTGGACATAGAAGTAGAGATTAAGATGTCAAAACATAGATTGATATTTAGATTGAATCAAGACCTATAAAGTTTTGTGGCAGTAATTTATTTTATTTAGACATTTACAGTTTTGAGGTTATTATCCATGCTGTCATCTGCAAATAATAGAACATAGAAGATCGGGGGAAGATTACTTTCATCGTTTTGGGTCACTAGATGACTTTGATCCTCTGCAAACTGAACAGCCACAGTGTTCCAGAGTGTTTAAAAAAGCATTCTCTCTTTTACTTTTACAGTTAACAAGCACAAGCCGTGGATCGAGACTTCCTACCACGGAGTGATCACAGAGAACATGGACACGGTGCTGCTGGACCCTCCTCTGGTAGCCCTAGACAAGGATTCTCCTCTCCCCTATGCTGGTAGGAAATGCAAATCCACGCTGACACATCCCACTGCTTCTGAAGTGAATGGGATGTCCACAGAATGTAATACAGTGAACTGCAGCACAAAAGACTCTACTCTCACTTCATCTTAGGACCTCGACAAAGCCTGAGCACAGTGGGAGCTTCACAAAACAAGAACAAAAGATGTAGCACTTATTTGCGCTCCCATCTTAAGCAGTTGAAAAACAACATTATTTTGTGTTTTTCTCCCTATTGTGTTTGCAAAAAAAAAAAAAAAAATCCCACCTCTGGCTTATATAAGACGGTTTTGACTTAAGTTCAACCCCAAATTACTATTCATTATTAATAGTCTGGGTATTGGGGCGTTGAGATGTGATTTCTAATTCTGACGGGTCCACATCATTAAAAACCTTATCTCTAGATGACAGATTCGGTTGCCGATTTTGTTATTTAATGAGTGCTGGAAGGAGACACAGATCCCGCTGACAGTCATGGAAAAAAAGAGAGATGGAAAGAGCCTCTATGATTGGACAAAGTATTCAGAAACACAAAGTCAAACGGAGAGACTTTTGGCAGCCCGGGCTTAACAGCTCATTATGGTGGAATGACTCTTATTAATCAAAGTGCTGACAGCCATGGAGAACTGAAAAGTCAGCTATTTTTCTCCCTCTGTTCTTTTTTTTGTGTGTATTTGATCCTATTTTTAACTTTTTTTGGAACACTGTGCGTGTTGTGGTGTAAATAATACAGAACAGAATCTGAAAAGGCTTTAAAGTCCCACTCCAGTCATCTTTTGATCTATTTTAAAAGCATTCTCAATGGTCTTTTAATTATAATTATGCCATTTTTACCCAAAATCAGAGTAGATGTGTCATTTTCTAGGACATAGCTTCTGCAGAGCAGTATGAGTTCATTTAAAATTCACCCCCCATTTCCCATCATGCCTTTGTTCACATGCTCTCCCGCTAGCATACAGCACATTGTTGGTGCAATAAAAATGGCTTGCAATATTGAAGCTATCCAGCTAACACATTCTCATCCCCAAGTTGCTACATATTGATGTTTGATTCTGTCCCCCCTACACGTCACTTTTTGATGTTCCAGGTGTCCCCAACTTGTTGTTTTTTGACGTGCTGGCTGTTCCCATTAAATCATAGGCCCCCAATCTCCGGGCTGTGAATCAAAACCGGTCCAGTACCATGACATGGACCACCAGTATCCAAATCCGGTACTGGTACCCTAACCCGGCACCTGATGCAGTACCAAATGCCGTACCAGATGCAGTACCGGATCCTAACCACCACCAGATGTGGTACCAGACTCGAAGTAGATTCAAACCATTACTGGGTTAGGGTACCAGTACTGGGCTATTGATACTGGACGTGTCCCGAGGACCAGTCCGCATCCCGAGGGTTGCGGACCCTTGATTTTACCAACAGCCACCACGTCAAAAACAACAAGTTGAGAACACAGAAAATGTCAATTTTTGACATGGAGGCGTCTTTTACTAAACGTCAAGATGTGACGAATTGGGAATGAGAATGTGTTGATCCAGTCATACGGTTCTGAGCTAGATGTCAGCTCGCACAAGGAAAAGGAAGCCAATCATGTCATCTGTTTGTCTGCAAGTGGATACACCTAAATTGTGCGGAGCAGCGAGCTTGTAGCCTCCCATCGTTGGTTCTACATCACAGCTACAGGCTTTTTTCCTTTTTTCATCTGTTCCTGCTTCACAATTATTTGAATAAAGATACACTCAGAAATGCAATTTTATGCCTAATCTTCAGTATAAATGTCCCCCATCATGAGAAAATGCCACAAAAACACACTAAAAACCACCAAAAAACACAATCTTTATCAGAGTGGGTCTTTCAATCATTAATATTCATTGTATTTTATCTTCTTTGGCTTCAGAGAGCTCTACAGTTAACCCAAATAGACGCGCATCCTGTCCACATGAGCAGTCTCACAGATTCAGCTTTCTTAAATTAATAAATGTGTTGCAATGAATTTTTAAAGTCACAAAGACAAGAAAAGTAGACCAAGGAAAAAATGTATATGCTATATATTTTTGTGTTCCATGATTAACACTTGGCTTGTTGACTTGAGAAGGTCAGTCGCGGTGAGATATGACCTTAGAGGGGACAACAGTAAAAGCAAACGACTGGCGATATTTCTCTCCTTGAATGTTTTTTTTGTCGTATGTGGCCTTTAATGAATGAAACCAGCTCAATAGCTACCAAGGAGACTTGGAAAAAATGGCCATAAAAGAACAGCTCCCAATTTATCTGCCAGTGCTTTTCGTTGTTTTGCACAAACACTCCAAACGTCGCAGAGTCTAACTACTTTATCATAGTTTATCTCTATCTGTGCCCTCGTTTGTGTTTTTCTCCCTTAACCCCACTGTCTTTTGTTGTCAACGGAGCTATTCTTTTCCCTCTTCTCTATCTTGACACGGCGCTCTCTGTGAGCCCACGTACAGCTCGTCACTTACACTACAGACACTCTCATCAATCTTGGTTTTGTTTTACGGCAGAAAGGAGTGGGCTTTCCCTCTGGCTCCTCATTAATTGCAGTGTGGGAACACAGAGCAGGATTGTTAAGTACTCGCCCATTTCTTCCCCTCTTATTCTTTTCCTCTGTCATTGCCATTTTTATTAATTTCCTTGCCCTTTCCAACGCCGCCTTCGTTTTGCTTCACCTCTTGTGTATGTCCTTTCATCTTCGTCTGTTCCCCGCCCTGGCTGTACCGTCACATTTCTTTGACAAAGAACCTGGATGAAGATTCCCAACTCGAACCCAACACTCCTGGAGATAAATTTGTGTTTCTTTATTTCCCGCAACGGGGTGAGTGTGGTTTGAGGAGAACTGTATGCGCTGATAGAGAGTCCTCAATCAAATTAGCATGAGCAGTGGAGGCATTGGACCCCTTAGTGCTTTAAGGCAAGAAGACAGTTTCATTTGCTTATTCTTTATCTCAAGACCGCAGCGAACAGGTCCGTGTCTCTTCCCATTCATCACTGCACCTCAATAATGCGCTGTTGTGCATTGTTTCCTCTGCAGAACTCTCACTAGGTAGAAACATAAAAGTAGCTGAGGATTTGAAACGACAGAACCGGAGGAGACAATGGACCAGTTTTAATGAGGAGGTCATCATAGGCAACTGCTCCAATTTAACTGTTTTATTAATCCCATTATTGTGCAAGCGGGTGTCTGTGTTTGCATTTGTGCATCGTGAACAGTCTGCTAGAATCATTTCACACCTTTTATCGTCCTCGGAGAACAGATCCTCCTTTTACTTGTTCCAATTCCTCCAATTTAAAGTGTTACGATTGATATCAAAATCTGATAACGGTAATCATCTTGGTGACTCGTTTTACATAAATGCATCAGATGTCTCTCAAGATTTTAAAATAAGACTATGAGTTAGTAATTATCAATCAGTTATTTTTGACTTCTTAACTGCTTTGGTCCAAGTGTTTTAGAATTTTTATTTGATTGGTATCTACTGTTGAACCCCTTGATGGTTAGAAAAGTCCACTCTCAGTGAGAACAACCAAATCCTGATTAGATCCTTTCTGTTTTGAGATTGCATTTTCTGTACTTAATAGTTGTTAATGTCTGTGTAAGGTTTGGCATTTAAAAAAAATTAAGTCGTGTTTGTTGTCACACACCTAATTGTGTGAAGTTTATTCTCTGCATTTGACCCATCCCCTGGGGAAGGGGTGAGCTTCAGAAACAGCTGCGCTTGGGAACTATTTGTTGGTTATGCCTTGTTCACACCGGACACAAAATCGCTACGAAGCTGCGCGGAATTGAGGCTGCTTTCATTCAGCACCCTTTTTAACTTATGGTGTCGTTCATGCCAGACAAGAAGTGTGTGGCTGTGGTCCTCGGTGGCGCTTTGCACCATGCAGCGATTGCTTTGGCATCTGGTATGTTTTTTGTGCGAGCCGAGAGTAATCCAGGAAATTATGCCAAATCCCAACAAGATAATCCGGTCAATTTTCAAAATATAACCAATTTTTCTCAAGAAAATACTGCGATTGACAAATGGTATCACATTTTTAAATCTAAACAGACTGTAGAGATGAACATGAACGCACAAACACTAAAAACAAACAGACACACACAGATCAACGTAGTTTTGGGTGACTGATGATGGCTAAAAAAGGTCTAAATAACCATATTTGAGCCAAAAGGCCTTTTGACAGTTGCAGGGAAAATCCGTGTCCAACTGGAGTTTAAGATACCGTGCGCACTCTGACCCTGTACCGCTCCGCATCCGCTGTGAACAAAGCGTAACGCCCCCACTCCAACCCCTTAATGCTGAGTGTCAAGTAGTGAGTCATCTGGTCCCATTTTTAGAGTCTTTGGAGTGACTTGGCCAGGATTTGAACTCACAACTTTCCAGTCTCAGGGTGGACACTCTACCACAAAGCCACTGATAACAATGCTACCTTGTATGGTATTGTTATCCAAAAAGGAAATCCATAGGAAGTAAACTGACTAAAACAGGTAAAGCAAATTATTAGCATGTTTCCACAAAGCTGCAAGTTTATTTTTGATCTCCCACACTCACCAATTAACTCTGATTATCATCTTCACAGTCAGTTCAGAGCTCTTTTCTCCTCCCCAAATCCCAAATATCAGTACAATCTACTAAACAACACCAGGCTGAAAAAGGCAGAGAAAATAATTAGACTCTGGGACCCAGCAAAGCTCTAACAATGGCATGTTACAAAGGCACTCGTGGGGCAAAAGAGGAAGTGAAACAAGTAGGGAGAAAAGCACAATGATGGAGATGTGAGAGAAAGAAGATGAAGGGAGAAACACATACAGCCGCAAACAATGAGAAGATGCTGTGTATGGTGTGTTGATGTCGGTGTTTGTGTTTGTATGAGAGAGACAAGAGAGGTTGTGCTATTGATCATAGAAGGACTGGGTGTATTTTAAGGCATAAGTTTGGTCAAATAAAAAAAAAAAGTAATAGAAGCTTGGTCCAAATTGTCGGGGAGTGAAAACGAGGTAACCCAAAAGCAGGAGAAAGAACAACAAGGTCCAGGAGTCCAGTTCAGAGTTTTAATCTCAAAACGAAGAGCCATGGAACTAGGACGCTAAGACACTGAACTAGAGATGAGCACATACTTAAATACACAGGACCACAATTAGGAGAACGAGAAGCACCTGTGTGACCACAGGTGGCCTTGAGGAAGAGAGAGTGTCCATGACACAAATTACTTTTTTTAAGTTGAAAACTAACTTAAAATGACCATAGTTCATTATTTTGCGAGGTGGTTGAGTAACGTGATGATAAAGGCTTACTATGATGGCTTTCCAACAGATTCAACTGAACGTGGTAAAGATGACCACGACAAACAGCAAATGATAGGTTAACAGTAAATATATTGAGACACACATTGGAAGTAACTCCCTCACGCTGACTCTAATATGTGCGTTGCTGTCAGACAGCTTGTGATGAACGTGCATCTTCCCACAAAAAAGCAGCAGCAAAGACTCCACTTACACCATTTTTGATGAAACTGTTTGTCCTGGTACTATTCATTTGGCTTATTCTCTACTCTCCAGTACAAGGATTTAAGTTGTGCATGCTAAAACCTCATTCACAAATACTGTAGTTTATCTATTACGCAATCAGCCCTAATAGATTAGCCCCAAATCCTAATCAAACAAGATTTTCTTTCATTTTGCATGCACAAAATGATATATGTATATAGTAAATTATTATACGAAAACGTTGTATTAATATTTGTCAAGATAATACATGAAAAGCATTAATAATATTAATATTTGAGTTTAAAAATGTAAACTTTTATTAGCATTTGGTTTCCATTCCTGTGCATAATATAATCTGCAACTCCATTTTGCCTAATTGAGTCCCTGTTATTCAGAAATTTGCTGTTTTGATTGAACATAAACTATTGTCGTGTGTTGCTTGTAGTTTTATCTTTCATTGCCTGTTCATATAAAGTCATTTTATATTATTATATTAGGATTTTTGAGGGACACACACATTATCAGAAAGCTCAAATAGTGAAACCAACATTAAACCCAAACCAAATGGGACAAAAAACGTCTACAGACAAAAATAAAAACAAGAAAGCTAAACCAAACTCCTCTGTTGTACTGTTTGAACAGAGTTAAAACGAACAGTCAAAATACAGTCAATACTAGATTCCACCTCATCAAATCATTGCTTCATTTTCATACCTGTCCGTTCTAACTATTAGACTTGGTTTCATCATAGATCATTTTAAATCTTATAGTTACATATGTTGCACATTTAAAACAAAATTTTTTTTTCAAATTTTCTGCTGAGTTTGGCCACAAACAGTCCATCACTGAGAGCAACGGCAGAACAGGCCTTTCCTCAACTACTTAAAGGCTTTGTTTACCCTTTAACACTCACACTGTTGCAGGAAAACTCTGGAAAACATGGAAAGATTTCATCTTCGCAAGGTGGTAAAACTATTTCTAAAGCAAGCTAATTGGATCCATATAAGATGAAGATGCTCTGAGCAATTACACATCCAGTAATGCCTGACTGGAGCTCCGTCCTCACATCATTGTTAAATTGTTTTTAGCGGCAAACAACCTCTTAGGCGGATGATTGATTTTTATGAAGGATCCAATGAGTTCCATCATCATTACTGTATGCTTTGATTGTCACTGGATCTTCCTCAGTTTCACTCACTCCCTTTGGAGCAATTTTGTGTTTACATTCCAATGAGTGATATCTGTAGTGCCATATTTTTCTTTCTCCCACTCCAGTGGAAATTGTAGTTTTTAACATGTTCTTGTTACATTTTTCTGATGTTGGAAGATATATATATACATATATATATACATACACATACATGTATATGTATATATGGAAACCTAGGTGTAAAATTGTATTTTTCTGACGATTTTTTTATTCAAATTGTAGTAAATCAGAAGTAGATGAAAGATTTATTATATTTTAATTAATAATATATAGTGACGCTTAAACACAAAATCTTTAGCATACTGTCATTTTTTAATTGTTAACGTGATCAACGTAATGAAAAAGGAGAAAAGTGGCGCATTACAGTAAATCAAAGAACATAAACACTGGAGCTCTGGTGTTAAAGGGTTAATAGTCTCTATTTAAAAACATTGTTAGAAATATTATTGAGCTTAGGTTGCCTCTTTTTCCCCAACAGCTCAAGAAATCTTCCCTTAAAAAAAATGAAAAAAAGTACAGGTCCTAAAATGATCTGATGAAACAGGCAGTGAAAGGCCCCTGAATCTAATCCAGTAACTTGGCGTTCTTTGGCTCCCGGTTCTTCCTCCTGTGTCTCTGGCAGAGGTTTGTCAGGACTCCAGCACGCTGACAGGCCAATTACACTCCAATTTGCATATCTTCCCCACTCGATTTGCCTTGTTCATGTGAGCATAAAATAGGATAATCTGCCTTTTCAACTTGCGTACCAATACCATGTCAATGGTGGCTCAAGTTACTATACTTTCATAATTCAATGTTGTATGACCAAAACTATTTCAAATCTCTCAAATAATATTAAACCTCTTTAGTTTATTCCTCTTATCACATTTAACATTTATCTTACTAAAATCTAAATTAAGCTTTATATGTTAACAACCACACTATTGGGATATCTATCTGCAACAAACAAGCAAATATGTCTTATAAACTCTTTCACTGTGAGTTAGGAGAATATTTTATAGTTCTGGATTTGTATTTTTGATGAATGAAGAAAAGGTTCATTTGTAAACAGAAATATCTTTGTTTTTCTGTGGGTCATTTACAGGTCACACTAATATAATGATACAGTTCTTCTCTATCTACATTGAACAACATTCTAACATTTTTTAAAGTTATTTTTAAAATTAAATTACAACAACGTAGAATCTATTTACTTTTTGATTTTGTGTAGCACCTTCAGACAACCTTAGTTGTCGGTTGGCTGCTTCTAAATAAACAGAGATTAATTTATTTTAGACTGTAAAAATAAACCACTAAACATCTTTCTGATCATTTGTTAACGTTTCTTCAAAACTTGCTCCACAGTCTTACAAAATTCTTCCTCCACCGTAGTTCTTGCTCCTGAGCTGTAGAAAACTGAGTTCCTCCTGACCTACTTCTACTTAATGGATGCCCTCAGGGTTCCAAAAGCTAACCAGGTCTTCTTTGCACTCTTTTTTGCAGGCCGTGGTTACCTTTCTTTATGATGGATACCACTGTGTTGATTGGTTAGTGACACGTCCAGCCCCAACCAACTTTCAACAAATCTTAGGTGTTAAAGGAGTTAAACCATCCATAACTTCTAAAGACAATTTATGGGTAATTAGTTAACTCTATGGATTTTAGGAGTGTTTGACTCTATAAAAAATCTGTGGAGACAGCAGACAGAACCAGATCTTGAATGACGACTAATAGAAAAAACCTGACCAGCAGTGTGAAATCTACTTTCTAATTTATTACATGTTTAAAGAAGATTGCAGACTGCATATAAAAATGACTTAAAATACTTTTTAAATGCATTTTGTTATTCAAAAGGCATTGTCAGTTGACAGTGCTAACACACAAACTGAAAGAATTGAAAAGTAGTAGGAAGAGAAAAAAACAAGTTCCAGCATTTCATCAAAGATGCCACGGACTTAAAAAAAAAAAGCCAGAACAACATGAACTGAGATGAGGGGTCAAATACGCTGTCATCCGCACTCTGTCATCCAACGCAGGGGAGTGTGGTCATTCGGATAGGCCTGTCAGGTTTGTCCACCAGGTCACGCCCATCACAAACCTCTGATAATGACAAGTCATGATGAGGAGCGTGAAAATCTCAGAGGAAGACTATAGGCAAACTACATCTTCATCCTTACATTTGACCCAAAAAAAGCACCCTATGTACATCAGAGAACTTGATTTCTCAGTGAAGGTAATCGTTATAAACTGTGCCACACAGTTCCTTCAGCACTTTTCTCAAATCATCTGTCCTTCCTGTCCAAAGAGGGAAGATAATCCCTTTTTACCTGCAGTTTTTTATATAGTACTTGTGAATCAAGAATGATTTAAAGGTAATTTGGATCAAGAGATCAGTAAACTAACAAATTTTTACTATAATAAATGTTGTTTTTTACTGTTCTGGACTGAGAACTCCTTTCCAAACTGAAAATGCTTCCAAAGCTTCCATTTTTACTTTGGATCTTTAGCTTTAGATTAATATTAAACAAAAAAAAAAAACACACATCATATCATACAGAAGTGTACAGACTCCCAAAGGGTTCATGTACTTTCTCTTGCAAACGTATATATTTTAATGAAAAAATGAATACCCATATTTAAAATGACTGTAATAGTACCTAAATCTTTATTATAAACCAGAGATCTGCAACCTTTAACACTTAAAGAGCTATTTGGGTTGATTTCTCACTGACCACAACTCAGCAGGAACCGCAAAGTATTACTTCACTCCTTAAACAAATAAGCTACGGATTAGTGTTTATATTTTTGTCATAAATTAACAGTTTTTTTTGCATAAATAAAATATAAAAATAAAAAATTGTAATTTTTTTTTTTTTTAATGAAATCGTTAATAACTTTTAACATTAGGTCACAAGGTTTTTATCTTAAAATTGCTTCTCCTTTGTTTTATTTTTGTAAATACTACTACTTTTAACTTTATACTTTACTACTTATTACTTTTTACGTATATTATCCTCTACCTGCTCTACATACTATTTTATGTAGAAGTATGTACAAAACTGGCGAGTTTTCACTGGCTTCTCATCCCAAGAATTTCATTGTTGTATTGACCTGCGTTGATGCTGCATATGACAAATAAAGCTTCATTTTATTTCACACGACATCCTTCCAAAATAAAGGATGGGTGAAAAAAAATCTCCCCCTTTAAAGTTCTCATTAACAAAATAAATAAAGCAACACAAATCCACAAAACTTTGAAAACCACAATTGTTTATTTTTGGATAAACAAGAAAAACTACTTTTTAACATGGGAGTCAATGGAAAATTGCAACATTAGACCTAGTTTTTCCCAAATTTAGGATCAGAAGGTTGATCTCAGCTTTATCTTTTTCTTTGAAATTATACTTCAACTACATTTTATTTCTATTTATTCAGAATTTCTGTTTTCTGCAAATTTTTTTTTTTTTAATGACTGTGGAACCTTTCAGTGATTTCCCTCTCATTCTTGTGGATTAGACACCATGGAGCTATTCAGTTCATAGCGCCTCAAACAAATACAAACCTTTTATCGGGAAGCACATCTGAATAATCTCTTAAAAGCTTTCAATAATTGTAATTTTCTATTTTTTTTACCTGTTATTTGTGTTGAGGGGATTATTTGTCTAATTGTTGGTGTTTGATCTGCCATCTTGTGTCAAAAAGGATAATGTGGTCACACAAAGCAGAGCACAAGAAAGTATTTAATAAAAAAAACAAAGCTTTTGATTCCTGTCTAATTATATTTGTTCAAATACAACAATCAAAAACTGTAAAGCAGAGACCTCTGAGGAAGAAAGCTGTCTCGGTTGGATTATTTTGTTCTCTTCCTACTGAAATGATCCCGATTCCTTGTAATCCTTTGACTTTAAGTTTTCATCCACATAGATCAACTCTAAAGTGGTCCCTTAGTACCTGACAGCTGTGCAAGTGAAATAAGATTTTTGTACATCTTCACCTGCCAACGCGCCCTCCTTCAGCTCCACGGACAAAAGGAGGAGTGTTCCCTTCTCCAGGAGTGTCAGAACGTTTGAAGGGCAATTTCAGTGGAGCGGCAGCGTAATGGATGAGGGCAGAGTGGGCCATCAGTCAAGTGCTGAACAGTACCAAGTCAGAGTTCTAGAAAACAGATACTAACAGCCTCTCTCCTGCTTTTTCACTTGTTCCAAATGACTCAATCTTCCTGCCACGCTGTGCAATGTAATAGAACACTTCTATGAATTGATTTCTTCAATTCCAATATTCGGATTCTTTCTTCATGTAATGTAAAAAAAAAAAAGTCTTTCTCAGCATCCCAATGAAACGGCTGTTATTTTGAATGGTAGTTAACATTGAATTACTGCAAAAAAAAAAAAAATGATTTCAGGATGGCAACCGGAGAAAGTGAAACATTTGTGTTCTTTCTCACACAGAAAAAAATGTAATTAAAATACGTTTTAAAAAATAGAATACAGGATGTTAATCTGCTAATAAAACTGGATGAATTTGTCTCATCAAGATTTCTCATAAGTTCTGATGTAAGTTGTAAATTTTAATGAAATACAGTTTTGAAATTAGCCTCATATAGGTATAATACTCTGATATTTGGTATTAAAGTCTGCGTGTTTTGCTTAAAAATTGTTTTATATATTTAAAGTAGGTCTATAACAAACACTTTGCCTCAAATATATTATATAAACATTGATACAACAGCCCATTTATCCTTTATTCTAACCCATTTTAAGTAAGACAAGAATTACATATTTAAAGAACATTTTTTTCTTAAAAAATAATCTGTAAATGTATATTTAATTTCTGTCATCCCTTGTGTTAGGAGTCAATAATAACTATCCAATTTTCTTAAATCAAGACATTTTTTTCTTAAAACCATTCACAAATAAAACTTCTGTTTCCAAACTTATGTTAAAAAAAACATTTTAAGATTTGCCATGGATAAGATGTTTTCACAATCAAATGATGCAATATATTTAAGATTTATTGTTTTAAAGACCCACTCCATTAAAAATGGTGTTGGTCTTTTAACATGTTCTAATAGTATTTTTCTCATGATGGAGGAGACGTATAAAATAATTTGAGATTAAGATTGCATTTCTTAGTGTTTATTTTTTTCAAATCAAGTTGGATCAGGAGCCGATAAAAACAGCAGTTTAAAAAGTTTCAGTTTTATGAGCGGGCCAAAATCTCTCTGCTCTTCTCCAATTCGAATGCATCCACTTGTAGACAAATAGATCCGTCAATGTCTTCATTTTCCTCATCTGAGCTGCCATCTGGCTTTAAGCTAATGTTAGCTTGGGGTTTTAATGGGCTGTAAGATAGTGGGGAAAAAGTGTAATCAAAGGAATACTGGGATATCAACAGAGGGTTACTCCTGCTCCAATAGTCCCATCCACAATCTAGAGGCAAAATTCTAATAAGCTCCTGCTGCTCTGCAGAAAATTTGTCTGAAAAATGACACAGGCTCTTTGATTTTAGGTAAAAACTCCATATTTGTAAGTAAAAGACCACTTGGAACAGTTTTACAATAGATAAAAATATAGTTTGAGTGGGATTCTAAAAAGAGTTGTTACATTTTAATGAAAAGTAAGTTGTATGATTTTTGTCTTCTATTAAGTAAAATAGGATATTTAAACTAGAAGCAACAAAATTTTGTGAGATTTTTCAGTTTGTGTATTTATTAATCACTCACTGTCTTAATAAGCTGTCAAATAATGTATCAACACTGCAGCTGGAGGTCTCATTCATGACCAATGATATTTGCACGTACTAACAAGTGATCAGCACAAAGGTTGATGGAAACTCACGTTGCTCTTTGCTGCATTGCCTGCATTTCCAGGTATAAATATCGTTTATGGTCGCACATATTAACCTGAACGTCCTCCAGTCTTTGCGTCCAAGAAAAAAGTTCAGCACTGCCATCACATGTTAAAAAAATCCGTGCGAATATTCACTTTTAAAAATGTTTTATCTAATAAACTCTGTTTGCCTCGGCCATAAAGAACCGTTTCTGTCTCTGTTCCTCCCGCTGCACAGACGACTGGAGACAATCTCCCATCATCCTCATCCTGCCCTTCTCAGACCTTTCACTGACCTTTTCGCTGTCATTTGACTATCACAAAGGGGCGCTGTCACTTTGAGGTCATCTTTTTATCAGCTCACAATAAAGCCTGACCCATGAGGATTAAGCAGTGATAATCAATGAAAATCCCGTCTGACTGTATTTAATTAGTGAGGCTACAGTCAGAGGTGGCATTTGACCACATCATCAATGAGAATACATTGTACCACATCTTAATATGAAAACGAGCATGACAAGGACAGACTGGAAATGGGCAGTTTTTATCATTATCCATGAAAACTGAGAGGCCACACTGGGCTTCATGTTGAAAATGCTTTTTTCTTTTATTTGTAGCTCTATTCACACATTTAATTAGAGAGGATAATGAGCTGTTCTTGTTTTTTTATATCTTCTAATCAGAGGTCCAGGAATGAAGAATTTCAATTTCATTTTGGTCCCATTTGGAAATGCACATGCATTTTTTTCAGTTATAGGACAGCAGAAGACAGAAAATACACATTTATGAGGTTTAGCATGGGACAGTTTTATGACAACAGCATATATTCATTTATGTCAGTTTTTTTTTTTTTTTTACCTCTTTCAGACTAATTATTAGAATAACCTAGAAACCGAGCTGATATGACACTATTATGATGACTAAGATGTGCTGCCGTACTGCTTAAATGAATGAAGATCTTTCCTGCAAAGACAACCAGGCGTTTTAAAATTTGCTTTTGCTGAGGATCGGACAAATGATTAAACACGGCAGAGATGTCTTGTTGAGCTATTGCCTGCCGCCTGTTATAACTAACTTAACAAGCAGGCAAAGATCAATGAAAGATGACAGATGAGTTTGTCTTAACCTCTGCAGCGTAGGGAAATGTGCGCCGTTCATTACCTCCTTGTTTTCTTTGAATTTTCGTTCCTGATGAATGTGTGACACTAATTCTCACCCCAAAGCCCAACAACCTGCTGGCTTGCTTGACTGATGGTTTACTTAAGTAATAATAATAAGGGTGCATCGATATGCAAAGTGCCTCCCAGTTTCCACCTGTCAGGCTTAATTGATGTTGTATTTACTGTAACTTGTACTGCGATTTAGGCTGATAATGTAACCGAGATCCGTATCGTTTGAAACTGCACTTAGTGGAGGAAAAAAATTCCAAGACGGGTGGAAAAAATAAGAAATGGGATGATGCATCCTAAGAAATGGTACTTGCTGGCATAGCAGACTGTTTACATACGTCCCTTTTTATGAAGCAGGTCAGAATATATTATTTAGTATTACTATTTGTGACTAAAAACGAAAACATTTTACTTTAATCATTTGAAGTAATTTTTTCTAGGTGTCTTGATGATCTTGATGAAGACTAAAACTTGAGGGACCAACTCCACAGATAATACTGTTTTTGATGTTTTTAAGGAGTTCTTGTGGCATTTTTTTTATGCATTTAAGGAAATTGAGATCTCCCTGCTCTGCTCCATTCTGATACTGTTACAGCTGAAGCCATAATTTAGTTTTTGCACTTTTGGAGTATTCCTGTATGTTTCTGCTGGAGTGGTAGGTTTTCTGTCTTTCTATTTTTCTGCTATCTTTGTTAGATTGGTACCTACATTTTCCAGAGCACTAGTGGACGAGGACCTCCAGCTCAGCATTTAAATACTGAATATCATCTATTGGTCCTCGTATTTATTTATTAAATTTTTTTCATGAATAATATTCATTTTTCGGCTTATTTTTAGCACGAGTTTTTGAGAGTTTTTAAGTCGTTTGGGCATTAAATTTGTTTTTATTGTTATTTACATCTTTTTTCCAGCCCTTAGACAGGGTGCAACAGTTTCATCCACTTGCAGACAAATATATCCATGAATGTTTTCTCATCTGAGTTGGTATTTAGTTTTAAACTGTACAACTGGATAGCTAAGATATTTGTGTGAGGGCCTGAAAGCTAGTGAGAGAGTGTGTAAATAAGGTGATGACGGGAAATAAGGGCAGGCATAATCATGATTAAAAAAACGTTGGGAACACTTTTACAATAGATCAAATAGATCAAAAGATGATTGGGGTGGGGCTTCAAGAAATGAAGCTATATTTCATTAAAAGATTAAAGTACATTTGAGGAAACTGTAGAGTGTATGTGTTGGATGGTATCTAATACAAGGAAGAACATGAAACAAGCTCAAAATGTCTCTGGAAAAAGCTGAAAGTCTAGAGAGAAATGGAAAACAACTATGAATAATTGTGAGATGAAACCTGACAAAAAAAACTTAACTCTCTGCAAAGCTTTATCAAGCCCTCAGTTGCAGAACATGAACACAACCGAGTTGGAAGAAAAACCTTGTGACAATGGTCCAAACAGCAGATAACACAATTTGTGATAAGCAATCCAATTTCACTAAATAACCTTTGAACAGTTCCGCTGCTCAGACAAAATGCACCACTTTTTTCTGTCCTTATTACATAAAATAAGTTTCAACACAGAGCAAGTTTTGTTGAATATCTTAAACAATTCTCTCAAGCTAAAAATATTTTTAGATCTATTTGAAAAGATTTCTTTGCTTAGTAAAATCCCAGCCTCAAAACCTGACATCTGTCTATACAGATGAGAGCTTTAGATGCTGCACGTGTGTAAAATATGTTTGTGCATTGAATAGTCAGACATAAAACTCACACATATGTGTGAGGGACGTTATTATGTTGTCTCCTGCAAGCCCAGTAGGTCTTCTTCTTTGGGTGTGAAACCTGGCAGAGGTCACAGTAAGAGCTGCTGTGACATTTATAGCAGAGAAGTGTCAAGAAGAGAGATAAACATTGTGACAGGGATGGATTCTGTAAGACACTGTAAGTTAATAATTAAATTACGGTAAACCAGAACACAAACAGCACAATATCAGGATGGAGCGTTGATCAGGTAACGTGTTTGTCTCCATCTGAGCTGCAGCGAGCAGAGCAGCTCTGATGAGAGGTGTGGAGGAAGGAGGGCAGCTGCAAGAGTGTGTGAGATGTGTCAGGAGTAAAAGAGGGCAAGGTTGAGAGGAGCTTTTGAGGGCTGTTGCTAAGAGTTGAATAATTGCTTACTCCTGTGAAATCGACGAGGAAGGAGAGGAGAAGGTGAGGAGGATGAGCGGAAATGCACCGATATACCAGACAGGTTAGCGGTACTGTTTATAACTGCAGTAACGCTCTCATATACCGAGGTGGTCTGGGGCTCTTTTTTGGCTTTTTCTGTGATCATTGTTTCTTTGCCGTGTTTACAAAACCTTAAAAGTCAGCATAATGATATTAAAAAGTTGGTTTTGTTTGATGTTGTAGAGCGCGCAGCCAGACCTCCAGTCACATTTGCATATTTTTTGATTAACTTGATAAACAACCTCCTGCCTCATTTACTTTTTCAATTACATATTTGTAATGAAGAAGGAATTTGGGGTAAAGACCCTATTAAAAGAACTCAGCTGAAGCCTATTAACAATTAAATCTTGCATATTTATATGTCGCAGGTGTCCCCTGTAAAATTGCAGAACAAAATGACTCTCCCTTTTTGTCTGACTTCATTAATAAAGCAACTTTGGGCGCACGAGAGCAATCCTCTACTTTTGAGCTCGCAAATGCATCTCGGCATTGTGCGGTTAACTGATGCTGATGGAGAGAGGACAGCAAAGTTCCTCTGATGAGTTCCAATACGACAACTTCAGAGGCAGCAATTAACACTAATAGCATTGCGGACAACTGAAGCCCGGGGCAGAATGAATGCATGCTGTCTGTGAAAATGAAACCTATCCATTCTTTTATTGTGTTATGTGAGGCAGGCTTCTGCAGTTCTGAGTGAAATGAGAGCCCAGTTGTGGGTTTTGAATATATATATATGTGTGTGTGTGTGTGCATGTACTTTTCAACCGTGTGGAGTGTTATTCCACCACCCTGAGGTGAGACGGAGAGAGCTGCACTCCCCCAGCGGAGGCAGGAGGTTTCCAGACATCGAAAATAGACAGATGATTTACAGGTTTACTCCTGCACGTTGGCAGCAGCTGGCATATGTGACCTTTTTCCATATCATCCCACACTGTACCTCCTTTTTAATACAGATACACCTGATACGTCGAGAAAATGACGTATGTTGTTTTTCTTGCGGCAGCAGGGTAACACTCGAGCATTTAATCCCTGAGGACAGTTCTGGAATAGAACCGAATGGGATGGAAGTTGTGAGTCTGTGCATGTAAGGGTTTCATCATAAACAAATCAATAACTTCCTATGAAATTTAAAGTGGAAAATAATCTGGAAAACCAAAAAAAACCAAAACAAATTCTGTCAATTTTAGCACATATAGAGCTTATTTAGTTCCCCTATAAGAGCTGATTTTATTTCCATCATTCATATATTTTGCATTAAAACAACACTGACAACCCTCTTATATAAGTGTTACATAATGTTTGATTTTACATATAATGATTATTTATTCACATTATTTGTTTGGTTATTTATTTATATTTTCTGTTTGTTGGTGTAGGAGCTTTTCTTTATGTTCCGATTGAGTCACTTGAAATTATAAGATTTAACCCATCTGAAGCAAATTTGGAGGGACTTGTTTCTTTTTTTATCAAAAAAAAATTATTTTGATCAAAAAAGTATTTTTTGATCAAAATGGGGAGGAGAGGGATGGGACGTGAACTTCCTGTTTCGGTTCCGGCCAATGATGTCAGACCCCAATCTTGGTAAAGCAATGTATGCGGGGAGGAGTCTCTTTTTCTACTACTTACTTGCACATGCACTTGCATTTGGAAGAGGTTTTGCTCCAAATATTGAAGCGGTGCAAATCTTGCTGCAGGATTTTTCGTTTACACTTCTATTGCATATATGAAAAACTTGGAGTCATATAATTTCCGACAGACACAAACCGCAATTATTCATTTCTCCTCCATGATCAATTTTCAAACGGTTGGCCCTTCCATGAATTAAAAGAGACACCATCCATACGTCACTATACACTTACACACGTGTTTACATAAACTTTTCACTCTGAAAGTAGTGACTGGAACTCATGTTGCCGAGGGCAGTGTGAACGTTGCATTAAGGGTGACTCAGGATCAGCTGAAAAACGTTACCCCTCCACCTTTCTACTCATTGCTGCTGCTTTTGTTTGCCATCTGAATCATTTATTTTCGACCTCAGATTGTGAGCTTCACTGTCTGACTCAACTCAGTCTTCACCACAACAGACTGATGACTTGTCTCAAGTTTAATCCTTCATTCACTTGTAAACAAAACACCTAAATAATAATTCATGAATAAACTAAGTTAGAACTTTTTGCTTTATTTTTGCTAACGTGGATTTCTAGTCAATTTTTGCAGCAACAGAAACATGTTTTTTAATAATTGATTAACTGTGAGCTAAAGCTTTCAAACGTGCTTTTTTTGTCTTAACCTCAGTGTTGTGGAGCTTTTTATTTGAGTTACCATGGTAACATATCCTGCTGAGAGGTTAAAACACCTTCATGTCCCTGCAAACCCTGAGCTAAACCTTGTTAAGCCCTAAAATCCCGCTTTGTAGTACAGGCTGATGCAAAATTTAAAGCTGTAGAAAGACTGCAGGTTTTCGAACTCTGTGCCAGACGTGAGCTCCTGGCTATACGCGCAGCGTGAGCGCCATTCTATTGTTGACGACTTCATTTTTTAACTACCAGAAACAAGAAAAAAAAAATTTTTAATCCAACAATTAATTGAATTAATATTTATTTGATTAATTTGATAGTACAGTTGTGTTAATGATAGTAAAAGAGTGAACTTTTTCTTATCAGTGGTGCTTTATTTCATGTAGCAACTATTTATCTGAAGAAAGGAAACTTGTGATTAATTTCCCTCTGCTCCCTATTTCACCGGTTTTTCCCTAAACTTTTTTAAAGCATGCCAAAGATCAAAATACATCGAGCAGAGAATGTTTGTTTTTCACCCTAAACATCTCCTTAAAAGCAGTTCTAGGTTATTGTTTTTCAAACGATCAATATTCAAATAATTCTTCTTTAGTATTTATTGGACTCCATTCAACTGTAGTACACTTGACACCTATTAAAATCAGTAAATGATTTCACTTCAATACTTAATACCCTTTTATTAGTCAGAGGTTGGAAATACAAGAAGTGTATCCAGTTGGTGTGAGCCAAGATAAAACAAACTCTCCTGTTTTAGGTATTCTCAAGCACAAAATTATCTGAGCAACTTATCTGTGTTAAAAAAAAAAAAAAAAAAAACATAACTAAAGGCAGGAGATTCATGATAATTTTAGAAACTAACAAGGCCTGATAGAGATACTGGAAAATACTAAAAACTTCTACCTAAATGTAAAAGGTAATTTCAGGAGTTTTAAAAGGTAATTTAAGGAGTTTTAAGATCTGATGCTATGTTCACACTGGACATGCGACATGCTTTTAGTATATGTCGTTCACACTGGACAAGCAGGGGGGAGAAGCTTCTTTTTTTACAGTTTCTTGTGGATATCTGCCACTTACAGTCAGAAAAGACTTGAGGTGAAATGTTGAAACTGCAAATCTCATAAATCTTGCTCCGGGCTTTTTCTTTCAGAGCTCTACTCTGATATATAAAAGACTTGGTGTCATAAAACTCTGACCAGACACAAACTACAATCATTAATTTCTCCTACATTGGTTTTTTTTTCCATAAATTGAAGGGAATATCATCCATACGCCACTACCAAATCGGAGTCCCTGATTGGCTTGGTTTTAACATGGTTTAACTTCTAAGCCGTGTTCAGTTGTCACACATTCAATAGTGACAGAAAATGATCATAAAAACTTACAAGTAACAGATGAGCACGAATCAAATGTTGAAGCCCGAAACGTGCCTTTACATAGACTTTTCATTGGAAGTGACCGCTTGAACATACATTGCAGAGGACTTTTGGAACATGGCTTAAGATGGAGGGATAAGGCTTTTCTATGGGCTCAGAAGAAGGCCATAAGATTCACAACTGCAACTGAATGGATTTGCAACCACAGCTGAATGTTTTTTGTGCCTATCTGGACGAGCACGTGACTGAAAAAAAAAATCAGTGAAGGAAAAATGAATACAAGGAGGAACACTGTACATTCCTCTCGGTCATGTTAACACTGAAATCCACCTTAAAGTCTGCGCCAGGAATTCACCTCCTCTTTGATTGAAAAGTTTGATTTTCAATCATAAAGACATATAAAGATGGGGACATAATTTGCAACTGCAACTTCAAGAGCTTGCATGCATTTTTTGCTTTGCATCTGCAAAAAAAAAAAAAAAATCCAAGAAAAACTTAGAAATTATTTCACAAATGAAATTTATTTTTACAGGCAAGCAGATCCCTTATTTTCTCATTTGCTAAACTAAATTATTTTGGCAGATTTATTTTGCAGTATGATGAAACTATCTATGTGCAAACATGCAGTTGCAGTTCATTTGCTGTTGCAAATCTTTATGGCCTTATTTTGAGCCCATATTTTTCTATTGTTTGTTTTTTAGTCAAAGAAATAAATTCCTGTTTGTGCCACCTTTAATTTTTAAACTTAATATTCACCATACACTGTAAATATTTATATTTGTCACAATCATTTTAAATACATGCAATGCCTTTGTACAAATGCATGCCAGAAAGAAAGTAATTAAGAATCTCAGTGTGGGGCAGGAAGGGAAGAATGTGCAATCCACTCACTAATTAAACTAGAACTACAACAGTGAGATGAGTGCTAAAGACAGAAGAGTGACAGCTCAAAACTGAATGAGTCTCCATCTGCTTAGAAAACTACTGCAATCAATGTTCTTACACACACACACCTACACGCACACACACACACACACTTACTGTCAAATACTGATTCTTGACTTTGTTGTTTCCTGCACACACAAACAGACGCACCAGATGGAGTGTCAGCGATGTTTGATTAAGAAGAGGAATAGCTTATGTTTCCGGTTCCCTAAAATAGAAAAAAAAATCCAGAGTTAAGTCACTGTAAGGCAGAAACTTTGCTCTCATTTTTCCTGATATAAGTTCATCTAAAACCTTATTTTTTTTGGCAAAGTTGTCAGCTTGAAGTCTAATAGTGAAACGCCTTTAACTGAAAGAGAAAAAGAGCAAATGAATCACAAGCTCTGAACCCCTACAGAGGACTGCACGTTTCTTCATTTTTCTTTGTTGTTCTCATAGCTTTTTTTGTCAGATCTGTCAGCCTACTCAATCTTTTTGACAGATTTGATTCAGGTTAAACAATAGTTGATTTTTAAGTCACAGAATGTCACCCACATCTTCAGCAACCCTCCGCTGCAACATCATTTCTCATTTTTACAGTCAGATGATTGTAGGTTGACATTTATGCAGCAGTTACAAGTAAATCTTAGTTTCCTTTAGTTTACATAATACTAAATTTTCAAAACTTTTCCCAACTTTTTTTTTAACAAAAAGACATTTCTAAAGTTTAAGCAGATGGATAAGACATATAATACCAAGTAAGTTTATCTGGAAATAAAAGAACGTTTAACATTCATGAAGGCACAGTTTCTTATACAGGTTCTGTTGCCTGATAACAATCAAGTTCAAACTAAACATCTCATCAATATAGTTAAATTTTAAAATTTAGTTTTAGATTTCCATTTTCATAGACCTTACCACTTAAATGAAGTTTTACCTTTTTTTAAATAAACTTTCTTTTCTTCAACCAATTTCAAAGTGAACACTTTATATAACGGGACAGTGGTTTATCACTCAAAGCCAGAATTAAACTTACAATGTAAAAGGCAGAATTTTATTTTGTGAGTCCACAGCAGATGTCTGGAATTTGAACAAATTTCTCATTTATTACTAATCTTCTGTTTTTTTTCACATGCTTTTCTGGTAGTTTCTATAGTTCAAAACGGAGACTCTCCGCATTTTCTGCTTGTTTCTCATAAATAAAGATTCATGCATCATGGTTTAAGTTTTAAAATGTGGATAAGCAACTGATACATTTGCCAAGCTGAAACAAATTAAACGGTCCGTCAAGTCCTCTTACCGCAAGAAAACACTAATTAGTTGTGACTCTTTGCAACAACGCCGTCGTTTGTGAAAAATCACTTTCTCATTAATTGTGTTCATCCTGCCCATTGCCATTTTATTGTCAATTTAACATTTCATGTAAACCGTAAAGCTCGACAATTTCTGTCAATGCAGTTTATTCTGCTCTGGCTTCCTTTTGAATGACTATAGTCAATGACTTTTGTTTTTGCTGAATTCTCTCAATTTGACATGGCAGCACAACCAAATGTTGTCCTGTTGTTTTCCTTTTTTGTAGAAAGTGCATGTTTTTAATTTGAAATAAAGAGGCCAAAGGATTATTCTTAATTTCAGCCCCCCGTCATATCAGATACATTCAATAAAGGTCCTGCTGGTAAAGCAAATTGGAAAAAAGAATAAGTGTGTGAAAGCATATAAGTGAAATAGGCTTTCTATTTTCCTTTGCTTCATTTTTATGTTTGTGTTATATTCCCATGTAGCAGAGAAGTGGAAAGCAGGTTTGCTCCCTTCCTTTAATTAATGGCCTCAATTTGTAAACGAAGGACTGCTGTAGGTTAATAAGTCAGTAAAACCTCAAATACAAACAATAAAAATGAAACATAAATCCTTTCATAAATTATTGAATAAAATGTTAAAAATCAATTGGAAGCTGGAAAGATAGGTACTATGGATGATGATGTTTGTCCATCTTTTCAATCAAAAATAATTTAGCATGAACTGATACTGGATATCATCATCCAATCAGTGATGTCCCACAGTATCTACCGTGTTATTTCCTTAACATTTCTTTTTGATTTCTAGAAACGTTTATTTTTCTAAATGTTTCATTTTTATTTTGTTTCTTTTCTGTGTCGATGAGAGCAAAGGCAGAGAACAGGACAAACTGGTGGAAGCTGAAAAAGGAAGAATGTTGCATGACTTTTAAGAAGCAGTTAAAACAGACTGTAGGTGGTCAGGAGGTCGTCCCAGATGACTACATAACTACAGCGAATGTGATCAGGGAGACAAGTAGGAGTGTTCTCGGTGTGTCATCAGGAAAGAAAGTTGATCAGGAGTCTTGGAGGAGGTGCAGGAGTGTATGCGGAGTAAGAGGCTAGCTAAGAAGAAGTGGGACACTGAGAGGACTGAGGAGAGTAGACAGGAGTACAGGGAGATGCAACGTAAGATGAAAGTAAGGTCAAACAAGGGGCTTATGATGACTTGTATGCATGGTTGGGTTGTAAAGAGGGAGAGACTGACCTATATAGTCCAAGGGAGAGACTGGGGTTAGAAGCAGTACGTTGGGTGATTATTATAGAGATAGTAATTATCAAAAGTGTAATGGAGAGATGGAAATAATACTTTGAACAGTTGATGAATGAAGAAAATTTGAGAAAACAAAGAATAGAGGGTGTAGCTGTTGTGGAGCAGGAAGTACCAAAGATTAGTAAGGGTAAGCTGAGGGGGCATTAACCCCTCCGCTCTCCTTGGCTTGTTAAAAGTGGGGTCATCTGGACCCCACAAGACAGTGCGCTGAACTTTTTTTATCTTTGATTTTTGAGTTTCACTAATGTCCATGGCAGACATAAAATCCTGTCCACCTTTGTCATGGAAGGAATCACACATCATTATATGGCTGGAGTCATCTGGACCCCAAGGATAGCGGGAGGGTTAGGCACTAGGTCCTGTGGTATAGCTGTGGAGGAAAGAGCACTACAGATGCAATTTTTGCTTTGTGGATTTTGATAGTGAAGTACAAAGAACAACAGAGAAAGCTCCACTGTGTTTTAGTAGATGTGGATAAAGTTTAAGACAGAGTGTCCAGAGAAGATATGTGGTATTATTGTATGAAGAAGTCTGGAGTGACAGAGAAGTGCAGGACATGTATGAGGGCTGTAAGACAGTGGTGAGGTGTGCAGAGGAGTTCAAGGTGGAGGGGGGATTACATCAGGGATCAGCTCTGAGCCAATTCCTGTTTGCAATAGTGACAGATGAGGTCAGACAGAAATCACATTGGACTATGATGTTCGTAGACAATATAGTGATTTATAGCGAGAACAGGAAACAGGTGAAGGAGAAGCTAGACAGGTGGAGGTATGGAATGAAGACAGAGTACATGTGATTGAATGAGAGGGACCCAAGTAGAAGAATGGGGTTACAGGGAGAAGAGATAAAGAAGATGGAGGAGTTTAAGTATTTAGGGTCAACAGTACAGAGTAATGGGAGTGTGGAAAAGAAGTGAGTGTAGTCAGGGTGGAATAGGTGGAGAAAAGGGTCAGGTGTTATTGAGGTGTTTCAACCCAAATGAAAGGAAAACTGTGGTGAAACCAGCCATGTTGTTTGGTCTAGAGGCTGTGCCACTGAGGAACAAACAGGAAGCAAAGCTGGAGGTAGCAGAGATGACGATGCTGAGGATCAGGAGCGAGTCCATCAGAGAAACAACACATGTTAAAGGTTTTAGAGATAAAGTCAGAGAGGCCAGACTGAGAAGGTTCAGACATATCCAGAGAAGAGATGGTGAAGGTAATGGTAGAAGGATGCTGAGTCTAGAGCTGCCAGACAAAATGTTTAGTGGAGGTTTAAGGATGCAGTGAATGAAGACATGAAAGGAGCTGATGTTAAAGTTGAGGAAGCAGAAATCAGGATTAAATGGAGGAAGCTGATTTGCTGTGGCGGGAAAAGGGAAAAGCCATAAGAAAAAGACAAAGGTTTCTGGAATTTTGCTTTGATTTCTAAGATGCCATGCTGTTTTTTTTTTTTTACCTTTTACTTGTTTTGTTTTTTAGTTGCTGTTTTAACCTTTAAATTATTTTTGCATTGAGTGATTAGCTGAGGGGATTTTGACTTCAGGGCCACTGGACAAAAGGCACTTAGAATTGTTAAAGCAAAGTTAAACTTAGGAATAATGAGGAGCAAACTTGACTTTAAAAGCTCAAATGAGTAATCTATGAAAGATTTTTTTTTTTATCAACAAGTCAGAGCTCTTATGAATTATTTTCAGAAGGTTAAAGTAGAAGATTCACTCTTCAGTTAATGTCGAAGTCCACGGCTGCACTTATAAACACAATACGGAGTGGGCAAACAGTGATGGAGAAACCTACTGATCAGGAGCTTGTTTCTCCAACTGTGTTCTCCCACGGCTGGAGAAACCTACTCATAAGGGGCTGGACTCTGTAATTTCGTGAGCGAGTCATGCTAAGCAAGGATTCTGTGCAGAAATGAAACAGCCGCTGACATCAGAGGGAATATCTAGACTTTAAGAAAAAGCAATTTTATCTATTGTTAGTTTTTAGTTCGTTGCCCGCAGTTTGAATCTTCCTCAACTCCATGATTGATTTGGGAGCTGCTAATGAGTTTGGGAAAATTACTGCAGGAGGGAGGGCAGCTGGGGCAGAAACGAAATAATAGAATTTTCCTAGAACAGAATAACGACAATGAAGAAAAAAAGTATCAGTTCCTTTTTTTGAACTATAGACCAGAAGTAAAATGATTTTACTGGACCTTTTTCATCCGAGGACGTCTTTTGTTTAAAGACTTTTTAGTGCATTAATCTCAGTGATATGTACTTTTCATTAGTGTGAAATGAGGATAAAGGAAATTAGCCATTTGGATGTTTAATGTCTCTCTCATAAGTTTTACTCCATTTCTCATACCCCCACCCCCCATCTTTCTTGTTCCTTCTTAGCTCAACTGCACAAAAAGTGAACAAAACAAGTTTAAAATTAAAATATTCTTGCTTTACACTTGCAAAACGGAATAATATGTTAGAATTCCACTAGAATTAAACAGCTTTATGTTTCTGTGATTGTAAAAGTTCTTTCTTTTTACTTTTTTTTTTGCCTTTTAGGAGAGATTTGCGCCTTCAAGGTTTTTGGTCAGGATGCTCCGTTTGAAGCAGTGGTGCTAAATCGCACATCAGGAGAAGGAGTCCTGAGGGCCAGTAGTCCTGTGGACTGTGAGAGCCAGAAGGAGTACACCTTTATCATCCAAGCCTATGACTGCGGGGCTGGACCTGATGGGGCTGACTGGAAAAAATCTCACAAGTAAGTCCACCTGGTGTGTGTGCCTAAATGTGATCTTACTTAAAAAACAAAACAAAACAAAAAAACCCACAAATGTTTATAGAAAAACTTGTAGAGAGAAAGGCATGATTTTGTATTGCTGACTTAAATATTAGTGAGAGAAGAGCTGATTGGTGTGGTTCATTTCTGTGTGAATCTACACTTCCAACTGGAAAAAAAACAAGACTAAAATGATGAGAGCAATTAAATTAAAATTTAAGGACCCTCTCTGATCATCTTTTGATCTATTTTAAAAAGGTTCTCAGTAGTATTTCAAATATGACTATACAGTTTTTAGACAACAAAAAACATAATTTTTTTAGGACATAGTTTCTGCAGAATGAGAGTAGTTTATTAGAAATTTGCCTCTGAGTTGTGGGGGGGACCATTGGCATCCAGCAACCCCGCCCCCCTTCCCCACCCCATTGCAGAGCAGATATGAGCTTGGAAGTTGTATTTAATACAATTATTTTCCAGTTACATAAATTTGAATACAGAAATACTCGAATATGGACTTAAGTTTTATATAAATAATAATGATAAAAATGTCACAAGAAGATGTTAAAAACACGAAAAACGTGATTTTCGTTGGTGTGGATGTTGAAAATAACAGAACCTGCCTGTACAAGATCAAAGAAAAGAAATTAACAAAAAAGTTGTCAATGAGTTGAAGATAGTTATTAGTACATGAATTCAGAGAGCTCTTTTAGTACTCTTTCACAACTAAGTATCCCAGAGATGTTTCTGACTCCATCTTACTGTTTTATTGAGAAAGTGCTTCTCAGTCAACAAATAAACACAGAAGTGTAAACATTCTATCGTGATGGCAAACTCTTTAAAACCTGATGTTGTATTAACAATGCTTGAACCTGTTATTGCAAATATGCATTAAACTAATTCTACTCCAAAATTAACTTAATTTAGTATCAACTACTTGGAAGCGAAAGTATAAGCAATTTTTTTTTCAAAGCTGGAAATATATTCTGGAATCAAGGTGTTAACCAACAAACTAATTGCCACATCCCAAAGTTTTTAATCCAAATGCTGCCCTACATAACTGTAATACTGAATATTATTCTGTGTCGCACTTGATCTGATTTTTTTAACAATAATTGTTCACCAATTGTTTGCTTTTATGTATAAATTAGGAGAGAAAAACTAAGACAGTTTCAAATGTAGGTTGATATACTTCAATAAGCTTACTACAATTTTTTTGGCAGAAAAATTTAAAAAATCCAGTTCATCTTAACTTTATCCATGGAATGCTATTTTTGGCAAAGGAAGCTCAAAGATGTAATCCCTTATTTAGGGCATTTATAGGGAGGCTAAAAGGAATAGAGACGCATTTTGCTCTAAATTGGAGGAGGTCTCCTGCAGAGCCGGACTCCAGGGATGACAGCCATCTGCTTTGACTTTTTTGGAAGGATAATATAGAGAATTAAATAACCAAAATTCCTGCTCTTTAAAGGACAAAAAAAGAAGAACAAGAAGTAATAAGATAGCCTTCTTATAAAAAAAAGAGGAATCATTGAAGGTTGGAATACTAAAAATCACCAAAAAAAAGGGTGAAGGTCACCTATCCTCATCAGATTTGTGTAACCTGATCTGAAAAACATCCAAACTTAACAGGAAATTTGTTAAACTTTTTATGTGAAATTTGAGTCGAGCGTACTGACATTAAAAAAAATGATTGGTGACAACATGTTTACATTTATTCGTTTAAAATTTCTCTTTGATGGATTTGTATACAGGCTTAGAAATACATGTAACATTTTATTAAAATAGATTTTCCTCCTCTTTTTAAAAATAAGTTGTTTCTTGACACCCAGTAGTAAGGCGGTCTCAGCTGAGACTTGCAGATATGTCTGATGATATGCCTCAGTGATGGTCCATCAATATAATATGGCTTTGTATGTGTCTGCGGTCCTTTGTGGGTTAGATTGACAGGCAGGCAGAGTGCTGTGGACAGCAGCAAATCAAACCCTGCGCTCCTTCAGTCAGAGACGAGCAGCTGCTAAAATAAGCTGCAGCTCGATACGGAAGGTGGAGAGGAGTGAGGAGGAAATTTTATCAGCACCAGGATCTGTGATGAATTCCTTTAGTGGGAAATGAACACACACTGTGTACGTGTGTGTGCATTAAAGTGTGTTTGTGGCTGTGTGACATTATCGTGCTATGACATTCTACACAGGTCTCATCAAACTAACATTAATTAGCCAGATGCACACAGTCTCGGATATTATCTGAGTTGCTGTCAGTGAAGGTCACCTGTGAAGAAACTCCTGTGTCTCCATTAAAGGTACTTGTGCAGACTTCATGGCAGGCTGGCTGATGGCTGGCTAAAGACTTTAGACAAACCTGCTTTTTTACTAAAATAAAAAAAATCCTTAAAGATTTAATTGTTTCAGTTTGAAGTCTTGCCAAAAATATTTCCAATTTTCAACCTTCGATTACTTTTTCTGCATTTTTGCATTCCTTGTCTAATCTTTTGTTTCTTTAATTGTCTCCTGCAGGGCTGTGGTTCACGTCCAAGTGGATGATGTCAACGAGTTCTGCCCTGTGTTTAGAGAGTCCCTCTACAAAGCATCAGTAACTGAAGGCAAAATCTACGACAGCATTTTACAGGTATAGACTTTAAAGATGGTGTACATCCACTCTTGTTTATCACGGGGGATAGGTTCAATATTTAACCTACGAAAGGTAAAATCCACAAAGTAGGATTACAGATGTTTTAAAGGACCCATACCATGATTTTCTTAAGTCTTTCAGAATAAACTGTATCTATGTAAATGATCATATATTTCCTTTGGAACACTAAAAAAAATAATTTTTTATAATATTTGAGTTATTTGTGATAACTATCTTAATACTCTGAAGTGAAACGACTTGATCTATGAGGCTCCGCCTTTTCGCTCCTTGAGAGTTCCACCGCTCTTCATAACATCCTCCTAGAGCCAGCGTGTCACCAACAAAAAAAGTTGGGGAAATTTTATAATATTTTTTAAAAATGTATGTAGGCCCACATACAGTGCAACTCGGGCTTTTTGCCCCCAAATTTGGCACAGGCAAAATAGTGATGCTTAATGGGTTCATTTTGCAGTGAAATTTGGTCAAATAATGCAGACCACAACACCAGATAAACATTTCAGGATTTATTGAAATGATAACATGTAATCTTCGTATCAAATATCCTCTTTGCTTTTATGTGGATCCATTTATCTTTCTGCCACAATAATCCACATTTAAACCAGTTCTCCTAATTCGTTTCTCGCTTTTCCTACCAGGAAATAGTCTTCTCCCTTTCTCCTGCAGTCTTCCTAACATCCCCGTCAGCTAGAGCCATTCTCTGAGACATTTATGATCCATCTCGTTGTGCGGTTTTCTCACCAGCCCATGGGCTCCTACGCCACCGCATAAAATTGGTACGCTAGAGAATGAGCGTTTCTTGGCCAGCTGCACAAACTCACAACTCACTGTGCATGAGCCGGAGGGTGGAAAGGGGGGAGAATACTCGTGAAAGTAGCTGGTGGTTCACCACTAGCTCGAGATGCTAGTTTTGCGGAGTAGCCAGGGGGCAGAGCAGACTCTTTCTGAAAGGGGTTGTATCATGTTCTGACGTCAGATCGTGAACATTATACATAATAACATAATACACTTAAAAGCTCCAAAAGTAGATTTTTCATGGTAAGCCCTTTGAGGCTTAAAACCCTTCACTACACACTTTTCTCAGACTGACACGAAGATTTTTGCACTTTTCTCTCTTTCTTAAGCTGTTGATTGAAAACAAAGATCTCATCGCGATTGAAGATTTATGTCAAGCTGCACGTGCAGCATCTCTGACATGGCATAAAGAGATTGATTGACAAGATCAGCAGCCAATCAGGACACAGAACAGAATGCTGTCTAAAAAAAATCATGCAAAGATGCGCTAAAAAAAATCAACAAGACTGCGAAAGGTGAACTGCGATATAACCAGGGAACACTGTAATCATTTATGCTATGGAATAAATTAATATGTAATGATAACACTTCTCTATTTTTTTTATATTGATGGAGGTCTGACTTATTGTCATTGTTACAGGTGGAAGCTTGGGATCAGGACTGTTCACCACAGTACAGCCAGATATGCAACTATGAAATTGTCACTCCTGGAACGCCATTTGCCATCGACCGCAATGGTAACACATTGTGATTACCTTAAGTTGTTCTCATATAAGTAATCAATGATCAATAATGTTTTTTTAATATATTTCTTTTAAATTACTGTGAATCAGGAGCAGATAAAATATGCTTGTTGGAAAAAGCTTGCAGTGATGTAGAGTTGTGTATTTGTTTGATCTTTGTAGTTTTCTTGGTGAAATATTAAAACATGCTTCAATCAAGTTTTTTTTTAATCTTATCAATTATATTTTAAATTTCACTAGCACACATATATTTATTTTATGTATGTTTTTTTTTCAAATTAATTCTTTCTTATTTTTACCTTTTATTTTACAATAGATTCACTGATATGAACCATCTTCCTCTTCCTTGATGTTACTATTCTTTATACAAGGATTCATTTTAAGTTTAGGAAGAACTCCATAAATAAATGAATAAATAAGTACTAAAGGGCCGTTTGAAAATTTTACTGCAAAAGCGATCACTTTTATCAAATGATAGTAAGCTATACACACACTGTTGTGCACAAGCAGTTTGGTGTTGTCTAACAACAGTGCAACTTTTTGCCAGACAAACACAAAGCGTTTGATGTTTTGATGAAAGGAAAAAGCCAGTCCTCAGCTCCACGTGGTTTTCCTATGATCTCGCAACCTTGTGTGCACATGAATGAGGCTTTGCTAAAGATAGACATGAGAGAACCGACTTAAATCCAGCAAAAGCACACAGCCGCAAACCAGTGTTCAGACGTAATGCAATTGGAGTACTTGCTTGTTTGCAAGTACTTGACATTTAGACTGAAAAATAGTAGTTTTTGGACATTTGTCAAAGCTCAGATTTAAACAAAGTTTGCATTAGATTAAATAAAAACTGTCAGCTATCACTTTAAAGTCCTACTCCGATCATATTTTTTTTTTTTTTTAAACTCACTTTTTATTGTATTTTCTGAATTTTTGTAAGTACAAAGCAAAACACGTACACATATAGAGAAGGTCAGAAAAAAAAAAACAAAAAAAAAAAAACAAAGCGAAAACAGGGTTGTCATTGTTTTACGATTAGGTCCAAAGTCTTAGGTGTAGATTTCCATTACTGTGGATCATCTTCCACAAATCGAGTCCATTTCTTCCATTTTTTGTGAAACGATCCACTTTTTAGTTTTAGTTGAAATGTCAGTTTTTCTGTTGTGTAAATGGTCCACACAATCTCCAGCCAGAGGCTCTTTCCTGGGGGATCCACTTGATGCCAGTTCTTAGTCACAGCTTTCTTACAAGCCACAAGTAGAATCTTACACAGGTAAAGGTCTTCGCTTAATACAGAGTCTTCTAAATTACCCAGGTATATAACTGTAAACGTGTTCGGTAGATGGTATCCCAGAATTTTTTTGATGGTAACTATTACAGTCGCCCAGAAAAGTTGGAGTTTGGAACAGGACCAAAAGATGTGAGTGTGATTTCCCTCATAACTCCCACATTGCCTCCAGCAGGGCTGCGGCGTTTTCAGTTGTTTACTTTTGATCTTAGGGGTTATAAAGTATCTAGTCAAGGTCTTCCACGCAAACTCCTTCCATATCGGTGAACTGGTGGAAGAGCTCTGTGTGAGGCACATTTTGTACCAGTCCTCTTCTATAATGTCTGTTTTTAGTTCTGATTCCCACTTATTTTTAATATACAACGTCGAGCTTTTCCTATTTTCACTAAAGGAAACGTAAAATGCCGAGATTGGTTTAATTCTGCTACCTTTATATATATCTGACAAAACTTTAATTATCTTATAGCTCTTGTTATGCATGTTAACTTTAATTTCTTTTTCAAAGTAATCCCGAATTTGTAGGTATCTGAAAAAGTCTTGATTTTCCAAGCCAAATCTATATTTCATGTCCCTAAAACTCAAAAGTACCCCCTCTTTTGTAATGGTGCACCAGGTAGTTATGCCTTTATCAATCCATTGTTTAAAAGTAATGTCGTATTTGTTTGGGCAGAAGTTGGTGTCAAACGCAATCCATTTAAGCAGTTTCTACTCCGATCATATTTGATCTATTTTAAAAACGTTCCTGGTGATTTTTTAATTATGATTATAGTGTTTTTAGCCAAAAAAAACAGTTGCTTTTTAGGTTTCTGCAAAGCAGCAAAAACTTGCCTCTTAGTTCTTAGTTGGGGGCAGGACTGTTGTCCCAGAGCAACCCCATCTAATTGCCCATTTGTTTATATGCTCTCCTACTAGCTTACACCCCCAACCTAATATTAGAATATTAGTATATTCTATAAAATGACGAGCAATAATGGAGCTATCCAGCCATATAGTTTTGAACCAGACACCAGCTCAGAAGAGGAAAACAAAGACGTTAACGGATCTTTTAGTCTACAAGTGGATGCATCAGGCAGGGGCGGAGCAGGGAGCTTGTGGCCTGCCCATCCTATTTTCAACAAAGCAAATATTATCGTTTCCCTATTACATTTGAACAAAGAAAAACCCAGAAATTGAATTTTGAGCTTATTTTTCTTTATATTTGTCCTCTGTCATAAGAAAATGCCACAAGAACATGCTTGAAAACACCCCATCTAATGAAAATCAAGTTTTTTTTACTATGTTCTCTGCAGAAACTGTACCCTAGAAAACAACACAGGGTTTGGATATTGGTAAACAACATAATCATAATTAAAAGTCCACTGGAAACTCTTAAAATTGATCAAAAGATTATTGTAGTGGGGGTTTAAATGTTATATACATTAAACTGACAATGTTCTTTTTTCAGCAAGTCTTCTTTTATGTTGTTTTTCTCATCAGAAGGACAGAGTAGTAGTTTTTTATAGATTGAATTCTTAGTAAATCTATCTTTATGAAATTTCAGCCTGTGGATTTGTGTCCCCACATCCACATGATTCTCTTCTGAGTGTGTTGTAGTCCAATATGAAGGGAGACTGAAGGACACTTGTGTGTGTGTCTGTGTGCTCAATAAGACAGAAGCAAACCCTTTTCTTTACCTGTTTCAGGGTCATTTTTCTTATTTTGCCACACACTTTTGTCTGTGTTTGACAGTATTTCGACTGAATAACCTCAATCCCCTCGCAGGCGTAATAACACTGTTTGGAAGGACCAAAAGGCAGGTTATTGGAGAGATTTTATCAGAGACCTAAGGTGACTATTGGTAGGCAGGATTTTAAGCGTCAGTGAATGCAGCACAAATCTACAGTTCGATATGGACTCTCACCCAAAATTTTTTTTAATTCAAATTCTGTTTCAAAAGAAATTAGATAGAAAAGTTAGATGTCGTTTGCTGAAGTTGAATTCACTCCTGCGCCACTTTGACTTCAATTCAATAAAGCTGGCTTGTGTATTTAACTTTCTAAAATACGAAGTTGCCTTTAAGCAAAGCAGATTTTTTTTTTTTACTTCTCACTCTGTGGAACGCAGATGCAGACTCTGTTTCCACGTGACAAAGACAGAATGTCTGGCGGTAAATGATTTGTCAGGCAGCTGAATCAGTGAGTGGGAACTGGCTGCTGAAACAGACATATGCTGGCTGAAAGCGCTCTGTGCTACAGCATTATGCCTCCTCTGCTTGGCCGGTGTGAATAATAACAGCAGGAGATACAGAGCACTTTTTTTCCAGATTAAAATAGAAATATATAAACAGAAAAAAAAATTTTAGAAATAGACTTTTAGAGTGACTGAAATAAGATTATTTGAACATTGTAGTCTGTTTAGGAAACTATATGAGGTTGAGATCCATCTTTTCCATTCAAATATCACAGATGGTCTTCTTAGAGGCCTTGACTCTCTGCCTCTGTTATGCCAGTTTGAATCTCCATTTGTTTCCTTTTGTACTGCTTGGCTGCTGGGCTTAAAGGCAGAGAGTTTAACCCGCCAACCTTCAACACACCATCCCTCTTTGCTATAGTAAACCATTCACACTCCCGAGCCTGCAGATGCAAATTAAAGCATTAGTGAAGATTTCCATTAAAATATCACTACAATGAGCTTCAAGGACTTTGAAGTAGTAGAAGAATGTTCCAGAAGAAAGGCCTACCATTCCATATGAAATACTCAAACTCAAATTAAAAATGAAAACAAAACATTATAGAAATTTGGAAAAACTACTGACAGACCAGCTACATATTGCACCAAAGATAAAAATTTAACTTAATTAATTATTATGGTAAATATAACTAAGAAAATGTATCTTTATTATGATGTATTTATGAAAAAAGATGGATTCCTGTTCTTATCTAATATAAAATTAAACAAAATGCTTACCAAGAAAAGAAAACATCAGTTTTTCCAGAGACCTTGTGGAAATTGTTATTTCATTTAGGGTCTTGTCTGCCAACTCCCCCCAACCTACCCCCTTCCTCATATGAACATGCAATTGGGCTCTTTTAAGAGTTTGTAAAATTCATGCCTGTGAGTTTATAAAAATCTTCATTTAGTCAGCAGTGTATGTTTAGGTGGACCGAGCTATTACACGCTAGCATCAAGCTAGCACACTTTAGCTTTATGCGTTAGATCGATCTCTTTTGGGTTTGATTATAGATCCATTAAGCTTAGCTCGATTCAGATCAATTGATTGATTTTATCAGCCCTGCCCAAAACATTAGGTATCTGACATTAAAAAGAAATTCTAAAATTATTTGAAAATGTAGAAATACAGAGGTTAATATACTCTGCTTGACAGTTTTTCCTTAACTAATTATGTTGTAAAGTTTGACATATGAAGCCATTTTTTAAAACAACTTGGTGAACAAACTTTACAAACATATTTGCTCTAATATCCTAATCATTTATGATTACAGAAAAGAGTAGGTTCACATTATTTTTGTTTTTAAAACAACTTTTAGTTCAGCAGATGCTATTTTGTTGTCAATCAAAGTCTTTAAACTGTCAGATTATTTTTTATTTTTATTTTTTAAAACAATTTGGAATTCGGTGGAAATTTTGTGCATTCAATCCTAGCTTGTTTCTGAACTTTAAACTTTAATAGGATGTAATTTGTTGACTGCCTCTTCAAATCTGTAGCATTGATGCAAACAACAAATAAAGAGATTTAGAAACACAAAATTAAACTTGTCGATGGAAATTAAAAGCACAAGAAAAACAAAAAGCTTTTAGAAGATTCCACTCCGAGTCTCTTGCATTGTTATAAACCATGACTTTTGGATCACTATGTTTAGCAGTAACATATAAGCCACCCTTATTTAAATCTGCAGCCCATCTCCTTTGTCTTACTTCTTTTACACTGTTACCCTGGTGACTGGTGAAGATAATCTACCTTCGCAGCTCCACATTCACTGTACAGAGCTGTTCTTATATATGAAAAGGAATACAAGGTCACTGAAGCATGACTTTTTTTCCAGGAGCAATTCTCTTCCATGCTAAGGCAGTTTCAGCTCAGTGGAACAATAATTGCTTTTGACTGTCAAATGAGCATGACATTTTCATTTCCTCAGTTTGTGTATAATCTTAATGTATTTGCTTTGTTTGCGTTGCCTTCAGGTAACATCAGAAACACAGAGCGGCTGAGCTTTGACAAGCAGCAGAGCTTCAGGATTATGGTCTCTGCCTTTGATTGTGGCCAGAAGAGAACCAAGGAGGATGTGACGGTGCACATCGAAGTCAAGCCCGTCTGCAAACCGGGATGGCAAGGTCAGAGATGAAGCAACAAAGCCAAAGTGTATTTACAAAAAGAATATTTTTCAATGAGAAGCAGGAATCCAGGTATTGGTTTGTTGCTGTACTTACATGCACACAGTGTCTGCAGCCCCGAAGCAGGAAATTCATAGCCGTTTTTTTTGGACACATCCCCTCCTTTGAAGGAATTCTCTCTCATTTTGGAATGAACAACACTTGAGGAAATCAGTGGACCTGACAGAAACTTTTTTTTATTATGCCAAAGGCTTTGCATTTGTGTCAGCCCATCTCCCCTGCTGCTTCACCTGTCAGCGCTGACAGCATCTCAGGAATCAACTACGTGCAGGAATGAGAGAGGACGACAGGCAGAGATGTGAGGATAGGATGGAGTAAGAGATAAAGGAACAGGCTGAATGAGGAGGTATCTTAAGAGAGGGAAAAGCGACGTTTCACTGATGAAAACAGTCACGGCTTTATTCTCAACACCTCAGAACCATTACAAAGCTCGGGAGATAAATGACGCCAGAATATTTACAACTGGCGTATGTAAAATGCAATACATTACTTGAAAGATCACACTCTAGTATATTGAAATTTATTAGTACAACTGTTTAAAATATCTTTAAGCATTCATGCTGTTGGCGTGGTCATGAATGTAGATGGCGACCGTCAGGCATGCAGAATGACCTGCTGGCCAGAATTTCCTTATTTACCCCTGAGTTACCAGGTGGCTGGTGGCACTTCATATGGATGGCCGCCGTCTGTAGACATGCACACATCGTCCAATCAGAGCAGCTGCCAGCCAGCGATCCAGTTGCCACCGTCCAGCTGTCACCCGATTTGTAATGGCGTCATCCCCATCTATCACTGGACTGCGAACGCGCGACCTCAAAATGTGCCCAGGTGGTCACTGACCAATGTCAACTTTTAGAGAAAAATCGCCTTAAAATGTTTTTTCTTAAAATGATCTTGCGGTAAACCATTGCATGGCATATAAAAATGAAACTTCCTCTCCCCAATTACAAATAGCAACACGTGGCAAATTTGCTTAAAAAAAAGTGTAATTAGGTTCTTGTGCTTTGGTATTTAATCATTTACAGACCCATTTAACCAGTCACACACACATTAACGGCTCTGCTGCTGAACAATGACATCAACCTTCCACCAGCGGCGAGGTGGCCACGCAAAGCAGGAATCAATTCTGCAATCTTCCGATCAGACGTACAGCACCCTACCACTGCGCCACGGCTGCCCCAAATTAAGGAAAGAATATAGTATCACTTGATTTGTATGTGTGTATTTATTGATTTGTGACTTATACGATACATTATGTGTCTAACTTAATGTACTAGCAAATTGTGTTGTACATGTACAAAAAATACAAAATAAATTTACACACAAAACTTAAAATTACAACAGCTTGAAACTAACTACACACAAATCTGTAATACCTGCCACTCTCCTTGGCTTGTTTACATTAAAAGTGGGGTCATCTGGACCCCACAAGACAGTGCGCTGAACTTTTTTTTTTATCTTTGATTTTTGAGTTTTACTAATGTCCATGGCAGACTCAAAACCCAGAGAGTGGACAGAGTTGGTCAGACCTACGCCCGGCTCTCTGCGACAAGCAGGCAGTGCTGGGTCCTTCTTCACACCCAAGAAGCAGAGCCGGGCATTGGACTGATTGACTGTTTTCACCAGATTGTATCCACAAGCTAAAATTAAAGCGGCTGGTAAAAAAAAAAAAAAAAAAAAATCTCTAATTCAGCGTTCAAGCAGCATTTAAACACGTCACTTAAGCACAAGTCTTGGAGTCACCTCACATCAGATCTGTGAAAAGTTGTGGTTTTGTGTGCTTTTGTGTGTGTAACATGTTAAGTTTTTAGACTAGTTTAGATTTTAGCTAATATTTCAGCTACACGCTAGCTAGTTTGGCTAATTTAGGATTTTTTGTACGTTTTTCTGCTATTTTGGAGTTTAGCTAATATTTCAGCTGCATGCTAGATATGTTGGCTAATGTAGGTTTTTTTGTTTTTAGGCTTTTTTTGGAGTTTGGCTAATATTTCAGCTGCATGCTAGCTGTTTTCGCTAACTTAGAGTGTTTTTCACTTTCTTCGGCTAATTTGGCATTTAACTAATATTTTAGCTAGCTATGAGCCTCAGCGTTTTCAGCTATCAACTTCAGCGTTTTTAACTATTAATTTCAGCATCTTCAGCAGTCATATTTAGCTTATAACATTCACACCAGCTTTATCTCAGGTAATGTTATATCTCTAGTTTTTAGTTAGTTTAAAGCTAATGATGGTTAAGATGAGTGCTTTACATCCAGTTTGCTAATGATAATAATTGGTGATTAGTCGACTATTAAAATAATTGTTTGTGGCAGCACTAGTATTTTTTTGTACATGTGAATACACAATTGCAAGTACATAAAGTTACACATAGACTGTTTTGTATGAGTTACAAATCCAGAATCACGAACACAAAAATCAAGTGATACTATATTCTCTCAATGATGATTAATCAGGATGAAGAAGAAACATTTTAACATTTCTATCTATTGATAATTAGGTGGTTTTGCTTAACTACTATTTGCACTTGCTTTTCTTTTTCTCTTTTTTCTGGTAAAATATACTATAAGGGTCATAGCTGTCTTTGCAGCCTGACTGCACAACACTTGGTGCTGTAATCAAAATTTTATTACCACCGTGTTTTGGAACTAGCATAGGATAACGGAAAAAAATAAATAAAAGCTAAATACATTTTGTTTTTGCTCTCAGTTGAAATTCTGGCCCAGGATGGATTTTGACCTGCTGGTTGTCTAAGCTGGCAAACCGTTAACTGTAACCTTAGGAGGTTTCTAAATCTGGCTGTTGCTTGGCATCGTGGAGCAGGCTGGAGCAAAGCTGATATTTCCCCAAAGTAGAATCTCTGCATTTGAATATAAATGTTTTTCCCTCTGGCGGAATACATCCTCTCAAATTGATCAAAATGGTTTCCTTTCTGTCTTAGACTCCCAGTAATTATAGAGTCAACATCTTTTGTGATCATTTGTTTTAGTAAAGGTTTATTTTAGAACTGTGTTTTAGCTTTGGCAGAGATTACATAAAATTCAGATCTGGTTGAAGTAGTTTAGGTTAATGAACATTTAAAAGACATAAGAGAGAAAAAACAAACAACATGACAATAAAAAAAACACTTTATTCAAGATAATGTCGATTTTACAAAGTCTTAAAAACAATAGCTTGTGTTGTTATTTTTAAAAAACAAGATAAATCTGAAAATACAACCTCAATGTAGAGCGATCGTCCTCCATGTGATAGTTCAATAAATCTGGGTTTATAAATTGGTTATGAAGAAAAAGCTCATCTGAAGGTTTCTGAAAAACCAGCTACTGCTCCAAACCATGAGAAGAACATAACAAAATGATGCCTTAAAACCCAGTTCTCTGTACGCTCCTCTTTAATCTTATATATTGTGTGTAAAGGTCATATAAGCATCTGCAGCTGCGTTTTGAAGATGCCTCTCTGGTGCCAAAGCAGACTCATCTTCGCCTTTGCTTTTGATTTGTGAATCCCTTCCACCACTCTGACTGCTGGAAAAGTAATAACCCGGGTTCAGGTTATGTACGTAAAAGAGAAATGTGCTGACAATGGAAACTTGGAGTGAAGACCGACCCAAGAGGAACAACACGGATACTTTGAGCTTCAAAGAGAGCAATGAGTCCCACAACAGCTAAGATTTTGCTGAAGAAGCTTTTTTTTAACAGTAAAGAACAAACAACAGGACACTAATGAGAAGTAAATAAACTTTCCCTGAAAACAGTCTTCAAAATGCAGGTTAAAAACAATTATCTGTCATAAATTGTGCACAAGGTGACGGAAAAAGTGAAGTTGAGGTCACATTTTATTAATGTTTGTAATTGTTTTGTGAAAATCTGAATTATATTGTAAATTAGCTTCAGATATTTTATGATTTTTTTTGTTTTTATGTAAGAAAAAGCTGTTTTTAAAGTGAAATATTAGGATGCAGAAGGTAAAAAAATGCAGTGCAAACCAAGAAATTATTAATTTTGTAGAATTTTTTGTTCTTATCACTTATTTCACTGATAACGTACCATGAAATCCAAGACTTTGTTTTATTTAGCGTCAACTTGAATGAAAAAAAACAATAAAGATTTTTTTTTTCAATAATGGAAAATATGGTCATGAAATGGGTAAAACTCAAGGACCATGTTTTTTCTGGTATTTTAAAATTATTTTGAAAATTGTGTTTTCTTTTGGGTGGTGGCAATTAACAGATGTCAAGATACTGAAAGTAAATCGATACAAAAAAACCCACAAAATTAAAGTAAGCAAAAAAATATATATATTTTAAACACAGCTTCTAAACCCTTCTCCAGGGTTAAAACACAAGAAGCTGAATGGTAACCTTTTTTCCGTCTTTTTAAGTAGCAGCAGTCAGTTGTTATTAGAGTATTTATAGCAACCAAACTATTGCATGACTTTATTCAAATGTCATAAGGTGATGCGTGTGGCCTGTAGAAGATGAGTAACCCATGAAATACTCACAGTGGAGGATGTTGAGGTGCTACTGGAGAGATTTTTCACAAATACAGGAATCAAACTATGTATTTACAGCTATACTGTTTCAAAGATGCAGCTTAGCTTTTTCTGAAACTAATTTTAATTAATAAAGCTGCATAATTGCATTTACATTTATTTAAATTAATTAATAGAATTGAAGCTGTTATCACTACAAACTACGGAAGCTGAAAACGGCCTGCCCCACTTTTTTTTTTTTTTTCGTTTTCCTGTGATAACGAGATCCTCGATCTTGTTATAACGAGAAAACAAAGTTTGTTTTCTCGTTATAACAAGATAATCCAGAACGAAGAATAAAGTGTCTCCCTCTTCCTATCCCACACGGAGACACCCAGACCTCACCTGTTTGAAAACACTCCATAAAAGTTGTTTTTAGTCCATTTTTTTATTTATTAGTGGATCTATGCCCTTTAAATGTCTTAATTCAGTCTCATGCACCAGCCCCTCCCTTAATTTCCCCCAAAACCCGAACAAACATGGACAGATTGACAGAATTTAGGTCTGCCGAGCGTTTCTGCATGGTGTGTTCACTGAACTCTGGACATCAGCAGCAAAACAAACAGGTTTTCAGAGAAAACGTCAAACCCCAGAACTGATGCTTATAAAATCGATGGATTAAATACTGTCAACCTTTTTTCTGAATAACTGATATGTTTTGCTGGGTATTGTATAAAAATGACTGAAATGTAGTGGAGGGCCGAGTGTCTGTTTGGGTCCTCTAATGTCCGGAGTTCATTGAACATATCGTGCAGATTTTTGTCGAATCTTTGATCTGTCAATCAGCCTGTTCTGAGGTTTGTAAAGGGAGGACGGCTGGTGCATGAGACGGACTGAAAGAGTTTGAGGAGCGGAGGCTCAATAATGAAATAATAAAATAAAATAGACTAAAAACAACTTGTGTGGAGTCTTCTTCTGCTGTTTTTCTTGTTAAACACAAAATAAAGAGACTTAAAACAGGAGAAGTCTCGAAATCTCCGTGCGAGAAAGGGAGAGTGAGACGATTTCTTTTTTGTTATTGATTATCTTGTTATAATGATAATAATAATAATTCGTTTTCTCGAGAAAACCAAGTTCGAAACCAAGGTAAAAAAAAAAAAGTAGGTCAGGCCGCTTTCGGGTTCCGTAGCAAACAACATCAAACCACCTCTTTTAAAATATTAATTAATCGTATACCAAAAGAAATAATATTTTTCCCTTCCATTTGTTATCTTTTCAAAAATAATGAAACTTGCACCATAATAGTCAGTAATTAGTGTCTGCGTTAAATGTTTCAAATTTCAGGCTGGAACAAGCGTGTGGACTATGAGCCCGGCACTGGGAGCAAGCAGCTGTTTCCCAAGATGCACCTGGAAACTTGTGGCGGTCCGCTGTCTGGAGTGAAAGCGATGGTGGAGCTACAGACGAATCACATCGGAAAGGGTTGTGACCGTGAAACTTACTCAGAAAAGTCTCTGCAAAAGCTCTGTGGTGAGTAAGGCCCAAATGTCCAAATTCTCTCCCTAACTCCAAATACTAAACAAACTATACAGTGCAGGCAGTGGCGGACATAGCAGTTTCGGGGGTCCGGGTGAACAATAACATGGGGCCCTCTGCAGAAATGGTATTAATTATTTTTCTAAAATCCTTTTTGAGGATAAAGCATTGAATAACTTCCCTACTGGTGCACGTTTATACAGAATCAATGTTTTTTGGGTTTTTTTCTCATGAAAATTTGTGCATTCGTGAGTTTTCACCGGAGACTCCGGCTTCCTCCCACGGTCCAAAAATATGCTTCCTAGGTTAATTGGTTACTCTAAATTGTCCCTCGGTATGAATGTAAGAGTGAACGTGTGTGTGTGGTTGAGCCCCTGCGACAGACTGGCGACCTGTCCGGGCTGAACCCTGCCTTCGCCCATCAGTAGCCGGGTTAGGCTCCGGCACCCCCGCGACCCCGAAAGGGACAAAGCGGCTAAGGAAATGAAAGGATGAATGAAAATTTGTATTTAGAATACAATTTATTCTACATTCATACAGTACTTAGCCCATACACAGATCTTTTAAAATTGTATTTTCTTTTTTAAGCGTGGACTGAAAAATAAACAATCCAACTTTTTAAGCAAAAGAAGACAAAACAAAAAAATAATGACAAAAATATAAATAAAACATTGAACAAAAACTTCACACTTTTATGCAATAATTTAGCATAGTGTCTACTACGGTTTTTGTTAAAGTCTGGTCTTTTTGGTGCAATAAACTCTCTCCAGAGTTCCCATTGTTTGTCAAATTTATCCAAATCCATCCTCATAGAATATGTTAGTTTCTCCATTATGTTAATAATGAACATCTTTAACCCAGTCATCAAAGGTAGGAATCACATCAGTAAACCATTTCCTTGTAATACTTTTTTTTCCCAGCAATCAACAAAATATTATAAAACTACTTTTTCTTACAATCTACAAGATCAGTTGTTTTTTTTTCCAGAAATAGAAGGTCTCAAATGTGTGCGGTAATTCAGTACCCACTACTTTTTCCAATCCTTCCTTAATTTGAAGCCAAAACAGTAAAAGTTTCGGGCAGAATATGTGATAATGTCCAGCCCGCTCTGCCCCACATTTTCTCCAGCAGAAGGTGTCTCTTCCTGTGGAAGCTATCTGAAAACCGAATCATAGTTTTCCATGCGAATTCTCTCCAATAAATGGATGTTGTACATTTCACATTGTTTTTCAAAATGTCTTCCCATTCTTTCGATTGTAACCAGAACCCTCCTTCTTTTTCCTATTTTTCCTTTAAATATTCCACGTTGTTGCCTTCCATGTTCTGGGTCACACTGTACAATTTAGAAATAACTTTTCATCTTGATTCAGATCTATATTCCTTTAGAAAAACCACAAATAACTAATTTGGGAATTTGGTTTATGTTTTATTTATTTCCTCAAAATAGTTTCTCACTTAAAGGAATCTATAGAAATCTTTATGATCTATATTATATAGATTTTTCAGGTCTTGGGCATCATTGTTTTGATAAATTACAGAAATCGCAGAAATCACATTTAAAAATTGAAACGTTTTTATATACATTATTTTAACTTGGAAAAAACATTACATTTATTGAAAGTGCTAATTTGGGAGTCTCCTGCCCTCACTGGAGTAATCCATTTCTGCAGAGGGACGGGGGAAGATGAGACACTTTCACATGATCAGCTGTATGCCAGTTGGGATGTTTTTTATGCCAGATATCAATAACAATAATAATAATAATAAAAACAGTCGTAAAAAGTTTTTTAGACAATTTGATTTGGTGTTCAGCTCGGGCGGGCGATCGTCCACCTTTCCCTAATGGTAAGTCCACCCCTGAGTACAGGACTATCAAGTGCCCTTGATTTTAAAAGCAATTTGGATACAATGGTCACTATTTTTATTTCCTAAACACCAAATATGACGTCACCAATTTCACAAGATAAAAATCTAATCTATACGAGCATTTTACAAAGTCTGATGAAAACTTGGATAATTTATAAAATAATAAATGCACATTTTTTTCACAAAACTTTTCAAATGCAATGCATTGCGTAGACTTGCGAGTCTAGTGAGCATCAATGCACACTGTTTTTTACAGGGACTTCTGGGAAATTTGTTGGACACCGTCTAGAATTCTAACAATACATGGTGCTTATTTTGCATTATTTGCTATATAGCCAGTCTACGGAGTCCTGATTGCCAGACTCCTATTGATTGCCAAAGTGTACAAATCCCAAGCAAATCTCATTTGAAAGAATGAAACTTTTTCACAATTGAAGTTTGCAAACTTTTACTCAATTTGTGTCCTTCTGTTGGTAAGACACAACTTCAGTTAGACATTTTACATTTGGAACATTATCATAAATGCTGCTGCTTTAGAAATGAACCATCCTCTTGGCCAGATCTCTGGGGACCCACAAAGTCATCTCTGTGTTTTTTGACTGGCACATCCAGGTGCAGCATCAGGCAGCACTGATCTCCTTCCCGCTCCCAGCCCTTCCGCAAACTGGACCGCGTCTCTGCTCACCGACAGCGGGCGGGAAAGTGACCTGATCTACAAGTTTGACGGGCACCAGGCTGCAAACGTTCCAGATCACGTGGTGCCTCAAAACCTTACGGACCAGTTTACCATTGCGACGTGGATGAAGCACGGGCCCAGTCCGGGACTGAGAGCTGAGAAGGAAACACTTCTCTGCAGCTCTGACAAGACAGGTGAGAAAGCCTCCTCCCATCTGTTTGAGGTCACAGTATCAGGTGAACTGAAGCTCAACACTGACACCAATAGAGTGCCAAAACACAACCACTTCATCCTCCTCTAAACAAACATTTAAGACAATAAAAAAACACGCAAATTCATGACTGTAGCTTTCCAAACTTTTTTTGTTCTGCCTGAACTCTGTGATTAAACAAGCCATCTGCATGTTGCAAGCTTCAACAATGATCCAACAGATGGCTTATTAGCATAGGAAATTTTGACTCTGATCCTGTCAAGTGAAGTCGTAGAGGAGTTTATTTCAGAATCCTCTAAAGCCTTTTTTAGATTTTGCTAACAAGAAGTAAGACTTGATTATATCATTTCTTGAGAGAGCAAATAGTTTTTGTAGAAATGTGTTATTTAAATTAAAGCTTTAATCTGTTATGGTGTTAACAGTGGAGTTATTTTCAGAAATATGAAGTGATGCATTGTGTTAATTATTAAAATAAGATACTGAGTGATCACTCGGTGATGCTAAAATGTGATAGACAAAGTGTTTGCATTTTTCTCTGACCCTCTTTTCCTGATTGAAGGACAGAATGAGAAGATATTAGAACAGATGTGCAGTATTTCATGTCAGGTCAAACGGAACTAAACAGCAGTGTGTGAATGGTGAAGTGTTGATAGAAATGTACCTGAGCTGTTGTTCTTGTCTGATCACGCGTTTCTCTCATCTTCCTGCTGCAGAGATGAACCGCCACCATTACTCTCTGTATGTCCACAACTGCCGCCTGGTGTTCCTGCTCAGAAGAGATTTCACGCAGATCGACACTTTCAGGCCCGCCGAGTTCCACTGGAAGCTGGATCAGGTGGGCAAACTCTGCAAAAGTGTGTACGTGCACGCGTGTGTATGGAGGCTTGTCTGTGCTCCATCTGAGTCTGAGCAAAGATTGAGGGTGATTCCCTGCAGCAGGTGAAGGGCTTTCGTTATTTTTGTGGTGAAGGGAGAAGCTTTCCATTCTAATTACCACAGGTGCTCCATCACTTTCCTCTTCTCACACCAGGAGATAAGAAAGTGCACACACACGCACGGCTCCTAATAGCACTCTGGCAGAAAATCCCCGCGATCCGTCATGTATTTGTTGAGCTGCTAAACTTATTGGTGGTTAGTGTTAAAGTCCTGTAGAGAACTTTCGACAGGTAAACAGTTGCATCATATGAAATTGTTTCAGCTGTAATAAAACAGAGAAATTGTGATGCTGCACGGAGGCTTTTTCTAAATTAAACCAAAATGCTTTACGGTATAGGCTATTCATAAACTTTGCTCATGTGAGCAGAACTGCAGGCAGTTTTTTTTCATAAAATGATTAAACCTCCGAACTGGCACATGTTTTTTCCCTCCTCTTAGACGATGGAGCAGCGGAGCAGCTAAATATAACCGTTAGTCACTGAGCTGGAGGCTCGGCAATCCTTTGGCTAAAAGACGTTTAGTCATCCTAGCTCTGCAGGCCATCACTGAGTAGCAATATAAAGAAAAAGGGAATTCTGAAGGATTTTGATAATCCAATTAACTATCCCCTAGATAGGGGTTTTATTTATTTATTTGACAGATTTTCCCAAAAAAAGAAACAGAAAGTAGTTTCAGAAATCTTTGTTTATCCCTAAACAGGTCATATCCACCTTATCTTTATAAAAAAAATAGCTTTTTTTGCCAGCAGTGCAGAGAGAGCTGACCTCTAACGGAGGTACATCAAAAGCAAAAATACGTGAACTTCTTTAGTTTGCACAGTTTTTATTTAAAAAAAAATTCTCTTGTTGCAAACAGATTGTGTTGTCTTAGCACTTTAACATTGTAGTTTTGGCTCCAGTGTCTTTTCAACCAGCGTAACTCGTCAACTGTTAACGCATTAAATTAAACGTTACACAACACTGTATGGTCGTATGTCTTTGTAAAATTCAGTGTTTCCACCCATTTGACTGTAATGATGACTTGATCCTTTTTTCCTGCCATCACACGTGTGTTGTCCACTGTAATGATCATTTTAATGTAACGCTGGGTTCACACCGGACACGGAAGCGCTGCGAAGCGTTGTGTGAGTGCGCGTGGTATTAGTTTAAGCTCTAGTTCACACCAGACAGGGGTTTTTCCACAAACCTTCAACAGGCGCTTCTGCTCATCTTAGACCTCAGACACCCAAAACCACATTCCCCCGTTTAGAAATCGGCCCACGACGTTGATCTGTGTGTTTGTGTGTGTTTCTGTTTGTTTGTTTTTTGTGTGTTGTTTTTGTTTTCATCTCTACAGTCTGTTTAGAAACAAAAATAAGATCGCATTTGTCAATCAGAATATTTTATTGTAAAAAATTAGTTATATGTGAAAATTGACTGCATTGTCTTGTGTGTCTTGGCGTAAGTTACTGCCAGAATTGATGCCGATCATTTGCGGATCACGCAAAAAAATAGACCAGACACTGTGCACACTGCAAGCCGGCTACAGACAAATGTGGCTCTTAGCATCTGATGTGAACCACACCAAACACTATCAGGGACATTGATCAGTGCTTCCGTGTCCAGTGTTAACAAGGCGTTACAATAAAACCGACGTATTCTTTCTCTCAAATCGTCATATATGAGCGTATGGTTTGGACCCCCACCGTGTCACTTTTTGATGTTTTGGGTGTCCCCAACTCGTTGTTTTTTGACGTGCTGGTTGTTCCCATGAAATCAGGGTTCCCACATCTCTGAGCCACAACCTGGTACCGGCTGAGGGCCTCTTGGTACCTGGCCAGGAGTCCCCAACCCTCGGGATACAAACCGGAACCCTAACCCAGTACATTTATGCATCCATTATCACGTCCAGTACCGCGTCCCAAGGGTTGGGGACCTGTGATTTAATGGGAATGTCAAAAAACTCAAGTTCGGGGACACCCAAAATGTTAAAAAAATGACACAGGGGGGCCGAATCATATGTCCATATATGACAAGTTTAGAGTAAGAATGTGTGGAGAAAAACTGATCTACCATGTCTTAATCCAAATGGTATTTTCCAATATCAATTCGATTATTGATGTATCTCATTTTGAATCAGTTCCTCCATGATTTGATTTGATTTGATTTTGTCTCAGACAGATCGATCTGGTTGGATCATGATTATTCAATTATTTGTTACACGCGTTGTAATGTATTACAAACAAGTTCGGAAATTGCTGTCAACTTACTTAATTAAGTCTGACTGACGGACTTATCACTGACACTTTTGTGTCTTCTATTGCGCCTTATAGTCCGGTGAGCCTTATATATGATAAATCTGAAAATAGTCCATTAATTGACAGTTCACCTTAAAGTGGAAGTATATTAAAATATGGTAAGACAGGAGGGCCCACCACTGACAATCAATAAACCAATCTTTTAAATATATGGGGATTGATTAACAAACACAGATACGTTCAGCTGTCTCAAACTTAAATTTAAATTTAAAAATATTTTAAATAATCCTAAAAACAAACATAGACAGCTAAAAACATAGACTGCAAACCTGCCAGTTCTGTTTGGTGATGTTCACCAAAGATCACAGAATCAGCTAAATGTGTTTTCCTCAGTGGTGTAGCCTATTCAAGCCTTTGTGTGTTCATGGTCAAAGGTAGAATAAAAAGTATCTCCTCAGTCTGCGGTTGTTTTACCCTGTGGCCCTATGAGGAAGAAACGACAAAGAGAAGGACATGCAAGCGGCTCACTGACACTGATTTTCTAAGCAAACAACCTGAAGCCACATTTCTGTTCCTGTCGTTTTTTGTATTCGCTGCGTGTCTGGCATAATCTTCCCTTAATCTGTTTTCTACCCACTTACAAAAGGTGCAGAAGACACTTTCTGTCTAAGGTTTCTGTTTAATAAAAATTGATGTAAAAGCTGAGATGTGAACCAACGGACGGAGGAAAGGTTCCCGAAGAAGAGAGAAACTGTATTCAGTTTCTGCCCTTCATGAAATGCATTTAAAAAGTCGTAAAACCACTTAGCTGGGGGGGAAATTGATTCAGCAGTCAGAGACTGCATCTTTGAAATGAAACCGAACAATTCAAAAAGGAATGACTTTAGCATAGAAGCATAACCCCTGTGTCTGCACAGCATGGACCAGCAGCCAAACAAACACTCGATTTTTCACCCTTAACAAAAGCCCTTGTTGGCACGTGGCATTTTGCAGCTGCAAACAGTGTTTTTCTGACATTCTCTTTGTCTTTTTTCCTCTTTTCTACAGTTTGGTTTCTGTGGCGAAATGATCAGGTTACTTGAAACAGTGCAGCAGGTAGTTCTGTTATCCATGCAGCGCATAAACACAGACGAGTTTATCATGTACAGCATTTGTTAATACAGTCCAAAATCTATACTAATCTCAAAAACAGATCCTTCTTGGATTTCGTAAATTAAAATATATATAATTATTTTTTTTATTTTCAGTTGCTTTTTTAAGGAATCTAGAACTATAGAGAAGTCTGGAATTTGAATTGCAAAAACCAAAAATGAACTTCCTGCACCAGTGTAAGGATTATCTTTCAACAGATTATAAATTATAATATAAATTAGAATCCCTTCATGTATAAATAAACCTGAATTTGTGTTTTTGGCTCACACAAAAACACATGACAAATTTTGAAACTTTTATTCATAATTTTGTCATAAGAACAAAAAACATAAAGCCTCGAAATAAAGGGCTTTACATTTTTTTCAACAAGATTGTTGTTTTTTATCACTTTAAAAATACAGACAGCCTTCTAAATTGTATTCTATTTTCCTTAACAAGTTCAAACACATATACTTGTCATTGATAACCAAAAAAAAAGAAATATAACATGGGAGCCTATAGGCACTTTATTTTTCTATTCTGGAACAAGCTCCTAGTGGTCATTTAAACAAATTTAGGAATTTATTTTATTCCATCACTATTTTTAGTTGGTATCGCCACAAAACTAACTGATCAACCATATACTACCTCCTGATGGATAATGAGGGTAACAGAAGTATAATTCGTTGGGTGGTGGGGGGTGTTGTAAGAGAGAAGAAAGGAGTGTCATGGCTCCAGCACTTAGTGAGGACACTCAATGGCTTCCGTGGCAACTCCATTTAGCTTTATTGATTTTGCAATTCTCATCCCAGGAGAGGCAAGGTGGAGTGGGATGAAAGAAAGCTGACAAAGAGAGAGCGGGAAAGAAAGAGGCTTCCATTTTGGACATCGATCGACACTCTGAAGGAATGTCACATCTGGCAGAAACCTTTACAGGCGTCCAAGGCTTTAACTTATTCATGAGTCTCGCACAGGCTCAGACTTACTCTCACAAGATTGATGCTTATCTTTTTTTCATTCTTTTCCGGCCCCTCTTTGGATTAAAAGATGAGTCACTCCTCTTTTACGCACCTTATTCTCTCTCTGTGGATCTGGAGGGTCTATCAGTACAAACCACATGTCATCTGGAGATTCAGTCGGTCAGTTCTGTTCAAGCAGAGGTTTATTTGTCAGCTACAGAAGAGAAAACGTGGTGAATCATTGCATTACGATCACAAGGTGAAGATGGAAACATGCAGTCATAAATGTGTTTTGTGTTGTTTTACCGACACCAGGAGTGGCGTCAAAGCAACAAAACAGATTTTCTGTTGAAAACAGAGGAAAATGGAAACAGCAATGAACACACCATGCTCTTCTTTTGTTTTGTCTCTTTATTTACTGTCACTTTACATAAACACTTTTTTTATGTGTATAAAACTTTTCATCAATCCTTAAAGACAAATTTACATCAATCCACATTGAAGATGTTTCCAAATACATCTCCTCAGCCAATACATAAACTTAGATTCCAACTATTTTATGATGCAAAACTTCTGAAATATTTTTCTTCCCTTTAGCACAAGTTCTGTCTGGACTGCACATATTTTTCTATACTAAATTAAAATTATCTATCATAAATTTAGACAACATAAAGCCTCATAAACCAATGTTTAACGTTAATGAACAGTCCTTTATAAACTTTATTGACATAAGAATGTTAAAATATAGTGGCAGAATCCAGTCTTCAATAAAGACCCATTGATGAAAATGGTATTTTTGTTTTAGTCTTGTGGCATCCCCAGTGAGGAAAAAGTGAGTGGGGGTGTGCCACGCTGAAGCTGTTGCCGTGACAACCGTATTTAACTAGTTCACTTCTTGTGAAAAACTATCAAATGTAAAATTATTACAGAAGTGAAATTTTACAATAGATTTAATTTGTTATGTAAAAAAACTATGGTACGAGCAGGATAATGCTCCTCCAAGTGTGCATTATCAGACATGAACGGCTTGAGGGCCGAAATTAGATTTACGCAATATAAAAAGATATCTTATTATTATTTTTTTTTTTGTAATTACTTAATCTGAATTAACCAAATATTTTGACACCTCTGATATTGCTTGCTGGAAATGTTTGGTTGGGGGTGTGAGGGGGGCGGGGTTGCTTCATGCCAACGGTACCACCTACAACTCAGAGGTGAATTTCTAATGAACTCCTGTCACTCTCCAGTAACAATGCAATTGTAAATTTCATTATTTTTATTTTGCCTAAAAAAAGGCATAATCCTAATTTAAAACTCTAAGACTGCATTTAAAATAGTTTTAAAAATTCTCATATGAAGTAAGGAGTTTTAACAAGCCCCGCCCACATGATTTTTTTGCTTTTTCTTTCCAATAAAGGAACTAGAACTAGAATAAAAAAGATTACTTTCTGCATTTGCCACTAACACATCTACATTCATCTGCCTTATCTGTCGCTGCCGCTGTGCCTGTTGTACCTCAGCTTGTTCTGTAACCCGTGTTGATTAGAAGCCCCCCGTTTTTCTCAGCGGATTTATCAAATGGTTTAGGCACTGGTTGTGGCGTCTGAGAGCAGCACGCTCTCCTCCCTGTTTAGAGTAGATATCAGGATATATTGAAGTGCGTATACTGAGAGCGATTTAGTTTTATCTGGAGGCCAGCAGATAAATGCTTTAGTTCAGTTTAAGGGTATTTGTGTACATCAGTGGAGAAAATGAACCCGGCGTCTATCTCCGTGTGTTTTTTATAGGAAAAATAAAAGCACTGTCGGAAGAATGAAGGAAGAAATCTCACACTCGTTTGTAAATGTTCTTGAAGAATATCAGAGGTTTTTTTTTCTCTCAAAAAAGTCGATGTTTTATTTGTTTTCTCATATTTATCCTCTTTGCAGTTTTATTTGAAGTGAACCACCCATCCCAGTGTGTCAGGATGCTTTAATGACTGACTCCCACATTTTCACTCATCTGCCCGAAGAAATCATAAAAAGCAGACAATCAAAGAATGTGTTGGGTTTTGCCTGCAGCGTGTGCATTTCCAATGGGTCTGCAGCGTTTTTACACAATATTTTTGTCTGATCCATTTATTGAAGAACTCATCTGGACTTTGCTTTTGGTGTTTCTTCTATCCTTCCTATTTAGAGCAACAGCATCCCACATAAATGTTAATATTTTTAAATGGTGGGACTTTCATGGTGAGGGATTTCACTTCATTTGGGCACATGGAATGCTGTGGACCACCAAGGCATTTATTGGCACAGCAATTTACTGAGTTTACCACTATTTACTCTTAATTGTGCTTAAAATAGAAAAAAACGCTGCATTAATTCTTAATTTTTACAGGAATTCTATGTGTAAATTCTTCCTCTGTAGTGCCAAGATAAAAATGTTTCAAAATAAAGGGCTCATAAATTGCACATGTCCTACAAACTTATTTTTAAAAATGTACTCAATAAATCTATTTAATAAATACAATCATGTCAAGAAATGTCAAAAAATAGTGCTTCAAAGGGGTTGATTTGAACTCATTTGGAATAATCTGAATTTTAAAAAAGTTTAAAAGCATGTCAAAGCCTGAAAACTTTAATCAAATAAAAACAAATCTCACAATTTTTTTTCTCATAAAGAGGAGTCATGCTCAGATCTTTTCCTTTTCAATGTAATCCAATTTAAAAAGTTGAAAAAAAAAGGAAAAAATGATGAAGTGCTGCATCTGCCAGATTTTAATTATAGCTCTTAACTCATCATATTTCAACTCATGACCCGCACTCAAACACAAACTTACTGTGAAACGAGGGTCATGGCGAATGAGCCTCAGTCCCTGACCCCAACCTTTGTGGGAGGAGTCAGCAGAGCTTGTTATGATAGTGGTGGCTGTGATCTCTGGAATCTGTGGCCGTGAGGTAGACCAATTACATTACATCTCAGCCAGGGGTATTTGTGTTGCCGTGGATCATTGTCTTAGTGTATTAGGGCACTCTACATTTTTTACATGTGAATGTGTGGAACAAGCACACGTACGGCTCTACATGCAAATTCAAACCTGAAGAACTCCGGTTTAAATTCAGGATTTGGTTTGATTTGGTTCAATATTGACTAAATGTATTCAATTTCTCCTTCTAAAAATCAATTTTGTCTTTATTTTTAATGAGCAACTATCACATAATTTGTACTAATTTAACTTATTAGGTTGAAAACGAATAAAAAACTAATTTGTGCCCAAAATACACAAGAAATGGCATAAGAGGATATAAGAATTGTATTTATCACTTATTGTAAGTAAAGACACATTTCAACTGACAAATTAACCATGATTATAGCTTTGCGTTACAGTCCAAAAATGGAAAATTATACCTGCTGTCAGGAGAACTTCTGCTTATTTAAGCCAAAAATACTTGGAGAATTGTATCACTTTGAGGACAGCTTTAATAACGTGCCTGCACCAATAAACAATATGCAATAAACGCAACATTTTTTAAAATTAGTTTTTTCTGTACAAACACTTTCATCACAGACATACAGAGATTCCTTAAAATGGACAATATTAATATTTTGTTTTGCAGCCATTCTGCTTAAAGATGAAAATCCTGTTTTATGGTGTTTTGTGGCATTTTACTTATGATGGAAGACATATTTTAAAAAAAAATAAGCTTAAATTTGCATTTCTGAGTATTTTTCTATTCAAATTGTTGTAAATCTTTACCAGACAAAAAAGGCTGTTTGAAAAAAATGTAGAAAATACGTTCAAATTTCTTGTTTGGCTCAACTCTGATGCATCTCCTTGAAGACAAATGTATCCACGTACGTCTTTAATTGTGTTGTCTGAGCTGGAATCTGGCTCAAAACTGTATAACTGGATAGCTCTGGCAATGGTAATGTTATGTTGGGGCCGTAACGGGCTGGAAGGTAGCGAGAGGCCGTGCAAACAGATGAGTGATGGAAAGTGGGGGCGGGCTTTACTCCGCTCCAGCGGTCCCTCCCACAACAAAGAGGCAAATCTTTGATGAACTACTGTACTGCTGCTTTACAGAAAATGACAGTTTTTTTTTTTTTTTTTGACTGGAAACGGCACAATCATGATTAAAAGACCATTAGGAATGCTTTTACAACAGATCAAAAGATGATCGAGGTGGGACTTTAACAGACCACTCACAACAGAGGACACTTCCTGGACCTTGTCTGTCGGGTTGTCCTCTGTTGTTGACTTGACCATGTCAGACCATTATTGTGTGTTTTTTAATGTCACCAGTGAAATCTAGCAGGAAGCCTCAGTGAAAACTGTGAGGGAACTGTATAAAAATCCTGAATGGCTGCAAGTTTTATTGATATGTTTAAACAAACTTAAACAAGCTTACATTATTATTTTTGTTCAGAAAAATTAAGAATGTAAGATTTGCACACATAGTAGTGTTTTTTTTACTACTATTGATAGTTATGTGGTTTTGAACAATTTGGATATATTTGTTATTAATGGATTTTCAAAGACTGTTGGAAAGTTTTTTCAATAACTGTATTGTAAAGTGTTTTATATTTATTTGATATGCTTTTATTGTAATAATCTTTCATTTTTAGTACTTTGTCATATTAAAATTAAAAACATATCTATTTTTCTTTCTTTCCACTTGTTCCACTGACATTACGGCCTTTATAAAAAAGCTGTGCAAACATTGTCAGGGGAGAGCGAATCAGAAGTGATTTGAAACAAAAAAACAGAAAGCGGGAAAAAAAAATCGAGATAAAAAGAGAAACAAGAGAGGATGAAGCTGGAAGTGGTTGATGATGTGGAGGTGGAGATAGCAGGGGAAGGAAAACTGAAGAAATCAGACCAGACAACAAAGCAGAGACCAGGACAGAGGAGAAGAGGAGGAAATGAGGGCACGGATGCCTTAAGGCAAAGCCACATTTCATCAAATTACTAAATAATTCTGAATTCAAAGAAAATGGAGAGCTTGCACATCTAGATCCTTCCTTTTTTTTGTCATGTAGGCCACGATGGAAGCGTGATGCTTTGATTGCCTTGCTGCTGCTTCACATGTGTTGTAAGCATCTTTTCCTCCAGAGCGCCTGACAGTTTAAATGTGTTTTCCGCATAACAAAAAAAGTCTCTGTCGACACCACTGACATGTCATATATCCTACATACAATCAAGGGAAAGATGGTGTAAGCCAGTCGTTTTAATCAAAAACGAAAAACTGTCAAATACTTGAGAGGATGGCAAAAAAAAACATAACAGAGAACTATGTTTTCTTAGTTTAAAGAAAGCCTTTCATTGTCCCAAACCTCTCCAGCGAGTCTTGCTTCCAAGTAGCAGCAGAACGTCCTCATTATTCCGCTTATGTCAGCTGATTGAAAAAGCTCCAACGCTGTTTGTGACCAAGGCCCTGTTGCATTTGGTTTTGATCCATTCCACCCTATTGATTCTTGATCTTTAGTTATATAACCTAAAAAAATAGATGTAAAAATTTGTTTTGCTTGTTAGTAACTGGGATGGCGCTGTATTAAACTGTTTGAAGAGCAGAAACTAACAATTCTGTCTCTGGTTTTGTCATTTTTCAGGGATTTGGGGCTCTTGAGCTCTTCTTCCTTTTACTCTGATATATGGGATGCAATAATGGCCACGTAAATACTCGGTGGCAGATTCCCACAAGATAAAGGACCTTATTTCTGGTATTTTATTTTTAGAAATAAAATTTGGTGGCTACATAGTAGTAAACAAAAGAAATGGAATATCACTCAAAAAAGTTAAGTCACTCCCATCTCCATGGCCACATTTATCATTGGTGGAGACAGGCGCAGTAATAAAAAAAAATTTTTAAACATGAATAATTAATTTGGATCTTGTTCATTCAGTCCAAATGTGTTTTGTGGATTTGGAGAAAGCGTTCAACAGCATTCCCTGTGTTGACCTGTGGAGGGAACGGGGTCCTGGGAGCCTTACTGAGGGCAGACCGGTCTCTGTATGACCCGAGCAGGAGCTTGGTTTTTCAAAGCCGGCAGTAAATCAGACCTGCTACCGGTGCATGTTGAACTTCGGGCTAATTATTCATCGGTTCTGTTCCTAGTCTTTATGGACAGTATTTCTAGCCACAGCCAGGGCCTGGAGGGGATCTGGTCTGGGGACCACAGGATTTCCTCTCTGCTCTTTGCAGGTGATGAACGCTGGGGTAAAGAGGGCTAAGACCACATACGCCCAGAAAATACAGGGTCATTTCACCTGTAACGACCCCAGGCGTATGTGGAAAAGCATTAAGTGCCTCACGGATTATAACATCAGAGACACACAGTGCCCCAAGGACCCCTCTCTGCCCGACGCCCTCAATAACTTCTATGCCCGCTTCGAGGTGCCCAACCCTTCTCCCACCCCCAGAATCACCGTTCAGCCAGATGAAGCCCCCATCCGTGTGACAGCAGCTGAAGTGAGAAAGACCCTCAAGGGTATCAACCCACGGAAAGCTGCTGGACCCGACAACGTCCACGGACGGGTGCTGAAAGGCTGCTCCGACGAGCTGACTGATGTGTGGACGGACATCTTCAACCTCTCCCTGCAGCAGTCACGTGTCCCCACTTGCCTAAAGTCGGCCACTATCATCCCTGTGCCCAAAACCGCTACCGCATCGAGCCTGAATGACTATCGGCCGGTCGCCCTGACCCCGATAGTCATGAAGTGCTTCGAGAAACTCATCATGCCCCATATTAAGGATTCCATTGACATCTCCCTGGACCCATACCAATTTGCATACAGGGAAAACCGGTCTACAGAGGACGCTGTCTCCTTTGTAGTCCACAGGTCTCTCAGCCACCTGGAGAGTAAGGACTCATACGTGCGCCTGCTCTTTGTGGACTTCACTTCGGCTTTTAATACAATCATTCCTCAGACCCTTGTTCAGAAGCTCAGTTCCCTGGGTCTGACTGCCACATTGTGCAACTGGATCCTGGACTTCCTGACAAGCAGGCCGCAGTCTGTGAGGATCCACGGCGTCTCCTCTCCCTCCATCACTCTCAACACAGGCTCACCCCAGGGCTGTGTGCTGAGCCCCCTCCTGTTCACTCTGCTCACCCACGACTGTACAGCGAGACACCCGAGCTGTCTTATTGTGAAGTTTGCAGATGACACCGCTGTGGTTGGATGCATCAATAACAACGAGGAGTCCAGCTACAGGCAGGAGGTGGAACATCTGGAGCGCTGGTGCAGAGAAAATAACCTCTGCATCAACAACAGGAAGACCAAGGAGATGATCGTGGACTTCAGGAGGAGCAAACACCCCCCTCCACCCCTGTACATCGGGGGGACTGCGGTGGAAGTGGTCTCCAGCTTCAGGTATTTGGGGGTGAATATCTCCGACGACTTGAGCTGGAGCACCAACACTTCCTTCCTGCTGAGGAAGTCCCACCAACGCCTCTACTTCCTCAGGAAGCTGAGGCGCTCAGGACTGGGGAGGTCAGTCTTGACCTCCTTCTACAGGTGTGCGGTGGAGAGCGTCCTGACCTCCTGCATCACCGTGTGGCACGGCAGCTGCTCGGTGGCAGAGAAAAAGGCTCTGCAGAGGGTGGTGAAAGCTGCACAAAGAACTGTGGGCTGCAGCCTTGGCTCCACCACCGAGCTCTACACCAACAGGTGCAGGAGACGGGCTCTCTGCATCCTGAAGGACCGCTCCCACCCAGCCAACACTCTTTTCACCCCATTGCCCTCTGGGAAGAGGCTACGGAGCATAAAGAGCCGGACCACCAGACTCAGGAACAGCTTCTTCCCTGAGGCGGTGCGTCTGCTGAATGCTCTTTAGTCATCTCTCTGTCCACGTTCATGCCCCCCAGAGTAGAGGGAGTAGAGCAGCTTCTCCTCCACATTGAGAGGAGCCAGTTGAGGTGGCATCTGGTCCGTTCATCTCCCTAGGGAGGTGTTCCAGAGGCTCCAGCGATGACCCAGGACACATGGAGAGACTACGTCTTTTGGCGGACCTGGAAATGTCTCAGGGTCTCCCTAGATTGACTGGAGGAAGTGGCCGTGGAGAGGAAAGTCTGGGTATCTTTGCTCAAACTGGATGGATGCATGGATGGATGGATGGATGGATGGATGGATGGATGGATGGATGGATGGATGGATGGATGGATGGATGGATGTCCTTTAAATCTAGAACATCAATATTACCAATGTGGGATTTTGTTGTTTTTATTGAAGTATCTCAGACTCAGAGTTTCAGGAAGTCTTCATAAATCACATCAACAGTGTGTATACTTTGGAGATAAAAAATCAATACAAATAACCAATACTACAAACTATATTCCATGTCTTATTAGCTCTTTGTCTCTTTATAAAGCATCCAATATGTTGGATTCTGTCATTTAGCATAAGTTTTACTTCACCACCCATCAATTTAAAGGTCATTTCTCAGTATGATTTCACTTTTTACTTTTATGGATGTCAGTTCTGCTGGTAACAAACACTAACAGAGTGAATAAAGGGAAAAAAAAAAAAAAAATATGAGCTGAGTTTTTGCATAAAGAAAAGCGCCTGCATAGATATGGTCTGACTGTCTTTATTAAGCGGCTGCTGCGACGACTGTGTTCATCCCAAGCAGCCTGCCTGGAGCTGGCTAATCAGTGTTCAGCACTCATTGTCTCTTTATCCCTCTACAAAGCAGGAATAATTTCAACCTCCCACTTATTCATGCGTTTTTAGAAAAGCAGCGTGTGTTCAAACATGCCTCAGCAGCAGAGAAAGGACTATAGATCATATCTGCTAATGATGTGTGTGTCTGTGTGCACATGTATACGTGGCATCCCTGAACCATTTCTGATGTTTTGAAGTCAGTCAGCAGCTCTGTGCGTAACAAATTAATGCTCCTTAATTGCACTAGTCAGATGTCTACAGATACATTTTGGTGCTTTATGGAAAAAGTTGATCAATTTCTCCCCTTTTATTTATTTATTTCTTTATTTTTTGCTGGTTTAAGCTTTTTTTCCTGACATTTTGATTGATCCCTTTGTGCTGTCATATTTATGCCATAAATTATTGATTGCATGTGCTCTGAAGGTTCCTGGAATGGATTTGCAGGCAGAGCTGTTACCTTGCAATTGTTCCAAGACTAGCATATGAAGTAAAAGGCATTATTTGTCACTCTGGCTCTTTCAGAAGCTCCGTCATACTGTTATTATTTTCTAAGATGAGAAAGAAATAGATGGAATAGCATAAAAAATAGATTAAAGAGGAACTCTCTTTGTTAGTGTCGCATTTTCATCCACCAAAACTTTGAATTTCTCTTGAGATGGAGCATTTGATTTTTGTCATCAATATGTACGTATTTATTGATTTATTTTAACCAGCTAACAGCATAGCTTTTTTAGATGACTGACATGAAAGCCTACAATTATGACTAAAAAACTTCTGTCCCATGATTCTTTCATTTAAAGACTTGTTATAAGATTTAGGTATGATATTGAATGTATCAAAGACAACTATTGTTGGTTTACCAAAAGATGTATACTGAAGAGGATAAATCAGGGTTAAAAACTGTGTAATTGGTGCTGACAAAAATGCTAAACTACCTAAACTTAGACCTTATATTATAACCAAAAGAGATTTGAAGCATTTCAATGAAAAAAGCTTTCACCCATGACCTAGCTCACACTAAATGGTACAGAATCTCTCTTTTCAGTGATGTTGACGTAGCATGGAAATATTACTATGATAAATTTTAAACCCTGATAAACAAAAATGCACCCCTGCGTAAGTTTATAGTGAAACAACTCCTGGTTCAGTCCCGATCTTGGTAAATTACAAAGAGAAAGAGATGTTGTCTGGGCTAAAGCACGAAAAAACAAAACTGAATCTGACTACCTTCATTACCGTCAATTACAAAATAAATGCACCTCCGCCATTAAAAAATAAAAATCTGATTTTTACCTCTCTTAATTATCTAAAAACCATTCCAACCCCATGAAGTTCTGGAAACTAGTGAAATCTACCTCAAATCCCTCTGTAGCATCTGAAATTCCAAACTACTTAATCAATGAAGGCAAAAAACTGACGGATGAAAAAGATATGCAAAATGTATTCAATGATCATTTTATTTCAGCTGGCTCCTTATGTGACTCAGTTTACCCAGTCTCTGACTCAAATCATAACTCCAAGATCCAAACAAGAAACTGTTACACAAGAGCTAAAAAACCTGGACACCAAAGAGGCGCCTGGTCCCGACCTTTTGGACCCCTTCTATTTAAAGCTAGCAGCTGATTTTATTGTTGAGCCACTCACCTGCATTTTTAATTTAAGCTTAAAAAGCTCTAACATTCCAAAAGTCTGGAAGTCGGCCTTCATACTTCCTATACTAAAGATAGGGGATCCTGCCAAAGTACAGGTCTATCTCTAAGCTTTGCGTCTTTGCAAAAATACTTGAAAAATTATTCAGCAACCAACTGAAGGACTTTCTAGACTCCGATAGTATTATAACACATTTACAGTCAGGCTTTAGGAACAAACACAGTACAGTTACCACTGGGCTAAAGGTTTTTAATTATCTTATTCAAGCTTTCAATTTAAATAAATCCTGTATTGCTTTATTTATCAACCTATCCAAGGCACTCGATATGGTTGACCATACACTATTATTTTGCTGTCTTAATCAACTCTCTGAACAGGCCACGGCTTGTTCACCAACTGCCTGTCTAAGAGAACATAGTGCGTCCAAATGGCTCACTCCACTTCCTCATTTCTTGAAGTAACAAAGGAGTGCCTCAGGGCTCAATTTTAGGTCCCCTGTTATTCTACATCAACAACCTGTGCACAGATCTGTCACACACCATGTATCACTTATATGCAGATGATACCATACTCTACTGTTTCTCCTCCTCAATTACTCAAGCTGCACAGTTCCAGTCTGCTTTCTCAGTTGTCCAGTCTCAGTTGCACTCACTGAAATTGGTCCTAAATGCTGAAAAAAAGAAAGTTATAGTATTCTTACATACACGTGAGCTACCAGAAAATATACCAGTAATACTGAGTGCCCAAGGTCCACCTAATAGCAGCTTTGACAAATTACAAGTACCTTGGGTTTTTATTAGATATTACTGCCTTTCAAGTCTCACTTTACTAATTTTCCTCCTTCAGAGGCTCTGCTCGTATCATTCTGATCACTGGATGTAACTCCTGATGTCGTGTGCTGCTGACCTCTTGGCCAGCCCCCTGTGTTAAAGAGATCTTGATTTCAACAGGCCGTATCTGGTTAAATAAAGGCAATCAATTGATCAATCAATCAATCAATCAGTCAATCAATCAATCAATCAAGCAAGCAATCAAAAACAATAATTTTTGTTTACAGATTTATTTTTCCAGTTTTTTGTCCATTATAAAGACTGAAAGTTTATTTTATGTGACCAGTTTTGGGAAAACTTGCATTCTAAATAGACTACTATGAAGTTTTATCCAGATTTGCATCTCCAGAATTATGTTTCATTGTTTGTATTAAAAATTTAGTATGTGTTCTCCAATTAAGGTAAAAATTATACTTTCTTTTCACATATTATTATGGGATAATAATATGGCTGAGTTTAGAAAAAATAATTATTCAGGCTTAATAACTTCACCTAGAAAAAAGCTCAATCAATTTTTTTGAATCTATCAACTTACTTCGATTTTAAAGCAATTTCTTGGGAGGATTTGATGCAAAAAACATATTTTCTGTTGGTTTTTAATGTAGGATTGAGTCATTTTAATTAAAAAGTGTCACATTTGTTCAGTTTTAATTATTAGTTAACTAAAAACTACTTTCATGGCCAAACAACATTGATTTTAGGGTAGAATTGGACAAATTGGATAAACTGCAAATCCAACCTGGATCAGCTCAGGGCTTTGGCAGAAGTACCAGCTCTACATGGAATGTTTCCATAAGAAAAAAAAACCGTCACAGGTTTCTCCATTAAAGAAAAAAAGAGGAGAATGTTTAATAGAAGTATTGTGAGACGTGCTACCGCAGCTGTCTTTGTGTGTCTTTCCTAAACAGCTCATTAGTTAGAAACCTCATTAGCTGTCTAACGACATGGAGCGTACGATCCAGGAGTGACAAGAGGGCTAAATGACACTGTCATTTACTGAAGGTAGACAGACGAGGAGGCTGCACTGAAGGATGCACTTTCACTTTTAACCATACGAATGGAATGTAAACATCATCTTTAGTTGCAGCCTGTAAACATAAACACCCAATAACACATTCAAAAATTATGTGGTTCCTTGAGAAGTGTTTTTTTTTTAATTGGTGTAAGACACTTTTTTGCATGCATGCAGACTGATAGCGTGGAATCCTGACGTTTTCCTCCTGCTTTTGCAGATCTGTGACAAGGAGTGGCACTATTATGTCATCAACGTGGAATTTCCTGCGGTGACTCTATTTGTGGACGGCGTGACCTATGAGCCCTACCTGGTGACGGATGACTGGCCGATCCATGCCTCAAAGATTGATACACAGCTGACTGTGGGCGCCTGCTGGCAAGGTCAGTGCCAGCTTGTGATGGCTTGTTCATTTGAAAGCAGAATCGTTGATCAAATAGGATGAAATAAGACAAGAAACTCCAGCTGCAGTTGCTTCATGGGGCTTTTGCAAGTCTAATTGAATCTGACTGCTGCAGCTTTTTAATCTTGGAGTGTTGGTTTAAAGACCCATTTCAATGAAAATCTGTTTTTTTGGTGTTTTTAACATGTTTTTGTGCCATTTTTCTCATTATTGGAGACATATATTAAGAAAATTAAGCTTTAAGGGCAACACAACAGGACAGTTGGAGGCTGACTCCACGCTCAGCCTAGATTTGAAAAAAGAAAAAAAGAGGGGGCGGGTTGACCGGGGGACGTGTGGTTTGGATCTGTGAGTGACAGTGACGGTGAAGTAAGCTTGAGGTAACATAGTCACTCTGCGTCTTCAATATGGAGAGTAAAACCGGGCAAAGTGATGCCTGTATCTACTCAGAACTTTCTGTGGAAGTTTAGAATTTTTCTCCTCCACCTTCTGCCAAGGCAGGCGCTCATGATCCAGACTGCAGGGGACCTGTGTCTCAGTGGTAAAATGACGCTTGCATTATAATATAATAGGCTAACGTATTACGCTAACAATCAAACCAGTGTTGCCTAACTTCAAGTTCAAGTTCAAGTTCAAGTTTATTGGTTTAGTTCCCATTTGTACAGTCAACACGATATACAATACAAACAGACAACCAATAAAAAAAAAGGAATAGGCAGAAGCTTTTTAAGCTTATTCAATGCCTTTCCTTGAAGATTGACAATATCTATGCTGATCAACAAAAAATTATACAAAAGAAAATAATTTACAAACAAATACAAATAATTCAAATCTTTTACATATGTATATTATAATCGTTCAAACATTTACGTTTTAAACTTTTTTTAAACTGTAAAAGTGAAGAACTTAATTTGAACTCATCATTCAATTGATTCCATAATTTAACACAAAGAACTGAAACACATCTCATCTTTACATTAGTTCGAACTTTAACTTGTTCAAAATAATACAGACCTCTTAAATTATACTGACTAACCCTTAAAGTAAACAGCTTCTGTATATTTTTTGAAACCTACTCTATAGACAGTTTCTAATACCTTGACATAAACAATTTCCTTTAATTTTAAACTATTATTCAAACAAAATAACGAATTGGTTGGATCACAATATCCTGTTCTGTTGACTATTCTAATAGCCTTTTTTTGTAGTTTAAATAATGATTCAATAATAGTTTTCCCTGCATTTCCCCAGATCTCTGCACAATATGAAAGATAAGGAATGACTAGTGAACAATAGACAAGAAACAAACTCTTTTTGTTCAATACATCACTGATTTTAAACAGAATACCGATGGATCTAGATACTTTACGTTTTATATGATTTATGTGAGATTTCCAAGACAATTTATCATCAATTATTACTCCTAAAAATATTATTTCTTTAACATATTGGATTTCTACACCATTTAAATATAATTTAACATTTTCAACCTTTCTATTACCAGAAAATATCATAAATTTAGTTTTGTTTTCATTCAGAGATAACTTGTTATAATCAACCATTTTTTTACCAAATTAAATTCCTGTTCAACAACATTCAACAACTCAACAATATCTTGTCCTGAACAAAACATATTAGTATCATCAGCAAACATAATACATTTTAACTTGTTTGACATCAAAAAAATATCATTAATGTAAATTTGAAAATAACTTTGGTCCAAGGACTGAACCTTGTGGGAGTCCACCAAAAAAATATTTTCTAAATAAGATCTGTATTTCTAATGTTTACATACTGAACCCGATTTTTCAAATAACTACTTAACCAATGATGTGTTTTACCCCGCAGCCCATAATATTCACATTTTTGTAACAGAAGAGAGTGATCAATGGTATCAAACGCTTTGCTTAAATCAACAAAAACAGCTATTGTATAGAGTTTTTGATCAATGGCAGTTGCAACATTTTCCACAAACTCCATAACAGCATGTGCAGTCGAGCAGTTACTCCTGAATCCGTACTGACTCTCATTTAATAAATCATATTTAGTAAAAAAGGCATCAAGTCTAATAGCAAATAATTTTTCCAGAATTTTAGAAAACTGTGGTAGCAGTGAAACTGGTCTGTAGTTTGAATAATTTCCTTATTTCCATTTTTATATATCGGAACCACCTTAGCAACTTTCATCAAGTCTGGAACAACACCACTAGAGAAGGATTTATTGCAGATATAAGTAAGTGGTTCGAGAATACTGTGAATGACTTCCTTAATGATGGACATGTCGATGCCATGACAGTCAGTAGATGTTTTACTTTTCATTTGATGAACAACTTCAAGCACGTCACTTGGACTTACTCCACTTAAAAACATTGTGTTCATATTGCAATCTATTTTGCATTTCATGTCACTCACAGCTGGTATCTTTTCAGCCAGTTTAGCACCAACATTTACAAAGAAATCGTTAATCTCATTAACTATTTCCTGTTTGTCCTCAATGGTCACATTATCTTTTTTAATATAATTTGGAAAACAGTTGTCTTTTTTCTTTTGTATTACATTATTAATTACTTTCCAGGTACTTCTAATATCTTTCACATATCTCTGCAGTAACTTGTCATAATAGGCTCTTTTTTGTTTTCTCATTATACCCTACTAATTTATTTTTGTAAGCTTTATACTTTATCTCATTTTCATCCGTTTTATTATTAATGAAATCTCGATACAATTTGTTCTTTTTTCTACAAGCATTTTCCAGACTTTTAGTCATCCAATGTTTTGATTTAGTTAAGATTTTTTTCTTTCGTGTTTTCAATGGGCAGTAGAAATCATAAATTCTCATAAAAATATTTAAGAAAATACTGTAAGAATCATTTACGTCATCAACATAGATTTCTTGCCAGTCATACTGAAACAAATCCTCTTTCATTGCTTCAATTGATGAGGGTGTTTTTTCTCTAAAAATAATATTCATTGTTTCAATTTCTTTCATTTTCTGATTGTTTTCCATTTCAATTACAACTTCCAAGTCTACTGCAAGCCAGTAGATTTTTGACAACTGAAGGCAAAACACCAACTAAACCTTGCACAAGCTAACAACCAACCGTTACAGAATCAAAAATGGGCTGAGCTTTTGTACTGGAGCTGTAGAGCATGATGACGTTAAACCTCTGAAATAACGTAGGACTTAAATTACACCAGTCGACCAATCACAACTGTAACACTTAGTTTCCACCTGCAGGGGGCAACACATAGAAGGTTTGAGAAAATAATTACAGGAATTAAACAAGTTTATTTTAAATTGTCCAAAATGTGGCAAGGACCAACAGACAACACATTCAAAGCCCCATTTATGGAGGTTAGCTTACAAAAAAAGTTGATTTAGTGTTTGGTGACCCTTTAAAATTGCATTTCTTAGTATTTCTTTATTCAAATTGATGTGAATTAGGAGCAGACGAAAAAATGCTGTTAGAAAAGAAGCATATTTGGGATGTAGAAAAGATGGTGGGCAGGCCAGAAGAACCTGCTCCGCTAAACTCTGATGCATCCACTTGCAGACAAATTGAGCGATGTATGTCTTCATTTTCCTTGTCAGAATTGCATCTGGCTCAAAACTGTTTGGTTTGATAGCTCCAATATTGTTCATCATTTTTGTTGCACCAGTAATGTTATGTTAGGGGTTGTGAGGGGCTGTAAACTAGCAGAAGAGCATGTAAACAGACGGGTGAAGGGAAGTGGAGTGGGCTTACTCCCATTGACTTACTGAAACTATGTCCTAGATAACAAGTTTTTTTAATTTAAGCTATAATAGGGCACACTCGTAAATAAAAAGAACTAAGAATGCTTTCAAAAATAGCTCAAAAGATGATCAGAGTCGGACTTTATTGGATATTTTTATTTTAAAAATATGACTTTAATATTTTTATTTTTAAACAGATGGGATTTGTGGCTATATTTTTTAAAAGTTGAAACCAAAAAAAGGTTTTATCATCTATAAAGAACATAAAAAAAACTATTCAACCATTTCTGTTGTAATCTAGTAGTTTAAGAGCCTTTTTCCTAAATGAAGCCCCACCTAATCTGAGGAGGTCCTGCAGTTGAATCACAATGAGCTTATTTTTAAAGTAGTCACTTGGGTCCGGTCTCAAAATTGGTAACAACCCAGTATATTCTAAAGAGAGAAATTGAACCAATAAATAAGGACAACAGCCGGTAGATGCTGAAAATTACATTTGAATCCCAAACAGAGCGAGGGGGAGAAAGCAGGAGAGTCACTGTTCAAACCAATAAAAGGATTAGGATTTATTCCCCGGGGCTGTGAGTGTTTCTTCTTTGAAGTTGGGTGGGTATCAACAGGAAATTCTGCATGTTCGCTCCGACAGCAGGAGACGAAAGGCGGCAGTGACTGCAGTGGAATAAATGCAGCCATGTTTATTACTTGAATAATTGCATCAAAGTGCTTCATAAGCCCAAAAAGGAGGCTTCAAATACTGCTCGACTAAATAACGCTCACAGCATCGGTGAGCGTCGGTCATGACAGCTTTTTCAGATGCAGCTTACATGTCCTCCCATCCTCCGCTTGATTGCAATTTCTCTTTTTGTTGTCATCGTTTCCCTCCATGGCTCACATGTCCCACTCGCGCGCCTCTTTCTATGAATCTCTGATTGCGAGAGAAAGCCCTGAAGGAAGGATTAGCAGAAGTGAATGGAGGACAAGTTTGCCAGCTATTACATCCCAATGAAGCCGCTTTAAGCTTCACTAAGCTGCAACTGATAACTTTGCAGGCCATTAGCGCGAATGCCTTTCAGAGTCTGCCATTTCTCCCTCCTCTTTTCCTCACAATCAACAACATAATGAGACATGCGGGTTAAAAAAACACTCTTCCACAATACTCCCCCTGCTCTGAGAGCTGAAGGAAGTTCAGCACTTTGTCCTGAGTAGGTTAACAGGAACAAGATAAGCGTTTTGTTTTTTTTTCCTCTTGCCTTAAGCAGTTTTTTGTAATAATCTTTTTATGGAGTTTGAACAGAAACCGTGTGTGATTTCAGAGCGGGCGAGAACATTTCAGATAATTCAGTGAAGAAGAAGCACATGGTGGGCATAAAAAGCACGGAGGATTTTATGGAGGAAATGAAAGGCATCGATCAAAATAAAGAAGCTCGATGTGCTCCTCCTTAGCTTGCTGCGGCACACACTTAAATAAGAAAAGAGCGGTCTGCGCTGTGCTTGAAGCCTCGACAGCTTGACTTATCACTTCCTAATCAGGCTGGGAAGACATTGATCAGGTGAGCGGACTGGATCAATGTCATAATTTCACTCAGACCCATCTTTCTGCCCGCTCTTCGGTTATGTTCAATACTAACCAGAAAATAAGCTTTTATCTGATCCAACACACCCTTACATCATCATCCAGTGCTGTCCAACAACTACACACAGCTTTTTGTTGTGCACTCTAAATTTATGAGATAGTAAATAAAAAAGTTTTCTCTGCTTTTAGTACCTTTTGACCTTCACTTGAAAGTTTTTATCAACTGAAGTTGCTCACAACCATTTTTGCTCACAACAATATAGTTTGAGATGCAAAACTCTTGATTTACATTTTTAACATGCTTTAACTGGATCATAAAGAATTAATTATTGGCAAATTTTGTATTTTTATATACAATAATGAGTCATTTAGAAAACTCAATCCCAAAAGATGAGCTATTCTTACTCAATTGGCCAAACTTTTTTCCCACCACAAGTATTTTTGAGATTTAATGGAAGCCGCTATCTTGAAATTACATTACATATTGCCTACAATGTTTGTTTTTTTTTTTGAAGAACCTTATTTAAAGATTTTCAGTTTTTACAAACGGCGAGAACTAAAAAAAAATAATCAAACCAATCTAAAAAAAATATTTAAGGAAACAATATTCTTACCAATTATCCTATCAACATATATATAATATATATATGTATATATATATATAACATGCACTTAAATTTACACATAACTGGCACACAGCGCTGGAGCATTCAAAGTCCCAATAGCAATAATTATACCAAATAATTATATAGTAGTGTAGTAATTATACTTCATTTATGTAAAAGGAAAAACCTCAACATACATAATAAAAGGCTTCCACTATACCATTAGATTTTCATTGAAATATTTGATCATGATAGTGAGATATGGGTGACAGAAATGCATCCATTTAATATGACACAAATTGTTATGGGATTAAGACATTTCAAAGTGTTATTTTCCTAAAAAGGAGACTGACATAAGATTGATTTTTTTACTCTGAAGCCAAAACCTAATCACCTTTGAGTGTAACAGAAAGATAATTCTGCACTAGAAGTCTCTTTGAGCTTTTTATCAGAACAGAGCAGAATGAAAAAAAGCTACTGAAACTGCTGCAGAGATATCCCAATGTGTTTTTTATTATTATTATTGGAGGGTAATCCTGTAGAACTATCCAGTGAGTGACAAAATACTGTTAAACTGAAATGCAATAAATATTGTCACTGTTTTCAACAGCCAAGTGTCCCTTTTTAAAGGTTCTCCAAAAGTCGTACTCATCATGAAACTGAAGTGTGGAGAAAACAAGTGAAACTCAAAATCTTTAATTCATGAACTCAAATGGAACAAAACAAAACCTTGATAAGCTTGAAATTGGGAAAAACAAAGGGGGGGAAATGGAGGACCTGAGTACCTGAAAACAATCCATCCTTCCAGTTTCTGAACTCAATCGATCTCTGTTGGGTCACAGTGTTGCTGGAGCCTATCCCAGCTACTGTTGGGCAAAGGCAGGATACACCCTGAACTGGTCACTAGAGTGTCACAGGGTGACCTAGGGACAATTTGGAGATCAACCTATAAAGCATGTTTATGGACTGTGGGAGGAACCAGGAGAAAACTCACGCATGCACTGGGAGAACATGCAAACTCCCACAAAAAGAACTCGACTGGGGTTTGAACCAGAACCTTTTATCCGTGAAGCAAGACTGCTGACCACTACGCCACACGTGCAGCTCTTGACTAATAACCATAAATTTAGTGGAGGATACCAATCCACAAACACCTATTAGAGTTGTGCTGTTGCGATGGGCAAGATGCTGATGCTCAAATATCAAATGCAGAAAATCTGACGTTTATATCAATATAAAATAAGATTCCATCTACAAGTAAAATAAAGATCAATATTTCAAGTGCGAATTTTAATTAGACTAAATGGTAATTAAAAGTACAAGTTTTTTAATCTGCATCTAAATGATTTATTATGCTCTTTTAGCCATTTTATTATCGCTTATCTAGCAGCAGTCTAGGCTTCATTTTTATCTGTTTTGCTCAGATTTTATTATAGCTCTCACTTAATACAAATGTTGTTGAAAATGTCCTGTAGATGTGACCTTTTCAGACACATATAAATGACAAGGTTGTGATATTATGAAACAAAAGCCTGAAATCTATCCTGAAGAGCTGCATGTAAACAGTTCACAACATTAAGAAAGTCCCTTTTGTAAATAAATCTGTGCATGAAAAGCAGAGAAATAATTGAATTTGTTTTACGAAAGCACATTTTATAATGGTTTTGCAGAGGCTGGTGCCCGGCATACTGAAGAGAGTTTGCTTGACAGGATCGACTCTCGGCTCTACATGTTTACAGGGCTGCGTTCTTCACACTGATACATCTGAGACTGACATCATTTGCTGTTTCTGTCTGCCGTTCTGCTCCGTAGACAGCAGTCCAGAGGCAGGAGCGATTTCAGGGTTCAGGCAGAGCCCGATCTTAAATTACATATAGAAGCAGAACTGAACCAAACCATCTCACAGGAGCTTCAGACACGTGTCTCATTGAGAAGACTCGTTTTCAGTCCCCCCTAAGACTCAATTGTTATTTTTCTGATTTAATTTAATAACATAAATCAGAGTACATTTTTAGATAAATAAAAAGAGTAAATTAAGCACTAAAGAACACTTTTGATATCTGGATAAATGTCTTTGAATCTGTTTCTGCGTAATATTTATATTAGACTTTTTTTTTTTTAAAAGGACAAATACATGTAGTATTTTTGGCTGAATGTTAAGCAATGAATAAAAGCAGGATAAATCTGCTCAATATTTTGATCTTTTTTTTGCAATTTCCCTGTCGAAAGCAGTTACATCCTCATATTTGTCATGCTATATAGTGCATTAACAAATTTATTTTAAATAAGACTCGCATGTGAGAATTTAAAATGCAAAGAAATGATAATTCTTCATAAGTGGGCTTGGCATGTTGATTTAGGAGAAATGACACGCTTTAATTAAAATAAAAAGGTGTAAATGGCACCTCAGGGCAAACTAGCAGGTCCTTAAGGCACACAAAGAATTCTATATGAGGTAAAATCTGTCAGAGCTACTGAGACTGTGCTGCAATCCTCTGTACACACAAGAGATGAATCTTCATGCACTGCAGTTTGCATGCATTACAAAAAAGGACATTTATTTTTGGCTGCAGCTGCATCTTAATGTTTGAGATAAAGCTTGTTCTTAACTCAGATGGAAATCTACTGTAAGCTACATTTGTTTAGGTTTTAAAATCTATAGTTGCAGAATTATATCAATTTCCAATTAAGTAATAATCTACTGCTGTAAATGTGACATGAAAAAAACAGGTTTTCAACAATTATGCAATAAAATGGCACTTTTTCCAAGGCATATAGAACTCTACACATACTGTAACAGGTAAAAGAACTGTTATTGCTAAGGCAAGCCATATATTGTGATTGCATGTTATAGTAAATGTCACTTTTTTCTGATGCAATGTAAAGAAATTCTCAGAAATCTGCATAAAATGCTTCATACAATTAAAAAAAAATGTTTTTTTTTTTTCTTTTTATTTTGAAATAATATTTTTTTCATTACTTTTGCATGTCTTACTTTACCTTGTTTGAGCCACTCCACTTTGCCCCCTCCCTCCTGGGTAACTCTCCTAACCCTGTGTCTTTTTTTTTTTTTTTTTTTTTTTTTACTCCAGGTGGTGAAGTAGAGACCCCGAGGTACACCCAGTATTTCCATGGCAGCCTTTCAGGGCTGACAATCCGACCGGGCCGCATTGAAACCCAGAAGGTTATCTCCTGTTTGCAGGCCTGCAAAGAAGGTCTTGATATTAACTCACTTGAAAGCCTGGCTAAAGACATAAAGGTGTGTGGATCAGCGGAAACACAGTTCTGACTCACAACATGCTCTCGCTTTCAGTAATAACTGCTTATTACCCGAGCATGGCTATGGGGGACAAGTAACTGTTGCATTCAAGCAGAACGGAGCAAATACTCTGAATTCAAAATGAAACATCTTCTTTATGTTTTTCTTTCATGTTACTTTTTTATTTTGTAAATCAGCTGGAACTAGAAACAAATATACAGCTACAATTTTGAGTGCACTTTTTAAAATTATTGTGTATTTGTGTGTGTGTGTGTGTGTGCACCTAGTTTCACTTCAACCCGGCCCAGTCGGTGCTGGTGGTGGAGGGGGAGGATGTGGACAGTATCAACACGGCTATAACCAAGGTGTCCTACATCAACTCCCGTCAGTTCCCCACGCCTGGCCTCAGACGGCTGCACATCACCACCACTGTACAGTAAGTGTACACGGAATTAATTGAGGGTCTTTATTGTTAAAAAATCCCTTTATTAAGGGAGCATTTCCTGTATTTTTACAGAGTAAAGTTCAACATTAGAAGTTTCTCATCCCTAGTTTGAACTTTTTAATAACTGGACAATTTGGAACATCCTAAATGATTGTAAAATAACTCCCGTGTTTTGGAAATCAAGTGATAAAGACATATTAGAGGCACAAACTGACTTCTGTTTTTCATTAAATAATTTTAATGGTTTAAAATAATAATAATAAAAATAAAATTATCAACAGATACTGCACACACTGAACATGCCTAGTTATTCTGTGTTTGACACAGTGTTTCTCAAATGGGGACTCGTCCCCGTGGTGCGATGGCAAGGGGGTGGGGGTGGGGGGTCGCGGGACAACTCAAGCCATTTATGATAGTCACTATACAGTTGATCGGAGTTATATATAAGGTTTTGGCTTCAATTTACTTTTTTGTGGGCATAAGTTATCATTTTGTTCTCACAAATTGGTTTTTTTTTAGCATAAATTTTTGCTGTCTTGTGTAAAAAATAAGTTACGTGCTCAAATTAGTTTTTTATCACTTTAATTTGCATTTTTTGCTTTCAAATTAACATTTTGTGCACACAAAATGCTAATTTGTGCTGTCTAAATGTTAATAAAAAATCTAATTTGTGACTACAAAATACTAATTTGTGCACACAAAGTACTAATTCTAAGTGTATACCATTTGCCATTTAATTTATGGACACATATTATGAATTTGAGGGACGTCCAGGGCCCTGTAGAAACCAGACAACATCTGGTGGAAAATCTGACACTTTGAACTGGGAAGTAAGGTATTGGTTTCCTGCCTCAAGTGGTCATTTGATGAACTGCAGGATTTGGTACCTTCTATTTGGCCTTGAACCTTGAATCTGGAATGTGGCGATCTAGGAAAAACAGAGAAATCTAGAAAACAAAAAATACCCTGAATATGGGAATATTATGACATTTCAAGCATTGTTTCATCAGAATTCTTTCCGTCCTTTGCTTTTAGAAGCTATTCAATTGTCATACAGAAAACTGTATTTTTTTAATTTTTATATTACAAATAACGTTTAGCTAATTATATGCCAAAAGTTAAAAATAAGCAGTTACTAAATATGTAGTGATTACTTTTCACAAAAAATCAATTAAAAAAGCAAGCAAAAAACCTTCATTTTGAATTTTTTATATATTGATCTTTTTTAGCTGTGATGTGTATTTAGTCATTAGCTTAGCAACAGGCTTTATCTGCACATTTACTCTGATTCAGTGCTAACAGTGGGCTGGACTGCACAGTAAATGAGAGAAGATGCCTTTGCACACCCCTCTGCAGTCTTTGTTTGTCATGATTTCCAGGTGGTCTGTTTGATGTGACTTTCTGCAGGAGATTAATGTGAAATGAAGCGTTATAGCCACAGCTGGGTTAAAGCATGACGGACGTGTGCCGCGTACGTCTTTGTCTTCTTCAAGCCACATAACTCTCAGTCAAAGGAAAATGGATGGATCATTAGTATGGAAAGTGTGAAACATTTAACAGACCAGCTGTTCTTGCAGGACATTGAGCCTCCAGGTGACAAACACAGCTGGAGTATTTGTACTACCTTTTTCATCCATTTTATTTCAGATTTCACTTGCTTTGCAGAATATCTCAATTTTACTTTATTTTGTGCAATTTTATGTAATATTCTCCAGTTTTGAAAATGATGGATTTCAGTGCAATTTTCTAAAAACATCTCCTAAAAAGATTTCGATTGGTTTGTTTACTGGGAGCTTCCTGATAAAGTAGGAACTGCTGTGACTCAGGGAGCCAATTGCTTTTTTACAAAGAGCTGGACATGTTTGACAGGCACACACTCATGTCATCTTTCCTGAGAGTGGTTTGAATTTTTTAAAAAGTTTTTTAGAATCCAACCTTTCTGGAGCCACTTCATTGCTTATCTCAAACCTTTCGCTGGATCTCTGCTGCATAGGGTTCATTTTTATAATCATTGGAATCCTATATCTTAGTAAATCTTTTTATAAAAAAACCTTTTGTTCAGACAAGATTATATGCTTAAGATAAGAGTTTACTTTCACAACAGTATTTTTTGTTTATTTTTATATAATTTTTTACTCCAGAGAGTTTCATAAAAATTCTAACACCGTTCTGTTGACCTGTTCTCACTGGCTGAGCAGCAGCTACAGACCCTAACCCTGCACATGTGCCCCTGCCACTCGTCAGAACTTCAGTTTTTCTGTTAGTTTTATCTGCATAGCAACCATTTTATTTTTTGGTAATCTGAGGGTGACGAACATTTCCATGTAATTTTTAGAAGAACCTGCTACAGTAAACTTTCAGATTTCCATGGCAACAGAGTTTCTGCATTCCTTGTATATTCACATGGTATGTCATGTTGTCTCATTCATTTTTAGCCAAGGATTTGTTTATTCAATTTTTACAATATTCTGGGTAAAAAATATGTGAGCAACAGAGGAAAACCACTGTTGTGAACTTGCCATGCTGTTGCCTTTAAACTTTAAAGCCAACTTTTTTTTTTTCAAGTTTGATGCTCGAGAAACTTAAATTTACAGATAGTATTGAAAGTGATTTTTTTTTGGGGGGGGGAATTCTAGATGGTGGCCTTTTCTAGAGATAGGTATCGTTCACTATGCCCAAGATTCATTTACACCGGGTACTATGTGTGTGCAAATTTTGGTAAATTTTTCAGTTTTTGGTGTGAAAATTGTTGCTCAAATGTGCAATATGAAAGACAAAATGCAAAAACAGAGTTGTCCTTTCAGTCCAGGACTACTGCGGGCCATAAATATCTATAAACATCTTGCTTAATCCAGAATTAAGAGCTGCTGTGATGGATTTGATTTGATTTGATTTACATTAAAAGAACACAAGAATACAAGCAATATACAGGAAAATGAAATTGTGTATCACGATATATATATATATATACACACACATATATATGTAGTAAGTAAACAAATGAAGAACTAGGTTGAAGAATCTTAAACATAAAACCAAACAACTGTAACATAACAAATCAATATCATATTGGTTTTAAAAAAAAAAAAAATGTAAATTCCAAATATGACAATCCAGACAACAAACAAAAACAATCCCTCTCTCACCCCACCCTCAGGTAACCTACGAAACATAAACAATCATCAATACCTGCACAGGAAAAAAATAAAAATAAAAATAAATAAATACATACATAAATTAAAAAAAAAAACATACATGACAACAGCAAAGCAGAATACAAATGTTCCAAGTCGTGACCTTCACTTATGAACTAAAGGGAATGCTTTGTCCCATTAAAAGTAGATCCCTTAAGTCAGCAGGCAGGTAATTTAAAAACGGAACCCAAGTTGACAAAAACATTTCTTCTTTTCCTTTTACAACTGCATGCAATCTCTCATGAGGAAGTATACTAAAGACTTCTCTGTACCATATCATATTGGTTTAATGAAAATTGGAAAACATATCTTTTCAAAAATCTTTCTCAGACATAATCAAACCCCATTTTTATACCTTGCTATCAAAATGGATCAAAGGAGCAGGTTTCATCCTCCGTGTATTTATGTGTTTCAGGTGTTTCGGGGAGGAAACATGTCTTTCCATTCCAGAAATTAAGGCGGTGGTTATGGTGCTGCCACCCAGTGAACCAAGAATCACCATTTCAGGATCTAATCAACTGATCCGGTTTGCCAGCGACCTCCGCAGTCCGCTGGGTGTGGCGCTCTTCAAAGACCTCCGCATCACCAGCACAGTGATGAAGGGAGAAAGCTCAGGCAGATGTGAGTGGAAAGATAACACCCCACTTTTCAGAGTTATTTTCACCCCTTTTTTTTTTTGAGTTGACACAGGTAAACACTTTTCCCCTCATTTGCATATAAACTAACGTGTTACCTTTTTTTTTTTCTTTACCAATTTTGTGAGCTCAGCACGCAGGCCGGGTGTGATGGAGGTGATGCACAACCTGGATTACTGTGATGTGCTGGTAATTGGGGAGGAACTGAATCCTGACAGAGAGAGTCTGGAGATTCATCACAGCGCTCTGCTGGGAAAACACCTCGACGCCACCAACTCCACCTCTGGAATATCAATATATGGTATGAATAGCTAACGCTTGCAAACGCCTGGCTCTAATGCTCCTTAATGCCTGTGTTTAGGCACAAATCTCAAAGCAGACCTGCTGAGACGCCCAACGTCTCATTTGTCGTGACAGTTTTCCTCTCTCACCAGGTGTGGACTCCATGGCGCACTACGAGCAGGCACTCAGACAGCTGCGCTACAGGAACTGGCGACCCACTTCTCTAAATGATAGAAAGTTCAGACTCACCTGCTCTGAACTTAACGGGCGATACACCAGCAATGAGTTCGCTCTGGAGGCAAGTCCTGCTTTTTGTGTCTTAGCAATGATTCAACTGGTATGAGTCTCTTTAAAGTGCTTCTGCTTGTGCAGGTGACGGTCCCTCATCATGTCGCTCCAGTTGAGCACGTCAATCACATGGCTGTCCAGCCCCCGTACATGAGGCCTGTCCATCACCCTCTGATGATCCACACCTTAAACTCACACATGTCAGGTAAGCCTCAGGATCCACCCACAATGCACTGCAGTCAGACTTTTTTTTTTCTAAAGATAAATTCAGAAGTAGAGAAAGTAAAAAATGAGAACATGTAGGGAACATTTTTAATATCTTTGCGCTTTTCATTACATTTTTTTTTTCCTGCCGAGCTTTTTTGGGTCTGACTGCTACTGTTGCAGAACTAGAACAGGAGCGGAGCTAGAACTTTTTTGAAAAGGGGGTAAGAGGGGGGGAATTGGAAGGGTGGCAAATGACAGCAGTGGAGTGGAAGGTCATTACAGTGAGAAGATCAAAAATGTTTATTTAAAACCATTGTTATTAACATTAAATAAATTAATGTATCAAAACAACCCCATAGCTCCACCCCTGCAACATTATGCAAGAAAATAAATAAAAAAATTGTAGTTAAGAAAACAAAAAATTGGACAAACTTTGTGATCATGTGACATGTTTTGGTCATAAATGGTAAATGGAGTATACTTGTTTAGCGCTTTGAGGGCCCAAAGAGCTTTACAGTCACCAACCCATTCACACACACTGGAGGTGGCTCTGCTGCCGAACATTGGCGCCAGCCTCCCACCAGAGGCAATTCGGGGTTGGGTGTCTTGCCCAAGGATGCTTCAACACATGGGCGGGCAGGGCGGGGCGGGAATCAAGCCCGCAGTCTTCCGATCAGGAGTTGATCGCCCTACCGCTGCACAATGGCCGCCCCACGACCATATGATATACATGCATCAAACAGGGCAAAGGGGTGGGACTAATTAGTCTGACTTTTGTCAGGTCCATTTCAGCTGGGGAATTTTTGAGTCATCTGTCTATAAAAAAAGCTTTTACCCTATTTGTTGATGATTTTGATGTCAAATGTAAGACTAAGGCAATTGATGCCATATTTAATCTAACAATAAAATTATGAACCCAGGCTGTAAGTATGTCTGTTTTAAATTACTTTGCATTAAAGTTAAAGTCCCACTCTGATCTTCTTTTGATATATTTTAAAAGCTTTTCAGTGGTCTTTTCATTTTATTCATTTTTATTCAAAAAAAAAAGTCATTTTCTGGTACTTAATTTCTACAGAGCGTCAGTTGTTTATTAGAAATTTCCCTTTGAGTTGTAGGCAGGGCCGTTGTCATATTGTAAGCCCACCCATACTTCCCATCATCCACTTGTTTATTCTCTTTTCCACCGGTTTAAAGCCCCAACATAACATTAAAAATGCGAGCACTTTTGAAGCTATCCAGCGGCACAGTTTTGAGCCAGATTCTAGCTCAGATGAGGAAACTGAAGAAGTACATGGATCTATTTGTCTGCAAGTAGATGCATCAGAATGGAGCGGAGCAGGGAGCTAGTTGCCTTCTGATTGCAGCTCCTACATTACAGCTACATGTTTTCTTCTGCACCATTTCATCATTTGCTCCTGATTCACATGGATTTGAATAAAGAAATACTCAGAAATGCAATTTTTAGCTTAATTTTTCTAATTTATGTCTTTCATCATGAGAAAAATGCCACAAAAATATGTAAAAATGCAAAAACATGGTTTTTATTCTAATGGGTCTTTAAAGTTAAACCAAACTGGGAAGTTGGATGCTGACCCCACCCACAGCTGACATTTGAAAATCCAGTCAGAGGGGTAGAGCTGTGGAACAGGTCTGTTATCATTACTGGAGCTGCAGTCATGATGTTGGACTTCAATGACCCGCGACTTAAACAGTTTGACCAATCACAAAATTCAAATGTAATACCTCAATTATACCTGTAGGTGGCAGCACACTGTTTTTTTTTTTTTTACTATTCTCAAGAATTAAACAAGTTTATTTTAATTTGTCAACAATGTGGCAACAGACAACACTTTTAAAGCCCCATTTACAGAGGTCTCCAGCCAAAAAAAGTTGATTTAGGGTTTGGTCACCTTTGATTGAAGAAAGCTTTCTCGTGGTAACCTCACAAACGGACCGGGCTGCATTTCCTTTTGTTTTTAAGTTCACTCATGGAGGAAATGTTTTCATTTCCACCTGCTTTAATAGAGCTTTTCTCTTCCAGGATCAGCACCTCCTGCGGCCACAGCTGTTATTGTGGTTTGTATCGCCGCCCTGGTGGTGATCGTGGTGATTGGCATCTACAGGATCCATGCCACCCATCAGGAAGCGTCCAGAGACGATGAAAGTGAAAGCAAAGATCCGGAGGTGGACTGGGAAAGCTCAGCACTCAACATCACCGTTAACCCCATGGAGGTATTTCCAAAAAGAAAAACAACCAATAGCAATAGAAGAAGTACTGCTCACAAGCAACTGAAAATCTGTTTGTTTTCCAGGAGATAAAAGGATCTCAGGGACTCGGAGAAGCACTGAAAGGAGAACAGGAAGAGGAAGAGGAAGAAGAAGATGGTGAGCTGGTGGGAGCCATGACAATTGCTGAGTCAGATATCAGCGATGAAGAGGAGGAAGAAAAAGTGAGAGAAGGTTTTGACTGGAGGAAGCAAGAGGCAAAACCTGAGTGGGACAGTTCCTCTGCAACATACTGAGAACACACAAACAACCACACACAATTACACAAATACACTCACACCCAGTGCTGACATCCTGACGTGTACAGGAGAACAAACACACACACACACACACCATGAAATAATTTACAATCTGTTGCTGGAAAAATGCTTTTCATTTGTTTTCATTCCTAAAGAAATGTCGCCCTCTGCTGGACAAAGCTGCACATGCAATGTGACTGAATGATGTCCACAGTGCTGGAAACAACATACATGCGTGCATTCATATTCACAACAATGAGGCAGAATACATATAGATAAATGAAACAAGCACAGTCATCACATGAATAAATGTTAATACCCATGTACGGTGGCTCTGAAGTGCAAATCCCAGCAACAAATAACTCAGAGCAAAAACATATTGAAAATCACAACCATAATTGTAACAATCAGCTGTTTATTTCAGTATTTGTTACATTATTAAGGCTACTTGGATTATTTAAATTGATTTATTTACATCACATATTTGGCTCTTGGGTTTTAAATTTATTTCATGTAACAAGAAAGCAAACCCAGACAAAAAACCAAAACGGATCTGAATTCTCCTTCATACGAAAATTAGTTCTCTTTAAATTATTTTTCTTTAAATTATTTTTCTTTGAACTGTTGAAAAAAATGAAGCAAAATAAGGAACCAAAGAAGGTTGGTACTATTGGACATTTCTGATTGGATGATGACTTTTGAGTTTTTTTCAATTTTCGCATGCTCATTAAAGTTTTATGATCAGTATGGAGCATATCCAATAAATAATAAATAACTTCCAGATGAAATGATGGACAAATGTCATCATCCAATCAGTGGAGTCCTGTGTACCCACTTTTTCCAGTTTACGTTAAAAAAAAAGAAAAAAGTAGTAAAAAAGAAAATTAAACATTTCTAAAATGTAATGTTGCTTTTTCTTTATCCGTTTTGTGATCTTTGACATGTTTTTTGCATCGAGTGATGTGTTGGTATGTTTTGCACTTCAGGGTCACCGTACTCGTCTGCAGTTTTTTTCCCCAAAAAATTGAAGAAATGTATCTATTTTTATTTTCAAAGCAGCCTGTCTGCAAGATGTTAGTAAAAGTCACATGTATACACACCTGTATGCCCTCGTGAGTGTTTTTTAAATGTCCGATATACGTTCCATAGGCTGATAAAGCAAAGCTGAGCTGTCACTCTCCAGTGGTTTTAACCTGAAGTCCAATTCCTTCAGTTCATTCGTGTCTATATGCTCTGGCGTCTCTGTAGGCTCTGCTTTTTTTTGTCTGACTTGGACTGAAGAGAGAAAACATGATTTTTCTTTTTCTTTTTTTTTTCTTTTTTTACATAAACGTTCCTTATTTGTCCTGAGTGTAATGCAAAGATGGACAAATCAATCAAATCAAGTCCTCCACCCTTTCTGTAGAGAAAGTAGTCATCTAACTCTGCAATACTGGAAGAAACCCTGCTTGCTTACATCTGTCTGTGCATTGTTCATGTAGCCCTTAAGCCCAGGAAGGATGCTCTTTGGGACTAGATCCTCTCCCTTTTCTTATTCTAGAACGTATAACTCCTTTTTCCTTACTCAGAAGACAAGTTTGTCATTGTATAGTTCTGAGATCTTCTACATTCTTACTATTTACAATCAAAGAAGCCCTCTATGCAACTGTGGGCTTTGAGTGAAAACCTAGAAACAGATTTAGAGTTTTGCAGATGTTGCATCTGCTGACTTTAGCGCGTAAGATGCTGATACAACTGCATGTCCAGGTGCAACCACAACTAAGTTTAAATTCAACCCCTTAAGCTGTAACAAACAGTGATGTAAATGACTGTTCTTTTTGCATTTAAAGACTCACTGATTAAAGTTTTGTGTTTTTTACATCATTTTTCTGATGATGGAGGACATATTTAAAGAAAATGAAGCTTAAAATAGCATTTCGGAGTATTTATGTATTCAAATCTATGTGAATCCAACAGAAAAATGCAGTTGGAAAAAGCTTTTAGGTGTGACTTGGAACCTTCGATGGCAGGCCTCCTCCTCTGCTCCTTTCACTCCTTCAATTTTGGCTCAAAATTGCTAGGTTGTTAGCAAGCTAGCAAGAGAGCGTGTAACTAGATGGATGACAGGAAGTATTGGGCGGGCATGCCAAAAGACCCCACAACTCAGAGGAGAATTTCTGAGAAACTATGCCCTAAAAAAATGACAGGTTTTTGGATTTTGGCTAAAAAGGGACTGATCATTATTAAAAGACTCCTAGAAATGTTTTGACTGTAGATGCAAAAATCATTGGAATGAGAAATAAATATTTATTCGACTGTTTTTTTTTTTGTTTTAAAAGAAGACCCTAACCAGTAAATCATGTGGTCACGACAGATGTAGTTCTGTTTGTATGTTCTACTCACGCTTCCTCATTTAGTTGTCTTTTCAATTTTCTTTTGTTGTTATTAAGTAAGGTGCCGTCCGTGTTTTACTGGCTCTGTGCAAGCCAGCAAGAGAAGCAGCTTTCACATTGCATGTCTGATGAGCTGACAGGAGGAAAAAGAGCAAATGTGTGCAAAATACTTTTAAAAGTACTTTTTTTTTTTAACTTTAATGTTCAAGGTTTTATTGGGGGGGGGGGGTTGTGCCACAGGAATCAGTTTGTAACAAAGAACCACAAAATATGGCACCAGTACATGAAAAACTGCAGTATAAGAGATCATAGAGATTTTATTTAATCTAAAAAATGTTTTAAAACAACAAAAATATTCATTTATATACATTTTCAAATTGAACTTTAATGTTTTTTGCTGTCCAAAGCAACAGAAATACCAGAGTTTATGCTTGTGTGATGCAGATATAACGTTTAAAGGTCCGGCTCGCCGTGGTCCACCTCTTTGTTTTTCACTCTCACTGTTGCTGCCATCAGTCCTTGTTCTGTACCTGCGCTTGTGACGTCATCTCTGTAAAACGACTGCCTTGTCTCCTTTTTCCTTCTTCTTTATCATTATATGCTTCAGAAAATGTCAAGAAAAAAATGTTCTTTTACATATAAAAGCAAACTCTGTACAATTGTTCAAGATAGTTATTTTATATATCTGTTTCCTCTTTCTTTTGTAAATGAAATGGATGGAAATTGTCTTTCTCTTAGTGGTCATCCCACAACTTTCTGTATATTGACCAATAAAAAGTTGTTTTAGACTCTGCTGCACTCCTGATATGTTTGTGCGTGTTTGTCTGTGGAAGCGTTGGATATTTGTCTGGAAGGTGACATGATTTCATAGCAGCTTGAGGTTTTCTTCGATTTTAATTCCCGACTCAAAGCTTTATTACCTTCATCTATTTAAATTTTGTATTATTTCTTATTTTAATTTGGAAGAAATTAAGGTATTGTAAAGAAAAAACATTTTTGATGCTAACGGCTAGAGCTAGTCTTTATGGAAGTTTGTTTTTGAACTAGACAATATTTAGAAAGCTTCAATTTAACAATTAGATAAAATAAGGTAAAGACCTTAAATGAAGAGCAAAAGCTGATGAATTAAAAGTCCAAAAATGTGGCACTAAAAAACGGAAAAATAAGAGTTAAAGCCATAATATCTTTAAAACACATATGATAACTGCATGATTAATAGAAATAAACATTTTTCCTAGATTAAAGGCTGTGGAATTAAGAAAAACAACGGTTTTAGAAGACCAAAATTGACATATTGTCCTTTAAAAAACAGGGATGACGGGCTTGATATGTATCACTTTTTTTAAAATTATATTTTAAGATAAATGCATAGTTTGAAAGTACATCAAAGCTCTTAACTAATACTATTTTAAATAATTTTAGGCTAATTAATAAAATACATTTATGAGAGCTTAATACTGTAGAAACTGTAAAGATGAGAAACACTGGAAGCACCAATATCCTTATGGCAAAAGTTTTGACACCAGAATGGTTGAAATAACTGACAGCAGAAGTTATTTTAACCTTTATGGTGAATCTCAGGATCTTAGATAAGAATTTGTGAATCAGTCAATTTATTATTTGCTAAACACTTATAAAAGAAGAATTAGCCAAAGTGCTAATCATTAAAATAAAGTATTAATAAAATAGTTAAAGAATAGGATACAATAAGTATGGAAGTGGCCGTCCCTTCTTTTTTTTTTTTTTTTGATAATTTTCTCGTTAAAGCGAGATCCATTATCTTGATACAGTGAGAAAACAATAAAAAAAAAGGGCAGGCTGTTTTCTGCTTCCATAAATAAGAGAAGCAATAAAAGCAACAAAATAGTAAAATAAATCTAACGATAAAATAAATCCAACAAACTAAAATTAAATCAGAGCTAATTAAGTAGTCCTCAATGTTTTTTAAGGCGCGCTTAAAATCTGTGAATTTGTTCAAAAGTAGAAAATCTGTTTTTAATCTACTGTGCCTTCATTCTAGTTGTGTTTTCTGACCTCTAATTGATACGCATCATGATTGTTGTCCACCCAAGTAAAATAAAGCAACAACTATGCATTTTTAGAGTTCAATAATATTAGTTTGATCTTCCTTCCTAATGCAATGATTCTCTCTTCTAGCTTTTGTTTCTCCACCAAGACGAGAAAGTGTTTCAGTTTGCTCTAACCTTTATTTTTCTCTCACAGGTGGTTTTTGGCCTTGTTGTTTGGAGAGGTCTTGTTATGATTTTCCTTCTGCTGAGCACATCAATCTCACATCTGTACCAGTTGGTGTTTGACTTCTGGATCTTAGTTATTTTGGATTTTGCTGTTACACAACCTGCACAACCAATGGAATCACTTAATGTCAAACAGATCTTTATAAATAACGATTCATACAAAAACTCACAGCAGATCAGATTATTTCTATGGTGACTACCAGATTAATGCTACTAAATGAGAGAAAAAAATCTATCATGACTAAGGAAAGTATTTTCTTGTCATTCAACATTATGTTGGTTCTTCTTTGCTCTATAGCTACCCCTGCTGGCAAAAGACCGAACAGATTTCTTGGGAAAACCTGAACACAAATTAAGAAGTGAAGAAAAACCACAAAGTAAATGATTTTTGATTAAAAAAAAGTGTTTTTGTGTAACAAAAGCATGATCCAGGTGTTGTCTTATTTACTTGAAGCAGTACCTGAATGTTTTGAGGGAAAAGGCGAGAAGTTCAGGAGCCATTAGAGTGGAAGCTGAACATCCGCGTCTGAAGTTGATCCTGTTTTCCATCATAGCTGTCTGAGGAAAAAGCATCTGCTCCAAAATCAATACTTTAAAGCTCAACTGATGTCTGCAGCTGACAGAGGAAGCACAAAGGGGCTCTGAAGGAAGTGCTTCCAGGACAAAATGAAACAATAGCCGGCCTTCTCAGTATCCTGACTTTGTTTCTTCCTAAATCATGTGGACTGAACCAAATCTGTCAGAAAACACACACATCTACAATATTACATGCAAACTTCTGATTAAAAGAATATGATTTATTATTAAATTCGGATCCTTTTACCCTCCATGAAAACATCCCAAACAAATGATTAAATTGAGACTGCTGACAAATACATCCTTGATTAGAAAGAAGTGTCACTTATCTGTCATCCGCTGGGGTTTATCAATAAAAGTGTTTGGATTTGCAGACGGGAGGCTGCTGCTCTGCTGTAATTTTGTGCTCACAATCCTGCTGACTGCTCATTTCAGCACTCTCTGGATCCCAGAGGATGGAGAATTACAGCCGGCTAATTAGTAGCTTAATGTGCCTTTTTAAATGATGAGCACCGCATGTTCAATAACGCTGAAATGGGGCTTAGAGAGCCCCCGAAAGCAGTTAATTACTATTGACTTTGTTTTTTTTTAGCTTTGGAGCTGAAAACAGATGATTCTATGTTTGTGTGTTTTCTCTTTTACTGTTTTCTTTATTGAGTCTCTTGAATAAACTGATTCTTTTTTTTATCTTTTTTGAGGTTTTTTTTCTGATTTTTGCACAGAAACATTTGTAAATCATATCGTATACGCACAGAACTCACAGGAAATCAACTAAACTCTGACTCAACTAAATATCCCAAACATACTTTTCTTACATTTCTCTTAATATTCTTTGTGTGTGAGGTTATTTCTTTCTGATAATCACAAATAAAAGAAACAATTTTCCAGAATTAAATAGATAATGTGTTTGTTCCTGTAAGAGAATTCAAATTTCATTTGTATTTGCAAAAAAAATACTGGAGGATTTTTTAAATGTAAAAATGTAAATCATTTTGGTTGCGACAAAGGATTTTTTTTTTCAAAATGTTTGTTAGATTTGAAGTTTCATGCAGTGGTTTTGTCTTCTAACATTCAGCTTTGTTTGAGGAGATCTGTGGAAATAAACAATTACAAACATGAAAGCTCTTCTGTTCATGAAAAAAGTCAACATTTTCTATAATCTTTGATATTATTATGTGAAAAAACAGGCCTTCCAGAAATAAGTTAAAAATTTTGGGAAAAAAAAAAAAAAAGTCAAAAAATCTGCCAATACATAAGAAAACATGTTTTTCTTCCAGTTCAAAGGAAAAAATTCCAGCCACTAAGATAGGTTTTCTCAGAGTAAGATTATTTTGCTTTAAAAAAACTTTCTTTAAAAGATTATTTTAAACAAGTCAAATTTGCTTGAAAATGTTTGGTTTTTTTTTACATCCTTTAACTATCACTTTTTGCAGTATAGGAGTGCAATAATAGTGATTTTAAGCCTTTTAGTTTATCACATTTCATGTAGAAAAACAAAATGCTTTACATAAAACAAAAAAAAGAAATAATCACAGAAATAGTCAATGTGTGATCATTAAAATACAAATTAAAGAAAGTAAAAAAGCAGAATTTGAATCAAGCATAGATGAACAGTGCAGATATAAACTTTTGTGGGTGAGTCTTTAATCTGGATTTAAATAAACTGTTGTAGTAAAAATTTCTGGAAGTGTGTTCCAGATCTGTAGAGCATAGAAGCTGAATATGGAGCTTCTCAACGTTTAGTTTTGACTCTAGGAACTGACAAAAGGCTGGATCCAGATGACAGCAGTAGTTTGGTTGGTACACACCGAGTCAAGATTACATTATTTAAATAAAACTTTTCACATGTTGGAATCTTTAATAAAAATAGGATTTACCTCTTATTAGCTGATGAGATACAAAGATTAATCACATTTAAATTCCTCAATGGAGTCCTCTCCTGTTTTCATGGTTGGAACTGTGAGTTAATCTATCAGAATCCCCTTGATCCACCAAGTCAATGTCCAGACTAGTAAAACTAAATGTCACAATCTTGCGTTCAAGTTCAAAAACACCGGAATAGCAATGAATATTACAAGGAGAGTTAAACTGACTGTATTTTCTTCCAGATAGGCCTGTTCTGTTGCTCTGAAGCAAATGTGAAACATTTATAAGCACACATCAAATCAGCTGGTGTGTCTGTTCATTTCTCATGAAGAAAACTGTTTTAAACGACATGTAAGGTAAAATTGGCCGTAAAATTAATTTTTCTAACTTTTTTCTACCTTTCTTTAACTGTGTTTCTTCATTATGACTTGGTCACAAACAGAACTCTAGGGGGGAAAGTGGTTCCATAAAATAACAGCTGATGAATGCAAGAGTGATTTTATCAAAACAAAGTTTTTCTTTAAAGGTTTGTTATTCTGAATTTTAGTCATGTTTTTTAGATATACATATAAATGTAATACAATGAAGCATCTTATCATTTGTCTGTGAACAGTTAGTCAAAGTTTGTGGTTTTATATTCTAATTGGCTGCATTTTGCGCAAAACTCAGCTACACCTTATAACTAAAAAGGAGGAGATTTTACTCCAAGTTTTAATTTTCTTTTATTTGTTTGTAAAATATCTTAATGGGAATGAACCTTCATTTTTAACCAGAATGACTTTTAGCTTGTGACCCTCCCAAAGCCCTCAAGTGCAGGACTGCTAGTGTTCCCAAAGGTCAAAACAAAACTTTACATTTGGCAGGCCACATGAAGTTTCATCCTCTGCAGAGGTTTTCAAGACAAACTTAAACTCATCTTTTTCGCTTAACTTTTCAGTAGTTCTTACATTTCCTCATGGTATAATTCATTTTACAAACTGTTTATCCCTCTTTTTCTTTTTTAAATGTGTGTTGGGATATTTGATAATGATTATTATTTTCACTGTTATTATTCTTATGTATTCATTTAAGTTACCAAAAGCACTTTGATGTGTTCTGTAAAAGGAAAAGACTTCACAAATAAAGTTGAATTTGGTATTGATCATGAAAGCTGCAGAAGGTGTAGATCATTTTAAATTTTAAATCTATGTAAACGCAAGCTCAATAGAAAAAAAAGCAACAGAACATAATGTAATTTTAGACGCAGCTAACAAGTGAGTTTTGTTATTTTTAGAAGAGACCTGAGGGCACCTTGTGGGGTCCTTGGGTCCACCAGGTTGGTGACCCCTGTAGTAGATCAACCACTTTGAGCTCAAAAGCAGCAAATAATTATTAATCAAATTTAAACCAGAATCTAACCACAAATAATTTATGTTTTAAAACAAAAAAACTAGTTAAAAGAACAAAAATTTGAAGCAGCAAAATATTTGTATATTAAATTTTTAAGAAACTTTTTTTTTTAAATACCTTATGGGATATTTTTTTGTTTTTTCTAAATTAAATATGGGGTTAGGCAGTTTACCCATGAACACATGGACTGTCTAGGACTGTTTGCGTTCATCAGGATTCAAACCCAAGACCTGCAGCACCTCATGTGAGCATCCCACCCCGGATGATCAATCACATTTTACCAATTTAAATATGTTTCATCACAATTAGATTTACATGACAAAATAGTTATTTACTTAAATTTGTTTTAACACATCTAATCACTATTGCTGTGAAGATGCTGAGTCAGCATCAGTTCCTGTAATGCAGGACAGAACTTTTAATCACATTACATCTGCTCTCATGAAACCACTCGTGTTCATCAGTTGCATTGATTTTTCCCTTCTTTTCCACCTCACAGCTCCTTTCATCAAATTACATGCAGTTTTATCTGCTTGATTTAATTTCGGTGACTTTTTTTTTAGTGCGTCGTAATATTTAAGTGTTGTTAGGACAATTTGTCTACAGATGAGAGTGCATTAAATCAGCAAAAAAAGAGAGAGAAAAAATCACAATGAGAAAAAGCGTGTTTATGGAAACGATTAAAGTCTGAGGGAAGATGGTGATGGAGAAGCATCATTACACCCTCTGTCTGCTATCGATCTGCACAACAAAAGTGCCCGTGTTCTCAGGCTTGGTGAGCGGGACCTTCTGTTGTTCAGGGAAGGCGATCCCTCATTGGAAGCTGGATGCCTGCGAGAATATGAGAAACATTAAGGTCCGCTGTGTTCCTCTTTTTTAGGACATTGGTTTAGGTGTTTGCGAGCTTCACTGGCAGCTAAAGGAGCAAAACGAGTGTTTACTTTCTGAAGTGCATTCTTGGCAGAAAGCGGTGCTTTGACAGAGAAACTTCACATTTTTAACCATAAATAGCATCAAGAGGAGCTTTCAGAGGATCTGCAAAAGTGTAAAACCCAAAGATTTAAATGTTTATAAATCACCAACTTTGATTTAAATAGAGGTTAAAACCAAGATTATGATGACTTTGTAAAAATAAATAAAAAATAAATTAGTTATATAAAGCATAATAGGGGTAGGATTATAACTTTACATGGGATGGATCCAATGTGTTATGTCTTGTATGTATAGGTAACAAAACTATGTCTGTTTATGATTAACAGAATTTATACTAGCCTTCAGAACTAAGGACTGACATGACAGCATCACACAGTTGCTGCAGGTTTATCGGCTACACATCCATGATGCCAATCTCTCATTCCACCACATTCCAAAGGTGATGTATTGGGTTGAATTGGGCGACTCTGAAGGCCAGTGGAGTTCAGTAAACTCATGTTCAAGAAACCCGTCTGTCTGACATGATTCCAGCTTTATGACATGGCGCTTTATCCTTCAGAAATTACATTGACAATCCTTATAAATGTCTTTTTCCTTGTAATTCTGGTGTCTCCCCGTGCATAGCAGACTATAAATACATTGACTTTTGCTTAGTTGTAGAAAGGTCATCTGCATGCATGGTGTTAGAAATTTTGTTGTTTTTCTGACGTTCATTTTTCCAATCGATTCAACACCACATGAGCAGTATTTCTCTAAAGTTGCATTTTTCACACCCATTGGTGTTTTTGGCATTAAAAAGAGAACAAAAGTCACAGTTTGGAAATAAAAACTCAAAAATGTTCTGTTTTATAATATATATATACAGTTTCAGTCAAAATTAAAACGTGTTTTCATCGAGATTCCCTCTTATTTCTTTTTTCTTAAGAGTTGGATTACCAGAACACTTCATGTGTCTGCGCCTGGTCCGACCCTTCTGTCAGGGAGGGACATGGTGAACAGTGCTCGGTTACGCTGTGGTGTTGTAACCATGCTCAGTTGGTTCTAATGGGTCCAAAGTGTGCCAAGAAAATATCCCCCACACCATTACACCACCACCACCAGTCTGAACTGATGATACAAGGCAGGAGGAATGCATACTTTCATTTTGTTGATGTCAAAATCTGACTTTATAATCTGAATGTTGCAGCAGATATAGAGACTTATCAGACCAGAGCACATTTTTATAATCTTCTATTGTCCAGTTTTGTTGAATAAGAGTGAATAGTTTCTTCAGATTCTTTTTCTTTGCTAATAGGAGTGACAGCTGGTGTGGTCTTCGGCTTCTGCCTCAAAGTTCTCTGTGTTGTGCGTTCAGAGATGCTCTCTGGCATCAACAAGGCATTTCCGCCAACAGAACTGGATATTTTCTCTTTTTCTGACCGTTCAGTATAAACCCTAGAGATGGTTGTAGGTGAAACTCCCAGCAGATCAGCAGTTTCTGAAAAACTCAGACCAGCCTGTCTGACACCAACAGCCAGTTCAGAGTAACTTCAATCAACTTTCTATCTCGTTCTGACCCTCAGTTTGAACTGCAGCAGATCGTCTTGACCGTGTCTACATGCCTAAATGCATAGAATTGCTGCCATTTCATTGGTTGATTAGAAATTTGCTTAAACACAAAATTGGACAGATTAACCTAACAAAGTGACCAGGGATTGTTTTTGGATATGTACTCTTTTACTTTAAATTATATTTTTTCGATTAATCTTCTGAAGAAATTCAAATCCAAATTTATAATAAACAATGACCAATTAATGGCGGGGCTTTTTTTTGGGGTGAAGTAAAAAAAAGACAAGAAATCTGAAACACATTCAAAGTCACTTGGCTTTTATTCACATTTCACATCAGTTGACATCTGAGCTGCACTGTCAGTCCATACATTCTTCTACTCTCTTGAAGTGGTCCCTCACTCTCCATCCTAACTGATAAAAACAGGAGGTAAGACCTTCGCTGTCCGCAACAAAAAAACAAAACAAAAAACAATAACATAAAGCAGCATTGAAGAAACAAGTTGATTTCTCTTTCCCTTCATCGCCAGCATCTTTGTCTTAAATTTACCTGAATGTGACCGTCACAGGTCAGTTCAACAAACACACAACTAGCTTGTGATAAATAAACGTTGTCGTCATCCTATCGTCATCAGATTCAAACCTCACTCTCACAATAATTATAATAATAATAGTTAAAATAATGAAGGATATAAACAGAAGATAAAAAAGTGACTCAAGCCATTTAAGGAAATAAAACTAGATTGGTCTTTAGGGTGTGTGTGCTCACACATGTGGTTGTGCATTGATTGTATGTATTCCTTCCACCGGCTGTGCTTTGTGTCCTGCGTACGGATCCGCTGCGACCGGATCGCTCTGCTTTCTGAGGGTTTGTGGTCAATAGACAGCAGACACACACTGACTGCTACCAGTGAGCTACAGCAGGGGGGCTACAAACAACAGCAGGTGTCCGTCTGGGCCGACCGCACCAGTCAGACAGCGGGACAATCGATTGAGAAACTTCGGCTCGGAATTTTCTGCATTGCGGGTCATTTAGTGTCGCTCCAGGATGGGATCCTTAAAGCAGCAAGTCAGCAAACAGGTTTGGTCCTCTCAGAAAACCATGTCAGACACGTGAGTCTTCATGGAAAGGTCGGGACGGAGATCCTAGCGGATCACAGCTTGTAGCACTTTGTTACGGTGTCCTTCTCTACTTTAGCAGAGCTACGTTCTGATGTTTTGACTGCGGGCCTTAAAATGCCCCCCCAGTCTCTGCTTTTATTGACATTTAAGAATTTTCAAATTTCCAAGAAATTTCCAGATTTGGTCTTGATTTCATTTAGTGTGAAGTATAAAAAACTCTGTTTAAAATGCCTCATTGCTATCAAAGCCTCTAAAACCAGTGTTGCCAGATTGGGGAGTTTTGATTCTAACTTTGCGGGCAAAACTTGCATTGAGCAGGTGGACATATATTGGGCGGATTCAAAGGTTTTTAGTTCCTTATTACTTTTAACATGAGGTCAGGGGGGCGCACGTGAAGCGGTGTTGCACCTGTCATGGTTCTCCCCATCTTGAACAAAAAACAATGAAATAAATGTGTGCCCTAATCTGATCTGAAAATCCAATTTATATGTATGGTTTTAATCATTTTAATCTTGAAAATCTTTGTATTTTGAGTATTTCCTGTTCAGTTACATCAAAGGCTGCAAGGTGATGAAGAGCCAAAGAAGATTACACAATCCAATGCAAAGTTATGGTAATGATGTACTGCTTTAATAATATTTTAAATAGATTTTTGACAATTTTATTACATGTTCTTCCTTTCCATTGAATGGGTAGCTTAATGTATTTCACGTTTGTTAATTTAGTGTCCAGATTTGACATAAATTCACACGTAAATGACACAAGAGGAAAAACAAATGTGCTTTTTGTAATAAAAAAAACAATAGATCATTTGTTTTGTCAATATTTTGGTGGGATTTTTTTCTGTTGGTATTGCATAAAATTAGAAAAATACATAAAAGGTTTAGGAGTAATCTCAGATGATAAGTCATTCCTAATTTTTAAGGTTTTCTCATTTAGAAAAACAGATTTTACAAAATTGAAGAGTAGTTTAATTTTCGCTTTGAAAGTAGAAAGTGTTTTTGCATTTTTACTTAAATAAATTTCAGTAAAACTGCAAAAATGCTTTCTAACTTATGATCATGATAAAAGGTTATAAGAACTCCTAGTATTTGATGATTAGTGTTTTTTCTGTTTATTTTTTTGATCGTTCTTGATGTTTACGTCAGCTATTGTTTGATTTTCTGTAGTTGTTAATAAAGCTTAATAGGAGTCAAATGGTGGATGTGAAATCAGTAGAAAAAAATGTCTTAAAGTTGGGATTTTAATAAAAATAGGAAGTAATAAATACCAGATGTTGAATTACTGATAATTTGCTTTTTGGAGGCTTTTTTTCTTCTTTTTTTTTAGGATATAGCAGTTTTTAAACAACTTTTGGGCTGAAAAACTGTGACTCTGTCTGGCAACACTGTCTGAAACTCTGAAGTTAGCTGCACAGAATACTAGAAAACACTAAAAACAAAAAAAAACTGAAAGGGATGATAATTTAAGATTGAAAAAATGGTGCTTCATTCGTATCATAAGTTGAATAGAGCACCATGTATCATAACCAAATGGATTATGTTAAAAAGCCATCAGATCAGGGTTTATGTCTGAAGGGTTTTAGCTCTCAACAGATGTTTGCATAAAACCAGCAGAAACGTTTTCCAAACTGATGTTTAACTCCACACTGACAGAGCGATATTCCCGTCTCAATCTGTTCTGCGTGCTGTGTGAGCTGGTGGGCGGGCTCAGGCTCGACCACATAAAGCATCAGTGCTGAAATCCTCCCGGACTCCGCCCTCATTCTGAACAGACACCTGCAGCAGCGACAGTCCCTGACTGCGTGTCAGAAAGGCCTCTGTGGATGAGATTAGTGTGCTTCCTCCTGCTCTGCTTCTCACCACCAGGTGGGAGTGGTTGTTCATCATCGCCTCCGCCTTCACTACTTGACCACAAAGTGGCATCAGGAGATGGGCTTTCATCCTGGATGGCGGGCTGCACAGAGGGCGATAATTAATACTCATAAATCTAAAACACATGAAAAAAGCAGCCCAATCATAAGAAGGCTGTTTCTAACAAAACTCACTCCCTCAAATGGAAGCTATGCAGCTCCCTCAAAGTGAAGGAAGGTGAGCCCTGTAGTCACCCTGAGTCAAAAGTCTCTAAAGTCTTCCCTCAGACGCTAACTATGCCAGCTCCTCTTTTGTGTCTTTAGTCCTCCCAGTTGACCTGGTTATTAAAGCCAGTTGGCTCTGCTGGTGTCAGTCACTGGTACTGGAGGTAATTTTTGAGCGACTGAGGCAGAGGAAGTCTCTCGATCTCCTGAAGTCGGTCACGACCTAACGCTAGGCGGGCGGCACGCCGACAGAGATCCATCAGAGGCAGAGGCTCGGCTGCGGAGAGGAGAAGGAGACAAAAGTTCAAATAAAAGTCAGGTTGGCGCCTCTGGGGCTTATTTAAACTCACGGAATTGAGGGATGCACGCTGCAGAATATTTACACAAAAGATACTTTATGTCTTCCTCTTGCAGAAGTGCACAGCCTCAGCAAAGTTCTTTTTATTAAAAAAAAAGTGTTTTACTCCTATTTTGAATCAGCAATTTAAAGTTAACAGTTCCCTGAAGCTACTCTTCACATTAAAGAAAATAACAGATCCAGGAGGCCACAACACAAATAAAGGATAAACAACTCAAATGGAATCATGATTTTCTTTAAAAAATTCTATGTTGTAAATAAAACAAATTTTAGAAATGACAGATTTGATCATTCCAGGGATTTGTTCATTTCACTTAACTTTTAAAAAGAATTCTCTGATTTTCACAGTTTATGGCAACAACAAAAAGCCTTTTGGTTGCTTCAAACTGCTGTTTTTGGGGGGCCTGAGAGAAAAATATTTTGAATCATTAATTTTTTCCTGAGATTAAAAATGCTTGTGTAAGAAAAACCCCTTTTATTTGAATTTGTAACTTGCACTAAACCCAACAAACTCCACTTAAGTGTAATTAAAATATGTCTAAAGTGAAGACTAAATAAGACTGACAAATATACTACTTAAATGATCTCCTTCCATTTGCCTAAAGCATTAAGTTTTCTTTCTTTTTAATTAAAAAATGTGCCAAAACTGCATTTTTTTTTTAGATATTCATGGGTTTTTAATCAGATCTCAGCTTCTTTAGTGACATAAAAATGAAAGGCTTCTCTTTAATCCTTCCATAATGTCCCTTTCAGTAAATAAGTGGAGGATGCTGTGTGACGAGGATATGACTGCAAAATGGATTAAACTGTAAAAAAAAAAAAAAAAAGAAAAAAGAAGCTAAGTTCAGGATGGCCTGATTAGATTTTGGATCTATGCGGAACATGCAGATGATGATCAAAAGACTGGCGGTTCAGATAATCACAGACTAACAACAAATTAAGTTAGTCTTAATTGAGTTTAAAGATTAATAGCTCTCTGTTCTTCTAACCTAATTTGCCACAAAAATTGAGCCTCCTAGTTTTCTCCCAGAGTTTTTTGAGCCTCAGTGCTTCCTGTAGAATGAGGCCAAAATAGGTTTTTGAAGACTGATGAAAATTGTGTTTTTAACATGTTCTTGTGGCATTTTCTCATTATATAAAGAAAATTAAGATCAAAATTGCATTTCTGAGTATTTCTTTATAAACAGGAGCAAATAAATGTACTTGGAAAACGATTACATATATTACACAGGAAATAGCTCCCTTCTCCGCTCTATTCTGATGCATCCACTTGCACACAAATAGACGTTTTCCTTCTTTGAGCTGGCATCTGACTCAAAACTATACCCTGTATAACACCTATAATAATCAACATTCTTGTTGCACCAGTAAAAAAAAAAAGCATCATTTTACCTACATAACTTTATAAATTGGTCTTTTTATGGCAGTTCCACCTTCGACACAACTGATGTACTTAAATATAATCTGATTCTGAGTCCAGGTAAATGCACAAAGGCATTTGAACCTAAATCACATGAGGAAGGAGCCCAGAACTGAGAAGACAAAAACATTTTTTTAAACCTTTATTCAATGAATAATCGGCCTTAAAGTGTGAATGCTTAGCAGCAAGGCTTTCGACGGAAAATAAAAACACACTCTGCCATCACCTGTTGTAACTCAGGACGTCCTCTAACACCTGCCGCTTCATCGGTCTGTGTGCGCTCAAGGTTAGATCAACAGGATGGGGAGACAGGCCAGCCCCTCTTGGTGGGTGTGTGTGTCCTTGCAGTGTCATTGTCTGCATTTCTACGTTCACCTCTGTTTGACACGAAAAGGCAGCGATCTCCTTCCACCCACACAATTTACTCTCCTTTGACCAACTTTTGGAGCTTAAATGTCAACATTTTTTTATTTATTTCAGTGATTAATGAATAAATAAAAGAATTCAGCCTAAAAAATAATCCAAAAGGGTTTGTTTTGTCCGTGTTTGACAGCTTTAAATAATATCCTCAACATATATATAAGAATTGCTTTCTTCAATAAAAGCTTTCAGGAAATCCACTTAGTTATCGTCCATCCTTCCTGTTGAAGCAGCTGCTTATTGTTCTTTTCTGAAACTTTTCTGAAATACTGCAGAAAATCTGCAGTCTTCAGTGAGTTTACAGTTTCAAAGAACAAAAACAGCTCCAAATATCCAGTGAAAACAGATTAACACAGATGCTAAGCTGGCTTTTCAGCTTTGCTGCCTAATGACCAGTGTTAACTGGCACCTGCTTCTAACTCATGTCCTAATTTGTTACAGCAAAGTAGAATTATTATGCAAAAGCTCTGCTTTTTTTAAATAAATAGCTTAGTTTGTTTTCAAAGAAAGTCATGTTAGATCATGCAAAAACAGCTCATTTTGTCTTCTAGGAAACAACAAACCCAATTTGTTGTGTCAGTTCAAGGCTCAAAGCCACTGTGTGAGAGCAGGAGACTCATTACAGCCCAGAGGACTGAAAACTTCCATCTGTGCTGGCTGAAGCCATTTTTAAATCACAGCAAGTCACCTGTGTGCACGTGCCTGCATATGCATGAAATGTGCACATGCACTCATACAGGGGAGCAATTTTATACCAAATCCAATTAATCCGAGGGGGCTTGTAGGCTCTTTAGTGCAGTTTCAGTTATGCAGAGACAATTTGAGCCGATGCCAGGAGTAAGACTGTGTGAGCTCCACGCTTTTCCTTCCTCATTCTTTCCTTTTATAAAAATATATAATAATAGTAATACAAGTATGAACATCAGCATGCTGCTTTTCCAGAATACAGACTTAATCAAAGTGAAATCTGAGCTTCGGGTGGAAAAATGAGCCCTGATTCTTCTGACACATTCAAAGCAGCTTTGCTCAATATGCCAGATATCATCAGGTATACTTTTCACTGGGCCCATTATAATACATTATTAATGTTTCAAAATGAAACATTAAAACAAGCTAATGCTTGTGTATTAAGATGCCTGGCAATTAAAGTAAGAAGGCATTTTTTTATTGAATTATCAGCATAAATTGATCTGTCACAAAAATACCTTTAGATAGGATTATCCCAGTAAAATTGAAAAGATAGTTGTTGGCAGAAAAGAGCCAATTTAACAGCAGAGAAACACCTACACTTGACGGATATATAGTTCACAGCATCAAAGCTGAGGCTTCAATAAGAGGTTTAAAGTACTGCCGCGTTCTAGCAGGAGGTGCTCCTGCAGCTCTCTTTACAGTACGTCAGGAAAAACTCCACATTAATCATCCGCTCCCGCTAGATGTGTATAATGTCCTCATTCTGGATCATAGCAGTAATTAGCCGAGCTTAATAACGTCTACACTCAGCATAACGGCTAACAATCCCTTCTTAATGACTTATATTCCGTCATGTTTTATTCTGGAGGCATCCTCTCAAGCGCCTGAAGTTAATAGGGCCATCCACAGTGGATCATCAGCACCAGGACATTTGCATCTGCTTCATTACACAGCAAGTGCATCCGACAAGATCCACTTCTGAGATCAAATGTTATCACTAAACATTTTAATTTGTCAATAAATCAGTCGGGTGGGAAGCTGCTGCTCTTTCTGTGAGGCTCCACATTTGTTTATTCATGTTACGGGGTTGGACAGAAAAGTTTGAATGTATTTACAGACTAATCCTGGACTACGTTAACCATGGATTTAGCACTTTCTTTCTTTATAAGTAGCTTTAGCCAAACAACAAAACATGAACAATTTGTTTTTGTTAAAGCTCATTTATATGATCAGCTGACTCAAAGTTCACATATGAAACTTCAATTTTACATGAATCAAATGCAATAAAACACGCTTGCTTTTGATTTTCTTTTTGATATGGATGTAAAACTCTAATACATTTAGACAGTATGTGATGTAAAGGAGTCATTCCAGATACATTTTGGAAACTGAGAGTACTGCTGCTGTGAGAACCAGGATTTAAACTAGGGACGGGCGATATATCGGTTCCAGTTTTGGTTTTGAATATTATTTGCAAGGTTTGAGTTTATCGGTATCCCACTGTTGGTTTTCCACATGAAAATAATGCAAAGTAAGGCTGTGTAATTTATCGCCATTGCGCTATCAGCCTGAATGATTTGCGTATCGCATAAGACAGTACAAACTGCGATACATTGTTGCCTTAAGTGTTTACACGCATGCTAAACCATCTCATGGAAGTTTGAAAAATTCAACAAATCAAATCAGAAACGCACGTTCTAGAGAACACTTTTCATGAAAAGTTTATGTAAACGCACATATAAGCGTCGCAACACAAGTTTAAGTCAGTTTTCAGGCTCTATGTACAAAACATGCAACAACTGCAACAAGCACATGTCAAAATCAAGGACTCAGATTTGGTGGTTACGTATGGATGGCGTCCTTTTTAAAACAAGAAAGTATAAACTGTTTGAAAAACGTTAATGAAGGACAAATTAATAACCATGGCTTGTTCCTGGCTGGAAATATATATGTCACCATTGTTCATAGATCAGAATGGAGCTGTGAAAGAAAAAGCCTGGAGCAAAATTCATGAGATTTTTACTGCTTTGGTATTTCACATCAAGCCTCTTTCAACCAGTACACACACTAGGATCAAGTTCCGACAGTCCAGTGTGAACATGTTATGCACACAAAAAAAACCACAACGCATTCTTGAACATGTCACACATGCCAGATGATTACACATTTGAATAACTGAATGGAGCCCGCATATACTAGATGCCCAGCTCCGATGTAAATATAGGTCATTTGTGAGGTGGACGTGGTGCAGCGGTAGGTCGGTCAACTCCTGATCGGAAGATTGCAGGCTCGATTCCCACCTTTCCCACCCCTGTGTAGAAGTGTCCTTGGGCAAGATACATTGCCTCTGGTGGAAGGTTGGCACCAGTGCTTGGCAACAGAGCCAACACCTGTGTGAATGGGTCTGTGACTGCTAAGCGCTTTGGCCCTTCAAGGAAGGTAGAAAAGCGCTATACAAGTATTTACCATCTGGAGGTTAATTCATGTTGACTTCATTTAAACAAAACATTCACAGGTAAATGGGCTTGGTGTATTACAGTTTTTCCCAATTGCTAAAACACTAAGTGTAACTGCTTTGACTCTTTTCTCAAAAACATCACTCTTTGGTCAAAACCTAAAACACAATTTGCTCTTAACACACAATATGTAAAACTCTACTCTGGTCTTTGCAGAACACAAGACACATTCTCACTTTTAAAACACAGTTGGCATTCATAACACACAAGAGGCAAAACGTGAACACAAAGAGTCAAAACTCAAGCTCTGTTCCAACAACCATCACCATCAACACACCACTGGTCAAAATTGAAGACACTTGTTAGATCAGGCGAACAAGATCATTTTTTCCTGTTGTGTGGCGAGGGTGAACAATGTCAGTGATGTGGATGAAGTCTTCTGGTCTGACCCACAGAGAAACGATGGTGAAGCGCAATAAATGTAAACCTCGATTTGCAGTAAAAATTAACAAAATAAAATCCTTCAAACTGTTCTATTCAAATTATTTATTTATTTGGGGGGGGGTGATTGTATAAACCATTTTGTGATCAGTGTCAAGTGTTTTGTTGTGCAGTGTGTTGTGATTGCAGCAGGTTTGTTAGTTTTGACGACTAAGTCTTCATTATGAACTCAAAGTGAGTTTTTGTCTAAACAGTCAAGAATTTTGTACATTTAGATCATATTTTGAAAATCATGTGTGGTGTTTTGGTGTGTAAGTTTTGACAAGAGTCTTCATTTTGATCTCAAAATGAGATTTCATTAATTAAGAGTCATTAATTTTGTATATTTAGCCTATATTTTAGAAATTGTGTTTGATGCTCAGTTAGGGCTGGGCGATAAAACGATAATTATTGATATTGCGATAGAACATTTTTTCGATAGAAGAATGAGTCTATCGCGATAGACTTTTATTTTGAAGGGTCCGCAAATAACACTTGCCAGCGAACAGTTTCTCCTATTTGACGAGTAAAAGTTAGAGAGTTAGTCGCCAGTAAATGTTTGTATCTAATTATTGAGTTTATTAGCTCTCATTTGGGTCATTTTTTGGACTCCACTCCGCGTCCTTCGTCTGCATGAAAGGTAAACAAACGCGCACGATCCGACTTCTACCAGCAACCCCCGCTGCTGCTGCGTACCTCGCGCCCCGCGCGCTGTATTACAATCATTTTCTGTCCACGCCAAATGCATTTGGGGTCAAATTAATTTATTGTACACTGTATTAGTTTTAACAAGCGTCAGATTGATGATGCTTGTCAGTCATCAGATAGTCTGTCGCTCTGAAGCCCTGCTGAGTGTGGAAGAAACTTCCGTCAAAACTTTTCTGGAACTCTTCGTGAAGAACGCGGATACCGAGAGATTGATTTATGTTGAAGAGCTGAATAAAAACATCGGTACACATGTCCGTGTCGGAGTTGAGGAGACTTTCCATTGAGGAGCGGCCGCTGTTGCACTCCTGCACCCAGCTGGCAAAAGCCAACAGCTATGGCAAGCTGTTAGGGTCAAAATTAACCAGAAAAAACGTGGGTATGGCAGTGCATCACCTGGACAAGTGCTATGGTTAATAATACTTATTTGACATATTTAAATATTGCTACTGTTAATTTCAATACAACAATTAATACAAAAAATAATGAAAATTTAATTTCAAAATTGCAGTTTAATTTGGTGGGATAGCATATTAACATTCCTTTCTCTCAGTTTTTGCAGACTTGTCTCCAGACATGTACATGTAATCAGAAAATATGCGTTTTGTTTATGTTCAAAGCTCAAAATGTGTGAGTTAATGGTTTTAAGTACTTTTTTTTTAAACATATATTTTTAACTTTTTAAAAAAAGTAATTTTAGGCTTTTATTTTCTTTTTTCGTGTTGTCTTTTTACTTGTTACTGATTCAAAAAATGATCCGAACTGTGACCTTAAAGCCGTGACACGATCCAAGCCGTGTGTTTTGTGATCTGTTACACCCCTACTAAATGCAACAAAAATAATTTGTAGTATATTAATACATTTTTATTATATGAACCCTAAAAACATTAGAATTTATTTGTAGACTTAATGCTTTGTTTTTTTAATGGAACTGAAGAAACAGTTTAGTAGTCTAATATAAATAAATATAGTCAAATATAGTTATTTGGATTATATCGTGACCAATATCGTTATCGTGCAATATGTAAAAAGCTATATCGTGATATAAAAAATCCCATATCGCCCAGCCCTATGCTCAGTTACATTGGTGAAATGTTTCAGAATATGTGTTTGAGCATTTGGGAAAAACTGTAATATGTTTTTTTTTTTTTTTGCTATTTGTTCACATATTGTAAGTCATATCATATCATCATTAATAGTTACACCACTAGGTCAAAGGAAGTACTAATCAACAGATACTTGGGGTGAATCAAAAAATACTTTAGATTTTGAGTTTTCAACAAAGATCTGTGCCTCTAATCAAAAGACATCAGCAGCAATGAGGAGCGTAAAACAAATGTCAACTTTTTAAGATTATGTTGGGTGAAAAAGCACTTTAAAGGTGAAGAGGATTAAACACAAACTTAAAAAAAAACCTATAAAAGCACCTCTAAAAATAAATGATCAGTGATGATTCTTTTCTCAGAATCTTCGCTGGTGGTGGAGTCATGCTAGAGACCCTTTATTCCAAATAATTGGAGAGGCCAAAACTGGAGTGCTCAGAAACAACAACCTGATTAGAGCACATATTTCCAGCTAAGAAATAAAATTCATGATTCATAACCTAACAGAACACAGCAGCTGCAGGAGAACGAAGGAACATTTTAGTGAAATTTTTACTTTTCTAATTTCTATTAAGCATTTTTTTCCACTTTAAGTTCTGTAGAGAAAATAGAAACAGGAAGATCCTTCGTTTTGCTAACGGTAAATCTCTACCTTCTCTTCAGTTCCTCTGATGCAGCTGCAATATATATGTTCTTTTCCTGCAGAGCAGAACCCCCCCCTTTCTACACTCCATGTCTTATCTCATCTTCTCTATCTTTCTCTTCCCCAAGGCCACAGCGTTTGATATTTTGTAGAACACACACAACCACACACACACACATCACAGTTAGTAAAACTGCAAGATGTCAAAATGTCAGGAAAAAACTGTAAAACCTGGTCTGTGTTTAGCTTGATGACAACCCAGTTAGCATTGTTTGGCTGACTGTGAAAGTGCTTTCAAGACCCAAGAGGCCGAGGAATTAAGAGAAGCACTTAATCCTTTAATCCTTTAATTAAAGTCAATATTTCAAATTTTATTTTGAAAATGACTCCTGCAATGCTGTGAGATCATGAAAATGGTGAAAAATCTACAACTCCAAAAGACTCAAGTTGTGTCTCTTGAAGGTAAAACAATGTCACCTGCCTGTTTTTCACACCTGTATGCGTCTCTGTGCTAATCCAGAGCCAAGCTATTGACCTGCAGCGCCCTGCTTTCCTGTTAGCATGGAGAACGCAGAAGAACAAACATTTGCTAAAGGAAATCCACAAACCCGTCTCGCAAACATGTTGACAAGTAGAAAAACAGACACACAAAGCAAACACAAAGCCCATTGTGGCAGGAACTCAAATTAGTAAGATTGCAGACATTTTTGCCCTTCAAAATAAAAAAAGTAAAATTGAAAGTATTAAAAAAAAAGTTCCAGTAAAGTAGCTTCTGATCGAACACAGGAGTTAACAATCCAAATACTTCTTTTTTTACATCCTTGATCCTCAATAACTAAAATGTTTGATTCAGTCTTTGAATCAACTTTTTTAGTCGCTTATGGAAAACGTGTCGATTACATTCAAAAAAGTAAGATACTTAAACATTCCTTAAAGTAAGTTTGACATCAGAACCCAAACTCCAAAAAGATCAAAAAAACATACAGAGTGTGTTCAATGCTAATTTGATCTTCAGTCAAAGAAATGCTTCAACTGTTAACATCAAAGAAGCCTGACCTAAATTTGAAGCGCAGAGAAAGAAAATGAGCAAAACTCCAGCTTGAGAATCTTCTTCAGCTAACAGCCTTCAAAGTAAACTATTTACAGAGATTTTAGCACTTTTTTTGTTTGTTTTTAAAACTCCATAAGTGTGCTTTTATTTATTTTTTTCTGTAGGGATTACCTGCACAGCAATGTGTCAGAGATGAAGCAACCAGTATGCAAGCCTTACAGAAATTGTCGGTTTGAGACGAAACTGCAGATATTTACACTAGGGTTGTGCATGGGTAAGAGTCTGGTGGTACGACACATATCCCAAAATATTCCAAGACATTACCAGAGACAATAATTCACTATTTTTTAAAAAAGATTATGAACTAGAAAAGATTTAATCTAAATATTAGTACACCTTTCACATTAATAAAATGGTAAAATACATTTTATTTCATAATCAGATTATTAAGAGTGTGCTGGGCATCTGTATGCTCTCACTCGTTCTTACATGAGCCAAGAAGCACAGAAATTAGCTTTTTCATACAGCACCATTCCCAATTCAGCACAGATTTTCAGTTTGATACTCATCTTTAGTTAAAACTAAGTTTTATATGTCTCTTCACATTTAACACAAGATGGTTCTTGTGAGATCTTGTAGCTGGTTTGCTGCAAACTAGCAGTTGAGAGTTTAGGTGAAACACAAAAGTAAGATCCTGAACTGCATGTTTTCTTATAAGTTATCAATTAAATATCATCTTGGTAGCATTTTCAATTGATACAATTATCGCCAAATGAAGATTCATGATTTTTACTGAATCGATATTATCTTACGTCCTAGTTTACACTGCTGGTGAACCTGACTCTGTCCTTCAGTAGTGAAGACAGCAGTAAGGCATTAGTGGGTGTTACAGGATCTTCTGTTCCTGGACTGTCGGGCTGTAAAGTTGATAACCAAAGCAGGGATTTTACCAGCAACAGTTTCTATCATCCTCTGTTACTGCCACTGTTCAGTGATAAGAGATGGTGAGAAAACGATTCCACCAAGAAGCAGGAATTAGTCTGAGATGCTGCTTTAATAAGCTTACGGAGGCAAATACAATTGCCACCACGCGACGGTGCGACAATCTGCCCTGTGGCTGCCGAATTTCGTGATGGCATCATCCCGGCGTGTCACTGGACTGCCACAGCACGACCAAAAAAAAAAATTTACTCACAATACATAGCAAATTTATTGTCAATATCAGCCTGCACAATATACGTATCGAAACAGACTTCTTAAATTGCAATAAAAACAAAAACAAAACCCAGACACTAAGATAGATAAACTGAATAAACACGCCTGTGGCAGATTAACCTGAACACAGTGAGACTGACAGGGAAAATAGAATATCACAAAACCTGAGCACAAAATCCTGATAATATCACACATTGAAAGTTTTTCAAATACTGTGCAACCCTATCAGGCAGCCACTGACCAATATCAACTTTGAGAGAAAAATTGTCCACTTGCTGTAACATTTAAAAAAGCGACTGAAATCTGCATTTAGGCCTCTACACAATTGCATTTTTGGGATATGTGACTGTAGTCTTATTCTTTGAACACAGATGCCTTCTTTTTGAAATACAGCTGATACAAACTTCTGCCCAACTCTACCCTTCATAGGCACAGAGGGAATTTGGTGTAATTCATGTCTAATGCATCTTCAGTGATGTCTCACGTTGTGCAGACTAATGCAGTCTCCGGTCCATGGAGGATTTCAAATAAGGGTTGCTTGTAAGCAAAAGGGAAACTAATGGCTACAAACAGATATTTGTTTTTTCTGTAAAAAAAAAAAACAAACCATCTTGAAACATTTGCAAATGCTACTGCCTAAATAGTTCATCCTTTGGTATGACTCACATTGTACCCACCACTTTACTGTCACACAGGGAGATCGACACTGTGGGCAGAGCTGGCCAGTATTGAAAGGAGCTGGTTGGTAATACAAGCCGTTCTGGTGTTTATTTTTAAAGCCCCACCCCTTCCCTCTTTGCTGTCCTGAATTACTGTAAAGTCAATGTTCCCCATCTCCTCTGGGATGAGACGCAAAAGATAGGAGGAACAGGAGTGTGCAAGATGTGAAGAAGAGGTGGAAATATGAATGCAACAGAGGAGGAAGAGGAAGATGACAGGGGTGAGGAAGAGGAGAAAAGAGCAAAGGAGATAAAGCACAAAATGGTTGTGAAGAGGTCATGAGATGACAGGGGAGGAAGGACTCAACGGTGAGGATGATGAATAGGAGAGGAGAGAGCACAATAACAAGGGGAGTAAGTATGATAACGACTCAGTCACGTTTAGAAGCAGATACATTGCTTTTAAAACTAATAATCAGTAAATTGATTCATTTTTTTAGGTCAAAAACATGCAGGTGTGAGAGCAACAACTGAAAAGAGTGGATACCTTCCTCCTAAGCCTTAAGGGCCCATCCACAAAAACATGATCATAGACCAAAAAACATTCAAGAAATCCATTATTCTGAGTGTTCGGAGGTTTTCATCTAGAGCATACTTCGTTTTACTTCTACTTTCAGCTGGTGGTCATACATTTGTACCAACCTTTTCCATCATCTCTATCAGATTTCCTCTTTTGTGCAACTTTCTATTGTGCAAAGTTTTTTTTAATCCACTTTTAGATCAGAGTCACTTTTGCCATATTCTAAATGTTGAATGTGTTTTTAAAGTCCCTGTTTTGTTTGGACTTGAAAGCAGAAAGTTTTCCCATTCGTTTCAAAAAGAATGGGAAGATTTTGAGTGAAGAATGAACAGTTGTCGTGACTGCTTGCACAGTTCTTTTATGTGGAGGAAGATCAGTGATTAAATCTTGGCTCTGGACTTTAAATTACCAAACTAAATCAAGTTCTTAAGAAGCTGTCTCAAAATGACTGAAGATGAGTGTGTACAGAGAGATACACCTACACTTGGCAGATTTAGTATGAGACTGAAAATTCAGGTTTTGTCTGAATTCCCTTTCTACTCACTATTTATCTAGTGTTGACCCTTATGTCTGAATCCAAGAGGTTGCAGATATCAACATCTAGAACCAGAAGTTCTTGACCAGAGCCAGAATTACCCCCATAACGCTTTAAAAAGTATTTTAACAGGCAAGACTTTTAGATAAAATTTTTCCCGTTTTCAGCTTAAATAAAAATGATGTACAATTCTGAACACTTCTAATAAGTTGTGAAACTTCTGCTTCCAGCCAAAAGTATCAGGCACCATCTTGTCTGCAGCCAGGTCCCTGGAAATTTCCCAAAAGTCTTTGCATCAAACTAGTGTGCATCAGCGCTCATCATGACATTTTACATTGTTATTATAGTGTGCTACTGACCACTTGGCCAAAAAGAAGATCTTGATATCAAAAGGTTTTTACCTGGTTAGATAAAGGTTAATAATAATTAGATTGGCAAATATAGAACACAATACATTGTGTTTGAATAAACAGTTATTTAAAAATTGTATTTAAATGTATTTTTATACATTATACTTGTTTTCAGCATCAGAACTCAGTGGATTTATAAATAGTCTTCCTGAAATGTTTATATTTATTAGGTCTATACTTTAGCAAATAGGTGACGTTTGAGTTTCTGTTTACAGAAGGTAGTGATCATGACTGCATTAACATCCAGAAAGTCCCTCTCCAGACAGTTGTTTAAGAGTTAGGGAGAACTGAGGGAACCCAGACGTAACCTCAAAGAGACACCTTTGATGCTGCCGAAGCTTCTTAATGACTTTTAGAGATGTTGAGACGATATCCCATTTGCACACAAACCCCTTAATGAACGCACGTGCAATAACACGTCTGACGAGCGTGAGCCGTCACCTTCGCGCACATGCCGGAGACCGGCCTCAGTCGGCAGCCCGACAGAACCGTCCTTCAGTTGATCCTGCACCGGCTTAGAATGTCACATCGAGTTGTGTGCATGTCGCACCGCAGGTTTGTTTACACACACTGACTGGTGCAACACAAATACAGGATCAGGAGGAGATGCAAGGTGTTCATTATAACCTCCCGGTGGTGTTAAATACACTGTAAATCAAATAAGTGACAAGGAAGAATAAAACCTTAATCCCGATGTGGCTGCGTCTGCCTACAGCACAGCCTGTGAGGGGAAAACATGCGAGTTTGGACACAATGACTGGAAAAGTTCCCAAAGTCACTTTTGTGCAATGCTGGACGTGTGATGCAAGATGAGGTAGTTTTACACAAAAATTATGTTTTTATGAGTCTAAACAGAAACATGCATGAAACAAAAAAAAGGCTAGACTTCAGGTGGCCGCAACAACAACAAAAAAAAAAAAAATCACACTGCAGCTTGTGTGAGCAGAGAAATGACGCACACACCGGTGAATACTGGCACACACTCTGAGTGGGAATATACTTCAATCTGGGAGGGGCCTGGATTCAGATTAAACCTGCAGATGGATCAAACATGTGAGTGCAGAAACTGAGAGGAGGAGGAGGGAAGGAAAGGAGAGTAAACACCTGGATAGCATGGCCCTCATTACCTTTAATGGCCCCATAAATCACTTTACATTCTTCCATGTTCTTCTACAATTACACACTTAACACGAGTGCCATGCAGAGCACTGGTCCACAACTGACTGTGCTGTGAAAGAACACGGGGTGGGCTGGAAATCAAATGTCAGGCAGAATGGGAAAGCATGCAGAATTAAACAAGTTCTGCATAGCTGCTATAAAGGCCAACCAAGCATGATGTAGCTGTAAACAAATGATGGCAGATGTAGACAAAAGAAATGACATACAATGTTGATGACAAGTTATGAGCCATCACTGCCTCATTCAAGTTATCAAATCTAAAACTCTTTGGTGTAATCTGTTGCTTACTTATTTAAGATGTTGCTGTTTTTTTAATTCTAAATAAAAAATGTTATTACACTTTCTACCCTCCAATCATTTACATTTCACAAAGGACAAAGTAAACTTCACTAAAAATGGTTTCAGCACACCTCAGGCTTTACTTTTGCCGTTTAAAATGCTACAATAAAGACATTATTAGTTCAATTAATTTGTGTTTATGCTTGAGACAAACTTTGTTTATTGGAACTTGATTATTAAACTAAAATCAAATGTGAGATAATAACTTATCTTACGTTGTTGAAAAAAAAATTTTTCATAAAATTAACTACAAAAAATTTCAATTTATATGGTAATTATTTTAATCTTCTGTTTTTGATTTTTTTTTTTTTTTGCTATATTAATTTCCTGGTCTTTTTTATTTTTAAGTAGCTTTTCAAACCACTTTATAATTCAGCTTATGAGAACTTGAGAGAACTATTTGGATAAAGTCTCTAGATACTAAATAACACCAAGGCACATGCTGAAAAAAACAACACCACAGCTGTTGGTTATCATAAATACTTAGACATGTCAATGCTTCTCAGCGTTGCAGAGTCAGCGGTAAAAAATGGGAGGTGCTGCAGAAAAGAAGCATGCATCAGCTCAGCCAGAGATGATAGAGGAGACGGATAGTGTGTTTTAGGTTTCAATCGGTTGAAAGAGTGCCAATATTTATGCATTAAGCTTTTGGAACTCTTCCACTATCACCACAGAAAACTCACCTGGAAATCCAGGTAAGTGACTCAAACACTGCAGTATGATTTTACAACAGATCTTTCAGATAGCTTTTGCTTTTCAGTAGGAGCTATTTATCTCAGCTCTGTGTACCGTAATCATTTGTATTTGATACGTGCACTTCTGAGACCTTATCAGGTCAGCACGGTCCAACTGTCCTTAAAAACTCATTGAATATAGTTTTGTCCATGTTTCCTCTCATGTAGTTCATCATCATTCCACTGGAGGCAGTAGAAGAGCTCATTTCAAAATGGCTGCTTATTAAATCTCAAAATCCCTTTTGGCCGGAAAAGTAAAAAAGATCATTTTTTAAACTTAATGGTAAGAAAAAATAAACTATATTTATTTGTTGTTGTAATTATTGTGAACACAAACTCACCAGATCACCCCACATATCATAATTGAGTTTATCGACAGTATCCAACAAAAATATATATATACCACATTTTTGTGGATTTCATAAAAGGGTTTAAAAAATCTTAATTCCCAAAAGTATTAAGTTTGTGTTAAATATCTGATGTATTAAACTTTACAGGGTAACTCTACTTTTTTAAATGAAGCAAAGAAACTAGGAGTGATACATTTCTAGTGCTTAATAAAAACATTGCTAACGTTTATGGTAAATCTTTGTGATATTTTAAATTGGAGAAAAGGTGTGGAGGAGCCTCTTGTTTGTAGGACATCTTCAAATGTTGAGATGGATTCTGGTTCATTATTCTTTTTTTACTCTACAATCTGGAGACACACAATGCTGTTGTTCACTTGGAGCCTGAAGAGACGAGAACAAAAGCATCCCCAAAAAGGATCTTTGACAAGTGTCGCTATCACCATCCCCTAATGGCCCAAAAAATAGGTGACCGGCAAGAAAGACTGAAGCAGAAGGAGGACAGGAAAAGGTGTGGGACAAATAGATAGGTAATAGGGAGCAGAGGGGATGAAAAGAAGACAACAGGGGGAGAGAAGTGGTGTAGGAGGAGAGGAGCAGGTGAGGGACCTGCCGAGTAAAGTGGAGGACTTGTTGAGCGAGAACGGAGGATGGCACTTCTCTCCCTTCACGTGCTTCAAAGATTGGAGGAGGAATGGAGCCACAGAGAGCAGCAGCTAAAAGCTCGGCTGGAGGCGAGATCGATGCGGGGATGAATGTGCAGAAAGAACAAAACACTGCAGAAGTTAAAAGTGGAACCAGAAAAGAAAAGCAAGAGCAGAACTTGAGAACAGAACAAGGGAACAAGGAGAGAACATCAAAGGGACAAGAGTCGGAAGAAGTTGGAGTGAAACTTGGGAAGCTCTGAGTGGTGGAGAGAAAAGGTGAGATACGAGTTCTGACAGCAGAGAAGAGAGGAAACAGGAAAGAGCAGAGCTGGTGGAGAAAGAAAGAGAAGCACAGGGATGCTCACTAAGACGACAGCAACATGTCAGCCTTTGTGTTTTGGCGTCAACGACAGCCTCAAGAAATTAATAACACTCTCTCAAAGTTGGTCTGAACACAGCCGTCATTTGAGTTTGCCAGTCCAACGTTGTGAATGACACTCCCGCCAAACAATGAGACTCCTACTGTGTGGTTTCTCAGCTGTGTGGTTCAAAGAGCAAATTAAAAAAAAAAAAAAAATTTGATTGAAGTTGTGAAAGTTACAGTAGTTTAATGACAAAAATGAAACAGATGCTAAAACCTAGGTAAAAAGATTTAAAGGCATACTATGATCGTTGTTTGATCTTTTGTAAAAGTGTCCCCAGTGTTTTTTTATTTATGGTTGTGCTGTTTTTAACCAAAATAAAAATAACTTGTCGTTTTCCAGAATGGTAGTAGTTTGTTTGAAATTCACTAGATTTATAAATAAATACTCAGATATGCAATTCTAAGCTTTATTTTTCCTTATATATGTCCTCCATCATTAAAGGGAAACCAAACCCTTAATCAACTTTTTCTGTCTGTTGACCTCTACAAATGGAGCTTTAAAAATTTTGTCTGTTGGTCATTACCAAATTTTATGACAAATTAATATAAACTTGTTTAATTCTGGAAAATAGTCAAAAACCGTCTGTGTGCTTCGATTTACAGGTTGAAACGAGGCCTTACAGTTTATTTTCATGATTGGTCAAACCATTTAAGTGCCATATCATTTCAGAAGTCCCGCAATGATCTGCAGCTCCAGTAATGATCTACCCCAGTCCCACCCCTCTGACTGGATTTTCAAATTTTGGCTGTGGGTGGAGTCAGCCACCAACTTCCCAGTTTGGTTACTCTTTAAAAAATGTCACAAGAATGTATTATAAAACATAATTCTCACCAGAGTGGTTCTTTAAAGACCTCACTGGTATTATCTGGGGATTCTTATTTCTTGTATTGTTCTTTCTGAAAAAATACTTTTGATACTTTTAAATGTCAGCAGATTCAAGCAAAGCTTTTCCAGATTTTTTTATTTTTTAACTAACAAACTGGAACATTTTGTGTGAAGACTCTAAAGTACTTTAGGTGCAAAGAGGTCAGTTTTCTAGAAATGCAATGTGTGGTTAGCACTTTTGACTCACAAAGAGAAACACCTGCGTTCAATCTGAGCTGGATCCTTTCTGTGTGGAGTTTGCATGTGTGGATTTCTCCCGTCACTCTGGCTTCCTTTCCAAGTCCAGAAACTTGATTTGTGGAATAATTAAGGTTTTTTCATATCTAAAGGACTTTTATCGTCCATTAGGCCACCAGCTCAATGGCTCAATGGCTGGATGGTCTTGAGTTCAAATCCAGGCGAGTCGAGCCGAGTCATACCAAAGACTCTAAAAATGGGACGCATTGCCTCCCTGCTTGACCCTCAACAATAAGCGGTTGGATTAGGGGGTTGAACCTTTTGGTGCGACTGGGATGGTTCAAATGCAGAGAACAAATTTCTCTCAGTGTTATGTGTGACAACTAATGTGACTTTAACTTTGACTCAAGAGTGTTATCGGTGGTCACTGACTCACCATCAAACCTGTCATGTTGAACGACATTGCAGGCAGCATAACATTCTCCTTGTCTTCTCCAGACTCTTTCACGTCTATCACAGGTGCTCAGTCTGTGAAAAGTACAGGGTGCCAGTGGCGGACTTGCCAATTCTGGTGTTCTTGAGCAAACACCAGTGGATCTCCACGGTGCTGGGCAGTGAGCACAGGGCCCACTACAGGACGTCGGACCCTCAGACCACCTTCATGAAGTCTGTTCCTTATTGTTTGGGTAGAGACATTCACACCAGTGGCCCTCTGGAGGTCATTCTGTAGGGCACGAGCAGTGCTCAGCCTGTTCCTCCTTGCACAAAGGAGCAGGTATCGGTCCTGCTGAGGGGTTGAGGACCTTCTACGGCTCTGTCCAGCTCTCCCAGAATAACCACCAGTCTCCTGAAATCTCCTCCATGTTCTGGAGATTGTGCTGGGAGACACATTAAACCTTCTTGCTGCAGCACGTGTGGATGTGCCATCCTGGAGAAGTTGGACAACCTGTGCAACTTCTGTAGGGTTAAGGAATCTCCTCATACTGCCAGTAGAGAGAATTACACAAACCAAAATCAACATGAGTGGAAAACCAGCCAAAACACATCAAGAGGGAGAAACTTGAAATGACCTGCACATGTAACACCAGTCCTGTTTTGAGGGTTTTCTAATTGTTGCCACTGAAGTGCACCTGTTGTTAATTCCATCAACACCAATACAGCTGAAATTGATTAACGAGGCCCTCAGCTGCTTAACCTACAAGAACATGATCAGACAGGTTTCATTCAATTCATGCCAGGACCAATAAAAAAAGTGTTCCTTTAATTTTTGTGAGAAATGTATATCGTTTTTGTCATAAAATAATTTATATCGTGACATAAAATTTTTTCCATTAGCAGGAAAAAAATGTTTAAATGAACAATAATGACATGAAGGATTGTTATAACCAAATATATTGTGAATAAATCCTCCAGTGTTTAAACAACACTTTAACTTAATGTTTTTTGAAGTTGATAAACTATTTTTTTAAAAATAACATTTTAAATTATAAATAAAACCGTTTTAGTAAGTAATGATCACATTGAAGAATTTTAGATTTAAGGTTGTTGCCATTCATTTTTTGCATAATAATCAGACAAATTACATTCAGTAAATAAAGTCTGTCCTGCCTTCTGAACCATCATTTGGTTTGGAGTAAACGTCTCTCAACTGATACGAACTGTTAATCCTCATCTCTGGCTCGCAGTCATGTCGCCAAGCAAGGTCAGGCATGCCATAACCGGTTTCAGGCCGGGACATCGAGCAGGGAACAGAAAAGTTCAATTCAAAAGCACATAATCAGATTAAAATCTCTCCCTCTCCTCATCTGGGATGTGAGTGGGTTTATTCAAACTGCACTGTCATTTTACAAATGCTTTATTTCAGTTCAACCTAAAGATAAATGTCTATTTTTAATCAGATTTGTTACACAGGCTTTATGGCTGGGGCAATTCCAACCATTCCTAAAGAAAACTAGTATCATTATTTTTAGATTCTAAACAACCTAATTAGGCAGGCGTACCACTGATTGGATTTACGTATGTTTACAGTGATATAACAAGATCTACTGTTTTTTAAAAGTCTTTTTTCGATACCTCAGCTTTGAGATTTTCATGTGTTTTATAAATGAAAACATGAATGTCAATTTAAGGTTTTATTGGACGCTTTTGCAGAAGACAACGTCTGGGGAACTTTCCAGATGACAAGACATCTTCATTTTACATTTGATATGTGTCTAACACACCAGCTGAAGATCACAGCACGTGCTGAGCATACCGCTTCATGTCCTGTGACGTGCTTCCCTCCTTCAAAGAGATATATATGACGGCTGCTAAATCCCAGGCTTTTCTGCAGTACTGAGATGAAAATATTGTGATAAATGCATCTGTTATCCTTTCAGCACCAACCTGCCACTTAAAATGCATTTAATTTTTATCTTAAACTTTGCTAGAGCTCTTTTTGTGCCAGCACGGCTGTTGCTACGTAACAGCTAACAATGCATTGAACTGAAGTCTGGAGTTTAAAGTTGAATTATTTTTAACTTTTTGGTGCCAAGAGAGATATGTAGTTTATTCAGAGCAGCAACAAGACACATGTCAGTGAGCATTACTAGATGGAAGAGACGGGCTCCTGCAAGGAAACCTGATTTGATGTCACTTTAGATAATATGACACCATCAATTCTTTCACATTTTTATTTGTTCAAAATTCATGGAACAAAACTAACTTTACAGAGGTGTGGGAAGGATTCACTGAACATTATCTTAATAAATCCAGACACAAAGTGAGTAAATTAGGATTTTTTAGAACCCCTTTTCTCTATGTAGACCATTCATGATTATTTAAAAAAATGGTTTGTAAAAAAAATTGTGAATGATATCAATGGTTTTTCGAACAAGGTTAAATTTTCTATTTTTAAAGGTGAAACTTGTGTTTTTGGTGCTTTCACATGTTCTTGTGGACTTTTTCTGATGATTGAGGTCACATATTGTTTAAAGTTTAAAATTGCATTTCTGAGCATTTATTTATGAATTCATTCAAAACCCAGTGAATCTGGAGTTTAAAAAGAGGAAAAATGCTGGTTAAAAAGATTTTCTTTGTGACAGAGAAAACAACACATCGGGTGGATCAAAAGCTCCATGCTTCACTCTGCAACATTTAGGGTAAAGGGGACGGGGTTGCTCTGCACCAACAGTTATAAACTACTGCCAATCAGCAGAAATTATGCCCTAGAAAACGACAACGGTTTAGGCTAACAATCATAAATAGAAGACCAGTGGGAAGGTCTTCAAAATACGTAATTCAAGTATTTAATACTTCGAGCTGAATAGCATTTTTAGTTGCTTGTATTTCAATTTTTACCTTATTTATTTTCATTTTTCAATACCGCCAATAGTGTTGTACATTTTTAAGTGTGGTACAATTAGAAGCATTATACTGTCTTATTTTAATGTTTATTAGTTTTACTTATGTTTTTAGCAGCAATTTTGTCTATACAGTTTAAAATAAAATACAAGCATGCATTTACTTTATTTATTTTTTTGCTCTGCAGCTTAAACAGATCCTTGTTTAGAGGTGGTGCTCCCAAAATGAGGATCTGACCAGGAAGCAAAAAAAGAATGATTGAAGAAAAAAAGACCAGTCCCACTAATGCCTTTTCTATTATCCTTTAATAAGTTCCTTCACCTTCTCCCCGCACCACTTTTACTCCGGAGCCATTTTTCAACCTTTTCTCAGATTTTCTTCACAGTTATGCTGAGAGATTCTTCTTTTTTCTTTACTTAGAACATTTTGCCCTTCTGTCATTTGTGACTTTGAGACCTTCTGACTGTCCTTGCGCCTGAAATGTGACCCAAAATTCCACAACTAAACAAAAATAAAAAAAGCAACCAAACAAAAAAACCTAACATAAAATATTAATTAAAAAAAGATAAAAGAGGTATAGTTGGACAGTCATTTAAATAGAAACAAAAAAGAAGATAAATATGGATAGATGAACTGAGATGGTGACATCATAGTTTTCTGTACATTTCAGGGGCTTAGAGGGATATGACACGCCCAAATTCTCAGTACACAAGTCCGTTTGCTTTTTTTTTTTTAAATCTTCACAGTTTTCTGCGTACCTCAGTGTAAATGCAACAGCATCAATAGTGGATTGTGTCATATTGTTTCATTGTATGTGTAGCTTAGGGGTAAAAGACGAACAACATGGTTGTGTAACAGAGTTTCTGTGACGTGTCCTGCTTAATGGCCTCACCCCTCACTTCTGTCACACTCACGACCCGTTAAAACACTTTTCAACTTAAAGCCACTGAGACGACGCGACCTGCAGAGTAACCTTGTGAATGTCTGGAGTGATTTACTGGAAGGTGACATCCTCATCTAGTTCAGATCCGGTCCTCAGCACGGTGGATGTCCTTCCCGCGTTACAGACATCCATCACACGCGCGCACACACACACACATCATTACATCTTTTTGGTAAAATTTTCATCATTTTTTTTACTGGAAGGGTGAGTCACAGGAAAAAATGCATAACAGTGAAAAGCTGAGGGAACAGAAATAGATCAGTCTGCGTTCCAAAACATATAAAAATGTGTTTATTTTTTTCTCAGACACTTTAAATCATGCCTTCAATAAATATGCCTTTTCTCTTTCATGTCCTGGACGCTTGTCCGAAATCTATGGGTATTTTTGTCTTTCATCCTCAGTTTTATTTTTTTAACCTCTTTTATTAACTGCAGCCAAATAACTGGCCTCAGAAAAAAGCTGCTCACATTCAGTTGCCTTGACTTTCTGCAGAGGTTGCAGCAAAGAAGCGCCTACAACCTGCAAAAGATTAATAACACCCCAGGAGGCGACTTTAGGTTCATGTCTGGCTAGAAAAACAAAATCTCCCTTTTTGAAAGGCTTAGTCCTCCGCCCCTTCCGAAGAAAAAAAAACAGACAGGGTGGCAAGCAGCTGTTGCTGCTGCACATGCTTAGAAAAATAGTGGAAAATAAATAGATGGAATGATGTGTTGCTGCCTGATTATAGAGGCAGGCTGAAGGTGAAGGGTCAAAGGTTATGCAAATTAGAACTGGAAGCTCAAGATAAGTAATGGCTAACCACAATGGCAGATGTGCAGTCTGGGCCCATTGAGGGGAGAACAGGAGGAAAATGGTGAGTTAAAGCAGCTACTGTAAAGAGAAGACTCCAGAGATCTCATTGTCTGCCAAGATTCTATCTCTTAGTTTCCTCCTCTTCTTCTTTTGCCACAATCATTCCACAAATTGGTGATTGTGAACTGATCTTGCTACCAAAAATGTAAAGCAGGAAAGATTTGAAACCAAATTCCGCTGTGGGGTTGTGTTTGGTAAAATAATAAGTAAGTAAGTAAATAAAGAAAAAAGAAAGGAGAGAGACAGGTGGTGATTGATTCCACCAAAGACTGTAACTCCGGAGAAAGAGAGAAGATACCGTCAGAGGATTGGGGCCAGGTGGTAAAAGAATATCCTCAAAGAAAAGTTCAAACAGCTTTCATTACCTGTGGCCCTTTCACCTTTTTCTTTGCATGGAAGTAAAAGACTCTTGCAGTAGAGGTATAGATGAGACAAAAGTTAGATATAATGTTTACAAACGCTAAAGTCTTAGTCACAACTGCCCGTAAAAGTGGATACAGACTGTATGTGTGGTACAAATAAAATTCTAAGATCATAAATTACCCGGTGAGCCCATAAGGGTTCATGCACATTTTTTCTATGGGCATGCTGCACCCATTAGGTTGTAATGAAGACCTAAACACATAACTCATGTTCTTTGACCTCCCATAAAAACAGATTCAGTTTAAGTGATAACTATGCAACAGGAAGACAACCGGAGCGTAGTTATGCAGTTTAAGTGTGTATCACATGCACGCCTAGTGCCAGCTTTGTATGCGGTGTAACAAATGAAGAAACGTATGAGCACCAACCGGCAGCGTAGCGTATGAGCACCAAACAACATTGGTACATTATAAGTGTGTGTGACTTATATTATCCTTTCAAATATTTCACGAGACACTTAACACAGACAAGCCAATAGCGTTCTTAATTTTCATGGGGTGGATGCACGAGCCTCAAGGGGACTGCAAGACTCACCTGCAAACCTAGTCTAACAAGTCTAACTAAAAAAAAACAAAAAAAACAACTCCAACTATGTTTTTTCTATTATAAAATCATTCCCAGTGGTCTTTTAATTAATATCATGTTGTTTTTCTGCACAAAACCACGCCTGCATTGTTTTTTTAAGATGTTTTCTGCAGAGGAGCAGGAGTTCATTAGCAATTTGCCCCTCAGTTGAGACTGTTGGAGCAGAAGTTAGCCACTGCTAACATCCCATCAACCCTTTGTTTACACCATGAGTCAGCAACCTAGGCCACACGTGCCACAGGTGGCACGTGGAGGGAAAGACAGTGGCACGCCAGGGTGTGACAACAATAAGCACTTCATCTGTTGTCAGTTATATTTTTCGGATAAAGGAAAGAGTGATCATCTCGTCTCACAATGATATTTGTTCCTCCATGGTGTCACAAGGAAAGGGTCCATTCACACAGCGCTGTAACGGGACTGCTGGCGTGAAAGTTGCTAATTTACCATCAGCCTTTTGTTTGGACTCTCTCCTGCTAGCTTATAGCATCTCACGAGCCCAAGCCCATCCAGCCGCACAGTTTTAAGCCAGATGGAAGCTCAGACAAGGAAAAAATAAAGACATTAATGGTCTGGATCTACTTGTCTGCAAGTCAATGATTTAAAATTGGAGCGGGGCAGGGAGACTTTGGTCCGCCCATGGCAGTGAGTTGGCTGATGAATTCTAGTACATGTGACAACGGCTTTATTTAAAAAATCTATTTATAAGGCAGTAATCTATGGGATTTCTGTGCATCTGATTAAGATACATGACTAAGGGATGGAAAAATGCTTTAATTTACCTCTTTAACTTTAGCAAAATGAGAGGTAGAGCATAAAAAACTGCATTGTACACAAAATAAACTCTGTGAGTACTGAATGTCAGGACCTGCAGCTTAACTCCTACCTTATAGTGTGGTTCACATACAAGTGACTGAAGGCAGTGGACACATTGAATTTCGCTAAGCCACAAAATCAGTGGAATGAATGACCTGATGAGAGAAATAATAAATCGAATGGCTTTTACTCTGCTGACAAGGTTAAGGGAGTTAGACACCTTTGTGCGGCTGCATCAGCCCACAAGGATCTGTCAGTAAATTGGTCGTGTCAGGAAGCCGAATAGAGGCGCTGATTGGAGGCCGAGCCCACGGCGTCCTGAACAAAGAGCGGAGGAGACAAAGATCGGCAGGATTGCCTTGTTCCCATTCATTGAGAAGGCCGGAGGATGACTGATGATCGGATCGACGTGATAACAAAACCAGATGTGGAGTCTGTGTGTGTGCAGCTGGAAATTTTTAAATTTGAAAACAATGTTCTAGAAGGGTAAAATCTATCAAAATAAGATGTTCCTATTCTTATTTTTATTTTTTTGCAATAAACACATTACAACTTTTTTTTGTAAAAAAAAAAAAAAAATCAGTCATTCGAAGGGAAAACTGGTAAAAGCAGGGCTCGCGTGCATTCAGCCTTTGCCGTGGCAGAGTTAAACGGGGGATTTATGGGCTTGTAGAAAGCAACTGCTGAGCTTTCAAAACTGATTTTAACGCCTAAGCTTTTCTTGCCCACATAAATTTCTTTTGATCTTGGAGGCTGGTGTCGGGCGACAACACTGACTGCAGGGCAGAAAGAATCCTCTGAAACATGTTTTTATTGCAATAATGACATATTTCTGGATGTTAGTTGAAAAATTTGATCGCAAATGACAAATAGAGATGACTCACAAAGTTTTTCATACCTTTCTTTTCATTTTCACTTAATTCATTAAATTTTTGGATGTCTTTGGTACAAACTTGATGCAATAAAATTTATAATAATCAAATTATTAAGATCATACAGATGATGTCAGATGAAAAGGGTGTGTTAAATCCCTTTATTGGTTTTCAAAAATATTTCAAACTTATAGCATTTTTGTTGACATTATTCAATAAACCACAAACGTGGAGAGTTTACCTGTAATAAAAAATTAACAAAACTAAGACAACAAAATAAATTAAAGAAAAAATAAAGACAGGTCTGTGAATGACTACGTGTGTGACCAAATTTGATGACCTGAAACAAAAATCACACAAACTCATAACAGATCTTTGACCTCATTCTTTGCATCGGTGAAAGGTGTTTCCTGGTTCCTTAGGTAAGACAAAGGAACCATTTATATCTCCACAGCACTATCGAGATGCCTTCAGAAGGCAGCTTTAAAAATATCTTCGAGGATACATTGCCTTGGCAGTCAGGTTGCTATAGCGACAGCTGCATCTGTGAATTAATATTACAACAATGCCACTGGTTTACTGTCCGGGGTGACAATTTCAAGCGAGTGCCTGTTTTTTTTGTTTTTTGTTTTTTTTTTGTGTGTGTGTGTTAGTTTTGTGAATATTAAAGCATTTGCTCTTAACGGTGTTCTTTATAGTGGGTCAAGCTCCAGCTGCTGAGGACATTAGCGAGAGCAGGTGCACAAAACTCTGGCTTGAGGGCGCTGTGATCAATAAAAATCCCATTAATGCGGTGGAGTCAGTACGTGAAGATACACACACACACGAAGTGAACAAAGTGTTTAAAAAGAGAGAGAGAGAGACCACTATACCTAGAATTAAGAACCAGATTCTATTGTCAAAAATAAGGTTTGAGGGATTGGTTTGGTTGAGTTAGATTTACTAATAATCTGAAGGTTTAACATTTAATCCAAAATTTGGCAGAGGATTAAAAAAAATAGAAATCTAAATGTACAGAAGTTGCACTGGAGGCAGTGATTCAGCATTTTAAGCCAAAATAAACAACAGCAGCCCTCCAACCATAGCTTTAATAAAGTCAATACAGTTTTGAGGAACCACTTTAACATCTTGAATATAAGAGATTAGATTAAAAGAGTCAACTGTATTATATGTCTTATCTTGTTTATTTATAGATTGCAATTATGTCAGCAAACTGGTTAGTACTAGTTCAGAGACAAATATGATGATGTTTCCTGCCATACAATCCTAAAGCTAACCATGATATGCCTATTTAAAAAAAAAAAAAAAAAAAAAACTGGCACAAAAACAGTTTGTCTAACAAGGTTTGATGAAACAAAACCATATTTAGGCTAATGAGTTTAGATTTTAAAAACCAGAACCAACACCAATCTTAGATAGATTGGGATGCACAGCATAAAGGGAATCAGATCACACACAGTAAGTAAGCTCTGATAGCTTCATGACTTTTACATAGTTATTGGTAAATTGTGACATAGCTAACCTGAAGTACTAAAGTAAATGAAAGAGATGTTCCTCTAGATCAGGAGTCTGAAACCTGAGGCTCTTTGAGCCCTTGTGGCTATCAGGTTGAAGAAAAATAAAACATTTTTAAGTGTAAGACGTTTTTTGGACTAGATGGCGCATCATGTGGAACAAAACAGTCACACTTTATTCAACTTATTTGCAAACAGTTGAAGCATAGCACGAAGCACTGTGCAAGGCTCCCGACTACAGTACCCACAATGCTCCAAAATCCATCAAGTGGTGTGGCTTAGTAGTCGAAGATTTAGACAAATTTTTAGCGCCGTGTACCACAGAAAATCTTAGCTAAGATGCACCAACAATGACAAACTAAGCAGTGCATAAGTTTTATTTTTCCTTTTAATTACCACTGACATCACACTACCAACTACTACATTTGCTGGATTTTTTTATTTTGAAAGGTGAGTCTGTCAAAAGTTCTGTTTTTGTCAAATTCTGTTTTATTTATGCAAAAAAATGATTATTTATATTTGGCATAAAAACATCAACATGAATGCAAGTCAGTGTCTTATTTTTCTAAAGGGTGAAGTAAAACTTTTTAAATGTTGAAGGTTGCAGACCCCTGCTCGAAATGTTCCTCCACCTGCTTCCTGCTCTCACAACAAATCACAGTGTCATCTGCAAACATCATAATGCTCAGAGATTCTTCTCTAACCTCAATCTGTCAGTCTGTCCATCATCAGAGCAAAGAGCAGATCTTTGGTGCAGACCCACCTTCAACTCCTCTGTAACACCTAAAGCACATCTCACCACTGTCTTACAGCTCCAACGTACTTCTCCGACACTCCAGACTTCTTCATCCTAACCACAGTTCCTCTCTCTGTATCCTGTCATAGACTCTCTCTAGATCTACAAAGATACAATGCAGCTTCTTCTATTCTTCTCCAGCAGCATCTTCAAAGCAAATATTCTTTCTGTAGTTCTCTTTCTTTGCATGAATGCATGCAGTTTCTCACAAATGCTCACTACTGACCTCATCCTGTCTTCCACTACTACTTCCTAGAACTTCATTGTATGACTCATAAGTGTTATTTCTCTCCTTCTCTTCATGACCTACCTGTGGGGCATAAACCTGTGACAACATCACACCTTCATCTTCCAGCTTCAGACTCATCACCCGATATGACACTCTCTTCACCACCAGAACATTTTTAGCAAACTCCTCTTTCAGGATCACTCTTCTTCTGTCCCTAATTCCATCCGCACCAGTCTATAAGTTTTGCTCCCTTTCCATCTGGCTTCTTGACTACAGGATTGCCACCTTTTGTCTTTCCATCATGTTGGCCAACTCTCTAGTTTTATCCATCGAAGTCCCAACATTCAAAGTTCATACCTTGAATTCTATGCTTTGTTATTTCCTAATTTTATCTCTGTCTTCTCCTTCTTTGATCAACAGCAGTCCAATTTCCACCAGCACCCTATACGTCAACAGCACCAATGTCATGCGGGTCACGATTGAAGTTCTGTTCATACTTTATACATCTGTCTTTGGTTTTATGCCGGATGAGCATCCAGACAAGACTCTGCATTTACCTTGACTTGGGACTGGAACACAAAAGCAGTGGGTTGTATCCTCTTATGGTTGCATTTCTTGGTCTTGTTGCTTATTTAAAGCACTAACCCACTGACCCACATAAAATCAACAGAAGATATTGTAAAGCTTGGAGCCTGAGTTTGTGCCAAGATACTGAGAAAATCTGAGCCATTACTTTTAAAAGTGATTATTGAAATGCCTCATGAGCTTCGCTTTGGAGTTAATTTCCTTGTTTTAAGCGTTTTGTTTCATCCATCTGAACACTACAAAGTTTCAATGGATCTCTTTGTGACCTGTGTTGCTTTTTAATGAGTTACTGCTCTTTATTTTGCCAAACATCTGCAGCAAAAACGTTTTAAACACCTGGGTGAGCAAATGAATGAGACATGAAATTTTAATGCAAATCTACATTACTGTCAGTAATCAGTAATTGCGGGGCAATGTGCTCGCCAAGTGCCCTTCCTGTCTCAGATCACGTAACATTATACAAATCTTATAAAATAATAAAAACTAAGCTACACATGCTCAAACACAAATGGACCTCTGTCCCTTAATTATATGAGTACACGAAGCAGAAGCTGGTTTGGGATTTTTCTGTTTGCTTGTTGGAGATTCACTTAAAGTCTGCAAGCTTGTGGGATTAAGTCAAAAGGTATTCCCAGTAGTGAACAAAAACTGCAGCTAGCACGTACAAAATGAGGTTACACTGAGAAAAACAATCAGATATGCATCTGATGCGAGATTACATTTTAAAGTGACCCAAATCAGATTTTAAAAAGTTGGATTATATGTCACTTGGTCAGTTTTGACAGTTCTAAAAAATTAGATGTCGCCTAAACTATAAGATCACACACTAAATCACACTACCTGAATCCCATCGTTCTTGAACAAAGGCTCCAGTTTGTGCTCTTGCTGTTGAAAACTTATTTCATTGCCATTGTTTTCTACTTTAATTCATCATCCCTGGAGGTTTAAAACTGCTGGAACTCTTCACCAGGTTTTCCTTTCTTTTATTACATTCACCCCCATCTTTTCTCATTGCCCTTTCAAGTTAACTTCACAGCAAACAAAGTTTTCCTCTTCCACAAATGTTGCTTCCAGCAAAGTCTCTGAACCAGTAATGACTGGTTCTGCTTTCAGAGTCCCTGTGACCCAAGAGTTTGTATCAGAAATCACATTACACATGTTAGATGAGAAGCCTCGCAACATCAGAAACAGATTAGGGAGCCAGCCTCCTTTTGCCTTATAAAGATAAGAAGCTGAATTTTTATATATAGTATCAAGTGTTTAAACCATTTAAGTGTGTAAAGGTGATAACAGTATATTGTTAATTCCTGACAAACCTGTAACTCTCCTCTCTGCCTCTAAAAAGCTGTTAAAAGGAGATAACATCCTTTATGCAGGTTGTAAATTATCCTTCACTACTCGTGAACAGGTACGTCATTCTCAAACAAAACTGTCAAAAAAAGGGTGGGCACTTAGAGGCAGATATTAAAGCCTTGTTTCCACTGAGCAGTCGGTACAGTAAAGTCTGGCAAGCATTACCACTCAATTAAAGCTCTCTTCTACTAAACTGTTTGGTTTCATGGCACATGCGTGGTGTAGACCGCTAGCATGTCATTGCGTTATTGCAATGACTAGAAAAACAACAACAATGGAGGTCATCCAGCAGCTTGTCTTTTTATTGCTTTACGTATGGTGTGTTGCGTATAAAAGAAATTTAATATTGTTTTAAAAGAAGATTGTGGACGGGATTGAAACCGCAAAACTCTCAAATGCTTAAAAATGTTAGCTTAAATGAGCGCTATATTGGTGCTCCGCCCCAACTGTTTAGTTTTCCACTTTTTAATGGACGTACCACTGTCAGGGGCCCTTAAGAGGCAAGAGGTACTATTTAATGGGTCCAATTTACAATGGAAACGCTCAAAATACCAGACTGGACTCTCCCAAACAGGACCGCTCAGTGGAAACTTGAGCTTAAAGGTATTTCAGTAAAGTTTTTGCAGAAATTGCTGTAGATTTCATGCACCACTTTCTTACTCAAGTAGATTTTTGAAGAAAAACCAGTTATCTTGCACCTTTATAAAGGAATGTACTTATATAGTTACTTTTCCTGTTTGTAACCATTCAAAAGGATTCAAAGATGCAACATTGGTGGGAAGTTATGGAACTTGCTAGTTTGAGTTTGAGATTTTAAATTCAAATCATCCATCCATCTTCAGAATTCGATGTATCCTCTTATGGGGTCAGAGGGTTGCTGGAACGCAGCAACTGTTAGGCAGGGTTGACCAAGTCGCCAGTTTGTTGCAAGGCCACACACCCACACTCATTTTAAATCAAAACTACTTTCTCCTTCTATAACACATTTGATATTACACTCTCAAACAGAAGCCTGGCAATAGCAAAAAACTTTTATCCTAGAAATAGTTTTATTAAACATAACTTACTGATGAGTAATTTTTGTCTTTTCTTTGAAACTACAATTCTGAAAAATAGGGGAAAAACAAAGACAAAATGAGACGAATGACAAAACTACATCGTTGTAAAGCTGCATCAGTTAAACGCCCTCAGATGATTCCGGCAACAGATGTTTATTAACAGGTAAGACGCACAGAAATTCAATTATTCATCCTGTAGAAACATTTCTAAACAAGCTAAAGAACAATTCCCTATTTGGAAACCTTGCTGTTGAGTTACTGCAGAAATGGGAGCGATAATCCAAGATGAAGCAAAATGATAATAATGGTGCAGGATCCCAAAGGATGAGAAAAACAAACAATGTGACAAACAGACGGCAAGCCCATGAATCTATTTTTAATACCCATTGCTTCCCGCTTCAACAACAATACTCCAGCGATAATGCAATAGTCTCTTCTAATAGAAAGGTCTATTAGATCAAGCTCTTAGCGAAGTGCTGAGAGGATGTTTTTAATATTCAGGCACACAAGTTCACAGACACAAAGGACAGACGTTCACCTGCTGCAGTCTCAACTTTCAGCCACGCTAATAACTCAAAAGAAGCAATTACTCAGAAAAAGGCAGCAGAACATGATCCAATGTCTGGTGATGGACTTCCATTCACAAACACTCATATCCTCAAAAGCAGACAGCAATTATGACTTCATTCTCACAGGCTGAGTCACAAAATGAGGCAGACGAGCTGATTCAACCTAAAGTCCATAATAACTGCATTTACAGTCTGTAATCTCCCACTTTGCAACACTATTTTTCTTCATGGTAAACATTTTTAAGAAGGCTAATAGATAGAGAAGTGTTTTTAAGGAAGACTGTGCAATAACTTTATTTTTCTCAAATGTATGGGTCAAAACACCAAACAAACACCCAAGCATCTCAATCCCATCCTAACAGATTTATTCTTAGTAGTTGGTTTTAGTAGAGAGTGGGTAAATGCTGGTTGACACTCTGTGAGAAACGAAAACACTTGCAAAGCACTCCCACACAAAACTCTGCTTTCAGCGTTAAGCGCTACGGCTGTCAAACTCCTCAATTTGTTCCATTTTGATCCAGAAGTTCATGATTGGATTTGACTTATGTTTTAAACAAGTAAATATTGATTCATTAAAAAAAAAAAAATCCATAGCAAATGTATTTGTGCTCCGTTTCAAAAACTGATTTTCTATACCACGGGTGTTTATAAAAAAAGAGAGATTTGGTGCAGTGAAAATGCATATTACGAAGAAGCTGAAAGCAAATCAACTATTTAACTAAGAGTTTTTGCAATAGAATACTTTCCATTTTTTTTATATAAAACAAATATAAAATATTGTACATACATAGATCTTTTAACAAAATGACTGTGAATGTTGTTTTTAAGGACCAGAAATAAACTATAGAAAAAGTCTGTCTGGAAAAAGACTTTTATCAGTCAACATTTAGGGTGTATTCAGACTTGGAAAATAATTTGTTCTGGACAAGTCTGCCTAATTTGTTTCGGATTGAGTCCAGAACCTTACGTTTGGGACCCAGGGACCGTCCCTGCAGTTCTTAGAAAGTGCTGGGGGCCGCATATTATTGATTTAATGACAAGAGCTGCTAGAAATCTGGCCCATGGGCCGGACTTTGGACATGTCTGTTCAATACCGAGTGAAATAACTGAACAAAATCTGAACAAATGAGGAACTTAATCAATAAGCTAGTGATTTGTTTCAAAGTAAGAGCATGGGGGGGGGGGGCTTAGCAGAAATCTAATCAAATTGAATGAATTTAAATCACATACATTTAAATTTCACTCTAATTAGTTCTGTGATATTTTGAACACTGACCTATTAACAAAACCTAATTAAATGTTTGACCAATCTTATGAAAGCTGTTCCACAGCAGACAAAGTTTAACTAGGGTCAACTAAGGTGATGTGTCAAAATGAAGAAAAACCACATTTGGAACCAGATCGAGGCTGACATCACTTGTGTCACACATTGGTAAAGCGTGAGACAAACTCCTCGTGTCAAACCACTTTCCTGCAGAGGTTGTAACTCTATTTTTACCCGGTGACATATTGCTTGACATGTAATGAAATTAAGTTTTGTTCTTGGTAACTTAATGTGTTATTGGAAGGGAAAAAAATGTCTTTCATGCTGGCTTACATTCACACGCCTGTGCGAGGATTTAAATTGGCGCTGCCCACCATTGAATTTAACATATATTCAACAGTCAAATCACATTTTACACCACGAGGTCTTTATACTTGTTGAAGTGAGAGCTTTGAAGAAAGTCAACACTCTCCCTGATGGCCCGTTGCACAGTCACTATGAAATTAAGTGGGTGGTTCCATAAATGGAAAATGACTGAGGTAATGTGCTTTCATCGACTCGACTTTGTGCTTTGAAGTTACCTTGAGAGAAGATTTGTTTTCTTTCTGATTCACACAAGTGTGCCAGCTGACACTTTGCCATGAAAACATCCCGTTTGAAGCGCGGATGGGACTTTTTTTTTTTTTTTCAACTCATCAGGTGCGCTCTCACCATGGGAACACTTTACATTCATGTTTCTCCATATCTAAGTGGGTTAGGAGTGAAAAGATAAAGAAAATAAATAAATAAAGGGAGCTGCAATCGTCACAGCCTCCATTGAAAGCAGCAAACTTCTGAGAAAAATGTTTCAAAAAGAAATCTGAGACGACTGGGCATAGAGAAATGAGGCGGAACAAACTACAAAGAGAGAAGGGTTCCCTCTCTGCTCTCTGTCGGAGGAACAGACACGAAAATACTGTGTTGTGTAATCAAAAAAAAAGACCCACGGGGTTCTGCAAACTAACAGCAAGGGAGACAGACAGAGACAGAGCTTAGGTTTGTTTTCATAGCACACACTTTCCTTTCCTGGCAGGTGTATGTGTCCATGATGTGTGTCTAAGTATGCTTTTGAAAAGCGTCATTGTTTAGGCTGACATGACAACAAGACCATGCCTGTTTGGTCACGTATATGAAAAAAAAGGGGGAGTTTCCTGAAAAGAAAACAAATCTGCATCAAAGTACCATTTTAAAAACGATTTAACTCATTTCCTGTTTTGATAGATAAAGAACAGATGCTGATATTTAGACAAAGCATAAGAACCGATTGTTGAGCTGTCTCTGTGCTCCTGCAGTCAGCAAGTATCAAGTCCAAAACAAAACCTGATCAATGAAACAACAGATACAGCAAACCTACCATCCCTGCAGCTAAGACATCACTTTTAAAAATTACATTGTCCTCTTTTTGTGCTGGCTTCACACAAAGAGAAAAGCCTCCACCAAAAAAAAAGACATAATAATGTAAACTTGCTGAAACTTTCTAAACAAACGTCATCCGTGAGCTTACAAGAAGCTTCTCTCCTCTTACATTGATGCAAATGTGTTTTTTCCAGTGTTGTTTGTATTTAACAGCTCAACTACACCGCATATTTAAAAGATTAAAAAAAAAACTGATCTCACATTCTTCTTCATTGAACGATCAAATGTGGAACAAGACAGCCACCCCCTTTCTTAATTTTCACACCTTTAGCTGTCAAAAAAAAAACCCAAAGAAACGAAAGTGTGTAAAGCGGCACGACTCTAAATTTACAGAGTTGCACAACACACTCTTAAATCTTACCCAAACATTGACGTTTGAAAGCGTGTCACAATCACTGAGAGTCCTGCTGTTGCCCCAACACTGACTCACTTCAAATGAATGGAGGATATTTTTTTTAAATAATAACGAAAGCAAGCCTGACTTATCATTCTTGGTTTTAAGAACAACTAAAATCTGTAAGCAGAGAGAAGTCTTTGCATATTTGATTTTACAGAAGAAGTACTTACGATCCAAGCCGTTGATGTACCTCATGGATATCTCGCAATGCCCCCACACCGCACTAACAATGGGATAAAGCTTCTTTCCTTTTAGGCCTCGAAATGCCACTCCTAGATACTGTCCATCCACCATGAAGCTTAGTGTTCCTTCATCCATGTCCAGAATCACTAGCAGGGAGTCCGGTAGGATGAAGGTTTCCTCTGGCTCCAGGAAACACGGGTATGAGGGCAGGGCGCTGTGGGCCCGGTTTTTACTGTCATGGTACAGTCTGTTCCGGCCCAGATCCCAACCCCATGACTCAGAGTCTGCACCCACCAACGCCGTGTACCCGACAGAATGTAAAGGAGCTTCAGCCGTTGCCACCCCTACCACGGCGTGGGTCCCCCTCTGCCGGGCAGGCCAGTGAATTTTCCACACATGGAGACCTCGCGTGTATCCCACGCGCCCTCTGATGCAGTCCGTGCTCTGAGCTACAGGGTGCCGGTGAAAAGTCAGTTTATCATCATCTTTGATGAAAATATTGAGCGAACGGTCGTCGGGGTTCCAAGCGTGACGAAGCTGGGTCTCTAATCCCGCGCATGGCATGTCCAGTAAAAGGTCTAATCTAGGAGGTCTGGAAAAGTCTGGGCCCCTTAGCTCTAGATGCTGCCGACGATGAGCGGTGGGTCGGTATGACGGGGAGGCGCCACTTTCTCCTCGACCGTCCACCGACTTAATGCTGCCAGAAATCTTCTGGCCCATTTCTGCAATAAAAAGGTTGAAACAAAATACACGTTAGGGTGAGATAATAGTGTGTTTTGTGCAACATCATTGAAGATCTTGATGTTACCTCACAAATGTGACGACACTGATGAGGCACTTCCTTCCTGAAGAGAGAGGAAAGGAGATGGAGGAGGGAATGATGAAAGAGAGATGGGTTTGATCCGGTTTCATGCCACAAACGTCATCATATAGAGCTGTTACAACATCTGTAAAAAGAGGAAAAGCAAAAGGTCAATCATCTACTGAATTGTAATTAAAGTAAATGTTTTTAAAAACTAAAGACAAGAAACATGCTTCTTTAAACACTTTAACATGTAACACGCCTGCAATAACAATATTCACATATTCTAAATCATCCACCAGCTCTCTAACTCATGCATGTATCAATAAGGGGATCTTTCCATCTTCATGCCGTGCAAGGCTGGATTTGAACCTGAAAAAACACTGATGAGATGGCACCGGTTGAGTGAGTCACAGTCTGCAAAAACATCAACAAAAATTTAATAAATAAAGATAATAAATCCTAAAGAAATCTAATAGAAGTCTTAAAGAGACTCTTTTAAAAATGTTTCCAGTGTTTTATTTATATATTTTCTTAATGATTGTACCATTTTAGCCAAAACAAAAAAAATAAATAAAAAAAAACTGTCCGGAAATAGTTTCTGCAGAGCAACAGTTGTTCGTTAGAAATTTAGTTCTGAGTTGTGGGCAGGACCGCTGGCACGGAGCAATCCCACCGCCCTTCCCGTTCTTGTTGCGTAGCAGAGCAAGGAACGCTTGGTCCACCCAATGTATTAACTTCCTCACAAATACGCTCTTCTTCAAACTGCATTTTTGTCCGCTTCTGATCAGAAAAATGCCACAAGTACATGTTAAAAACAACAAAAAACACAATTTTCATCAGAGTGGGTCTTTATCAAAGCTAAAGAATTAAAGTCAATTTATTTTGTATGTTTAATTTCAATTTTTAAGTAAAAGAACTGACCAAATCTTCAGAACAACTACTGAAGCTAAATAATAAAACGTTTTACATCACGTATAGACAGCTGTTCGGGATCTGCCATTCACTACAAGTTCATAATAGATATAACCACTTTTAATTCTGCTTTTATTTCTAGAATCTCTCTATGACTCATTTTCACCATGCTCAAAACCGGTGTGAATTTCACAGCTTTCATTTTTGTTCTTTGTCATTTCCACTTCAAATCTTACACACATTTAACATTTTAAAGTCCATTAAACACGGATGATCTCACAGTTCTGACAAACGGGCATAGCTGCCTGTTCCAGGAAGAGCAGCTGGTGCTTCCTGTTTGCATGAAAAGTGTCAGCAGCATAAGTGGAAGACAAAACTTCATTTCTGGGGTTTGAGCTTTACCTCAGACAACTTTAGCCACAACACAAAAGCTGTGTGTATGTGTGTGTCTGTAGCAATCCTTCTGGTAAAAGTGACTGACACCTCAGAAGGAGTGATGCATATCATGCCAGTGTATCGCAGATAAAATATGAGGCGTGAAGAAAACAGGAGAAAAAATCAAGACTGCTGATGAAAGTTATAATTTTTCAAACTTGCACAACAAAAACTTTAGTTCACCAAAAAAGGATATACATGAATTAAAAACCTTTTTATGATGTGAATATTTAAGAGTTTTTGACATTTTAAAGGTAATGAGTATTCTGTAATGCTTAGCAAGTTTTTTGTGTTTTTTTCTTTTTTTAATACAATTTGTCATTTATATTCTGATTTAGATAATTACCAAAAGTTTTGAACAAAGAGATGATGGGAAGTAGGCTTACTCCTTCCAAAAACTCAGACGTGAATTTCAGACTAACTACTGCCGCTCTGTATAAACTATGTCCTAGAAAATGACACAGACTTTTTGACATGAGATAAAACTGTATAATTATATAGTTATTATATAGTTATAATTACTGTATAATTATATAAATATATAGCATTACCTGCAAAAATGCTAGTGAGAATGCTGTAAGTTGAATGTGGCTGCTGAAGATGCTAGAGCTGAAAGCTGAAATTGATAGCTAAAAACACTGATGCTGAAATTGCTGTAGCTGCAGTTGCTAAACTATTAGCTAAATGCCGAATTAGCCTAAAAAAACAGGTAAAATGTCTAATTTAGCCAAAACAGCTAACATAAAGCTAAAATATTAGCTAAACTCCAAATTAGCCTAAAAAGCTGAAAAAAATCTTAAATTAGCCAAAACAGCAAGCATGTAAGTGAAATATTAGCCTTCAAAGTCAAAAAGTCCCAAACTGGAACAAGTCCACAGAAAAGCAGCCATGAGACAAACACAGAAGACTCTTGCACCACTTGAAATTCACCATTGTGTCTTTTCCTGCTTTTTCCCCCTGAGATTAAAGTCTAGCAGCTGGCAGCTATCATGGCCAATGTCCACTACTGCTTAGTCCACCCCCAAGCAGGAGAGGATTCAGAGCCGTAGCCGGGACACAAACCAGGACAGCTGCCTGTTAACGCTGGATGCTGCTGCCAAACATCAGCAGGAAAAACTCAACAAACCCTGTATGGATTTTCAGTATATCTGCATTGAACATTTTGCTGGTCCAGTTTGACATAATATAAGAAAGTTGGCAGGCTGGCATTCTGCCTTGTCATCAAGGAGACGTTTGCCCTCTGACCCTGTGCAGTCACGGTTCCATCGTAAGCTCGCAGGACGCCGGTGGTGTGCCAGTGCTGCGTCTGCTGCTGCAAGGAGCGGCAACATGCTTCTACCATCTGTTGTTTACTTTTCCTCCCTCCCTCCATCTAGCTCTTCCTCTCATCTAGCTCCTTTTCGATTACACTCAGTCAGCCCCTTTCACAAAAGCCTCAGCTGGGGCAGACAGGTATGGAGTGGAGAGCAGCACATGGTGCCACACACACACAGAGACACATGTAATGAAGTTTCCAACAAACATATGATGGTGAAAATATAAGTTATTTACGAACTGTTAAAAAAGTATAATTCAGACAACAATATTTAAGTGATTTAAGCTGAAAAAATACAATTTCTTTGGATGATTTGAACCAATCATGAGCAAAAACTGGCAATCAGATTAGTCAACAGGACAGAAGGAAGCAAACAAACTGAGTTAACTAAAAGCCTCATCAAAAAGTGGAATAACAGATCATCAGAGGGCAGACAGACTGTAGTGTGCACCTGGTGTGTGGGATGCATTCATCTGGCCTTTTGTGCACTATCAGTCCTAACAACTTTAATCACCAGAAAGCCTGTGAAGGAGGTGTGCACATCTTTTGTGCAACATTGCATGACTGAACTGACACTGTGTTTCTGTCTGCGTGTCTCACAGACTGGGGTTTATCTGAAAACTGTCCAGCAAGCTCTTACCGGGCAGACTGGCTCTGAAGTCGCACTCCCACATGAATACATCCTCACACGCAAACAAGACAGGAAACGGCAGAGGGACCACTCACAGCGGCCTCAGAAACGTCTGTGGGCTGCACCGCAGAAAACCCGCCAGGCTCCCCACAGAGCGCAACACAAGTCATTCACATGTGAACACTAATAACACTTTTCTTGTGTTCTTAGGCACAGGATGTACACAAACCTAAATGTGTGTCTCAGATGGCCAATCAAGAACAACCAGTGACCCTCAAAGCCACACAGGATAAGGCTTAATAGCCTGATGGTGATTCAGCCTTCCTGTTTCTCATCTCCTTCACGGACGCCAACATTTAAAATGCGTTTGTCAGGATCAGTTTAAGTCGAGTCATATCCCTGGCACATAGAGGGGGTGCAAGCAGACAAGAGAGCTGTTGTCTTGACCACTAATGCTGTACCATCCACTTTATGCTCATCAAAAAATAGACCGTTTGGGAGATGTGCTTTTTTGAGCCAATAACATTGGATTGGAACCTTGTGTATGAAAGATTTAACTAGTTATCTTTTGTGGTCAAATCAGGTTAACGTTTCATCCTGAGAAAGTTGGCTGCCTAAGAGCCTGTAGAGACGTATCCAACTTTTTAAAAAAGAGGCTTGTTTCCATAATCGTCTATTCTTCTGAGACATTTCCAAAGGTTTTAACATGCAGCAAAGCCAAATCTCTGTTTGGACAAACTTGCTTAGAAGACTAATGAGACACAAGGGATCACATTTATCTGCAATTCTAAGTGCTTGTTTCTGTTCTAACATAAAATCCAGTGGTTTTCTTTTGTAAATAAGCCGTGGTAGACTTGAATAATGTGATTAGATTACAGTGAAAGCCATTTATCACTATTTTCACTGTTTTAAGCTTTGCAGCCTCACTTAGTGGAGTTAAATACATTTGGTAAAATCTTTAAAACACTATAATTACTTACATTTGCCTCATACTTCACATGACTGATGCACTTTGTGCCCATTTCTATGGTATCATTATCTATTGTGTTTTTTAAAGGCTCCTTAGGACCTCGACTAGTCAGCTGACAGTTGGAACCAGTAAAGAAGGGGTGTATTTTCATGCTTTGGGGGTTGCTGTGTTAGTCACTGCAGTCTTTAAGGACATCCATCATGTGGTGATGTCATGTAGTCATAGGGAATAAGGAAATGTGTGTCATGAGGGAAAAGAAACCCTTTGACAAGAACTGGATTGATCAAAAGAAAGTAAATTGAAATAATATTTTTAAAGCTTCTCACACAGGGACCTGCTTAACAACAACAAAGGACTAACAGATGCAAAGCTTGACAGCAGTGAAAGGTCAAACTGGTGACATAACTGACGTTTTTGAAAGAAGAAACATAATTGCCCTCAGCCTTGTGACTCTACTTTGACCTTTTCGCTCAAAATTTCACATCCATGAGCTCTGCAACCCATACAATTATACAACCTCGAGAGTTTGTTTTTCAGAGTATGTCACTATTCTTTTTCATAGTTTGGCCAAGGGTATGACTTATACTCAGTAGCTAAAATTAGATTTTTTACAATATGAATTAAGTCTTTTTCCCACTGTTAACCCCTTTTACATGTGTGTATAAGTTATTGCTACTGACACCAATGCAGAGGTCAAAAGAGGCAAAGGATGTTACTTTGATGAGCTTTGAAAAGAGGCAACAGACTCGACATGTAAGTGGCATACAGTGTGAACAGAGAATTACACCAGGCTTGAAAGATTTCCTCAGAAGTGTTTCACATTTCTCCCAAAAGTGAGATTCAGGGTGTGTTCAGAGTTTGTTCTGGATCGAGTCTGCCTAATTGGTTCTGGATCGAGTCCCGAACTTTACGTTCTGACAAAAATCTAACAGACTATTGTTGTCTGGACCAAATCTTGTAAACTAAACCACATGACTAAAGATCTCTTCAGTCACTGGGCAGCAGTTACGGGGGCTTGTCAAGTCAAAAGGAGTAAGATGGAGGTGCTGAACTTTGCAAACCTTGCCAGGATTGTTCACTAATTTAAAATTTATTTCACTGACCAATTTTGAATGTCAGTATGAAATTCAGGTTCTACACTTTTTACTGCGACTTTGGTACAAATGAGATACGCTGCAAGGCGGTTACTGAGGAGGCTAAGAGGTAAGCTAATAACTGTTTATGACATATATATTGTCGGGAAAACAGTGTGAAAAGCAATGTGTATCTCACCAAAAGTTGTTTCAATGAGCCTGCATTCATCTGAGTACATTTTGATTAGTTGATTAGTTGCTGTTGCATCGCGGCTCCAAGTCTGTTTGCTAATAACTGGCCACAGTGGTCATTTTGATTCAGTCGTTCCAGAGGCAGCACGGATTGTATTCAGACTGAGGAATTTCAGAGCAAACCGAAGTTCAGTCCAATTGGGAACGAACCGAGACCGCCTCAAAAGATTCCTCCGAGAGTGGACCAGGGTTCAGTTGGTTCCATTCAGACAAACAAACTGGTTCACTTTAAGCAGACCAAATGTGTCCAGTCTGAAAACACCCTTATACTCCACTGCGAATTGTTTTTTTCTTTTTCATTATGGGGCTTTTTTGCCCTCTGCATCTTATACGCAAGAAAATCTGATAGGTTTTGCTGCAATAAAGTGGAGTCATGATCTGAAGTGAATTACCATGGGATCAAAACTTCCACTTTTCATCGCTTTAAGGAAATCCCCACAGAACTTGCACACAACACCAAACACATTGTAACATTCAGACTTTCCTCATAGCAACGGCTGTACCCACTAGATTAAACAAACTGCCATCCTCTTAACATTGCTGACATTCATTCCTACTGAGGGAAACCCTGGGTGGCTGGAGAAACCAGAGAGACATAAATCTGTGCCGTCTGGCTCCTAACATAAAGTCAAGCTACAGACAGAACTTCAAACGGGGACTTTCAACATATCCGCAGGGCTGATGAGGGGAAGTGGAGTGCTGTTAAAGACCCTTTTGGACTTCTATAAATCTATAGGAGATGGTATCACAATCTTTGATTTGATTCACTTCAGGTTTTTATTTCTCCACAGCATTTTTCCCTCTCTGCATACCAAATAAATGGAGCTTACCGCTTAAGCAACAAATATGAGCAAATCTATACACAGTTCTATAAATATCTATTGAATTATGTTTTGTATTCTGAAAGGTGCTATCTGCTTAAAGTGAAAAGTTAATGATCCAAAAGCTTTTATCTAGTCATAAGGCACAGTTCTTTCTTTAGTCTTTCTTCATACTCTGAACTCTTTCGACAGTGTGATTGGCGCCTCCCTAATGAATCATGTTCCCACTCCCACATATTCCTTCTCCTTATGCATAAACCCTCTCTTCTCTAGAAATGAAGAATTTCCAAATAAAAACTCCCCTGCACTTTCCTTCTCAGTAAATACACAAGTGAACCTTGGAACTGAAAGAGAACGGGCAAATATGATAATAAACTAAGTGTGCAAATAAAATTCCAACTGTTTCCACAGAAGTTCTTATATTTCTGTTTTTAACACCTTGAAATCCATGGTGCCCTGAGGGAGAACTATTAGCGCAGGAGTGATGGAGCACTGCTTTAAGGAGAACTCTGCAAAACCTGAACACACATAAACAGGCACACACAAACATATTTAAACACACATACAGACAGAAGGCTTCAGCAGTGCCATCTATAACGCTCTCAGGGGGTAGTGCTGGCTGATTCACAACCCCACCACTAATGAAACTGAATCAAAGTCTGCCTGGATATGATGCACTGCTGCTGCCTCACTTGTTTAAGAGCCAAGCCACTTGCACAAGTGTGATGACATGTGTCACACCCACAGAAGTCGAACACAAGCCGATAATTTTTTTAATGCTTGCCTCATGAACCAGCAATACCGTCAAAAATACAGTTTAAGCTCCATATTTTATGCCAAATATATATATATATATATATATATATAAAGTGAACATTTTGGAGCCACTTTTATCAAACCCGTCCAACAAAAACAGTTATGTACTTCTCTGAGCATTAGTGAGAACTACATAAAAGTGATAAACAGGTGGGAAGATGGGAAAAAAAAGAGTAGGCTTTAATAGATAATGGCTTTCTGGGACTAAATTAAAGTGAAAACAAGGGGGTGATGGAAAGCCAAAGAGAAAGATAAATAGGGAGAGAAACGAAGGTCAGCAGCTGACAAAACAAAAGGATAAAGTTAAAAATGAGAGCTTTTTCTGTCCCAGGACGGGCCACACAAACACACACTCCCACCCCGCTCCTTAGACTAAACACAACACTGTGAGAAAAAAGGTGGTGCAGACGGCACACAGTCAGATTGGAGGTGTCTGGGACACATGCAAAAACAAAGTGTTTAAAAATAGAAAGCAGCATCTATCCTGTTATTATACGTAAGCAAGCAAGGAAACAGAGGTGTAGTTTATCCTATTGCTCTCAGCTGGGTCTCTCCTGAACAGAAGCAGACGCATGCAAAGTGACGCACACGGGGGTATCCTAGCTGGAGAGCTGAGACTCTGGGACTATTAGGAGAATTAAGGGCAGTAGAAAAGAGGAGACTAAGAAGTAGATAATATCCAGAGGATCACAGAATCTATAATGAGGAGGTCAACAGCAGCTGATCTTGTTTAAAGTATGAGAAAGAAATCATACTCACTCTCACTCTTGTACCCAGGGGCAATGTATATCTGTGATGAAAATGTCACAAGGAGAGCATCCTGGATACACTAGTTCATCCGCAAGTACAAGTTCTCCTGAAACCAGCGGCGAAGACAGAAAACGCTTGGCAGAGAACACAAGAGAACATGCTGCTTTCAGGGAATTTTCCAGCAGCGTCTCTGGTGTATCCCTTCTTAGTCAGTCCGTACTCATGGCTAACAGCTCCCAAAGCAAAACAAAACTTCTCCAGTCGGCTCCCATGGATAAGGAAACCCCAAGAAGTCCCGGCGAGGAGACGAGGCAGCCTCCGAGTCACGTTAAACAGACTCTTTACTCAGAGAGCTGTCTGCTTTTCTCTCCTCTTCCTCATCCCTCCCCTTTTCCCTCCCTGGAGCTTATCTGCCCTAAGGCTATCACTTCTCCTTTAACACTGCCCCCCCCAACACACACACACACACACACCTACTTATGCTCCATTGAGTGTTTCCAAGGTAGCACAGCTACGACGTTCTCTGGTTAGTAGCGTGTACACACTCTTTCAGCCACACTCCAGTTTCAGTTCCACTTTCCGAGAGTGAGCGGCGCAGCATCAGGGGGGGGGGGGCAGAGAGGGACATGTAGACCTGAAAGCCGATCCCCTCTGATCTCATCAAGTAAAGTTACCAACAGCAACCAGACCAGCCGGCAGCTGAGAGAAACTCCCGGTTCACCTCCCTCCCCTGTCAAATAACCCCCGTTCTCACAAAGAGCTCTCACAGAGCCAGCCAACCAAACCGCCCCACCCCTCCCCCTCCACCAGAAACACACGCATGTGCACGTACACACACTCTCCCACACGTGCCGCAAATGCTGCTCAAGCATACGAACAGTTGAGGCATCAAGGCAATAAAGGCCAGTCGCATCTCTGACCTCGGTGTGGCACTCACCTTCCAGGAGGTCATCGCTGCACTAATGGCTGGAGGAAGTGGAATGCAGTTCCGCCTGCAGGACCGTTAGAGTGGATCAAACATATATGTACGATCACCACCCAAAAAAGAAAGGGTCCAATGATCTGATGCACTCTTACAGACATCCCTTGATAACTGGAAAGGTCATATTTCAATGCCTTGAAGTGTCAGAACCTTATTTGTGCTCAACGTTAAACATAGATGCAGGTCGAGATTCATAAATCTACTTTGCTTTAATTTTGTCCTCGGTTCTGTCTGTTCTTGATAAGCTCATTTGGTTATGGACCAAATGAGGATATACCACCACTAACCATGGAGGAGACAACAAGGAATTGGTTGACTGATGATTATAAGATTAAACTATTAGGGAGTGATCACGCATTTTTAAGACCATTTTGTGCTCTATGTGAAATTGAGCGACCATTGAACGACCACGAAAGTTAAAGCACGCTGAACTTTGACCAATCCAAAACACGGATTTGATAGTGACGTATGGATGACATCCCTTTCAATTCAAGGAAATGCCAACTGTTTAAACATAAAGGAGAGATCACTAATTTACAGTTTGTGCCCGGCCCAAAAAATATGACACAAGTCTTTCATTTATCAGAATAGAGCTGTGAAAAAAAAGTCTGGAGCAAGATTTGCGAGATGTACAGTACACCGCTTTGATATTTGCACCAACTGTTGGTGGTGGGCATGCACTAGTAAACAGCAAAAAAATAAATAAAAGAAGAAGTCCCTCCTTGCTTTTCCATAACAATTTGCTAAATGCGTGTCAAAAAATGCACATTCTTAAACACTCACAGAATACCCCATGTTGCAGTTTACAGTAGTCAAAACACTGGAGCTATAACTCATTTTTTAAATGGTTAACGTGAATATTTATGTATGCAATCCATTGATTTTGAGTCCAGATACTTAAACTCCAGCTCTAGACCAGGTGAATGTCCTTTCTAATTTTTTTGTTCATTGTTCTTCAGACCAAGAAACAGGAACAACAGCGATTGCAACAACCAAACTAACCGTACTTTCAGTTCAAATGTAATCTGACATGGAACAAATTGTGTGCTAAGAGTAGACTCTTCAATTGAAACAATGAAGTAGTCCCTTTGGTCAAACACTGGCAACAACTGATGAACAAGTCTAAACATGCACTAAAACATGGGTCAGATAGTCACACGGGAGTTGTAGAGTTTTGTGTGGGATCAATAGCTTCATGTTCTCTAAAGAACAAGTAACGGAATACAAAGAGGCACATCTAAAGTCCCACAAGTCTGACAGCTGTGGTGCAAATGATTGACAACAGCAGATTTACAGGTGTACAGAGACTATAAATGAGATAGAAAATGCCTTTATTTGAATGAGGCAGGTGAATTTTTGTGTTGGGTCAAACCAAAATATGCTATCTTTAAATACAGCATTCCTTTAACAGGGATAGCCCAAAAATACTACATGCTAAAAATATATTTTTTAATCTTGTTTCAGACGTCAGGAGTTTTCATATCATAAGCAGCACTTTTTGTGTTATGACCTGTCCTTAAGCTTTTAAAGGTGTCTGCTCTATCCTGGTATTATGATGTACATTTTCCCCCAAAGATAACCTGACTGCATACCTTGACTCCTGGATGATTTGAGGATCACTCATCAGTTTCTCCCCTGTGGTTTCATGGGTAAATTAGATGGTGGAACTCAAAAGTGCATTTAAAGAAGTGCAATTTGATAGGTGAAAGAAATCCCACCTTACACAATGTCCTGGGATATTTCAAATTTTCCCTCAAGGAGGCTCATTGTACACCTTAACTTCTAAGATAGAAAAAAACCAGCAAGACAGGCTTCTGTCAGAGAAATGATTCAAGAGAAAGACCAGACAGCTCTCTTCCTCTGTGAATCTGCTTTTCTCAAAACTCCAGTGGCAACTAGGGAGCCAAATTCCCCATAAAACCATGTCCTACTGTACCGTTACAGCATTTTTGCATCACGTTAGCTCAGCCATTCAAGTGTAAAATACACTGAGAAAGTTGTGGGACAGTAATTCATGGTTTCTCAGACTTTTGTTCTCAGACATCTACAATTACAACAAGAATAGATTTAGTAGCTGGTGCAAAGGAGATCCTTTAGTCCATCCACTACATGAGACACTTTAGAGCTATCGTCTGATATTTTTCAAACAAGGTTTTCATATGTAGATAAGTAATAAAATTAGACTACTAGCAGTTTCTTGATTTACATTCATTTAAATTTAGATTACATAAGACTCTATGAACTCCCTCTGATTAGCAGATTGATTTTTACAAAGAAAAACAACAGCAATTAGCAGTAATTTATCAGTAATTTCTTAAAAGTGCTGTCAATGTTCAAAGAGACGGTGATGTAACATTATAGGACATGAGCCTTCTGATCAATTGTTTTAAATCTACACCGGACTTCGGTATATAACAAATCTCGTCATACTTAATGATTTCTATTGTCCTGTAGCTCATTCGCCAGATCAATAATTATATTTAAAATAACTCAGCACTAACTGCTCTATAAGCATTTGAGTGTCAGGATGTTAAAAAAAATAATAATTAAGATGTAAAACAGACAAAAACGTTTTGGTTTCAGTGGGTTGGAGTGGAAGTCAGTTTTTAACAGAAATGCAGTAGAATGCTCAGAGGACTGTGGAAAACTTTTGCTTATGAAGTGACCTTTCAGAGCTAAAGTGCACTTGGGTGAACTTGGCTACATAGTCAAAAGAGCAAGACATGCTGGCGTGTCCACATCACCAGCTCTTCCCACCTCCACACAATCCATTTCTTCTGCAAATCTTCTATTTGATTGGTGACATCAGTCATTACACAAGAAATAAATACACGTGACAAGGGCTGGATGTTAAAAAAATGAATAAATATAAAACTTTAGGCATTTTCGCCACATTGTATCTATATTAAAAACGACGTCCATCTCAGGAGACCCTGGAACCAGCTGGAACCACAAGCACAAACCGCTTTTCTCCTTCAAAATCTGTTGGAATTTTATTGATGTGTTAACGGTTGAGAAGTTAGAGTATGTTAAATATTTTGTGTTTAAGTATGAGGTGATGCCTCAGGTATTAAAGGGTTAAAGGACTGTGAAAGTTTTCTGGTTCTAACAGTAATTTTTATTGAGGGGCTGCTGTGTCTTTATGTACTTTCTCGTCATTTATTTACTGGAACTGTAGTCAAAAAAACTTTGAGGATGGAAAAAATAGAGAATATTCTTAGGATTTGCTAGAAAATGAAAGAAAGCAACAGTTACACTCAGGTTTTGTTTATTGCTCAAGTTCACTAGGAAGTTGACAGAAAAACATTTGAATGTGACTTCATTAAATGATAAATACCATTTCTGTGTTTTATCTATTATGTCTTGTTGATTCTGTTCCCCTGTTCAAGATAAAGGTATAAATTGATGGTGCTTAACCTTTTTTTTCTATTTTCATGCATCTTGTAACCATTCAGACATAACACATTAAATAATGAGAATCATCGTTCAATCTGTGAATCATTGAGTTTGATTCATGAATCGAATCGCCACTCAAGCAATGACACCCAGCTCAACCCCCTAATGCTGCGTTCAAGAACGCCTATGCGGTTTCATGAGCGTTGTTGTTCACATCCGGGGAGTGGCAGGAAGGAGCTTCTTCTTTTTCTTTTCTTTTTGTTTACTAGCTCATGTCCACAACCTACATTTGAATGATATATATATATTATATATATATATATATATATATATATATATTATATATATATATGTCTGTGTGTGACTTGGTGTCATAAAATTCTGGCCGGAAAAACTGCTTTCACCCAACAGCAGCTGGGACAGGCTCCAGCAACCTCCTGACCCCAAAAGGGATACAGGATGAATAATTCTGACGTACAAATGTCAAATGACAATACATACAGACAAAAAAAAAAAATCTACCTCCCTCACAAAGTTAGGCTAAGGATAGGAGCTTCTGTGCAAACAGACATTGGTAGGTAGAGATCTCTTGAAGTAGACAAGTGGGTTAAATGCATTTCCATTGCCTCAATCAGGCACACGCTGCTAATGCATGTGCACACACGAATACCTCAGCCTCCAAAATTACTTGTCGTCATTCAAAGCAATGTAGGTCAATGGTTTTAAGTGTAAGAAGCTGCAGCAGGCTTATAGTGATACTCGCCCTCACCTCCCTAAAGGTAGGAAAGTAGGAGTGAGCTTTAAAATCAGCAAAGAAAATGAAAGACCATATTCACAAAGGCACACCACTGAAATGCAAAGTGCGGGCAGATTAAGGGGGTTTTCAAATTAAACTGCTTATTAAATTGCTGTCAACCTGACACAAGAATTCTGTAATCTTGTTTGCAGCAGAAATACACATCCTTCACTAAATTTAATTTGTTCTCGCTTCATCTAACTCTGACAAGAATTATGTTGCAATTGGCACATTTATTGTGAAAAAACCTGGCGGAGGTGGAATTAAGGGATCAGCTTTAAATATATTGCCACAGGACAGGTAATAGTCAAATATATTACCGCATCTCCCCGTTAAGCTGTTATTTAACTACCACTAATTTAAACTTTAATTAACAAAAAGGGAAAATCTGAATCCCAGCCATGCCAATTCTGTGGGATTATAGGCTTTCCACGGCTTTACTTTAACCCAGAGATCACAAAAACTGATTATGATGTCAGAAAAAACATCCACTGTATGCAAAGCCAAGTGTTTATTTATGTTAATGTTTACAGATTAATGAACCCTTGGAATAGTTAACACATTTTCAGCAGTGATTCACAGGGAAACTACTTGCTTTTAATATATTTTTATTTGTAAATGCTCAAAATAGATCTGCTATGAAAAAAAGGGTTTATAACTTCTGACATCCTGCAAAGAAACGAAGGACACCAACTGATATAAAACCTTTAAACGGTGAGCTGTGGAACATCCCCCATCTTCTCTGCTGGACCCTCCTGTAAATTGCCCTCTGATTTTCTGCCTCAAGGCACATCCACACTTAAGGGACCCTATGGGGGTTTGGGGGGAAACGTGCGTGTATCTATATGCATGAGTTAATCTGCAGGACAATGGGTGTTACGTCCCCACCCCATACACGGGGTATTAGGTCTACAGGCCTCACAGCTGAGCATCCTCCTGACAAAAGAACCTCGGCATGTGTGTGCGCCTTTTTCCAACACATGTGTCACAAACAAAGCCACCCAAATGTCCACAGCGCCCGGGGGAGAGGGCAGGGTGGATGGATGGAAGATAACAAACATGAGGCAGGAAAGTAATGGGAAAGGAGGGTAAAAGGTAAGAACAATTAGAGGAGAGGAAAGCTTAAATATAATAAAAAGGCATTACCAGTACAGATGGCAGAGCAAAAGAGTGAAAGGAGAGATGTCAGTTCGGTCGGAATAACAGATGGGATGATGGAGGTTGACTTGCTTCATTTTGTGGATGATCCAAATAGATGAGGAATAACTACCTTTATTTTACTAACTTTATAAAAACAAAAAGTAGCATTCCTTTCAATTACTGTGAATTATTAGATAATTTTTCTACAAAGAATTATAGGAAGTTAGCATTTTCTTCAAATGTTCCAATAAATATTTTGTTACATTTGAATGCAAAGTAAAATTCTAAATGGCAAATGGAAAATGAATCCAGCAGTTTGTTTAATGACCTAAATTTATACAACATTAAAATTTAAACATAAAGATTGTAAACTCAAAAGCAAAAATTCTAAAGTTTTAGTGCAAATATTTGCGCAACAACTTAAACTCAGTTTGATATTAGTTCTTCAGATTATAAAGAAAAATGTCCAGCAAAAACGTGTATTGTTACGTAAATGTGTTAAAGGACCTATGTAATGCAAATTCAACTTTTTTGAGTTTTTAAGTATATTATAATGTCAATTCGTCGTGAAAAACAATCCCAAACACTGTATTTTTGCTCCATTCACGCATTTCTGAGTTTGCCCCTAACATCCTGTTTTAGCTCCTCCCAATTCACAAAAACGAGCATGTCCTCACATTGTGATGTCACAAAGTGGGCAACAGCCCCTTCCCGGAAGTCTGCACTGCAACCACCACCCTCAGGCTAACTCACACACTCTTTCTCCGCAGTGCTAGTGGTGATCGGCAAAACTTTTTCATTTTGTATGTTCAATATACACATTCAACTTTGCAAAACTTTGGATGTTGTTTGTTTATGTGGGTGAAACGCAGACATGCTGCAGAGGCCGACTCTTGGATGACGTCTTAAAACGGGAGGCATCCACAAGCAGCGAAAGGTGGAGTCCCAGAGATCCAGCAGTCTTACTTCCGGGTAGGAAATAAATTCATGAAAATAATTAATAATTTTGTTTAAAAAATCATTCTAGTGTGTTAAAAGTAATATATTATCATATATATGGATATAGTTTACACTGAAAGGCTTTAGAATGGCATGACATATGTCCTTTGAGTGTGAACATTTTTTTTTTACTTTTTCTAATATTTATTAATTTACGAAAGAAAACTATGAAAAACATTTAAATTAATCACTAATAACTGTCAAAATTAGATCAGCATGTCAACCTAATTTAGGAGAATTTGATGATAACTAAACACTGAATGTGCAGGAAAATCTTTCATAAGTAATTGTTTGCTTCTCTGCGGCACATTTAGACCTAGCTATCGTGAAACGTGTTACAAGTGTTATTAACCCCGTTAAGCTCACTACTTTGATGAAAGCCACCAAAAAATTGCAATTTTATCTTATTTTATTTTATGATACATATAAATTATGATACATTATGTGATTTAGTTAATTTTTGCTCGCAACAACCTTGATTTAAGATGAGAGTTTGAGATGAGTGTTCAGGAAAAGAGCACCTTATTTACCTACCGTCTCAAATTTGATTGACACATTTTTAGCACGGTGTAACTGTATTATTAAGAATTAATTATCAACATATGTTGCATTATTTCAATACAGCAAGTAATCATTTAGAAAAAGAAATAACAATAGATGAGTTATTCTCATAATAGAGATTTAAAAATTAGCTAAACTTTAACTGGCAAAAGTGTTTTTGAGATTTAACGGAGGCGGCCATTTTTAAAAGAGCAGAAAAAGGCTTTCTACTGCCCCTAGTGGAATGATAATTAACTGCATGGCAGAAAACATGGACAAAGTTAATGGGTTTCACGGAAAATTTGGATATTGCTAAATGAGATAGGTGTCTCAAAAAAATCCTGTATCAAATATGATACAAATGGTTAAAAAAATATATATATTTTTTTTATTATCAGAAACATATATCTCTTATTCTTCTTATCAGAGGATTTCCCCTTCTTCTATTCATGTGATGGTATTTATTAGGAAGAGCCATATGAGAACATAAGCTTTCAAATGTCCACAGAAACCCACTGGCACTCTGCTTCTCTCTGTATTATGCACATCAATACAGATACTGACCGTCTGAGTGCAGCAGGTAGGCATCAATTCAGCCTAGCTGCACAATCAATGGGAGTAAATGGAGGCAGCAGGAGGGACAGACAGCGATCTGCAGCCTTCATTTCCCCTCCCAGTATCTCTCCGTTCTTCCATTAGAACATCCTTTCAATGTCTTCCACTTTAGGAAAGCTCACTTAATGAGTCACAATCAGACTTTGTCTGGCACTCTTGCAGCTTTTGCCCTCTTCCAATATCCTCAGTTGCAAGAATACTGACAGATATCATGACTGCACAACATAATCTAAAGCTTTCTCTTACTGTCAGACTGTTTTACTAACTTTATGGTCTAATAAAAAACTTCAAACCACATTAAGCCAGCGCTTTTATCGCCTGCTTCATGGGTTTTCATGCCTGAGTTTTAATGAACTTGTTCTGTAGAGCTATCTGATTAGCTGACTTGCTGTATTCAAGGACGCAAGAGGCAGCTCCACCAGCAGATCAGGCTCTATCTTTAAACCAGGTTTCTTGCTAGTTTGAATAACTGGCAGCTATGGATTTTAGGCTATATTTCTAGTTAAGTTCTGTAAGGGCTGGAATAAGCAGAATCCATTGAGTAGCCGGCTCCTGATGTCCATCCTTCCATCGTTTGTTTCTCTTTGCCAGAGCTTCCTATGCTTTTCTGCTTTAATTTGGAATTAAAGTTTTCTTCATTGGGTTACTGCATTGGAAGTGCAAATATCTTATGGTTCGTTGAGTCATCTAAACCTGGATTTGTTCTGAAACGTCAGACTTTTTTCCCAAGAGTGCGAATTACACTTCAGAGCGACTTATACTCTGGGAAAAAAAAAAAGTTAATTTTGTAAACGGTTGAAGACTTATGGTAGCTACATTAAGGTACATTGAGGCTACATCTTGGGCATTAAATCGTTTTTTGTTTGTACAAATTGGTAAACAGATAAAATCTAATTTTCCATTCACACCCCCCTGTCTCCCTTCATTCATTTTCTGCACCTGCTTTGTCCAGTTCAGGCGCCTGTAGGCGGTTAGAGGAGTGACAGGTCAGAGTTCAACCCCGCTGTCATTTGCCCAAAGGTGGAGAGTGGAAAGCTTTTTATTTTAAATGTGCTGTATATCTTTCCTGGCACAAGATTCAGACTCACTGTCCACCTCTCTGTCTCATGTCAACCCTGCAGTCCATCCCTCAAAAGGCTAATTTCCACCCTGTCCTCCATCTCTTTGTTCTCCACATCTTCTCCTTCATCTTTGCTCAACAATTTATCAATCTGGCACCTCCCTTGTCACCCCCCTCCCCTTTTGATACCCTCCCATATTCCTTTATTCTTTGGCCTCCCTCTTTCCTCATCTTCAACAGCTGCTGGTCTGCGTCTGTCACTGCTGACCCCTCTTTGCCACGCGCCAAGTCCGCCCCACAGAGTCCCACGGAGACCCTAAACCGTTAACACAGGCACACAAGCACATTTAACCACAGACTGGGCTGTGATAGATGGCCGTCTCTGTCCTGGCAGAATGAAAAAGAACACAAAATTAGCGTCTGATTGTAGACTTTTATTCCACCTCCCTTTATCTTCTGCTAATTAAAAGTCTAATTAATGGTGAAAAACGACACATGCAGTCAGTTTGAACAGAGAGCACTCACTCTTTAGTCTTTATACTTACATAAACTTTTCAACCCGGAAGGAAAGCTGGGTTTTGCTTGTTAATCCAGAGTTCAAATAACTCAAAGTGAACATTTACAGAATTCTAAGGTGTGATCTGATTCAATTTTTGGTTAAAGACCTACTCCAATGAAACATGTTCATGTAGCTATACATGATGATAGAGGACTTACATAGCAGAATTTAGTATTAAAACTGCGTTTCTGAGTATTTTTTTTATTCGAATGACGATGGATCAGGGACACATGAAAACCAGCGGTTTGAAAAAGCTCAGGTTTGTGACGCAGCAACTGTCATGGGAAGGCCAACGTCTCCCTTCTCTTCTACAATTCTGACTCAACCACTTACTGACAAACTGATTCATTAACGTCTTTATTATCCTCATCTGAGCTGCCATCTGGCTAAAACTGCACAGCTGGATAGCTGTGATAATGCTCGCAGTTTGTTTGTTTTTTTTTAGTTCTTTTTTTACAGTAATATTAGCTTGGGCTTGTGATACGCTACAAGTTGTAGGAGACAATATAAATAACGGGGTGATGGGAAATAAGAAGAGCTAACCTCTGTGTCAACTGTCCTGCCCAGAACCCAGAGGAAAGTTTAAGAGCTCCTGCTGGTCTGCAGAAAATATGTCTTAAAAAACAACCTATAGCTTTTTAAATTTTGGCTAAAAACAGCATAATCATAGATTAAAAAAAAAAAAAAAAACACTGAGAACGATTCTACAGTATAAAAAATTTAGTTGGAGGTGGACTTGACACTCAATTTATTTTGTTTTAATTTTAAAACAATTTTTCCCCAATAAAAACAGTTTTTAATAAAAGTAAAACTTTCAGCAAGAAAATAATTATATTTTTCATTAAAAATTAAGATTATTTTATTATTATTTGCCAGTAAATAAAATGCAAGAAACTGCTTTTAATCAAAATAGATATATTATATGAACATTTTCCAACTGAAGTGATTACATTATTTTTTTTATAAACTCAGTTCAAGAACTCCAATAAATAGCCTCTTCACTCGATAAAGGGAATATATTTTCACATGGTTTTCTGGATTCATATCCACCCTTCAGGTGCAGCATAACAGAGACCATCTCATTAAAACAGCCAGCTACAGAAACCTGCAGTCCTGACCCTGAAACATCTCACAGATCAAGCACATGGTCCCCATGGTGACGACACTGCGATGAACTTTGCAACACATCCGCACACCGCGCAGGAGGCTGGCAAAGAGGCCAAATCATTGACCCGACCTACAAATTCCTTATTTCCCAATCGCAACCCAGAACAAGCCCGGTTCACAGAACCCCCACCCTGCAACCCACAAAACTCAACTGGTAACTGCAGAATTTCAGACTACAGAGCATTCCTTTGTGGATGCGACGAAAGGTCACAGCTTTTCCTGCCTTTGTAAAGGGGAACATGATGTTATGCGTGCAGTTTTAATGTTTCAGTCTACTATCGCCCACATACTCTGAAAAGTTAGGACAGCAAGGATATTCACAGCGTTATGTGCAACTGAGATTCCCAAGAGAGTTTCCACCACCACACCGCCTGTGATGTGAATGCAAAGTGAAAAATACAAAAAAGTCACTTCTTTGGGGATTTGGGACTCTAGTTTTAAACTGTAAAAAACAACAAAGTCCATGCTCATAAGTGTGCAAAATGATCATTTTCCTGTACTGACACTAATGTAACTTTTAGTTCTCACAATGTTCTTACAACCAAATGTATATTATTTTAATATAATTACTACTATTACTTATTTATAATATTGCAATGTAGTTAGGGGGAACAAGAAAGATTAGAAAATGTGCAATTTTATAAGAACTGACAATGCAAAGCAGAATAAGCGTGATCTGCAGCAGCGATTGATAATGACTTACATAAAATACGGAGAAACTCTTGAAGTTAGAGAACGTAGATGAGTCAATAGATTATTTGAATAAATTAGGCTGAATTTGTCTGAATGCAGCAAAAAAAAAAGACAAAAGCAGGAAAGATCTGAATGATCAATCTTCCAACAGTATTATTGGGTGATTTCAATTGAGAATAGTCATGCTTGTTAAAGGGGTTTTTGTAATAGTGTGGTAGATTGGTTGACCTCTGATCAGAAGATTTCAAGTTCAGTTCCTGCCCCACATTGCTCCTGGGGGTTATAGATTGGTTCCTGTGTTAGGCCATCAGTGTGTGAATATTGGTCTTAAAAAAACAAAACAAAAAAAATCTTGATTTTCTCCAACAAATGTGGTCATCCCTATTTATCAAAAAAAATATGTGTATGCCACAGAGGGTTATTTTCTATACATCTCATGGCCTCCAATTCATAATGACTTTCAATCATTTTAGTCCATGACACAGCTTACCATGGAGTTGTGTTCCTAACAGCTTACTGCAAACTTGACTGCAAGATAAGTTTCAACATTTTTATGGATGATGTCACTCTAGCTTTTTTTTTTTGTATCTTCACAGTGATACACCAGACGGTTTATCTGTGAGAAATTGGCTCATCTTTCTTTTAACGTCAGGGCCTGACAGCTCTGTGGATAACAGACTCAAATCTTACCAGAATCACCTACACGTGTCCAGTGTTGCAGACGCATCAGTCAGTGTCTGTGTCTGAACCTCACACAGCTAAGTGCTCACTTCAAGCCCATGAGCTTACAGACGCATATTACCAACGACTGTTTTCATTGCAAAATCTGTGTAAGATGTTTGCCCGAGAAACTTTAAACTGAAACAACCAGTGTTGCTAAATCTGAGGCGCTGTTTCAAAACAACAACAACCAAAAAAAGGCAGGTCAGAATTACGCAGACAGACAATCAGATTAAGGAATGAAGAGACGGGTAATCTTTGGAGACAGTGATTTATTATTTAAATACAAATGTACGTGTGAACACTGGTACTTGAGGGAAAATCAGAAGGAAAGGTGAATAATGTTTCGCGTTTCACCGTCAAACTGGAGTGAAAAAGTACTTTTAAAATAAAATCAAGTCGAGTTTGGTCGTTAAATTCAAGAACTCTTTGTGACTTCAGTTTTTGTTGGTAAATCCAAAGTTTTTATGCACTTTGTTCCCAAAATTAAACACCTGTTTTGTGATTATCAGATAAATAAAACATCTATTAATAGTTTTATAAAATTACCAGACAGCAATAAGTGAAATGTTTAACAGTAACATACAAGAATTAAGAACAACCATTACTAACATTTTTATTTTTCCCTTTTTATATCTTAACTGATATTCCAGCTAAAGTAAATACAGTTAATAATTCTACACATCAAGAAGAGAGCCATCTTAGTCACTACCACTAACTCAGCAAACATGGGAAACAAAGTACTTGTTTTATGAAGTGACACTCCTCAAAGCTTTTCCTCTTCACTTTAAAATAATTATTTTCAAAGCATATCTGCACTGTTTGCTGGATGATTTTTCTCAATGAAATGATTAGTTAGGATCAATTTAAAAGTTTACATTTTTCAGTTTCAAGGACAAGCCTTTTGATTTTTTAAAATGTGCATGTTTAGTAGGAGCACATAGAAACAGATGGCGTCCACCCATCAGGTTTGAAGGGATATAGGGGGCAAAATGTTGTATTTGCATTCACATGACAGCTTCCATCCATCCATCTTCTATTCCCTCTCCGTCATGTGTCATGGAGAATGTTGGAAGCTTTCCCAGCCACTTTGGGGTGAAGGTTGGATACCCTCTGGACAATTTGTCAACCCATTGCTAACCCAAACACACACACATGCACACCCCAACTCACTTCCTAGGGAACAATTTAGAGTCACCAATCAACCTATGAAAAATGTTTCCAAACTGTGGGAGGAAGCTGAACTGTCTAGAGAAAACCAACACATACACAGTGAGAACATGCAAACTTCACGCTGGGATTCAAACCAGGGCCTCCTTGCTTTAAAGCAATAGTGCTTATCACCGCTTGCCTGTTTATGACTGTTTTCTTATCTTTTAAAAGTATTATTTATTTACAGTGCTCCCTATAATTATTCATTTTTAGTATGTATTAAGTATTTTCCTTATAAGGTATCAATCCACAACTACAGTCGTCTTATGTTTCTCTAGAAAAAGTAAAACAAGATAAAAAGTAAAGTTTAGGAATGTTGTTAGGGCTGCATGATGGTGTGGTTGTTAACAATGTCATCTCACTAGGACTGCCACAAACGATTATTTTAATAGTCGACTAATCATCGATTATTTTTTCGGATTAGTCAACTAATTGGGTCATGTGCAAACTGGATGAAAAGCACACATCTTAACCACCATTAGCTGTAAGCTAACTAAAAACTGGATATATTCACACTACCATTTTCTGCGAAAATGCTTGTGTGAATGCTGTAAGCTGAATTTGGCAGCTGAAGATGCTAGTGATGAAGGCTGAAGATACTGAAATTTATAGCTGAGAACAGTGAAGCTGATAGCCACAAAAATATTAGCTAAATGCCAAATTAGCCTAAAAAATTATTAAAAGCCTAAGTTAGCCAAAACTGCTAGCATGTAGCTGACATATTAGCTTAACTAATATAGCCTCAAAACACTGAAAAAAATCCTAAATTAGCCAAAATAGCTAGCATGTAGCTTAAATATTAGCTAAATTCCAAAACACCCTAAAAAATTAAAAAAAAAAGCTTAAGTGAGCCAAAACAGCTAGCATCTAGCTGAAATGTTAGCTAAACTCCAAGTTAGCCTAAACAACTGAAAAAAGCCTAAATTAGCTAGAATAGCTAGCTTGTAGCTGAAATATTAGCTAAAGTAAAAATGGCTTTAAAAAACCCTTGATAAATGCCAAAATAATCTAAAAAGCTAGCATATTTTCATTACAACTTTCAAGTTTACTACACTCTGACTCCATATAATATAAAGAAATGACCAAATGACCAATCGACTATTAAATTAGTCGTTGATTATTTTAATAGTCGATTAGTTGCCGATTAGTCGACTAATCGTGACAGCCTACATCTCACAGAAAGCTCATGCACCGATTGGTATGGGCAATGTCACTGCAAGCTAAAGAGATGTTGAAGTAGCTCAACAACTGTGCTCCAACAAATAGCTACAAATTGGATGGAGAGAGTCAAAATTGAATTGTCAAAATGCAACTACCATATTTTTTGGAAGATGTGCACTTAAAATTCTTGAATTTTCTCAAAAATTAACAGTATGCCTTAAAAACCGGTGAACCTTTTGTATGAATTCTGGTTGTTCTTACTGACCCCAAACCAATTTTCTGTGGTGGACAGTGCTAAAATCTATCGAAATGTTTTAATAAAACTTCAGTACGGTGCAGTACTGTAAGGAGTGCTACAGTATGATCCAGTTAATTCTGGCAAGCGATTCAACTCATTAAGCCTCGCTTTCACTGAGCGGTTTGTTTTCACAGTACAACTGATTTGGGCCCCCAAGAGGTACGGGTCGGTACTGTTTAATGGGTCCATTTCACAATGAAAATGCGCAAAATGCCAAACCGGATCATACTGGACTGCTCAGTGGAAAAGAAGCTTTAATTAACTGAAAAAGTGAGGGGATTTTATATTACAACTGAACAAGGTTGAGAATATTTGTGAATAGAGTTTGACTTATCTGTCAAGCTGTAGTCTTCACAAACGCTGCCTATTGCAGAGAAAAGAGGAGCATGTAAACATCAACAGTTTACAAGAAAACATCCTGTCAACTAGTCTGAGGCCCATCTTGGCATTCTGGGTAGTGTAGTTGTAGCACGACAGATGGCAATTTTGATTGCGCCCTATAATCTGGTGCCCCTTTTGGTCCAAAATATACGGTACAGACATATTGTGAAAAAAAGCTTTAAAAATTTTTATTTGAACCTCCGTTAGCACAGCAATGAAAAGTATTTTAAAAAGTTTAACAGCACAAAGACAAGTCTGAATCTAACAGAACATTTTCAATAGGAGTAGGTCAAAACCTTTAAGGTAACAGTTATCATGTAGTAAGAAAGAACTTTTTAAACTCTTTCAATCAATATTTTCACAGCTACTGCGAGGAATTAGAGGAGTTTAGTGTGGCAGGTGGAGAAACAAACTATTTTCAGCATAGGGCAGTCTTCTCCTGATACAGATGTACAACCAGCATTTTTCTTAACCCACAGCATCTTGGCAGTTTATGGGAGATCCATTTCCTCCAGACAGACTTGAAGAGAGCACCATGCCGCTACACTAATCCACTTTGGGATTAGCAACTCTAAGCAGGCAGGAGTCACTCTTTATCTGTCCATTTATGTCACGACCACTTGAAAACTTTTGACTCATTCTGTTTTGTTACTTCTAGATTCTCTAAAGCAGTACAGCAACATTAGCCAAGTAAGTTTCTCGGGTATGAAATTATACCCTTTTATTTCAATCAGTTGATGTCACTATTCTATCTATGCAGATGTTTGTGGACTTATGACAATCTCAATTTATCAAAACAATTACAACAAAGCTGCAGGTAGCACGTTGCTTACATAAAGCATTATCTAAAAACTTAGAAGTGGATGATTCAGGTTGAGTTTATTGACCTCAGAATTGGTGGACAGCTCAAGCAAAGAAGAAAAGGACTGTTCACAAGTGAAGCTAGCTCTTTTTTATTTATTTTGGTTACTTTCTATTGGCCCATAAAGGATTCGTAGTGTGAATTATAACCTCACCTTGATGCAAACACAAGGGATTACATTAGATGAAGTGAAGTTTTGCGATGATTTCTGAGAAAATGCAAAAGGTAAACACCTATAAAGTTAAGATTTATAGAAGCTAATTCATAGTGGCCAACCTTCTGCACCTTGCACATTATCTATTAAAAAAAAAGTTCTAAGTGGTCTTTTAATTATGATTGTCATTTTTAGGACAAATAAAAAAAATTTTTTAATTATCTTGGACACATTTTTTTTCAGCGCGGGAGTTTATCAGAAACTTGCCTCTGAGTTGTGGGCGAGACTGCTGACGTGGAACTAAGCCCCAGTTGATTTCCCATCAACCCTTTATTTACACTTTCTCCTGCTAGCTTGCAGCTCCTCACAACCCAAAGTTGTTTTACTTCTGGGTAGGAAACAACAAAATCGGTGAGTAATATTGAAGCTATCCAGTCATAAAGTTTTGTGCCAGATGTAAGCTCAGACGAGGAAACGAAGACCTTAATGGATCCATTTGTCTGCAAGTGGATGCATCAGAATGGAGCGGAGCAAGGAGACTTACATCTACTCATTTCAGTTTTAGTGTCACAACAGAGAGCTTTTTCAAAACTGGATGTTTTTCTATCTGCTCGAGATTCACCTCAATTTGAATTAAGAAATACTCAGAAATGCAGTTTTTAGCTAAAATTATGTTGTATCTGTTCTCCATCATGATAAAAATTCTACATGACATATTAAAAACTCCAAAAATAATTTTCTTCAAATCTTTGTACCCTCAGCCCTAAGTTGTTGTTGTACCTAGATCTCATTGGTTTTCCTTTAAAAAAGTGTTTTTTTAAGTGTACTATAAGTATCTTAGTCTATACTAAAAATTAAGCAGTATATTTAGTTTACTTTCTATACAATATTTGCATTATAAACTTAAAAGGTTCTATTTCAGTCTGTCGAAGCATTCAGTTGGTATACTTCCCACACTACATAAACATGGTCTGTTGTTCTTGGAATACTTATCCTCAAGTGTACTTAATAAAATATACTTCTATACTTTTGCAAAGAAATATCCATATTATTTATTTCTTCAGTCATAAAATGCATGTTGGAGGATATTTTAAAATCACAACTAAAGAGTATAGCATTTGTCAATTGAGGTAGTGTTTAAAATGAGTTCCGGTGGTGACTTAAAAACTTAAAAGTTTGAATGACAGCTGGCATTTAAAGGAAGAAATGCCAGCTGAGATAAATGCTTACTAAAGACACTTTATTTTTACTCTGGAGTTCCTAATTTGACACTGTATATGCCTTAAAAATGTCATACATTGGCATTAATGAAAGCGTCTTTTGCTGTCCACCAATTAATGTTGTTTACTCTGAAAATCAATCATCCAATGATTTGATGGAAAAAAAACATTCAAGATATATTTTAAAAAAACATCTCTTTATGAAACTAAAATGGGCACGTATTGCCATTAACTCTTATTTACTTGTTTAGTTATGCACATATTTAATTAACACTTAGTTATCTTGAAACAAAAATTCAAGGAATCTGAAAAAATTCCCCTGCACTGTTCAGTACTCAGGTATTTACCTCAGAGTCACTGGTGTCATTTTTGGCTCTAGATGTCCTGGATTGATTTCAGGTCATGATGAACCAATACGGTCTATGAACTGTATCGTCACCCAGTTTAATATCAAAACATACATGTCAAACCAAGCAGACCTAATAGGAGCCAGAACAACCTACAGGAGAAAAAAATGGAGCTTTAAATTCTGTCCAATAAAGGTGAAAGGTCAAAGTGTTGAATATCTACTGAAAACAAAGACTTAGGCTCATTATAGATGAGCCACACTGGAAACCACCTATATGCATGGCAATGAAATGTTGCCATGACAACTCAAGAAATTCTGAGGAGGAATACACACATTGACAAGCATGCAGGTGGCAGATTTCAGTAGGATGATGGCCTACACAGAGGATGTCTCCACTGTTAGCAAATAGAGGAGGGGATGATACCGAGAGCCAAATATAGGAACAGAATAATGAGCCTCTTATCTTCAGCTCAATCCTTTCCACATCTCCTCTGCTGTCCCCGTCACTCAATCTCCCATTTTCCATTTGTCATTTTGCCTTCTCTTTATGTGACCGAACATTTCTCCAGGGATCCTCTCCCGCACAAGGAGCTGTTAGTTCGGGAGTTTTCGATTATGCCACGGCGGCAAGGTTTTCCTCACAAAAAGAAAGAAATTTTAGACAATTTCTCAACTACAAGCACAACATTTTCCATCAAATCAAATCTCAAAGTGCTTTGGATTCCTCTCCTGAACAGAATACCCCTGCACTCCTGAAAGAATGAATAGTTATTTTGAGGTCTTAAATTGTCTGACTCGATACTTTTATTCAATCTTTGTGAAGTTAACAATATTACTCTGCTACCAAAGGGATAACTGATTTTTCCGTGTTCTAGTTAGCATTGTCAGGCTGAGTGACACACTAAGAAAGAAGAAAACAAACACAGAGACTGCAGGGCAGACAGACACTCTCCAGTTTCACTGACACCTCCTGTTCCTTTGACTAATTTAAGGCAAACTGTAAGCTCTGTTACAGAAGCAAACTGAACTCCTGCACTCTCGAGGCACGGTTTTTCAGGCAGCTAATAATTTGGGATGACTTAGATGGCAATTATGTCCATTTCTTTTGTTGTTTGTTTTGTAGTCGAGGCGATGGAAGATGTTATTAAGCCTACAGTGGATACTCTGAAGCACGTGTGGCAAATTACATGTAAGAATACGATTTCTTACACACAAAAAAGAAAGACGACAACAAAAGAAACACAAACGTGCCCTCAAACCAACAGGAATACTGCTTTTGGCCTGCAATAAATTGCTAAAACAACGGATCCATGCATTTGATTAAAGGATTTTGTGAATTAAACTTTTTTAATAAATCTTGTTTTGATCCAAATACCTATTTCATCATATTGATAATAAAACTTCAGTAATCCACGCTTTTATTAGCTTAAAAAAGAAAAAAGAACTGAATACTTTTTTCAAATGAAGCCACAAATCACCTTTTAAAAAAATAAAAAATATTTGGTTTAGACATAAAAAAATGCAACCGTCATGTATGAACATAAATGTTTTTTTAATGATTCAGAAAAACTCTAAGAGCTTAAAGACCCACTGTGATAAAAAATGTGCTTTTCTGTGTTTTTAACCTGTTTTTGTGGCATTTTTGTCATGATGGAGGATAAAAATTAAGAAAATCAAGCTTAAAATTGTATTTTTCCATTTTGAAAGACATTTAAATTGTTGTGAATTAGGAGCAGATAAAAAAATTCCCTTTAAAAAAGATTGTATGATATATAGAAAATACACTGGACAGGCCACAAGCTCCTCGCTCCGCTCCATGCTGATCCATCCACAAATAGATCTATGTACGTTTCCTGTTCCTTAATTTTCATCATGCACGAAAAACTAATTCACTTGTAACCTCTCTAAAGTTTCATTACAACAGTGGTTTATCAGCAGCGCAGCAGGAGCTCATGGGAAATTTGCCTTTGGGTTGCCAGCGAGACTGTTGGTGTGAAAGTGACAATGTTAAAATCCCTGCATTCCTTTGTTTACACTCTCTCCCGCTAGTTTATAGCACCTCACAAGCCCAAACTAACATCACTGTTGCAAGATAGAACCTCAAGCAAAGTCAGAGCTATGCCATTGTATAGGTCTGCGCTCAGACGAGGAAAATAAAGACATTCATGGGTCGGTTTGTCAGCAAGTGGATGAGTTAGAATCGGAGCGGAGCGAGGAGAGACTTTGGCCCGCTCATGGCAGTTACTGCGTCACAAACCTGAGCTTTTTCAAGCTTCCAATGTTTTTATACAAAAAATTCAATAAAGAAATACTCAGAAACACAGTTGTAATTCTAAATTAGTTTATATATGTCCTCCATTATGAGAAAAAGACTGAAAGAACATTTTAAAAACACAATTCTTAATGGGTCTTTACCTTTACACAAGTGGAATTAGCTTCTCTCCCAACCATTCATATGGAGCCTGTTGGATCTTGAAGTAAGGTGAGACCCCAGTGCTCAGGAGAGTAAAGTCCTCTTTTTTTTCCAAGTTAGGTTGTTAGAACCTGCAGGTGCCAACCTCATCTATGTTCGGCCAAAGGCAGAGCACACCTCAGACAGGTGGCCAGTCCATGACAGTGCCACATTTAAATATAGGAATACGACTGCAGGGTCTCCATTTTACCTGTCAGCCTGCAGGCTGTGGGAACAGCATGCAAAATAACCTCATAATTGACTTTTATAATTTGAATTCTGATATTTCTTTATCTTTTAAGAGTTGTTTAATCTGAATGTCAATGCAAATGAGATGTGGGCCGTTTTCTCACCTCTGTAAAGGTTTATTACAGACTTAAATACTGGAATTTAAATGACTTAGTTGGCTCTAATGAAAAACTTTTTCAATGTATATGTTGATGAAATTTTTATACAATTCAGAACTTTCATCAATAGAATCATAGCTGAGGAGTTTCAAATTGTGAAGCTTCTAGAACTAGAATAAGAAATGTCTTCCTTCTATTATTAACTGAAGTCCAATTATATTTGTTTGACTATTGTTTCGTGGAAAGAATCTGCACACATGACGGCGAGCACAGAAGATTCTCCTCTCACACAGAGAATTTGCATAGAAAAGAAAAGAATGTGAGAATATTTTTGACAGTCAGAGAAGCCTGTTTCCATAAATTTTTCTGTCATCTGAATTCGAACACCTGTTGGCACAACGAAACGGCAAATGACAAACAGCTGGTTCCCAAATTAATGTCTATCTACGTAGCTGTGCGGCCGCTTCACTCTTTGCATTTCTCCTTCATTACACAGCAGCGCTCGCTCGCAGCTGCCGGCTCCGCTGGGTCCCCATCATGCCCTCTAATTTGCAGGACGTTTGTTTCCTCCTGTTATTTTTCATCTCTGTATTTTGTTCAGAGGAGGGGGGAAAAAAGCGAGACAAATAGCACTGACAGGATGACATATTGCATTTACTCTGACTGTTCTTCAAGAACTCCTCTTTACTCTTTTGGAAGTCAAATTTGGTGCTCGCTCAAGGGCTGCTGAAAAATTAACATGGCTCCAGCAAAACATGGAGGTCTTGCTTTCAAAAGCAGGAAAAGTCAAACAAGAGACTGCATTTTGATTCACTCAAACAAAAGTTCTGCCAGTTAAAGAGCGCAGCTGCATAGATAAAGGATCGTCTTTGCAGCAACTCATCAACCGAATGTGTCAAGGTCATTTTTGTGTGTCAGAATGAGAAACTTTAAACACTAGTGTGCCACAGAATCTCACAGCTGTCTGGTGGGGGCCCTTACTGGTGCATCTGGACTGCAACTGCGTCTCAATGCAAACCTACTGCAAACAAGTCCATAGCAGTGTCCACCGCACCACAGCCCAGGAAGAACTGAAATTGGGCTAAAAACCAGCCTCCACTCTCAGTTCTAAGGTTTGACTATTGACTTGACTGTATAATAAAACCGGACGAGCAGGTGTGACATCACACATGGAAAACGGCTTACTCCCAGTCAATTCAGTCGCCATTTTTCGCAATTCAGATGTTGCGATGTTGGAGCCAGACGACAGTAATTGGCCAAAGTCTGTCTTTTCTTAGGCATCTGATTGGTCAGTTTATAACTTGAATAACTTGCAGTTTATATATTTTTTCTTAAAACAACATAATCACACAGTGAATGTCGTTACAGTAGATCAATAGATCCGAGTAGAACTTTAAGACTAAATTCAGGTGAGAATTTTCAAGCTAAAAACGGGCAAACTCAACCTTTTTCTGTAATTTTACACATCTCCCAACTTAAAATAAATGCTTTATGCTTCATAAATTATTTCATTACTCATCTTTCAGTCCTGTCTCTTCCTGCAGTTTACCATGAGCAACAATTGATATCACATGAATAAAGTTTGTATACGCTGTTAAGCGTCCTTCTTCCATTAACACATGAACGCTCTCACATACGATAGCTCATAGTGAAAGGAGAGGCCTCCAGTCTACTTCAACTGGTGACACACCTCATCAAACTGTGCTCTGTTATGAGTTGTGCTGACATGTGTTTGTGTGTCACAGAGAGTCTGCCTGTGCCTGTAATCATTCCAGCGTGTGCATCACTGTCTTTGCGGCAGCAGCGTGACTTCGCAACATATGGCGGTAGTCTGGTTTCCGCTCGGAGGGCTATGAGGTGGCCTTGATGAAAGCTCGCACATGGCGGTGGTGAGACGAGTCTAATCCCCTGCCATGACGGCGGAGCGCGAACGGCTGGAAGACAAAACCTCACAGGTTGCCACATTGACAAAAAAAAGTTTTTCAGAACTTTGGTCAGCTGGTATTTTATACACAACAAAAGAAAAATCTCTACAAAAATGATCATTTCCTTTTTTGTTTTTGCTAATTAGGAACTCAATTAAGCAACTTGAAGGAATAACAACAGATCGGAGTTTGCCACAAGCTGTGAAAGTCAACCTTCCTGCTTCTGTTTAGATTTCTGGAGTCAGATTATGTTTTCGGAGGGTTCAGTCCTTCCTCCTTCAGCTTTTGTTTTGTCGGCTCCAGTATCCACTGACTGCTTTCACCAACCGAACACATCCACAGAAGTCTTCAAACTGGAAAAACACCTGCACAAATGCACAATTCTTTGACCATTTGTGTCACAAAGGCAAAATACTGACATCATAACAGAGAGCTTTCTTAGGGTGTATTCAGACTGAAAAAGTTAATTGGTCCAGACTGAGGCCACTCAATTTGGTCCGGATTGAGTCCTGATCCTTGCGTTTGGTCTGTGTTCAGGCTGGAGTCAACTGAACAATTCTGCTCTGAACCAAAGATTCTAAACAAAATCATATGACTAAAAATCTCTTCAGAATATATGAGGGTGGGGCAAAGCAATGAGAGAAAGAATAATGAAAGTCCTAAGCTTTCCAATTTTTGTCAGGATAGTTCACTTGTTCAATCTTTATATTTTGAACATTTGTATTAACCTCAGGTTAAACACTTTTTACTGCTACTTTGGTACAGCAGAGGCATGCTGCAAGACAGTTACTGAGGAGATGACGGCTATGAAGGTACGCCATGTTGTGAAGTGTTTATTACGAATTGTTTATTACAGGAAAACGGTGTGTCAAAAGCAAAGTGTGTCACGTTAAAAGTTTCCTCAATGAAGCTGCATTCATCCAACCACATTTCAATGAGTTGCTGGGTTTGCTCCACTACTCTGCTTACATCAATGCCATTTTGGTCCAGTTGTTCCACTACGAGTATGGAGTCTATTCAGACTGAGGAAACAGAGCAAACTGAAGCTTAGTTTGATTGAAAACAAATAGAGACCACATCAAAAGATGGCTCAGAGAGCAGTTCCTGGTACTGGACCAGGGTCCACTTCGGTGTATTCAGACTGAAAATGTGTTCCAGATTATCAGAGGAACAAACTCTGGTTCACTTTAATAGAACCAAATGTATCCAGTCTGAATACACCCATAGAACCATGTGCATTTTTTTGTCCTAGCTTCCTACAGAAGATAATCACAAAGGGGCAGATTGCTCTAGACAACATTTATTGCACATCAACCAACAGAAAGCAATGGTTTCTTTCCTTTTTAAGACAACTCTGGTGCAGTTCTCTGCAGTGTAAAAGCAGATGTGAGAGCGAAAGCACACTCTGACGTAATGATTGGAGAACTTGTTTGTTGAAAGAGGACATTGTCTTGTAACTATGTAAGACTAAGCTCATTGCTGTGCACCATTTACTGTGTAAGAGGACTAGACTGAATGATTGTTTCTATGACAACCACTTTTGCCAATCAGAAGTGAGCATGTTGGATGTCCACACCACAACCACTTGAAAGTTGGCTCCGGAGAATCTGTAAATCAAACGTTTCGAATGTTCAACGTGAAACCACCTACTTTTATTGAGGCTTCTGATTAGTAGTTTAAAACTTGAATATTTTGCTATGAAAAAAATAACATTAAAAAATGGGTTAGCAAGAACATTTTAAAAACAATGTAGTAGAGCAAGAATGCTTATTCTTGTAGACAAGGATAATCCCATGTTCTTTTTATCCCATAATAAATTATCAAAATTTTAAAAAGTCAATTTCTCCAGGAAAAGCTAAAACTATGGTGTACGTGTTCATCTTTGTCTAACATTTAAATCTATGCATGTGTAAACAACTTGCAGGAAGGCACATGGGACCCCTGAGTAGCATTGTGCATCCAACGCAACCACAAGTTCTTTTCACGAGTACATTTGAAGAAGAACATCAACACGCTGTTTATCTTTCGAACATATCATCTCACATCATTCATCATTACTGTTGTTTATTTCATTAAAAGGATTATTATTTATTTCCTGACTTTTTTCTGTGAAGATCCTGGAAAGGGTTATTATTTTAAGTGTGGCCTACTGGAAAACCACAAAAAAGGCCTATTTACTAGAGGTGTGCCAAAATATCAATATTGCGTTATATCGCCACATTTAGTGCTTCCATTGATTCTCAGAGTATTCTCACCAAGTATCGATCTTTTATTTTCATTTGAAGAGGCTGTAAAATGCTTTATTTTTCATCCTTTGGTGAGACGTTCCTTCAGAGGTAGATAGGGGGAGAGCATTGTAAAACTGGCTGTTGCGAGCGCCAATGTCCCTGGCAGCAACTTGAATTGTTTAATTTTTGTTCTGCTGTTCATAACAATTTTTCACTCAGTAGTGGCACTGCTGTTCCTGTTTACTTAACACTGAATTTTACAGATAAATGAAATTCAATTAGCATTAATGGTTGTTACTGATTTCAGCGATGTCGCACAAGTGTTTATTATTTGTTGCACAAAATAAAAAACAAGCTGTTTGTTATGATTGTCTTCAAACTAAAAAATAAATGGGGATATATTTTCCCCAAAAATACGTGTTCTTCTATATAATGTGAGTTATTAGAGATGATTTTTACCAATCATTGCAGTATCACAATATCATCGATATTGTGAGACATGTATCGCGTATCATATCGCCTCGTGTTGTGAGGCACCCTGTGATTTCCAACCCCTACTATTTATGTTCAGATACACCCTGCGATTGCAACACCTTTTCTATTAGCCTAAAAACTGACCCTGCTCCACATCAGAGAAGAAAACAGCTATGTGGCCCTCTCCAAAAGTTTGGGGACCCCTTGTTTAAGCTGGCATCTAGCTCTGAACTGTATGGCTGGATAGCTCTGATGTTGCTTGTGCTTGTGGCACTATAAGCAAGCAGAAAGGAGTGTAAAAGAAGGTTTGATACGAAATTATGAGATGCCAACAGCCCTGCCTACAACTCAGAGGTGAATTTCTAATGATTTCCTGCTGTGCTGCAGAAGATATGTATTATAAGACAACACAGGCTTTTTCACTTTGGCTAAAAATGGCATAATCATAATTTAAAGACCTGGCTAATCTTCATAAAATAATTGATGTTTTCTTTGGTCAGAAACATATATCAGGGAAATTTAAACATAACATCTTCAAATTCCTGCTTCTCTTTAGGGCAAAGAGGAGAACAGATGGAAATAAAAATGTAAGACATAACAATGCTGCAGTAGAAAAGACTCACTCTAAAGCCAGCATCGGTTTGCTCTCAGCTTAAGTGGAACCACTAGGGTGTATGATGGTGTACTTTGAGAAGCGATTACACTGCTGTATCGTTCAAAGGCTGCACTGGACCATTAAACTCAAAAATACCACTTCACATGAGGCTCTGACTTTTTGATTCTGGTGAAAATGTGGGAAAAAACAGAACTAATATGGACGAATGTCAAGCGCCAAGAACACAGCATACTATCAGTTACTGATGTTCTTTATAAAAACGATAACTGCACCATTGCACGTGTTCCTGCTAAGAAGAGCTGGGGTCACTGAATGAATTAAGAGGCCAGAAAATGATATCAATCATGCAGCAGTATTCACATTCTTCCCTTCAAATTGTCAAGTTTTAGAACGTCATCACGGAGCGCTGAAGCTCCACTGGAGGCTCATGGAAGCAGTGCACCTAGCCTTTCCCGCATCCATACATTTATGTAAATCACTCACCCAGAAACGGGAGTAACAGAGGCGCGGGTTTTGCCGTGATATCACAGGGATAAACGAATGGCAGCCTGGGGGATTTCAGCCCTGCTACACTGTATGGATTTTATGCATTCAAAGTGGTGTGGCTCCATGGCTGTGAAGGGAAAACTTTATATAACCGGGCTATTTTCAATTCTGCATGTCAAGCATGTACTTGTATTTAAATTCACCATCCAAGCTCCTTACTTTCACAGTGATCCACAGTGACATTTGCCCGCTCTTCTTTCAAAATGATGTTTGCGTCTGCCTCACACTTCCTTACACCTCTATCCTCTCTTCACACAATCAGCTGCCTTCTACTCCACCCCAAATCACTCGGAAAATGCTCTTGAAATGGAAAAGATCTTCTCTCCTAGTTCTTAACTTTTTTTTCTCGACTCCACTCCACAGCTTTCCCCCGATCCAGCCATCATTACGGACTCCGACTGTCCTCCGTCTGTCGCTCCCTTTTTCTAATTAAGTTTTTGTCTCTGCGTAGTTCTCTTCATGCATCCCTTCTTTCCAATCAAGCTTTTGACACTGGAAAAATAAATAACTAAAGCGAGTCCCTGCTTTGGATTCCCCTTGACTTAATTCTGTCCATCACAGAGTAAATGAGTCATAGCTGGGTTCATTAATGCTGAGACGGTCAGTGGAAGACGGAGACAGGAGGACACCCTAAAAACTAGCTGCAGGGAAATTTTAGGTAAAATCTAAGAAAAACAAAAGAGGTTGTCAAACTGATATTTTTAATCCATGTTCTTGTTGAAGAAGCAGAAAAAATAAGTTTAACTTACCATAAATGAAATACACAGATTTAACTGATTAATACAATTGATTTAATCAGTTTTTCAGCTTTTGCTTTTGATATTGGGAACTAAATCATGCAGCAAATTTAACTCAAGCTCTGTTTTTGTGCCAAGTAAGATATAAAGAAAAACTACAAGCCACATCTCAGAGGATACAAGCCTCAGCTAACATAACAAACTACTGAAAAATCTGACTTTTAAACTATAAAAGAACCAATTTTCTCAATACAAAACAAAACCAAATACCTTATAATCAAAGGGATACACCAAAATGTCCTACATAGGCAAGGCTAATCAAAGGATACAAGGACAATCATGTATTTTTTTCAAGATACAACTTTATGTATTTATTGATTGGAAATCACAATAATAGCATTATCAGTTAAAAATGTTGCTACACTTGTTAAAATGTATTTTCCTTTTTTTGTTTCTTGGAGGAAGAGGAATAAAGGGTTTAATTGCACTCCTTAAGGTTTTTTCAAAATAAAAGTTTTTGAAAAAAAATCTGTTTCCACTGGGTTCAAGTATAATTCAAGGCCTTGTTTAACCCAATATTAACTTTTTTCCTAATTGGGACCTTGTGATCATTTTCTGTCATTTTACCTCGTACTTTAAGCCTTTGTCTGCAAACCCCTCTCCATAATTAGTGTGGACCAGCCACACATGGGTCTCCCCTGACACTTCCTCTCCAAGACCTAAATATTCATGAGCCTCTAAACGCTTTCATGAAACCTCTAATTATGGACAGGAAAACAGATGAAGAAAGACAAAGGACGAAAAACGAGAAAGAAAAAAAAAGTCACCTCACGGTTTATGTTTAGTTTTCAAATATATACACCAAATAAACTGTAGGCTAAAGATCAACCAGCTCAGAAGTTGTCAAACTAAATTGATTGTAGTTTTGTTCAGTGATAACCTTCCGTTTGTATGGTTTGTATTGCTCTCATTTTATATAATATCTTAAAATGTCTTGGATCTAAAACTGTAAAAGTGACATTGACTCATATGGTAAATGTTATTTTAATTTTTTTTTTAGGCCTTCATCTTGAGAGTTTTTTTTTTCCAACTTAATGTAAAAAAGTGGAGGAGAAATACAGAAAAAACAAATTCCACTTCTACCACCAATTTTCAACTGCAAAAACTGCTTGTACGGATGTTTTCTGGTGTTATTTGATGCAATTTGGTGGCTTCGTCTAGTCAAATTTGTCTCAGAAAATACTATAGTGTGGTTGAAAACAAGGGTCTCAGCATGCAAGTGAACTCTGGTGTGGTTCACTGTGAGCATAACTGCCCAAGAACAATCCAGCAGACCATAGAGAATTGGAAAGTAAGAGTGCATTCAGAGTGGAATGTTTGATTTGTACCAGGGTTTATTTTCTCCGTGATGACGTTTATTATCAAGAGTGAAAGCTCACCTGAACTCTTGTTGGGGGTGACCCTGTCCAAGAAAATTGTGGGGTTTCTTTTTGGTGTTTTTAACATAATCTTTAGTCATTGTTCTCACGATGAAGTAAATATATGGAGAAAATTCAACTTAGAATTGCATTTCTGAATATTTATTCAAACTTTACTTTTGGAGTGTTGTGACGAACAAGGACATGAAAAATGTTTCCATTGTATAATAAAAAAGCTTGTAGGTGTGACGTAGAACCAACAACAACAAGCCACAAGATCTCTGCTCCACTCTATTCCCATGCAATCACTTGTAAATGACTAGATCCATGTACATCTTTCTTTTTTTAACTGCACGTCTGGATATAACTCCAATATTGCTCTGTATTTTTGTTGCATCAATGTTAGGTTGGGGATGTGGGGGGCCTGTAAGCTAGCAGGAGAACATGTAAACAGATGGATGATGGGAAGAGGAAGTGGCTTTACTCTACACCAACAGTCCTGCCCACAACTCAGAGGTGAATTTCTGATGAACTCCTGCAGAACCTAGAAAACGGTACAGGTAGAAAATGCCATTAGAGCTGTGCAATATGAGAAGCAATAATTAAAAAAAATTGTGCAAACATGATGATATTGTTGGTACCTCCTCATTATGCTCATGCTAATCAGAGGATTAGTAGGACTGGTCAGATTTCTGCTTCATGCTATTTCCCCATGATGGACAAGAACTTGAGATATACTGTACGTTTGGTCTGCTTTAAACTTTGATTTATATTTCAGAGTGAAGTGTGTGAAAGCAAACCAAACCATTCTTCACCAATTTAAACTAAGTTGCCGAGACAGTGATAATGTGAAAGCAACCCAAGTAACGTAAGTGCCACACAGTTCCATTAAAAAACAACCCTTGGTGAAAATGAAAATTTAGAAAAAAGTCAGTGAGAAAGTGACGGAACACTACTGGGAGTAACTGAGAATTCTTCTTTTTTTCTTTTTACTTTCTTCCAGGTCAGGGTTTGTTTTCTGGCAACGCTGTCCCCAAAAGAACAGCTGCTGTAACAGCATGACGTCCAGGCAGTTTGGACCACTCCTGTTCGCTCTCAAGAGTGCTTTGTGCAAAAAGAAACCAAACCAAATAGAGGTGTGACTTCTTTGTCATTCCATTTCCATTCAAATGAGTTTGTAGGTTTTATTAGTTGAGATTAATCTCTTGTTTGTACAGCTTGACTTTCAAAAGTCTGTGTAGGGGAAAAAACATATGTGCATTTTATACATTTTATACAGTTCAAATAGTTTTTCAATAGCACAACTAACAAGTGGAGAACAGAAGATTTTCTTATTAAAGTAGGGCTGTACTGATTCATTTTAACAATTTAACATTGATTTATTTCCTTTTGAAATTATTTCAGAATAGGTTGATTTGATTCAATTAACATCTCGACTCAGACAGATTGACCTGGTTGGATCATAGGAATATAAATTGATTAATTGATTCCTGGATTGGTAATTGTTACTGTACATCCCTATAGTAAAGAAGTAACAGAATTCTTGTTAAATATTCATTTTCTGTATCACTATACAAATATTTTTTTTTCTTAGATCCTTTTTGCACATCCGCAAACATTTCTCATTAAACTTACATAAAACATATACTAAGAGAAAAATTTATCCTAGAAGTTATTATTACAGCATCTCAGTATTTAGTCTTAAAATAGTTGAGTGTATTTGATTAAATAAAAAATCAGATTCTTAGAACTTTCCAGCTTTAGAACATATGTGATACTGATTCTGATACATGATGTAGCCAGACTTTATAGAGCTGTCTGGTCTATTTCTGGATTGTAAGCCTGCGAGGGTCTTGTTACAAAATCCCTCTGAGAGATGGATGATACGTGAGAACCACTCCAGGATCTTAAAGATAGCATCAGAAAGGAAATTCTTCTTCCCTCCTTTAAGTACAACAAAATATCACCTCAAGTCCACGATGACCTCAGTTATTTTTCCTTAGAAGTGTCTGAAGTCAGCCCCTCCAGCTGACACCATCACATGCCTGCATTTCATTTCAAGATAAGACAATTGATTTGATCCCAGTGGAAAAACCATCAGATAGTGTTCCAGAAGCCATGAAATCACAGGGAGGCTGCAGTAGGGGGCAGCTGATTGAGAGCTTGTCCCAGAGCTGCAGAAAAAGCTCAGAACCGGAACATTTCAATAACAAGGAGGGAAAACAAGCACACATACACATACGTTGCATCACCTTAAACTAGCAGATAAACAAGAACACGACACTGCAGACACTCCCGTCATTTATATGTAAATCAGCACGCTCTCTGCCACGCAGCCCTCTTTAGTCGTTGGATACCAAAAGGCAGAGGAAGTTCCGATCCGATCAGACAAGATGCCAGGCGACACAATTGTGAGCGACAAGGCGTCAAATGATCCGTGACAAGATAGAACAAGAGGAGGTGAAATGAGCTAATATGACAAAGTTTACAAGGAGGGAGCACTAACTGGAACCAAGGTCTTTTTGTCACAACACTAATGATTTCATGCCCCCCCTTTTGCTGTTGCCCCAAGGGCTCCAAGTCCACTAGTGGCTGGTCTGTATTCCCCACAAGAAGGCCTTTGATTAATGATTCACTGCAACAATCTCTTGTGACGCTATCACACCCGGATGAGAGTCAGAAGACTGTGACCATCAACGTCAGCCTGATAACTGATGAGCAAGCTGAAACGTGAGGGCGTCCAACGGGAGCTGACTGCAGAACTACTTTTTTTTTAAACTCGTCCTCATTCACTCTCAAAGATGAGTCTGCATATTTTGCTGTAAAGTTCTTCATGGTTTCAGTTTAAAAAAAAAGCACAAACACACAATAGGAGGTTACTGCATTTATTCAGTGGATTGAGGAGCGTGTCTTCGAGCAACTGATGTTATACAGACAGCAAAAGTGCACAAGGGAGCAGATTTTATTGAGTGACATCTGTGTGTTTAAGCGCGCGGTCCCGTGTGTCTGTCGACGTTTTTGAAAGCTCAGCAGTCTATCACTGACTTAACAAAAGGCTGCTGCATATAAATCTAATCCCATTCCATCTGCCGGTGTAAGACACATGCATTTAAATGTCTCTCTAAAGAGGAGAACGGGAACAACACTCAGGACGGCAAACATGGAACGTGGAAAGGATGGAGCTCTGAGCCATTAGCAGACTTCTCCGTTAAATGCCGGCTAATGCGAACCATTTCAACAACAAAATCGGAACACTTAACGTATGCAAATTGTAAATTAGATTAAGTATTGGAGACAACTAACACAGCATGGGATTATCGTGTTAGCGTGCAGATAATATCCCATGATTTAAATGGGATACTCGAATACCTGCCGTCTAATTGAGTTGAAAAGACCATCTTATCTCCATGTTAGGACACAGTGTCCAAATAGACTTGCATCAAGATTGATTTTTCCTTAAAAATAAATAAATAAAATAAGCAACAAATCAATAACCCAGCCAGTTAGCTTTAATGGGAACCATACAACTTTTTGCCTGATGCTTGTTTCAAAATAAAACTAGCCAGAGCCAATCCACCTGAGTAACCTAATTTATTAAGTAAATCAGTGTAAGATTGTCCCAAAAAAACCTTTATTTCAGTCCAGTTTCAAAATATGTTTTTTTCAACTGATTAAATGTAATATTTAAGATAATTGGACTAAGGTATACTGTTATTAAACTTTGAATTTTATATTTTATTTATAAGTCATGCACAGAACAAGAGGACTCTTGAACAGATCTATGTCTTGAAAGTCTATGCAGTGCATCTCCAGTAACACCAACTCATTGCGGCTCAGTTTGTTGCTACCATTGACAGTATAATGGTGCATCCATACCAGACGCGATTCGCACATCAAATTAGGTTTAAAAACATTTATTTTTCCTTTTTTCCTGACATAAGAGACAACCAAAGTACTGATAAAGTGGCTCCAAGTTACCCTGATACAAAGGGACACACCTTTTTACCTTATAGGCTTTGTTTACAACAACAATCCAATAAAAGATTACAATTTCAAACTCGTGCACCAGTACTGCAAGTGTATTATGAACTATAAAAAAAAACTCATTTAAATTATTCATCTAAACATTTTTTTGAATAAATGAAATGATGGTTGCTTTACAAAACGCCCTGCTAACCACAGACTGGCTGCCACATTGTTCTAGTTTTCCTATCTTTGGTGAAGGCAAACAAAACGCCCATGAAGTTATGCGGTCTGACATGAAGTTGCAAAGTCCTTTACACTCCCCAGAACTGTTCACGATGCATTCATCATTCATCTGAAACTCTGACAAGTCAGAAGGTCAATTACTTTTTATTAATGCAAAAGAAATGTAGGTATGCACACAATGTACCATGCGAAACTGCTTTTACCCCACAGGTAACCATAGAAAAATCTGCAATAGTGACCAAATAATTGACAGAAAAAATATTAATAAGATTTTGATACAAAATCAACTAATGAAAACCAGACATGAATTTTGATTAACATTTTTTTTAATTAACTAAAGAAACAATGTTAACCTGTGGCAGATTCTCCTGTCCCCTTATACCCCACACTCAACGTTTACCAAAAATCACATGTTCAGCAGGTAGTATGCTGCACACGCACTCAGCTACAATCAACACTACAGCAAGCTTCCTTTTTATTTCACACACATAGATTGTTTAGGTTTATTTCTTTGTAGTTTTTATTCTAACATTTTTTATTTTGACATTTAAGTAGTGTCCGAATTCCCTCACTACTCACTTCTTAGTCCACTATGTAGGGCGATCCAAATTGCCCAAAACTACTATTCCAAAATCCAATGCCCTGTAATTTCCCAGATGTCTTTGTGCAATACTAGTGTGCATCAATTCTCATTGAATATAGACCACAATGCATTGCATTTAAACTATTTGTCATTTGAAAAAAATTATGTATGTACATTTATTTTTAATACGTTTTTAACAAGTTTTCATCATCAAAATGCAGTTGAATCATAAATAGCCTTTGAATCTTCATATCTTTCTCCACAATTCAGTTTAATGGAGTAACATACGGTTTGATTTTAAACCGAGAATTGTTGCATCTATAGCGACAACAACCTGCTTGGTCTTAAAACTCCTTTACTTTCCAGATTAAAGCACATATTTACTAATTTTACAATTTTAGTGACTTGCTACATTTTGACTGCCTAATCTAGAAAGATATGAACCATGAAAAACTAAGATTATCTTCACAAGGACTTCTTTAAGAATAGAAAAGAATAGAACAGAATAGAATAAAATAGATAAGAATAGAATAGAATAGAATAGAATAGAATAGAATAGAATAGAATAGAATAGAATAGAATAGAATAGAATAGTCTTTATTTATTATTGAAGAAGTGTACAATGACACTAACTATAACAAAACTTTCATAACATAAGTTCAAACCAACTATATTTTTGCATTGATTTTAGGCAGAGAACTTGTCTTTGCAGACTTTAAAACCCAAAATTTACAAAAAATTGTCCCAAAAATGCACTTTTAGTAGCTTAATACACATTTTACAATTTTTTGTTGAACCAAGACTTTGTGCTGTTTAGATGTAGACTTTTTTTAAAATAATTTATTTTGACTCGATGAGGTTTTACTGTGGAAGTTAAAGTAGTTTGTGGAAATAGACTGAGGGAAATTCAAATTGCTTTAAAATTTGAGGCCATGGAAACCTCAGAGAGTTGGGGCAGCAATGCAACACATTTGGATGCCGGCTGCCATTAAACTTCACAGAGAGAGAGAGAGAAACCTCAGAGAAATCTTCTTTTCAAAAATCTTCTTTTTTTTTGTCTTTTAAAGTTAAGGATTATCCCTAAACTCTATAAATAAAACAATTCTTTTTCACAGATCAAGGTTTATATATGATAATTTTGTTCTCTTCAACATTTAGATGAAGTTTACTTGTGTAAAACCTGTTTATTCTATTTTACTACCACGAATGTTTTGATCATTTTGCATTTCCTGTTGTCTTGAATTATTTCCTCCCTTTATCTCTCTCTCTCTCTTTTTTTTGTTTTTGCTAATCTTTGCCTTATCCTTCCAGAAGGATGGATAAGCTGTGTTGTCAGTGAGGAGAGAGGCAGATGGGGTTCAGTTTGTTGGCCAGATAAGGATTTTTAACTCCACTGTGTCTTATCACATCCTGTCAGTGCTCTGAAACTCATCAGCCTGCCCTGCTCCATATAACGAGTTGTAAACATTTCCATTTCAGCTGGAGGTTTTGTCCAGCTCAGTTAAGTTCTTTGTATTGATTTTAGATACCAGCTGATACTTAACAGACTGATGAAGACCACAGAAGTCATCACAGAATTTCTGCAACAGAATTTGACTCAAGCTTTATTCTTACTCAGCATCTTAGTTACAGAGACTCTATTGTAGCCAAACTTTTAAAAGCTTTTTTAAAAAGTTTTTTTTTAAAGTTTGGATTCTGCATTCAGCTCAGGGTCTAAGTTGCTGTCGTTCACCTAATTTGCTTTCACTAAAGGTGGTTTAGTGACAAGGCAAACCGCATCTTGCAGTCTGCAGGAGCTGCTCACCATCAGCTTTCATTAATTTTAATTACTTTATGTTTCCCACTGTTTGTTGTTTGTCACAGCAGAGTGTGACAGGAAGGATGGGAACATGTTATGTCTAATATGAGGCTAAAGGAAGGTGGAGTGAACATTTGACAGGGAAGTATGGAGTAAAACAGAAAAATATGCTCATTTGTCCTTTTTTCAGGATCATGTCATACTTGGAGCTAGAATAGAAGACAGAAAGATAGAATAAAGGTGAAATCATAATCACATGAGAAAGGATAGAGGTCATTTGAAAATAGTAAAACGAATTATTGTCAGTATTTAGCTAATGGCAGAGAATTATTTACTGCACATGGAGCAGCTCACTCCCACCACACTGCTTCCTTGACTGTCTGGGGACCTAACTCCTCCCACCAGAAATTTGGTCCACTTGTTTCACCATGACAACCATACATCGGATTTACACATCTATTTTAACATGCTAAATAAGATGGAGAGAAAGTCCAGAGAAAACAATACTTATAGGTAATAACATGCAATGTGTCGTCAGGCGGCCACTTCCAACAAAACCTGTGAAAATGCACGTTTCAGGCTTCTCTCTTCAAAACTCTCATAAAGCTAGGCAAGTTTTTTTGGGCTCTATGAACAAAACGCATGCCCATTTAATGCATTTCGAAAGTTAAACCAAGTCAAACTTTGACCAACCAAGGACTCGGATAAACACGCGTTTACATAGACACGTAAATGCACATGTCAGGCTTTCACGTTCAAAACTCTCGCGTAGCTACGGAAGCATTTTGGGGCTCTAATCGTAAGGGCATTTGAAGCTGTAGTGGTGTCCAAAAGTGTTTTTTAAGGAGGAGCCGTAGTAACTCAGAGCTGGAAATCCCTCTGCTGGTAGGATGATCCACTTTGCGGTTGTGGCGCGGAGAAGAAACGCATTTCTTTATGTGGGTGGGCTCTGAAGCATTCAAGTTTACACTTAAATTAATTGAGTTTTTGTTTTTGCATGACTTTTTAAAGTTATGAACCTGGTAGCTACATTCTAGCGTGGATGACCAACGGCAATTGATGATATCATCATCGAGCGGCAGTAACATCTGAATTTGAAGACAGTTTTTTTCCACATCTCTTCCCATGGAAGGATAAATGTAGGGATAGGATAGGACTTCATATTTGGCCCAAGTCTTTCATATATCGGAATAGAGCTGCACCAAGCCTCTTCCAACTGTTGGTGGCGGACATGGAAAAAGGAAGAAGTCCCTCCTTGCTTGTCCAGTGTGAACACAATGGCCTAAATGCACGTTCAAGGACCTGTGTTTAATGCGTTCTTGAACGTCCAACACATGCGCAGTGGGTTGTTGTTGTTTTGTAATAAAAATCAAAGTGAAACTTGACCCAAAAAATGAAGTTTAAATCATGGAGAAAGTGAATCGCAGCATCCCTAAAGGCCACACATGAGGACAAGGAAGAGCAAAGTCTAAAAAGTTGACCAATGAAAAGAAAAGGACAAATGACCTCAGACATCATTACAACATCCTGTCCTCCTTCTTCTTTCATGTGGACAGGCCACCCATCAGCACACAGAATAAGCAGCGCTTCACAAGTCTCTTTCCTCACACTCTCATCCTGTCACATTTCAAGATCCCTCTCCTTCCTGCTTCCCAGCATCTCTCCTCTGCTCCCATTTCCTTTACTCTCCTTTCACACACCATGTACTCTTCTTTCCTGTCCTCCCCTCACTGTTCTTACCATCTGCTCTCCATCCCTCTTGTCCTTGTCACCTTAAACCCATCTCCGCCTGGTAAACAAGGTGCAGCAGTACAAAGAACTTATAAATCATGGAAGACATGGGGACAGATTCTTGTTCGTTTCAGTTATTACATATATATATGTATTTATTATAACAGTCAATCCTTCTTACTCAGGCAGACACTTTGGATTAAAGGTGACTCATTTAGGGGTAATATAAATGGTTGTTTTGCAACATTTGTGCAGGTTTGGACAACTTTTATGAAATATTTGAATAAAAAACTTTAGCAGAATAATTTATAAGGTGGCTCAAACTAAAGCAAAGCTTTTCAAAAGAATAACACATTCATAATCTGTATAAACTCTGGTGATAGAAAGCTCCAAAGAAAACAGAGGAGACTTTTTAAGGAAGAAAACTCAACATTCTGCTGCAGAGCTCCAACCCCGCGGTGTAAACACAGGAGCACTTACCCGACAACAGGCGATACTTTCGGGCAGCATTTGTCCTCCAGCCTGTAAGTGTGCCCCCCCTCTTCCTCTTTATTTTTACTGTTGACAACAGCGTTATTCCAGCGGTGTTACTAAGGTTTCAACACTACAGAAACGATGTCTTTGTTGAGATAAACGGCCGCTCGATACGTCCAAGCAGGCAGAGACTCGATGCCAGTCCGCACTCAACAGAGCAAGCGCTTATTGGTCACTTTCACGCGGACGCAACATTCTTCTGCAACGTGATTGGCTGAAACTCTGATGATGGATTTAGGTGTCGCTCGGAAACTTTAACTACTGAAAACCAACTTTAAGACAGATACAACAGTAGTGACAACAACTAAAGTAATGATAACTACAAATTTTTACATTTTTATTGTTTTAAAATGTTCGGGATCATTGTCATCAATCAAAATGAAGCATATTTAAGTGAGAAACAGCTTTTATTTTAATGCAAACAGTTCATGAGGAGTTCAATAATTTTTTTTTCAATAAAAACGTTTTGATTGATAACTTTGACAGCATGGTCACAATCTGGGCAGCACAGTAGTGTAGTGGTTAACCCTCCTGTGTCATAACTGGATTCAAAACCCAGAAAGTGGGTTTATCTATATATATATATTAAAGAAATAGTTTTTGTCGTTCTTAACGTCTTTATTGACAACTTGTATTTGTTGTGTTCAAATCCTGGCAGAGTTTGCATGTTTCCCCCTGTGCATAGATAGCTGGGAAGGGCTTCAGAAGCTTTATACAGGAGAATCTGTACAGAGAGATGGATGGTGAAATTGCTCCTTTCAAACTGTTGATTTTTAAAAGTTATTTTTATTATTTCTTGACCCTTGGTTCTCCATGGGTAGCACCTTGCTACAAAGTAGCACCTTGCAGATCCACTTTAAACCGACCTGGCCGCATGGATCAGTTACATCCATAGTTGAGTCCATTCTAAAGTGTCACTGGGTCAGTTTCCCTGCTCACATCATTTTCCGCTTGTATTGCAATTAAATCTTCCTGCAGATCAGTTTTCCTCTTGCTGCATATCCACTGCTTCTTCATTTCAAGCTGTTTGAGTGAAATCTGCTGACTGGAACTCTTTTGAGTTAATTTCTCTTTTATTGCCAGTGAAGTGATGTAACTGATACTGTTTCTGTTTCTTTTTCATTCATGACTTCAGTGTAAGAAGCTGTCTCTGAAGGTTTAGATTTTAAAAAGCATTCTCTAACAAAAATAACTAATAAAAAGAAAATTGCAGAGAAAGTGAAATTATATCCGGTTAGTTCTTTTTTCAGTTCAAATATAAAGCCCACATTGTTGTGAAAGAACAGTGTAATTGTTCCGTTTAAAGTTGTTTACTTGAGGAAGTTAGAGGCTGTTCTCTCGTACATGAAGTATTTTAAAGGACTTGTTCTTTACTTGTGTGGTTGGAACTGCTGTGCTGTCTGACCTAGTTTCTCCAAGCCTAACTTGTTTGACCTCTGACCCTTACATTGATTTTTGGTACGATAGCGTCAAATTCAAGGGAGTTTTTGTCGCTTCAGAAATCCGAAGGTATTTTTTAGAATATATACGTTTTATCCCTCAAGGCAGGATTTTTGCCATTATTTCTTGCTTTAGAAATAAAAATTATAAAAACATGATAATGTGCTGGTATTTAGAAAAAGCCATATTTGTTTCATTAAACAATAATTTGTCTTTTAATTTCAATTTGCACTGACTTATCAGATCTTAAGGAGTTTAAGAAGTCTTTTTCAGTGTTTTTTATTTATTTATTTATTTATTAATTCCTGCTATCTTAAACTTAAAACAGTTAGTTTTTACTGTCCAGAAGTTAACTTCATGTAAGGACAAAACATCAAAAAAGATTAGAAGTTATTAAATCTAACAAAAGAAGTCTGGCTCCCCCTTGAGGTAAGAATTTGGAATTACAAGCAAATCAATGGACTTTTTATACTTGTAAGGTTGCTTTTTTTTTTTATTAATCTAAAATTTATTCAGTTTCAAAGTTTTTATCATCAAATTAATTTATATCTATGTTAATAATCTTAATTTTAGCAGGATTGATTGCAATTTTTTTTTAACCCATAAAGTAAATTTTTTGGATCCTTTTTATTTTAATAGTAAATACTCTGTCAACACTAAACACAAGATTAAGGAGATCTGTTTCTCATAAAACCCATCAATTAATTAGGTTATTTGTAGTTATTACAACTGCAACAAACTAGAAATGTGAAAATGTTACATCATTTAATTCTGATGATTTTTAAAACAAAAAGTCAAATGAATAGCCACATCATTTTAGTTTCAAATAAATTTTATTTATTTTGTGTTTAAAAAAAAAAAAAAAAGAGACAGAACACACAAAAAAAAAAAACATTGCGAGCAAAAACAATAAACGTTCAGGTGTCATTCAACCTGTTTGAACTGCATTCTACCCAAGCGTACAGAGCAAATGCACAAGTTTGCAAGAACACTGAGATGAGAGGTACAGCGTAAAGCCAAATGTTTGAACCGTTTCATTTCACGCTTCGGTCGTCTGACCTGTTAAACTAATGAACACATACAGAAACCTTTAGTGTTTTGTAATAAAATGACTTTTCTTCCTTTTTTTGGCAAAATCAAAGTATTGAGAGGTTTAAAAAAATGAAATTCACTGTCACAAGTTAAAAGCAAAAAATGTTTTTTCTGTGAAATAAAACCGGGTCAAAGTGAGAGATGGAGAACTTTCACAGTGGTAAAACAGCAGCTATTGTAGAGGAAGGAACCAGGATCTTTATCTTACAAAAGAAAAAGACATTTTCAAATTAATATGAATTATCTCTCAAATTGATCATTTGAAAATAAAGTCCAATCAAGTATTCTGATGAATTTTCAAGGAATGAAACATGCACAGAATCTTTCCAAAACATATTTCCTTTTCCAATATATGACTAAAAACTTCCAATACTTTTCTAGAAGCACATTGTTCCGTTTTACCTTTCCAAAGCAGCTACATGACAGATTTTGTTGCAGAAAAGTCTAATTTTGCTCCTGAACTCTCAGACTGAAAATAAAAAAAAAAAAAAAACATATTTGGAAAGAAAATGGGGAATCATGTAAACACAACTGTTCAACTAAAACAAAACAAAAAAAATCCTATTTTTTCAAATTGAAACCAGTTTTATGCCTGTAGAAATATAACTAATGCTCCATCACAAATGCTTACATCCATGACTTTGCAAGCTTCGTGTAAGCACCCCAACACTTGTACGTTCTGAAACATACAACATGAGAACAAACAAACAAGTCAATAATCTTGCCAAAAGTCAATGTAGAAATCAGTTTAAATTGCACACAAATAAAAACAAACACTTTTGCAGATGTAAAAACTACAGCATGATCAGAACTGGTTCTCAGAAGAGAAAAAGAAATGCTGATATGCATTTCCACAACAATGTTTGAACGCGTCGGGGCGCCCTTCACAATAATTAGGATTTCTAAACTGTACAGATATCTGCTAAAAGAACAGTTGCGCAAAATACCATTTTTGAAATACAGTAATACTTTTTTTCTCTTACAATGTACAAGTTTAATTTGTCCACACAATAAAAAGCAAAGCACAAACCCTAAAAGGCCACAAAAGTGCATGTTAACGGGTCAGTTGGAAGCCACTGGAAGGAAAGAAGGACGGAGGGAAGGAAAGAAGGAAGGAAGGACTGGCATGAGTGAGAAAACTCCCAATTTCACTCACACTGGAGCTTCTTCACACTTCGAACTGCAGTTAGTGGATGAAGTAGACACTTCTGACTGAAAATGCACACATACTTGAACACAATTAGATCCTCCGAGTCGTTAAACACTCGCACACAAACACACACTGTAGGTGAGAAAACTCCAAACTCCTCCTCTTCCTCCAAACTGTCACATTATATTCAAGTAGCAATACTTGTAGAAGAACTTATTGGTACGTTCCAGGCACGGTTCAAACTCGCTTCAATCTGGTCACACACGTGTGCTTCATTTCTCCTGAGCAGTGACTTGCAGGCTGAGCTGAAGGAGGTCTTCGGCTCAGCCCAGCCCCGTCATGTCACCGCTGGGCATCGAGTGAGGGAGGAAGAACCCGCTGACTGGAGGTCAGCTTTGTAACTGCACTGCTTTTCCATATGCAACAAGGCAGCGTTCAGAGGAGACTAGCTGAAACTAGTTTTGTGTAGTGCAAAGAAGAGGTGATGTACTAAAACTCACATTGGACTTCTCTCTGACATTCACCCTGAATCTGAACATTCCTGAAATCACACAATCTCTTTCCTCTCGTCAGGTTGCTTCCTTCCCAATGTATAAACCACAGGGGTAAATTGCCAAATTAAAATTTTCGGATGGCTTCAAACTAACCGCTTCAGTTCAAATAAGTTAGACTTTTGTCTCCAATCGCTCCGAATGGTGCCGCACTGCATCCGTGTCGCTCCAGTCGGCGCTCCTTTACCTCTCTGAGCCGCCGTCAGATGCCCAACATGCCAAACTCGTTAAGGTACTAACTAGCTGTCCCAAATTCCTGTTTGTCTTTTTCTGGTCCACTAGCACGTCTTCAGGTTTCCTTTGGTCTTCATTTTCACATTTCAAACCCACGGCTCTGGGCCTCCTCCTCAGTTTGCCGTCACCCCCTCCCTCCTCTGGGGGGAAGGAGATGATGAAAGCGGCGGAGCTAATGGCCGAGCAGGTAGACCACCACCTCGTACGTGCACATCATGATAGCGGTGTTGGGAATCTGTCTGACGAGGTGTGTGGTTAGGCCGCGGTACAGAGCTCGGTATCCCTCCTCCTTTGGTACCGTCAGCAGAGTGTGGAAAAAGGAACGATACTTGCTGCCTTCCTCTCGTAGTCGTGTGCGGATCACTTCTGCAATGAGAAAATAGTAATGCACTATAGTTAAAAAATGATAATAGTAATTAGATCCAAAAAGTTTGCCTTAGATTAGATGCTTTGCTGTTTAGTTTAAGGCAGAAACCTATTCTGTTTGCGATTTTTAAACTCAAACTAGAAAGTTAAAACTGATGGTGGATGGTTATAGGGAAAAAACTGATAGCTACATTCTGAATAGACATAATCAAATGTTTCCTCTTCATGGTAATAATAGACCTCTTTCAACTTAGGAAGTTATAAAAAGCAAAGAAAACTACCTTTTTATTTTAAATGAAGCCACAATTTTTATTAGGCATCATTTCTATTTTAGAATAAAACCAGTAAGTCTTTAATTCTTTTTACCACAACCTTCTGCTGCGTTCTAGATTTACACGGCAGATTTTTAAAGTTCCACTCAAAGCACATGCTTTTCATTTGTGAAATAGTTCCCAGTGGTCTTTTTAATCATAATTATGACATCTTTAGCCAAAATCAAAAGGCCTTTGTCGTTTTTTAAGACATATTTTATGTACAGTGGAAGTAGCTCAATAGAAATACAATTAACACGCGAGCTTATAGCCTCAAGCTAACATTAGCGCTGCAAAATAACGACGAGCAATACTGGATCAATCCAGTCAAACAGTTTTGAGCAAAAAGGCCAGCTCGGATGAGGAAAATATTGACCGACATGGATCTAGTCGTAAACAAGAATGACTTTGGCAAGCCCATTTCAGTAGCGGCATCATCAGTCTGAGCATTTTCAAGCATCTGGTTTTCTGATCCAACACGATTTGAATTAAGAAATACTCAGGAACGCAGTTTTAATCATAAATTATTCTGTATAGATAAACTACTATGAGAAAAATGCAACAAGAATATGTAAAAAAAAAAAAAACACCAAGAAAGAGGATTTTCATTGGCATGGATTTTAACAGTCAAAAGAAATCAAATCAGAGCCTCAAAAGTTTAATAACTGCAGGATTTTCTTTTGCTCAACCCTAAAACAATCGTCAAGTTCAGACTTTTGTTTTCTGGTGTAGTCCTTTTTTTTTTTTTTTTTACTTTTATTTTGTTGCTCTAAATTCCATTAAAGCTAGAAGTCTTTTCATCCAGAAGTTAACCCTTTTCAAAAGTCAAAGTCTGATTAGCTGTACCTAAATGTGTGAAATTTGTTCTCCACATTTGACCCATCACCCGGGGGAGTGGTGAGCTGCATACACAGCTGCACTTGGGAACCATTTGGTGGTTTAACAACCCCCCACACCCCCACCACCCCAATCCCTTAATGGTGTGTCAAGCAGGGAGGCATTGGGTACTATTTTTAGAGTCGGACATGGATTTGAACTCACAACCTTCCAGTCTCAGGGCAGACACTCGACAACAAGGCCACTGAACTAAATTTATGATGTGGTATGAGTCCTCTTTTTGGATTGGGTTAAAGGTGGGACATAGCAATGGCTTACCGTGAGGATAGGCGATGGAGGTGGCGCAGGTCTTTGATGTGGCTGCAGCGAGCATCATCCCAATAAAGTCTGAGGGATCTTTGACAGACTCCTCCTCCTCGTCCATGCTGGCGTGGGCTTTGGCCTCCATCAGTTTTCTCTTGATACTTTCATAGATGACAAAGTGAATTACAGTCTCAGAAATGCCGGCATAGGACGCCGACATCCCTCTGTAGAAACCTCGCAGGCCGTCCGTCTGGTACACCCGCCGGATACACTCAAAAGCATTCATACGTCGCTCGCCTCGGTTTCTGTGATCGGAAAACAATAAAATATCAACAATATTGTGGTTAGAGAAAAAAAAAAAAGTTTGTTCTAGATTTATGAGAAGTGATGTCTCACCTTGAGTCCAGCTGTAGGCGGGTTTTGATCAGCCAGATGGGATTGGTGGCTGTGATGGCTGTGAACCCTGAAAATTCAAATGAAGTCAGAGGTTCAGACAAATGTCTAGACACTTTGAATGACACAAATAATCTGCTCTAAATATCACATACTGTGCAAGGACAGACAGAAAGAACATCACAAAGCAGGGTCAAATTAGGCCTTTATGTGGCTGTGGACCAACTTCACTTTTCTTAAATTATTACAGACTCTCTGCTTGGAGCTTAACAATAAAAATAAACAATTCAGAATTACAGAAATATGTTTTGCTATGTGAAATACAAATGTTAAGTAATATATTTTAAAAGTGCATAAACAAGTATTTTTAAACCTGAAATAAATTTCATAAAACTAAAAAAAGTACAAGACTTTGTACAAGGTATTGCAAAAACCAAGCTAATTTTTTTGGCATTTTGCAGCCAATACATTTGTTTTTCTGCTTCTGTTAATAAAAAATGACCAGAAAACTAGATAAATATTCTCCTACACAAAATCCCATCAAAAAGATTTAAAGACCCACTCCGATGAAAATTGTGTTTTTGGTGATTTTAACATGTTCGTGGCATTTTTCTGATGATTGAGGACATGCATAAAGAAAATTAAGCCTAAAATTACATTTCTGAGTATTTTTTTATTCAAATAATCGTGAATCAAGAGCAGTTGTAAAACAGTGCCTTTGAAAAAAAGATTTTAGTAGTGAAGTAAAAGCTACAACAGTAAGCCACAAACTCCCTGCTCCGCTCCATTCTGATACATCCACTTGCAGACAAATAGATCAATGTACGTCTTTGTTTTCCTTCCATCAAAACTCTGAAGCAGGATAGATCCAATATTGCTTAATGTTTTTGTTGCTAATGTCTGCTTGGGGTCGAGCTTGTAAACAGATGGATGATGGGAAGTAGGGGCAGGCTTACTTCACACTAATGGCTTCGCCTATACCTCAAGAGGCAAATTTCTAATCAAATACTGCCGCAGAAAGTATGTCCTTGAAAACGACATTAAAATAAAAAATAAAAATGTGGCCAAAACAGCATAATCATAACTAAAAAGACCACTGAAAACACTTTTACAACAGATCAAAAGATGATCAGAGTGGGACTTTAAGCACTTCCATGTCATATTGTTGCTACCGCTGCAGCACAATCAAACGGGAACCAGACAAAAATGGAGTATGTGGCTGCTTTGGCTTCAAATATTTACTTTAAATATGGTGGACTTGAGCATTAACACAATAATCTAATGCTTATTGTGTGTGTGGCAACTATTTAATGTACAGTTTTGTCTCATTAGCGAGTAAGACAAAGAGAATTTATGTTTGGAGCAAGCGAGGAGTAAAACAAGGCCATCTGCAGAGAATGGCTGAAACCAGGGCGAGTCTAACAGACACACATCTAGTGTATCGATGCGACAGAGACCTATATGAAGACGGAAGAAAGAAGACACAGCTCTGTTGAGGAGGAGAGAAGAACAACAGGAGGAAGAAGAAGAAAAATTTAAATAAAGAGGGAGGCAGAATGAAGTAGCATCTATGGCGTGTACTCACGAGGGAGGGGCAAAGCTCCTCCAGCTCCTCCCAGCTGCAGCTAGAAGCCTGCAGATATGGGGGGCTCAGATGGCGGGGGTCTCCCACCCAATCACGCAGGGGTGAAAGCTTTACAGTAAAGCCCTAAAATAGACACAGGCTTTTCTGTACCACAGTCACACACAAGCAGCACATCCACCCCAACAACCCACCCCCTTCCTGATCAAGAAGATGGAGGAGAGATGGGAGGTGAGGGGGTGAGCCCCCTCCACCCATCTTTCAGGTATGTCCCACCCCAGCTACCTACTTTTTCCTGTGTTTCCTTAGACTATGGTGAGTTTTTTTTTTTTTTTTTTTTAACTTTTGCTTTGCCAGCTGGGTTAAGAAAAAATTAACTGTAGTCGAGCAAGACCTCCAGATCTGTCTAGGTGGAATAGAAAGAGGCAGCAAATCAAACTGAAGAGGAACTCTGCATAAAAGATATGCCACAAACATTTGTGTCTTACCTAATCTAATGAACAAATGACTCAAATTCTTGATAAAAGAATACAAGTTAAATAGAAATGCTAACCTTGCCGTTATTTGTGAAAGAACCTTGGACAATGGCAAGAAAAGAAAAAGAATAATTGGTGATAGTAAAGTCAAACAGAGGTGGAACAATGAGATCTAAATCTGCCCTTTGTATACATTTTTTAAAAAATGGTTTTGCGCCTACAGTTACAATGTAGAGATCACTCATAATAATCTTTAACAAGAGTCACTTCTTTTTTAAACAAATATGAAAAAAAAACTTTACAGCATGTCTAAAAATAAATCTGCTTTTCAGCAATTGTAAATTAGTCAAAATATTTTTTTCTTATAAACTAAAGATAATCTGAGGGTGATAGATACAGAAAGCTCCATTTCAGGCCAAATCTTTAAGTCCCTTCTGAACATGCTGCTACATGCTCATCTACAGACACACAGAACGCTTGTGCAACTTCTCCCGAGAGGTTCTGACCTACATTTAGAAAAATACTTCACAACAAATTTAGTCCAGATTTTTTGCAAAAACTAAGGCTCCTATGTAAGGCGGGGGAAGTTATAAACAGACACCAAAATATTTCTGGTAACTGGAAGCAATTATCCTTCATGAGGATTGGGTTTGGAAGAAGTTTAACCTTTTTATTATCAAATCGTATCATTATAATTAACTTCTTTTAACTTAAAAAACTTGTATAAACTGTAAAAAAAAAAAAAAAGTCATAGCTAACATTTAATATCAGTCGTAAAAAATGTATTCGTTCTTAAATTACAAACAAAAAAAGTATGTCACAATGAAAAACAACAACAGCTCTTTAATGATCTTGACTAGCATCTGTGTTTTAAGGTAGACTTTTTTAGCTTAACTTAGAAAATGTAGACATTTAACAAAAAAAAAATAGTTATTTAAATTCCCATTTCCCCATAAATACAAAAGTGATGGTGACAACATGAAACAAAATGAAATCACTGCAGTGATGACATGGTTAGCATTTCTTGGGATTTTAGGAAACTAATTGGAAACAGAAGGTGTGTGTGTGTTAATTATACCTTCATTGTGAGGGACTACAGCTACACACCGATAGGAAACACACTGCCATAAGCAATGGTGGTGTCATTACAAATGAATATCTACCATGAACTTTCTAGTTTTCATAGAAATCACCATGGTTTTGAATCATACCAGTGTAAAGAAATGGGGTGCTACCTGACGCGTCCGCCCGAGTGCCAGGGGCCCCGGTTGACCTTTGTGGGCCGTGATCTCTTCTCTATACACACAGAGCAAAGAGGGGGGCCCAGACCACACTGTTTAAGTCACAACTGGGATGTTAAACCATTTACAGAGTCCTCTGGAGAGGCCTCAAAATTAGTTTAAAAAAAAAAAAAGGCAAAAAAAAAAAAAAAAAAGAGGTTAAGAGGGAAAAAAAATAATGGACATGAAAGGGAAGAATGGGGCTGGGAGAGGAGGAAAGCACAACCTAAACTTTAAGGACCAGGAGATTCTTTTTTCTTTTAATTCACTTCAATTAATGCGATGCAACAATAGAGTGAACTTCAGCAGTGGGACACTGCAGCCAAAGATTGCATCAGAATTGCATCTTTTCTGTGGTTGATAGAATAACACTGTGGTCGTTTGGGGATGTTTCCCCTCAAATGCAAGTGGAGATTCAAGGCAACCATGCAAAGTCAACAGGCTGCATTATCAGAGAGGTATGTAAAAACATACAGGGGAGAGGTTTAAAAGGAAATAAAGTTGGTACGGGTAAATAATAACTTAATCGTAAGAGCTATTAGTCACTGTAGAAAAAATACTGTATTTTCCGCACTATAGGATGCACCGGATTATAAGGCGTACTGTTTATCAATGGTCTATTTTCCAATTTATGTCATATGTAAAGCGGAATTATAAGGAATAATAGGCGAGAAAAAAAATAAGTCAGAAATAAGTCTGACAGACTTCATCAAACTGCATTCACAGTAATTCCAAAACGTATTTGTGACTGTATATAGAGAACTGAACAGACTAAGTTAGTCACCACCTATAGAAAACGACTCACTTCGGGTTCCAACCAAATTAAGGCAATTCAGTCACCATTTTTCCGTCATATGTCCATCGTCAATTGGAACCAGACGTCCTCAGTAAGCAGTGATTGATCTGTGTTGGTATTAGTCTACATTTCTATAGTAACCACTCTCTCCAGTTAGTTGTGAGTATGTTAGTAGGCCACACCCCTTGCACTTAAAGCAGGCTCAGGAGAATCTGTCAAATGCTTTGAAAGTTTGATGCATGGCCACCTATTTTTATGGAGGGACCTGATTGGTCAGTTTATAACTTGACTAACGAGCAAAATGTGAAAAAAAAATTAGGATAAGCAATAAAAAAAATGTTAAAACGACGGTTTAAAGCAAAAACGGTTACTCTGACAAACAAAATCGCTGAGTAATAGCTGTCTATTTCTCAATAGAAGTCGATGGAATTTCAGCTTTTTGAGACCAGTGGGTATTTCCTATCTGGAACATGAGGGGTTACTCAGTCCAGTTCTCGATGTACAGTCAATGTTTATGACAAAACAAGCTAGATGCATTAACATACTTGCAATATCTGAAACTCCCAACCTTGTTTGCAACACATAAAAATAAAAAGACCTATACTGATAAAACAAACAATAATGTAACTAGGCTAACTCAAAACCCTGTTTGTAAAAAATAATATTTTTACACGTAGGCCACGTTAGCATATTTACATTTACACTCAACCTTGCATACGTCTCAAAATCGCTTTGACATCATTAAGTACAACCAAAAAGAATTAATTTATTTATTAATTAATTTATAATGAATCAATTTATTTAGATTTTTTTTTATTGTTCAATTAAGGCCTTTAAGTGCGCCTTACAGTGCAGAAAATATGCTATGTAAAAATTTTCTTTGAAGGTAAAAATAAAAGAGTGATGCCGTTTGATCCTGAGAGTCTTAAATTGTGCTTTCTGATCAACGGATTACTGTTCTAATGACAGAATTTGACTTAAATCTTTTACACATGAAACAGCCAGATGTTTCCAACTCAAAACAGACATTTTTCTAAATTCTGTCTCATGAAGACTTCTTTTCTTTTTTTTTTTTTTTTGGGACACTTCATATTGTGGGAATAAATGATGAAAGAAAAAGGAAAGGCTGTCTCATGAAGACATGGAAGAATTCTTTTCATATGATTTTTTTTTTTTTTTTTAAACAAACCCCATCAGTTGGGATACACTGCCCAGGCAGACTGACAGACAGTCAAACAGGCAGATTTGAACAGGGAGTGACAGAGACAGGCAGAGGGGCATGGGAGAAAGAGCCGTCATTACCTGCCATCCCCGCAGACAGCATGTGCACCTGCGTCGAGTCTGGTTCCAGCACGCCATTCAGTTTCTCTTTGGCTGTTGAATAGGCCGCAAAGTAGATCGCCCTTTGGAGAAAACAGTGGGAAAAGGTCAAGCCGAGGGTACAATTGGAAAAAAAAAGTCAAAATCTAAAGAGTAAAACTGAGATTCAGTGCAGAGGTTTTGCATAGATGCTGCAGTGACCATCACTCATCAAACTGAAAAGGTCGACAACGTAAAACCTAAATATAGTACACTGAAAAGTGGGTCAGGGAAAAGAATAGCGGTGTGGCATGTGTGAGAGTGAAGGGCACGTTTTAATGAAAGCTTAGAGCCGATTAGCTGCTCTTAACAAACCAAATACCAGGGTTGTGCGAACATTTTGACTGAAGGAAAGAGCATGCTTGTGCATTTGACATGTTAATCATTATGGTTGGTTGGACAAGCCGTCTACACTCTGAGCTAGTGTTGCTAATGAAGCACGGTGGACTGCACTCTCATTAACATTTGAGAGGCTTGTAATTTTCCATTGTGATATAGAGGAAATTTCCAGAAGCAGAAATTTGTAATGGCAAATAAAGAGAATAACCTTGTAGCTCCCTCACTTTACATCAGGGGTCTCAAACTCGCGGCCCGCGGGCAATCTGCGGCCCGCGGGATGATAATTTGCGGCCCCCGCCTTCATATGAAAGATTACTGTTAGTGCGGCCCGCAAGGCTGAGATGAATGACAGTTGTTGTGTGCAGAGCTGAACGAACCAATCACGGTAAGGTATATGGCTCTGGAGGGCGGGACATCGGCGGGCTGTCCAGAGCCTCCTCACTCTTTAATTCATTCCTCCAGTCAGCTGGACGGAAAAGGAGCCATGAAGCTGTGAAGTGCTTTCTCACTGAACGTGATTCGCGGGCCCCGCTCCTCTTTCGTCACGTGATACACAGCCTGCCGCTTGTCAAAAAGCGTGTTCCTGACGCCGCGCGACAATTCCGCGCACGCATCAAATATTCCGCGCGGACAGATCAGACCCTCGCGAGCGCTTTTTCCTCTTCCTCGAGCAGAAAAAGTCCTCGCGAGAGAGACTGATTACTTCAGCGTGCGTGAGTGATGCCCGCGAGCGAGCAGGATCTTCAAAGGTGCTTTCACACCGGCCGCGGGTTTCTGAACGCACGCTCAGCAGGTGGCTCACGCAGTAGCAGAGGAGATTCTTCTTCTATGGTGTTTTTACCGTTCATTAGCGCTGCTGCGACTGTGCGTGAAATATTGAACCGGGTTGAAGACTCAGCGCGCGCTCAGTGCGTGCCCGATTTGTGCGCAGAGCTTGAGACCAGATTAAAAAACTTGCGTAGCAACGCATTGAGCTTTCAGTGAGCGCGCTGCTCTTAGATCAGAAATGAAGGAGGTTCTGTAAATACAGACATTTGAAACTGAATAAAAATAGTTTTCTCTTGTCCAGTCTTTTTCAGGTATTTTCTCTTAGACACCCCAAGTTAAACGCATATCTCCTCAAAATATTGTACTTTTATTATCATTAAAGAATAATAATAAAAAATAAACTTCTAAATAATCTGTTTTATTAATTGTTCTCTTTCTTTTTTAGAATACTTCCAGACAAAGTAAAAACAATGGTCTTTCCTTGTTTCCCTCCACAGTAGTGATGGAATTCTGTCTTTTCTCAGAGATTCAGTTCTTTTCCATTGGTCCACTGTAAACAGCGGCTCTTTCTGCTACCAAATTGATTTTTAGGTTGTTTTTGCTATATTTAATTTATCATCAACTACTATGTAGGATTATGCACAATATCCATCACTAATGTAAACATGTTTTTATTCGCATTCCCTCAAGGGGGGCGTCCCACCATTTGAGAAACACTGCTCTGCTCATTCAGTCAATATGTGGTTTTACAGTCGTCTGTGTCTGCTGTATGGTCATTGTTATTATTTTAATTATTAATGATTGATTTTCTAATTCATCTTTTAAAATTAATTTAATTCATTATTTCGTGTTAAAAATAAAGATATTTGAGAACATTAGAATGTTTTATCAGCGATTTTCTTGTGGAAATCCTGATGCGGCCCGGCCTCACCCAGACTCTGCCTCCAGCGGCCCCCGGCTGAATTGAGTTGAGACCCCTGCTTTACATTCACTGACTTCACCCAATTACTAAATTTTACAACTTAAAATAATCTGTATATAATTAAGCTTGTAGATTTTTTAGAACTCTATAATGAAGACCAACACATGTATTCTTGCTTAACCATTTCAAAAGGTATTTTTAAAATTCTTTATGTTGATATAATTCATTTAAACTGTTTAATTTAAAAGCTCAAAATGCTGCAAAGTAGGGAATATTTTTATAATTTCCAAAATCCAGTTAAAACTGTTTTAAATGTAAATGTGTTAGTGCCAAAAAAATTCTCTTCCTGCTTTCCAGATTTTTAGAACTTCCACTATAAACACAAATTAAGTCTAAAAATCTTCTTAGATTTCATATTTTACAGGGTAATAAAACAATCAAAAGAGACTTGATTATAACTTCTCTATACTAAACAAGAAACATCTTTTGTACAAAAACCGAGCAAGTAAATCTTTATTTTGCTGCTATAAATTGAAATGAACATGTTGGGAAATATTTTGGTTCAAATTTAATCAGATCAACTTTCATAAATACATAAATTTTTAATACAAATTGCTAAAAGATGCAACATACAACAATTGAGTGTATATGAGAACTGGACTGAGTTACCCCCCCCCCCATCGTTCCAAACAGGAAGTACCTGCTGGCTCCAAGAAGCCAAAATCCCATAGTCATCCATTGAAAAATAAATAGCCATTACTCAGTCATTATATTCTTTCTTTGCTTATATTTTGATAATTCTGCAATTTATAAACTGGCCAATCGGATGCAAACTAAAAAAACAAAAAATGCCAACAGCATCGACTTAATTTTATTGGAGCCGAAGTTAATGTCTATGACATCACACTTGCTCAGTTCCATTTAAACGTCAGAAAAAGCTCAACGAGTTAATTAAATTGACTAACAATGTAACAGTATTTAAGTCCAGTACAGTAAGTGAAGATATTATGATCAGCAGTTTAAACAGCTAAACATAATTACATCCAGGCTCCGCCCCCCTCCTCAAGCCACAGTCATTAGATTGTGTAATTCTTAGAAACATGACACGTGCAAGGACTGTGCTTCCTTTACACTGACAGGCTCATTAAAAAGGTAGTGTGGCTTTTGAAGTCTTACTCAAAGGCACAGCCAACGCTGAGAACCAAACTACCATCAGAGTGGTGGCACTGCGCTCAGTCAAGAGTCAATAAACGGACAAGAAGTAGATGTCTATGTATGCGTCTGCATAGAGACAGTCCCCAAGAAAACCAGCAAATAGATAACAAGTGATCATGTGATCTAGCAGTAACTGCAGGGTGGGGGGGGGTTTGGAGACATAAACAACTGCCTCCATACAGAATCTTCCTTGCAACACCAGGAGAGCCACAGCTGGCCACGGCGCCTGCTGCTGCTGCTTCGTTCAATGTTGGATTTCCTGACGTCAGGCCCTTACATAACCAAAGCTTCATAAACAACTAAAAGATTTTCTCTCACACCTGGAGAAAATCACGACACCGCAACGACAATCGAACCCCTTTCTCTATCTGTGGCCCCGTTTGGTTTCATTCATGCAATTCTATCGCAGAAGTCAATGCTATGACGCAGGAGAGTGATTTTCCTTCAAAAAAAGGCCATTTTATTGGAGTTGCAATCTTTCCATGTAAACACAGAAGATTGTGGTGACCTATTTTTCAACATGCGCAACTTTATTTAAGACGCAGCGCTCAACAGTTACTGACAGCCAGAGGTCAAGTTGGAGAAAAACCTGTTAAACTCCTGTCAACGCATCAAGAGTAGCAAGATCCTGTAAGAGCTGCAGCTGATTTGGGAGATTAAAGCAATCCCCAGGAGAGCAGCTGGGCTCAAGGAAGAACAAAGAGCGATTTAAAGTAACATTTGCAGAGTCATTGTATCATATGGGAGCACTCAGATCTTTGACACAAGCTCAACGCCACCGAAAGATTAAAAAATTGGGAACATTTTTAAGAAAAAATAAAGAAAATAAAAAACAATTATATTTAGTTGACTTGAATTTTTGGTTGAAATATTACACTGAACTTTATAAAGCCTTGTTCGCCACTGGAAAAGCTGGTCTCAAACTTCTAAAGGTTCTGAGAAATTGGAAGAATACAGAAAACTTTAAAACACACCCAGAGAGCTGCAGATAATCCTTTACATACCTGGACGGTGCCACACCCACTAGGTTGGGGCCCAGTCCTCTGAACAGAGAGCGGGGTCCTTCTCTCTCGAGGATTAACCTGCAATAAGTGCAAAAGTGTCAACAGGATTTTGTAAATAAATCATTTTACATGGCTTTTAATGATAACTTATAAATATGGCTGCAAAAATTCAGAAGTCTAAAAGGATCAAAAGGGTAATAAAAGTGAGACAAAAACTTTCACTCTGCAGAGCTTTCGTTTGTTGTTTCACTGCTGCAGAAAGTCCCAGTTAAAAAAAATCTAAACTCGGACAGTCTCTGCAAACAAACTGAAAGAGCAAAAATAAACATTTATGAACAAGTCCTTTCCCTGGGAGAGCGACGTTATCAAGACAGCCTCACGTTTTTCCTCAGTCAGTTCAAAGATTGCTCATTTGTCTCGCCAAGTTACCCGACTCAGCACGAGGTGTTCTGAACAGTTTCTTGCTGAGTGTTCTAACAAACGGACCCATTCTGTTTAGGGAGGGGAAAGCATTGAAGTATTTAAGTTCGTGCAGCAAAACGGACCTTTATGGTTAAGTTAATTACTTATGACAGCAGCAGCTGTCTCCTATTTAAAGACAAAAGGGGGCGTCTCAGAGATAAGCTGCAAAGCAGGACTTTGAGTTTGAAAATGGAATGGCTTCACTTTAATAGAAACTTAGCCATATTCCCTGCAATATAATTTGCAACCAATAACTGACAGATTTCGAGGAAAGCCGTTTCATGCTATCACCAACCTCTCATGGTTGAACTCTGCTCTACAGAGCACGGATCAAGGCCTACATTCGACTGACCCACTTTTGGCTCGTGTGTCAGTTCTCCTCTTTCCTTTCTCTGCAGCTATTCCTTCTTTTGCCTTGCAGCATGGCGCTCCATTTCTGCAAATGGCTGCTCGCCTCAAGGACGACACGAGGAGAGGTTTACGTTGGCATAAGACCAGTGTTGAACACTAAAACATGCCCAGATTATTTCTCCCAAAACAAGGTATTAAATCCAGATTTCTAAGAAAATCCAAACGCAAGACTTGTTCACATAAGCCAAAAAATTCCTAATTATTTCTACCAATCAAAGTACATTTGAAACCCTGCAAGAAATTAGTTCTGGTCAAACTGAAGACAAACACATTTTTTTTAAACTTCAAAAGTGCACAGTCAGGCATTTGTCTGCATTCCTTTCTAACCCATTGAATCTAAAAAAAAAAATACTCTAGCATTGAAAAATTAATAGATTAAAATCCATTAAAATGTTTAAAATAAAATAATCTCCCACCTTGTAAGTAATTCAGTAGAAGTCTTGAGCAACAAAAGTTAGCAAATGTTTATGAATTCTGCAACAGTTTTAACAGTGTACAACAGCCTTAAAAAAAAAAAGGAAATGAAAAATAATAAAGTTTTTTAAATAACTCAATTCTTGGCTAAAATCTGTTTACTGTAGCTTTCATAAGCCGCCTGACTTCCCCGATACTCCCACTTCCTTGTAAATGTCTACAAACATTACCACAAGAAGAATCAGTTTTTTCTTTTCTCGAGAATTTAATTTTAAAGAAGCTAACTTAATCAGATGGTAATATTCTCCTTCTTAGTTTCACTGGGGAAGTCAATGACAGAATACATTTTAGACAAAGGTAATCTGCTACATTCTTCTGCCGCTTCTTGATCCTTCTTACTTGAGGCAGTGCAGAGGCCCTGGAGGAGAAACACGAGCGACGCTGGCGCCGTTGACAGCACTGAGCTGGACTTCAGAGACGTACAGAGTTATGGAGGACGACTGCAGTCTGGTCTTCACAACCTCCAGAGGACAAGTCAAAATGGCACCAACTGTTCCTCCACATCTAGAAAGAAGGTAAAATTGCTGAAAAGAGTTTCCAACAAAGAAGCATGACAAAGACAAATGTGTGTTTATGAAAAAGGGAAATAGTTACAAATAATTGAAAAAAAAACTTAAAGTGACCAAGTCAGATTTTTAGTTTGAATATGCAAATTTTCTTTCTTAATTTTTTTCTGTCTTTGGCAACAGAAGTGAATATGCAGGGAGAGCTTTCTTCCATGGTGAGGTAAAGTGACTGCTGCACGCGTGCACGGTTTAACTGCGTCATTTTGTAGACTTGCCACGTGAAAAGTCCAAAAAGGGGGCCTTTGTGTTTACTTTTTCCATCTAAAAACACTGTACACGTGAATGATAATGGAGTCAAATTATTCAAACAAACTTGTAAACACAAAATAGTTAATAAATGTCATTATCAGGATAAAAACCTTTTTGACCAAACCCTAACATGTAAAAATAAATGTTTCCAGCAACAAGTTCTTTAAAATTGTTGACTTTTAAAAAAACTGTAGTCGGTATTTTGTTAGCAATGTCATTCTGATATGCATACATGATCTTCTCAAGGTCTATTTTATCTTCTTATCCTGATAAATTCAAAGACAAAATGCAATATCCAAATTGTGGAACTGCAGTAGGAAATTGTGACACCTTTCTTCAAGTTTCTTCAGTGTGGCAGCAGCTATATTTACCTTTCATAACACCAACTTGCATTCATGCTTACAGTCAGCGGTGACCCTTGCCCTACTTTCTGAGCTATTCTCGCTGCTGCATGAATGTCTCAACACTATGGTGAGGCCTCTGAGGAAAATCCAACTATATTTGTTCGGAATTGAAATTTGTTTTGTGTTCACTCTGTAAGAATGGAATATAGATAACTGTAAAGGTTGTGGTGTTGATTAGATTACTCACCTGAATGACAACAGTTGATAAAAGATTTCAATTCAAACAAACGCAATTATTATTATGAAGAAGAATTCGATTTATTGATAACTAAAACGTTTTGAGACGAATTTTCTGCCAAATGAATGGAAATTTTAATTGTTTTTTGAGAGGTTAAACGTGAGGCATTGCTAATGCAGTCATTGCAGCTGCACTTTGATCAATCCCTAGCAAACATCATCCCGGAAACGGATTCCAGTAGCTACCAAAATAAAGGCCAAAAACTAAAAGAAAAGGAAAAAAAGACAGAAAAAGGAAAATTACAATTAAAAACAACAACAGAAACATTTACATGAACTTCTATGCTGTTGTGACAGTCTCTAACGTATAGTGTACACAGTATAATATTTGCTTTAATATTTATAAGGCTTATTTCGACAACTTAAAAATTATTAACCGGAAGTGTTTGCTGGGGGCGTATTTTTCCATTTCGATAATCAATTTTTGGAAATGTTATGTTTTTTATTTTCTGTATACACCGGATTAAATAGGCTATTTTTACGTTTTTACGTCCGAAGTGACTAATTTACGGCTGGTGGTAACTGCGCAGTTTGTCTGAAAAAACATTTTGTGATAAACGTCGTTACTCACCCTCCGGCGAACAAATGAACCAGTGTGTCTCTTTGGCTCATTATTTAGCATACTCTGCCGTCTCGGCCTGCGGCAGAGTCTGTTTTCACCCCGTCCCGCTACCTCCTGCGTCCGTGAGGATGCGAGCGTCGACACCACAAACCAGCCAACAGAGTCGACGACTAATCAGGCAGAGAGAGAGAGAAGGAGGGCGGGCGAGACTCCGGTGATTCAGACTGCAGTGGGTCGACGAACCCCGCTCCCGTGTAACTTCAGCTCTCCTGGCCCGGATTTGGATGTGTGCCGGGTTTAGGTACCGTCACTGAAATATTTCAGCTCCAGCAAACGATTATATAGCACATCAACGGGTTCGACTTGATTGTCTCCTCTGCTTTCATCGCTGCAGCAAGGGGGAAGGAGAGGGCAGAGCTCATAGTATTTACTGTACAATCATAGGCTGGAAACAGACGCTGCGATTGGTCGGATGGGTGTTTGACGTCACCTTGTGCCCGCCCTGATCATGCAGCGTTCACATGCTCAACACTGAATGAATCAGGCCTGGTTTGTGGGTTTGAGTGTAGTCTTTCAAGAAGAGCACCATGACACACGCGTGTGTGTTGTGTATAAGGGCACGTTTATTCTCTAAACACTCATGGATCATTTTAAAAACAGTCTTAAAATAAGATTTATGCAAACCTCAAGTTGGGATTAGAGGTACACAATTCCAAACACATACTGTACTTACAAATCTAAATAAAGAACGAGGTTACTAGGTGTTCTATTAGCTGTTTATCAAATAATACAGCTTTCTTATCCAAAGTCAAAGTCTCACTCCAACTATATTTTTTGCTAAAATTGTTCTAAGTGAAGTATGCACATGTCACTCTTGACTTAACCGTACCACTCTCAATTAACCTTTTATTCATTGTCCTGTTGTTATTTTCAATTGTATTTAATAATATTTTATTGTTATAGTATTTTATTTCTATTTTAATTGTTTTAACTGTATTTTATTCTCTTGTGTTGATGCCTTTTGGCCCAGGTCTCCCTTGAAAAAGAGATGTAAGTTTCAACGGGATTTCCTGGTAAAATAAAGGTTAAATAAAAAAATAATTCTTTTTTTTAGTTATGATTATGCAGTTTTAGCCAAAATTAGAAAAAAAATGTAATGTATTTTTTGCAGAGCTGCAGGAGTTCAGTAGAAATTTGCCTCTGAGTTGTAACCAGGACTGTTAGCACGGAAGTTAGCCTCCACTCAATTCCCATCATTCCTTTATTAACACTCTGGCAATTTTCGAATTCTCACCCTAATCCCTAACTACTAAAAAAAAAACTATATAATGCAGAACGATCTAGTGTCCTGGATTTTAAAGGTTCAGTACCATGAAAATTATACTTTTTGAAGTTTTAAGCTCATTATGCTGTTCATCCCTCTCTATAAAGCTGATCTGTTCACGCATTTAAGAGTAATCCTTTATAAACATTCGCTGTCTGCAGCAGCCCCTCCCATACCCACAAAAACAAGCGGTTGGAAACATGCTGACGTCAGCACGATGCGAACCGCACCCTCCAGGAGGAGTCTGCCCTGCCAGCACTGCCCCCAGTCTAACACAACACTCAATTTCTCCACTGAGCTAGTGGTGACAAACAAAAAATAAAACTTTCATTTTAGATTCAGAATACTATATGTCTTACAATTATGTCCTGTCTTTAATAAATTCCAGCTCAAACAGGTGTTCGTTACTTTAGACGCGGGGTCTGTTAAGACCCCCCGGCCCGGCACAGCCGTGAAAAACTGCATGTGTCTGTGTTGTGAAGCAGTGAAGCAATGGCCGGGCCTTCTAAAGGCAGACATATGGTATTGTTGTGGAAAAATGTTTGAGTCCGATGAAGGAGCAGACAACTTCTCAAGTTAAACACAAGCATTTGATTACAATTCAGTTTAATGTGCGTTGATCAGACACACAGAGAAACCTCGGCAGGATTCTGCTGGTGTCACAGGACGCCAGAGTTTTATTGGCTGCTCAAACCATCTTCAAGGCGTAAGCAATTTGCTTTACATCAAAGACTCTTAGGGAATGTGGGCCCTGTATGTAAATATCTGAGGTTACACTCCCGTTTGCATATGCCTTTAGGGTTATGGAGTGTTTGACAGAAGCGGAACTTTTCCGGTCAAGGGGTTGGTTAATACAGAAAATGCATTCCAGCAGAGGTTCAGAGTTTCAAACAAAGGTTACATATAAATCAAAGTTGAAACAAATGCTAAACAAAAATATTTCTTTTACAGTATGTGCATCCATCTTTGTGGGAGAAATGCAGAGAAACAGCTTTCTCTGGAACGACGTCATGAAATGGACGGCAGCCACACGCAGCAGCAGGCGGAGCTTCAGTAATCAAGTCGTTTTACTTCCGGGTAGGAAAAGACTCAAGAAATAAAACTAATATTTCATTAAAAAATTGATTTTTAGTGTTCCAAAGGTAATATATGATCATATATATGGATGTAGTTGACTCTGAAAGGCTTAAGAAAATCATGGTATGGCCCCTTAAAAAATTTGGATACCATTTTCACTACTTTTTTTTCAAGGCAAGTATGGCGTCATTGATTTCACAAAGTCATACTCTAATCAATATAAGCATTTTACGAAATGTCCATGTTTTACAAAATACATTTAAACACATTTTTTCCGCAAAACTTGTTCAAATGCAATGCATTGGCGTCTATATTCGCCAATATAGTGAGTAAGGATGTTACGATTCTTTGGGAATTGGTAAAAAAAAAAAAAATTCACACTCGTCAACATATTCATAGATGCAGAGAATAAAAAAAAATTTAAGATGTAAAGACAATTTTCTTTTCTGAATGTATAATGTTGTTTAACTGTTGTTGAGTTTATTGTTTCTTAATGTGACACTACAGCGTATCATTGTGGATGTTTTTTGTAACGTGCGCAACGACATCTGCTTTTTCTGCCGAAGCACAGACCTGTTTTCTTCTTTGCTGCGCACACACAAAAGGACGTTACGAATGGGTGGAGTCCACAGTTCATTTTTTTTTAGATAGCAACCCTTTGTTAGCGGAATGAGGCAAAATCTAAATAAGATGTTGGTTTAACTTTTTTATTTCTTGAAGTGAATGTAAATGGTTTATTTTAATTTACGGAAATATGTTTGACAGTTCTTTAATTAGTGACCCACATCATGCCTGTTACCAGTGTTCGGTAATTACTTTAAAAAAGTAATTGATTACTTTACTTTAGTTACTGGTTGAAATTGTGATGAAATTACTTTACTCATTATTCATTTTAAAAAGTAATTCATTACTCTTGACTTTACTTTACTTTTTTCCGCTCATGTACAAATTCTCAAGGGAGTGATTGAAAACAAAACCTGACTTCATTAGAAATCAGACATCGGTGTAAAAAATGACGCAAAGTGACAACATCTGTGGTCTATGCTACTGCTCAAAGAGAGATGGGGGGAGGGGGGGGGACTGTTACACCTAAATACATATACTGCTCACAAAAATTAAAGAAACATTTTTTTTATTGGATCTGGCATGAATTGAACTAAACCTGTCTGATCATTTTCTTGTCGGTTAATCAGCTGAGGGCCTCGTTAATCAGTTCCAGAGCTTTCCACCCATACAGTTTTGAGCTGGATGGCAGCTCAGTCCAGAAAAAGAAAGACTGGATGCAAGGGAGACTTTGGCCCGTCCATGGAAGTTGTTGTGACGTGAAATTGAATGTGAACTTTTTCAAACCACAGGTTTTCATCTGCTCCTGATCCTTCAAGATTTGAATAAAGAAATACTCAGAAATGCAGTTTTAATCTTTAATTGTACTTAACTATTTTTATTTGCTGTTTATTAGCTAGTACATCTCTCCCATCCACTATTTGTGGAGATAAAACCAGTCTGATAAAAATTGAGTTTATATTGAAAAGATTTAAGCTCAAAATTGCATTTTAGAGTATTTCGTCATTCAAAACGTTGTGATATAGTCCATAATATATTTACAGTTGTATAATATTTATGGTAGAAGGATGAGAGCTTCCAGAGCAGCAAGGCAAGAGGTTTAGAAGACGGCCAAAGAGGAGATTTATGGATGCAGTGAACAAAGAAATAAAGATAGCTGATGTTAGAGAGAAGGATACAGAAAACAGGGTTACATGGAGGAAGCTGATTTACTGTGGGATCCCTTGAAGGGAAAAGCTGAAAGGAGAAGAAGTTGTGAAGCAGGAGCAGATTAAAAAACGCTGAAAGAGGCTTAACTGTGACGTAGAAGCTACGATGGAAAATTACAAGCTCCTACCTACTCTCAGTGCTGATGCATCCACTTGTAGAGGACTAGATCCATGTACATCTTTGTTTTCCTCATCTGAGCTGACATCTGGCTCAAAACTGTACTACTGGATAGCGCCAATATTTCTCGCCATTTTCCTTGGAGCGGTGATGTTAAGTTGCGGTTGTGAGGGGCTGTAAGCTTATGGAAGAGACAAACTTTACTATTTACTTTGCAACAGCAGTCCTGCTCACAACTCCAAGTTGCATTTGTAATGAACGACTGCATCCGTACAGAAACCCTCCTAGAAAACAACGCAGGTTTTTTGGTTTTGACTAAAAAATGCAAAATCATAATAAAAAAGACTACTGTGAACGCTTTTAAAACAGATCGAAACATCGAAACAGATCAAAAAAATCCTATGTAATAAAAGTTGTGGATTTTGCATTAGAAAAAATTTATACTGGCAAACGCCATTTAAAAGCTGAGATATCACTATCCTTTCAACATCATTAAACAATGAGCTTTCAATTTTAAATTAATTTGTAGTTAAAAAAAATGCTAGATTATTTTTTCCTGCAGATCCTTACAATGAAAATCTTTTTTTTTTTTCACATGTGGAAAGCTGCTCAGCTGACCACACTTAGAAAAGTTTAATGGTGATCTAATTATAGACCTGATGGAACCCACACAGGTTTGTAATTGTCTGCATAGTACTACTGTCATGTGAGAAGGTAAATAATCTACAACCTTAATTTCTGAAACTAACCTGTTTTGAGCACGGAAAGTTCTTTAACCTCTTTGAAAGGATGTTACGTGATTTAAAGGATCAAAAAATAGGAAGAAAGGATTATGTAACATCCGTACATTCCCCTTTAAAAACCTTAGCGTTTAGAATTTGTGGTTCCATTGAAAGCCAGCAAAGCCGCTCCTTCATGGAGCTTTATGAAATGTGAACTGTTTCAGAATTAAGTCCCAAGAAAATTATTTTAAACTGAACAACAGTTTCCATTCTAAACTAACTTACTTTTAGAATGTTCATTCAACCTTTGTGAACTCTTTAAAGGAAACAAAAAACACAGTTTTATGTATTTATGAATTGATAAAGTGGGTTTTGGAAACAAAACTAAATGGAACTTTTTGCTAATTAAGTATGTGATGAGGTCATGCCAGTCCATGAAAAGATGTGAAAAATTATTTTTGTTTTTAGGTCAGAGCACCCTGTTTGTTTTGTGGTCATACTACTAGTTGACCATATATTTGACCATATATTTGACCTGCTGGATGCAGAAAGGGCCCTGTCCTAAAATAACTGAAGCAAAATGTTTCAGCTAATCCGATCTCCGTGGTCGTTGAAACCAGCACAGGGTCATAGTGACCTGGAGCCGATCCCAGCTGTCATCAGTCAGAGGCTCTGGGCACGTCTTCAGTCTAATGGAGGCTGCAGCTGTGTGCCTGTTGAACGCACAAAAGCTGGTGGTTCAAGCATAAGAAATAGAAATCTCAACAAAAATAGATTTTTAGATTGGGAAACAGGACCTCTGACCTCTGAAGCAACAGCACTAACCTGCCCTTCCCAAATATTTCCTATTTGGAAGGACTAAAATACTTTTATCTCAGCAGACATGTTAGGCACAAATCAATAATCTGGATAAGAAGCTTATGTCAATTCTGAGGCATGAAGATGAAAATATTGCAGCTTTTTCTAATAGTACTGAGTAACTTTTAATAAATACTAAGCAAAAGTATTGATTAAATTTAAGTAAATTATACATTTAACTTGAAAGAATGGTAAAAGTATTACGCAATATACATTTAGCAGCTATTGAACAAGGCGAAATGTTTATGCCTCTCTCTTGTGGAAAAACATGGTTGCAATGATTTTACAGTTTTAAGCACAGTACCATATTTGTCTTTAAAAAAATATATAATATTTTTTGAGTAATAAAAATGCGGAAAAAATTAAAATTTGTATCTCTGGTTCAGTAGATCTGTTTCAAAAAGATTAAAAACTAATTTCCCTTGATGTCACAAAATCCCAATTTTCCACCATTTCCATTGGAAGCCCTTCGTTTATCACATGATACAAAGACACACTGGAGTCACATTAGGACAACCCAAACCACCAAACCAGAGATGTCATGCTAAGCATCAGCAGGATCTCGGGACATAAACATAAAAAAAAAATAGTTTGATCAAAGCGGAAAACGTTAATGTACCTTTAGTGAACAAAATGAAATACTAAGCAGAGCAAAAATCTGAAAATCTGAAAAAAAATATAAATATTGCATTTTTTTTTATTTTTATTTTTTGCAAAAACCAGTAACAATTTAGTGAAAAACTTTGTAAAATGTGTGGTGTTAAATTAGCCGCAATTTTGTTTTTCATTTTCTGAGAAGCCCTGACCAAACATTTCTATCCTTTCTATCACCTTCAAATTTCCACAAAGTTGGACTTTTTCTGAAAATAGCTTTCATTCCTGTGTCTATAATGAACAGATCTGGACTTATACCTTTTTTTTATTTGATCTTTTAAATCAATACTTTCAGTGCCTGATCAAAGTTCAACACATCCAAACAAATTCAAAAGATAGATAAGCAGCAGAAAGCATGGAAAAATCCCATAAACTCTTAACTGAATAAATCTACATTCAGTTTAGCAACGACTAGGATTATTTGATTTATTATGAGAGTGAAAATAAAAGGATTCTTATTCTTGAAATGTGCACATCAGGGTACAATAATGAGATACTTTACTCGGATTAAAATTAGATTCAAAAGCTACACATAAAAAAACACTCAACCAAAAAATGTAAGGGTTGAGTAATAACAATAATGCATTTTATTTGAAAGCACCTTTCAAAACACTCAAGGACACTGTACAAAGTACTATATATATATATATATATATATATATATATATATATATATATATATATATATATATATATAAACACAATAACATCACTTAAAAATTAATGAAAAACACAATAAATAAGTTAACATCTTCATAAAATGATATTACAGATGAAGGAGAGTTGTGAATTTGGGAAAGTGGATTTAAAATGATAGGTTTTGAGTTTGAATTTTAAAACTGAAAAGGAGTCAACGTCAGGGGGCTGCGAGTTCCAGAGTTGAGGAGTCGAGCGATTGAAAACTCTGCTCCCCATGGTGACCAGACGGGCTGGAGGGACGGATGTAAAGTCATATGATTCAATGGCATAAAGAGCCTTCTATATAACGGTAACAAAATTTTGTGGTTTTGTAATCCAGTTAGTCTCTTACTTTATTGTCTATAAAAATTTGTCCTGCACCTCTTTGACATAAATATATTGTAACACACAAACTACCTGAATGAATGAGTATCGGCAAAAGACCAAACAAAAGATCAATGATCCATCTGAGCCAGATAGTCTATTTTGTATTCAGGCGTTCCCCCTGAGAAGATAAGAAAGAGTAGATTTTTGCAAATTGACATAAATTTAATGAGCCACAGCTTGAGTCTACACCTGAGAAAAAGATGAAAATGAACTTGTGCTCTCTTCTTTTCCCCGCAAGGATTTGTGAATGCACATTTAAGAGTCACGAGGTGAAAGTGTTGAACCCCAATTGGAAAAATATTGAAAGCACAACGTTTTTTAATAAGTCTTATCACTTTGTCTTATTGCGCTATAATCAAAAATTTTCAGGAAAAGAAGAAAAAGCTTGAAAAAGTTTCATCTGGACTTATTTGTTTATTATATCCTGTAAATGACTAAGTCCATATTAACCTTAGGGATCCCATGGGGTCAAAGTTGGCCTTTAATCTTAATGTTTTAAAATATTTTGGACTGCTGTTAATTGCTGCTACCCAAACGAACAAACAAACAAAAACATTAAATTAACTTTAAAAGCCCAGAAGAAAAAACTTTTTTGGGTTCTCCTGGGTTAAAAATGAAACAATATCTGGGAATTGTGTCCTCGTGCATCATGAAAAAATGTGTTCATTAAACAATTTTTTATTTAAACTTAAAAAAAAGTTCCACCAGTTGACAGATGTTACTTTCCACAAAGTTCATGTCCTTATTACCTCGTCCATCTGGTTCATTACAGCTGCAACATCCAAAGTGTTTCATGTTAATCATGTAATGCTTTGTCTGGTGATCTCAGTTAAAATCCACTAACACGTGTCCCATGATATCCCACACATGCAGCATCTCATGATTTGTGTTGGACCTTGAACCAATAGATTTACAAACCTCCAAATGATGAGAGACATGCTCAGAGATCTGTTTTCTTGTCTATGTGCAACAATCCCTGCTCTCCATAATTTTGCAGAAATCCCAGTCGCCCCAGCAGGTGCCCTGGTTTAGTACAGTTCAAAGGAATGCAAAGGGCATCGGATTGCTGGCATAGAAAAGCAGGACGATGTGACAAAAATAGATTTTGTTTAAACTGATGGTTAATAATTAAATGGGGAAAAAAATCTAAATTTAGGAAAATATTTCAAAGTCTTAAAAAAATGGGGTTGGGTTTTTTTCCAAAAGGATTCAGCATGACAGATTATTTTCCTCCCTTATATTACAAACAACAATATTTATTCAATTCTGTCTTTTTTTCAAATTTTTTTGCATAGTTGATTAAGGCTAAAAAAATAAAAACTTGTCAAATCAATTATAAAATCTAATGACTGATAAATAATGCATACATTAAATAATATTTGTATCATGACTAACCAAATGGCCTTTGTTTTGCTCTTTAAAATACAATTTACACAAATCTTTGAGTGGCACCCAGCTGCAGGCAAACGTGGCGGATGTCCTGGAGGACTAATGTAAGGCACTCCGTCATGGCCGATGGTCGTCAATCTGAATAGCGGAAGCGGAAGTCTCTCCAGAGCCCCCTCTCGTTTTTTAATCTTTCAAAGCAATAACAGTCCACAGTTTTTTATTCAATGCTAAATTAAGATAAATCCATTGTGTCAGCTCATCAATGTATTAGCATTGACCGTATTTTGTGAATACAAATATTAAGTCAGCAGAAAAAAAAAAAAAAGCGCATCCATTAGATCCAATTTAAACACAGCAACCATTATTTTGCCTTGAGCTGAACATTTTTTTCCTTGTCTATATAATCACTGGCAAAATCTATACTCTCTTCTGTCCGCAATCCTAATTGTAATTTTGCAAATATTGTAGCACTAAACTGCTAATTTGTCATGGGCTTGTTTACATTTTCAAGTGATTTGTCATCACTCGTGTCTCCGTGGTCGCACAGCCATCAGAGGTGATTGGGCTTGAGCTGTGACGTCACTGGCCACTGGAATGTTACGCTCGGAGTGCAGTCGCATGCAAAGCATGACAGTTTATTTAAGGGATTAGAGTACGCCATTATGGAGGAAGAAAGTGTCTTTTCGCACTTAAACGTGCGCCCTGTGCTAAACTTTTTTCTTAGTCGCACAGACCCAGGGGAAAGGGGTTAAGGTTAGGATTATGGTTACAGTTATGGTTAAGCAAGCAAATGGTTCCTGAGTGCGGCTGTCTCTGCAGCTCACGGCTCCACTAGGGGATGGGTCAAATGTGGAGAACACATTTTACACATTTAGGAGTGGGACAGTTAATGGGACTTTAATTTTACGTTTCATTTTAAATACGTCCGGCCAACAAAAGAATCCAGCCTTGAACACACTTAAAATGCTTGCGGGCAATGCAGCAATGCGATCTTGGTTGCTCGTATTACGTGTGGCCAATATGAATTTCCATCAATTTCTATGCTGGTCGCACGTAAATACGTGTGAGTAACATCAGCCATGGAGGAAACTGTCTAAATTTCTTTCCAAATTTCAAACACAGAGAGGGGACAGAGTGGACAACTAGATAGAAAATAGAGCAAGTTCCTGGAAAAACATATCTTATTTGTCATATCTGACAGAACTAAGAAATGCATTTTAAAAAATGTGGTTAACTTATATTGCCTTAGTATTTCCTGCGCCTCTTTAGTGAACAAACACATCTCACCACCAATGTACCGGTAAGGTACAACTAAAATCAACATAACATAAAAAATATATATATATATTTCATAAAAATACAACTTCCGGACATTTCCGGTTTTAATTTGTAGACTTCATTATAGCAACTTCTGGTTGGATGTCGATTGGCCATGTTATGTCTATCCACCATGTCTTATCTATCCGCCATGCCAGTCCGCCATGATGCCTGCAGCTGGGCACTCTTGGAATCTTCATTAAAAAAATTAATCAATTTCATTTTTGCAAGTCAAATAATCTGTAAATCCACTTTAAAACAAAATCAAATCAGAAACAAATGTACAGATTCAGCAACTGAGCAAACAGCAATTTATTTTAGCAAAACTTGTATTTTATTATGTACTGTTTGTTGTTTTATAAATTAATCTAATCAAATATTTACCAGAAAAACACAGAAAATGTGTTTAGCCAACAGAATGCCAATTCATTTCTGCAAACAGAGACTTCCACCTAGTGGTTTTACATGACATGACTATAACCTGAAAGTATTAAAGGTTTTCCTTTGTTTTGATTAATATTTGTGTATTCTTGGCAGGCATCTAAATGTCATAAAAGTCGAGCTCTGTGTGGATATTTGACTTTGAACGTGAACGTATCACAAATATTAAGACTAGCTTATATGAATATGTCCGACAATATTAATTGTTAACTTCAAAATAACTAAAATGCACTAACTTTCTTGTGAAAAGAAAAACACATTCAAGTCTTTATTGAACTACTCTGATTGGAATGTTACTGATGACTTTGAACGTAGCATTGTGTCACGTGATACGCGTACAGCTGAGGGTTGTTGAGACAGGCTTGCCCGTTGCTAGCCACTTAGCTCCGTTAGCTGCGTTTAGCAAGTTTGGCAGACATTTCTTCTAATATCAGTCTGTATTGATCTTACTTGACGGTAGGCCTATGTTAACGACATGGGGAGGATACAGGAGTCACGTCTATCTCTTGTATCCCCACCTGTCGCCATGTATTTACCTAGATGTCAATGTCATAATTTGTAGCTAGGGCTTAGCACAGCTAGCTTGTGCTTGACAAATACAAGGCCAAGGAAAGGGGGGAAAAAACAGGCAGGCCTCCGGGTGAGTAGCATCTACTATAATGTCCTTTTTCCGCCTTATATACAACATTTACTGTGTTGGAAACACAAATTTTATCGTAATAGTAATCAAACTATAGAAATGATAGTGCGCTTTTGATTTTTCTTCGCGCTGATAATGAGATAAGCGTCCAGGGCTTTAAAAGTACGATGCATTTGACTGCAGTGGCGTTCGGATTTTTGTCCGTAAGTACATTATTATGGCCCTCCAGGGAAATGATGTTTGACTTGTTTATTTGACAGAGTTGTACAAAAATGACAGTGTCAGTCCGTGTCAGTCTGTAGGCTGCACAGGCTCGTTTGCATTTATTTTCTCAGATTCCTGTGGTCGTTCAGTGCAAAGAGGGGAAAAAATACCCTCAACTGTAAATACTGTTAGCATTATTACATGTGTACGGCTGTTTAACAGATGCATAATGCAGAAATGGCATAAAATAGTAGTGAAGGGCTGTAAATCTGTTTATTTTTGTAAATAAGATTCGTAACACTGCAGGTTTGTTGCATGTTTGGGTCATAACTAATATTTTGCATTTAAAACAATTGCAGCAAATGTAACCCCGTTATATAATCAGTTTGTGTGTTTCTGCAGGAAATTATACATTAAAGAGAACCTTTATTAGATTTAGCAAAAACAAAATATTAGGAATAATCATAGTTGATTTGAAATGCATTAAAATATTTTTTTAGACTCAAGAGTCTTTAATAGTGCAGCTAATCATGTATTTTTTTAACATGCTCTTGTAGGATTTTTTTTCCATAAAGGGCATATATAAAGAAAATTAAAATGGCATTTCTAAGTTTTTCTTTATTCAAATAGTGAATTAGGTGGCAGATGGAAAAAAAAATACAGCTGGAAAAAGTCTGTAGCAGTAGCGTAGAAGCTACAGTCAGCGGACCACAAGCTCCCTGCTCCGCTCCACTTGCATGTAAATAGTTCCATCTATGTCTTCCTTTTTCTCATTCGAGGTGGCATCTGGAAAGTGTAAGGGCTGCATAGCTCCATTATTGCTCGCCATTTTTATTGAGCTAGTAATGTTAAGTTGGGTTTGTGAGCAACTGGAAGCAGCTGGATAGGATGTAAGCCAAGGGATGATGGGAAATAGTGGAAGGCTTACTATGCGCCAATGATCCCATCCACAACATAGAGGGGAATTTCTACTGAATAGACCCTTTTCATGGTGATGTCAGACAAAATGGCGACATCGCAGCCTCTTTGTAAAGTAACTTCTGACAGATAAAGACTTTTTAGCACAATTTTAAATAAATAAGAAAGGGTAACCTTACCAACTGTAACAAAAAATTGTACTTTTTATTTATTTATTTATAAATGTCCTACCTAACTGCTTGTTTCCTCTCTAAGAACGCTTACAACTCAACACACAAGTTTATGATTTCCTCCAATATTTGAGGTTTTATTGAAAATATTGACCAGATGTTATTCTAACGCTTTCTATTATGCCTGATTTTATTTTTGCACATATTTTAAGAGCGACCGAGCTGATGAAAAAATATTCATGTTGTCCACATATAATTTGTGCGGAAAAGTTACACATTGCTGCATGTTGGCCGCACGTATTTTAATTGTGTCCAAGGCTAATTTAGTTGTTGTAATAAAAGGTATTTGTTGTTTTAAGGGGTAATTGTTAAATAGGAATGTTTACCAAGTGGCACTGCAAATATTTTAAGTGCATTTATGAAGCTGCATGTTTTTTGCTTGCAAAAAAGGTGCGGCCAAGAAATAAGTTCAGCACTGGCCACTTTTAGTACTTTAGAATTGATGTGGTATTAATCACTTCCTTTATATATTTTTGACAGTTTCCAATTAATTTAATTTTTACCTTTTATTGTCCCAGAGATCAGAGACGATTAGGAGCTCAAGCAAAGAGGAGCTACATCAGAAAATAATACAACATTAATTTGTTTACTTTAATGTAAGACACTTGTTTTCAGTGATTTCGTAAACATGGAAATTTAAGCAACTTAACTGGGCAAAAAAGATGTTCTGCAGCTCTACATCTCGTTGTGGAAAGCTAGAACTAACATAAATTAAAAGGGTAAAATCATAATTACCTTCATAATCAAACAAACAGCAATCAGTGAAGTACCTGGAACCTTTGTCTAAGTATAACCGAGTTGTCAGAGAGAAATGATCCACGACTCGTTTAATATAATTCATAGGAATTTGGGGAGGCAGCTGCGCAGTATTTTACTGGTAGGCTTACTTAAATTTATATTTTGATTTGTAAATAATCTAAGAGAGGGAAAAAAATACATTTACGTAGGGCATTAAAATAGAATACTGCACAAATTTTCTTTAAAATAGTTAAGTTTACTTTTTATTATTTACATTAAAAGGGTATTCAACAGAGTTTAGCTGTCAGCTTTGCTAGTCTAAAGCTTTAGTTATAATATTCTTATACTAATGTACAAAGCACACGGGTCATGGTTACCCCTTAAATTACAGGTTAAATTTAATAAAAGACAAAGTCATATTTACTTAAAAGGACATGAAATATTCAGAAAACCAAGATTTAGAAGAAAAGTGTCAGAAATCTATTTCAGTGTACAGTCCTAACACATGGAAAAAACTGGACAAGGAAATTAAAAATACAAAAACTATTTCTGCCTTTAAAAGTGTTATTAAGAAGGAAATGCTAAGCAAATATTAGACATAATATCTAGAAAAATAATTTCATAAAACTTCTGCAGTTAATGCCAATGGACCAAGTGTAGGTAAATAGAATGAAATGAAGATTGTGTAGGTAACTGTTTATGTCAATGTGTATGTATTTTTGTTTTTATGTCCTTAATATTTCTGTAAAAGATCATTTCTATTTTCCTTTTTTGTTATATTTAATTTAATTTTGTTGATTTAGCAAGTTTTCTTCGTTCTGCTCCTTTTAATTTATTAACTGTTTTATGTTTATTTAGTATTATTTCAATGATAGCTATTGTTACTAAATGAAATAAAATAAAGTTTTAAAAAAAAATTGTCTGTCACATAAGAGGCTCGATTCCTACCGCTCTGCAGAAACTATGTCGGACACAGTATTTTTGGCTTGGAAATAACTAAAAAGATGTGTGACATTAATAAGTTAAATGTATGATTTACTGTTTTTTGCAATATTTTTTTTCTGTGGAAAATTTGTGCAGTATTTGATTTAAAAAAGATAATTTTTAAAACAATATTTAGATTTATTCATTTTAATTGAAAATGACATCAAAAATAATGTATTAAAGTGACAGGAAAGGATTTAATTTGAATGAGCCTTTTACAATATTTTTTGATCAATAATTGTTAATTCACTTTATCTGTTTTATACTTTATAATAAAAAAAATGTCTGAGCTAAAGACAATGGTGATCGACTATCAATATTGATGCTTGGCTACACCCTCATTTTAATTTAAAATAGAAAGTACCTGCTATAATCTGTATGTCACTGCAACATGGCTTCACAGATGCACATAAAACGCATTTTGAAATGCATGTGTCTGCAATTTTTAATAATCTTTAACTCGTGTTTTTCCTCCTCTTCCTCAGCGTTCATTATTTAGGTGGAGAGGAGGAAAAGGGAAGTTTGGGGATCAGACCATCTCTCGGGAACTCTTCACCATCCTCTTCATCTCTGTTGACCTCAGATGAGCCATGTCTTCTTCAGGGTGCTGCCAGCTACCTGGCTCCCTTTGTGATTATTCTGGGAATGCGGAATCTGACGCTTCTAAGGATTCAGAAGAGTCTGACTCTACCACACAAGCCCAGTATGTTGCCAAGGTTACAGCGAAGGATGGCCGCCCACTCTCCACGGTTGTCAAAGCAGTGAGCTTGCAGAGGTACAACAGAGCCGCAAAACTTTTATGGGGGTTATCGATAATATCATGAATAACAAATTTTCACCCCACATTTTTGTGTGTTTTTCCGTGGTCTGTTGTCCCGCACAGCGACGTGGGGATGTGTCGGATTTGTCATGAAGGAGCTGGAGGGGAGACGCTGCTTTCCCCTTGCGACTGCACCGGTACGCTTGGGAAAGTGCACAAGAGCTGTTTGGAAAAGTGGCTTTCATCCTCCAACACCAGCTATTGTGAGCTCTGTCACACAGAGTTCACTATTGAGCGGAGACCACAACCACTCACACAGGTGAGAAAGGTCCAGATGCAACCATATGTGTTTTTTCCCCTTTGTATATAATAATAAAAATGTTGTAGATATTAGTAATATAATCATCTTAAACACTGTTAGGCAATAATTTAGTATTTTTAGTGTGAGAATAAGTGAGAAAGTGTGAGGTAAATGGCGTATACTTACATAGCACTTCTTTTTAAATCTTGGTGTAAGGCCTAAAACGCTTTACAATCACAGTTCCTCACTCGTGCAAACACACATTCACAGTGGTACAGCTTTCTTGAGCTGCGTCCACACCGGGTGTGTGACGTACGTTCAAGAAACGCGGAATCTTCAACGCACATTTACACCATGGTACTCACCAATGAGTTATATTTCTAGAGAGGCTACATTAGCCTGTTACCATAGTCCAAGTTACGTAAAGATCGACACCATATTGGACATGTCATTAAATAATGAAACGGTTTAGCAAATACGGTAAAGCGACCATAAAATGCTCCATTTTGGTCTGATTTTAAATGGAAAAAAACTCTGGTCCTCACAAAAATAAGACCCAGGATGGAAGGTTTTGTGCAAAGTGCAACAGATGAACGGCATTTCAAACTTTTCTATAAATAAACATGAATGCATACCTGATGCATGGTTGTGATTTTATTCAATTCTTCACACAGACCAAGATTGACACAAACTGTTAGATTTCTTGGTTTGTCTTTAAAAACGGGTCGGCTGTTGAGTCGACATTGCCGCAGAGCCCTCGCGTCTGTTGTATATGGCCCGGTCTGCAGTTGGAGCGGACTGGTAACAGTGCGACAGTCACGGCGGTTGAGGGACCCTGCGGATGGGAGAGGGCGCAGTGAGCACCTTACTCCGTGGTTCCATTGTGCTTGTAAGCATGTAGCAGCTGAGGCTCATTGAGCCGGAACCGGTAGGGACGCATTGCCAATGTACAGGTGGATCCCACCAAGGCTTTATCAAAAGATTTTTCGTACACCACATGTCCCTCGTCCGTCCACCAGACAGGGATTTGGTTCTGGGCTCTTCTCTCCTTTCTTGCTGCTACTGAGGATCTGCTTGCCAGCGGGGCGTCTGGTTTGATCTGGTTTGGTCTAACACACGTGCAAATACCATGGTCATCCTTCTTAAAACAAAAAAGATTGATATTCCTGCTGGAAACAGAAAAAGAGTGAAGTCTAAAGCCACCATTGACTTTGAAGATCAGCCTAAATCAGGGCTGCTCATTCCTGGTCCTCAAGATCTACCACCCTGCCTGTTTTCCAGCTCTCCCTGTACTGCTTGCTGCTGATTACCTGGACCAGGTGTGTCCTTTCAATCAGATTGTGGAGACATCTGACTGAGCCAATCAGCAGGTGGCAGGGCTTGGAGATCTGGAAAATAGTCAGGGTGGTAGATCTCGAGGACCAGGAATGAGCAGCCCTGCTAAATGTTCTCTATTGAGAATAAACTCACTTGTTTGAGTATAGATGTTTTCTATAGTTCTCATGTTATTATTAGCTGGCAGTAATAATTTACTTGTAAAAGTAACATCATAATTTTTCCAGCTCTATTTGTGCAATTGCAGCACATCAGCAAACAGACGTCTCTAATATGGCGTCCAACTTTGCATCAAGTTTGAATTTGAAAGCCCGAAATGTGCCTTTAGGTAGACTTTTTTTTTTTTTCTTTCTTCTTGTGCTTTTTCCCAACTTGTATAATTTTGACACAATTAATTTTTATGGAGGGCAAAATATTAAGTTGATTGATTCTGGAATAATATTCCTTCCCATTTTTAGTCATGGTAATGTTTTAAAAATGTGATTTTCAAGTTTTAAAAATGTAGTTTTAGTGTGTTCAATAAATGTTTATCCTGTTCGACTAATGACCTAAGGTGTGTTTTGGAATTTGTCCCACCTGTATGGTTGAGTTTGACACCCCTGGCTTAAGAGAACTGAATTTGTGATCTTCTGATCAGAGATTGACCAGTCTACCGCTGCTCCACAGCCAACTTATCAACAAGATGATCTTATTGTTGAACTGCTCCTACTGCATAACAATCGTGCAACTCCTTTTGATCACATTTTTAATATTATTTAGTTAATTATTTATTTCAACTCAACATTTCTTAGGTTTTATTTTCAGTTTGTCAATATAAACCCCCCACATTTGTTTATTTTGCTGTCCAGTGGCTGAAGGACCCTGGCCCCCGCAGCGAGAAGCGCACATTGCTGTGTGACATGGCTTGCTTCCTCCTGATTACTCCCCTGGCTGCCATCTCCGGGTGGCTGTGTCTGAGGGGGGCTCAGGATCACCTGCAGCTGAAGAGCAGACTGGAGGCTGTCGGCCTCATCGCCCTCACCATCGCCCTCTTTACCATCTACATCCTCTGGACACTGGTAACTGCTGCATTGCTCACTCTTTCCACTCAATTTTGCAAAAACAAGCAGCATTGAGAAATCTTTGACACAGATTCTTAAAGACCCACTTTGACCCACAGGATTTTTTATTTATTTTTTGCTCCTGATTTACAACAATTTGAATTTAAAAAAATGTTAAATATGTCCGCTATCATCAGAAGTATGCCTCAAAAACTTGTTAAAAACACAATTTTTATCTGAGTGGTAACTGGTAACTGTTATCAAAAAGTCCCCAAAACTCATGTTTTTAAAGATTTTCCTGCTCCGTGTTTAGCCCTGTCCAGCCTCATCACTGCTCTGCATCAAATCTGTTTTGTCTGTTTAAATGACGGCTGCTCTTTTTCTCCCTCCTCACCCCTCCACCACTCTCATCCCTCGCTATCTCAGGTGTCGTTTCGGTATCACTGTCAGTTGTACTCGGAGTGGCGGCGGACCAATCAGAAAGTGCGTCTGCTCATGCCCGACATGAAAGGGATGCACACCACCCAGCGCTCGGTGCCGACCAAGTCGACCAAGAAAATGACTGACGAGACCATCGTATGAGTGCAGGGTGGCTGGGGCAAAAAAAGGAATATTTAAAAAAGAAAAAGCAACGACAACATCACAAGAGCCCACCCCGGTACTCTCTAAACACAAATTAATCACAATACTAAACTTTTGCACTTCATACGGAGCATTCTGAGGAGGAAGAGTCCGTTCCTCGGCTTGTCTTTATTGGAGCACTTGGAGAAAACACCGTTTTGGCTGACCACAATGCTGGTTTCGGGGAAGAACTCATTCCAGAGTCGTCCGACGTGAGAACTGCGCCGTCACCGGACAGCCAGTGTTGGGATGCCGTTAAGCGGACATGTGGATAATGAACTAAAGTTACAGACTTATGAGATAACAAGACACGAGCTAATGTAGCAGAATATAAATAATTCAGCATGCTACTGCAGTATAATATACACTACCTAATATTCTGATACCCCTTCACGATTTATCTAGCTGGTTTTAAACAATGGGCAAACGATAACCCTGCGGCAGATAGTAACCTGCAGTTCATGACTGATAAAGCTTAGATGTGAATACTGCTTTTTTTTTTTTCTTTGTTTGACAAGTAGAGGACAACAGTCACTCCTACCCGAGTCCTTTGTCTGTAAACTCTTATTTTCCCGTTAAACTTTTTATGTTGCTGTTGAAGAGTGAAAATCAAACCGTGTTACTGTTGAAGTGACATGTCTCAAAGGCACTTGTGAGGGGATGACGCGGGACGGAAACTCGAGGACCGACGCTGCGGCAGCGCAGGTAAAGCTAGAGGAAGTATTCTGACGGGATGGCGTACCTTCTGTTGTCATAAGAGTATTAGCAAGCAGCCCTGCTCCACGTGTAAATGCACCATTCGTTATAGAAAAAAACACCGGTCTCATCACCACCAGATTCCAAACAAAAGAGGGGGATCAGTGTTTAAGAAGAAACAAAAAAAGGAATGCCAGTTTGAAGGTTTTGACCCACACGTATCAGAGCAGGCTGGTGCTTGGCAAAAGTGCAAAAGAGAAATAAGTTTCTTAAAAAACATAAGTCGATGTATGCCGCGTAAAACTAAAAGTATTTTGTGTTTTTGTAGTCTTCCTGCTTCATCCATGGAAAGTTGGGTTATTGTGCAATAAAACATGAGGGACTCTGAAGTGGGGGCGTTTGTGGTTTTGCTCTTAAGGTAGTTGTTTTATCGTTTAACCAATTTGTTTTCTGGACAACCACAGTGAGAGTATGAAGAAAAACCTATCGCTATGTTGTCATTAAATACCTTTCACAAAAAAAAGTTAAAAAGTGTCTATTCGCACATAATTTTCTAAATATGTGCGACCATTGCTGAACTTTTCTTTTGAACCCAGAAGAAGGGTTAGAGTTAAGATTACTGTTAGGGTTAAACCACCAAATGGTTCCTGAATGCTGCTGTTTCTGCAGCTCACCACTCCCTCAGGGGATAAATCAAATACATTTCACACACCTAGGAGTGTGACAGCTAATAGGACTTCAAAGTTTATCTTAAAAACGTGTGGCCAACAACAAAATTCAGCTCTAAAAATATGTGCAGGCAATGTATCAGAGAGCATCTTTGCTACACATATTGCGTGTGGCCAACATGAATTTCCATCACTTTCTTTGCTTTAAATATGTGCAAATAACACAGCCAAAATTTAAATTTGGGCCATGTAACCCCTCCGCTCTCCTATTCTTGTTTACAGTAAAAGTGGGGTCATCTGGACCCCACAAGACAGTGCGCTGAACTTTTTTTTTTCAGTGGTTGTCGATCTTTACTGGTGTCCAATGACAGACATGAAATCTTGTCCACCTTCGTCATGGAAGGGCTAATGCCTTAATGTAAGGGTGGGGTCATCTGGACCCCATAAGAGAGCACAAGGGTTAAGGTGCTAATATTAGATGGTCACTAAAACAACAGAAAAGTCTGCTTCCAGACACCATGGGAAAGTGATGCCAGCTGTAAAAACAAAGAAAGTTACATATTGTAGAGGAAATGATTATTTGATCACTTGCTGATGATGTAGTTTTCCAACTTAAAAAAAATTGGAACTTGTTTAAGTTCATTGGAACAGAAAATCTTAAAGAAAGTCAAGAATTTAAATAAATATGGGTACGTTTCATTGAGGCAAATAAGTCTCTGAATCCTCTTCCTGGAAAGACTTGGACGGGATCTGAATTCCTTCACTACTCACTATATAATAATATTTTATCTATAATATAATAATATTGTATTAATATAATAATATATAGTGCATTCATCATTTTGTAGTGCAATCAAAATCTACAATTGCAAAACCAACTACCTGAGAAATCTCCCAGAAGTCTTTGCAAAAAAAAGCTACTATGCATTGATGTACTACACATTAGGGAATATAGACCATGTTTCACTGCGTTTGAACATTTTTTGCAGGAGAAAAAAAGAGTTTAAATGTATTTTTTTAATGAACCATCAACATTTTCATCATCAGAACACCATGAAACATTAATAGATGTCGTAAAATCCTCGTATTGATTGATTTTTACTTTGTGATAACGGTGTCCAAATTGCTTTTAATATCTAGTGCACTAGATGGTCCTGCACTATTTACAGTTGCAAGAGAAGTTTTTGACCATTTGGGAGTCCCTCAATTTCTGTACGAAATGAACACATGATGTGGTTTGTTTTTTTTATCTCAAATATCACAACGACGGAGAAAACATTTCCTGATTAAATCACACCATTTATGTTTTATTGAACACAATTGGTTGTCTGCTTTGTGCATAAATCCAAGTAATTTCAAGAGTTCACATATTTTCTCCTGCAGCTGTAGTTTTTTTTACTAGTTTGGGATTAGAGTTGGAATTCTGACATAGTCTTAATATTTTGTGGCAAAACCCCTTTTAGCAAGCACAGAGGTCAGACGTTTCCTGTAGTCTGTGAGCTGGTTTCTGCACTTCTAAGTTATTCAATATTTGTTTTTTCCACTGTGTTTAGATTTTTCCTTACTTTGTTCAATAATCAGATAAAATAATGCATTTATTGGTGTTCTTGTCCTGGAAGAGTTTCTCAAACTTCCCATAGAAACTCCACTTATATCCAGTTTCAACAAAAAGAGTGATAGTATGTTGTTTTTTTTATGCAACCTCATAATTATGCTACTGAGGCTAAAACTGCTCCACACCATCTTTTCTACATGTTTTTATGGACAAAGAATCCAATACTCTTCCACGTAGCGCCATAAAGTGATAATAAATGCCCAAAAAAGAAGAGGAGAAAGTAATATTGGAAAATTTAATTTCATGGCACTAAAATGATGTATGTGAGCAGACAAGCTGTTAAAACAAAAGAATATTTTACACAAAATGGAAAAAAGCAGCAGCAGCAGCGTCACAACCACTTTTGAAATGACCAAAGAGAAGAGAGAAAAACAGGAATGCTGGTACGAGTGAAAAAGGCAGCGTTTAAAAAATAAAAAAATAAAAACGGCCTCCGGCATGCGGTAATAACCATCTACCCAACATATGTCAAGGCTTGCAAGGTCTCAGGCAAGATTCCTCTGCTGCTCTGTCCTACGGTTAGCTAAGTTTTGCAGCTGCTTACGCTGTACCATCAGTCCTGTTTTTGCAACAGAATATAGCGGGCTGTACCTGGGTCAGATTACAGTTTGATATCAAACACGTCTCTGTGGGATTGATCAATTTGTGCCTTGATGTAACTGACTCCACTGATCTAAAAAAAAGTGCAGTTTCAGACAAACGTTGCACCCGGGGCTGGATGGAAGCATATCAACACGGTAGATTTCAATTAATAATTGACCCAGGTGAGGAGGGACGGTTGCCGTGGGTTACAGGTTCTGACAGCACTGTAGTTTGCTCCCTCTCTGACCGTCTGTAGTTGGTGGAACGCTGATGTCCACCACGTTGTTTCCCGGAGACTCGTCGTGGGCAGATCGCTCAGCAATCTGTTTCTGCGATACAATGCGGTAGATTTCTGGAGAAGAAAAAAAAACCACAAAGTTATCACACTTGAACCTAAAGCTGTTACCTTTCAAACCACGTGTTTAAAAACAAACCTGAAACCTCAGCTGAAAGGGGAAGTGAATGATCACAGCAAGGAGAAGTTGACTAGTAGTTTCAAAAGAAAGAGTCTTTATTTGTCTAACTAAAGCACAGTTATAAATTAGTGAACTATATGGTTTTAGTCATTTAACATTTCAACCATCCTCAAACTGAAATCTTGCTGGTAACACTTTCAATATAAACAATTTGAACAAAAAGCCATGAAAAGATTCAAACAGATAGTCCATCGACTGATTAATTCAATAATATGATACCGCTGCAGCCCCGCTGAGCAAAAAGATGTTAATAGTGTGAGGGAACTCTTGTCAGCCTGTATATTCAGGCTATGTCTGTTGCCATGGTAACCAGCTCTATTAGGAGCAGAAAAACCCAGTTTCCTCAAATGTTTTGACTAATTCTGCAAAAACAAAGCCGTGAACGCCGTGTTTACCTGTGGTTCCTGTTGTTTCTCTAGTTGTGACAGCTGTGTTGAACGCACTCACCTGTGAGGATGTTTTTAAAAGCTTCTTCAACATTTGTTGAGTCCAAGGCGGAGGTTTCTATGAATGACAGATTGTTTTTCTCTGAAAACAAACAAAAGATCAGTAAAGCTTTTTATTAGAAACTCAGAAGATGTGTTTAAGAGGCGAAGAAAATCATATTTTAAGTCCCACTCCAATCATCTTTTCATCTATTGTAAAAGCATTCCCAGTGGTCTTTACTTATGATTATTCTGTTTTTAACCAATTTTTTTTAAACTGTCATTTTTTTAGAACATAGTTTGTGCAAACAACAGTGAATCATTCAATAATCGTCTTTGGTATGGCAGGACTGTTGGCATGGAGTAAGCCTGTCCTCATTTCCCATCATCCCTTTATTTACATTCTCTCCCTCTATCTTAGAGTCCCTCACACCCCTGACCTAACATTAGTGGGGCAACAAAAACAGGGAGTTATATTGGAGCAATCCAGCCTTACATTTTTGATCCAGTTCAGACGAGGAAAACAAAGATGTACATTGTACATGGATCTATTTGTTTACAAGTGGATGCATCGAATTGAGCGGAGCAGGGAGCTTGTGGCCAGCCGATTGTAGCACCTACGTTGCTGCTACACGCTTTTTCAAATCTGCATTTTTTCATCTGCTCCTGATTCACAACAATTTAGGTACAGAAACTCTAAAAAACATAATTGTATGCATAATTTTGTCTATTTCCTCCATCAACAGAAAAAAGCAACAAGAACATGTTAAAAACACAATTTTCTTTGGCATAGGTCTTTGAATTCTGTTTATTTTTGATTAAGAGTAAAGCCTAATGTTGGTGTAATAAAGTCTTTATGGCCGAATCCAAATTCTTCCCCTACTGCTTTACCCTACCCCTTCAACTGTAGGGGCATTTGAAGTGGTAGGGGTGTCCGAAATAGTTATTTGAAGGGCTAACCCTCACCGTGGAGGGATGCAGAGCTTTCCACAACGATTGATGACGTCATGGAGTGGGAGGGAAGTCCAAATTTGAAGACACCGTTTTACTCTCCATTTGGAGGGCTTAATGTAGGGGCAGGGGAAGAATTTGTATTCAGCCAAAATCTCAAATCATATTCAGCATATTTCTAATCATCCATTCTAGGGCAGAAACTCCAAACTTGTGGGGATTGTTTGTTACCTGCAAAGGCCCGGGCTTCGTCTGTGGGGACAGCCCTAAGGTGGCGCAGGTCACTTTTGTTGCCGACCAGCATAATAACAATGTTGTTGTCAGCGTGGTCTCTCAGCTCTTTCAGCCAGCGCTCCACGTTCTCATAGGTCAGATGTTTGGCTATGTCGTACACTAACAGCGCCCCCACTGCACCTCTGTAGTATCTGTAACAGAGAAACAAACAGCTGCTCAACAGGAAGGACTGATACAGGAAAGCCGCTGCCTCTAGCTCTGCAGTCGAAAGCACACACTCGATCGGATCCTCAGCATGGAGGAATCTGGGGGGGACTCACGCTGATGTGATGGCTCTGTAGCGCTCCTGCCCGGCTGTATCCCAGATCTGAGCCTTTATCGTCTTGCCATCCACCTGAATGCTGCGTGTGGCAAACTCCACCCCGATAGTGCTTTTGCTCTCCAGGTTGAACTCGTTCCGGGTGAACCGAGAGAGAAGGTTGCTCTTCCCGACGCCAGAGTCTCCGATCAACACGACTGTGGACAAAGACAACAAATGAGGAGCTTTACTTTAGTCTTTCACTTATTTGCTTAATTTTGTGATTGCATGTCATGGATTAAATGTCCAGCTTTAGTAAAAAAAACTGTAATATATAAAATATATTGAATATAAGTGTATAATATACATTTTTAAAAGTAAAAGTTTAAAACCAGCCAACAGTTTTTTAACTATAAAAGTTTGTAACATGATTACCAGCTATCCCAGCAGGTATAAGAAAATGGCATTTATATAAAAAGTCAATTTTTCTAACTTTTATTTTAAGTTTGATGGCCCAAACAAAAAACTGTGAACCACTTAACAAACAATGGGATGTTACATCCTATAAACATGAATGTATTATATTAAACAAAATAAAATAAAACGAAGGAAAAAACAGAAAAATATATTTTTGTAAAGTTATTCATTGGTTTCTTCACCAAAAAACTTTAAACGTAAAAATATAATTATTCTCTTACTGAACTCTAACTCTTATTAAAAATATCTACCTTCATAAGAGTGGAGGCGATCAGTTTTCTATTCCTTCTTTTAGTTTATTTTTTTAGTTTTTCTATAGTTTTTTTTTTGTTTTTGTTTTTTACTTTGAGGGAGTTTTATCTGTAACATAGCAGATTTTTAATAAATTGACCCATTTAAATTTTTTTTTTATATTTTCAGTCATAAACTGCTAATTTGTGGTTTAGGGGTATAAGGATTTGTTTTACCAATAATTCAATTCATATCATAATTTGTGGTTGCTGATCCAATTCACGGTCGAGTTTGATTAATTTTGAATGATTCATTGTCTTAAAATTGATCCAGGACATCTCTAGCCAAAACTTCAACCAGTGTGACTCAAAGATAAATATCTGGTACTGAACAGTGCTCTAGAAGTGTTCCAGATTAATTGTGTGTCTTGCAAGATAATCGAGAGTAAATTAAATATGTGTACAAACAAACAAGTAAAGAAAAACTAATGTCAAATCTATTTACATTTTAATTTTATTAAGTTCAGTCCACTGTTGTTTTTCCATGTCAAATGAATACAAATAGAACATTCTACCACTCTGTCTGGTTACATGTCTTTACAAAATTCAAAGTGTTTCCACACATCAGACTGTAATGATGGTCACATGTCTGTTGTCCACTGCAATGGTAGTTTTTACGTAATAGTATAACAAACCTATCATGCCTTAATCCAAATAATATTTTCTAATATCGATATAATGGATGTATTTCATTTTGAAACAATTTTATAAAAGCACGAGTCAATTTGATTACTAATTGTCTCAGGCAGATTGATCTGGTTAGATTGTAGGAATATAAATTGATCAATTCGAATAATTGCTATACCCCTAATAGAATTATTAACAGGATAAAGAAACGGGACTTAAATTTCTAGGATCCTTCATCTAGAACTTTTGGGACATTTTGGTGATCTAACCTAGTTTCAAGGGCAGAACTATTGTATGCGGGGAGGCCCAGCAAGGAGCTTTCTCCCCCTGCTTGCCCACAAATTTTTGAGGCAATATTAGTATTATTATTGACAAAGATAAAGAAATCATCAATACAAGCTTCCTTCAAGACCCACTCCAACAAAAATAGTGTTTTTGGTGTTTTTAACATGTTTCTATAATATTTTTCTTCCAATGGAGGACATGGAACAAATTTAAGATTAAAAGTGCGTTTCTGAGGATTTCTGTATTTACATTGGATGGATCTGGAGCAGAAAAAACCTGCGTTCTGAAAAAGCTCGAGTTTGTGATGCAGCAGCTGAAATAGACAGGATAAACTCCCCTGCTACACTCTAATTCTGATGCAGACAAATAGATCCATGTAGGTCTTTGTTACAGTCCAAGCTGCCGTTTGGCTCAAAACTGTAGGGCTGGATATAGTCAATATTACTAGCTTTTTGTTAGCTTGCTGTTTTTTTTTTGCTATACTAACATTAGTTTGGCTTGGGGATTCTATAAGCTAGCGGGAAAGATGTAAACAAAGGGCTGATGGGATGTTAGTGAAGGCTAACTTCCACAACATTAGTCTCAACTGAGATGCAAATTTCTCATGCTTGTAAAATTTACAAGCTAGCAAAAGTTAGTAAAATTCACAAGCTAGCAGGAGAGATTGTACACAAAGGGATGATGGGAAATGGGGAGAAGCTTACTCCAACAGTTCAGACCATGTAATTGACATGTAATTGATATTTCAAAGAAACTATTGCAGAAACTGTCCTAGAAAATGATACTTTATTTTCATTAAAGAGGACATAATCATAATTAATAGAACACTGGGAAAGACTTTAAAATTGCAAAAATAACAATAGCAATATTTTAAATTAAATATTGAGCACCTCAAATTACACATGTTGATTATTTTATATTTAATAGGAGTGTGTAAGAGTCTGGCAAATGATACATATCGTGATACATGGTTCACGATACGATGCATATCACGATATATCCTTGTACCAGAACAATTTCTCACTATTTTTTTAAGAGTTTACCTCTACCTGAATATGAATACACTTGTCAGGGTAATAAAATTGTAAAATTCATTAATGATTACAATGCTAAGCACTGCAACTGTATCTAAAATTTATATTGTCTTTCTTGCTCTAAAAGGGAACAGTCGATATTGTCTGGTTACCACAACAAAGTTTTTTTCAGCAAAAAAAATATATATATGGAATTAAGGTACTTTAACCAATGAGGTTCTATGATTGAACATGATTCATTTTCAACATTTCTAGCTTATCCACTAGTGGTCGAGGGATTAGGTGGAAAACAAAAGCTGAAGGACACTCATAAATAATTAATTAAATATCACCTTGTCAGCATTTTAAATTAATACAAGTATTGCCAGAGGAAGTACTGTGATACATCGCCAAATTATTTTTTTCCTACATCCTAATATTTATCGGCCCTCCACTCTCCTTTTCTGATTTGTCACCCTTCCAAAGTCTTCTGCCCCCAAATAAAATATTATAGCTCCGCAACAGCTTTGTTTAAATCCCCACTTTTATAGTTTCTGTGAACCTCATTTATTCTATTTTTAAATAATGAGCTAAACATGAGTAAATGATGTTGTTGACTGCAGTAAATGTAACAAACAGCTGCTAAGTTAAGCCAGCAGTCTCTTTAGGGATTTCTGTATGAACCAGCAGAACTGATGATGATGATTGGAGCCCTGCATTGTTTTCAGGAACATGGGTCCTGGTGAAACAGATGGGCTGTGCTGTGCGGGGCTGTGTTCTGCAGAGGTGGAGGCGTTTTGTTTTTCCTCTTTCCTCGACAAAGGGGAAACGGAGCCGAACTTTGCGTCCCAGCGGACTCCAGCTCCTCCAGGCTGCAGGAAGCCGATAACACGCCTCATCAAACCCTGAATCGACAGTTCCAGTCCGCCTTGCCCTTCCTGCTCCGGACGGGGGTTCGGATGATGCCTCGGTGGAGGAGGCAGAGAGGAGGGAGAGGAGAGGAGAGGAGAGATCCCTCGCCTCCGGCAGATGCCCCATTCATCCCACAGAGGATACTTTGTTACATCTAAATGGCCTTTTTGGCTCCTGCAGGCCCAGGATGTTAATGTGCCTCAGGAGCCCAGAGGAGGATCAAAGGAGGCTTTCTGGACCTGCTTCTCACACAAAACCTGATGATTTTCAAAATAAATACAAATAAAGTTCCTCGTGGCTCGTGTCGGTCAGCAGATGAAGGCCTTCAGAAGAATAAACAAACCTGATTCACGACTTAACGTCAGTTAATAGATTGTTTGGGTGTCGCGTGCGTTACCGTCAGACTTCGCAGCGGGCGTTGAAATTTTACGGCATTGTGTTAACAGCTGGATTGGAAAACACTTTTGTTTAAACGCAATCCGATTCAGCAAATTAACAAGCACAGTTTTAAGAGGCCATGTATATATATATATATATATATATATATATCTATATCTATTTACATATCAAAAATGAAGGCATCCTCTTTCCCTTCTTCACGCGTTTCTCTTTACCTTTGAACAAGAAATCGTATTCGTCGTCTCGGTTCCCCATTCTGGACCAGGCCACTCCGACCGTTCGTCCCCGGAGGAGGATGAGGGAAAGTGTGGGGATGAAACGTCGTTATCTGTCAGGAAAATATGGTTAAAGGTCTGTGCGGAGACGCTGCGCCAGTGTTGTCGGCTGTCAGAGGGGGGAGAGCTGGGAGCCCTGCAGAGGGAGGGGACGAGCCCTGCAATGCCCATTCTTTCCACGCGGGGCGCTCTTTAGCAGCATGCCAATGGATGATGGAGGGATGGGGTCTGCAACCTGAGGATTTCAGCCCTCTGTTGTGGCTCTTTGGCTTCAATGCTTAGAATAAATAATAGCTTATTTAAGACTTGTTTAGATTTTGTAGGAGATCTTATTTTAATAAAATATTGCACTAAAATCTAAAGGTCTCTTGTGATTCCCACTCCTCATAAATTCAAACATATCAAATAACTGAGCAAAATAATGATAAAAGATTTAATTTACTATCAGAGCTGTTCAGTTGACTTCTGTACAACAGTGTCTAGATCAGGGATCTGCAACCTGCGACACATGTGGCTCTGTAACCCCCTCCATTGTGGCTCTCTGGTTGAAGAAAGTTACAATATTTTTAATTTGAAAAAGTAAAATATTTTTTGGATGAGGTTTGTTAAACAAGTCAGTTCACAACCAGAATTTCCAGAACTTAAGGTGCACTTTCTATTTTTTAACTAAAATCTCAAAGATTTGAAACATGATATGGGTCATTTTATTAGCTCTGATTTGTTTATTTTTAGATTTATGCATTTGTGGTTTAGATGCACCACAAACCGTGGTTTTGTTTGTGTTTATTTTATCCCTACTGAAATTTCACTATCGTACATTCACTGCATCATTTTATGTTGTACAGGATGTTTTTTTATTTTGAAAGGAAGTCATATAGACATTAAATTAGAAACTATTTCATATTTCAAAAAAGGCTATTTTCTGTTTATGTTTTGCATGTACTTGAAAAACAAATTCATTTGAATTTAACATAATCGTAACAAATCTATAAATACAAATCAGTGTCTTCTTTTTCTAAAGGGTGAGACAAAACTTAATGGCTTCTATACTGAGATGTTGCCGGTAAGAAATCCTTCAGAATGGCTCCTTAAGTGTTAAAGGTTGCAGACCCCTAGTCCAGATGCTATTCTGAGGCTACATTCTTAAGGTATTGTTACATCCCAAGCAGGCAAACCAGCCTGGAGTCTTGGGGATGACTATTAAACTGGACACCACAAATTGATAAATAGAACACAGTTCATTTAATAAACAAAACTCTGTGTTCTGAAATAGAACAAAGAAATAATTAGTGTGCTGGTTAAAGGAATACAAACCAAAACGGAGTTGGAATCTTGGCCAAAAGAAAAATAAGTCAGGGAGACTTCTGACCCAGCCATGGCGACTGTCGGAGTCAGCAGCTCCTTGCTAAGGGCTTCCAAACAAAACTACCTGAAGAACAGAAATAAAACAAAGCCCCCAAAGCCCTACCAAGGTCAAACCCCAAACTAACACAACAAAACCCAGCAAGCTAGGATTGCTGAGGACATAAAGGGGTAAAAGCCAAAACCAAACCAGCACCACACCAAATGAAACCCAGCCTGCTGCTCTGCTCCCTGCCTGGCTTGATGTGGCCTCCGCTGTCTTAATTAGACACCAGCTGCTAATCAAGGCACATTGGTCAGCTGCTAATCAAGGCACATTGGCCACACCTGACGGGTGAGCTGAAGGGTTGGGGGGTGATAAAGGTGCAGCTGCAGTAGCAGAATGTAACAGGCATATACATACATTAGGAGTGTAACGCTTAATTAACCAAATCAATTTATATCATTGTGATCAAACCAAACTGATCTGTCTGAGGCAAGGTGTAAATCGAATCAATATAGACCGTTATAAAAATTATTTCAAAATGTAATAATTGGATTATAATCGATATTGGAAAATACCGTTTAGAAATATAAGCCATGCTTCCTTTCAAACATGTGTTTGTATTATTTTTGTTGTTGTTGCTATTACTGTTAATATTATTACCATCCACTATATGTGCCATTTGCATATATTTTACTATTAACATGTTTGAAGCAAATGTTGATAAATAAAAAAATTGGATCACGATTGGTTCATTTTACTATAACTGCTATCACAGCTAACATCACGTGTCATGGCAGCAAAAAATGATCAACGCAAAAGCATCTTCGTGCAACTTTTATTACAAAAAAGCATGGCAGTGCAAAACTGCTTGTGTTGTGGGTAACACTCTCACGTCACAGAAGGCCATGGTTTAAATCCTGACTTTTCTGTGTGGAGTTTGCATGCTCGCCTTGCGCTTGTGTGGGTTTTCTCTGAGGGTGGGTTTTTTTCCCACAGTTCAAAAATATTAATTGTATGTAATTTGGTTACTCTAATTTTACCTTGTTATATGTGGTCAACATACCCATCCAACATGTACACCCCTTCACACATGATTGGGATAGGCTCCAGCATGACCTCAAAAAGGGTTCAAAGTTGGTTGAATGTAAAATCGTAAAGAATTTAATCAAGTGATTTAAAAAGATCACTTGAAGCAAGTTTTGTCATTCTTTTGTCATGGGCCTGACTCTATTATGTAAAAAAAAGCAATATTAGCTGGAACTGATGCCGGTTAAGAGCTCATAAATGGCAGATATTGTGTCCGATCTGATTTGATCTTCGTTTTTGCTCAATTTTATCTTAAATATAAAAAAATGTCAAAGCTAAAAATATAGAGTACAATGATGCTGGAAACTAACATTACACATAGAAATGGTAAAAGGGGTAAGTGTTAGGGTGTAGTTCTTCTTTGAAGTTAAGCACATTTTTCAAAGTTGATGAGGACAGAATTTATCTAGCACCAGGGTACTCAGCAGTTAGTTACACATTTATTAAATATATATATATAATTTCGTTTTATCTTTTGGATAAGTATGCACAACGAAAATAAACCATGATGATCTGGCTGCAGACATCAACAACCAGTACCGGAAATCTTCTACAGGAAGCGGAAGTTCCCCTCCCACAGAACTAAAAAAAAAAAAAAAAGAGAGAGAGAGAAAGAAAAAAAACTTTATTTCAAATTTAATGTTTTTCACCCATTTCAAGCTTAATCTTTTTTATTACAATTCGAAACACTTCTGAGCAAGATTACGTTAACGGAAACACTGCAATGTAAAAAAAAGTCCCGCCCCCAAATATTCTGCGCACCCATTGGTCAAACGGACCGTCAGCTGCTGCTGCAAGGACGCACGTGCTTCGATCAGGACCAAGATGGCAGCGTCCGTGTGTCGGTGTTACGAGGTTAGTCATCATTCATATGCTTAATTGCCGTTCTCGGTATTGACATGCATTGTTATAGTGAAATAAACAGTTCTTTGTTATTTAGACTCATACTTGTCGTGTCCACAGACGTTTCCTTAATGTTATTTTTGCAATGTTTATGTCAGACATCGGTAGTTGAGGCCTTGTTGCATCAGAATCAAAGCTTTCCAGCGATTCTGCGAAAAAATACATGTCAGAGGTGAACATTGTTTTAGTTCAAGTTACACTATATACGATTTATTAGCTGAAGTTCACCACAGCAGTCAAAGATGAACAACTGCTGAAGCAAGTTGACCTCTGTTGACATTAATATAATTTATTTTCCTTTTCAAATGTTGCACATGAAATATGTATACAATAAAAATAGTGCTTTGTTTACAAAAATAACAGTTTATAAACCTATGATTTTTGAGGGGTTGAAACAGGTGGAACTACATTAAGTTGGTGTTACTTAAGAAACGAGTTACTGACGACATAATTTAAGACCTAAATCAAATTTAATATTTTGTTTTTGCTTTCTGGAGTGATATTAAACATTTGCAAGTTCAAAACTATTGAAACTATACGGGATCTTTGTTTCTATCACACTTACTGATGTACACATTTAAAGAATATAAACATATTTATTAACAGATTGATTTAACCAGTTACCCTCAGTCAGATACGATCCCAGCTATTAACCGCTGGCTCACGAGCAAAAATGTATTTTTACTGATGGCTGTTAATATTCACACGTATTTATGTGTGACCAAGCACAAAAATCTTGTTGAAAGTTCTGCGTCGTGTGCAGGTATTTGAAGCCTAACCATAATCCTAATTACGTGTAAATAGTCACTTCCTCCAGTTTAGGAGGAAGTGTTTGAGGGTCGCAGCACCATTAATCTGTGATATTGTAAAAGAGGTTAATTGGTCTTAAGAATAAACTTATATTGAACTTGTTGGCACCCTTGGAAACATCAATGTTAGCTTAAATCTATGTTTTAAATTGCTTATAGTTATTCCTTAAAGGTCTTTAAGGTCATTATTTGTGTACTTTTTGTTCTTTTTTCTTAGCTACTTGGCAGAAATGCCTTGGCGCTCTGGTCTCGGCCTCTGGTCACTGCAGTGGGAAGAAGTGGCGTTTTCAGATCATGCGGGAGCCCAGCTGCTGCGCAGGTAAATAATGACAAGTGTTGAATATGCATGTAAAATGAGTAGTGCAGAAATAAACCAAAAATGTAAAATTTAAAATATTTGCAGATAGCTTCTATTTGTTTGTTTTTCTTTGTTTAGGTCTTCACTGTTTATCTCTTAGCTTTATCAGTTATTTGTGTAAGTCTTGTGTGTCAAATTGGAGGGTTTTTTTTTGTCTCCTTAGGTCCGATATGCTTCAGGCCGTAAAGGTTTCTTGGGAGAGTTTGTTGATAGCCTCCGCCAGGAGTTCAGTAAAAACCAGGAGATGAAAGACAACATCAAGAAGTTCAGAGAAGAGGCAAAGCGGCTCGAGGAGTCTGATGCCCTTCAGCAAGCTCGCAGGAAATATGTGAGGATTTGACATCTAACTTGATTAGAATCTGGTCTCTTCTGCAGCTGATTACCCATTTCTTTTTTTTAGAAATCTATTGAGGCTGAGACAGTGAAGACATCCGAGGTGTTTAAGAAAACCTTTGGTTCTGTAGCTGAGACTGTCAAAGAGGTAAGAGCTACGAGAGAAATAAAAAAAATTTGATTTATCCAAGCTTACATCTGATGCCGTGGAAAAGCAAATAACTCTCCATTCATCAATTAAATGCATCTACTTGAAGTTTAATGCTTCTCTGTATTGTACAAAAGAGTTTTGAGGAAGTTGGACGTACAGACATTGGGAAAAAGATTAAAGCCGGCATGGAAGAGGCAGCCAGGACCGCCGCGCACTCAGCCGAGTCCGTCTCCAAAGGGGGAGAGAAGTTCGGCACGACCAGTGCGTTCAGAGCCATCTCACAGGTCAGGAAATAGAGCACAATCTTAGAGCACTTCTGACTCACCAAAGAATGCTTATTTTATTTATATTTAGTAAACTCCCATTTCAACTTTGTAGAGCGTAGAATCCATGAAGAGAGAGATCGACGTGGAGGATGCCGGCCCTTACAGGGCTCCTGCTCAGCTGAGGATGAGGAGCGACTTTGCGTTTAAAGACGTCGACGGCGGGACCAGAGTGTTTGAGGCCAACGAGTGAGGAATTTTGGGTTTAATTTTAAATTTCCAAACAATTACACATTGATTGTTGCTGCATCTGTAACTAAAGTATTTTCTTCAACCTCTTTGTACCATAGAGAGGCCATGGGTGTGGTTCTCCACAAAGACTCAAAATGGTATCAGCAGTGGAAAGACTTCAAAGACAATAATACAGTTTTTAACCGTAAGTATATCTATGTGCCGGGTGGATAGAACTTAAATATTGTGAAATATTTTCATCTAAAAAGGGATGTAGTTGCCTAAAAAGGACAGTAGGAGGCGACATATCAACAGTATATTCTGTATAAAACTGCAAGCTTTTGTGTTTATTTTAGACTTTATTTTATAAACTAAGAATACAAAATGCTCTCCATTTTTAAATCAAGTTCATCCTCATCATCATTTTTCTTTTGTCTTCAGGATTTTTTGAGATGAAGATGAAGTACGACGAAAGTGACAATGCTTTGATTAGAGCATCCAGAGCAATGACTGACAAAGTCACTGACTTTCTAGGTAATACTCCGTAAGATTCCATATTTGTTTATATTAAGTTAATACTTCATAAAAAAATTAGCAACGATTAAAAGTTTTGACCTCACTACTAACAGAGAAAAATGACAACTTGTTGTTGAAATTTTCTTTCAATTCCTTTTTAAATTGTAGAGATGTCTCTTTTAAGTTTGTGTTGCTGATGTGTGCCTCCAGGTGGTCTTTTTTCCAAGACGGAAATGTCAGAGGTGCTGACGGAGATCCTGAAGGCCGACCCCAACTTTGACAAAGATTATTTTCTCAAACAATGCAAGAAAGACATCATTCCCAACATACTGGAGGTAAGCAGAAGCCTCTATCACCCAGCCTCACCGCTGTCCGCTCAGTTTACATTTTAAATCTTATTCTTATGAAATGTAAATGTTCTGTTTAAGCTCTGCTTCTGCAAATAGGTCTGTAGCTTTTATCAGAATGAGGTTTCCATGTCAGTTGCACTTTACCATGATTTAAAAAAAACAAAACTATATGTTATGATGAAAACTGTTACTCGTTATGGGAGTTTGCTCATTTTTGCTGACGGTGATACAATGATGTAATATATTCTTCCTTTAGGTCCCTTTTTGTGAAATGTTACAGCTTTGTGTCACTTGCTTCTCTGCAGGCTATGATCCGTGGAGAGCTGGATGTATTAAAGGACTGGTGCTACGAGGCAGTAAGTTTTACACAAACACAACATTTAAATGGAATCAATTCTTAAGCTCCAATCCAGACTGGTATGTTAACAGACTCACTGTAGATTACCGACTAACAGATGTTTTTATTCATGATAGTGATGGAGCAGTTTGTCATTATGGATCAGAGGGATATGGAATTGTCTTTAGGTAGATGGCAGAGTCAACATGGCATGACATGATGAATGTAAAACAACTTTGTCTTTGAGATTCAAATCAGAAAAATACATTATATAAATGCAGATCAACTTATTTTGACCTTTAATTTTTAGTTAAAGCTGTCTCAGTAAGATATTTCCTTTTACAGTGCTATTTCTTTGACCATTGTGAAAGTAATTTCTGCAAAGACAAACAACCTTAGAAAGAAAACCGACACAAAGCCAGAGTGAAATTTTCTTGCAAGAAGATCAGTGATGGTTTGATACAGTTACTGAACCTGCCGCAAGTCCCATTTATTAATATTTTGGTTGCCTAGGTTACAGAAAAGAATCAGTCTCTAAAATTAGGTCCATACAGTCAACAATAATTTCTCTTTGCAGGCATGGGAATTTTCTATCAGAGTTCCTGTGGGAGTTTTTATTAGTTTGCATGCAAAACTCCCTTTCTTTCTCTGGTCTTCTTCCCACAGAAAATCCCAGCAAAGCAGATTTAGTGTATGCAGGTCAAACAGACTTTAATTGTAGGTTGAAGCAGTAGTTATGATAATAAATAAAATATACACTTTTATCAACCATACTTGATCATTTGCTTTCATTTCTGGATTTCAAGCTGGCATAACTTGATAACTCTTCTTTAATTTTCTAAAAGTATTGATTTATCATTCATTGTCATAATGTTGTTGAAATAAATTTAATATTTTCTTTGCAAATAAAAACAAATGGAATTTTCTAATACAGTTCAGTGTTGGGAAATATAATATGGAGACAAAATGTTTGAAGAATGTTATAAATTTTTGCTATTTTATTGTTCAAAATTTAGTTCTTTTTAAAAATATATATATATTCTAATTTAGTTTAAATAATGAATACTGTATCCTGTTTCAGTCACCTTTAATGGGTTTAAACAGTTTGTAGTCAAATAGTTTCTCTTTTTCTTCAGCTTTTTAAAATGTTCCCTATATTTGTTTTTTTTTTTTTTGTTTTATTTTCATTAGGTTTTGTGTTGATTTGACTTGATGTTTTTGTTCTCAGACCTACAGCCAGCTGGCCCACCCCATCCAACAGGCCAGAGCTCTGGGGCTCCTTTTCCAGTCTAAAGTCCTGGACATCGATAATATAGATGTGAGTTATTTTAGCAGTGTGTAAGAGTCATCAAATACACTAGTTGTTTCTCAGGTTTTATTTAGACCAAAATCTGTTTTTCAGTTGTTTTCAATGTTAGTATTTAAATTTTTACTGACATTTTTACATTTCACTTTAAATCATTACCTTCTTTTCCTACCCAAACGAAATTAGTTTTCAGATGGAAATTTGTCTACATAAATCCATATTTCTTGTTCAATCAAAAATTGTCCGGACTGCAGACTTAGTTTCAGAAGGTTTTTAGAATAATTTAGATATTTGGGTTTTTTTTGTTTTAAATGTCAACTTGTTTCAGACAAGAGTGACTCACGGCTCAGTTGACCTTTCATAGATCTGTGTAAATAGAGTACACAGTTGCATCTTTGCTGTTTAAAGACCCACTTCAATGAAAATCGTGTTTTGGATTTTTCTGATGATGGAGGACATATAAAAAATGAAGCTTAAAATTGCATTTCTGAGTGTTTTTTTTTTTGTTTTTTTCTTCATTCAAATTGTTATGAATCGACACATACACACAATACATACAAACTACAGTCAGCGGGCCACATTCACTCTACTCTGCTTCATTCTGATGCATCCACTTTTTACACGACTAGATCCATGTAAGTCTTTTTTTTCTCGCTCAAGTTGGTATCTGGCTCAAAGCTAGCAATAAAGAATGTAAACAGATGGATTATGGGAAATGGGGTCGTTCTTATTCTGCGTCAATGGTCTTCTCCTTAACTTGGAGGTGAATTTTTACCAAACTATTACCATTTTGCAGAAACTGGCCGAGACAACAGCACAGTTTTAAAAATGTTCCAAAAAACAGCATAATAATATTTAAAAGACCACTGAGAACACATTTACAGTAGATCAAAAGATCATCAGATTTGAATTTTAAGAGATTCTTTCTATAAATGCTAAAACTCGGATGAGAGTTGAGGGTCTGAATCCCTTTCAGCAAAGCTCCTTTGACCAATAATGTTTTTCTTTGCTTTTTGATCCCGTAGCTGGCGATGGGTAAGATGATGGACCAGGGTCCGGTGCTGATCATCACCTTCCAGGCTCAGGTTGTCATGGTGATCCGCAGCCCCAAAGGAGACATTGTGGAGGGAGATCCGGTCAGTCATGTCTTGATTCCTTCAACAGAGCAGTAAATCTAATAGATACAGTAAATCCCCCTGATGGTTGAAATTAGATCAGCTTTCAGGATGTAGCATTAGTGTGGTGCAGCAGCAGCTGGATCCTGGAGTGTATTTATTTCAAATGTTAGTTGATCTTCTTTAAACTCCAGTTGTCCATTTTTAGCTAGTCTAAAAGAATCTGCTCTCCTACTGTGGGTCTAACCGCGGTTCCTGCCTCCACTCAACAGGAGAAGGTCATGAGGATGATGTACGTTTGGGCCTTGTGTCGTGACCAGGAGGAATTAAACCCCAACGCAGCCTGGAGGCTTCTAGACATGTCCGCCTCCAGCACCGAGCAGATCCTCTGAGAGAAAGGAAGCGTGCAGGTGGAGGGCAGGAGATTCAACCACCTGCTGCATGCAGTACTTGAACTCTAAAGGACAGAAGGAAAGACTGCTTCTTTGGGACTTTTTGCACACATTCCCATCAGTATCTACAAGGTCTATGTGGATATAAATGAACTTACTTGACTTCATTGACAGGCACATAGTGTTCAGCTATACAAACATTTGTTTTAGAATAGAAAGAAGCAGGAAAGGAAAATGAGAGGAAATGATGACCTGAGATGGTCCATTTACAACAAGATTCAAAAACACTCCTGGAGTGTGTGGAATGTGGGAAAATGTAGTGAAACAAACTAGATTTCAGGCTTTAGTCTCCAATAAAACTATTATTAGTGAAAGCATCACTGGAAACCATTTAATCCAGCATATACAGTTAAATAAGATGACATTTAAAGGGGCCCTGCCATGATTTTCTTAAGCCTTTCAGAGTGAACTATATCAATATATGAGACCATATATTACCTTTGGACTACTAAAAAATGAATTATTTATAAAATATTAGTTATATTTCGTGAGATTTTCCCTACCCGGAAGTGAAACGGCTTGATTCCTGAAGCTCCGCCTGCCGCTGCGTGTTTGTGCTGTCCTCTTCATGACGTCATCTTAGAGTTTGTGGCAGTATCTTTGTATTTCTCCCATAAAAATAATCAACTTCTTCAAAGATGGATGCACCACGATATATCTGCCTTTAGCAGCCTCAGACATCTTTAAACTGCTTCACAACACAAACACATGTTTATTTTGCTGATAATCACTGGGCAAGGGGATAAATTGAATGTTGTGTTCGTCTGGGGGCGGAGCTCTCAGAGCCGATTCTCCCTGGACGGAGCTGTTGGCATCAGTCTTATATCAGCACGTTTCTAACCGCTCGTTTTCGTGGGTATGGGAGGGGATGCTGCAGACAACGCAGGTTTTTAGGGGATTACTCTTAAATGCATGAACAGATCAAAATGCCGCTTTTGGGTTCTTTATAGTGAGCAATAAACAGTAAAATGCATTTAAAACTTCAAAAAGTAGAATTTTCATGGTAGGGCCCCTTTAAGGTGTCCTCATTTTTGTTTTTGGTTATAAAGCAAATATGTTAATATTTAAACAAACACGAGAAGAAAACACCAGCGATGATCTCTACTTTTTACATCCTGTAGTCCCCACATTCAGACACACAAATTAGATAATTGATGTGTTCTCCTGCATCTCCATTCAGAACTGGGTTTGGATCACTGCAGAAATATAAGCTGATGGTAACTATTGAACATTGCGTTGTTGTGTTGGGGGGGCATTGACAGTATAAAGCCTCGTTTTGACTTGGCTGTCCAGACCGGTCACCTCCTGACTAGTTTAGAATGGGCAATTCATGTGAGGGTTTCTATTGAGTGTTGGTCCATCAAAGCGCATGCAGGGTATACGCCGATGACATAGCTACACGTCAAAACGATGGGACTGGAGTGGTTCTCTGTATTCGTCGACTCGGCATCTCCAGTCCAGCCTAATGGGTCAATTTTATGATGAAAAAACGCCTAAAATACTTTACCATTCCGGTCTGGAGTGGTCAGTGGAAACGAGGGATTAGAGAACTGGACCAAGTGAATGTGATGTCATCTGTAGAAAATTAATTACTTTCGGCTCCAACCAAATGAAGTCAATCCAGTCTCCAGGTTTTTTTTTTTTTTGGTTATACAGATGCTGCCATATTGGAAACAGGAATCATTAAGCAGTGATTGGTCTGAGTCATCATTTTGATGGTACCCACTCTCGCCAATCAGGTCCCGGTTTGTCTTATTGAACAGTTTAGTTTACTATATTTAGAGATAGAACTTGAGACTCAGACTCAAGTGACTAGACACTTGACTTCAAAGACTTGAGTTTTGGGACTTGTGTATAATTTTCATTTGTTTACTTCTTTTTTTTATCTGCAGTTGATCGCAAAAAAAAGCAGAAATAATTGCTTCCCTCAAGTTTTTTAAAAGTAGTTTAATGACAATAAAATGTTCATTTTAACTGTAAGTTTTGAGACTTGACATGAGATTACAGCTGAAGACTTGAGACTTGCATAACAGGACTTATGAGCATCTGTGACCCTCATGAATGTAAATTACAAATGGGAACTAAAATATGTTCTGACTGCACCAGGTGTTTCTTATTGAAAAACAAAGTTTCTTGGTGATCCCTGCACAAGTTCACTGCATTTCAGCTAGTTTAACAAATACGTTTGTTCTCTCAGAGAAGGAACACCATAAAATGCAAACTTATCGTTCTAAGTGGACCAGAAGCCAGAGATGGTCAGGCGGTCCTCTTCTTCCAGCTGTGTAAGGCGACATCTTCATTTCTATTGTGTAAAACAATCACTTCATATTTTTGTTTGCTCTGTGCGACATTTAAATGACGACTCCTTTTGAGGGGCAAGTGTTTGTTCATTTCTTCATGGGGTAAAATGTCCGGCGGCACAGTAAAGTAAAGAGCACTGTAATTATCTGTACAGACTTTCCCAGAGTCAGCAGCTCTGGGTGCATTGTGTTTGTCTGTGTTCACGTGATTAAATTAAACAGTAGATGTGTGTGTTGTTAGTTTTTCCTCATTTCAGGGCCTGGGGTGTTGAGATGGATGCACACGGACACGGCCGTTGACGATAAACTAACAAATTAGTTGGTGTCACAGAGACGGATGAGGCTTTAAAAAGGGACCTGACTATAGATTCACACGGAATGTATGGGGACTTCAGTCTCTCTTTAGTGATGGATATTTCTGGGCCAACTTTCTGCAAATTTGCAGCTGAGAGACTCATGTTAAACATCTCTTAAAGATATATCACTGTCAGCATGCAGGGTTTGTCCCTATGCACACAACAAGGTAATGGTGGTGTCCTATAAATCCCATACCAACTGTGTCTAATTAAGGAATGTCCCTCTGAGCGTCGCGTCTAATGAATGAGGCTGAATGCAGAAACACCACCAGCCTGGAGCCGTGCTTTTTGCTCTGTTTCGACCTTACAAGCACAAAGCTGTGTTCTGCTCTTACCCATAAAAAATGCATTCAGGTTGGAGGTGAAGCGCTATAAGAAACTATTGCAGAAAAATGCAAGTCTTTACCTTTTTTCCCTTATTTTTTGATGCAAAGTGGCACATCTTTAAAATCTGACTAGCAAAAAACAGATTCCTCAGACAAAGAAAAGCTTCCTCCTTAAATTTAAGTCAAACTCCAAGACAGTTTGGGACATTTTATCTTTTGTCCCACACTGTTGTAAACTGCTCTTTTTTTTTTTTTTTTTTTTTTTTTTTTACAACATTGCTTCAAATTTTAGGTTTTATTTAGTGTTGGTTTATAGTCTTCAAACGTCCACATCAAGATTTTGATCAGTTGAAGCTTAAAATGTGGATAAATGCTTCAGACAACCTTTATCTGTTGTACAAAGCTTGTAGGAGCAAAACTGAGTAATTTATCCTGTGGGTGTCATTTATTTATAGAGCGCTTTAACACAGCCAAAACTGCAACAATGAAACACCAAGAACACTAATAAAATATAAACATTAAAACAATTGAAAGTATCAAAGAAATAAAAATCAGAACAGAGAAAATGTTAAAAGCTTGGCGGTAAAAATGGGTTTCAAGCTTTATTTTAAAAATGGATGTCATCTGTAAAGTCAATTATAAATATAGGTTGGTTAGTTGACCTTGGGTGTGGTTTTGCCAGAAGGGAAATATGCTTTTGAGTGATTAAATAATTTTATTATTAAAAATTATATGGTGATGAAGATTACTGTGGAACCCAAAGAAATGACTATCCCCTGATCCGTGCTCCACAGAACAATCCCATATCATTACTCTACCAGCACCGTGCTTCACAGTTGAGCTTTCACAGATACATAACAGACAGTTCTTACAACTGAAATTATTAAAAGAAAAAACATTAATATCATAAATGAGGAAACGAGCAGTGGCAAAGACTTCATTTTAAACAATGGGGAAAAAACATTGGGGAAAAACTATGACAGAACAACAATTTGAAAGCTATAATAGCAATGTTTATCACAAAACATCCCATCTACTCTGTACATTGACAATAAAAGATTTCTGGTTCTGGCAACTGTCTCAAGGATCAAAACATTTGGAGGTTGACTCATGGTTTAGATTTTTGTGGTTCAACATTTTTCATGGAAAAAAAATCACAATTGGACAAATAAAATCTGCTCTCAGTATAGCATTTGTTGTGATCCCTGAAGTTTCATTTAAAGTCAGATATACCTAACCTATGGAAAAAAAAATTCTTTTTGAGACGTGACTTAAAATAAAATCATTCAATAGGGTTTAGTTTGTTTTTTCAAGGATTTTTATGGTTAAGTTCGAGTTGCGGTTCATGTTGATAATCCTCCATAGCTGTCTTCATTTCTGTTAGTGTCTTTGGATCTGAATGTCAGCTCTTCACTGCCGAGTCATTTTGTTTGTCACTTTTTAATTTCTCCACGTTCCCATTTTTTTATTTAAATGTTTTAATTTGTGGCAAAAGTCTGGTCACCTGCATTTTAAGTCCCACACACCAGTTCTGGACATTAGGTTTTTATCTTAAAAAAAAATTGAATATCATAACTTTTTATAAAAACGTTTTTCTTTATCAAAGGGAATTTTCTAGAAATGTTGATTAAACCCTTGCAATTTATATAATATCTTGAAACTAAAATAAAATGGGTACCAGAGTATCTTTCAAAAAACATTTCTGAATATAATAAAAAAGAATCAGAAATTTGCTTTGGACTTGTTGCACACGTCTAGTGTTTCATTATTGCTATTAGGGAAGTTTTTGTGTCTTTTCTACAGATAGATGGTGATTATTACCCTAAATCTTTACCCAATAAACATACTTATTTGTAGTAATGTGAAAAAATGTTTATTCCCAAAGTTATAAAACATCCACCTTCTTTTTAAAAAGATAAATGCAGGCATTTAGTATAACAAAAAATGAGAGAAAATCCTTAATTATTGCAAAACAAGGTGTATGAGTCAACACTCTAGTCTTGCACAATTCATAAACGCGTCATTTCCTTCAAGTCACTCAACCTCCTGCAGTGAAACACCGAAGTAGAAGGAAAAATTGCAGAATTTCATAACCATGTAGGTTGAAGTCTCATCAATTATGACCACAGTGGGCGTCCCTCAGAAGGACAGCTCTGTGTGATCAGATCACGAACCTCTTCAGGGCAGTGATACTATCCTCTCACATTTAATTAAACCTACCGAGGGAACACGTGGACGTGCACGCACTGCCCACTGTCCTGGAGTTTTAATTAAGTCATATAATTACTTCTCACAGTGAGTTTCTGGAGGTAAGCCACAGGTTGTGCTGTTTGGTTATGTAAGCAGATCATGTAATATCTCATAGAAAATTGGTGACCCTTTTGTTGCAGCCTAACAAAGCATTAATTAGGATTCTTTTCTTTCTTTTTTATAATGATTATGCTTGAGCTTCTATATTGATGAGGGTAATGGGCAAGGAGGAAAAAAATTACTTCAACTGGAAATAACAAGAAAAGCTCTGCTAAGGTGGGATAATTAAATAAAACAAAAGCAGAAAAGGAAAATATATTTAACATTAAGACTGCTGAAGTTAGAATTAATACTCACTAAGAAATAAAAAGCAAGTAGAGGAATAAATGAAATACAACAGATAATGTGGTCCAGTGGAGCAAAATTGAATTAAAAAATGTAACATAAAATGGTAAATTATTTCAAAATGTTGAGGAATAAATGTAAAAAAAAAATAAAATAAAAGAACAATGTATTTTAAAAAATCAGAGTTGACATTTTCTTTTGTTTACATAGATGTGCTAGTACAAGATGACAAAAAAATAAAAACATCAAGACTTTTTGTGTGCTATCGCCCCACCCAGACTTGTTATATGACGCATAGACCGCACACACCATCCGCGGGTGGAGCAGAGGGAGGGGGCTGGCAGGGGCGGGTCCCGCTAAGTGTGAAAAGTTTAAAGGCTGAGTCAAAGCGGCGCGCGGGACGCAGGAGGTCTGCGCAGAAGAGAGAAGAGGAAGCTGGAGCTGTCCGCGGTGCTGAAACTCTATCATCGCCTGCCACTTCCTCCCCGTGACACCTGAGTGAGGTGAGTCTGATGATGGCAATAAAAGGTGATAACCGTTGTGTTGATGTCTCTTTAGCTTTTAAAATTACGGATTCAACACTCAACTGCTCATGCGCGGCACAAGTAGCTGATAAAGTATTTCATTGACACTCAAATTCATTATTAAATAAAAGTTTGTTTTTTTTTAAAGTGAAATTTTCAGTTTATGTGTTTTGACTGATTATCTATTATTAATATTATTATGAGTGGCAATACAACACCAGATTTGAAGTAAATCAGAACAAAATCAAATTTTAATCAATATAAAAATGCTGTTTAAAATACATTTTTACTATTTTTTTTAATCAAATTACTCATGAGAGCGTCAGAATTTAAATGTCTTTCTATTTAACTCGTATTTTTAAAAACAAAACATTATTTTCTATCATTTTTTAAAGTTTGTGTTTCATTTTCAGATACTGCTTTCTCTATTTCTAAAGTCCTTGACTTTTCCAGAGCTGCTGTCATGTAATCCAGTGAGGTTTTAGAGGTATTACTGCCACAAAGAACGTCCTATGCCCCTGCATGTGACATGTGGCTTCATTTCTGTTATTTTATCTTCTTGTTGTTTACGTAAACTCGCATTCGCATAGGCAGCTTTTTTCTTTCCAGTGAAATGACTGAAAGTGTGCAACTTTTCTCCTTGATAGATGTGTTTAAAAACAAACATTAATTTGACTTTGTTTTGTAGAAACTCTCCTAACACAGCAGCTTCACTCTAAATGAACCATGACGTTTTCGCTTCTCATCTAAAGCTGCTTTTGTTTTGCTCATCCATTAGCAAACTTGGTTTTTTAAGTCGATTTAAAATGTGCTCACGTGATCTTAAAATATGCCTTTGTCTTGCTTAGTTAGTCTCAACTCATTTTAATGCTTCATTTGTTAATTTCCATGAGTTAAATTGTCAAAAATGTAAGATCCTGTCACTGTAGATAGAAAAAGTTTTCCAGTTGTTCACACTGTTCTTATTAGCAACTTTATTTAAAGTAAATTAACTTTCAAGTTATTTTTTCTAAAGCATTTTTGTATGAACGGCTGAATCTGCCTTAACTTCTGGAGATGCAGTTATCTGGAAAGTGCAGCTCTGATACCACAGGCTTTTTATAATTGAAACCGAGTCAGGTACAGAGTCCATTATCTTTAGAGTAGGAGGGTTTAACGTTTCTTCACAAGGAGGGTGAAAATGGATTCTGGTGAAGTATGTGGAAAGGTGTTAACTCTGATTTGTAAAAGAGAACAGACGTTTTCTTGGACAGGATTTAGAACTAAAAGGACCTCCAAACTGAAAATCAATAAAATAAAAATCAAAAGTTTTGAATCTGATTCTGAATTTATTACAAACCTCAAGACGGAAATGTAGCAACAACCTTTTCTGATATATCATTAAAATGATTTGTTTAATTTAATTAACAATGTCACATCCTAACTTTTAATTTCCTCTCCTCTTTTAGAGTGAATCCTCATCATATTTCCTCATGAATGAAGAAGAAAACAAAAGAAGGGCAGCTTTTCAGGAAATCCCAACACTTTCAAGCCTTCAAGCTCTATAATTTATCTGCCCAACACAGATTGAACCTTCAGTTTGTAATTACCAAGAGTTTCTGTTAATCAAGCCAAAAAAAGTTTGAGATTGTTATTTGTTCTTTTAGAAATGGTCGATTATGCAGAGGAGAATAAATATTGTGGGTTACCCGAACAGCAGCAAGCTAGATCCAATTAAACCGCACTGAGCATGCCTTGGCTTGCTGCACTGTTTACCAGAGAGCTAATTAATCTGCACCGCTGATTTGTGCTGTGATTTCTACCTGCCCTGTGGCTAGTGGGAAACACTGCACCTGGGAGTAATCAGTTAATTCACCCCAGAAGTCACACTTACTCACAAAAAGGACCATGCAGGGTTGCACCCCTTCCAGCAGCTTCTAGCCACTTCACAAAAGCCACAAGAGGACACTTCAGCTTTCCAGTCATCCCTCTCCTGCCAGCATGACTGAGACGACTCACTGGGTCGTGGACTATGAGGTCTCCTCTCCTGCTCCAGCTGGGTTTCCCAGGAGCCCCACAGCGCTGCAGCCCATGCCAGGACACCCCGATCAGGGATCGGCCCTGTGCTTTGTGGGACTCCTGGTGCTGCTGCTACTGTTTCTGGTGGTTCGTTGCGTTCGAATCTTGCTGGATCCTTACAGCAGCATGCCGTCATCGACGTGGCTGGGTCACAAAGACGGGCTTGATAAAGGGCAGTTTGATTATGCGATCGTGTGAACATGTTACATGATTGTGAAACTTGAAGAACAGTTACAGCCTGACTGCATGATGAAGAAAACATTCATTTTAAGTCAAAATGATCACTGTACTGTTGAGTGTTCTGGTATTTATAAGCTTTAGACGATCGTTGATGCTTTATAGTTATTTATCTTGTTTTTGATGCAAGAATTATTTTATAGATCCCTTATCTGAATAAAAAATTATGGGCTGAGTTGATGATTTAAAACTAAACATGGAGATCATTTGCAGAAAAGCAAACTTGCTCATTTAGCAACATCTTTATTTCTTTATTTGTCCAAAAAAAATCACTTTTATGTCTCGTCTCCTGTTCAAATACGTCATGATCCAGACTTGATATCAATAGAAATGAGATATTTCTCAGGTGAAACGACTTCAAAATAACCAAAGTCCATACAGCCTGACAGAAACATTAAACTTTTTTTGTTATTTATCATCGATGAGTCAAATTCATTCTGTTTTTTGTTAGACTCTAAAGCCTCTAACGCATTCCAGTCAGTGAGGCATACTTTGTGATTTAGTTCTTTCATGCAGTTTCTCCTTTAAGAGGCTTAGGGGGGCTCAGTGGTCATGGTCACTGCACTGAGTGAACGGCAGTCAGTTATAATCATAACACGAACTTATGATTATGGGAAGCACGTACTCCAGTGCCCTCTTCATAATCCATTTGGTCGTCAGGCTCCATCTAATGCACCAGCCAAAATCTGTTCAGCAGTGCCTGCAGGGATACGAGTAGCTCTGGTGTCTGTTTCATTGAACGATTTTTCGGCTCTTGATTCCACCGATTTCTACGATTACTGCGTTTATCATGCTCTAAAGCCATTTATGGATCTGAAAGATCTGCTGAAAAGCCTCCTGGTGGTAATGTTTTTCTTTTCCTGTCATTGTTTCCTCAGTGATTGTAAACAAAACATCAATTTATGAGACATTACACTTTTATTTTTTGTCTTTAACTTTATTTTATACTTTTCCTAATCACACTTTCTTGGAGGTGGATTGATTGAAGTTAAATAAAAGATTGTCTCTTCCTTCTTTTAAATGTTTTTTCTACTAGTTTGCAGAGAAAAGAAAAACACTCAATTTTTACAGCCAAAAACAGAAAAGGAAAAGTGATCCACTATTAGTGCAGCTTTATTATCTTAGATCAAACCCGACCATGTTGATTTGACGTTCACAGTGTCAGACTGTGTGACTTCCTTCTGTTCAGGATTTTTATCACACTGAAGTTCTCTCATTGTTCTTGAAATTTTTCTTGGAAACTTTCACAAACAATCCACTGTCAGACGTTGTTCTCACTGAAAAAAACTAAACAGCTTGTTGGTTAAAAAAGTAGTTAAGAGAAAATCAAAAACAGAAACAGCTTCAGTGATGCTCGCAGAAAAGTCAGCTTTAATTATTTTTTTATATTTGGAAATAAATCACTGGAATGCCTGTCAAAAGCATTATAAAAATGAGACTAAATGTAGTGAAGTATTCATTTTGCCCTTTAATCCTTTGACACTAGAGCTCCAGAGTTTATGTTCTTTGATTTACTGTAGCTTTTCAATCGTTAACTTGACGACTCAACAAAATTCCAGTAGATTCTGAAGGAGAAAAGCAGCTGGCGCCACTTTTCTCCTTCAGAATGAACTGGAGTTACATTGATCGTGTTAATGGTTGAAAAGTTACAGTATGTTAAAGAATTTCTGTTTAAATATCACCGGCGACGCCTCAGCTGTTAAAGGGTGAATTTAATCTTAGATAAATGGAAATATTCTTCTCAATAAATAAACATAAAAATCTACATTTCCTTAGATACAACGTTTTTCTTGATAGTAAATCATAGCAATATCAAAATACACCAGTACAAAGACAATGAAGAGGTTTCACTCCACCACCTGTGTTAAATATAGAATTGTGGGTAAAAGAAGTTGCAAGCTCCATGTGAGTAAATAGTTTTCTTTCTGGTCGACTTCTCCCATCATGGGTGACTAAAGTAGGTGTAGAAAATGAATTATCATTAAAAAAAATGTTAACTCTGAAGAGATAAAAAACAAAGAGAATTTTATTGTCTGCCTCACAAACATTACACATGAAAATTAAAATTTTCCAAACTTCAAATGTGCAGTCAGAGCTAAAAAGTGCAAACTCACTAATTAAATTGTGCAATTAACCGTGTAAACTGTGAAATTAAAAACTATATTATCAACAAGAAGTTTTGGTTTTAAAAAATAGTAAATGGTGTTTACATAGTGCTCACCTTTTTAGAAAGCCCAGAGCGCTTTACAGTCACAGTCCCATTCACCCATTTACACACTGATGGTGACTTCAGTGCCAAGCACTGGTGAGCAGGCAAAGTAGGAACTTCAATTTACCGATCAGAGGTCGAACGTTCTTTCTCTGCAACACGGAAAAAAGAAATGTGTAAAACTAAAAGGGAAAGTGAAAAATTGCTGCTCAGATCCTCCAGGCAAAACATGCGCAAAAAGAACACCAAGCTATGTTCCCATCATGCTCCAGGACTCTCAGGACCTGGCGTCCACGTGTGGCCATCGCATTTTAGTTTCCATTACCACAGTAAATGTACTCTGAGTACATCTGTAGAGCTCAAATATTAGCTCAGGTATTAAAAGTTTAAGCCAAAATTACTGCATATAATATGACATCAGTTTCCTTAAAATTGACCAATAAGTTATAACACCCACTTCTTTCTTCTTTTAGCATGTTTCTGTGCCATTTCTCTGATGATGGACACAATATATAAAGAAAACTAAGCTCAAAATAGCACTTCTGAGTATTTCTTTATTCAAATCAGTATGAATCAGGGGCAGATGAAACAATGCAGTTTGAAAAAAAGCTTATTTGTGATGTTGAAAATACATTGGGCTGGACACAAGCTCCTTGTTCTGCTCCATTCACTTGAAAACAAATAGATCCATGTCCAGTTTTCATTTTCCTTGTCCGAACTGGCACCTGGCTCATAATTGCCTCCTTTTTGTTGCATCAGAATGTTAAGTTGGGATGTTTGGGGCTGTACGCCAGCAGGAAAGAATGTAGACAGAGAGCTCTCAGCATTGGAGAGGGGGAGATTACACAATTTTCTGTGGTTAAAAATGGCATTATCCTAACTAAAGGATGACTGGGAACGCTTCTCAAATGATGATCCAAACGGAAAAGCTCTATTACTAATATTTTAACAAAATAACAATTTTACATTTCATTGTTATGCCATGCTGTTGTGGTACATATATCGGCATTAAGGTTCGGTGTTATTCCTCAATTATTCTTTTAGTCAAATAACATGTTACACCGGAGTTATGCGGTTATAGAGCAAAGAGTGTAGCCAGATCTTGGTTACCAGGCTGAAACAGAAGCGGTTGGAAGCTGAGTGCCACATTCATTAACTACCAGGACATATTTTGCTTCACTGGATTTGAACAATTCATTTCCCCAGAAACAACAAGGCAAACATCCAGCTCTCCTCAGCCTCTTACAGGCCAATGAACAAACACACCCTTCAGCACAGACAACGATAAGCAAATAAGGCAGGTCCTGCTCCAGAAAAAACATTACCTCAGAGTGGCTGAAGGCTTGGCTGATATGAATCGCTCATTTTCCTACACATGACACCTGATCTTTCAATAAGATGGAACTTCTCAATTAGAAAAGCTAAGCTTCAAGCCAAAAAAAAAAAAAGAAAAGAAAAGAAAGACCTATTAATACAAACACACCCGTGTGCCCACAAGCACAAGGAAAGTACCCACACCCAAATGCATGCAAATTATGTTTGTCAAACAATTTTCCTTTGTTGTACAACTCAGTTGAGTCGTTATTTTGTTCCAGATGCACACAGTTTTGCCTGAATTGTAGTATCAAGTAATGCAAAAGGGTGTAAAGATTAAGCTGGTATACACAGCTCAAATTCAAGATGAGTTCTAACTGAGGAGAGGACAGTGTGGAAAGAAAGCATTGGAAAATAAACCTGCTTTGGTGTATTTAGACGAACTTATAGCACATCTTTTAGGAAAGAATGTGTTTCCATCTAAACTTTGAAAATAATATATAAAAATATCCAGTCAAAAGTACACTCAAGGGGGTATGAAGAGTTGGTTATGTTTTTTTTTTTTTTTTTTTTTTTTTTTAAAGTAGTTTTATTCAAAATGTAACGAAAATAGTAGAAAATGAAGCAGCACGTGGGAGCAGACCGGAAATATTTTTAAACATTTCAAAATAAAGGTTCAAGCAATAAAATATAAGGAGGAAGAATTAGGTTATATGAGGTCCTGGAAGTTAACAATAGGATATAAATATTAATATACTTGAAAATGAGTCGTTAATTTGATTAAATTAACAGATTATGCGTGCTTTATTTTGAAACTTGCAAACGCAACTTCCCGTTAGCTCTTGTAGCTTAACGGTAGATCCACGGTGCCGCATCCCGAGCAGCCTTCTGAACCTCACCGGGGCTCCGTCTTTGTCACCGTGGACCACCATAATCCTGTGCCTCGTTACAGATAAATTCTCTTCTCCACTGAGCTGAAACGTAAGTTTTATATCGAATTTTTACTGTTATTTGACCAAATTCTGCGTGTCTGACCGTGAAGGTGAATAGACCAGTGCAGCAACATCATCACTTTATTCACAAATCTTGATTGTAAATATTAATAAATATATGATACGTTTGTTCAAATTTTAGTATTGCCCCTGAAGAGTGCAAAACTGCAAGATGTTTGTGTTTTGAAACCTCAGTGTTGTTGTTAAACCCACGTGACAGCCAGAGTGGAAGTGTGACCTCTCTGGGGTCTGAGGCCTGACTATAGCAAAACAATATAGTTCTCCTGATGCTGCTCCACTTTTTGTTCTCCCTTTTTTAGACTGTAACAATTAAAAATAATTTCCCTCTATAAAGTTCACTGTTTTCCACCAGAGCTGAGGAAGTATGGTTGGTAGGAAACTGCACAAACACATTGCTGCCCATAGTTAACCATTCTTCATCCTCAAATAGGAACCAATCTTTACTTAAAGGAGTTATAAAGCCCGCAGGCGCTACCAGCCGCCTCTCTTTGCCCCGCCTCACCGGCTGACCCGCTACTACTTGCCCCTTCCCTTCATTTTTTTCTCTGCCAACCTGGTCAGAGCTGCACCTGACAAATTCATGAAAATAACTTGTTCCGAAATTGCGTCTTCTCTATAGCTTTATCTCCATAGAAACCATTTTACTTTTTGGTCCCCTGGGAGTGACAAACCGATCTGTGTTAAGTTTTAGAAGAATCTGCAAAAGTATTTTTTTTATTTCCTTGGCAACCAAGTTTTTTGGGAACTAAGTCCACATTCCTAAAATGTTCACATCGTACGTCTTATTGTTTTAGCCAGGGGTTCATGTTATAAAAAGATCACAATATTCCAGTAAAAAAAAATAGGGATGAAAAGTGGAAGCACCATTTTTGTGAGCTTGCCACGCTAAAAAATCTACAATTTCTAATTACAGCATAACTTTCAAGTAGCTTCCCAGTGATTCTCGAGAGTTATGAGGCAATAGATCAAAATCAAGATGGTGGCCACTTGCTGACGGTCAAAAAAACTTTGGTCAAAGCCTTAACTGAAATTTTGTGTACAATGTGAAAATCGTCAGATTTCACACTTTGCCTCAAAATGACCACAGTCTTGTGGTCCTATGGCGACCTCATAATAATTTCCAAAACCACATTGGGATATCCATGGCGTGAGTTTTGGTCTTGTTACGAATTTTGAACTTTTTATTTTTTAAGCTCCATAAGAGATTAATTTTCTGATGGATTCTAACTTTGTGATGTCATCATTTTTTGGGGGGGCGGGGTTGTTCAGTATCTCGAAAATTCCTTTTTATGAGGTACTACTTGTTGGCCTTTTTTTGGTAGTTTTAGGGCAAATTCTTTGTTTTAAGACAGAAGAATTGCGAAAACAATCCTTGCAGTCCAGACCTCTTTTGGCCATGATCATATAATGTCATTACAAAATGTTTGATAGAGTTTTTGGGCTGTATATTTCCCTGTCACCAGTTTGTCCTCAGAAAAATGGATCTGCTGCCTGACCTCTGGAAACAGGAGTACTGGCTTCCTCCTGGTGTGACCTGGAAAGACATGGAGCAGCTGGCAGACTCAGACAGACCTCAACCCAAGGATCTCCTCGTAGCTTTTCCCCTTTCTTTGGGCTTTGTTGCCCTGCGTCATGTTTTTGAGAGGTATACATCAGGCATCTTTTCTGGAGGAGCACCCTTAAAACTCATAAAACTGTCAGTGATGTCAAGATAAGTGGAGTCCAAACTTCCTTCAGTTGGATTGTTGTTTCCAGTGTTCACAGACAGACTGTTCCAAATGTTTTGTATAAACCAAACTACTCTCTTCATCCACAGATTTTTGGCCCCGCCCCTCTGCAGGTGGCTCGGGGTAAAAAAAAGATCACAAATGGTGGCTGCCCCCTCCCCACAGTTGGAGTCCTTTTACACCCAGAGGAGCAGACACCCAACACAGGTGGGTATGGAAAAAAAACTGTAAACAAGACATTTCTTTGAGCGGGTAATTACTAAGATATTTTCCATTAATAGATCTTAACTGATATTTTTTTTATATTAAAACCATTTGATTTTGTTTTAAAAAGTTATTTAAAGTTGCATAAAAAACTTTAAATCAAATAATTTTGATTGTCATCTTTCAACACTTTTTGATTTGATTTTTGCCATGTCTCATTTATGTAGAAGCGTATTGCATTTAATAAAGAAAAAAAAACGAGAACAATTTTTTTTCGTTCTAAATTTTTTTGGTTTGATTTTCATCCTAACTTTTTAAGAAAAGCAAATACTCACACATTTGCCTCTGTTCTTGCTGTGTTGATATTTCAGAAGGAGGTTGCTAGTTTAATGCTCCTGAGCGGGAAATCCCAAAGGCAGATTGAGATGTGGTTCAGACGTCGTAGGAACCAAGACAGACCCTGTCAAACCAAGAAATTTGGAGAAGCAGCGTAAGTATACTTTACCCCACAAAAATAACATGGTTTGCTTTAAAAAATTAAGAAAAAAAATCCAAACTCCTAAAGGGCCTCTGGAAATATCCATATGTTCTTTTGGCAGCTGGAGGTTCTTCTTCTACCTAACAGCATTTGTTGCTGGATTATTCAGTCTATTTGATGTAAGTAGGAATTTTAATAGAAAAACAATTGAAATAATTTGGCCTGTTTGGGTTTCACCCCTGCTCTTGTCTCTGCTCTGAACAGAGACCCTGGTTCTGGGACCACAGGGAGTGTTGGAGGCAGTATCCATTTCAGGTAAAGTGATCATATTTTAATCATAGTTTTACTTCTCAATCTTTTTTGTCTTGTTCTACAATTTAGCAAACAAAACCTTTTGTCTTTCATCTGAAAGCCTGATGCTACGATCATTGGAAAGGCAGATTCAAACGACCACTTTATAAATGGGTGGTTTTTCCTTTTTCGGGCTTCCACGTTCAAAACTCTCGCATCCACGCTTAGCTACGCAAATTTAAGTCCATTTTCGAGCCCTACGTATTACAGCCATTGAATGCGCAGTGAAAAGTTTAACCAGTTGAACTTTGACCAATCAGGAACTCAAATTTGGTAGTGACGTATGAGTTTTGTCCTTTTTTACTTCTTCCAACTGTAGGCGCATGCGTTACTATGCAACACGTTTCTTGAACACGCATCATATGCTCTGTGTGTGCGTAGTATGAAATGTTTGAATCACACTGGATCCTATTTAACTATAGGGAAAAAAATCGTTTTGGGGATATATCACGATATTTTGTTTGACAATACTTGTATCGATTTAAAATACTGACAAGATATTATTAAATGAATTATTTATAAGTGTCTTTCAGTATCTTACTTTTGTTTTCCACCAAAACCTCTGACCGCTAGTTGGCAGCACACTGAGCCTCTTTTAGCAGCTCTACACCATGACCAAAAAAACAAGATCTTGCAAAAATCAGCATGTTTTTAAATGTTTAGTCAGCTGTTTTTGTTGTTATGAACATGCATTACTTAGTTTTTACTAAGTACCAAACCAAAAATCTGTCTCGTTGCTGCCAGTATCACATAAAAATGCAGAATGGGATGCTTCGTAGTTGAATGAGTGAAACAGTGCAGTGCAAAATGCTGTTTGCAAGCAGGCCAAACTTCTGCTGAAATTCACAGCTATAGATTATAGTTCAGTGACCTGATGGATCAGAGTGATGTGCGCAACTCTCTGAAACGAGTGATGATGAAATACATATTTACTACCGCATGTGAGAAAAAGGAGCTGCAGTGCAAACTGTCATGTAAATAAAGCATCTTAGCCTCATTTAACTGCTCTCCATCTGTCATCACTGAAATATTTCTGAAAGAGGTATTAACATTCAGGTAGAGTTTAAAGTCATACTCTTAAAAAAAAGGGAAAAATTGTTCTGAGACAGTCTTGGGATGTATATCGCGAAACGTATCGTATCGTCAGACATATTGGGATACAAATCGTATCACCTAACAAATACATACCCCTATATTTGGCACTACTTTCTTTTGCTTTCATTTCATGATGTGCTGAAGTTGTCTCTTTCTTTCCTTCTTGTTGTTCTTGGTTTGAGTATATTCCGTGCTAGTTCTCTTACTGTATGTGGCGTGAAAGAAACTGAACTGTTTTTTTTCCTCCTCAGCCCTTGGAGAGAGCTCACTTCTGGTACTATATGCTGGAGTTGGGCTTCTATTTCTCTCTGCTCCTCCGGGTCTCCGTGGACATCAAAAGGAAGGTGGTAGCTTCCCTGATGTCATACATTTTTCACCAGCCTAACTGTTTTGTTTCAGTTTGGTCATAGTTATCTTGATTTCAACTGAAATTCTCAGTTTGACGTTTTTAGACTGCTAGACAGATCAAATGATTTTGCTGTTTTTCTATGTTTGCTTTGGCAGGACTTTAAGGAACAAGTGATTCACCACCTGGCCACCATCATCCTGCTCAGTTTCTCCTATTGTGCTAATTACATTCGCATTGGGACTTTGGTCTTGTTGCTTCATGACTCTTCTGATATCCTGCTGGAGGTATCAACCCCACAGACGTATTCTGCCTCTTTACAGGAAGTTTCTGCTGATTTTTTTAATACATATTTTTGCATTGCAGCAAAACGTTAGACGCAGACTTTCTAAATGTTGTAAATGGCAATAATTAGCTTAAACTTTAAAGATCCACTCTGATCATCTTTTGATCTATTGTAAAATTATTCCCAATGGTCTTTTAAGTGTAATTGCCCTTTTTAGCCAATATTTTAAAAACCTGTGTAGTTTTTCTAGGACATAGTTTCTGCAGAGCAACAGTAGTTTAATACCTACTTCCCTTCCCATTATCCATAACTGAGAGCTCTCTATTTACATGCACTTCCACTAGTTCGCACCCAATTAAATCCTCTACCTAACATTAAAGGTCTAACAAAAATGCCAAGCAATATCAGAGCTTTTCAGCCATACGGTTTTGAGCCAGATACCAGCACAAAAAAGAAAAATGACAACCTAAGTGGATCTATTCGTCTAAATCTATTTGTTTCCTAAACCATAAATAAGCTCATTTTCAAACCGAATCTTCATCTGATCCCCATTCACAACAATTTGAATTAAAAAAAAATACTCAGAAATGCAATTTTCATCTTATTTTTCTCAATTTATGTCCTCCATCATCAGAAAAATGACACAAAGCATGATAAAAACACATCTTTTTTTTAAAAAGTTGGTCTTTAAAATGCACTTTTGGCCATTCTAAGAAAAGATCAGTGTAGCAACCTGAAGCTGACTAAAGCTGCTTCAGTAGTCGGATCCTGTGATCCTCATATGTGAGAGCCAGAGGTACACCTGCACAAAGAGACTTTTTGTGCTCAAAAAATAAAATAAACCAAACTTTGTATTCTAAAGTCATTTGAGCTACAACAATTGACTAATACATCCCAGATTGAAACAACAATCCTTACATCTTCTCTTATAGCTATTTTGGTCATTAGTGATTTTTTTTCTCAGCAAGTCCTGTTTTATTGATTTCTTTTTTTTATTTTTAATTTGTAGTCTGCCAAGATGTTCCACTATGGCACTGGCTGGAAGAAGACGTGTGACTCTCTGTTTGTGGTCTTTTCTGTGGTTTTCCTTGTGACTCGGCTTGTTATTTTCCCCAGCAAGTAAGCCACAAATGGTCTTTAAGGTCTAATGCTGCTTTAGCTATTGGTCCATCTTTGAGGAATCTTGATTTAAACCTTTCTTTCGCCCACAGACTCATTCGTGCCACGCTGTCACTATCAATGGAGGTGTTCGAGCCCTTTGTTGGCTATTACTTTTTCAACATCCTGCTGATGTTGCTGCAGGTTCTTCACATTTTCTGGGCTGGCTTAATCCTACGCATGGTTTTTAAGTTCTTGAAAGGCAAGGTGAGAACCATCAGATTATGGAGATTATGGTTCATCATCACCCAAACGTCTAAAAAGCACACTAACCTTTAGCATGCAAAAAAAGCACACTTAATTTCTGAGACCTCTGTGTCTGCTTCTGTCCACAGCTGGAAAAGGATGAACGCAGCGATGAAGAAAGTGTTGCTGAAGAGGAGGAGAATAGTGAAGATGAAAACCTGGATCAACGGAGAGATTCCTATTGGGAAAAAAGCAAAGAAACTCTGAACTCCAGACTTTCTGCGCTAACCAACAATTGTGTCCTTAATAACCTGACCCATCAGAGGTTGTCATTACCCAACAGGATGACTAAATCTTAATAAAAAACATCAACTTTAGGGTTTTTAACCTTTTAAAGATGCACAGTTTGTGAAATTTACTGAACTATCATCACATTATGACTGAGATAATTATTTTTACTCTTTTTTAAATATTTTTCATTGTCATCACTCCTGGATTATTCACCACTGTTGAAAATGGTGCACATATTGCTGAATGTTTTATTGAGATAATGCTGATATTAAAAAAAGAATTTGTACTGATGTTACAGAAATAAAGTAATGGTTTAACATAAATAGTTAAGTGTGATTTGTTGTTAGAGACTTAACTTTTTGGTTTATACTTATCACTAATTGTGAGATTTTTCATTGTTTCATTAAATTCAAATTTTTCTTTCTGAAATCAAATTTATATTATTTAAAATGGAGATGAAAAACATATAAAAACATGTAATTAGTCATATGCCTACGTGACAAAACATTAGATTTAAGGTGTTCCAACCACCTTAGCCTCCCGAAATCCGCGGGTCTGATCATAATCAATAACAGGTAATTCTTCTGGATCCAAAACAGAACAACATAGTTCTTAGCAGAGGATGGTTTCGATCCATCGACCTCTGGGTTATGGGCCCAGCACGCTTCCGCTGCGCCACTCTGCTCCCGCCCTTTTCGCGCGTGAGTTTATTACTTGTTTTATGAGGCGATGTTTGTGTAGTGGTATTTTTCAGAAGTATTGGACCAACCTGGCAAATGACACTTCGGGACAGCGCTTGTTTTAAACGAGCAATATATTTTCTACTAAACATAATTCTCACAAACATAAGGCAACCCCACCCCCCAAAAAGATCATATTTCAATACTATTTAGTTAACTGTCGGTCATATCGCGCTCAATTCATCTGCCATATTTCCTCTTGATCCATTGTGATTTGAATAAAGACACACTCAGACATTTTTTGTTCTGACATTATTTTATATAGGTGAGGAAAATGCTATAAGAACATGTTAAAAATACCATCTTATTCTGTATTTTGGGGAGCATTATAAACAGGAATGAGGGTTTCATCTTTCTCATCTGAATCAGAGTATTCTGCTGTTATAAAACATCCAGGTTAAAGTATTCACTTTTTATTTGTAAAATCTTGATCTGCTGATTTTTAAACACATTTACATGGATTCATATGTATAAGTGAGACTGCTGCTCCTAACTATAATGAATAACATCATACCACAGCAAAGAGGATGATGAAGATGACAATGAAGATAAAGCTTATTGCCTCATCTCTGTCCCCACCCTTTCCTAAACTCCTAGAGCTCAGCCTCCTCTAGCTTCTCCTGCCAGTGAAAGCCTGGACTCAGAGAGAACAAAATCTGGAGATATTTAGTGATCCATAATAAATAGACAAGTCTTAAAGAGAGATTGTTTCTAACACAAAGGTAAGACTTTTTTTTAGCAGCATAAATTATTTTATGGTGTGAAATGGAATATGAATTAGATTTGGTTGCAATATACTTCACAAACATTTTTTTGCATCAATCTACTTCTACAGAATTGTACGTCAGTCAAATTTTAGGGAAATCTTAACAGCTTCTGTAAACACATTGACATGAATGTTTCAACGTTGTAACAGATTTGTCAATTTATTCAATTTTCTCCTGAAAATGCAATAGATCGCATTCTGCAGACATGTGAGGTTTAAAACTCTACTGATGCATTCAGTTTGTTCAAACCAGCCACGAAAACATAAAATACCTGGCAGAATTAGTTTGCCGAGGCTAATGGGCTTTAGAGGTTTTAATTACTGACGCAGTTTTGATCAGGTCTGTGTAGTCATCGCCTACTCAGCTGTATCAGCAGCTTACATGTGCACTCAGTTATCCCAGATAGGGGGAAAATGTTCTCACTTTGCACCTAAACAGTAACAATAAACTTGTATAAAATCAAACTTTCTCTGAGCTTCACTAATCGCATATACCTACTAGAACTGAAACCTCAAAGTAGCCATTTATGTCTCAGTAGGTTTAATTTGTTTGAATTGTGTGATGACAAAAAGACAGGTGGACTGAGCTTGCATATGATATCAACACAGTCATACAGTCCATAAGAAGATGTCCTAGGTGTGCATGCATGGCAGACTTCTTGTAATCTCAGCATAATCTGATAAGTAAACGTCAGCCTGGTTCACAATAAGTGTTTGTGACAACAGTGTGTATGACAACATTTCATACGCACATGGAAGTTTCTCGTCAGCTTTTGGATGCATTACAGTTGGCTGTTAATATGATTTTTCAAATTTGGACTTGGAAATGCTGCGTGAAAAAGCCTTTCAATGAGCTATGCTATTTAAATGCACCTAGTTGAACTTCATCAGACCCGATATAGCAGTCTCAAAACATCAAAATTGACAATCTATGCATCTTTAAAAGTTGAGTTTATCATACAATCCAGCTTATAAATTTGGAGTACATGCATCAAATAAATATCCTTAACTTTTTTTTAAAGTTTATTTAATTTTTATTTTTTTCAATGTCAAATTGCAATTAAATTACATCTTCACGTTACTTGTTTATTTTTTGTAAACCTTTCTGTGTGGAGTTTGCATGTACTCTCCGTTTATGTGTGGGTTTTCACCGGCTTCCTCCCACCGTCCAAAAACATGCTTCATAGGTTAATTGGTGACTCTAAATTACCCCTAGGTGAGTGAATGTGAGAGTGAATGGGTGTGTGATTGAGGCTCTGCGACAGACTGGCGACCTGTCCCAGTCGCCGGGTTAGGCTCCGGCATCCCCGCGACCCCGAAAGAGATAAAGCGGCCAAGAAAATGAATGACTGAATAATTTCACAGTGCATTGCACAAGTGAGGTTGTCCTAAAATGCACTTTAAAAAAGTCAACCTGTTGTTAAATTCAATATAAAGAAATCCCAAATTACAATAATATTTATAAAACTCAGCTGAAAAAAATAAGCAAAGTTTAGCTACGCTGAGTAGTACGTTTACTTGGATCTTTACCTGAATGGACCTGCTCAGGTGATTAATGTTGGTCTTTTCCTTGCAGGTCCTTGTAAAGATGTCATCTGTTCAGGAGGAGGAAGAGTTGCCTGCCAACCACACAGGTCAGAAACACTTCAGACAAAAAATTCTTGCATACAAACGCAAATCCAGCAAAAACTAACAGATGCTTGGAGTTTAACTGTTTCAAACAGAGTTTGGTCATTAAACCCTTTAACACCTAAGGCGTTGTCGGTGACGCTTAAACACAAAATCTTATTGTAACTTTTCAGTTGTTAACATGATCAATGTGATTCCATCAAATTCTGAGGGAGAAAAGCAGCCCGTGTTAACGGTTGAAAAGTTAGTAAATCAAAGAACATAAACACTGGAGCTCCAGGATTGAACCGAGATGTCATCATTTGAAACTCGACCAGTAAAATAAGTAATAGCTCAGGTAAATAACCTGTTTAGCCTGGATGTTTAGATATACAAGTAAACAACATGAATGTTAGTGCTCAGTCAGAAAATATCCTTTCTAGATTGATGACATGAACACACATTTTATAACATTTTGAAAAGTTTATGTAAAACCGGATAAGTCATTCATAAATCCAAGTTACGTTTAGTGTTTATTTTTTTCTTTGTGGGACAAAAACGAGGCGCAAAGAATCAACTGTCAGCACAATCTACTGTAATCTGATAATTCTGTGACAGGTTTGATGCTGCTTATTCCAAGGTGTTAGAACCTACATCCCATATTGTTGTCTGCCTTCAGGTCCAAAAGGTGTGATCAATGACTGGCGAAGGTTTAAGCTGGACAGTGTCGACCAAAATGTCCCTCAAAGAAAGCGAGAGCTACTGAGACAAATGTCCAATCCTCGAGATGACGACAAGGAAAGAGTCAACAGAAAGGTGGAGTTACTAAACAAAAGGATTCTGAAAGACATGTTATGTGCAACCATCATGCAGGCTAACACTTTATTGTTGTCTAGATGAGTGTGCAGGAGTACGAGATGATCCAGGATGAGGATGAGCGTTGCCTGAAACGCTACAGGAAACAATGCATGCAGGATATGCATGAGCGCCTGAGCTTCGGTCCAAAGTTTGAATGTGTCCACGAGCTGGAGAGCGGAGAAGCTTTCCTGGAGGTGATAGAGAAGGAGCATCGGCTAACTCTGGTGGTAGTTCACATCTACCAACATGATGTCAAAGGTTAGTCTGAACAATAGACTAAACTTCCAAGCATCTTTTTAAACAATATTTTCTGTCAATATGAAATTCTCATGGACTTATTTGTTTGTTTTGTCAGGTTGTGAGGAGATGAACTCATGCTTGGACTGCCTGGCGACTGAGTACCCCACTGTTAAGTTTTGTCGGATTGATGCCGTGGCAACAGGAGCTGCAGAGCGCTTCTCCTCTGAGGTTAGTTCATTCGTAAGAATAATTTTTTTAAAAGCTTATATTCTGCTTTAGTTCTTTATTTCATGTTTATTTAACAAGGACAAATATAAACAAACACATAGATCATTACATTGAAACAATCTTATGCCTGTATCACAGTGTTTATGGTGACCGGACCATAGAGGAGCGTGCACAAAAATTGTAAATAAACAGTAAAAAGGGAAATGTACTCAACTGTACTACATGATTCACATACGCACAAAGGATAATGTATACAACAATAATGTTGTATTGATGTTACCCTATTAGCCAAGATTTAGTTTGTTTTGTTTTGTTTTTTTTTTTTTTTAAAAAAGGTAGACTGTTAAGTAGGGTATTTTTATCCCAAAATTGTAATGCCTTAAGTAATTGATGAGAAACAAAATGAGAAAACATGGCTAAACGTGGTTCGAGAACTACAAATCGGTCTCTTGAATAAGCTATTGTCATAACAGCTATGAACGTGGGACCATATCAGAAAAAATGGGCTCAGTTTAAAAATAAGTCTTGAAAAATGTTGCTGCTTTCTGCCCTACAGATTTCTAGATATTAAACTGAATTGAAGTATGTAAAAACGTGAAAGCATTGAAGCAGCAATTTCAAGTGATGAGCGAGACTGGGTAGGAGTGATGAAAACATTCGATATTTGATACATTTTCACATAATTTCAGCAAAATTAGATGAATAGACTTAAGACAGATGCATCCCTCAAACCTGAAAAAGCATGGAAAAGAATTAGACCAATGAATCAAAAGATTATTTTATGGAATCTTTTTAGTGTCACAAGCGGGCAGACAGCTGGTTCCACTTGCAGCAGGTTTATTAGATCAGACAGGAAGCACAGCTAAAAGTCTACAAAGCTAAATCAGGGTCAAACAGGCAGAGGTCAATCACGAGCATGCATCAGAGCATCCAAGAAGAGACTAGAATTGTCAGGGTCCAGTGGAGGGTCAGGGCTGGCGGAAGGCAAGCAGAGACTAAACAGAGTGAGAAAACAGAAAATTGGATCTGGACAGAAACGCTCGGTAATGCAGGTAGAGTGGCACAATCAATAATTTGCACTGAGTGAACTTCCTGTGGGTGATTGTCAGATAAAAGTCAGGTAAGTGGCATCTGAGAACTGTGTGCTGGGGCAGCTGGGAGATGTGGTGTTAGAACTTAAGAGATGGATCCTGACCAGAGAGGCAGACAGAGCTCTGACTCCTGACAAGTAGCACCAAATAAATATTGTTTTTGTTGTGTTCTTTCAGGTCCTTCCCACCTTGCTGGTGTACAAATCTGGTGAACTACTGGGTAATTTCTTGTCCATCACCAAACACTTCAATGAAGAGTTCTTTGCTACAGATGTGGAGGCGTTCCTCAATGAATACGGCCTCTTACCTGAGAAAGAGTTTGCGGCATGTGCTGATGAGGAAGAGGAAGCTGCGGATGTGGAGTGAAAAAAGGGGAGGGGGCAGATCAAACTCTTATCCTTTTATCAAAGGAGAGAAAAAAGAGAATTGGAGGGAGGGGCTGATGTATGTATGTTGACAGTGTTTCAGCCAGAACACACATAAGGAAACAAAATACAGAATAGTTAACATCCAACAGAACATGCTGGACAGCTATTGTATTTAGGGGCAACTAGTTGTGAATCATCAGGTGTGGGGCAACATGTTTGAAAACACAGCTTTAATGTCATATTCTAGCTCTCCAATAAATTGTCTGTACTGACGTCTCTTTGTCTGTCTTTGTGTGTGGTATTGTGTGGAAGGAAGTTTAACTCGTTTTGTCTTAATTCTCACAATAGATCAAAAAAAGATCAGAGTGGGACTTTGAGGAGCCGTTTAGGTCAAATTCTCATTGACATCAATCTTATATAAGACACAAAGTCATAAATCACCCTTTGGAAAACTACACCACCGCTTTGAGTTTTTGTTGTTATTACTAATATGATAAAATCAATGAGGAATTGTGTTTTTGGCACAAATAAAACCTAAACATTTAAAAAAAACGCAATTTTTTTCGTAAATATTTGATTGTTTAAAACTTTTGATTATTTCTTAGTCACAAGTTTGTAAATCCAAATGATGAAAATTGAGTGAGTGCTAACTAAGTTATCCTTATCTTTTGAAACTATAAAGTCAACTTAAAATCTTTTGATTATTTAAAAAAATGGACAGTCCTCTTTATAATCTGGTGCGCCATGCACCAAATGTATGAGTTCTGGTTGGGCTTGAACAGGTTTTTTGTGGCTACAACTCCCTGTGAGAGAGCTAAATCAAATTATGCATATTTTTTTATTTAGCTAAATGTATATTATGGTCGGAAAAAATATGGTTATGTTTTTTGTTTTATCTTTAATTGAACAGTCACAACAGAGGGTTAAAAGAACCACACATGGCTCCAGAGCCTCAAGTTGCAGACCCCTGGTACAGAATAACACTGTCACTATTGGAACCAGTCCTAAATCTGGAACAATAAAACAAATGCTAGTGAAAAATGTGCTAAAATAAACATCCTGCTGTTGGTAAAACACATAACAGTGTAGATTTAATGTCTCAGTCTGGACTAGATATTTTTCAAGTGTCCAACAACACCTGCTATTAATTCAAAGAGCTATCATTTACTGATTCAAGCTGTGTTGTGGTCATTGAATAATATCAACATTATGTGGAAATTGTCTTATTACACATTTATAGTCGTCTTTTAAGAAAGTTTCTTGCTTTGGATAGATCAAATGTTGCCTTCAAGTCACATCTTCAGGGCAGCATTCTTCCTGTCAGTTATGACTCAGGGTAAATTTAGCCCACTATAGACTAGCATGCGAGCCCCTCCTTTTGTGTTCTCTGTTGCTACAGTTGCTACTCGGTCTGTAACGGCTGTCAGATGTGACTTGGGTGGGTTTATTCAGGTGTGATCATATCACTGGTTGTGGATGGGATACAATTAAAAAAAAAAGGAACAAAAGGTTATCTTTTCCTAGAAAATTTCAAAGAAAATGCAGGAAGACGCGCGCTGCCTCAAACGGTGAGTTGGGAATGAATGGTCACTAAGGCCTTGTTAAATGAGATGATGAGCTCAGTATTTTGTTAAATATATATGAAGAAAAAGAAAATAAGAATTATTATTTAAACCTGCACGTTTTGTTACTCTTTGCAATTAGCCGGAATGTAAAAATCGTCGCTTCACGTAAAAAAAATACACGCTTATGTTTTGTTAACATCATCAAAACAATAACTGTACCCAGGTAGAGATTAAGGATTTTTAATTTAACAAATATACTTGTAAAGTGATCTTTAATTGAGGCTTAAATTGTATTCTTCTGTCAAATGTTTCCGTTAGAAAAACAAAATTAGTTAGCTACCCTGCTAGCTTGAGGTGCAGAGACAAAACTGCGTTATTAGACAGTTATTACCCTTCTTGTTGATTTTTATAAAATGCATGCCACATTTAGTAATTAAAGAACGGTGCTCTTTTACACCAAGCGGCAAAAACAACGAAACGCATGTTAAATTGTTACCGGGGGGTTTAAAACTGAAGGGGCTGATGGGAAATCAGAGGAGTTGCTAGCATAGCTAATAAGCTAACATGAAATGGTTCTGAAGTGTTTTAACTGGCTCATGGACTGACAATGCATGTTAGGATTTTTTCCTTTCCTTTTTTTATTTGATCGTTTATATTCTATTTTTTTCCTCCCCGCGGCTGGTAACAACGGTGCTCTGGGCGTGTCTTCCTGTTCACATGTTATTGTTGTTTATCAATGTTTTTAAGGGACAGAACGGAAGCAGCCGATCAGGCTTTCACGTTTCTGATAACCTCGTTTTGCATCATTCCGTATTATTACCTCAACTTATAGTAGTATTACTTAAAGAATAATGATACGAATTTGCAAATAGAAGCATCGTTACCTTTAACCAAAATTCATTTTCAGTTATTTGTTCTCTATCATTGAAAGATTATGACTTAATTATTGTTTTCTGTTCAATTTCCACCCAAAGCAAAGTGACTTTTGGGAGTCTGGATGTCCATCCCACAGAGAAGGCTCTGGTCGTCCACTATGAGGTGGAGGCTGCTGTTTTAGGAGGTGGTGGAGGTCCTGTGCTTGGGGAACGGAAGGAAGGGCAAAAAATGTGTGTTTCTTGTTTTCAGTCCCACAGCTGATTTAAATAGATTCAATAGCATGTTTTGATTTGTCCTGTGTGTAACAATTTGAAAGTTGTATCCACCAAAACAGGATTAGGCAGGGATATAAATTGTTTTTCTAAGAAGCCTTTTTTTTGTTTTCTAAGACTTTTTTGTAATGGTTAATTATGAAAAATGATGCTACTACTACATAAACCAGCCTGTAGACATCCTCCAAATGGAAATATTTGATGGAGTCATTCAGTCTGTATTTGGGATGCTTTAATGTTTTTCCTTTTCCTTGTTTAGAATCCGTTTGAAAAGCCTCTCTCCCACCACAGATGTGGCAGCGTTGGCTAAGAAAGTGGTGGAGGAGTGCAAATTTCTCCCTACCTCCCATTTGCCACAAGTAGAACAGCTTCTGTTCTACCTCCAGAACAGGAAGTCCTTCCCGGTGGAGGGAAAAGGTCAGACATATAAGCTTAACACTTTCAATGTAATTTTTTTGGTTTCTCTTTGTCCTCAAACACTTCAAATGATCGAGATCCTATTATTTGTACACAAAAACTGTACAATTTTAGAATAGGCAGCAATTGTCTCTTTTTTAACGTTTAAACCGTGAAGGCATTATAATTCAGTTTTTCTAAGCTAATGCGGTTAGGCTCTCTTGTGGTCTTTTTGTTACTAAGAACACTCTCTAAAATAATTAATTAAACTGTTAGCTTTTTTTCTACTACTAAAAATCTATAAAGATTTATTGTATGTGATTGTGTTTTGCCAGTGGAAAAGAAAGAGAAACAACTAGTGAAGCCCAAAGATCTGACACCATTTGAAGGACTGGAGGTAAAGACTTGATTTCACAGCAAACAGATTCAATCATTATCTGTTAAGGTACAATTTCCCTTTAAAATGAACCACATGTTGTCTGCCTTGTTTTGTCCTTGTAGTTAAATGAACAAGCTATTATAACCAAAGTGGATGAGTATGTGGAGCTGCTGTATGAAGGCATCCCAGAAAAGATCAGAGGCTCTGCTCTCATCCTACAGCTGGCCCGTAACCCTGACAACCTGGAGGAACTCCTGCACAATGGCATGATGTCACTTTGCTTATTTGTTGTGTTCAGTCTTAGTCAGTGGTGGGCAAACATTTTGACTTGTGGGCCAGGAGCAGATATTTGGAGTGTTTTGGTAATCATCTCATTATAGAAAGAAACAACATGGAATCTGAACAAAATGATGCTTTGATTTTGATTGAAAATCTATATATTTAAAAACAGAAAATTTTGAGTTTTTATTTTAATACTCTGACTTTTTATCTTTTAATTTTAGGACCGTTGTTGCTTAGCTCAGATTCTACAATCCTCTGCACATAAATCATCTCATCACAAAATGACTGTGTTTATAGAAGCAGCTCTTGGTGCCCTGGCGAGAATTTTGAGAGAAGACTGGAAACAGAGTGTGGAGCTGGCTACCATCATTATTTACATCTTTTTCTGCTTCTCCAGGTGAAACACAGACTCACGCAAACACTGCATTGCATTAATGACCTCTTCTTTTCTACACTATTTTTCATCTTTGGCTTCAGTTTCTCACAGTTTCACGCCGTGGTGAGTCACTATAAAATCGGAGCACTGTGCATGACTGTGGTGGAACATGAGCTGAAGAGACATGATGTTTGGTGTGAGGAGCTGCGCAAGAAAAACAAGGCTTATATCCTTTTTTTATTATGTCATTTCTTTGTCACCGTTTGTGAATTTCTGCTCCTGTGTAGTTTCTCAGGCTTTCACTGAGCATTTCCTTAACTTTTGTGCACGTGAATCGGCTCCGGAAAACGGCTCTCTTAGGAGAGATCAGGACAAAGTGCTCAGAAAATACCAAGGCCTGCTGGCTAAGCAGGAGCAGCTTCTCAGAGGTACAGCAAATCTTTAGGTTTTAGTTTTATCCCAAAAAGTAAAATTAGGATCATTGTCCTAGTTTCATTATCTGCAGTTCCATGAATAGTGCTGCAAATGATAAACTTTCGCATCACTCCTTTTGCCAGTCTCTCTTTATCTTTTGCTCAACCTTGCTGAGGACACAAGGACTGAACTGAAGATGAGAAACAAAAACATCGTTGGACTGCTGGTCAAACTACTTGACCGCAATGATGAGGAGCTGCTGGTGCTCGTGCTTTCCTTCCTTAAAAAACTGTCAATTTTCTTGGAAAACAAGAACGACATGGTTAGTGAAGACTTCAATCTTCCATTTGTTTGCATATATAAACACATCTTTGTGTACTTTTCTGAATTGAACAAGAAGTGTAAACACTCAAACGAGATTTATTTTCTCTCCGTGGAACCCTTAAAGTTTCAAAAACAAAGACTTGCTTACTTGCTGTCTTATTTAAAAAAAATCCTACCAATGAGCTGACATTGAATCATTTATGGTTCATAAAGCAACAGAATCTTTGGTAATAGTTTTACAGCAGTTTCAGCAAAAAACACTATAATTTGATTCACAACGTATTTTTTTATTTCATACAATAAACCTGAACAATTTAATTTTGCAATGCACTGATCATTATTATACAACAGAGTACTAGGGCCATTTTACAAACCAACATTTTTTTTAATTACAGCTTTAAAGTTGTAAATTTACAAGAAGTCACAACGGTTTATATCTATTATTTATATTATACATTATATTTATGACTTTAACTGTCCGAGGCTAAATTTTTGACTTTTTTTCTCGTAAATTTACAAAGTTGTAAATTTATGAGAAAAAAAATCATAACTGTAAAATCATGAGAATAAAGTTGCATATTTATAACTTTAAAAGTGAGAGGCAACATTTTTGACTTTCTTCTAGTAAATTTATGAGTTTTTAAGTCGTAAATTGATTACTTTAAAAGTCATCAGTCTACGACTTTAAATTTTGTAATATAGCTTTTTTCTCTGCTTAGGTGGCCCTAATTTACAGTCATATTATTAAAATATTTTAAAAATGTAAAAATCTCACAATTGTATTGATTTTTCTTTTTTTAATAAAGTGTATCTGTTCCTTTGTAAATGCATCGCTGTGTGCTTTGCTGGCAGGCTGAGGTGGACACTGTGGAGAAGTTAGGACGTCTCGTTCCTTGTGAGCATGAGGACCTGATGAATTTAACTCTACGTTTGCTCTTCAACCTCTCCTTTGACTCGGGACTCAAAGCCAAGATGGTGGAAGTTGGATTGCTGCCTAAACTGACTGTCTTGTTGGGTAATGATAACACTGCAGCATTTTTATTTTTTCCCAATTTAAAAACACTGTCTAACTTTCTTGTGGATCTTTGTGTTTTTTTCCGCTTTCATTGGGTGGTGAATTACAGGAACCTTTGATGGAAACACATTTGTACTGTAGTTTGAGTTTTGAGAGTTTGTTCCTCTAATTTTTTTTTGTGCCTGAATAACTCATAAATCCCATAAAGCTGCGAGTGAATTTGATTATCCTGCAGGCACTACCTGTGTCTGCCTTCGCTGCCCTCCCATTTCCCCCTTTTTATCTACCATCCCTCTCTCCCTGTTCATTACATATTCTTGAAAAAAACCCTTTTATATAAAATGCCAGTTTTTTTGTGTATGTTTCTTTTGTCTCCATAACAACCTTTTTACATTGTGATTGCCTCAAAGTGACAAACAGATCAATGTAATTTTTAGAAGAATCTGCTAAAGTAAGCTTTTGGATTTCATTGGCAACGGAGGTGTTTTCTTAGCCACGCCCACATTCTTAATTTGTCCATATTGCTTGTCATTCTGTTTTGTTAAGCCTCAGCCAAGGAGTTTTCACAATATTCAAATATAAAATGTGCTACCAATAAAGAAACACCACTTTTGCAAGCTTGCTAATGTTGTTAAAAATGTGCAATTTCTAATTGCAATTTTGTTTCCTATATAGCTTCTAAATGATGCTCGAGAAGTTAGGAGGTGATAGATTGAAATCCCTAAAAGGAGTTTTAATTTGTAGCTCGTACTAAAAATGATTTATTATTTATAAAAAATCAAGATAGCAACCTCTTCCTGAAATCCAAGGACAGTGAAGCTTCAGCCGTGGTTGTAGACTTAAGTTGGCATGTGTGTAAAACTTTGTGAGAATTGCTAATTTCTTTTCTCACATTGTGGGAAAATGTGAAAATCACCAAATTTTACACTTTTCCATAAAATAGGTCTTAGGTATTCTGGTCATCCAATAATAATTTTAAAGCTTCCTTTGGATATCTCAGAAATGTGTTTTGGTTTCATGTTTTTTTCATGAGCCACAAAAGAGATTTTGGCCCCATTCATTTTTTGACGGTTTCTCTTGCTCTGATGTCATCATTTTTGGAGGGTGTTGTTCCCTATGCTCAAAAATCATTTTCACCAGGTACTAGGTGCGTGCAAATTTTGGTTAGTTTTTGAGGATGTGGTGGGCGTGACATTTTCACTCAAAGGCATAGTAAAAAAATATTGTGAAAACAACATAAATCTTTATGTTTGTGTTTGTTTCATTTAGGAGATGAGAACAATCGTCAAGTTGTCATGCGGATCCTGTACCACCTCAGCATGGAAGACTGCTTCAGGGGCATGTTTGCTTACACTGACTGTGTTCCTCAGGTACAGTTAGACCCACTGATGCCTAACAATGTCCCATACTTCCAAAGAGTGTCCTGAACATGTTTCTGTCTGGATGCAGCTCATGCAAAGGCTTTATGAACACGGCAAGGAGGACACGGAACCCGAGCTTATCTCTGTCCTCATCAACTTGGCAGCAAATAAGAAGAACGCTCAAGTCATGTGTGAAGGTGATTCACCTTTAAATTGACTTTCTGAGAAGATCTTCCTGAAAAGAGCTGTCAGGTAAAATAGATTTAAAATTTGTTCCTGTCTGTAGGAAATGGACTCAAGATGATCATGAAGAGGGCACTCAAGACTAAAACCTGCCTTCTGATGAAGATTATCAGAAACATCTCCCAGCATGATGGTCCCACAAAAGCTTTATTCATAGTGAGTAGTTACATAAAGCCACTGACTGCATAAGAGACCTGGACTAAGTGAGTGTCCCCCAAATTTCTTGCTTCTGGTGTTGATCAAATGAAATCAAATCAGTTGTCATATTGTAGCCAGAAATTGTCAGTAAGTAGCAATTGGTCCAAGTTGGTCTGAGTCAAAGTTTCTATGGAAACCACTCCACCAATCAGGAGTGAACTTGTTAGAAGACCAATTTGAAAGTGGGTTCGGGATAATCTGTTAATCAAACCTTGCAAACGCTCGACGTGAGACCTCATAATTTCATCAAGGCATCTGATTGGTCAGTTTATAACTTGATTTAATTTGAACTTGATAGTAAGTTTTGAACCAAATGAAAAGAATCACATAAAAAAATTATTGGATTAGCAAGAAATAGTTAAAATAAAGTGCTCTAAGAAATTGGTGATTCTGATGCACGAAGATAGAATGGACTAGTGTGCTTAGTGTTTGTTTCTCAATAGAAGTCTGGAGTTTTGGCTTCTAATGCTAAGGAGGAGGGGCCACTAAGTCCAGTTCTCATATACTGTCAATTTGTAAAACCAAGGCTGTGAGGTTTAGGTTTTTGTTGTCTTTTAAAGAATCTGTCTTTTCATGCTGTCAGGATTATGTGGGTGACCTAGCATCAGAAATCCGGGCTGAGGAAGAGGAGGAATGGGTATTGGAGTGTCTAGGGACCCTAGCAAATCTCACCATCCCGGACCTGGACTGGGAGTTAGTACTTAAGGAGTACAACCTGGTCCCTTTCCTCAAGAACAGACTCAAGCCAGGTACTTGTGGTTTTTGCACAGTATCTAGGATTTTTTTAAAGATAAAATGTAATGGATGTTTGTTTTTCCTCTTTATTACCCCCCCAAAAAAAATCTTGTGCAAAAAATGTTACTAGATCGTTGCATGTTTTTGGTTTGCAAAAACAAAATGAAAAGAAAAAATCTAAATGTTTAATTTGTGTTCCACTAAGGTAAAACTGAAAATGTTAAAGGAAAACAAGCTAAAATATACTATGGAAATAATTCCATACTTTTAAATAGGAATCTGTCAAAAAACTTTGTTGGACTCTGAATTTGACTTAAAAGCCAAAAGCTATGATTTTTGAGTGTCTCAGTATTTTTTTCAGGCTCTGCAGACGACGACCTCATCTTAGAAGTGGTCATCATGATTGGAACAGTGTCCATAGATGATGCCTGCGCCGTCATGTTGGCTAAATCCGGCATTATTCCGGCTCTTATTGAGCTGCTAAATGGTAAAACATATGGATTTAAAATGAGTCCTAATACATATTTCATGTAATAATAACCACATTTTTGTTCTATGTGTTTGCAGCCCAGCAGGAGGATGACGAGTTTGTATGTCAGATCGTATACGTCTTTTATCAGATGGTGTTTCATCAGGCCACTCGTGACGTCATCATCAAGGAAACTCGTATCCTTTGTTAGTTTTCTCTCATGAGATCCAGTAGAAGTGTAAACTGATTACTTTGCTTCATTTATCTTCTTTAACCACCATCACAGAGGCTCCAGCTTACCTGATTGATCTGATGCATGACAAGAATGTAGAGATCAAGAAAGTGTGTGACAACACTTTGGACATCATCGCTGTGAGTGAAGCAAAATTGAGATTTGTCTTTTTTCGTACAATAGAATTAATATACTTTCTATTTATCAGGAGTACGATGAGGAGTGGGGGAGGAAGATTCAATCGGAAAAGTTCCGTTTCCACAACAACCAATGGTTAGAGATGGTTGAGAGTCGCCAGGCGGACGAGCCGGAACCATATCTGTATGACAATGAGAGGACCAATCTGTTCTACAGCGCTGGTAAAGATACGGCGGTTGATCAGAATAACTTCAGACATGAAATGTCTGAGCATGAAAAGCTGTAGAGGATCAACAAAAAGTACTTTGTTGTAACTTCTCATCTGAACATTTTTCCAGATGGAATCATTTCAGCTGACGGTTCGGTCAGTCCAGATTTGTTCTCTCACTTTCAGCCTCAGAATGGAGACTCCCACCTCACGGGGTGAGGCATCAGAAACTATAACTCTATTCAGCTAAATAACTGACAATTTGAACTATTGTTTGACAATTAATGTGAATTACTTACATATTTTTTTTCTTTATAGAGACATGAGTGACGTGTTTGACCAGACCAGCTCGTCGCCTGGACGACCAGCCACCGCATACGGCTTCAGACCAGACGAACAACCGCTCTATTTATAGTTTTTAATTTGTTACTACTGGATTGACAGTGATGATATCTTTCTTGGCTTGCATGTTTTTGAAGTACATTTAGAACATGGTAAATGCAGTACATATCATAAAACAGTGGACTGTACATCTCAAGATTGTGTTGTTGACAATGTCATTTAAAGTATATATTTAAAAGTAATTTATAAAGTATTGTTGTCTCTTGTAAAAGCTTGTAACCCTTTAAAAAAGGGTATTTTTTTGTGACTGAACTACAACCGATAATGAACTGTTGATAGAACAGTAACATTTACATGCTGTTTGTCATTTGTGCACATTATGACTTTTTTTCTGCACCTATTCCATTAAAGATGTAAATTAAGGAACACTTTTGGAGTAGTGGAAGTCAACTAATTTTATTGCCATTTATCTCCAGGTTCAAATAGAAATAAAAAAAAATATTGCACAGATAATATCTCTTTGGTTTGGTTCTTCAAAATTTTTCTCATGAATTACTGTTTGTACTATTTTTTTCCAACCTCTGCTGTTTATTAAAGCTAAATATGGTGGTGTGTTCTGAGTAAGAACAAAGTATATTTCATAAAGCTTTTCTTGTAAAATTCTCTGGTTATGGCTTATGAAAAAAAAAAAAAAAATATATATATATATATATATTATATATATATATATATATATTATATATATATGTATATATATATATATGTATATATAAAAGTTGTGCCTTCAAAAAACTATTATATTTAATTTAGGAATAAACCCATTTTCAGTGCTTTATTTGTTAAAACAACAAAATATTTTGTATAAGTCATAACAGTCACAGTCATTGTCACTCAGCTGAGCACTTCATTAGCAACTTTTGCACAAACAGGAAATTAATGCAAGCAGAAATGACAGTCTTGAAGTGTTTGCTTGTATGCATTCATGTACAATTTAGCTTCTATAAAAAACCCTAACTCTGGCTTTTCAGCAATGGGGTAATAACGGAGGTACAACACAAACAGCATAACCAAATCAAATCACAACACAAGTTAAACAAAGCCAAAATTTAAGGTCCGGGTAAAACCCAAAAACTAATAGACAGTAAGGAGCAACACCAGGCAAAACAGGCTCATATGCTGAGGCCGACAACAGGGATAGGCTGATCATCCACTCTGGGGTTTCAGCTGCTGTCGGTCCACAGAAATCCACACCTTTTATGTCCACTGTCTGGAAATTGGTGAACGTGAGAGAAGGGAGGAGAGATGGTTTTATTTGCTGGAGGCGGGGCCAACACTAATGGTATTGCAAGTAGGCTGCAAACACAAACAGAACAAATAGATATAGACACACAAACCCACCAGGCCTGGGCGCCATAACATCCCGAACACTCATTTAAAAGTGTTTGCCTTTGGAACGGTCATTGTGGAGAAAAAAAGACAAAACACCCAACGAATCATAAGAGAAACTGCAGTATATGTGCAACTTTGTTTGTGGATTTCGTCAAAAAGTTTAACCCCTTAACTACCCCCACCCCCCAAAAATAAATAAATAAATACCTAAATAAATAAATAAAAAATATAAAAAACACAAAAAAGTTTTTTTTGCTGCATATTGCTTCTGTACAAACCCTATCTCTAACCCTGAGGGGACATCAAAGTTAAAAAAAGAAATTCATTGAAATGAAATAAAATAAAAATACTTAAGAGCTCCTTGAAAAATTGAAGTAAAAAAAAGTTACGGTCATGAACTAGAACTTGTTTTTCTAAAAACTAAAGTAGTAGTAGTAGTAGTAGCTCAAGAAACTGAATTAACAAAAAATGTTTTGGTTACTTACTGATCCGCACTAGTTATTATCTGGTGCGCATCTGTTATTAACCAGAATTCTTTTATTTTTTTCTTTTTAACGTCATTTTTTTTCTTCAATTTTCCTTTAGGGACTCCGTACCTTGGGTAGTAAAACACACAACCAATATTTTTTAAAACACGTTTTATAAATGTTTCCCACCATTTGGTTGAGCAGGCAGTTAAAGAATTAAAAAACATCTTAATTCCCACCTAAAAAGTTGCATTTCTGTTCAACTTTCTAATATATTTGGCTCCAAAGGTTAAACCTCAAACACTCCTCATGTGTTAACAGCTACATAGCCCTCTATTCCTTATTGAAATGTTTTGCCTCTCATCCAAGTGGTTTCCTCAGTTTGGATGGTGCTGGGTTCAGTTCATCATTTGTATCCTTCAGGTGATAAACCCCCATTCCTGCATATTGATGGCTCATTAAAGGGAAATGAAGAAGAGGAACCAGAATGAAAGCATCTCATTTAGAAACTTTCCATCAGACATCACCTGGATGGATGAGAACCTTCTCCACCTGCAACAGTAACATCTGTCCAACCATAGAGGCCCTCAGCGTTTGTCTGTTTGTTCAGCTGCTGGACAGATCAAGTTAAAAAAACAAAACAAACAAAAAAAAAATAAATAAAATTGTTCAAAACCACCCGTCTCCTGCAAAAGTCAAATGTTTTGATTGGTGGAAATATTAAGTCAAAATCCTTCACTTTTCTGATTCAGTTATCTGGTTCTTTATTTTTATGGTAAAATTGAGAAAATCATCTCACAATCAGGACATTTCAAGCACTTTTATTTCCATTTTTGAATAGTTTATTAAATACCCGCAAACGAAAACAAAACATTAACTAAACGTTTAATTCATTTGATTTTGTGGTTTAATTAGTGAAAATTACACAATTGAACTTTGTGATTGAGAGGATCTCAGAAGTTTAAGTGATTGTTGACAAATAAATTAGAGGTTTAAAGTATTCCAACTATTTTTATATTTTTATATTGTAAAAATGTTTCCAATGTTCTTTTCATTATGATTATCCGTTTTTTGCCAAAATAAAAAAGCTTGTGTCGTATTTTAAGACACATTTTCTGCAGAGTGGCAGCAGTTTGTCTTTCTTTTTTATTCTATCCTGCAATTGGATGCAGAATGGAGTGGAATAGGAAGACTCATTTCAGTTGGTGCGTCACACCTGAGAACTTTAAAGGGTAACCCAACAGGGCTACCCTGGAGGTGGGACTAGTGGAGCTAGACTGAGTGGTGGAGGTGTGGCTTGGATCTATGATTGACAGTTAGGTTAGCTTTATGTAATGTATTCTGGGTCTTCAATATGGAGAGAGTGGTTTGTCATTATGTTCAGTTAAAAAACATGGAGAGTGGTACAGAGCAAAGTGATGCAAGTTTCTCCACAGAACTTTCTGTGGAGGTTGAGGATTTTCTGCCTCCTCCTTCTCCCGAGGCGGGCACTCATGATCCAGAACCAAATTGTTTTTAGCCGCTGGCTCAAGACCATTGATATATATTACATTTGCAAGCTCAGTTCTATAGATTCTGGCACAAAGGCAAAATCTGTTAACTTGACCGTATTGTGTTAACTGAAACACTAGAAGGCACAGTTCTTGCACTATTTACAGCTTAGTTTTTAGAGATAATAAAAATGCAAATATACCACAACATCATTCATTTTCTAAGCTTTAATTTGAGCCATGTTTTGTGAAAATCGGTTAAAAAAATGAGGGAGCTCGGACAATTTTTGTAGCTGATGCTTTCATGTCTCATTAAAACAGCTGCATTCTGTTGCTAACGACTGATCGTTACAGACCCAAAGATGGGAGGGGCTTTTATACTGGAGCTCAGAGTATGATGATGTCAGACTTCTGGGAATTACACCAGTTGACCAATCAGAAAATTCAACTGCAATTCCTTGTTTCAACCTGTAGAGGAAAGCGCACACAGACATATTTTGACCATATTTTCAGGAATTAAACAAGTTTATTTTAATATGTCAAAAATGTGGCAACAACCAACAGACAGCACTTTTAAAGCGCTATTTATAGATGTCAACAGCCAAAAAAAGTTGATTTAGGGTTTGGTTTTTATTTAAAGAAATACTCAAAAAGGCTTTTATCTATGATCCCCATCATGAGAAAAATGCTTCAAGAACATGTTTAAAAACACCAAAAACAATATTTTCATTGAATTGGGTCTTTAAGGTTTAGCTTTTTGAACTTGCTCCTCCTCCGTCACCTTTCTGTACCATTGATATGAAGCTGCTGTCATATTTAAAGCTGGTCGGAGTCTGATGCTGGTGTGGAGGTGGTAACGTCAGATTCCTCCCCTGCTGGGGCAGAGGGGGTGATTACTGTCTCCACCTCAGTGATCTCCGTCACCAATTCTCTGATGATGGCCACGCTGTCCAGTGGCTGCTCCACAGGACTCTCTGACTGTGGTTCTTCAGGTGGGGAACTTTTTGAAGCCATCGTTTCGTCCTTTGCCTCTTCTTCATCTTCCTCTTCTGCTGTGTTCTCTTCGTTTTCTTTCTTCACCTTCCTCTTTGTGTCTTCACTCGGAATTTCTTCTATCTCTGTCGGCTCTGTGTTTGAGGCGACTGTGAGCTCTGCTGTCTGAGCAGCATCTCCTGTAAGGTCCACCTTTCCTTCATCCGTCTCAACCTCTTTCCTCTCTTTGATCGTTTCATTCTCTTCCTCTCCTTTTCGTTTCTCCAACTCCCAGTTATCTTTGATTTGTCCTGTTAAATAAACAGCTCTGTCTGTGGTCTGCTGGACCTGCTGAACCTCAGATTTAGTGGAGGACGGAGTGATAGCTTCACTTAGTGACCCGAGACTAATTTTTGTTGGACTGTCTGTTCCAGACGAATGTGGCGGTGAAGGAGATTGGATGTCAGAGGCCTCCTCTGGTACTTGATCTGAGTTTAGGAGTTCAGGTGTTGGTGGATTTTCAGGCATTTCTGGAAGCTCACTTTGAGAAGATTCCAGTTGAACATCCGTCAGCTGAGGAGAGTCCAGAGCAGAAGCGTCTGCCGACTCTCTGATGTTGGATTCCAGATCACCTGGTGGATCCTGTGAGTCACATGTAACACCTCCCTCACAACCTGAAGTCTCAGCTATCGCTGGAATTTTTTCACTTTCAATATTGTCTTCATCTCTGGCTTCCTCACTGGGAGAAATATCCTCACTTCCACCATGATCAAGTTGTTGTGTCACGATGATCAGAGGACACGTGGTTGCATCGCTCTGCTCTGATGTGCTGGACTCTGATTTGGTGTTGACCTTCAGGTCCGCATCACTCTGAGAGCAAACGTCAGCGGATTCACCTTCACCTTCCACTAGAGTTTGTTTGTGATCGTCTTCCAGCTCGGATGAGATGGAGTGCCGAGCGTCCATGGTGGGGCTGTCGGACACAGTCTGTCCTAGGAGACTGTACTGACTAATGGCCAAATCGGAAGTGTCTAGGAGCAGATTGTTGCTCTTCTTACTTGCAGCATCCTGGACCACTAAAAGAGGAAAAATCATTGAATTTTCAAAATCATTTTTTTCTAGTTTTCTCTAACTATTAATCTGTTTTTTAAAATCTACTTATTTACACATTCGAACTAGAGTGGGAGGATAAACCTCTAGAGATGAATCATCTCGTTTCCAAGGGTCCTCCATTTCAAGAAATACCAATTACAAAGAATTGAGTAGAAACCAAACAAAACAGTACAAATAGAGATTACATACACATGGATGCACTGCCTTTCAATATCTACCCCTACCTGACATAAAATTTCAGAAACTTTTATAAATAAACAAATTTGTGAAAAAAGCTGAACAGAAAAAAAAACCCCACAGAAAATAAACAAGTGCTAAAGTAATTGTAATAGCGTAGAGTATAAGAAGCACTTTTTATAAATAAAGTTTGATCTATGTTCTCTATGTACAAGTGCAAATATGTCTACTTCTGATTAAGATTAATTCTAAGTATATCATTTACATGTGTAGTTGTATATTGATGTATATTTTCTTTAATGTTGATTTTTTCTAATGTTCCAATTAGATTATGAGTAATTAACTCAAGTTTGATATACCTATATCTATATATTTAGTTAGTTTATCCTCTTTAGTCTTTTTTTTATTTCTTTAAGTAAATCAATTCAACTCAAAAACTGTATTATTGTTGAACTGTGAACACACAATCAGTTGTTTAGACACAAATCACAGAAATGATTTGGCAAATATCCAATATTTTGTTTTTATCCAGGTTTATTTTCATTAAATACCCTGCAGAAAAAGTACTAATCTTTGTGCTTACCTGTCTCTGTCTCCTTGAAGAGGAGGTTTCTCAGAACGTCATCATAAACGTTGTGAACTACTATAAAGCTGCTGTAGTCGGAGAAGATGTACTGCTCGAACTGCTGGAGCTCCTGAAAACAGAAGACATGCATGCTTTCCTTTGCTTTGCAGAGTCTGAGTAACAAAGGGGTATAAACCCGTGGTTGTGAGTTTGACTTACAGTTTTCCACCTGATGTCCATCCTCCTGGTGAGAGCAGGAAGAGTGATCTCCAGCAGAGCTTCTTCATAGATTCTCCTCTGGACCACTCGGCTGTCATGATCCAGCTGCTGCTCAAACACACACAGGATTTCAAACATAACGAACAATTACACTGATTTTGAAAGAGTTATTCATTGAAAATTCCAAGAATATGCTTCATTCTGTCGGTCCGGGACTTTTTTGTAAACTAGAATTGGTTCCCAATTGAGCTAGCTGGTTAAAAAGTCTCAAACTTCTTTACCTTGAATACTCTTTCTTTAGCTCGATCCATCTTCACAGGAACATGAGTGGCTTGCAGTCTTGTTGATGACTGCAGGAATTGCTCCAAGGTGTACACAGCACTGTCCAGCAGCTGCAAGAAACAAACCACAAAAGGTTTTTGCTCTTTTCCTTTAAAGACCCACTCTGAAGAAAATTAAATTTTTGGTGTTTTAACATGTTCTTGTGGCATTTTCTTAAAATGGATATCTGAGTTTTTCTTTATTCAAATTGTTTTGAATTAGGAACAGACGAGAAACTGTCATTTGAAAAAAGGGATTTTTGTGATGTAGATAATACGCAACAGAGAGGGGAATAGGGGGCGGGGTTGCTCCCTGCCAATGATCCCATCCTTAACTCAGAGGCAAGTTTCTAATGATCTAATGCTGCTCTGCAGAAACTATGCTCTAGAAGACAACATATGTCCATTCATTTTAGCAAAAAAAAAATTGTATAATGAAAATTAAAACCCCACTGGGAACACTTTTAAAAAAGATCAAAAGATGATCGGAGTGGGTCTTAAAAACTCAGCTGCATGTTCTCCATTATACCTGCTCCATCTCCAGGTGTGCAGAGTGAACCAGTCTCTGAGTACTGCTCAATCCAAAGCGATCTTTTAGGTCTTCAAGTTTCTCGGCCAGGCTCTCCACCTTCCTATAGCTTTGCTCCAGACTGATGGAGTGCAAACTGCAAGATATCTGGGACAACACACACTCAACTAAAACCAGAACTAAGAATCAAACGAGACATTTTTAAGACTTTAAACTCAAATTTTAAAACTGCATTGAAATAAAAATATTCAAGGCATCTCACTTGCTTTATCCCCTCCGTCCCTCCATTTGTGAGGGAAAAGCCGGAATCCATCTGCGTGTGCAGTGTCTCCTGCATTCCAAGAATCCCCGCGCCTATGTTTTCTGAAAGCGCCTCCAGGATGGAGGACAAGAACGGAGCTACAGACTCGCTGCACACTTTTCCCGCCTCTTCGCATATGCATGCTGCAACACACATAAACATCCACAAGGTGTTGACAAAAACACATGTTTTGGTTTAACTAAACCTAAGAAAAGAATATGAGTTTAATCTTTTTCTAATTTTATACTGCTCTGACAATAGATCAAACCTTTTAAAATAATGTTTCTTAATTCTCTTACATGTGAGCATTTTGGAGGAATAGTAATACTCAACTACTGTTTGTCATAAAGGAAATCTACGACATATGTCAGCATGCATCACCTCGAACTTTTTCCTCCAGGAAGCTGCGAGAAGACATGATCTGGTCCAGGTTAGATCTGATTAGAGCCTGACTGGATGAAGCAGTCTCTTGACACTCCTTCCTTAGAGCCTCCAGACCTGCAGTCAACTGATCCAGCACCAGCATGTAGGCTGCCTGCACTGTCTATGTAAAAAAGTTACAATTAGCTGTTGACAGAGGACTAAAATAATGGCAACACATTCAGTTATGCAGTCAAAAGAAGGCAAAAAAAACAAAAAAAAATGAAAAGTAATCATAGTTGTAAATAATTTTAGGATTATTACTTGATGGACAAGTCAAACTCATTCCATTTATTCAGTTTCAGTTGTTTGCTTGGGTTTTCAAATAACTAGACTTTAACCTTTTAACTTCATTGTCAACCAAACAAAAGAAAAAAACTAGAAAACATTAATAGAAACACTGAATGTGGATATTACTACCCCAAGGCGATAAGCAGCAGGAAAAAAAAAAATTCTTTTAAATTTTGTCCTGTTGGATACCGGTAGTTAAAGGGTTAATATGATAGCATCCCAATAAATGGGTTAAAATTAACTCCAACTGAAATACACAAGGAATGGCTTTGAACTGAGAAAATATTCATGGATTTCAAACATCTATACACATAAAAAAGTTGAAAAAGAAAAAAATGTTTGATTTTTAATATATTTTTTAACCAAATATTTTCAGGAGTTGCCAAACAAAAAATCTAAACAGAGTTCTTGATTGAGAATCTTTAAGTGAAACTTACTGCCAACCACTGTCGAATTCTCTCGATCTTCTTTCCCTTCAATTTGGAATTCAGTTGACTCTGTAACCATGGCAACACCTCCTCCATCACCTGTGAGGCGAGCACCTACCAACACACAATACATCGGCCATGGGGCATTTCCTAGAAGCCAAAGTAAAAGGTGCGAGTGCGTAATACTGACTTGTTCTTCGGTGCCCAGAAGCTTTTCCCAGGATTCATAGCATCCCTTGTCCTTTAGGTAAAGGCGGAAGGCACGAGCAAAAGCCTGACCCTCATGAGATGTCCTGTGCCAAGAATCTGAAAAAAAAAAAGAAAATAGTATCTAGTTTTTTAAGAGCCATGGTAATCTTCTATCAAGTTGCCTCCAAAACATTAGTGGTATTGAGGTTTGACTCATTTGGAAACTGCAGTACTGTAAACATTTCATTTATAGAACAGATTGAGAAGAGCTTAGAAATTAATTAAATTGAAAGATATTTGGAAATTGTTTTCAAAAACTTTAAAGCAAAAGAAACCATTTCATCTTTTGAGATTTTTTTCTTACTTTAAATATTACAGGAACAGCTTCATTTTTATCTTTTGCAAATGAAAAAGCTGACAGAACATGAGCAGTTAAATATTGTGTCATATTTATTAGGAAATTTTAAGGCTTACTGTTTACTTCCTGATTTTAGTGACTATTAGTTTTTAGCCACAACTGAATATGCAGAACCTATAGTAATAAAATGCTATCATGAGAATTAATTAAAGAAAAAATAGTGCTCAGCACAGGAGAAAGAAAATGCTATTTTTGATTTGATTGACATGTTTGTCATTTTCTGCTTTGGTTTAATCTCTGAAACACTTTTATGATACTATGATTTAAAACACTTCTTAGTTAATCATAACTTCTTGTGATGTTTTGAGGATAATTTCTGTGGTCAATCAGAACTTAAAGGCTACTTACCACAACTTTTGACTCTAATAAAATAAAGAGTTTGAACGTACTGAACAGTTTGAGTGTCTAGTCCAAGAGTCTGCAACCTACAACACTTAAACAGCTTTTCAGGTCGATTTCTGACTGCCCAAAACCCAATGAGAGCCATAAAGTCTCACTTCACCATTTCGAGGGCTATGGTTAGAAACTGCTGCAGTGATTAGCTCAAATAATTTCTTTCATGTATTTACATTTCTGCAAAAATTATAGATCTATTTTCCACACATTTTCTTTACCCTGCCAGACGAGATTTTTTCCAAAAGAATGTGTTGCATAATGTCTCTGTGTTTTTGATGACCTCATGCACAAATTTAGGATTTCAGTTACTTTGAAATAAAATGATATTGTATCTAAATCTAATTGAAATGTGTTCATGTTTGTGTGTAAATAGTGTTTATGTATTTTAAGTGTATTATAGTTTATCCAGAACACAAATTTTGCAACTTTAGGAAAAAGAGGAAACACTTTTTTTTCTATAACGGAAATGAGAAACCATAAAGACAACAATCTTCCTAAAAATATATATTTTAATAAATTAATAAAAGATTTTCTTAGAAGCTACGCATTGGCCTGTACTGTGTTTCCTGTTTCTGCTCCGGCTAACATTAAACAGATATGTCTTTGCATTTGCACTTTTGTGGGTGTGAAGTAGAGGGGTTATTTTTTGGGTTTGCATCCAAACCACACAGGAAGTCAGCGTCAATAGTTTGATCTGTCACCCAGGCAACTGTCACAACATGAGCTGTGAGGCACAGCTGTACAGCTTTGCCGTCAAAGATTTTGTTCCTTCATCTGAAATTAAACTTGAGTTGCTTTCAGTTTCCCACTTAAGTGATGTATGTTTGTTGTATAATGACATTGTTTTAAGTACTATTTTCATGATAAAAAAAATAAATTTCACTCTGGACTTCAATCCCCATATTGAGTATTATGATTTTAATGAGATCTCGATAAAAAAAATACTCTTTTTCCTAATGGGAGTAGTTTTCCAAAATGATACACTTGAAATTCTCAGCTGTTGTTTTCAAAATTGTCATATTTTCCCACTTTAAATTCTGAAACCTTTCAGTGTACACACGTCCCTCATAGACATGAGTTTTTATTTTACCAAGGTTTTGGTGTCGGATGCAGGTCTTGAGGACAGACAGGAAGTGATCTCGTTCCCCTTCTTGTTGAAACAGGAAGCAGGTGTAGCCTTTATAAGGCAGATGGAGGTATACAGCAAACGTATCTGGAGATGAAACCACTGACGAGGAATCCTCCTTCACTCCTGTGGACACAAATACATGATAAGGGCTGAGCTGAATATTGAGTACATAAACACTCATTGGCCACTTCATGAGGTATAGCTTGCTAGAATCGGGCTAGACCCCCTTTTGGCTTCAGAACTCCCTTAATCCTTGGTGGCATAGATTCAACAAGGCACTGAAAACATTCCTCAATGTTTATAGTCCATAATGACACGATAGCATCACACAGTTGCTGCAGATTTGTCAGCTAAACATCCATGATGCCCATCTCACTTTTCTTCACATTCCAAAGATGATCTAATAGGTTGAAATCTAGTGACTGTGGAGGTCATTTGAGGACAGTGAACTCATTGTCATGTTCAAGAAACCAGCCTGAGATGATTCCAGATTGAGATCCTGTGTGAATTGCAGCCTCTGTTTCCTGTTCTTAACTGACAGAAGTAGTACCCGGTGTGGTCTTCCACTGCTGTAGTCCACCATCCAGCCTCAAGGTTGAATCTGTTAAGTGTTCAGAGATGCTCTTCTGCAGACCTCGGTTATAACTGTTGAGTTACTGTTACCTTTCTATCAGCTGGAACCAGTCTGGCATTTCTCCTCTGACCTCAACAAGACATTTCTGCCAACAGAACTGAATATTTTTTTCTTTTTCTAACCATTCTCTTTAAATCCTAGAGATGGTTGTGGGTGAAAATCCCTGTAGGTCGGCAGTTTCTTAAATGCACTGTGATTGGCTGATTAGAAATTTGTATTAACCAGCAATTGGACAGATGTGCCTAATAAAATGGCCATTGATTGCATATTTTTCATGTCTAAAAAGTGATAAGAAATGCTTTATCGTGTTATTTTCATCAAGTATTCATGCTGAGCAGTGCAGTTTTTGTTCAAAGAAAAGATGTCATAGCTACACCCCACCCAACAATATGTTGTTGCAGTGAGAGAATTAAATAATGTGAATCCCTGTCCATTCCATGAGCACTGACATAACAATTGTCAATCTTCAATTGGGATGGTGCATTCATAAACAGTGAAAAACAAAATGAGAACAAAATCAACCTAAAACAGGCAATAAACCATTTGCATTTTGAAGAGTAATACAATTATTTTGCAAAACATGAGTTGATGAAGAAACCTTTGCTTTTCAACCACAAAGGTTCTAGGAGTTGACCATCAAATTGCATAATTTTCAAGAGGGATTTGTCCCACTACTTTTTCAGATCTCCCCCAAGTCCTTAGGCTTTTGAAGCTGATGATTTGGTAACCCACTGGGATGAAGGTCTGGAGACTGGCTGGACCACTTAGAGCATCATAAAGTTCCTGAGCAGCTCCTTTGTTGCCTCGGTTGTGTGTTTATTCATGCTAGCATACCCATGACGTATTTGTAATCCCCTGGTCAAGGAAAGAGGTTCTCTCTGAAGGTTCAAATGTATACAGTTTGGTCATTCACCCCTTTAAAGTGGAGCAGTGTAATGTTCTGACAAGGGGCATGAGGTTCTTGGAATCATGCACAACATTTTTCCCTCGTCAAACATGGGAAACCCAAAGAGCTTGATTCTGGTTTCATTTGACCACAGACCTTTAGAAGTTTGATGCCAAACTTTGTAAGGGTTTGTGCTTGGTTGGGTTTTTTTGGTGCAGGAGAGCCTTGTTGGTGCAGCCAACCCTTTCAAGAAGGAACTTTGTGTGCAGCAGTCTTTCACAAAGATTATTTGTCCTTCTCTTGTGAATCTGTGCAGATATCTGACAACTATTTTCTTTCTATTTGTAAAAAAACGGCACAATCTGTGGTCATCTTTTTGGCTTCTCTGTGATGTTAGCTCTAAACAGCTTTTATAGTGTTTCGGACAGTTTTTAGTCCGAAACGCTATATCGCGCGGGACAGTTTGGAATCTGCCTGACTGACTACTTCTGTGGAGGGGTGACATTTTTTCAAGTACCGGTAACAAACAGATTAGGAACAATATTTGTTCCTGCTTGTAAAAGACAAATAGGAGTAAGACATTTTTTTTCCTCACTTTTTAAAATAGAAATTGATTTTTTTTTGTGTGGTTATTCTGCGACCCACTGCTCAGATAAAACTTTAAACACATTTGTCAGTTGGAATGTGGCTTCTGATTTACCATTCTTAGTTTTGGTCTGTTAGCATCATATTGGTCATGTAATGTGGCATGGAAAACATCTTTATTACCCATTTTACTCTAGAGCTTTCCTTCCCTACATTCTACCCACCCCCACCTCCTGAAACACGATTCAGCTATTAAAGGGTCTGATGCTTTCCAGAGAGGTACCATGACTTTTGTTCAAAGTATTAGAGAAAATTTCTAAAGTCTCCTATTTTCATTTGCATATAGAAATTGTAAATATGACTTTTATGTACCTGATGCTACTTTCACACCAGCCTCGGTGTTGCAGCTAAACATAAACTTCCAATGGAAAGTCTGAGTAAACGCACATAGATACGTATTTTGGGCTTCTGTGTTCAAAACTCGTGTTCACACATCTCAACTGAGTTTTTAAGTTTTTCTTTGTGGCCATTGAATGCACAATGAAAGTCAAACCAGTTGTACAGGAGTAAAATTTGGTATGGAGGGCCTTTCTTTTAACCCTATATAACCATTTGTATCAAATAAAATACACCCATTTCTGAGACCCTCTTTCCCAATGGAAAGATCCAAACTTTCATTAAAAAAAACTTATTGCACATAACTAGGTCCACATTGTATCCCCCTGTAGTTCCTCACCATTCCACTAGGGGCAGTGGAGGAACTTTTCTTGCTCATTTCAAAATCGCTGCCTCCATGAAATCTCATAAACGCTTTTGGCGGGAAAAAGTTTCGCTAATTTTCAGAACTTTTTAGTGAGTGTAACTAATTTATTATTATTTATTTTTGTAAATCAGTATTTTTGTATTAAAACAATGCAAAATGTTTTGATCATTATTTATTTATGACACAGTTAACACTGTGTTAAAAATTTGTGGCTCAAATTTGAGATCAAATTACCCAACGTGATATCTCATAATAAAATAAAATTGCAAACTTTTTTGTGGATTTCATCAAAGGGTTTAAAAAACATTTTAATTGCGAAGAATTAGAATTTTCTGTCAATTCTTTGGTGTAGTGGGCTTAAGTGCATATGTGCCAAATGTTTGAAAATCGATTGTAGAGGAGAAATTAATCATTTCAGACAGAATTATGTGACACCAAGTTTTTTATATATCCAAATAGAGTTGTGAAAGAAAAAATCTGGAGCAAAACTTGCAAGTTTTGCACCAGTTTGACATTACACACAAAACCTCTTTCCACTGTAGGTATGTGCACTGGCAACAGTCGAGTTTGAACACCATAAAGCTTGTTCAAGAACCCACATTTAGCACGCTCTTGAACATATACCAGGTGTGAACATTGCATGAGGTGCAAATATTTCTAGCATTTGTGTAATTGCAGTTCTTAAATCTATGTTGTGTCTTTTTCTTGTCCTTCCTTTTTCTTTTTACAGATTCCTCTGCAGTGAGCAACCAGTGGCTTTTGTTTCTCAACTCACACTGCTTTATGTTGCACTAGACAGATGTCATCACCTTTAATCCGTACTGTTAGAATACGTAGAAAGCCTTTGAGATTCCTGGTGTTGGATTTGCAAATACCGTTCAGTAGTCCAGCGCAGGTTTTCTCTAACTGAGCCCTCGACTCCTCCTCTGTGGTGAACACCGTGGCCCCGGCTGGCTGAATGACCTCCTTGGGTGCGGAACCACGCTTGAAAGTCTGCGCAATCCAGAACCAGAGCGCAGATTGAATACGCCAAAAGTCATGTTTTGTGTACAAAAATGTCAGGCATGTGTCGTTACCTCCAGGCTGTCATGTATTTCCACTTTGTAGTCTCTTCTCAGAACAATGTACCTCTCTTTACACTTTTTGCCCTGCTCATCCCAGCAGGAGAACCGCACACTCCCTTGGTACAGCACCTCCTCTGGATCACAGTGAGGCTTCACAAACACACAACAATGAGACATAAATGACAATTACTTTCTCTCCTATCACTTATAAAGTCTTATGTATCAATAGTTGCCTTTATGGGACATTTTGTCAAGATGAGTTCATACCCTGGTCTTAAGCAACAAGCCCCTCCCTTCTTTCTTTGGCTCCATCTCCTGCTCCAAGTATCCAAGGTAAGCTACAGAATACTGCTGGCGATAGAATTCACTGAAGCTTTTAAAGGCTGCATCAATCAGCCCTGGAATCACACAGTAGAGAGAAAAAAAACATGACAAAGATATTAAAAGCACTTTGTGACGGATTCAATAAAAACAGGTGAGGTTCAGTGGTAATTCCTGAGTCATTTTAGACGAGTGCTTCATGATGTTGGCCTCCACTGCCAGGCGTTGAATTAAACTGCCAACTGTTTTTGCTCAAGTAACCTGGAGTGGGTTCAGGAAACTTTTAAAGTTTCCAACTTTTGAGGATGATCTCATAAATGACACTCATTCTCGGGACTTTCCCATATTAACATTTGGGGACAATCCAGCCTGAAGGTTCTAATACCCAGTAAGGTTGTTCTCAACCTCAGAGTGTGATGGTCACAGATGGTTAAAGAGCCATTCCAATGGAAATTGTGTTTTTGTTTTTTTGAACATATTGTTTTGTATTTTCTTTCATGAGAGAGGATATTCAAAAAGAAAATTAAAACAAAGATTAAATGTGAGTACCGGTATTTCTTTTTTCAAATCATTGTAAATCAGGAACAGTCAAAAATATGTTGCTGGAAAAAGCCTTGTAGCAGTGACATAGAAGCAACAATCGGCAAACGACAAGCTCCTTGCTCCACTCCATTCTGATCATCCACTTTCAGACACATAGATCTACACACAGTGTGTCTTGTTTGCCATTTTTGACGCACCACTGGTTTGTTGTGGTCTTAAGGAGCAGTAAGCTAGCAGGAAAGTATGTAAACAAAGGGATGATAAGAAATTAAGGCAGGCTCGTGGGCCCACAACTCAGAGACAAATTTCTGATGAACTCTGTTCTGCAGTAAGTATGTCCCAGAAAAGACACAGGTCTGTGATATTGGCTAAAAACGTAATCATAATCATAATTAGAAGACCACTAGGAATGCTTGAAAATGGATCAAAAGATGATTGGAATGGAACTTTAAGGACTAGATTATTCTAAATTAGGTTCACGTGTCAAATCGTCTTTGTGCAAGACACTACTCCCCTGGCCGCACTAGCACTTTGTGTGGAGATCCTTATCAGTTAAGGAGCATCTCTAAAATGAAAAGAATGATTTCCAAACGTGACACAGATGTTGTGATTCATGCGTTTATTTAATCTCGTTTAGATTATTGCAATTCTCTTTATACTTGTTTAAACCACTCCACGGTAAAAAGCCAACAGTTGGTCCAAAATGCCGCTGCAAAGTCTTTAACAGGAACCACCGGTTTAATCTTTATTGCATTGGCTCCCTGTCAATTTTAGAATCAGTTTTAAATTTTAGTTTTGACTTTTAGAATTCTTAATGGACAGGATCCCAATTACATTTACCAACTGTTGGTCTCATACACCCCAAGCCGCTCCTTCCCTTCCTCAAACTTGAATCTACCTGCTATCTGGTCTTGGACACCTTGCTCGGGGGGACATTGCTTTTCAGGCAGAAGCCCCGAGACTCTGCAATGCCCTCCCCTTCTCTCTTCAGTCAGTCGATTCAGTTGAGTCTTTTAAGAAACAGTTGAAGACGCTCCTTTTTAAAAAAGCTTTTAACTAGATTGTTTTTTTACTCTCTTTTATATACTCATTTGTTGATTTTTATTATGTTGTTCTTGTTTTACTCTGTAAACTGTTTTGTGACACTTTCTGTGAAAAGTGCTATACAAATAAAGGTTACTTATTAACTTACTCATTGGATCTCAAGCCGGTAATTTAACAGAAGCAGAAGGTCAGACATTATCTATGAACAATAGCTAAAAACTAAACAGACTAATTAAAACTGGTCATCCAGGGATAACCAGTTTTAAGCATTATTTAAAAAAAGTTAAAAAGTTATAAAAAGAGGCACCATGTGACTTTTTACATTATCTTTTTACTTTTTCTTACATTATCCTTGTGCAATAATCAATGTCTGCAATAGATGCTCTCATTGATACATCTTTCATATTCATACTGTCATACTTTAACAGTTGGTCTGGTACAAGAGATGCAAATTTCATTTCATTCCTGAAGTGAAATGACAATAAAGGATATTTGAATCCTTGAATCCATGCAAAAATCCACTAAAAATCTATGGAGAGAAATTAGACTCACTCTGATTTGTGCGTACGTAATTCTTGATTTGTGTGTAAATTAGGATCTATGAGTGCGTATTCTTGATTTGTGCGTGCATAATTCTTGATTTCAGCATAACTTTGGATTTGTGTGTGCTTAATTCTTGATTTGTAACTCATATGATACATTTTGTGCAAAAGTAAAGAAATACAAAATTAAAAAATATATGGAACGAGCATTTGTTTAAACTACATGCCCAGTATGCACATCAAAAGTGATCTTATTTGGAAAATATTCTTATTTTTAAAGGGATAAGTGTTTTATAAACTCTTATTTAGACTCTTCATATTAACTATCGGGAATATCTTTTAAAGAAAGTGGGAAAATGTCAAGTTTTACTGGATATTATTCACAATTGAAGTTTAAAACGGCTGACAAGAAAACTATGATGAACGAGCATTCTAGTTGTATGTAAACGCATCACTCACGGATGAATCAGTGAGACATGAAAAGAGTCTCACAATAGATTTGTGCGTAACTGATGTGTTGTGTGTGCGTAAGAGGTGATTTATGCGTATTTTTAAAAGATTTTTGTGTGTAATTAGATTCAGACTGTTGTAAATTTAATTTGTGCATGTGTAAATTGAATTTTTTTTTTTTTGCATTTTTTTTTTACTTTTGCACAAAACGTATTAAATGAGTTACAAATCAAGAATTATGACCCACTAATCCAAAGTTTTGCAGAAACGCACGCACAGATCCTAATTTACGCACAAATCAAATACGCACGCACAAATGAGAGTGAGTCTATTTTCTCTCCATAAAAACCTGCTTACATCTGTTGGGAAGTTGTACCATTTCTCTTCAGAGTACCACAGAGAATTGTTCTAGTTCCAGTTGCATTTATTATAAATGCAACTGGAAGATAAAGGAAGTCCAAGTATTGACTTTTGGGTGACAACTGAAGTAAATGTTGGATAGAAAATGTTACTGGTGTAAGAAAAGGATAAAAATGTTAGTTTTAGCATCCATTTCTGTCTGATTATTTGATCACAACTAAACAAGTATATGCATCAGCATGGTGACAAAAAACATCACAATTATCACACTTTTGCACCCTCATGTATTCATTATGGATCCCTCCTTGAAGTCTGGTTTTGGTGGTTGTTAGAATCTCTGCTTTGGGAGGCCACAATGTGTTTAGAAGCCAACCAATGGTCATATCTCCTGTTTATCATTTGTTTAAAGCACATGCCCAGTATCACACATTCTTTTGAGTCAGTCTATCTGACTTTACCAAACCACACACACTGACACACAGAGATAGAGGAAAGATCAGACAACCCATAATAATATAATAGTTGGAAATAGCTGTAATTACATTGAAGTTTTCTGGGGAAATTAGTGGCAGGATGTGACAGAGATGATAAGAGGTACAGGAATGTGAACTCTGAGAAATAAAAGACTCTGCATATATTTTTATTTGGCATTGAGGGTGTCATGACATTGAAAATTCACTTAAAATAATGTTTGTCCTTTTTGTGCTAGTTTTGTGGGGAAAAACTGTTTGGTGATTGAAGTAGGCATCATAGCAAACAGCCCCGTCCTGAGCCTGATTCTAAGGATCTTTTCAGACACACCCCTTTCTTCATTTCCTGTTTCTTTGCAGAAAGCTCTTCGTAAAGTTAAATCCACTCCATGATCTCTCACTGAATATTAACCAATGAATATATCACCTAAATACCCTAATAATGCTTCATAATAGGGATTTTTATGTATGATAAAATGTAGGTAAAAATATTCAAACACCAGTCCAGGTCTGATGCAGAGATATGATCAGAGAAAGCTAAATTAAACTTAAATGTAAAACTTTGCAGGTTTAAAATATTATGTCGTTTTATTTACATCTACAAACGAGTTAGCCACACCTACTTACACAATGCAAGCAATTACAGCTGCACCTGTGAGACAATTAATGCAAGTCTGCACTCATTCATAGGATTTATCCGTTTGCTGTTTGCCTCCTGTTTCTGTTTGCACATTACATTTTTAAACTCAAGTATAAATATCAATTATCCATAATACTATTCTATGAAAGAACATTATAAAATACGTTGTTTACCTTTAATGTGGTTTATTTTGACCTCATCCAGCATACCAGAAGAAGATGCTCCCATTTTGTTCAGCTTTTCTCTTAAATGTATCTGAAGAAGCAGAGTTTTAGTATTCTTTTTCTGTCAAATACGAGTCTACAGGACACACAGCAGCAAGTGTAAACTGACAGATCTACTCTGATGTGTCAAGTGGTTTGTGCTGAGCTAATTTCCTTCCCGCCTCCAGATCTGAGTGTGTGTGTGGTGAGTTGGGCGGGACTGTTAAAATGTGAGGGTTAGGCTCGCCACATCGATCCCCTATTAACTGCAACATCGTAAACAGTAGTCACAACAACCTTCTGAAACCCCCTGCTGGTAAACTTGTGCTTAAAACTAAAAATGTGCCCTCAGAAAACACTCACTTTTTACATTTTTGAAATTTCAGATTACTTTGAATTTTTATATTTTTATAGCATATATATGTATTCCAATTTAACTAAAATATGAGGGAAAAAAAGCTTTTTATTAAAAAATAAAAAAAAACATTTTTGCAGTTTCAAAGCTGTGGCAGTTGAATAAATTAAAGAACTGAGAGTGGAATGATTTTTTTAACAAGACAATCTTACCTTTATACCCATAAAAAGCAATATGAAAACAGTAAAATGCAAAGTGCAGCCACTCAGTGGAATTTAGTCTTTAGCTTCGGTTCACCTTCTGAGGTTTATTCTTTTACTTTGCAGATGTTTTAAAATCCTTGCTGGCAAATTTGTTTATCCTGTTACTCCTGCATGAAAACCTTGTGAAAGTCTAAACTGAGTAGAACGTTTGGAGAAGGTGAACAAATGCTGAATGCTTTATGTTTCAAAGAACAAAATCTCTAACAAATTTTCTTTTATAGTGCTTTTTTATATCATTTTTGATGTATTTACTTTGCCCTATTACATTTTTAGCTCACTTTGTTCTCAACAGATAGAGTCATCTTGCCATTAATGTGGTTCCAATGGTAACATGATTAGTAGTTAGTTTAGTCAATTAGTACTTTCATTAATATATTAAATTGGGGGAAAAATGGATGTTAATGACAAAAGAAAGTGAGAAAGTGGGGGTAAAAACCTATACTTGATGATGATAATGTTGTTAAAGTGAAATACAGTATAGTTTTAGTGTTTTAAAGCCTCACTCCAGTCATCTTTTGAACTATTTTAAAAGCATTCCTCATGGTCTTTTAATTAATTAGCTCAAATAAAATAAAATAAGCATGTCATTTTTCTAGGATTTAGTTTCTGCAGTGGGGCAGGATTTCATTAGAAATTCACCTCTGAATTCTGGGTGGGATTGTTGGTTTGAAGTAAGCCTAACCACATTTCCCATCATCCATCTGTTTACATGCTCTCCTGCTAGCTTACAATGCCTCATAACCATTACAATATCACATTACTGATGCAACAAAAACTGCGAGCTATCCAGCTATTTTGAGCCAGATTCCAGCTCAGATGAGAAAAATAAAGACATTAATAAATGTATTGGTCTGCAAATGCATGCATGAGAGTGGAGTGGAGCTTATGAAGAACTCTGACATCTGCTTCCAGCATGGAGTTATAGCATCTACATTACTGCTGCAGGCTTTATTCAACTACCAATACATTTTTTTTGTCTGCTCCTGATTCACAATGATTTGAACAATACAATACTCAGAAACAAAGTTACAAGTTAATTGGGTTTTTCATCATGAGAAAAACACCACAAGAGCATGTTTAAAACACAATTTTCATTGGAGTAGGTCTTAAACACTCAAATAATTTGGAATAAAGTGGGTGTAAAATTAAATACTAATAGGCTATGTAGTTAAGGGTTAAATATTGTATAGTTTTGGTTTTTAAATGCATGTATTAGCCTTTTGTGTATGAAAATTACCAATCTACATTTTTTTCCTATTTTGAAAAATATATTATTTTGTGCTTTTTAAGGATGTTTGCAAAATTTCGTTTATAAATATATATATATTAAAATAAAATAAAACAAAGCTTTGATGACTACAGCATCATTTTAAAGGGGTCTATGTTTTGACCAATCGGTTGCTTTGTTAGAGATGAAACGGCGCTTGTGATTGGCTGGCAGTTATTTAGTTTAAATGTACACTGAGCTCACTGCAGGCAGTCTGGTCCGGGCCAGACTCGGTTCTGGATTATCCTGTGTAAGAAGAAGACATAAAACTGTGTCGTTAGTTAAGGATAGTTGTGTTTCTTTGACTAAACCAGGATAATTTGAAATATTTTGAGCGTTTTAAAGATTGGTCTTAACTCCTGTAGCAGCTTTACTTTTAAATTAGACACACCTTCTTATTACTGTATCCCCTAAACGCATGTTCGGACACAGCAGTCTGCTCTCCCGCCGGCCGGCATCAGGCAGAATGCGGCGCCTGCTGCTGTTTTGTTGCTGTGCTGCTCTGGCGGCGGGTGGAAGTCAGGACGCGTCCCCGGTAAAGATGACCGAGGATGGGGGCGAGAAGCGGGAGGGGGAGCGGCAGTCCATCGCCGAGCCCCTGGAGGAAGAGATGGACAACCAGGAGAACATAATAAGCCAAGTGAGTCATCCAGTCTGCTTCACTCTCACAAATATCTCACAGAAAAGATGTTATTGATCCGAAATTACTTTCCAAGCATCTCAAAAATGTTATTTTTGCTGAATCAATGTGTGTGTGTGTGGGTGTGTATGAGAGAGAGAGAGCGACAGAGAGAATGTTTACAGAATTGTTTTAGTTAACGCCAATCCAAAGTGACCTTACAATTAAGATAATTTAGGCTTAAGTGTCCCAGGACTGTCACCCTGAGATTTGAACCCCCAAGCTGCACAGAAAAACACGTCTCTCCTTTCAAAATAAAATGAAATAAAATAAATAATAACTAATAAACCAGGGATGAGTATTGACAAGAGTCTGTTGATATGATACATACCCAATGTGTGTCTCACAATACATATCACAATATATCCAAAGAACAAATTTTCACTTTTTTTTATTTAGTATGCAAAAAAAAAAAAAAAAAAAAAAAAAACAAGAAAAAACTATGTAGTACATGCCTCATAACATAACATAAACTGCTAGGCTGTCTGAACATTTAACACATGCTTGTTCTCGCGAGATCTTGATGTTCTGGTGTAGTGAAGAGGTGCTCAAAGAGGCTCACTGTGCCTTGCTGCAAAATAACAGCCAGGAATTTACGCAGAAAACAAAAGGAAGATGCTGAAGGAAGATCATAAAATAATTAAATATCATCTTGTCTGCATTCTAATTCGTGATATATAGAAGAGTCGGTTTTTCCCTACACCCCTAAAATAAACAACTTTTATACGCACATTTATATAAGTTTGGACATAAATCTTTTGAGTGAAACAGTCAGCCTTGGCAATGCCTGCTCCTCGGCACTGGGGGGTGGAGGAGCTCCACAGAGGTTCTGGAGTCTGCTGTTTGAGAGGTCTTGTCCTCCTCCTCCTCCTCTAGGTCTAGGGCTGATCCTATTCCAGTCTGTGCAGACAACAGCATGGTGCAGTTGAGGAAGCCATTGAGTTCTAACAGGTCCTCGACATCACTCCGGAAGATCTTCATCTCTTCAGTAGAGTGTAGAAATGTGACCTTCTTCTACAGCAGGGTCTGCAAACTGAGGCTTCGGAGCCACATGTGGCTCTCTGGTTAAAGAAATATGAATAGGTGTAATCTCTAAAAAGTAACCAAAGTAAAACTTAAGCAAGTTGTTCACCTTTCGCCACATCTCATCAGGGGTCAACACAGTAAATCAGTTTATTTGCATAAGTGGTTTAGTAGAGAGTTGCCATTTCTGACACAACCCAGTGCTGGGGACCGGCACAAAATTGGGGCCCCTTTTTACGATGTTCTTGCATGCAACTAAGAACCAAAACTCATGGACATTCATGTTGGCCACATATACATGCAGCCAAAATGCATATTGCTGCATTGCCCGCTTGTATTTGAACCCTAACCCTAACTATGCCCTCATGATGTGCAAATAATAACTTTGTTTTTTTTTTTTTCTTTTTTATCTCTGCTGACATTACGACAATCCAAAAGTCTAAATGTAAAAAGTCTAAATACAAATGTCTAAATGCAAATCCCAATCCAAATTCTTCCCTTCTCCTACCTCTTCTCTCTACCCCTCCATTTGTTGGGGCATTTGTAGTGGAAGTAGTGTTTGGAATATTATTTTTAAGATCCCACCCTCAAGCGGAGGGATACAAAGCCCACCGTCGTGAGGAGAATCGCTTTTCTTCACGTGGGTGTGCTCTAAAGCACAGAAGTTTACATTTAAATGTAAGTAAGGACTTTTTGTTGTAGCAAGACCTTTTTAAAGATATAAAAACAGATGATAATATGTATATCTTCTAATGCTGGAAGCTCTGTGCTAATAGTAGACGACCGGCGACTAGTGGTATTGTCTGAATTCTGAGACTAGTTTTCCATAACTCTCCATTTGGAGGGCTAAATGTAGGGGTAAGGAGAAGGGAAGTATTCGGATGGGGCCCAGAAGTCTAAATGTAAAACGTCTAAATATTTAACAGTTAAACATTTCAGACCCATGTTACACAGTGTTCGAATAGAGGTTCAGTTAAATGTATGGATGTGTGGGTTAGTGTCAGTCATCGTCCCTTTAGTTTTACAGACTGAAACAAACAGGTTTTGGTTTGTTTATCTGCATTCTGCACAAAGGCTTTATCTCCTCTCTGCCACGTGAAGCAGATCTAAAATCAATTGAGGTTTTAGATTTGAACAAATTGCATGTTTAACTTTCCTTTTTTTTCCTTGGAGGTTTTGCTCACTCCCCATGTGTCAACAGTTCTGCCTCCAAACAATGTGTCAGTGGTTACTCTCTATCTCCTCTGTAAATCTTTCCATCTACTTCGTCAAATGAAAGCCACAGCAGAACACAGAGAGTTTGTCCCAGCAGAACAAAACGTATCATTTCCTGTAAAAAATAGGATTTTAGGATTTTTGTATTCACACCACTTCTCACTTGAAAAATGGGTCAATACTTAAGTTTTCCTTTGAACTCAGTCCAATCCTCATAGACTGCCAGTTTAGCCAAAATTATGGGAAGCATTCGACTCAGACCTTTGGTGCTCCCACCATAGGTTTGCATCCCTCTGGCAGATGGTTACATAATATTACATATTACACATCTCATCTGCTGCCACTCAGACAAACAAAAACTGGAGTTTTCATATTTTAAGCTTTTCTCTTATCTGATGCATGAATCTGTTTCTTTGTCTTTAGCTGCTGAATGATTACGACAAAGTAAAAACTGTGTCGTCAGGGTCAGACTGCGTGTGTCGCTGCGTCGTTCGACCAATCAAACGCTCAGAATGCAGTCGTATTGGAGAGCACGACTCACCACTGCTATCCCAGGATTTCTACACCGTGGAGACGATCACCAAGGGAACGGACTGCAAGAAGTGTGAGTGCATGGCTCCGCCTTCAGCCGTAAACCCATGTGAGGGGGAATACAGGTTCAAGAAACTACAGGAAGCAAGCAAAGATGACATCAAGGTAGAAATACTTGTTGATTTTTCTGTTTAAAAAGCGATTTTTGTACTTTTTTTGAGTTTAATCATTTACTTTGTTCCACTAGCTGGCCACCATCATTGACCTGTTGGAAGGCTCCCTCTATGGGATTGACCTGCTAAAACTCAACTCTGTTACCACCAAATTGCTGACCCGAGTGGACAACATGGAGAAGGTAGGCCTCAGAAGTGGCGCTATCACTTTTTTGGGGTCAAAATGTCAGCCGGTGGCTCTGTGGTAGAAAAAACATTAAGTTGCTCTACGAGACGAGCCAGAGGCGAGACCCACCATCAACAACAGAAGGAAAGATGAGCCACCTGGAATCTGAAATCTCTCCTGCTCCCCAGAGGGGAGTGGGAAAAACACATGAATTGCACTGCACCGAACAGAGGCATAGAGAACTAAATGAAAATAGATGATAAAAAATAAACGTTTGTAATTTCACTACTATGAAAATAGTATGTTTAGCATGATCTTGTGTAATTTTTCTGATAATGGAGGACATAGATGGCTTAAAGATGTGTTTCTAAGTATTTATTTTTTGGAAATTGTTGTGAATCAGGAGCAGACGTAAAAATATTGTTTGAAAAAGAGCTTATTTTTAACGTAGAAACTAAGTTGGGTGGGCCACAAGTTCCCTGCTAACCCTAACCTCCTAACCTTAAGCAGAGAGTTCTCAGCAATGGGAAGGGGAAGAGGGGGCGGGGTTGCTCTGTGCCAACAGTCCCACCCACAACTCAGAGGCAGTCAACTACAGCCACTCAGCAGAAAGCCCTAGAAAATGATAGTTGAAAACAAATTTCTAAAAACAGCATAATCATAATTAGAAGACTACTGGAAATACTTTAAAAGAGATCAAATTATGATTGGAATGGCTTTTAAAATCCTAAAAAAGCAAAGAGGAAAAAATGTTGTCAAGGTAAATTCCAAAAGTGTGAATATTGTAAAAGAGTTTAATAGTTTTTGTTAGTCATTTGACATAAATTCATTAGGGATTTTTGCACATAAATTGAAACGTTTCAAGCCTTTTTTTTAAATTCATGTTTATGATAGTTCTTTACAGGTAATACAACTTAAATTGAATCTGCATCTCAGGACCAACCAACAAAGGATGATTTCATCCCAAATTCCATCATAAGTAAACAAAATTCCTTTCTATGGACATCATACTTGGTTGAGTCTTGTCTTGCATGGAATATTACATAAATTACATAAATGGTGTTGTGTTCCTCTTGACAACAGCTTATATATTTCTATGATCTTCAGGTCAGGTGAGTTTCCTGATCACTCGAGCACAATATATCAGTGAACCAGCTTTTGGTTCCTTTTGGGCAATGTAGGTAGGTTCCAAGTCCCTCTGTAAAATTAAATCTAAACTTTGTAGAAAGTTAATAAAATAAAAAAAAAATAAGCGTGCACTTTATCTAAAGAGAGGTTTTACACAGAAAAAGCAGATTTGTCCACACAAAGGCCATTGTGCATTAGAGGGCTTTATAAATTCTATAAGTTCTATTTTCTTCTGAATGAGGAAAATAGATCCGAGATGGTTCTGTAAACACACACGGAAAATTAAAAGAGAACATTTTTTCTGATCCTTAACTGATTTATGATTTACAAATGAGGGCTGCTCTGTGGTGTTGTGGTTTGCACTCTCACTTCACGATAAGAAGGCCCTAATTACAATCCCATGTGAGGTATTTCTGTGTGGAGTTTTCATGTTCTCGCTGTGCTTGTGTGGGTTTTCTCCTGGAACTCTGGCTTCCTCCCACCATTAAAAAAAATGCCAGGGTGTATGTATCCACCATCCCCCTGACCCCAGACTCCAATAACCTGGTTTTGAAGATTACCTAGTGGATGGAACATTTCTTATGATATTCAACCCTTTTTTTATTTGTTTTTTTCCTAAAAGTTTTCTTCATCTTTTAAAAATTCTGCTCAGAAAAATGCTGCAGAATGACAATGAAACCTCACTTTTGATGTCGTCTGTGACTTTCAGGTTTTCAGACAAAATGTTTCTGAAAGAAGCAAAGATCGTATAAAGGAAAGGCCCAAAGAAAAAGACAAGAAGGCGCAGCAGAAGAAAAAGAAGACGGGCGATTTGGAGCGTTCTGGAGCTAAAAATGAAACTGTTGCAATCGCCGACAAGCAGGTACATCATGTGAAAAAGAAAATCATAGAGATATTAAAAGCAAACTGATGTCCACTTTAGATTATTTATAGGATTTCTTAGTATAAAGCTAGTGTTTTATATGAGAGATGTTGTGTTGCAGAAAAACAGTGAAGGGAAGAAAATCCAGCAGCAGAACGATTTGGAGCTCCAGCAGGAAATCAGAAATGAGACGAAGCCCGTCAAAGATAAGAACACAGTGTTTGTCAAAGGAGTGACCTTTTATAAAGCGGAGGATGGCATTTATAAGGAGGTAGAGGAGCATAAAAAGGGAAGAGTGAAGAATAGTAAGTCCACTGCTTTATTTTACCAAAGCATGATAAGTACGGAAAACTCAACTTTTTTTCATATCTTATAGCGATTTTGCCCACAAATGCAACAAAAGATCTACTGATTATTGAAAAGCAGCAACTTCCCACTCTTCACAAACAAACAACTCAGAAGCATCATGTCAAAACACAGAGCGATTCTTCACCTAACCCTCAGCCTTCACCGTCCACCAAACCAGCAGATGACCTCATCTCTGCAAGAGCCAAGCTGACTTCAACCAGTCATCAAACTGCGATCAGTACAGTCCAGCCCTTCGTGTCTGTCCACTCGCAGTCCACCACCTCCTCAAGCACCAACATCAGCCCAACAACGGCTCTGCCTCAGTCAAAATCCAGGAGTCGACTCAGCTGGACAGAGAGCCCGGGGGACCAACCCAAGCCCACCAGAAAGCCCGGTAGAGTCAAACTTCATCATACATCTCATTTGCTCAGTGTGCAAACATGAAGAGCTATGTGTCTTCAGGACTTAAGCAGTAAATCCACATGTTGTTTTGCAGGAGTGTGTAAGGACACCGTAGCCAGTATCTCTGAACCGGTCCAGAAGAACTCGTTCGGCCTCAGCGACGGTGCCTGGATGAGAGACGCTCGTGGTCACGGCAATGTCATCTACCTCACTGATGGTCACTATGGCGACACCTTGCTGGAGTTTCGCGACATGGAATCCTTTAAAGCAGGTATAGAATTTGAAATTTGGTTTTGTCCTGATCTTTAGAGGGTTTGAGGCAGATCTGTGGGTTTTTTTCAATTCATATTTCATGCGAAAAAGTTTATGTCTGTATTTTAAAAACAGCGCATCATTTCTTGTGTTACTTTATTAAAAACATGTTTAAATCAACTATTTTATTTATTAATTTAAAGGAAATGCTATTATTTCTTTTGGTCACACAACAAACCTTTAAAATGTTTATCCTCCAATTTTCTGTCCAACACCCAATATTCAATATTTAAAACTACGTTTTTTATGTTTAACTTAGAATTTAAAAACGCCAAAGAAAAAATGTTACAAACTTACTACATTTCCTTTTACTTGGTCTGTAAATAAAGAGTCATCAAAATTACAAAAACAAAGAAATTACAAAAAACCTAAAGGTAAGTGTATCAATAAAAGAGCACTTTGTGTTACCCCATGCTATATAAATAGAGATTGATTAACCAATCAATATTTATTTAGCACTTTTCATACCTGGTGGAGCTCAAAACAACTGACTAAATCTCTTAACCTAAAGAAGTAGCAACCCAAAAAAAATACATTGATTTTCTTGCTGCCGTGATAAGTGTTCATGCCAGTTAAAAGACCCAAATGTTAACAGGAACTTTATAGTTTATACTATTAAAAAAAAGTAAAATAAATCTGATATTTAGGTGATAAAAAAAACCAAACAAGACTTACATAATAAAACAATTGAAGCAGTTTTACTATCAAAGCTTTTATTAACTAAAACTGATTGTTTTAGGAGCAGAAAATGAACTGGCTAATATGGCTCTAGCTAATTTTTTCACATGGATAAATGCTGCTCTGGTGGTGCTTTACATTATTTAAACTAAATAGATCATAAAAGGAAAAACAGAAAGCCTTGCTCCTGAATGATGGGGTCATTACTCTTCTTTTTTCCTAGGTCAGACGAGTAATTCCTACAAGCTCCCTTACAGTTTCACTGGAACGGGCCACACTGTCTTCAATGGAGCCTTCTACTACAACCGCGCTTTCAGCAGGGATGTGATCAGATACGACCTGAGACACAGGCTGGTGTCTGCCTGGACTACGCTGCACGACTCCCTGCTGGAAGAGGAATCTCATAAGACACAGACCGAGGTGAGCGCGTTTCGACCCATCCCAGGCCTCAGGCTCTTTTTTTTCCATCTACCCCTATCTTTGCTGCTTCTGTTTGGTGGTACATTCTAGTACTGTCATGCGATTAATTTTGTGTGGGATTAATTAATCATGACCTGTAATTAATTAATCTAAATAATCAGTTTTAATCATTTAAGTTTGTGACATCGTGAATGATCAGAGTTCAACTAAAAAAATGACTATATGACGTTTTCTTATTAGAACAGACGAACCTTTATTTTTTACACCACCAAGCATTTTTTTTTCAATCTTGAGCAATTAGAGGAAAAAAAACAACACAACATCCGGTCCAGAGAGCTCTAACTTAACACAAAAACAGTAGGAACGTATTTTGAGCGATTAAAAAAATACTGACCACAAACTTCTTATTAATAACTTAAAATATATGCAGACATACATTATTCCACAGTTTACCTTCCAATGCAATCAGCCATCCTTGTAAAGTCGTAAATTTACGAGAAAAAAACTTGTAAAATATATGACTTTTAAATTCATAACATTTTCACGAGTTTAAATTATTATGAGTTAGACTTTTTTTTAGGTGACGCTAATACTCCATTGTAAATTTAAATAAAGAAATACCTTAGATATATAAAATAGCAAATGTAAACTTTTTTGTCTTTATATACACTGGATGTCATCAATCTTTAGAAAAATGCAACAAAAGCTTGTTAAAATAACAAAAACGATTTTGATCTGAGTGATTCTTTAATACTGTTACAATTATTAAAGGTCTAAATCTAAAAAAATGAACGTTTTGACTTTTTTGATGTTTATCAATACAACTGTAGATTTAACAGACAATCTGATAGATTTAGATATTTGCCTTTCTGACAGATCCTTTTCCTGTTCTCCAGGTGGAGTTTGCTGTGGATGAGTTGGGTCTGTGGCTGCTCTATCCTGCTCTGGACACAGAGGGCTTCCACCAGGAAGTGATCCTCCTCATCCGCCTCAATCCCAGAGACCTTCAGCCAATTCAGACCTTTCGGACGGGTCTCCGGCGGGGTCGCTATGGAAACACCTTCCTGGTGTGCGGTGTGCTGTACGCGGTGGATAGCATGGAGCGCCACTTTGCCAACGTGACCTACGCTTTTGACACACACACACTGACCCACACGGTGCCGAGCCTGGCGTTTACAAACATGCACACGCACGCCTCCCAGCTGGATTATTGCCCATTGGACAAGAAACTGTACGCCTGGGACAATGGATATCAGATGATGTATGATGTCATCTTTGCGTATTAACATTAAGAAAATTTTGAATAATTTTATTTAGCAGAGGCTCTAAAACAATTTCAAAAAGGAAAAAAATGGACAAAAACACCAGGAGAACAAATTACTACAGATTTTGTTTTTCTTTTAGCAATTTTCTCAAGACATTAAAGGCGTTAATGTGAGGAATGATGAAGATCAGCTACTGTTGATTTTTTTAGCCTTGTTTGTTGAATGGAGGCAGCTCAGATTGAAAAAACAAAGTCCCAAACTGGTTCTACAAAAAAAGAAATAGTCTTTATGTCATCACCACTTTTTTGATTTAAGAACCCTTGCACAAACCTTAAAAATCCCTTTAGTGTTGACCTTTAACCCTCTGCCAAAATTCCCAATGCCCGTCTCGGAAGACGATTTATAAACACTGACCAATAGTGATTGTGCTTCCACACTTGACTTGGAAACTGGTGATGGGAGGCTTATATGTGGCTGTATGGTTCTGGAAACTCATTCCATCAGAATTTCTGTGTTAAATTGAACCCAGTAGAAGTTGTCAACTCGTCATCAAAGGATTAAGTGGAGCTTTGGTGTTATTTGAGGGATTTTATGTTAAGAAAGTATCGCAAACTTAGAAAGACATTTAAGAAAAGCGTGTCTTTATTCAGTGGGTCTTTTTGTTTTCTGGCACTGAGCGGACCCCACTGCCTAAAATGTCATGCAATTACAGCACCTGCTCCTTTGGGTGCAGTGTTGGCCAAAAAAAAGCTCTGATCTACATTTTTTTTAAATTACACTAAGAAAACTAACTTGTTTGACTAGCTTTCTAGCATATTTTGGTTATTGCATCCACCTCTTCATGCCAACATGTTTGCCAAGAAAACATTTTTCAGCAATTTAATTATTGAGCTTATTCACTTAAAAATAATTGTTTTTGTTTTGTTTCATACCACTTTTTGATGCGGTCCATGTGCATTCACACTGTAGTGAACCCCATCAAGATTTGTTTGCAAGTTCAGGAGAGTTTCCTCCAAACAGTTTTCCATGTGTGTTTCTGGACTACCCCCCTATTGTCTAGTAATCTTTTACCTGGTCTGGATAAGAGCTTCTTGGTAATTACTTTTCATTGTGTTCAGATGTTAATATTTAAACAAAATCCCGGTCTTTATAAAAAACACATGTAAACTGTAACAGGACCATAACAACACAAAAAACAGACGTGGGAGAGTCCTGACTGTAAAACCTGAACTCTAATCCTTACTTCCACCATCTGTGAATTTTTTATTTTTTTTTATTTTGGGATAAATCATCGTTTAAAATTTTATTTTGTCACATTTTTGCTAATTTGGATCCATCCAAACTCTGTTCTTATTAAAAACCTTTGTTTTGCAGGTCGATCCCTTTTCTTTTCACAGAACTGCATGCTTCATTTTTCTTACTTGCTCTGGAAAAATTCAAGACAAGGTCGACGATGACTTCTACGCTTTTGTTAATTTATAATAAAAGGGTTAAACATCAAAGTGATAATGCTTTTTTCTCTCTCTCTCCTCATCTTCTGCTGTCCAGCCCTTTGTGGACTTTACTTGTGAGGTCTGGTTTAGTTTTCCTGGAACGTGCAGAGAGACTGGAAGGATCCCAGAATGGAAAACACTCCAGCCAGACGAGCTGGGACTGGGAGCACACAGATCTTACAGTTAGAGAGCCTCAAGCGGTTTAAGTCCATTGCCAGTTTCTCTGACTTTATGCGTACATTTCTTCAGGATGTGTGTAAATGTCAAACTTTGTAAACATATATTTATTACAGTTGAAGTTAACAGGACAGCATATTAGAAACTTAAATATGGATGTCTTTATTTTGAAAACGAAATACTACATATTATTTTCACAAGCCATAAAACGTATTAATGCTTTAGTTTGAAAATAAAAATTAATCCAGTTGTACATGAATTCTAGTGGTTTCTAACCCTTTTAGATGTCTGCAGATGACATCAGAGGTAACCTTCATGCTTATGTGGTGGTGTGTTTACGTGTGTGTAGCTGACCACTGAGTAGGATACAGAAGAAAGACGCACATTCACATCCATGGCATCTTGGGGAAAAAAAACAACTTTCAGTCATTTGCTGTTTGAAAGCTGGAGGACCACACACACACATGAATGCACAAGCAGGCTCTCTGGATGCAACTGCAGTCTGCGTCCAGCATCACAGAAGCCCTCTTTAGGGGTTTTCAGCCGACGCGAGGTCTGGTTTAAAGATAGCAGCCGTATCTAAACCCCACATTCCTGACTCCAACCGAGCATGACATCTGAGAAAAGAGGACTGAGGAAGGAAAAGTTGAAAAAGAAACAGAGATCAAGATCTGGTTCATATAAGAACAGCAAAGTATGATATTGGACAGTAAAAAAAAGGAAAGGAGCGCTCAGAGAGGAACAGTATGTCCTGCAGGATGACAGAAGAGATGAGCAAAGCACAGGTTGGAGGTCAGGGGTCACAGGAAGTAAGGAGGATGAGCAAGAAAGAACATATTAGTTCTCCGATTTCAAAGTAAAAGGTCAACTTAAAACCCATTTTATTTGGTGAACCCAATGAGTTTTCTATGGTGCGTGGAGAATTCTTCAGCCTAAAAACACATGAGAGGTTCAGCACCATTAACAAAGGAATATGTTCTCTTTGTTTGGCTTGAGAAACTATTTTTCAGTCTATAAAAGACAAGAAAAATGTCATGAGGATGGAATCATCTTTCAGCAGTTTTTAGGTTTGTGGAAAAGCTTGAGTTAAACTATTTCACATAAAAAGTTATAAATGTTAAAAAGTTTAATGTTTTCAGTCAAGATAATGTTTTCACCTCATCAGCTGCTCTCTGACACATCTACATCAAGTTTTCAACAGTAACTATTAGAAAGCATAAAAGAAAAGGAATAATCAGCAAGAAAAAGCAAGCCAAGAAGAGGACGGGGATAAAAAAAGTATCATCAAGAGGAAATGCAAGTGAATCTGAGAGATGAATGGGAGAGGAAGACGGTGAAAGGAGCTAATGTGGAAACCAGACGCTGAGCTTCAACATCTGGTTTGTTACTCCCACACAGACTGGGACAAATAAAGCCAGAAGATAGAATATACAGAAAGATATTTATGATTGCGGATGAACGTGACAAACAACAGCAGCTGAGTTCGATAGATCTCAGAGGAAACATAATACGTTGTGGAAATCCGACGTTTATCACACCCTGAGGAGAATAAGTTTGATAAAATATCTGTCTGTAGCCATTTGTTAGAAAAAAGTGAACAGGTCAAAGCTAAAAACACCTTATTTTGACCCCAAAAATCTTATTTGACAAATAGAACACATCAAAACGGGTGAAAACCCCCTTTCCTGAAAGCCCAGTCTGAGCAGAAAACTCCTGTTTTGTGCTTCTTAAGTAGAAATCCTCCCTGGTTTTCCTGTGAGACCAGACACACAGACCACAGGCTAACAAGGTCATGGATTTAAATGTGACTCACTTCCTCCATTATGTAACTCACTAGCGTTCCTCCATCTGTTATAACCATGAAACGTCTCATTAGATCAGGTTACAAGCTGTATCACAGTGAAGATAATTCAACATCTGGATGAAGCTTCTGATTGTAGAAGCCCTCTAGAATAGATGCTGTTCATGTTATGCATCACCTCTGCAAAGTCTTTATTCTTCAGCTGTTACCAAGTTGAGTTTCTATAGAAACTATGATGAATAATTGTGGAGAGTTGTAATTACTTAAGATTACTTATGTTGTTCATCTGTCAGCACATCACTTCAGGGGTTGCCACAGTGAATCAGCTTTCTCTGATTCACACACTTGGTCTGGCAGAGTTTGAGTAGCCAAAAGTACTCAATGAGATTTTGTGTTTTACAGAGACCAAACCATGCAATGTCAACTTTCTAAGCTTTTAAGAGAAACTATAATAAACAACCCCAAAATTGTATTTTGATCCATTTACTCATTTCTGAGCATTCCCATGTAAATATGTGCTCTGAGTACCATCCCTTTAACAATCACAGTCATTCCTTAACCACAACGGTTTTTTTAAAGCTCTGATCCGGCTTAAGGTCGACTATAAAATAACTCAATAAAAAGCTCTTTGGATGATTGTTGCTGTTCTCACAAAGTTCTTACAAAGTCCACCAGAGATCTGATAACACTTTACAGTGAAAACAAAAAGATCTTTTGTTTCATGAACGAAAGTTCATCTCAAGATTAGAAATGTCTACTCTACAGAGTCAGAGAAAATGCTTAATTTTTAGGGTTAAAGATTATTATTATTAGGGAGAAAAATTATTTTGACATGTTTTTAAGACAATGAAATTTGTTCCACAATCTAAAGTGAAACTCAAAGCAGAAAAAAGTTAAATTTCTGGTTTATTTTAACTCAAGTGATTTATAAATCAAAAGTTGAAGTCATTCTTTATGCAATCACTGCTTGGAAATTACCTCCTCCTAAGGAAACATTTCAACATAATTATTACCTACTTGGATATCTGTACTTTTAGAAATCTGGTCCACAATACTTCAAGATAAACACATAGAAAAGGGTTCTAGAATCCTAAGATGTCCAGGCTATGACACTGAATCTATACCAGCAAATATAAACAAGACGTTTAAAAGTTATCTACAGCTATAAGAAATTTAGGACTTATCTAGTTTTTTTTTTTTTTTTTTTTTTTTTTATGAAAGCTAATAATGGGTCAAAATCAATTCTGGATCCTCTGATTATTTAAGAGTTGTGTCCTGCTTATTCTGTTTGTTACAGTTTCAAAATCCAAATAAAAATTCTGGTAAAAAAGAGGTCGTTCTTTTCTTCAAAAACAAACTTCTGAAATAAGTTTAACCCATTAGTTGTGAATTGATACCTCATTTATAAACCGAACTGAATAGGATCCCTATATCCAAATGTGACACACATTTCCAGATTGAGGGATCATCTCAGGTCCAATAAACGCACTAAATGAGGTTCACCTCTGGCTTCTTAAGGTTAGCTTTGAATTGCCATTTGCAAATGTAACTTTCTATTTTCAAACTTCATTCTCATCGAACTATAAATGCCAGTATATTTTGTTTTCAGCTTCATTCAGAGTCTATAAATCACAACATAAATCCCTGCATTTGCTTTTATTTTAGCCGTTTTATTAGCCAACAAACTGCTGCACATCGTCAGAGGATTTAACCAAAGAGCTCCTGCTGTCCTGGAACTCCACCATCATGTCTCATCTCACCAGATCAATTACTCCAAACAGAACAGAGAGAACTGCTCTCTCTGTTAAGTGCTGTAAGATCTGGAACTGTCAGTGGTACCCCTCACCTTAAGAAAGTATACAAGTTTTAATACATGTAAGAAAAAACTTAAAATTTGGCTTAAATCTGCATAAGAAATGCACACATTCTTCAAGAGGCAATGTCAAACAACTGCATGAATCTAAAAATGTAAATATTGTGTTTCAGTGTTGGATGCATGTCACATTTTAACTGTTTAAATAGTTTAATTATTATATATTATCAATATATATGTCATTTTTGATTAACAGTGTGGAAACCATTCTACTTGAACCTTCAAATTCTTACTAAATTTAGTATTTTGTCATTATTATAATTATGTTGAAAATTAGCTTTGCATCTATTGACACATTTACAGAAGGGTTCTTGAACGTGCCCTGTCCCTGTTCAAATAAATATTAAATGAAAAATAATACAACAACACAAAAGGATAACTCTACGAGGCTGAACTCTTACAGAACAATACAACAATCTAAATACAATAACTACAGATGACAATGAAATTATAGTTTTAAAATTTACTGACAAGGGAAAAAAGCAGTCACTAGGATATAATAACACAACCAATACATTACATAAAAATCCTACTGGTTCTACTGTTCTTAGATTCATTTTTGCAATTCAACAGCACTTCCGTAAACTGATGAAGATTACCATTCAGCCCTTTATCTTGACTGTAGTAGCAAAAATTGTCATCTAAAAGCACTTCTTTGTATAAAAAGAAGAATATCTGTCAAAGTATGCATGAATTAGAGAAACAATTATGATTTCTAGACCCTTAATCTGGTCCTTTCATCAATTTAGATTTTTTTAAAGTATCTTCAACAAAAGAACCTGGATAAAGTTATGCTAGCAACAGTAGCAACAAAATAATTTAAGTGATGTGGAGCATCATTATTTGGAATGAAATGCTGAACTCTAAAAAGTGTGATTCTTTCTCAGACTGAACAACTGTTTATATGTGAACTTAAAAAAAAAAAAAAAGTAATCTTACTTAAAATTATAAATAAAAAATGTGTCCCCAAAACAGTGTGACTGTTAAATTAAAAATTGATTATATTTAGTCCATAATGGTTGCTTAAAGTGATTTACAGTAACAGCAGCCACCAACAAAAATTGAATCAGCAAGTGTGCAACTTTGATTTTTGAGATCAGTTGTCCTAAATGTTCATGTGGTTCTATAAAATCAGTATTCACTGGTTCACTTCCTGCACACTCACTATGCATGACACGAATGTGGATTCTGCAGTTATTTAACCTCTTAAGCCCTGAATTTGAGACAACATTAAGAGGTTAACCAGTTATTTTAATAAAAGTCTACTAATAAAGTTTTTTTCTGTTTGCTTCATTGGTTTGATGCTCCTCTAGTCTGGTAGACTTGTCTTGCTTTGTGAGCATGTGAAGGATTCTGACTTTTAATGGGCTTCTGCTGTGAAGCAGGAAGTCAACTGAATATTAACAGCAGAGTTTATCAGCAGTGAAGTCTCTACCTTGAAATTTTTACCTTCTCTGGACATTTTTTCACTTGACTCTATTTTTTTAGAGCTCATTTTATTGGCATTCAGTCACAGTCCACCTCCTTTGCGCTAAATTTCCAGCATGTGGGCTCCAGTTTTCCAGGAATTCCTGCTGAGTTGCAGCCTGGAGCGACATCACTCTCTGCAGAAGTCCACATAGCAGAAGGTGTGCAGACACCACATCTGACTTTAACATAATGCACATTTTAGTTTAGGTGTTTCAATTGTCTTCTAAAAACTAAAGCATCTTTTCTGAAAACTGGTAATTTTTGTCAAAATTCTAAAGCAGCTACAATTAAACTCAAGCAAAGAAGAAAAAAGATGTTGCAGAAACAAACAGATTTATTTAAGAAACACAAAAAATCCTAAAATATTAACCATGTATTTCTGTTGGCTCTAACTAAACTGGCCCCTTTAAAACTACTGAATGTCTCATTCCTGCTTTGGATAGCCAACTTAGACCAACAGTAGTCGCTGACTTCAAAATAATTCAGGCTGCAAGTTAGGGGCGGAGCTAGAACATTTCATATGGCGGGGCAAAGGACCCTGGTAGGTGACAAAACACCAAAGTGAATGGCTATTACAAATGAAAGGATCAAAATTACTTACCATTATCGTTTTCATTTAGTTTAAAAATATTGCTTTTGTTATTTTTGCAATGCTTAAATAAGCGTATATTGATAAATTCTTCAACTTTGTCAATAATGATACTAATACTGACTCAAAAATTGGGTGGAGAAACTCCCCCCTTTACCCCCTGCTGAAAGTCATACCTGAAGCAAAAGAAAATGAAAAAACTCTCAATAATGATCTGTATTTCATGTGTTTAACTGTAATAGACAAATCCATGTTCTCTAATGTTAAATATGAAATGTGAAAATAGAAGATGTAAAGTATGAGACATGAAACTGCAAAACTGAAAGAGTCTTCTGCCACCTAGTGGAATCTCCTCAGACTTGTAAAGTTATAAAAAATACCAATTTAAGCTTCTGAAAAAAGTGCTGATCAGGCTGCAAGCCAGAATAGATTTATTTTATGATTGTTGGATCTATAACCCTGCAAGTATAGGTCTCATTGTTCTTGGATTCATCCATTAGGTTCATATACTTGGATACCAAATCTGTAGAACAGACACCATCAACTAGTCTTCATTTTTGAGACAAATCTTGGCATTTTCATAAGTCTAAAGAAGGGGTGTGGCTGAACTCCCCACTTCTGGTTATTTCCTGCATAATAGTGTCTTAAAAACATATAAATAACCAAAATGGGAATATAATGAGATAGCTTGTTGCAAAAAGTGTGTTGGGGGTCATTTTTTACCTTGTATTTTTCTTCTGTCTGTTAGATGAATGTTGCATTAATCGGATCATCTAAACAAAAAACAATACATTTCACTTTCAGTAATTTCACATTAATGCGCAATTTCTAAACATGCTCAAATGTATTTGATGACAGTTCCTTTTTCACATACAAACTTTTAAAATCTAAAATAACAGATTCAAAAAGATTTTAAAAAAAAGTCTACAATCAAGTAAACTTTGCAGATGTACCTTTAATGTTTTGTTTTGCTTTGTTTTTTACAAAATATAAACAATTTTTTTTATTTTTTACATGTTTTCAAATTTCATTCCAGCATAATTGCAACAAAGTAAACATTGTAAAGGAATAGAGGGGCATGAATGTCTTTGTGTTATTTTGTTGGGTTGAGTTGTCGAATCTCGTCGACTCTGTTGCGATGCAGCTGGAAGGCCGGCGTGACCCAACGACCGCAAGAACACTGATCTCCACACCAGCTGAAGGAGCCCAGCTTCGAACAGCACTTTGGACAGAGCAGCTGAACGCACAAACACAGATGATAGAAAAGGACAACAACATGTGATCATAGGAACATTTATTCTATCAATGCAATATCAATATCAATCAAGGCAAAATATCATTTTTACTGCATTAAAAATAAAAAAAACACAATTTTAGATTTCTACCTGTCCGTTCATCACTCCAAGTAAGGCTTGTTCCATCCACTGTACTGGCTCGATGAAGTAGGACGTACACTGAACCTCTCCTGAACAACAACACACTGATTATTTTCAGAAAACCAATTATTTTATTTTTTTTAAAATAATGGATATACATGCACCACCCACTAACAAAGAAACAAAAAATAGCATGTGAATGGCGTTAAGCTACGTTCACGCTGTCCAAGCATCCACTGCCAATGAAAAGACACGCATAAAACAATAAACACGCATAAACAAATGTTTCAGGCTTTTGTGTAGAAAACTCTTGCGTTCATGTGAATCTACACAACATTTTCAGTAGGTGTGTTCATTGGAAAGAGTCTGGTAATACGATACATATCCCGATACATCCCAAGACTGTAACCTGAACAATATTTCACTTTTTTTTTAAGAGTATACCTTAGAAATAACTCTACCTGAATATTAATACTTTTTCCCTTGTAATAAAACAGTAACATTTATTTTGTTTAAGGATCACAACTTTAAGCACTGCATCTGTGTCTCATATACAAATTGCTTTTACCCAATTCTTGGTGCTTTTCTTTTGGTAAATTAAAAAATATTTGCTTTAAGAGGGAACAGTCAACATTGTCTCATTTCCACAACAAAACATGACATATATGACACCAAGATGAGAAACATAGCAACAGAGATGTGAAAACAAAAAGCCTGGGGTGGAATTTGCAGGATTTGCACCGCTTTCACTTTTCACTCTTAGCTTGTACCAATTGTAGGTGGCAGACAAGTGCCACCAGTAACCAGTAAATACACACACACACTAAAAAAGGATCCCCTCCTGCTGCTACTTGTGTATAAGCAGCTTTATGCTGCATTCACACTGACCGGTATGGTGCGTATTGTACATATAGCCTGAGACCGGACTTAAAAACTTGCATAGCCACATGCGATCACGAGCGTTCTGAACGCGGAAGCTCAAAAGACTTAATTGAAAGTGGCCGCTAATATGAATAAAAATCTGATCGCTGGTGTGTGTGTAGCTTTACCGGAGATGTTGCTGGACTTCTTATGACTGAAGGCTGAAGCTCCGTCACCTACCGGATGACTGAGGATGCTGGAGCTGCGGAACAGAGTTCGTCTAAGGAAGAGGAAGTAGATGTTAGCCTCAAAGTTCACTGTCTTATCTGTTTTCTTGCCATTTTTACCTAAAAAACTTGGGGAATTTTTAATAAATTTGTTTAAACAGAATGTCAGAAAATACTATTAAAATGCATTAAAACAACTTAAAAGGAAAGTCCAGTTGTATGCTCAGATAATTAAGAAAGCCCTAAAACTCTTTAGCATAAAAACTTAAGATAATTCAGCCACTCTGATTGTCATATTTAATATTTCTAAACAGTTCACCTGCACTTCCTGCATCTGTACGACACCTCGGAGGAGCTGGAGAGGGCGGGGTCATTAGCAAAAATATCTTTTGGGACTTGCTGCAACTCTGCTTATACACAAATAATTAGAAAAAAGAGTTGAGAGAGGAATATCTACTGGTGTTCAACCACAACAAAGGTTTACTTTTACCTGGATATCTCTCTGCAATCTTGTTCAGTCTGTATTGTTTGTACAAAGCACTAGACGTGTCGACCTGACAGAGCATGGACTCATACAGCTGCAGCTGCTCTTCAAAACCCCTGTTGACCCTGGGAAAAACACATTTTATCTAAACGATTCATGTTTTGTATACTTTTTTGTCTTCTATTGCTGTATAGACAATGAACTTTCAGGTGTTTTACATTTTTTATTATTCACAAACTTATTTTTCTAAACTAATAAAAAAAAGAACATGAAAACAGTCCCTGTGGGACATTTTAAACTGCTTTACTTCTATATTGTTTTATTAACTTCATAGCAGCAGTTTTTTCACATTAAACATTTACATGGATTTTGCTATGTCTCTAAATGAAAGTTTCAGCATTTTCTAAATGATCAGTATTTGGTGAAAAGACATATTAAGTCTGTAGTTTTCTATAAGGCTGATGTTATTCACACCTATTTGCATGCGACCAAGCGCAAAACTTCATGTTGACGACACATAACACATGCGCGTTGCTTCATTAACCGAACGTATTTTAGTGGCACAAAGGATAAATATTTTTGTTGGCTCAGCACATTTAAAATTTAAGTTAAAAATCCCATAAGCTGTCAAGAACCTTTGTTTGAGAAATTTGTTCTCCGCTTTTGATAATTTTATTTTTAAGGTAAAAATTTTTTTTTTTTTTTTTTGGGGGGGGGGGGGTGGGGGGGGGGGGGGGGGGGTAAAGATGAACAGCACACTAGAAGAACTTTTAAGCTTTTTTACTATAATTTCCCAATACATATTAACATCAACATGAAATGTCCATTTTCACAGCTATTTGCTTACTTATAATACTGACAAACAGATTTAATGAAACGTGAAATTAACCTAGCACAAACAAAAGACACAAATTGAATCATATTTAAGGTTTTTAAGACTTTTAACATCTACAACACAAACTACAGCACTTTATAATCTGCAGGGAGAGAAGAGAATGACAAACACTTACTGCACATCTTGTTTGACACTTTTCAATCTTTGGTAAGCTTCAGTGAAGGCCAGATGGTGCTTCTTCATTAAATATGCAGTCACAATGGTGGCGCTGCGGCTTCGACCTGCTTGGCTAACGTGCAAATATATTTCTTTTAAGTAAGCTTTGGCATTTTGTGCTTTTACATGTCATAATGTGCAAAATGAAGTTGAACATGACTGCATAAATTCAAGGAAGAATATACGAGCAACAAAAACAGAGAATAATGATTATTGACACTTTCTTACCAGTGAACCAGTGCAGCCCCGCCCCCTTTCACAGCCTCATCAATGAACATGTTGCAAGCGTCCATGAAACTGAGCAGGTCAGCCGTCTCCTCATCTAAAACATTGATCCACTTTCTGGTAAAGTTTCCTGTAGCAGGAAGCTGAGGACCAGGATCCACAGAGTCCACAGACAGGATGTGAGTGATAGAAGCTGCAGCAAGCGCCTGGGCATCGTTCAGGTCAGCTGCAGTGCCAATGTACACTCCTGGATCTATAAGCAGCATGACTTCAGGAAAACACAAAGGAATATGAGGAAAGGGAAAAAAAAAACTTTAAAAAATGCTCAAACTAAATCCAGGGAGAACATGAAGAATCACTAAGATATTGTAACTGGTCTATTCATTTTTACAGTGAATGCTTAACTCATTTCAGCAAGACAGAACTTTCTGGGCTTTTCAAGGATTTCTCATTTGTTTCAATGAAATGAAAAATAATAATAATAATAAATAAATAAAAACATTTTAAAAGTCATAAAACAAATTGTTGGCTTTCATAAAGTTGATCAATCCCTCTAAAACATATCTCTGACTCTTGAAAACAAACACACCCATTAACTACGGTGACCCTGAAGTGCAAATCACACCAACAAAAAAACACATTTTAATGCAAATTATGCTTTTTTTAAATTAGGCGTGCGACTAAATAGTATTTAAATTTATTTTTTTAATATTCAAAAAATTAAAACAAAAAATCCCAAAATTATGTCAATTTAACGGTATATATTTGAAGAAAAAAAAGTCTTTAAAAAAATACGACGTTAAACTTGTATACTTTGTTTTTAATTACTTTTCAAATACGTATAAGTAAAATTATCCTATATATGAATCTAATCGTCAAACACTATAAAATCTAAACTACAGTGTAACACTCAATTATGTGACAGACCACTACGCAACCGGAGCGCTGTCTGACAGCTAGCTTCTCCTGTAATAACGTGGCTAACTAAACTAACCTCGTAAACTAACCTCATTCACTTGAATTTATCGTTTCTTTCCGTCCTGTGAATTCTGTGCTGCTTCGAACCTCAAACGTACAAAATACACCGTAAAACTAACACAAAAATTCAAACTTTTAGACAGACAGTAAAGGCGTGGGCACACTTGGAATTGGTGTTTTTGTTCGTCTCTTAAAGCGGTATAGAAGAAACATGACATCATTTTATGGTTCCGCTCTGGATGATCGGGCAAAACACGTTTACTGTGCTCTACTGAAAGGTTTGTTATTTCTTTTAAACGAAAAATAATTAATGACCCATACATATTTTCTTCTTTTTTAATATTATATGAATAATAACTATGCATTTTCCAAAACCCAAAGATTCAGTCCATGCAGCAGGAGCCAAGGGTTATATCCTAAAAAGCCTTCATGAGCCCTAAAAACAACCCCTCTAATCAGATTTTTTTTCTCCAAGAGTTCAACTTATCATAGAAGCAGACTGGTATCACTAAAAACAAATTTTGCTCATATGGCAAACATACATTTTCTTCTGCCCTGGAAGAAAATTGTTGTTTTGTGGTAATATAAACTCTAATAAACTTAATCAAATCTAGGCCCACTTCAACAGACCAATAAGAATAAATATTTAACACATTTTTTCTTGGTATAAAGTATTTAGTATTACAATGAAGAATTTGTGGTCTGTCAGTGTATGACTGTTTAACTACAGTGAAATAATGTGAACTAATCTTTTATAATGGGTCTTTTAATTGACAATGCAAATGTCTTTTCTATTATTGGAAAGTTATAATTTATGGAAGGATTTGGGACATGTCTGAGCAGGTTTTTAATGTGATGAGCAGATTTACCCCTGATGTTCTTCTGTTAGTGCTGTTATTTATGTATCTTTACATTTCTACATTTTTATAATTTGATGTTGTAAAATAACAATTAGCTTTGACAATCTAGCTTTCTATTTTTGTGCAAACATTTCACATTGTCTATTGTTTTGTATTTCAACTTAATTCTTAATTCATAAATAATCATTCATCAACTGCAGTTATGACAACAAAAAAATGTTTTTTATATTGAATTTCAAACATCTTTTGTAACTTTTCAGAAGAAATTCAGATTAATTATATTTTGAGTCAATACAAAAGTTATCAAAGGGGAACAAGAAAGTTGTTTTTAAAAACTACTTTTAACATATATGAAAATTTTGAGATTTCTTTACTTCATAATACACACTAAACAATGCATGTGTAAGTTTTCAAGCTGATTGTAGAATCTGAACTATTTGTGATCACTGAAGTAAACATGCCGTAATGTTTATTCAAACATTCAGTTGTAAGACTTAACCAAAGAAAACATAAAGTAAAACCATCAAAGTGGCTTTAGCCATAAAGTAGAAGTTGAGAGTCGGAACAAGTGAATAAAGCGGGAGATGTCGGTGTGATGAGGTAATGTCAGCCCACAGTTCATCACACCATCATTACCAGAGGGAGCAACACTGAATAATGAGCCTCTGCAGGCATCTTTTCTACTTTCATGGCATTTTGGTTGTAAAAGTGAAACAATTATTTGTGAAAGGATCTCATGTTTTCTGCATCCTGGCGCTCTTTAAACACAAAAGTCTGTCTGGTGTTCTGCGTCCCAACACCTACTGAGGGTGTTTGGTGCTCTGAACTGGCCGCCAGCGTGTGCCACACAGTCTGCATGTGGTCACAATGCGGGTTGTTAATAAAGATTTATGAGCTTCTTTAATCTGATCGTCTGACCAATGCAGTGCAACCACACCCCTCCCTGAGGACTCATTAGAGGGCATCAAACACACCAGTGACTAGACATGAAGCATATGAAAGGACGCTCCAGCACAGACTGTTGGAGAGGAGCAGGTGAATGGGAAAGGAGTGGGTGTGTTGCGTCTGGACGGGTATTGTTAAAGCACATGGCCTGGGAGAGCTCATCAAGCTCTTTGGTGCCAGATGTCAAACAACTTTTATCTCATTTTGAAAGATTTGGACATTCTGGAAGACATTAGTTTCAGGGGTTTGATGGTTGTGGTGTCGTTGAACAACTGACTCCAATGTCTGGAAAAGATGGTTTTCATAAATATCAGTGAAGATCTGCTTTTGATTAACCTTCTTAGTGTTCCCCTTTGAATTTTTTTGTCAAGTTTGGTATTTTTTTTCAAATCTAAAAGATTTGTTTCTGTTATAAAATCACAATCATCACAGCTACTACTCTACTTGTCCTGGATTTTAAGTTTCTATCAGATTCTCTGTTTTGTCTTTCAATGTTTTGGGTCTTTATTGTGTCAAATTTTGTTTTTTCAACTATAGCTTCCTCAATTATCATTTATGACAGTATCAAAGACAAAGATTGATGCAAAAAAAACTTCAAAAACTGCAACAATACTAAAAATATCTCTTTGAAAACAACCAAAACTTGAATCAAAGTATGCTGCAAGAAAAAGAAAAAAGTTACATTTAAAAATTTCATGGACCTTTAAAGGATTAGAAATAAGTACTGATTGAAAATAATTTTTCAAATCTTTTTTATTCATAAGCACTAGGTAACAATAAAACCTTCAAGCCATAAGAACATCGTTAACATCAAGTTTAATGTGGCCAAACATGATCAAGAAGTGGCAATGAATTTGAGATTTATTAACATTAAAATTGATAAACTCATGAAACAATCAGTTTTTGATCCTTAAACTGTACTGCACTAAGTCTTTCTGTCACTAATTTGACTTAATTTACTTTGTTAATACAAGAAAAAAAAAATCACACAGGTTATTCAAACTCATTAAAGAAATAATGAATTGCAATTCTGAAAAAAAAACGAAGACACGCTTGAGTCATTTAATGTTAGTCAATATTTTTAACTAAAGTCAAGTAGTTTGATTTATTGATTCAAAAGGAGTTAATTAATTTATAGATTAGAAATTAATTTATAGCCTCTCCTCCACTTTTAATTTCATAGTTTTGTATATTTTTCATTATCCGGTTCTGTTCAGGTCAAGTGCAGATTTGTTTTTCTTCTTTTTTTTGAGAAGTATCTTGATCCACCAGAAGATGACAGAATCATCAGCGTATTAACAACATTGTTAATGACTAAGATAAGTGATTCCAGGATAGATCCATGAGGAACTCCTTTCTCAATAAAGACATTAATAGGAGAAATAGTTTCAACCTTTAAGCACTGAGATCTACCTTACAAATGAACTTCAGAGTGTTGGGTGTTTGGGGCAAGCAGTTCTTGTTCCTATCATGCAGTTTCCTCTTAATTAATTTGTTCTGACTCTTAATCATAGTTAATATCTTAAAATCTTTGTCTTTTCTACTCTGAAGGTTGATGTCTCCTCTGGTTGACCTTTTCTAATTAATTTTCTTTTTTTTTTGGCCTTGTTTATTGAGAAAATCTCCCTTTTGGAGACATTTTTTATGACCCAGAACCCCAGCTGTATATTTAAAACGTAGCCACAAAAATGGTCAAAACCACATGACATCAGTTGTGGCTCAAAACAATCCTTCTTTATGTTGACTTTGAGGGAAAATGCGTCTCTTAGCCCTCAGGTTAAAGCTCAATCATATCAAACCTCAAAAATTTAAGAAAACAAAACCATTCCAAGAACTTGAGGGCAGCCAAAAGTCACTAATTTAGAGGCATCATTTAAGATTTATTACATTTCTTTTTAAGAGACTATCTGGTGTTGTGTTGCTAAATAAAAAACCATCACTGTAATTAAAGTATATGGGGATGAACTACCTTCCACTTTCAGAGTGGGAGGAAATAACTGTGTGTGGTTCACTGATGGTGTAGGAAGCTAGGATCAGTTTTGTTGGATTTTAATTAGCTTGTGGGTGTGGCATGACTGTGTCGGTGTGGCATTAATTAAAAATATCCTGCCTCTGCATTTGTCTCATACATAAAAGAGTGACAGATGACAGCCTGGGACAGACTCGTCTGACTTTCCTCTGTGGTTGTCATTTTTCTTCCTCCTCATTCCTCGTTTTTTAGAACAGGTTTTGTCAGGAACGAAGATGATGAAGATGATGCTGAAACTCGGTTTTCTCCCATTGATCCTCGTCTTAACCTCTGAAGCAGCTGCACCAGGTATTTATTATTTACTGTATACTTATTACCTCTTATTGAAAAGTTTTTTATGAAAATATATATAAGTGTGAAATACAACTATGATAAAGTTCAATTTTTAGTCAGCTTATTACTCCATGTTTAATGTGAAAAAGCAGAAGGACTGTGAGAAGTTATCAAAACAAAAATGTGTCTCAAACACAATCTTTGTTCAGCTTTTTTCTGTAAGATTTTGCAGAATTTCACTTATTGTACTTCCATCAAATGTATTATTCTGTTTTCTCTTCACAGAGCCAACACCTGCCTGTACTGCTGTTGTTGTAGTATTTTTAACCTACATTTATTTGATAATATTTTCTTGTTTTAGACCATGGGTCTGCAACCTTTATTTGTTAAAGAGCCCTTTGGGTTCATTTCTTACACAGGAGAGCCACTAAGTTCACTTTATAGTTTGAAAATGAATTTTTAAATATTTTATTGTGGCCTCAATGCGTTTTGTTAATATTTATACATATATATTTCGTTTTACTTTCCAGCTGCAAATAGAAGTTCCTTTCAAAATAAATTCAATCCTAATCTATTATTTGTTTCAAGCCTTAGAATTTTTCTTTAAAGCCAAAGAGCAACAATGGCGGGACGAAAAATCCCCATGTGGTTCTTGGGCCTCAGGATGCAGACCCCAGTTTTACACTATCTTAGGCACACAGATATCACTTCTCTTTGCATCTGTGTTTATTTATTTTTTAACATTGATAGACTAAAACTAACTAAAGCTCTGGGTTTTCATCAAAATGTGCTTCCTGGACTTTAACTTTATTAAAAAAAAAAAAAAAAAAAAACAATGTTAATATCAGCTATGTTACACCTATGTTACTGCCTCAACAAAATGTGAAATAATTTTTTTGTCGCTTTTTGCTTTTTTGTGTTTTTTTTATTTTATGACATTCTGTTTTAGTTAGAATTAACATAAAAGTTGTAAAATAACACATTACAACTCAAAAATTGTTATATTAAATGGTAAGAGATTCCTTGTGAACATTTACAAATGATCTGCAGTGAATTACTGTTTGGTGGTTAACTTGTACTAACCCTTTTGAAGCATTTAATCTCCTATCTTAAGAACCCTTTTGAAGACCTTTTCTTGTTCTCTATCGTGTATCGTATCTCCATCTGCAGGCAGCTGCGTGGGTCGCTGCGGCGAAGCTTTCACCAGAGGTCAGCCGTGTACCTGCGACTCCAGCTGCATGCAGCATAACGAGTGCTGCCCTGACTTTGAAACTTCCTGCACTGCAGGTGAGGCCTCAGTTTTTTCTGCAGGCCTTTGACACAGCATACTTTTTCACTGGAGAATACAGACGAGATGATAACATTTGGATTCATTTAGAACAATGAATTTGGGTTAATTAGAAAGTTCCTTTAAATCAAAATTTCATTCAGAAAATTATTTAAATCAGTTACTTTAATTTTCAAAAATCACTTAAATAATTATATCTATAGTTTTAAATTAAGTTCTAAAGGCTTTTGTTGTGTTTTTCATTGTTAATCTTTTTTTGTTCTTAATGCTTAAAACTGGAACTACCGTTTTAATGAATTTAGTTTATTTTTTAAATATAGCAGTCAGAGTTTACAATAATAAATCCTCTTAAACTTTCCTGCATTAGTTAATTATTTTATTTATGGCGGGGTTGTCAAACTCAATCGCACATAGAGCCAGTATTCAAATCACCTTAGGTCGCGGGCCGAACAAGACATTTATTGAATACATTTTTAAAACTTAAAATATGTATCTTTTTAATATAAATATGAATAAAAACAGGCAGGAATATTATTTCAGAATAAATTAGCTTAAACTTTTAATAACTTTCAATATTTTATTCTCTGTAAAAATATATTTTGTCAGACTTATACAAGTTAAAAATAAATGCAAGATCACATTGAGCCATTAAAAACATTCAAATAAAATCACCTGGAGGGCCGGATAGAATTGCCCTGCGGCCCGAATCCGGCCCCTGGGCCTTGACTCTGACACGTGATTTACGGTAATGTTTTTCTCTGCAGTGGGTGGATTCATTCCCTGAATAAATATTTAAATTCTTATAATAATAAATAATAATAAATTTATTTGTCAGTGACAGTGCACATTAAAAGCATTGCATGCAATGAGCCAGAATTAGCCCAACGGCTATTTTTCATCTGTTGTCCCTGGACAGATGTTAAAATTGTCAACCTAAAAACAATCAATAAAAACACTTAAAATGACAAGCTGTTTGATAGAGCAACAAATGTTTTTTGTCTTATTTCTTTTTCTTTTAGAAACTACATTGTTTGTCTTGTCATAATGTATTAATCTTATGAACTCATTGCTTCAGTTTTTGCTGTGAAAGTCGTATTTTTTAATCTTGCTTGAGTTTGCTGTAGTTTAAGTTTTTATTTTGGCATAAATCAAATAACCTTTTTTTTCTTTAAAATGTTTCTTTTTAAGCACCACATTCAAATTGGCAGATTTCCCTTTATTTATTTTTTTTTAACTTAACAAAGATTATAAATGAATTGAAATCTGTCGAGACTTTGATGGGTCTCTTTGGCCTCAGTTCGATCCTGTCAGGGCCGCTGTGATGAGCTGTTCAGGAGAGGGCGCCCGTGTGACTGCGATCGCCAGTGTGTGCTCTTCAACACCTGTTGTCATGACTACCAGCCACAGTGTGGTAGGAGCTCGCATCCATCAGCTGTCAAACTTTCCTCTCTGAAGTGTTCGGCAGACATGCCGATGACCCACATCTATCATTTCTGTCCTCACAGATGCGACAGACTCTCATCACAGACGACACCAACCTGTGGTGATCAAGACTTTGAGTCAGTGCCATTTGAATAACTAACTAGCAGCTAATTATTTGCGATTATTAATAATCAATTGTGAATTTTTGAGGATATAGCTCAAAAATTCAGATTAAATGAACATTTGAACCAACTGACTATTAAAATCAGTAAAAAAATAAAGAATAAACTAAAAAAATAAAAATAAAAAAATAAACTTTTACTAAAATAAAGGAGTAAAATGCTTGTACTTTGATGTGTCATTGTTTATCTGAGCCTTGATCTAATTGTACTGACAGAATCTGTTTGTCATTTTATTGTTTTTTTACTCTCATCAGGAAATAGGAAAACTGATATGAGCCAAGAAACATCCAACAGCGAGAGTGAGGAGTCACACTCAGGTAGATACTATCATGAATTTTCATTCAGAATATCATGAACATTTTTTATTTTTGGCCTCAAATTAGTTAAAATATAAAGATACAGAATGGAACATCATTAATTTTAACAAAGAAAAATAAATTTATGATCTCAAATAAACTCTGACATCAGATCTAAAATAAATCCATAAAAGTACTCATAAAGTATAAAAATGACACAAGGCTCTAGAAGATTCATGTACTTTTGTTTGTCTTAGTGATGTCAATTCTTGTTTTGCCTCATTTTCTTTATAGTTCAGAGTCGGTGTCCTCAGTGCCGTGGTGCACAGCGTCAAAGTTCGTTCGGCGTGTTCAAACCCAGAATCATCGGCTCATCTGGCCCCGCCTCTCCGTCTTCTCCAGCCAATCACCTCCAGCACGGTTTGAAATCATCTTTACTCAATATTTTTTAGCTGCATGGGAGATAATTAAATATAAATAATAATAATAATAATTTAATACCTTAAATCAGGGGTTTCAAACTTGTTTTGGTTTTGGGGCCACATTCAGCCCAACTGATCTCAAATGGGCCAGACCAGTGACATAAAAGCAAAATAATCTATGGTCAATTTAATTTAATTTTATCTGCAGTTTTGTTTTTTTCTCAGTTGGAAAAAATGTCTCAACCAACTTAGTAGCTTTATTATTTATTATTACACATCAATTCACAGAGATCAATAGATTTAATATAAAATGCATTTTACTGAAAAAAAATTTTATGCAGACTGAAAATTCAACATCTGACATTGAAAAAAATTCTGATAGTAAACTCAAGAGAGGGCTATGGAGAAAAACTAAACATCCTACCTAAAATATAAATGTGTAAATCAATGAAAAATTAAATTAAATTAAATTAAATTAAATTAAATTAAATTAAATTAAATTAAATTAAATTAAATTAAATTAAATTAAATTAAATTAAATTAAATTAAATTAAATTAAATTAAATTAAATTAAATTATACCCTGCCTTAAATAATATATCTGTTTTAGAAAAGTTTGCTTTACTCCAGACTCTCATACTTTCTGTTACCCTATGCCTTTCAGGTGGGAGTAACATCCCCGCTGCACGGTTGCCCTTGCCTTCCTCCCCTCAGGGCACCTCACCACATGTCCCTGCCCCAGGACCTTCCCAGCCCAGCGTCAGTGCTTCAGCTTTAGGCAGCAGCACACCTCAAAACCCATCTGGTTCTGGAGGTGCTGGTGGTAAACTGAAAGTCCAGATGCTGCTGTATCCAGGAGGACTCCATCCATCTGGGTCAGGTCAAGGTAAACGTTCCAACTATTTCTTTATTTGGAATTTTTGGAATTATTTTTAGTCTAGAGAAAACTGGATTGATGCAGATAATCTTAATTGGATTTTTTTGTTTTGGTCAAAGTCAGTGGTTCCACTGGATTCAGACCCAGTTATCTGCAGGACATGCTGCAGACACTTGGCCTCTCTGTGGTTCAGGAAGCTCCTGAGGCTTCGGGAGGAGGTAAGAAAGAGAATCTTTTGAAACATCTAAACAAATCCAGAAGAACTAAAAGATGGTGATCTCCTGACAGACCTGTCTTCTGGCGTGGATCTTTGCAGCGATGCTCTCATCAATGGACTCACAGCTCTCAACAATGGCACCATCCTGATCTTCAAAGGTCTGTGCCGTTGAAGACTTCTGCCATTTGTATCAGACATTTAGGACTCATTGTGAGTGTCTGTTTGTGTTCAGGTGACCTTTTGTGGTCGGTGGAGCCGATCAATCACTCAGTAGGACGCCCTCAGAGAATCACAGAGACTCTGGGCATCCCGTCCCCCATTGACACCGCCTTCACTCGCACCGACTGCAACAGAAACACCTACATCATCAAGGTGCTAATCCCCCATCTGATTGACATGAAACATCTATTCATAGTGGGTCCTTTGAGTCCTTACGTGATGTCAGTTAATCAGATTTGAGCCTAATGTTGTTAGAGCTACAGGAGTAACTTCCTGCAGAAAAGACATTTCTGCTTAGACACACTGCAAACTATTTGACTTTCAAAGATTTAAAACTTTGTTTTAAGACATTCAAGATATTTCACAAACTTTTCGGTAGCTTCACTTATTTTTGCTCTACACCTTTGCAATCATTTCTCAAAATCTGCACAGTCACATTTTTTTTTGTCTTGTTAAGAGCTAAGATCTAGAAATAAGGAAAATATTATGAAAATAAGTTCTCTGGCTTTATACTCTTGACAATAGAAACAAATTAAAGACTCAAAAAACTCAAATTGTACTATTATTTTGGTTCAATTTTCAGGATGCGATTTTAAAGTTAGACAGGTATTCACTGTCATTTTGAGAACAAAAATGAAGATTTATGTTCTAAGAGTGCTAGTTTTAGATTTTGTGAGGATTTATTTAGATGAACCAACTTGTACTAAAATTGTTTTCTCATTTTGCTCACATTTTGTTCTAAAATGAGTCATTTCCACCTAACTCACTATCTTTTGTCGTTATCAAAATACATTATAATTAGGTACATAAAAAATAAAACAATATAAAATATTTTCTTAGAACTCGAGATGATAATTATTGGGCTGTATATCATTTAATTGTAAGTTATTTGATCTCACAGTTAGCTTTTTTTCCCTTTTCGAATGCTTGTGTGAAGCTTGTTGATATAATGTTATAATTTCTTGCTGCAAGGATAATTTTACTACTTTTTAATAGTTTTCTTAACATTAGAGCTCCTGTTTTTTGGCTCTCCCTTTTTGCAGTGTGGGTTTTAAAGTTAGGATTTTTAAATTCAATATATTTTTAGTATTGACTTCTGGAGTTTTTAAAAGATATATTGTGCTCTAAGCCAGAAAGACAACATCACGAGAGATCAATGTGAAGGATGAAGATTAAGTCATTTGTTTTTACTTTTTCCTTCTAGGGGATCAGTACTGGCAGTTTGATGGGAACATGGTGATGAAGCCGGGCTTCCCTAAACCTTTGACCTCTGAGTTTCCAGGTCTTACAGGAAGCATCAGCGCGGCGCTGGCTGTGCCCGCCACCAGCACTAGACCAGAGACAGTCTTCTTCTTTAAGAAAGGCGAGTTTTAGAGAATGCATCTTTTCTGTGCAACTTCCACGTTTACTTTTCATTTGCTATGAATTATGTTTTGTTTTGCTTTTCTTTTGGCCACGTAGGAGACATAATGCTGAGGTTCACTTTCCCACCATGCACCACTCCTTCACTCAGGGAGGAACCAAGGAACTCTTTGAAGAAAAGCTTTGCCGGCCAGACTGGTCAGTAAGCAGAACGGGTGACAAATATCACATTTCCTGATCCTCATTTGAAACGATGATCTCAAACTTTACTTTTATGAAGCTAACATTAGAAAAGTATTGAGTATTTCCCTTGTTTAAGTAATTTTCCTAAAGTTTGAGTTGAAAATAAGAATAGTTTGTTTTGTTTTTTTTTTAGTGGTGTTTTAGATTAACTTCCTTTATACGAGTCACATAATCATATGAGAAATTCATCTTTGTGAAGTTGCAGATGGAAAGTTTGCAGAATCTGATCAGTGACAGAGGTCTTTCCAGGCTGTCGTGATCTCATGCTGTGTTGCTCTTTTTCATGCAGCTGGTCTTCTGAGTGGAGAAATCAACATCAGAGTGTCTCTGAAGGCTTTTCCCACCCCGGTCACTGCCGCCCTGTCCATGCAAACTCCTCAGGGGAATGACAGATACCAGCACTTCATCTTCTCTGGACGTAAGAGCTCCCATCTGCACTGTGGTGATGTCTTATCAATTTGAAGAGAAATACATGACCATTTGACTGTCTGCTGTTAGCATAAAATAACATCTGGACTTTTTTTTTTGGAATGGTGCATCACTGTCATCAGTAAATTATCTTTATCTTAGCTCATCTTTTAAGTTTCATGTTTCTCCTCGTTCTACTCTGCAGCTCTCTTCTTCAAAGTCCACATTACAGGTGATCTGCCTGTGGTGGCAAAACCTGACCCCATTGAGACCCTGACACCTCTGCTCCTCAGACCAGCTGCCATGGCGACTAACCCTGCCAGCACGGCAGGTCAGAGCCTCAACTCTCCACATCCAGTCAACTCCATCAGATTCTGGCTGCACTGTCCCTAGAAGATGGAACAACTTTTCCTCATCTTTCCTGTCTAACAGATGAATCTTATATTAAAGCAATGCTGAACAACTGAAACCTTTTCCTTCCAATCCACAAGAAATAATAAGAAATGGTGGTTTTTGAATGAGAGATTAACAAAACGCCTTCAAATAAAACATTTAAACTATTTGCCCCAAATCAAAAACCAGAGAATTTAAAGGCCCCCATTACTTTTTAAAGCACCAAACTGGAGCTTTTCTAAATTATTCATCTCAAAATACAACACAGAAATACATTTTTTTAGATTTCAAGATGGTGGCCAACATCATCCTCCAGAACCGGAAAGTAATTAACCCTAACTGTAACCCAAAAAAGAAATCATTTTATCACAGTTTAAAATGAGAAAATCTGTAACTGTTAGGGTAAACATTTTAAATAAAGTTATTTACAAGCTATATGGGGTCCTTCTGGTTCCGGTCTATGACTGCCGGTAGCTCTGGCCATTGTTGTCTGAAGTGAGGTCCACTTGGATTTAATTAGAAAAAATAAAACTAAAATCTATTTACATAGATGGAAAGGTTTGGGATTTTTACAATTTCTTCAATTAAACAGCTAAATATTTTTCTTTAAATGTCTCCTTTATGTTCTCTCTAGAGTTAATTAAGGTCTAATCATGATGCTGCCACAATCAAGCTTTGATTATGGTTTCTTCATTTTTGAAGGATAAATTTTGCTTAAATCATTGGAGAATCACCACTTTTCCATTTAAACTGAAAAATCTTTGTCCAATATAAATCCACAAACTGTTAAAAGAAAACATCAAAGCTGTTGCTAATTATGGTTTCTTTATTATTAAAACACCACAGTAAACTGCCTGAACAAAAAAAAATACTTTCGTCAAATATAACATTTAGAGCAGAAACTAACTAGATTTAAAAAAAAAAAAAAAATGACAGATTTCTTGTTTTGACTTATATGATTGAACTGAAAAACTTAGATTGTGGTTTTCTTTGTGTTCTTGTGGATGAAATTGATGGGATCTTCATTAGGAGAGGCCTCCTCTGCCTGAGGCTCCTCCTCTTCCTCCTACAAAGTGTTGAGAAAAAAAAACAAATAAGGATTAAGAAGCAAATGAATATTCATATTTTCTGTCTTTTCTGCTCGCTGTGTTTAAATAAACTACTTCCTCATGAGCCTCCGAGTGACTGGAGTTTGTTCTTCAGGTACAAAGTTGGAATGACAGTAAAAGTTCCTCTGGAAAAGGTGCAGCTTCTCACCTGGACGGCTCAGAAACATCTTCCTGCCTGAGCTGGTGAGGCGGCTTATCAAAGGCTGACTCGTCACTGCACGCCGCTGAGCAGGGCTGCTCGTGTCTGTGTGATCAGAAGAAGAAGAAACAAGTCGTTCTCTTTACTCGACAGGTGCACAATTTTAACCAAGAGAGTAACAGAGCCTTGGAAAAGGAATTGACATTAAACAAGTTTACACTCAAATTTAATTCAAAAACAACAATGTATTAAATTTGAAGTGATTTACTGTTTGAGACTTTAAACTAATGATTTTTATTTTTTTTATTGCAAAAAAAAAAAAAAATTAGCAACAGAAAATAAAATAAATGGTTAAAAAGGTGTTTGTCTTTACAGAAGAGAACTATTGGTGGTTTGCTGCTGATACTGAATTATATTATTGATTTTTTTTTTTCCTTAAAGTTTTAGGCCTTAATTTGAGTCAAATACTTTAATTTTTCTACAAAATTATAGTGCAGATAAAGAAAAAAAGATAATATAACGTTAATAACGCATCTTTCAACCAACTGTGGGTCTGTATCAAAGATTTCATTCTGCAAAATGCCACTTCACACATTAAACTGTGAACTCAGGAGCAAAAAGACATTGTTTTAGTTAGAGTATTAGCAAACACAGTAAGTTACCTGGGTCTTGGCTGGTTGATGGTAGTGAAGACTCCTCGGTCTGTTGTCTTGTTGACTCCATGCTGTCCAGAGAAGACTCGATGCTCGCACTGCAAAATCAAACAGTGAGTTTGTTCGTCCTAGTCCAGTTCCACTTCACAAATATTCACCTTCTTGAATATTGAACACAATGAGGCAGAGTGTGTGTTCGATTAGAAAAACAGGATTATGATTAATAAAAAGAATGAACTGAAAAAGGATCTCAGTATTTGGACATGAATAAACTTGTCTTTTCCTTCAACAGTTCTTACACATTTTTATTTTAAACAAATTTTAAAAAGTACTCACTTTGATGTTTCAGATATGACATGTACTCAATTTCTATGGTTAATTAACCTCCAAATGTAAATTATTTCAGTGTATGTACAATAAGAGTGGAAAAAAAGATAACTGAAATCTTTAATAACAAGCAGATTTATGCAAAAATCCCTTCAGACTATTAATAAGACATTGTTTTAAAGTACAAAAACCAAATTTTAGCAAAGTAAAACATTTAGCAGCATCGACAGCTTTTACTCCTCTGTAGCTTTTCTTTGTTCTGCTAAATATATATATTTTTTAAAGTGACACTTGTTGTTTGCATCCGTTTTCTTAACTGAATTTGCAATAACTGTGTTTTGTTCCTGATTAAAATTAGATTCAACTAACTCTTTGCTTTCTTTGTGAAATTCTTTTGGATGACTTGTTTTATTGTTGAACAGAATTTTATTGAAACATTTATCATTTTTCCAGAAAGAAAGCTTTATGAAATTTTATATAAACAGACAGAAGGACAGAAATGTTTTCAAGGCTTTGATTATGAACTACAATTTTCTTTTGTTTCACTGCAATATTAAACCTAACGTATCAGTGATGAGCAGGATAATATAGAAATAACCACTACTTACATTTTTGTTTTGGCAACACTTGAAATAAAATTTTTATGATAGTATTTTTTTTTTTTTTTTTTTTACAATTTTTGGTGCAATTACAATTTATTTCTCAAATCTTTAATAAAAAAAAACCTGTCTGCACATTAGTGAGAATTATTGGAACAAAAACCTTTTTTCCCCAAATTGGTCGTTCAAGAAAATATATTTAGGAGGGTCTAAATTCGGAAAGAAGATTTTATTTTTATCCTATGATTTTTTTTAACACAAAGTGATTAAAAATGAATAAATAACCAGAGGACTCCCAACAACTGTGCTGCTCACCCATCTCCTTCTTGCTCCATAAAGACTTCATCTCCATCATCTGCAGCAGGAACCATCTCGGTGGAAGCAGTTACCATGGGAACTGACTGAGAGGCCATGTTATCCACCGTGTCTGAAGGAAGTGTCTCTGTGAATACAGTCACTGACAAAAGACATTTCTTCAGCCTTTCTTTACAGAAAAGTGTAAAACTTTCTTTTCATGAGTCTACTTGTGTGTTTGTTTTACGTTTGTGCACTTACTTGGTGCAGCCACCTGCAAAGGAGTGGTGGGGACACTCCTTCCACCTCCGTCTTCATCATGAGCAGCCAGGAAAAGAGGAGATTCATACATTCCCAGACCTTAAAAGGCAACAATCAAAACAGGAAGTGAGATGTGAGAACCTGTCTGAAGGCATTTTACATTGAAGGTGCTTGTGTACCTCCATGAGAGGCCAGCTGACCCAAATCTGAATGTGAAGATGATGTTTGTGGCAGCAAATCCTCCGGAGCTCCAAATCTGAAGCTGATGGGCAAATGTGACACCTGAGGAGAGCTGAGGAGACGAAAGAGAAGAGGTCAGAGTCCTGCAGACAACACAGGAGAAAATTAAGCACCTGCAGACACTTCATCAGGAGCTTTATAGACTACAAAAAGTTGAAAAAGTGAATTATTTTTATAACATGAAAACTTTTTAACCAATTGAAGGTTAGAATGAACTATCATGCTTCAGGGCCTTAAAAAATGATGTCAATCTTTGAACAAGTTTCATTGTCTTAATTACAGTTTTATTTACTGTTTTTTCAAAATATTGTTTGTATTTTTTCTTTATTATCCCAGTAATGCTGCAGATCTTAGTTTCTGAACAATTTTGAGGGGATCCTCTAATTTTTTTTAATTTAAAGCATTTTGAAACTCTGTTGTAAAGAGCTATTTGAATAAAGTTTATTCATTTGAAAAGAAAAGGTCTCTCTTTTAACAGGTAATGCTTTGTGCACACTGGGCCTACATGGATAGGTGTGTTTTGGGCTGCTGTGTTAAAAACTCTTGCGTTCACTCATTACTACCCAAGTTTTAAGTCAAATTTCAGGCTCAATGTACAAAACATGCAGCGATTGAGTACATTTTAAAACCTAGACCAGTTGAACTTTGACCGAACAAGGACTTGGATTTGGTAGTGACCTGTGGATAGCAAACTTTTCAGATCAATCAATCATGTAGTAGAAATTAATAATTGCGGTTTGTGGATTATATGACACCAGGTCTTTCATATATTGGAATAAAGTTGTGAAAGAGAAAGCAAAAACATTTAACTCTAAACCCATTCTAAATATGAGTACATACATGCGCTAGTATTGGGCAGCGACGGACCTGCGTGAACACCTTATACTAAAAGCTGGTTCAAAAACCTACGTAGTGTGTTCTTGAATGTGCCACACATGCCCAGTGTGTATGCAGCAAACGAGAGGAACGAAAAGAGCCCATCATAAAGACCTGTTTGGTGTTTTCATTTACTATTAAAAGAAAAAGAGACTCATGGGTGCATTGTTGTTTTCTGAACCTCTTGTGGTTGAGAAAGGACTTTTTCAAGTATTCTATGATACAAAAACAAGTATTTTCCTAGAAGTCTGTGAATGCCTCGTGAGAAGGTGGTATATTTGTGCTTCTTACTGTATTGCTTCAGCAAAGCCATCAGTGCGGTGTGGAACAACCAGGGTGGGGGTGCTGGGAACCATTCTGTCATCTTCATCAAAGAAAGGCTGCAGAAACATTCCAACTGTTGGTTAATGTGCTTCACACACCGGACAGGACTTTCATAGATCTGCTTGGCTGAACTGAACGTTAGTCAAAGACACCAACGCCTCTCACCATTGTGCCAATTCCAGGGGTTAGCTGAGGCCCACGTCCCGCCGATGTTCTGCGTGACTGAGAGTACTGTCTCTGATGAGCAAGAACACAAAATGACAATCCATTCCATTTCTGTTGCTCATTATTAACCTGTATTCCTGTCATCAGGAGTTGTGGGAGAAAAGTAAACTAGAAAGTCTACCTGTGAGTGGGGGGGTCCCAGTTCAGGAGCAGGAGGTTGGATGTTGAGCTGAGGCAGAAGAGTGTCTCTGGGCCTTCGTATGTGGAGGAGGCGGGATGTGACAGGGGGCGAGGGTGTGATGTGCGATGAGGAGCAGCCTGAGGGGAGGTGTATGGGGTCTCTGGGGGCTTCGGATTCTGTCGCGCCACCACTGGTACCCTCCCCTGTAGAAACAAGAGAGTCACCTTTACCTGTGATGCTTTAAATCCAGAACACGGCGAGGGCCAAAACCTAAAGATCAAGTATCTAGATCCATTACATCGCGCAGCGCACAGGCTTTTCTTTACAAATACCAACTTACCAAACACGAAAAGGAGAGTTTGGTTTAAATCAGATATTCAGGCTCACTACAGATATGTAAAAGTTTAAATTAATACTTTAAGATATTTTAAAGACCAAAAATCAGAACTTAAGATTGTGTGTTTAAATAAATGAACAAGTCTAATTTAGAAAACATGCATACAAACACTAAATAATTTACTGTTGCAAGATAAAGTATGTGAACCCTTTGTATCCAGTTTATGCATAAAACCAAGAAATTCCAAAGGGTTCACATATTTTCTCCTGCAGCATGTGAAAATTTCAGCTGACGTGCAAAGAGAGAAGGTAAATTATTCTACTGCATCATAAGTGAATGTTTTTATTAGGGCACCTATAAATATTGTCTCAAAATTTGACTTACAAGAAAGAAAAAAAGGGTTAAATTCTTACAAAGTATAGTAGGTTTTTATAAGACTTTATTTTTTCATCTATTAATAAGAGCACAGACTCACTGTTGTTTGCATTAAGCAAGAGGATGAGAGGATTCTCTGCTACAGAGATCTCCACCTGAGCCAAATATGAAACATTTTTTACCTCAACAGAACACATGTAATTCTTCTTCTGATTATTATGAATCATATTACCATACTTTTACATAGTTTGGCCGGGGGTATGAATTATATTCAGGTGAGACTTATAGCGTGTAATAAAATAAAATAAAAAAAAAATAGGTAAATAAAACCTATTTAACTATATTAATAGAGAAATGTGTCTATGAGAGAGTATTTCCCCAAAAAAATAAAATGTGACTGATTCACTTGTTGAAAACTTTCAACAAAGTTTACAGACACATTAATTTGTGAAAAAAGAAATCTGTAGTAGTTTCAGCCCACGTGCTCCCTTACCGCTCTGCATCTGCTCTGAGGCCATTTGAGAGCCTGAGGACACTCCACAGGCGCTCTCCTCAGAGTGGACACCTCCTGACGATGATTCCTCCTCTTCTGTCTCTGCTTCTCTGCTCTCCTCGTTCCCCTCATCTTCTCTTGTCATTCTGCTGTCAGCGGCAACATCAAACTCCTCTTCCTTGAAGTGGGAACATGTTAAAGAAATTAAAACAAAATACCTAGAAAAGAAAACATTTTCACATTTTTTTTGGTAAAAACCTGCTCCTCTTCTTCCTCTGCCTCTTCCTCTTCCCCATCTCCTTCCTGCTTTTGCTCGCCCTCCTTGCTCTCCCGACTCTCACTGTCTGTGTCAATTACAATCACATCCCGGATTACAGCGGAACCTTGGGAGCTCTGATCGAAGGGGACAGACTGGGAGACGTTTTCCTCCTCGATCTCAGCAGCTAAAACTGGATAATCCTCATCAGGGAGTTGCTACAAAACAAAACAAAACAAAGCTTTCAATAAGCTTAAAAAGCAACATCATAGACGTACATTTGACTTAAAAGCCAATAATAATAATTATAATAACAATGAGTAATAATAAATCATAACCATCTGGTGAAAAAAATTAACTTTAACTGATTTCCATTTTTTTTGCCCCGCTGCTGACTGACCTGAGTGTCATCTGGTGAATCCCGCTCTCCTTCTTCATTCCTTAGCTCCTCTTCTTCATCACTTTTAATCTAAAATGGATCAGATTACAAATTACAAACAAACTAAACATCCTTCCAAATTTGAAGTTATTTTTGAAGTTTCAAGAATGTGTCAATAAAATAAAATACAAAAAGGCATAAGACTATGTCATTAACGCTTGTCATTTCTGGATTCTTTGTGTTTACCTGCAGAACAATAGTTTGTTTGAGTCGTAGCTTTTTAGTTGGGGCTATGTGGGAACTCTCCGGCCGGCTTTGCTCCTCCTCCTCTTCCTCCTCTCGAGTTCTCTTGGATGGAGCTTTAAACAAACCAAATCAGAAAATCATTTAACATGGAAAACCATCAAAAGAGGACATTTTGTTTAATGAACATTTGTGATCTGCTCATGTTTTATGATCAAATGTGACATTTGTGGTTGAAAGGCCGAGTCCTCCTCACCTGTTCCTGTCAGAGATGAGGATGTGGATGGCCGCTCTGCCTCTGTGCCAGAGCCTGCATCCTGACTGGCTGCCTGCTGTTGGGTGGGCTGAACGAAAGCGGTGGCCTGACTGGTTGGTTGAGTTGTGGAGGTTTGGGTGTTCATCAGAGAGGAGCTGGTGGAGTGGACTGAAGCTCCTGCACTCATCAGAGCTGCAGCAAAACATAGTGCAGGTTAACATTTTAAAAATAAATTCTCTTTTCTACACATCACTTCTAGCTTTTCTTCTTTGACTTACACTCTTGACTTTCAGCTTGAGTGGTTGGCATGACGGTGGCTGTAGGTGTTGGCGTTGGGACCGTTGCTGGGGTTACCATGGGTCGGATGCTGGCACGGGGTGTTGCCTTGCTACCAGTAGAGGTGCTTGGCTTGTTGCTAGGAGATGGAGTACTTGGAGTGGGACGGATGTTGGCAGTGGGAGGCTCAGCGAGGCTGGAGCTGATAATGAGAATATAAAATCATTTCTAATCACTTAACACAGACATAAAAATGGCTCTCAGTTTATTTTTCTTCTCTTCCTAAACCAGTAACTCCTCTTTGGTAGAGATTAAATGGAGATCTCTATAAACCAGGCAACTGTAGGAGGTCATCAACCAAAAAATTGTGAAACAATGACGATGCTGGTGTTTGTTCAGACTGACGTCATGATTACCTTCCTCTGTCTTGAGCAGGGCTCTTCAATGAAATCTGTCGCTGTTCTGACGTTCGACTGTGATCACTTGCCTGTTCAAACAGGAAGACACACCATCATCCCAAAGAACACAATCAAAGTAACTGCATAAAATACTTTAAAAGTGATTTGTGTTTTAGCTTATAAGTTGAAAACTAACAAAAAGTTAATATTTTTGCTAAAAAAGCAAATTCACAGTATCCTCTCTATGTCTGTGGTCCCTATAATCTTATTCTGAAGGAAGTTTCATTTTGGAAAACTACTGAAAACTACTGTTGTCAGTTACGTGTCAAAAATCTACCCGATACTTTTTGAACATGACTGCAACGGCTGCTAAATTAAAACCCCCAAGCTGGCAAAGTTAACAAAAATTTAAGGTATTTGGAGAGTTTTTTTTTTTTTTTTTGCAGAAAAGTGAGAAAACAGAAGAAGCGCTCTCAACTTCAAAACAAAAGAAATCTGCATTTAACAGACAAAAACCAGGGGTCTTTACATCAAACATGGATTTATGGCAACAGTTGTTCCCACATATTATAATAATAACATAATATTCACCAACCAGCTGTCTGATGCTACGAGGATACTGCTAATAAAGTTCTTTAAACTGTGGATTCATATTCATTATTAGATTTTTTTAAGGTTCCACTTTGATTTGGTTAAGAGGAAAAACTGCATTTTTAATGGTTTTCTACACAACACATAATAAAGTTCAAACCAGTTTCAGATATTTTAAGAGGATGAAGATAATATTTACCCCCAAGTGTTAGGGAAAACTGAAATCTGGATCTAAAAAATATATATTTAAAAAAATTGAAAGTCCACATTAGTGTCATACAGGCTGATCCTTGAAAATATCGTCCAACAAACCACTACTCAATAGGAAACAATATAGTCACACGAAACAAACAATTCCTGGATTATTTTGTTCAATGTAAAAATTAAAAAATAAAACTTCTGTCTTCCAAAGCCTTCCAAATATTCTTTAGTAGAGGTTTTTGTCTGTAGCCTCTCATGTTGGTAACAATGTCTTCTTCTGACATGAGAGCAGAGGTCAGAGGTTGGGGACCCCTCTGTGTTGGTGCTGTACCTTGGCTCCGCTCTGGTCCTGTGGTTCCTCTCTGGACTCCGAGTGCGCTTGAGTCTCTCTCAGCTCTCTTTCCAGTCGAAGAATTCGTCCTTCATATTGAGACTTCAGTGCATTCATCCTCACCTCCAGCTCTTCCTTAGTTTGCTTCAGTTCTTCAACCTCCTGACTGAGCTTTTCTTTAGCACCTGAACAGAAAAGGCAAATTTCAATAATTTAAAATCTTTAAAATATATATATCTCCGTATTTTTATTTTTACTTAATTGGTATTTGTGCCTCTGCAAACTTACTGTTTACTTGGCCGATTTTAACTTTAGCTCCAACTATGGCTTTTTTGGTCTTCTCCTCTTTTTCAGCCATCTGCTGTTTAAGCTGTTCTTCTCTGTTTCTGCTCTCAGCCAGCTGCAAAACACAAACCGTTAACCGACAGAAACCAACACAGAGATTTTCCACCCTGCAGCTTGATCAATTCAGGTTACCTCCTGTTTAAGCTTCTCCGTGTCATCATTAGGACCCACAGCAGCAAGATCACTTTGGGTCTGGTTCGCCTGAATGGCTGATCCAGCTTCATTGGGCTGCTTTGCTTCATTCAGCTGATCTTGCAAACGCTTTACATCTTGTTCCCGTTCAGTAACAGTCTGATCAGAAGCAAAAAGACATTTATAGAGAAAACAGCAAGAAGGAGACATGAATGCATCAAAAATAGACAAAAATTCTCTAATAGAGACAAAGTAGATATCAAGAAAACATCTTCACTTAAAGTTTCAGATAAAATGAAACCGTTGCAACTCATACAATACTACTTCCCTTAATGAAAAGGTAGTTTAAAAAAAATGAAATAAGCTTTTATTCTCACCTTCTGAACACTGTCCAGCTGCTCCTGAAGCTCAGTCACCTGTTAAAACAAGAACAAGGCCTGTAGATTTACAAGAAATACACCAAGAAAAACAAAAACAGAGTAAAACGTGTCATCACCTTTGTCTCTGCTTGAGTCAGAGCAGATTTGAGGTTGTTTACTTCCTGGGTGGCCTGCTGAAGCTCTTTGTTTTTTGTGACGTTTTGGTCTTTCATCTGCTGGAGCTCCCTCTGGATCTGCTGAATCATGGTCTGACGAGTCAGAGCTTGAGCCTGTGCGGACTTGAACTGGTTCTGTACCTTTAAAATAAATACAGGAATGTTTTTTGTGACTGAAATTGGTGATTTTTATCTTATATTGCAGGGATAAGTAGCTCTTTTTTAGAGAATGTTTATAACAAGTTTTACAGCATGAAGCAAAGTCAGGTAAATGTCATTACAATGTGATAGCATTAATGAAAAATGTGATAAAACGGAAATCCTTAAATTATAGTTAATCCTACCATAAAAACAATTCCTCTATTTTAGAAATTAACATAAAACTAAAAAGAAAATAAGAAGGTTTTATTACATTTATCTATGCAAATTTCTATACATCACTAACAGTGAATATTTTTTTTTAAAAAAGTTATTTAGAAAATTTACAAAAAGATACTTTTTTTTTTTTCTTTTCCCCAGACTCTTTAGATCAGGGGTAGGGAACCCTGGTCCTCAAGAGCCACATTCCTGCATGTTTTCCACCATACCCTGCTCTGGCATGTTCTTATTGGCTGAACACACCTGACCCAGGTAATTGTCATGAGTCCCTACACTGATTACCTGGGTCAGGTGTGTTCAGCCAGTAAGACCATGCCAGAGCAGGGTATGGTGGAAAACATGCAGGAATGTGGCTCTCGAGGACCAGGGTTCCCTACCCCTGCTTTAGATGGTTATGATAATAAAAGCGTACCTGCTGGGTCTGGTTCTTGGCTTGTTGAAGCTCTTTCTGACTTTGGGTCAGCTGGTTCTGACTCTGCTGCAGTTGGTTCTGTGTCTGAGATAACTGGGACTGAAGCTGCAGACACAAACAGGAAAACTGGCATTCACCGACTGTCGACACTTCGTTTTTATCAAGAGCAGCTAAAATTTAAAAACTGAGCAGAAAGGTTCATATATCTCAATAAAAACTAACAGTGTTAGAGAGAGTGATAACTTAATGTGTATTTTACATAATTTTTTTTCAAATCAACAATTTTGTTTTATTACATTTTCAACATCTGCATAAAAAAACTTGAATATTTTTAGACTTTTATAAAATATTTCTTGTAGCAGCATTTTATTTTTAAAATAGAAACTGGATGCTTAAAAATATCCTTCAAATAGGTCTGTGGCCTAAAAAAGGTTGGGGACCAATTCTCTAGAGAACTCATTTCTATGTTCTAGCTTTACGATCTCAGCACTTTTGCAGCTTTTTATTATACATGTCAGACGTGTACCTGTGTCAGCTGGTTCTGAATCTCCTGAAGCTTTTTCTTTGTCTGCTGGTTGTCCTTCTGGGCTTCCTCCAACTCCTGTTGGGATTTCTGAGCCTACAGGAACAGGTTACAATAAATCTTTGTTTATTTTAAATATAATATCTATTATATTATCTCTAAACAAATCAGATATTTTAGAAAGTCTTCCAGAAAAATAATCAATTTATTGCATGTATATTCCTCCTTTCTGTGGTAATTTTTATCTACACTGATCCTTTACATCCATATAAACAGGCAAATAAAAATAAAAAACATGTAATCAAGTCCATAGACTCACTTGACTTAATCAAGTTTTTCCAAAATTATCTTGTACATGCAATAAATGGGTTAAAAATAAGTATCTGGACTTCAAAACGTCTTCTTTTTAAAGATGACTTTTGAAGATCAACAAACTTAAAGTGGCAGTTAATGTTCTGATTTAACTTGAGAGGATCTTCTCATTTTGTCAAACCTAAATCTGCCTTTTTCTTTCCATGTAAAGCATTAAAAGTGTCTACTTGGTAGTTTAAGATCACCTCCTCCTGCTTTTTCTGCACCTCCTCCTTCAGTGAGTTCAACTCTTCCTGGGTCTTCTTAAGCTCCTCCTGAGATTTGGTCAGCTCCTGCTGCGCCTCTTGGCTTGGAGCCGGCTCAGCTCCTCCTTTAGTAGCAGATTCACTGACCAGCTGGAAGACAAACAAACAGATGTTATCTAAAGAAGATTTCCATCATCGTTTCACTTCTACAAACGGTTTCATGGCTGCAGAGCACCTTGTCGTGCTGGGCTTTGAGCTCCTCGTACTGGGTCTTGTAGCGCCGCCCGATCTTCTTCACCTGGGTGATGGTCTTGTTCTTTTCTAGAATGTCATTGTTTTTTGCTTCAAGATCTTTCTTGAGAGAGTCTCTCTCTGACATTAGGTGGACTATAGAGTCCTTAAAGCCTTGTATTTGAGAGTGAGCGGAGTTACTGCTAGCAGTGGATCTGAAGCATTGGAAAAACAAAAGATGGCGGTTGATTTCGGTTATTTATGTTTAGACATCTGTGTGTGTGCAACAACAAAAGTTTATAACAGCAATGGATGATTTTGCTTTGTTTCTACCTGGCCAGCTCAGTCTTCAGCTTGGCCGTCTCTTCGACCAGCTGTGCAATGCGTTTCTGTTGAGCCTCTCTCTCTGATGTCATTTTTTGTCTCTCTTCAGAGTCACCAGTTTTTTGCTGACTAATTAGTTGCTGTGAAAAAAAAAAAAATCAGGGATTAAATACTTGTACTAGAGAAAAGCATTTTGGTAGAAACTTGAGAACTCATGATAAAGTAAATTAAAATCATTATTTGAAGTCCCACTCAAATGAAAATCATGTTTTTAACATCTTGTTGTGGCATGTTTCTGATGATGGAGGACATTAAGAAAATTAAGCTTCAAATTGCAAAAAATAACGAAAGTGTAAACAAAGCAATGATGGGAAATGAGGGCAGGCCTATGCCAACTGTCCTCTCCCATTTAAGATTAACTACTGCTGCTCTGCAGCAACTATGTCCTAAAAAAAGACATGTTTTTTTATTTAGGCTAAAAATAGCATAATCATGACCAAAAGACAACTTTTATAATAGATTAAAACATGATCATCGTGAAACTTTAAATGAATGTTAACCTAAACAATAAGCCACATATTGCTCAATATTTGAATGTTTTGTTGAACTTAAAAGAAAAAATGTAAAAGACAACTATTTGTATTCGTTTTTCCAATGTTCCGTCTCAACTCTTAACCTTCTACAAACCTGTATCCTGTTCTTGCATCGTTTGAGATCTTCCTCCAGCAGTCTCTTGTCTGCCTGCAGGGAGCTGTTTTTCTCTGACAGTTGAGACAGAGAGTTGTGCAGAGGGCTGATGTCTGACTGCAGCTTTGTCACCTTGTAGAAACAGCCAAAAGTACAAATATCTTAAGTCAATTTTACATATTTGTACGGTACTTAAAAATTGAATAAGATTTTCTCCTGGTTGTGGGAAACAGGTTTCCCCTTCTTAGACTACCAACTATTCTCCATAAGTACCACAACTTCTTTTGCTTCATTAAACCATTAAGAACGTAGTAAAAAAAAGACAGACACATTTTCCAAAGAAACAAAACAAGATGAAGGCTCAACAAAAACTACTTCCTGATATAATGCGAGATACATCTGCTTCATTTTTTTTTATTTTAATGTTTTGTTTCTCCTCTTCACACTTACAGCTCTGTCAAACTATAGATTGCTGGGAAGACAACAGTTTAAATTATACAATGAAAAAGCAATAAAATTGGGTCACTTTCAGAAACATCGTATTTTGATTAACTTCATGAAATATTTGGAGGAGAGGTTGTCCAGTCTGAAAGCACTTGACATTTTGTGCATTCATTTTGTACCTTTAATTTTAGGTTTGTCACTTTTTTTAAAGTTAAAAACATAAAAAGCAAAAAGTAGAAAAGAAAAGTTGCTGAGCTGCCAAAGTTCTTTTAACCTGATATACTAGTTTTGTTTCGAAATACGAGTCTCACCGATAAATGTTGCCCACTGCTATTTTGCTGCAAAATATACATTCAATTACATGATTGAATAGCTACTGTCAACAAAATCAAAGTGAAACAGTATAAGCTAATGTCTTACTTTAGCTTGGGCCTGCTGCAGCTCCTGCTCCAGTTTATTTCTATCCATTTTTAGCATCTTGATGGTTTCTTGGAGAGTGTTGATGTTCTCCATCCTCTTCAGTTGTTCTTGCTGCTGGGCCATGGTCTTGTTTGTCAACTTGAAGCAAAAAAAAAAGACATGCAGTTTATTATGATGAAGACATGACATCTTCCAGGTTTCTCAGCTGATTTTCATACCTGCATTTTCTCCCTTTCTGAGTTTAGAGCTTCCTGCAGTTCTTTCAGCTCTCTGTCTTGATGTTCGACTCGCTGTTTGTGGCGCAGAGCTTCGCCTTCGTACGCCTCACATTGAGCCAAGGCGATTTCCTTCTCCCGCCTCACAAACCTGCACCACAAACACACTTTAACGTCGCTCTGGTTTACATAATCCTCCTATGTTTAGCAGGGTATTTTCACACAAATCTTGTAGAGGTTTGTTACCGGAGAATCTCCAGTATCTGTTCTGTGGTCTTCCCCTCCTCACTGAAGGACAGGTCCAGCTGCTGCGGCTGTTGCTGCAGGCGGCTCTTTGCAGACATTTCATCCATTTGCTGGTGAAGAAGAGCATTCTGTTTCCCCAGCTCATCACAGCGACGAATCTGATTGGCCAGGTTTTCCTGATGGTGAAAAAGGGAAAAGTTGTGACCAACAATAAACAGAAATTTCCCCAATTTAGCAGTTTTGACACATGAAAACAGACATCCACAGTCATACCTTCAGCTGTTTCTCCACTGTATTTAAAGCAGATGTTTTCTCCTGAAGGAGCGCAGCGGTCTTCTTTAGATCTTCCTCTAGCCGTCTAATCCGTGCTGCTTCTTGTTGGGAAGTCTTCTTCAGCTGCTGCAAAGCCTCCACATCAGCAGCATGAAGCATCAGCTCTCGCTCGTATTTGCCCTGCGCCTCTGTGGCGAGTTTCATCTGAAAAGATCATAGATAGGACACAATCTATGGAAAGAAAATAGACTCATGACTCGTGTGTGTGTGTGTGTGTGTAATTCTTGATTTGTCTGTAACTTTGGATTTGTGTGCGCGTAACTCTTGATTTATGTGGGACTTTGGATTTGTGTATAATTCTTGATTTGCACGCAACTTTAGGGGTTTTTTTTAGTGTAAATTTGGAATTGAGCGTAATTCTTCATTTAAGTATAACTTTAGATTTGTTGCTTGTATTATTTTGATTTGTGCAGCACAATTCTTGATATTTGTGTGTAATTTTTGATTTATGCGGAACTTTGGATTTGTGAGGCATAATTCTTGGTATATGTGCATGACTTTGGATATGTGCGCGCGTCATTCTTGATATTTGTACCCAACTAGTTTTGTGAATAATTCTCGATATTAAACTGAAACTTTGGATTGGTGTGCGAGTAATTCTTGATTTATTCATAACTGGATTTTTTGTGTGCATAACTTTTAATTTGTGCGTAACTTTGGATTTGCGTGTGCGTAATTCTTGATTTTTGTGCATAACTTTAGATTGGTGAGTGTGCAATTCTTGATTTGTCACATTTTGTGCAGAACTTTGTGTACTTGTAATTGTGTATTCACATGTACAAAAACTAAAAAAAAAATACAAAATACAGTTTACCTAAACTTACAACAGCTTAAATATCTACACACAAATATTCAAAAGCCTCTGATTTCCCAGTCAGTTTTATTCTAGTTTTGTCCTGTTGTTATACAGGGGTCAGCATAATTGAGTACACCCCTCCACATTTTTCAGGAAACCTTTAGTGTCCTTTCAGAATCAACCTTTTCTATGAGATACATGATAATTTCAGGTTTTGGAGTTCAACAAGAGTTCAATAAAACTTATCGTTGTGGAAAATTTGGAAATAGTTCTTTTGTTCATTGAGCTACTGATTAAATTGGTTCTTTTTTAAGAGGGTGTACTCATTTATGCTGAACACTGTATTTACTCTTGTGTAATTTTTGGTTGCATTTTTAGTTGTCGCTGTGTTTGGTGACTGTTTTGTTTTGTTATTCTGCTATAAGGCCTCAGAATTTAAGTTACTTATTAGTATTATGACAAACATTAAGCCTTTCGTGTTTAGCTTGTTAGCTTATGCTGTGACACCTGCCACCTGAATAAATGGCTGTGTGGCCAACTTAACCCCGTCTGGTTATTAATAAGTTTTATGTAACATATTTCCTGCTAAACATACATTTACTTAATCTACAGTGTTTGGTGATCTTGTGAAACTAGTCTGAATCTCTATCTACTCAAAATGTAAGCAGAGTGTGTGGATGAACCTGCAGGAGGCTGTCCTGTGTGGCCTTCTGCTCCTGTGTGACAGCAGCAGCCGCTCTCTCTAGCGCCTCCTGCTGTTCTGTCTGGCTTGCCTTCAGACTGCGCTGCAGTTCATACACCTGGACAGAGTGGAAATTGCTAAAAACATGCAGAACATCTCAACTTGTTTTGGTTCTTGGGCGACTGAGCAAAAGACATGAATGAAGACAGAACCAGATCCAGCTAGCAAGAGTAAACATTGCAGATGAACGCACTTGTTTCTCCACGGCTTCAACGGCCTTCCTTTTCTCTTCCTGCTCTTGTTCCTTAATTTTTTCCAGCTCTAAAATCCTCATCTCCAGATGCTTCTGCAGGTCCTCTGTCTCCTTGAGTTGGGTCTCCAGAGGGGACCGTAACTGTGAAGAAGAAAATTGAGGTAGGTGAGTTTACAGGAAGGTTTTGAAGGGTCTAAGGTAGATATGAAAATTAAAGAAAAAAAACCTCTTTCTCTTTTTTCAGACTGTCCTCCAGAGTGAGCACCACCGATCGGTACTGCTCTACGGTGGAGTTTGCCGTCTTCAGCTGCTCTGCTAATTCAGTGCTTTGCTCCTCAGCGCTGCGGAGGAGACCTTTTAGCTCTGACAGCTCCTGCTCTGATTGGCTGGGCTGCTGAGATGCTGCAGGAACTGGAGAACGAACTAAACAGAGAAGTAGCAGAACACAAAGAAAAAAAATTTGAATGATATGTCAAATCAGTTATTCATCTTTACTACCAAAGGCACTCTTTTTTACCTCTCAGTGGCACTCGGAGGCCTGCAGCTCTGGTCAGCGGAGCAGACGTGTTGCTGGAGGTTGCAGATGCCTCAGAAGAAGAAGCAGACGCCAGCTGGGACTTGAGTGCAGCCACCTGCTGTTCAGAGCTGCGCAGCAGCTCCCTGGTCTTCTGCTGAAGTGTGTTCTGGGTCTCCAGCTGCTTCTTCGCTTCCAGCAGTTGACCCTGCAGGGTGGGGGAAAAAGTTTTGTTCAAAGAATTATTTGTTTAATCCATCTGTCAAAAACACAAAACTTTGAAGAAATATTTGCCAGAAATATTGAACGTACATCCATGGTGCGTCCCAGAGCGTGTCTTTGTGCAACTTCCTGTTCGACCCTGGCCTTCATTGAAGCCAGCTCTTTCTCCAGGTGCTCTATTCTATTGTTGAGCCGCTGGCGAGTTTCTGTCTCTGTACGCTCCATACTCAGCTAGACAAAAAGATCAAGATCAGAAACATAAAAGTGCAATTCAGAAAAACAGAGCAAAATGAGCACAAACACAGAAAAAAAACTAAAACTTAGATTAAGATTTTAAGCAATCAAAGCACATGTTAAACAGGATAGTTAGGCATCAAATTGTAGTTTGCTTGAAAGGAAGTGGGAGGAAGAAAATGTATATAATCCCATATACCATTTTCTCTACATGAATTATTATAATCCTTATCATAATTAATAATCAGATACTTATACCTTACCAACACATATTCAGGTCATTAAGAGTTCTTAATCATCAATAATGAGCTCTCTTTCTTGCAAAGGTACTACTTGTTTTGCAGTAATTCTGCTATAATAATTTAGTTATGAATCGGATAATGATAAAACACGTAAAGGAAATGGTAAGGTCGAGCCGGGGAGGGATTATATAAATTAACTTCCTCCCACTCCCTTTCACGGAATCTATTAATGTCTAGTTATCCTGTGTTTGACATCTCTTTATTGGTGTAAACTTCTGATGATTGATTGTATTGCACATGAATTTACTTTTTTCTTTTGATTGCTTGAAATAAAATATTTCTTATCTAACTTCTAATCTAATGTTTGCAAGGCATTTTGGGAAAACAGAGTCTAAATGGTGGCACAGCATGACTGAGTTGAATGAACTCCAGGACAACTTTTAAGATTTCCTTCACACCACATGGTACCTGAATGGACTTGAGGTTGGTGAGCAACAGATTCTGGTTGCATTGTTCAGCCAGGATGGCTTCCTTCTCTCGACAGAGTCGAGTCTCCGCCTGTCTTAACATTTCCCTCTCCTTGGTAATGTTCTCCACACGAACCTGCAGACAAAGAAGTGATGGCATATCAAATAATTTCTTTTTTTTTTTTAAACTTTTGTGTGTTTTTCTTTAACCAAGTGTTTCAGCTGAAACAATTATAGACTAATTGAACTACGATTAAATGAAAAGAATCAACCATCGTTCAGAAAAACCTTTCTGTGCTGGCCATTGCTTCCTAAACTGGTTAATTTTTATATAAGGCAAAATAAAGGACACAAATCTTCAGACAAACTGAAAAGCATCTGGCATGCACTCCCAGCACTTTATGATCTTTTAAACTGGTCTGTTTCTTGGTGCCCACCTCTTCCAGTGCCAGTTTCTCAGTAGCCTGCCTCAGCTCGTGACTCATTGTGTGAATGATGTGCTCCTGCTGTTGGGTTGTTGCAATCATTTTGTGGTTCCTCTCCTGCAAGGCAGCAATCTCTCTGCGGTACGCCGCTACAGTCTCTTGGAGCATTTCATACCTTAAATATTAAAAGCACACAATAAACACAAGCTTGATCAGCAAGAACACAGCAATAGAGGATAAACCAAACAACTCAAATTGACAGTATTTCATTTAAAAAATTTTTATCTTTTTAATTCTCATGAATGTAAATCAATCATTTACATCTTTGCGTTTGCAGTTTGGTTTATTTTTACACTTTTTTAGATGATGAAAATTGTGTGTACCATAGCAGTTTTCTCTTAAAAGTCTTGTTTTATTTTCATTGAGTTTATGAAATGAGGCTAACTCATCAAAAATAACAGTTTAAGATCTTAATGCGGTAATAATATTAAAGTATCCGTTACATTATCATAGATGAGTGATTTTCTATTTTGTTCATGCATTAAATCCCTTGCAGCTGCACACCTCTTGTTGCTGAACTCCAGCTGCGACGTGAGCTTGGCGTGACTGGAGCGCAGCTCTGTCAGCTGTTTCTGCAGACGATCGTTTGTTTCATTCAGCATACGGTCATTCTCTGCCTTCTCCTTCTTGTACAGAGTGAAGGCGTCGTTGAGCTGTAAAGCAGACACGCATCCACTCAGACTTTTCAAAAAAAAAAAGAGAGGCCAGGTAACTTCTGCAGACACTCACCTGTTTTAAAGCAGCTTTGGTTTGAGCCGTCTGCGCAGCCTCTGCAGCTGCAGCTCTCTGAGGAGTGGAGCGAGTGGCTGGAGCCGAGGGACGATCGGGCTGCGGGGAGGGGTCATGACCTGAAAGCAAATGTGAAAATCTGATAGAGTCCAAATAGAAGTCACCATAAACGGCTAGACATGGCTTGTTGTGATCACCTTGAGTTGGAAGGCTGAAGCCCGTGCTCTGAGTCAGCAGCGCCTTGAACATGTCTCTCTGCCTGGCGCTGGAGTCTGCCAGCTGTTTCTGCTGGTTCCTCTGCTCCCTCAGCTGCTCCACCTCCTTCTGAAGCTTATCCACGTTTAACTCCAACTCTGTTATTCTGAAGAACAACTGTTTGCTTCAGTTCTATGTTAACAACAATGTTTTTGGTCAGATTTGACAACATTTCCAACATTGATGAGACTCAATTTGAGGAAACTTCCTTTTAGAGGAGAACATTTGCAGATCTACAACAAGAGCTGCTGATGGAAGAGGATGCAGCACCAGAACAATGTGTCTGCAGCCCTCAATTCACATCAATGTAATAATATTTATTAATTTAAGGAAAAATAAATTAACTGCATGAGGGAAATTATTTATCTCTGATGTTTTCCTGCACAAACACTCAAAATATGAACTGGAGGAGACATTTCCTATAACTTCCAGAGCTCTATGGCAGGGGTAACCAATTAAATTTTCCATGGGTCCAGTTATAAAAATAGCCTTCATACAAAGGTCCACTCTGTATGTTTTGGGTTAATTTCAGTAATATTTACTTTTGTGTTCACATTAGGACACTGAATTTAGAAAACTGAAATATGTGTTAATAATAACATTAATCATAATAAAAATAATAAACAAAATGTTTTTTGTCCTAAAATAATGTAAACAAAGCTTCAAGCTTTTATCTGTACGGTGTCACGGTTTTATGGTCATGGTTCAGATAATTTTTTGGATCAGTAAAAAGTAAAATATTTAAAAAAAAAAAAACAACACAAGATAAAAGCTACATTAAGTTTTGGAAACACTTCAAATCATATATTCAATGAGCACATGAAGTACTTCAAACACACAATATTTATAAATGCAACATCAAAACATTTGGTCATTGAGACCTATTTATTAAAACAAAACATCTTTAAACTTTGAACACAAACAAAATGTTAAAATGTGTAGTTTCTGATTACATTTACACGTCTTGAGACCAAATCTACAAAAACTGAGAGAAAAGAATGCTTAAAATAGTGTTAAAAATACCAAATCTATCTGGAGCATCGTTTAGAGTACAAATGTTCTCGTCCCACCCCCCTAATATCCAAATTAAAGCATAAATAAAACTGAATATTTTTGGTATTAATTGTTGTTGTTGTCAAAGCTAACCGTGGGAACATTTAATTATTTAAAATAATAATTATTATCTGTAAAACGTGGCACTTCCGTGCCCGCTTTTCTGGTGATTTTTGATCTCTTTGGCTTGCCATACAATCGTCCCCTGATGCTATCAGCAAGTCCGTTATGGAGCAGCGGCTTTCTCCTGTGTGGGACAGCTGCAGCTTCTCATTGGGAGATTCTTTTAATCCAGAAATGGAAATGTGTACTGATGCTTTTATTCAGTTCTTAAAATTAAATAATCCTGATATCTATTGATCCGCGTTCTCCATAGTAAGGACGAGAAAGGTTTTTGACGGAAGCTCCTCCCATACGCAGCGGGAGCTTCAGGTGAACAGACTTTAAGATAACAGTGAAGCAGCAACTTTAGCAATTGTCAAAACAAAGAGGATTTGTATGAGTTTGATGCAAATTCCATTCTATGTGAACGGATTATTGATTTAAATTATGCTAGCCTGAGGTGTGTGCGCACACGGTCCGCTGTACACACGTCCCGAACCGTTCTGTCCCGTACGGACCACGGTTTATCCGTGATCCGTTACACCCCTAGTTTTGACATAAACTTGTAATAACCCGGACACTCAGCTACATTTTTCATGCATTCAAAATTAGTAGAGAATCAAGTTAAAGTTTTTTTGTTTTTTTTTTAATGGTTGCAGGGCCACACGTTTCGCTCCTCCCATAACCTGCTCTGAACTGCATCATGCAGTGCGTAAATGATGACAACATTGCTGACTAAATGAACAGCTATATGAACTCACAGGCGTGAATTTCCAAACTCTTAAGGTAATATTTTTTAGTAATCTTTTCAGGTCAAAAGCACAGTTTTTAGCTCACACTTTCTTCTTCTGGAATAAGGTGTAATGCTAAAGCACGATCGCCACCTAGTGGCCAAACTGAAACGTCCTCCAGGAGAGGCAGAACAATTGAAGCTTCTCTGTGTGAGAATCCTTGTAACACTGTAAGGTATTAACCATCTCATTATAATTGCACTGATAAATTTCACTGTTTTGAGATGAATCAGATTAATATGAATTTCTTTGAAACATACATATATTATTAATGTATTTCTAAAAAAAAAAGTGTCTAAAATTTAACTGAATCAACTTGAATTGAGTGGATTGAAAGAATCGGGAAAAAAAAAGCAATCAAATTAATTCTATTTTCTAGAATTCTAATTAATGGCAATATTCAGCCCTAATTTTTTTTTCTTACCGTGCTGTTGTTAAGCTAGCCTGTTGCTTGTCTTTCTCCTCCTCCAGCTCCCGCAGCCTTCCCAGCAGGCTTTGGTTCTGCCTCTGGAGCTCCACCACACTGCGGAAGGTCAGCGGGCCAGAGCCAACATCCTCAGAGGTGCTGGATATGTCAGCTGAGCTGCCATCGCTTTTGGTCACCTGGTTTCCTCTGGCTTCTTCTAGCTCCACTAGCAGAGCACATAACTGAACCAAAGGGGGAAAAACTTTGGATTATAAAACGGCATTTATTAAAAATCATTTTTTTAAAACTATAACTTTGTCTTTCAATTTAACAGTAAATATATCTTTAAATTTTAAGATGCAGATAAACATCTTGAGATTAAGTTTTCTTTAGCAGCTCTGATGGCAAACCTGTGAAGATGTATCCTCCAGCTGTCCTTCAGTCTTCAGTTTTTCCTTCTCCAGCTCATCACAGCGCTGCTTGGCCTCCTCCATCCCCTTCTGCAGGCTGTAGATCTCCTGATGCAAAAACGGCAGCAACATTAAAGTTTTGCTTTAGTTGCAATAATTCTAATTAATTAATAATCCACTAACGCACAGCACGAGCTTGTTCCAGTTTGTTGCACAGAGAGGCCATGGATCTCTGCATGCCCTCGTACTCCTCTCTCTGCCGCTTGAGGACCGGCGCCTTGGACTCCACTTCATGGACAATCTCGTCCAGAACTCTCCTCACTCTCTTTGTCTCCTGCTTCTCCAGCTGCAGCTGTGTTTGGCACTCAGCATACGCATTATACAGCTACATGTTTAAAAAAAAAAAAAACAAAAAAAAAAAACTCAATTTCCACATGATTTATACGTATTCCTAAATAAATTATCCTGATGAACTCACATCAAAGAATTTCATGCCAGGTTTAACTATGGCTGCGATGGCAGCCGCTGACGGACACATCGAGTTCAGCTGCTCTTCAGTCAGAGAAGGCGCACCTTCATAAAACACAAAAACAGTCCGAATGGGTTGCAGTTGAGTAGACGTTTACTGGTTATTACGAATTCAACCCTAAAAGTATCTGTGTGTGTGTTTCTTCTTACAGCATTGCTTGGCTGCTGCCTTCACTGTAGCATTTTCCAGCTCTTTCTCCATCTTCTTAATCTTCTCTTTCAGTTCTGCCTCAAGTCGCATCTTTTGCTCTTCACTCTCTGAGACCTTCTTCTCAAGAGCCTTGTTGGCTGCAAAGATAAGACATCAATTACACTCCAGTGGTCCACGATGTTGAACAAAATGATCTGATGAAACGAGTTCTGACTCCAAATTGACAAATAATAGAAATCTGGAGTCCTACCTTCTCCTGTGTCTTTAACCAGCCTGCTCAGCTCCTCCACTGCTCTGTTTAGTTCTTGGTTCTTGACCTCCATGTCAGTTGCTGCTCCCTACAGGAGGGTAAAAGTTAAAATATCCTGAATGAAATGCACAACCTATATGAGGGTGTACTCAGACTAGAAAAGCTTGTTGGTCTAAACCGAGTACACTTAATTTGATTCGGATCCAATCCTGAACCTTGTGGTTGGTGTGTATCCAGCCTGACATTTCTGTTACAAACTTAAGCCTGTAAACAAAATCACATGACTGAAGATCTCTTCCGCAACGAGAGAAAGAATAATGGAAATCCTGAGCTTTGCAATCCTTGTTGTGATACTTCACTCATTCAAAAATTATATTTTGTTGAGCAATTTTGAACGTATGTATCATTGTCAGAAACAGCACTTTTTATCGCTACTTTGGTAAAGCAGAGACATACTTCAAGGCAGTTACTGAGGATGAAAGTAATCTGATAAGTCTTTAATATATACATTTTCAGGAATACAGTGTGAGATGTAATCTGTATCACATTAAAAGTTGTTTTAATGTGGCTAATTCATCCAACCAAATTTCAATTAGTTGCTTTGTCTTGTTGCTCCACTAGTCTGATTATATCCTTTAATGCCCAGCTACGGTGACCGTTTTGATTCAGTTGTTCCGCTCCAAGTACAGAACGAGGAAACTCTGAGCGAAACGAAGCTCAGTCCGACTTGAAATGAACCAATACCACATTGAAAGATTGGTCCGAGAGCGGTTCCTGGTCTCAGACCAGGGTCCGTTTGGGTCTATTCATATGGAAAACTTGTTCTGGATTATCAGGGGAAACAAACTCTGGTTCACTTCAAGCAAATGTGTCCAGTCTGAATACACCCTTATCTCTCCTAATAAATCAGTAAATACAAGGTTATTACTAAAAGTTAAATTTAAGACTTTTAAATATTGTGCATTTCAAAAATGAAAACTTATTTCTTAGCCTACTTAAATCAAAAAATAAAAAATTAAACATCATTCACAAACAAAGTCACTGCAGATGGTTGAGAGGCAAAAGCAGTGAGCTGGCTAACATTCACTGCTTTGAGAGCATTAGGAGCTGGCATGACACCCGTTTCATCCATGTCATGTTAAATTTACATTTTTCCAAGATCAAAACTGTAGCTTGCTGCCATGTCGCAATGCTTTAAAGCACTCTAACAAATGATTCTGCTGCTCTTTATTTACAATATTTGATCAAAATAAAATGTGTGTGAAAAAAAATACGTTTTTGACCAGAAATGTGAAATGCCAAAGTTTCAAACAGCACAATTGTTAAGGTTCAGATTTAAAATTTCAAGACTTTTCAAAGTATTATTTCCAAATTCATAAAACCTTTAAAGACCCCGTGGGGACCCTGAAATAAACATTGAACCTGATTCTGACCTTGTAAAGTGAGGACAGCTTGACGTGGGCATTGAGCTCATTGCGGTATTTCTCCTCCATGGCATTCTGCTCATCTTTCACCTGCACAGGAAAGAAGAGTTATCAGCACATACAAAATGTTCCATAAAAGTAAAGACTATACAAAATATCATTTGATTTTCATTTTGAGAAAACAACTTTATTTGGATTCCAGCGTTTTCCATCAGATGCTGTGGGCAAACTTTAGTCATTTCCGCTAGTTTCATTTAATATCATGTTACTAATGCAGTTTTACTTAAAAAGGTGTAATTGTAAACATTCCTTTTATTGTCTAACTAATTTAGTGGTTTCATGACTTTAATGGATATGATACAGAAATACTTGTTTGTGTTACTACATTTTCATGACATAAATTGTTGAACACAGGCCTGTACGGAGTGCATTACCTGTTTCAGTTTGCTGTTGAGGTCTTCAGCTCTTTTACTTTGACTTTCACGGGTTTCTTTCAGAGAAGTCAGCTGACTTTCCAACATGAGAACCTTTTGAAAAGAAAGCTGTTAGCAAAGACACAAGTGTCGCAGATTTTTGTTGTGTCCCATTTCTTTTGCGCTACCTGCTCAGTTTTGCTCTTGAGGTTGCCCTGCAGCTCCAGAATCTTGTTGCCTTTGTCTTTCTCTGTGTTCAGTAGTTCTTCAGTTTTTGTCTTCAACTCTGCGGTCAGCCACTCAATCTTCTTCTCCAGAAGTTCCTTCTCTTGTTCCATCCGTTTCTCTCGATGCTACAACACATCAAGAGAGGTTTTCAATGTGCTTTAAGGCGTCAGCTTTTCCACTGAGATGCAGTAGTTTCACAGAGTTTCATAACGTACCTGCACAGAAGCTGCAGATGACTGTATTTCATCCAGTTTCAACTGCAGCTCCATCTTCACTTTGTTGGTTTCTGTCAGCCTCTCATTGAGACGCTTCATATCCTCTTTAAAAATACAACACTCGTCAAGCCAAGAAGCTTATATGAATACAAACAAGCAAACAAACACAATAACCAACCTGTCAGATTCTCCACTTCCTGCGTTTTCTTCTCCAGAACTCGAGCCAACTCTCGTTTCTCTGCCTCAATTTCATACTTGGTTTTTGTTTGCTGCGGACACAAAACTTTGCATTAAACTTTGATCATTTCAGACATCAAATTTAATGCTTCATAAAAACAAGCCATTATTTTAAATCACATGCGAATGGACAGCACTGCTTTTTGTTTTGTTATTGTGCCAGGACTTATTCATAAAAAATATACATAAATGCATAAAAATATTAAAAAAGCAACCCACATCCTGGATTAATTGAGTTTTACTTTTATGCAAAAACAGTTTTTACGATATATTGTAAGCATTATCTTTGTCTTAACTCAGAGGCAAATTTCTAAAGAAATGCTGCTTCTCTGCAGAAACTATGTTCAAAACAACACAATTTTTTAATTTTAGCTAAAAATGGCATAAGGATTATTAAAAGATTACTAGAATGGCTTTAAAAAATGACTCAGTGGGACTTAAGGAGCAAAGTCCAGTTTATATTCAAATACAGAGGCACCTAAATTTTTTTGAAGTCAAAAGGATTTGTTGCAAAAAAAAGAAAAAAAAAAACTTTAAAGCACAAAATTCACTAGTGATATCTGGGATCACACTTCTGAATTTACCTGTTGTGTTGGTTTACTTTCATTGGAGTCCCCTTCTATTCCCTTCAGAGTACACAGCTCCTCGTCTACAAAAGAAAAACAAAATTGGGTTTATTCCAAACAGAGACAAAAAAGAAAGAAAGATAAAACAGAAGAGCTGATGAGAAGTGTTGTACATATCCTAAAGAAATGTCATAAAATATTAAACTAAGATGTGTTTTTGAAACAACCTGTATACTATAATATAAGGGTGTAATTGATCACGGATAATCCATGGTCCGTACGGATCAGAAGCCACGGATCAGGACACGTTTGGACCGCGGACCACTCCAACCCCCACCCCCCGTGCGCACGCACACCTTGGCTCTGATAATTATATCAACTGTATGTTCACATAGAATGGAATTCACGTCAAATTCATGTAAATCCTCTTTGTTTTGACAGGTGCTAAAGAAGCTGCTTCACTGTTATCGTAAAGTCTGTTCACCTGAAGCTCCCGCTGCGTGTGGGAGGAGCTTCCATCAAAAACTTTTTTCAACTTCATAATGAAGGATGCAGATCAATATATATCAGGTTTATTTAATGTTAAGAGCTGAATAAAAGCATCGGTACACGTTTCCATTTCTGGATTCAAAGAATCTCCCAATGAGGAGCTGCAGCTGTCCCGCTCAGGAGAAAGCTGCAGATCCATAACGGACTTGCTGGTGCAGTCAGTGGACGATTGTATGGCAAGCCAAAGAGATCAAAAATCACCAGAAAAAGCGGGTGCGGAAGACATTTTACAGATAATCATTATTATTTTAAATATTTAAATGTTCCCACGGTTAGTTTCAATGAAACAATTAATACCGAAAAATAATAATTTTTAATGTTTTATTTATGATTTAATTTGGCCTTCAGGTGGGTGGGATGAGAACATTTGTATTTTAAGGAATATTCCATTGATTTGGTATTTTTAACACTATTTTTAAAACTTCCACTCTCCTTGGCTTGTTTACATTAAAAGTGGGGTTATCTGGACCCCACAAGACAGTGCGCAGAACTTTTTTTATCTTTGATTTTTGAGCTTAACTAATGTCCATGGCAGACATAAAATCCTGTCCACCTTTGTCATGGAAGGAAGCACATATCATTATATAGTTGGAGTCATCTGGACCCCAAAGATAGCTGAAGGGTTAAGCATTCTATTCCATCATTTTTTGTTTATTTGGTCTCAAGACATGTAATTGTAATAAGAAACTACATGTTTTAGCATTTTGTGTTCAAAAGTGTTTTGTTTTAATTAAAAGGGCTCAATGACCAAACGTTTTGATGATGCATATACAAATATAATGCATTTGAAATACTTCATATGCTTATTGTATATAGTGTTCGAAGCATTTCCAAAAATTAATTTAGCTTTTATATTGTTAATTCTTTTCTTTTACTAATCCGGAAAATGATCCGAAGATGACCCTGAAACAGTGACACGAACCGAACCGTGAGTTTTGTGATCCGTTACACCCCTACTGAAAACCCTGTGTATCTAAATCATTCATATCAGGGGAACAATCCAACAGAACTGTAAGATCTTCAATTATTTAAAACTGGAGAAAACAAACGAAATGTTGAGCTTTTAGGAGCATTCTCAGGCATTTAACCAATTTTATAGCGCAATAAAACAAGTGTGAGAACTCACTTAGCTTCTTGTTTTCTTCTTTTAAGGTCTGTAGTTCTCTGGTGGCAGAAAGCATCTGTTCCTGACCCTCTGCCAGCCTCTTCTCAATGTCAAAGTATTGTTGCTCTGAAAGGGTAAACAATAAGCATCAAAGTTTGTAAGAGACTAAGAAAAAAGAAAGCTTTATTCACATTAGCCTTTTGGTAGAATTGTTTAGTAAATTGGCTTCCATACCTTGCCTTTCCATACAGTTTACAAAATGTTGAATTCGTCACAAAGAAGTAAATAAAACAAAAAGAAAAAAATATAGCTCTAGAACATTTCACACAATTACAATATTATTCTTCATTTTGACACTAATGAAGAACTCAGTCCAGCATTATAAAGATAAAATCGTGTCTAACTATCGCTCGCTAAAGCTAGCATCAAAGTTAGCATGATCATGCTAGCTTTTGCGAGGAGAACAAAGTGAAAAATAAATAAATTACAAGTTTAACAAAGCGCATTTGTACTTTTTTGTGTGTGTTTTTACACAATTTCTAAGAAAACAGTCAGTGATCCCGTGTAATTTTGAATGAAGTGACCCACCGCTATCTGCTTTGAGCCGCTCATGCTGAGTCTTGAGCACTTCGTTAGCATTCTGCAGCTCCGTCACAAACTTCTCGAGCTTGTTTTGAACTCCTTTCGGAAGCTTGTTCACCTCCGTCCGTTCGAGGACCTGCAGCAAAACCACCGCCATATCTACATATCTCAGCTAACAATACAATGAAAAAGGCACAACTTTGAACACGAATACTAAACTGTGTTTCACCCGCAAACTCAATGAACGATAGAGCAGGACATAAAGCTATCGTAAAAATGAAGGACGGGCGCTGTTAACTTTCAAAGTAAAAGCACGGTTCGTGAAGCGGCTCAAGAAAATGCTCAAAGCAACATTTTGTTGTGTAAAGTCGATATCGTACAGTTACTTAGGTAAATATTTAAGCTAATAATATTTAATAACTGTGTGTTACATTGTAATAATCTCAAACATATCAACGTTTAATCTTTGCATTATATTATTGTGAAAAAAGAGGAAATATTTTATTTTCCCATGCATGTGACTTGATCGTTTAGTTTGAATCAACCATAACGTCAAAGACGTGCGACGGAAGTGAGGAGAGAAAAAGCAAAGGATTGTGGTAAATTGTGTTTTGTGTATCTGCTGACGAGACAGAGCCACTCTTCAAAACTGAGCCATTCACCAGTGTTTTGTGCTTATTTGACCTCTTGTCTTGCCTGTTTCAGGTATTTTTATAACATAAAAACGTAAATTTAACCCTTCAGTTCTATTTTTGTTTGTATTTTTAGCTGTTATTTTTGTAAGATTAGCGTTTCTGGGTTTAGCATACTAGCTAAACAAGATTGCACAGAAAACTTTCAGTTAAAATTAAAAAAAAACATTTGGAATATGTTATGTATAAAGAAGAAGCATTTACCCACTCTTCTACAGTTATTTTAGTTTTTCTATTGCTAAAACAGTGTTGAAGACATTAACAAACACACTTGTGTATGAACACTTGTTTCTTTCCCAGGCACCATGGGTCGTGTTTACATAGTAGATGAAGATGTAGAAGGATACCTTTCCAAACTTTGCTCTCAACAACAAGCTGGTCCGGTTACAGGTCTGCTCATTGGACAGGTGTGCTTGACTTATGCTAACTGTCCACTAAAATAACGTAATCATTTGGGTAAGATCTTTCCGGAATGATTGTAAGATATTTTCATACATGATTTTTTTCAGTGCTCAGCTCAAAGGGATTTTGTCGTCATAGCAGCTCAGACACCCAAAGACGAAGAGTCTGCAGAAAAGCCCATAGATAAAGAGTGGGTCTCTGAGCATGCTCGACAGGTAGGCTCCATTACAGTAGAGAAACAAACATTGTCAAGTGTTTCATGATTACTGTTTTATATAGTTTTTTTTTTTTTTTTTTTTAATGTGCAACTATTTGCTCAACAGGAAGCTTTTCCTTTTTTAGTTTGCTTTTTGGTACTGCTTTCCAGGTGTCTAGGATGCTGGTTGGAGGCCTTACAGTGTTGGGAGTTTTTATGATCACGGATGCTGATGCCAAAGACACAATAACTACACTTCGACAGGTGTGATACAACATTTGACACTCTGGTTTCCTCCCACAGCTTTAAAGCATGCTTCATTGGTTAATTTAGGACTCTAAATTGCCCCTAAGTATGCATGTGAGCATGATTGTGTGGCGACTGGTGACCTGTTACGGGTGTGCACCAGCTTCGCTGAAGTTGTTTGTGTGCAAGTGCCCTTGGATGAGGACACCAGACCCCACGTTATTCTTGGTGGTTATAGGTTACCACCAGTTTTGGTAGCAGAGCCCCCATCAGTGTGTGAATGTGTGTTTATGGGGACTGTAACTGTAAAGTGCTTTGGGTCTTCAAGAGGGGTAGCAAAGCGCTATATTAATAGTCATCATTTACCTGAAGCTTATTAGAAATTACTTGAACCATTATGGAATTTAGCAACAAACTGCTTAAACCACTGCATTGGCAGATGTGTCATTGGCTTAAGTTAGTTGTTTGTGTGTGTAGTTGGTGTTTGCAGTAGAGAACCTGATCTCATCGGAGCAGAAGTGGAGCCCTGCAGACGATGATGTCACAGACTGCGTCACACTTCATGTCAACCCTAAAACGAGAAAGTATCCTGTTTTTAATGCTATTTTTTTCTCGCTTTTACATAAATTGTATTATTATTCTTTAACTCTCTCATAAGAACTGTCTGCAGGACTTTTGACATCAAAGACCCCAAGGTTAGATTGAATTTTTCCACTCAAATCACTTTTTTATTTGTTTGTTTTGTGTCTTTTCAAAAAAAATCTCATTTTTACCTTTTGTTCTTAGTTTTTATTGAACTTAAATAAGTCTATTTTATAAAGTTTTACAGATAGGTACTTTTTAAAATCCTTTTTACTTGCTTACAATGATTTTTAATTCAAGAACTTTTTTATTAGTTGATCCAGGCATGATGCAATCTTGATGCAGACTTGCAGGACATCTAAACACTAGATAATTATTTAATTTTTAATGGGTATTGCAGAGTGCAGCAAAGCCCGCAGATTGGAAGTACCAGTCTGGAGTGGGCTCCTGCTGGACCACAGTGTCTTGTTGGCTGAATGTTGACCTATTGATCCCGCTACCAGACAGTAGGAACACCAAGGAAAGCACACAAAAAGGTCTTCAGGTTAGCACGCTTGTACACTGACGTAAATATGCTGTTTAATGTCATTTTTTTTAAATTATTTTTACGTTTTTCGTTTTAGGAAGGACTGAAGGTTTGGACACGACAGATAGAGAGTGCCGTTTGTCTAATTGATGGCAAAAAGCTCCCAGAAGATTCAGAACTGACATCTGGACAGGTTGAATGCATTTGAATTTTGTTATTAAGTTTTAAATCAGAAAAGCGTCTGTTTATGTTCCAAATGTTAATACTCTGTTGAACAGCCATTCAAACTTGTGGAACATATCTCAAACTGGCCTTTAAAGGATGTTTTTCTGGGTTATTTCTGTCTGCTAACAGACTCACTCTGCTCTGTTTGTCTGAACAGTAACTTATTTTCTGTACTTGCTTAAAAGGTTAAAAAAAATAAAAATAACTTAAGATGCTCTATAGCAATGCATTCTAACTGCTTGAGAAGAAAATGGCCAAAAACTACCAACAAATGCCAACTTGGTAAAATTTTTGGTATTCCTCTATTACGCATAGTTGGAAAAATATGATTTGGTTGAGTTTGATTCCTCCAAAAACAATGAAACCTATAGCTTTTGATTTTTATGGGCAGAGTTGATATTACTGATATTTACTTTCCACACAAATTCCGGCACCTTTATGATATTCTATTTTACTGTGACTAAAAAAAAAGAAACACAGCTAAGTGTCAGTATTTATTCCATTTAAAAAAACTCTTATAACCTGTCAGAAATTTTTTTGACAGGACGACAAAGAGCATGTCTGTACTGTAAGTCAGCTATAATTCAAACTTATTAAAACTTTTTTCTTTAATATGGCGATTTAAAAATAATTTAACAGTTGATAGGTTATCAAAAATGAGCAGTAACTGACAGAAAATATTCTTTACTTTCTGGAGACAGAACATTTTACTATTTATACCAATAATTTACCATATAGCCAAAGCTGTCCAATGAAAATTGTGTTTGTAACATGTTCTAGTAGCAGTTTCTCATGATGGAGGACAAATATAATATTAAGTTTAAAAGTGCAATTCTGATTTTTTTTTTTTTTTAATTCAGATTGTTGTGAATCAGGAACATTAAAAAAAAAGTGGTTTGAAAAAGCTCTCATTCGTGACGTAGAAACCGCGTCGGATGGGCCAAAGTCTCCTTGCTCCGCTCAATTTCAATACATCCACTTGCACATAAATAGATCCATGTATGTCTTTGTTTTCCTCGTCTGAGCTGTTATCTGGCTCAAAACTGTATGGTGGGCTGCTTTTTTTTTTTTTTTTGCTACTCTAATAATAGCATGGGCTTGAGAGAGTGTAAACAAAGGGATAATGGGAAATAAGTGGAGACTTACTACTGCACCAACTGTCCGGCCCACAAATCGGGTGAATTTCTAATGAGCTCCTGACGCTCCACAGAACAACAGGTTTTTTTTTTTTTCATTAATTTTGTCTAAAAACGTCATATTCATATTTAAAAGACCACTGGGAACTCTTTTAAAAAGGGTTAGAAGATGATTGGAGGGGACTTTAAAAACTAAAACATGAAAAAACCACAATGCTTTTTGTGGGTGTTTTTTCCTCGTTTTTGGATGCAACACTGATGGTGATTTGATTGTGAGTCAAACTATGAACTACACAGCCCTCTAATGGATTGTCTAATTTTCATTTGTAGAAGAGGAATGTGAGACAGACGTACACGGCTCAGCTGCTCACCACGGGGGTAAGCGAAACAAAAATGTTGTCACAAAAAACAAATGAAATTGCGGTTCTTTGTGACCTGGAATGAGTGTTGTCTGACAGGATGAGCAGAGGTCAGCAGATGTGGTGCATCCGTGTGGGGGGAGCGTGTCCGTCAGAGGAGCCGTTCACTGCAGAGCTTTCCTCCACAAGGTAGTGTTTTATTCAGAAGACTTACTCATTAAAAAGTAGCAAAGGAATTTCATTCAAACTTTTATGTTCAGCTGCTGAAAAGGGATGCAATTTCTACGGTGGCCACAAGGGTTCAGATACTGCTGGATGAGCCGCTGGCGTCAGAGGAGCAGATCAAGGACGCCAGTGGGGGCAAACAACAGACAGGTTTGCTTTTCCAGTCGTTTACTTTTAACTGTATAAAGTTCAGGTCAGGGTTGAGGGTCGGTTCATGGCTGAACAATCCCAGTAAAGATGGGGGAGTTCTTTGAAAAAGAGAACTGTATTTTTTATTTTTTTTTTTTTTATCTTTGCTGGACAGCAGTCAATCTCAGCAACTTTTTTTTTTGTTTTGTTTCAGGCATGTTAATAGTATTGTATAAGATACAAACTTACAAATAATAGTTGTTACAATACGAATAACAAAATAATTATAACAATGCAAAACATGTTAAAAAATTAGCAGGCAGAAGCGTAGCTGTTTGAAGCCTTAAAAAAGCAAAACAAACCAAAAAAAGATGTAATTTTATTCTCAGGATTGTAATAATTTCCAATCATCTTCATCAAGAATCATGTTCATATTCAATAATAGTACTTTCCCTGTTACTTTTAGGTTACTATTACTATGCTACCACTATTACTAAACTACCCTAAATAATTTCTGGATTTTATTTGGCAATAAGTAGTTCTATTCTTTATATGATATCATTAAAGTTTGATATTTTACAATATCATTTCATTTTAATAGTTTTGATGGTATAAAGTTGATTAGAATGCTGTAAATATCCTACTTTGTGAATGATTCTTTGCTGATTACTTTCACAATAAATCACTTTTTTTAAAAAAAAAAACATGAGCTACTGCTCATTATTTTACTACACTTTTGTTTTAAGCTTTCAGTTAAGAAAAAGTGCAACTCCCCACCTTTTTTTAAACTTTAAAAAGATATCCAGTCCCATAGAAGTTAAAACTAAATCCAAGTCATTGTTCATCCAGAATGTGTTTATCATTTAAGTTTTCAGAAATAAAATTTGGTGACCCTTTATCAATTCTATTAAAAATCTAGACCTAGCAGACAATTCAACAGATTTTTGATTTTCACTTCTTGGAATTTTGCAACTTCAACTTACAAGCTTTTTGTTATGGATTGCTGTGACAGTATCGGATAAGAGAAGCAATGTTCATTGTTTGTTTTTTGTGTGTAGATGCGTGCTTTGAGTAAAATGTCATACAATACAGTGTGTGGGGTTTTTTTTTACAAGGAAACTTTAACGAGTATTATTGAAGTTGCTGTGTTGTCATGATGACTCGTTCTTTAATTTAAAAAGAAAAATTGTGGCAGAAAAAAGTTTTCAGAATTATGCGAGTTTTGTTTTTTCTTTCAGAGGAATTATGTCTTCCTCTTCGGATCTTTTGCTCACTGAAAGCTTCATGGTCGCTGTACGTGTGCGACTACCAGTTCAGCGACGAGGGATTGTCGGAAACGGTTGACCGACTGAAGGAGATGTTGGATGTGGACGCAGCTGAGGAAGATTTGGATACCACACAGGAAATGACGGCAGAGGTCACACAGAGAAGCGTTCCAACAGGTGAGAGGATTGTTCTGATCCGTGCCGGGCCAGGAGAGTCCATTCTTTGATGGGTCAGGACTCAGCACAAAAATAAGAAATTCATTTTATTTCTTTATTTTTTTTCCGTTTAATCTTTAAATTTGTAGTTTTATAATCTCATTGACAGAACACTTTGATGTTTTCTCCTTGGTATGTGTTTTAAGAGCCCCCGGTGGAGACTATTGAAGAGCTGAAGCCAAAGAGAAACAACTACATGGGTAAATTTAAGTTATATATATATATGAGTTAATCTGTTGTGTTTCATTTTAAGGGGTGTTTTTGTTTTTGGCGGCAGCAACTCCCCAGCAAGCCCTCTTAAATAAATCCATATGATACTATAAACTTAAATTACAATTGTATTGGAGGTTTTGACAAAGTAATTGATTACTATAGAATAAAAATAACTGTATGATAGGAGATTAAAATAAATGGATATTACCAGGTAATACTGTTATATACATAAAAAAAACAATATATTCTGTATTTTACTAAAAATAAGAGTTGTAAATTTTTAAAGTGCAGTTTTCCAGCTTGTGAGATTTAACTTGCCTTGACCTAATTTAACAGAACAGCTCAGCATTAGTTACCAAACACTGATTCTTACTGCCACATGTGTGTTAATGTTTTTTGTTCTTTTGTGTTTTTCCTTCCCTCTGGTTTAGGAGCTTTCATGGCTGCAGCTGCTGCCCTCCTCGCCACAGCTGCCTCTATGTTGTATCTCAGTGACATGTGACGTGCAACTGCCAATAAAATCAGTTGTTTGTTCGAAACATTTCTGTTGATTTTCTGTAAGTCAATTATAACATGAGAAAAGAGAGAATAAAAGGAGAGTTACAAAGGGATTTATATATTTAAACCTTGACTTATGGATTATTTTTTTGATTGTATCACAGGAATATATATTTTTTTTCCTTTTTTTTTGGGTCTAATGTAACATACTACGACAAAGTATCAGAGCCGCAAAAAAAGGGTTATATTACAAGATTAAATTTAATAAATTTATGACTTTTTTCTTTTGAATTTATAACTTTTGTTCGTAAATGTATAAATCTTTGTATTGTAAATTTATACTGTATATTTTTTTTTCGTAAGTTTATGACATTTTTTTTCTAGTAAATTTAGGACTAACCCTAATGAGATTTAAACTAATAAATGTACAACTTTTCATCTTGTAAATTTACAACTTTTTTCTTGTAAAATTATGACCTTTTTTAGTAAATTTCTGAGATTTAGAGTAATAAATTTAAGACTTCAAAACTTTAACCTACGAGAAAAAAAACTCTTAAATTTAGCAGATGACTTTTTAAGTCATAAAAATATTACCTTTTTTCTTGTTAATTTACAAATTTGAGCAAGATTTTTTTGAAATTTTAAGACTTCATTGTTTTCATTTGGGTTATGTCGATTTTAAAGAGAGGAGAGTCATAGATGTTTTTTGAGGATAGAAGGAAAAAGGTATTAAAAGGTTAGATTATTTAAAGTCATTATGTCTTACAGTTTGTTAGTTTAAATGTGTTGATTTTGATTGTGCAAGTAATAATTGTCTCTCAGATGTATAATTTAAAAAGCCCTGCATTTATGATCTTAATGCCTAATAATGTTGATCTGTACCAAACAGTGCTGCCTTTAAATGTAAATGTGTTTTGACAGCTAACACAAGGAGATAATTTTGTTTGATTTTTTTTCCTTCTCAATAAAATTTTTTTAGAGAGTGAACAGAAAATGTTGCATTATGTGCATGCTGCACAGCTCAAAGTGAACTTCAACATGTCTGTATTTTTTTGTTCTTTTGTTAGTGGCAAAACATTGGGAAAAAAAATATTTGAGGTCAAATTAGCTTCACTTCAAAATAAAAAAAAATTTGCAAATGCATAAAAAGCACAGATCTAAAAATATAATCCTAAATCTGTTCTATAGCATAATAAAAAAAAATATTAACATTTGTACTAAGAAACAATTTTAACGTAGAATCTGATGCATTGTTAATAACTAACGTGCACATTTTGAGTTGTCCCTTTAGTAAAAAAAAAAAAAAAAACTTGTTCAAAAAAATGTTCAGAATATCAATATTATAACTTATTTTTATTTTTAGAACAAAGTATTAGAATAGATACATGGTAAAGTAAAGCATGGTAAAGTAAAGTCACTTTTAGGGGTAAATAAATAATTACCAGTAACTTATGTTGATGTAATTATTTACTATGGACTTCTACCCTCATCAATCATTAAATCTTTATGAAACCCATCATCCAACTGGTGGATGACAGTCAGCACGGTGCCCTCTTCTGAGGCCCTTGCAGAGTTGGGCACATCCTGTTGTCTCGTTGCTAAGCAACTCTCCCAGACCCAAACTCTGGCATACATGTGTGGTTAATGATGAGCCATGTCCTCACAAGGATTTTATACGTCAAGCTGCACATCCTTGTGCTTTTGAAACTGAAGGACGTACTTTTAAATATCAAGGGTTTTGCATTTTCATTTATTGGTAGGTTTGTAGGAAATATTTAATAATATAATTATGGCATTTTAATCAAATGATGCCAATAAGCAACAGAAAGCAAAACTGCAAAACTAAAGTAAACATTATAGCATTTAAAAACACTAAATAAAATGACCAAAAACACAATTATAGCAGCTATTTCGACACTAAAAGTTGCTGGTTGCACAGAGGAAGGGAAGGGTGTGGTTGATGCACTGAAATGAAGGTAACTGATTTATTTCAGTTTGACCTGTTTGACCCTCCTTCTCCATATCAACAACTGATGAAGGGAGAAAACCAATTTAATACCTAGATTTAATGCCAAGACAAAAAAAGAGGGAGTGATATCATGCATATGCACATCCAAATACCTCTTCCAACTGCTGAAATAATAACTCAGTCTTAATCTAATTATATGCAACACAACAGGGTAAATCAAGCACAGGGACGAATGTAGTTTCCACACATAGGATAAACTCATAAGTACAGTCTGTCCTGGTTTTCAGCTGTGAAAAAAAACTTTTAACTTGAGGATCTCAGTGTTTCTGTTGTGACAAATATCTAATATATTAGTAATGCTGCACTCTTGATAAAAGTTGAAGGGAAAACCAAAGTGCACAAGTTTAAACCAGTTTTGATTAAATAATAATAATTTAAAAAAACTCAATTGAGCACCAGTTTCCTGTCCATGCACAACATTGGGGTTCACAATGTGTTATAAAGGCTAGAGTTGCTACGCTAGCTTGTTACATAACCAAAGTTGGACGCCATATTTGACAAAGCTATTTTTTACAGTGCTTCTATAGCAATAGTTAGTTAAGACAACAACAAAAATATTTAATTATTCCTTTTGGGGTTAATGCTTAAAGTTTTAAGATATAGAGCCTCAATAGCTTTTTAACAAAATGAAATGTAAATTTAAAAAAGAAGTCCATTATTTAGTTGCGTTGAGAATAACTTCAGTTGTGTTGTGGCTTTTGTTGTTGTGAGGTGTCTTGTGTCTTTTGTTGTTGTGCTTCAGCTTCTTTCTATTGGGCTTCCACCTTTGTTGTTGTGTTGTGGGTTTTTTTGTTGTGCTTCTACTTTTGTTTTCAAGTTGTGGCTTTTGTCGTTGTGCTTCAGCTTTTATCGTTGTGTGATGTTAGCTGTGTCAGCCACCATACAAAATATATTTGTTCTTTCTGTTTTCTCTTTTCCTGCATGCATTCTGTTTTTTTCAAGTTTTACACATAAGAGATCCATATTAATATTGGATTTCATGGCAAGTAAAACAACCAGCTTTTTTGGATTATTGATCATTCATGTTTTCTCAGTCAGGACACCTGAAAGCACCTGAAATTGCATGACTTTGAGTTTAACAGATCACACTGACTTTGCCTGAGAAAGTTACATTTTGTTCTTGATTTGTCCATATTTGCTTAAAATCTCAGCCTCAGATATTACACGTTGTTCCATTACATAACAAAGCAGTAAAAACGCATTGGAGTTGCCTCAAGTATCATCTTCGGTGTAGCAGTGGCAGAAGGGATAAGGTTTCGTAAAAACAGGCTCCCCTCCTCACCATTGGCTCAGTTCTGAAAGGTCTGCCTTTACAAATAGGTGATCCATTGCCTAGATGTTAAATAATCACATCTAAATTTATTAATAATCAGAATTTGTTAGCCACAGTTAATAAAAAAGTTCACATAAGGCTGAAAATGATTAACAATCCTGTACGTTGTGTTAGAAAAAAATGCTTAGAGGCTGCAAGCCCCCGTCAGAGGTGGAGTTTGAACTGAAAAGATTACGATGTTAACTCTTTCACATATCTGAGGTCAAGTCCAACGCATTCGGAAACATGCTTACACTGTCCGCTAGTGCTGAACTCTGATCCTCACAGAACCTTTTACCCCGAAGTTCATATTAACAGAAAGTGGGCATTTGGAAAGAGACAAATTTGGGGACATTGCACACATTTCTGCAGAAGAGGGAAGAGGGAAAGCAGCACACACAGTCACTTTTTGGTGAGGTGCTCTTGGGATCAGGGCTGTCCCGAACAGTGCTTCGGACGCATGTAATCCAGAAAACCTGCTGGGATCTCCTTCATTATTTTAAAAAACAAGCCTTTTTGTTGCTGATCGGGGCAGAATCATGCTGAGCAAAGATCTTCCTGACATTGAGGTAAATTGTGCTTGCTTAAAGCTGCTAAAGTTTTTTCTTTTGATCAAACATTAAAGGCGAACCACAATTTTCTGCTAAAATTTACTAATTTAATTCAATGGAAAGTCAAAAGTGAGAATTGTGTAAAGAAACAGGGATTACATTTTGAGAATGATGTGGCAATGTGGCTATTTTTCTGTCAGAAAGTATCTTTTCAATATTGTGCATTTTTTAAGTCATTTTGCAACAATGTTGTGGAAAGTCAAGAATTTTAAAATAAATACAGAGTGAAAGTGGAATATCTCCAAAAGTTTAAAATATAACCTTGAGAGTGGATGCAATTTTACCAGAGCAGAAGTAAAAAAGTAATCGCCTTTTATCAAAAATTCTGATTTATGTGAATCTTTCAAACAAAAAAAATGAAGCTGTGATCCACAAGCTTGATGGAAATATTTACCTTTCTTTGAAACAGATTAAATGCCTCCAAACACTTTAACAGGGCAGCAGGAATGAAATCCAGATTTCACAATGTTGCTGTAAAGTTGCATACTCTGCATTAATGCAGCACCTATCAAAAGAAGAAAGGATATAAAAATAAAAGAAACAAAAAAATGTAATCAATGAATGTTTAACACCTTCTAAAAATGACAATTTTTTTTAAGTGTTTTGATGGTAGAAGCAAAAAAATATCAAAAGCTGGGGCCAAAAAGACGTCAACAATGTCCCCACAGAGTCCTGGAAGTGAGTGCTTGGAAAACAAATACTTAATGGAGCTCTAAACAAATACAAATTCCAGTGCAACAAACAAAAATTCCACTCCAGTGCAAAAAACTCCTTGAACAGGCTTTAGTTGTAACTCACAGATGTTATTCCTAAAAAGAGTTGTTTGTTATTTTAGCATCTACTGAACGGACAGATTATAAAGTGTAATCATTAATCCAAGAAAAAAAAAAGTTTTTGTCCCTTTGGTTTTTTTTTTGTTTGTTTTTTTGTTTGTTTTTTTGCCCAAAACTATGAATTTTCAGAGTTTAAAACCTTCAACTTTGCTCATGGGTGAAACATTTTGCAGCGAGTTGGATTCAAAGTGTTAAAAGCAACAGTTTCATGGCATTACTCAGCCAGACATATGTGTTTTGCACTCAGTGAGGATTTAGTAGCACGTGGCTGGAAGGAGGAGTACACGGCGTTCCAGTGAAGAGGTGGAGGCTTCCTTCACAATAGATTCTGAGTATAGAGGAAATGTTTACCAGCTGTCTGGGGGTTGTAAAACTCACGTGGAAAAGAGTTAGTTTATCTAGAGGCAGAAAAAATCAATAAAAAGAGTAAGAGCAGCATAGAAAAAACTAAAAATATACAAAATATCATTAATCTATCAATATTTTTTGTCAGAATAATCTATGTGATGGAAGTTTGAACATTTATTTACTTCTTTAAACACTTTTTTTTTTTAAATATTTTTAAACAACAATCAACATTAACCAACTCGCCTGAAGCATCATGCTTATCAAAGTCCATCTAAACTGGAAATTAGACCCAGCAACTGTACTCATTTCATTCAAAGTGTGAGATAGTAAATCATTTTGTCTCAAGTCCAATAAATTAATGAGTTTGACCAGCAATTAAGAACAAAAGAAGCTTTATTAATACAGCACTTTATAACTTTTTAAGGGTACCAAAGGGCTGCACAATAAAGGAAAGACAGTTGAAAGTTTAAAATTAGGAACCAAAATTGAAAACACCATAAAATTTAAAAAAGCAATGAAATCTGTAAAAAAAAAAAAACACAATAAAACAAATAAATAAGGTAAAATAATGTGATGTGAGTGTTACATAACTAATCAACAATGCAACAGGGAAACAGATTCTAGTAGGGGACACATATTTGGCACAACACCCGGCCTTGGTCTGCGTTTTACCTGAAAACACAGAATATCCACAGTTTTTCAGATATGGATTTTTATGTTGTGAAAATAGCTGGAAAAAAATAATTTCTTCATACCCTGGTAGCAACTTGCCCCTATTTTGGTTTTACATGCATAGTTAGTTTTTGTTCATGTTTTATTAAAAGTAAAAATCTTTGCTCTTATGGGGCAAATACATTCTCATAAAATACAGATTTGTCTTGTATGATGAGGTTGGATCCTACTGAGGTGAAGCCCTCTTTAGGTGGGATTTAAAGGCAATTTATTATTGTGAAGTAAAATATATATATTTCTTGTTACATTTGCATTGAGATGAAAAATGTTTTAACATGCAGAAGCCAAAGAGGGCTAAAGTTGAATTTTTATTTATTCACTCTATCAAATTTTCAATATGATACTGTAAAGAATGTTTTCTTAAACATCTTAAACCATCTTTGAAATCCTAAAAAATTAGAATAATCAATAATCCTTAACCTTGGTTCAAAAGTTTAAACACCATTTGAGGTGCACGTTTTGTTACATTCCGGCCATTCGTTACAAGTTTTTTTCCTGGAAATGATCAAAAGAATAATTTTCTATTTATGCTAGAGTATTTTGCGTTTATTGAGTCCTTTTGTTTTTCTTTTCAGAGCATTCTTGCTCTCAATCCCAGAGTGAAGACACACGCACAGATCACATCTACAGCCATCAAGAAGAAGGAGAAGAAACACTGGAAGAGAAACCCTGAAAAGAGTTGTGATGTGAGGCATGAAAAGTGATTTAAAAGGAGTGGGTTGGTGTTGAGTCTCACTCCTTTATCTTTTTCTGCTTTTTCAGTTCTGTGTAAAGTTGGAGAACAACTTTGATGATATTAAGCACACAACACTGAGTGAGAGGGGAGCTCTACGAGAAGCATACAGGTACCATTTTATTTATTTCCTTTTGCTTTTCTGTTACCAGATTCCATCATAGACATTTATAAAAAAAGATTTCCAATAGACACAACACATATTTGCACAACAGTAGAGAATGCTTTCTGCATGCAAAAGTAATGCAGGCTCTAATACTGTAATATGCAATGTTTATATATATATTTATTTTTTAAAAGCTTTAAAACATATTTTAGCCAAACAAGGTTGTACTGATCACTGTCATCATGATTCTGAATGTGCTCCTTGCTTTAAATTGCATGTTTCGTGAGTAACTTTAAAGCGACTTGCTTGCTCTTTAAACACACATTCTATGAAATCTGTGTTCAGGTGTCTAAAATGTGCCGATGCTCCCTGTCAGAAGAGCTGTCCCACCAACCTGGACATCAAGTCTTTCATCACAAGCATCGCCAGCAAGGTCCAGTACAGAAATCACGCTCACATGCTAGTGTAAACATGTACATAGATTATCTCTGTGTGAGGGGGCATGGGTTAGTAGTGGACATGGCCTGACAGTGGGCAAAAATGTGGGTCCCATGTGAATTCAGTTCACCGTTGGTGAGACAAATTATAAGAGATATAACTGCGTAAAAGACACAATCATTCCAGCTGGGGCCTTAAATCCCAGATTTTTTAGATTTAGATTTATTTCAAACATGTAAAACAAAAAATGTAGAACACTACAAAATAATACAAATGAAATAAGAAATGAAATAAAACATAATAATAATATAAATAAACAATTCTTCGCTAAACTGAACTCAAAAATACACATTTAAAAAGGGGACAGGCAGAAGCCAATGCTTATATGAGCCTATATCTATAGCTACGTTTCACATATTAGTCCATAATATTCAACATAATTATTTAATCTCTATTTCCACAATATATTCTTCACAAGAAATAATTGGATATTTCATATTTTTTGTTCATCCATTTAGTATTTAGTGCTACAATCGGCGGGCCATAAGCTCCCTGCTCTCCTCTATTCTGATGCATCCACTTGAAGACAAATTGATCCATGTACGTCTTTGTTTCCTAATCCAAGCTGCCATCTGGCTTAAAACTGTACTGAATAGCTGCAATATTGCTTGGCCTTTTTCATTTATCTATTTATTTTTGTACCGCTAATGTTAGCTTGAGGTTGTGAGGGGCTGTAAGATAGCAGGAGAGAGTGTAAACAGATGGATAACGGGAAGTTAGTTACTCTGCGATCCTGCCCGAAACTTAGAGGCAAAAAAAAAAAAAAGATGAAAAGACATGACAAAACTGTTATCAAAAGACCACTGGGAACGCATTTAAAACATTAAAAGATGATCAGAACTTGAAATGTATGTACACAATCAAAGGTGAGGCAACTGTTCTGCAAACATGTAGGATTTCAAAATTGCAAAACAATACTTTCTTAAACAATACTCTTTCAGATTTCTCTTTCAATAAATGTGTGTTTTTGTGTGTGCAACAGAATTACTATGGGGCAGCACGAGCCATTCTATCTGACAACCCTCTGGGTTTGACCTGTGGGATGGTTTGTCCCACGTCAGAGTTGTGCGTCGGGGGTTGTAACCTCTATGCTTCAGAGGAAGGACCCATTAACATCGGAGGACTGCAGCAGTTTGCCACTGAGGTACAATTTTCAACATTAAATTCCCCATAATGTTTCTTGTTCCCACCTTAATCCTAAAATGAAATTCCTCACTATTGTCTGTTTTAGATTTCCAACACCTAAAATACAAATTAAACTTCAGATCTTCAGAATAATGCATTCATTGTATTTTCCAATACAGTAAATATCAACTGTCGCAAATCCGTTGTTTTTTTCAGGTATTCAGTCAAATGGGAATCCCTCAGGTCAGGAATCCTGATCTCCCGCCAGCTAATGAGATGCCAGAGTCGTATCACTCACCTGTTGCTCTGATTGGCTGTGGCCCGGCATCGATCAGCTGTGCTTCTTTCCTTGCTCGACTTGGATATGACAACATCACTATATTTGAGAAACAGAAGTACATTGGTGGGCTCAGGTACCATGAATGATAGAAAAAAAATTGAAATCCAGATTATGAGATACAGAATCTCAAAGAACCATAAGAAAATAAATAAATCTAACACTCATAAATGATGTCCTCTTCCTGCACAGCACTTCAGAAATCCCTCAGTTTCGTCTTCCATATGAGGTAGTTCAGTTTGAAATAGAGTTGATGAAGGATCTGGGAGTTAAGGTATTTACTTTGACATATTTTTTGCTCAAAATAAGTACATATTTTCTTCTAAAACCCCTGTTTGTTGTGGCCTCTGCAGGTAGTTTGTGAGAAAGGTTTTGGACTGAATGGAATGACCCTGACGTCCCTGAAGAAGGAGGGATTCAAAGCTGTTTTCATTGGAATTGGTGAGACTCTTTATAGTCTGCATTCATCTTTCATTTATCAAGTGTAGTGGGTTTATGTAAATGTGAATTACGGTTTCTGTGATTCTAGGTCTCCCCCAGGCCAACAGAGCACAAATCTTCCACGGTTTAAGTGGGGATCAAGGCTTCTTCACTTCAAAAGACTTCCTTCCTATGGTGGCATCTGCCAGCAAGAAAGGTGAGAGGAGCTCCCACTAAATTCAGTTTGGACTTCATAGTCATGGGCCACAAAGGGTTCTAAACTTTGACAGAAGGTGGCGTTAATCGGCCACATTAGAGAAAGAAATATATAAGAATCTCGATGAAAACATGCTTTAATTTTCATTGAAAATAAATACACATTTTTTAACAGAACTTTTTGTAATATTAATTTAAAAACTTTGGATGTAATGGCACCAATGGGTGGATGTCCCTCAGGGAAAAGTGGAAACTTGGAGAAATGCTCTGCCATATGGTGTTGGAATAATTTGGGAAAATTACTTGTTAAACATACGATTGTTAGAAAAAAAAAACAAATCTTCCAACACCATATGAATGCAGAATAATTTAAACTAAGGTCAATGTATTTGTCGTGCACCATCTATGGGTAGACACCAGAATTAAAAGGAAAATAAAACATTGGGAAGGACTATCAATTTAACCTGCTCCAGTTTGGTTGGCCAGATTAAATATTTAATGGGTCGCATATGGACCTAGGGCCACAGTTTGCCCACCCCTGGTCTCGTTCACAACAAAGGCCACACTTTGGGTCATTATTTTTAGAAAAAGGAATTTTCCCAAAAGTTTTTAGAGAAAAAGCTAATTTTAATTTTAAAAAAAGTCAAGCTCAATCCAAATGGCTTTTATCCCTCTCAAGGCCAAATTAAGTTTTAGTAACAGAAAAAAAATGTAATACTCAGGGAAAGATATCATAGGGGGTGATAAGAGGTAGTTAGCATTTAGTTGTTGCAAATCTGCAACAACTGCCCCAAGAGGTTTAATTCATCAATTTTTTCATGAATACCATTTTAGTCATTTATGAAACTACTTTCATTCAATTCCATTTGAAGGACTATGTTTGTTTTTCTGAACAGTCTCAGTAGTGACAGAGAGAATAGGAGATGTTGGAAGGGCTCTAGTTGTAAGGATAAGAACTTCAGAAAACTCCAGAAAAACCAGAAGGGAGAAAGGTTCCAAAAGTGATGTCAAATTTAAAAAAAGAAAAGTTTTTGAATATTTTCTGGAAACATTTTTTGAATCAGCATTTGTTGAAGTTGCTACTTCCTGAATTGCAGTGAGACATGATGGAACTAAAACTAAGTGTGTTGTCTAATTGAGACCAATTAAATGCATTGAGGACTTCTGAATGTTCTGGGGTTTTCTTCATCAAAGCTTTAAAATTTGGATTTTGTTAAATGTATTTCTTAAGACCACCATATAGCCAGACCTACAATTTTTCCTAAATTAAATTCTAAATTCCTTTAGTTTTGACTCCTCTAGTTTCTTGTCTAGCATGAATAAGGACAGAAGGCTTTGAGGTTTCTGGGTTTAATTTGTCCTGAAAGGTACATTTGAAAGTTTGCATTGTCGTTTTGCATCACTATGTGCTTCTGTCCTTCTAGGCATGTGCCAGTGCCGTTCCGCCCTGCCGGAGTTAAGAGGAGTAGTGATAGTTTTAGGGGCCGGCGACACTGCTTTTGATTGTGCCACCTCAGCTCTTCGCTGTGGAGCCAGGAGAGTGTACGTCTGCTTTAGGAAAGGGTTTACCAACATCAGAGCAGTCCCTGAGGAGGTACGGGGAGACTCCGTGCACGTTTGAATGTAGGGGGAGGACAGAGAAATGCATGTGCTGCCCTGTTTTGATCAGATGGAGCTGGCAAAGGAGGAGAAGTGCGAGTTCCTGCCTTTCCTGTCTCCTCGTGAGGTCATCATAAAGAATGGAAGGGTTGCTGGGTTACAGTTCTGCCGCACTGAGCAGACGGAGGAAGGAGATTGGCTGGAGGATGAAGAGCAAATTGTTAAGCTGAAGGCTGATTACATCATCAGTGCTTTTGGGTCCATTCTGAGTGATCCTAAAGGTATGGAAGCAACTTTTCCTGTACTTTTGTATTTAAACTAAGAAGCTCAAACCTTTCTAACAAAACAAAAAAAAAGTCTGTATTTTAAGACCAACTCCAGGAAAATGGTGTCTTTAACATGCTCTTGTGGTGTTATTCCACAACTCAGAGACAAATTTCTAATGAACTCATGCTTCTCTGCAGAAACTATGTCCTTTAAAAACGACACAGATTATTAGATTTTGGCTAAAAATGACAAAATTATAATTAAAAGACACATGGGAACGCTTTTATGAAAAGATGATGGGAGAGGGACTTAAAACGTAAAAAATCTGTGCAGTGACTGAAGCCATGGCTCCAGTGAAGCTGACCCGCTGGGGGACTCCAGAGGTGAACACTGAGACCATGCAGACCAGCGAGCCGTGGGTGTTTGCTGGCGGAGACGTTGCAGGTTTGGCAAACACCACTGTGGAGTCTGTGAATGATGGGAAACAAGCCTCGTGGCACATCCACAGATACATACAGGTATAAGCCCTGTTGGATCAGAGCAATTGTAACGTTTCAGCTCACCAATGGGAAAAAATTATGATGTAATATTTCTGTGTTTGTCCTTAAAAAACTTAATTTGCTTAACGTATGTTATTATATTGTGTTACAAGGTATTAATCTGCAGAAGTACATCAAATTTTGACTTTTGAGCTATATGAAGGTGTACTTAAAACCACACTCAGTTGTAAAAACACTGATTTTTCAACTTCTTTGAATCTGCTCTTTTCCCAGTCTCTTTATGGACAGATGGTGGACACAGTCCCAAAGCTGCCATTGTTTTACAGCGCAATAGATCAGGTGGACATCAGTGTTGAGGTTTGCGGGATAAGGTTCCCAAACCCATTCGGACTCGCCTCTGCTCCTCCCACAACCAGCACGGCCATGATTAGAAGAGCTTTTGAACAAGGTTGGGGCTTCGCTCTGACCAAGACTTTTGGACTGGATAAGGTGGAGTAAAGCATCTAAGCTCAACTTGAAACATCAAATGCCATCATTTGAAGCACTTAAAAAGTTTCTTCACTGTGTTCCTGAAGGATCTGGTGACCAACGTGTCTCCTCGTATCGTTCGCGGAACCACTTCAGGTCCTCTGTATGGACCAGGTCTGGGCTCCTTCCTCAACATTGAGCTCATCAGTGAGAAAACTGCAGCATATTGGTGTCAATCTGTCGCAGAACTCAAGAAAGACTTCCCAAAAAATGTACGTAATAAATATCCATTATTGAAGTCAATGAATTACCAATTATTATTAAAATCTACTTTCATAAATGTACATTTAATTTTTGTATACAATTGTTAAAAAAATTGTGATATATACATATATATGTCGGGGGCATATATTTCTGGAGTACTCTGTATGAGCCTGATTCAACTTTTGTTAAAAGGACTAAATTCCAACTGAATTTTTACTCACTTTCTTCCTCATCAACGAGAGTGCTGAGGTTAGCGGGTATAACCTGAGACAACCTAAATGACACCTGTTTAAATAGAATGTTGTGCTTTTTTAAAAATGTATTCTCATAGACACAAACCAATAAACAATTATTATAACTATAGCTTGTGGCTGTTAAAAACCCAGCATAATGTTATAAGCTAAACCTATTTTCTTCAGGTGGTGATCTCCAGCATTATGTGTGCTTACAACAAAGATGACTGGACAGTGCTGGCAAAGATGGCAGAGGTAGGACTCTTAATACTTAAAAGAAAATAATTATTCTTTAGCAGGTACATCTTAACCACCTCAGATGTTTTTTAGGCATCAGGAGCAGACGCTTTGGAGCTGAACCTGTCATGTCCTCATGGGATGGGGGAGAGAGGCATGGGGCTGGCCTGTGGTCAGGTAAACTCTCTCCTCAAACCACTCGAACCATTGCACAAATATTAGAGAATTAATTCTTTTTTTGTGCTTCTCGAGGACCCTGAGTTGGTACGAAACATATGCCGGTGGGTGCGTGCAGCTATTTCCATTCCCTTTTTTTGCCAAACTGACACCAAACGTTACCAATATTGTTGACATTGCCAAAGCTGCCCATGAAGGTGATGACATTTTTCTTCCCATTACATTTCAATATTTTGGTGGAAGCTATTTGTGTTCAAACTGGAACATCTCGCAGACGTAACAGGAGTAAATTGTTTTTTAGGCGGTGCAGATGGAGTTACAGCCACCAACACGGTCTCAGGCATGATGGGACTGAAGGCCGACGGCTCTCCTTGGCCTGGTGTTGGTGTGGGCAAGCGCACCACATATGGAGGGGTGTCGGGTAAGAATTTAGCCCAAATGAAAGTAGAATTCAAACAAATATTGTTGATTTGAGTGTGTGTAAAGCCTGGTACATTACTTATAGTTATCTGATTTGCAAAACATGCTGGTGTAGATTAAAAGTCTATGTGGGAAGCTGCTGTGTTTCATTCGAGAAAGATAACAACTTTCATATTATAATATTTCTGCATCAAATAATAAAGTCAAGCCATGATGACGCAAGATTTTATGACAATAAAGAAGCATTTAAACAGCTTAAATCCATCTATTAATACCTACTTTGTCCTGTACAAGGTCACGGGGGTCTCTGGAGCTTTCCTATCTAAAGGCAGGTCATCTGTCCATCACAGGGCCATAGATACACACACTCCCAAATGTTAAACAATTAAAAGCCAAGATTCTGACTCTGGTAATGATACACTAAGCCAGCTAAATGGCTCAAAGCCCATATGAAAAATATTTAAATAAATAAAAGCCATTTAAATACAACTGCTCTTGTGAATTCTACATCAATATGCCTACCTACACTATTTTACTTTATTTTCATATTGCTGACGTGTTTATTTTACATTAAGATCCAAAGGGTCCAGCAGATTAACAAAGTATAGATTTGAATTGTTATGAACTTGCTTTAGAAACTTTTCACTGTTGTAAATGTTTTTGATTTAGTTTAGGGAGCACCTTTGCAAATATTTGATCATCGTTGCTGTGATAGTTAATATAGTTAACATTTCTTTAAAAAATGAATAACCATTCACTAGCTAAGCATTAACTACTACTAATACAAACACAAGCACTGATATACAGAGTCAAGTGGTGTGCACAAACTATAGACCATCATTTGATTTTTCTTATATCTTACATTTTGGAGTTGATGTGCACACCGCCTAAGAAACAATTTTCTTTTGAGCTTTCAAAATTAATTTGACAATTTTTTGTTTGTTCGTTTTAGGTACCAGCACTTACTGTGACCAAAAAATGATATGAAAAACCAAAGCATTAAGCAAAAAGAAGGAAAATATTAATAAAACTTTAAAAAGTACAAAAAAATATGAAAAACAGAGGCCAAATTTGACCTCATGGGTTATTCGGAGCAATTAGAAGAAACAGTTTCTGAGTTGGATGATTAGTAAATTACATATTTAAACTTGTGTGCAGGTAACGCCATTCGACCGATCGCTCTCAAAGCAGTGTCAGCCATTGCTAAAGCAATCCCAGGTTTCCCCATTCTGGCCACCGGAGGGATTGACTCAGCAGAGACGGGACTGCAGTTTCTTCATGCAGGAGCGTCTGTGCTGCAGGTGACCACAGAGCTTCTGTTTACCACTTTAATAACATGTGAATAACCCTCAGCACATGTAAAGACATGTAAAGAGAAATCCTTATAGTGTATTTAGACTTCTGTTTGTTCTTTATTCAGTCCTATTTGTCTGATTCCAAAGGTTTGTAGTGCAATCCAGAACCAGGACTTCACAGTGATCGAAGATTACTGTGTGGGTATGTTGATCCATTGCTCATGTTTTTTCAGCTCTTTGTTCAGAGTTCTGTTGCTGTAAACATTGGCTTATTTTCAGGGCTAAAGGCCTTGTTGTACCTGAAGAGCCTGGAACTGAAGGACTGGGATGGTCAGTCTCCTCCAACTCAGAAGCATCAAAAAGGAAAATCTATTCCAAAAGTGCAAGAGCTAGTTGGCAAGGTACTGTTTTGTAATTCTTTCAACACAGTGATTAGTCATGATGCTTAATTATTGGCACTTTAAAAAGCTTACTACTCATTTTTGGGCTTTTTTTTAAATAGTTTTCCATTTACTACTCTGTTTGTGTATAGGGACTCCCCAGCTTTGGCCCATACCTCCAGCAAAAGACAGAAGCTATTGCAAAGTACAAGAAAAAGCTCCGAGATGCCGGTGAAACAGATGTGAAGCAGCCCAACATCAGCAGAATCAACACCCCCGCAAAGCCTGTTCCTGCTGTCAAGGTGTGCCGCACTCTCACAGCTCTACAGGAACAATTTACAACATTTTTTTTTCCTGAGACATAAAGATCTTGTTGTGGTTCTAGGATGTGATAGCCAGAGCACTGCGCCACATTGGAGCATACCAGGAGCTTGACAACATGTCGCAGGTATATATTCACGTTCATTTTTGTATGTTTGTTTTGCTTTTTTAAACATTTGTTGTGATCTTAAAATGAGTTTGCGTTGATCGATTTGTTGAGATCATTTGTTTCTTTTTTTTCCATTTTCTCTAATGTTTCTTGAATTTTAATCAAAAGGTTTTCACAAAAAGTGATACACGTGTGAACCTGCCATGTTTTCTCAGGTCCAGGCTTTCATAGATGAAGATATGTGCATCAACTGTGGTAAATGTTATATGACCTGCAATGACTCTGGATACCAGGTCTGTTCATCTTTCTGCTGTGTCTCCTTTTTTATTCATCATCATTTTCCATCCTGAAACCTGACTTTTTTTCTGTCATCCAGGCTATAAAGTTCGACCCGGAGACCCACCTTCCTGTTGTGACTGACAGCTGCACAGGCTGCACTCTGTGCCTCACTGTGTGTCCAATCATAGACTGCATCCAGATGGTTACCAGGAAGACCCCTCATGTACCTCAGAGGGGTATACCAGTAAATCCTGTCTGCTAAGCGGATTGATGACATCAAAGTTTTTGACCTATCTTTTATTGAAAATCAAAATTTCATTAAGCAGTTTCTTAATTGTGAAAAATCAACAGATTCACCACATTAATTTCTAAATAATAAGAACATTTTGCAGAATTCCCATAATGACAACACATCAATGCTTTGAGATAGTTTTTGTTGTGTCTGTTTTAATTAGGATAGTTGATGTACCTCCATTGTTAGGCTTGTCTCATCAAAAGAAAAAAATTAGTCTCTCTGATAATATTTCATTGTAATTGTGTAAACATTTTGATTTGAATAAAATCTTTCAAAACATCCATGTTTGCAAACTTGTGTTGTATTTGTTATTTATAATCATTTGAAAAAATTAGATAGAAAAGCAACTTCTTTTAAAATTACTATTTGAAAATGTTTTCTTGAGGTGAGAAAACAATGTGCATGAAAAAAGATGTGTGATGTAAGGCATTGAACCTACAACCTGCTTTTATTGATATTCCTCACACTCCTAACACGACGAAATATGTTTTCTTTCCATGTCAATCTCAAATAGATTCCTCCTTTAAAAATTATGTCAATTCAGCTTGAAAAATACAAAAGCTAACTGAAAGTTTTCAACTACACTTTTGTTTGTATATGTTTAACGTAATAAAAAAAAACTAAAAAAATTATAAATGATGGTATCTTTGAGAAAATAATAAAATTATCAGCAGGAATAAAAACAGCAGGCTGATTGTCACTTATCTACGGAGCCCCTAAAGGGACATCGGGAAAAAAAAAAATTTTAGTTTAAAAAAAAAAAAAAATTACTAACTGGTGGGCACCACTTACTAACTGGTGGGCACCACTTACTAACTGGTGCGCACCACTTACTAACTGGTGGGCACCACTTACTAACTGGTGGGCACCACTTACTAACTGGTGCGCACCACTTACTATCTGGTGGGCACCACTTACTAACTGGTGCGCACCACTTACTAACTGGTGCGCACCACTTACTAACTGGTGGGCACCACTTACTAACTGGTGCGCACCACTTACTAACTGGTGCGCACCACTTACTAACTGGTGCGCACCACTTACTATCTGGTGGGCACCACTTACTAACTGGTGCGCACCACTTACTAACTGGTGCGCACCACTTACTAACTGGTGGGCACGAGATAGTAAGTGGTTCCCACCACTTACTGTCTGTAGCTACAGTTGCTTTGAGAATGGCTGAGGACGAGGATGCAGACTTTGTTAATCTACTTAAAGAACGTAATTTCACAAAAATGTCATCCAGAAACTTGTGGAAGATAAGGTAAGCAATTTTACTTCTGTTAGTATTTCACAATTTTGATCACTTTCGACACTCGTCAACTTTCCTCGCATGTGCGGTCTGCTTAGCATTTTTAATTGTGTGTGTGGGTGATGTGTGCTTGTTTGTTTTAGATCGACATACATGTGATTAACGTCATGACTGACGAGGACTTATCCAAATACATAGAGAGATATGGGGACCGTCTGGCCATTAAAGCGTTCTGTCAGCAAAAAAGCGCCGCGCTGCAAAGGCCTGGTGCAAAGTCATCCCTCATGGAGCGAGTAAGAGCGAAACTTCAGGGGCATCGGGACAAAATCTTCGCTGGCAACATGACAGGCCGTAATGTTGGAAATAAACATGCATCAAAAGAGACTCGGCGGATGGAAATGGGATGGCTCCATTTTTCTGACGGCAACTATCATCAGGTCCGGGCAAAGCATGGAGGCGGAACTCGTCATTTGTGTGTCCAGAAGACGGTCACCATGGAGGAACTGCTGGAAACCGGAAAAGATTTATTTTTCTCGAATGGACGACACTCTACCAAAGGACCCGTGGATGACTTCGTGTTTGACATTCGTGATTTCAGCCACAAGATAGTTCCACCTGGATGCACAGTAAACGAGCTCTATGAGCAGACCAAAATAAAAATGCTACGAATTTATCTGTGCACTCAAAAAAAGGACGAGGACTCTCCGAAAGATGTCGTTCTCTCTGACACATCTTCGGATTTCGAGCCGTCTGAGGACAGAAGTCAAGGTAAATTCTAAATTGTGTTGTTTTGAATAAATAAATAGCGCCCCTTTCACCGCTGAGGCACAAAACTTGATCACTGTTAATTTGTATATTTGTATTATTGGTGGTTATGGTCCTCACACTAAAGCCGTAAGCTTTGCAGCAACTTTGTACAGTCAGACAGATAAAAGCAGCCACACAAAATGCCAAATACTATCTCCTCGCTCCTGCACGGCCCTCCTCATTGTCCCCATTTAGCCAATAGCTGCACCTAATCAGTCCAAACCCCCAACAACAGGTTGAGTGACAGAAATGAGGGCCAATCAGCGTCTCTGCCTGGTGCGTTCACAGAACTCTGGAACTTAGAACACACCCAAACAACACTCAGCCCAAACCTGTCCTCTACACTATTGTAGATTACTTTACTGGTTTTTGACAAATTATTGCATAAACTTCCCTGAAATGTAAGTTATGTTGGCGTATTTTGTTTTATAGTCCCCTTTCTTACCACGAAAAAAAGGTTAGTTTTCTCTGTTGATGTTAAGATAAGTTATTAAGTCAACTATGTATTTCAAGCCAAACAACCACACAGTCTGTTGACATAGTCTGTCAGTTTTGACTGAAGCCACAGAGAAGGTCCTAATCATCTGCGTTCCTAGTAGACAGACAGTCTTTAATTGTCTTCTATTATCTAGTTATTGCAGCTGTGTTTATCATAAGACATTAAACATTGTTAGGGTTGCGGTAATCATTCGTTACATTGTTCAGTTCTTCCTAGCCGCTTATTCCTTTCAGGTGTTTGTCGGGGTGCTGGTACGCAAAATACCCAGCTTCAGATGGAACTGGGGCGGAATGATACATTTTTTGCAGGATAGGGCCTTGATCAGAACAACTGTTCAAACATTCAATGTGTTTCAATAAAAAAATGGTATAGCTGATGTATAGTATTGCAGAACAAAAATTAACAAAATAAAAAAACAATTCTTATATAATTTCAAACTTATGAAATGGTGCTTACGGTTTGGATATAATACATTTTTTGCAGGTGTATGTGTACTGTCAGAATATTTCTAAATCATACTGAGGCCATATAAAAAAATCACTATTTGAACACCTGTCCCACTGATCAAAAGTCCATAAGTAACAATTTTGTTTTTCTTTTATAGACCAGAAGAAAGCAGAGACGAGCTGTGAGACGCCACATCAGAAAATATGCCAGGAAGACTGGTGGGGATCAGTTGGATCCCAAATCATCAGATTCTGATTCATCGCCCCGTGTCTTAATGGAAAATCGTGGACAAGTAAGCTCTAACACATATTGATGTGATTTTATCAACCCTGTTTGTAACTGTTATTGCATATTTCTTTTGTGTTTTCTGAAAGTATAGCTTCAACCTAAAAAAAAAAAAACCTCACAAGGTATAAAAGTACAAGCTGGCACGTGAGTCCTTTATAGCAAATAACATGCATTTGTTAAAAATATAAACCACTTTTTCATCAAGGGCCTAAGAACACTCCTTTACAATGAAAAATAAATAATGGCTTTTATATTGCTAAATTTGCTCTGATTGGTCTGTTTAAATTGAAATTTATTAATATTTATTTATTGATTTAATCTATTTGCCTTATTATGAGTTCAGTGATTGGTTAATTTTCAAAGAGACACCTTAACATGGGTGGAGTCAGGTTTTTATTCTAATGCTTCAGTCCAAGATATGCATTAACTTCTATTTGAACCAAAACCTCTTTGTAGAGAGATTTAGTTTGCTTGCTGTCATGGGTCAAACAAGTCCTAAAAGAAAATTCTAATTCACATAATTTAACTCAAGAGAAATACTCCCAGAACCTTTTAAATTCATGATTTGGATCACACCTAAAAATAGTGGACAATCTCTCCTTGTATGGAAACAAATACATTTTGAAATAATTTCACTTTTGCAGTTTGTTGAGATTTTCTTATTCAAGATACACTGTGAACAATCTGTATGTCAATGTACAAAGCTGATAGATTAATTTTAATATTATTATCAACAGGGAGGAGAATCAAGTGACCAGTCAAGACCCCATTCTGAGTTGAACTACATAGAGATCCTCCATTCATCTCCCCCAGATGATGCTGGGAATAATTTACATCAACCCACTAGTAGCCATGGAGTTGAAGATGACTGCCTAATCCTAGCCTTCAGTGAAGAGGCAGAACAGTTAGATGATGACTCAAATCCCCATCTCGCCCAGGCTATCAATGCATCTCTCGAAGACTTTGAAATACAGTTTGGGCCTCACTCTGGTGATGATGGAGCTAGTCTTGACTCCACTCTTCCCTGGAATCCTGAAACCCCAACACATACCAGGTATGAAATGCTCTTTCGATTCATTATTTAAAGTCCCACTCCAAATATATATATTTTTTCTAACATAAATTTGTTCCCAGTGATCTTTTAATTACGATTATGACGTTTTTAACCACAATCAAAAAGGCATTTTTGTTTTTTTTAAGACTTATTTTATGCACAGCAGCAGTAGCTCATTAGAAATACGATTCTGGGTTGTGGGCGGGACTCTTGGCACTGAGCAACTTTGCCCTGTCGCTGAGAGCTCTGTGTGCATGCCCACATGCAAACTTATAGCCTCAAGCTAACAATAGCAGCGTAAAAATATGACGAGCAATATTGGATCAATGTAGCCGTACAGTTTTGAGTTAGAATTGCAATTGGCTACAGCACAAGGTGTTTAACGCTCATCATCTAAGTCTCAGTGTGTCAGGAAGTGCACAGGGGAGATGAGACTTTGACATGCCCATTTCAGCAGCTGTGTCATTAATCTCAACTTATCGTAGCATCTTGTTTTATCATCCAACGCAATTTGAGTTAGTAAATAATCAGAAACACTGTTAAATTGTGAATTATCTTATAAAGGTCCTCTAATATTTGAAAAATGCTACAAGAACGTGTTAAAAACTCAAAAGAAGACTATTTTCATTGGAGTGGGTCTTTAAATTTTTTTGTAACTTGAAATGTTTTCTTAAAATAGCTGCATCCATTTTAAACTTTAATCTGTACATTAATAATATCTTCACAATATCTTCATAATATCTTATCTTTTTTAGGAAGTAGTCAAATATCAAATGCATTTCTGAATATGTGATTTTAATTTAATTTAATTTTCTGTTCACAATTTGTAAGCATTCAACATTGAGTGAAGGAGCTGGATCATCAAACAACAATCAAGTCTTCCAAACCCAACCTGTAAAGGACATCCGCTATGTTACAGTTAGACGTATTAATGTGGTTCAAGATCTCATCGCTGTCTTCATGGACCCAGAAGTCCTTAGTACAGAGCTAAAGATGGATTTAAAAAATGAAAAAGCTTATGATAGTGATGGTGTGTCAAGAGAAGTGTACTCTGCTTTCTGGGAGCTTTTCTTAGAACAGTGTGAAGGGGAGGAAGAACGAGTTCCCAGACTACAACCCGAGTTCACTCAAGAGCACTGGAAAGCAGTTGGAAGAATTTGGTTGAAAGGATACCAGGATCACGGCATCATACCAATTCATCTGTCACCACTTGCTTTTGTTCTTGCCTGTTGTCAAGGAGTCAGCTCAGTAGATGAAGAACTTCTGATGATGTCCTTCAACAGATTTATTTCAGAACCCGAGCGGATGGCAGTTGACAAAGCGCTGCAAAACAACATGGATGACACTACAGAAGAGGACTTGCTTGATCTTTTTTCCAGAATGGGCTCACACTCCCTGCCCTCAAAAGATAACCTACAGGCATCTCTTTTAACAATGGCACACAAAGTTCTTATTCAAGAGCCAAAGTTTATAATAGACTGCTTCCACTCCATTATCCACAATGTGGTGCCATCTCTTACTGAAAAGGACAGTATACTGGAACTTTATGAGTCTAAAAAGCCAACAAACAGGAAGGTGGCCCAAACAATCAAACCAGCAAGTGATAGTCTTGATCCACAGCAGCAGTCAGCCCTTAACCATCTGCTAAGGTATGTGAGAAGTGCTGACCAAATAAAACTGGAGAAATTCTTGCGCTTCTGCACAGGGTCCACAGTTCTTTGCAAGGAAAAAATTGAAGTAACCTTTAATCGGTTGTCCGGTTTAAGTCGAAGACTAGTGGCGCACACCTGTGGTGCCGTCCTTGAATTACCATGTACATATAGATCATACCAGAGTTTCGTGCGGAACTGGACAACATTCTGTCAGGTGACTGCTACACAATGGATATTCTGTAATAGACCAGTGAAATCGTGGATTTTTTTTTCCCTGTCTTTTTTTTTTGGTCTTATGCTTATGGCACAACTCCTTTCTAAACGTATATTTAGCAGCATACTCAAAAAATAATTTAGCTTTTTTTTGGTAACTCATCCAATGCTATTATTTTCTCATTCTAAATTCAAATTAAGAGTAAAGCTATTTCCATATGTTGCTTGTTCAATTTGTATAAAAAGCTGTTCTGTTTAGTCATGTTTTTCTTACCATAACTCAAAATATTTGAATTGATTTTTTTATTTTTGAAAGAGCATTGTGGGATAAAAATTCTGAAAAAAAATTACAAATCTTACAGAACTAAATTATTTGTTTTGACACGTTTTCCTGTGGCAGTTCATTTTAAAACGGTTCCGATGCCTTAAAAAGTAATTACATACTACTATTCAAGGATTTGTTCGTTCATTGTAGTCATTTAATGGGTATGTGATTCTGATCAGTTTTAACTGATTTTGTAATAAAAATAGTGCATTAAAAAAGTACAGTTGGAAAACATTATTTAATACCTTCTGAGCTTCTCTCTTTTGTTTTTTGTTTGTACATTGCTGGAAAGTAATGTAAAAGTTGTTTTTACAATAAAACTACATTTGGAGCTCATAAGTGGCTTGTGACTTGTGTTTAAACAACTAAAAATCAATTAGGCTTTTGCAAGGCAGCAGTTTTTGAAGGAGTCTGTCCCTCTTTAAATGATCTTCAAATATCAATTTGTCTAAACATAATTATTAATTTAATTCTTCTTGGCTTATGGCTCAAAGCATAATTGTAGAATTAGATACACAGCACAAAATAAGGCCATCCAGGTGAGTCTTAAAGTTGAAAATGTTTTTATTTTAATGAACAACTTTAAATTGCAGGCATATTAAACTGTATAAAAAATCTCACTATGAAACCTTGCAAAACAAAATAGAATATATCAAAAAATAATCAGTTCATCGGTACACAAGTTGATAAGGAAGACCAGTGTTTTGTAAAATATCTAAGTTTAAGCAGGTTCATGATTTTAATTGAAAAAAAATCAATTTAATTTTTGTTAGGCATTATAAAGACATGACATTGTAAATAAACATGATCATAAAATGCATGCATGGAACTTCAAAAGAATTCTGTAATGTTTTCAAAAGTTTCCACATCTAGCCACATAGATTACGTTTTGAACCCAAACCTGAGTCAGCTACACACAGCGTGATGCAATAATCAGTAGAAGGCCAGTAGACAAGTTTACAAGTTTGCCTCCTGCACACAACCCAGCTTCTTCCTTTTTAATCTGAATCAGCTTCTTCTTACAGTCAGCTGCCTGGGTGACAGCCCTTCAATCAGCTTGATCTGCTCCAGCTGCCCTGCCTCTCAGCAGTTCGAGTCGCTGAACATGAGAAAAATAAATAAAAAAAAACAAGAACCAGGAAAGAACATAACAGATTACAGGAAGGATATGATCACATTCCTCAAATGCAAATACAAATTCAAAGCTTGATGAGCATCATTTGGTAGCTGCAAATCAGACTCAGCATCAGAAATGTTGCACAGGTCGTAAATGTCGTGTCACATGGCCACTGTTGATCGAAATGTGCAGTTTGCGTGAAAGCACAGCTGAACGTCAAAAGCATCATCCACTGGAGAAACGCAGTCGTTAGTTGAGTAGAGTTTCTGGAAACATGTACATGACTTTGGGTCGACCACTTGTACTCTGGCATTCTGGATGGTCGAATGATGTGTGAATTCCAAACACTGATTGTCTTGTCCAGCTCGTCCTGGTGTAAATAACACAAAGAATAACAAATAAAATCAGATCTATAACTTTTTATATTAGTGTGTGTGTGTGTGTGTACTTAAATCGAAAAATGAATTATTATTATAATAACAAATGCCTATGAAATTAAAATTATTGTAAGCCTTGAAGTAAAATGTATTTATAATCAATGTTAATACAGTTTGTCCCTTTTTGTTATCCTCAAACTGTTTGAAAAATTAACTTCAAATGTAACTTAACTTCAAACTCTTGGAGATCAGAAATGAGAATATTTGAAATAAGAATGTGAAATTAAGACAGTTTTCCCTTGTTTATTGCAGGGGATACATTCTATAAATAACCTGCTTTAGGAGCTACACCAGTGTGTATTATTTACATTTTTTACATTACTTTTACGTTTACATTTTACAGTCAATGGCTATAATTGAAAAACAAGCAAACACGCAATATACTGGGATTTTTAGGATCTGAATGAATAAAAGAAAAAAAAAAAACACCAAAATGAATTGCATTTATAGAACAGATTAGTGGACACATTTCTGTTATAAGTACTAGCTCACGATGGCGGGGATGCAGGTAAGGGACTGCTTACCCCGAACTTACGTACCTGGTTTAAAACGTTTTTACAAAAATAAAGGGTGTATTCAGATTAGAAACATATGGTCCACTTAAAGTGAACCAGAGTTGTTTTCCCTGATATTGCGAAACAAAGTTTTAGTCTGAAAACGCGCAAATTAATCCTGATCCCGGACCACGAACCGCTCTCTGGGCCTTTTTTCGAGGTGGTATCGGTTTTTTTCCAACCAGACAGAACTTCGGTTCTCTCTGAGATTCCTCAGTCTGAATACGAAAAGTGCCTATTGCCTGAAGCGGAACAACTGAACCAAAACGGCCACTGTAGTCTTCAGTCACGTGATGTAAACACGTAAGGAATGAGACGATCAGTGAGTCGCGGACAAATGTAGAGGATAGATTGTCATGTTAGCCACAAAGAAATCATGGGTCCATCTCATTACTTGTTAGAGTGTTAAGTTTAACACCACTAAAACACTTATTACTGGCTTTTCTGTGTCTCATTATAAGGCACGCGCGCATGGCGCTGCCGTGACGTCATCACAAAACATGTATTGCAGTTCCTTAACAACATTCTTTTAAAAGCAATGTCATGACGTCTCAACCATGAGACCTAGAAACTCGTTGAAGTGTGGTCGGGTAAATTCGGGCTCAATGAGACGACATTTAATTTTATGCGCATCGCTAAAACGCGTCATAAACACTTGTTAGCGTAGCCTACCGAGTAGCCTTAGCATCCCCAGCACCAGCCTGAAGTCTGCTTACATCGTATCAAAGCAGCAGTAAACAATGTCAAATCTGACCTTCATATCAAAATGGATCCGCAAAATAAAAAGTTACACTGAGTGAGAAATCCTGGTAAACCGTAGCCCCCCCCCCCCCATCTATCTCTTTTTGTTTTGACCCCTTAACTGCTGACCAATTACTGAAGAGATCTTTAGTCACAGGAATTGTTTACAAAGTTTGATCAGTCAGAAATCTCCGGTAGATGCTAGTCTGAAAACAGAGCAAAAGCAATTTTCAAGACTCGACCCGGAACAAATAAGTGGACACTATCCGAACCTTTGAACTTTACCAGTCTGAATACACCCGACTCCAAACCCGCTCGAATTTGTCGAACCCCACTCATCCCCAATTGGTAATTGTAGTCCGCAAATTTAAAATAAAAGTCAGGCAATTGTGCGGAAAACCGACCAATCTGGCAACCCTGTAGGGTGCAGAACTTGATGCACTTTAGGAACGAAAGGGGATATGAAACAGGGGCCCGCGGAAAGTGCGGGGGGTAGCGAGGGAACACATACGACATTCATAATACAACATTCATAATTCATGCTTACCTGGATTATTCCCATGAAGCAAAACTGGATCAGATTTCTGTCCAAATATGCACCATCGAACAAACCGCGGTCCTTCAGATCAATAAGCATTGAGATGTAGTATTCCATTGATTCCTTTCTGAGGAAACCCCACCAGCTCTCTATTCTTTGATTGGATGTACTTGCCCCCTCAATATAGCTGTCAATAGCAGAGCCATCATGAATATTCCGACGCAGAAAACGCTGAAACTCTCCAACCCGGATGTTCTCTGTGCCTCGGTCACCTCTGACAATCCTCGGACAGCCACCCAAACTCTCGACTGCATTTATGTAATAGCCTCCAATGATTTTTGGGTCGCTGCTTGTCGTAAATGCGTTCATCCATATTATTTTCCGTGAAAACCCATCAATGCAGCCATTAATGCAGATCCCGAAGGGTTTCAGTTTGTCGTATGAATCCAAATGCCAGATATAATTTGGACCCTTAGCGAAGTAACTGCGGCGGTGCAGACGTCTGGCTCTTCGGAGTTCAACTCCCTGTGGGTCAAGTTCTTGCAGAATCAGACGGACATGTTCCTTCCTTACATGCAGACCATTTTGAACGCACTTTGCATGCATCCACCGATACCCATGGAGTTTACCGGATGATCTCAATTCCTCCAGAATAAAAGAGGTAACCTGATCCAGGCTGGTGTATCCTTTGCGCCGAAACAAACCACATGACTTTAAAATCCGTTTTAGGTGACGTTCAGAGATAATATAATTGTGACGGTGGGCAAGTAAAGCTGCAATGTCTTTGTAAGGGATGCCGAAGTCAAAGTAAAATTCAATCAGCCCACTTAAACTCATCTTGAGGTAGCTGTCTGACTGTGAGAAGGTTTCTTGTACCCAAATGCCTGCAAATGGCCAGTAGCCTCTCATGCACAAGATAGTAAGTGGTGCGCACCAGTTAGTAAGTGGTGCGCACCAGTTAGTAAGTGGTGCGCACCAGTTAGTAAGTGGTGCGCACCAGATAGTAAGTGGTGCCCACCAGTTAGTAAGTGGTGCCCACCAGTTAGTAAGTGGTGCGCACCAGTTAGTAAGTGGTGCGCACCAGTTAGTAAGTGGTGCGCACCAGTTAGTAAGTGGTGCGCACCAGTTAGTAAGTGGTGCCCACCAGTTAGTAAGTGGTGCGCACCAGTTAGTAAGTGGTGCGCACCAGTTAGTAAGTGGTGCCCACCAGTTAGTAATTTTTTTTTTTTTTTTTTAACTAAAATTTTTTTTTTCCCGATGTCCCTTTAGGGGCTCCGTACTTATCTAGATATGCTAATTGTGCTTTTTTTTCCCCAGAATTTAAATTTTTACCACCAAAGCAGGCATGTCCAGTTAAATTTCTACAGGCCCACAAGCTCCTGTCAAAAACAATATCACCATATGCGGCCCACACACTTACGATTTCTGTATTTTTTAAGCCATTGTAAACCTGTGTCAACAACCTGTTGCTACTTGATCTTCAAGACTTTAAGGACTAAACATGTGCAAGCAAAATTTATTCATTTCTGTGATCAAAACCACAGTGGTTTATGTAGGTTATTTGTGTTATTTTCATGTTTACAAGATTTAAATTTAGAAATTAACAGTGAATGTTTAATAAATAACAGTTTAACGTTTCATGTGTACCCAGATTTAATGTTGACAAAAATGTTTTTTAAAAATTTTGCAAAATAGATTTTATTTTTCTGATCTTCAAACATAGAATTCACTGTAATTTAGGTTAAAAAAAACTGATTTGAAATATTTCTGTTGTATGTGGAAAAAATTAAAAGCATCTCATTGCTGTACATTTTTATTAAATGGTTTGTTAACATTTTATTAATATTTTAAGGTCTCAAAGAATGCAAGTGAACTGGTTGGCCCACACACACATTTTCACCTCACTCACTCTGGCCCTCTGCAAAAAGTCCAAGTCCAAGTCCACAAAATTATTTACTGAAAATGTATTGTTATACTAAAATTAATGAATTGGAAGAAAAAAATTGTTCAACAAATCTAGTCAAATAATAAAGGTGCAACATTATAGCAATAGCAATGCTGGCATAAGTTATTACTTCTCTGATCGCCGACATCTTTTATTTCTAAAAAAAAAAAAATAAAAACAAAAATAAAAAAAAGTGCTTTCTTTTTTTTTTCTAAAATAAAAAAGTGCAATCTACACTCCCACCAGAAGGTGGCGACAAAGCACCAACAACATTGTTGTTGGTTTGGTCTGATAAACAGCAAAGGAAGAAGCCAGGGGTCCATTTTGCATGCTCTGTCTGCTTCGAAGTGTGCGAAAATATCAGCAGACAGAAGAGGACAAAGAGCTGCAATGGACGGGTAAATCAGTTTATATCAAGTGTTTTAGGTTTCTTTGCAGCTTCTTCAGCCGCTGCAGTCTCAAATTAGTAGAAAGCACAGCCGCTTGCGTTTTAACCGATGTAAAAAAAAATTCTCGTTCCTTCTTCGTTGTACCTTAATATTTGATGCTGTAAATATCGTTGTAAACCCACGTACTTCACGGGTTATACTCTGCTTTTCTTGAAATGTAAATGCGTCACGGTTCATAGCTGTGTTAAATACATATTATTTCATTTAACTATCTTAGTTTAATCTGGTAAACAATGAAAGCGCCGCATTTAGGGAGTGTTCGCCGTTTATCGCAAAAACAAAATGTGGCAAACCAGCGTTAGCTAGCTAATTTTTTTTTTCCTAAACCAAAATTAAAACGTGTCTCCATGTAGGGTTTATGGTGGAGTTAAAATGTTTTGCTTATTCTCGCGCGTTGCTGTTGGGGGAATGATGCACTTGTCTGCTGGTGTTCATGCCGGATAAAACCCCAACAGGAAAAAACACAAAAAATAACGGTCCTATTGTGTGGTATTACCTGTGCTGCGCACGCGCGCACTGCCAGTGTCTAGCCAAACATGCAAAAACTCTTTTTTTTTTTCTTTAAATGCATAAAATGGGTTAGCATTCCATTAATAAGGAGGGGTCGCAACACCCTTTCCAACTATAGCAGCTGCAAATAAAAATACAGACACTAATGTTGGACCATAAAGGTCTTCCACATCATCCTAAAAACTGTTCCCTCAAAGTGGCATTGTCCAAAATCTACTCTAGACAACACCACTCCATAATTCTCCCTCCACAAAACTTTACCATTGGCACAATGCAGAAACCAAAGTCATCAGATTATCAAATGGAGAAGTGTAATTTATCAGTCCAGATCACATGTCTCCAGTGGCTGCATGATTACATCACTGCATTCTGGCTTTGCATTGCTCTATGTAAAGCTTAAAAGCATTTACCCAGCCGTGGAAACCCATTTCAATCGACTTCCTACGTGCTGGTCTCCAGCTGATTATTTGCCTCTGTGCTGTTCATCTTGTACTGTGGAAAATTCTCAACTACTTAGATTGAAATTCACAAAGATCCTGAGAGAAAATTTGTTCTTAAAAAAGAAAAAAATTCTGAAGCAGAACTTAAGTTTCCTTAACATAGAAGCATAAATTAAGAATTAATTTAAAACATTATTATCAGCATTCAGACCCCCAACATTTGTATTTCAATTGTTACAATTATGTAATATGACCTAATATTTTTTTGTTTGATAAAAATGGACATTGGTATTGTCATTTATTGTCGTTTCTAATGTTCAGAAAAGGCAATGAAATACCAGAAACCATATGACACAGTTATTTATGCCTATTTTAATGAAATAATTTTTCATTTAATAATGTCAGAGTCTTTTTGAAGTGGAAATGAATACTTGGTAAATGTTTTAGTGGGTGGTTTTTCATGCTTTTATCCTGACAATGTTATTGCTGTAACGTTGAGGATATTTCTTGTGCCTTAAAAAAAATTTATTTGAATTCTCTCTCTGCAGTGATGTTGCAGTTGGTGTGAAGGTAAGAACTGCTAACCTTGAAAAAAAAAAAGTCAACAAAGGCTGAATTATCTGTATAATCTTAAAATTATCTGAACTCAAGTTCTTGGTTTAAAATTGAAGTTCTTTTCTTTTCACTTGTTTTTGTAAATCCAGAGAGGCTCAGATGAGCTCAACATGTACAGCAGCAGCCCCAGCTCCATGACCGGTGAGTTCAGTCAAAACATGACAGACACCAGCCACTAACTTTGAAATGTAAACCTTTTAGATATGAGCATAAAAGTAGTATTTACATATTTGTGATGAATTAGTAAATTAAAATGTAATCATTACATGAAAAATAACTTGCATGAATTATTAATCATATTTAAGGTAAAGTCACATTAGTTATCACACTCCTAGGTGTGTGAAATTTGTTTCTTGCATTTGACCCATCCCCTGGGGGGAGTAGTGAGCTGCATCCCTCAATCCAACCCCTTAATGCTGAGTGTGAAGCAGGGAGGCACTGGGTCCCAATTTTTGCTAAGATTGAACTCATGACCTTCCAGTCTCAAGGCAGACACTCTATCACAAGGCCACTGAGCTTTGATTGACTGAATTTACCTTTTGTTTGCCCTTGGCTTTAGCCTGGTGGTGTTTACTGAACATAAACTTCTTGTTTATAAAAATATAAGCTCAGATCTTCCTGTTCAGCATTTTCTGCTGTTTCAGGGAAAGCACTGAGGCGACAGTGTGGAGCAGATGGTGAATTATTTCATGCTCTGTTAAACTAAATTCATCAAGGATACACCGCAGAACTTCCATCAACTAAAAACCTTTTTAACATGTTAGACATTTGTTTGTTTATGTGTCTCAAACATACATGTTTATTGAAATGATCTCATGGAACAGAGTTTTCAGTCAAATCCAGTTTGGTGAGGAGGAATCCTCATATGGTCCTGGGCTTTAAAAAAAAAAAAAATTTCTGTCCTCAGCAAACGGCAGTGACAGTAAGAAGCAGCGCCTCGACGAGTCCCCTCCCTCCAGAGTCCTTCACATCAGAAAACTTCCCAATGAAGTGACGGAGACTGAAGTCATCGCTCTGGGCCTGCCATTTGGAAAGGTCACCAACATATTGATGCTGAAGGGGAAAAATCAGGTCAGCTATTGCCATTAGTTTAGCTCAATGCAAAAAGCCTTCATTGGCTGATGGTATTTCTATCAAAAACTAACATTTGTGGTTCTTTTCTAGGCTTTTCTTGAATTGGGTACCGAGGAAGCAGCTATTACCATGGTCAACTACTACACAGCTGTCACACCACAGGTTTGACAGGGTTTTGTTTATCATATATGCCTTAGATTTTATCTTGAGGCTTATATGTAGTCATTATTTTTTTTTGTTCTTTGCAGGTCAGAAACACTCCAGTCTTCATCCAGTATTCAAACCACAAGGAACTGAAAACAGATTCAGCTCTGAACCAGGTAAATATGCAGACTCAACTAAGACCCAGCCGGCCCGGGTTTAGGGAAGAAGCTGTGTTTGATGTTTTGTTCCTTCTTAGAGAGCCCAGGCAGTCCTGCAAGCGGTGTCAGCCGTTCAGGACGGCAGCTCTCCATCCTCCGACCCTGGAGTTTTGGAGCTGGCTCCGCCCCCCAGTCCTGTCCTGCGAATCATCATTGACAACATGTTTTATCCTGTCACACTGGACGTTTTACAACAGGTAGTCTGATTACCTGCCTTTTTAATGTTTAAAAAAATAAACTTAAGGAACTTTTTGTTTTGTTTTTTTTTTTAAAAAGGCTTTGTTTGTATCCAGTTTATTGTGTTGAGCTCAACTTAATATTGGATTTTTTTTCAGATCTTCAGCAAGTTTGGAACTGTGATGAAGATCATAACTTTTACCAAGAATAACCAGTTTCAGGCTCTGCTGCAGTTCAGCGATCCCGTCAATGCACAGCAGGCTAAACTGGTAAGACTGCAAAAACCTGTAAATGCGAACAATCCAAAGAAAAGCAATTATTTTACCATAGTTTGAAGAGAGGAGTTAGCAACATAAATATTTGTTTTCTGTTGTTTTTATTGTAACACTTTTATTTTGAGATGTTTGCTTTTATCATCATCCTAGACAGGGAGAGGGACACAAGTACAGCTCCCACTCTCTGATTATGATTTACAAAAGTGTCAAAACAACACAACAGACATTCACACATTCTTATCTGCATTTGGGTCTTTAAATCTTTCTGAATGTAGATATCTAAAGGGATTAATGGTAAAATAACTTCTCCATCTCTCATCACTCCAGTCTTTAGATGGACAAAACATCTATAATTCCTGCTGTACTCTTCGAATAGACTTCAGTAAACTGGTCAACCTCAACGTCAAATACAACAATGACAAGAGTCGGGATTACACCAGACCCGACCTCCCGACTGGAGATGGAGATTCAGCCAACAAGGATCATTCTCTGCTGGGTAAAAACTTCCCCTAAATCATTTCCTTTATAGTTTTCATAGTTTTCTGTTGTTGCATGTAACACATTTGAGACACATGGAAGTCTGTCAAAGGAGATTCAGTCATGTTTTTACATGACAGAAAAAAAAAGCAGCATTTTTCTTCTGCTCATTTACTGTTCCATTCAGCCTGAAGGGGCATTTTTTGGATGTTTCCCCATATTTAAATGCCGAGTATGTGAAGTATGAAGAATGTTGCAGGTGGTTTGAAGTGAACTTATAAAAGGTCAAAACACTTAGCTCTGTTGAAGATTAAATTATCACGTGGTCATTTTTTTTAAATCTCCAAGCTGATTCTATATAATATTTAGGAAGCAACAACGTAAAAGCTAAAACAGGTGAAATATTATTTTTTGTTGTTGCTTTATGTTTAATCTTTAGATGTTTAATCTTTGCGTTTGAAAGAGAGAAAAAAATCAACTTCTTCATCAGATGCTTCCAATGATTATTCCATTATCAGACCAATTGAAAAATATGAATGAAAATGAAATGAAAAAGCACAAAGACACCCTCACGTTTAGATACTTAAAACATAAAAAAATCTTAAGGTAATGTCACACTGCCGCTACGTACATTTTGCACATATTGCACAAATAAAAAATGGTCATATTTGAATATACTTGGGAAAAAAGTGAGAAAAATTGTGGTCTTTTATGTGAAATTTTCACAAATGTATCACAAATGAACCACGTTAAAACCATGGAGGATGTACGAATAAACCACACAAAGAACACAATGCTGTGCTTTATTTAATTCTTCACTTTGACATACAGAGAGCTCGACCGCGACTCATCTTGTGCGCGGTGCTGGACAAGCTGTACGCGGGGAGCAGGAAACCCCCACGCTGTATAGATTGCTGGAGGGGTGAAAGATCATCTGATTTATATACTTTTCACACTACGCGGGTCGTGCTTGAACCGTGTAGGATTATTGCACTGTTTACATGCGATTCATTAGTGATTCGTGCTTCAATTACGAAATTTAACATATGCGCACCGTATACCCAATGTAAAAGTTAAACATCGTCGATACATACGTGAAAAGTCCATTACACCTACCTTGGAGCGGTCATGGAAAGACACAAATTTGGGATAGCTTCTCGCTAAAATCATGCTTCATTGTGCAAGTTTTATGCAATAATTGCATATAAATTTAGTAAAATAAGTGTAAAATTGCGCGTTTCAACCAAATGAAACATTTTGAACAGCTCAAAACCAAATGGATAGGTCCAAATGGACAGGATATGTGTATACATTTGTGGCCTGAGTAGAATCCTTATTATTAGCTGATGTCAATAAAGTAAACTCTGCCCATTTATTTTAATTAGCTGATAGTGGTAATATTGTAGCTATTAATACCACTAATGTATTTATAGATAAACTGATTAAATTAATTTATTTAACTAATTTCTCATTTTTCTTTATGGAAATTGTTTTTTAATGTGATTATGGCACTGTTAACACTTCACTGTCATTTTGTTCATTGAAGGGATTATTTTATTTCAGATTTGAATTATTTTATAGTTGTTTCATGTTTATATCTGTATATTTTTACATATTTAGTTTTCTGTTACTCATTACTTTTGTTTAGTACAATTTAATGACAATTTAATGTAAAATTTGAAACTCAGCTTTTAAAACTCATTTATGTCATAACTTGAGTTAGGTGCCAAATTGCATCTTTTGGTTTTCTTTGACTCGACCATTGTAAAACAAACTTTAATCTTGATCTTTTCAAATAGATGTACAATTTAAAACTTAATTTCAAAAGAAATCTTTTTTTTCCACTCAAGATAATTTAAATGATTGCATCTTTGTATGATATTAACACATTTTGGTATTTAATTCAAATGGGACATTTTATAAGCTGTTAACATTGAAGATAATTTTAATTTTTTTTAAGCCACCAGAGGAATAAACTCACATGTAATACTTTAAACTTGGTCCATGAACAGGTTGGACTGTTGTAACGTTTTTCAGTATTTGTGATGTAATGCAGTTGCCTCTTTTCTTGCAGGAACCCCATCTGGTGCACTTGCTTCCTACTCCAGTGGAGGAAGTTACTCATCTTCTCTGTCACTTTCACAGGGTGGAGGTACCTGTCCTTTTAATTTAACCTTTTTTTTAATCTCACAGATTCAAATGTCATCTGCTTTGTTTTAGGGTGTCTGAAAGATTTATAGCTGTAGATTTCTTTCAAAATTCTAACAAATCAGTTGACGAAACAGTTTAGCAGGGAAAAAGTGTAATCAAAATTAATATTGACTCAATTTTTGGTTTTGGTTTTTAATTTGAGATGTTTTGAATAATAGGGCTTTATGTTTTTTTTTTTTTAAGTATTTCTCAGTGCCAATATCATTTTTTTTTTTCATTTGTGAAATGGTTTTCAGTGTTCTTTTTAATTATTATTATGCAATTTTTGGTCAAAATAAAAGAAAAAAAAAACATGTTTTTTTAAATACCTATTTTCTGCAGAGCTGCAGTAGTTCATTAGAATTTTTTCCCTTTGGGTGGTGGACGGGACTGTGGCACGGAGGTCAGCACCACCAGTTTCCCTACAGTCCTTTGTTTACACTCTCTCCCGTTAGCTTATAGAACGTCACAACGCTAAGCTAACATTAGTGTACCAAAAAAAAGGGCAAGCAATATCGAATCAGAATCAGAATCAGAATCAGAATGGTCTTTAATGTCATTGTTCCACAAGGATTTGCGTTACAACGAAAAAAACAGTGGCTCTCCAGACAAGTGTAAAGAAATTAAGATACGATAAATAAAAGTCTAAAAACTCTGTAGAATAAAAAATAAGAATAAAGAATATTATTTACAAATATTGTACACGGAGGATAAGTTAAGACAGTACCAATATCAAATTGTTATTGCACATAGGTAAGATTGCACGACTGAATATTGCACATTTATGAATCCAGGTTATCAGTTCCCTCTTTTATTTAGTATGAATGTTGCTCTTGGAAAAAAACTATCTATCCAGCTGTACAGTTTTAGGCCAGATGCCACCTCAGATGAGGGAAATGAAGACGTTGATGGAGCCATTTGTCTGCAAGTGGATCTATCAGAGTTGTAGCAGAATAAGGAGACTTTGTTCCGCCCATGTCTGTAGCTCTGTCACAAACCTGAGCTTTTTCAAACTGCAGATTTTCGTCTGTTTCTTATCCAATGGGATTTGAATAAAGAAATATTAGAGAACACAGTTGTAATCTTAAATTATTTTATATATGCTCACCATCATGAAACAAATGCTAGAAAAACCACCAAAAATATGATTTTCATTGGAGTGGATCTTTTAAAGTTTGTGTGCATCTTTCTTGCACTGACTGGTTTGAGTTTTAAGTTTTAGTGTCTATTGAAGTTTGGTGAGTTATTCTCTGTTAGGAGTTTTTGTGGTACTTGTTTCCTGTCTGCTCTAACCCTTTGATTGTTGTGCTCCTCTCTAACAGGAGCCATCAGTCCTCTGAGCGCCGCAGCGGCGGCGGCAGCAGCTGCAGGTCGTGTCGCTCTTTCTGGGTCTGGAGTGTCTGGGGTCCTGCTGGCTTCCAACCTGAATGAAGAGGTAAAGTAAGCGCAGACAAAACTCCAATCTAAGTCAGGACTCCAAAGCTTTATGTTCAATCCTTGTTATAAAAAATTAAACTTTGTATAGCAATGTTTGGATCTATTTTACATTTCTCTTTTTATGTGTTTGTTTTTAATGTACGTCTATAAATAAATATATTGAAGATACAGGATGGGTCTGGCTCATAAAAATATTGAAATATCTTTAAGGTTGATAATACAGTTCACTCACACTGTTTAAAGGGCATATATTATGCTAAATCAACATTGTTGAGCTTCTAAGTTTATTATGATGTTACTTCCTCGCAAAAACAAATCCAAAGCGGTAATTTGATCCATTTATGCATCTCTGAGCATTCCTCCAAAACTCTACGCTCGAGTGGGTTCTATATAGACAAGTGAGGAACAGCCCCTTCCAGGAAGAGTCTGCGCTGCCAGCACCGCCCCCAGGCTAACACAAACACACAATTTTTCTGTGGAGCTAACTGTGATCTGCAAAACGTTTTAATTTTATATAGACATCCAAAGAGGCAGTGTCTTGGAGGAAATGGACGCCACCCAGAAGAAGTAAAAGGTGGAGCCTCAGAGATCGAGTCATCTTACTTCAGAGTTGAAAAAATAAGAAATAAAATATATAGGAATAGCATAATGTTGGCCCTTTAAATTACTTTCATTTTACATGTATTCATGAAGAATCTGACCAAATGAGTTGTGTCTAAATGCACCAAAAGCTTTTTTTTACCCATTCCATACTGAATATTTCTCTTTTTTTATAACGTTAAGATCTTGTGTACAAGGACTTGTTTTATTCTGTCAGTTTCTTTCTTATTTGAAGTGAACCTGTGTATCTCTGTAGACTTATCTACACGATCAGCTGTCTGTCTCTGTGTGTTCCATATATTGTGGATCTCCTCTCTCTGGTGGTCTGGTCCTGCTGTGAAGAGTGCGGCACAGTGCAACAGTTGTGCTCGTAGCTTTAGATCGGTTTATCTTCAAACTGATGTTGAGTGAGGGTAAAGCAAACAGTTTCAGCAACTACGTTAGGAACAAAGAAGAATAAATGAGGAAAACACTTTTCTCCAGTCGGTCGTGCTGCTGTAGTTCATACAAATTCCCCAAAAGATTTATTTACCAATGTCTTTATAGTTCTTTAATATGTTTTTAAGTTTTAAGCAGCTTTTCCAAAACTTACAACAAGCACAGAAGTTGCAAACATCAAAGAAAGACTGTTTAAAATTATATTTTAATTGTTTTGTTGAAATACATAGATTTACTTAAAGCTTTTGTTCTTAAAAATTGAAGAATTTATCCCAGAAACTAAGGTTTTCTGTCAGTCTGTGTCCAGAAACAGAAGTCCACAGTGTTCTAGTTTCTGTGAAAGTTTGAATCTTTTTGTCTGGTGTATGAATCTGTCTGACCCTCAAGTATGGAGGAGCTGAGACTGATCGGCTGTTCAGTTGTTTTCAGGTGAAGTTTGAAATTCTTCCATCCCAGTTAACACCCATCCATCTGGTAGGAGTCATTTAGAAGTCCCAAACAATATTTCATGCCAACAATAATAATTCCAGATCCACATCGGCATCTAATAAGCTGTTTGGTTCATTTAGCATTTATATTTTGCTATAAAATAACATTGGATTGTTTCTTATAGATAATAATCTTCTAGATCTGGGATTGATTTTTAACATGAAAGTGTTTATTTTTTCTTTTAATGAAAGTGCTCAAACCCAGCCTTCACGTAGAAGCTGCTCTGCGTCTCTTTCTGTGTCCATGTCTGATTCAGATGATTGTGTTACACAACAGATGAGCTGAAGTAGATGTTTAAAAAGAAGGAATTTTGCACAGTCATGCAAGAACATCATGACTCTGAGCGTTTTTGGTTTCTGTCCTCTTTTTCTGTAAACTACTTTAGGCTTATTTTTTTCTAGTTTCTCCTTTTCCTCACACTGAAATGCATCAGGGTGTGAGAAGTGTGTGTGTGTGTGTGTTGGGGGGGAGATAGCCTGTGGTCAAAGCAGCATTCATTCAGACTCCGTTGATGTTCCACTGATGCTCTGTTTACTGACCTCTGCTTTGGTTTTTGTCCTCTCCTCCTTCTCCCTTCCCTGCCTCCTTTCTTCCCTCCTTTGCTCCTCCCATCTTGCATTTTCTTTTTCTGCATTTGACCCAACATTTGGCCCTTTTCTTATATACATACATATATATATCTTTAAAATCCAATAAATGGAAGTACCTTCACCCCCATTTTTTCAAAAATGTATATAAATCTATTTTTTTCACCCACTTTTCCTTTCCTCACCTCAACCGTTGCCTATTTGGCCCCCCCTCCCAAACCCTTCATCTTTGCTCTCACCATCATGGACACCACCACCTCCCCCCCTCGTCCAACGCTGGGCGGTCTGATCTCTACCTTCGTCTCTCCTCTTCCTCCTCCTCTGCTCCTCCTCTTCCTGTCCTCTACTCTGCGGTCTCTCTCTCTAAAGATGGTCACGCCTCAAAGTCTCTTTACCCTCTTCGGTATGTTCAACCTCTACTATTCTATCTGTTTATCTCTCTCTGTTAATCCAGTTTTGTTCACTTTTCTTCAGTGATGTTGTGAGCACTCTGTTCTTATTTCTGCCTGTTTTTTCTCCGTCGTTCTGGACGCCATAGGTTTAAAAATGTACTTCTGCGTTGACAGTAAAGGAGCAGTGAGTCGGGGAGAAGTCTGTTCGGTCATCTTATCTGTTAATTGATGAGAACAAAGACACCTGAGTCAGAAACGAAAATCACAAATTATGATCCACATTTTATTATTGAATTAGTTATCTTTCACATAAAAACACTGAGTTAACTTTTTTTTTTTGGGGGGGTGTGTCTTGCTTTAACCGTCTCTATAGCTCCTTCTGTTGATCATTAGTGATACGTTTAATGTGAGGTTTTAATCCGTTCATAGTTTAACTCTTTCATTTTTGGCTTATTAGTGCGTTGCTCTTGTAGTTAAACCTTAGTATAAACTATATTGAAATGTTTATCCATTTAAATTAGCTGAAAACCATTTTGACTGAATACATATTTATCTATATAGCCCTTTACGACGCCATTAGGGTACCAAAGTGTTTTACAATGAAAAGAGATGGTTAAAAAATCAGCAAACTAAGGACAAAATAAAGTTTTTAAAAAATTACAAAACGGAGTAAAACACATACACAAAAATTAAAGAAAAAAAAATAGAATTCCACCAATTTTTCAGTATAGAAAGCCATTCCAATTAGTTGAATTGTTTAAGTTTGATATCATGCGCAACTATGGAGAACATTTTTCCATAACTGGGGGCCAACTGAGTTTTTAAATTAGTATTTGTAATAGTATTTTAAAAACTGAACGAGTAAACATTTATGGACAGTACAAATATAAATGTTTATATAGTGAAATTATGAAAGAAACATTTAAAGTTTCCCAATAAAATGGACTAATGCCAATACAGATTCTAAGTCTGCTAAAGACTTATAGAAAATTTAAGTTGGCCTAAAAATAAAGCATTATAAAGGCTATAGAATAGTAATTATTTACTGAATATGCCAAAATAATTCTGAATATCACTTCAGAGGCCAGATGTAATGCTGTTTTTTAATTTCTTAAAGAATAAAATAAATCATTAGAGTTAGAACTTTATGGTTTAGAGGTCAATTATAAAGATGTTTATACAATATGAGCAACAAAATGGTTATTTTTATTTTAGGCTTTAAGCACCAAACTGTTCTCTATGATTCACACTTATGTTGGGTTTCTTTGGGTTCTCATATCTTTACTTTGGGGTTTGTCAAGTATTATAATATTTCTGCTGTTTTCCATATCACAGTACTGTATTTTTCATTGTTTCCCCTGTGGCAGTCAACAGCAGAAACAGCCCAAAATTAAAAAAAAAAAAAAAGAACATAGTTTCTGGAGAGCCGCAGTAGTTCGTTAGAAATTTGCCTCTGAGTTGTGGGTGGGACCATTGGCTCCCCATTACTGAGAGCTCTCTGTTTACACACTCTCCAGCTAGCTTACAGCCCCTCACAACCCCAACCTAACATTTCTGGTGCCACAAAAATGGCGAGCAATGTTCTAGGTATTCAGCTGTACCGTTTAGAGCCTGATGCCAGAAAACAAAGACCTACATTGATCAGAATGGAGCAGAGCTGTGGTCCGCCCAGTGTACTTTCTTCATAACAAATATGATCTTTTTCCAACTTTTTTTTTTTTCTTCTGCTCCTAATACACAACAAATTGAATAAAGAAATACTCAAATATGCAATTTTTAAGTTTAAATTTCTTTATGTATTTCATCTATCAAAAGAAAAATGTCACAAGACCAAGTTAAAAGCATGCGTTTCATTGGATTGAGTCTTTAAAAATCACATAATTTATGTAAAAATGTTTTTACTGTTTCTCTTCACGGAAGTATGTTGCATATAACCTCCACATGATTTTTTTATGTGAACAAATATTAGCTCAACTGTTATACTCAGGCCAATTCTATAATTCTAAAAAGTATTGTAGCACAAGAACTTACATTATATTTGTCTGATTTTTTTTTTTCCAAAGTTAGCACAATAGGAAAATGGCATAATTTGAGGTTTCAGCTCAAAAAATATCTAATTTGGTGATTTCAAACCTTCAACTTCCTTTTATAATACCAGAAAGATGCAGAAATCCCACTTCAATTCTTGTTCTGTCTTTACTGTTCCTTCAGCTATGATCTATTTTAGTCGTCCTCCAGCAGAGAAGATCCCACCAAACAGCTGTTTTACACATGCCTCCTCCTTCTACCCACATTACCAGATTTCCAACATGTGGGTGAGCAGTGGTCAAAGACTCCGCATTGCTGTTGCTTTTTAAACCAGAGCTTTCTGTCTTTGAAGTTCTCGGCTGCAGAAGTGTGACCCGATGATTCAAGTGTTTTTGTTCTCACCGCATTAATAAATAAGTGGACTATAGAAGCCCAGATGACTCACTGCAGCGCCTCTTCTTGTCTTTTTTTGACTGAATTTGTAGATTTGATCTTATTTTGTGATTGTTATAGCACGCCTTTGCTTCATGTTCACAACCTTGCCGTGGGGATTACCTACCAACTAAGCTGGACCAGTAGTAGGATAACCACTAATCTGTGAAGAGGCTAAAAGTTTATTTACCTTTTTCTTCATTACATGTTTCTATATTTAGCATGTTCTGTCAGGTTAGTGGATCTGGTTAAGTGAATGTCTTTTTTTTTTTCGTTTGTTTCCTGAACAGGCTTTTACATTTCAGTCCTCTAATCAAAGTGAATCCTGCAGCCGTTCAGTCAGGCAGATCTTTGTGTCAGTGCCCAGCCAACCTCTGCTGGGCTTTTGATTCAGACCCTAGTGGGAGTCAAATGCCAAGAGTCCATCTTTTCTTTTCATTTGTCTTTCTGGCACTAACTTTTATTCCTTCCATCCTTCACACCTCCTCTTTTTATCTTCGTCGGCTCCATCTTTCCTGCTCTGACTGTTCTATCCTCCTCATCCTTTCCTCCACCCTGCTCGCTCTTGTTCTCTCCCTCTCCTCCTCTCGGTCTGCCTCTCTCTCTGTCTTTCTCCTTCCCTTCAGGGGTCTACGGGGACGTGCAGAGGGTGAAGATCCTCTACAACAAGAAGGACAGCGCTCTGATCCAACTTTCTGACGGGAACCAGGCTCAGCTCGGTCAGTTTTGCATGTTTTCCTTATTCATTTAGATAACCGGCAGTTATTAAAATACTTAAAAGCGATGTCTTTTATCTGATTAGAGAGGTAATTTACGAACTTGTCATTTGAGAAAGGCTCTTATTTTTGTTTGTGTTTATCTTTGTGTAGCCATGAGTCACCTGAACGGTCAAAAGGTTTTTGGTAAAGTCATGAGGGTGACCCTGTCAAAGCATCAAACAGTCGCTTTGCCTCGAGAAGGGCTGGACGACCAGCTGCTAACTAAAGGTGAGATGTTTACATGTTGGTTCCATTTACTGTAAATGAGAATTGGACCGAGACAGTGTTATGGCACCCATAGAAAATGGCTTACTTCAGGCTCCAACCAAGTCAATTCAGTCGCCATTTTTTTGTGATACAGACAGTGCCACATTGGACCCAGATGCTGTCGTTAAGCAGTGAGTGTCTATGGCAACCACTCACCAATCAGGAGGAAGCTGGTTGGAAGTCCATATCCGTACCATTTGAAAGCAGACTCAGAAGAATCTGTCAAACGTTTTTGAACATTTGATATGGGACCACATACTTTATTGAGGCCTCTGATTGGCCAATTTTATAACTTAAATAACTTGCAATAAAGAAAAAAATATGAGGAAAAAATATGATTATTAATAACATCATAAATGAACATGTCAGAGCAAGAACGGTTAATCTGATTAAATAATAGCTGCTTCTCTATAGAAGTCTGTGCGGTTTTGGATTCTTGGAGCCATTGGGGTACTTCCTGTTTGGAATGCCAAGTGGGAGGGGTCACTCAGTCCACTTCTCATATACAGTCAGTGGTTGGTTCACCAAAACCAAATAACATGAAATCTTGAATTGTGCTACAGAAATTAGTCTATTATAGAAACAAATGCTGAGATAGTGTATCATGACGCATTATCATCATGTCTGAACGCTGAACACTCATTTGGTTCAACGCCCCTCAAAAAAAGGAATGAAATCCTTTTTAAAAAGATGAAACTAATCAAAGATCAATTATTTTAAAAATTAAGCACAAAAATTTACTGACTTTAGACCAGTTCATTGCTTTAATTTTGTTCAGCCAAATTCATATACTTGTACTTAATTCTGCTCTGATTTCATTAAATTGAACGCAATTCTAAGTTTCTGGGGGTTTTTTTGCTCAGAAATATCACAATGAAGACTCACTACGGCCCGATCCGAATACTCCCCTTCGCCCTTCCCCTTAGCCCTCCCCCTTGACTTGAAGTGGCAGTTGAAGTCGAAGTCGTGTCCAGATTATTATTTTTTAGGTTTCACCCTCCAAACAGAGAGGTCCAAAGTCTTCTATAAGAAGTGCTTTTCTTCACGTTGGTGTTCTCTGAACCACTGAAGTTTACATTTAAATGTAAGTAATGACTTCATGTTGTAGCGCAACCTTTTTAAAGTTATAAAACAGCAGGTTGTTATGTACATTCAAGCGCTGGAACTCTTCGCTAAAGCTAGCGGACCGATTATATTGATGACATCATCGAATGAAAGCCACGTCCGAAATATTAGACACTATTTTTATTATCACCTTCTGTTTGGAGCAAGCTCAGAGGGATAAACGAAGGGGGAGGGCTAAGGGGAGGGGATATGGGGAGTATTTGGACCGGGCCTACTTCTGTTGGATTTCTACTGCTCTCATCCCCTCCTCTTTTTTTCTTAGCTAAAATTCAAAATATTCATCAGAATATTATAGAATATTTTGTATTCTTTATGGAGTCACATGGTTTCCCTCTTTTAGTAAGTACAGTGGTGTGCAAAAGTTTGGGCACCCCGTAGAAAAATCACTTTATCAGTTTGTCACTTGCTGAGCTTTTGAAGCAGCAACTTCAATTTAACATATGTTATACCTTGATGAAACAGAAACATCTCAGTAGTGAAATTATTTTAATTGGTTCAACAGAAACATTTTTATGTCCATTTAAACAAAAATAGGCATGTGCATAAATTTGGGCACCCCAAAGAAATAAGTCCATTAATATTTAGAAGAGCCTCCTTTTGCAGCAATAACAGCCTGTAGACGCCTTCTATAGCCACAGACAAGTCCTTGAAGTCTGGCCGGTGGTATTTTGGACCACTCCTCCATACAAAACACCTCCAGTTCAGTCAGGTTTCTTGGCTTCTGTGCGTACACAGCCTGCTTCAAATCAATCCATACATTTTCAATGATGTTAAGGTCTGGGGACTGGGATAGCCATTCCAGAACATTGTACTTGTGCCTCTGCATGAATTCCTTGGTGGATTTGAACTGTGCTTAGGATCATTGTCTTGCTGAAAAATCCAACCCCGGCGTAGCTTCAACTTTGTGACTGACTCTTGAACATTCTTGTCAAGAATCTGCTGATACTGAGAGGAATTCATGTGGCCCTCAACTTTAACAAGGTTTCCAGTTCCTGTGCTAGCCATACAGCCCCACAACATGATGGATCCTCCACCAAATTTCACAGTAGGCAACAAGTTCTTCTCCTGGAATTCAGTATTTTTTTTCCGCCATGCATACCTTCTCTTGTTCTGACCAAATAACATTATCTTAGTCTCATCTGACCACAGTATTTTCTTCCAAAATGCTTCTGGCTTGTCCAGATGTGCTTTTGCATACCTCATGCGACTCTTCCTGTGGCGAACACTCAGGAAAGGCTTCTTGTGCATCACCCTTCCAACGAGCTTTTCCTGGTGCAAAATACGCTGGACTGTGGAACGATGAACAAGCACACCATCAGTAGCCAGGTGTTCTTGCAGTTCTCTGGAGGTGGTCTGTGACTTGTCTGTGACCATTCTAACCATCCTTCGTCTGTACCTTTCCTGTATTTTTCTCGGCCTCCCACATCTTTCCTTCGCAAGGACCTTCCATTTCCGCACTACATTTCTGACTGTGGAGACAGACAGTCCAAACCTTCCAGATAACTTCTTGTACCCTTCTCCTAATTCATAACAATGAATTATCTTAGTTTTTAGGTCAGTGGAGAGTTGTTTAGAGGTCCCCATGTTGCCACTCTCTCAGAAAGAACCCAGGACAAGCACAACCAGCCCTGACCCCTGTTAAAAAGCCTTTTCCATGATTAGTTCCACCTGTATTTGTAATTGACGGTCTAAGGAGCTAAGCAAAGCAATTTTGTGCCGCAACCTGTCAGTAATAAATCCCTACGGGTCTTGAAATGAATGTGATTAAAAGGGTGCCCAAAAATTTGCACATCACATTTTTTACATTTTATTTTATAACAATAAGACTATGTAATTCTACTTCACGAATTTTGGTCTGGAAAACACTCAAACGTCTATATCTCTGTAGGACAACAAATGTTGTTGCTGTGATGTTCTCTTATGAAGTTAGAGCAAATTATCATGAAATCTCAGAGGGGTGCCCAAACTTTTGCACACCACTGTATATACTTGAATGTAACATGACTTTATTAGTATTAATAGTAACATGATATAATAACACCAGTGGAACATCAAACTCTGGTAACATCTTCTGCCTGAGATGTAACAGAGAAAATCCTTTTTTTAGAATAAAAGAATGTTCAGCCGTAGGCATTTTGCTCCCCTGACTAAACTTTACAGCTCAAGTGCTTGAAGGTGTAGCTGAGGAAATCTGGTGATTTTTTTCAAAATAAAAGATTGTTGATACTTAAAAGAAAAGAAAGAGGTAAAAAAAATATTTTTAGGGGACCCCTGGCATAAATGGTTGAGGAGTAACAGTAGTTCAAAGAGTGAGTTATTTAGGTGATGCTGGAGACACCTCCAGTGTTAATGGGTAAAACTTCTCCCTCTTGGTTTCCTTTTTTCTCAAACATTAAATTTATCCACACCTTTATGCAGATGACAACCAGCTCTGCCTTCTTTCTCTCGCACGTTACAGACTGTCCCTGTGAAACAAAATCTTGGTTGCATGACATTTTTGATGACTGAACTGAAATACTACATGTTGGCACCAAACACTTTAACCAAAGCTTCCAGTTCATTCTTTTTTGTTGATAGTTGACAGTTTTCCCCTCATGTTAAGAGTCTGAGTGCTGTCCTTGACAGCTCGCTTCCTTTCACTTCACATATTCGGCCCGCCTCCTTCCATCTGGGTGGCAGCAATCATCTGCGACCCGTCCTCTCTCTCCACGCTGCTGCCATTCTGGTTTACAGTATGGTCACCTCCCGATTTAACTGCTGGGACTCTTCACTGTTTGATCTCCTTCAGTAAACCCTCCATAAACCAGCCCGTGCTTCATGCACCTGTCGCATAACACCTGTTCTGCAGCTGCTGCACTTCCTCTCAATCGCATCCAAAACAATACAATAGAAAAAAATGATGATTCAATTTTCAAATTAAAAATATGTAAAAAGAAAAATCTCTGAGCTCAAGCTTTCAATGTTCTGTGGAAAAGAGCATCCCTGTGCTGTCAGGCCCCCAACTCAGAGGTAGAGCTCCAATTTTGACCATCTTCTCCTGAAATGGTACCCCCACTTTCCCCTTCGACAAAAGCCTCAAAACATATTCTGCTTTTGGTTTATACTCTTTGATTTCATGGCGAGCTTTGTTTATCTTAGGCCAAAAATGGCTACTCGAAATGTGGACTGTGGGCAGGTCTCAAAATTTGAAGGGGGATCACAGGAACTGAAAGATAAAAACGGGGTGACAGGCGATCACTGTGGACGGTGGAAATGTGATCTGATTATTGCATTTAAAAACAACACAAAACATAATTGTAATACAATTGATGAAACTCATACATTTTATTTTTTTAAAGAATAGGAACCATATTGCTAATTCAAAATATCCAATAAACGCCATATTAAAATTTTTGTTCAAAACTTGTCTGAGTTACTGAGGTTTCTGCTTGTTTTCTCTGACAGATTTTGCCGGCTCTCCACTCCATCGCTTCAAGAAGCCCGGATCCAAAAACTTCCAGAATATCTTTCCTCCGTCTGCAACACTTCACCTCTCCAACATAAGGTAGCAGCACCTTTAAGACCCACTCCAATGGAAATAGTCTTTTTCCTGTTTCTAACGTGTTCATGTATAATTTTTTATCAGAGAATTTATGATTAGAACTGTGTCTTTAAGTATTTTTAAATTCAAATCGCGTTGGATCAGAAATGAATAAAAATTGGATGCTAGATAAACTAATGACAAGGGCTCGGTTGATAAAATTGATTTATCGATCAGAAGCAATCTAAGCTTAATAGATTAATAATCAATTCATTAATGTATAGGTCAATTTAACACATAATGGTAAACCCCACTAGGCTTATGCTAACGTATAATGGGGCTTACCACTGGACGGCTAATGCTAACGCTCAGTCAACCTAAACATACATTGCTGACTAAATTAACTGCTTTATATACTCACAGGCATGTATTTTCCAAAGTCTTTTAAGGAAATACTTAATTTGTGATCTAAGAAGCACAGTTTTTAGCTCATACTTTCTTATTCTTCTATAATAAGCTGTAAGATACAGCTCGATCGCCACCTAGTGGCCAAGCTGAAATGCCATCCAGGAGAGGCAGAACAATTGTCAGAGCTTTTCTGTTTTAGAAACCATGTAACCCTGTATGGTATTAACAATCTCATTATAATTTCACTAATGCATTTTACAGTATGTGAACTGTATCAGATTATTATAAATTTCTTTAAAACCTATATAGGTTATTGATGTATTTCTAAACAAATGTGTCTAAATGTGTAAACTGTGTAAACTCAAAATTGAATTAAATTGAGTGGATCACAAGAATTTAAAAACTGAATTGAAACGATCTAGACTCTGCTGAATCGAATCAAATCGATTCTGGAAAGTATTGGTAATACCCAGCCCTACTAATGGCACAGCTACTGTGCACATCCTGGCCCCCATCAAGCTTAGGTGTGTGAGACATGATGAGCGTTCAACTTTTGTGCTGTAGCAAATTGAGGTTCTGGCTCAAAATTGTACGACTGGATTGATCCAGTATTACTTGGCATTTTTGCGTCACTAATGTTAGCTTGAAGCTATAAGCTCGCGCTGGAAAGCTCAAACAGAGCTCACTGGGACAGGGAGGGGGGAGGGGTTGCTGTGTGCCAACAGTCCCACCCACAACCCAGAATTGTGTTTCTGATGACCTACTGCTGCTCTGCAGACAACATATCTTAAACACTGCATAATCATAATTCAAAAATCAATGGGGGTCATTTTACTATGGAAAAAATATGGTTGGAGTGGGACTTTAAAGCACTAACCATTTAACAGTAACTTTTACCATCCCCTTTTCTTCACTAAATGATTGTCTTTTGTTCAGGGAGGGAGTGGGGGAGGAGGACCTGCGTCTACTGTTTTCTAACAGCGGGGGAGTGGTCAAAGCATTCAAGTTCTTCCAGTAAGAAACAACAAGATGCTTTTTTAAAGACTAGTGTCCTCATTTTGATTTGTTTTTTTATAAAAGTGACACCGTCATCATTTATCTCTCCTCATCAGGGACCGTAAGATGGCTTTGATCCAGATGTCTTCAGTAGAAGAAGCGATCCAGGCTCTGATGGACCTTCATAACTACGACATGGGAGGAAATCATCATCTTAAAGTTTCCTTTTCCAAGTCCACCATCTAATCCAAGCTCTATCAAACCATTTCCACTTCTCTGTGAATAGTCTTCAGGTTAGGCACGACCACGGGGCAGATTCCACGACACGTTTCTTTATTTGTCTTAGAGGCGGTGCTTCCCCAGCCGCTGTCCACAGACGGCTCCGCTTTGACCTCTGCAAACGAAACACCAGCTAATGTCTCATCTCGATTTGAAGCACAAATGCAGAAGTGTTGCTCAGCTTCAGGACTTCAGAGCTGAATGTTTTCTAAGTGATGCTCTTTATTCATGCAGAAGAGACTGGGAGCGAATGCTGCGAAATCGCCGTTTTTGAAAATGCTCAAAGAGAAGCTGCTCTGTTCGGGTTCTTCTGCTGCGTTTGAAGCTCTTCTGGCTTCTTATTTCAACCGTCAGGAGGATTTTAAAACGAGTTCCTGAGCAAATGTCTGTATTTTTTTCCTTTAATCATTTGAAGAAAATGGTTGAATTCCTCGCGTTGACTTCAATGGTTTGGTGCCAAGTTCATTCTGCAAACATTCAGAAGTAGTTATTGTGTTAAAGTCAACAGCTGGCCGTGTAAATAATGACATGCAAACTTCTGGGCACCTCTAGTCTGTTTTCTTCCTTTTGTTGTGAACACCTGGTTACGTTTAGAGACTGCTTTTAAAAAATAAATTAACCGTTTTTAATATTGAAGAAAACACTCTTTTTTTTATTATTTTCCTTAAAAAAACTCAATTATTTAAAAATCTTGATTTTACTGTACCCATTCTCGCAACATGGAAAAAAATCTTTAAAAAATATTGAAACGTTTGAACTGGTTTTTGTCACCAAAAAAAGAAAAAACTCAAACATTTCTAAGATTTTTCAGCTTTTTTGTCTTAAAGAAGTCGTTCCTTTTTTCTTCTATTTGAAGTTTCTCACTCTGGATTTGGATTTTGTGTTTTTCATTCATTTAACACACATTACTGCCCTTTGTGCTCTTTTCTTTTCCTTTAATATGTGACATGAGGCCTGAAAAGAATTGAGTCATGTCTGTTCAAGTGTTTATGATTATTGTTTTTGCAGTAAATAAACTCTGGTCTGACTGATCTGAACACGCTGCCAACTGAACTCTCCTTATTATTCCAGCAGCAGCCTTCAGGATTGAAAGGTTTGTATTTTTCTCTTTTTTTTTTTTTTTTTTTTTTTTTACATTTTCTTTCTGTTTACTTCCTGCTCATTTTGTCAAATGTAAAACGATCATTTTTAATTCGTCTTTCTTGCAAATCTCAGAGCAGAAATGCTCGTTTCAGTCTAAGCAGGACACTTCTGCCTCCAGAAATGATTCAAACGGAAGAGCGGACAAAGATTGTCAGGGGTTTTTGAATTCATGGTAACTTTTGAAAATTCCATCACTTTGTTCTTCTGTTGCACTTTTAGCTCATGAATTCCTCAATGGAAGCTCAATAAGGAATTTTTGTTCAAATATCATGGATTCCCCAAATGTCGAGATGAAACTTTTGGCTTTTTTTTCCATAAAACATTTTTTAAAAATCCTATCAAATGTTGAAAATGTTTCATTTTTTAGGTATATGTAAAGTGGAATCAAAGAGGTTGGCATTTGGATTACAATCACACTACACTACACTCTACAAGGCTTCTGACTACATTACCCATGATGCTCCAACAAACCATTAATCTGTGCATTTTTTGTATTTTACCAAAGTTGAACATTTTAATAGATTTTTGAGTGCCATGTATCACAGAAAGTCAAAGTACATCAGTGAGCGCACAATCATACTTAAGGTGCATTATAAAACGAACTGTGTTGTTAAGCAAAACTCAAGGGTTTTACCATTACTTATGGTCCAAAATATGTGGTAAGGATCTCTTAGTTAATTCTGATTTAATTTTTTATTTTTAGACTTATACATTTCTAGCTGAGATGTACAAACAACAATAAAATGTCACTGTCGAAAACCTACCTACCACTGCATTTACTGGATTAATATTTTATTTTGAAAGGAAATCAAAATCATGTGAACCCTTGTCAAAAGTTAGAAACTATTTCCTTTTTTGAAAGATACATTTTCATGTTTTATTTATGAAAAAAAAAAAAAACTACTAGTTTATTTTTATTTATCGTAATAGTTATATTAACACAAATACAAATCAGTGGGTTTTTTTTATCTCAAGGGTGAAGTCATACTTTGCAACTCCTATTGGGTTTGGGTTGGTGAGAAGTTAGCCCAAACTGCTCTTTTAAGTGATGATGATTGCAGATGCCTAGATTAGTCTCTAAGGCTTTAAAATAACCTCACTTCAAGATATGTCACCAGGATAATTTCACCACACAAACACACCAAACAGGAGATGTAAATAGTGTTTAAAGTTTAAAAAAAATCTTCTGCTTTTTAAATTTTTTTGCAGATATCAGGCCATTGCCTCACCGAAATTTTACTTTATAATTTTGTTCCATTTTTGCGCTATATTAAAAACCAGGTGTCCTATCCCAGAACTATTAAGAAATAGTACATTAATAATACATTAAGAAAATGTTAGTAATACTTTGAGAGAATGAAAGTTTTTTTTGTCTGGTTTATCATTTAAGTTTGAGTCCAGTCTTGTTCATTGACAAAAGTTTTACAGTAAATCAATATGTAAGCTACATTATTTTTTCAAGAGAGTCCTTCAGTCCCAGATTTAATAAGCAAAAAACTGTTCCATCACTTACTTAGGGTTGTCCACAAAGTTGATTTTTGCTTGTTTGTTTCTTTCCCTTTTGTATTTTTTTTTTATAAAGTTGTTGTACATTTTCTATTTTAGTTTAGTTTTATTTCGCATGTTGAATTCTGTCTGTATTGGCATCTAAAAACACAACATTTTTCCTGCAACAGTGACAAATCACACTTCATTTTATTGCTGCTTTTTATTTCCTCCAAATATAAACTTTCTTCCATCAGTCTCTTAAGCATTAGTTGTACTAACAATCATGCAGCACGTTTTATATATATATATATATATAATATATATATATAGAGAGAGAGAGAGAAAAGCATAACAGGAACGGAGATTGCAATGGAAATTATAAATAATTATAAACTGCATTTCCCATAATGCAGTGCGTCTCCCAGATTTTGCTTAAAACAATTCTTGAATCTTTTCAGTATTGTGAGCTGGAAACTTATTAACATCAACACAGGAGATTTTTTTTTTTTTTTTAGGAAAAACAGAGTTTAGTTTTTTGCACCAAATAAAAAAAATCTGTTCTTTACAGACAAAAAGTGAAAAGAAAAATAATGTGCAGTTCTGCTGTTGTCCACCAGAGGTCAGTGTTAACCAAGACCTGAAGGCCTTGACAGGCTAAATTTCTGGTATCTGAAGTGGAAGAAGATGAAGTTTAAAAAATTAACCTCTAAGTTAAGCAGAAGTTGTTTAGTGGTTTTAGAAACATTACAACTACACGGGATTTGAGCTCAAAAGCCTCTCAAATGTGAGTCACTTTGTGTCTTTCTTCACTCTTTCTTCATCAGGAGTCATCTTCCAATCGTTTCGTAATTGAGTCCCCATTATGTGAGCCATCAGGCGCAGACATTATGAGGTGAATAAAAAGTGGATAGAGTTACAGCAGAGAGGCTGTGTCCAGGGTGAGATCATCAGACAACTGCTGCCTGCTGCAGATGGTGGATGGAGCTGAGAGCCAGGTGCAGCTTGTGTTAAGCTCTGCAGGTGGCATTCAGCTGACGGAGCAACACCCCTGCAGCCCTGCTGGAGCTCCTCGGCTCTCTGGACTGCTCCACTAACCTGTTGATGTTTGTGCTTCACCACACAGATGTGAAACCTTTGCAGGGGGCCACACAAACAATTAGAAGTTAAGTTTTTTCCCCCTGTTTATTTATTTATTTTGTCAGTTTGTTTCAATGTCTTTAAAATTCAAACTTTAACTGGTGAGAAAATAATCTTTTGTGAGCTTTACATTTATAGACTAAAAACTAATTAAAATGTTTTATAGAACTGCAATTGTTGCATTTTTCTGTAGTTTGAAGCCTTTTTTTTAATCAAACTTACTATTTTGAAATGACTGACCCACACTAAAAAAAATTATTTTAATTGATCAATGATTAAAATGTAAATAGTAAATAAATATAAGAGAAATGTCTTTCTCTTATATGTGCACTACAACTATAAAGAAAATACACTTATTTTTCCATTTACATCTGTTGGCAAATTTTCAGGCTATTTCTACAAAAAATGTAAATAATTAAAGCTATTTTAAACAACATATTTTTAACTTGAATTGAAATATTTTTTCACTTGCAGCAAAGCAACTGCCCACCATAATAAGACCTCTGCTAAGCTTAAATGTAGAAAAAGTTTTCCTCTTACTTGCATTGAAGAAACATATACACTAAATTTGCTGCTATCTGCACAAAACATGCAAACTTTAAAACACAGTAAAAAAGGTCGCACCAAGTAGATACTTCCTCTGTATTTTCTTCAATGCAAATGAACCCAAGGTGCATGTTGGCTCCATTCTAATGACAAAAGTCCTTTGAACTTAAGTTTAACAACCAAACATTTGCATAATAACTGAGACATTGTGCTTTTTATGACGTGCTTCCACTTTTATTACAAGAGGAAGCTCCTTTCTGCTTTTTGGTTGCCTATCACAATACTGAAAAGAACTCAAGACAATAAAAAACACATCTGACTGGAAAAATTAAGAATTCAAACATATGTTCAAGTAAAAATATAAATATTTTTTTCAAAAGTTTCCTTTAAAATTCAAAAATGTTATGGGATGAGTCAGGTGAAGAAAAAAAAAAGCTCACACTGTTGCTACAAGCTGCACAGAGCTCGGTCGACCAATAGGACGAAGCCTTTCTGATGACCTCACGGCTCCTCCCTCCTGTGTGCTCAGTGATGCAGATGATCCACTGATCTGTGGTTGGTCTGCTTTTCCCCTCCCCCGCCAAACCTTCATTTTCTTCACTCACAGGCCTCAGTGGGGAGGGGCAGAGGGCAGGAAGGCGGATGAAGGGGGTGTAGGTCATTAGTCAGTGGGGATGAAAAGGAAAGCAGGCACATACACTCAAAAAATGCTCACTTAGACGGATACGTCTACTTGAAGTGACATTGGTGTTTTTTTGTGACGGTGTTGTTTTGACCCGTGGAGCGGGCCGGCTCAGACCCAAACAAGTCTGTGATGTGGGAAGAAGGGCAGCGGGAACACAGCTCCACGCCTGGGTGTCAAACTGAGAGGAAAACATGATGGAAAGCTCCTCTTTTTTTGAAGTGGACTGTGATTTGGAAAACAATGTGGTATCATCAATCAAACAGTGACATTGCCGGCTGAAGTGGACAAAAAGACACCACGCTGAAAAGCAGGAGAAAATACACAAAAAGACTTGCGTGCAGCAATATATGCAAAGATCCATTTTCAACAACTCAGATGTTGTTGAGGGTCACAGTGGACCTAAACTCTGGTGTGGATCACACGAGCAAAACACGGCTTTTGGGTTCATTTGCAGAAGAATTCTGGTCCATTTCATCTCAGTGTGAATTCAGACGAAAGAGTCAAAATCGTTTCCACTGAGCAGTCCGATCAGGTACAGTAAGAAGAGGGACGGTACGGTCCACTTAATTCTGGCAAGCGTTTTCATTCAGTAGAAATGAGGCTAAAGAGTATCTAACAAAGAGTAAATGAGATTACATGCATTTTAAAGCAAAGAAAAGACCCCAAAAGACTTGTGAGCTGATGGTGAGTTCAGGTGCTTTAGCAAAAATCATTGACTGTATATGAGAACTGGACTGTGTGACCTCTCCCGCCTTTTGTTTAAAACAGGAAAGAGTCTGCTGATTCCAAACAGTCAAAATCCCATAGGCCAAAAGCTGAAGGAAGTTCAGCTTTTAAACAAATCATTGATTGGGGAGGCACCATTTATCTAACTTTTCTGGGGAAGGAACAATAGACTTAATTCAACTGGGTTCATTTGCTTGAGTTGTGTGAAACGCCAGGTCTTGTTTTTAGTCTTGTTTAGTCATGTTCCCCCGTGTGCTCTGATCAACCACCATGTACCGTATTTTCTGCACTGTAGAGTACACCAGATTATAAATCGCACCATCCATGACTGCTTTATTTTCAAACTTATGTCGTACATAAGAAGCACCAAACTAGATCTTCGTCGGTCAGCAGATGAGCTGTTTAGTCAGAGTGCTCTCCCACAATGAGCGGTCTGATTCGAGATGGCTTTCATGCCTCTCTTCACAACATGTTTTTAGGTTCATAGGTGGAAGACTATCAGTCTCTCCTTGTCTGGCGTCTGTGGTCCATGTCTCACTCACAAACACCAAACAAGTGCAATAGAGTCAGAGATAAGTCAGTCGGTCTGAAGTTATTAAATGTGTTCACAGTAACTCTAGAATTTGTTTGTAACACGCTACACCTTCACTGAAGGTTCTCGTTCATGCGTTGAAGTTGAATCATAGCTACTGAGCATCTTCTTTCTTGAAGCATTTCGCCAGACACCCAAGTAGCAAAACGTTTCATTTAAGTAGATTTAAGGTCCAATTGCTACACATTAGTGACATTATAAGTGTTAGGCCAAATCCAAATTCTTCCCTTACTGCCACAGCTTCTCCCTACCCCTACATTTAGCCTTCTAAATGGAAAGTTTTGGAAAAATGGAGTCTTCAAATTCCAATGACGTGACGAATAGTCGCCGGTCTGCTACGTTAGCGCATAGCTTCCGGAGTTTGTAAAATACATACCATCAGTTTTATAACTTTAAAAAGCTCATGCTGAAACAAGAAATCATTACTTGCATTTAATTGTAAACTTTTGTGCATCAGAGCACACCCACGTGAAGAAATGTGTTTATCTCCGCGGCACAACACAACATGTATCACCGGGGAAGGAAGAAGTTGTTCGGCCTAGAAAAAAACAGACTGAGATCGCTAGAAAAACATTACTGTGACTACGCTAACTCGCAACCTTATTATTGATACATAAAAAAAGCCCAGTTTGAAGCAGCTATGAGTTAACTGTGTTAGCGTATTTACAATAGCATCTAACCTTGTATGTGCCAGAATTAATCCATATGGTGTTGCAAGTTTTGGGAAATGGTATATGGTACGTTATTGGACGGCCGGTTCAGTTTGTTTGGCTAACATTCTGTTCATTCTTAAATATATTCTATTTCTTGTTAGGACCCAGTTTATCAATTTTTAAAAAATAAAATCTTCTTTTTATTATAATTTTGCTTTGTCTTCATTTGGCAACTTGGTCCCTTACAAAGTCGACAAATTCTAGCAATAATTTTGAAAAATAAAAGAAAAAAATTCCAGTTGTATCCCGCTATTCTGTTTGACAGTAAAATGCACCATGAAACACAAATTAATCTTTTATTAAATACATTTTTCTTCCTCGCATGATATTAAACACCGTCTACACAGGTCGAGTCATATGTAACAAACATATGGTATTAATGGGATTAGCTCCCTCTTCAGCAGGCGATCCATCCGTCCATCTGTCCATCCATCCGTCTGTCTGGCCACTCATCTATCCATCATCCATCTCCCGGTCAGCCAATCGATACCTGATGTCAGGATGAGGTAAGTGATGACTTCAGAGTCATTAAGTGAGATGATAGGCGGACACGGTGCCATCAGCAGCCGCGGCTGGAAATGGATGGACCCCAGACACCCCGGCTCGTATTTCACCGGCCTGTCTCGCTCACACACACACGCACGGTGCTGGCCCGGCGAGGATCTCCTATCTCCTGCCATAGAAATGGATTTTTCCCCTGCAGACCACACAGGCTGATTCATATCTCTATTGATTTAGATGAGAAGATGAACTGAATGGGATGAAATGAGATCGGTCTCAGAAATAAATTAGAAATTAATCATATTGATCTGTTCCAGATACACGCATTGAGCCAGTTACATATATACATTGAGTTGCAACAAAAAGACACCGAAACAACGTTCGGCTCTAATCTGAAATGAATTATGAGGACGTGATGGAACTGTCATGAGCATGTTAGACAAATCTGTGAGATGACAGCAGCTTAATGCTTCCAATAAAGCACTCAGCTGTTTCTGCTGCAGACCCGTTGGGCTGGAGCATGGATCAGGACCAAAAACTCACCAACTGGATCAAATTACAGCACAAAGCAGGAGGAGGAAGGAGTTTGAAACCCGACCCTGCTTCAAAAACATCACTATCGTTTTGTCTACTTCACAGAAGAATAGATCTACATACAAATTTGCCACCGTTGATGCAAATTGGAATCAAACCTGTTTCTGCCGGTCTGAACACTTTATAGGAGGCGATTCGGTGATGGTCTCCTCCAAACGCAGATATCTCAGAAACCACCGACGAGATTGGCATGACATGTGACCTCGATACCACATCTCTTCCCCGTTTCTCATTACTTCACAGGCCCTGCTTGTAATTAAGGTCACAGATTCTTGATGCTAGATGCTTGCAGCATCTATTTCCCAGAATATCTGAAGAGTTTTGGAGTTTTGCAATTTTCAGACTAGTCACTTTCTTTCTTTCTTTTTTGGCATCAGCTGTTCCTGATGTTTGTATATGACCAGCAGTTTACAAACGCATTTAAATTTTAGACTTTGGTTTACATATGACAAGAATTGGCTGAGTGAAATCCCTGCCTGTAATGTAAATCCACAGATTGACACCAGAAACTGACTGGATAAAGGTTTATGCAAAGAAGTGCAACATTTTGTATAAGAACCCGTACTCTGATCCTAAATCAAAGTCTAAATGGATAAAATAAATGTATTTTAGAGAAAAATGGGACTTATAGAAAGAGAAGATCAACATGGATCCTCACATTTACTCATATTTATCTGAGTGAAAAGTGTTTCTATGAGTTTGAAAAAGGTGCAAGCACTAATATTTTCTTCTTAACAAATCTTTAATGTTACAGCATCTGTTGTTGTAGAGTATGTTTTATAAAAAAAACACTCAAAAGGTAAAGTTTGTAAAGTCTTAGTGATGTTCAGTTAAAAAAATAAACTGCAGTCAGCTAGAAAACAACAGTGCTGGATTTCTTGTAAGTGAGTGAATCCATCCATCCATCCATCCATCCATCCATCCATCCATCCATCCATCCATCCATCCATCCATCCATCCATCCATCCATCCATCCATTTACAGAAGCAGTAGGTCAGTCATAAAATATAAACGATAGCTAAAAATAAACAGACTAAATAAAACTGGTTATCTTTGGCCTTAGACATCCATCCATCGGGTCACGGAGTTGCTGGAGCCTATCCCAGGTATTGTTGAAAAAAGGCGGGAAATGGTTTGGATTAGGGATGGGTAACTCCAGGCCTCGAGGGCCGCATTCCTGCATGTTTTCCCATATACTCTGCTCTGGCATGTACTAATTGGCTGGACACACCTGAACCAGGTAATCAGTCATCAGGAATAGGGCTGGGATATCTGGAAATCATACAGACTCAACGGCCCTCCACGCCTGGAGTTGGCTATGTCTGCCTTGGATGATTTGTCCGTCCATCACAGGATCGCACGTGAACCCTGATGTGATTATCCACAGTGAGAACACACCTGGACTAACTAATGGAGCAGTAATGACATAAAACCAAAAAGAAAAACAAAGAGTAATCAAAGACTTGGATTTGTGTGTGTTTGTGTACTTGTTTCTAATACTTACCAAGACCAGAACTGGTGAACTCACCATACATAAAGGGGACCTAATGAGTTATGGAAACAATTCACAATTTTAATTTGTATTTCTGCCATTTTTAAGACTCTTGGTCAGGATTAGGTAAGATTATGCAATACTTAGTGATGGTTAGAGTTAGGGCTGTGTATTGGCAAGAGCCTGGCGAAACGATACGTATCATGATACACATGATATGGTACGATATATATCACTATATGTCTCAAGACAGCACAAGGGATACTACTTTTCAAAGAGTATGACTTAGAAAGAAACGTCAGTGTTTCGGGTGAACATCTAACATGATGGTTCTCGTAAGACCTTGCTGTTGTTTTGGTGCAGAGTAGAGCTGCTGAAAGAGGTTTAGTAAGCTGTGCTGCCAACTAGTGGTTGGGGCTTTAGTGAAAAACAAAAGTAAGAGACTAAACGCATTTGCTTATAAGTAAGTATCATAAGTAAGTATCATCTTGATCATCTTTAAATCGATACAAGTATCGCCAAATGAAGTATCGCGATATTTCATCTAATCCATATTTCCCTACACCCCTAGTTAAAGTAAGACAGGGTTAGGTCCTAAAAGTAATCAGTGGGTGAACTGGTGAACTAAAATAGAAATTGAGTTTAAAGGACTTTAATATCACAGGTTTTTATTTGAGGAAAAACAAACAACATATCGGTCCTTATTCCATCAAGAGAGACATTTCGTAGATTAAGAAAACATTTGGTGAAGAAACATGAAGGTCGTTTGTAGCTGCATTCTTCAAGCTCCGTGCTTAAACAACAACAGAGGAAACAGCTTCATTCGCTGATACCAACTCCACTATAATTAAACATGCAGCTTTACTAGCACCAATTGTACAAATAAAACAAGTTGCTTTGATTTTTTTTGAAAATATGTGTATTGACTTAGTTGTCTTAGCAGCATTATTGCTGTTTTAGACCAATCATTTTTGGTTTGTCCTTTGACAAATGAATTCAAGAGACTATATTTCAAATTTGATTGAATGCACCTTCAGTGTGATGTGTGAGACTTGTTGCACGTGTGGGATTTTAAAGGTTTAACTGGAAAACTGTTTTATGGGAACTTTTGCATCACCTCAAACCCCTGTTAAACTTAAGTTTGCATTAAAAATCTCCTCAAAAATGTCGCAAAACCGTGTTTTTGTGTTTGTAAAGAAGCAATTGACAAACTGGCTCTCACTGTGACGTTTCCGCCATTTGTCTCCCTTGGAAACGAGAGAAACAGAAAACCCGGGAGCAAACGGGAGGACATCTGGACACGTCTCTTCCTCCCCTCTCGTCTCCAGCTCTGTCACATCTCTTCTGACTTCCTTCTCCCCTCCTTGTCTTCCACACCCTCCCGATTCTCCTCCTATTCTCTCTCCACCCTCCCTCTTTCTCTCTCCGGGGGCTATCAATCATAGTTGCCATGGCTGGGCGCACGGCTGGCCTGTAGGTGGTCATGCCGACGGCAGATGGCTCTTTATCACTGGAACCCTGGCCTCACCATGACAACCACAGAGAGCAGGAAGTGACACATCCAGCCGAGATCTGGACAAGAGAACAGCACACCCGTGCACGCGCGCGCACTCATGCACACACAGGCTAACCAAGAGTCTAACCTCTAACTAAGTAGCAAACCTCTATTTTGACGATACAGAGCAAATGACTCTAACAGAATTTTCAAAATAGTTGACAGTTTTGGAAAAATAATCACCTTAAAGTCAGCTAACCATTATTCCTTAAATGTAAAAAAAGAAACATTTTCTAGAAAAAAAATGTCTTATTATGTGTTTTGCAAGAGAGAAAAGCGGTAGAGCTGAATGCGTGCATTAAGCGTAAAAAATGTAGTAAATATTTTCTTTTCAAATTTGATTGAGGTTCTGAAACCCCTTGATTTCACAAAAGCATGTTCTTCTCATACGTAACACCTTTTTAAAGACTAGCAAGCAGGCTTAGCCATCTCAATACTGGACCCCTTGACGCCTGAATTCACACTCACCGGCCACTTTATTACGTACAGCTTTCAAGCCCCGGTGAGACTCCTTAGCCTTCAGAACTGCCTTAATCCTTGGTGGCATAGATTCAACAAGGTTCTGGAAACATTCCTCACAGAGTTTGATCCATATTGAAATGACAGCATCACACAGTTGCTGCAGATTTGTCAGCTGAACATCCATGGTGTCATCTCTCATTCCACCACATCCCAAATGTGATCTATTGGGTTGATCTGGTGACTGTGGAGGTCATTTTCATCCAGTGAGCTCATCATGTCAAGAACCCAGTCTGAAATGATTCCAGCTTTATAACATGGCGTGTTATCCTGCTGGAAGTATCCATCAGAAGATGGTACATTGTGGTCATAAAGGAATGGACATGGGCAGTAGCCATATGTAGGTAGGCTGTGGAGTTGTAACAATGTTAATTGTTACTAAGGTGTGCAAAGTGTGGAAAGAAAACGTCCCCCTCACCATTACACCACCAGCAGCCTGAACTGTTAATACAAGACAGGATGGATCCAAACGCTCATTCTGACCCTACTATCTGAACAATTTCCAATCTTCTATTGTCCGATTTTGGTGAGACTGTGTAAATTATGACTCAATTTCCTGTTCTGAGCTGACAGGAGTGTGTAGTCTTCTTCTGCTGCAGCCCATCTACCTCAAGGTTGGACATATTGTGTGTTCAGAAATGCTCTTCTGCAGACCTTGGTTGCAACTAGTGGTTATTTGAGTTAGAGGTTCTGAACTAGTCAGACCAGCCCGTCTGGCACCAACAACTATGCTACGTTCCAAGTCACTTCAATCACTTTTCTGATGCTCGTTTTGAACAACAGCAGATCGTCTTAACCATATCTAGATGCACAAATTTATTGAGTTGCTGCAATGTGATTGACTGATTAAAAATTGACATTAACCAGCACCTAATGAAATGTCCAGTGAGTGTATTTACAGCCATAAAAAAATGAAAAGTCGCTCACATTTTTGCTTTTACATAAATACTAAATTAAGGTCATTTTATAGCCAACGTGGTTTGATGAATATTTGTGTAGGATTAAAACAAAATTAACTGAGAATTTTCTTTAATTGGAAAAAAATATATTTAAAACTTGAATAAAATACAAAGAAACCATACCGTAAATTCTTGTTCCAGACATGTGCACCAATAAATAAATAAATAAATAAATGCACAGAATCTGTTTTTGTTAAAAAAAATTAACCCAGAATGTCTACATATAAAGCCAGATTCCACTTAAGTTGGTAATAAAAAAATGAAATAACTGTGAAAGGCCCTTTATTGATTAATGATTTTGTCTTAAAGTAACAGTACATAATAATAATGTAAAGAATCACCACGTCTGCATTGTAATTAGCTGTGCAATCTTATTAAGTTAGACATTCTCTAATTCTGTCATGCTTGTTTAAGTCATCAGATAAGATTAAACTGCTAGTAAATGTACATTAGTGTTTGTTTATTGCAGTTTAAGATTCTATGAAACATTTTAATAACAGTGTAAACATGAAATCCATATATTTGTGGGTTTTTAGCTCACATCTTCAAAGGGAAAATATAGAAAAAAAAAAAAAAGAGACTGAGCTGAAATTCCTGGAAGGAGAAATGAGGCTGGAAGACAGGACTGCATGCTGGGTTGGAGGTGAAGTGTGTGTGTGTGTGTTCTTGTGTGTGTGTTTGTGGGGCTGGTGAATTTCACGTCCCACTTCCTCCAGCAAAGAGATTAGGCCAGACGTCTGTCTCACACTGACACACACGGCTGTCTGCAGGAGTGAACACACCCTCGCCCAACAATCTTACTGTTCATAGAAGGACGCCTTATTGACTCCAAACAGGCAGCTTTTTTTAAAAATAAAAAAAATAAAACAGACATGAAGACCATAAAAATAGAAGCGTAGAAATTTATTACATTCATGAATGTAAAAAAAAAAGTATTTTGAAAACATTTGGGGATTTTTTTCTGTTTTAAACATTTTTTCTTTGCTCGTGTTTTGACCGTATTCAGAAAAGGTTTTTTGAAAAAAGGATTTAGTTACTTTTTCTGAACAATAATGACTTTTTTAATATACTGGCAGAAGAGCAGACTGACATCATGATACTTCCTCCTTTTTTTATAAAGAAAAAAAAGTGTCCTTATGATACCTTAAGAGATCGCAAATGAAAGTGAAAAGCAGAAGTTTAACACCAAAACATACTTATAATTAAATTAAGAGGTCTATTTCTCAGGGGAGTGAAAACAGTCTTTATTTTGGTCTAGTAACCTTTTATTTTTTATAAATGTTATCTTATTTTTTGTGCGTTTTAATGGATGCGTGTCTGTTTGTTAGTATGTTTGACTAGTGCTTTAAAATTTAACCTCCAGAAATAACTCTTATTTAATGAATCATTCTAATCTTTTTACAAATTCTGATATTTGATTCTCCTATTGCTTATCAAATTTGATAAACAGAACAAATAAACTATTGCAAATGGTTTCCTCTTCTCATTTCCTTTTATAATTTACATATAAAACAAATGTGTGGTTAAGTCTCTGTGTAACATTTTGTGTGCTACAATCATTTTTTTGTGGCCCCAGAGTGATTTACTCCAAAATTGTTATATTTTTTATTGTGTTTTATGAGTCAGCCTGCACAACGGCATAGCGGTTATCACTCTCACCTCACAGAGAAAATGCGGTGGTTTGAATCCCAGCTGTGAGGAGTTTGAATGTTCATCATGTCCATGCAGGGGTTTTCTTGAGACAGTCCAAAAACATGTTTCATAGCTTTATTAAAGATTCCTTATTGTTCCGACATGCAAGTGTGTGATTGTCTGGCCCAGTGACTGACTGGCAACCCATCCAGGGCGCAGTATGCCTCAGCCCAACAGTAGCTAGGATAGGCTCCAGCCACCCTGTGACCTCTAAAGTAATTCAGTGATAGATGGATGGTTTCATGAGTCAAAGTGGTTTCTTATTGGTTATAGATGAGAAAAACCCATGAAATCTTTTGAGACATTTGTGTTTGTTCTCTTTCTTGCATGTTTCCTAAAACTTTTTTTTTTTTTTAGGTACGTCTCAAAATATTTCTCAGAACGCATGTCTAAACTGATGTCAAATTCTCCAGCAGGATGCTGTAGGTACAAACACAGACAAAGGAAACACTAAGAACTCACAGCCGCTCTGAGAAGCTCCACAAATGTGACAGTAACGCAAAAGTTAATAGTAACATTGAGTATTTTCACGAGAAGGAAAGGAACAGCCAAGTCCTGCACACTTTGTCCACTGGCTGACGCACACCCACAGCAGCAGGTCCTGGCTGTCAGTTTGGGAGACGTCAGCAGCTTCAGTGGGAGAGAAGTCATTTGTGACGGCTGGCTGGACCGGTGAGAGCGTGCACGCATGCATCACGCTGGGTTACTGTACACGCTACACCACTGCAGCCTCACCAGACTTCAGATGAAGAATCTGCTAAATTTTAAATTCATAGAAATAAAAAACATATCCAAGGTCAATGAAATTTCATTTTTAGCTGGGATGTCTATAAAATTAAGGTTTATGGACAATACTTGACAGGGGAGTTTAGTAAAAAAAAAAGTTTAATTTTACTGTATTTTGAACCTCTTTTTTTTTTTTTTAACTAAAAGTCATCCTTGACAAACCTCAGAAGAATTTCTTAGGTAAATATAATTATTTTTGAGGCCAGCTTTTATCTCCACAATTGTTGCCATCATGGCCAAATATTTTGTCCCTGTGCCAGAACTGTTTTTTGAGTTGGTCATAAAAAAAGAAGGCTGTTATAAGTTTTACTGTCATCAGTCAACCAAAAGGCTACCTTAAATATAATCAGAGGTTTATAGAAACGTACACAAAACCATTTCAAAAATAAACATTTGCGACTTTTCTGTTATCAATTAACTAGTGGTTACTTTACCTGACTCTGGTTAACTGTCATGTTTAGTACAGGTAGTATAGATTTCTTCACTACTGCAACCAGAAAACCACTAACAGAATTAAAGCAAAAATGTAACACTGACTAACTTTAGTATTTTAAAAAAATCTAGAAAACAGCCTAATCTTTTTCTTTTTTTTTTGCATTTAGACTACATAAATAATACATATGAGGAGATTGCTTAATCTGTAATCAAATTATTTGATTTAAAAGCCCAAAAATTCAAAATATAATTCATTTCAGATTTTGAATCAGATTACACAAAATGTAATCAGATTACAAAACCTGTTTTCAGGTCATTTAAAAATTGTAGTACAGTATTACATGTGTGATCAAATCAAAAAATACGTATCATACATATATTTTGGATTATAAGACAATTTAACAAAATTCTGGACCATTTTCTATTTTTTTTATTCTAGGAAAATGTTTAATCTGTTTTTGCATTTACACTAAGATAACTAGTAAAATTACACAAGTTTTGATTAGATTACTTACTTTGTAATAAAATTATTTGATCTAGAAACCAACATATTCTAAATATAACAAATTTCAGAATTGTAATCAGATTACACAAAATGTAATCAGTTTACAAAATGTTTTTAGGTCATTTAAATTGCAATACAGTATTAACTTGTGATCAAATGAAAAGACTTGTGGCTGGCGACCGTCTTTTTTTTACTATTAGTAAAAATAACTATTAGAAGGGACTTCATCCATACGTCCCTGACTGGTCAAAGTTCAACAACTCTCGTGTGTTCAATGGTCATGCATTTTGTACACAAGTCCTGAAAACAGTAATAAAAACTTCAGCTACTTTTTCCGAACTGGTGTCAGTAACAAACACTGAGACACGCAGGGCCCTCGAGATTATTTCTATTAATTTAGAAAGAAAAAAAAAAATCACAAAGTCACACCAGAGTATAAATAGCACTCTTAAAAAAAAAAAGAAGAAAAATGCAATTTATGGTTCAAAAATACAATATTGTTTTCTACTGAATTCCTGTGTATACAATTTTTGAAGTTAATCCAAGTCTGATTATTACAGAACTTCTCGTACACATGCTGGTGCTGCTGTAGCTTCAGCTAAAACAATAGTGCACAAAACTCACGGAAGAAGCATGGAGATGCTCCAAAATGAAAGAGTGAATGATGAGACGGAGGCAGATGCTTGGTTTCCTAGGCGAATATCATGATTCACTTTTATTAAAAGCATCATAGCTACAATTCATCATACATGATGTTTCCAAAAAACAAAGGAAAAAAAAAAACACATTTACATGGTATGTCTGTAAACTTCAAGGCTAGATAAGAAATTTGAGGTAATGCTCTTCAGCTTGCTGGCTAAAAGTAACAAAAAGTCCTTTTTTTCAAGAAAAGTAGCTAAGTAATAAAGGTACCTGATTACTTTTTACTCTTTAACACCAGTGCATCAACAGGAACAGAGTGAGACAAGACTGATTGCAGTACTTCTTAGTCATGGTTACAGTTTTTACGTTTGTTTTTCGTTTCATATGACACTTGTGGTTAATCATGTCGTGTGCGTCGGGAGAGTGACGAAACATTCAAAAGCTGCCTCGGTTATTGCTGTCTCAGCGTTTGAGAGGAGAACGGCCGTCGTTGTGGCGTCTCCCTGCATATGCTGGCTATGATAGCGAGCGTGAACAAGAGCGGGCCACAGCGCGTGTTTGAATGTACTTTCAAAGATCTGAACCACTTGCAGCACTTGATTTCACTTGAACTGGCCTTTGGGAAGCGGGGGGAGGGCCGGGGGCGACAAATCCAGCACCGCTCGTGCTTTTCAAGTATTTAAAACTAACGGGCAGAGTCGAACTAACACGTCGATTTTCAACTCTGGGTTGGAGGGGGGGGGTGTCTCAGTCCTGTTATTTTGGCCAGGCCTGGTGTCAGTGTGTGTGACTAGAGCAACAGTCTTATCAGAGTAGGTCACCTTGGAGCAGCACTTGGTCTGGAACTACCGGGATGTGAATGTTTTTGTGATGGAGGAAGGGGAAAAAAAAAAAAAAAAAAAAAAACAGCTTTAAAACCTGAAATATCACATCCCTGTGTGGACCAGCGCTCCCATTTCATTCACAAAGTCCTCCGACGGAGGACAGCTGGTTTCAGTAGCATGAAGCGGACCAATCAGAGGACCTGATTGGCGGCAGACCCAGCCCGCCTGCCACCCCGTACACCGAAAAACCGGCCGTCTTGAGGGGGGAGGATTCAGATGTGGCAGTAGGAAGGAGGTGCGACTGGTTTTCAGTGTGGGACTGGGTTTAACAGTATCGGTTCGGCGCGCTCATCAGGAGTGCACGTACTTAAAAAGGAAGAGTTGTTTGTTGGTGGGGGGGGTGAGTCCTCGAATACACAAGTACACAAAATCAAAGGGCTTCTTAGTGTGTGTAGTGGTAGACACCTGAACAAGAAATCAAGTATATGTCCGGATTTGCGAGAAAATTCATCTCATCGTTTATTTTCCTCATCAGAGTCTACCTGGTCTGATATGTGAGAACTACAAAAAAAAGAAACAGCTCAGTCAACTCCAATACCCACAATTCCTTTTGCAGCAGCTTTGTCAGACAGACAGCCGGTTTGCTGTAATGCCGTTTTATCGTTTGAGAACTGATGTCAGAAAAAGCACGAGACGTGGCGTTTTTCTTGGCTTAATGAGACGCTGCTAACAACAAAACAGACAAAAAAATTTAAAAAGGAGGAGGCAGAAATGAAAAAAATAAAGACTCAGGAGCTGAAAGCAGCAATAATAATAATATAATAATAGAAGCACTATTGGAAACTTGTGAAATCCTATCTGAGAGGAAACGAAATGTGGAAAGAACGAATCTTTGAGGAGCCGAGCTGCAAGCGGCGGAGGTTTTCCCTGACTACACTATCAATCAGAGAGATTTAACTTAACACAAACACACCTGTCCTCTCTGACGCAGAGTAAATACACCTGGCCAAACAATAAAGACAGAAGGGGAAAAAAATCATAAAAAAACAACAACAAAATAACAGAATTCATAATAGTTTGGATATTTGTGGAGGCGTGTAAACGTGGTAGGGGGGTCAGAGGGGAGGAAATGTTCAAGGCCGGTCAGTTTCATGTTCAGTCTCTCCTGCCCTACTGTGGAGATGCTGCCGCCTCTTCCTCGTCCTCCTCTTCCTCTCCTTTTTCTTCCAGAGTGGGCCGTTGGGCTTCACCGCTCATCTCCCCCTCAGCCAAGTCCCTCCGTCCCCCTCCCTGTGTGTCCTCTTCCTCCTCCATCTCCTCCTCCTCTTCATCGGCTGCAGCTTTCACTTCCCCCTTCTTGTCGTCGTCCTCCTCCTCGTCATCCCTCGAGGCGGTCGTGGTCGTGGCGCTGCCGCCCAGCGCTCCAGCCATGGCGCTCTGCAGCTCAGCCAGGGTGGAGGCGGTGGGGAAGCCAGGCAGGCTGAGTCCTCCGAGGCCTGGGGGCAGGAACATGGAGGGGTAGAGGAGACCGGGAGCCATGGTGGAGATGAGGAAGGGGTTGAATGCCAGGGAGTTGGCAGACATGCCGGCAGCAGCCAGCAGGGCGGCGGCATCGCCATTGATGGAAACATCTGTCGACGAGTCTGCGGCCGGCAGCTTCACCGCTCCGTCGCCGGTCGACTTCTGCATTCCCTCTGAGCCGCCCTCGCCTTCCATCTTCCTCTTTTTCGTCTTCAGCCCCTCCTCATTTCCCCTGGCCTCCTGCTCATCCTCCACCACCTCATCACCATCATCTTCATCTTTCTCCTCTCTCTTCCTCTTTGCGGTCTCCTCACCATCTGCTCCCTCTGCCTCCATGGTTCCATTGCTCGCCGCCGTGGTGACGGTGGAGTTGGTCGCAGAGGGGGCAGCAGAGGCTGTCGCCAGGTTGCCGGCGAAGAGCCCGCCGAGGCTGAACATGTTTGGGAGGGCGGCCATATTGGGCAGGCCTCCCATACCTGGCAGCATGAGGGGCAGCATGGAGGCAGCGGCGGCGTTGGCGGCACTCTGCTTGGGGTCAGTGGGAGGAGGGAAGGCCATCAGCCCAGCAGCCAACTGTAGAGACTGGAGGCTCTGGAGAGACGACAAGTCCATCCCCCCAAACAGGCTGTTGAGGAGCAGAGGGTTGATTCCTCCTGCAGACAAACGCAGACTCAGAACGGAGAAAACACACATCCTGCTTTGCGTCAGACGCTTCGATTTACCTGCTGATGAAGCCGCAGTCGCCAGCGACGCCTGCGCAGCCTGAGCTGCAGCTGCTGCTTGGGCAGCGGCGGCTGCTTTGGCGATCTCAGATTTGGGCCGTCTCCCCCGGCGACGCACGCCCTCCTCCCTGACGACAGGGCCGGTCAGAAGCCGGTCAAACATTGCTTCTGGGAGGAAACCCTAAAAAATAGCATTTCTGTTAAAAGGAGTTCAAACATCTCAGAGGCCATCAGTTTAGTTAGGTACAAACCGACTGCTTGACGATTTCTGTCCAATCAGGCGCGATAGAAAACTCCGGGTTCTCCAGCAACCACCTAGGAAGCTCCTTCATTGGTGGAGCCATAGCCCCGCCCATCTACAAAACAATAAAAGGTGTTTTAGGAGATAAAATGATTTTTAAAACAAATTCTCAAACGGGTCTTTACCTTGCGTCCGTTTCGTCTGTTCACCACAGGACCCCTCTCCCCATCCCGTCAGGGACTATTTGTCGTTTCAGGGCGGCATACTGCTCTGGCTTGGAGAACTGAGACAGCAGCATCTCCTCGCTCTTCTGCAGAAACATTAAAAAAAAGCAGCAGTTTAAAAAAACGTCTGGCTTCAGGCTTGGAACGTGAGAAGGAAATGAGGAGCATTTACTGGTGTGAATCCTGGCATGTCCATGTAGGAGGGGTGCTGCCGCAGCCACTCTCCGAGGTCTTTGTTGGAGATTGCCGTCCCCTCCTCTTCCTCCATGCTGCCTGACGCCAGCGATCGGGCGCTGGGGGTCTGCTCGGGGACGCTGTGGCCTCTGTGGGGATGAGCCACTTCCTGAACCGAATCCAAAGCCGGAACTTTCTTTTCATCCACATCGTCCTATACACATAGGGAAATGTCAGCGCTGGAGATGAAATCTGCTTTTAGGCTTACTCCGCTCTACATACCCCCCCTCCAGTCCTCTTGTTCCCCATGAACAGCAGCTCCAAGCCCTCCACATTTTTCCTGCGGCCCCGCCTCCGTCTTATCATGGGCAGGTCGGCCTCCAGCGAACCATTGGCTCGGTGTCCGGAGGACGGGACTTGCTGCAGCAACTCCATCTGAGCCTTCAGGGAGGGGTTCGTCAGAGTGTTGGGGAAGCCAGAGAATGATGGAGAGGCCTTGTGGTGATGGTGCACCCCCTGAAGAGAAGGGAGCATTTCAGTAAATCAAACGTGTCACTGTTGTGAAGGTTCTTTCAAGCAGACGCCTCTGAGGCGTCCTCACTGCTCTTCCCTGTTCTGTGTGGAACCGCACGCTTTTATGCTGCTTATAAAAAAAACGTGTGTAAACGGACAGATTCCTGTTTGCACCTGCTGTGGTAATCAGGCGCCAGACATCAAAGGGACAGAAAAAAACCTCAAAGAAGTTCTCCTACACTACAGAAGTTGAGCTTTCAGTAAGATCTAACTGGAGTTTCTGGGTTTTTTCATCATGCAGGTACACATGTGGTGATGTTCATGCTGGTGGCGTTTGCTCCGTTAATGCAGACCCAAAGGACAAATCTCAATTATAATGTGGCTGTGTCTTTTTCAGTTAAAGATGTCATAATTTAATGCGAACGTGCACTCGGGGACAGCTGTGCAAACAGACATACAGACTAGTGAGGTGGTTGCATCTTTAACTAGTGTGAAAAAGAGAGTTAAAGACACGTGCTTTTATTGTTTTTAACATGTTTTTGTGGCATTTTCTCATAATGAAGGACATATATAGATAAAAGTAAGATTAAAATTGCTTTTCTGGGTATTTTTTCTTTTAATTGTTGTAAATCAGGAGCAGATGTTTCCCATAGTAAAACGGCTTCCACTGAGTTGCATTTTTGGTTTGGCAGAAATTTTTCTTCTGGATGCCCCTCCTGACATAATTCTGGATTTCATCTGGGCTGGGGACAGGCACAGGGAGACCTGGACTCGGGATCCTTTGCGGAAGCAGCGTGAAGCCTCTTCTATAAAGACTCACAATGGATTAGGCTCATGGGAATTGAACTCTGATTCTGCAGAATCTGACTAGAAGCTACAATCTATGGGGGCTAAAAACTCCCTGCTCGCTCCTTTCTGATGCACTTCTTTGTAGACAAATAGATCCATGTACGTCTTTGTTTTCCTTGTCTGAGCCGACATCTAGGGGTGTAGGGATAAATCAACTTGGCGATATATCGCAATATTTCATTTGGTGACACTTTTATTGATTTAAAATGCTGACAAGAGGATATTTAATTGATTATTCATGAGCATCCTTCATCTCATATTTGTGTTCCACCCGAACCCCCGACTGCTAGTTAGCAGCACAGCACACTTTGATCAGTTCTACACCGCACCAGTCTTATTGGTTCAGTCGACCTTGCGGTTTTTGTTGTTATGAGACATGTACTACTTGAGCTAAGTTTTTCTAACTTCAACTCTATAAAAAAAAAAAAAAGGTGAAAAATTGTTCTGGTACAGTGTTGGGATATATTGTGATATGTATCGTGTTGCCAGATGTGTATCACAATACATATCATATCATCAGATTCTTGCCAATACACACCTCTACTGGCATCTGGCTCAAAACTGTACGGCTGGAGGGCTCTACTATTGCTTGCCCTTTTTTGTTGCATCAGTAATGTTAGGTTGGGGGTGTGAGGGGCTATAAGCTAGTGGAAGAGTGTTAACAGATGGATGACAGGTAGTAAGGGCAGGCTTACTCTACACCAACAGTCATGCCCACAACTCAGAGGTACTCAGAGGTACATTTCTAACTACTGCTGCCCTGCAGAAACTATGTCCTAGAAAATGACACAGATACTTTAATTTTGACTAAAAACGGCATAATCATGATTAAAATTCCACTGGGAACTCTTTTAAACTAGATTAAAAGGTGATTGGAGTGGGTCTTCAGAGTTTGATGCAGGTGTGAGGGGGGCACCTTTGTGAGGTCTATAGCTTGGTTCTGGGACTCTGCAGCAGCGTGGCTCTCTCTGAGCTGAGCCACCATCTCCATCAGGTTTCTTCTTTTGGCCGCCCTCTCTGCTTCAATCTCGATCTTTCTCCTCCTTCTTCTCCTCTGTCGAGGCACAGTCAGACTCAGAGCGTCCTCCTGAAAAGTCAGATCAAAAGTTACTTTTATCTAGTTCACAGCAGAATGCGAGTAAACCCAGACGAAAGAACCCCACGCAGGCCGAAGGTGGAACGTCCGGGTGAAAACTGTGAAACACTCACATGAATCTGCGGTGACGTCCGGTCTTCACTCCCGCTGTACGGCGTATGGATGCCAGCCATGGTCAGCTCCACCAGGCTCCGCCTCTGCAACGGACTCTCCGTAACCATGGATACAGCTGCTGTGGTTGCCGTGGAGCCGTGACCTGGAATGAGGTTGCTGGGGAAGTCAAAGACGTGGCGTCTGTTGACAGGCCACTTCCCCTTCAGCACCGCCTCGCAGATGTTGTCCATCCTGTTGATCATCACTCGATCCTGAGAGGTCAGCAGTGGAGAAAAGTGATTGGTTATTGGGTCAGCACCACCCTGTACAAGTTTACCTCAAGTCCATATGGTTCTTGAAAATAAAAATTATACATATACTATAAATTTTTTCTTTAAATGTTCAAAGATGCTTAAAAATTAACTAATAAACTTATGAATAGAACTGTGGAGAGAAGTTTCTACGACCACTTTTGGCCAAAACAAGCGTCCATTGAATACAAATAGGTTGACCTTTGACCAATCAGAGACTCAGATCTGGTAGTGATGTCTGGATGGCATCCCTTTTCATTCATGGATGTGCCAACTTTTCTAAAATGTATCGGTGAGGCAAAAAGTATAAATAAATGCAATTTTTGCCTGACTGGAATTGTGTAACAGTCTTTCAGATGTCAGAATAGAGCAGTGAAAGAAAAAGGCCGCACCACTGCGACATTTTACCCTAAAGTGCCTAAAGCCGTAGGGAGCGGACACACGATAGTAAACAGTAGGAAAAATAAAAGAAGAAGCCCATCCCATTTAAGAACACACATCTTTTTGAACACAGTGTAAACATAGCTTAACATTGATCCCCAGGCCTTTACATTAAACTCACTTTAGGCCAAAATGAGAAAGCATAGGCACGGTCCTGCAGAGCCTGCAGGGCAGAGGTTTCTGCCAGGTCATCGGGGCAAAACCCATCTCTGGTCTCATCCCGAGCGGACATGCTCAGCGAGGTGATGCTCTCCTCATCAAAGTTTTTCTGTTCTGACACAGCGCTCACTGTACGGAGAGAAAGGAGGGACGTTAACGCCTGTAAAAATGGAAAGTTCTGAAGGAAAGCCATCTTCTGTGTGGAAAAGTCGTCTATTCTGTAGATATACCTTCAGCTTGAGACGACTTCTCGGATTTGTCGTCATCATCCAGCCTCTCCTCTTCCTCCTCCTCGGGGCTCCTCTCTGTGTCAGCTGACTTTGGTGTTTTGGGGTTCTCCGGGTTATCCTTCTCTTCTCCTTCTTCCTCATCAGTCATTTTCTGGACCAGCTCTAGTTTACCAGTGGTGGCTGCATCTTCTGGGATCTCAGAGCTGACATCCTTCTGTTCAGGAATCAAGGTCTCGTCTGTCAAATCTTTGTTCAGGTCCTTCTCTGATTTCAAGGCCTCGTCTTCATCAATGCGTTCCTCCTTATGTGCTTCGAGCTCCGGATTTTCAACCTTCAGCTGAGCCTCTTCGGTCTTGATGTCCTTCATTGGTGAACCGGGTGTCTCATCTTTCATTTCATGGACTTCTCCCTGATTTCCCTCCAGTTCACCGCAGGTTTCTGTCTTGATACATGAAATGTTGTCGACATCTCCTCCTTCAGTTTTAATTTTCATCTCCATCTCTGCCTTCTCTTCCTCCATGTTCACATCTTTCCCTTCCATCTCCCCCTCTTTAGCGGCAACTTCAGCAGCAGCGGCAACTTCAGCAGCAGCTGCAACGCTTTCCAGCTCTGCAGGGGTCAGAAGAGGAGCAGAGGCTGCTTCCATGCCAGCTTTGGCGAGTTCTCCCTGAGCTCCAACGCTAGCACCCGTCCCTCTCTGACTGGTGTAGCGCTGGTGAGCCTCCAGGAAAGCCAGTGAAGGGTCATTTAAGATGTGGTAATCAGTGCGGCTCACGCCGTGCTTGGAGGCTCCCAATAGAAGGTCCCGGTCGTGGCGGCCACACTCCCACCACTCGGGGAGGTCTGGGGAGGGCTGGCAGAGCTTGAGGCGCTCGGCGAGCAGCGGGTGAGGCAGAACCTGCTCTCTGATGCGGCGCAGCAGCTCAATGCGGTACAGGGTGCGGGAGGCCCGCTCCTCTGTGATGGGGTCGATGATCAGTGACGGGTCTGGGAGTTCTGAAAAATCAAAGAAACAGCAAAGTTATTCCTCAGATCTTTAAGTAGTTTGTGCCAAAAACGATCGTCTGGAAGAGGACTGTAATGAGCATTTGAATACTTGAATATTTGCAATCTGTTTCAAAGAGAATTGGTATGAATATTTGTTAAATCAGAGATCAACACTCTTTAAAGTATAATAGAGTATAACAAAAAAAAAATACTCGTTAGACAATGTAAATATCGTTCTAAAACAGGAGAATAAAGTTGGATTTTAGATACATAAACTAAACAAACCGAATTCACTACAGTGAGATACTGTGTGTACCAATTGTTATTCTTAGATGAAAAAAATAGACTGATGTTTAGCTGAATAAAATAAAACAATTTGATTTTAAATATAGAAGAAAATTTGAATTAAAAAAAAAGAGTGCTGTCATTCAATTAAAACATTTATAAGATTGATCACACTTTTGGGATATGATTAATCACAATGTTTTATGATCATAGACCGTCTAATAAGAACTGGACGTATGAAGCGTTGAGGTCTCCGATAGGAAATGGATTATCTTCCAAAAAAAATTAGGATTAGGAAGAACGTGTTCAGAAGGAAGCATCAGAGCAAGAAGGGTTATTCTGACAAATAAATACTGAGAAATAACTGTGTTTCTCAATGGAAGTCTATGGGACTTTGGCCTTCTTGCAACTTCTAGCCAGAAGTTTAATTTGTTAGCATAAACACATTAACAGTAAGATATGCAGAACTTTAAAGACTTTAATGTCTACAGTATTATTCAAAAAAATTAAGATTCTAACATACAGCTACAAGAAACAAACATCGTGTTTCTGCACTTTAAATGGTCCGGGCAAATACTCAATTCTGATTGGCTGTTGGTTGTGGAAAAAGTGGGATAATGCCCAAAGAAGTTTGCATTATCAGAAATTAATGCAAGCAGTAGAAGCGGAATACGGTAACTTAGTGAAGTGAAATTAATATGCAATAATATATATTAACGCAGTAATTTTAAAAAAATATATGACTGGTGAAGAATCTGTACAAGAATGCATCTGTAAAATGTTCGTCTAAAGAGTGGGAGTTTTTTGGTAATTCCGCTAACGATGGAAAAATTCTGTCAGTAAAATACGTGTGTTGGAAACACTTGTCAGTTAAGATTGAAGAACTGATTGAACATTTTCAGGATTTGTTGTTAAATGATCCAAAACATCAGTAATGTTCATGTTTTGTGTCCTACTAAAGTTAATCAGGAAGTTGAGAGCAAAATGTTTGAGACTGACATTGATAAAAGCAATACATATAATTTCTTTTTTCTAAATATTGTGTTTTTATCTGTTTGTCTTATTGATTTTGATCTCCTTTTTTAAAATCAATAAGTGTATAATTGATGCAATTAAATGCATATTTTGATTAAATCTAGAGAGAATGCATATGTAGGCATGACATATTGGATAGTAAGAATCATGGTTTGATCTGTGAATCGATGATCACCACCTAAGCAACAATCCACAGGAAAGCAGGTGTTTTACCTGCTTCATTTTTGATCTGCATCCTGCACACGCGTTTGCACATAGCGATGAAGGAGTAGTAGTATTTCTCCAAGCTCTCGTCTGTTTTCTTGTCGAGCCGAGCGAAAGCCCTGAACTGCGTCCAGTCGAATTTCTGCCGCTGGGTGTCAAAGACCACCCCAAAGGTGGAAACAACGCGGTAGAAATCTGCCTCCTCACGCCGCGTCCATCTATGAAATAAACAGTTAGTTTGTTTTAAAGCATTTGCTAAACCCACATAATGATGAAGTGTTGTATGTTACTCTACCTCTGTCGTCTCTCTTTGTAGTACATGGCTCCATCAGTCAACAGGGAGCTGGTGGTCATCACTGGGGAAGTTTCTGGCAGGAACTGAGCACCTTTGGCAAAGTATGCACTTCCCTTCGCCAAATACGGGCTTCCTTCTGTTATGAACACCCCCGCGCCATCTTGGATGTAAGATGCTGCCGCTCCTCCGGCTTCAGGAACCATGGCGATGGAAGGCAGGAACTCCCTGCGTCGTCGGCGGCGCCCATCGGGTCGGTTGAGTGCCTCCTGCCGGAGCTGCTCTCTCCGGTTGGAGCGCTGGTAAGCCGTGATCAGACGGCGCAGGCGGGCCGTCAGAGCGGAGGCCGCTGGCCAGTAGAGCCGCTCGTTGGAGCCAGAAGCCCCGCCCACAGAAGGTTGACCGTTTTCGCCCGATTTAACTGTAGTGACGGAAAACGATAATGATCACTATATGCATTAAAAAGCCAACACCATTTGTTTGGATTTCCCCGTGGGAAAACTGTCATTTGATGAGTTTAATTCTACACTCACCTTCAGCCTCCCCCTCCACTGTGTCGTCCAGCGGAGAGTTGGTGAAGTCATCCATGTCGTCTTTGAAAGGCATTCGGAGCGGCTTGTATTCTGGATCCTCATCCTCACTGCAGAATTAAGCAGACATGCTTAAGACGAAAATTGGATTGAGGCATGCAGGTTTATTTTATATTGACTTGAAAGAAATCCAAGAAACCTGGAAAACTTCACCTGCACTGTTCAGTACCAGGTATTTTTCTGCGAGTCAAACTGGCAGAATTTTTACTAAATATGTCCTGAATCAATTTTAGGTCAGTGAATCAGATCGTTCAAAATGAACAAATATCGACTATGAATTGTATCATCAACTACAAATTATGATATGAATCAGATTGTTAAAATGAATCGTTACTCCACTACTTATGTGAATAATAAACCCTCATGTACGATATGGAAATGTTTTAATATGAGGCCTGGAGAGTGAGGAGGCGCTCCCTCTTACCCCTCAACACCATCTGCCATCATGTCAGATCCCCTTTGCTCAGCGGCGATCGCTTTGGCGTCTGGCATGCCCACTCGCTCCAAGAAACACAGGGTGGGGTCTGCGCGCATCGAGTTGTACTTCTCATAACCTGAAAACAAAGACAGACAAGGATCGTCCATGGCTGAACTCGAGCAAAAAAAGCCGCCGCAAAAAGACTTTACTGGTTACTTTTTAATAAGCGGTGGCAAAAAGCAAACTCTTAAAAAAGAGAGAGGAAAGTAAGTTGTGCTTTTTAAACTCAAACGCTTTAGAGTCCAACACAAAGTCAGACGCTCACAGCATTCATATTAGATGAAGGAACACAAAAACAGCAGCAGAAGGGCAGACCCCAGGAGCCAGCTGCTGACAAGACAGCCTCTGTGCCTGTGTGTGCCTGTGTTCTGCATGTGTGCCGATCCAAGCCAGCCTGCAGGTGCTTATTTGTGCTGAGGAGAAAGACAGCGAAAGGAAGGGAACGTGTGTGCGTGGAGTTGGTGAAAGTGAGCCGCTGTGTGGAAGAAACTGTGCGTGTCTGTCCGTTAGGAGCGTTCAAGCAGAACAGATTAGAACGTGCAGATCCTACAGAGACGTCGGGAAGGAGAGGGGGCCGAAGACAAGAATTTAAAGACCCACTCCAATGAAAATGGTGGTTTTGATGTTTTTAACGTGTTCTTGTGGCATTTTTCCTCATGATGGAAGACGTTGAGGAAATTAAGCTTAAAATTGCATTTCTTTAGTCAAGTTGTTATAAATCAGAAGCAGATGAAAAAAATGAAACATATTTGTGACATAGAAAAAATGCTGGGCGGGCCACAAGCTCCACACAAATGCATCCACTTGCAGACAAATGGATCCAAGTGCGTCTTTGTTTTTTTCACATAAGAGCTGGGACCTGGTTCAAAACTATACGGTTGGACGGATTCAGTATTGATTGCCATTTTTGTGGCACCGTTAATATTAGGTTGTGTGGAGCTGTAAGCTTGCGGAAGAGGACGTAAACAGATGGATAAAGGGAATTGTGGGCGGCCTTACTCCATTGCAACAGTCCCGCCCACAACTCAGAGGCAAAATTCTAATGAATTACAGTGCTCCCCTGCTTATTTACATTTCTATTTTCGTGGTTTCAAAATTGGTAGATTTTTTTTCAGTCACGTGACTCTTCCAATTTGTCACAAAAACTCAGACAACTCAAGACGCTTGTGTGAAGCTTTGCATTTCTGCTCCCCACCAGCTACCCCCTTTCATCTCTCCATCGAGAAATGGCTTCAGCTGACTTGTAAGCGGCCGAAAAAAAATCCTGATCTTCTGAAGAAGATTATCGCGGAGGATAATTATCATTTAGAACAGGTGTTTGTTATGGAAGAAGATGCCTTCTCACACTTATTTGATGAAGGAGGAAGCCCACGTTCCTGGTTGTAAAGGGGCCATACCATGAAAAAGAACTTTTTGAGCTTTTAAGTGCTTTATACTGTTCAATGTCACATCCTCTTTCAGGAAGAGTCTGCTCTGCCAGCACCACCCCTAGTCTAACACCAACAATCAATATCACCACTAAGTTAGCGGTGATCAGCAAAAAAGCTTTCATTTTAGATTCACAATATTGTATCTCTTCAAATTGTCTCCTGCTGTCTTCAATAAATTCCAGCTCCAACAGGTGTTAGTTGCTTTAGACGCAGGGGCCTCTTTGAGACACAATTGTAGTTGTGTGGTGAGTCGGTCTAGTGATGGCTGGGCCTACAAAATGCAAATATACGATATGTGCATCCATCCTTGAAGAAAATTGGATATTCCACACAGCGGCAGCAGGCAGAGCCTCAGGAATTAAGTCATTTTACTTCAGAGTAGGAAAAAATTCACAAAAAATAGCCATCATAAATAATTAGTTTTTTAGTGTACCAAAGATTTGATCATATATATGGATAAAGTTTACTCTGAAAGGCTTAAGAAAATCAAAATCATGGTATGGCCCCTTTAAAGGCACAGGAGAGGCAGAGTGACATCCTCATCTGCGTAATAAAGGACGCTGCTGCTCTCAATTATTAAAAAAAACTCTATGTTGAGCAATACTCCAATGTTCTTTAATAAATGTTTTACAAAGCGTGATCAGAAGTGTTTTTTTAATAAATATGGATTGAAACAGACATTCTTCGGCCACGGGCGTGGGGAGTTTCAGGTATTCGCAGATGTCTACGGTCCTTAACCTCCTGGAATGTGGTGTGTGTGTGCTGTACTGCCGCTCTGCAGAAACCATGTCTTTGAAAACAACACAAGTTTCTAGGTTTGGGCTAAAAACACCATAATTCTAAAAATGGGAATGCTCTGAAAAGACCTCAAAAGTTGATTGGAGTGGGACTTTAAAAAAAAAGAAAGAAAAATAAAAAATTGTTAAAATGTATATGCAGAGGTGGAGGGCAGAGGAGAAAGACTGAAGAGGGCCACAGTAAAACATCAGCGCCTCTCCTCTCCACCACATTTCAATTAGGAAAGATGTAAGGCATTGTTCCTAACCGTCGCTCTGTCTTTCACAGAGCTCTGCGCCTGCAGCCAAACGTTAATCATCAGGGCCTTTATAGGCCATCACTCTTCTGTATGTTCACCATTGTTTTGTGTGGCTGTGTGTGTCTGCTCACAGCTCACTGTGTGTGTGTGTGTCGGTCCCCCTGAAGGGCCTCACTGGTGAATAAGGATTATGATTAAGGGGTGAGCGCTATTGTGTTGCACTGTGTGTGCTTATGTGCGAGTGTGTATGTGCCCTAATTGAATCATAGAAGGTGGCAATGATGGAAAAATTATGACAATTATTCCAAATTAATATGAATGAGGGTCTGAGTCCAAGACAAACTGTAACATTTCCAAACAGCCAGCACTGAAGTGACGCGGAGCTAAAGATTGCCATTTGAGAGCCGAGATTGACCTTGTTGATAATATTAACACCTGTATCACCTGTACACTCTCACAGCCGGCAGTAAAAACAGCCATCGATACGCTAAGCCTGCCAACTGAGCGCACCCGTGGCAACGCCAATCAACGAGAGCAGCAGAAGTGGGTGGTGCATGCGCTCACGAGGTATCACGGTGATGCGATGCATGTGCAGCTGGAATGAACGCGTGTTATGCTGTGAGTTACCGTGTTTAAAGACGCCGACGAGTAGGGACTTGTCAGCCTCGCTGTCCCACCAGTCAGCTGGGACCTCAGCGTGGAACGGCTGAGGAATCCAGACGTCCAGCACGCTGTGACAGAGAAAAAAAAGCAGCTCAGCACTCGCTCCAGCAAAACATTTCCGATTTTTTAAAACAAGAAAGAAAAATTCAAAGCAGACACAGCACTGACGTAAAAATAAATATTAAGGTGGGGTGACCTTTTTATCCAAACAAATAATCAAATTACACTACATAAACTGGTTTGGATGCTTTACAATTTAAAAGATTTTTGCTTGTAATTCAGAGATTTTTAACATCCGTTATGAAGATTGGAGCAGCTCACAAGCTCAAGGAAAGCCGAGGGTGAGATCTTAATCTAGATGAGTTGAAGCGGAGATGTTGAAGCTGCTGGTCCGGGGAAGCGGAGAGTTAGGAGGCAGGAGTTTAAATTAAGGTTCTACTGGGAATCACAGGATAATCTTGGATCACTGATGAGGGATTATTGGAGATACAGTATTATGTGATTCAGCCAGACGAAGCTAAGTATCATGTTTTTATGATGCTTTTTCGGATGAATTTGGGAGAAGACAGAGCTGCAAAGTATTTAGGAGGGGAGACCACAGCGCTTGTTGAAGACCCACTCGGATAAAAATTGTGTTTTTAACATGTTCTTGTGGAATTTCTCTCATGATAGAGGACATCTCTAAAGAAAATGAGTATTAAAATCACATTACTGAGAATTTATTTATTTAAATTGTTGTAAATCAGGAGCAGACAAAAGAAAAATCAGTTTGAAAAAGAGCTTATTTGGAATGTAGATAATACAATAGACAGTTCTGCTCCACATCCCAATGGGGAGGGGAGGCGGGGTTGCTCCATGCCAACGGTCCAGCCCATAATTATTGCCGCTCTGTAGAAACTATGTCCTAGAAAATCTCGCATTTTTTTGGCTCTGAAAACGGAATCATCATTACTAAAAGACCCCTTGAAAAAATTTTTTTAAATGGGTCAAAAGATTATTAAAGAGGGTCTTCAGCAGATGGTCTATTTTGGGCAGATTTCTAAAAAGAAGTGCCTTTGAGTTTCAGAAAATAAACTGTTTTTCTACCCAGACACCGCAATATACTGTATTTAGGAAAGTTTCTTAAGATTTTTTCCACTGAACTCATGACTTCACAACTTGACTTAACAATCGCTTTACTTTCATTAAAGGTTATCCATTCTAAGAAAAAAATGTTTTTATTGTAAAAAAAACTTTAGTGCCAACCAACAGTGGTGGGACAAAACAGCTAGAACTATTGACTGAATATGTTAACTGGACAGAGCAAACCCCCCCCCACAAACAAGTTCAGAATAGGAAGTACCATCTAAGAAGCCAAAATCTAATAGACTTTTATTGAGAAATAAACAGCTATCAACCATTCCATTTGTCAGAATAACCATTCTTTCTCTGATACCTTTTTCTTAACATCTTACTAATCCTATTTTTTGGTTCTTTATTGCAAGTTATTCAAGTTATAAACTGACTAATCAGATGCCTTTGTAAAAACATGTGGTGCCCGCAGGCCCGAACCTCAAAGATTCTCCCAACCACTTTCAGTGGGCAGGGTGTGGACTTTGAAAAAGCTTATGCATAATTCAGTCAGACTCAGACCAATTTTTTTTTACAAAACTTAAAGAAGCTTGTATTGATTATTTTTTAATCATTGTCATCAATACTAATATTGCCTCAAAAATGGTGGTCCCCCTGTAGCTCCGCCCCTGGTCCAAATCAACCTTTAATTTATAGATTGAAATTTAGGATTAAACAATATCCATTTACAAAATCAAACAAACAAAGTATCAATTAATGAAATCCACAAATCTATAATTTTTTAAACACAATTTCTTCATATTTCTACACAAAAAAACAACCAAAAAAACACTTTTTTTAAAAAAATTGTATCCCAGATTTGATAAAAACAATATGTTTTTTGTCAATGTAAGTTCGTTCTACAAAAACACACTTTTTCAAACCAAACCAAAATGTTGTTTATTTGGCAAAGGTATTGATATTTATTCCAATTTTGTTGAACTGCAAACAGATTTGTGAACATGTGAATCAGATTCGTAGGTAGTTTGGCAGCACTAACCCACCCTTGATAAAAAATACAAAGCAAATGTTGTTTTATTATTTCTAATTGCACATAATGTTAGTTGATTCTATCCCATTTCTATGCGGGCTATGCAAAAGTCAAAATATTTTTTTGCCTCAAAACTCCAGCTTGTAGCTAAATTTCAGTTGTAGCAACAAGAAAATGCTACAAAAAATAAACAAATTTCTTTCCATTATGCACAGAGAATGGCATTTCCAGTGAGTTACTCAGAAAGGGTGTGATGCACAATGGAAGCAGAAAGATGGGGGGGTGACGGGAAGAAGAGAAGAAACTAGGGAAACATCCCTTATCTCTGCAAACAGCAGCATGCCTGGCCTTGGCAACGCACACAGACAAACGTGAGCGCGCCAAGACTGGCATGCTAAATCCCTCTGGCATATGTTGGCACGATGGCACCCCGTATGCTCTGGTCTGGCACGCGCTCACAAACACACATGCGCGAGTCTGCCACCGTACCCGATTGAAAGGGGGGAGGGACAAAGAGGAGGAAGTGGGAGAGAACAACTTTGAGTGCACGTGCTCCAGATTATAAATTCATCCACATCTGGGTGGAGGGGTGAGAGGGGGATGGGAGCAAAGTGCACTGCAGAGAAAGAGATGGACAGATGGGGAGAAGAACCAAACGACCAGACAAAGAAAGCATTTTAAGTGAGCAGCTCGTGTAACCTTTGCAGCGGCATCTCAACACCGGGGCTGCATCATAGCAGGAAAGAAGGGATTAAAAATCTAAATAGGTCAGATGTGATATAGCTAGTTCCTCCAGATAGATGTCAGTCAGAATAGAAAGAACCATGCCAAAGAGGCCAGTAGAACAGACTCAAATGTGCCCTAGTAATAATTCATCACACATCCTTGAAAATATCAATTTGAGGCATCAAAGACTAAAATCCTCTTTAATCCCTTTTCAAATATATTTTGTATATAAGGAAAACTGTTCAATCTAGGATTGTTTTCTCCCATTCTGACAGTTGTTGAATGCTAAATAATAAAGTCTAGTTACAAAAACGACTTTAAGGTTGATTTATACGTTTCAAAATTAAAAGAAACCTGTCAGGACTTCTTAGAGACGCTTAATGCTATGGTCACAGAGGGAGGCATCCTCAGAATATTCACGATTTTATGCCAATGCCCAAAGTTGCTCAAAATTTTTGTCGGTCATGAATGTAGATGGTGGCAGCTGTCAGGCGTGGAGAATGGCTCGCTTTATATACATACAGACATTTTTAATAAATTTTTCCTAAAACTTCCGCAGCCACCGTGCAGCATAGGAGTGTGTATTGGGAAGACTTTAACGATACGATACATATCCCGATACACATACCGATACGATGTATATCGCGATATATCTCAGGACTGTATCAGAATAATTTTAATATAATTAAATTTAACATAATTTTTAAAAAGTGTTTTTAAGTACATAAAAATGAAACAAAATGAAATCTCATTAAATCAATTTTTCCCTATTGTAGTGTGTAAAAATGTGACTGCCGCCTCCTGATTACAAATGACGTATCGCAGCCAACTGTCCAATTTTGCCTGAAAACTTCTGTGTAAGTTGGCGCGCGGTGGCACTTTGGTATATGTGACCGTAGTCTAAACTCTAGATCCGATGAGGTGAAATTAGTTAACCTGTAGAAAACTGAGAAAAACAGTCTAGGTATTGGGCTTTAAAAAACTTAAAAAGGATCGTACAAACCTGGAGTCTGCTCCATCCAGGATGCGCTCAGCCTGATCCCCGATGACTTCCTGTCGCAGGTAATAAAGCATTCTCACTCTCAGCAAAACCCTAAAACAACAAACGACAACATTTTAGTAAACTTTTTCTTAACTTAAAAGTGAGTTTTTGCATTACTTAAACGACAAGAGCAAGGCAAAAAACTAACAAACTTTAATTTAAACTTCTGCACCAAATATTCAAGTTGTTTTTTTTTTTTTACTAGTTTATAACAGACTTAAATGATTAATCAATTTATTTTTCTATAATCTAACAACTTTGATCTGTCTAAGGAAAGTTCTTAATCAAATTGACCTGTACTAAAAACAAAAAATAACAAAATTAGATTAATTCAGAGATGCATTAAAATTGAGGTACAATAAGTTTATTTAGCAATCTCATAAAAACACCCATCACAGCAGAGAACACACACGTGAGGCCAGTAAAAAATGCTCAAGACATTATAGTCCAATGTGTGGAAACACTTTGAATTTTGCAAAGACGTGACAATACATAGTGGCATAATGTTCTAATAACGTTCCCTTTGTATTATTTTGATGTTGAAAAACAATTTATACTGAAAAGCTATAATTTTTTTGTCATATAAATTGTGGACTTCAGTACAAAAAAAGACTTAAATGTTTTCCATCATTAATAATAAAATTTATATTATTAAAAGAACAAACTGCTAATTATTTTGTTCTAGAAATTGAGTCAAACATCTCCCCCTACTTATAATAATTCACTTTTCCATGGATCACTTTGAGGAGAATTCGAGTCAGATTTGATCTCCTGACACTGGGAGGTCTGCTTCACTGTAAACATTTGCCACCAGATTTGTCACCAGCATTTAATGCCAGTAATGGCATTTGTCGCAGAAGACAGAAGGGGAGAGGCGGAGGCTGAGAGGAGGAAATGAGTGGACAGAAATGATGGCAAAGTGCTGAAAGGGAGGGAGCACAAAGTTTGGAGAGGCGATGAAGAGAAGGGGGAGGGATGAAGACAGTCATTTGCAACTCCTTCTGAGTGTGTGTGTGTGTGTGTTTGTGCATCAATGGCATAACAAGTTGCGATGTGTGTTTGTTGGCAGGCTGTATGTGCTCATCCATCAATGTGCCAGGCCTGATTAGCCACACAACGCTGTGCTCCAGCCTAGCAGATGGCACCACATAATCACCCCCAAGTGTGTGTATGTGTGTGTGTCTGTTTGAGCGCGTCTTTCACCCACTTCCAACAGGTCTGCCTGCATAGCACCTGGCCTGGAACACATCCAGGCAGCCACACACACACACAAACACACCTTAAGAAAATAATATATAAAAAAAAATCTTTGAAATGAATCTTGAGGCCATCTACCCAACAACGAAACAGAAGGATGACCAAAGAAAAGGACTGACTGGTGTGTATCTATGGCCATCGATACATTCATGCTTCTCTATGAAATGTCACTTCCTATGTTCTTAGCAATACTTGCTCACAAATGTCACGTTTCAGTTGACATACTTGTTACAGTGATGCTTCAGATGTCGCTTATAGCTGTCCTCCTGAAGTAAGTGGTCGGGGTTGCAGGTGGCCAACCAATCAGCACGTGGAGTTTGAGGAGGTGGAGCTGAGGGCTTCCCCTTTTTGCCCTTCCTGCCCCTGGGGACAGGGGTTGAGAGACCTAAACACAGAAAAAGAAAAGATTTTTAGTTGAGTTTTTGGATCTTAAAAATAATGGTTTTACATAGAAAAATATCCTCCCACATCTAACCATTAATAAGGTTCACAAATAAATTAATCATTTTATTTTATTTTTTCACCATCAACATGGACAGATTTTTCCCCCAATCTGGAGAAATAACCTTTATTTAATTTAATAGCATTTATATTTTAAATACTTGTATTTAGTATATCCCAATAAAACAATATATTAGTTTGCAGGGTAAAGGAGATATTTTGCGTTTTTTTTCTTTTTTTGCAAATCTTCTCAAAAGAAGAAAAAAAACATAAAATGAAATTTTTTGAATTTGCATCCTGTAATTCCAAAATTCACATTTTTCAGACTATAAGTCACTGTGGAGTACAAGAGCAGACAGCAAAAAAAAAAAAAAGCAAATTAAATAAAAAAAACAAAAAACAAAACATGAGTTGCATTGAAGTATAAATTAAATCAACTGGCAACTTCTGATAAAAGGTTCGCGTTCAATACTTTTGTGTTCACAAGTAGCTTTGCAAGTTTTTACAACGATTTTCGGCCTCCACGTACAAAAATCAACACATTTTCACTTCCAGCTTGTCATATATGGACATATTTCGGGACCCCTCCATGCCACTTTTTGACGTTTTGGTTATCCCCGACTCGTCATTTTTGGATGTGCTGGTTGTTCCCACTAAATCTGGGTCCTCACACTCACCTTGGGAACAGCCAGCACGTCATAAAATGACGAGTTCGGGACACCCAAAATATCACAAAGTGACGCGGAGGGGGCCCGAATCGTGCGTCCACCATATATGACAAGTTGGTAGGGAGAATATGTAGCATAACACAAGTGGCCCGTTAAACCAGGTTGAACTTTGAGCCATCAGACTCAGATTTGGTAGTGATGTATGGATTTTAGTTCACGGAAGTGCCAACTGTTTTAAAAATTGATCATGGAGGAGAATTTCATAATTGCAGTTTGTGACCGGTCGGAATTCTCCGACATCAGGTCTTTCATATATCGGAATAGAACTATGATAGAAAAAGCCTAAAGTGGAGCAGGAATCTTGTGGCTCACCCAGCATATTTTCAACATTACAAATGAGTTGCTTTTCAAACGGCTATTTTTACATCTCAATTATTTGAATAAAGAAATATTCCACAATGAGCTTAATTTTCTTTTTCATCAGTAGAAAAACACCACAAGAACATGTTAAAAATACCAAAAAATATGATTTTCATCAAAGTGGGTCTTTGGGAAAGACTAATGAAGAAATAAACCAGGAGCCTCCTGTAATACCAACAATATGCATGTGTTCTGGTTTGGTTTTGGGGCTGAGAGCGTCTGTGTTCGTTACCAGAGTGATTGGTCAGCGTCCTGGTGGTGCCATCTTCACTCGGCGTGATCAGGTCCCAGATGAAGCTTTTGATGTTCTCATCTCCTCTGTAATGCAGCAGACAATATGCCAGCAGAGCCCTGCAGATGGTTTCCACATCTGCCTCCTTTAGGGGGCGCTTGAAGCGACCGTGGGCCAGGATTTCACTCCATCGACCCCAGCTGCAGACACACAGTGGACAGAAAACACAGAAAATTAATAAAACGTAGTTTAGCCCAAGAATGGATCCAGAAAGAAATGTTTCTCAAAAATGCTAAAGATTACATGATACCAACATTTCTTTTACTAAAATGATAAAATAATTTATAGTATTCTATAAAACAAATAAGGCCTCTTTTTTAATTTGTTTTTAAAAGTTTATGACAAAATACAAGAAGCCTTTTTTTATAATATTGATGATTGTTTAGATAAAAGGCTCAGAGCAAATCCCAACAAAACAATAATAATGTTCCCAAATCAGTCTGACAGTTTATAATTGTGAGCTGAGCTCCACCATTTCATGGCTGACACGACCTTCATCCTTCATGAATATTTACACAAGTCCAGATCATTTTGTCTCAACGCCCTGACTTGTATCAAACACACACATACACTGATGAGTGCTGGGATCTCATTATGCACTGCGTTTTACCAGTATGCTGACTTAACTGGTACTGGCATCTTAACTACTGCCACCCAAACACAGCCCAGTGTATGCGTTTTCATGGATCACAGCTCATCTCCCTCCACGTCTCCAACACCCCTTCGGCTGACGTAGAGGCCGAGATCCCTGGGATCCTCGTATTGAAGAATATCTAACTGCTGCTTTCCAATATTCACTGAACCATGTGGGTTTCACTTGAATCCTTTATAGAAAAGGCTAAAGTGGTGGGTGAGTGCAAGCGGGAGAGATTGACGATGAGAAGAGACAACGGAGTGCTGAGCGGAGATGACAGGCTCAGTCAGACAGTGTATTTTTGTGTCCTACAGCCCCGGGGCACAAGGCTAGACTGTTACAACAACAATGCTGATATCTCACCAACGCCACCATTCTTTCTTACGCAGACGTCACGCGAGTGAAAATGGAAGCGACTGTCCAGCAATCACCAAGCATGTCAGTTTGTGCACAATAAGCAGCACTCACCCATTTACTGTGTGCCCGGACACAAAAGTGAATAAATGTCACACATTTCACTCACTATTAAAGAGGAAAACATGAGAATTAGAGCTGAATTTTTAAAAAAGGAAAAGTGACAGCATAAAGTGAACAGTGGAACATATTTCAGAGGCATCCAATAATAGTTTTTCATTGTCCGCCTTAGCAGATCATACTTTATCATTCATTTCTGCTTTGAAGAAACTCAGTATAAACAGAATTTTTCATTTGATCCTTCCTCAATTTTTATGTAAACACCTTAATATAATTTGTATCTTTCTTAATAAACGATGTGAGAGGATGAACAACACTCAGATTTTAGAACTCTAAGCCTACCAATAGGATTTAATTAATTTTGTTTGGTATAATCGTGCAGCAATAGTAAGCGGTATCCTATAACACTGAATTTATTTTCGATTGAGGAAGAGTCTAAGAATGTTCATGTCCGTCTGACTTGAGTGTATTAAGTGTGTAGTGAAGGGTTTTACAGCTTTGAAACATGTTAAATCCCACTTCTGTGATTTCCCCAATTGCGGTTTATTTTTAGAACATAAAACATGCAATAAAAGAGGGAACACTGTAACTATGTACAAATAACCAAATAAACAGGTAACTGTAAATTTTACGCTTGTTTAGTTTTTGTTTGACTGGAAAAAAAAGAACATAAATTCAAGATTGTTATAGTAAAACTGTAGGAGCTTGGAGGATATAGTATCTAACAGGACAGTAAATTTAAAATAAAGAGTCTTGGGTCACAAACTGATTGTTAATTAGCTAAACTCTCATCTTCCAAAGAGATTCAAAAATAAAAAGCATCAATTTACCTGTATACGGTTGATTTAATTTTCAACTTTACTGACAGTCAAGATGAAAATCGGCCAAATGCAGCAACGACAAATATGATTTACCTCAGAGTTAAGCAGGTGAATCTGTGCTCATCTACACAAAATATGTTATCGCTACAACTAACCAACAAAAATAAAAAAAAAGGAAAGTTTTTTGTGCAAAAACATAGACTGAACCTTTGATTTAGATGCATTTCTGTACTGGAATGACAAAAAACTTAAGGGGCATTGTCTAAAAAAAATAGAAAAACAGATCTTTTGAAATTGCTAGGTACATAAAGACCAGAGTAAAAATGAAGTTATGTCCAAATAAAAACCACAAAAGGCCTTAAGGAAGACCGGAGAACCACTACTGTCTTAAGATAACAATTTAAGAAGTATTAATAATTCTAAAAACTTTTTGTTCAAGTTTTAACCTAAATTTATTGCTTTATTTTCATTAAAAATATAATATATTTAAACATCATTTAATCAAGAGTTTCATTCACACTATAAATGTTTAAATAGTGACTGACCCATAGACCAGCAGGTTCTTCTCCACCCTGAAGCACTCCGATCGGGGGTAACCCTGCGTTTTGTCTTGAGGTCGTCGTTGTTTGGATGAAGGTCTGGATGAGGGCTCCTCATCATCACTCTCCAGCTCAGAGAACTCCAGCATCTCGTCCTCTTTGACGCTGCTGTAGTGGCGCGTCTGCTTCCTCACTCTTGGCGTGTCGATGACCAGCGTGTTCTGGAGACAAACAAACGTGAAATATAGCTTCAAAGTGTGGACACTCCTTTCTGTCAATATTTTTTTTTCATTTTTCTGCCCTTTTCCAATGTACAATCTGTTTTTAATTACAGACAGCCTAAATTTCACCATAAACAACATGCAAAACACCTTCTGTTGAGTCCCCCTGAAGTGGTCCATTTATAAACTTGTTCATTTTGACTGTGACTCTGCAAATACATGGCATCTTGTGGATTAAATCAGATTAATTGGATATTTTGCCCTCATTTCATTCCTGACAGAGAAATTTGCTGTGTAGCACAAACAAACCGGCATTAATTAAGTTGTCTAATGAATTACATTTTTGTTCAGTTAATTTGATTTTTTTTCCCCCTCAACTCTCTTCCAATCCCGTTAGCATGCGCGAGCGGGGCAGTAGTTAGCTGCGCAATTATCACAGAGCTGCAGTAATTTCCATTTTAACATGACAATATGAAATCCCAGGGGACCGGTCCACATTCAGGCTCATAGAGCGAGATTAAGTGTTCCAGTGGAGGGCCCTCCATGAGAGGAGCAGTGAGATTGGAGGCGAAAAGATGTCAGGAGATGGAAAAAAAAAATTACATATATATATAGAAAAGCAAGCAAAAAATGTAAAGATGCATGTAAGCAGAAGCTGTTCGTGTGCTTCAGGACGTGATGGAGGTTGTGCGTCTGTGTCAGCACCAGCCTAAGTGATATCTCTGTACCCTCCAGGCATCTGCACTCTGTTAAGTGGAGCTAAGCAGCTTACTCTCTCTCGCTCAAACACACACAAGAGAGCAGGGAAACATGGGTAATTAAGGAAGAGAGCAGATTCCCAACTGTCAATATTAATCTCTCTCTTCCTCTCTCATATGCCTCCCTCCAGTCCTTTCTTTCTCTCGCTCTCACACATTCTTCCTCCTAACATCCGCTTGTGGTGATAGCACTCACCAATTACCATTGCAAGGACTTTTTTTTTTTTCTTTCCTCCATAAGGGGACAGAGTCTCTGCTGTGTGTTTGTGTGTCAACATCGCAAATGCAGTCAAGTATCTAAATACCAGGCCTGTTTGTTCTCTTCTGGCTTCATCCCATGTATTAGGATGGCTTCAACATCCCAAAACATTTAAAACCTGTAGTAGTCCGGGTCTTTTTGAGCTTTGCTATCTACTTTACAATTTCCTCTATCAATTAGTCTTCAAAGAAGAATTTTCCAATGAAAATCCTGTTTTGGCTGATGGTGTGAGGGGCTATAAGCAAGCATGTAAACAGAGGGATTGTGGGAAATTGGGCAACTCAGAGGTAAATTTTTAATCAACTTCTGCTGCTCTGCAGAAACTATATCCTAGAAAAACACAGTTTTTAAAATTTTGGCTAATTTTGGGTCACTGTAAACAGACTATGTAATTGGCAAACTCACTGCAACATCTAAAGGTTAAACATTTTTAATAGAATTGTCATGGAATAAGTCAAAGTAATTTACCTTTTCTTCTTAAAGGTCATAAAATAACAAGAGAATCTATTAAGATTTCACAAAAATCTGAAACATCGATGTTATATCTGGGATTTATTAGAATAATTAATACAAAATTGGAACCTTGCAGTAAATTTTTGTTCTGTTGGAGATGTGTGATGTCTAAGACTTCCGTTGTCCCTGCATGACAAATCATCAAGCAACCATAACAAAGGTTAGAGTTTTGAAAGGGACCGACTTGTGAAAACTGCATTCAACCTGCAGTTCCTCTCATCTGAACCACTGAACATATCTTATGATGAAATTGGACACCTGTTTTCATGTGTCGAGTGAAAGGGAAAATGTTAATGAGCTAAAGCTGATTTCAGTTAGAAAAAGAAAAACTGATGAAAAATAAAATTAAAGCTTCATTAGAAGGTATTTTAAGAAGTGTGTTCAGTACCCGGCCATTGATGGCGTCCATGTCAAGCTCTGCCTTTTTGGCCCACTTCTGCCAGAAGTCTGGGTCCTCCAAAGAAATGTCGGTTCGGTTCCCTGCTGCAACAAAACTTGCCTGCCGACAAAGAAAGTTATGAATTTAAAACACTGAATTACGTGGGGAAAAAAATAAAAAGGTTCAAGCTTTCACCTTGGCAAAAGTAGAGCCTTTGCCTTCAGACTCAATGGTTATGGTGTGAGTTCGTCTTTGGAGGATTTGGTCGATGTCTTCCTCGCAGAATTTGGAACCTTCATCTTCCTCATCCATTAGAGCTCCGTAAGCACCCTTTTTTAGCAGGTCTTCTATCTCCTTCTTGGACAGCTGTTGGACCTAGATAAGAACCAGAACATTCCTTTAACTCATTAAATCTTAATATCATGACTATTTTAATTCTTAAGGGTATGATTGTACGTTTTGGTAAATTAAGAAAACTCCCTACTAGGAATCTGTGAACTGACAGAGATAGTTGTTCAAATACGAGTGATGTTACTTACCCCACTGTTGGCATTCTCTCGTCCGCTCATGCTCTGCAGAACTGCCTTGTCAAGTCCGAGCTTCAGACTGGCCTTGTCAAACATCTCCCTCTCGTAGCTGTTCCTGGTGATCAGGCGGTAGATCTTGACAGACTTGGACTGGCCAATACGATGACATCTGGCCTGGGCCTGTGGCGAACACAGAAGTTTACAGTCTTACATTCACTTCCTGTTTGAGATAACTTGCATTGCGTCCAGAAAAGGGTCTGATGTTGATGTTTGGCATCCAAAAACCACTTAAAACTCTCCAAAGTGGTGGTATGAGTTGTTGCACTGAAGTGGCATTTATACCTGCAGGTCATTCTGAGGGTTCCAGTCAGAGTCGAAGATGATGCAGGTATCTGCTGCAGTCAGGTTGATGCCCAGTCCTCCAGCTCTTGTGCACAGCAGGAAGACAAAGCGGTCCGAGTCTGGTCTGGAGAACCTGTCAATGGCCGCCTGCCTCATGTTACCGCGAACTCTGCCGTCTATGCGCTCATATGGGTATCTGGGGGGAAAATGTCCATTTTTGTCATCAAATAAAAAAAATCAGACAAAATAAAAAGTTGTTTTGTTCAATTGTGCAAAGTATTTGGAGGATGTCCAAAAGGATCCGAAACATCCTTTTCTTCAATTATAGAAGCACAGTTTTGTCTGCATTCTCACCGTTTTTGGATAAGGTAGTCCTCCAGTATGTCCAGACATCGGACCATCTGACTGAACACCAGCACTCTGTGTCCTCCGGCTTTGAGCTTTGGCAGCAGTTTGTCGATGAGCACCAGCTTGCCGGCAGCTTGGATCATAGCTTGAAGGGCCATCTCTGGCACGTCTGTCCTGCCGCCGTGGGACTCTCTAAACTCCTCGATGATCTTTTCCTCTGCTCCTGCACAGACATAGGAGGTGCATCAATCAGAAACCGTCCCGTTTAGATGTAAATTCAGAAAGAGGTGGTGCTTACCGTTGATGAGGTAGGGGTGGTTGCAGCATTTCCTCAACTCCATCATTGTGTTGAGAAGGTTGGGCACACTGGCTCCTCCACTTCCTCCACCTCCTCCTCCTGCACCCCCTTTGGAGAGGAAGGAGAAGTTCTTCTCCAGAATGGCCCGATAGTATTTCTTCTGGATGTTGGTCAACTCCACCTGACATCAAAACAGAGGGTTCAAGTTCAGAAAAACAATGGACTGCTGCTTAACTTGAACAAGAACTATGATGCTATAAGAATATTATATTCAGGAAAAATTCATCCTAAAGTGTTCTGCAATGATACCTCAATGATTGTCTCCTGTTTGGGGGCCAAGTTTTTCTCCACATCCTCTTTCAGTCTTCTCAGCATCATGGGCTTGAGAATTCCTTGCAGTTTTTGGACCTAAAACAAACAACAGCATATTTATTGGAATGGGTATGCATGTGAAGATGTGCCACTGTGGGAGTCAGCGTTGCAGGTCACCTGTTCTTCAGTCTTCAAGTCTCCAAATTCAGTCATGAAGGTTTGCTCGGATGGGAACCGCTCAGGTTCCAGGAAGTTGAGTAAGCTGAAGAGTTCCTCCACTGTGTTCTGGAGAGGAGTTCCTGTCAACAGAACTTTGTGCTCCTGGAGGAGAGGAGGGGGGCAGGAAACACATTTTTAGAGTTTCTAAAATTGAAAGCAGGATGTATCCACAAGACACGTACTCCTAAAGGAATTCAGAGACGGAATAAAAGAACCGGGCCGAGATGTGAAACACTGACCAAAACTAAAAGTTCAAACGTCCAGAGATAAATATTTGTTTGAACCCCTCTTCCTGTGAGGTGAAAGACTGAAAAAAGTCTTCCTTTATTCCATCTCCAGCAGAAGTGCTACAATAGGAACACTCCTACTTACCATGTCCATCATTTTGAGTCCCTCTAATAGTTTACAGTTTCGATTTTTCAGCCGGTGGGCCTCGTCAATTACAACACAGCGCCAAGGGATGTTACGAAGTTCTGGACAGTCCGCCAGAATCATCTCAAATGTTGTTATCACAGCATGGAACCGATACACTCCCTTTATTATTTTACCCTGCATGAGGACACACAAACAGAAAAAAACTGAGCAAGCATAGAAACATTTCTTATCAAGAGCAGTTCTAGATGCTGGAAAATTCAAATAAAAATTGTGTTTTGGGTGTTTTTGCCATGTTCTTATAGCATTTATTTTGTTAATAATGGAGGACATATATGAAAAAATGAAGGGTGAAATTGTATTCCTGAGTATTTCTTCATAAAATTGTTGTTGATCAGGAGTTGCTGAAAAAATAAAGTTTGACAAAGCTCGTAGTTGCCCGTTCTACTCTATTCTGATCTATTTACTTGCAAACGAATAGATCCATGTACATATTTGAGCTGGTATCTCCCTTAAAACTGGAGGGTTGGATAGCTCCAATATTGCTCTCCATTTTTGTTGCACCACTAATGTTAGACTGGGATTTTATTGTAGCTGTAAGCTAGCTGGAGAGCATGTAAACAGATGGAGGCTGAGAAATGCGGTGGAGCTTACAAATCGCCAACAGTCCCTCTTCAATTAAGAAGTGAGTTTGATGAACTACTGCCGCTTCGCAGAAGCATGTCACAGAAAACAGAAGCTTTTTGATTATGGGTAAAAAAAAAAAAAAAAAAGAAAAGCTATATCATATGTAAAAGATCCCTGGGAACGCATTTACAAAAAAATTATCAGAGTGGAACTTTAATTACTTTAATCAAATTTTTCTGCTGCATTATACGTTTTAGAAAATGTAAAGTCGTATTAAAATATTGGGAAAACATTCTGGATCATGAAGTTATCTTTATGATCTGAACGATCAGTTCAGTTTGGATACAGTTTAACAGCTCATTTTCTTTATGGACTCCTTGAGACAAAGTTTGAAATAATAATAACGTAATATTATAGCCTTCAGTATAAATTAGGCTTACAGAGAGAGAACTGTAAAGAGCTTATGAAGCAAAGGAGGACTGTAGATGCTTGGTGGGCCTGAGATTTCCCCTGACTGAGGAGGCGTTCAGATCTGCTGACCATCTCAAAAAGAGCAGCTTGTTTCTTACACCCACTGTACACAAGGCTCCTATCAATCCTCATGTGAACACACTGAAATGAAGGAGGAAAATCTGTTTCTTTTTCCTCTCACAAGCAAATGTTTTCAGTTTATTTTTAAGTGTGTTTATCATTTAAAGGGAGGATTTTTTGGGGGGGATGGCTGTCTAGATGTTAGCTGGTCTTATAAACACTAATACATTTGCTCAATTACTTTAAAAAAACATTTAATTAGTGCATCATTATTTACCTTTCAAATGGTATTTCACTATTATCACACTCCATTTTTTAAATATGTGCTAGGAGTTACAGAGAGGTTATACCTGTGCGTCTCTGAAGTACATCTCGTAGGCCTGGATTATTTTTCTGCTGGCCTGGCTGCCATGATAGACCACCACATTGAGCTCGGTCCAGGTCCTGAACTCCCTCTCCCAGTTGGGAATGGTAGAGAGAGGAGCAATGACCAAGAACGGCCCCTCGATGCCCGTCAAGTACATTTCATAGAGGAATGTGATGGACTGGATGGTCTTCCCCAGACCCATTTCATCTGCCAGGATACAGTTACGTCTGTGGAAGACAAACAATGTGGACAGATGAGAGGACGAAACAGAGGGCTTTTATATTCTTAGTATTCCGTGTCCCCTAAACTGTTAGAAGGCTTTCATGCTTTCACACTGAGTGTACACACTGTGACCCTGGTGTTAAATTCCATGACTTTTATTGACACAAGCCAATGGGCCTCCATGTGTTAAGAGATTTACTCTCTTGTGTTACTAACGTTAATTTTCCGACAGGGTGAGGCAGTCCACCTTAAACTCCAATGATCTAATGCAAAAAATATTGATAAGTGGAAACTTTATAACCGTGTTAAAGACAGAAACTCAAGTACTAGAACTTCTTATGCAAATCTGTTACTGAAATGGAAATAACTAGGAGCGTGCATCTTTCCCTTTCTCCCGATACATAAAAAGACTCAACTAACTTTGTGGCGACATGACACAGTCCAATTCTTTAACCTAAACGGATTACATCTAGATTATTATTATTTTTTTTGGCGTTTAAAACTATAAGTAAAATTTAATTTTATCACAGAAACTCTTCTTTTACTGACACTTTTTAAGAACACAATCTGTATTGTATCAGTGGTTTTCAACCAACATTGCTGTTACCTTCAGTACTAAATTGATATTTCAATTCATGTCTGTATGCCGTACGGTCCGCATGGGTATCGGCCTCAAATAAGCTGCTGCTTGTGTTTCTGCCTGATGTAGCTGGGCAGTTTGGCCCACTCCTTAGAGTGCAGTGTGAATATAAATTGAAACAAGTTAAAGAGTCAGTTTCTTAGACTGTCAGAATTTGTTCTTCTCTCATTGAGCCTGTTTAGAAGCCCACAAAAATTAGATATTTGGGAGTAAGTTAGACATATGCTGATTAACTATTTAGTCATTAGATATCCGATTTATTTTGGAAAGGGACCAACGCATGTAAAAACGTTTCAAAACCTCTGTTCATAATCATGGCTGAGCCAGCAGTTGCAGGATATCCTGGGGTGTCATGTGACTTCTGTCTCCCATCTTGGATATAAAACTACCAAATATACAGGTTTGAAGTATCAGCTTTTTTGGAAAAAAAAGAAATGCTTGTTATTCTGACATCTTGTTGCATAACTGTAATTATTGGATTAAGAACACTGGACTAACCCGTCTTCATATTTATCAAAATATCTAAAAACTCAAAATTTAATAATGATTGGAAATTAATGGGCATGTACACAGGCTTATTGTCATTAGTGTTATACACTGAATAGGGCTCAAGATTTGTACTGCCTTTAAAACATTCAGACTTTGCTGGTGGGTAAACCTTGACAGAAGAGTGGCACTTGGTTACTGAAAGATCACCTCATGAATGATTTAAATGCTTTACCACTACATGCGCAGCTGAAGCTAGAGACTATTAAAAACTTCATAAACTAAAGGGTGACTTACGAGTTGTACCAGTTGAAAGTCAGCCAGTTAAGGCCTTCCAGCTGGTATTCCCTGAGTGCGTTGCCATTCCTGTATTCTCTCGAGCTCTCCAGCTTTTTCCAGTCCGCTGCAGGAGGCCGATCCTTTACATGAGGAGAAATGGTATGTCATTAATGAGCCGCAGAAAGGCACAGTAAACACCAAATGATTCATCAGTGCACAGATGCTAGTCTTGAGGATACGTAGGATTAAATATGGCTTTATGGCAGTTCAAAGATGCAGACGTTAGCAGCAGAAGGACGTTCAATCTGAGATGTTTTACTTGAGACATGACAAAAACAATTGAACTGCATTTGACAACGTCTTACAATACACAACTAGATGAAGACTTTTCATTACAATTTAGTTTATTTATAAAGTTGCAATTCACAAAAATATTGTTTCAAAAAGCTGTGCACACAGTGTTCAAGAAAAACTTAAACTTCAGGCAAAGATCACAAATATTTAAGATCATAATAATCCAATTCAGTAAAAATTGTGCAAACATGTAATCTAAAAGAGGCCCATACCAGTAATAGATAAGCTTGAAAAATTATTGATTTAAACCATTGACTGTACATAGAGGACTGGACTGAGTGACCCCTCCCCCCTCGCATTCCAAATAGGGCCAAGAAGCCAAAATCCCAAAGACTACTATTGAAAAATAAACAGTTATTACTCAGTTAATATATTTGTCAGAATAACCATTCTTGCTCTGACAAGCAGCTGGAGGGCTCAGTTGGTTGGGTGAAGGGCTGGTCCATGGGATCGATTCCAATGGAGCGCAATGAGCATCAGTGTGTGGGTCCTTAGGCAAGACCCTTTATGCAACTGTATAACTATGTAGCCGCAAGGTGTCCTTACTTTGGATCTACCTGTCCGGATAAAATATAGGGTTGTGTATTTGCCTCAGTAAAAGCATGTGGTGCTCGCTGGCCCCCAACTCGAACATTTGATTGACAGCTTCTCCCGAGCCTGCTTCCAGTGGAAGGGGTGTGGACTTTGAACAAGCTAACTCATAACTGGCGACAGTAGTTGTCATAGAAACGTCGACTCAGACAGACTTGAACCAATCACTGTCGTCTGGCTCCAACATGGTGACGTCCATATTGCGGAAAAATTGCGACAGCTTTTTTCGCTGGAGCTGAAGGTAAGGCATTTCTATGTGTGACGGCACACCTGTTCAGTCCAATTCTTTATATACAGTCAATAGTTTAAATTACCCTACTAAATAGTTAAAAAATAGAACATTTTAAACAAGTGGTTAACAAGCAGAACAGCCGCACATTAAATTTGGCAGGGAAAAAAAAAAAGAGTGAATTACAGAATAAAGTCATATCGTAGCAAAAATTTAGCCTGGATAATATTTGCCACATGACAGGCAGAAAAGCTGCATGACTGCACCCTGATGTGCTGATGTACAAGGTCGTTAATGTTAAAAAAAAGAAGGAAAAAAAAGGGGGTGAAATTCTTTTGACGCAGTGGTTCGTGTCAGTGGAAAAAGCCTTTTGATTTTTAAGATGCAGTCAATCTGAGGAAATTAAACATGGAGATTATCTTAATTTGAGGGGTATTTGAACAACATGTTTATTAGGGCTTCCCCTCTGGAGGGAAATGAAAGGTTAGTGCAAAAAGGTGCCCACATGACCATCCCCCTCAGCTGCTCACTAAGCAGAGCTTAAAATACATCTGTTTCCAAGTGCTGTCACTTCATGATGGAGCATTTCTAACATCGGCCTTAAGGAGAAACAGTAGGCAGTCATTAAATAGATGGACAGAGGGAGAGGAAGGGAGTGATGGAGGGAAAGATCACAGCAGTTAGCTGCTTCTGTTCAACATTAAACATACTGTTAGTGGTTTGGCCTGGCCACAAGAACAGGGCGTGTGAGACTGTGTGCGAGTGTGCAAGACCACAAGAACGTGGCCCTGTGGAGAGCAGTTAAAGGAGCTGTATATCTGAGGGAGGAGGGAGCAGGACACCTCACACAAACACACAGGACCAGCAGTATGGGAGAAGATACAACAGTTTAGGACGCACATGCAAAACTCACCACTTTATTAGTGTTGGGTGTGCGCGACGCAACGCGTTCATACTCTTCTATCTTGGAGAGTTCAATGTCGGCCTTCAGCTCCCAGGTACAGTCTTCATAAGGCAAACTGCACCACTTCACCAGGTATAAGGTCACCAGCTGCACAGAAGCACAGGTCTCGTAAGTTTGTGAGGACAGAGAAGAGCTGAAGACGCTCAGAGCAATAAAGGAGATCAAAGCACCTCTCCATTTTCATCTGTGCTCTCTGAAATGTCGAGGACCCGGTCCACCTCGACATAGTCGGGGTTGAAAGGCTCATCATCCATCTGGAGAGAAGGTAACAGACATTTACATTTTAGAAGAGTGGTTTGAGGATACACAAACACAAAAAAGAATTGGGTTTAGGCCAAGTCACTTTTTTTTCAAAGATTAAAACATTTTTAAAGAGTGCAGTCTAATTATATATGTTCCCAAAAGATTTATTTAAAAAAACTTGGAAATATAGCTGATTTATGAAGCTCAGCATGCTATTGTTCTGTTCCCTGCTACAACCACCAACAAACTGGCGTGATCCTTGTAAGAAGTGGCTCCCCTGCAGTCTAAGGTTAGGAGCAGGTGATGTTGACGTTCTTTTCAAAGACCCACTCCAATAAAAAATTGTGCTTTTAACATGTTATTGTGGCATTTTTCTCATGATGGAGGACATATATATAGATACAATTCATCTTAAAATCACATTCCTTAGCATTTCTTTATTTAAATTGTATTGAATTAGGACAAGACCAAAATATGCTGTTTGAAAAAGACAGTAGTTGTATTGTAGGTGGATTATAAGTAGTGGTGGTGGTGGAGAATTATTATTAGATGCATAGATTACAATCCATACATTATTCTGAATCATTTTATGAATTCTAAATAATCAATAATGGGAAAATTATTATGATTTAAAGTAAAACTTAAAACTCTGAGACTTTTTCACTCTGAATTTTTGAAGAGCACACAAACAAGGCTGACCTTGCAGATCTCGTCATCAACCTCCGACTTTGCTTAAAGTGACCAATTCAAAGCATTTTGGCTTTCATAGTGTTGAAGGTCAATTGGATAAAAGTTACGCAGTGTTACGTTCTGTTGTACCCAAACTATATAGGTGGGGAACACGACAAATTTTCAAAATACAATTTTTTGGTTCTATCCATAGGAGGAGGAGGGTTAAAACTGTTCAGGTGCTACTAGTGTGAGTGTGGCTTTCGCAAGTTCTGCTGATATCGGTTATACTAAACAAACTACCACCATCAGAAAAGGCTACTCAAATGACAAAGTCAATTGGAGCTTTTATAGCAAAGGATGTGAGATCGTATTTTGTGGTAGAGAATAATCTTGGGTTGATGAGTTAAGGGAAAATGTTCAGATATTAGTCGCTATTGTTGTTGAATTAATAAGGTTAGGTTGGGGGTGTGATGGGGCTGTAAGCTAGCAGGAGAGCTCATAAAAAGATGGGTGACAAAAAGCAGGGGTGGGCTTACTCCACACCAACTGTCCCGCCCATAACTCGGAGGTGAATTTCTAACAAACTATTGCTGTCCAAGAAAACAACACTTTTTTTTTTTTTTTTTTTTTTCATTTTGGCTAAAAGTGGCATAATAATAATTAAAATACAAATAGGGACCATTTTAACAATAGATCAAAAGATAATTGGAGTGGGACTAAGGTTTGCACTTACCTCAGTAATGAAGTTGTTCAGTTGTTGTTTGGCTTTAAACCTTTTTATCTTCTGATGTATTCTCTTATCCTTCTCCAGTTCATCCAGCTCTGCCCAGCGGCAGTGAAGGTAGGAACTAAAAAAAACAGGAAACACATGACAACATAAGTGCTGTTCATACTTGTGGCAGACATTAACCATTTGGGAAGAGAAGCAGGTCTAAAATTTAGCTAATAAAAGCCAAAAACTACATGGATCGATGCATGAACACTAAAGAAATACTGTTATATATTCACAGATATTGTCTCCTTAGTATAGTTTTGTGAATAGAAAAGGTCACATCAAATAATGCCCTTTCCATTGATCAACGCTATTACTTAAAATTGAATCTTAATTTTTCATTTCCAGATTTCAAGGAGTATTAAAGTGACATTTGTGAATCAAAAGACTATTCAATGCACTTGATTGGTCAAACAACTAATGTAGATTCTAATTAATTGTTTAAATATTGGCTAAGATAGTTTTATCATCAAAAGGTTGTTTCTATTGTTAGTTCTAAAAGTAGCAGCTGCTGCCAAACAATAGGACAATCTGCCCTTTTGTTGAAGTTTCAGTCAGCTGCCGCCATGAGTAATGCTATATCTCCTCCAAAGACTATTTAAAACAGTAGAAAAACTATCATGATTTTGTGAATTGCCTGTATTTTTTTTTTTTTTCATATTAAGGCAATAAAGTTCCAAAAAAAAAAAAAAAAAAAACTATCAATCAAATGTCACATTTTTGGAAAGGGTTCATTTTATCTCTCAATGAATAAGGTTTTTGCAACAAGTATAGAAATCTTTAGATCTCATTTGTTTTTTTAAACATGTAGTTTTCAGATTTATTCTAAATTAACATTCATCAACATGTAAGAATGTATGATCACTCAATCAAAACAACATTGAGTATCTAGAGATATGGTGGAATGCAATTTAAGTATCCCAACATGTGTCCTTGAAAGGAACAATAATTTGTAGCACAAATAAGAGACACCTATTGAGTAAAAAAAAAGGCCTCAAGGGTCAATATACTTAGGTTTTCACATTCAAAGACCAATGGACACCCTGGTGTGAGTGTGTACTGAAAATGGGTCTAAAAAAAGAGGAAGCCCTGCTGTGACAGACAAAAGAGCTGGAGAGGTTAAAAAAAAGGGCCTAGATAGTACTCACAAGCCCTTGAACTTGACGTAGAACTCCTCCATCTCCACTTCCTCGCCTGACTCCAGCTGAAAGGAGGGGAAATAATGTTCATAACTGTAGAAAATGCAGCAGCTGGTTCCTCAAAAGAAAAATGTCATCGTTACATGCTGACGACGGAGCCAGCGAGTCACTTCTCACCCTGGTGTTAGTCAACGGACAAAGCTAAGAGAATACTTTGTCCCGCTCCTGCAGCTGCTGGATTTACTAGTTTGACCGCTTTATATGAGTCCAATACAAACAGGAAAGTATTTGATGTTTTCGCTTTCAAACATTTGGCAGGTTTTACTGGAAAATCATTAACAGCTGGAACGTCACGTCTGTGCAGATTTAATCCATTTGCTGCTTGATTTTTCACGTGAAATGACAAAAACCAAACAGTAGAAGCAGCGCAGCACACAACCTGCATCCGCCAACTACCACTACTACTGTAACGCCATGAATCATCAATCACACACGCGTACACACACTGCCTGAGGAAACACTAGCTTGGCGTCTGGCGCAGCGAGCGTTGTGGTTTGGCGAGGTGCCAAGCCTGGGGTCAGCTCTGAATGGAGCTGTGAGAAAAGGGGTGTGTATTTGTGTGGGTGCATGGAATTGGGGGGTAAACTCACTGACAGCTGGCAAGCAAAGGAGAAATGGCTGGAGACTGTGTGCCATGTATGCGTTGGCTAATGACTGCGCTTTCTTTCGTTAAGGCGAATGTAACAAGTCTTGGCCGATATGCACAAAGAGCACTGAGCTCTCACACATCAGGAAATACAAGAACTCTTGTATCTGCTTAGCAAGTCAATGCGAGCCATCTTAGCCGTGTGTGTGCACGCGTCTCAGTGTGCATAATCTGCTTAGGCCAGCTGTGGAGCGGCTAATCAGATGACGTAAACTGTGATTCCATGTGTGCATCTCTTGGTGTACTGCATTGTGGAGCCTTACCTGCTTTTTGGAGGTGCGCATACCCATTATCTTCTCCACAACGGGGCCCTCAGCCTCACCAACGTCCTGAAAGAGAGCTGTAGTTAGATCCCAGCTGAAGGAATAGGTAATTCCCCTAAAGCTACTAGGAATTTTGTAAGCTAAAGGTTTTTAAAAATTCTACAACCAACATTGCAGAAGGATCTTTGTAAACCCCAACATCAAATTTATCGTCATGTAAGAAGATAAAAATGTACCACTCTCTGTATACACAACACCCAACTTGACAATAATTCAACTCCAGCGTCTTTGACAACACTCGTATAATCCAAGGTAAACCAATTATCAGAAACCCAAGCTTCACCTGCTGCTGCGATGAGGATGACGGAGATTTTGGTGTTGGTGAGTCATCGCCACTGTCGTCATCCTCAGAGATCCTAAACTCCAAGTCTTCGGTGTACCTCTTCCTCTTCACCTGGCGGCTTGAACGACGCTTCTGAAAAAGAGAAAAATGACCAATGACTGATTTTCTGATCAACACCAAACTCCTAATATTCCTGAATTATAATAGCTTTTACAATATATTCTAAGTGGATTAAAAACAAACAAAATCCTAATATTAAATCAATTGTTTCCACTAAACTGGCATTTACGATTTAAATAATGTTTTTAACATGCTCTTGTAGCATTTTTCTGATTATGGAGAACATATATAAAGAAAAATTAGGATTAAAACTGCAGGTCTGGGTATTTCTTTGTTTCAATTATTGTGATTCAGAAGTAGATGCAAAAATGCTTTTGGAAAAAGCTTGTAGTAGTGACATAGAAGCAGTCAGCAGGCTAAAAGCTCCCTGCTCAGCACCATTCTGATGTGTTCACTTGTAGACATGCGAGTCCTTGCTTTACTCGTACAAGCTGGAATCTGGCTCAAAACTGTACACCTGGATAGCTCTGATATTGCTCACCTTTTTTGTTGTACCCATAATGTTAGGATGAACAGAGATCTTGATTATGGATGACAGGAAGGGGAAGCAGGGTTGCTACGCACCAACATAATCATGAATTAATAGACCATTGGAAAGACTCTTAAAGTCCCACTTGAATTATATCGTTTCTATTGTAAAATCATTTCCAGTGTTTTTTTTTTTTTTATATGATTATGCAGTATTGAGCCAAAACCAAAACGCTTGTTTGGTTCTTTGGGACATGTTTTCAGCAGCTTATTAGAAATTTGGTTCTGGGTTGTGGTGGTTGTGGGGACTGTTGGCAAGGAAGCTTGCTCTGCTAATTTTACCATTAGCCCTTTGTTTACACTCTTTCCCGTTAGCTTATAGCTGGGATAAAGGCAACTCCAGGCCTCGAGGCCTGCATTCCAGCATGTTTTCCAACATCCCCTGCTCTGGCATGTTCTAATTGGCTGAACACACCTGAACCAGGTAATCAGTCATGAGTAGGGCTTGGATATCTGGAAATCATGCAGACACTGCGGCCCTCAAGGCCTGGAGTTGCGTATCCTTGGCTTATAGCATCTCACAACTGCAAGCTAACATTAGCATAGCAAAACAACGGCGTTCAATATCTGAGCCATCTATCCGTACAGTTTTGAGCCAGATGCCAGCTTAGATGAGAAAAATTAAGGCTCTATTTGCCTGCAAGTGGATGCTTCAGAATTTGAGCAGAAAAGGTAGATTTTGGCACGTCCATTTCTGCAGGTGTATCATTGGTCTGAGCATTTTTCAAGCATCCGGTTTTTATCTGCTACTGATCCACCGGAATTTGAATTAAGAAATACTCACAAATACAGTTTCAATCATAAGTTCTTTGATATATGTAATCTATTAAGAGAAAATGCTACAAGAACATGTTCAAAACACAAATAAGACTATACTAATTAAAGTAGGTCTTTGAAACAGATCAAAAGATGATTGGAGTGGGTCGTTAAAGTTTGATGCAAAGGTTTCCCAAGTTTGTAGAAAATGAAATCAAGGAGTTATGAATGTTTAAGTATACACAACATGCTATTTAGGGGAAAAGGATAACAGGAGCAGCAGCTGAAAAGTTGCTGACTGTAAAGAAGGTGAACTTGGCTCAGGGCCTATCTGCTTGCTCCATCAACAAGACCAGCTTACAACACAAACATTAACTGGCTCTGTGCCCTCTGTTCCTGCAAGCTGTGACGCAGAGGAATCTGCAATGATTTTATGGTCCTTTCCTCTGCACTTTGTAAAACCATCACAGTGTTTACCTGTAACTTCATATATTCCAGAGGGGGTTGAAAAGCAAACAAGTAGACTATGCTCGTCTTGTACCTGTACACCATCGTCCTCCTCTTCGTCAGCAGGGGAGGGAGGCGGGGACTTCACCTCCACTTCTTCGCTGACGGATGACTCTCTCTTTCTCTTTGAATCCTTCTTAGCAGCACTAGCCCCACCCTCTGACTCCACCTTTTTACTGCTGGAGGAAGAAGAGAAAAAAGTTAGATCCACTGATTTAGAAAAAAGAAAAAAAAAAAATCAGAATAACACATCACAGTACTAATGTTTATAGCGTTACTTCTACAACACCCCACCTAGCCTCATGTGTGAGTGTGTAAGTGTGTGTGCCAACTGTCCCACGGCAATTGCCATGTTTGATTTACCCATTTAGAAATCATTAGTGTGCCTCAGGCACTGGCACACAGGGGGTTAATATGATGAAAGACTGCATGGAGGCACAGGGAGCAAGATGGAGAGATAGAGGCCTAGTGAGGAGGAGGAGGAGGGGGGTGTCCAGGGAGACAGATATGGGTAGGGAGGGAGGGAGAGAGACAGGCAGACAGACAGACAGCGAGAGAGGCCCCACAGGGAGGCGGGGGGAGGCGCTCAGAGGCCCTCAGGCTTTTTCTAATCTCTGGCATGGAAAAGCAAAAAAAAGAGGAGCTGGCTCCATCTGTGAGTGTGTGTGCATTCACACCACAGAGGTGAGAGGACACTCAGCATCCCTCCTCTCTTGTCTGTACTCATAATGCCATTTGCACAGAGCACAAATCTGCGTGATGAAGGTCTGGTGACGATCTACTGTCCATGCACATCTCATTCAGATGGTATAGTTTTATACAAAGTGCAGGTATGTTAGTTTCCAGCGAACCCTCTCCACATAACGCGATTCGTGGAGTAGATGGTTCCAGTCTTAATGTTACGTCAATGCACGGACACAATCAGAGGTCACGCAGCCTGAAATTTTAAAATTCTCATGTGTGCCCTTTGACTGTACATAAAGAACTGGACTGGTCGATACCCCCCACATTCCAAACAGGAAGTATCGCCTGGCTCCAAGAAGCCAAAATCCCATAGATTTGTATTGAGAAATAAACAGCCATTACTCAGTCGTTATATTTTTCAGAATAACCATTCTTGATCTGACTGTTTTGTATTGTAATCCCATTTTTCCCTTTTTTTCTAGTTATAAACTGGCCAATCAGATGCCTCAGTAAAAGCATGTGGTGCCCGTTGGCCCCTATTTTGAACGTTTGATTGACCATTCTCTCGAGCCGCATTCAGTGGAAAGTATGTGGACTTCAAACAAGCTTACTCATGATTGGCGACAGTAGTTGCCGTGGAAACCTGACTCAGACTGACTTGGGCCAATCACCGTCATCTGGCTTCAACATGGCAACATCAGTTTTGTGGAAAAATGTCGACTGAGTTGGCTTCCATCCACCGGAGCAGGAGTAAGCCATTTTCTATAGATGATGTTACACCTGCTCAGACAGTTGTACAGTTAATGCGTGAGGTCCATATATCTGAAATTCGGTGAATATTTCGAGTTGTGTCAATCAAATAGGAACACAACTTTGGCTCATGGCGTGCTGATGATATAAATCAAGGGGTGGAATCCAAAACAAACAATTTGATAGTTACTAACTTTATATTTTTCTCTTTTAAGTGTGGATAATAAAAAGTTCTTCTAATTTTATTCTAGTTTTTAATTTTTTTGTCCTCAGATAAATGTGGGTCAGCAAGTCACCAATCTGGGTCATAGAGACAGAAGTACAGCTGAAAGTGGCAGTCATACACAAGCATCTCCTACAGATGATGAAGAACTTCACCGTACTGGGAGTCTTTAAATGATCTCATGAACCCAGACATGAGACCTCTTTACCTATGCTTTTGCAGAGCTCTCCAAATTAAATCTGATCTCCCAACTAGTGATGCGGCTGAAAACTTTGACAGTAACTCCTCCCACATGCCATCAGAGTGAGGTTTATGAACACCTTTTTTAAACAAGCGTCTAGCAGCAAATTTGACGCCACACGAGTTGCATTTAGTGTGAATATAGCACAACTCTAATGACAAAACGTCTATAAGGCCCAATAAGTTCATAAAGTTATTGGGAAAGTAATTTTTTAATGTAATATATTAAATTAAAATAAAATTGAATTTTTAAATGAAAATCTGAAAAAAAAAACAGGTTGAAAGTTTTTGAATAGCGTATTAAACACTTCACTCAATTATTTTAGCATACACACAATACAGGTAATTCCTTTGACCTGATTTTTACCAGCTTTCTCCACCTTATCATAACTTACGTGAAAGCAGTAATGTTTACACATAACTAATATCCACCAAAGAGTCATTAATTACACCTAAAATGCTTTGAATAGGAAGGGACAAAAAATATATACTTAGAAAGAGTTTTCAAGTACGGTATGGAGAATGGGCACATTTATTATTTCAACATGTTTGTGGCCCAAATTTTACATTTACATTGTGTACAAGAATCGTTCCTAACAGTTAACTAACACACCTGTGAAATTTCTTTTCCACATTTTTTTTTTTTTTTTTTTTTTTTTTTTTTTTTTAACTTGTCCTGTCCAACAGCTGAGCCAACAGATGTGGGCTGAGAGCTTCTTGTGTTGGGCAGATGTTACTGTCACAACAGGGATTTATTGAGTATAAACTCCTGTTGTATTTAATGCTAAACTTTATTTATATTGATTATGTTTTATTTTATTTATTTATTTTTCTTTGTCGTTGGACCGGACGGAAAAAGGGAAGAGGGTGGGGGAGGGGTGGGGGGGGGAGATAAGATGGCAACAGAGGGAAGCAACATCATAAAACAACCAGGACTAAGTGATAAACTAGAATGGGCGGGGCCTGTCTACACACACGCTCTATAGTTACACACACACTTGTTGGCCAAAATAGTCTCTACATTTAAACTAAACATACTCACATATACTATACATATACTACACATGTACGCAATTCAGCTATAAGCAGCTCACACACTCCATCATTACAAACCCATTCAGATAAAGACTTTCATTCTGTCACACAAACGGTTAGTGCTCAGGTGAGTGTTTATGTTTCACTGAGGTGGGTGGTGATGGAATGTACTCAGGGGAGAGCGCCCGGCCATCCCACGCCAAGAACCCCCGCCGGGGCAGCAGCTGCAGCCAAGATCCCCAACACCCGCCGTGGAGCCGCGGAGAGAGACCGCCCGCCGGGCAATCCCGCCGAGCACCCAGACCGGGGCACGCGGGACCGCCGCAGAGGCCCCCCACACCCAAGAGCAGGAAGCACAGGAACACGGAGAGTGCAGGCCCCAGCCCAGCCAGAGGAGCAGCCCCCACCCCGCCAGGAGGGCCAACGCGGACCCCCACCCCGGAGAGCCCCAACCCCGAGGAGCAGCCCACCACCACCCAGTGGCGCAGAGGACCCCCCGCCCACCCCAGGTACGAGCCAGGGCCCCCAAGGGCAACCCACCCACACTCCAGACAACCGCCCGCCCCACGCGAAGGTCCAGCGGAGAAGCAGGGCAGAGGCCGCCCACCCCCGCGAGCAGAAGAGAACCCAAGAGAAACAGAGGCCCCAAGGAGTGATGTACAAAACAAGGCCCGACCAGGCACACCCACTGATGGAGTTAAGGAGAGGACTAGTTCTCGAAAGCAGGGACCGGATTCCGCACCACCGAGACCTGGACACCCCCCGGCTCCGATGTAGATTGATCCCCTGCTAAATCTCGGGGATCCCACTCCCGGCGTGGGGAGGAGACTGCCGGGCCCAGGAGACCGGCACCCAAGAGACTAGACCACCAGGCCGAGGTTCCCCGCACCCCCGCCAGGGATGGGGTAGGGGACAGAAGGTCGAAGGTCCCACCTTCCTTGTGTGATGCGTGCGTGTTTGCTTGTTAGAGTGTATGTTTGTGGTGTTAGAGGTGTGTGTACTAAAGGGGTGCGGTTAAAATTGGTGACTTTTCCACATTTGACCTATTCTCATGATGAACCATTTAGTTGGTTGCCAAACCCTCTAATCTAAACATTGATGTGGAGCATCAGTCAGGCAGGCACGGGGGCAAATTTGTCCCATTTGTGAAGTCTTTGGAATTCAGTTTTACATCTGAAAATAGAGCAATCTATAAATACACCATTTTATTTCATAAGGGAGACTGCCTTAAAAATGAGTGAACAGGCTAATGCAAATATTCAGACCTAAATGCGTGGACATTGATAGAAGTTAATGTAAACTGCTTGCATTTATAAAGCACTTTCAGGTCAACAACACTGGAAAGTGCTTTGTATTCAACAATGTTATGTGGGCATTACACACAGTGATTCTTGATTTTGGTCCATTTAGTAATTATTTTTTCCACACCAACACAGACATTTCTGGAAACAACATGCTAAGTGTTTTGCTAAAGGAGATAATGGCACATGCATTGTCAAAGGCTGTAGTCTAACTACCAACCATTTCCATAGGTGGATAAACTGCTCTATCTCCTGAGCTACAGTCTAGCCTCTTAGGTACGTTTACATGCCATTAAGTTGCTTTCCAAGTGACCTCGCTTGAAATGAGTATTCTCTTTTTTGACTTGAATTTTACACAGATTCTGCAGTTCTTCCTGGTAACCAATTCTGTTTAAATGTAATGCAATAAATGATTTAATTTGATTATGATTTCATTAAGCAAAAAGAATCAAGATTACTTCAACTATTTTGTCTCGTTTACATAACCAAGATGGTCCACCTATAGACTTTATAAAACATGAAGTGAAAGCTTCAATACATACAGATTCATTAAATCTTTTGCTCATAATTTCTGAGTAAAAACTACATTAAAGTTTCCTGTACTATGAAGTTTAGCATCAATATCAGAGACAAAAAAACAACATCTAAAAGGAAAATCAAAGTTAAGATGCATTCACACTTGCGAATTTGATTTGCATCAATGTTCATTTTCTCAGGCAGCTAGCAGACTGCTTGGTGTGTATCATACAAAAAGGTCCTGATCCGCTTCAGAGCGAACACCTCAATTCACTCACAAACGTACGGTTGTGCATTTCACTTCAGTGTGAATGCAGAACAACTTTCCAAAGCGTACAAGCACACCAAAGGGAGCAAATGATGCAAGTATGAGTAGCAAATCTGTGCCTGAATAAGCACAAATTAGAAAAAGGTGAACATTACGTTGTGGGTAATTTTTCCGTACTTCCCAGATTCCCTTTAATACAAGTTAGTCAAAGAATTTGGGGAACTGGCAGATTTTATATTCTTGGTGCTTCTCATCATGTCATGTCAGAGCTTGTTTCAGTCCATCTTAACCACAAGTGAGCACCCGCCTGATTTGTCCATGGGTTTGTCTGTGTCAGCCCCTGTACTAATACTGCCGTATGTGAAATAAACCAAACGAAATGTAAGTGTGAATAAACTTCCTAGATACATTTGTTGTTACATTTCAATATAACCATATTTATAAAATAGCTTATTTTCTGTTGGTTTTTAGTAAAAACAACAGAAAAAAAGCCATGAAATAAATTTGCTATGACAAATGTAATAAAAATGCAGAAAACGGCTCAAACTGGCACACTATGATTTTACATCAAAAGCAGTCTACTCTTACAAAAAAAAGTAAATTGTGTAAAAGACTGAAATGGGGGCAAATAAAGATGTTTCATCTTATCAATTTCAGAAAAAGTGAAACTGAATCAGAGTTTCAAAGTCAACATAATAGTTTGCAGATATTCTTTAGAGAGCTGATGTTAAAGACCCAAGCTGATTAAAAAAAATGTTTTTGGTGTTTTTATGGAATTTTTCTAATGATGGAGAACATTTTCAAATTAAATTAAGCTTATAATTTTGTTCTGAATATTTCTTTACTCAAATTGTTGTGAATCGGGGCAGGTGCAAAAATACTTCTGGAAAAAGCTTTTAGGTTGGACGTGGAAGCCAGAAGCTCCCTGCTCTGCTCAATTCAGATGAATCCACTTGTAGATGACTAGATCCATGGATGTCTTTGCTTTCCTCATCTGAGCTGGCCTCTGGTTCAAAACTGTACAGCTAGATAGCTCAGATATTGCTCACTTTTTGGTTGCACTGGTAATTTTAGGTTGGGGTTGTGAGGGGCAGTAAGCTTGCAAAAGAGCGTGAATACAGAAGGATGTCGGGAAGCGGAGGCGGGCTTAGTCCAACGCACAACTAAAGGAAAATTTCTGGCAAAGTACTGCTGCTCTGTAGAAAATATGTCCTAGAAAACAACACAGACCACAGGGTTTGCTTTCAAAATAGATCAAAAGATGATCAGAGTGAAAATTAAATAATATTTAAAATACATAAGAAATTATTAAAACTTTAAACAGTTTTATACAGTCGCATGCATATAGTTTTTGTGGTCCAAAAGTGTGTTTGCATTGCCCTCTGTAGAACTGTAAGCCTGCATTTCTCTCTCCTGCACTGTGCGCCTCCCTCCCTCCTGCTCACTACCCTCTCCTCCATCTCTCACCCCCCTATGTCCCTGGGGCCCTCTCCTTTCATCCTCACGCCAAGAGCAATCACCATCTCCGTGGTAACGGCTGGTCATGTGACCTGCACCTGTTCCTCTGGCTGGTCGCCACACGCTGAAGCCATCTAGCCCCACACACACATGCGCGCACACACACATTTCTCCCACTTGGCTTCTTTCTTCCCCCTCTTCCTCTAGCATCTTCATGGCCTCACTTCTCAACTGCATCATCACCTCTCTGCAGCTCTTCCTGCTCAGTCCATCTCTTCTCATCAAAGAAAATAGCTGCTTTAGTGGATAAACAAACTTGTGTAACAGTGTGAGATAACATCAGCGTTCAAACCTTTTTAATAAATTATAGGTATACTCTTTCTTCAAAACAAATGCGGATACTTTAAAATTCAGATTGGATCTAAACCTAAAATAAAGACCGACCTGCACTTGGGGGGAAAAATAAAGTCCCCGTGCATCAGCAATATAACTCCTGCTGAAAAAGCATGGGGAAGGTCTTCTGAAGCACATTTCAGCTATTTCCTCTTCAATGCAGATGGCTCTACTGAATCTGATTCATTCATAGGTGCATATTTTTAAAGACCTTAAAAAATAGGAGGCAAAACAACCAATTCTGACTGAAATCTAACAAACCTGACTGAGAATAAAGTTACTCCTGATTGTATGTTAGTGAAAAACCTGCTCCACTGTTCCAAGAAACAAAATGATCCAATTTTTTATTTAAAAAAAAAAAAAAAAAAAAGCTAAAGAGCCAAGAAGGCAGCCTTCATTAAAGTCCCTTCTATTGATGGACAGATGAACTGCAAGTGCGTCACTTAACTAAGTTAATCTCTATAGCCATCTCCACTAAGGCTATGACATCTCAGAATCTTGACTTTTGGGGAAAAAAAGGTTTATCTGAGGAGCAATGTGACCCCTACGTGTGCAATTAAAATACCATTTAATTTGATCAAAATCAGCCCTAAAACACATGTTTCAGATAGCACCAGTATTTTTTATACTTCATAGCGCACTGGATTATAAGGTATGCCGTTAACAAATTGTATATTTTTGTCATTCATGAAGCAACACAATAGTAAGGTGCATTAAGCGAGACAAAATATTTAGAGGTAATGCAAGTCTGTCCATCAATCAGACTTGAACTGTGTTCAATCAAGTGCCCAAGAAATTTCCCAGAAGACTTTGGGGAAAAACCAGTGGGCATTGGTGCTCATTACATTAGCAAATATAGACCACAATACGCTGCGTGGGAACAATTTTTGCGAAAAGATGTTTAAATTTAATTTTTTAATAAATAATCTAAATTTTCATAATCAGAACACAGTGGATTCATAAATGAACGTTGTAAAATGTTTGTATTGATTAGATTTTCACATTTGAAATCGATGACGTCGTGTCTCCCGCTTAGAGAAAAAAAAGCGTTCTAGAACGGTCTAGAACTTGTTCTCTAAAAATCCAGGGCACTTTGTAGCCCTGCCCTATATACCGTAGTTTTTTAATAGTTAAGGATTAGGAGGAGAATTCGGAAATAATCTAGAATTTGTTTGTAACATGCTACACATTAACTACATAAGAAGTGTTAACTGTATTAGCATATTTACACCTGTAGCTCCCACCTTTGCTTGCAACACAAAGACAGACTCATGCACTAAAACATACATACTGTATCACCCAACCTTGTTAGTGACATGTCAAAAAAAAACAGTTATACAACCACATGTTAGCTGCAGTAGCATATATACGACAACATTTAACCTTGTTTGCAACTTGTATAACAAAATTTTAGAAAACCTAAAGTTTTGACATAGCACTGTGTACCTCTCAAATTAGTAAGCACAAACAAAATTAATCCATATAAAAGCCACTTCAGATTTATAAGGAGCAGTGTCTTTTTTTTTTTTTTTGAAGCTTTTAAGTGCACCTTGTAGAGTAGAAAATTCTGTAAATATAATTTCAGAGAGGACTGTTTTAAAGCCAGTGTTTCTTTGTTTCTTTGCCAAAATTTAAGTGAATGGGGCCCAGTTTTTTTTTATAAACAAGCCACCTTGTGGTAAATGCAGTCAACTGCCCTGGCTCCACTTATTTCAAACCAAGCCTCAAAGGAGAGGTGCCAATTCTCCATGAAGGGGAGGAACGAGTGAAATATGGAGAGCGACAGAGACAAAATAACGACAAAACCAAGAGGGGTGGGGTGTCAGGAACACCTGCTGCTCTGATGAGTCATTACACTGAACCCCATAAGCAACCCTCACAACCCCTCCCACGCTCAATAAAAGAAAAACACAAGGGCCCAGAAGGCATCACACGAGCAGATCTGTGTGATCAGAAAGTGCTGTATTTGCACACATGTTTGCAAACGTGCACAAAGCATGGTGCCTGCCCGCATGCATGCATGCATGCATATCTGTCTTTGTGTGTACTGGCAAACAAATCGCCTCACACACATGCGCGCACACACACACCCTCACGGGAAAGGGTGTGGCAACTGAGAGCAGTGTTATTTATAGATGGACTTCCTCTGAGGGAGGTAAAGAGAAAGAGAGAGAGCGTGATAAGACGGCGAAGGAAAAGTAGGATGGGGAGAGATGGCAAGGTCAAAGGAGAGGAGTGAGCAGACTGGACAAGTAAAATCACCTAATACTCTGGACTGCCCACGCACAAGGTCCAGAGGAGCTGAACCAGCGGTAAAGAAGGTATAAATGTTCAAGTCCTGACTTTTCATTAAGTGTGAGCACACAGACTGTATTTGCCATTGTGGAACTGTTTGAGGGATCATTGTCTACCCTCTAACCTTGGCCAAAACAAACTCACTTCCTGCCTTCATTCTGAACAGCAACTGATTAAAACAAAAACATGGTCTGTTCAGGGTGATCAAAATATACAACTTAATTTTGTACAGATATATTCCACGATTTAAACTCACTAAAGCATTATGATGAAAATTGCTGGGTCTTTTAAGTAAAAATGTAATATAGACAAGGGAAATCTGCGTTTTCAAATTGTGCTCAAGTGTTTAGCACTGTAGAAAAAACCTGTTGGTGTGGAAAGTGTTGCTGCCCTTAGAGATTCTGAATAAACCTACAAAATATAACAAGGCGCACCTTCCGACAGTACCACAAACCTGTGAGTAATTGAGAGAAAAAACCCACAAAGCAGCCTTTGCTAAAATGTTTTAACAGCGCAGCATAACATCCTGGTTACACTGATAAAGCAAAGCTTTTAGACGGCACTGTCGTGGTTTATTTGTTCATAAAAGAAAAGCAAATACACAGATCAAAGGGAAAAAAAACCCTGATGTATGGTATGGGCTACAAGACAAAGACTAAAAAGCTTGGGTGGTAATTTGTCCTCCCACTGATTGAAATCAGTAGTGAGCTACCTTAAACATGCAATGGAACACCGACCACATCCTGAAAAATGCTCTTCTGAACAAGTAAGGGCATAATCACACCAGGGTGGTTTGGTCCAGAAGAAAGTCCTAAATAGTCTTGATTGGGCTGGTGTAGGCAAGCAAACTTTGGTTGGGCTTAAAAAGGAAGACATTTACTTGCAAGTGAACTCTGGTGTGGTTCAAGCAGTAGAAATGCAGGCCAGCTATTCAACGTTTAAAAGAGTAAAAAGAAACTGAATTATGAATGGAAAACAAATGGCCAAAAGAACAAATCTGTAGAAGCTAAAGCTTAATTTCCACTGAGCAGTACGGTACAGTCCAGGTTAATCAGGTATTTGAGCGTTTCCATTGTTAAAAGAACCCGTTAAATAGTTCCGACCCATACCTCTTGAGTGCCCCCCATCCATTGCAAGTTCATAGAAAAATAGAACAAAACAATGACTTGTTGTCTACACCACGCATGCATTGTGAAAACGAACCACTCGGTGGAAGCAAGGCTCACCGGAGTGGAAACGCTCACCAGAATTAACTGGTTTGTTTCATACTACTCCTCCTGTACCTAAACTAAACTTTCTAAATTTACATTTAATTGTGAGTAATTTTTTTTGTTTAAGCAAGACCTTCTTCAAAGTTATAAACCAACGTTTTGTATTTCCGAGTGCTAGCAGCTCCAGGCTAACGTAGCTGACTGGCAACTATTGATGAAATAGTCAAGTGAGGGTATCGTCAGAATTTGAAGACACTACTTTTCCATAACTCTGTTTGGAAGGTTAAACGTACAGGTAGGGAGAAGCCTTAAGGGTAGGGAAAGAATTCAAATTCTGCCTTATACTCCTGAAAAAAAAATGGAACTTTAAAAATGAAATGCATTTAGTATTATACTTGTTTAAAAATCTTTGATGTCGCCAAGAACTCAGTAAAACAGACTATTATGCACAGAATAATTTTACTTTTTTTTAGATTAAAAACTTAGCAACTAATGCCAGAATTTCTTCTCCTTTGGCAAAACTCCTGAACAAATCAAACTTGTTGAAGAGTTTTGCATTTGAAAGACAGAACTAAGGAGGAAGGGTGAGTGCAAGAACAGATGAAAGGATGTGCTCTTAAACTTCAGGAAGAGGTGGGTTTAAAGGGAGATGATAGTTGAAGGATAGTGCACGGCCACCATTTTAGAGTAGCAGTGAATGGCCAGCAGCCATTATTATGCTAAATTAACCTGGAAGCTCCAGGCTGCCACTCAAGATGGAGGAAAGCCCGACAACAGATAAGAGCCAGTTTAGTTTACCAACACACACTGATCTGAGAATGGACTCCCCACCCCCATGTTTCCCCTGCCCTCACACACAGTAGTGGCTTTGGAGTGGTCAGCAGCGTGGCCCTCATTATCATTAGACGCCATTTTCTGCCACAAAGACTACCAATGAATGACCCCTCCCCCCCAAGAAGCACACGCACACACAAAACACAAGCCCCATCTTTCCACAAACCCCAGATTCTTTTAAAGTAGCTGGCGCACAAACACCCGGCGCAGCCTCCCCCAGCGATGACCCCCCGCCCACTGCCGCGGCCCTCCTCCTTCCTCTGGATAAAAGGGGCCGAGAGGAAAGATGAGAGATTCAAGGACAGTGGACTGGAGCGAGATAGGGGGCCGTGCTGACACATTCCTCCGCCCGATCGAGTTTCCACCTACACAACAACGCGACACACGTGCCTTTCATACACAAACGCCCTTTTTGCACTTCTTCAAAACTCCTCTGCTTTTGACTGACTGTCAGAACAAAGTGAAAACACATCAATATCAGAAAAGGGAACAAGCTACAGGTTTGAGAACTAAAGAACTGTAAGTGTGTTGGCCTGAAAGGTGAAAAGGTGATAAGGAAGAGAGGAAAAGTGTAAGGAGCATGGATAAGACTAGAGAGCAGAGAGTAAACAATGACCTAAAAGTGACTGATTACAACTGATAACAACTTGCTCATTTGAGAGATCAATATCATTATATGTGTATTTGGTGTTTTCGATTTTTTTTGTGGCACTTTTCTCATGATGGAGGACATACATAAAAACATAAGCTTAAAATTGCATTAGAGTATTTTTTTATTCAAATTGTTACGAATCAGGAGCACACAAACAAAATGATTGTGTAACGTACATATAGAAACGCAAATATTTAAAAAATATTAAAGTTGGGCTTTATTATTGAATTTAATTCAATTTTATTTATATAGCCCAATTTCAGAAAAAATGCCTCTTTGGGCTTCATGCTGGTAATTGTACAGAAGTAAATGGTGGATCATAAAATATAAACAAAAGCTAATTGCTAAACTAAACAGACTAAATAAAACTGGTTATCCCTGTCCTTAGACCCTTCTTAAATCCATTATCAATGCAGGTTCTAATCTTTGACTGTGTATATAGAACTGAACTGAGCGAGTGAGGTGCCACAAATAGAAAATGACTTAATTCTGGTTCCAACAAACGAAGTTACTTTAGTTGACAATTTTCAGCTATGTACCTGTCGCAATGTTGAAGCAAGCTGTGATTGATCCATGTCTGTCTTAGGCCTCGTTACCACTGAGCTGTCCAGTACAACACGGCCCGGTCTTTTGAGCATTTCCATTGTAAATTGGAGTCATTAAACAATACCGGAACAGTACCTCTTGAGGGCCTGCATCAGTAGTAGGTCTATTGAAAAGTGGAACAAAATGGTTTGGGTGGAGTTGCTGAAGCCACCCTTTGATTGTCAGAAAGTGATGACGACATTGAAAATTGAGGCAAACAACAGCAAGGCCTGGTCTGCGGTGGAACTCCAAACATTCCTTTCCATCCTTGGTGATGGTGTGATACAGGATGAGCACTGCACTGCTCAGTGAAAATGAGGTTTTAGTCTACTATGGCAAGCAGCCTCAAGATAATCAAATTCTTCGAATGTTTGATGCAAGGCCACAAGCTTTAATTGAGGCATCTTATTGGTCAGTTTATTAATAACTTGCGCTAGGGAAAAAATACAATAAAAAACAAGGTTAGCAAAGATGTATTACAGTAAGAATAGTTATTCTGACATATAAAATGACTGAGTAAGATCAGTTTATTTCTCAATAGAAGTCTCTGGGATTTTGGCTTTTTGGGGCCAGAGGGTACTTCTCGTTCAGAACGTGAGGGGGGAGAGGTTATTCAGTCCTGTTCTCATATACAAGCGATGGTTCGAATCCCCTCATCCAAACTAAAACTTTTTTTTCTTATTTTGAATATGTTTTCTTTCAGAGTAAAACAAAATAGGATAAACAAATTAAGTCTCATTTGGAATTTGGACATTCATGAAAATAACTCATATGTGCAAGAAATTATATTAAACCGAATATAGATTTAGAATTTTATAAGCGTCGTTTTAGTCAGCAGTGTGAGAACAACCCAGGAAATTTGAAGAACTGAGTCACAGTTTTTTCTCTGGGAGTTCTCTGCTTCAGCGGACACAATAATTATCAGCAGTCATAACTGCTGTGTGGCAGTTCACGGCTCAGAGGTTGTGACCCCTTTGGTTCTGTCTGGTTGGTCAAATGACTGACAGATCTGCTTAATGTTCAGGTTTGAATAAACCTGTGCTTGGTGACACACAATCAAGGATTTATTTACTGCAACTAGAGCTTCAGCGAACCATTATTTGATTTGTCGACTGATCCATCATTTATTTACCTTCACAATCATTTTGAAAGTTGCTCTTTCAACCGACCGGATTAGTTTGCAGTACATAAGATCCCTGCTTCATATTTTTATGTCAATTTTTAAATAAAGAGAAGAAATTTTATATTTTTCATTTTTACTAACCCATTTTAATCTGAAAAGGTTAATCAATAATAAGTATTAACAAATGTGTCGCCAAGTGAACCAATACATTTTCTTAAACTTTTAGTACAGTTTTTAAGTGGTTTTTGTTTTTTTTTTTTGTTTTTTTTTTTTTTTTTTTTTTTACACAGGAGTTTAGTCTTTAGAGATTTTGGGACATCTTTAAACATCCATTTATAGAAATGTTTTCTACACTTTTGATAATTGGCTAAAACAGACTAAGAGGGTACAAATGTAGGGCAGACAATAATGGACCAAAGGGTGTCCTACTTTAATTTAATTCTCTAGCTTTTGTCTATAGAAATTTACATCCATGGTGAACTCATGTTTTATGTGTTGAAGGGTCCTTGGCCCAGACACTGAACCTAACCTTGTTCCTGGTGGTTGTACGTTGGGCCAGAGTTCATCAGCTGAGCCACCATCAGTGTATGAATGTGTGTGTGCATGGGTGAATGGGACTGCGACTATGAAGTACTTTGGACCTTCAAAGAAGGTAGTCAAATGTTCCAAAATGTACCATTTGTATACTGTGCTCATTCCATCTCATGATATTGGATAGCATGTTGACATTGCACATTCAGAGTTCTTCAGTAGACTACCCACGAATCTTTGACACAGAAATGTGGTTCCTACCTGGTTTTCTTCGGAGTCTTTGCCTTGGGTGTGGTGCTCTTGGGTTTCTTCTCCTTGGGCTCCTTGGGTTCTTTGGGAGGTTTGGGTGTTTTGGGTGTTTTCGGGGTCTTGGGCTGTTTGGGTTCCTTGCCCTCAGCCTTCTCCTTTGGTTTCTTTTTCCGCTTTTTCTTCTCCTCCACTGGTGGTGAACTTCCTTCTACAGTTCCTGCGCCCGTTACCTGTTCACCTGCATCACCTGCTGCTCCAGGAAATTCGGACTTTACATTTTCTTCTCCTTCTTTTACCGTTTTCATGCTTCCCTCTGGTTCTCCAGCTACTTTAGCTTTCTTCTTCTTTTTCTTTTTTGGCTTGGTCTCCTGATCACCAGGCTTCTCTGTGCAGATAGGCTGGCCTGAGGCTACTGTGCCAACCGGTGGCCTGTCAGGAACCATCATTGAGGCATCACCTGATAGGTCCGAGGGGGAATGCTGGGAATAAAACAAAAGAAAAACATATAAAAAAGATTATTAAAAAAAAAAATTACAATGTAATATAACAGAATTTAACAAGAGAAAAAAGAAAAAAAAAATCACACATTTTAACACAAAAGACAGTGATAATGTGGAGGTAGTAGCTCGTTTTGAACTTTAAGAAGACTCAGAAAAGATCTGTATGTGACTGAATAATATATACATTTGTATAACATTAAAGTCCCACACTGATCACCTTTTGATTTATTTTCAAAGCGTCCCAAAAGCTTTGAAATTATGATTAAACTGTTTTTAGTGAAAATTAAAAAAATCTGTTTTTTTCTATGACAGATTCTGTAGAGCGGCAGAAGGTCATTAAAAATGTGCCTCCAGGTTATGGGTGTAACTATTAGCATTGGGTAAGTCTGCCCTCATTTACCATCATTCCTTAGACTCTCCCACTAGCTTACAGCCACTTGCAACCCTAACCTTACATTACTGGTCCAACAAAAATGGCAAACAACATTAGAGCTATACAGACTTATGGTTTAGAGCCAGATGCCAGGTTGGACAGGGAAAACAAAGGATAGAGCGGAGCGAGGAATCTGTGGCACGCCAATTGTAGGTTCTACACCATAAGCTTTTGCCATCACATCTTTTCATCTGCGCCTGATTAACAAAGATTTGAATAAAGAAATACTCTTAAACACAATTTTAAGCTCAAGTTTATCAGAGAATACATTCACAAAACTTGTTAAAACAGAAAAAAAGATTTTCATTGGAGTGGGTCTTTAAAGAATAAAGAGTAGACCTTCAAATTAGCTCAACATGTTCCAACAAAAACTGAAGCAAATGTGTGCATTTTAGGGAAAAGCTTGGTCCATCTACAGCAATAAATTATTGACTTCACTAGACAAATGGCAATTATAAATGCGCCAAAACCGATTAAAAAAATGAAATGAGAAATGTAGGCATTATGCCTGAAATTAAATTACTGGTATAGCAAAAATATTGCTGACCAACTGAGAATTTCAGCTCAACAATTGAGTTAAAAAAAATGCATCCTGTTTGACATGTGCCTTTCAGAGTTCTGCCAAACAGGCCGACACATCCATCAAGGTGTATGCATTTCTTCAAAGCCGAGGTTTAAATTTATCAGTGATGAAAGTTGAGGGGGAAAGGGGATGCATCCATCCACGAGTGTGACCGCCAACTCCTCTGCATCGCAAACCTGGAGTTTGCTTCTCCCCCTCCTCTTCCAGCAGACTAACCTTAATAAACAAACTGGCTGACACTTCATTTTTTCTAGTTTTTTTTTTTTTTTTTTTTTTTCTCCTGGAGACTAAATCATCTCCCCTCTTCTCCCTCCACCTCATCTTTGCTCCCAAGTAAGCTTCCTGTGACAAGAAGCTGGTTACCAGCTGTTGGGAGCCTCTCCAGCTGCCTCTCCTCCCTCTCCCTCTCTTCCATCCCTCCCTCCTTCTCTCCTGCTTTCTTTCTCTCCAGCTGCTCAGGGTCCCAGTAGCAGATGGGAAATCAGGCATCATGACACGAATAAATTATCTCCATACTTCAAAAAGGCACTGCGAGGAGGAGTGTGTGCGTCTCATACGCCAGCAAGAGACACTATGCCTTTGAGAGTGAGTTGGTGTGCGTGTGAGACACGTGTGCGTGTCAATGAGGCGTGTGTGCGAGCATTAGCAAGTTTACAGCAGCAGTCCCCTCCTGTACACACGCACTTATCATAGTTTGTTCACGTGGAGCAGGAAGGAGTTGGGGTGCCATCACTTAAAGTTCACTTCCATCAGAAGAATGCTAATGAAGACACACAAACACTGAAGTGCTGCAAGGTCACACATCACACAAACCTCTGCACACAGGCACACAAGACACCTGCTGACACACACGTAAACCGAGCCATTTAGACGCACAAATGGGGGAAGGGAGGGAAGGCGATGGAGACAGACACTCGCGGAAAGAGAGATGGTGAGGGATATGTGGTGCAGGAGATAAATCTGTCCTCCTGCCAAGCTTCTTGGATAATCAATCACACGAATGACAATGGAGACACACAGTGTGTACACAACCACACACACACACAAACGCCTGAGTGCTGCGTCAGGTTTGGTGTCCGTGAATCTACCTTGTGCGTTCATTTGAATAGGTTCAAATTTTGTTCAGCGGAAAATTCTTTTGCCCTTTTTTGAATCAGGGTAAGGACCCTTTCAAAAGAACATTTCTATAAATGTTCCAGGTTAAAAAAAAAAAAAAAAAAAAATACTTTCTGATGCAGAAACATCAAAAGTCTCAAAGGGAAAGAGGGAAATCTTGAGAGCATTTTCTCATTAATCACTGTCTTTTCGCCTGTCCATCCGTTCATCCACGGATTCATCTAAACCCCCAACCAAACATCAACACTCATCTGCAGCACTGTTGAACATCTCTAAAATAAACCTGGAGATAAAACAGTTTCAAAATTTTCAACAAACTACTGATAGACAAGTAATGTGCCAACTTATTTTTATTTTTTTAAATTATAAATTGGACAATATAGAATAACTGTCCAGATATGGATGTACTGGATGGAATGTATGTATTCCATGTACTGGAAATATCTGTCCAGTACATAGATGCAATCAATCATCCTGGGAACACCTGATCTTGGAAGCCAAGCACGGCTGGGGCCTAGTTCTCAGATGGTAGGCCACCTGAAACTACCAGGTGCTGTAAATTACTTTAATGTGTTTTCATGTGTCAGTCCCAAGTCCGGATAAATGCAGAGCTGGGCGGCAACTCCTAAAGGGAGTAGTCTAAAGGAAAAACAGACGAAGATGCAGTCATCGATCAGCAGTGTCTACTTTGTGCCTGCGTCAACTTAAAAAAAAAAAATACAGACACAGCTCGGACCTTTTAACTCGCGGCCGCTGTCTCCCGCGTGCGTTTTCATCTGTATGCGGAGCAGGTGGTGAGCCCCGCCCCATCCCACTACATATGGAAAAGGAGAAAAGTGCACTCCAAGTCCACACTGTACCTGTGTAACTATGTTTTTAGGCATTTGGGCTAAAAACATATTGGTAAAACCGGTAAAAATTATTTATTATTAATTAAATGTCTCGACGGCATCCTTGCATTTCACTGTCCTGCTCACGCAAAGCGCACCCTGGTGGACTTTTTGGGTATTTTAGGAAACCGATTCAGGGAAAGAGAGGACCGATAATCGTGAGTTAAGTATCGCGATAGTTCATCATACCGATAGTTTGTCCCACCTCAAGTGACTACTTCAATAAAGGAAAAAACAACACATCCTATACAAAATACATTAAAATTTTCTAGTCAACTCCAAAAAAAGTTGATATTGTCATTAGTCACAGTTTTGAACATCAATTTGGTCTGAAAATCTACCAAATATTCCAACACTATGTTTTTGGCCAGGTATCTTATCCTCTGTGACTCATCTTTAGCTCGGTTTGTGTGATTATCAGTAACAACTAAGAATGATCAACTTGCTTTTATGCAAACTAAAAACTTAATTTGTATACAACCTGCAAAATGTGTTTTTCGTTGAGACAACGAAAAAGAAAACCGTCTCTTTGATGATGATTGGTAAATACTTTTTAGGACATCTTGAAATGTTGGTCAATATGATATTAAAATCCTTGTTTCCCTTGAAGATATAACTTTAAGCAAAACAAGTCACCATTTTACTTCAGACTTGCTTGGGTGTATTAGAACTCTCAGGAAAAAAAACCCAGGAAATTTTGAGTTAGTATCTTTATGGTGCAAATGAGTAGAAAAAGGCAGGACAGGTTGTAACCTCAGAATATATAAAACCATCTCAATATAAGACTTGCTAGCGGACTTTACAATCTGTAAAAAATAATAATAATCATTGTTACAGTGGCATTATTAGGATCATTTTTAGGATGTTTGTAATAAATTGTATTATCAATGCATTACGTGTGCTAATTTCGGCTTAAAGACATGTTATTGTAGAAATTGTAAGATTGGCTACCACATCTTAAGATATATAGCTTCTAACAAATATTTATCAGGTACTTCATGAACTTTATAGTGCGAAGTGAAGCTCACTTGCAGTTATTTGGTGGTTAGTCATACAAAGTGTTGGACAACTCAACACTGAAGATGTTTTTAAAAGAGTTCTTCCTGTAAACACGTCAAAGCTAAAGTAACAATCAAATCAGTCACAATTATGGTTGGTTTAAAAGAATAGATTAGAATCATGCATTTCATAATATCAGAATTAATACATTTGTCCTTAAAATAACTTGAAGACAAATACATTGTTTTGAATGTAAAAATACATAATTTTAATAACAAAAAAAAACCCCTTTTGTTCAATTAATATCAAAAAATTCAACATTATTTAAAATAGTGGAATTCAAATTGTCTTAATATGTTGAAAGTCATGCTTCGTCCTAGTCATTACGACAGAACAAATAAGTCTAAAACCACTTAAAAAACTTGGAAAAAATGTATAATTCCTTAACAAGCTTTTAACACAATAAAACTTTATTAATGTGTTTATAGGATGTTCAGAAGTCCTTTATTATAACAGTAAGCCAAATAAAGTTTATTAATATACATAGTAAGAATTTTTAGCATCTAAAGTGAGACAATTGTTTACAAAGACCATATTAATAAACTGCTTACAAGCTTAAGAAATGTATTAATAATCTTGGTCTTTTTATATTGAGTGTTTTGGAGCACGTCACCTGAAGTATTACCAAAAAATTATATTTTTATGAAAACAGTCTTCAACGATAAAAGCTGTTGTGTAAAGAAAATATCATAAATAAAAACGTATATTCATTGTGACTCCTTTTAAAACATTGTTTTGAGTCAATGATTGTACATAAAGGTCACAGAGATAACTGGACATTCCTAAGACATGAAAATTTCACTAAACCTTTACTTAGCTTGGACAATTCATAACCTGTTTATCTTTACAGAGAAATATTTGAATAAAAAATAGACAAGAGGGGGAAAAATAATAAATGGAACCAGTTTTTGGTCAGACAACTGAATATTTCTAGCTGCCGCGGCAGGACTAACCTCAGTTTTGACTGAACTACAAAAAAAAAAAAGTCAACCGCTAAATGTGTGATGCACATTTTCCATTTTTCAAAACCGGTAGGAGAGACAACTGAGTACAGAAACGCATTTCCTTGAAGCCACAGAATATTAGAGAGCTAAATGGTATAGCAGCTCGCTGTCTGCACGATTGAGCGAGGGGGAGGGGCAAGACGAGAATGTTATATGTCAACCAGAATGCTGCACGCAACACTGTGTGTGTGTGTGTGTGTGTGTGTGGTGAGTGTGTATGTGAGTGAGAGATGTAGAATAAAGGTCACAGGATAACACTCTGCCAGAGCTGTGACCTTGAGCTGCTGACGAAGGCACACATGCACGTGTGTGCGTGCGTGTATAATAACCATGCTTAGTGAACAGATGGAGCTTAGAGTACCAGACACACAGTCATCTTGACTGACTGACCAGCTCAGTGTGTGGCTCTTTCTAACAAGCGCATCAGAAGAGATCTCCTTTCCTGCACCACAGACAGGCACACGCTGCTCCTACACCTCTACCTGGGCTATCCTATTTCCCAAGGCAGATTCACTCTCCCACTCCAGCCGCGCTATCAGAGCCTGTTTGTGAGTATGTGTGTGTATAATGACAGGGGCTGCCGGGCCTGCAGCTAAAGTCAGTGCGGCACATGCAGCGCACCCAGGCGAGAAGCAGGGCTCACCAGTCAACCTGGCATCTAGGTCAGGAGTGCTGGGTAAATTAAGTGTGACGGCTGAAATGTCAACCACGGAACACAACCACGCAGTCTTGGAGGTGGGGAGGGGAGAGGGGTATACGAGGAGGAAGGGGGAGCAGTATGAACAGAAAAAAAAAAAAGGGGGATCACTCTGCGTTGGGGCGTGTGGTCACAGGGCGACTATTGTGTATGAATGGGTCAGTGGAGAAAGGAGGCTTTGAGCAACAAAAACTAATGGAAGGCGGAGGCACGTGACACAGGCAACAGCATTTGTGCACACACGCACGCACGAATGGTTGCCATTCAGAACTACCAACTACATCCACCAGTCTCCTCCTCTACTAGAGATCTTCTCAGATTTACCAGTTTAAAGACCCACTCCAATGAATGGGGTTTATAAAACATTCTTGTTGCATTTTTCTCATTATGGATGACGTATATTAAAAAAAAAAAAAAAAAAGGGTAAATTCGCACTGGACACAATTGGTTCGTTGAAAGTTAAACAGAGTTCGTTCCCCCGATAATCTGGACAAAATACACCTAAATACACCTGGTCCAAGACCAGGAACCACTCTCTGACCCATCTTTTGAGGTGGCCTTGGTTCGTTTACTGTGTTTCCTCAGTCTGAATAGGCTCTGTGCTTGGACCGGAACAACTGGACCAAAGCAACCACAGTATTATGGGATGTAAACAGCAACTTGTGGAAATGTGGTCGGATGAATGCAGGCTCATTAAAACAGCTTTTACACTTTGCACTTCACACCGTTTTCCCAAATATCTATACATCACAAACACCTAGCATCCCTTCATAGCGGTCTCCGCCTTGCAGTCTCCACAGTACAAATGTAGCAATAAAAAGTGTTGTACTTGACGATACAGACGCTCTAAATTGGTCAGAAAAATATCAACTTCGCATAAGAGAAGTATCAAGACAAGGATTGCAAAGCACAAGACTTCCATTATTCTTTCTCTTGTTACTTTGCCCCAGCCTTATAAATCCTGGCCAATGACTGAAGAGATCTTCAGTCGCATGGCTTCTTTACAAGCTTTGGTTTGAAACAGGAAAGTTCACCTGAAGGCAGTCTGAATACAGACTAAACGCAAGGTTCAGGACTCAAATGAAGTGGACTTTGTCTGTGCAATTGCTGTGAGTAAGGAGCAGACAGAAAAATATCATTGGAAAAATCTTGTAGCAGTGACATAGAAGCAATATTTGACGAGCAACAAGCAACAGGCTCCGCTTCTTTCCGATGCATCCACTTGTACATGCAACTATTCGTCTACATATTCTTTTTTTTTTTTGAGCTGGCATCTGGCTCAAAACCATAATGATGGATGGCGCCGATATTGCTCACCATTTAAGTTGCACGGGTTTATGTTTGGTAATGTTGGGGGTGTGAGGGGCTGAAAGCAGATGGATGTCGAGAAGAAGGGGCGGGCTTACCAACAGTCCTGCCTACAACTCTAAGGTGAATTTCTAATGCTGCAGTTTTAAAGAACTATATCCTGGAAAACAACAGCTTTTTTTTTTCTAAAAACTGCATAATTATAGCAAAAAGACTACTGGGAATGCTTTTACGAGGGATCATAAGATGATTGTAGTGGGACTTTAACCACTTTTTGCCCTTAGTGTTTACCCATCCCCCAAACTCCTATGCACTTCCCAGTTTTTTCCCCTCTTTTACTGTCTCAGTCCTTTCCAAGCTGTCTATCTCTCTGCATATCCGAGTACACAGCATTAACTTAGTGATGACATCCCTGAAATGGATAAGACAAACAGTTGGAGAGACAGACAAGCGGAAAGAGAGGAGACGGGGAGGAGGGACAGACAGGAAGGGAGGTTTCCTCTAAAGAGGAGGGGGAGAACAGGAGCAAGAGCGAGGGGAGATTATGCTGGTGGCGCCTCTGTGCATGTGTGTGTTGCACACGCGTCTCAGGATATGCTGCGCACAGGAAGCAAACAGCTGCAAAAATCCATTTCCCCACTCACACGGAAATACAACCACACAAGGCTAGCAGCGGCAGCGGCACACACAAAAGACAAAAAAAACAAGCATTACAAACACACACACACACAACGATAAACCCCCAATGTGCAACACCCAATACACCGCTGTGCTCTTAAATGTCATGTGCACACACTTCCCTTAGACTCCAAACACACATTCCCCCACCCACATGAAAAACAAACATTAACATGAAATACACCCACACACAGAACAAATGCACACAGTCCAGATCTCTCCAACACTCACGGCGCTGCAACCACATCAAAGCCTTTGTTTGATGGAGACTCACCTGTATGTGAGGCACTTTCTGTGGGGTAAGAGGGGGTGAGGAGAGCGGGTGGGAAGTGGAAGGCGGAGGTGCCCACGGGTGAGGGGCCTGGTTAGAGGGCGGAGGAGTGCTCTGCAGGTGGTGTGGGTGTGGAGGGAGATGCGTGTGCTGAGATTGAGCGTTCTGGGCTGACGGCGCCAAGCCCTGGTTTGGGGCAGAGCCTCCATGTTGACCCATAGGCGGACCCTGGAAGCCCATGGGGGTAGATTGCAAAGGCTGCCCACTTCGGGAGGCTTGCTGCTGGGCATGGAGCAGACGCTGTTCGCCTCCTTGGGTGACCGAAGCTTCATGAGGCCCTAAGGGAAAAAAGATGAAAAGTGATTTATTGATTATCTGTTAATTTTATTTCATTTTTAAGATTAATCCTGCAAGAAAATGAGGAAATTATACAAAAATATTCCCCAATATTTAAAAACAAGAATTTTAACCTTTACTATTTTAGAAATGTATGTTTTTAAAATAGAATATAAGCCCTTTCTTAAATTTTTGTAAGATTAAGCAAAATTTCTGCCCTTCACATTAATCAATTCTGTGAAAATAAAGGAGTTTATCAAAATATGTGTACCATCTTCTAAATATACTCTTTACTCTCTTCCTTATTTTTTTCCATCTTAACAGAAAAAGCGTAAAAACAAATTCACACCAGAAGCAAGATGGTGTCATGTTCTCAACCATCTGTCTACTCTAAAGTAGTTGCACTACATTTTTGGCTTTAAGTTGCTTAGTCAAATTTTTGTAGAGGAAATTTTTCTCTCAATCTTCGCTTATTGAGATGGATGACTATGGCTATGTCAGAGTTCCTTCACTCCTCCCTAACCCCTAAAAGACTATATAGTGTAAGACTATCAAGTGCCCTGGAATTTAACGCAATGCTCCCTACTTTTTTTTGCGTTTTTTTTTTTTTTTTTTTAAAGGACAATATACCATCATAATTAGCGTCACATTTTACAAAGACTGTCTGAATCAACATTGTTCTGACGATGAAAATTTTGATGATTTATGGGGGAAAAAAAAACATTTAAATATTATAGATACACAAAACACTGAGGTCTATAACAGGGGTATTCAACTCCAGGCCTCAAGGGCCGCATTCCTGCAGGTTTTCCAACATACCCGGATCTGGCATGCTCCAATTGGTTGGACACACCTGAACCAGGTAATCAGTCATGAGTAGAGTTTGGATATCTGGAAATTATGCAGACACTGTGGCCCTCGAGGCCTGGAGTTGAATACCCCTGGTCTATAATCTAGTGAGCATCGATGGACACTATTTTGTCACACAGAAGACTTCTGGAAAATTTCTAGCACACTGGATTTTAGATTTGTAGAATTAGACACAGCAAACGTCTTTAGTGCACTAAATAGTAAGGGGGCTTAAAAATCAAAATGAAAGTTAAGGCAGCTCTGGAAAAGGATGACTGTCCGATTCTTACCCTGCTGCTGCTGAAGTTGAGGCCTATTTGGTCCCATTTGAGGCCCACACTGCGGTCCTATGCCAGGGTACATTTGCCCTGCATTGGGGGGCATGCTGTGAGGCTGCTGGTGTTGTGGGTGTGGGGTGGAGAGAGGGGTCTGGGGAGGTCTTTGTGCATGGGCCATCGCACTGGGTGGGGACTGCAAGGTGGTATACCCCGTAACCTCTGGAGGCCCAGGTAGACCCGCGCTTGGAGGTCTGCCCTGTTGAGGAGGGGGGGTCGGGGTTCCTAAAACCCGCATTGGAGACAAAGATGACGGGGAGGGGTAAGATCCCTGAGCTGGGGGAACAAGGTGGGGCTGCGGTTGGTTTTGGGGTTGGTTGAGATTGTGGGGGTGGTTTAGGGGATGCATAGGCTGGCCCTGCTGCCCTCCTTGTTGTTGCAATGGGACAGAATGGGTTTGATGAGTTTGGGGTTGGTGTGGTGCTCCTTGGGGATATCGTTGTCCCTGTTGGCCCGGTGCTGACCCTGTTCCCTGGTTGAACCTCTGACCAAGCTGCCCTGGTCCCATAGACTGGCTGGTGTTGGGACTGACGTTAGCATTTGCACCCGGGCCTATTCCAGGACCCATGGCACCATACTGAGTCTGGTATCCAGGGTACTGAGTACCACCAAACGGTGCCATCCCTTGCTGGTGGGGGTGTGTAGACTGTCTGGAGGGGGAGTGTGGGTATCTGGGTGTGTGGCCCATACTGGGATATCCCGGGGACTGCGACTGAGGCTGCGGGTGTCTCATTTGGGCCCCTCCCATTGCAACGTGTCCTAAGTAGTGAGAAGGATCCTGAGCAGGAGGAGGGGCCATGTTTTGTGGGGGGTAGTGTTGATTCATGCGAGCTGTACTGGATGTGGGTGGACCTTGCATTCCACCATAACTGCCTTGAGACATCTGGTAGCCTCCCATCTGGTTTGGACCGCCCCCTGGAGCTGCCGATGCTTGCTGATACACTGTTCTGCTCTGCTGTTGCTGGCCCCAAACTCCTCCCCCACTTCCTCCTCCAGCATCACTTTGATACCCATGATGAGGGTTGCTGGAGTTAGCAGGGTTATTATGGTAATGGGAGGCCATACCGTTCATGCCGGTGCTGACATTTGCCGGACCTTGACTTGGACCGTTCTGGGCCATCATCCGTCCTCCGGGGGGAGCTGACTGATCATAGCTCGTGTAGGGACTGTGCTCGTACATTTGTCCCAACTTCGGCTGCCCTGGGCCAGGGCCTGCACCATGAATCATTCCCTGGTGGTAACCCCTGTTTCCCTGGTGCTCGTGGTTCAGAGAGGGATTAGTCTGCTGGGCCAGAGGATTGGCTTGGCCAGGGGCTTGTTGCTGAGGAAAGCATTCTCCTAAACCATCTAATCCATCTGAGAAGAGCCCTGCATCGTCCCCAAATAAGCTCAACATCCCTGGGTCCGCCATGGCTGGATGGTGGGCCCACAGATGGAGAGAGGTGTACTGTGCAGTGAAGAGCTAATCAGATAGCTGTAATTTGAAGCCTTCTACTCCATGATCGCCGTTATGGTTGCTGCAGAGGGAAAAAGAAAACAGGGAAAAGACGATTAAAAAAACGTCATGTTAGACCCAATACAACAAGTGATTTATAGGAAGTAATGCATCGATATTTTGCATGAAGAGCATAAAAAAATATCTTAAAGGAAAAAGGGTTTTATTTTACTTCTGAAAACCCAGAAATTCTTAGTTTATTAAAAACATACTTGGAATAATAAAATGGCGCACCTTTACACTAGTCTTTAAAGCAAACTGAAAGGAAAAAAATGGAATCCACTTCTCATTTGCATATCTATAGGAAATATCTATACAACCCTCGACATGCAAATAATTTTGAAGTTCAGAGTGCTATTGGTTGAAACACCACAGAAACCATATCATAACAATGATTCCGAAAACAATCATGTTCAGTCTCCTGTTAGAAGCAAATGTCTAAAGTACAAATAAAGCAAAAACTCAGGTAGAAAGAGAACTATTATAAAAACTTCAAAACCATATAGCTTGTAACTCAGACTCATTCAAAGAAAAATGCAAAAAAAAAAACATTAAGATTAAATCCTATATGGAACAGTATTGATATAAAAACAGAGAAATAAGTGAAGAAACTTAATATGACAATTCTTTTAAATCCGCAACAGGAAAAAAGCTGACTGATGTGTAGTTAGATTGAAATACATTAAAAACGCACACACACACAAAGGGGGAAGACAGACGTTAAAGTTTCACTACAACTATATTTTTCTAAAATAAAATCATTCCCAGTGGTCTTTTAAATCAGCATTATGCCGTTTTTAGCCAAAATCAAAAAGCCTGCATGTTTTTTTAAAGACAGTTTTGTAGAGAAGAAGGAGTTTCTTAGAAATTCACCTCTAAATTGTGGGCGGGACTGTTCGCATGGAAGTTAGGCTACGTTAAATTCCCATCAATAATTTGTTTACATTCTCCTGCTAGCTTATGACACCTCACAAGCCCAAACTAATATTACAAAAAATACAAACGGCAAGCAATATCGGACCAATCCAGCCGTGCAGTTTAGACCCAGGTGGTAGCTCAACTGAGGACGTTAATGGATCTATTTGTCTGAAAGTGGAGGAGCCAGGATTGTAGCAGAGATAGAAGACTTTGGCCTGCTTATGTCGGTTCTTGTGTCACAAACCAAAGCTTTTTCAAACCGCGGGTTTTCGTCTAACACAATTGAATTAAGAAATCCTCAGAAACAGTTTTAATCTTTAATTATTCTAAATATGAGCTCCATCATGAGAAAAATACTACAAGAACATGTTAAAAACCCAATTTTCATAGGAGTGGGTCTTTAACCACAGTCACTGCTCAGGTGACCATTCAAATGTCAAACCGTTGCAATCTCATCATTACATAACACATTTGGTAATGACAAAGTTATTTTAAAGTATGATAATCCACACTGCAGTGCTGCAAAATGTATTAAAAACAAAAATACTTTTCACTAATGTTATTTTGACTGAATACATATAAAGAATGAGTTATTGTTGTAACTTTTTGAGTAGTTGTAGAAAGTTCCCTGCTTGTAAGTAGCACAGAAAAACATGCACCATTGAGGGAAAAACAAAACAAAAAGTCTACATTCACACTCAGAGACACACATCTCACATTAGCAAACCCCCTCTACCTCCATCCCTCCCAAACCCTGCCCCCAGCTCCATTTTATAACCAAACAAAAGGACTTCTTTATTTTCCAGCACACACTCGGAGTCACCGAGTGTGTGTTAGAACAAAGGGCCAAGCAGATGCAACTCCAAACAGCAGCAGCTGCCATTTGCAAGAAATCAGCCAGTCAACAGGGCAGAGTCTTCACCAGTCAGTCAGTAGTCAGCAAGCTGAATGGCTAGCAGACTCAGTTACCAACTACTTAGTCATTCCAGGCAGATGTTTGAGACAAGGGAGCTAACCACCTGCTGCTTTTCAAGCGTGTTACCCACTGAATCTTTGTTCTCCAAGGGAATTTAAAGGAAAACAGAAATGCACATCGGAGGCGTTCTTTATTTAAATATAAAAAAAACAACAATAAAAGTTTGAAGAATCCATAAAGGCAGTCACTTGAGTGGCCCCACTCTGCATGAACAGGAGGATGGAAGGCATGAATGAATGCGTAGTAGGACACGGAGGAGGTGGGGGAGGTTTGCTTGTTACTTCTATGGGCCGCAAAAAAACACTACACCCAAGCCAAAATGTACATGCCAGAGTACTCCCCCCACCTACCCCCGGGCATCTCGTTTGTTTCCCCCAGCACACTCCAACTGTACACCCCCACCGGGTTTACCTAACCGTACATTCGTTCATTAGACAACATGAAAGGCATAGAGGGCAAAATATATATATAATTTCCTACTACAAATAGTGCTCAACTTAGTGGGTATAATTTTTCAAATAAATAATTGATGGTACTAAACTTAAATATGCCCCACACAAAAAAAGATGCGTCAACAAAGGTGGGTCTATGCTATGAAGATTCTTCGGCTTAAATTGATAACATTCATACAGGACCACTTATTCTGTCACTACACCAGTGCCATCAGATTCACAAAATAACTCAAATTTTCACTATCCCCTTTAACAATCTACGACAGAAACAACCGCCAGCTGTGTTTTCACTGACTATGAAATTACGTGTATTGGAATTGCAATAATAAAGTTTCCTAATGGAAACAGGTCAACTTTGAGAAAAAAAGTAATACATTGATATCTCTTTTGATAGATTATGAGCTCTAGTGTCGTAACAGAAATGTGAATGTTTCTGCATTGATACCAGAGATCTGTCATTTTATATACCAGGGATGGAAATGTACCAGCCAACAAAACATGCCCAGCGATATGTTGAAAAGCAACAAATTCCCAATTTCAAACTTCATCCTCTGAGGTTTTTCCTTTAAATGAAACCAAGTCAATTGCTATGCTACAGAGTAACACAAGCAGACCTGGCTAAAACATTTAATTAATGTGGAAATTCTTTACAGTAAGTGAAGAAGGTGTGCCTTTTTTACCACTTGTAAGACAAAATATGGTTAAAGTGCCAAGAAGAAGTAAGTCTGAAAAACCAGAAAACTGAAAAAGCAGACTATGCTAATATAAAGAAGCAAAAATGAACACAATTTTAAAAAAACAAATCCCCAAGTTGGTAAAAATATAAGAATGCATATAAACCACTATATTTTTCAGTTGGATCCAGGTATCTTTTTTACTGCGGCAGCAGATGCTACCATGAACCCCTCCAACATTTCCAGAGGACTTGCAGAATAGGCCCATGTGTCAGGTTCCAGGCCCAGAAGGCAAATACTCTGCTCGATTTCCACCTAAATCACTCTTGCAGCTTCTGACTGGAACACATCTGCTTTAATTATTTATTGGGAATATCTAAAAACCAGCAGAACAGTGGCCTACATGAACAAGTAGTTGGTAAGTGTCATAAAAGCAAAAAGAAAGACTAGTAGCATCTCCAAGCTGCAGTCAGAACAGGAGAGGTTTGCCTCTCCATCTCCAGATGACACTTGTCTTTAGTCCAGACGGTAAATGACATGAACTGCAATGTCCCCCATGGCTGATCCCAATTGAAGCAGAATGTCGGTGTCAAAATGCAGTCAGATTTTAAGTGAATAGGTGGACTTGTCAGGCCCGTCTGTCAGAGAACCTACACTGAGAAGTGGAACCAGCAAGTAGACATAAACCATTGATATAAGAGAAAAAAATTGTTTTAAACAACTGATCTAAAAGTTGACAAAACACTTCATTTGCAGTTCTAAAGTTTTATCTCACTTTGAAAAACAAGTATTTTACAAGTTTTTATTAACAAGTCAACACTATGACTATGCATTATAAAAAATATAAATATATAAATTATTCATATTTAAAATACATATATTTAAAATATAAATATATATATTTGAAATAAAATATATTCTTATAATTATACATTAAAGTAATTTTAAAAACCTGTGCCAATTGTGTGTCAAATTAAAAATGTTATATTTTTTATTTGAAGTGCTTTTTATTTTAAAGCGCTCAAAGTGAGCCATTTTTTATTTTTTTCCGTCAAATTACTGTGCACTCTTTTCATTACAACTAGCTTACTGATTAGTATTGGGGCTATGATTAAAATCCCAGATGCAGTTACCTCACTGCTAAGTGAGGATTGTACAGAATTGTCTTTTTTTTGCTGGTAATTTGTCTTTTTTTTACAGTCCAAAAAGTTGACTTTAGGTGCAAGTTGGCCTGTTTTTTTCCTACTTAAAATACAATGATACAGTTTAAAAAGCAGAAGAAAGGGATATAATTTTCACTGAAATAAACATTTAAAAATATATATATAAAAAAACATTTTTCATATGATACCTTTCAGTCCAACAATACTCAAACCTTTTCAGCCATATCAAAAGCTAAAAGCTTATTTAATGTCAAAATAGAAACGGTGCAACGTAATATAGTAATTCTGGCAGCTTTCATGAATTCTGTAACAGTTTTTTTTTTTTTTAAGCGTATGCAAGTGTGAACAACAGCATTACTCATCAGAAATAACAAATGTGTTAATATACATTTGTTGGCATTTGCTAATAAATTCAATTTTAAAAAGAGTCCGATGGAAAATGCTATAGAATTTCACAGATATGGCATTTCTCTCTTTTTTTTGTTTCCCCCATAAACTAAAGTATCATATCTTTGCAATATCTACACAAGCTACACCTACAGCAAATGTTTATTGCAATGTGGTTTCTTAATTGCTAAGGATGAGTTTTGATTTTTTGAAATTTTCCACTGGTTTTTCTGTGACATACTGGATAAATACTTGGATAAAAGTTTTATTTTAGTTATATTAGTCAATTACTCAATTAGTTATATTAGTTGAGTATTTGATTATTATATTGATTAACCAAACATTTAGAAAATATCAAGTTAGTACAATAGATCTAAAAATTGAAGAGAAGAATATCTGTAATCCAAGTTAAATCTTTAAGTTGCCGTCTGACATTTAAGCTATCTGGAATGACAACTGACGTGTTCAATTTCACAACACACTCCAAAAGTAAATTTGTTAACAGGCCCATTTAAGCGTGAACCTTTGAATAGTTTCTAAGGGACGATGGCGATGCTTTGTTTTTGACTTTGTTAAAAAAATAAAATTAAAAAAAAAAAAACCCTGAAAAAAAACCCAAAATTTCCCATTATGATTTACTATACAAGCTGCCAACTTAAAGACTTTTTACATTAGTTATGATCACCAACAGTAATTGGAGTCCTGGATATGAATGAATTTTACCACCACACTGTTTCCCGTCAGGTCCGGGCGCACTGAAGTATTTTCACGCTGAATAGACGCACCTGGCTTGAATTTAAGGCAGTGCTTTGGAACAAAGTAGCAAAGGGACACTGTAAACTCTGCCAAATGAGAGCTGTTTTGGTCCAATTGAAATGTGTTCGTTTTACTGAATTAGAAGCAGAACATTTCATCACCTTGGCCATTAACAATAAACAAAATATTTGATTAAAGTTGTTTTGATGATGTCAAGTAGAGATAGAAATGCAATCAAATAAAAACCCTGGAGGAAGCTGCATTAAGAAAGAGAATATTTATACTATAAAAAAATTACCTTATTACTGCTGTGGAACCTAAACATACACAATAGCTTTATGTTGATTTAATATTGGTGATACTTGGTGGTCTCTTTTTTTATTATTGCTTTTTCCAAAGAACAAAAAATTAGAAACAATGTGCACAGTCTCTGATTTCTAAAACAGAAAAAATAAAAGTTATATCATTTCTTTATGTGTAGGTAATACTATTGTATTAACATTTCTGTTTGCTTTGAACTAGGGCTGCCACGATTAGTCAACTAATCTGTGACTAATCGACTCTTAAAATAGTCGACAACTATTTTGGTCATCGAAGCGTCGTCTTTTGTTTTGTTTTTCCTTGTTTTGATCTCAAAACTACGGTGCGCGCTTTTTAATCCTGGGTCTGCCATTCTCCTTTTCACATGTGTGCAGTAGTGCTAAACTGGTCAGCAGTGAAGTCACAGGAAGTTTTCGGTAGCTTTATAACAACATGCTAACAGAGCTGGAAAGTGTGTGGAAAATAAAAGAAAAATTAAAGAGGAAAAAGTGTCCATTGTAATTTCTGCAAAGCAGAACTTGTGTTTCATGGGAGCACTACGGCAACACGTGAACACCTGAAGACCAAGCATGATGTGACAAAGTTTGAATCACGCTGAATGGAGAGCTTCGTCTAGCTAAGCTAACATCGGCGCTAATGCAGCTAGCTCTGCAGCGGCAGATTTACGGGTTTAAATGGATCGTTTGCGGCTGTCATTAATGGAGGTAAACCAGGAGATCTGCAGCAGATCCGTGTCTACAGTACCTTTCTGTCTGGATAGTGAACGTTGCATAATCCGCGCTCTCTGAACCAAACGCTGCGAAGGCGGCGCGGAGTTATGAGTTTACAAGTTCGGTTGAGTTTACATTGAGTTTACATTGTAAACGAACCTAGCAACCACCAAGCAACCACAACATTAAAGAAGAAACAGATTTATAGGTTCTCTGCCAAACTGAAAAATATGATGTATTTTCAGTCTGCGCATGTGCAGTAGTGAAGGAATGAAAGTACTGTAGTACATTCTAACATCTGCTGCTTTTCTCCCTTTTTAAAAATATACTTTTCCTCTCTTTTTAACGATGCAATGTCTCAAAGCTCTTTGTTTATATGGGGAGCCTGCATTTTTTTTATGTGTAGGAATATCCTGAGTTCAAAGATGTCATTGGTTTTTTGCCTTTATAAATGGGCCTCAGTGAGCAAAATATTTTTTTGAGTGTGTTTATATCTGAAATTAGCTTCTGAAATACTTTATACATGTTTTATTAAATATATGTTTAAAAGCTTTACAAATAATTGGAGGGTTTTGTTAAGTTTTCTGTAGTACATTCAGATCGCATATTTCGATTTAAGTCTTGTTTTAATTCCAGAAACAAATGAAATACAAAAACTGCATGATTCAATAAAGGCTTACTAAACTATCATTTTAATTTCTTTTTTAGCATATAGTTTTCACTTCAAATTTAAAGCTAATGATGTTTAAGATATGTGTTTTACATCCAGCCAACGCACAAACCAATTAGTCGACAAATCGAAAAAAAATAATCAAAGATTAGTCGACTATTGAAATAATCGTTCGTGGCAGCCCTACTGTGAACTATGGGTATTTTTTTCAAGGGCTAAAGATAGCAGCAAAACTTCAATCCAGTTCAAATCAATATTCCTTAAACTTTGCTAATCCAATAATTGGTTGTTCTTTTAATCAGCTAATAGACAATCCATCGCTGCAGGTAAATCACCTCTTTGAGCAATACATGAGGGAAAAGTTTGGACCAACAAATTTCTTTGGTAAAAGAAAGACATGTCCAGGTGTAGATGATGATATTAAGATCTTTCTAACAAGACCAGTTCAAAATTTAAATAACAAAAGATACACGGCAAAGATTTAATTCAAATTAAATTAAAAAAATTATACTTAAAAATCTAGACAAAACATATTGTCTATTGTGGTTTTTCAAACAGAACTTAGCATGAGAATTGCTTCCCTAAACCTCTGACTCCTCCCTATTTCTCCAGTTTTAAAAGGCATTTGAAGCTGAAGTGGTGTCCAAAAGTGTTTAACATATTTGGTTGAAAGTTCCCATCACCTACTTTAACATTTCTTGTAAAGATCATTTAAAAATTGTAAATGTTTCCCCTCAAAATCAAGGTTGCACTAGCCAGAATTTAAAAAGTTACTTTAACAAAAAAATTATAAAATAATCCAATCTCAGAAAGGTGTACTTTCTTTTATTACAAATAACTGCAGTAAAAGATTGACCAACAGCCTATTAAATTATGGTTTGTGTTCAAACTGCCAGATTACAGAATGCACAACTACAAAACACTTCACATGCTTTTCGATCACTGCGGGAGAGGAAAAAGTTTCATCACGTGCTCCTGTGTGGCAGGTGAGAGTATTAAGAATGCAATTTCACATCCTCTGCTGCAAGCTACAATGAAGGCAAGAGATTTCCTGTCAGCTGTGTCAAAAACACCCTGCATTAGACATAAATTACATAATATAAAATAAATGAAACCTGGTTTGCTTTTAAGAGGTTACTGTGTGTGCACAGGTGCCTGGAGTATTTCTTCACACTCGAGCTCCAGTTAAAAGGAGACAGTCAAAGATAATCTACTGAGTCTCTTTTCTCTGATAGAATCCCACAAAATAACATTAATCTGCATCTTGGACAGCTGCACTTCCCCTCCTCACTGTCATTCTGCTTACGGTTATGCATCAGTTCAGTAGTGATGCCTCCCTCCACCAATGAAAAGTTGAGCTCTTGACTCACTTTAGCTTTATTTTCTTTACCACTTCCTCTGGCTTTGCCGCTTCAACTTCAGCTCATTTGTGTTTTTGTCAGTAAACACATCTATATGTGCAAACGTGTGCACTCTAGATGTTACAAAAAGAGTTTATTGTAGGCATGTATATGACATTTTTTATTGCTACTTCTCAGGTCAAGAAATTTAAAAGCCATTAAAATCTAACAAGATTCAGAAGTAAACCTTTTAGGGGAAGGATTATAGTTTTGTCTTTTTGTAATTTGCCAGTGGGGATACTTTTAAACCAATACTTATTAATGCCAAACATCTCTAGATCAAAATCATTCATTGGTTTGCATCTAAAAATGTAGACAACATGATTTTGAGTGAGCTGCTAGTATTTAGAGCTCTAAGCAAATATCAGTTTGGGGCTTCATACAGACCACGCCTGCACAATACATCACAAATTTATTGCAATATCAGCCTGTGCAATACTCCTATCAAAAAATACGTCTTAAATAGCAATAAATGGTTACCTTAAATGTTTACACATGGAAAAACAATGTTATGGCAGCTTGACATATTTAAATAGAGCTCTTTTCACCAATCAGATGGACCTTTTATGATCGACACTCGCCTCCTATGCAGACGTGGGTCATTTGGAGTATAAATTAGGTTCTGTTGAATTTATTTAAATAACACTGATGCAGTGAAAAGGAAATGATGTATTCGCTGTTTTGCTACATGGTCACTCATTGCAAGTCAGACAACTAATATCGCACGTTTTTCTAATATCATGCAACCCTAATACAGACCATCCACGAGAGCAAAGTTTTGGGTCAAGTCTTATGCTGCATTAACATCAAACACGATTCACGCTGCCAGTTTCAATATTAAAGTCAGTGTACAGACATGATCAGAAGTCCTGCATCCGATTTGATCGTCGGATGTGGCGCAGCAGACTGGCAGCAGAGCATTTCAGGCAGGGTGACAATGATGAGATATGCAGTCAATGCAGTTATGTAGCATTGAGTTTGAGAACTTTAGACAGATCCTCCTCTCACACGTGACGTCAAGTTTACAAGCACATTTTTGGACAAGCATCCAGTAATTAATTCGCCAGGTATCTAAACAGAGGCGCAGGATGCGAAATCGCCATACAAATGGCTGTCAGTGCAGAGTTGGGCTCTAAAAACGCAATAAACACTAAAAAAACAGGCCAAGAGATAGTGACATTAAATAAATGCACTGGAGATGGTCATTACAAGTTGTCTTACATTTTTTTTGGACATCCCATCATTTTTTTTCCCCATACAAATTAAAACAATTAAAATGTTAAAACAGCCACTGGATAAAAAAAAAAAAATCTAACATAAACTGCCTTGTTGAAGCACCACCTCACACGTTTGCATTTATTGCGGTGGCAGTGTCATACAGATATGCAGTCAGTACGGTGCAGCTGACCAGCTTAAAGAAATGTGGCTAACACATCTGCCAGTGTATATTCACACCAAGTCCACTTCTCCAAACTTAAAATTCTGATGCGATAGTTACTGAAAATTTGAATTTACATCCCACAATTTATTAAAAAAATAAAATAAAAAAGTCTTGACATTTGCAGAAGGCAGCCCCCCGGAGATTCCATTGGCTCTACTGCCACACATGCATAACGTTAACAACACTGTGCTCTGTGTAAAAGAAAAACCAAAAAAAATTTGGCATTTATAACTTTTAAGATGAACAGTAAACTGCTATGTACGGTTTAACTGATAACCCTTAAAGCTGGACAGAAATGCTTGTGTTGTCTTTTCTTCACTGGTACCTGCAGCAGCAGATTCACACCAATACAGCCCCTTGCATGGGTTTCCCTTTTTTTTGGATACAAAACTGCAGTTGGCCTGAGCATGGTCTCCATCTGTCAGTAATCTTTCTTTTTGTATGACAATGTTGGAACACAAAGCACGAGCTGTTGTGGATCTGCACGATATCGCAAGATGTCACATGTAACACAAACCACCTCAAGAAAAAAAAAAAAAACTGCTATTCACTTTGTTTTTTTTCTGAACCCACTGTTGGGTTCTGGATGAAAAAACAATTTTCAGTTAACTTTGACACAACTTATCTTAAAAACTTAAGTTTTAAGGGTTTAGGTTTAAATGTATCATAATTGTAGTATATTTCATGTTGTAGTTAAAGATATAAGGAAAAATATTTAAACATTTGCATTGAAATATCAAGTTGCAATCTTTCTGAACTGTCACATCCATTGATTTTTTAGAAATTTGACTGATATGTATTTAAAAAAAAAGAAGTCTGAAATGATAACATGGGATGGGTATTTTACTTGATAACTTCCTCGGTATTAAATTCTGATGATGAAAGTTGACACTAGTTTTCATTGCCAATTTTTAATTTGACACCATGATTCAGTCCATTGATATAAACTGATACTATCATTTAAACCACAGCCACTATTACAAAACCTCAAGGAGTCTTCTGCAGACTCAAACAGAGTTCTGAAAGAGAACACAGAGAAACAGCAGTCAGAATATAAGCTTCTGCTGATACGTTTTAACTTAAGTTATAGGGGGAAAAAATAGGACATTAATTGAAGCATAAGATGTAACTATAGAAACATTTACTAGAAATTTATTATCTCATCAAGGTTGGGATATGCTGGTGTTTTACTAGCATATCCCAACCTTGATGACCTTGCATTTCTGATAAACCAATCTTCAGGTTCAAACAAACATTTAATCCAGTTGTTCTCTCAATATAGTATTTTTACAGATCAATAAAGACAAATTTATGGCTGGACTCAGATATTTAATAGTTCTCACAAGATGAGGGATGGGGATCTCATTCTACATAAAAACCTTTGTTGAAACTGGTTTTATATGTGACCTGTTGTCCTCTTTAAAAAAAATGCAAAAAAAAAAAAAAAACAGGAAAACACACCAAACATTTGATGCACGCTGAAAGCTTTTGCTTTGCACATGAGATGCACTAATCATGTGTTAGTCTGTAGTTACACACTTCCTCTGCAGCTATGAAAGTGTGAGAACTGCGGATCATGCACACATTTAGGTAATCTTGGGTCAAATTAAACATTTACACGCAGGAGTCATTTGCGTTCTATTGCATAAAATGCGAGTGTTGTTCTGATGAATGCCCGTCAAGAATATACCCAATAAGCAAATTGGCATAATACAGTATATTCATTGAGTACTCACATGGATATAATACGGGAAATAGTGAAACAACAAAGAAAACCGAATATTATAAATATATGCCAAGATAACTAGCTTAAGTTTCTGAACATCACTAAGCCAAGACTGAAAGCACTTCTGGTCCAAAGCAGAATTGATTCCCTAAAATGGTCCGCTCCTTTTCTCAAGTGTGAAAGCTCAACTAAACTCTAGTGTGGAGATTATGACAAGCTAGCTCTGGTCTGCTGGAGATCGAGTCTCAGGTCACTCATAAGTGAGGTTAGTCACAGTTAACATCAGACAGCATCTCTGTCTGAAGAGGCAACGAAAGCTGTGCACATTATGAACATAAAAAAATAAAATGCAGATAAATCCTAAGAGGTTGTGAGTGGTCTGCAGAAGTGGTAAAATAAAGGAGAACAAGCTAATCAGGAGGAGCCATAGATTGTTTTGCACAATTCTACACCAAAACGAGAAGCTTTCAGAATTTTTCTCTTGATTTTTCCAGAAGCATGTTCTGTTTCAAGTTATAAAACACAAAAACAAAGTGCTTTTTCACATGACTTCAGAAAAACCACATTCCTGTTTCATAGGTCACAATCTTGAGGCAAATTGAATTTGTGATATTGGGCTATATAAATAAAATTGAATTGAATTGAATCTAAAACAATGAATGTCATACCTAAAATCCAGATTTTGGTAAGGAGTGAGTAGAACCCATATAAAACATTTATCTTGCTCCAAAATTAGTGGTATCACTTAGGATTTATTAATAATCTCTGGTCAAAATCCTATAAAATAAGTGTAAAAAAAATATTTGAACTTGTGATGAAACAACAAAAATATAATCAACCTCAAAATAAAAGGGGGTCCTTTGTTTTTTCCATTGATAACTAATGAAAATGTCCAAAAATAAAACTCAGGATGCTGTTTTGGGACTTTGACCATAATGTGGTGGGATCTCCAAATTCAAGAACATATGGACAAAATAAAATTTGGTTCTGTTCCTGCTGCATGAAGCTCATAAGCGTTTAAACAGAACTGTTTCACAACTTTCATCCAACCTGAAACCACAAGTGGTCATCGAGCCTTTAGAACACGCTGGTTTAAGCAGAATTAAGAAATGAACTGGCCATCACCAGCCAAACCCTGAAACTCACACAGACTGTAGACTGCAGATTTGTCAAACCACAATTATCAAGGCCACCCATTCAGCCAAGCCGAAGCCGCAAAAAAAAAAAAAAAAAAAAAAAAAATCACTGCCAAGTCAGTGCAACTAAATGGCTTCACTGACAGCCAGCAGCATTAGAGTGAAGCCACTGAAGTGCTCATGTTGGACCTTTATTTATATCATGCTATAATAAAGAGCTCAATTATATTGTCTGGTTCAACAATTTTATGTCTACATTTTGTGGTGCCTTTAATTGCTCGACTAGAGTTCTACAATCTGACGGAGAACATCAGATAATGCTCAAGTGGAACTAAAGATCTAGCCTCTTTTTTGGTTCATCATACCTTTGTTCAAGTTTAATTTTCAAGTCACTAAAAAAGCATACCAAGTTTGATTATCAGGCATTGAAAATAGAAAACAAAAATGACATTGCAGGATGACACGTTTATGATATAACTTGAGGTAATTATGTAATCTAACATTAATACTTCATTTTCTACTGGCTTTCAAGGAACTATGTCTGTGGCCAAACTGTGTGATCGGTTGGTGATCTTCCTCCAGCTGCCTTGCTCATCTTCTCAATAACATCTGCTGTTGAGTCGCTGCTGTGTGGTGTGAGCTGTACTCGTCATTTGCCAATAAAAACTTTTGCCATCAAGTGAATGTTTTATTTCCTCCGGCTGTCCCAACAGTTTCATGCATATTTGTGAAGTTAACTCATTTGCTCTGTGTGAAAGAAAACTGTCCCGACAGCGCAGACGAAAAGATTTTCCAGCTTCAAGCCATCTTCAACCGTGTCTTTTCTCGTTAATATTACACGGTACACGTTTAGATGTCCATTGGGGGCGATGAATTTTATTCAAGCGGTGTGACAAAAGTTTGGCTGGTATTTTTCAACCACATTTTTCTGAATGTGGCGGCGAGAAACGCTGATCAAATGGAAAATTAGGGCCAATTACCAACCATGATAGAGATGACCCAAAACAACTTATTTCTAATGTAAATGTGAGCTTTACAACAGCACACAAAGGCTTACATTGTTAAAAAAGCTGTAAACTAGCCGTAAACTTTAGTTGGGATAAAAACTTGCAGGATTGGTTCTTTTCATGCATCTCTTTTCTCAACTTTGTCTTTAAAAAATGTAGTTTACAAAACTATAAAAATGTAATCCCAACATTCTTTCAGGGTGTATTCAGACTAGTAAAATCATTTGTTCTGGTCCAAGACTGCTTAATCTGTTTCTGATCGACTTCTGAACCTTGTGTTTGGTTTGTATTCAGACTGCCGTCAATGTGACTTTCCTGTTCCGGAACAAATCCTGTAAACAGAATCACGGTACTAAAGATCTCTTCACTCATTGGCCAGGAATTGCGAGGGCGGGGCAAAGCGAAAAGGCGGAAATTATGGAAGTCCTGTGCTTTTTAAACTGGGATATTTCACAGATTCAAACTTTATGCTTGCTGACCAATTTTTAACATCTGTATCAGCGTCAGGTGGTCAGGTGGCGTCATTTTAACAGCTACTTTGGTTTGGCGGAGGCATGCTGCCAACGGTTACTGGCAAGGCGGCGGCTATGAAGGCAGGATCAGTGTTTATGACAGATAGATGTCAGTAAAACAGTGTGAGAAGCAATATTCAGCACGATAAAAGTTGTTTTAATGAGCCTATATTTATTCCACCATATTTTAATAAGTAGCTGTGCCTCATCACTGTTAAGGAACTGAAATGTGGCTTTTGAGATGATATCACAACAGCAGAAGGCAGAGTAAAAAAAAAGCATTTAAGAAGTGTTTTTAGCAGTGTTAAAACAAAAGTTCTAACAAGTAAGGAGTTGGGCAAGTTACAAACCAAGACTACCTCAAAAGATGGGTCAGACAGTGGCTCCTGGTCCTGGGTTAGGGTCCCCTTGCATGTATTCAAACTGAAACTTTGATTATTGCGGGAAATGAGCTCTGGTTCACTTTAAGCAAAGTAAATGTGTCCACTCAGTTTAATTTTTTGTTTAGTTCTTTTGTTTTATGGGTCTGGTCAAACTTTATCAAAAACTTTTTTTTGATTGTGTTGACCTTTCGCGTGTCAGTGGTGAAGAAAGGAAGAAGGCAGGGAGATTAGCCAATTGCGGTTCAATGCAGTTCTTCCAGTGCTGTCAACACTTTGGCAGCTAAACTGTCTGTAGCCTGCAGGCTTTACTACTGGCTCTGCCATGTCAACAACACCATGGCTCCTTTGAGACACATACAACAAATCTGAGCCAAAGAAACATACTATGACAGCAAAGCCGACGAGCAACAAGAGCCAAACTACACACCTGAAATATAAGTGATCTCCTTCTTCCTCTGGAGGACACGTGTGCACCCACCCACCTCAAATTACCACTAGGATCTAAGCAACTATAATTTATACCTTTGTTCGCAAATGGAGGACAGCATGCAAGAGCTGGCTAGCTGTGTGTGTAATTACGCTCAAGTGAGGGGATGCAGGGCCATGTGTTTGAGGCTGGGATTTTAAGCCCGGAAGGAAGGAAGAGAGAAGAGGAGGAGGAGGAGGAGGTGGAGGATCAAGAGACGGAGAAGAAAGAAGCAGTGAGGCTAGAAAAATTCTGGTTATTTTACGCACGGCTGCTTTGTTAATGGATAGAATGTGTGTGCGTGGTGCGTGTGTGGGGGAGGGGGTGGTCAGCGGGGGTGGGTCAGCAGGAAAGGGCTGTGTTTATCCAATCTGTTCCCTGCCTTTACCATGTGGTAGGAAAAACCACTGGCCGGCTCTCAGCCTGATCCCAGAGGACACAGACGGAGGGAGGGATGGAGGAACAGAGGGAGGGAGAAAATGAGAGAAGTAGGCCACAGGAGGTGGACAAGGAACCTGCTAGAGTAGACCGAGCATGTGTGCGCGTTCATGTGCTCACTGAGCTTAAAAACCTGTTATGTGGGCTATGACACTGACTTGAGGCTCTGGCTGTTAAGCAGGTGAATTTAGGTGACGGCATTAAAAAGAGGAGCCAAAACAGAGTTTTAAAACGAATATTGTTAACAGATTTATACTCAAGAATGTAAATTCTTAAAAACAAAATACTCATGCCACCATGACCTGAAAATATAATCATCTGTAGTTTAAGTCGAGGTGTTAAATTACCAACCTCCTGAAGAGCTAAAGGGATCTCTGAATCTATTATTACAGCAATATAATATCTTCATAAAATTGAAGTCAAAACACTCCTGGTTTCTGGTTTGTGCTTCATTACAGTCGTATTTCACCGCTTGTGGGATCAAATATCCAATCAACCAATCAAAAGGCAGCCGCTCAGTAAAGGCAGGGGCATGTGAAAAGTCAACTTGCTGAAATTGAAACACTAAAAAAATTTTTTTATCCTGACCCCAAACTTTTGCAGTCCAAGCAAAAAAAAGTTTCCTTTATATACTTTATTACTTTATTCTAAAGCTGCATTTACACTAGAGGTGAGAATCTGGAGGCACCTCACAATTCGATTAAGGATCAGGAGGCAACGATTTTATTATGAAACAATTATCAAATCATCCAAGATCTGCATTTTTTTTTCTTTTTTTAAGAAATGTTTCTCTTTTCTACCAGACACTAGACCAATATTACTGATTTTTCTCAGCTAAAGTGAATTTTTAAGTTAAAACAAAAATCAGTGACGTTTATTGAGAACATACAAATTCAGACATGAAAAATATTTCATTTTTTGAAAATCTTTTCCAGCATCAAAAGAGGAAAATTACTGTGTGACTTGTATCCAATTGACCCTTGACATTGTGAAAGCCCAAATGCTTCCAAACGGTTGCTTTAAGTAAAGTCGGGGCCGGTCGGATGACGAGATCTGGAAGGTCAGCCATGTTTGTGTGCTCTTTAAAAATGTCAGAGAGAAAAACGCTTCACATTTCGTTCATTTTGGTTTTACTGGATTTTTTTCTATTATTTAAAATTCATAAAATTATTTCAAATTGTTTAAGGATCATAATCGTCTATGTATCCATTTTTTCCTCAAACCACTTATTCACACCAGACGCTATTCTGAACATCAGGGGCATTTAGTTTCCATGTTAAGTTGATGCTCAGACACGTTCAGAAGTCCTACAACACGTTTTGGGCATTTAAATATCTGAACTTTGGCAAAAATCTGTATCAATCTGTATCAACCCATCAGGGACTCAGGGACATGTTGATGATGGTATCCAAACCCAACATGGAGGAGAATGTTTGTTCTCCTTCTGAATTTTATATTTTTCTCATTTGGATGGAAACTAACAAAAAGTAAGAAAATAAAAAGCCTACTAATTCTATTCTTTATTGTATCATTTCCCTCGGCAGACTAATGCAGGGCAGCAAGTCATTGAACTAGGCCACAGAGAGGTAGCAGTAGCGCTGAAAGCAAAAGTCATTCAGATTCAGCTCCTGCAGTAGACCGTGAACCTCGCCGTACTGGGGGAGTCCCTGAATGATTTCATGAACCCAGATATGGCAACGCAATTACTAATGATTCTGTAAAGCTCTTCCAAATAAGTAAACCTGAACTCTCGACATCATTCGAGTATTCCGTGCATTGTAAATGAGAAACACAGGCAATTTCAGAGAAGCCTCCAGCTGCATGCTCAATGTGCATCAAAAGAAAGGAGGGTGGGAATTTGACAAGTGAATGCAACATTATACTGATCACTGATACCTTTTGTAATTTTTTCTTCCCATAAAAACTGCTGCATACTCTTTATAACTTTCATTAATGGTTTGTCATTAACCAAAGTATTCACATACCATTACCACGTCACTTTCAGGTTGTGGAGTATTCTGAGCCTCCCCCTCCCCACAGGACAGCCAAAGGATGCTGTTCACGTAAGACTCATGCTCAGCAGCTGTGCCACTTCACTTCTGCACAGCATCCAGAGCAGCATTTTATCAGGTTCTTCTCCAGAGCATTCCGGTACTCCTGAATGCATTTCCATCACGCCAAAGAAACACCTGTGCTTAAATAAACCCATGCATTTAGACATTGTACGAACCAGAATGAATCTAGCCAGTCTTAAATGAAGAGGTTGCTGGTACTGATTTCCACAGTGCTCATTAAGGCTCAAACACTGAAGTCCTGACATTTGTGAAGCTTCAATTTTTCTTCGTTAAGTTCATGAATGTTTAAATAAGAGGTACCCAGACATTTGCCATCTCTGCTTTTTATGAAAGCACCAAATGCTTTAGTATCAAATTTTCTAAAACTCAGCAACTCTTTTAGGCAGGGGTCACCCACTTAGAAAGTGGCAAGAAACTGGCTTAAAATGCTCCAATTCCTCAATAAATTATCTTTTGTCGCGAAAAGATAATCGTCATTTTGATTTAATTTACTTCTTTTGTAAAAGCACATCAAATTACTTTGTAATATTCAAGGACAAATAGGATGTTGAGTCTTCTCTAAAGGAGAGGGCTTTTTTTAAAAAGATGGATTTTGTTCATCTCTTAGGAGAACATTTTAATGATAGATCATCATGTGGCAGAAAATGATTACTGCTGAACCTAAATAACTCTTCTAAAAACAAAAACCTATTTCTTCTGTATATTCCGCATTACGTTAAACACCAAAAAAATTGCTTAATGTCAAACCAAAAACGACCAAAACCAACAATAACCTAACCACTGCTCTGCCCTTCTTGGTATTTGGAGTGGTCTTACAAGAAAGTTTATTCTACTTCTTAGAAAAGGAAATGGTAAACATATCAACACGTCTCCATGGTTTCTTTGACAGCACATCTGCATGCTGGGATGTTAAATCTGGGCCAAAGAGGTTTACATAAAAACACCTGAACCTTTCCATAACCAGGTTGAGATTAATATTTTTTCGGAGAGTATTCTGGATACTCCAGGTATTCCTTTTAACACTTGCAGTGTTAGGTGTAGCGGAAGGTGTTACTGACTTTGGAAAGACCTTTGAGCCAAGCAAGCAGATTAAAATTTACTTTTGATTTTTAAGGATCCCAAATACAGATAATTTTATGATGACCAAAAAATAATGCACTGGTGGACAATTGTGAATTGAACTATAAGTCAGCCTTTATTTAAACCCCTGCACAAAGACATCATTGAGCGCCAAAGAAAAACTGATACTATCAGGCAACATGTAGAATAAGAAAATTATTTTAAGAAAAAACAAAACTTTTTTAAAGGGTTTTTTACTTTTACATTTATCTGTCATGCTTTGATCAAGTGCATTAATTCAATTTCACTAGAACATCAAGACACAAGGTAAACTTGAAAAGTTATGACTTCACCAACAAATGAAAGTTTGCCCAGATCTATTCAGCTTTAAACTTTCATACCACAACATTTCTTAGCGACAGTTTTATCTAAATCATCTTCCTGTGACGGAAGTTTGATCAGTTTTGCGGATACTTTTAAATAAACCATTATTAGACCTCAAAACCTTTACTACTTCAATGACAAAGTAACAACAAACTAGTTACTAAATTCAGGAAATACATACCACAACATAAGAGATCTAAGGTTAATTATAAAATATCTGGTTTATTTTACGTCTGCTCACTTAAATAAAAACGCATTTAATATATGGAGTACCTTTTTAAAACATACTTTAAACTATGTGGGGTCAAATACGAGTTTAATACTACAATAGAAATGAAATGGATGTACAATAAAAACAGACAAAACAAAATCGAGGCTCAGTTTAACATATTTATTAAATGATCTAAAAAAATAGTTATGAAACCAAGCAGCATACTATAAACCTATTTCTGGGTTATATCACTACAAATATTAAAAAATTGAAATAGTTCCATTTTTGACTATAATTTAATATAAAATATCAAGAATTATTTCAATATTCCTCTGCTGAGTAAATAAATATAAAACGGTCTAAATGTTTGCAAACATAATTTTTACAGCTTGATGGCTACCAGGTTATATAACTTTAACCAACTTTCCTTTCAAAACTACTGGCTGCAGGAAAAAAAAAAAAAAACTCAATTTCACCTTCTATTCTAGATCATTGACATTCTACCTTCAGGGCTCACAAGCCAAAGCTGACAAATGTGTTCCACTTTAATAAAAATTTCTGTTTATTACAGGGATATTCCAGTTCTTGTTCTTCAATTATGATATGAAAACCACTTAGCAGATATGAACCTAAACGAGGAGAGGAGATCAAAAAGTTGCAGGTGAGGGGGGAAATTGTTACTCTGCGATGCAAATGACTCAACACTTTGGTACAGTTAGAAGATTTGGGGAAAACCCCATCAGTTTAGTCGTGTGTTTAAAGAGTAAGACATTTAAAGTCTACAGGGCGCCTTTTCACTGGGAATCTTTTCTGGTTCAGAAACCAGCATGAACATCAAAGGCTGGATTTTGATTGCTTTTACATAGAATGAATAATTTGAGTTTGAAAATGTTTTTTTTTTTTACTTGGAATTTCCAACTTATTAAAATAATGACAAATAAATTCCTGTAAAAGCAAAGACCTTACTGAAAACAGATTCAGTTAACAGGTGAAAAAAAATGACACCCCAGAATCCAGGTTTCTTGATCACTACCACTGATAAGACATTTTAGGCTCACCTAATGCCCTTTCCCAAAACAGTGATTAGTTTCACTCTATACTCCAAATGACATCCTCTACAGACATGGGGTACTCTGAAACAACTGTGTCTTCAATGACTAAGGTTTATAGAATAAAAGGGTGCTTCTATGATAGGATTAGAGCATCAAGTGTATAGGAGAATGGACTGAGTGAACCTTTTTCTGCTAAGCTCCAAACAAGGGGAACCAGGAAATCAAAGAGTACCCCATAAAGAAATAAGCAGCTATTACTCAGTCATAATTGTCAAAATAAGCATTCTTGCGCTGATACTTGCTTTTAACCTGTTTTTGTTCGCCCTATTTTTTTCATGATATGTTTTCTTTATTTTACGCTTTTTCAAGTTATAAAACTGACCAATCAGATCCCTCAAAAGTGGGGATGGACTGATAATTTTTTCCGGCTTAAGTGTAAACCATTAACTTCCCATTACCAGGAATTTTAGGAACAGCATGTATCCTTATCGAAAATAAAATGTATCAGATAACAGAACAATTACTGACAATGACTGTAAGCATAAGCTTCCCAATACTAAGGATGTAACTATCCATTTCAAAAATAAAGGCCATCTTAAAACAGTCAGAACTATATCAGTAGATTTTTTTCATATCGAACTGATGCCGATAAACTCGAATTATGCAAATATCAGCTGATACCAATGCTGGCACCAATACATCACCCATCCCTACTCAAAAGTATCTGGTGCCTGCTGGCCATCAAGTTGAACATTTGAAATGTTTGACATATTCTCCCAACCCCGCCTTTAATACAAGCGGTGTGGACATCAATCAAACCTACTCCTGATTGGCAAAAGTGGTTGCCATAGAGAGAATGACAGAGACAAAGTTTGACCAATCATAGCTTCCCAAAGTTGTTTAGCTCTGACATGTCAGCGTCTATTTTGCATTAAAAATGGGTAATTTCTGAAATAAGTAATTTTTTTTTTATTCTGTGATGGAACACTCCAGATCTAATTTACAGTCCATAGTTTAGAGAGCTACAGTAGAACTGAAAAACTATGAGGTAAGAACACAAGGGGACACAATTTTTCAGCAAATTTGTTTTCCTTTAACTCTACAGTTATCTGTTACTTCCCTGACTAGAAGTTGACTCCATGAGAAGACTCCACTTAACCTTCCACCATTCACAAGAACAACTTGATGGACGAAATGAAGACTGGGAAACTAAAAGGATGTGTCCATGTTGTGAATTAATGACAACTGTGCCATCACATTGACAGAAGAACCAATAAAAACTGAATCTGTTTTCATTTTATTGAGGTCCCTCTTCAGCACTAGGATCCATCTGAACATAATAAAAAAGAAAAACTCCAAGAGTCCTCGAGTGGACAGAAGAGCGGTGAAGAGGAGAAATCGACTACGGTGTATGTCTTCGTCTGCAGAGGTCAAAGACTGATTAAATGGCGCATATTGGTCATCAGGGGTTCTTGACAGAACATCTCCTCCACACAGAAAAACACATACAACCCACACAGAAATACTTGAGAGCTGTATTTATGCCAGCCTCTCTTCTAGGCACAGCACTTGGTCCAGAAGGCCTTCACTGCAGGAGGAGGATGAGAGGGGGAAGGCTGAAGCAGAGGGGGTTGGGGGCAGAGAGCAAGACAGGTGAAACGAAGGGATGAGAGAGCAAGACAGACAGCGATGACACTCAGTTTTGAATGTCACCACAGTGCTAAAGACCCCCGCTAACCTTTTGGCTAGAAATTATAGGCCGGGAGGAGGGGGAGGGAGGAAAAGAAGGAGGGAACGACGGGCAGGCAAAGATGGAGAGAAAAAAAAAAAGAGAGATGAAAAGGGTGACAATGAAGAGCAAAAAAGAAGAGGAGGGAGGCTCACGCTTGGACAGAGAGTGGGTGGGTGGGTGGTTGGAGGTGGAGCAATAGATAGCAAACATTAAAGAGATGGAGGCAAACAACAGCACCACTCCTCATCTCTGCTAACACGGCTGCCATCCACGACACATGATGATGATAGGAGACAAAATGGCCACCCTAACAAACATCATTACTCTCACTTCAACACCAAACAACAACTTTCGAGCACCACCACCGTCCACAGCCCCACGCCATGTGCTGCAATCTGGCCCACAGACAATGGGGCGAGCCCTAAACCCACAAAATATGTTCCATCTACCCCAAAACACATTTTCCGAACTGTGAGAGTAGGGGGGATGTTTTCCTAATTGCTTAAAAGTCTGAGGAGTAAAAAGCCGATAAAGTGGAAAGTATGCAGTCAACTCAAAACTAAAAAAAAAAAAACGTTTACTTGCTTTTTATTCTAATAACTATACGGATTAAGGCTGTTGCTGGATGATTCAATAATCAAGACAGTTGTTGTGAGGGGTTAAAAATGAATTTGAAAAGATAAAGTTTAAAATGCATCCCAGCAAACTCTCTGACCAACATAAATTTGGAATGGATAAGTTCTAAACTCACTGAAGTGCCTAAAAAATCCTTCAACACATAACCATGATCCCACCCTGAGGATTTTCAATGTAATAATTGACAAAAAAAATCTTAAGAGTGAGCCTAATACCAATTTTGATCTTATAATACAGACTAACACCTGTACTTCATCCTAGTACCTAATGTTCATTTTATTTTAACACAGACTAAAAAAAGTACTTGGAATTTTATTCAATTTGACAGATATTAAAATATATATATATTTCCCCCCACAAAAACATGTATTTTAAGGTTAGGAATAAGTTAGGTGGGGTTTTGCAAGCACAGCTAAATCCAAAGAAAATCAATTTACAAAAGATAAGTGTTTTTTAAGAAAAGATTATCTAATATCAAACTGTTTAAACCAAAATAGGAAAAAAAAAATGGCAAAAATTAAAAAATAATCTAGTTGACTCAATCTAGCTGAGCAACATCTTACACCAAAAGTTGAATAGGGGGAAAGGAAACTTTTTATCAATAATCGCAGCCTAAAAGATATTTACTTTTCTTCCACTAATTTTTACAAACATTTTTTCTACACTTTCGAAAGTAACATTCATTTACTATAAAAGCCATTCAGAGTAGGTTCTTTAAAAAGGGACACGTTTTTCTAAAAAAAAAAAAGATACTCCAATATATTTGAAGTTAATTAATTTAATGGTAAACAAATCCTGAAAGTGTTTACCAACAGCTAAATAAAACTGCATTGATTCTGTTTGCACGAAATGACAAATTTGCATATAATCTAAAAAGTTCTTAATTAAACTCAACAACTTCTCAACTTTTTACTTAACTCAGGGTCAGAGTCTATTACTCCAACTTCTCTCATTTAAAATGATCTACTGTGTATTTCTTTTTTTAAGTATAAGCCACACTTTTTAAGAATAGTTTGGCCGAGGGTGCAACTCGTGGGACTTTTTTTTTTTTTTTAAATAACCGCTAGAGGACATTGTAGTTGTCAGTATTTGCTACTGACAGCAAAACAGAAGGGCTGCTCAGCCTGTGTTCACACCGGCCTCTGCAAAACAAGTGCAAGTGACCGGTGTCATTGAAATGTCTACGAAAATGCACATACATACAAGTTTCAGGCTTCTGTGTTAAAAACTCTAGAATTCATATATTGCTATCCACATTTTAAAGCAGTTCTCCGGCCCTACATTCAAAACGAACGGTCATCAAATGTGTGAAAGTTAAACCGGGTTGAACAATCAGGGATTTGGTAGTGACTTATGGATGACTTCCTCTTTTAATCACAGAAGAGCCAACTGTATAAAAACTGATCAGTCTGTGCCCTGTCGGATATATACGACACCAAGTTTTTCATTTATTGGAACAGAGCTTGCAAAAGAAAATAAAAAGCCTGGAACAATTTTTGCGACGACATTTTGCTCCTGGGCTCTTTCAACTCTAGGTTGCGGGCATGCGCTGGTAAACAGTAGAAAAAGAAGCCCTTCCCTGCCTAAACAATGTGAACCCCATTGACTATATATGGGAACTGGACTGAGCGACCCCTCCCCCTCCTGTTTGAATTAGGAATTACCTGGTGGTCCCAAAAAGTTGAAATCCCATAGACTTCTATTGAGAAATAACCGGATACTATCAGTCATATTTTTCAGAAGAACAACTTTTGTATTGATGCATCCTTTTAACATGTTTTGTCCATTTTATTTTTTCCATAGTTTTGTTGTACTACAAGTTATTTAAGTTATAAACTGGCCAATCAATTGCCTCAATAAAAACAGGTGATGTTGCGTCAAAAGTGCAAAGCGTTAGATTCTCCCAAGGCTACTTTCAGTGGAAGAGGTGTGGCCTTCTAACCATCCCACTGTTGATTGGAGAGAGTGGTTGCCACAGAAGTGTGAACTAAGACAGACACAAACTAATCATGGCTTAGTGATGGCACCTGGTTCCAACATGGACATATTGTGGGGAAAAAAAGGCAACTGAATTAAATCCATTTGGTTGGAACCAGAAGAGAGTCTATTTCTATGGGTGACGTCTCACTCGCTCTGTCCAGGTGTGTATAAAGAGGCCATGGTGAACACCATAGACTAAATGCACTTTCAAGAAGGCATTAAATGTGTGTTCTTGAACGCACATCACATGACCAGGGTGAACATGGTGTCAAGGTAGTGAAGTGTACATATTTTCAATATAAAGCCTCATTTCCACTGAGCGGCAATGTCCAGCATTTTGAGCGTTTCCATTGTAAAACTGACCAATTAAACACTACCAAACTGTACCTCTTGGGGTCACCATCGGTTGTAAGTCCATTGAAAAGTGATATGGAATGGTTGGGGCGGAGCTGCTGTGGTCACCTACAGAAAGTGGTAGGTGTGGTGACATTAGAAAGCGACACCAAAGCGCTCATTTAAGCTAAAGTTTTCAAAGTTAATTAATCTTAGTCCCCCCAACCTTTTTTCATTAAATTCCTATTATATATGATGTACCAGAAGTAAAGCAATAAAAAGACGAGTTTCTAGATTTTCTCTATTGTTGTTTTTCTAGTCGTCTGACAACGATAACGCAATGACAGCTAGCGGTCTACACCACGCATGTGCTGTTAAAACAAAACGCTCAGTGGAAGCAAGACTTAACCGAGTGGAAACGCTTGCAGGAATCGTACCACTTATTACTGTAACACTCAGTGGAAATAGGGCTTAACAGTGTTATCTTTTCTATTATTATGATGCTTTACCAGATGAAATGTGTGTTGATTCCTGGTTTGTCATGTTTTTTCTGAAAAGTGTCTTAAAATTCTTTCTTCTTCGTCTTTTTTTTTTTTTGCTGCAACTTATAGTTTGAAAATATGGTACTCTGTATTTGATCACACAAATTGACAAACAAGTTGTTAAATACAGTGCAAAAAAAATCTAGCAATGGTTGTTCCTCCATCAGGCTTGTGTTATTCTATAATTTAACCTTAAAACTAAAAAAAAAAAAAAAAAAAAAAAAAAGTTACTGCTGATTCCAAAACAGCTTCCAAAGCAAGGCAATGGCTGAAAGAGGGAAGGTTGCCTCACTTTTAACCACAAGAAAAGACGGAACGAGAGACCAAACAGTGCTGAACATCTGTTGTGTGCTGTATGTGTGTGTGGTCGGGGCCTCTTATCTCTCCCTCTGTGGCCCGCTAAACATGACTAGCTGCCATCTTGGCTCAGACACAGGGCGGTGGGGGTAGCAACTCCTGGCTCTTTGGCAAACAGGAGCCAGAGAAACAACAAACACCTTACGTGTCACACTCAATACGGCGGCGACGCGAAAGCGCATACTAACCGGTGTTGCGGGAAGTTTTGCTCCTCTATGGCGAGACTTGGGAGTCGCGTGCGCGCTCGCCGGCTGACCATTACGCAAGTTACCTGCTTACGGGACGCCTTATGGAGAAAGATGGCAGAAACGCTCGTTCAAGTCATTCGAGCAAGTTTCTGCGACCAAATAAAAAATGTCCGAACCAAACCGCGGCGACGCACCAGCAGGTGTTACTTCTGCTCCCGTCCACTCCGAGTAACAAGTGTAGCCGACTACTTCACTACAGAAGATCGGTCAAAACATCGAAAAGATGCACAAAGAACATGTATAACGACTTTTTTGTCCTTTAACTTCAAATAAAAGTGATAAAGTTGATCCCTAGCCAGAAACAGAAGAAGCGATATCCACCGAGAGCAGGTTCGTGGGCAGCTCTGGATGAGAGAGGTGGTGTTTATTAAGTGCTTTGACTGGACACAATAAGGATGGGAGCTGGCTAGCAGGCTAGCTGAACTTCTGTGTCCTCGCGCTGGGCCGACCTCCAGCGGCTAGCTCAGCTAATTAGCCTATCAGCGGTATTTCGCACGTCGTTCCGGACCGGGGAACGGTCCGCTCATCTCGGTTTTTATTTCCGAAAACCACTTTAACCCGAACCAAACGCAGAACAAACTCCCCAAAATCTTTACCCATCTTTATAAAACGCAAAATCACGCAAACCTTGACTGAAAACGCGAGAAAAACACGGTTTTATGGGATGACCGTCTGGCCTCCCCCTCCTCCTCCTCTCCTCCACTCATGTCCCTTCCGTCCAATAAAACTAGCGACTACTACAAACACTTCACACAGACTCCGTTTAAAATCTCAAAAAACACAACCACGTGCGTTTTTATCGTTGTTGCTTCAACTTTAGCTGATAATATTTTACAAATATCCATCAAAAATGAAGGGTAAATGAGCCAAGTGTTGTCCGCTGGGAATCTCCCTCGGAGCTCCGCTCTGTGACTCACCTCTACGCTCGAGCCACCTCGTGTCTCCTGGAAGCTTCAACACAATTAGCTAACTGGGCTAACACTTTAAAACTGAATTAACTCTGTTTTCAATTCCACAACCCCCCGTAAGTAGTTGGAGAGGGACATTACAGACGCAGAAAACTCACCGTGGCGTTTGGGGGATTTTTTTCTTTCCACTTTTCAACTATCTAACCAGGACTGTTGTGCGTCTCTGAACGATGCAGCGGCTGGCAAAGCTAAACTTGCTATTGTTAGCATGTCGGCATGGCAGCTTCAATGACTTTAGTATCAAACCATAAATCTTTGGAACGATTAATCCGACGTGAATTGAGTTTTCCCTTCCAGCAAATGCCCTCCGGACCGGGAAAAAGAAAGCACATAGCCCACACGGTGGCTTAAGGAGTCCGATTGTCGAGGAAAAAAAGTATGACAAACTTACTATTCATTGATAATATAAGGGGTTTTTATTCATAACCGACGCGGACTATAAAATCACCCCAACCAGACTCCAATTTGCACCAAAAATAGGAATAAAATTGGCTTTAGTTAGCTTACCCAACAACCTCGATCACTTCGGGATTTTATCAAATCAACTCCTCGTCACCAGGATAGAATCTCCGCTTGCTCGAGAAAAAAAAAAAAACATCCACCGCGATCCTTTTCAGTTTGAAATATAAATAAACAGGAGAAAAAGTTCACGTTTGCTGATATTTTCATGGAATATTTCTCCGGCGTGTCTTGCATCCGCGACCTCACCGACTAGTGTGTGTTGCTCTTCTCTCCTTTGTGTTAATTTCACTCAAATCGAGTTTAATCCGATCGATCCCTCGGCTGGTCGCGCTCCCGAGTCCTCCCCTCCAGACACTCGCTCACCTTCCTCGGCCAGGGGGGGCGCGCTCCCGAGGACCTCTCGTACAGATAAACAGCGGCGTGCGCGGTCACTGACCTCGCCGTGCCCGCGTGACGCTTTCTCTGGACTCTCATTTGGATATGAAAATTAAAAACAAAGGCGTTAGTTTAGATTTGACTGTGGACTCCTGTTTTTAAATGTTTATTAAAATTCAATTGTTTCAATTTAAATTAAAAAATATGGGCGAGAAGTACAAACTTGTTTTGGCTGTCTTCAGTTTCTTTAAAAAAAACATATTTTTATTGATGTTTTTGGTGTTTTGTAAACGTATATTTAGCTTTTTTTTAGACTTATCAAATTTCAAAGTAATTAATTAGGTTCATAATGGTTTAAATCTTTTATCACTGAAATAATAGTTTTAACTGTCATTTCTAAATAGAAACAATAAAGGTTTGTTAAATATATGTTTGTATTGCTCTTTCTTACTGTTAAACACAGTGGTGGGTGCATATTATAATGTTTTTCTTTTTATCTTCTGCTTTAGCAACTTTACTGAAGATTAACGTACATTAAAAAAATAGATTTAAATATTTAAACTAAGAATCTTAATTTGCACAAGAGGTAGAGTGGTCGACCTCTGTTGGGAATATCAAAGGTTTGATTCCTGCTTTTCCATGTGTTGAAGAATCCTTGGGCTAGACCCACGTTGGTCCTGGTGCTTACAGGTTGGCGTCGGAGCCATCATCAGTCCATGAATGTGTGTGTACATCCCTTTGGGGCTTCAAGCAAGGTAGAAAAGAGCTAAATAAGTATACAACATTTCTGTTAAAAGTTACTATAAACCTTTTATCTTAAAGAAAAATCCTTTTTTAACCCCTTGACCTCTAGTGATACAAATCAAGTCAGACGTCAACGAGTTAAAAGAAAAAATCAAGTTGGTAGAATATCCCTTTCAGCCCAAACACATCTAAAGTGTGCAGATTTATAAGTAAATCAAACTTAAAGGCACACACTTGATGAAATTTAACAGTAAACGCAGAGTTTTTCCTTTGAATTAGGACTTGCGTTCTGTACGCTTTCACAGGAAAGAAAGCATTGATAAAAAAGAATTTCTTCGTCAAACTGTCTAATCTGATTTATTAAAATGCTCGTTCATGTTCAGTGCCAAACCTCTACAATCAATCCTGCAGGCTTCAATTCAAGAAGTGCAGCTTCGTGCTACAGACCAGATGATTAGTTAGACTGTGATATCAAAGTAAACAACATTCAATCAAGCTTCCATGTCCGTTTGTCACCCACATGTTAAAAAGTAGACACCTTGGGGTTGTGATGATGTACTCTTAGAACATTAAAGATTACAGATGTGTTTTTACTTTTTTCTTAAGGCTCAGAAGCTGCTTCAGTTCTTGCAAACTTTGACTAACCACAACAGATTGAACAAAAACGTCAACATATGAGTGTTTATGTCCTAGATTTTTATGCAATTGATCTTCTTTTATTGTTGAAGAAGATCAGAAGAGTGAAAAACAACATGGGTTTCATTTCAGTTTTATTTCATACTAAGCAGAGTAGCAGTTGTGTAGAGCAAATGTGGTAAAGTCGCTCCAGATTTTATATATTTTTTAAATTTTCTGTTTTTTTTGGTTGAATTGAACCGATGAGATAATGATGCACGCTGCAGGAACACGAGTAACCTGCAGTAACGCGGATGTCCCTAACACAATCTGTAATTTGCTTATCATAACAATCTGGCCTCGGGAGAGAAATGCATGCACACACACACGTGCACGCGCACCCACACACAAACACACATTTTGTCTCCCTCATGGAGCTGTGCTCTCAGTCCTAACTCTCAGATCTTTTTGTCTGCTTGCTGACTTCCTCCTTTCTGCAAAGCACCACAAATTTCACAACAACTTCCTAACACGAACACATATTTTGAAAGTTAGACGCCATGCTGCAATGTTTGTTTTTAACGGTAGTCTAAATCAAAACTAAAAAATGAGCATGCATCGTACCAGCTGCTCCCCACAAATCTTTGAGCTGAAGAGTACAGTTTCAGTGTAAACAGAATAAAGTTTTATCTGAGGTATTTTATTTCTGTGTGATTAAACTTGAGGATGAAGTTGAAATAGATACAATGTTGTAGGTCAACAGATTTGTGGGATGGAGATGGGCATTTTTACTGGTTTTCATGAGTAAAAATGTGCAGATCATCCCCAAGTATAGTTGAAATTGGTTTATTTTCATAAAATGTATAATTCATTTAATCATTTTCTATATAATTTCAGTGCAATCATCTATTAGTAAGTTTATAGTGATGAACAAAAGTAAAAACTAAAAAAAATGTTAAAACTGTATAATAAGCAGGTATAGATATGAATTTAACGAGACCCTCACATTGTTTTTTATTTCTTTGTCCACATTTTTGTTTGTGAAAGGGCTGGATGCTCTTTTTCTTTTTTTGAAAGTGACACATAGTTTCATAAAAATACAGCATAATAAAGTGCAACAAATACCAAAGGACTGTTCTTTTAAAAGTAGTGATTTCTAGATATTCTTATTGTGTTAATGTGCTTGAAGCATTTTTTTTTTTAGCTGGCAGGCTAAATCTGAAAACCAAAACCTAAGCATAAAAGAAAAAACACACAGACACAAAGCCTTAAAAGCAGCCAGAAATGCAAAATAGTGACTGCGTGCATTTTGGGAAATTAAAAAAACCTTTAATATTTTAATAAAAAGAACAAAAATCAGTGATTTTCACCATTATTTTCGGAACCCTGGCTTACAAATGCAATTTGAGCAAATGTCTGTTGCTGTTTAAAAACTGAAAATGTAGCTATAAATTAGACCTGTTAGACCTTAAAATTGAATTTATGAAGTGTAAACATATTAATATTTAATGACTTTTGAACAATGGCCAATAAAAACAATGCTGACATTAAGCTTTTTAGCTAAACTTGTGTTGTTTTTCTTGTAAAACTTTTTAATTTTGGAGACATTTTGACCTGAACTACATAAAGTAAGCAATAAACTAAAAACATGTAAAATTTTATTTTATAATTAGAATTATGAAAAAGGAAAAAAGCTTTACATCTAGCCTGTCTGTTCTAATTAGCAGGATGTGGCTGTAATATTCATCAGTAGTGTGAAAGTTCACCAAGTCATAAAATATATTTATTTGAATAATTCTTTGTCAAATTTAGAGGAAGCCATCAACTGATTAAATACATACTTGAACAGCTTTATCATTTTTATTCCAACTGTTATTCATAGCAACCCCTTCAAATGTGTTTTTCCCACCATCATGAAGGTCAGAGTTTTACACTCAAGTGTTGAGGACACAGGTGGAACTAAGGACATCCCTGTCATGACTTCCTAGAAAGGAACAGGGATGCCCATTTTCACACCGCCTCAGTTTACTGTGGCAGGTGAAAAAGGTCTGTAGTGGTCGTTTTACTCTATTCCTCAATAGGCTGGAAAAAAGATATGCAACCGGAATAAAGAAATTCGAGGATCTGAAATGAGTTTATCATCAATTTATAGATTCAGTTTGTGTAAATAAGGAAGAAAAAAAAAAAAAAAGGAAACAAAAAGCAATTAAATCTATGAAAAGATTAAAGTGAACGCCCTAAATGAAACTGTAAGTTAGGTTTCAAAGGTAGTTTTGGTCTCTGAGGAAGTACTTTACCGATTATTGGCATCCATTTCTTCTCATTGCACAGCATCTAACCCATTCTTTAAATACTCACCAGATCAAGTCTAGTTGATGAGCAGATTAGGTCACAGATGAAGCTGATAGGTTCTGTGTGTGCCAAACTTCCAGGGTGTGATTCACCTTTGCATATTGTTCGTTCTGCTTTCTGGGAGAAACGGCTTCTCATTTCTTTTCTAATTCGATAACTTAGCTGAAAGATATGCAAGGCTTTGGTGGACGAGCGCCGATCAGCTTCCCTGATTGCAAGTGATAAAATGTTTCATTCATTAAGCAGACTCCCGGTTCGACCGACCCTCTTCAGGGAATACAATCTCCATGACGGCTGAAGGTCAAACCGCACACAGCCCGTCCCTTCTACATTTAATAGCTTAATCGCATACAGTTAAACACCCACTCCGATAAAAATACCGTTTTTAAAATGAAGAATTTTTCTCAGGAAGGAAGACATTTATAGGGAAAATTAAGATTAAATGCATTTTTTTAGTAGGGCTGTGTATTGGCAAGAGCCTTGTGACATGATACGTGTCTGATATGATACATATCGCGATATATCCAAAGACTGCACCAGAACAAATTTTTCCCCCTTTTTTTGACTTAGGAAAAAATCCCTACCTGAATCATAAAATGTCTCTTATTGCACTAAAAAAGTAAAATTAATTTTATTTAATGATCCCATCATTAAGGACAGCAACTGCATACTGATACTGGCAGCAACGTGGCAGAGTTTCAGTTTAATTCCCATCTCAAGTAAATACTAAATCGTGCATGTCTCATAAGAAAAATTGCAACGCATGCTTGTTCCCGCAAGATCTTATTTTGGTCGGAGTGTAGCTGCTCAAAGAATCTCAGTGTGCTGTGCTATCAACTAGCGGTTGCGGATTTAGGTGGGTAAAAAAAAAGTAAGACACTGAAGGACGTTCATAAATAATTAAACATAATCTTGTTCGCATTTTAAATCGATACAAGTATCGGCAATTGAAATATTGCAGTCAAATCAATTTTTCTCTAAACCCCGCTTTTTTTTTTTTAAGTAGTTTTTTACTCAAAAATGTGAATCAGATAACAAAAATGCTGTTTGGAAAACTTGTAGATGTGATGTAGGATCAATAACGGTAAACCACAAGTTCCATGATCCCCGTCGTTTCCTCGCCAGAGCTGGCATTTGGCTGAGTAGCTCCAATATTGCTCGCCATTTTTGTTGCACTGGTAATGTTAAGTTGGAGTTGTGAGGGGGCTAAAAGATAGTAGGAGAGCATGAAAACAAAGGGATAATGGGAAATGTAGGCAAGCTTTATCCATGCCAACAGTCCTGTTAGGGTTGTCAGAAAATGATTCAGTGAAAGATCGCGAAACTCAGAATTTAAAATACTGCCAATGTGATATTTAATTAAGAACAAACATGTAGTTCAGTCTTACTTCTGTTTTCCACTTAATATTTACTAAATTACCAAAAGAAAAGCACCATGAATTTGCTCGGATAAAACCAACTTGTTAATGTGACACAGTTGCAGTGCTTCATGTTCTAATCATTAAATAAGATATATTTTACTATTTACTTTTACAAAAATCTATTACTATTCAGATAATTCTTAAGTCATAATTTAAAAAGAAATGTGAAATACTATCTTGGGATATATCGGGATACATATAATGATAGTTGTATTGCGATATGCACCATATCGCCAGACTCTTGCTAATACACATCCTTAGGTCCTGCCCACAATGCAGGGGCAAATTTCAAAAGAACTCCTGCAGAAACTATGTTCTAGAAAATTCTTTTTTTTGGATAAAAACTACATTATCATAATTAAAAGACCACTTTTAAAAATTTCAGCAGCACACACACAGTTCCGAACACTTTCTTTCATTAAAACAAAGACAGAAAATGCAACTTCAGACCTTTTTTTTTTTTAAACACTGTATTTTCGCCATCTCTACATAACCATCAAAATGACATGTTTAGAGTTTAGAATGTTTTATTATAGTTTATTGTGATAGCATTTTCATTTTTTTTTCTTTTTTTGTTTTATTTTTTCCAAAGAACAAACACAGCAAATAATGTTGAGGGGAAGGAGGAGAGGCAGGAGGCGGGAGGAGCGACAAGAGGAGGACCACAAATATAAGATAGATCAATCCATAGATAGATAGGTACATAGGATGCGTCAGGTTTGGCTTGATCCTCCCCTCTGTTACCAACCCCTCAGGGGTCCACACACACGCACGCACGCACATACACTACATGTTGCTTTACAAAGAATAATCATCGTCAGAATAAGATTAATAACCAGATGAATATATCTATAAATTTAGAAAATAAACTCAATTAAGAGGAGCACACTGCCAAGGAAAAAACAGATTCACTCGCACTGCTGTGAAACCAGAAACAATTTATACAGTTAGGCTGGAGAGAAAACACAGCTCGGCTAAATATACAGGAGTATCTGAATGCATCACCCGGGCCTGCATGCTGTGTGCAGGCTGGGTGGGTACGCGCGCATGGAGGGGGGTGGGATGGAAAAAACAAAAAACAAAACATGGGTTTAGACTATTTTCAAATGCCCCAATTTATAAGAACGTTCACACTAGGCCGCTTTCTAGGACATCATCTTCTTAAGTGTGCGTCTATGCATGTGGAATACTAGTTAACGATAAAACGCCTATCTGGAGACAAGAGATCGTTGTTTTGTTTTTCTGCAGCGGCCCAGATCTCAGAGGATTGGAGTTAAGGCAGACAGCTGATTTTCAGGTCAGACTAGAAGAGTTTAGCTGCTGTTTTACCACTATCAAAACACAGGTAAACACAATCATTTGGCATGAAAAAGGAGTCAAGAGCCGTCATTACTGCACAGTGCAAGAGCGGGAGATGGGGAAAGGGGGCAGCGCATGACCAGTAACCCAAGCGGCCAATACGCTCATAAAAATAAATCGGTATCCATTACATCTGAGATCTCAAAGCAAAAAACATTGCAGAAGGTTGTCCATCAAGCTCCAAATGTTACATATATGTCTGCCAGCTAATTCGTGGTGGAAATCTTGTTTAAAAGGGAGAAGCTCTGACATTTTCTGTTGGAGTTTGCCCCCCCACCACCACCACCAGGGACTTTAAATGCCTCTGCTCCGTCCTGTTAACAGCCTGTTATCATTCATACTTGTCATTTAAAAGAAAGGGCACCACCGACCCCAACGTAGCAGGGCAGCAGAGATCCCGCGGGTTTCAATGAGACTTTGTTAAAAATGCTAAAAAGCTGTTTAAAGGCTCAGAGCAGTCGCCGGTAAAGACGAAAACAGACCACAATAACATGCCACGCTTCATCTTTAACATCCAAACGGCTAAAGAAACCTAAAGAGCCATATATACACAGAAACGTGCCTGATAAATACAGTTTATATTAAAAAAAAAAAAAAAAAAAAAAAAAAAAAGGTTACGTTAAATTTTCCTTCTTAATGGTAGACATCCTTCTCAACCGTCCTCACTCTTTCAAAAGGATCTCTTCTCACACTCAACAGTTTGGTCTTTTATTCTCTACCCAGGTGGTTTTAAAACACATTTTTAAGTCACAACCAGTTTTAGTGTTAAGTAACTACAAATTATCCAAGACACTGGAGCCAAACAAAGTAACATGATGTTAATAAATAGAAAATGCTGGGGAAGGAAGAAAAAAATGATGTGATTTGCACTTTTTCTTTTTTCTAAGGACAAATAATACAAAGTGACTTAACACCTCCCAAACCTGACAAACTGACACCCTGGAGTCTCTATACATACACAGGCACAGCATGAAGACTGACTCAGCATGTGGGAACACGTCCCGCGATCAAACGTTGCCTCTAAAAAAAAAAAAAAAAAAACATGTACAGATGTGTGTATAGACACAACACTGTGCCTGGTTTCATTCCATACAGTCAGCTATTACGAGTGGTTACCTTCTTCTGCCAGTTCTCTCTCTGTCTAGACAAAGTCAGCTCAAACACCAAAGATGGTCTCGTCATTTTCGGAGGTGCCGAAACACCTCAAAGGTCGCTGGAATAAACCGGAATTCTTTCTTTAAATAAAACTCTAAAAAAATCTTATGAAAAAAAAAGGGCTGATTTTTGATTTGAAGTTCTACAGGTGATGCTGCTTTTAGGACTGCAGAAAGAGGTGTTGGGGAACGGCTTTCCCTAAAAACCCCAGAGGGAACCTCGAGAATCAGGAGGATGGATGATGAAAGAATGAAGTGGTAGAGAGGCAGGTGAACAAACTGTTAGTGGGCTGGGACAGTTCTGTAGAAACGCAAAAAGGATGGAAGGGGGGGAGGAGGAGGGGTTAGGATTAAAGGGAGACAGGGTGAGGAGGGGGGACGGGACGCATGTTTCGGGGCTTCAGCAGCAGCCTCCTCCAGCCTGGTGGCCTCCCTGGCTACTGGACAGTGTGGAGTTGGTGGTGGGATGCTGGGGTCCGATCTTAATACCATTAGCCTGCAAGAACACACAAACACACACAAGTGAGTAGAGTCCTTACAAACACAAAAAGTTGTTGAAGAGCTTTCCGAATGAGGAACACCCAGGAATATTCTGCCAGATGTACTCTAGTCGGTCAGCAGGGCTTCTCCTTTGCATTGAGTATTGAGTCCGTCTCACCCCTGTCAGTTAGCTTCCATCGTCTATGTTGTCTCTCCGTCCATCACCCCTCCCCCCAAGAAGTGGTTTGTCCTTCTACCCCCGTGTTGAATAGTTCATATAAAACTTTGGCCCTCTCCTTCATCACTGAGTTCTTCTAAAATCATAGACAGTATATTGTTATTATTGGACCAAGAGGGCTGTGACGTCACCGATAGAAAATGCCTTACGTCTGACAAAACGAAGTCAATTCAGGCGCCATTTTTCTGCGGTATGGACTTCACCATTTTGGAACCAGACGCTAGTAAGCAGTGATTGGTCCATGCAAACATTCCAACTGATTAATAAATGTGCTAGTTTTTGTGTTTTGACACAAAAGCACTTAAAGAGATGCACTGCAGATGGACCAGTGGAAATCAGCCTTCACTCCTGTTTACATGGACACATTACGTTTTACGACTTTCACACAATTCTTGCCATTTATCCTAGCTTGTATATCAAACAAACTCTGCTTTTATGACCCAACTATAATTTAATTTGCGAGTCGTTCCATTTATAATAAAATTTAAGGGTAAATTGTTTCAGTTGAGCTCTGTAAAAGCTGAACAGAACCACAACTTCAGTGAGTCAAAAAAGAAGAGATAAATCACATTATTACAACTAAAAGGCCTGTTTACTTGTAGAAATCAAGCTGACTAACCCAATACCGGCGCAGAAGGATCTAAAGAGCACATACGTACTACAGGCAGAAGTAGTGTGGAAGTTTAGACCAGAGTGACAGCTCTGAAGCTTTTTTTTGTTAAAGCAGAACTGTCATTAGGTATGTGGTAAAGGTTCTGCTTTTAGTTCCTATATAAATGCCTCAGAGGTCACACAGAGGTTAGTTAACTTTAACTTTATTACACTCTTCTTTTGACTACCATAACTTTTCAAACTTTTTTGCAATCAACAATTCATCTGGATCTGAAGTAGAGAAAAGCAGCTTTGAACTGACATTTTACAGTAGTTACAGTAGTTTTTAAGCAATCAGCTGATTCACTATGATAGTGTTACGGTTTATCACAGAGCGTGCGTTGTTTGTGTGTCACCAGCAACATCTTAAGCTAAAGGGTTTTGCAGAAGATATTAAAAATGAAAATATTTGATATAGAAATTAAAAAAAAAACTTGACTTAAATTGAACTTATTGATATGATAATTACAAATTTAAAATAAACAGTAAATGTCACTGACTGTATATGAGAACCGGACAGAGTGAGTGTGATGTCACCCATAGAAATTGGCTTACTTGCGACTCCAATAAAATGAAGTCTATTCAGTCACTATTTTTTTGAGTTATGGACGCCACCATGTTGGAACCAGATGCAGTGATTGATCTGCGTTAACGTTTCTATAGCAACCTCTCTCTCAAATCAGGAGTGGACTTGTTGGAAGTCCACACCCTTACCACTTAAAAGCGGGCTCAGGGGAATCTGTCAATCAAACGCCTCAAATGTTGGATGTGAGACCACATCCTTTCACAGAAGCATCTGATTACATTATAGAAAAAAATAGGAGAAAAAATAGAATTAGTAAGAACATGTTAAAAGAAGGTATATTGACTGAGTAATATTTTATGGGATATTGGCTTTTTGGAACCAGCGAGTACTTCCTGTTTGGTACGCCATGGGGAGAGATCACTCAGTCCAGTACTCATATACAGTCAATGGTAAATTAACATTATTCACGACTAAAGAGTAAAGTTTACTGTAAAATTTGGAGGGTTTTTTGCACATTTCCTAAATCATTGACAATTATAGAATTTACTTTACGCAATTAAGCACAAACATTATTACAATAACTTAGATGCTTCAATTTGATTAGATAAAGAGATAAAATGGTCAGCCCACAACAACAATCTAAGAACAAACGATAAAAGAACAGCTGAGCGCCTCAGCATTCATGTTGAGATTAGCATTATCGTGGGGCCGGCGAGGCTTTCCATTAGATCACATCATAGAGGAAGCAACAGGTGCTGCTGCGCTGCACAAAGCCAAAGGAAACACCAGCAACACTCAAGGACGCCGGGAGAAAAGAGGAACCACATATAAAAGAGGAGAAATGAGAGAGAGGCGGGCAGGTGGGTGGTAGGGAGGCGCTTTCATCTCTTTGCTGTAGAGCTCCCTGCCTCTCTGCGTTTCATCATCTCCTTCTCCCTCCCTCTGTGGCTGCAGAGCGCTCGCCGCTTCCCTCCCTCTATCATTCTGTATATATTTATCTCTCCCTCTCAGTGTAACTCCCCCTCCTACACTCAGTAGCATTAGTGCCTCTGGGAAACACTGTATGCCTTTAAATCACATTTATTGAGCTAAGGCCATGTGTGAGAGTACGTCTGCTTTCTCATAGTGGCTGCCAACATTTCTGCTGGGGCTTCCCTTTCTTTCTCCGAGCCAGTCAGCTGATGTGGCTTGGCTGGCTCCCTGCGCTCGCCTTACTGTTGCTAATAGCAAAAACACGCCGCGACTGCCTCTCGCCAGTTCCGTCTGCCCTGCGCCTGCACTCGCCGGCCGAAAGGCCCAAAACAGATGTGGACACATTTGCACATGTTTATGTTGATCCACTGCTTTAGCTGCAAACACAGATGTTTTCATGCAGTTTTGCTTCCGTTTGTGGCCCAGATTCAATGACATCTTTAATAACACAAGATCACATGACGGGAGAAAAACATTTGAGCTTTAAAAGTTTACAGAAATGTGTTGTTTGAGCTTAGAGCTCAAGCGTACGATAAAGTTATTAGTTTCGGTTTTGTTCACCATAATAACGGGAAAAACATTTAAATTAAGTTAAAATATCAAATAAAAAAGTGACACAGTCTGCAGATTTTAATTTAATGAATTTTTTTGACAATATGAAATCTTCATGTGTTTATACTTTATGTAATTTGGAATAAAAGGACCAAAAATATATGGAGTGCGCAATATAAAATAGTTTCCCTAAAATATTCTTTCTTCCCTTCAAAGACACCTGAGCCTAAAAGCCCATTCAAGCTAGCCCAGATTAAAAATTGATATGTCTTTTTTACTCAAGACCATTATGCTCTACAGTTCAGATGGGGTCAGATTTTTTTTGGATTGGATATTGAGGTCCACGTTCAAGGTAGTTTTCCAGCAAAAATCTGCTCTTGCATCAAGAGTCAGTGACGCCAACTGCTCCAGACAGAAGCGAAAAATTTTGTCTACCTTTATAGAAAAACTCTGACCCAGCTTAAGAAAAAAAAAAAACACTTTTTAATGCAATGGTCAATCTAATTGAATTTTTAACACATCAACTCAAATTGTCTGTGAACTGGCTTTTATTTTTTTTAAGTTTATTACATGTTAAAAGCAAACAACAGGATAGACTGAAACAAAACAACAAAACAATTTTTTATTAAAACTTTTAAACAATAATTTAAACTGTGAGAAAAAAAGTTTAAGTTTGTGCCTCTACACTCAGGCCTGCTCCTCTTTGATCATCGACTTTGACCAATCGCTTCTTACTGACGACATCTGGGACCAGCATCATATATTGCTAAAAAAAAAAAAAAACCCGACTGAATTGGCTTTATTTTGTTGAAATGGAAGTAAACAAGTTATAAATCACAACCACTCTATCCAGGTTCCTATATACATTCTATGGGGAGTCATTTAAGCCCACAGGGGGATCCTTATGACTAGTCCAGGCACTGAAAAGAGATGGAACTAGATGTAAAGTTTACTTTCAATATTAAAATTGTACTTTAATATATACACTTACACTAACATTACAGTTTTTCTAATTTGGCAGTTTATTTGAATATTTTCATTATCCTACTGCTCTCCCCAAATCTTTAGTTTTTTAATAAACAGTCAAGCTTCCGGTGTTGAATCTTGAAGTAATGATTGAAAAATTATATAAAAATGACACTGCCCTTCCATTCTTTCACTCTCTGTGAACATGTTGGTTTTGGGGCTTATACCATGGCCCTGGACCCCTTGACCTTCCTGCTGGATAGCTGCTTTCCTAAGATAGAAATTTGGCTGACAGAGTCACAAACCCTGCGACATGCTGGATAGACAGCTCACGGGCTGAGTGAGTGTTTGTTTTGTTTTGTTTTTTTGCTGAATGACTGAGACCTTGTGGGATGTGAGGAATTTATGGGCTGGCACGACACCAAGAGAGTGAGATGGAAGGAGAGAGTTCAGGAGTGAGCAGAGTGACTGGAAAATAGAGCGGAGGATGGGAGGAACGCAGAGAGTTTTGCTTGGCTGGAGTCAAAGGAGGAGGAGAAGTTACTTTTTTTTTCTACTCATCCATTCTTTCTGAGACTATGAGAGCAGCAAAGCATGCACACTGTCATATTGAAGTCAAGGAGGGGGGAAAAATGGAAAAAAAAGGAAAAGGGAAAGCGAAGAAGGAGAAAAAGTTTAGCAAGGGTAGATAAAGGAGAGTAGAGTGTGTCTCACCTCGTTGTTGATATCAAACACTCCCTCTTGGATCTTCTCGTAGATCTCCTTTGCTGTGTTGATGAAGGCCTAAGACAGAGGAAAGAACAGAAGACATTTGATTCATTTCACTGCCAGCTAGCATAAATGAAACTTCTCCATTCTCAGGAAAACATCTCACATCATCGGTAAAAAATGTATGCGGTGTGTTCCGTAGCAAGATTTCAGCTCATTTCCGTTGTGTTTCATGTGAAAACTCTGTCTAAACTTGCACAGATTCACTAACAGGTCCTGAAAACCTGCCAGAAAAAAGTGCGTACCTGTGATGGTTTTAGTCAGCGCCACAGTCGGGACAGAAAGAATGATTTACATTGTTGAACATTTCCTTTAGGTGTGTCAACTGCCAGTAAGAAACCCAGTCATTCGAGTTGGCTGCTAAACAGCAAAGCAGTTAAATGCTGTCAGAGGAAAAACACACCCTGAAGACAACAATAACTAATCACAGGTGTCACAAAACAGATGTGTGTTTGTGTGTGTGTAGTGTCTGAACACCATAACCCAGGGGTTTTTCAGAATGTGACCTACTTTTAAAGCCACCAACTCCAAAAGATCTATATGGTATATATCAATTTGGATGCATGTGTAAAGCTGTGTACCCACCGCCCTCGGCGACGCGCGTTCAAGCTACCACTTCCAATGAAAAATCTATTTAAGCGCGAGTTTATGCGAGTGTCGAGCTCCAATGGTCAAAATTCTCACGTTAGCTACGTACCTTTTTACGACTGTTTGGTGCCCCATGCACAAGACACATGGCCATTGAATGTGTGTTGCACCCTAAGCTAGTCAAGGCATAAGATTTGGTAGTGACGTGGAGAAACTCGCCAAACTCAGAGTGTCACTGGTTTATCTAGTGAACCCAGATACGGGGACGAGTCAGATGACGTCTGCAGTTTGGTTTTCAAATTAAGATAAACCAAGGCCACTCTTCTGACATGATGGTGATTCATATCTGCCACTGCAAGGACTCTAGTAATGAACTGTTTCAACTTCAATTTGAGAGATTTGCCCCATTTTAGATTTTGCAAAAAGCATCTTCCAGCTGTGGGTGCTAGACATACACTAGTAAATAGAAAAGAAAGAAAAGAAAAAGCCCTCCCATGCTTGTCAAGTTTTTTTCCGTGTATTTGACACGCATTCTTGTACAGCTTAAAATTTCAACCTGATAAGTAGTTCCTCTGTAATTTTTCCTTCAACAGCTTGTTGAGTTAGACCTATGTGTTCATCGCTGTCACATCAATGTAGCGCACCGTGTGGCAACAACAGAAATGTTCGGTGTGCGCTCTTGGTGGCTGGCCTAAGGCCAGTTGAGAAAAAAAAGGGCAGCTAAGCAGCTACATCTACGATTAGGAATCTGATGATGAATACTCACACCTTTCTGAGGTTTAAGAGGAATAAAACCTCTGTCTGCTAGCATAGTGTATTCCTCAGTTCAGTCAGTGGTGTAGGTATCAGGGAATGTTCAATTGGCTGTGACGCTTGCCAATCAATTGGTGTACTTCATGCTAAGGATGTTTGGATGATGGCATTTTTTTTTTTTTTTTTTAACCTGCATATATATTTTTTGTTTATTTTTGATGGAAGGCAACCAAGCCACACTTCCATACCCTATTTAAAAAAAAGTTATCAGAAAACTTTGGTAAAACTGTTTTCCATGACAGTGTAAATGGTTTTAACCTCAAATAGACACATTCTTGAACGGAAGTTTAAGAGGATGCTCTCATTTTTTCAAGGTCTTTGCAACTAAAGGTCATATGTCTGTAAATCTTGTTAAGGAAAGTAGTTCTGGGAAGATCAAAAACAGGATGTGAGCGGGATAAGCACAACAATATCTGTCCACACTCCAAACACACACTGCCATCACCGAAAGGATCAAAGATGATAGAATAAAGTGGACTTAAGCTCCTCGAGGGACTCAACTATGACTACGATATTGATGCAGCTTTCCCCGGTAGACAGTTTCTTACAGTTTGTGCTTGAAAGATGCAAGCTTAAAGCAACAGCTTGAACATAGCGGACATCTGGCTTCAGCTCAGACTGCAAGCTCTCTGTCTATCCAGTAACAACGCAAGGACAGGCTCAATTTAGACTCACAAGTAACAGGATACAAAAAAAAAGAAAAAGAAAAAAAGAGGCTTTCTCAAGACAAAAAGTGTCCAGAGACTGAAAATATATCCTGAACTCCAAATCTGACTCCCTGTCAGAAATAGACTGAGCCCAAGGGTGCTCTCTGATGTGCTCCATCATGTTCACCGCTGTCCTCTTTCCTTCTTTCAACACACACCTGCACCTCTGACTCTATCATATTTCTACAAGGCTGGAACTCCTGATTATTTTGGTGGTCTATTTCTGCTTTTATCCAACCACATCAGTAAGAGCGAAAGAGCAGAAAAGATCTCTAGTTCAAATGAATGAGATCTAAAAGGTCATTTTCAATGATTCTATTGCTTTTATCTATTTAATTTTATCTAAATAAGGCTATAAAAACATTGCTCCTTAGCAAAAAGTACTTTGTTGTACTTATAGTGTAGGTTGCTCATGACTTCCAACAAGGGTGTGTGCCAGTAAAGATGAAAGTATCTCTTTGTTAGGTATGTATTTGAAGGACATTTTAGTCCACACATTGGAATAACTATGCAGCTGGGGTGCAAAAGTGGAAAGGTCTTCTGATCGGAAGATTTCAAGTTCGGTTCTCACATTATCGCCTATATGTTGAACTGTCCTTGGGCAGGACACTGAACCCCACATTGCTCCTGGTGGTTACAGGTTGGCGCCAGTTATTGAAAGCAGAGCCTCCATCAGCGTGTGAATGTGTGGTGAATAGGACTGACTATAAAGCACTTTGGGGCTTCTAACAAGGTAGTAAAGTGCTATATAAGTACATACCATTTACCTTTTAACTGGCAATGAAGATATTACATCTAGAACACAAAATAAAAGAGCAAAGCCAAAACTATTAGCAATTGTTTTAAATCCGAAACGTCTTCCAATTAAATTTAGTTAAAAGTTCTTGTATGCGTTTGTCAGTGAATGTGCATAAATCAAATGAATTGAGTTATGGATGTTAAGTTACATTTAAATAAACTTTTGGAAGCATCAATCAAAGTGATACATATATGAATCCCATACGAATATGTTAGCAATGACTGGAAAACAAAACTTTTATTTTAGCGCCACGCCAGTGTCTCCAACACTGTCTCTGAAAATATTTATCATCAACGCGATCTATTGTAACAATGAAGCATTGTAGCCCTACATTTCTGGACTTTAGAAAGGTGTCGGTCCCAAAAGTGAGACAAGAAGAGTTTAGGAGAGAAGGTGTTAGCGGGGATGTCGAGCAGTTCATAAAAACAACATGAAGCCGGCAGAAAACCGGCATGAAGTGACAGCAAAATAATGAAGACAGATAGGAAGAACCTGAAATTTAGAAATAAAAATAGTAACAAGAACAGAAAAAAACTGAAGAGAACAGATAAATGAAAAAAAGAGGTATGGAGTTAAGAAGGGAGGCAGCCGAAGACAGCATCTTGATGAAAAATGGAAGACGAGAGGATGGAGAGATGAGACGATGAAAACATGCTTACAGAATCTCTCCATCCGTCTCCAAGGACCATCCCATCAGCCCCAGTGTCCACCCACAGACCCTGACGACAAACCCTGCACTCTGATTGGCTACGAGGTGTCGCTGAGGGGAGGCAGGGTGGAGGTTATGAATATGTATGAACCTTAACTGGTTGATCTAGTGTTGGAGAGGAAGGGGAGATGATGGGGGAAGAGGAGCGAGAAAAGAACTGGGGGAGAGGAAAAAAATGAATGGAGAGGGCAGGAAGGCACAAATGAGTGGGGGACAGAAGTCAAAGTGGAGGAGCGGGGGAGGGGTGAAAAGATGGCGAGGAGAATGGGGGAGGTGAAGGAGAGGTAAAAAGCAAATGATGGACGTCGAGGGATGTGGAGGGCTGGAGCAAAGAGAGATGAAGGGAGGGGAGGAGCGGTATCAGGAGGATTCAGAGGACACTAATGAGACAAATTAATCATACCACACACACACACAAACGTGCACACACACACACACACTATAACCCCAGAGAGAGCTCTGCCTGACATTCATGTGGGTGTGAGCTTGTGCATGATATAGGCCAGAATAGAAGGTAGACCAAGAAGGGGTGGGGGGTAGAAAAGGTAAACACAGACTCGCACAAACACACACACACGACGCTCTAACCCTAGCTTGCATCCTGTGCTGTGCAAGATGGGATTACTTATGTGATTGGATAAGTGAGAAAAGCGTCCCGGCGGACCCGCAGCAAGCGTTTATCGCAGAAAACAGCAGGGGCGTGTCTGTCTAAGGGGCGGAGCCAGTCGCGAGCGAGGTTAAGGGCTACAGCTCAACAGGGAAGGCTGACACATCAGTCCATTCACTCAGAGCAAACTTCAAACTCAGCAGGACTGAACATTAAGTGCAGTGGGTTGTGCCAGCAAAAATATGAGCTGGATCTAATTTTTTAATAATTCATTGAGTCTGTTTGCATTGGTATTCACCAGTTAACCCATGAATATTGAATGCAACTGCTATAATAAAGAGGAAATTACTGATGGTAAATGCTGTGAATTGTTGGGAAGGGAAGAACATTAAGAAGCAGGAACTGGAAATAGGGGTGGAGTGTGGGGAATCTATTAATAAATGCATTGGTTATGATCCAGAAATTATTCTAAATTGTTTTGTGAATTTTAAATGCGGAGAATAAAAGAAATTAAGATGATTTAACACAGCGCTGTGTATTGGCAAGAGTCTGGCGATACGATACATATCACGATACGTATCCTTATATCCCAAGACAGTAACATACAATATTTCACTTTTTTTTTTTTTTTTTTTAAATTATGACTTAAGAATGATCTAAATGGTAATCCCTTTATCACACAAGCAAATTCATGGTGCTTTTCTTTTGAAAATGTAAGAAATATTTTTTTCAACGCTCAACGTTGCCTGAATTTCACAACAAAAAATAAAAAGACAACCCTAAAGATTAAATGTGCTATAACCAATAATATTCTAAATGTACAGATGAGACAATATAGGGTTGTTAAATACTGCTACAAGTAGGCGAACCAATAGTTTTAAATAGTTCAGGTGCTTGAACAAGTGGTTTCCAGAAACATTTCGGTGTGATCAAACAGTGACGTGGGGTGAAGGAGAGCGTGCGAATGCTTCGTTTGAATAAAAGGCGCTCTACAAATAAAAAAAGTTTGCGTTTGAATGTGGCTCAGATGCGCTTTATTTCATTCTTCAACATTGTCTGCACTTCACCGCTGCACGTCCGTTTTCTCACATGTGGAAGTACACTCGTATTTTACCACTCATTACCACGACGACTGTCTTTTTTCAGAGGATTATGCAGGTAACTCTGATCCATCAGGTCGCCGACTTAGAATCTTTTGCTCTAAAGTTCAGCAGAACTTTGGCCCACTTCGTGCTGCCAACTCGTGGTTGTATGTTTAAGTGGAAAACAAAAGTAGGACAGAACTACATGTTTACTTATAAATGATTATATCATCTTTTAAATCGATGCAGGTATCGCCAAATTTCACTATAAACTATTTTGCAATATTTCTTACGCCCCTTAAGAATATGCGTTTAGCTCCTGGTGCTCACACAGGACAAACAGGAAGGGGCTTTTCTTTCTTTTTCCAACCATTTACTAGCGCACCGATGGTTGGAAGAGGCTTGGTGCTAAATGCTGAAGCTCTGCAAATCTTGTAATTCTGGCAGGAAATGGAAACAGTTCAGTTTATTAGCATCCTTGCTTGTAATGGCGGATATGGATTGTCATCATGTCAGTAGAGTGGCCTTGATTTATCTCTATTTGTAAAACAATCACAGATGTTGTCAGGCTCGTCACTGTGACTAGGTTTTTCCAAGTCCATACGTCACTACCAAATCTGGGTCCCTGACTGGTCCAAGTTTGACCTGGTTTAACTGGTTACGAGACTTTAATGACCAAGGGTTTTGTCCGTACAGCCTGGAAACGTTATCTTGTGTATCAATATGAGAACAAAGATTTTGAACGCAGAAGCCCAAAACGGACATCTACGTGTGTTAAAGTAGACTTTTCATTGGGTGTGGCGGCAAGAATGTGTGTTGTCGAAGGCCGTATGTTTATGTTTAAAAAAATTTAAGATTTTTCAGTGTCAATGGTCAAAGACAAAAACAAGTTACGTCCTAAAAAAACAAGTATTTAGAGAACACAAACAGGCAAAATCAATAACATTTCCACACTGAATTTAAATATTATATTAAGTAGCTAGATAGGAACTATTTATTTTGTTTGAGGATTAGAGAAAGGACTCCAAATAGTTTCCAGAGGAGTTAAAGATTTGTTTGTAACTTCAGTTTTCCTTAAACACTGATCAACAGAGAAACCCTGAGCTACTAAAGAGCAGTTAATAGGTGCAAACATCTTATCTGGTTTAAGATTATTCAATTGAGGGGAGATGCAGCCTGACCTGTGAAGGCATGAGCATATTTCAGGGAGACGGGTGGAGATGGCAGTTTTAGGTGAGCTAAATCAAGTCATGAAGGAAAGCTGTGGAATACTGGAGCATGGGATTACCTCCTCTACATTAGAGGCTGTCTTGGCTGAGGTCTCCATGAATATGAGTCCATGTTCTCTGGCAAAAGCTTCACCTTCCTCCTTCTTCACTTCTCTTCTTGATTCTAGGTCACTAAAAAACACAAACAAACAAGTTGATGTGTAAAGAAATGTGTACACTTAACTGTGGGCTCGCACTAATCTAAAGGGTAAAACAAACATTTACATTTATGAGGAAAAATACACGATCAACAACAAAAATATTTTAAGAATATAGATGTCAAGTACAGAACTCTGCTTTTTATTTATTTTTTTTATTTGACGTAAAAAAAAATGCAAATAAAATAAAACAAATTCAGAAAAGAATATGTTAACAACATCGATTAATAGAAAAAAGAATTATTGCTGAATTCGTGCATAAAAACTATTGCCCTTCAAGAAAGTGTTGCGACTTTACTCACAACAAGAGTGTTTATTTAAAACAACACCTTTTTTTTTTTTTTTTAAATAGCTTTTAGGTGGATAATGTGACCTATTTTCTCACACTGTGTCGTCTGCTGTTGGCAGTGAGTTTATCTGTGTGTTTGTGTCCGTGCACGTATGCTCACAAAGAAAGTTGTGATAAAATTCTAGCCATAAAATCAGTCTCAGCCATGTGAGCAGACCACTCTGTGGAGAGGATTGTGTCTTTAACCACCAGCGATGGCTGTCTCATAGTGTTGATGGTCCATATTCATGCAGGGCAGTGTGTTTCTATCCCTGGAAAAACGTTACCTTTTGTTGCCGATGAGCATAATGACCATATTGGAGTTGGAATGTTGGCGAGCGTCCTCTAACCAGGTCGTCAAGTGGTTGAAGGTGTCCCTTCTGAAACAAACAAAAAAAAAAAACACAGATTTTTGGTTTCAGTGTGACTATACCTCAAAAGTGAAACCATAACAGATAAAGCATCTGCTGATACAAACCCCCCCACCCGCAGACCAGTATAAGAGGTTACAGAAGTGTACTTTTCCTTGAATACTGTTGTGTACATGTGTTTGACTTCCTCTTGTAGTTTGCAGCACTTACAGCAGAAGAAAATTACCTCAACTTCCTGTTTTGATATGAACTTAAAAAAAACATTTTAAAAAGTTTGCAGTGTGTGAAAGCTTTAAACATCTAATATTTTCTGTTTTTAGGGAGACTTTGAATGTTTATTTGCTTCAGAGAGGAAGGGGTTATGTTCTCAGAGATGTCATGACACGAGAAAAGAAATGACGAGAATTGATTTGCAGCAAAGTGTGAATCACAAACTGCTTGCATAATAGGAAGTGGATCAAAATTGCAGATTGTGGCCGGGTTTTCAACCCATCAGAACGTGTGCTCAAACAGGGTGACGGCGTGTTCAAATGCGGCTTTGAGACTTTCCAACTAAGGCGTAACAGACCATCTATGAAGCTGACAAAGATATTGATTTAAGTAAGAGTGGAAATTCAATGGAAGGGAGGGACTTTTGGGGGTGTCTAATGGTAAAAACAAATGTTAAAACAATCAAGTGATAAATGATTTTTTTTTTAAAAGAAAGAAAGAAAAAAATGCTAAGAAAACTGAATTTAATTTCTTTTGAATTTGAAAAAAAACTCAATATTTTTGCTGGTGGGGCACTAAATGTACATAAAATACAAATTTCTCTATGATCCAAAGTTAAAAAAAACAAAGTTTCTCCATTAAGAAACAACAAAAACGAGCTAGACAAAACTGTGGGCGTGCGCCTCAGTTAAGCATATTTTAAAAGTCTTACTTCATATGTCAGATACGCAGCTGATGCTCTCAGACCCAACATGAGAGAGATGCGGAGTAAAAGCAAGTTCAGGCATGATTAGAATTACAGCAAAGTAGAGAGAAATGAACTGTAACAACTGTAGCAACAAATAGGCTTAATCTACCAGGTGTTGGTTCTAATATAGAAAAATAGTGTTGGTAAAAGCTTTATTTTGGAGGAGACGTGCTTTCAAAATCAAACCACCTCTTTTAATACCTACAATGTTATAAATGTTTGTAAAACCCTATGTGATGATGTTAACAGACGAAGTCTATAAACTTATTTATGCAAAACATCTGTAGAAGCAGCTGCGTATGAAGAATAAGGGCGTGCTTCCAAACAGACAGGAGATAATCAAATGTTGAACAGAAGGAAACAAAAGAATAATGAAAGATAGTTTGTCTAATGCTGGACACGTGATTAGGGCTCGGTTGGTAAATCGATCTAAGCTTAATAGATCAATAATTGATCCATAAAAGTAGAGATCAATCTAACGCATAATGCAGAGGTCCGCTAGCTTGATGCTAATGTATAATGGGACTTCCCATAGGACGGCTAATGCTAACACTAGACATACTAAACATACTTTTCTGACTAAATGAACATCTTTATAAACTCACAGGCAAACAATTTTTACAGTAACCATTTGTGGTCTAAAGCACCGTTTTTTTTTAGCTTTCTTTTTCTTCTGGAATAAGCTGTACTTCTACGGCACAATCGCCACCTAGTGGTCAAACTGAAACGCCCTCCAGGAGAGGCAGAACAATTGCTGGAGCTTCTCTATTTGAGAATCCATGTAACACTGTATGGTATTAACAATCTAATTATAATGTTACCAAGACATTTTACAGTATGTGAACTGTTTCAGATTAATATGAATATCTTTAAAAACATGTATAGATTATTAGCTGATGTAAACTCAAATTGAATTGAATCGAGTGGATCGAAAGAGACAGAAAACAAAATGTGTATCTAATCGATCCATACTCTGGTGAATCAAATCGATTCTGGAAATTATTGGCGATACCCAGCCCTCATGTACGTTCGAGATCATGCTGAATGCGGATTCTTGAATGCACTTTAAGCATTTGGTGTTCACACTGGATTGTTACTACCTGATACTAGAGCACAGTTGGAAGAGGATTTGTGTGAGATGTTGAAGAGAATTTTGCTCCACGCTTTTTCTTTCACAGCTCTATTCTGATACTTTGAAAGACTTGGCGTCATAAAATTGTGGTCAGGCACAAACCATAGTAATTAATTTTTCCTCCATGATCAATTTTCATACATTACTGCCTAATCCAAGTCATTGGTCAAAGTTCAACTGGTTTAACTTTCAACACACATTCTATGGTCATGCGTATAATATGTAGAGTCCCAAAACTGATTTAAAAGCAAGTGTAGTATATACATGTGCATATACATGTGTTTATATAGACTTTTCATTGGAAGTGGTTGCTTGAACGTGAATTTTTTGCGCAGAAAAATCCCTTTGTATGCAGTCACACATGCTTGAATGCTGGGCCGGGTGCAGCAATGACGTCTGCAACCAACGCAGGTTGAGCAGGTCGAGCTTTCGCCGCCTTCCCGAACGGTTTGGCGTCTGACCGGGTTACCTTGTGATGTCATAGACTAGCAGTGCTCCTGCTGCTCCTCTGTAGTAAGACCGGGTGATGGAGCGGAACGATTCCTGGCCGGCCTGTGGAGACAGATCACTTCATTGATAAAACAGAAATGCAGTCTACAGATATGTGAACAGAGGGGCAGATTCTCTGGTTATCCGACTATCCAGGCTCAGCAGGCCACGTCCTTATCTATGCTCTCCATCGGTCCTGATTCTCTACAGCGGTCCAGCTCCAAGTTTTCAGCCAGCTTGACAGCACAGAGCTGAGTGTGTAACCGGATACAATAGATTTTTCTCCTCCATTCTCCATCTATCCATAAAAAAAAAAATCCTTTCTCCTCGTTTGCATGCATAACCTTCCAGTTTTTCTATTTACACTCAACAAAGAAGGTCACATTAGGTGCAGTGTTCGAGTCAGACTTGTAGCCGTTATATCACACTTCAATCCAGCTCATTGGGTCACCTTGTACCTTCGCTCCACCTTCCATTATTATCCTTCATTGTCTTCCCTCCATCACTCACCTATTTTTTCCTCCATGAATCCCCGGGCCTCCCTTCTTTCCATCACTTCTTTCACCATCTAGCATTCTTACCCCCTCACACCCCCCACCCCTCAAAGCAGTGTCTATTCATCCTCCATCTCTAGCCAGTGTACATTAACAATGTTGTCTGTGTTCGTTGAGGCCAGAGCAGAAAACAAAACGCCACTCTATCCCGGCAGCTGCGAGCCCCGCTCTGCTCTGACCTCATCTGAAAAACCAGACAGTCGGACAGAAACTCAGCAAGTCAATGAATCATTCAGCAAGTCAGAGGGCCGGCCGGCCCCGTTTGTCTAACTATCAGCGCTCTAGTTAGCCACTGAGTCAGGGAACTAGTCTGCTGCAAAGCCAACGACACATAGAGCCATCTGAACATTCAACCAGGAAAAACGAACACCAAGCAAGCTGGTTACTGAACAGTCAGCAAATCGCTCAGACAACCAGCTCGTAAAGCTATTAATGAATAAATGATAAATAAGGGTGAAAGAGAGGGAACACTGCGTCTGTCTGCCATCTGGCCTGCAGGCCTGTATGCACAAACACACAGTTATTCACAGGCAGCGCAGCCCAAACAATGATCAGAATGGCTTCTCTGTTGGTAGCAGTTTGGCGATTGTATACGACTGTACAAACGCCCAAGTGAGACAAAAGCCCCGGAGTGTGGCTGGCTTTCATTTTGACAGTAATTACTCCACACCTGGACGTGCAGGTGAACACAATCAGCCACACGTGGGAGAGAAACACCTGCCTTGTGAAACCTGAGCTCTGAGATGGTGCAGAACTTCTAGCCTGTGTTTCAACTAAACTTTCATAGATTAAACCTTAAAGAATCACTTATTTTTAGGAGAAAATCGAGGGTCTTGTGGTTTTGGTTGATGTTGAGCTTCTCTTTTAAAAAAATGAATCTTTGTTCAATCCCTGCATTGTTTGAGCTTATAAAAACACGATATGTATGTGGCATCAGCTTGCACCATTTTCTATAGACCTCTAACTCCATCTGGTGGACATCTGTGTAACTGCAGACAATTTGGGGCGTGAAGGTTCCATAACATTTCTTAAGCAAAAAGTTCCTGCTCAGCTCATGGAAACTTCAAACAACAGGCTTACAAACCGAAAATCTTTTGATTAAGAAGAAAGAAAAACTAAAGACAGAAGACAAACCAAGTCTTCGACTAAAAAGTGTTTGTTTTGTACAAAAAGAACCTCTACTGACAGAAAAACCTAATCTCCTTTGCTTTTAATTCAGATTATTTTAAATAAGAGTTTTCTCTTTACATAAAGTTACACCTTATTACCAAAATATGTTCAGTTTGACTATTAATTTGTTTCTTTTCTATTCTTAAGTTATATTTTTCCAAACTTTTAAAACCTTTTATAAAATGAGCTAAACTCATTTTTTAGCACAGTCCAGAGTCTGTCATTCTTCTGTCATTCCAGCATTTATCGCTTATTTACCGTATCCCAGATCTGCAATTTGATCTGTTTGCCATCTATAGTGATCATCCTCGCTCCGAACTCCACACCTGGACAGAAACAATAAAAAAAAAAAATCACGTTAAACTGATTCAGTCAAATAAATCTGACATTTATTCTCTGTTTTGTTGTCTCTTCTGCACACTAAAGCTGCAAAATGTGGGTAAGATTAAAAGTTGCAAAAACAATTTTTTTTTTTTTTTTAATGATAGAACTCTTGTTCTCTCTCAAGTTCTAATCAAACCCAGAATCAGTGCGACTGCATGGATAAAAATCTTAGTTAAATTAAAGTGTCAAATGTTTCACAATGTTAGATTTGTAAATTAATTTTTCTTATTTTGATTTGCAGAAGGATATATTTAAACCATGAAAAGAAAAATCACACTAAAAGAAATGATTAATTGCATGTGTGTCTGCAGAAATCTTGATTAGATTATGAGGTGTGAGCTGTTATCTGGAAGGTCATCGGAACATTTCTGCTAATCTGAGACTGGATTTAGAGTTTTTGAAATATATGCCTGACATTTCCAATCTTGTGGCTCCACTCTGATGAAAATTGAATTTTTGGTCTTTTTAACATGTCCTTGTTGGATTTTTTTTTAATGATTGAGGACAACTATATAGAAAATTATCCTCAAAATTGCATTTCTCATTATTTCTTTATTCAAATAATTTAGAATCAGGAGCAGAAAAAAAATGCAGATTGAAAAAGAGCGCATTTGTTTTGTAGGAAATACGTGTGCAAGCTCCCTGCGCCGCTTAAACAGAGAGCTCTCAGAAATAGGGAAAGTAAAGTGGGGTTGGGTGGCTCTGCATCAAGGCCCCGCCCATAACTCAGAGGTGAATTTCTAATGAACTACTGTTGCTCTGCAGTAATGGTTTTTTTAAGTTTTGACTACAAACTGTATAACCATACTAAAAAAAAAACCACACAGATGTACTTTTAAAATATATAAAGAGATGATCAGAGTGGGACTTTTACGATTTTTTTTTTTGCCCATTTTAAAGGATTCAAAGGACAAATTTGTTGTGGTTGAAAAGGAGACGGAGGATCTTACCGATGGTGAGGTCGTGAACCGGCTGAAACCTCTTGTCTGTGAACTGTAGTAATAGACATGACTTTCCAACACCTGGAAAACAAACAATAAAAGTTGTTCAAGAAAACTTCACTAAACAACAACAAATTCTGTAACAGGCTTAGAGTAAGCAAAACAGTGAAGCAACAGATTAATATTAATCATGACAATTAGCACAGGGAGTTCCATAAAACAGGAATGATTGTCTCATGAATACAGGCCATGCATATTTTATACACAAACATGGGAGTCATCATCGAGTTCAAAGGAGCCCAGCAGGGAGCTCACACACTCTTCCTTCAGCTTCAGTTCACAGGTTACAGTGAGTGTGTTCACTGTCCAGCTGGCTGATTCATTATGTGCTAAAAATCACTGTTTTTTTCTCTCCTAAATGGCATTGTTAAATGTGCTCTTCATCAACACTTCTTAATGTTTCATCTCTTAAAGCGGGATACAGAAAACTCAAAGGAACAAAAAATAAACTCAAGCCGGGCGTTTAACTGACAACTGCAGATGACAACGTGAATAGATGTATATAATTTCAAACACGGAGGAACGCATCAAATGAAGACTGGTTTTGTTTTGTTTTTTAAATACAAGAATAAACTGTACTGAGACCCAAAACAACTCAAAAATCACAGCACCTGTACAAGTGAATGTGACTTACAGTATTCATAAAGTCTCTTTAGCAAATAAAAGTGAAATGTGTGAGTTTTAACATATTCTTCACATATATGTAATACTATTATAGTCACAAAGAGAAGAAACGTAAGCAAAGTTTATCAGAATTCTCTTTCTTTGGAAATTTCATCCAATTATAACCAGTCTGCTTAATTTAGTCCAGATCGAGCCCTGATCCGAGGGTTTGGTCTGGATCTTTCTACTCCAAACCAGAGCTTGTAAACAAAACTATGTGACAAAAGATCTCTTCAGTCATTGGCCAGTAATTACAAGGGCGGGGCAAAGCAACAAGAGACCGAATAATGGAATTCCTATGCTTTGCAATCCTTGTCAGCATAGTTCACTTATTCAAACTTTATTTTTATGCTGCCCATTTTTGAACGCCTGTATCAACGTCAAGTACAACTATTAATATTACAACCTCAGTACAGTGGAGCCATGCTGCAAGACGGTTACTGAGGAGGAAAAGTCTAAGAAGGTATTCTGATGAGTAGGGGTGTGTGGAAAAATCAAGTCGGTGATATATCACAATATTTCGTTTGGCGACAAAATATTTAATTAATAATTTGTGAGCGTCTTTCAGCTTCTTACTTTTGCTTTCCACCTAAATCCCCGACCGCTAGTCGGCAGCACAACACACTTTGAGTAGCTTTAAACAACAAGATCTTGCAAGAACCAGCTTGTGTTAAATGTTCAGTCTTATCAGTCAATTAGCTTCATGCTTTTTGTTACTACGAGACATGTACTATTAAGTATTTTCTAAGTTATACTTTTTATGAAAAAATAAAACAAGTAAAAAATTGCTCTGGTACAGTCTTGGGAAATATTATATGTATCATATGTGGGCGGCCGTGGTGCAGTGGTAGGGCAGTCGTCTCATGATTGGAAGATGGTGGGTTCGATTCCCTGCCCGCCCATGTGTCGAAGTGTCCTTGGGCAAGACACTGAACCCTAAATTGCCTCTGGTGGGAGGTTGGCGCCAGTGTTCGGCAGCGGAGCCACCACCAGTGTATGAATGTGTGTGTGAATGGGTCTGTGACTGTGAAGCGCTTTGGGCCCTCGAAGGAGGGTAGAAAGCGCTATACAAGTTTACGCCATTTACCATATCACAATAGATGTATCCCGATTTGTATTGTATCATCAGATTCTTGCCAATACATACCCCTACTGATAAGTGTGTATGACACATACTGTAGATTGTCAGGAAAACAATGTGAGAAGCAATGTGTATCAAGTTTTAATGAGCCTACATTCATACGACCAGATCTCAATGAGTTGCTGTGTCTTGTTGCTACGTTATTGTGTTTACATCCCATAATACCTGGCTTCGGTGGCCGTTTGGTCCAGATGCTCCACTTCGAGCACAGAACCTATCCAGACTGAGGAAACTGGGAGCTCAGCTTGATTGGAAACGAATTAAGACCACTTCAAAAGATGGGTCAGCGATCAGTTCTGCTTGGGTGTATGCGGACGGAAAATTTCTTCCAGATTATCAGGGAAAATGATCTCTGGTCCACTTTAAGTGAACCGAATATGTCCAGTCTGAATAAACCCTTAAGGTTCCAGTGTGTCTGGGTTGGCCATGAGGCCTCCTCCCCATTAGATGACATCATAATGTCCTACCAGAAAACAGTTTGTCCAAACCACCATAACTGACTTAAACATGGAGGAGTGATGGTTTTCCTCCCTTCATAGGAAACCTCCATCACCGTGAGGAGAAAGCTCAGTGATGTCACCTTTAACCTAAAGTCATGGACACAAGTGAGGACAGCATACAGACGGAAAAGGAAAATTGACATCTTAACCAAACCAGACTGCCACTAAATCTGCAGCACTGCTGATGGTTTCAACCTTCATTTCTACCATTATCTGTAAACACATCTTATAACTACCCTAAATCCTCCACCTGGAGCAATGACTTCTTCAAAACCTGGACAGAGCACTCCGCCATTTCTCAGAGCAAAGTTAGGATTTGGAATCTAATCCCAGCTGCTTCAGACAGAGTCACAAACAAAGACAGAGGCTCCAGGCAGAACCACAACATCCACAAAAAGTACAGACCACAAGTTTAGCTGGAGGACATCAAATCCAACAAGGATGAGTCAATTTATTTCATTTTAGCAATATTCCTCCATTCACTGTAGTGCCAACAATCTAAATAAAGCAAAGAAGATTTCTCCAAGATCTATGTCAGAAAAGATTTCTATCACCTTCACTTCAACAGAACTACGATGCAATTAGAATGCAGTGTAGTCCTTTGTTTTTCTGATTTAAAGGGATACAAAATGATAATTTAGGCTTTGAAATGAAATAATGAGTAAATGTTTATGTTTGATCTGCAAAGAAAACAGCAGAAGAGAATGATTCAGAGACACACAGAGAGACGTGGTGTTCCTCCTTCATGGTTTCCATGGATCGCTGCTGTCAGGCAGTGATGTTGTTAAGGAGCATCTCCGTGATGAAAATGATAACTGACAGAGGGCTATAGTGGAGGAGAGATTTGGAAAGGTGGAGTCATTCTGTCATTTATCAGATCCAATGAAACAAGGTCCAGCTCTGAATACAAAAAAAGCTATTTCTACCCTCATTACTGGCTAAATAATGGTAACAAACAACACAATATATATCATGATAGGAAACACCTCGACAGGTAGTTGAGAATGATCAAGTTAAGATCCTGAGGAACTTCTAAATACAGAGCAGACCCAGTAGTGCTGGACAAGAAGAAGGTCATGGTGATAGATGATAAAGACATCTTAACAACATCAGAGACGGAACATGAGAAGAACAGGAAATGCCAAGAGCTAAGGGAGAGGAGGAAAATGTGGAAGGTGAAGGCAACGGGGGTCCCTGTGATAACTGAACACTCAGAGATGTGTCCTCCAAACTGGAAAAAAGATTTCTGAGTTTCTGTCCAGAAGTTTGTTTCCAACAAGCTAAGTTTCTGTGACTCTCCAGCTCTCAGTTCTCTGGTAAGAGGGGCAGAACTCGAAAGGAATCAGAGCAAGTCAGCAGTATTTAAATGTTGCTTATACACAAAATTAAACAAGTGACGTCCAAAAAGAATCTACTTTTGCTACTTCTGTATCAGAATCAGCTTTTTTGCCAAGTACAACTGCACACACAAGGAATTTAGCTCTTAAAAGGACAGAGCAAACAAGGGAAAATCAGAAGTGTAAAAAAAGTAGAGATTTAAACTGGTTTAAAAGTTCTCATGATTGTGGTTTCATGGTCTGTGACTGGTTCAGAGTTCATCAGAGCGATAGCTCAGGGTAGGAATCATCTTTGAGGCATGTGGCGTACAGAACTCTGTAAAACCAACCTGAGGGAGGAGTCTAAAAAAATTGAGTCCTCGGTGTGAGGGGTCTGTTAAGATTTTACCAGCATGCTACCTAACCCTGGATCGGTACAGGTCTGTCGCTGTTGTGTCTGGTTGTGGATCAAAACCAGTCTAGATCATGAAGACACATTCTCACTGCTACATTTGGTCTACATCAGTTTCCTCAGACTTCAGCAAATATGAACGCACTTGAACTCCACTAGAAACAAACGGAGAACTCAAGCTCACTTGTCAATGGAAATCCCACTTTAACAATGAAATCTGTATCAAATTCGACAGAACAGCTCTGTTTAAAATGACATCCTCTTGGAGTATTGACACACTGTGAAACCTCTGGCTCCTCATTGAATGAAAACGTGAGCAGAGAACTGCTGTATAATCAAAGCTAGCTGTGCTTCGAAATGGTGAAAGTGGCTCCAATGGTAATGATAATGAGTGGAGAGCTGGGTAATGTTTCTATGAAAGCTCTTTCCATCAGCTTCTGGCTGAGGTAATAACACATCATCATGCCTCATCATGCAGAGGAAATTCGGATTTTGACAGTCCTGCTGGGCTTTTTGCAAAGCTAAGGACAAGGACGGCCGCATCGCTGGTGGAATAACTAAATTGCTCTCAGTAAACATCAGTCAGACTCAGTAATTGTGTAAATCAGTGGTAAGTCATTAACAGCAGTCTGCATCCTTTAGCCCCTCCAACCTAAGTGGAGAGTCTCTCTGCATGATAAAGGTTAAGCAAGTGCTGCAAATTAGGATTTTGTTTTAAGAGGACAGAGAACCACAATGTAGCTAAAATATTAAGAGGAAAAAAAACACATAATCAAAGTTTCAACAGTTTTTAAAAGCTCAGTTTAACTGTTTTTAACTGCGCTTTAGAGGTAATTTAATAAAAATAAACTAAATTACTTGAAAATAAAAAAAATCTTTAGATAGAACAAAAATTTCCATACTTAAAGATAGATCAGAATTATATATTTTCATCATAAATAATCTTTGGTAAACCAAAAAATTAGCTTGCGGATCCCATTTGTTAAAAAACATTTTTTGTAACTCCTAAAAACCCACCCCAATTATCTTTAGATCTTTGAAAATTGTTCCCAGTGGTCTTTTAACATTGTTTTTTAAGTGAAATCATAAAACCTGTGTCGTTTTCTGGGACATAGTTTCTGCAAACCGTCAGTAGTTAATTTAGAAATTCTCACTGGAGTTGTGGACTGCTGGCTCAGAGTAAGCCTACCCCCACTTTCCGCCATTGAACTATTTATATGGTCTCATGCTAGCTTACAGCCCCTCATAACCCCAGCCTAACATTACCGGTGCAACAAAAATGGTGAGCAATATTTGGGGCTATCACAGTTTTGAGATTGGATGAGGAAAATGAGGATGGATCTGGTCATCTGCAAAGAGAACAAAGAGCTGATACGTCTATTGTATTTTCTACGTAATAAATTAGCTTTTTAGAAAATGCTCCTGATTCACAACAATATGAAATACTCAGAAATTCAGTTTCAAGCTCAATTGTTCTCCATAATCTGAAAAATGCCACAAGAACATGTTAAAACAGTTTTCATTGGAGTGGGTCTTAAATATGACTCAAAAAGTGGATATGAAGAGTAAAAAAGCTGAATATACTTCAAAATAAGACTGCGACTAAGGAATTATTAACTAAAGTTAAATCATATATGCATGCATTAGTAGTAGATGTGTTGTCACACATTGCTTACACACAATGTTGCACTGCTCATGACTAATTTTTGGAAATTTTGCAAGGTCAAAAGATTGCATTACACTCTCCACAGAGGAATCTACATGACAGCAGGCAGCACTCTCATACCTCACTGAAGAGCTTTGAAAACCTGACAAAGTACAAAATCACTGTTGGTTTGTTAAAACTGTCTTCCAGAGGGAGAAGTAATTAATGCAACTAAAAAAAAGGGGATACAATCCAGTATGTTTGAGGCCGCTGGTTCCAAGTTTGGGAAATTGCAGAAGGTTTTGCCAGGAAGTGCAAAAGTGAAGCCAGATTCGCTGTGGCGAGCCCTGAGGCGAGCAGCCAAGACAAAGAAGACAACACTTTAAGATTCCTTCAGAAAAAATCTGTTTCTTTTACAGAAATCAAAGTAAATCACTTGAATCTGGGAAACGCACTGTTGTTAGTTAACATTCCTGAAAACTATCATACTTTCCTTCATTAGCTGGAGAACATTTATTTTAAAATGAACTGCGTTAGAACCACACAGGAAATGTGTCACTTTTTTTCCCTCAAACCTACCACTAACTCTGATCATTGAAGGTTGTTAAACAAATGGATCGCTTCTGAAGACAAACCTTTAAACATAATGACGTTCTGAGTGAACTCCAGCTGAGCATTAGCATAAATGACTGTGTCTCTCAGTTCCCATTAGCATTTGGGTCAAAATTTGAAAAAGTCTCTGGATATTAGGAGTTCTGCAGGCAGTGTTCCACAGAACAAAGACTATTTTTAGGGTTTTGAAGAAGAATGGAAACTTTCACTTTCTGCTCATCTTCAATTCTGTCAATCAAGTCAGTCTGCAGACTAACCTCAGGCCAAAAATCCAACAGAACTTAATCAATAGCTGCATGTAACAATTTGCTTTTCCAGCTGCTGTCTTACGTAACAGGGCAATGTCTCCCCTTCCATGTTAGGCGGAGGCTGCACTTATTTATTCAGTTTCAGGCATCATTCAGGAGGCTGCAATCTTTGTCAGAAATAGTTAGTCATCCTTTTAACGCTCCCATCACTAAAGCTACCTGCATGCTAACAAGTTATTCTCTTAACTAAGTAAAGAGTCATGACTGACTCATCCAACCCTACAAAATAAAAGAACTCAACTGTTCAGAAAACATGTCAAGGGCAGACTTGACCTTTTACATCAAGTAATGATAAAACAACAGCAAGAAGACATTATTAAAGCTCCAACTGACTCATTAAACTTCAATTATTATTTTTTTTCCTTTTACTTTGACATTAATGCATCATAGTAATAAGGAGCAGCTACATACAAATACAAAATTTGTACAATAATTTTGATATTTCTGTAAGATAGTTGCTATAAATAAATGGAATCTACTCCATCCAATTGAATCCACTCACATAAAATTTTCCTAAAATTCTACTTTTGCACCCTTGAAAAAAAAAACTTTTTTGTAAAATTTGAAAATGGTTTTGAAATAATGAATGAATCAGATCTTGAGATCATGTAAATTAAGTGATTTAAAATATACTTTCCAGTAGTAACTCAATTTCAATTTAACTATTCTAATTGTTTAAGTAACTAAAATAAATAAAGTAATAACACAATAAATGGATGTGTAAACTTCTGCCAAAGACATAATGAGGATATTTATTAGTAAATTTGTAATTACATAATATACATGCATTAAAAAATAAAAAGGGAAAAAGTAAAAAGAAGCATGGACTGCAGCTATTGAGCTATTGATACAAGCTAAAATTTAATCTCAGTTCCTAAACTTACATCAAGACTTCTAAATAATTTTAGGGAAGATGTGGTCAATTATGTTCTTCAGGAAAAAAAAAAAAAAGTAAAATGAAAACAGACTCCTTTATGGAAAAAAAGGAAATAGGTAAACGCTGTCCCTTGATATTTACCTCTAAGACCAAAGTTCTTTCGGAAGTCAAAAATTACCACAAAACTGAAAATGTTGCAGAAAATATGATCCAAGGTGTAGTTTGTACAGCCAAGGAGTACAAAAAAACTATCTCTTACAATATTCTCAGGGTGTCTGCTAAATATGCAAAAGAAAGCACATTGTAGATGAATGTAGGAGAGCAAATCAGCATTCTTACAGGGAAACTAGTCTGTTTGTGAATTTCATTTAAGGTAATTACAACTGGTCCTTTATATTTTACATCAAACATAGTATCTCAAGATTTTATCACACAGAATACTGAATATAGAAAAAAGTGAATGTGTGAAAACTAAAGCAATTTACTATCCTAAAACTTGCTGTTTAGTGTGCTTCTGTTAACACGTTTTATATTTAAAGTTGTGATTTTATATTTTTCACTGTTTGATAATAATATCAATGTTTAGGAAACTATCATCTATTACATAGTAAAAGACAATGGCTATGTCTGAATTCACTCATTACTCACTACAAATCAACAATTCCAAAATCAAGCGCCCTGAAAATTTCCCAGAAGCCTCTGCAAAAAACTGTTGTTCATTGATGTTCCCTAGATTGTCAAACGTAGACTACAATAAGTTGTGTTTGAACGATTTGTTATTTGAAAAAATGTATGTACATTTATTTTTTTTAATAAATCATCCAAATTTATAAATAGTCTTTGTAAAAAATTTTTATTATTTAGGATTTTACTTGTATCCATGTTGCATTGAAATCCAGCACACTGGATAGTTTTTTTGAGTTTAGGGAGTGGAAGATGAATTTGGACATAGACCACATTTGGTTACTGCTTATTGCCAAAGCAGAAACTTATTTTTTTAAACCAGTAACCCCTGAGCTGATGATAAAACTTGATATTTTTTAATTAAAACTGCCTGCTTTGACTTGTTATTAAGTTTTGTAGTTTGAAATATGATTTTCTAGTTCCTCAAAGCAAAAATTATACAATTTTAAAGACCTGGTTAAGGAAAAATCATTCACTAGACGGCAACCTTTAACCTTAAATTACCCATGTGAACTAGAATGGATATAAAAAATTTCCAGTTCAAGTTTTCTTGTTGGGTCTTTCTTAAGAAACCTAGAACTTTTAGTTCTGAATTGCAACTACCAATTAAAGTTTTTGATAAACCCTTTGATGTTCTGAACTGTTTTTCTGACATAAATATCCTCAAAATTCAGCTTGCATATTAGTAGAAGCTGTAAACAACTTCGACAACTAAAAATAAACGACAACAACAAACTAAACATGAACCTCTCCTGGAATAACCCTGTGGTAAACATGGAGTCAAGCACATAGATTAAATTCCTATTATATTCAGAGTTAATTTTTGTTTTTCTTTTTTTGTTTTATTTTTTGTGTATTTTCCTCTCACACTGTCTGAACTAAATTTAACAAACGTGGCATTCCTCTCTGATTGAACCATTACAGATCAGACGTTCCCATCTCATTCCTGAAAATCTGATTATGTAAAACTACATCTAGATTTTCTTGTCACAGCAATATTTAAAGTGCACCTGCTAATATATTGAACAGGCCCGTCATCGGTACATTTGCCAAAAATAAGAGAACACTCATAGACATTTGTGTTACGAAATCATAAATAATTTAACCACTAAATAGAAAACTAATAATAATACGCAGTAATGGATTTGAAAACCATGAAAATAGATAAACTAAACAAGCTCAACGCCATTTCAAGAATTATTACAAGCTATAGCTTCACGCGCTGGCCTTGTCTGATAAAAAAAATAATTTAGTACATCAATAGTAGATATTATGTTTTGGAAACAAAAATTAATTAAATGCTACGACTTATTTTTATGTATATGGATAGGAAAATACAGGCTAATTTGCTGTCGTGACAGCTGTTTATAGTCTTTTCTAGAGGTGCAGCTAGTTAGCATGCTAGTTAGCATGCTGCGGCTAACACCCCCACCCTGGACCCAAGCGGACAAAAGGCCCAACGTCTGCCGGTGTCAACAACTACCACGGCACTGAGGTGAGGGGGAAAGCTAGTCGCAGAAAGCTCGTTTTTATTTTCATGCTTTTTCTTTTTGGTTTTAACGTAGTTCGGGTGTGTTAAACTGGAGGAAAAAAATCGAAGCTGTCATCCCACCCCTTGCGCCTCTGCTTTTACCACGTCATTGGACTATCCAACACTGCGGAAATAGCCGCTAACAGCGCTAGCCGAATGCTGACAGCCTAGCTGGCACTTGATGCTACTTACCCGTGTCTCCGATGATGATGTATTTGAAGAGGTACGCATACGCCATAGCACCTGCTTTGTACAGTCAGCTTTCTAAACCGTTACACCTGGGCAAAACGGGCCGTGAACAGTATCAAATGAGTAGCTGACAGCTTGTTTTTCTCAGTCGGTGCTCAGGAAGGAACAATAAACAGCTCGAGCTTCAGCTCGACGTCACACGCTCCGCCCTCGCCACGCTACAAAATGATGCGTTCAGGGTGTGCTCGGTACTTTTGTGGTGTGTTTTTTGCCTCCTCGTTTTGGAAATATGTATTTCCAAACTTCCAAACTCATACTTGTGATAAGTTTTAAAGAAGTTTCTTACAACTTTTTTTATATCAAATATTATATGTTAGTGTTTGTCCAAAATAATTTCTTATTTTACAATAGAATTGTAATATATTACTCAAGTCTCTAATAAAGTTACTATTTTATGAAACCTATACAACAAACTACAACAGTGGCAGCTAATAATTGTGTTTACTTTAGTAAAGTGAAAGTACTGAAAGCACAAAACGAGGAGCAACGCCCAGCTTTAGTCAGTTAGTTTAGTACATAATTATAGACTGCCTAGAGAAAAGAGAAACCAAAGACCAAACATAGAACCCGATGCCTATGTGCCTCTGAAACACTAACAGCAAAAATTATACTAAAAACAAACAAAAACATCACTGTAAAGAAGAAGAAGAAAAATAACATGACTGAAATGAAAGTAAAGATTTTGGGTCTACAAAGGGTGAACATAGAAAAAGAAAGAAAAGAAGCTTAGATTGACAAAACCCTAAAGCCAAAAATATATTATTTTAACTGGGGTATTTTTTACCCTTAAATGCCTCGTGGTATTGCCTCTATGCACAGTAAAAGTTTGAGCAAAAAGTATGTTGTGATCATAGACAATACATAGGGAGAATTGGACTGATCGTCCCCTCCCCTTTTCCGTTCCACATCAGAAGTACCCGGTGGTCCCAGAAAGCCAAAATCCCATAGACTTCTATTGAAAAAATGAACAGCTATTACGGCATCTCGTTTAAAAATGGTCTTGCTGAACCATTTTTTTTCTTGATACATTTTCTTTATAGTAAGTTATTCAAGTTAAAGCTAGTCAATCAGATGCCTCAATAAAAACATGTGATGCCTGCTGGCCCCACCTCAAATGTTTGAAGATTTTGATTGACAGATTATTGGACCAGTCACTTCTTACTAAAGTCATCTGATCCCAAAACAGAGAAATGGGGCAATCAGTAAAGCAGAAAAATGGCAACTGAATTGACTTGATTTCTTTGGAACCCGAACTAAAAGCCTTGTTTTGTCTATCTCTATTCATGTCAATAATTGTGATCATTGACTGTATAAAGAACACAATTGAGTGGCTCCTCCTATGTCATGTTCCAAACAAGAAGTACCCCATAAAACCCAAAGTTTTTAAGACTTTTAAAGAGAAATAAACAGCTTACTCATTATGCGTGGCAGAATAATCATTCTCACTTTACTACATATTTAACAGGTTTTTGCTAATCCAATATATTTTTTCTTTGGAGTGCAAGTTTATCAAGTTATAAACTAAACAATCATACACCTCATTAAAAGTATGTGACCTCACGTGGAACATTCAAAATGTTTTATTGACAGAATTTCCAAGCCTGCTTTAAGTGGTGGGGATGTGGACTTTTAACAAGCTCACTCCTGATTGGTGAGAGTGGTTGCCATAGAAACATTGACTCAGACCGACTCTGAGAAATTACTGCTTCCTGACGAGTTCTGGCTCCAACAAGGCAACATTCGTATCGCGTGAAACTGAACTGACTTAATCTCTTTGGAACAGGATGCAAGTCATTTTCTATGGGTGATGTCACACTCACTTGGTCCAGTGCTCTTGTACTGCCAATGGTTGTGATGCACAATGAGTTTGTAACGAGCAAAATACGTCTCCACAATTCTTTCACTTCTTACACTACTTTGCCACAACAAAAGTAACGTGTTAGTGTAATACGTTGCTAATTTAATGAATAACTCCCATCAGATTGACACCATAACAATAACCATTACTGAATCACACATGAGCAAAAGCAAGACACAAAACAATTTAGCACAGCTTGGGTTTTTATTTACCCTTAAATGAGGCTGTCAAAGCATTGGAAGAGGGACAGACTTGGTCAGATAAAAATGAATGGGGGTCAGCTATCCAACCAGACATGATCGAATATACTTTGTGTTCATCAAAGCATCATGGGTAACAGATCTGCGCTCTACCCTGACACACTACACGAAGGGGATCAAACTTCTTGAACAGATTGAATCTTGTTCACAGTGAAATGCTTTACATTTTGCAACTTTATCATGTCTGATGTCTCTTGGTCAAAAAATCCCTTTTAAGTTTCGTTAAAATGAAAGCCGTGACAGAATAACATACTAATAACTACCAACAGTAAGGGTCAGCTAGAATTTTTTTTTTGTTGTTATCTTTTATGTTTTTATGTCATTTTCTTTTATTCCCTTAGAGTTTTTGGCTGGAAAACCTTCAGAGCTTATTTATTGATTATTGAATGAAACCTAAAAATGTTTAACAAATATTTGAAGATACAGTGAGGCAAGAAAATATTTCTTACTCACCAATTCTAGAAGTTGTTCCGCCTAAAGAAAATAACAGAGGTCTGCAATATTCATCATAGATATGCTTCAACTTTTAGAGACATAATGTAAATGAGAATCCAGGAAATCTGTTTTTTTTTATGTTTTTACATAATGGTGCAGAAAATGCATATTTGGTTAATAAGAGAAGTACATCTCCATACTTTGTAATGTAACCCTGATTGACAATGACAGAAGTCAAATGATTCCTGCAGATCTTCACCAGGTTTGCACTGTAGCTGAGATTTTGCTCCATTCTTCCACGCAGATCTTCTCAAGAGCTGTGATGTTTTGGAGCTGTCGCTGGGCAACATAAACTTAGAAATTCTCTTTTGGACTGAAATCCAAAGACGGGATAGCCCAATCCAAAACCTTTAAATACTTTTTGTCCTTCATTGCTTGGACAATGTTTTTGGTATCACAGTCATGTTGCAAGATCCAGACACGCTTCATGCTAAATCCTCTCACTGAGGGTCTCACAGGAAGTTTTTGCCCAAAATCTCATCCATCTTTTCCTTAATATAGATCAGTTGTCCTGCTTTATAGAAAAGTAGCTCCAAAGAATGATGCTTCCACCCTATACTTGAGAATAAACAGTTAGCTTAAACTTTATCAATAATATACGAATGATATTTAATCATAGCTATATGATATCGTCCTCACATTGTCGTCTTTATAACAAAAATATGTTGTAATTCCAGATCAACGACTGAGATTTGTAGAATTTAAACACAAATAAATACAGAGAACAAGCACCACAAACTCAGCAGTAATCTGAAATGTGGGAATCCCTAAAGTTTTCTCTTTTTTCCTGACTCAGGTTTTTTAGAAGTTTTTCCTTATCAGGAGGGAGGGTCTAAGGGCAGGGATAACCAGTTTATTTAGTCTGTTTAGTCTTTAGCTATTTTTTCATGTTTCACGACTAATTTCTGCATCTGTAAAATTAACTGCGTGAACCCCAATGAGGCAAATTTTCTTTGTGATTTTGGACTATATAAATAAAATGGAAAATTGAATTGAAATATGCTTTAGTCTTTGTTTTTGCAACTGGAGGGATGATTTAGCCCTGAATCTACAGCTGTGATTACATTCACACCACTTGATGGCAGCAAGCATGAAGGAACAGATCTCAGAGTCCCGGCTGGAGTCACTTACAAATGCTGGGACTGCAGCAGACAGGTTCACATTTTACCTCGTCGAGTGTGTGTTTATCTGAAAAATAAAATACAAGTATATCATATATGTCAAAAAAGGCACAACGAAATTGAATGAAGTTGCAATTCCAACTTGACTTAATGAAATTGCAAAGAAAAAAAACATTTTTATTGATTAAATCTTCACATGAAAAAGAAAATTTGCAAGAATTTGTTACAAAAAAAACCCTATGTCTGCTGAATGTAAATTTCACTTCTGTCTTTCAATTGAATTTCTGCACATCTCACGAGTAAATAAAAACACTAATCACTTCCTACTCACAAGTATTAAACACGGTCTCCTAATGAATTAATATTTATATGTTAATTAATCATCTTAAGTCTCGTCTGCAACTTTATGCTAAAAAAAAGAAAAAATGAAGGATTTTGGATCCACGTATTTCCTCTATTGTCAGCGTTATTGTTTAATTTTGTGATCAGTGGTTCAAATTTAAAAAGCTTAACATAAAAGTCTCAAAGAATGAATATGGCCAGCCTTTATGATCTATTTTATCAAAAAACCAATTGGAGTTGTCTGCAGTCTAAAGCTGACCTGGTTTATTTCCTCAATGAACTGAAAGTTTCAAGTTGCAAATCGTGGCCCCGTTTAGCGAGAACAATACAGCAGAGAGTAAAAAAAAAAACTTGAGACCTCAACAAAGTGATCAACTAAACAATGGGAGATGTTTCGCTCAATGTAATGTGAAATGCTTGTAGAAACTAAACGTTAAGGTGCTTGAACTTCCTTTAAAAAGGTCATGTGGTTCAGATTTGGATCAAGCATGTGAAGCAATCCACGTTCTGTTTTGGGAGCTTGGAAGTAAGGGAGCATGTCTTCATTTAGATGACTCCAAGGACCGTTTCCAGATAAAGAAAGTAGGGCAATTAACATCAGCAGCCTGGAGGATCAAGATTGACAAAGAAAAGAGCCGCGAACAAATGAGATAAGTAGTAATATCTGATTTTTTACTTTTTTGCTTCAAAAATGATTCCACATTTTACCAATATTATCAAAAGGTAATGTTGGTTCAACTCTGTGGTGATCTCAAACCATGGTGGATAAGATGGACTTATATGGGATTTCAAGAAAGGAAAAGTCTGGGGTTTATTTTTCCATTTTTAAGATATTAAAGTACCACTTAGATAAAAATTGTGCTTTTGGTGTTTTTAACTGTTTTCTTGTGGCATTTTAGTGATGATGGACGACAAAAGCACAAAACTGAGTATTTCTTTATTCAAATAATTATAATGAATAATGATGAATAAAGAGCAGGCAAAAATGTTTTTAGTTGTGACAAAGACGGCAACAGGTCACAAGCTCGCTGCTCCGCTTCATTCTGATGCATCCACTTGTAGAGAAATAGATTCACATTATTCTACATTTTGTTTTTGACTTTCATGTGTGTTTTCCAAGTTGGATAGTCATTTTCCATTTCAACACCACATGAATGCAGCATTTCTCTATGTTTGAATTTTTCATTAAGTCTTTGAGGGAATTAACCCATTGGTGAAATTAGCTCTAAAATGAAAGCATGTTTTTATTTTCTAACTGTAACTGATTTGTTTTTTGTCGTCTCTTGGCCAGGACTTCTTTGTAAAAGAGATTCCTTAATCTCTAAGGGACTTCCTGGCTAAATAAAGGTTAATAAGTATATGAGAAAAGAACTCCAAAATGTTCTGTTTTAAAATAAAGATTTATTTTCAACCAAAGTTAAAGCATAGTTTCATTCAGATTCCCTGTTATTTCTGTCTCATATGAGGTGGATGACCAAAATACTCTGCGCATCTACTTCTGGCCCTTCTTTCAAATTTTAGAACTCTTTTGTGGCCCGCAACTGAGAATGTTTACCCACCCCTGGTGTAGACAGATGGGTAATGGGAAGGGGGTGGGCCTACTCGGTGCCAAAGGTCCCACCCAGAAGTCAGAGTTGAATTTCTTATGAATTATTACCGCTCTGCAGGAACTATTTACGAGAAAACTAAAGTTTTTTTTATATTCTGGATAAAAACAAAATAATTATAATTAAAGAGGACCAGGAACGCTTTTACAGTAGATCAAAAGATGATTGGAGGGGGATTTTAAAGTCATCTCTGGTTCTGCTGAGTTAGCCTACCCTCATTTCTCATTTGTTCATATTCTCTCTCGCTAGCTTACAGCCCCTCATAACCCCAACTTAACTTTACCGATGCAACAAAAATGCAAACTTGGAACTATCCAGGCGTACAGGTCTGAGCCAGATTTAAGCTCAGATGAGGAAAACAAAGACGTACATGGATCTATTTGCCTGTAAGTGGATGCATCAGAATGAAGCATAGCAGGACTGTAGCTTCTATGACACCGCTACAAGCTTTTTCTAAACTGCATCTTTTATTTACTCCTGATTCTCAACAATTTGAGTAAAGAAACACTCAAAAATGCATTTTTAAGCTTTATTTTCTTTGTGTCCTCCATCAGGAGAAAAACGCTACAAGAACACTTCAAAAACACATGATTTTCACTGGAGTGGGTCTTCAAAGTTGGCAAACAATCAGGCCTCTCCCTCCACCATCCCTCCATCCTCCTTTTCTGGGCCATTTCCTTCAGCCCGAGGTGGGTCTGCACTACAGCTTCCAGCAGAAACACCAACATGACCTTCCTGCCAGCATTCCAACACAAAAAACCCACAAAGGTTAAACAGCCATGAATTACAACTCCAACAAAAACACAAAACTTCTGACACATAACTTTGTGTTCTTATTTGTGAATAAAGTTTACAGAGAAGAAACACTTTTTGCAGTGACGGCAGGATGGGCATCGGCTGAAAAGAAGAGAGTGAAGAAGGAAAGAGAGATAGAGAAAGGGGAGGGGCGTCCGAGAGCAAAGAAAAAGAGAGCGGCTGTGCGCTCCCACACACATCACTTGGTTCTTTCACAAAGACAACAGACCAGATGAGGAAAGGAGGGTAAAAACAGAGAAAAGACTGAAGGAATAAAGAACAGGAGAAGAGACAAACCACAGAAAGATATCTCCTGCTGAGCACACACTTCAGCTTGTGTGCAAGTGAGAGGACAACCCAGCCTGACTGGGACTGCACTGGGAGGACAGGACAACACCATGGCTGACAGCGTGAACGAGGAGTCCGATTATGTCCCGGGGAAAGATGAGCTTGACTGGGGCTATGAGGAAGGTAATCAGTCCTCTTATGGGAGAAGGAAACATCTTTTCTGTCCTGATAGTTTTAATCTTTTACCTTTCAAACTGTAAAAATTAGTTAAAAAAAGATGTGCATTCTGGCAGAACCACAGTTTTTAGCATGTAACTGTGAATTTTAATCTTTATTAGTTAAAAAATGTTTGACTTTCTAAAGAAAACTTAAAGACACAAGGAGGGGAGTTGTTTGTGCATGGTCGAGCGGAGAACTCAGAGAAATCCTCAGAGATTTTTGAGGTTTGGGTGTGCAAAAGTCTCCTTCTCAAGGCTGTTCAAGTTTCAGTGTATTGTTATGTCACAGAACCACTTTTTACTCCCACCTGTGATCTCGTTGGACTTACGAAAAGTTGTATGAACTCACAAAAAGGAGTAAAACCTTTGTATTTTTTTCAGTTTTTATCCAAATGTTTTTAGGGCTACACTTAATGCTGTCCAATGTAAACCAAAAACAATGAGTATTGCAAAAAATTTAAGTCTAAAACTGCTTAGCTGTTTCTCGTTTACTTATGTGTCCTTGTGTTGTTTCACTTTGTCGTCCTTTTGTCGCTGTCGAGGATTGTTCTACCACACAATTCTGTGATTTCTCCTGTGAGTATACAGCTTCAAGATAGACTCATTTTACGTATATCTTTTAAGTACAATTAAGCTAGTTTTTAAATGTGAAGAATATGATTTAATATTTTTTTATTTTTTTGGGGAGGTAAGATTCTGAAAGACAGTTTTGGGATATTTATAACAAACAATGTAACATTTCGGAGGTATGCTTCCATTTTAAAGCCCTTAACTTTAAAAAAAAAACCTTAAACAGTTCAGGTTTATACTTGCTTCTCTGTCTGTTTGGATGTCTGATAGAAAACCTTTTTTATCAATCTGTCTGTCATCTTTTCTGCCAATCCTTTCTATGCAACACAGTTTCTCCATCAATTTGGGTTTTTCAGTCTTTACATGAAATTCTGCAGGAATTGTGAGGGTTCTTCATTGATGATCTGCTTAACTTTACAGAGAACTTATTCAATGTTGGGGCGTGCCACTACAATATCAGGCTGAATAGACTTTGCATTTCAGTTCACACTACCCAACTCTTTGTTCAGACACTTGTCATCTCTTTGCTTGGTCACTACGTTGATCTTCTGTCTCAGCCTGTAAAGCTTTTACAAAATACAACTCTGTACTGATGGCATCAGACCCAGATTTACTTGCCTGCAGAGTGCTTCCGCCTTAGTCACATGCATCTTTATAAGGTTGCCCCATATAGGTACTGCAGGTTTTTGGGTTGTCCATTCCCCTAGAAAGTCAGAGAGAGGGAATGCAGGTGTGTCTTCCAGTTCACCTTGAGTCTCGTCCGGCCACCCTATGGACGTCACGAAAACGTAACATACTGTATCTGTAAAGAATCAGAGCTTTGTCTCCTCCTCTAATCTTCTTCTGGAGCCCTTTCCGGAGTGTTAAGAAACTACATCTCCCAGCTGCCTCAGCGAACAGGATACCGCTCAACTGACACTTAATGACAATCACCCTGACGAGATGAGACTTGAGCAGCACACAGAGTCTTACTCGGTGTGAAGCATTGTTAGTGCCACTCTGCCTGCATTTCTATCTGGACCTGATCTTCTGTTTGCCTGCCTCGATCTACGCCTGCTTTGTTATACCCAACGCCTGATTTCTGATGCTCGTGTTTGACCTCTGCCTGCCTGACCCTGCTTTAGCTTTCTGGACGTTTAGCTTTGTTGAATTCTGTCATTCTGTCTGTGAAAAAAGAAAAATCTGCTGCATGTGGAACCAGCCATTTGCCAGCCATTGATAATACAGTAAACTACTGACCGTGCAAAAGTGCTGCATGCACCAGGTGTGCAGGTGATACATAAGTGCCTGTAGGTTACTCTCTCACCACCCGATCTGTAACCTCTACAAGAAGGACTTAAAAGTTATGGGGGCTAGTTTAATTCAAACTGCTTATGTGTTGCAATGTTGGTGACAAGAGGAAGTGACGAGAAATTTGCGTAATACTGATTGGGTAACTGATCAGGTAGCAAGAAGCCTATAGGATGCCAGTCAAAACTATCAGTAAGGCTGAACGTTAGGGGTACAGAAGGAGAGTCCACTTTTCACTGAAACAGTTGGAGTGTTGAAAAAAAAAGAAAAACCCACTTGTGCCTGCATTTTCACTTTCACTTTTCATCAAGCAGTTTATGAACTTGACATTTTGTGCGGGTCAGCTGTGTGCCTCGTACAGGTTTGCCCATTTTTTGCCCACAGATATCCCATATCCCTCCACAAATAAGAACAATAATGGGTAAGGCTTTAACACACCATCACCTGCTGACCTGAACTCTTTATTCAGGCTTAAAACCCTTCCTGATTTCTGCACTCTGCCAACAAACTGATGGTTCCTGCATCAGCAATGAGGTATGGGTTTAAGAACGACCTCCTCTGTATCTTCTTAATCAATTTGTAAAACAAGTTATCACATCCATCCGTTTCTTGATAAATCTTGTAAAGGAGACATTTATTCTTCAAATAGATTTTTCTGATAAATGACCAACTGATAAATGAAAATTGAACTGTTGACTCACTGCTAGACCAAACATTTTTACATTTTTAAGACTTTAATTTTAAAACCAAAAAAAGTACCTTGGGGATTTGCATGCACACATAGCTTTGCGCTGCCTTTTTTAACCGCAGTGAAGTCGGCTCGGCCTTTAGAAAACTGTTGTCAAGGCATCAGTTGCTGAGTAGAGAGGGAATGTGACGACCCCTTCTCCTCCATTCCCCACTGCAACATGAAGAGTAGAAATCCATATAGAGTTCTCTTCTGTGACAGTTCTTGCTGCAAGTTATCAGTTTTGATTTCTTGAAGAGATGTCTGGCTTTGCCAAAGACAAAACATTCATCTCCTTCTGTGGAACCACAGGCTGCATTTAAAGTGTATGTTTCCTGTCTCACGTTACAGTTGTGGTTGGTAAAAAGCAAAAAGGAAGCCTGACGTTTTTGATGTTGAAGCATTTCACTTTCTCTGCCCAGTCTTTTTAGTTCATGGTATTTTATCTACAGATTTCTATGCGTGTCGCTAGTTGTTCATACCAGACTGAGACATCTTTCTCAATCTGACCAACTTGTGACCAAAATCCACTCTACCTTAGGCAAGGCACGTTTATTTGTGTGGCACATTTCATATACAGAGACAAATTAAAGTGCTTTACATAAAACATTAAAATAAACAATCAAAACAAATATTAAAGGTGTGATCATTAAAATAAAATTGCAAGAAAGTAAAAAGAATGTAATTTAAACAAACATAGATAAACAGTGCGGATGTAAATTTTTTAATACATTTTAGTCAAATGTAGCTGAGAACAAGTGGGTCTTTAACCTGGATTTAAATACACTGAGTGTTTCAACTGATCTAAGGTTTTCTGGAAGTATGTTCCAGATCTGTGTAGCATAGAAGCTGAATGCAGCTTCTCCATGATTAGTTCTGACTCTAGGAACTGATAAAAGGCCAGATCCTGATGACCGGAGAGTTCTGGTTGGTACATACTGGGTCAGGAGGTCAGTCATGTGTTTTGGTGCTAAACCGTTGAAAGCTTTATAAACCAGTAACAGAACTTTAAAGTCTATCATCTGGCAGACAGGTAACCAGTGTAAAGACCTCAGAACTGGACTGTTGTGGTTTACTTTCTTTGTCTTTGTGAGAACCAAGCAGCAGAGTTCTGAATCAGCTGCAGTTTCCTGATTTATTTTTTTGGTAGTCCTGCAAAAACACTGTTACAGTAATCAAGTCGACTGAAGATGAACGCATGCACTGTTTTTTCCAGGTACTTTAATCGTTGAGATATTTTTGAGATGATAATAGGCTGATTTTGTGACTGTCTTAATGTGTTTATCAAAATTTAGGTCTGTGTCTATCACTATACCCAAGTTTCTAGCCCGGTTGTAGTTTTTAGATGAATAAATTGAAGCTCTGTAGTGACATCCAATCTTTTTTCTTTAGCCCCGAAGACAATAAACTCGTTTTTTTTTTTTTTTTTTTAACTGAAGTAAGTTGTAGCACATCATGTCTTTAATGTCCTCAGTGCATTTACCAAGAGTCTGTACAGGGCCTTGGTCTCCTGGTGTCAGTGTAATATATATATATATATATCTGTGTCATCTGCATAGCTAATATTGTTGTTCTTTTTAACCTGGGCCAGTGGGAACATGTATATGTTTAATAGAAGGGGTCCCAGGATGGAGCCTTGGGGAACTCCACATGTAATTTATATTGGCTCAGATTACCAATTGACACAAATATTTCTTGTTTCCACGTACGTTCTGAATCAGTTTACTACTGGCCCAGCGAGACCCACCCAGTTTTCCAGTCGTCTGAGTAGTATAGCATGGTCAACTGTATCAAATGAGGCACTGAGATCTAAGAAAACTAGCACTGACACATTTTCACTGTCTTTATTCCAACGACAATCATTAGTCACTTTGGTCAGAGCTGTTTCATTTAACAGCTAACAGTTGTCGGATAAACTTCTGATCCACTTTCGCCACCTTTAAAAGACACATCAGATCCTTACGAAACTCTCATATGAGCCATCTTGGAGAAAGGACACAAAAAAAAACCTGAGCTGAATAAATAAAAAAAAAGTTTGTTTAACTAGTAAAATTATGGTATATATATGGTTTATGGTATACTATTAGTTTACTAACAATTAAATTCCAGTTTATTATGAGTTTATGAGATTATACCTGGAATTATACTAACATGCTATACTGTTAGCTTACTGGCAGTAAACTTTAAGTTTACTTTAAGTTTATGAAAGTACACTATGAAGTACATCTAATGTGGCTTTTAATGTTTGTTCTTAGTTTGCAAGTAATTACCATCTACTAATTAGTGTATAAAATGTATTTTAATATACTGGAAATATCCCTAGAATGCATCTACTCCACTTAGTTCTCAGTGCGAACACTGTGGGCTAAATGTGTGTCTCAGAATCTGCGTTCTTGAGCGTATGTCACATGTGTCCATGGCTTGATGCTCATTAATTAGTTTTGCACTCTTTAAGAAGCTCTAAGCAAAATAAAATCAACTCTAAAGCTCCAGGATTCAGTAACTTTTTATGTAATTGTATTACAATCATTTAAACTTTATTTGCTTTCAAAATATTTTAAGGGGTAATCTTAAGAAGGAAAACAATATTCAAAAATGTGAGAATGCTTCTAAATGTGTGTTTTTGTTTTGTGCAGGTGTAGAATGGGGACTCCATTTCCCAGCAGCCAATGGTGAATACCAGTCTCCCATAAATTTGAACTCCAGAGAGGCCCAATATGACCCCTCCCTGCTGGATATCGGTTTATCCCCAAACTATGTGGTGTGTCGAGACTGCGAAGTCATCAACGATGGACACACTGTCCGCATCCTCCTCAAGTCCAAGTCAGGTGACTCCTCCAAACCACACAGTCACATGGTTTCCATTTGTCCTGAGACAGCAGAATGTGTCATCAGATTTTGCAATTGGTTACTGTGGTTTGTGTTGACTGAAGCATGTATGCCATCAACACATTCCCTTTCTAATGAATCCCTTTTCTTAAATTCAATGTTGGATGTTTCTGTGTGTGATATCCACAATTCCCCTGAGTTTCCTTTTCTTCCTCTAGTGGTTACAGGGGGCCCGTTACCAAGTGACCATGAGTATGAGCTTCATGAGGTTCGGTTTCACTGGGGCAAGGAAAATCAGAGGGGGTCGGAGCACACTGTCAACTTTAAGGCTTTCCCCATGGAGGTAATCGCACACAAACACACACACAAGGTTGTGCCTCCAAAGAAAACACTGCGTTCCCACGTTCAGTCTCCTGGCACTAGCACCGGTCCTTCCTTTAGATAACACTGAGGCTTGTTGAGTCCTTGAACTCTTTTTTTCCTTTTCTAAAAAAATAACACTTTATTTAATATATTTTTTTTAAATCAAGATAATAAAGATATTTTGATTCTGAGAAGCCTTTTAAGTTCTGCCCAAAGGTCCTCCTTAATATGACTAACAGACTTCAAGTTCACCCAAAAGATGAGTGTAGTTTTTGAAACTTTAATACATTAAACATGAATTAAATAGTTTAATAACTGCAATTTTGTTTAAATTCAAGGAAATACTTAAAAAAAAAGTCAAATTATAATCTTAAAAGATTTAGTTCAGTTTATGCTCTATAAAATCTGGTTTACCCTGAATGAATAGTCTATTTAAATATACTACAAGTATGATTAATCTACAATAAAAGTGAGGCAGTATACTTGTGGTTTACATTTTATATATTATCTATATGTTGTAAACTTAAAATGTTTATACTTAGCCTGAAGAAGAATTCAATACAAATACTTCCAACACTACAAATACACATCATACTTGCTATACTTATACTCAAGTACACTTAATAAAATAAACTTTTTTGCTAAAGGTAATTCCAGAACAATAACTATTACAGTTTTAACATTTTTTTTTATTTGAATCAATACGTTTTAATTAAGAAGTGCCTTTATAGAACAAAAAAAAAACATTATTTAATTATTTTAATAGAAAATAAAATAGATTGTTTTAAACCAGGTCCCTCATTCTAAACAGTGGAAAGGTAAAACTTAAAAACCTCTGAATTCAAGTGGATGAAAAATGTATGGTAAAGTAAAAGTCGTTAGAGTTATTTGGTGTATTGTTGGAAATCCCCCCAGAGGAACTATTGACAGACTAGAGGTCGGGGGATTTTGGGGACTATAATGTGCTCTTGAGATTAATAGATTTTATTTAAGGCACCGCATCTTTAATCAGGTGATACTTTACTGAAAGCACATCTTACAAAAAGGGACATAAGGGACATTTGCAAAAAGACTGTGTCAGATGTTTTAAAATCCCATTACGATCATCTTTTGATCTAAGTTAAAGGCGTTCACACTTGTCTTTTATCAGGATTTTATATGAATTTATCTTTAGCCAAAATCAAAAACCTTTGCCAGTTTTTAGAACATAGTTTCTGCAAAGAGACAAAAGTTCATTAGAAATTTACTTCTGAGTTGGGGGGGGGGGGGGGGGGTGACGCAGAGCAACCCCACCCCCTTTCCTGTCACCCACAGCAGAGAGCTTTGTTAAATGAACACACTTTTCCACTAGTTTTAAGCCCTTCACACCCCAACCTAAGATTACCGGTGCAAAAGGAATAACGGACAATATTGAAGTATTGTTTTAAGCCAGATGCCAGCTCAGTACATTGTTCTAGTCGTTTATAAGTGGATGTAAAAGAATGAAGTGAATCAGGGAGCTTGGGGCCTCCCGAATAACAGTTGTTTTCCAGCAAAAATGTTTGTTTACTCATGATTTACAATGATTTGAATAAAAATATACTCAGAAATGCAACGGAAGCTTATGTTTGTTTATTTATGTCCTCCATCATGAGACAAATACCACAAAAACTTCTAAAATAGTTATAAAATATAGAGTATACCTGAGGAAATTATGTTTATAAATGGTCATTAAATACATCATTTGTGCAGAAATAATATTTATTAAATAATGTAACTTGGTTCGTTGAGCTCCATTCTCTTGTACCCAATGGTGGATTTTTTTTTTTACATTGCTTGTATACTTTTTTTATATTTATGGAAACTGGGACAGGTTCAGCAAATAAATGACGACAACAAATAAAATGTTTTTTTTTTTTTTTTTTTTTTTTTTACAAAACAATGAACTTTGAAATGTATTATTTAGATGCAAGGAAATGTGCTTTGACACAACATCTGGCATTTAGTTTGACCCAAAGGTTAATACCTAAATGCCACAACTGATCTAAGAGAAGGATATTCATCCTCTGCTCTTTTCATACAGAGGTCATGCTGAAGTCATGTAATCCTGTAACATTTGGGCAAAGATTTTAAAGCTTTTCAGAACTCTTTGATCATTTTCTTACTGCTTATGAAGTTTTTCCATGTTCATCTTCAGGTGCTCAAACAACCCAGATGACACTACAAACAGTAATTGTAGAAGCAAACATGTTGACTTTAGATGTTCTTCTGTGGCTCTATCATTGTTGACTATCCTGCTCTATAATGAAGCAAGAGTCAATGGTTACCCAAATAAAAATGAATGTCCTGTGGAAAAAAAAAAGATAAAGTGAATGTGTATAACGAGGAAATGCCTGTCGGGGAAAGTGTGAAACCGGATGGTCTAGTCTGAATGTCAGACAGTTCACATCCACCGTTCTCCCAAAAGTCAACATGTTTCCATCATCGGTCCATTAGCTTATCGTGTGTTTGGGTTTGGAGAAGATGTGCTCTGTTAAGAGCTTCAGTCTGAGCAGTTTTACCAGTTTAAAAAATATGAGTGCAATGGTAAAAATATAAATAATTCATCTTTATTTTGAGTTTTTGTCCAAAGAAAAAAAAATTCAAACCCCCTCCTATGAAACGTATGCTTTAACATATTCTTGTAGCATTTTTCTCATGATAGAGGACATAAATAAAAAAAATAAAATTTTATGTCTGAATAGTTCTTTACTCAAATTGTTGCGAAGGAGCAGATGAAAAAGTACCATTTGGAAAAAAGTAGATGTTACCATCAGCAGGCCGCCAAGCTCCCTGCTCCACTCCATACCGATGCATTCACTTGTCGACGACTACTTACATACGTTTCCGTTTTCCTCGTCTGAGCTGACAATTGAATCAAAACTGTACGGCTGGATAACTCAGATATTCCTCGCCATACTGGTGGCACCACTAATGTCAGCTAGGGGTTGTGAGGGGCAGCAAGCTAGCAGGAGAGAGTGCAAACAAAGGGATGATGGCAAATGGGGAAGCAGCTTACTCCATGCCAAAAGTCCCGGCCCCAACTCAGGGGCAAATTTCTTATGAGCTACTGCCACTCTGCACAAACTATGTCTTAGAAAATGACACAGTATTTTTGGTTTTGGCTAAAAACGGCATAATCATAATTATTACAGAACGATTTGGAACGATTTAAAAAAAAATTCTAAAGGCTACCCATTTATCAATTTTCCTGTTTGTTTGTTTGTTTTTTTAATCCTAGAGAATTCTAAAGCACACAGTCGCTCAAATTAAAAGCCTCTCCTTTGTCCCTCTTAAAAAAAAAACTAAAAAGATTAAAATGCATAGATAGACAAATAAATAATTAAATGAAAAAGTCAACAACAAAATTAATTCAAAATAAGTCGTCTAAAGTAACATGCTCTTCCAATCACAAGGAAAACCTCATTTGAGACTCTCAGACAGCAACAAACCATCAAAAGGCACAAAAGCAGTCATGGTTTTAGGATTCTAAAAGACATTTTATTAAATGAGGTGTACATTGCTTACTTACATTTTTTTTTCTAACAAATCAATATTAATTGAATTTTGAAGTAAAATTATTTTATTCTTTGTAATGAATTTTGTTTTGATAAATTCAAGTTTTTTAAAACCGAGAGTTTAGTCTCAAAACTGGATTTTGAAAGGACGCAGCTTGACTGTTTGGAAGTTTGATCAACAAAAATGAAAACATACAATTTTCTTCACATGTAAAGCTAATAGTTTTTCCCAAAATAATGACAAAAAAGAACCATATATTAACAATAAAAGTACATTTTATTTAGTTTATAAAATTAAATTATGATCATAAAACTGCCTAACAAGGACCATTCATGAAAATGAAAATCAGTGACCCTAAAAATAATACATCATACTGTATCACCTTTATGAGGGGCTTGAAACAGTCTATTTTTTCTTGTGTTGTGTTGCTGTATGCTTCATGTGTCCATATAACACTTGTTTTTCTACCTTAAAAGACACCCACTATAAAAAAGAAAAAGACAGAAAATTAATATTTTTTGGAATTAAGATATTTATTAAACCATTTGATGAAAACTACAAAAATAATTTTGCTGCATCCTTTTTTAATGAGACATAGATAGTATAAATTAGGATTTGTTGAGTGATTTGTTAAATTTTTACTCATAACAGAACAAACACCTTATAACCCAGTCTCAAATTTGATCCACGCATTAACATGTTGAAACTGTATAATAAAGAATCAGTTATAAATTTTTTTTGCATTTTTCAATACTGCAAATAGTCATTAAAATCAATGAATAACAATAGATAAGCTAACGTAAAAATCACGTTTTTAAAATGAGCAAAACTTTTTACCGCCAAAAGGGCTTTTGAGATTTCATGGAGGCAGCCATTTTGAAATGAGCAGAAGAAACCCTTCTACTGCCCCAAGTGGAATGATGATGAACTCCAGGGGAGATAACATGGACCAAGTTCAATACAATGGAAAGGTTTTGATCATGCTAATGAGATAAGAGCTTCAGAAATGTGTGTATTAAATATTATTATGAAAAGTTATACAGGATTTAGTAGCATTGCTAAATTTCTTTGCTTCTAGTAGTAAAGTTTCCAATACAGGTTGTGTTCTTTGTTCTTGTTGCATTTAGCTCCATCTGATTCACTGGAACAGCACTCTGTTTAACTCGTTGGAGGACGCTCTGGGGAGGAAGAACGGCATCCTCATCATCGCTCTGTTTGTGCAGGTAAGTGACCAATGAGAGTCAGCGCACAGACTGTGCTCAGGACTCAGAATGCATCAGGGGAACAGAAAGAAACATTCCTGATTTACTCACAAATGTAACTTTTGTGACAAGGTAGCAAGGTAGTTTTGCTAAATAAAGAGGTTTATAACAAATAAACAGCAAATAAATTAAAAAAAAATTATTTTCAAACTTAAACACTAGTTTTGATTAAGCTGGGATCTATTTAGAGGTGGATCATTCCTAATTTTTAATAAGTTGTTGGAGTCAATATAGGAGTTGTTCAAAGTTTTGTTTTCAGAGAGTTTTCTCATTAATTTCAGCTTTCTTTTTTGTCTATTCAGGTTGCACTTTTTACCTTCTGTAAAAATATCAGCATAGAACTGTTTTTAGTGTCCTGTTGATAGACCTATAAAATATGAATTTATTATTTGATCTGAGCCAGGTTGCAGCTACAAAAGCAAACACTGTCTCTTTGACTCAAGACTATTTTGACTTTCAGATAAGATTCAGATGTTCTATTTTCAGTGACTTCTCTTGTTTCTACTTCTTGTTTTTTGTTCTCACCACAGATATAAATGAAGCTGTGCTGAAACCACAGCTAATGAAGCCCTCACAAGCACCTAAAACTCTCATTTTTTTTAAAAGGTTGGTAAAGAACACTTGGGTCTAAAGGCCATCACTGAAGTTCTACAGGACCTGCAGTACAAGGTGAGGAGAAGTCAACTGCCATATTTGTAATCACATGATCACTCAATCAAAGTTAGTTTTTTTACACTATTTTTTTCACCAGGGGAAGAGCAAGATCATACCATGTTTCAACCCCAACACCCTCCTACCTGGTGAGTCAGTGGATGAAACAAGTTTGTGGAAGAGGAGCTCTGCAATAAAGAGCCAATATTGGAAGATCAGGCAATCCTGATCGACTGCTTTCAGTTTTTTATTGTATATCTGCCTTCAGATCCTCTGCTGAGGGACTACTGGGTGTATGAAGGGTCTTTGACCACGCCCCCTTGCAGTGAAAGCGTCACCTGGATCCTCTACCGTTACCCCCTCACCATCTCACAGATGCAGGTAAAACAAAAGCAGTGGCGTTAATTTGATCTTAAATATAAACAGATTTATGCTGACATTCTATATTAGAGGAATTGAGGCGAATGTTGTCATTTTGTTGGTTTCTGTATTATGTAATAGCAAAATGTCATCCTTTGGTGATGGCAGACTTTTGAGCTTTCAGCCTTCAGAACTGCCAATCAAGTCTGGCATGCTTCCTTTGATAGATTTAAGCTCTGATTCAGCCTTTCCCTGACTCCCCGCTGTCCTGCAGGCAACCGCGGTCAGGGAGGACCTCTGACATTTATTACTGACTTTCATTTTGGCTGGCCTGTCACCTGCTGACCCTTTGAAATGTTAGCACAAAGATTCAGCCCTAGCTGGACGGCCTCAGGCTGTGTCTACAGCACGGTCGAATCACGGAATAAAAGTTCAGATCATGATGTTTCAGTAGAAAATAGAGGAGCACTCAGAGACCTGCCCTTCGGTCTAGAAGCGACCGTTGGACTGAAGTCTAATCGACTTCAAAAGAAGATATTAAAATATCAAATCATTTTCTAATCCTGTTTGAAAGCAGACATCACATGTGTTTTTCTCTTTTATTTGTTCCAGTGAAATATAAAATTGTTTCTACTTTAATGATAATACATACTGTATAAAGAGGCAGCCTAAGAATAGGAAAACAACAAATTTTAAGAAGAAAAACACTAGAAAGCAGGGGCGGAGCTAACGAGGGGAAAGGGGTGAAGCTGCCCCCCTTGCAAAACACTATGCCACACCAATTTTTGAGTTAATAGTAGTATTATTATTGAAAAAGACATAAAAAACATCAATATATGCATCTTTAAATCTACCAAAAATAACAAAAAGCAATATTTTTAAAAGAAATAAAAAAAACAACAATAATAAAGCTGTTAGAAATTTATAGTTTTTATACTTTCTGAACATGCCGTTTCTTATTCAAAAGTTTTTTTGACCACCACCTACCCCGTACATGAAATGCTTTAGCTCCGCCCCTGCTAAAAAGAAAAGAAACAAGGAGCCAAAGCCAAATGTTAGAATGAACTTAAAGTAAATTAGTATTTTTTTTACCCTAAGCAAATTGTATTTTTTTAGACTTTTTGTACTTATTTGTATCTTATTTTGATTATAGCAACAAAAAACTAGTGTTACAAGTGAAAACTAATAATTTATGAACAAAACAAGAGTATTATCTAAGTAAGAATTAACCCATTGTTAATAAATCTTCATAAAGTCTAAAGCTACCTATTGCTAGAACAAAATTCAAAGTTTTTGTTTCCAAAATAATTCTAAAGCCAGAATGACTTGCTAATATTTTTTAAGTTTTAAAATAACATCCTTAAAATTGAACAATTACAGTGATTCTTCTTACATTCAGCAATTAATATTAAGTTTTAATGACAGAAAAAAAATATTTATTTGGAGAAAATTATCATACGGGGTAGTAATATACAATTTTTGAAAGAGACTTTCACATTTAATGTGTTCTGAAATTTTGCAGATTTGCAACAGGCCCTGCTTGATAAATGACCACTGAAGACGACATGAATATGATATAAATCCCAGCTTTATTTCTACAGAACTTTTCAAAACAATGTAAAAAAGTTAACAAACTAAAAATAACTAGCATTATGTTCAGAAAGAGTTAAAAGAACTTCAAACAGCTTCTAAAATATGATTTTTAAGTATTTTAACTGTTTGGATTATCTAAAATAATTATCTAAAATAAAAATCAGGATGAAGGAAATACTTTGTCATAAATGAGCATTTATGGCAAATTGATTAGGTATTATTGCAGCAGGATTACAGCAAATCTCCGTGCGGTCATGTATTTAATCTGATAATAATGATTGGAGCAACTGTCTCCTGTAGGAATTACGTTAAAGCTGGACCCAAGTTTCTTCTGAAACGGGCACACACAGTGTTCATGTGTTTGACTATCGGTTTACACATGCATGCATGGATCCCCCCGTGGCATAAGTCTGTGCAGTTCATCTGCTCAGGTTGTTCTCTGGAGGAGATCTTGTCTCCACTTTGCAGCCTCAGATAAATGGGCCAAATCAGCAGGTCACACCACAACAACAGACTTCCTGCTGATTGCTGAGCTCTGAAACATCATTTTTTTCTTTAGCTTAACACAAAAAAATATAATAACTCACAGTGGCAGCACACGATGAATGCACCTTCTTGATTATTGTTATTCTATGTTTTGTATGTGCTTTTATTTTGCTTTCTTGTCAAGTTCCATAAGATGCAACATTTTGTAAATGTGTAGAAATACATTTATTTGAAACGTTTGTAAGCCACATGTTGGTTTGCCTGGATGTTTCTTGTTAGGTCAGTTTCACATTTGATTGACCTCAACTAAAAACTTTTTCAAGCGTCCTGCTGTTGTCGACTGCTGCTGGACCAAATGTGCACAGGCCTTATGCGCACGGAAATGTCCCACAACAAATGCCACGGTATAAAAGCTTCATCTGCTATTATTTGGTAGCAAGAGAGTAAAAAAAAAAAAAAAGAAAAGGTTCTTCCTGCGGTGATGATGACAGCTACTGTCCTGGGTGAGTGTGTGGGTGTGATTTCATCTGCAGAGGCAGCAGGTTTACATCACGAGGAAGTCCGGTTTGAATTGATTTCTGTCTCTGTTTCTGTCTCTGTTCAGATGTTTCATGAGAAATATACGATGAGAAACGTCTCTGCCTTCAGATGAGCTGAAGTTTGCTTTCAAGTGCAGCACTAAACACTGGCCAGCCTCATTTGTTCAGTTGTTAACAAATCACAGGGTTTCTGATGGACTTGTACCTGTCTTTTGTGAAAACCTATAATACTTAAATTCAAATTTAAATACCCTCTACGTCCTTAAACAAGGCTTTTAGAATCAGGCTCAATTGATCTATCTAGTATTTTCCTGCTCATGACTGTTTCCACTCAGGTTGCGTTTCCTACAGCTGTCAGGCTCATAATTCAGTTTAAACTAAGTTTAAAAGAAACTGAATTTAATACTAATGAGAAGGGGTGCAACGATTTATAAACTTAATCGATTTATCGAATTATATTCCCATGATGCAACCAGTTTGATCTGTCTGAGGCAAGTGCTCAATCAAATATTTCATATGCACTTAATTATCTTGCAAGAAATACAGGTAATCAGGAAAAGTACACAGATATTTATCTCTGAGTCACACTTGTTAAAGATCGAATTTAAGTTAGGGAATCGAATCGTTCAAAATTAACCAATATTCACTGAATCATTTTGTCAACAACGACTCATGAAATGAATCGAATCATTAAAAATTAATCGTTACATTCCCACTAATGAGTAATACTGTAATTGTACAAGTACTGTAAGTTCACTGTCTGCAAACACAGCAGAGAAAAGGTATGGAAAAACAATCAAGCAAGATTGGGTTAATGAATGTTGACTTTACCTGTTTGAAATGTTGAAGATTTATATTTCATTTAGATCTATTTTTGAGGTTTGCACTGTTGGTGTAGTGGTTGGCACTCTCGTTTTATAGCGAGGTGGCGCTGGTTTAACCCTTCCGCTCTCCTTGGGGTCCAGATGGCTCCAACCACATATTGTTATGCGATTTCTTCCATGACAAATGTGGACGAAGGGGGACAGGATTTTATGTCTGCCATGGACATTAGTGAAACTCCAAAATCAGTGAAAAAAAAAGTTCAGCGCACTGTCCTGTGGTGTCCAGATGACCCCACTTTTAATGTAAACAAGCTAAGGAGAACGGAAGGGTTAAATCCTAGGTGTAACCTTTCCATGTGTATTTTGCATGTTCTCCCCGTGCATGTGTGGGTTTTCTGCGGGCACTACAGTTTCATTTCACAGTCTAAAAAAAAAAAGAAAGGTTTAAAATTCCCCTTAAGTGTGGATGTGAGTGTCTGGCCCTGAGAGAGCTACCTGCCGTGGAATAGGCTCCAGCATCCCTGTGAACCCTAAAAGGGATTCAGTGGGTTCTGAATATGGATGGATGGATAGATGGATGGATGGATGGATGGATAGAAGGATGGATAGTGTGCATAGTGGTTGCTATTCATTTGCATAATTTATCCAAAATCACAATAAAGTTTGAAGCAAAAAAGTGATTTAATTTAGTTCAATTAAAGGCTGTCATTGGTCGATTTTTTTCATACCTAAATTTGTTTCCAATTATGTTAAAAAATCTTATTCAATGTTTTTTCATTCAAGGAGACACTAAATGAAGTTGAGACCTAGATTTAATGGTAAATTGCAAATTATCAACTGTATGAAAATGTTAAAGGGACTTTTTAATATTATTGTTAATGTAAACTGCAGAACATGAAAAGTATGTTACTTAAACACTTAAACTATAACCTAGATCTGAAGTCTAATCAAACGGAACGTAGCGTGTTCTAAAAGGTTGGTGTGGTGCGACAAACATGCAAGAGAACAAACACAAAAGCTTACATAATTTCAGAAATACATTTTTAACGGCACAAAATTATATTTTAAAATGAAGGAAATGAGAGGTCAATACTAAACAAAAAGGGTGACAAAACTAAAGAGGCTGAAACTGTTGCCTTGACAGAACATTATCTTAATGGCTTTAGACACTTCATATGGATCAATAACTTTATTGAGTATCTCCTTCCTGTTTGGACTAAGAAGAGTTTTCATAAATGGTTGGATTGAGGGTTTTAGTGCTTTTGGTGGTCAAAAACCCAGGGAAGTCTATCATGACCAGATCGGTTTTCATCTTTCCGATCCATTTTGGCCTCTAAAGTGCCATGCTGATGTCCTGCTGGAGCTGTGAGAACCCTTTCAATTCTCTTTTTCTGCAGATTGAGGAGTTTCGGAGGTTGCGTTCTCACGTCAAAGGGGCGGAGCTTCCAGAAGGGAATGACGGCATGCTGGGAGACAACTTCCGTCCTACCCAACCCCTCAGTGACCGTACGGTTCGCGCTGCCTTCCAGTGACTCCTCTGCCATCTTTAAACTAACTGTGACCCCGCAGGGAAAACAAATCAAAGGTAACACTGACAGAAGAACGGATGTTCAAGAAATGTAGCACGGGATACAAAACTGTTCTTCAATTCCAGACCATCTGATCATGACTCTTTACATGCTGTGTAATGCAGGCATGAATATTAATAGCAAGAATCCTCTCAATTTATCATATTTATTTAGTAATTTCAGCACTTTTCTTCAAACTTTTAATAGAAGTAGGTGTACTGTCCCCAAGGCATTCTGTTCCTTTGAAACTATGGAATAATGGATGACGCCCTGGAAGAAGTAACCCAGTTCACTTACTAATCTGGGACCAGCCTATATAAAGTACAGAAAAAAAAGAAACAGTTCAGAAGAAGATAGACTCTCCAAACGCAACCACGGGGTCTACTTCATAAGTATTTTTGTAAAGTTTAAAAAAAAAGTCTTTTTTTGTTTAAAGTCTCACTCCAATCATTTTATTGCAAAAGCATCCCAGTGATCTTATAATTATGAATTTGGTGCTTTTAGCTAAAATAAAAAGAACCTCTTGTTTTTTAGGACATGGTGGTAATTTGAGTGGTATGTGGGACCCTTGGTGCTTAACAAGCCTTCCCCTACTTCCCATCATCCATCTATTTACATGTTCTCTGGTTTACTCACAGCCGTCACAAAAGAGCCAATCGTGCATGGACTGTGCACTGTTCATACGCAATTTATTTGTCATTTGTGCGTCAATTATGTTATATTAAAATAATATGAAATGAAAATTGTACATATTTACAGTTGCATAAGATATACATAATAATTGTGTATAAATTACGCATAAATTCTCAACCGACCAAAAATTTTGAACAACTCAATACTGATTTCATGTAAAAACCTGTTGGCCAAGAACCCTGAAGGACATCTGCGCATATCGAAAAATGACAAACGCAGGAAACACTTATTAATTACATATATCATGCATGTATCACAAAAGACCAACATTACATACGTGGAAAATGCACAAGTTGCACGTACTGCAGCTGTAGTGTGACCGCCTTAATATCCCTGGTGGAACAAAATGGCGAGCAATATTGTAAAGATCCACTTTATTACAGTTTTAAGCTTAGACGAGGGAAACAGAGATGTTCATGGATCTATTTTCCTGCAAGTGGATACATTAGAATGGAGCAAAGCAGAGAGCTTGTTGAAGTAGTGTCTACGTCACAACTATAAGCTTTTACAATTTACAGTTTTTCGTCTACTCCCGATTCTCCATGATTTGAATAAAAAAGTACACCGAAATGCAATCTTGAGCCTAACTTTCCTCGTAATTGTCTTCCATCATGAGTAGAAGGCCACAAAAAACATGTTTTTTTCTTAAATCTTGGGAGGGTTATTTCAAATAAATAATAAAATAAGTTCTTCTTGTTTTAACAATCATATATCGTGTTCGTAATGTCTGGATGAATAATGAAGTTTTAAAAACTCCTGTTGTTACCTGACAAAAACCGGTGTCCATCAGTAAAAACATGTGTGCAGAAAAGATTAATATTTGGTGGCTCGATGTTTGATAATTTTTTTTAAATGAGGAAAAATAGCTAAAAAAAATCTTATTAATGCAAAAACAAAGTTTTACTAAAGAAAAGAATGTGTGGATTTCTGCAATGTAAGACTCAGTTTTAAGATAATCTTCAAAACATGATCAGCTTCTTTGTTCTGTATTCATTTAAAACCTTCAAAGTCAGCGAAGGACATCTGACTCACTCAGATTACAGTTTTAATTCCTCTGAGACCAGTGAGAGTTCAGGCGTTTAAAACTCAACACCTTATCTCTTAAAAAGTATCCTCTAGTTTTAAGTTTTAACCAACACTAATACTTAACTCGCCCAATTAATTACCTTGAATTAGTTTTATTTTATCATTTTATCTGCTGCTATTTGAAAGGCAGAGAGATGAGAGTAACAGAGGGACTGAGGAAAAACAGAGGCATTTGTTGAAAGGGGGAAAAGTGGAGGGGAATGCCACAGAGCAGGAAAAGGAGGAGGCATTGGGGGGCAAAACAGGGGGGACACAACAGAGGGCTATTGTTGGGTGAAAACAAACACGCACACCCACCTGAGACAGAACGTGCAAATCTGTTGGACAAAAAACTGTAGTGGAGGAACCATGATGAAGTTTACATAAAACTTTCATTTTAAATTGTCCTTTTTTAGAGCTTTGTCTCTTTTTCAATATAAAACAGAAAGTAAAGTGCCCAGATGAAGTGTATATAAACACAGTAAAGCCAGTTAAAACTAAAAGGAACGTTGTTAGGCTAAAGCTCCAGTGCTACAGAGTTACATGCTAACGCCAGCTAGCTTAAATGCTAACTTAACGCATTCTATCTAACTTAAAGCATTCAAGAATTTTGTTGTGTCCAAATTCCTTCACTACTTAGTGCACTATATAGTCCGTGTCCAAATCTACAATTCCAGAATGCAGTCCCCAAGAAATTACCCAGAATTCTTTGTGAAAAACGAGTGTGCATCCATGCTAACTAGATTAGCGAATATAGACAACAATGCATTGCGTTTAAATGATTTTTCATGTGAAAAACATTTTTCACAAAACTTTTTTATAAACCATCTAAGTTGTCTTCTCTCAGGACACTGTACAGTCATAAATAGTTTTCCCAAAATGTTCACATTTATTAGGTTTTTATTTCTGAGATTCGGTGATGTCATAATCAGCGGCCATGTCAAATTAGTAAAGGAATTAGGACCTAGCCAGTTTCTTTAAAAAGGGTAAAAAAGAGTGAACATGATGTCTGAAGGGCTCTAGATAGTCCTGCACTATACAGTTTTTGTTTAATAGTTAGAGAGCAGGGATAATGAGAGATTTACACACTGTTTATATCAAACATGACAAACAATGCAATTTGTGACATTAGCATGCTAGTATTTACTGAAATTTCATGGTAGTAAGCCAAACTTATGAAAAGTGCTCTTCTTTAATCGTTTCATTTTTTTTTCCTCATTGCAATAATCAAAAATTATTAATTTGCTCTTTTAAACTTAAGTTTACACTCCAATTATCTTTTGGACTGTTTTAAAATCGTTCCCAGTGGTCTTGTGATTGTGATTATGCAGGTTTTAGCCAAAATTTTAAAAACCTGTCGTTTCTAGGATATCGTTACTGCAGAATGCCAGGAGTTCACTAGAAATTGGTGGGACTGTCGGTCCAGAACACGTCTGTCTCTTTTCCTGTCATCCATCTGTGTACACGTTCTCCCCCTAGCTTACAGCTCCTCACACTCCCAAACTTCCATTGGTGATGCAACAAAAGTGGTGAACAATATTGGAGCTATCCAGCCATACAGTTCTGAGCAAGATGCCAGCTCATGCGAGGAAAATGAAGACACGAGAACATGTTAAAAACAGTTTTCTTCCGGCTGTTAATTAATTATGCCATTGGTATTATTTTTTACTTTACAATAATGTAAATTATAGCAGGACACCAAAGTGATATGTGTTGCCAAAGTATCTATTAATACAAAAATATTAGATGTGACACATTATTTAAATTTTTTAAAGTTAGGTCAGTGTACATTTTTTCTCTGTGAGCTGCAGAAAAACAAAAGTTAAGAGTTAAAGGAGGGAAGCAAAAAAAGCAAAGCACTGTGAAACACATAAAACCAGATGTGCACTTAGGTAATTGGACCTCTGAATGGCCTGTCTGGCTTCAGCTTTCCTTTTCCTTTAATTAAATCCATATTTTTTTCTCTTTTTTATAGGGGAGAGAGAAGCAGAAGTGTGAGGACGAGAATGGAAAACCAAGGAAAGGCAAAGTTGATGGGATTGCATATTAGCTGCAGACTGAAGGTGGACAAAGAAGCTTTTGAGCTCCAAACTTTGCTGCATGCTTTGTGTTGAGTGTGTGCTGGTAAAGGTACAGTGTTCCTGTTCTGTAGGTTTGTTTTTCCTTTCTTTTTTATCACTCTCTTGCTCTGTTTTGGTCTGATGAGCTGCCCGGGAGTTGATGTTCTGTAGTTTGAGTCACTTTTTATGTTTCTGTGTGTGTGGAGAGTAATTTATAGAAAAAATATAGGAAGAACTGAGATCCAATCCAGCATAAAAATGTCTTCTTTGAATAAAATTCACTTAACTTTATAAAGAAATATCAGGGCTGTACTTTGATGTGATTCTTTAAAAACTGCTTTGGCAACAAACTCATGATAAGAGAATAAAATACATCATTTTCTGACTAAAGAGTTGTTTCAATGCTATAAAGTCCTCAAGATAGACCATTAAATTTGTGTTTTATTGCGAAAAAAATCATAGAGAAAAATTAGTAAATGAAACATTTACTGTGTGGCTTTTTTAAATAAAAAAAATGTTCTAACCACTTCCGTTACAATCTATAAACTATGGTCACTGAGTAAGAACGTCACAGTCATACATCTTCTATTGAATCTTCATAACATCCTACTTTTTGTACTAGTTGTTTTGATTCAATACAAGAGAGTTCAAAGCGATCCTTTTCACCAGTATGTCTGTTTGTTGTCTTCAATGGGACCACGTGTGTCAAAATGAAAACTGTGAGAACTGATGACTGTTACTGTAAAGCTACAATAAACTACAGCAGTGACTTACTAATGATGGAGTCTTTCTCTTTGTGTGGTGGGAATAGCATAGTTACCGTGCTGAGAGGAACACATGAAGCCTCAACAAGACAAAACAGAGGATGAGTGGCACCCTAAGAGAAATAATCTTAAGAAGAAAATGACTAGAAAGTTGTAAAAAATATTACCTATGATACAAGTAATTTTTACGTAACTGAAAACTGTGAAAGCAAAAATACAAAAGAAAAATCCACGCAATATACTGATATTGTGTTAGGCTACGGAGCAAAACTGAACACTTGTACTTGTGTGAACTGAGAAACTTTCCAACTTCACAGAGCTGGAAGTCATTACAGAGGAAAAGGTACATGTTTGCTTTCAGGCCTTCGGTCAAAATCAGCAGACTAAGCACACACATTATTGGTGTGGCCTCATGACGGCAGACAAGAGGAAATATAGACCAACGCAGCCTTATCCTTTGCTCAAATATGACTTGAGATTAGCCAATCTGAATACAGGCTCTGCTCGAGCAACTCAAACACACTCATTTGTTCAAATATTTGAGACGAAGCCTCGGTGGATTTATCAAGGTGTGGCTGCTTGGTGTCGGGATGACACTGGCTAATGTTTACACCTTATAATCTATTAGAAGCTGAGTTTTATGGCACTCCTGTGTTTGTGCCATATGTTCTCACCTATGTTCTAACCTGCAGACAGCTGGGGAAGAGAAGACAGAGGTGCAAGGATGTGTTTGTCTAGAGTTCCTGCCTTAAATAGGAACTTCTCTGAGATATTATTCAAATTAGAATTTTATTTGTCAATTTGCACTGTTTTAGCTTTTGGTTGCGTAATTATAGACAGTTTCTTCTTTTTTTTAATGATATGAGGAACAAAACAAACAGTATGATCAGTTTACAGTCAATCAATCAATAAATTCATCAATCAATCAATCAGTCAATCAATTATTTTATTTAATAGCATTTTTCAATAACATATAGTTGAATAGAAGGTTAATAACAAAAATACATATATAAACATTAGCTAAATCAATAAGAAGTCATAAAACATGAGATAAAAAGCAACAGCAATTAAAAAACAGGCTTAAAAATATAAATAAAAAATGGAAACACTGCGGCTAAATGTGTAGCTATGCTGCCCCCTGCTGTTACACTGGTGTAAAATGCATGATGGGAAAAAAATGTAATTCTCGCAGTTTTCATATTTCAATATCCCAAATGTATTGGGACATTGCTATTAAAAAAAATGTTTATTTTTGATACTTTTTAATTTATTATATTCTCTTTAAAATACTATGTACTATTGAATCATGTTAATTATTTTTATGGCAGCAAATTATTTTAATAACTTGAAAAAAATACCCAGAAGGAACAATGAAGAATAAGTTCCAGTCGTGACCAGCAGGGGGCTCTAGATTTCAACAAAAATGAGAACAGTTTTTCATGGGCAGGTTTGTAGCCAGGCAAACAAAAATTCAAACTAAACTAGGCATTTTTATGATCAGTGAATTAAAACCCCAGGACTTTTATAATATTTTGAAGAATCTCTCAGTGAAACATGAATCTGACTTAAAATACGCTGCTGTCACAATGCAAACCAATATCAGAGGTGGGTTAATTTTGGATTACAATTCAGTGAATTTTGGCTAAAAAATGAACGCTGTCCATGATTAGCGGTGTCATTTTTGGGCTAAAAGGGCGCACAAGAGTTAAAACCCCGTCATTGGTGAGAAGGGAGGGGAGCAGGGCGAGCTGACCTGCAGAAATCTGAGGATTCAAAGAGATTATGTCGTCTGACAAAATGTTTTCCAGCCCTCAAAATGTAATCATCTCCTCCAGCTGTAGAATAACCTCACGTTTCTTGAATTATTTCATGTTCAATTAATCAAACCTTTATTTATAAAGTTTTTGTAAACATGTTTTTAAAAAATGAACAGGACTGTGTAAATATCAAATAAAAAGAAACAGGGATCTGACTCCCACTCCTACCTCCTTTAAAACTTGAACTTATCCATGGTTCCAGCTTTTCGGAAACACTCAATTTAGTTTTAATTGTATCACTATGTGTACAAGCCGAGAAAAGAAACTTTCATTAAATACCAAATCCCCTCTCCAGAAACCATGTTATAGAAAATGTTAAAAGCTACATCATCATAACCAAGAGACCACAGGGAAGGCTTTTAAAATACTTCAAAAGATGATTGGAGTGAGATTTTAAACCACAAAAATACAGTGAGATCTATATTTATTAAAAGATCAAGTATTGAAAAGACTGCTACCCTTTAACCTTGAAACTTCTAATCGAATGTGCATCTCTATTACAGCGTTTGCCTTTAAAGTACAATCCTGATTCAGGCGAGTCAGAGACATGACCAAGATCAGATACAAATATTTTTCTATTTCTGAAGCTCAAGTCCAGAGACATCTCCAATTTCTACCTAAATCATCTGAGAAAAAAATAACTTTGTAGAATTATGGAGCACCAGAATTATCATTTGATCAGTTTGACCCTGCGATTGCTCCGACGAGAAGAGAGTTGTGTGTGCGTCCATCCATTCCTGTGGTGCAATGGAGCATCCAACGAGCTGATAGAAGCTGAAGTGTAATTGTGTCAGAGCAAAGACCCAGAAAATACAGACAGACAGACAGATAGATGGATAGAGACAGTAAGAGAAGGAGAGAGTCCTCCCATCATCCAGAATTCAGTTAAATGTCATCCATCACGGCATTTGACTGTTTGGTAATGCACTCCTCCATGCACATCTCTGACTGCACGCATGAGATCAGACTTGTGTGAGATTACGATAGATATTAGTATATTACATTTCATAGTTCAAATCAGCCATGTTTTATTTTTACAATATTTAAAAGAGTTGATACAATCCTGCTCTGCAAAGAAATTCCGTCTTTGTCAGCTCCTTTCGTGGGATTTTTGAAGATACCATGGAGTTTTCAGTCTCACTTCCAGATGTAAAAACAAGGTACCTTCACTCAGATTTCCAAAACTTTCAGAAAATGAGTTCTCCGCCAAACAAAAGTACAGGTACTAACTAAAACTAGAGCAAAAACATTCAAGGACGTAACATCCAAGAAGGCTGATTTTCTTTACCACCGACCCTGTCCATTAAAAAACTAAACCAGATGTAGTACTACACTGAAGGACAGATTAAAAACAGCATTCTTATTTACCAGTGTGGCCTGGCAAAAGGCAAGATATTTGAGAAAGAAAAAGAGATTACAAGAAATAAAATTGAACAGAATCAGAAAAGAATCAGAAATAAACACATTCTAAAATATAAAACCCTAAAATCATTGCAATGAGTAACAACAGCATTAATCTTTAAAATAGTCATTAAGATGGTATTTAAAATCTGCTTGTGAAATAAATGCGTCCAATCTGCTTCTGCTTAGCTGTGGTTATTTACAGCTTCTACAATAAATTTGACATTGTCCGTTTATATTTGTCACCAACTGCTCTCTGCCTCTCCCAAAACCACACCCCCTTCTTCGTAGTCGGCCTGGTACATTGATCTGTGTTTTTTCAGTCATGTGACTCCTCCAGTTCGTCACCAAAACTCAGAAAACTCAGGATGCTTGAATGAAATGTTTACTTCCATTTCATGCTTTTGTGTGAAACGTTCGCTGCAGGAATTTCCCAGGAGGAGAGTTTTTGTGTTATTGTGTTAGAGTTATTGTGAAAAATTGGTTACATTTTGCAAAATTCTGGAGTGTCTTGGCGTAACTTACCGCCACGATTGACTCGGATTGCTGGCTGCTTGTGCAAAAAATAGACTAGAGGCCAAACAATCGCTGCACTTTGTGAGCAGGCCGCAGCACTTCGCTTCTGGTGTGAACTACGCCATAGATTAAGAAAGGCAGCGAATGGAAGCAACCTCCATATGTGCGCTACCGCATGCGCTGTTAACCAAAGGGGATTCTTTAATGATTTGAAGTTGACTAAAAATGGAAAGTAAAAAGGTGATATTTGTGGAAGAAACGTTTGTTTGATGTAAACATCCACTAAATCAGACTCGAGCAATGACTCATTCCTTTTTGTTGAAACCAGCAAGCTCTTCGTGAAGGAGATCAAAAACAGACTCCTCTGGCAAAAGCACAACTGGAAGCCTCACGTTTAGACTTTAAAGTAAAATGATGTGGAGACACCAAACAAATGGGATGAAGAGCATTTTCTTTAGCTGGCTTTCAGCTCACATGTTGACTAACATTCACCCCTGCTGAGAAGACTTCAGTCCTGGGATGATTGCATCTTCATCAGCTACACTAAGACTTGATCATAACTGACACATACAGTACAAAAGAAAAATTGTAAACAGAATAGATTACGCAAAAAGTCTGAGAAACAACTCTTGCTTTTGACCTAAATTGACTGGGTTCATTTTTCCGTCCTGAAAACAGTTTGCCTCGATTATATTTTTAAAAGATTATTTTTGCATTCTTAAAATAACTTAGAGACAAAACAATGACAATAGATTCCAAATCATGTTTAAATTCTGAGAAGAAAGTATCGCCAAATTGGTTATATGCAATTGAAGAAAAAACGAAAAAAAAAGAAATCCAAAATATTTTTAGGAAAAGAGTGAAACTGAAGCTGAATGATCTTCTGCCTGTTTTCAAACGTTTGATCGGTCATCAATATTTGGTCACTCTTAAAACACTTGAGTTAATTTTCCAACCCGAGTTATTCATGTTGAGATTAATTTTTGCGTTAAATTTTTGAGCAACACAAACTTTTGAGGATACAGTATAATGGTTTCAATTTAACCCAAATAATGTTATTATTAGTCTAAAAAATTAGTCTATTTTTACCCTGTGAGTTAGAATAAATCTAATTTGGATTATGTTTAACCATGGACTTTTTAGAGTGTTGCAGCCTGAGGAAACATAAACAGAAAAGAGTCAATATTTTCAAATAAGTTTCAAATAGTTTGTAAAGAAAAACTGAAATCAGTTGTTTGAGGCTGGGCGAAATCAACAGTGCTGAGCCCATAGATGACTTATTTTCCAAATGTCAGTCAGAAACAGACCTTTTTAGACATGAGAGAAGCTGTTGACACAGTGAATCATATGGTGCTGTTAACCAAGTTAGCACATTACAAACTGCCCGTGGATATCTTCAGCTGGGTAAAATATAAGTGTTCGTTTTAACTGTGCAGTGTCACAACTTGGGTGGCCTTGTCATTATTGGAAGATTATGGGTTTAATTCTTGCCATGTTGAAGGGTCCTTGGGCAAGACACTGAAGCCCAAATTGCCCCTGATAGAAGGTTGGTGCCAGTGTTTTGTCAGCGGTTCGCCATCAGTGTGTGAATGTGTCTGTGAATGTAAAGCGCTTTTGGCCTTTGAGGAAGGTAGAAAGACACCATACAAGTATTTACCATTTAAAACCTGCACTATGGAAGTACCTCAAGGCTCTGTCCTGGGGCCACTTTTGTTAACTTTATATGACTTCCCATCTATGAAGGATGACATGGATATCCAGTAGTATGCAGATGACACAGTCATCTACAAACAAAGACCCTGAGAAAGTGGCAGCCAAATTATTGGTAGAAATGGACAAAATTGCTAATTGGTTGCATTTTGATTGATTGACTGATTTAATCAAACATAGATTATAAAAACTGCAGGACAAAACACACAATTATTTCAAACTAATTTCAGTAGTAATGAAATGTATTGATTAGAAAATAGAAAACAAACTGAAACAAAACACACTTAAGTCACATTTGGTTCATTAATTTTTGTGATTATTAACTAAAGTCAGTAGAGTTTGACTGATTGCTTAAAAAGGAGAGGGAAGAAGCAAATTTATATAATCCCACCCCTACTTAGTTACCCTAATTTTTACAGTTTTGCATAGTTATGTAATCCGGTTCTGATCTGATTTTTTTAAATTCCCAATAGCAAAGTGAAGAATTTGTTGATTAATGATTGATATCATAAAACATTATTTTACAGTAAAAACAGTAGCAATCATATATCATGTAGCTGATATGTAATACTCATTGATTATCATCAAAATACAATTACATCAACAATGTTTTTTACTATAAAACCTACCCTCCAGTTAAAGTTAAGGGGGAATTATTCAAAGTGTAAATTAGTAGTAAATTGTTCTACATTGTATTTTGAGAGTCATATAAAAAATGTCTGTCCCTACCTAAAATACAATCTGTCAAATATTAGATCCATACGAAAATAATTGACAATCCATGGAGCCAAGACTTACATGAATGCAATGTCTCATGTTGGTAACAAGCAAATAAAACAACTGTTAAGCCTCTGGAATCTGTCTAAAATAGGGGTCTGGCAGACCGGATCCAGCCCACTTCCACTTTTGGCCTTGCCCATTTTTTTTTCTCAATCTGAAAACCCACATAAAAAAGTGATTTATTATTCCACTCTTCTGGAGTCTGAACTGTGACGGGAGAAGATAGACTATTTATTGGATTAATTTTAAAAATATTTTAACTTTTTTTTTTTGGCAAAGATTACATAAATAAATTATTTAAATTTTGGCAACATGTGTTTATGTTTAGACTCACCCTGTACTCTTTATCTTTTAGCCTAGAAACTGACCCTGGCCCCAAGTTAGAGAAGAAAACAGTTATGTGGCCCTCACAAGAAAAAATGTGGGTACTCTTGTTCTAAACAAGCGCTTACTTAGGATTCTTGAAAGAAAATTATGACATCTTTGCTTTGAAAAATTACTAACCTAACATCAAAAGTTTAATATAACGCCTGGAAAAATCAAAACATTATCCAAACTGCCAATTTACGGCTGTGGTTTAAGATTATAAAAAATATGGCTCCTCCACCAGCTCAAAAGCTTTGCCATGTTCACAATAGAACAAATGTGCACAACAACAACATCTAATGGCCAGAAATACAACAAGGACTGGTGTAGACGAATAAGCATTTTCTTTTAAATAAGTAAAAGAAAAAAATGCAAACACATATTTATTTTTAATATATGATATATGTCAACATTATTAAATATATAGTATTTTTAAATGTGTTTGGACTATTTCTCCCTTTCTTGTTTTTTTATTTTGAAATAATTATACCTTTTTGTGTATTTGCATTGTTTAGTGCTGTTAATTTTTGTATTTGTATATCTATGGCACTCCAGAGCTATAGCCATAGTCTGGTATAAAGCATCTTATTTTGAGCAATGATCCTATACATTGTCCCTGTCAAACAAACTAAATTCCATTTCTAATCCATGAGTTGGTCAAATGCAATCCAATGTGGCACCAGCTTGTGTCTTTCACACGTTTTTTTGTAGCCACATTTTGTCATAATGCATTAGGAATAAAATAATCATTTATGGCCCAATAAATAAGCAAACAGCATGGAAAAAGCTTATTGAAACGTCTCGTTCTATTCCGTTTTTTTTTAATGCCCTTCTTTCATTTTTGTGTTTTTCTCATATTCATCCACAGAGTCTTTATGTCCCTGCAGTGGCATTTAAGTGCATTTGAATTGATTCGAGAGTGAAAAAGAAGGAAATAGAGGGAGAGGAGGGAGAGGGGGATGGGAGAGCGTTGCCATGACAACTGCCATAATAATCATCCTAATGATTGATGTGCTGAGCTGCATTTCTCCCTGTTTGGACCCTCTCTCATCCTCTGTGTTTTGTTTTTTTTTTTCCTTTTCTCTTAGTAAGTCCCCCCAGTGTCTGTTTGTCTGTTTGTCTGTCTGTCTGCTCAAGCCTTTCTAACACAACATGCTAATGAGCAAACAACACAAACAAACAAACAAATGCTCATTAAAGTCTTAGTGGGACTCGACCATCAAAAATTCCTGCTGAACAAATTAGTCCTTTGTTAAAACAATTCCTTCACTTGTGTCCTGTAATGTAAAAAAGCTAAAACTGGCAATGAAGATAGGAGAAGAAGAGGAGAACAGAGGAGTATTTAATATGATGTGGCCTGTTTTGGAGCCTGAATCAATCTTTCTGTGTCATTGCATTAGACCATTCAGGCGTTGTGTCTGTGCGTGTGTGTGTGTGTGTAGCTGTATACAATGTCATCATAAATCACCCTGCAATATAACACACACAAATTGCTCTATAAATGTTAAAATGTATTACTTTGCAAGCCTTAGTCATAAAAAGAGGTATTTGCAGGCAGCTGCATGATGAAAAGCAACAGTACAATGAAAAAGAGAGGAGAAAATGTCCCCTCTTTTCGCTTCCACTTCGACATTTTAAAAGTATGAATGTTTATAAGACTTAAATATCTTTTCATCCAAACAGATACCAGATTATTTTATCGTGATAAATATGAAAGCATCATTTTTGTTTCAAAGCATTAGTAACACAGTAAGGCTTTTGCATGGTGTGACCTCATTTTAGTGCCTGAGAAATCTCTTATTAAATATGTCAAAGGGCAACACATTATTAAGGTCACAGCTTTGCAAAACTGTGCGTCATCGTGCATGGTGTGTTTGAGCCCAACACATTTACTTTAACTCGCTCAAATGGTGACGGAGAGCATAAAATAAGAGAAAATCAGTGGGTTTGGAAAAACTAAACAGTTTTCAATGATTCTTCAGTGACAAAGCAGTGAAACAATAAAGGCTTTGTGAGCTTTAAAACATTTGGAGAATTCAACATTTTTTCAGGTTTTCATTGATAAATTTATTTATAAAACCCTTTAACATGAAATTACAGCTGAAATAAAACCATTTCATATACGTAAGTATTTAAAAAGCAAAAACGAGTTGATAAATTCACAATAAAAGTAGTTAAAACAAAAATTAAAAGTCTAATGTGTTGTCAAATACTTGGTTGCAATAATATTTGAAAAGGCAACAGTTTAAATGCCACATGGTATATAATGCACAAGCTGTGGAGAAGCCAAGCGTGTTGTAATGTGGCCACTCTGTCAGAATTATACTCTTGGATTTGGTTTTGTAAGTTATGTGTCTTGATTTTGATTTCGTTCACGTTTTTGAAATTTCCCCACATCACACCTGGTTTAAGTTTCTCAATTATCCCCAACTGTTTTGATTTGAGTATTTATTGAGTGAATTTAAGGGTGTACTCAGTCCCTTGGCCCGGATCAAGTCCTGAACCTTGTGGCTGGTCTGTATTCAAACTGTCATCTATTTGACATTTCTGTTTCAAATCGAAACTTGTAAACAAAATCATGTTTTCCAACCAACCTGCCATTGAAGCTCCTTTTTGGCCAAACACACCTGATGCAGGTAATCAGCAGCAGATAGAGCTGGATTTCTGAAAAAAAAACAGCAGGAGGCCGTCACTTGAGGCCTGACTTTGGACACTAAGGGTAGGGATGACCAGTTTAGTATTTGAAAGATAGGTCCAAGAGTGGTTCCTGGTCCCAGACCGGCATCCGCTTGTGTGTTTTCAGACTGGAAATTTGCTATTGAGAGAAACCATTTCTGATTCACTTTAAACAAACCAAATGTGCCCTGTCTAAATACACCCTTAATCTCTGATTTTCAATCCTGTTCTCTGTTCTCTTAATGTTTCAACTTTTGATTTTGTCATGTTTAAGTGTAAAAGCATTCCCAGTGGTCTTTTTTATTATGACTGTGCCGTTTTTAGCCAAAATAAAAGAAAAACCTCTGTTTTCTAGGACATAGTTCTTGCAGAACGGCAGTAGAAAGTTGTGGGCGGGACTGTTAGTACAGGGGATTATCGCTCTCATGATCACGGATACACAGGAAAAGTATATAGATATTAAGTAAGATTAAAAAATAAGTAAACAAAATTGATTATATGATAAACAATTATTGATCACATACTAGAAGCAGTGAAAAGTGTAACAATTAAAAAAGAATTGGCAAGACTTTTATAACCAAAGTAACAACCAACCGTTGAACATTCAGACATTTTTGCTGCTCTCATTTCTTAGTAGAATCCAACTTCTTACTTTGTTCAATTCTGCACCAAACTCCTCATCCTCGGTGTGAAGGTTTTCCTGTAGAAAGATTTCAACATTTGTTTTGACGTGGTGATGACGCCTTGCACTGAAAGTCCACATCCACAGAGCCAGACCGGATTAATGCTGTTGTATGCCTGCAAGCTACCATCACTCTGACTTAAATACAAATCATTGTACTCAATGCAAAGACACCGATATGCCTCATTATGCAAAGACTTGATTGCATTAATTAAACATGCTGGTCAAATTCATTTAGACATTTAGATGAACAGAATTAAAAATAATAGAAAAAATTAAAATTTACATGAGATTCATTAAAAAAAATGAGTTATAAAAGCAGCTTTTTTGGTTTGAGTGTTTTTCTATCCCCTTTTAGCGTGACACACACCAAGTCAAGGCTTTCCTTTGTTATTTTCTTTTTGTGTGTGCTTGTGTGTGTGCGTGTTCACAGCACATCCTGTCATAACGAAGCAGAGCTCCTCTCTGCATTGCTATCAATGCAAACTGACGAGCTGTCAGCAGCACAGTCCCGTTCTCCTCCTCCATCTCTTTTGCTTTCTCTCCAAAACTCCTAAAGTGCTCTGATCATACAGCGATGAACAAATGCGTATTAACAATCTGTAGACTAAGCTGTGTCCTCAATCCAGTTGCTCGGGAGATAAAAGCCACAAGTTGCTTCTGAACGTTTCAACAGGGTGAAACTTTTTAAAATCTTTTGGGAAATTAAGATTTTCAATTACATGTTAAGCAAAAATGGCTAAAAAGGAGATAATGTTCCAATTATTGTCCTTCTTTAAACGGTTTCTCTGAATACAAATCATACTTTTGCACAAGATTTTATTTCTGTGAAGCAACAACAACAAATGATTTTTTTAAAAGCATACAAGAACATTAAGTCCAGTCATCCTTAATGGACAATAAAAAAAGCAAATGATTGATTTAGTGAAATATCAGCCATCAGTGTCAGCTGAAACAATCAGTGCACTGATGGGTTGTGAGGAGGGTTTCTGCAGCAGCCGAACAGAACACTGATTCACCCTTTTAGCTGGGTGCCTTTTATGCTTGAATGATTCATAGCTCATTGTTCTGCTCAAAAAAAAAAAAAAAAAAACACACACACACTCTTTTGGACTCGATCAAGAACAACAAGTCAACTGAAAAGAAGTGAAAAAGCCCCCAATAGTCATGCAAAGAGAGTCAAAAACCCCCAATAGTCAGGGCTAATTGGTTTTAGATCTTGATGACATCGCTCAAATGAATACATAATCATTAATTTTGTCAAAATAACATGAACATTAAAAAAACCATGCAGGTTTACGTAATTTTAAGTTAATTCAACATATCTTTCTAAAACCAGATTAGCCACATAATTTTCACATATTTTAGACATTTTTTTACATTATTTTGTCTTATTTTGTTTTTTGAGTCATACTTTTTTACTTGGTCTCCACATTCTTGTTTTTGTGTTAAAAAACAAAAAAATAGTTTAATCCAATTTTTTTGCTGCTTTTAAAGTAAAAAAAAGACAAAAACAAAAAATACCACATGACATTGAGCTTTTTGGACAGGTTCATTGTGGAATTATTTGTGTGACTAGATCAATAAATTATCTTTAAAAAATAAGCTGGTGTTGTACTAAAAGGATGGATGCCAAGCTTTGCCAAAAAACTGTATTAAAGACAAATTAATAGAGCAAATTGTACAGTAAAAATAAAGCTCTGAAACTCTTTTTAAACGAGTTAAAAAAGTAGATCTTCTGCTCAATACCACCTTAAATGACTGAACTTAAGGAAGTAAGTGTCTAGCTCGGTAACTTTGCACAGACGTTTGTGTAAATTTTGATTTCACATCGCTGGATTCCCATTTATGTCCAGAATATTAAAGCACCGAAAATGTTTGTTTTGTGTCTTTATTTGAGGGATAAGGAGAAAATTGTATTTTAGGGGGTACTCCAGACTTATTTGGTGTTTTTAGAATTATTCAAGCATTTCCTTTTCTCAGTTTTTGTAGATTTGGTCTCAAAACAAATAAATTTAATTCTAAACTATATGTTTTAGAATTTTGAATATGAGATATTAGAAATATGATGGGTGGGATGTAAAATGTATTCCAAATTTAGGGAGTAATGTATAATATGGATAAAATAAAGTGCACAAACCTATTTATTTATCAACAGTGAACTAAAAGTAAGCCCTCTTTTTTGAAAGAAATCCCTAATTTCATCAATGAAGATGACTTTAAACAAATCAGAAATGCACTCTAAACATTAACAATGGGGTAGATGATTTAAAAAAAAAAAAAAAAAAAAAGTCTGATTTTTGGGGCTTCATCAACATAAGAGACTTGAGGCCCATTTCCAGCAAATATCACTCCAGTGTTCTAATAGCATGATGTGTTTGCTCAATGTGTCAGAACACTAATAGATGATTAGAAACCCCTTGTGCAGTCATGTTAGCACAGCTGAAAACAGTTTGGCTGCTTAGAAGGTATAAAACTGACCTTCCTTTGAGTGGGTTGAGTATTCTAGAGCATCACATTTGTGGGGTTGATTTAACATTCAAAATGGCCACAAAACTCTGTGAAACGCTACAGTCTGTTGTTGTTTATAGAAATAAAGGCTAAGCAGCAGCTGGTATTCCTATCTGTAATGGAGTGGCCAACAGTCACTAGATCTAAACCCCACTGAGTTGTTGTGGTAGCCTTTTGACTGTGTGATAGGATAGAAGTGCCCGTCAAGCCAGTCCAACTTGTGGGAGGGGCTTCTAGAAGGTTGGTGTCAAATGTATCCTGATTAACTAACATCTAGAATGCCAAACGTTTGCATTTCAGGAATAGCTGCAAATGAAGGAAATGCATCGTTTCAAACAAATATTATTTCTAACCTTGTCAATGTCTTTACTATATTTTTAATCATTGTACAACTCAATTGATAAATAAAAGTGTGACTTTTCATGGGAAACGCAAAGTTGTCTGAGTGACCCCAAATACATATATATATGGTTCTAGACAAAAGTAGAGAACGAAAACGCGAACATAAACAGGAACTTCCCTTTGACTGTGTTTGTTTCTCTTTATATACATTGAAATCTTTGCTCCATGATTAAATCAGGTTTGTGTTGAGGTGGAATCCATTACTGTACGCGGTGACATGAGTGTGTTTGCCATGAATGCAAACACTTTTAATGAGCATGGACAGAACTTCATACATCCTGTGGAGATGCATAGTTAAAGGCTGGAGTCACTGAGCTAAAATCTAAACTCAAACCTTTTATTTTCTCCTTCGTCCACTTGGGTCACGACAAAAAAATGACAGTTTGGAATGATTTAAGCTCATATCACGGAAAAAAGTTCGGAAGTTACTCTGGACAATAGCCTCTTATAATTTCTCTTAGCTTCATTAGAGATTTTAAAGTTATTAAGAAGGATGATTGGTTCTGGTTACTTCTTGAGGTGAGGTCAATGCTCTCATGGTTCTTTTTTATATTTCAAAGCTCCTTTTTTTCAATAAACATGTTATTTTTCCTAATTTCTTTTTTCAACCAAGCTGAGATAAAACTGCATCAGTACCTCATGCAACTAATATCAATAAAAAAAAACTTGTTTTTAGGATAAGTTTTTGTTTAATTCAATTCCTTTTCCATCATGTGTTTCTTGTCTTTAAAGCTAACAGCTGTTCTTTCTGTGTTTCATTTGTTTTCATTTGTTTTCATCACTGTGACATTTCTTTTAATGTTTTGATCCTGTGGTTCAGTTTTTACTAAGGACCTCTGGACATGACAATTAATTGTTCACTCTTATTATTATTAATTTGTGAAAACAAAATACTGGTCTGTACCTTAAAAAATATAATTTGTGCTCCCAAAATTGCTAATTTATGCACACAAAATGCAGATAAATGCAAATTTGTGGCCACAAAACACTAATTATTGCCCAAAAGGCTAAATTATTCCCACAAAATCCTATTATTGGATGTACATCATGGTAATTAATGCACATAAAAAGCTAAAATACAAAATGATAAAATGCTAAGTTGTGGTCCAAAGTACTAATTTATGCCCACAAAATGGTGATAAATGCTAATTTGTGGCCACAAAACATCATTTCGTGTTCATAAAATGCCAATTTGTACCCAAAAAATACTAAATTGGGTCTGCAAAATGCTAATTAATGCATACAAAAGGCTAATAAAATGCTCATTTGTGGTCACAAAAGACTAAATTGTGGCCAAAAAAGGCTAGTTGTTACCTGCAAAATACTAAATTCTGTGCTGAAAAGGGGAATTTGTTTGGACTAAAAACTAATTTGTTTCTACAAAATGCAAATTTGTCCACACAAAATGCTGTCAAATGCTTACTGGTGCCCACAAAATACTAATTTCAGTTCACAAAATGCTCATTTGTTCCTACAAAATACTAATTTGTGCACACAAAACACTGATATACTAATGAGGGAACAGTTTATTTAATCTCACATCCAGGGCTATATATCTAAAATGTACTTATGTCAAATTTTAATTGACATAATAATGAAACTAAATTTTGTCCCTTTCTTTCTCCTGCACTAGGACCCTAACTCGCCTACTTTCTGCTAATAACAGACTCAATTTTTATCTGTCCTCGGCACAGGGACATCTGTCATTGATGACGTTCAAAAATGTTGTTTTTTTTAAAGCTTAAATTAAAACCATATTTTGAACAGAAGTGGAAACCATGGCCTCTTATTGTCCAGGTGTGGTTTAATTACTGTTACCGTGGTTACCACACTGAACAACTTATCCCCACCTGCTGCTCTGCAGGCTCTGGTTTGTGGACGCACTAAGTTAGACTGAAACGAGGAGACACTTAGCTAATGGCTGACTCCAGAATTAGCTTAAAGTGAAAAAAAAAGACCATACTTCTCTCCAAATCCTACCTCTGAACACACACACACACACACACTCGGTGCATCATTGTAACAACATATTGATTTTACTCTTTAAATGAGACACCTAATTTATTCTCTCCTCTCAGTTTGCATTCATGGTTTTGCTGCGTTTGCAGCTAAAGTCAGTTCTGTGTGACTCGCTAATAGGGGCTTCTTTTCAAATTGATAAAATAAAAAAAACAGTCTTTTTTGGGGTGGGGGGTGCAAATAAAAAGCTGTAGTTTGGCTTAAAAGCCAAAAAAATAGAACTAACCGGTTTTGGGGCATTTTCTCAAAATGGATGACATATATTTTTTTAAAAATTAAGGTTTAAATTGCAATTCCACATTTTTAAAAATTCAATTGTGAATTAAGAGACAATTAAAAAAATGCTGTTTTGAAAAAGCTTTTAAGTTTAAGGTAGTGAGCTCCACTCCACTTGTTAACAACTAGATCCGTCTTTAGTTGAGCTGGACTCTAGCTCAAAACTGTAAGGCTAGCTCCAATATTGCTCCTTTGTTTTGTAATCACTCATGTTAGGATGGTGTTGTGAGGGGCTATAAGCTAGTGGGAGAGTGTGTAAACCAAGGAATGATGTGAAGTGGGGCTGGAGATACTCTGTGCCAACTGAGAGACAAATTTTTGTACTCTGCAGAAACTATGTCCCAGAAAACTACTTTTTAAAAAAAAAATTTTGGGCAATAATCATAATTTAATGACCAATGGGGACGCTTTCGCAAAAGATCTAAAGATGATTGTGTAGGACTTTAATGAGAAAGAGGTCCACAGTAAACAAAGTGATCCATTGTGTCCTTTTGTTTGTTTATTATACATATCTATGCCATACAATGAGAGGTGTGCTGCACGGAGATGTTTTACTTTAATAATAATCAAAATATTATGGATTCTTTTGCAGTTGGTCTGTCGCTGTGTGCGCTCCGTACAGTAGCATAATAAACAGTCCGCTATGAAATAATGATGAGATTGGGGTTTAAAACAGTGACTGGGGGGAAAAATAAGCCTGAATGATGCATCAGGCCTCGGTTAAAAATGTGCAAATGAATTCAGTGGACTTGATGCTCATCGAAGACGAGGCAGATCAGAGAAGTGTGTGCGCGCTCACACACCCCTGTGCTTCTAAAGGTAAGAAGAAAACATGTTGGTTTGCATGAAAGGCATGAAACTTTAAACCTGTTTGTCTGGACCTGTGCTCTTTGTGTGTTTGCTTCTTGTTATTCTGAAGACGGACAGCTTTTACTTTCTTTTTCTTAAATCCAGAAGGTTGTGGTAGAACCCCTTAAAGTTGTCCATTTATAAAGCCATAAAGTCAACTTTTGAGATTGTGCTTGTATCCCCGATCAGATTTATTTTGTTTTTTACTTAAACCAATAACAGATGGATAATGGCTTCCAAAATAAAACTCCTTTTCCTGTGTGAATTCTGACACAACACAACTCTTTTCATTGAATGCTGAGAGTTTTGATTGAAACTGGCAGTGAAAGAGCATGATCCCTCCGCTAAACACTTACCATCCAACACGCCGGCAGGAGTGTGTAACCTGTAAGTGGAACTCAATGAAAGCAACTGTCAACCTTGACAAACTCCCAGTCAATACTGCCTACATCTTTTCAACATTTCATCAAATGAAAAGTCGACTCTCCACTTTTCCACTGAGCCGGTAATGTCATTGTAGCTGTTGGATTAAGAACAGGTGTTGTAAATGCAAGCTTATTGAGGTCAATGAAGGAACGTGCGGTTAAAAAAAAGATCAGCTGCGCTTCACATTTAACTTCTTTGTCTAATTTTCAATTAAAAAAGCCCTATGTTGAGTGTGCTTTGATTTGTGAGTTCATTGACTTTGATTTGACAAACCCAGCCACGACAGATTCAATTGTTCAATGGGATAGAAGGATACTTTTGGGGTTTTCAAATGTAAAAAAGAAACATAATCCTTTGCACAGCACTGAACGGTTGGAAATAATACATACAGTTGTAAGAGAGAGTATGCGAGCTCTTTGAAATACCTCAATTTCTCTACAAAAATATGTTTTTTTTTTATCTAAATCTAAATCACAAAGATGGAGAAAAACAGTGCCTGCTTAAATCACACCAATTTATCTTTTCATGTTTTTATTTAACACAATCGTGTGTCCAGTTCATGCATAAAACCAAGAATTCCAATGGGTTCACATCTTTTCCCCTGCTTCTGTATTTTTAAGAAGCTGGTGAATTTTACAGACTCAAAATGAAGTGAAACATTTGAACTCTTTATTTTTAAAAGCTCCTTGAGTCAATCCATTTTTTTAATCCAGACGGTCTGTTAGGATTGATGCTTTTTCAGCTAAATTTTAATCAATTTGTGTTATTTATAGATTGAATAATGCTTTGTTTTGTAATAAGGCTTTGTGTGTGTGCGTTCAAACTGAATATATTTGGTCATTTTAAAGTAAACAAGAATTAGTTTCCCCTAATCATCCGAATTTTTAGTCTGAATACAGGACCAGAAGTCGCTCCCAGACCCATTTTGGTGGTTAGTTTCCAATTGGACTGAGCTCTGCTCTGAGTTTCCTCAATCTGAATGGGCTCCATACTCGGAGCTGAACAACTGGACCAAAACAGCCACTAGGATGTAGAGTAGGAAACATTGATGAAACACAGCAACTCAATGAAATTTACTTTTGACGTGATCCACATTACTTCTGACACCTTTTTCCTGATAACCGATTTGTCCTTCATACCTATTGCCTCCTCAGTAACCACCGTGCAGCATGGCTCAACCGTGCCAAAGTAGCGGTAGAAAGTGTTGGACCTGACGTTGATACAGGTGTTCAAAATTGGTCAGCCAAATATAAAGTTTGAAAACGTGAACCATCCCGACAAGAACTGGAAAGCTTGGAATCTTCATTATTCCTTCTCTCAATGAATTGCCTCTCCCTAGTAATTCCTGGCCAATGATTGAAGAGACCTCTAATCACATGGCTTTGTTTACAATCTTTGGTTTGTAACCTGAAAATCGATTGACGACGGTCTGAATACAGACCAAACGGAAGGCTTAAGACTCGATTTGGACCAAATTTGGTGGACGCAGTTCGGACCAACAGACTTTCCCAATCTGAGTTCCCCCTGTGTATTGTTTCCCCTTTCTTTACCCCACACAGCCACACCAGGTTATAGCTTCATTCATCCACACCTGTCTTTGGTTTTCTATTTTTATTTGTCTTGTGTCTTGTTTCAAAGTCATTTTTTCTTATCTTTAGGTAATTTGTTAAAGACCAACTCCAAAGAAAGTTGTGTTTTTTGTGTCTTTACCATGTTCTTCTGGTATTTTCTCATGATGGAGAACATACTGTATATTTGGAAAATTAAGCGTAAAATTCTGAGTATTTCTTTATTCAAAGAGTTGTGAATCAGGACTAGAAAAAAATGTGTTTTTAAAAAGAAGATTATTTGTTCTCTGCTCTGAGCTTCCAGCAACACGACAATGCAACTCAGAGGCCATTTCTAATGAACTACTAGAAACTTTGTCCTAGAAAACGACACATTTTTAAATTTTGGCTAGAAACAGCATAATCATAATTAAATGACCTCCAGGAATCTATCTGGGTTCTCCATCACCACCTGACAGGTTTGTCTGCTTGACTTTTTGGTCTTCATGTCAGTGCTGCCGCGCACAGCCATCGATTTGATAGTATCAATTTTAGAGGTATTGTTGAAACCAAAGACAGTAATCCTTCCATTCAAATCTCAACACTGTCATCAAAAATACTCTGTGCCAACAAAGAAAAGGAAAAAAAACAGGCAAAACTATAGCAAGTGAAAACCTACCTATTTATTTATCATTGATTTTACCATCAAGTCATGTTACTTTTACATATTTTAAATTTGTTTTTTTTGTATTGTATTGTAATGCAAACAACAGTTCTGCTAGGCTTTTCCTCCAGCTGAGCAAATTTTTTTCAGGACCATAAAAAGGTGGAAGGCTTTTTACTTCATTTGATATTTTCTTCAACCTGAAAATAACTGCAAAGGCTGAGTGAAGCGATCTAAACTAGGGCAGGAACCATGACACATTTGCACAAACCCTATTTATACGCATACATCAAGATACATTTTCAAAAATAAACCGAATTTCAAAAAGGCTTAAGCAGGAAACAACATCACGGTACAATACACTGGTGAGCACAGACCCCCTCACTCATTGATACAAACGCATTAGATCACCTCCCATTCGTCTTCTGAATATTTTATAAGCAATCATAAATCTGGAATTCTTTTTATAAATTCATATTTAGACATTTAACTGCAACTTTTCCTCCGTTTCACTCAACATATTCATAAAAAACCTATTGGTAGCTTGAAATGTGGAGTATGTGTAATTTTTTTTCTTTAATAGTAATAGCATTTTTTCTTAAAACAAAATTTTTGTTGTTGAATATTCAACCAAATCTTATACATTTTTTTGTTCCTGTAATTGTATAAATAATGGAGTTGTTTCCAGACCTCAGCACCAGGGCCGGAGCCAAGGGTGGACAAAGGGGCCCCCAATAGCACCACCTGTAGTGGTGGGTGCCAAGCAAAATTTTTTTTATTTTGAGCCCCTCAAATAATATATTTTATTTTATTTTATTTTATTTTATTTTATTTTATTTTATTTTATTTTATTTTATTTAATTTTATTTTATTTTATTTTATTTATTTTTACACATTTGTGATCCTATAATTCCACACAAACTGCATTTATTCATTTCTCCAAGATCAATTTCAAACCGGTGGCACTTTAGAAAATGACAAAGGATGCAATCCATCTAATTTTTCAATGTTCTATCTGGTTTAACATTTAGCAGGTGTTCAATGTGTGCTATTTTTTGAGTTATTGAATTTTCAACTAAATCTGTTTTTTTCTTCTTCTTTAAGTTCTAGAAATCATTGAGTTGTTTCCAGTTCTCAGCACAGGGGTGGAGCCAAGGGTGGGCCAAGGGGCCCCCATAGCTCCGCCCCCTAGTACTCAAATTATGTATTTTTAATATATTTTTGATCCTTTCATTTGTAATGACCTGCCATTCTGTTTTGATTTGACACTTTTAAAAAGTCCTCTGCCCCCCACGACGGCTTCATGTCCAATGTTCCAGCTCCGGCCCTGCTAAGGACATGGGGAAAATTCCCAACTATTTTATCCATATTGGAGATCATTTTTCTATTGAAATCAGTGTCTAGCTCTTGGTTCTGTGTGGGATTAATAAAGACTAAACAGGCAGAACTTATCACCTTGAACAGAATTATTTCTGGCATCCTGCCTAACCCTCAAAACAATTAAAATGTCTCTACTCCTTTAGATTCCTTCAATAAGTAAGCTAAAACCTCTGCTAAACAAGACGCTGCCTTTTATATCGACGTATTGGAAATCAAAAATCACAGTGTCTGCCTGAGGATAAGAAACTTCAGCAGTCAGAGCCAATTCGGGTCTTCCCTAATGATGGGATATTTAAGGCTGACGGGAGCACTGAATAATGCTTATCATTCAGCGGTTAACCCTGCTCCAAATCAATAGGAACACCAATTTAGACTTGTTTAAATCATAGCCAAGAATTAAAGGGAAACCCCTTTTGACAGAGAGATGCTATACATCAGTGCTTGAAAACAACATTTTTTAACAATATTTCTGAACATGTTTCTTTAAAATTATTACTTTTATGTAAGTATAAGAAAAATCAGGAGCTCTGAATGCATAAAAGTGAGCTTTATTTTTCTTTAAAGTGAAATCATTTTTATAAAGATCCTTTTTGAGGACGTTGTTACAGTAAATAATATTGTATGTACTAAAAATATGTTAAATTACCATGGAACACTGACCAAATAGAACAATTTGAGGGTATATTTTTATAAATAAAAGAAGTATTTTTTTTCTTTTGTAATAATTTTTTATATGTTCCAAATATACTCTAGTCTACACACTTCCGACATCACACTACAGGATAAAAATAACCCCTGAAGCTGCATTCACACTGACATCTATTCTTGAATGCATTAGCCCATGGTGTTCACAGTGGACAAGCAGGGAAGGGCTTCTTTTGCTACTGTTCACTGGCGCATGTTCGCCACCCACAATAGGAAGAGGCTTGGAACAAAATGTCAAATCGGTACAAATCTGACGAATCTTGCTCCTGGTTTTTTCTTTCACAGCTCTATTCCAATATGTGAAAGAGAGAATTTATAGAAATTAATAAAAAAGCCATAGAATTTCAGCTGGGCACAAGCCGCAACTATTAATTTCTCCTCTATGATCAATTTTCAAAACAGTTTGCAGTTCCATAAATTACAAAGGATGCTATCCTTATTTCACTACCAAATCCGAGTCAAAGTTCTGCCTGGTTAACTTTTAATGGGCGTTTCTATGACCAAAAACAGTCATAGAAACTTGCGTATTGATGCGTAAACCTGAGAGGTTTTGATGTGGAAGCCCACAAAACACAGGTTCACTCATTTTTTAAAAAGACTTTTCATTGAAAGTGGTCGCTTCAACGCATATTGCAAAATGCAGTGTGAATGTAGCCCAAAGCCTGGTTTCCACTGAATGGACAGTATGGTATGGTATGCAGTGGTACGGTACGGTCCAGTTAATTCTGGGGAGCGTTTCCATTCAGTTAAGCCTCACTTCTACTGAGCATTTTGTTTTTAAAGCACATCAGGAGGTGGCTACAGCGGCTCCACCCCAACCATTCCTTTCTACTTTTCAATGGACCAACAACTGATGGGAGCACCCAAGAGGTACGGTGAGGGGCTGTTTTATGGGTCAGTTTTGCAATGGAAGCGCTCAAAAGACTTTAGACCTTAGCGTACCGAACCACATTGCTCTGTGGAAACGAAGCTTAAGTGTTCCTGCCAGCCCAGAAAAGTCATACTGCTGAAAATGTTAAAATTTAGTGCTGCTTTTGAAAGGTTGGGTCAGTTTGGGTTCCCTAACTGAATACAAACAAAAGATTTCCTCCAGAAGTACAAAAAGTCAAATGAATTAAAATAAAAAACAATTGTATTTGATTTTTGTAAAAACAAAAACTCAAGAACAAACATAATTCATATTTCCCATTTTTGGCTGATGTTTTCGAAACAGCTGAAAATGCTATTATTGATTCAACACAAATGCAGTTACTTGAAGGTTGTTCCAAACATAAACAATACATACATTTGGTTATTCTGGTATTTTATTGTGATGCTTAGAAGAGAAGATTGCTTCAAAGTCATTTCTTTGTTTTTTACAGGTTTAAGCAACATAAACCAGAACCCCGCATTGGTTTAAGTGCTACTTTCGCTTACAGTGCTACAAAAATGTCATATTCTTGCTCCAATCTTTCAAATACTTAAAGATTTTTCCTCCAGGCCCCTTTCCTTGATAAATCCATTTTTTACCGATTTCTTTCCTTTTCTTTTCCATCCACTTTTTCAAACAGAAAAGCTGTAAAATCTGAAGGGCTAGCTGTTTTCAATCAGGCCGGGATTGCTGTGCCATGAATCTATAATGTAATCCCCCAACAAGAAGAGTCACACATCATTCAAATGCTACAGAACATTACAATTTCCACCCATAAGGTATGTTGCAGATTTCCTGCATAGGAATCTGAGAAGCAGAGAAAAGACTTGTGTGTGCATGCGTGCACATGCGTGTGTGTGTGCAGATGCAGTGTGGGTGCACATGCTTGTGATTGGTTCAGAACATATGTGCATGCGGTTTGGTGTGAGTGTACCCTGCACTTGGAGTTTTATAGAGAGGAACTGTGTGTGGGGGAGGAGAATGTGGAAGTGAATTATGCCTTTTTCAAAGGGGAGGGGTGCATATATGTATGTGTGTATGGGAGGGGGATGGGTGCCTCACACTGTATGTTCACTATGTTCTCTAAGTGTGTGCGGGTTTGTTTGTTGTGTGTGATAAAAATGAAGCATGCCGTTGATGATACCTGTTTGTGCTGAAATGTGCTGCAGTTTATTGTTTTTATGGATTTGAGTGCATTGGCGTATCTCCTGAACACGTGTGTGTTCAGACTATTTTCTCCCATGTGCTATTATCATAATAAAGGCTATAATTATATGTGGGTCTGCATGTACTTAATGTGCGCGAGCTGCTTTTTTTTTTTTTTTTTTTTTTTCTCCCCCGTATACTTTAGGGGCTGTTTGCACAAGTCTGGCACATGTGCATGTGAAAGTGTTCCTGGGTGGGTTGGGGAGTCTCCCCTTTGTTTACGTGCATCTGCTCATATGTATGTGATTGCAGATAATGCCTTTAAGGACGCACTCGGGAGAAATGTAATTAACGTTCTGTCAGTGCTGGTTTGTGCAAACAGTTTTTTTTCTTTCACTAAAATTTGTTGTATGTTTCATTCAGAGAAAAATGCTGGAAATAAAACATTGATTTTTTTTTAATTCGCATTATTTATTTTTTACTTATTTAATGAAGAGTTTCCATCATAGCTTTTAAATGTTTTCTGCATTAATGAGATTATTGTAGCTTTTTTTCCATTTTGCCGTATTTTTTACTTTTTTTTTTTTTATCTTTGTCTTGCAGCTGCATATAGGCTATATCAAATTGTTTCTCTAATGTGAATTTCAGAATATATTCAGACTGGACACATTTGGTTCACTTAAAGTGAACCAGAGTTTGTTTCCCCAATAATCCAGAACAAATTTTTTGTGTGAATACACCCAAAGTGGACCCGGGTCCGGGACCAGGAACCGCTCTCAGACCCATCTCTTGAGGTGGTTTGGGTTTCTTTACAACCAGATCCGTTTTTCTGTGAGTTTCCTCTGCCTGAAAAGGATCTGTGCTCGGAGAGGAACAACTGGACCAAAACAGTCATTGTAGCCAGGTATTATGGGATGTAAACAGAGTAGTGGAGCAACAAAGACACACGGTAACTCATTAAAATTTGGTTGGATGAATGACGGCTCATTAAAACAACTTTTAACATGATACACATAGCTTTTCACACTGTTTTCCCAAACAATCTATATGTCGTAAACACTTATTAACATGCCTTCTACATTGTATCCGCAGTAACTGCCTTGCGGTATGACTCTGCTGTATCAAAGTAGCAGTAAAAAGTGTTGCTGCTGACGTTGATCCACACGAACAAAAATGGTCAGAGAAATATATAAGTGAGCTATCCTGACAAGGATTGCACCTTCATGATTTATTTCTCTTGTTGCTTTGCTCAAAACTCATAATTCCTGGCCAATGACTGATATTTAGTCTCATGGTTTTGTTTAAAGGCTTTGGTTTGAAACAGAAATGTCCACTAGACAGCAATCTGAATACAGACCAAAAGCAAGGTTTGATCTGGACCAATGGACTTTTCCAGTCTGAATACACCCTGAATCTCTTTTGCAATTTTATAATCCAAACATATTTGATAATTGGTGTTAAGTGGATCCGTCAGTCCACCATCTGGACCTGCTTGGTCCACAAGAGGGTCACTAGAATTACTGTAGTCCAGGGGTGTGCAACCTTTTACACCAAAAGAGCCATTTGGTCCGGTTTCTCACTGACCAAAATCCATTAAGAGCCATTAAGTGTCTTTAAGAAAAATACACTTTATATATTTTATCTGACCATAAAACTATTCATTTATGAAATGTAGCTTTTAAATATTAACAATAATTTAATCATGAAATTTCTGTCGTTTTCCTATAAATAACACATTTTATTTCTCTACTTTAGACAGAAGCACAGACAGGTTCCTTTAAAAATAAAGTGTCAAATCAGCTTCTTATGCTGCAACAGATTCACTTGAATTAAAATTGGAATTCAAACATGGTATCTTTTATCATTATGGCAATACCTCAGTAATATTTTGTGGCATAGATTAGAATATATACTTAACTAATGTAATATTTATTCAAATTCATAGCATTTTTCTTTAAAGCCAAAGAGCCACAATGAATGGATGATGGCTCTGGAGCCTCAGGTTGCAGACCCCTGATGTAGCCCATTCCAGCCGTTGTAGTGTGATGGCAAAAAACAACCTGGACAGTGTCCCAGTCCAAATTATGGCCACCCTTTTCCTCTCATACAAGAGTTGAACATAGAACTTTCTCACAGACGGAACCCAGCTCAGAACTGCAACTTTGTAAAGTTTGTCTCTGTAAAAAAATGCAATCTTAATTTAAAGTTTTCTTTTGCTAAAAAATGTTAAAACACATTTGATAAGAGTACAGCTTGCACTTATTCAGTCGTTCATATTTATTGCAAATCAGTCTAATAAGATTTTTTTTTCTTGGCTTTAAATGCCTTTGTAATTAATTAATGAAAGATTTTCCCAAAGTGAAAGTTGAAGCTAAAAGAATATATAGATTAACGGTTTCTTTTTGCACAGAATTTTTCTACGTTTCTCGAATTATTTGATAACACTCCAATTTGGTTTTGTAAAAAAACACTACCTTAAAAAAATTTTTAAAAAACTTCAAGGGGAAGTTTCTTCTGTAATATCTGTGTATTTTTAAACCCAAAAACTTGAGCCAAATCTTGACTATAGTCAAACAAACACGCAGTTCAACAAAATAAACAAGATGTGCATTTAGAGTAATGCAAAACTGCCTCTAATAAGGTCACACCTGGAATAAATAGGCTAAATTCAACATGTTGCTTTTTTTTTTAAACACAAACAAGTTCATTTTTTTCCCCTCTGGGAAAATTCCTTTCTGCAGGAGCTTGTTAGGTTATGGTATGTGTGGAATGACCACAACCTAAGTGGATTCAGTGTATTTAAAAAAAAAAAAAAAAAACTACAGCAATGGTCTGTCTGAACCATACATCGGATCAGGTCACATGACAGCAGAATACTGTTTCTACTGTGGTGAGTGAAATGGAGGAATTCTTCATATTTTTTATATTTTCCAACAAAAAGGACCTAAGCTATAGTCAGGTTTTGTTAACTAAGGTATCACATGACATCTAAAATAATGTCTCCTCTCTTAAAATCTGGCTGAATTTCAATTACTTGCTCATGTAGAACAAAAGTAACTCAGAGAAAACACAGAATGAATTTATTTTTAAACTATTATTTTGTTTCAGGAGTTCTGTTACTCTCCTGCTTTAAAAAAACAAAACACATTTTCTGCTAGAACCACAGAAAACATCCCTTTTATATTAACTTGCTTCAATTTTAACACTCTAGTGATCCAAACTTCAAAGTTCAAAGTGGTTCTAAAAAATTAGATCCCACTCTGATAATCTTAATTCTGTTCCCATTAGTCTTTTAAATAATATTATGCCATTTATAGCTAAATGAAAAAAAAGTGTATTTTTTTGTAGGATATAGTTTCTACAAAGTAGGACTGTTTGCGTGTAACAACCCCGCCCCAATACTCATTACTAATTTGTTTACATGCTCTCCTTCTAGCTTACAGTCCCTCGCAAGGCCAAGCAACATTGACGGGGCAACAAAATGGCAAGTAAAAATAGAGCTTTCCAGTCGTAAAGTTGTGCGTCAGATGCCAGCGCAGATGAGGCAAAACAAAGACTTATATGGATGTATTTGTCTACAAATGGATCAGAATGGAAGGCAGCTTGTGGCATGCCATAGTAGCTTCTGCGTCACATCTACAAGCTTTTTATCAATGTGTGTCTGCGCCTTATTCACAGTGATTTGAACAAAGCAATACTCAGAAATTCAATGTTGAGCTTGATTAAATAAAATATCCTCTGTTTTTAGAAATATGCCACAAGTGCATGTGAAAACACAATTTCCATCAGTGTTTGCAGCTCTTTTGTTCTATATAAGTTTTTAAACGTTACAAGGAAAGAATGAGTATTTTCTTTGTTTTTTTGGAACAATTAATTTATTCTCATTCAATTTGTTTCTCTTTCTACTATTTTAACACCTACATTAGGCAAAAATAAATAAATGCACATAGTTTTACAATTATTGAATGTGTTCGGTTTTGCTGTATTTTTTTTTTTTTTACATAAAGAAACAGTGCAATCTTTTAGTCATTGAAAACTAGTGATGTCCACCTCTAGGTGGAGCACCAAGTGAGCATTAAAAGATTATGTTGGCTTACCAAAATAAGATACAGTGCAGTGTTCTTTTTTTTTAAATTATATATTAGGATACTAGCATTGCAATTTGAGCTTTTTAGACCAAAAATATGGGGTATAGGGTGTACAAATTCTATTAAATTCGTTCGTTTTTTCCTTTCCTTCAAACTTAATTTTTGTCCCAACAAAAACGAGCTTTTATTTTGTGAGGAAAGACATTCTCGCGAGCTTGTTCCGCGAGACTCCGCAGCAGCGGGCTCGCGCGCAGCAGCAGCAGAGCGGCTTCCAGTCCCAACCGGGGACAGACAGACAGACAGACAGACAGAAAGAAAGACAGACAGAGAGAGTAGTAGCAGTTTAGCGGCGTCCCCGTCCGATACACACACAACTGGATACCTACCGCTACGAAAAAAGGAGGGAAAGCGGCTCTTTTTGTGAAGCAGTTGATTCCGACATTTGTTTCAGAGACTCTTAGTGCGTTTTTTACCTCCGAAACTTTGGCTCCGAGAGCGGCAATTACCGGACCGTTAAAGAAGCAGCGTGTAGACAGAGAACATCTCAACTTTAAAGCCTTATCTAACTTTACCTGCTTCACATCTTAACATTTGAGAAAGAAAAACATCGTTTCATTAGACTGAAGTTTTTCTATGTTGTCCATACGAAACTACTTTTTCTCCCTTCCAACTTTTTAAGTTTTTATCTAATATAAGAGAAAAGAAGTCTAGCAGTACACGGAGACGGTGGATGTACTTTCAACCATGGATGTAACCGTTTACCCGCCTCCTCCTCAGTCTTTAGCCGCTTCAGACCACACCAGGATGGGGCAGTTCTCCTACCCCGAGCCGGGCTTTGGAGCTAGCAAGGTAAGGAGGGAAAGTCTCCTACATTCTACCCCCCTTTATTCCTTGGGCATTTTTTTTAAATACTTGTGTTAAGAGATAATTAATTGACTTTTTTGGGGGGTTCCAGTTAATTAACGCAGCTAACAAAGGTAACTACATTTTAGTGTTGCTCACTTGTTTCTCTCATTGGCTGATTTGTCAGCTTCCACTGGGGTGTTCTGTCAGTGATGTCATGACACCCATAATTAAAACTTCACCACTGGTAATTACTGATAATTACTTTCTGAAATAGTCAAAGTAGAAAAGATGTGGTTGCAAGGATGTTATAGATAGATGGCAAGTAAAAGGGAATTGATGTGACTCAGATGAATTCTTTGTACTGGAATAATAATTAAAAAACATCTTCAATCCCCTTGTTAAACTTAAATTTATTTATTTTAGGGAAAATCTGAAATATCCACCGTCTTGCTTTAAAATGGTAACATTCCACAGATTTTATAAAATGTATATTAATCTATCCAATCTTGCCATGCGGATGCTCCAAGAGTGAGTTGTGAGAGGTACAGACGTATCAAGAAGACCATGTTCACTTGACAGTGATGAATTGCTTAATTATTTAATTAGGTTGGGCTGATAAGTGCAGCCAGAAGCGTTAACAACAGATTATTAACCTCTCTTCAGTCTCTGAGCAATATGATTGAACATGTTTATTCCTACCTTTTGCAATTATGAATATATATCCAAAAGCTATGGAGTGGATACAGACTGCACACAACCATTTTGAAGGTTCTGTCTCTAGTCCACTTAAACATTTGTTTCTATATGTAATGCAAAATGGAGATAGGATTAGGAATACTTGTATGATGCATTTGCTGCACCAGAACAATGAGGTGAAAGACTAGGAAAAGAGATGTTCTGATTGAAGAGTGTAGAAGAAGTAATAATCAGACTAAGGTTGGTATTAAAATACGTTTTTTTTGGGGGGGGTACTTAAAGCTGGCCTGTGATTTCCTCTACTATACTTGAAGAATCCTTTGTTAACCCCTACTCCTTGTCATTGCTTTCTGTCAATTTTCTTGAGTACAAATACAGATATGTGTTACCTCAGAGAAAGGATGAAAAACGGTTCCTCCCTTAAGTAAGTTATTTACATGATTCTAGGTCTTTTCCTAGCATCCGTCTACTCCCAACTGCTCTTCTCACTTCTTTGGCACGCCACAAACTCAAATGTTGCGCTGGTAATTTTTTGATTGCTTTATGCTGCCTCGTGCCAAGTTTTTGTTTCACTACCTGCTGAGTTGGAGCATTTTGTTGCCTCTTTTTTAGTGTTAAAAAAAAAAGCAAGAACATTTTTGTGCAATGTTGATCTGTAGTTGTCTGTATAACACAATTGAACAAAAAAAGTTACTAAAAAACACACGTATTAATAAAAATTCTATATTTCTTTTATTTTAATAAAGAAATGGAAAATATATGGTTACATGACTCAATGGTTTCTATATTTGTGAATTGAAACTGTTGGCAGATTGATAAAATCTAACGTATTTTTAAAGTGCTCGTAGGTTAGATTAGATCAGGGGTTGGCAACTGTAAAAGAACCATTTGGGCTCCATTTCTACTGATCAAAACCTAGAAGAACTCGCATAGTCTTATTTTAGCCTTTTTTTTTTGCATTCTGGACCTTCTATTTTGTCAGAAACTCAAATAACTTATTTTCAAAATAAAAGATGCACTGTGCCAAACAGGTCTATCTCAGTGCAGCTCTGGGCAGCTAGTAACCATTGTTGTGCAGCACAAGATAATATATGCTTTTAACTCATAAAAGATCAAACTTTTTAGCAAAATTTTGCTTTGCACATATAAAATCTTTTCATTCACGTGGTAGTGATGCGCAAACAAGACGTCTTCAGGGTAACAAGGATGTAAAAACCTACATAGTTTACCATTTATTTCCACCTTAGCCATCAATTTATACATTTTAACTAATCTAAATTAAATAAATGCTAATTAAGTAATCCTTACTTAAAAAATGCTACTTTACTTTTCTTTTCCTTTTTTGTTCTTTTCCCCCTCTTTGTTCTCAGCAGTCTTACACTGGTGGGTTTTGTTGTTTTAGTTTGGGGTTGAACCTTGGTAGTTTTAGTTTGCAGGCTTTGTTTATTTGTTTTCTTTAGGTAGTTTTGGTTAAGCAGCTTTTAGCAGGGAGCTGCTGACTCTGACGGTCGACATGGTAGGGTCAGCAGTCTCCCTGACTTATTTTATGTTTGGCCAAGGAGCCACCGTGGAGAGGTCAAAGAGCCACATGTGCAGACCTCTGGATTAGATGGAGACGGATGTTGCGTCCCCTAGTGACAAAGAGGATCAAGGTGTGACAGAAAAACCTGGCAGTTATTTGAACACTAAATAAAGCTGTCCTTGATTTTTGGGTGTGAACTTCATCTGTAAATCAAAAGAACATGTGCACAATTTTTAATGTTAAATTCACAGTTGTGACAGTTAAAAAAAAGAAAAATAACTTTGGTTAAGTTGGATGTAAATCCAACACAAAGCTAAACTTTTTAAACCAGTATATAAATTCCGTTTTAAAGTTGCACTATTTTATATTGAAATGAATGAAAGGTGTAAAAGACGTAAAGGTGTAAAAGCCACCTGATGGTTGCTTGGTGAACTGCGTCTGTCTCAGTTTATTTTTTGTTCTTAAGATTTAACCTTGGAAGTCCAATTTTTTTTAATTATTTTTTCACATACTTAGCTTTTAAATTCTCACTAAGGTTATTTTGGAACATAACCCCTGCGATAAACAAGGCAACATAGTATTGACTATGTAATGTAGCAGCGATTATCTCTCAAACAACACCATCAGAGAAGCATGTCATAATGACAACATTGCTATAGCCAGTGATTCTAAACCATGGGGCCGCTGCCCAATCTCGGTCAGCGAGCACCCCCTAGTGGGCCGCGAAAAGAAATCTGTTCTGAACCCGAGGGCCGCAGGACCTGAATGCAGCCTTCAACCACTTGGTGGCAGATGTTTTTTTAACTGCTGACGCACCACGTCTCGCGGTGCTGCAGTTTCCCGGGCAAACACTAGGAGATTGGATTGATGGTAAGACATACTAATGTTCTCTCTGTAAACCCTCTAGAACTGACGGACGCCCTCAGGCATGCTGCTGTGCAGCTGTGAGATTTACATGATAAAACTCAGTTTAAAATGAACTTAAGCTTTTTTTTATTTGCTATTCTACAACAACCATCAACAACCATCGGGGTTGTCAAAAAATCACAGAAACTCTAAGTTTCTCCGCGAAAGTCCCGCCCTCCGACGGGCAGACGCCCCGCAGTGAGGCCAGAGCGAAGTGCAGCTGTCCACTGTTAGAAATCCCACAAGGATGAAACTAATCATTATTTTTTTTTGGGATGGGGTCCGACATGAGTTTACTACAATATCAATCTCAGGCATTGTCAAAGAATCGCAGAAACTCAGCATTTCTCGGCGAAAGTCCCGCTCACCGCTGTTATGAGAGGCGAGCATCAGAGCAGACAGACACGCCCCCTACACCTGAGAGCAAATTCCAGCTGAGCTGACATGATTTTCCAGCTGGATCAAGCAGACTGACCACTGTCTGTATGACAACATCAGAAAGATCACATCATTGATATGTGATGTTGTTCTATTAACAGAAACTCTTTATATGTGGCCCAAATAAGGAATTTGGGAATTTCGCCTGGAATTCTTTTTTGTATTTTAATTAAAAAATGTGTTGATTAGTTTGTTGACTAAATGTATTGTTTTTTTATTAAGTTACACATAAAACAGTCATTCTATGTTGTAAAAACATTTTGTTAAACATTTTTAGGCTTTCCACAGTAAAATGAATCCCATTTTTCCAGACAGATTTTTCTGTTTTTGTGTGATTTTATGCCCAGTGTGTGAACATAACATGGGAAAATGACAGAATAAAGGTAGTGTACTGACAGCACTTTGAAAGTGCAGTGGAGCAAACTGGACTTAGGCTCCTTCTGGATTGCTGTCTCAAAGGAGAACCCACATCTTGCACTGAGGGCTATTTAAATCCTTCTTCCTTTCACAACCACATACCTGTGTGAATCAGGATTCTCAACTGTGGCCACAACTAAGACTAACACCAACAGTTGGAAGAGGGTTGGTACAAAATGCCAAAGGTGTATACCTTGTGAATCTTTTCATAGCTCTATTTCTATTGGTTTAACTTTCAATGTGCATTCAACGACTGCACGTTTTGTATACAGAACTGACTTAAAAAGTTGCGTAGCAACATGTGGACGCGAGAGCTTTGAATGTAAAAGCCCGAAACGCACATGAACATGCGTTTACATAGACTTTTCATTGGAAGTAGTAACTTGAACCCATGTTTCGGAACCCATTGTTCGGAAACATGCATTCGCCCTCTGTAGTTTCAGATGAGGTGTTGAATCTTAGTCAAAGTGCATCAGCCTTGTCTTAAATTTGCCATGTGGAAAAAAAGCTGCTTCTTTGACCTTTTATACAGACACTAGTTCCGTTCAAGATCAGTATTTTTAGAATATAGTGCTTTTAAAATTCACTGTGGAGGCACAATTGTTTTCTTGAAAAGGTTAAGCTGTCTCTGTCAAAGATATTTGTCTTTATCCTCTTCCAGTTGTTCCTTAAATAGTCAACACTAAAAACTGTGAGCGTTGAATGAAACAGTTTGTCGTTAGAGGGAAGGATCAGCAATGCTCCTCTGCTGTGTTTGTCAACTTGCTATCAAGCTAGAAGGAGTTTTATTTTATTAAAGAGCAAATGCTGCTTTGTTCAAGATAATAATGTAAAAAACATTTTAGCTGTTGTTCTAAATTGTTGTTTTATCCCAATAACCAGAACAGCTTAGAATACTTTGAATGCTTTAAAAAGTCATTAAGAATACAACGTCAACACGCCTCTTTTCATTATTGCCATTTGAGAGAATGTCTGAAGAAAGCTTCAAAAATGTGATTTATGCTCAGCAGTAAAAGGAAAAATGATCTGCAGTGGATGTACAAACAAAAGACAGACATTTTTTTTTCTTAGTTTTCAGCTCAATTGATGTGTAAATGTGCATAAATGCTAATTTCTCATTAAAAGAGATCAAATAAATTAGTTTACTGCAATTACTACTTCAGAATGTTTTCCACTCCTCTGATGAAAGCCTATTTTAGGAAAGAGTCAGTACAGTGGCTTAAGAGAAGGTTTGCTTGATGCTTCGGCATCCGATACATAATTGAAGAGGAGAGAAGGAAAAGAAAAGGTTTGACGGCTCTTCACATCTGAGAGGATGCCTTTGCTGAGTCTGACTTTACTAACTGGCTCTGCCCCACTGGTCTGATTGGCTGACGGTGAACCTGTGACTAACAGAGGGAGACTGATGGTTCATCCAGTCTCCCTCAAGTCTTCCAAAACACCATCTAAACACAACTTCACAGATGTTTCTGTTAAGCAAACCATCTGGCGGGAATTAACACGTAACAAATGATTTATTTCAAGCTTTTTTACCGACTCTGACTGACACAGTGATTGGAACCGAAAAGAATGTCAGGCTGGATTAGTTTGATTAAAGTCATTTGATATCTTACTGCTATAATATATCGAGTCCCTGCAGCTTGAACCACCATCGGTCCAGACAGAATGGTGCTGTGTACCGTGTACTTTGAGAAAGAGAAGGAAGTAAAGAGAGATGAGATGCTGGTGATGTGGAGAGAGTATGCTTTGTGGTTGGGGGTAGGGACTGAAGAGCGATAGACGAGGTTGTTGGGGGTAGGGATGAAATAGATGAGAGGAAGAGTGACAGAGAGAAAAAGAGAAAGAGAGAGGGAAAAGTGGGGGTGGGGCCACAAAGGTTTGTACTATATATTTCTCTCAGTGTTTCTTTGGATTCAGGGTTCTGTCAGCCTGATAGACGAGATCATATTACTGTGTAGAGGAACACAGAGAATGCTGGAAAATGAGGCAGGAAGTAGAGGAAGAAAGTAGAAAGCAGAGCAGAGACAACAAGAATGGAGGGCTATGATGTTTTTAATTTTATAGTCAAACTACTACTTAAAAAAAGTGGAATTTGTATTATTGCTATAAATCTTATGAGATTAATAGTTTGTGCAACACTAAAGGAAATCCTAGGGATGGATGTATTAACTGTTTGGATTATTTTTAAGTACAAAATGACCATTTAGCATTTCCTCCCTTAACCTGAAGCACTTCAACCTTCTTTTTAAAATGCAAACTTTAGCCTTTTGGACCCTTTTTCTTTATGCACTCGCTGCTTACAAGTGCTTTACAGAACTGCTCGCGTTTGATATTTTTAATTTCTAAAAGAGCATTTAAGCTGAAAAAATAAGAAGGGTTTGTTAAAGATATTAGCTGCATATCTATGGTTTTGCTAGCAAATAACAGATTACGTTCCCAAAATAAGAAGATGCTGAAAAATGTTCCCAACATTGTGTGTTCTTGTAGAATTGTTTCTTGCAGGGCAAGCATTGATTTTTTATATTTAATTAGTCAATGTATAAAAAAAGGAAAACAAGTTTTAAATTTGAAGAAAAAGGATTAGATCATTTTGAGACAACACACCAATAGTCAAGATTGTAGTGGAACAATGATAGGTACTGGATTGAGTAACCCCTGACCCTTTACGTTCCAAACAGGAAGTAACTGCTGGATCCAAACAAGGCAAACTCCTTATACTTATATTGCGAAATAAACAACATTTACTCAATCATTATATTTGTCAGAATAACCATTCCTATTCTGAAACGTTTCTAACATATTCTTGCTAATCCTAATTTTTTCACAATATTTTTCTTCTGTAGTACAAATTATTTGTTATAAACCGGCCAATCAGATGCCACAATGAAAGTAGGTGGTCTTCCGTCGAACATAGAAATGTTGAGTGAGACCAACTTGGACAAATCGCTGCTCACCGACTTTTTTTTGGTTCCAATTACTTGATTTTCTTACAGAAGCGAGTCATGTTCTATGGGTGACATCACACTCACTCAGTCCAGTTCTCCTTTACACTCCTTGGTAAAAAATCCTTTTTGCTAATAAGTGAGTTACAAAAACATAAAAGCCTTTATTTGGTTATAATAAGCTTGATGTTATGTAATAAAACAAAAAAAATAACTTTCCTTTACATGGGTTTGACACCTTTGGCATCCCAAGTGAAGTCAAATCTAGAGAGTTAACTAGACTTTTGTTCTTAAGTACAGTGACACTAAGCAGCAGAAAATTTACAAGCTCTTTTTACAATGCAAATAAATAAAACCACACCTTGGGAAAGTGTGGACAATGAACCTTTAGTTGCCTCTGATGCATTAAGTGGTAAAACCACTTCTCCATTGGCGTCAGAATCTTTTTTGGTTGAAAAAAAAAACATATTTTCTTAAAATTCAAGGTGAAAGATTAAATGTTTTTCAAAAATGTTTTACTTTCTTTGACTTCTGGTTTGTAATCTAAAATGTTGAAAGGATCAAAAGTTAATATGATTAAATCAGTGTTTTTTCTTTTCAAGGTAATGGGAAATTTGTTGTAATCAAAATCTAGATGATAGTGACAAATAAAAAAAGTTTCATTTTGTGCACTTTTTTGACAGTAGATCATAGCTTGTCAGGCTGCTGGTCCTGGGGGCTTTTAGTCACTTTTCTGTTGCTTGTTTTTCATGAGGTTTGATGATAGAAAGCTGTTAGAATTAATGAACCAGAGGGAGCAGAATTCATGTAAGATACATTACTTTGAGGTCAATGGTACAAACATAAATGGTGTTTATAACTTGTGGCCTTCTGAAAGTCAGAAATTGGAAAGGTGAGAAAAACAAGAAGGGAAGAGGGAAAGAGCAAGAAAGGAAGGAAAGAGAGATAGAGCGAGGAAGAGAGAGGGGCTAATGTAAACAAAATGATTGTGAAAGCTGGGTGAGGTATTTCTAAAGCAAAAACAGAGGAGAGGACACTGAAGGGAGAACCAGGGTTAAGAAAGAACACCAGCTTTCAAACTCAAGGTAGAAAAAGGAAAAATAATTTTTAAATTCATTTTTTAGAGTTATTATTACAATAGTCATTTTTTTGTATCTACACATTTATTCAGATAAATGCACTTTGGATTTCATAAGTGTCCGGTTGTCTTACTGTTGCTGGACATATTGACTATCTAGTAAAGCTCATCTTCTAAATGCTCTGTGGAAGGGCTGGAGTGATGCTGAGTGGCATTAAAGACAAGTGTTGACAATAACACTTGTCAGTCTCACATCCAGTTGGGAAGCTTCTAGAAAACTGAGGCAGTTCTGGTGCAGGACATTCCCTCTGCTTTAGGAAGAAGATTAGACAGCTGTTCTTCGGTTCTAAGTTCTATAGGTCTAAACCATAAATGGAAGTCTGGCTAAAGTTCAACAAACTCTTTTGGCTCTAGTGTAATAGTGTTGTTTACTCGGTTATCTGTTATATTATCACACATTTTGAATAAACTAAACAAGGGTACACTATTGGAAACTCCAGATTAGTATGTTTGATTTAATAGAAACCTTTTCAAGTTTATTATTCTCTTCTTTAGTTTCCTTTTAACGTGAGAACATGACTGAGTAACGTCACCCACATAATAGCTTCTTAGTTCTGACTCTAACCAAACAAAGTCAGTTCAGTTGCCATTTTTTTTTGCAACACAGACGCCGCCATGTTGGATTCAAATGTTATAATTAAGTAGCAACTGGTCCACAACTCCACCACTTGAAAGCAAACCTGAGCCGTAGCAGGAATGGTTATTCTGGTTAAATTGGGCGGTGGTGGTGCAGCGATAGGACGGTCAACCTCTGATCGGAAGATTACAGGTTCAATTCTCGCCTTCCGCATCCATGTGTCGCAATGTCCTCTGACAAGGCACTGAACACAAAATTGCCTCTGGTGGAAGGTTGGCGCCAGTATTTGGCAGCAGAGCCACCACCAGTGTGTCAATGTTTATGTGACTGTAAAGCGCTTTGGGCCTTCGAGGAAGGTAGACAAGCTCTATACAAGTATTTACCATTCTGACAGATAGCATAGCAGTGTAATAGCCCTTTATTTTTCAATAGAAAGCAATGGGATTCTAGCTTCTTGAAGCCAGTAGGTATTTCCTGTTTGGAATACGAGGGAGGAGGGGTTTACTTAGTCCAGTTCTCTTACATAGTCGATGCATGTATATTTAGATTTATGTAGAGGTTTAATGGTAAAAAGCTAAAATGAAACTAAAAGATACTTGATGTTGGAAAATATTTCCTATGGATAATTTATACAATGCTAAAATATTTCTGCTTTATTATAAAACCTAAAGGGTGCATCAAGTTAATTATCCATGACTTCATGATTTATAGTCATGATGCTTCTTTTCTCATTGATTGTATTGAATGTCTCACTGGTATCTCATAAGTGTCACAGGTTATTAACTTGGTCTCACATATTGCTGGGGATGTAAAGCTGCTTTGCTGTCATGTATTTAGAAACTGGTGCTTTGATTTTCTTTGTTTCGTGTCTATGAGGGGTTATTTACAACCTTAACAATAAATCACTTTTCTTGATTTATTCCTGTGGATGGAATGTTTCAAAGCTATCGGATTATGTCTCTTACATGAAATAATGTGCTATCCATCAACTGTTGGAGGAAATTGAGGCATACTGAGAATCTGTGTGCTGCATTTAGATAATTATTACATCACTGCTTCATGTAACAGATTGTTTTTGTTTTGCTGTATTAAGGGTTAAAATATAATCTGATTCTGAGCCTAAAATACTACATGGCAGCAGTGATTGGACTGTTTTGTTAGAGCAGACAAAGCAAAGATGTATTCATTCAATTGTTTTTATGATTTCCATGAAATCCATTTGTGTTGTGGATTCTCCAGTTTAGTTTGCAGACCTCACTTTTGCTTCCATCCATTTTTTATACTTACTCTGCTCTTCAAGGTTGTGGCAGAGCTGAACTGAGGCCAATTTCGGGTGAAAGGCCCGGTCATTTCTCACCCAAAAGTCTGTGTAATAACTTTCTGGTTATTATGTCTGGGGAAAATAAAATGCCTGTTTTTCCTCCAACCTGTACACATCACAACAGGCCCCCTTACAAGCGGATTGACAGTCTGACGCACCATGACAAAAACAAGAGGAAGTGTTTTGACTGATACAGACAGGATGTGTGTAAAGGCATTGGAAGTCACCTTGGGGTGCAAAACATTCAAAACGTCACAGCTTTTTTTTTTCTAGAGCTTAGTGCATACCTGCAGGGTACATACTTTGTTTTCATATAATAATAAATCAGCTCCCTGAGAGTTGGCTGACTGAACTCACTGTATATTGGGATTTCTGGCATGTAGCCATAGCATAAACAAGATAATCCTTTCTGCTATGAAAAACATTGCACTCCTCACCAAATCCGAAGGGAAGTATTACTATTTTTGAGGAACAAGCGTTATCAGTCAGGATAACACAAAGTGAAATAATGTGGATTTGTCAGTGCATTTGAAATGCCATGTATTAGGCAGTGACATGTAAATGCGATGTGGTAATTGGTGTTTTTATGGTAGCACTGAGAGAAACTCTCACCAGATCCAATAACACTGAGGCAGTTGCTCGAGTGCTTCTTACAAAAAACTAACAATATTTTCCTAATTTGAACCCAAGCCATTTAAAACAATATATATTCCACCCACAGCTGTCTGTTCTGTGACTCTCCCCTGTAGTTTATTTGAACATTTTATTTTGTATCCTGTTGCCGCTGTTAATCAGCCAAAGAGCCAGCGTCTCATCTAATTATCTATCAGAAACAACGAGTCAATCTGTCCGTCCGTCTGTCCACATTGGCCATCTCTCCCGCTGAATAACATCTCGCCAGACTCCTCTGTGCACTCCCACCTCCGAAGCTTGCCGATGATAGGCTGACCGTCAGCACTGGTGCTTGTGTATTGGACTGTGTGAAAGCATTTCTGTTGGTGGATGCAGAGGGACGGCGCAGTGAGGGACTTCTTGTTGGTGGAATGATGCCAAATGAAGCAGATGGGCGGGGACAGACCACTGCCAGAAGAGACTAATTATCAGACTTTCAGTTCCAAAACAAACATATTGCAAACAAATCACATTGTGCCAACATTGCTGCATTGTTCTGCGAGTGTCTACTGTGTTAACAACAATGACTTGGATCAATTAACTTGTGGCGCACTAGATTGGATCATCTCCCACAGCATTAATAAGGAATTGTTAAAGCCCCCCTTTTTTTCTACATCATTCTGTTTGTGTGATGATTTCTGCTGTTGTGAAGTGTTAATTGATGAGAGAGAAGGGGTTGCCTACTTTTAAATAAGTAAAGTTGGGATCTTTTTTTTCCCTGTGAGTTTAAACAAATGTTTTCTTCTCTGAAAATATTCTTTTTTTTTGTGCCACTTCTGTTTTAAACAAAAAATTCAACTTTTAAAATCAGAAAAAATATTGTTTTCCTATTTTAACTGTATTAATCCTTCAGCTTGTTTCAGTTTCTTTTAGTCACAAGATTTCCTGCAGAAATGCAGGAATCATGAGATATGCCCGGAATTCATCTAATTCTCCAAACGCTCTAAACTCTTTGCACATTTCTTAATGCTTCTAAATGCTCTTCTATAAACTTCAGACATGTTTATGTATCGGAAACAGCATCATACATATTGGCTCCACACACATGCAAACATCTCACCGCTGTGGAATATCTTCCTAATGACTCAAAGTTCACAATCTGTCCCGGCGAGGCTGTTTAAGTAGCAAAGTTATGCCTTTAGATCCAACAAATGTCCACTTTAGGTCAGCAAGCGGTAACAGTATCAGACACATGTCAAACCATTGAAATTAGCTACGAAAGCCTGTGTACTTGTCACAAATGTACTCTCATGACTGGAAAGAGATAAACAAAGATTGAGTCAAAACACCTCCAATTCATTTGTATGGAGTTGATTTTTTTTATTTTGCCAGGAGATGCCATCATCAAATCCCATCTTTTTTCCACAAATAGACATGTTGGTAGATAAATGAGCCAGGCAGCTTTTGGCACATTCCCAGTAAGGCCTAAAGCAGAAGAGTCAACAATTGATTCTTTAAAATACCACATTCTCTTAAGTCGATCTCAAATACAAAATGTAAATCTTTAAGTTTCTAGAGATCTTAAATAGAGTTATATCACGCTTGGACAAAAATTAGGGTTAACTGCTTGTGAAATAAACTCCTTAACAGAAACTGGGTTAGCTGATGTGGCTACAGTTATATGTAGGAGGCACACAACTGTCTTGCTTTCCCTGTATTGATGTATGAGATACCTTCATTTTTTTGCTCACGTCTTTTGCATTTACTGCTTTGTTTTCAAATTGGTCATCTTGATGCTATAGTTAGGGTTGCTGCAAAGAACTTTACATTCACAGAAGCAATTTCAAGTGATTTATGGAGATACTAAAGATGCTGCAGCAAACAAGAAGATCAAAAGAAGAAAAAGCTAAATCAAAAGGATACAACTAGATTAAATGAAAAAGTGAAAATGCAGCACTTTGAACCAAAGCACCAGGATAAAAATAACTCTTCAGTTTGGACTTGAATGTAGATGCTAGAGTTGGAGCAGTTGGAGAACATCTGAACTCATTGGGAAGCAGTTTTCACTTGAGCACAGCATAGAAACTGAAAGTAGATTTAATCTGTTTGGTTCTGACTCAAAGTTCTGCCAACTGATTGCTTCCTGCAGATATTAAAGCCCTGGTGGGTTTGTGCACCACAAGTAAATCTGACATGTATTTGGGTCTCACACCATTAAGGTATTTATGCTGTAGCAGTTCACAAGTCTTGCTATCAAGTGCATTACAAACAATGAACCAATAGTCATTGTAAACTTGTGAACAAGAAAGGAGCTGCAGATTTTTTGATATTCTCTATTTGAAAAGCAGACTAAGACTGTAGGGATATGAAGGCATCAATCAGCTTCTCTATATAATGTCAGGGCATAAGGTAAACGAGTCTCACTAATGGAGATGGTAAAAAATGGATTAAGTTGTGGCCTTAATGTGAGAACTTAAAACTCAGATCTGAGTCTATTAAAACACCAGGTTCTCTAGCCGAACTTCTGATCTTTATTTTCCTGGAAAACACCTGTTCAGTTTCCTTTATTTTTTCTTCCTTGTTCTCCAAAAGCAATGGCTTCTGCCTTTGTCATTGATTACCTAAAAGAGTTTTAACTTCATTCAAGAGAGTTAAAGCCTTAGATGCAACTGCCCTTAAAGCTAGAAACGGGTTGTCTTCAGGCAAAACAATGGGCAAGCCTGTATGGGGCATGCAGGTGGCCCGCACAAAATTGCAACATCTTAGACCATCAAGCAGTGATGTTCCTGCACATTTTAATCTACAGGCATGCTCCGAGCAACATATCATAGCAGACACTTAAACAGCATGCAAGGGTAAGTCAGGGTGACGCAGGTGAGATGCAGACAAGTTGTACGGACTTAAATTATGTCAAAAAACAAGCACAAATGGAATGTAAGAGTTCCATGGCTTTTTGGCTCTGTGCAAATTAAAATAAAGCTGCCTATTTCTATTACTTGTGTCTACTATTACTATTAGCACTAGTCATATTCCATTACTAGTTCTCTAAAACATGGCTAAATTGTCTTCATTTTTTGGAAGCATTATGTTAAAGTAATGAATAAATACACATTCCTAAAATGACGTGTTCAGAAGTGAAAATGTTCCCAGTGCACACTGGGAAAGACATTTGCCAGTTCACATACAATCTAGATTTACTGTCAGGGTGGATACATTTAGCCAATAAAAGCTGGTTTATATTGTTGTCAGGGTGACAGAGATAAGACAGATAAACAGTTGGGAAGCTGAAACACTGCAGCTGCATAAAACACACACACACACACACACACAGCCATACTAAAGTCCTCTTTTCTTTCTCTGATCTTGGACTTGATTTACTTCTCCCAACACTCAGACAGCTGAGATTTATTCTGTTAAATAATTTAAACACCTCTCAAAGCTGTTGTAGTTTGAAAAGTTTTAATACTATCCTCTTAAAGAAGAAGAAGACAGAAGAGAGGGGGATATTAGAGACAAGGTGTTAAAAAGAAAGGTGTAAAAGGGGAGTTATGGAAATTGGAGGTTGATTACAGAAGTGGTGTTGGGGGTACAATCATTAAACAACAAATTGCTGTAGGATTATCATCATTACTGTCTGGTGTAAATCTTAGCTTAAAGGGGGCATGGTCTGTCCACACACATACTCAAGTGTTACAAACCTACCTGTTTGGTCCAAATATCTTCACATACAATCATGTCAACATGTAACCAATACAACTGCAGTTCACATATGCACAGATAAAGGACTTCATTGTGTCAGACATACCATTTGTCCAAAAGTGAGCCAGCATCTATGCTCAGGTGGGTATTTATGTTCTGCTGAGGTAGGTGATGTAAAAAAGAGGGAGAGTGCTCAGCCTTCCCCACCCAAAGACCCCTGCCGAGCCACAGCCTTGCTTGGCATGTCCATCACCCACAGTTCAAAGTGACTTGGTGCAAAATGTTGAAGCAGTGCAAATCTTGCAAAATCTTGCTCCAGGATCATGTAATATATGAAAGTTTTGGTGTTGAATATTATGAAAAACTGCAATAATTAATTTCTCCTCCATGATTAATCTTCAAATAGTTGGCACTTCTGTGAAATAAAAGGGACACCATCCATACGGTACGTGACTACCGAATCCGAGTCTCTGATTGGTCAAAGCTCGACCAGGTTTACTTTCAATGTGCATACGTTTTGTACATACAGCTCAAAAACGTTCATCAGAACTTTAGTAGCTACGCATGAATGATAGACTTTTGATCGAGGAAGCTCGGAAATTGCATTTTTTCGCTGTTACATAGACTTTTCATTGGAAGTGGTCGCTTGATCACATGTTGCCAAAGGCGGTGTAAACATAGCTTCACAGTTCTTTTGATTCGTGTGTTGACAGTAGCTACAAGTCTTGTTAAATGCCTCTAATTTCAGGTCGTAAACACACAGTCAAATGAAACAATCATCATTTCTATAACATTTTCGAAGCGTCTGCTCAGAGAAATAGAGTAGAATTACACTCCTTTCTCTTCCCTCTGCTGCATCACTCTCTCCCAACATTAACTTACTCTCACTGTTTCTCCATCCCTCATGCAATGCAATTCCATTTCTCAGCCTATCCCTTTTTTTATTCACTCTTCTCCTCTTTTCCTTGATACACAGTATTTCTTTCTTTCCTTTGTCCTTGTCTGTCATCCTAATAGTCTTTCTCCCCCTCTTTCTCCCCCCTTCCTCCGACCCTGACCCACTTAGCTGGCTGCTTGTTATTCAAACCTTTGCTTTACCCACACAAATACGGACACACACACACACACACACACACACTCAGAAATGGAAAGAGAGAACTGTGCAGATGAGCAAGAGAGGGAGTAATTTGGTTTCACAACAAACCTTGCAGTATTTCTCACTTCTCCCTCTGAAAGCTTTCAGATCGTCTGTAGTGATACACATTTTTGCTCACACAATAAAACACAAACAAATGTAAAAACTTCTCTCCTGCTAACACAAAGATAATAACAGCCACAGCAACATATTCATGGAAAAAAAAACCTCAGGATGCCACTGACTGTGTTTTCCGACTCAGGATGAAGCTGCAGCCGTTTTTACCTGCTGAACTGTGATTGTTTTTCAATGCAAATTAAAGCAAAAATCGCCTCTACTATAAATATGAGGACACATACATGAATGAGGTTCACAGTAGCACACTATGAATTACATTAGAGGAGATGTGTTGCACCAGATGGCACCTGCAGAAAAATCACAAGATATTAAGCATCTATGCATTGCAGCAGAGTCTGCAGCAGCAGTTTGCCCAGTTTCTGTGGAAAAATGCTGCAGCTTATGGTCATTGTAAATCTTTTTATACAGTTTAACTCTAAAAAAAAAAATTTAACCGGAATCAAATCTTATTTTAAAACAAGTTTTGGTTCATTAAAAAATAAATTTAAATAAAGTAACTCAACATTTGGAATCAATAAAGAATTGCGGTATTGAATAAAATCCTCTAAGATTATCTGTTGAAACTTTTACCAGTAACACTATCACCCCATAGCTGCTAGTAATGCAAGGAGAACAATTCATAAGTTTGATTTTAGAGTCAAATTATCAACGTCACTATCTTCTAGGGATGTGAATCTTACAACAACTCTCAATTTGATTTGATTCCTATTCTTGGGGTGCTGATTCAGTTCTAAATCAATTCTCGATTCAGAAATTTAAATCACAAAGGAAATCTTCTGATAAATAAGTGGCATTTATTTATGATACTGTGCAAACTTATATTATTTAGACCCTCCAGGATTTTGCTGAAGATTTTTATGATTGTTGCGGCCTGAAGTGCCTGATGTTGCGGCAGCTTCATTAAAAAGTCACAATGTTTTTGAATATAATTTTTTTTTGAAAAGCGCCTAAAAATTTGAATAATGAAATAAAAATCACATTCTCATATTCCAACTTTTTTTATTGTGAGACACCTACAAAAAAAATAAGGCAACATCACTGTATACAATGTTGTTGAGCTGTCATTTAACTTGAATAGAACAGTGAAAGACAAAATGACCGTTGGTCTTTCCTGCTCACAGTAACCCAAATATGTGTTGATTTAAACATAATTTAGAGTAAAATATGTTTCAGTGAAAAATAATGAACTTAAAAAACAGTATAAACAGATTGATCCTCAGATCTCCATGTTCTCAGAATCTTCCTCTTATCTATTTCAAAAACATCACTGCTGAGTTGCTGGTAGAGGAAGACAAAGGCTTTGAGGAGTTGATCTGGTTTTAATGATCTGCTCTGTTTTAAAGAAGCTTCACTCAGGTGTCTATAGGTTTGCTGTGGTGGAGGTTCTATATGGTATTATTTACCAATTAAAGGGAAATGGTTCCAGATTTCCAGAGTCGCTCTCTGTCTTTCTCTTCATACTCGGTTCCTGTTGACAGACCGATCTGTACCTGCGCCCCACCCCGTCGTGTGCGAGCCCAGAGACAGCGCACCTTCACTCCACCGCGTGCACGCAGCGCATGCCCACCCGCGGGGTGACTGTTCACGCGCGTTTTGAAGAGAAAAAGTCTGAGAGCTGTACAACGATAATAAAAGAGAGCACGGCTCCCGGGAAGGAGTCGGAAGGGAAATAGTCACGTGGTCAACCATGACTATTGTCACGGTAGATTCGTCAAAGTTACAGTAAAGTTGCGATGAAAATAAAAAGCTTCAAGGTGCGCAACAAATCGCGGGGTTTGATTGGATTTGCATTAATAGTTGCAATCGCAACATCATGAAATCCTGGAGGGACGGATGATTTCAACAGCAGGAAGGCAGTGAAAGACTTCTCAAACTTTAAGCTCTGGGTAATAGAGATATGAGCGTGAGCATTTGTAGTGTTCCCATAATGTTTGATTTTGCAGGTTTAGCACACTGCACATGTCATGTCAAGCTCCTTACCGCGGAATATGAAGAACCCAAAGTGCCCTCAAACATTTGCCTTCCACTTTGTGCTCTTCCTTAGTTTTGGATTTTATGTTATTAAAGACACTTTTTTTAGAGCTCACAGCTGCCCTGCGATTGTGTCCACACACCAAAGCCTGACAATGACGGGACAGGAGGAATCTCTTTTTCTTCTTCCATGTTGTAGCATAGCGCGCGCTCAGTAAGCTCTGCTAGCCTCCAGAGAAAACAAGCTACGGTGGCCGTTTCGTGACAAACATTACGGCTTGCAAGTAAGCTAGCAGGTTGGTGCCAATAAATGAAATATATAAATGCAAGAAGCGGGGGGGGGGGGGGGGGTTCGATTCTTGAATATCTAGAATCGATTCTGAATCGTTAAAAATTAGAATCTAGATTCGTTTGAATTGTGTTATTTTTCCCACACCCCTACTATCTTCATCAAAATACCAGATTCTTCTGTGATGTACAATAGGAATGTAAAATATATTAGATATGTATCATAAAATCGATCAGCATTGGGAGTAACAGCAGTATCTGTTACGGATGGAAGAAACAGGTATGTATCGATATTTGCTGCATTATACTTTGAAAACCACTGAAGTGAACAAGATTATGTTGCTTATAAGTTATAAAGTCAATCAAAACATAAATAGTTGATTTTAGGCAAACTGCAGTTTCTATTTCTGTTTTTTCATTTAACTGTCTTTATCTTTTTATGTACATGCGATCCAAACAAAAAGACGTCCAATGATAAGCTTGCTTTTTCTAAATCAATACATGAATACATTTTTCTATCAAATGCCATGCATGATTATTTATAGCTTTAACTGCCATATGAATAAGAAATATCTAGATTTAGCGTTTTTGGTGAAAGAATCGGACTGTATTGAATCGCTAAAAAGCTAGTTATTGATTCATGGACCATGTATTGAGATTTGTGTATTGAAATGTTTGAGTGGGGAAAGATACACACCCTTAGTTTACAGTGATACATTACTTTCATTGTACAGACTGCATAATAAGTGAGTCATATTTGTCAATGGAATTTTAATCTTCTTTTTCTTAATAAACTGTAAGTCCTCCATGACCAGAGACAATGCCAAAAGAACATGTGAAAAACGCAAAAATGTAATTTTCATTTGAGAGATCTAATAAGTAATTCTTTTAGTTATCCTTATGTTTTGATAGATTGCTACTGATACAGGTTAAGCCATGTTAAATTATAAAACCCATTTTCATAGTTTTTAGTTACCCAAAACACTATTGAAAAAAGGAAATCTGAAATAAAATACTTCAGTTTTTTTGTAATTAATTGCTTAAGCAAGTTGCAAGCTATGTTTTTCTTTTAAGAGAACCCATTGTTCTTAGCATTTTTCACCAGTAAGCAAAATGTGTTTTTAAACAATTATCTGTGACCTTGATTTAGTCAGACAGGGGACTTAGTCATTAAAAAGAGAAAAACATTCGTATCCTTGGTAAAACTTTAAACATTTTAGGATCGCTTTGATTAAATCTGCCTATTAAAAAAAAACACAACTGTTGAGCAACCACACATAATGAAACTGCTGACAGCCTGGGTTGATGAAGAGCGTAATAGGTTCCAGTCTGCTTTTCACACAGCATCTGCTACAAGAGAAATAACTATTTCTATGCTCCAGATTCCTTTTTTTCACTCTTTGTCCCCATTCTTTCTCATCTTCTCTCCTCTGATGGTACTTACTGTAGTTCTGGAGCCAAATTTATCTCCTGGATAGAAGAAAAACATTAGCCACTTAGTTTCCCACACACAAAATACCTTGATGATCCAAATGTTTTTGTTAAGATTCATTCGTTTAGGATGTGCTGAGAGTAAAGACTGTGGGGAACATAATCAGGACTATGCAGGTCTGAAGAAGTGTCACCCTGGTTCTACGCTCTTTACTGATCTTTAAAAGCCGAGCAGTGTCTTAAAAGTAGTATTTTTTTAGGGCTAACATCCCATCATCTGGGGCACACTCATCACAAAACCCAAGCCATTCAGCACAGGATATTTTGGATTGATGATTGCTTTTGTCAAGGATGACACCATGTCGATAAGCTTTTATTACATTTGCACTTTCGTAGTCAGGTCTCATCAACTGTTACCTTATGTCACGTGTTTTTGCACGATTCTTTGAAGGAGTTCTTTTACATTTTTAAATGTAGATTAAATCACTACAAGAATTATATTTTTAGTGTGTTGGACCCCATCCTTTCTAGAGTTTTGTTTTCTGTTTTCCATTTGAACTTATTTAAATGAGTAGAACACCTGAATCTGACACCTGAGCAATAAAATAATTATGAAACGTGTGTTGATTTTTAAAGCGATAAGAGAGGACAAGGTAGAGCGTTCTCTACTCATGAAAATGGTGTGTCAGTGTGTTGAAGTAGAAAATCTGTTAAAAGCAGAAGATAAAACCAGGTTAAGCAAGTCAAGATCTGAACTTATATATAATGTGAGCATTGTCTATTACATGACGGAGAATCAATAGGAGTCTAAGAAAAACTCTTAAAAAAAAAGGGTAAGTCCTTTGCTTCTGATGCGTGCCATGACCGATTTTTTGTCCTCTGAAAGGTCTTTGTGACACCAGTGAACATCCCATTCTGCCTCTCCTGTTTAGCTGGCTGCATTTCTGGTGGGGCTGTTGTAAGAATGGAAAACAGGAGACGCTTACCTGACATTGAGGTCAACAGGTTTGCTCTCTGCCCTCCTGTCTGATTTGTTTGTGAACACTGTTTGCTTTGAGAAACAGAAAACACAGATGATAATCAGAGCTACTTTTTAGGTTGTGGTTATTTTCCTTTTTTTTTTATAAACTTCCCTTTTATAATAGTAAATTGTACTTTTAATTTAACAATAGGGCAGTGTCCATTACAACACTGTTTTCTGGCTTTCTGTTGACTCTGTAAACCTACACCTCATTTGCATAATACCTAACAGCTGGCGAATGGATAGGGCAGCTACACGTGTCGATCCACCTGTGTGTGTGTTTGTTTGTATGTATGTCTATGTATGCGCACGCGCTCGTGTGTGTGTCTGTGTGTACTTACACACGTGGCAGTGCTTAACTCAACCCACCTGTTCAAATTTTCTTCTTGTGTTTGTCAACTAAGACAATGATTGTGTGCCCAGGTTACTATGGATTATTTGAATATGACTTATGCATGCAAATATAGATTTGTTTGTTCTTTCTTTGTGCGGGATAAAGGTTTTTATGTGTAATAAATACTAAAGGTGATGCTTGTGTATATGTTTGAAATATAATAGATATGTTTGGTTGTGACGTTATCAGCTGATAAAACGAAGAAGTTGAATTTGTTTTTTTTTACTTTTCTCATTTTCTCAGTTATTTGACTGTGGAGTGAAAAAAATTAAATCTCTACTTTTTTGTTTTTTTCTTTTGTTTTCTTTCTGACTGCTGTATTTTTTTGGACTTTAGGGCGCAAAAAGATTATAATGGTGGCTGTCAATGAAATATGTATTTTGGAACTTTTACAAGATTAAGTGAGACAAAAGAGTCAGAGATAAACCCGTCAGTCAGTCAGATTTAAACTGTGTTCAAAGTATTTCTAGAGCTTGTTTGTAGCATGTTGCACGTTAGCCACGTTAGAAATGTTTGCTTATTCACAATACCTGTAACTTCCAACCTTGATTGGAAGTAAAAGAACAGACTCATCCCACTAAAACAAACGTTACTGTGACTACGCTAACTCCCAAGCTTGTTTGTAACATATAAATACACAGTTTGGCACTGCTAAAATTTAGTGTATTTACTTTAACACCCAACCTTGTCTGCAGCAGAATTTATTTATTTATTTTTTTTTAAGAATTAACACTTTAATATGGTACAAATACTAGGGATCGACCGATAGGTTTTTTTTTTAAACCGATGCAATACCAATATTTTTTTAAATCTGGGCGGCTGATAACCGATACTTAAAGTAAACATATTGGCATCAAATTTTACAATAATACAAACTACAATGAGTTCCCAACATTAACTGTTTATTTCAATCACATTAAAAAACATAGAAACAGCCCCAAAAGGTGCTATTTTATAATTCAGCTGAATTTTCTAAATGTACGCTTAGTGGTGTAGACAGCAGCACAGCTGCCTCCAAGCCAAATAAAACCAGTTCAATATTGGCCCTTGGGATGAAAAAAGACATATAGCGATATGTGGCGAAATACCCGATATCGATACCGGTATTGGTCGACCCCTAACAAGGACACACGGACCTGGAAAGTCATGGAGTTACAGCAGCAGTTTCAGTTGCGGACAGTATTGCCCAAACCCTCTATTAAAAAAATATATTTTTGGAAGAGCAAGAAAAGTCAAGCTAGTTTTCTGACAGATTTGAAGGTGAAGAATTTTCTAGTGTCCGATTGTTTACTCTTCTTTGGATTTGTATTGCAGAGTTTGTTTATAAAGCTATGCTGTTAAGGTGCTCAAACTTTGCTTAATTTCAACTCTTTGGTCTGCTAGATAAATAGTTTTCTGTGTTCATACACAGCATCAGTACAGTTGAAAGAGAAAAAAAAACCTTTCTTAAGGCGGAGTGAGCTCTCACACCTACCAATCAAAGCTACTACCCAAGGAAACATCCACAAACAAAAAAAAAGAAAATCTCCAGGATCATTTTTTTAGAGTGCCTCCTATTAAAGGTGTAGTTTCCAGCCACCTGTCTGCTAAGTGGATGCCCCCATTTCATGTAAGGCTCCCTTAAGCATTCTGGGTAATAGCAGGCTTGAGTTTTGTAGTCACAGGTCACCTGTATTTTCTAGACTTTAAAAATATGAATTTAAATAAAGTCAAATTGTACACAAACCATCCTGACAGAACAAGGCTTCCTTGTTGGTTCCGGCAAAATTTGATAATTTACACTTTTACACCAGAGAATAGCACACACTCATGGACATACTGCTACTCTAACTGTTAACGCGATCAACGTGAGGTGGCTGATTCCGATGGCTTTGCATGATTTCTATTCTATTTATCAGGAACTAGTGGTGTAGAATCCAAAATACAGGAGAACAAGCTTGGTGGCAGAAATGTAACCATTTAAATAAATTAACCTAAACATGACAAAAACCATAGAGACAAAAAGGTGGCAAAGCAGAGCAGATGACTTGACAAGTAATACTGAAAACCAGATACTTAAATACACTGACAGTAATTGACAGAAATGAAAACAACTGTGGATGATCAACATGAACCTAGAGTCAATAGCTGCGTTTCCATTATATACATCTGCTTAAAACTTTATCGAAATTCGAGATATGTTGAAAAAACACAATATCGCAATTACACTGTTTCCATTAAATCATAATTAAGCAAATAAACACAAACCATCTTACCCGTTAAGTCATTCAAAAACATGATGACAGATGTAAACAATGCTTTGACGGGCCTTGACTTTGGCAGATGGGCTGTAAAGTCTTTCATATCGGCGCAAGGCTGCTTTTTTCAGCTTCTGAATCTGCCGCTATTATGTTTGTTGCATAAACAAGTGAAGAGTTAAAGTAGTCTAAAGGTTGTCAAAACTGAGGCTAAAGCTCTGGTGTTGAAGGGTTAAAAACCCTTAAAGTATGTAATGAAATCTAAAAAAAATAAAGAAAAAAAAAAAAAAAGGAGGAGCCAGTGTTCTAATATATCATTAAAAAAGGTCAAAGGCTCTTTAGTTTTAGTGACTTAAACTTTTTGTGCTATCAGTCGAAATTTGTGCCCAAAAGTGTCCCAAAAGTAAAAACTACACTGTAATCACTTACAGCAGTGCAAATAGTTGTGATTGCATGTTGACATCTTTAGGTCAGGGGTGTGGGGAAGTTGAACTGGAATTAGACCCTTTCTCGTGAGTCGTTTCCTCCTGGAGTCACTTAAACCATCTTACTCTGATGTACTTTTCCAGTGGGAGGTTCCTACCTATTTGGTTATTTAAATCTAGGTGCTGACTTGTTTACCTTTTTTGGCCAGTAGTGTACACAGTTTGTGGTGCTTTTATACAATGCAGCTCAATTTCTGTAATGTGGTAGCAGCAATTTATGTTTTGGGTACTTTTTGTGCAAATACTAAAACCATTAATTTAAAATTGAAGTGTGTAAAACCTTCAGACAAGTGTAAACTCAAAGACTTTTTAAAGAGTCTTTGTCATAAAAGCAAAATTTAAGATGAAGAGGTTAGAGACAGGAAAAGAGATCACTGTTCACCATTTATCTGTACCTCCATCTCCTCTCATGCTGGCTTCTCAGTGTTTGTCTTGTTTGATTTGAGTTTGTTGACATTGTTGCTTTTGCTTTTTGTTCCGTTCAGCTGGATGGGGACACCATGTTCCTGGGTATGCCAGAAGCAGGCCTTGACTTCACCTCAACCAATCAGGTGAGTGTTGATACTGCAGTGTTTTCTTTTTTTGTTGTTTTTTTTTTTTTTGTTCATGAAACCAGAAATGTCTGTACCTCCTCAACTTGAATGTCTTCAGTGTTTCTTTTGAACCTTTAGGATGTTTTATAAATTATCTGTAAAAAGGTTTTAGCATTTTCTTCTAAACTCTGAAAATAAAACTGTAAACCTATAAGGAAACGTTTTTTACAACAATTAAAAAGGCAAAATGTATTGTTTTTCATGTTTCCCTACAACAATCACAGTTTATCTTCTGCTTCAAAAATGAAAAATATTCTATTATTTTTTAACAACTTAAACTTACTAAAAATATCAGCAAAATAAAGTTTGAATTGCATAGTTTGCTATGATTGTCAGTGGGAGGACGGGTTTCTCTGACAATTGCAGAACTTGGTGTTTTTAGTATTTTAACATTGCATGCAAAATACACTGATTATTGGTATTCAACATTGTTATGTAAAATTATGGTAACCAAGTCTGAAAAGCTCCCTTTTTAACACTGTCTAAATTTTGAGCAGAAACATTTACATTTTATGTTTTTGTTAGTACTCCTTATTGGTCTGAGACAAAACTGAGAAAAAAAGAGTAAACGTTTTAGTCACATGTACCTATATGAGGGTTGGCCCGTACAGGTGCACAGGTATGGCTCTTGCATCCACCTTAAAGGGTGTCATGACGCGCCATTGTGGCATCAAGCTCGCCGTTCCCGCTGCAGTAAATTGCTGCTTGAATTAACATGGAAACTTGACGCTTTCGCCACGCCTGCCGTGTTCAGTGTGAATTCACCATAACAGGCTCTTTGCGCAGTGTGCTGGGTTTGGACAGTAGAAAAAACAAAAACTCTTTGGGACACGCCTTTGTCTCACTTACTTCATCCCTACTTACCCTTACATGTTGTATATGTGTTGGCTACCACCTGTCACCTGCAGCATGCCCATAGACAAAATGCGCATGAACATTTTTGCAACAGGCTCACCAAGTGCTCTATGATCTTAAAGTTTTGTGTAGGCAATTTTTTTCCCGCAGACACATTGTTTCCACTCGTAAGGGCAGTTCTAACTAAGGAAGGCATTATGAAAGGAAGAGTTAGATCATTTGTAGGATTAGTGAATTTCCTTTTTTTTTGTTTGTTTGTTTTCTTCTAGTTAGTGCTTTTGAATATGACATTTCAAGACCGGTTGGTCTACTCAGTTTAAAAGCAACTTAAAACCAGTGAAGAAGTAACATTTTCAAGCAGAAATTAAATAATAAATATGTGCATTCAATTTGAATCAATTTAGCTCTTTTTTTTTTGCTAAATTTAACAATTAACATTTCTTATTCATTAACTTAAGTTATCTGTGACTTCACTGAATACTTACTCTGCTGTAGTCGCATCTGCTGTACTCAGACTGCTGCTGGAGTATAAATGTAATTTTTCATTAGAAACCAGCATTTGTTGCATACAGTTACCTGTTAGCTTAGCAATAGTGGTGGAAGTACATGCAGCTGCCCTGTTTATATCACTTTGACATGCTGTCAAACAGAGTAAGGCTCAGGCATTATTAGATTACTTGGCAACAGCTCCAGAGCTCCACAGCGCAGCGAACGTTGTTACCAGATGCAGAAAGAAGCTTTAGACTGTAGATATTGTTTGTTAGACTCACCTCACTGCCAAAAAAGGCCCACATTAATAAGAAACACTACATTATTCATAAAGCAACGTATAGAGCATACTATATGGCATAGAACCGAATGTTTTGATGTTTTATTCATAGTTTCATTTGCAAAAGAGATGCAGAGAGAAGGGTAAAAGAATAATTGATTAATTTATTATGAAAGTTTTAATGAAGGCAAGAGATGTTTTAACGATCAGAATACATTTTTGTCTAGTTTGACCCTCATTGTTGTCATTCCAGAGTTAGAAAGAGACTGAACAACAGTAAGAAAGAAGCCATGCTGTAAAAATATTATGAAAAATGTAAAATTTTATTTAGGAAAAAATGAATTAATTTGAGCTTTATTCCTGTTTAGATAAACACTACTTAACAAACTCAACTGATACCTTGCTGGTAAAATTATGTTTTAGTTTCTTAAACAGTTAATTCATGATTTATTTTATTTATTAGGGGTTATGGAGTTTTTTTTGGTCCATACACAAAACAAATTTATAAAAAGATATATACATTTTCTTGGATAGTTTTAGAAATTGAACCTGCATTTACAGTAAGTAAGTAGCAGGTATTTCCAACATCATGTTGTGTGTTTTATTAAAAATATGTATTTAATTTATCAATTTATCCATCGTGTTTTGTGTTTTTAACTTTTTTTAAAATCTCTTCTATATTTTTAGTCATCATGTTTTGTTTTTTAACAGTTTATGTTTGTCAGTTATCCATTATGTTGTGTTTTTTAACTTTTTTTGTATCCGTTTTATTCATCTATCCATTGTGTTTTGTGTTTTTTTAAACTAGTTTTTATCTGCTATATATGTTTATCTGTCATGTTGTATGTTTTTAACAAGTTGTAAATATACTTGTTTTTTGTGTCGTGTTTTTTTTTTTAATCATAGAAGACATGATAAATGAAAATAATATCAGCTCTTATAATTAGCTTATTTAGTAATTTCTGATATATTTTAAAGCTTCTATTGATCGACATTGTTATTATTGCAATTATTCTACACAGTCTTAATTTGTGCAGAAAACTTTTTAACATGATTTGGTTGCTCATGTACACATTCAATACTCTCACATACCATAAACCAACCTAAATTGTTTTTTTAAACCATGGAAATTATGATTCTTTTCAATATTTAACCATTAACTTGATTTTTTTTTCCTGCAGCACAGATTTCGTCTATATTGCTTTTGAGTTCTGCACAGATTTATGACGCTGTTTAGTGTTTTAGTGAGACTTCAGTGCGCAGAAGTGTGATGTTATAAAAAAGTGTATATGAATTCACTTCCTCTTTTATCACAGCCATACTGACTGGCCTGTTTTCTGCCTGTTTGTGTGTTTTTCTCATGTAAACTTTTTCAACCAGAAAGAAAGATAATGTTTCTTTCTAAATAGCAGTTTGACTGTTGTGCATGTCTCTTTCTGTCGTCAGCTCAGTTGTGTATTCCTAAAATCAGTACGACATCTACATAATAAAAAAAAAAAAGGCAGTTTGACTAGTGTGTGACAAGCTATATGTGGTTGGGTTTTGTTTTTTTTCTTTTTGCTGAAAATATCTTTGACTCCCTCTTGTTTTGTCCTTGCTACTCTTGGTGGCCTTTTTTTTTGTCTGACCTTTGACCCCCTCCATGGCCTCTGGACCCATTTCAATCTTTGTTTGTCTTTGTGATTCTTCCCACAGTTCCGTGTGCCACAGCCCCCTCACCCTCTCAGCAAGGTGACGCCACCCAACCCACCCTCACAGCACTGGAGGAGGGAAGCACACATGGCCGACATACACCGTCTGCCCTGGGTGAATGCGCACACACGCAGACGCAACACATGCACAGACAGAGCCAGGCTGGCACGTTCAACTGCCGTCAAATCAGCCATCGACTTCAATGTCACTTTTTCTAGCTTCTTTGTCGCCAAAAAGTCAACTTAAATTGGACTATAGGACTCTTTTCCCACCTTATTTTCCATAGAGACAGCAAAAGAACATTTTCTGTTGAATTTAAACATCTAATAAATAAGTAATAGTCCAGTATAGTCTGTGGCTACATTTCAGACCAGTTTCTCCTCTGTAAAAGATTGCAATCTGAGTTACCAAAAACAAGCAGACATCATAAAGCAGTTGACTTATCATCTCGCCCCCACACCTATAGGTGAAAAGTTAAGGGTGGGGCTTCACTGTGGGTGTGAAAAAACATAGGTTTTAACTTTACGGAGGAAACAGTGATATGAGAACTGCGTAAATAATACTTTCGGATTTTTATACCACTAATAAAAACCAAAAGGTCATTGAACTGCTCTGCTCCCCTGAACGAATTAAGAGAAAATTACAATAAAAAGTGTATGAATTGTTTAAAAAGAAATCATATTTAGGTACTAATATGTATTGGACACCAGCCAAACCTTTGATTTTTTGTATATCTTTCTATATTTCTAGGTAGATGTGTTGGCTCTATAAATCTGAGAGGCTTTATTGTTTTTAAAACATTAAAACCCTGAAGATGGAAGAAATTAATCTGACATATAAAGAAGGTGGAGGTCAACATGACTTCATTTCTGCATTTGCATGTATAAAAGTCTATATTCTGACACACATACAGACATACACACAGACTGTGAAGGAATCAAATCACAGAAATTGACTGATAAATAATGGTTTCCCCTCCATCAGTTATTGCTACTCTCACAAAATAATTCATAAGGACATGACATTGAGATGAGGGCAAGTCCTGTTTGCTTCATTTCAGTTTTTCATGGTTAAAACAAAATGTAAAAAAAGTCAAGTGTACAAGGTTGTCAGAAAATAGGAAGATCCTTGTAGAAAAATAGATTTCAACTTAGTGCTTTATTCAGAGGAATCATTTAGTAAAATATCCCCTCAAATTATGGTTTTCACTATGATCCAAGGCTTTAAAAAATTGATCCTAACTGCTTCTTGAGGTTAAAATGTGTGCTTGAAATCCAAGAGACACAGTTCGCATGCAAAGGACTGAAGCCTAAAGTGGACGTTACGGCAGTATGGCAGCAGTATCAGTGCTTCTACTTGTGTGTTATAATTGAGGGGAGGTTAACATCACAAAAATCATGATTAGCCTCACATTTTCTTCTTTCATTTCAGTTAATCACATTGGAAGTAAAGAAATCAAACATCTGAGATTGGAAAAGCTTTGACCAATCTGAAAATTTTTAAACAGAAAAAGGTTTTCTTAAAATCTGAGAGGCATTTTTTAAAATCTGTTTCTCTAAAAGGATTTACATATATCCAAAGAACCTCCATGTCTATGTCCAAATTCCCCCCTAATCCCTAACAAGTAAAAAACCATATAGTGCGGGAACACCTAATGCCCTGGATTTTAAAAGCACATCGGACACCACAGTTACTTTTTTATTTTTAAAACAGGAAATATTTGATTTCCTGATGTCAAAACCTAATAAAAACGAACATTTTACAAAAACTATTTATCAATCCATTGTTCTGGATTATCAGGGGAAACAAACACTGGTTCACTTTACGAGAACCACATCTGACCAGTCTGAATACACCCTGAGATAAATTCAGGCATTATGAGGTTAATTGGACTGTGCTATTTGTTCATATGCAGCAATGCTAAAAGATAATAGTGAAACCGCTTGTGACATTACAGATAACAAACCTGACCTTTTAAACCACATGTGTCAAAGTCAACCGGGGGCCGCATCCGGCCCTCCAGATTATTTTATTTTATTGGTATTAATCGCCCAATGTTATCTCACGCTTATTTCAAACTTGTATAATTTTGACAAAAAATATTTTTATGGAGAGTAAAATATTGAAAGTTATTTAAGGTTTAAGTGGATTTATTCTGGAATAATATTCCTGCCCTTTTATTATTCAAAATTATGTTAGAAGTTATGATTTAAAGTTATAAAAATTGGCATTCTGCTAGCTTTTGCATTTACTAAGATTTTTTTAGTGATTTTGGAGTTTAGGTAATATTTCAGCTACATGCTAGCTGTTTTGGCTAATATAAGTTTTAGTTTTTTAGGCTAATTTGGCATTTAGCTTATATTTTTGTTGACTGTTAGCTTCAGCGTTTTCAGCTATCAGCTTCAACGTTTTTAGCTATAAATTTCAGGATTTTTAGGCTGTTTTGAAGTTCAGCTAATATTTCAGCAACACGCCAGCTGTTTTTTGCTAACTTAAGTTATTTTTTTTGTATTTTAGGGAAATTTGGCATTTAGCTAATATTTTAACTGCCTATCAGCATCCGCGTTTTTAGCTATCAAGTTCAGCATCTTCAGCTATTAGCACGAGCATCTTTAACGGCCAAATTCAGCTTACAGCATTCACACTACCATTATCTCAGATAAGGCTGTATATCTAGCTCATAATTAATATAATTATGATCATCATAATCATAATAATTATCTAGTTACAGTTTTAAAGATTTGAAAATGTAGTTTTAGTGTGTTCAATAAATGTTTATCCTGTTCGTCCCGCGACCTAAGGTGTGTTTTGGATTTTGGCCCCTTTTGCAATTGAGTTTGACACCCTTGGTTTAAACGGAGAAACAAGGTCATGCATTTTTCCTAAACATAAAAAAATGAAGGAATTTATCACATGAACAAATGTGAATTCATTAAATAAATAAAGAAAAGTAAATAAACTATGTTTCCTGTCTGGATCAGAGCTAATCAAATAGAATTTCATGATCATGAAATATCTTATTATTTTTGAGGAAATATGTTTTATCTAGCTGGATGTGTAGACGCTGCTTATAGTGGATCACTCACATCCATATGTACATTTCCAGACTGTCTGAAATGTAAAAGAAGTTGTGAGAACTGCATTTGTAATGTGAACACAACATTTGTAAAGAACTTAATCCTGACTACATTAGTCCCTCTAAAAGTCTCCAGAGCAGAAGGAACGGGCTTTTGTACTGACAAGAATGGCAGCGCAGACTGAGAGTAAGAAAGAGGAGTAATTTATGCAGAGGTTGAAGAAATGATAGACTGGGAGAGGGAGGGAGAATGAGAGGCAGTCAAAAAAAACGGACAACCTGTTTAATTTATGTGGAGTCTGCAGCTCTGTTAGGGAACTTATTGAACTTATTGGTTTTTTTTTTTTCCAGAGCATGATAAATATTGCAGTGAAGTATAAAGCTGCATTCTGATCCCATTGACTTTGACAGACTTGATTATGGAAACGATTGAACTCTTTTTTTTCTCTAGTGTTCTTTTCTTCTCATTGATGCATTTTAAAAGTAAAATTTTTAAATAAATACTTCTGGTTATGGTTTTGAGGGACTTAAAGGTATCATCAACCAAAATAGAGGTTGAAACTCAACCTGCATATCCGACACAAAAAAAACAAAAAAGGAAAAAAGAAGAAGAAGAAAGCTTGCATTTGATCTGATCAGAACCGGATTACATTACTATAAAAAACAGTAAAATGAACTAACTAAGTAGGGGTCCTTTTCACGCAATTAATCAAACTCTACTGACTTTAGTTAATAATTACAAAAATTAATTAACCAAGTGTGATATAAGTGTGTTTTGTTTTTGTTTGTTTTCTATTTTCTAATAAATGCATTTCGTTATTACTGTAATAAGTTTGAAATAATTGTTTGTTTTTCCCTGTATTTTTAATAATCTATGCTTGAAATAAACCAATTAATAAAGCAATCAATCATTCAAACATTCACCCAGTGTCAAAACAAACAGCTTACTTTATATGATTTATTCAATCAAAGAAGATCACTGTATATTTTATTGTTGAAGATCTGGCCAAGAATCACAAGAAGCCTCAATACAAAGAATACGCACAGATGAAACCTTGTTATTAAGATGGTTGCATGTTGTCTTGCTATAGAATAGATAGGCATGCTGGTTTATTCAAGTCAGAACAAAGAAACATCTGTGAGACTGATGTGTTAACCACCATTGTGCTGCCTCTGCACACAAACACATCCTTAGACTATGAAAAAGATTTTCATTCTATTTTATTTTATCTACTATGTCAGTAAGTGTAAACATCAAAAGTGAACAATATTTGGGGGAATAGTATAGAAATATGAAAAAAAAAAACAATTATTTTGTCCTAACCTGTATATTGTTTTCTTACATAGGTATTTTTATGTGTTCATACATTACCATATTTTGAAATAAATAAATGGTCAACCATTTTGGACTTAAATAAGAATTCCTTCGTTCCCTCTTCTGGTATTGGGACAACTGTTTTGTTGAATTTGACAGCAACAAACAAATAAACAAAACACAAAGAAGACCAATAAAATTCAATTTATGGCAGTTTTTTCTTCCTAGTTTCTTCAAAATAAGGTAATTTTAATAACGATTTGATTCATATCATAATTTTTGGTTGCCAATACAATTAATTGTTGCTTTTGACTCATTTTGAACAATCCAATTCACTGACCTAAAATCGATCCAGGCCAAATTTAGCCACAAATTCAACCAGTGTGACTCATGGATAAATGCCTGCAAGTACTGAACAGTGGAGTTCATGTTTTCCAGATTCCTTGTTTTTATTTTATTGTAAAATAAACCTATTGTTACTCAATCCAAACAGAATTTTCCAGTATCTTTTTTTCTTTCATTTTGAATCAATTTCATAATGGAATTGGTCAATTGGATTAACAATTTACCCCAGACAGATTGATGTGGTTGTATTGCAAGAATATAAATCATTTAATTGATTAAGTCAGTTGATCATTACAACCCTACTAATTAACAAAAACATTTTATTTGTAACTGATTGAAGTTTCCATCCGTGTTATTACTCTGAATTTTTAAGCCACAAATATTCAGTTAAGTTTCTCAACACAAACACGCCCTCTTCAGAAAATCTCATTTTAAGTCACCATGCGATGCTTAAGCCTAGCTCTCAATGAAAAGTCCAGTTAATATATGAGTAAAACTGGCAAATGGAAAAAAAAGCAAGTTTCTGTATTTTCTAAGTTGCAGCTGATAAGCAAAGGTGGTTTAAAAGTTTCACCAACTTCTCTCCTCAGGTCACTTTCCAGTGATGCCATAGTGAGAAAAGCTGCACATTTCTTATTTCACTTTCTCAGTTTCTGTTTCCCTCATTTCTTTTTAAAGTGGTAAAGCTGTTAGCTTGGAACACGGTCAGCCAGTGTGGCTGTAGAAAATACATATTTAAACACCCACAAGATTCAATCCGTAACTCATCACTCAGCTCACATGTCATGCAACTTAGAAGCCAGCGCTTCATGTGAATTTGAGATAGAGCGGAGAAGAGTGAGAAAGAATGAACGAGTCAGAGATGAAAGAGAAATCGAGGATGAGATTAGGCGAGCAAGAGTGCAAAAGAGGGGTGGAAGGAGAAGGATGGTGAGAGATGAAGAGCAAAAGAGGGCGAGATGGAGGGACTGGTGTGGCTAGCCAAGCAGAAAAGGCTGTCAGTCTCTATAAAAGATCTCCTCTGTCAGATTAGTATGAGAAGGCTTCTCTTTCTCGTTTCTCTCCCATGTTTCTCACTCTTCTTTTGCCCGATTCTCTCACCCCATTTCCTTCTTCACGTGTTTCTCCTGCTTTTTTTTTGCATGTCAAATTAGCTGTGATGTTTCCTTTGCATTAAAAGATCTGCCAGTGTGTGCTCCTATAGGCAAAATAGGCTTGTTCACCTAAATTACTATATTGTTCAGCTGCTGAATAAGTGAGTATTTGTTCACAAGGCTTTCATTCAAGTCTGGGAATATCATTAGTGATAATTAGTGTGCGATTCAAGCTTAGAGCGAGGAAGAGTGAGTACATGAAAGAAAGTGTAGTTCAGACAGGATTTATCTCTGAGGTAATGATAATGGGCAGTTTTTACAATCTCTACCTTCCATTCACTCTGACAGTAATGTTTCGTGACACTTCAGTCTCTTATAGTCCCCTATGCAATTGTTATCGATTTTCTTCAAGTTGTCACTCGGCTAAAGGCATCATTGCCAGTTTATCTAAGCTCCGAGTGTGACTTTGTTCCACGTCAGTAACTCTTCAAAGACTCACTCCAATGAAAATGATGTTTTTAGCATTTGTTGGGGATGATGGAAGACATACATGAAGCCCTTTTAAAATGGAACAAAACTAACGGCTTCTGTTTGTCTTTCTAGTCCTACCCAGTGAGTGGTTTGAGCGATGAAGATTTCAACATCCCGCCCATCACCCCGCCCACTTTACCAGACCACATGATGCCCCCTCATGGCCCGCACAGTTCTTCCTCCGGACCGTACAACCCCATGGAGTCCCCCTCCAGGTCCGCTGCACACCACCAGTACCAGATGCAAGGCATGGAGATGCCCGGCATGTCCGCCGGCCAGGACGGCACTGCCATGCTGAACCAGGAGGGTGGAACGTTCAGCCCGGAAGGCGGCCCGATGACCAGCACGCTCTCTGTGGTGAGTGCAGCCGGTCCGGCACAGTTTCTCCTTTTAAGGACAGTTAAGATTATTTACATTTACTGAAATTCTTGAGGTTACAAAACAGAATATTCCTGTTTCTCCACTCTATATTAGTTTAACTGATGGTCTTTATTGACTGATTGATACATGGTTTTGACTGCTTCTTTTTTTACTTGGTATTTTTGATGTTTCTGAATACTGTTTGAAGATTTTAATAATGTTATGTTTATGTTTGGTGAGCTTAGCTGGAATAAGGTTTGAGTCTAGATTCAAAAGTAGGTATTAAAATTATTTTATTTGAATAATCTAGCATTAATGTGCTTTATTTATGGAAGAGTAACCACAGAACAAAATGCTGTCATTAATGGTTTTGTGGTTCTTTCCATCAGTGGACAGTTTGCTGAACGTAACTGCTGCTGAACTCTTTATAAATGGTTTTTATCTAAACATTTCTAAGTTTTGAACACAACACCACTGAAGCACTTGTAAACCTAATGACTTCATTTACAAAATATTGAAAACTAGCTCTGCTTATTTTATAAACATCATTCAAATCAGTTCCCTGAATGAATTTGGTTGCAACCAAAAAAAAAATGTCTTGAATATTCTTTTCTGTTGCGACTCATGCACCAAGGAGACATTTTTACCACAGTGAAATCTGTTAAGTTGCTGTTAAAGTACTCATACTCTCATATTTTGAGCTATTTCAAGTGTTCTTTTAATTATAATTATGCCATTTTTAGGCAAAATGAATAAAATCTGTTGTTTTCTTGGACATAGTTTCTGCAGAGCAACAGGAGTTCATTTGAAAATCACCTCTGAGTTGTAGGTGAGACTGTTGCAACCCCACTTCCCGTCACCCATCTGTTTACAGGCTCTCCTGCTAGTCCCTCACAACCCCAACTTAACATTACCAATGCATCAAAAATGGCGAGCAATATTGGAGCTATCCAGCCGTGCAGTTTAGAGCCAGATGCCCGCTCAGATGAAGAAAACAAAGACAGTTTTCAACAAGTTGATGCATCAGAATGGAGCGGACCAGAGAGCTTGTGACTTGTAGCGTCTATGTAACTGCTACAAGCTTTTACCAACTGCTTTTTTTCCATCTGCTCCTGATTCTTAAATATTTAAATAAAGAAATTTTATGCTAAATATGATTATATTTGCCCTCTATCATGAGAATAATGCTCCAATAACATGTTAAAAACACCAAAAACACAATTTTTCACATTAGAGTGGTTCATCTTATGATTTATAAAATAAACAATAATGATACTTTCAGTTTTATGGAGCCGCTGTAGTCCCACTGCACAGCAAAAGGATGTATTTTAGTTGAACTGCGACAATCTGGAGGCTGTACAGCAGGAAAAATGTCCTGTTTTGTCCTTGGTTGAGGGTCCTGACAGTTTCTGCTCCTCTTAAGCCTTTCAGCTGTTCAAAAAAGATTGAAACTAGCTCACAGTCAAGTTAACTGCCTGCTGCTGAGCTGAATTGGACTCTGAAAAGACACACTTTGGGAAAGACATCCAATTTGTTTTTTGATTAAATGTTTATTGACCTAAGTTATTGGAGGCAAATTGAGAATCTCAGCAAGCTGTTGGATTTGGAGTCACGGTCCACAGGTATACTTTAACTGTATTCTTTCATATTTTATTATTTTGTGTAAGCGTGTGAAATAGGATATTACCCATGGCGGTGTTATTTGAAGGCCGGTCTTAGCCGCCCGTCAAAGTGACATTTTCTTCATATTCTAAATTTTCGTTTCACAGTAAAGTGAAACTGGCGCTTTTACCTGTGACATTCAGCCATGGCACGCTGTGTCATACAGTACAGAAATGAAAGCTAGGGAGACCAGTCATTCAAACTGTCGGTTCGCAGCAGCTTTCTATGTGTCAGTATCTGTTTCACAGATTGCTCCTGTTTTTATTGAGAATGAAACGGTTTCGCCTCCCACTCCTGATCTTTCAGGTCTTTTGTGTGTATTCTTAACCTCTATATTAAACGTAATATTGAGAATCCGATTGAAAGAAATTGAAAAAAAAGCTCTTGAATCTTGTGTGACTGTTCAACACCACAACAGATGCTGTTTTTTTTTAACAGCTTTTAATTAAGCTGCGATGTTTCTCCTCTTAATTAATCGGCTAACAGTGGAACAATGGAGATTCAGCGGCTGAAAGAGAAGCTCTTATTTTTCCCTCTCAGTCCCACTTTTTTCCATCTCTCTCTATTTCTCCGTACCTCACTTTGACACTTTCATACTAACATACATTTACTGCCAGTCCATGAACTATCGTTGCCTAGCAACCGTGACGGGCTCAGCCTAATCGGGTTGGGTATAAAAGGGACCTGAAAGACTCTAGTCAAATTGTGTGCACATAAGTGTGTGTGTGTGTTTTATTAATAGCAAGACTATTGAGTTGTAGTTAATATTGAGATGTGGGCTGCTCTCTCTTTTTTTTTTTTTTTTAATTTGTTCTCTTCTCTGCTTGAACATTCACTTATTAATTTAGACAATTGGGTCCTGCTGTTCTGCTGATCCTGTTCTTGCAATTTAGCCCTAATTTATATGCAAACGTACATTTTTTATTTTTTTAATATATGTTGTTAATTCACTGCAGCACAAAATGCAAGATAAATATTTCTGCCTGTTTTGTCATCAATTAACTTCCCAGCAAATGTCTGAGAAACATTTTGATAGGAAAAAGCATGAATAAAGGAAGCAGAACCCTCCAGCAGACATACAAATTTTCATTAAAAAAAACATGCATTTGAGTCATTTTAATATACATAGCAATATTTAAAGTGAGACTGCACATCTTATAATAGAGACTCTTCATAGCACTGAAGCATTTCTATTTCCTTGAGATGTGAAGGTGCAAAGATACAAGACAGACAAAATATCAAGAAATAAAGTATGCACAGAAAAAAATCAATATAACATGTGTATGCAAAAGCCAAAATGAAGTGTATCAGTCAAGTAGAACGTTTTTAAAAAACAAAATATTTTTTTGTCAAAATATTTTTAACATTTTTATGTTATTTGACTTGAATTAAAGGATTGGTATTCCTTTATTGCTACTGTGCTTTTTTTTTAAATTTATTTCACAGGGACAGTGCACATCAATAGCATCGCTAAAAGGTATTTTTCATCTGTAGTCCCTGGACAGGTGTTAAAAATGATCAACAATTTGTGTAAAGTGTTTGTCATGGTTAGACATGTTTAGTTTTTAGAAAATTATTTAAATTACTTCATAAAATGTTTTCCTTTTTTCACATATTTCAGACTATAGTCAAATACTTCTCATAGTGAAAAACAGCACCTCTGAAAGGATTTTAAGATCTTTGAAAAATAAGTTTTATAATCAAATTTCTACATTGTTGTTTTTTCACATCTTTTTACGGTATACATCAATTAGGGATGTCCTGATTTTTTGAGTCTAATCTGATTCCTAATTATTTGATTTTTAGTAGCCGAGACTGAGCCCTGATCCGATCCTTTTGTGGCACATTTTTAAAAAAATTAAAACATTTAATAAACAGTTTCAGGTTTGCCTCTATCTCTGTTTTAGTAACATTATTTTATCATTTCAAACTTAAACAGAGAACTCCTGTGAAGTAGCTGTAACAAACAAATAAAAATAGTGTAAACATTACCTAAAATAAAGAACAATTATTTAGTAGATGTCAGCGATAATTACTTGTAAGAAAGTTTTATGACTTTAGCTTTAATACCTTTAAAACTATTAAACATTTAACCAAATGTGATTCATATCTTTATGTAAAATTCTTAGAAACAATGGATTCTAAGTGGAGAAATCATGGAGCTAGCACATAGCAATTAGCAGCTTCTTTTGTCTGTCAGCAGCACATGGAGTTTAGCATAAAAAAAACCAAACTTTTTTCTGTTGAAATACATTTTTATGTTGTTGTTTGCGTTAAGACGAGCCACTAGAGACACCTGCTGTCAGTTAAAATCATTTTTAAAAGTTAATGAACATCTCGTTAGCTTGACTGAACAGTTTTTGTTAGCCTCCTGCTTGAACTGTTGCTGTGTTCTGCTGAGCATGTTGTGATCTGTTCATGACCTCCAGACATCTATTGGATTGTTTATCTGGAATAATAAGCTTGAAATATATAAAGTGCAGAACATAATAAGAATAATTTAAAAATCTTTTTTTTTTTTTTTAAATATCTGATACTGATCCGGGAGACAGCATTCCATACCAATTCAGTCATCAGCCATGTGATCAGGCCTGATTTGTCGATCCTGTGATTAGATCGAGACATGCCTTAAAGTCAGGAGACTTGATTTCAAGTACCCAGTTGTTTGCACCACTTTAAAACAAATGTGTTTTTCTTTAATTGGTGTTAAACTTTGGAACTTACAAAAAATTGATTTGAAAAGTTGTACAAATATTCTTCAGTTTAGGAATACGTTTAGGAGAATGAAATTGGAAAGTTATGTCAAAAGTAGTTGATTTCATCTTCTTATTTAATTTTCTTTTTGTATTATTATGTTGTTTGGCTTGTTAATGGCCAACGGTGGGGCCATCTAAAACTGTATATTTGTTTATACATATGAGTATTTTTGATTTAGCAGGGGCAGGCACAAAATAAGAACATTGTTCTTCCATCTGCTCCCTTTCATCCTTGAAGTTTTAGGACTGTGTTGTATTCTGTATTTGATTTTGTGTTTTCATGTTCCTGATGCTTCATGAAAGGAAACAAATAAAGAGAAAGAAAGAAAGTCCCCCTTCAACAATTTTTAAAATTTTCATTATATGTTCTCAGTGAGGTTTTAATTAGGACTGTGAAGTTTTTAACAAAAATTCCACATTATAAATATCTTAAAATCCCATTTTCCTGTTGATCTGAAGCCTTTGTTTAAAAAAAAAAATCCCTCTGTGTGGGCGTGGCTTATGGTGCTGAGCTGTGTAACCCCGCCCCTTATCCCCCCAGACATGCTAGCGAGACACACTTTGAAAAGACCTGATGAAATAAAAATATAATAAAACATGACCATTTAGGCTGCATTGTACCAGCAGCAGCACTGATTTCATAACTGATTTCTTGCTAGCACATGCTGATTGTTGAATTCACTAGAACAAGAAATCTAATTATAGGAAATACTATAATACAGAGAGGGTCTAATCACACGTCAGTTTTTAAATGCGTACAGTGGTGACATTTTTAGATGCAGATGAAGGGTTACGTTCAGGAAAACAGTTCCAGTGTTCGGTTAAACCACCAGCACCGCAGCGGCAGAAGCGGCGCTCGAGCTGCCGAAGGAGCGCCGCTGCTGCAGCTTGCCGGTCTTCCGCTGTTGGATCAAACGCGGACAGCATATTCATGTCAGCTTAATGAGACTTTACTTTCAGCTTCTTTTTAAATACGCAAGGCCAACTTAAAAAAAATCCTGTCTTGGACACAATTGCAATGCAAGTGGAAAATGCGACCTGCGTCTTCACTGCATGACGGGGAGCGGACATGATTTTCAATCACAAAATAATGAAAGCTAACCTCAGTACGTCCTTTCACTTTATTACAATCCTTACAGCACTTCTCTGGCCTCTACAGCTACATCCAGGTTAGCTAGCTACTGTGACGTATGAAAGTTTCACGACATACGCAAGTTTCAGGAATTCAAACTGAATTTTTCTCTGGGACTTTGATTGACAGCAACTTAAAAGGAGAAATACTCTGAAATGTATACATGAAATGATTTCTTATATTTTATCTCTTTCAGAAGAAAAATGCTGCAAATACATGTTAAAAACTCAAAAAACATAATGTTCATTGGAGGGGACTTTAACTAACACTCTGATGTTAGTTAAGAAAAGCCTTTCTTTTAAATAAGGGAAGAACAAAAGCAAGAAAACAAATTCATTAATTGTTTTTTCTTGGAAAACATTTGAAATCGTATGCTTTCACATTCTTAATGAGATTAAAAATTTTTCTTGAAATGCTATATCTACAATGTCTGACTAATATATTTATACTGAAATTAACTTAACAAAATCCCTGTCTTTTGCGAGTTGACTCATTTTTACTTATATTGAATAGATTTATTCAATCACTCTGATATTTTTTGCTAAATTAACGGCAAAGTTATGACTTGATCAGCTTTAGTAATACAAATGTAATAAATTGATACTATTACTTTTTTTTTTTTTTTTTTTTTTTTTTTTTTTAGAACTGTACAGATTTATGTGGAAACCTGATCACATGTGAACCTGAGAATTCACTTTGTGTAACCAGGTCTTCCCTCCTGAGATGAGTCAGTCATTAGTCAAAAACGAGGGGTTCTCCCATCATCATGATTAGCCAGCCCACCTCCTGGTCTCCTCACAGGGAAAACCCCTCTTGTGTGTTCCTTCACTCGTGCTTTATGGTTAGACGAGTGTTTAACCATGATAACCTCTTCAAGCCTCTGCTCCAGTGATGTGACCTCGAGTACTCCTGATCCAGTCAGCAGTTCAGAGATGATCTAACCTGAAATTAAAAACCAGATTTCTGTAATTACTTGTAAAATGTTCATTTGGTTTAGCTGTAGATTTGTTGAATAGATATTACTCATTGTTCAGAGGCTGTTAGTCTGAGCCATTCAGGCCTAACAGTCAGATTAATATGGTTTCTTGAAGCATACATTTTACATTTATCATTGTGTTCAATTTATTTAAAATATTAAAATGACGTTTAAAGAACAACATTTCTTTTCTTTATCTTTATTTCTATTTTTTTTTTTTTCCATTTCTAATTTTTCATCCCATCATGGACGAAAGGGGACTATCCGAGACAGCAAAAACTCAGATTCGATTGGCAGACAAATGTGTCAAAATGACCTTAAATAATAAGGTTATGACCTTTAAGTGTTTTATTTTTTGCTTAGTCTGCGTTTACTAAACTCACAGCATTAAACCGCAAATGCAATTCTTCAGCATTTCCACCTGCGTTTTCACCAGTCTGAAACTGCTTCCCGTGTTCGAGAAATGTCTCTCTTGGTTCTGTGTAAATGCCACAGCGGTCTTCAGAAGCTGTTGCCAGTAACCCGGGTCAGATAACGTGTTCCTGGGGGGGGGATCCACCACCTCCTAGACCACATCCGCCAATAATCGATGTTTATGAAGAGGAAAATCTTAATAGGCGCTGTCACCAAAGTCCCGTCTTCATACTTGTGTCAAAGTTCCCATACTTTGGTTAACTTTTGTTTTCCTGAGAAGTGGACAGAATGTCTGAGATGACTGACTCACTTCAAGAATGCTTGGCATATTGTAAAGGCAGTTGAATTTTTAGACATAAAAGAAACTTAAAAAAAAAAAAATTTAATCCAAATTGGTGTTGTTTTCCTTAAAGTCCCATTCCGATTATGTTTTTAAACGGTTTTAAAATGTTTTTGTAGCATTTTGCTTTTGATGGAGGACATATACAGAGAAAATTAAAATTGCATTTCTGAGTATTTTTTTATTCAAATTGTTGTTAATCAGGAGCAGAAGCAAAAAAAAAGCCATTGGAAAAAGATCGGATTTGTGACGTAGAAACTACAATGGGAAGGCCACAATCTGCCTGCTCTGCTCCATTCTGATGCATCCACTAGACAACTAGATACTTGTTCCTCCATGCTTATCCTCGTCTGAGCTTGCATCTTACACTAGACCAGGTGCGGGCAAACCTTTTGACTCGTGAGACACAAAAGGTTCTAAAATTTGATAGAAGGGCCAGACCAGGAGTAGATCTGTGGATAAGTGTGTTTTGGTTATCCACCTCAGTAGAGAAAGAAATAACGTGTAAGGTGGACAAAAACATGCTTTAATTTTGATTGAATATTTATGAATTTACTTTAAAACTGAACATTTTGGAGTTTTTAATTTCAAAACTGTGACTTTTGCTCTAATTTTAGAGCGAATTACATCAATCAATTGATGTACCCCAGGTAATATGCAAACTTAGAGATGGGCTGTACTCGTAGACAGAGACTTTCTGCACCTAGACAAAGGTCCATTTATTTGTAGTGTAATATCTATAAAAATAAAAATATTACAATATCATGTATTTGTCATTTTTAAAAATAAAATATAAGTTTTTATCCTATTTAAATTTTAGCTTAATGGTTTACCCATGTCAAAATTTAAATTTGATGAAAACTAACACATTTAAATGTAACAAATAACAGAACTTTTGTCAATTGATCTAATGTTTCACTATTTTCAGTGTAGACTGTGCGGCTCAATAAGCTTCAATATTGGTCGCCATTTTTATGGTTGAGGTTGTGAGGGGCTGTAAGCTAGTTGTAGAGAGTTCAAACAGAGATGATGGGAAATAAATGCAGGCTTACTTCTCGCCCACAACTTAGAAGTGAATTTCTAATGAACTCCTGAAACTATGTCCAAGGAAACGATGCAAGATTTTTTTTAATTTTTTTTTAAATTCAGGATAAAACCTGCATAATCATAACTAAAAGACCTCTGGGAATGATTTTATAATAGATAAAAAGGTGATTGGAGTGGGACTTTAAAGTAAAATCTTGATTCCTATGTCTATGTTTTGCATTACATTTATGGTATACTTCCCCGACACATAACAGCCACAGAGCTCATGCACATTTGAATGGAACATCATTTGCATCGTCTTTTGCATCTTTCCAAGTTTTGACCACGATTAACAGAAACTCTTTGTTTGTTACAGCCAGCTGACAATAAATCATAATCAAACACTTAAACATGAAAAAACGGAATAAAACTGACAGGATTTGAGCTTGAGTCACAGCAGAATGTTTTGATCCCTCTTTTCTCCCCTCGATGCTCTGAATTTAAAACATGCTTAATAAATAGTGTAATTTTTGACATTTATTGCCCCTTCATGTTTCCTGTGATAAACAGTCATGCTGCAGATGTGACGGTAAAAGTGTGGACAAAGCCGTCTGGTGACTTCACATCCTGCCATAAACAACTTTCTGATAAATTATTGAGGCCTTGAAGGACAATAAAAAACATGCGGGCGTTCATTGGGTCTGCACCTGTGGACTCCACGTCTCCTCCAGATATGTAACCACTTCTCCGGAGTGAAGCAAATGGAGTTTAAAAAGCTCTATTGATGTACTTACACATGAGTGGGAAATGGGAATTGATGTTTTAAATGACTTCTGATCCTCTCTACCCTCAGACCTGTATTGCCTGTTGCCACGGTTACTATCAGATTTCATTATAAGTGAATCCAGGGCTGCTGCACAAATTCTGCCGAGCAAAAGCAGGCTCTCTGTCGGGACTGAGTCTGTTACACAAACATGTTATGCACCTTGGTCACTCCTTTAGTCCAATGCAGCACTGGAGACCGAGCCCTGAATCATTTTTAAGACCATTTGCCAGATAAGTGTTAACTAACTTGGTGCACTTACATTTAATTTATTTAGTTTATTGCTGCCTCATTAAATCAAGTTTAGCATCCATCCAGGATGAAGTTCTGTTTTGATGGAGAGGACGGTTCCTATTCATCCAGTGGAGTTAGCTAAGCATGCTTTTATTAGACCGCTTCTCAACATTTACTATTTCTTTTAACATTTTCTTTTGTCTCCACTGACCTCTGATGCTCTCATAAATGCCAGTAAAACATAATTATATGCTCACTTTGTTCTGCTGTTTGAACCTTAAGAGGACTTTCCTTCCACATGGTTATTAGATATGCAAGTAATAATAATTATCTGGAGTAGCTGAGCATGAAAATGATGAGGCACACTCATTTTTCCCCCTCATCTAAAGCAGTTTTTCTGTTTGAACGTTGCTACACAGAAAAAAATTGGTAAAATGAAGAAATACTGTATGTAAATGTGATTTTAATTTTTTAACAATTTTGAGTTTTTTTTTTTTGGGTGAATTCCTCTTCCTTTAATGTGAAGAGAACTTTTGTAAAACCTTTTTGTTTCATCTTACGTATTAAAAAAAGGAAGGTTAGTAATGGTTAATGGATAAAAACTGCAAAATTTGTCTTTTTTTATATCAATTCTCTTTGTGATTTTAAAAATGAGTTTTGCTCTTTTGGTGACATATTTGTGTTATATTTACGTGTTTGTTCCACTGAGTTAAATCTGCATGCAACAGGTGAAGTCCCCTAGCCTAATTACAAGCAGGCGTTTTAGTTATTTTGCCACAAACTTTAATCTTATTTAAAGAAAATGAAACAATTGATCCAAAAATTAAACTAAAAAATGACTTAATTAATTAAAAGATTGTTTTATAACATAACTGGAATAAAAAAAATGATAATAAGAATGTGACATGAGGAACTAAAACCACACATTGAGTTATAGACGTCATTGATCACGCTGTGGGGAAATGTATTTCTTACAAAAATTCTGGGGATCAAGCATCAAGATCCAAAGAAAGGAAAAATTAAAATGTGCAAAAAAAAAAGTCAAGGTAAAACAAATTAGGATAAAAATTATACTACTTTTGAAAATCTCTTTATGTTAAGAATAGCAACCCAAAAGTGGCTATAAACTTTGAGTCTTGACAAGGAGGGAGAAAAAAGGCAAAGTGATCTAAAAACTGAAAACAACTGAAAAATGAAAACTAAAAAAGTGAACCTCAAATAAAGTCTCACAGCTTCAGCAAGAGCGCTAGCGGTTCCAGGAACACCTCAGCCCCGTTTCATGTTTTCTGCAGCTACTTCAGCCTTTTGCTTGTCGCTGTTTCAGAGTGATGCACCTCATCTGAATATGTGGAAAGTTCTGGTTTTTAATAAATCAAAGTAAGTGCAGCTTAGAGAACAGAAGGCCATACTGAAATAGTTCACATAAGATGAAAGTCCTCACCGAATTGATTCTAGCACACACAGTCGACAGAGTACGAAACTAATTATGCGTAATTTGGGTTCTTCATGCTGCTCTTAAAAGGAAAAAAAATAGCAGATTCAACAGATTGAAATGTGCTGCAGATAAATATAGATCTAATTGTTCTCTGTCATTATCTCTTGCTTCCTTTGTTCAGATGCAGCAGATGGTGAACTCAGATACTCGCTTTACCAGCAGCCAGCAGCCAATTGAAGCCGCACTTGGACCCAGGAGCCAATCAGGCATGAGCCAACAAAACCATTTGTCCACAATCAACCAACCCCAACTGGGGCTAAATGGAAACTCTGCTACCCACAATTCCCCTTCTCCTCCTGGAAGTAAATCTGCCACCCCATCTCCCCCGAGTTCAGCCCACGAGGACGACAACGACGACGGACTCCGGGTAAAACAGGAACAGAAACATCACTGTGTCATGTTCTTCTGGGGTGTGAGATATGTTATGACCATTTTCGTTCAGTCTGGGGAGAGTTTTTTAATGTTTCATATCAGCCCCGATTTTTCCAGCTCGCTCACTGTTAGCTGCCCCGCACCAAAAAGCAAACCCATTCTGTGGAAATGAAACCATCACTGCTGAATGATATTTACTAACTGAGCAGTAGGTGCAATAAAAATAAAACCTACAGTGCCGCTTTTTCAAAGGTGGAAAATAAAAAAAAAAACACCACATCACAACAACGGTTTTCCATTAGCAAAAAATATTAGCAAACTCACTCGAAAATGATAGCGAAGGTTGTGACCCTATGGGGCAAAACTACAATTGTAGAGCTTAAGTCAATGGAGAAGAACATTAAGGGGTGAAAAAACGCTTTGCTTTGCTTTTAGGAATTTGAATAAAGTTAATATATTTACAAACAACTGCTTCAACTGAGTATCATCAAATCACTTTATATATAGAGAGAAGTTTCTGTCTTCTTTTGTCAAGATGCTGTCAGTTGGGTTTGATCAGACTTTCTTTTAAAAGTAAAGCATAAACTTTATAAATATAAATCTTTTGTACAAAACTTTTTCAAGTTTTCTAAATGAAAAATCAGTGAGTGCTGTTTCCTTGTGCGTAGCACCTTTCATTATTTTCTTTCTTTATCTGTAAGTGAATCAGTTTGTTTCCTGCTGCTTTTTAAGGTTATGACTTTTGTGGTTATGAATTTAGGTTTTCAATTTTTACAGTAGATAAAAAAGTGGGTTCTTTTTTATTTCTTTTACTATTTTTAGATACTGAATAAAACATTTTGACTGGAGTGCAGAATTTCACAGGCATTAGAAATCACTTACTTGATCTAGCTAAAATAGCTGATGTATTAAATGATCACGTATTGTTTCTGATCCTATTCATTTACTTTTTATATTTTATAATTTTTTATATTTCCTAAATATTTTATATTTCTAGATCATAATAAATCTCTAAATATGATTTTGAGGTGAAATAAAAGCTGCAGTCCAAAACGACACAGCAGATTTACCTTTTAAATATAATGATTTTGGTTCATCTCCTAAGTTTTAAAAAAAACCCAATAAATTAGTTATAAATTATGTTTGAATTGAAATAGGCTATTTAGGGAAAGATACAATAAACTTCAAATTTCTAATTTAACAGGTTTGTTGTGTAAATGTAATTTTAAAAATCTTAAGACTATTAATTCATAATTATTGGGGTAATTAATAAAGTTTGTCAACTACAATGACAGACTGATACTTAATGCACGTTGTAAATCAGGAGTGTTGTCCCTTCTGTTAACTACAATGACACACCAGCTTTCATCTATTTGTTTTTGACTTAAATACAACCACTTTATGATTATGTACATGTGTGGTAGTGTTTTTACTCAGGCTTCTGTCTGTTCCATTATGATTCATTTCTAACCAGTAGAGTCGTGCAGAAGCTTTGATCAGAAAAAAAAAAATAAATTTTGAGGTTAATTACATAAATATCCTACGTTTTTCACTTTATGATTGTTTCTTGACAAGATTCATTAATATGATGGATTTGACACACTTTATTGTCCATCTCCATCATCAACACTCATGCTTGTGTTTCCCTGTTTTAACAGGGAGAAAAGCGGCCAGCCGCTGTGGACATCTCAAAGAAACCCAAGACACCAAAAAAAAAGAAGCGAAAGGACCCCAATGAGCCAGTGAAGCCGGTGTCAGCCTATGCCTTGTTCTTCAGGGACACGCAGGCCAACATCAAAGCTCAGAACCCCAACGCCACCTTCGGGGAGGTGTCAAAGATTGTGGCCTCCATGTGGGACGGCCTGGGAGAAGAACAGAAACAGGTACATCCTCCAAACTTTGCTGAAAGTTTCTTGTCTGAAAATGCTAAAAAAAACAAACAAACAAACAAAAAAACCTGACATTTCACTCATTTCCCCTGCATTCTACTCAAAGTCTGATCGTTGTCTATATTGAAATGTTTAAATGGAGCCACCAGGAGAGTCAGAATCATAGTTCTTTTGGACAATACCAGCTTGATGATTTACCAATATTTTATTTGAAGTTGAACTGCTGCTTTCTGCAGGTTACATTTGGAAAACATTTAACCATTTCACACTATATGTTGCAGCACCATTTAGTCCAAGACTCCACTTCATTTAGCAGCACTTTGAAAGGAAAAAAATAAGATACTTAAAAAAAAAAAAATTAAGTCAGGGACGAAGGGGTTAAACATCTGTGTTTTCAATAGAGAGTTAACCAGCATAATGTTTATAGCTTTTACCTTTTTTGTGTCAGGTTAGTTGATTCATTTGTTCTTATTTCATTATCAACTCTTCAATTTTTGCTTGAAACTTCTATGGATTATCAGCTGTAAATTATTTATAAGTTTCCTTTCTCATAACTATTATTTCTTTGAGTTTTTTAAAAATCACATTGCAATTGAATTTCTCTTTGTGTTTACAATAAATGTATTATACTTTTTAGTGGGGGTAGGGGTGCACTTATATTTTAAAACAGATGAGAAAGTATGGAATTACTGCGAGTAGTCCAGCATTTAACGTTTACTCAAATCAGTCAAAGCAAAAAAGATAAACTACGACTACATAATAAAAAAAATTATATATATACAACATATATATTAATACAAACATTATTTGTAAAAAAAAAAAAAAGTAAAGTAGAAAAATGGCATTTATTCTACTGATCTGTAACCATGTGATTAGGAAGAAAAATCTAATCTGATCTAATCTAATGGACCAAACAGATTTTTTAACACAAATGGATGTTTTATCATTTCAAAGTTGTTTGTTGCAAGTCGAATATCAATTCCTTTAAAATCTGAAATTTTATGAAATGTGTCGTCAGAACCAAAATCAAAGAAAGTCCAACAAACACTGCTGTGTCTGAATTTAAACTGATCCATCATCCAGTGTATGCGTCCTGTTAAAAACATCACTGTTCCAGATTGGAACATCGCAAATAAGATGTGTCAGCTCAGTGGTCTTGTGGTAGAATCTCCACCCTGAGACTGGAAGGTCATTAGTTCAAATCCAGGCCGAGTCAGACAAAGACTCTAAAATCAAACCCAGAGCCTCCCTGTTTGACACTCAGCATTAAAGGTTGGATTGGAGGGTTAGACCACCAAGTAGTTCCCAAGTGTGGAAGTGTCTGCAGCTCACTACTCCCCCAGGTGATGGGTCAAATTTGGAGAGCACATATCACATACCTAAATGCATGACACCTAAAAGGACTTTAATGAAGGAGCCAAAGTCTGCCCTCAACACTTTGAATAATGAAGAGTTTCTCTGTGTAACCTTTATTTCATTTGAAGTATGGTGTTTATCATGGGGGTTAAATTCTAAAAATAATCCCTGATTAGTAAAATTGGCAAAGTAGGATTACAGATGTTCCAAGGCTGTAAAACTCACGACACACTTTCTACACTTTTCTCAGACGGGCATGAACATTTTTACACGCTTCTCTCTTATTTAGATTCTTAAAGTTCAAACTTTTGCAGAAAAAAAAATCAGTCCAGTATTTAGAATGAAACAGCAAGGGAATACTGTAGAATAATAGGTTGAGTACTTTTCCTCAAATTCACAATTATTATTTATTTAGGCCCACAAGGTGATTATATTCAGCCCCCCAGGTCATTTTATAATATTATTATTATATGTTATCTTGTTACATCCCAATTGTGGTAGAATATATATTTAATGGACAGCAAAATATTAAAAGTTATCTAAGGTTTAGGTTTATTTATTCTAGAATAATATTCCTGCCTGTTTGTATTAATATTTATGTTAAAAAAAGTTACATTTGAAAAGTTTATATGTTTCAACAATTTGTTTTTTTTACGTATTCAATAAATGTTTTTGCTGTTCAGCCTGTGACCTACTGTGTGTTTGGGAGTTTTGCCCCCTGTATTAAGGCCTCATTTTCATCTCACATTCATGCTGATTCAGGAGACTTTTGTTTATTTGTTTGTTTATTGCCATGCGGAATCATAAATGGTTCCAAACAGAGAAAAAAATCGAATTTTCCTTTAACCCAGAGTAGAGGTTTCTGTTCTGACATGGAATAAATGTGTTGTAGGTGTACAAGAAGAAGACGGAGACGGCTAAGAAGGAGTATCTGAAACAGCTGGCTGCGTACCGAGCCAGCCTGGTCTCACAGGTGCGCCTCTCACTCTCAGCGCTTCTGACTTTCAACCAAACATGAAAGCTGACTTTCCTCTTTTTTACTTTTTTTTTTGTTCTCTTCAGAGCTACAACGATCACTCTGAGATGAAGCCGCCCCACTCCTCCTCCTCATCCTCCTCCTCTACCTCAATCTTCACACCCAAACCCTCCGTCTACCCCGGGAACCCGGGGCAGCACTCCGCCCACCCCCATTCCCTCTCTCCCCATCAGCACTCTGGCATGTACATGCCGTACCACCACCCCCCACATCCTTCCCACGCCTCCAGTCCCGGTCTTGGCCCGCACCTGCCCCCTCCCCACCCTCAAATCCATGCCCAGCTACACGCTCTGTCCTCCAGGGGCACCGTGCCGCGGAGCAGCGTCCCCCACCAGGGAGCCATGTCCCTTAGCAATGTGGCGGCAGCGACCACCCCCCCTCTCCAGGTCAGCCCTCCTCTCCACAGCCAGGCACACCTTGGGGGGCTGCACAGTCCACACCATCAGCACCAGCAGCTCAGTGGACACTCACTGGGGATGACACACTCCCCTGCCATCACACAGGTCAGTCTCACTCATTATGTAGCTGTTCAATCCCATAATAACTTCTTTCTAAAAAAAACAAGGAAAATGGTGAAAACGATTGTGTGGAAGTGAAATCTTTCTATCAACATTTCTACGTTTGAATCTAAATAATTTATCTTAGATGACATTTTTTTTTAAAATAAATGCTCTGGCTGTTCATTTCCATTTCCCAACAGATGAGCGTGGTTGTTATGTGGCATCATCTTAAATTTTAGTTATACCAACAATTTGATGGGATAAGGTTTTTGATTAAGCTCAAACCAATTCTCATACTGCATTCATACCGGACGCTATTTGTGCGTCAAATTCGCATCAGCAAAAAAAAAATATTCAAACATAATCAATATAAATAAAGTTTAGCATAAATTACAAAAGGGATTAATACAAATATACACCTTTTGTTGCCACATCATAGATGATGTTGAGCGAGTATCTTGGGTTTATATGTTCTACAGAGGTGCTGGTAAGCACGTCGCCATGTCTGGGTTCACCAGATCATTTAGTCTCTGTCAGTGCAGTCTCTCTGGATGGTGGACCTCATTAGCTCTGCCAGACCCTGGGCAATGGAGCTTGCTAGCTTGCTACGCTGCATACCGGGCAGCTGTGATCACTCCAGCTCCATGGGCAGTCTCTGGCGACCCCGCAGCTCCTGCTCACATTGAGCAGCCATATTGGAACTTTTTTCTACCCTTTGATCTAGTCATTAAAAACATCATGTACCCAAATCTGAGTCCCTGATTGGGTCAACCTCACCGTGTCCAATGCCCAAATTGTCCCGCTGGACTAGATATCATCTGTACATTGACTTAAGGTTGAAACTTGACGCCTCCAGCGCATGAGCCACGCCCGGTGTGAATGCAGAATCAGAGAAAAGCCAGTTTCTCTGTTTCAACATAGAGCTGAGCTCCAACTGTTGCATTAAAAAAAACACTTCCAAGTGTTCTTCCAATATCACTATTCTACAAACAGAAGTCAAATCTCATCAATCTATAGTACTGCTGGAACCAGCCAACTACTGTTGGACAAAGGCTGGATTCATTCTGGACAGGTTGCCAGTCTGTTGCAGGGCAACACCTAAGGACAATTTAGAGACTAATTAACCTGTGAAGAATGTTTTTGGACTGTGGGAGGATAAAACCCACAAATGCAAGGAGAACTTTTAAACTCCACACAGATAAAGCCCTGTCGGGATTTGAACCAGGGCGTTCTCACTGGCTCCATTTCACAACATATAATTTTTAAACAACAAGGTGAATTATTTATTAAATTGACTTAACTGCACATATTAAAGGTCATGTCATGTTAGATTCATTACATAATCAAACAATACCAGAAATGTTGCTCATTTAGACACCCTTCCTGCCAGCTTTCTGAACGTTTATAAATCAGGTTAACCTGAAAGATTAAAAAAAAGGAGAAAAAAAATTATGGTTTAATATTATTTTTGTAAGGATAGTCAGTGGACTTTAGCTGCACTTTAACTTATGATTTATTTTTTCTTACAAACATGCAGACAAATTTTATTTGACTTAACTGTAGTTTTTTGTGTTACTATAAGTCATAGTGCATTTTAAAAACAAAAGAATCCACGGCAGGAAATGTGTTAATTTGATTGAAACAAGAATCATTTGCTTAAATCTGATTTAATGGTCAGTTTGTCTCTTAGTTTCAGAAAAAAACTGACCTGGTTGTGACTCTATTAGTCTCCTTTCACCTCCACATCTTTATTATCTGACACTACTGGTAACTGCTAACAGTCATTTTGCAAAGACATGAGGAAGAGGAGGATTACCTGTAATAAGATTTTTTTCTCCTGAAGTCTATGGTGAGGCTCAGAGATAAAAACGAGTCTCAGGAATACAGTGAAGTCTCACTTCTAATTTTGTTCCTGCTTTCATGCAGACGTTTTAAATCCCACATTCTTATAATTTGGTCCGTCCTTCATTTCCCATGTTTTATAGAAGAAAAATAAATGAAAGCTAATAAAAAAAATAAATGAGGACACAGTGACAGAGCTCCAAACTTTTTATTTAAACTGGGTGAAGAGTGAAAACTGATGGGGGAAGGGAGGGAGAGACAAAGGAGGCAGATGGGGTCTTTGTGAAGGAGTGAACGAGAAGAATTTGCTCAACAATAGATGAATAGGTGAGGTAGAGGAGGAGAGGAGGAGGCGAGGGGGGAGGACCCAACCACCTGCTGTCCTCCCCTTTCTCCTCTTTCACCCACAACACTCAGATTAACTTCCCTTTCAGTCCTCCGCTCGCGCGCACACTCATGGCTGTTGTCGCTCTCACTCGTTTTTCCATCCCTCGCTTCTCTCAAGTGTCTTAAGTTTAGAGGCATGCTCACCTTCCCTCCCAATCTCCTCCTAACCTTACCTAACCTCCTAATATCTTACCTTCTCCTTCTTCTCCTGCGGAGGACTATTAAGGCCACAATAAAAGAAAAGCAAAAATATAAAAGCAATAAAATAATCTATGAGGATACGAGAAGTCTTGAAAGTATGAGAAAAAATGAGTAATTTTACAAGAGTAAAGATGGAAGATAATGAGAAAAAAAAGTTGTAATTTTATTTGAATAAAGTTGTAAAATTATGAGTAAAAAATTTTGATTTTAGAGGAATAAAGTCGCAAATGTATTTAAAAAAAGTCAACATTATACAGGAACAAAATAAAATTACGATAAAAAAGTTGTAATGATACGAGTTAAATTTGGAAAATTATGAGAAAAAGGTCCTAATTTTGCGAGAATAAAGAGAAAAAAACTCAACAGAAGAATAACATTGTGAAATTATAAGGAAAAAGTTGTGATTTTGTGGAAATAAAGTCTCAAAATAAAAAAAAACCTAAAAATTTTACATTGACAATATTAAATAATGAGAAAAAGTTGCAAAATTATGAGAAGAAAATTGTAACACTACAAGAATAAAGTTGTGAAATTATGAAAAATAAGTCATAACTTCATGAGAATAAAGTTGGAGAATGATGAGAAAATTGTAAAATTATGAGAAAAAGTTGTAATTCTACAAGAGTAAAGCCTTAAAAGTATGAGAAAAAAGTTCTGATTTTACAAGAATTAAGTTGGAAAATCATTGGAAAAAAGTCATAATCTTACAAGAAAAGAAGCCATGCACCCAATTATGGCGATGCCATTTGACTCTGAAACTATACTGCCAATGGCGTAAATGATGCGCCTGCTGGAAATCTACTCCTATGGATCAAGAATCTTCTTCTGAAAAGATCCAGTCTCTTGCAAAGTCTTTTCAATGTCCATCGATCAATAAGTTAATGTTGACTCTCCAAAAGATGGAATATTTCCTTCTTTTGCCTCATAAATGTATTATTTTAATCTTGTAAATTCTCAATTTATAACTTGTGAAACTATCATTTTTTTCCTCAGAACATATTGACTTTTGCTTAAAATTCTACAAGTTTATCCTCGTAAAATTTTTTTCTTGTCATTTTATAACTTTATTCTTATAAAATTTCGCCTTTTTTCCTTAAAAATGTTATGACTTAAATCTCTTAAATTTATTTATTTATATGATGGCCCTAATACTCCGTACCATCCTCCTCATCTTCGTTGGTGAAAGATCAAATCAGCAAAATGATGAAAGCTCCGTAATGTTTTACTGTACGTTTAGGATTGTTTTCAAATCTTGTGTGAGTTTCAAAGCATTTCGACACAGAAAAAACATAGGTTTCAGCTTGAAGGAGGGAGAAAGCCGACCACAGTTAAAACCAGCTCAATTACAACTCATTTATCTGTGTGCTGGGTTTGACTTCTCCACTTTATAATTAGAGCAAAACCTTCTAAATTAAATTCTAATCAAAACACGTTAAGCTTCGTTCTGTTATCAAAATGTTATCCTTGGATGTAATTAATGCTGCTGCAAAGCGTGAACACTTCCTGCTTTTAAAGCCTAATTTCAATGATGCTTTGGCTGATAAAAAAAAAGAAAAAGGACAATGAGTTTTTGAAGCAGCAGTCAGTTTGAAGTAGCTCGAGTCTTTTCAAGAGTTTTGTTTCACAGCTGCTCCAACTGCTGACCGTGTTGATAAGCAGGCGCCAAACTAGAATAACTGGCTTTCAGGGATTTTTTTTTTTTTTTTAGAACACCAGCGTGCACCTGTCCCTTTCTCAGCCGGTATGTTTGCTTATGTTTCTCAGTCTGTTCACACTTTTCCTCTTTGAGTTGAGGTGAAACAGCTCTGTTTTTTATTTCTCTATCAGAAAGTAGTTTTTTTATGAAATCATTGGAATTGTTCTATTACTACTTAAAGATTTAGTCACTCGGGGGGCTGACCCGTACGGCTGAGGGTCAAAGTGGCTGCATCTTGGGGGTGCAGGTGTGTCTTGCAGTTCCCTCGAGGCTCGTACTGCCACCTTAGGGGACGTCATTAAAGTGGAACGTACCATTGTGGTGGTACAAGTGTTATCCTTACAAGTGTTTGTAAGGATAATATATTTTGCACACACTTATGTCAAGAATTATTCCCTTCCTGTATGTCCAGAGTGAACAATTTATGCTAAATAAGTGTGCTTAAACATGCTTTTGTGTGAAGGCTAACCAGAAGCTCCTTCCAATTAAATAATATTAGTCTCATTCATTCAAAAAAGTATTTTTATTTTTTCTCACAGGGATATCCTTCTTCCCTCCAATCTGACTATCAGCCAATGGGAGGCGGCATGCTGAACAGTGGATCTGTGATGTCATCATCAGTGGACTACCACCAGCTGGGTCGACACACTCCAAACCACCATCCTTCTTTGGATTGGAGCACTGATTACCATGGCAACGGGTACGTTTTGCATTAGAGTAAAAGTAGCTTGACCTAAGTTTTAGTGGTGACATGGAGAAGTGACTTGGTTCCAGTTTGTTGAACTTTCAAACTGCTCTCAATTATAAAGTGTTGCCCCTTTTTTAGAAACCACTGGGTCATGTGACCGCATCTAATGTTTGCAGGGATTGGTTAGGAAAATGTGATGTCAAATAACTAAAAAAAAAAAAAAAAATCAAATGTTCTCTGAGGCAAATTTACAACTAAGTAAAGATTTGTTGATTTTACAAATTATTAACAAAATAACAATTTTTTAGGGAAGCAACATGACAGTATTTCTTTACTGCGCTGTAAATCCAATATAAAGAAACAGTAATGTATGGAGTTGATATAAAATCAGAAAAAAATATGATGAATATTTAATGCTGAGGTTACAGTTTCCATATCACTTCACACAGACCTGATGTTTTCATCTATTTCTCATCTCTCCAGTGGAGCAGAATCCTCAGTGGGTGTTACAGGCTTTGTTTGTTTACTCACTTTACTTCTGTTGCACTTTGTCACATTTTGCTTTCATGGAAACACCATCTTTCCACCTCAGTCGAGCAGAAAAACTTTCTGTCGACAACATTCATACTTTTATGTGCATATTAAAAAAAAAAAAAAAAAGGTGGAAAACATTTCGCTCAGAATTGACTAAGATTTCATTTCACGCTGTGAAATATGCTGAAGATTGCAGAATATTTTTTGAGAAAGTGGTCCACAACTTTTTGAATGTTTAATGTCAGACAATATTTTAACAAACCGGACAAAAAAGGGCCAAAGTTGGTTAATTATTTTTAACCTTCCGATTTCAGAAAAATTTATTTTTCATGATAAAATAGTTCTGCATTAAATTTTCATGAAAAAAATCAAAAGGGTGAAGATATTTTCCAAATGTTGACTCTTCATTTGAAAAAAGTGGTTGTTTTGTTTTTTTCTTACTTGTAAAAAAAAAAATCAATAAACTCAATTCAGGTTCAGAATCTATTTTAGGGGAAAATTATCTTTTGTCTTTCATTAAATCTGGATTAATTGTGTATTTACAAAGGAGAGTATTTTCTTAACAGGCAACTGCCTAATTAGCTTTGCTCTAGGAAAATTTCTCAAATGACAAAATTCCACAAATCAGAAACACGATTATTTGATGGAATTTTCATTCTCCATTAAATATGTGCATTTTGACTTTGTGCAGGACACCTTAAAAAGTGATGAAGATTTTCCCTTAAATGTTAAAGTAGACGCTACATTTAGCCGGGCTGACTTTTGATGTGTAACAACGTTCTGAATTTGTTCTGAAACGTCAGACTTTTCTCCCAAAAGTGCGGCTTACATATGGCTTTCTATTTCTTGGTTAGACAAATTTTGGTCCTGCGTCTTATAGTCCAGAAAATACGGTAATTTACAAGATTTAAAGTTGTACATTTATGACATTTTTTGTAAGTTTACAACTTTTATCCTGCGGCCTGGTACCATGTGACCTTCAGACCATTACTGGTCTGCAGCCCGGTGGTTTGGGACCACTGCTTAAGATGTTCATCACCTTCATAAAAGTCATTTTGGTTAAAAAAAAAAAGTGAATGGCCAAAAATAAATAGACACATTTCACTGCATATGTTTCTCCTCTTTCGCTTCAGGAGCCTGCAGAGAGACAAACCTCTGTATCTGAGCTAATCTCAGGATGGAACCACACCAAACTTCAACCCTTCTACTGCCACAATCTCCCGCCTCGTCCTAACCTCAAGTCCCACATGAACGTCAACAAACACTCACTGGGCACTTGCAGACAAAACGTGACAGAAATTTGAGTTCAGCACTTAAAAAAAGATGAATTATGGAGCAATTTCTGAACAGTGTTAAGAAGGGAAGAAATCCTCTGTTTTTGGCTGTATGTGTATATCTACCATTTAAAAGAAACTGTGTATACCCACCAAGAGATGGGCAGGTCCTGTGCTGTGATCCATGCCGATGTACATACTCCAAACTCTGTCTCATTTCTTTTCTGCTCTCATTTTTTAATTATTATGTAAGAATGATGTAAACCATCAGTTCCAGAAGGTTTTGTAAATTGCTGTAACATAATTTTTTAAGTTGCTGATTTCAAACCAACTGTTTTCTCCTTTTTTTTGGTTTGATTTAATATAGTTACTGTGTCCTTCTGCAGCCATAGCCAGAAGAACGCAGAACGCAAAGCAAGAAGAATTAACCAAATACTAGTCAAACTGTGTTCCCTCTGGCTCTTTAGTTACACGATGATTTGTTGCTTTATGGACCGAAGTCCCACAGACTCTGCAGATGCAGAGAAGTGGTGGTGATTCAGAGCGATGATGGATGACGACTGGATGCTGCTTGCAGCCAAAGACAAATATGAAAAGTATCTGCAACAATATTATCAAGCTGTTTGTAGCCTGTTTAACCAGGCGCGGATTGTGAATAATGTAAGATTGAACTTTCACTGCTCTATTGAAGGAATATGATGTATTTTAGTCCCTGAAATGATGAAACGTCAATTGTTTGTTTAAAAAGAAAAAGAAAAAAAAAGAAGAAAAACTGCAGTTTTTGATGCAAGCTCCTCTTCCTGGCATACGTCTGCTGATAACATTGATTTGGATCCAAACTGTGTGCAAGTGTGTGAAGTGTTAATGAGAAACTGGAGCGCTTGATTGGGTTGCATGTCCTCTTTTGTCATCTCTATTCTCTGTGGTCAGACGCTATTTAAGAAACTATAATTGTTGCTGGGTTGGCCATGTTTAATGTTTTTTTTAATCAAACTGAGGTTTGTTTTAGTGTTAATGATATCTCTCTCTCTCACTATGTATCTCTTTGTAATATTGTTGTTTTATTTTGGCAGATGAAAGGACTCGGGGCAACAACAACTATTAAGATTTTCTTATTTTTAGATTCTAAAAATGTGTTTGAGAATAAAGTAAGTGCTGCCCTGATGTGCAGTCTACTCCAAAATCTGCCTCTTTTGCTATTTGAATTCACGCCACATAATAAAAAACATTCACTTTTCAGGCTACAAAACCATTTCTAAAATAGAAAATGCCTTATTGTGCCCTTTTCAATTTAAAGTAATCTCAGAAGCTTGAATTTTGAGTGTTAACATGAGCAACTTCCTTTTCTGTATTACGGTCAACAATATAAGTCGACTATAACAACACTATTGTTTTCATTTTAATATAAAAAAAAACATGAAAGTTCTTTGAAATTTATTTTTTTGGTGGGTAATTTATTGAGCAGAAATAAAAACTGATTTAAGAATAACATATTTTGAGGATTTACAGGAATAAACCCTAAGCGAAAAGCAGTACACTTGAAGTTTATTAAGAATACTTGGATATATAATAATAAGTACAAAGGATGTATGCCGATTGTGTACTTCTTCAGACTAAATCGGAACATTTAAAGTATTTTGTGTACATTTGAATAGATTTCTTTTTGCTAAAGGAAATTAACTTCTTGAAACTTGAAAGGAAGTGTCTCCACAATAATAATATGGATATGTGCTGTCTGACAATTTAAAGCAAACAAATGATTGTGTTATAAATTTATGTTGCTAGATTATTATTATTAATGAAAAAGTTTAGTTTTGTTTAACTCTTTAACACTGACGCTTAACACAAAATTTTAACATAATTCTAGTAGATTTTGAAGTTAGAAATTATGTTGATCGCATTAACAATTATAAAAGGAAAGTAAATCAAAGAACATAAACACTGGCGCTCCGGTCTTAAAGGTTTCATCCTTTCAAGGGGTAGAAAAACATCTTCTCAGAATCAACCACTTATTTTCTGTAGATCAAACATTTGACTTCCAGATTGAAGCTCATTTGAAAACAAAGTAACTGGAGCCTCTTCAGTTCAATGGAAAAACTTTCAGGGTGGCTTTTTATACCATTTACTTCCTCGTATGACACTTTCAAAAGACTGTACAACAAACACATAATAATAAACATCCATAAAAATGAAAAACTTTGATAACTCAAGGAGAATCTGGGTCTGTGACATCACACCCAGGATAAGACAGGATTGTCTTGTCCTTTTTTCATATTAAAGTCCCACTTCAATCACTTTTTTGGAAAGTGTTCCCAGTGGTCTTTTATTTATTATTATCCCATTTTTAGCCAAAATGCAAAAACCTGTGACGTTTTCTAGCACATAGTTTCTGCAGAACGGCAGGAGTTCATTTGAATTTTACTGCTGAGTTCAACACGTTCTCACTCCCAACTCGTTACATATTGATGTTTGGTTATGGAAGTCACTTTTTAATGCTTTGAATGTTTGGAGAACATTCAATTTTTTGAAGTTTTCCAAATATTTTGAAGTTTTCCATTAATAAATCATGATTTTTTACTTAGCACTTTTTCATAATAATAATCGTTCTTTGATAAATGCAATCTGCTCAAATTGTCTTTTTTTAATATAAGAATATTTTGATATATTTTCCTGCAGTAACAAATGAAGTTGATTACTACTGATATTTTTTTAATTTTTAATGAGAATGTTTAGATTACTGTTGATGAATATTATAAATGATTTGTCTATGGATGTTTTTGAAATTCTATTACATCACTGATATTATTGATCTTTTATAACCTGAAACTATATTGATATTTGATTTTAAGTCCTGAACCGGATATTGATTATTCATGTAGAGAAAATGGTATGGTCGAGTCGGGGTGGGATTATATAAGTTCGCTTCCTTCCACCCCCTTTCAAGCGATCTATTTGTGATTTATTATGTGATGTTATTCCATGTATTATAACCTGATTGCTTGAAATAAACCATTTCATTCATTCATTCATTCATTCATTCATTCATTCATTCATTCATTCATTCATTCATTCATTCATTCATTCAATGTCCCTAACTCGTCATTTTTTTGACATAAAACATCAGAAAAGTGATGGAAAGGGGACCTTAAAGGGTAACCGACTTTTTTTGGCTATTGATCTCAATAAATTGAGCTTTTAAAAGAGCTGTCTATTGATCATTGCCAAATTTTTGAGAAATTAAAGTAAAATTGTTTAATTCTTGAAAATAGTCAAAAACCGTCTGTGTGCTGCCCCCTACAGGATTAAATGAGATATTACAGTTGCATTTTGTGATTGGGCAAACCAGTTTGAGAAGTCTCACGTCATGATCTGCAGCTCCAGTGATGATAGCAGTCCTGCCCCTAAGCCCCACCCCTCTGACTGGATTTTCAGATTTCAGCTGTGGGTGGAGTCAGACTCCAACTTCCCTGTTTAGTTACCCTTTAACCAAACGTCAATATGTGACGACTTTAGGATGAGAATGTGCTGCTGAGTTATGGGTAGTGAAGTAAGCTTGTTGTCATTTCCCATCATCCATCTGTTTACGGGCTCTCCCTCTGCCTTACAGCCGCTCACCATAAACATTACAACAAAAATGTTGATTAATATTGAAGCCATCCAGCTGTACAGTTTGAAGCCAAATGTCAGTTCAGATGAGGACAGCAAAGACGTACATGAATCTTGTCGTCTGCAAGTGGATGGAGCAGGAAGCTTCTGGCTTGCCGTAGTAGCTTCTGCGTCACAGCTACAAGATTTTTCCATCTACATTTTTTCTCTCTATTCATAACGATTTGATTAAAGAATACTCAGAAATGTATTTTTAATCTTAAATTTCATTATAAGTCCTGCATCATCGGAGAAACGTCACAAGAATTTTAGTCGGAGTGGTATTCTAATGAAGTCAGACAACTAAATATTTGCTTCCATGAAATGCTTCAATTTTCTTTATACCCCACCAAGCCATGGAAGCAAAAAAAATTAAGCGAATTTATAAGATGTAATTGTATATACAGCTAATCATTTATATAATTATTTGCTACAGATGTGATTAACATTAGTACATGCAATAATTACAGAATAATTAAGTTACATCTTTATACTTGTTATGCAAAGCTCTTCCATGCCAGTGTGTAACTTAGCTTTGACAAAAATCTTTCAGAAGGACAAAACTTTACCTTCTGAATCTTTTTTTTCCAGATGTTTTATTCTTGTTTAACCTCATTTTACACTAACACTCAGAGACAGAGAAGTCCACGCTTGCTTCTGTCGATGTTCTCCAACCATTAGATTTCTGCTAAACAAGACTCCTTCAGGAATCAGTAGTTATCACCGACAGTAAGGAAAACATCTGGCTTCACAAACATGGAGATCTCCTCGATGTCTCTGCTGCCAAATTTGACATTTTGATCTTTTTAAAGGTTATACCAAATGTCAAGAATTGGTTAGATTGTGTGTTCTGTCAGCCTTACTTGAATCTTTTGTAAATTAAAGAATAATTGAGTTCATGTTCACAGAGACCCCAATTCTATCAAGAAGATTGAGTTTTTTTTCTCTTCCCCTGTAATTATGTTTTGCCATTTTATCTTTATCCTTGTTTTAAATCAGAATTTCAGATGGGCTGGAGAGCTGGAAAGCTGTGTGTACATAGTGCCCCCTAACGGCCAAAAGGGGAACTGCACTTTGTGTGTTGCAAATTCATTTTTTTTCACCCTGGACATTTTTACAATTTTTGCACCATTTCATCCTTTTTTTCTAGAAATGTTGATACTTTTCAAACCTAGTTTTACCATCTGACTCTTCTTTAAGAGGTTTAGGTAAAGTGATTTGTCAGTGGTGATGAGACAATCACTATTATTCACATTGCCTTTGCTCATTTCAGTGGATTGAATTGTAGCTTGGAAACACATTTTACAAGCCATACCTGCAAAATAAATAAACAAACAAACAAAAAAAAAACTGTAAGAGTTGCATAGTTGCAGATTTCAGCCATTCACTAAAGAAGGTTAAAAAAAAGGCAGATGAGGGTTGGTAAACTTAAACCATCTTTGGACAGAACCGATAGAGTGGCAAAGTGAAACCCAACACCCTACAAACAGCCCTCCTGGTGCCAAAGTGAAATCTAAACCCACAGTGACACACTGGAGACACAGAAACCTGCAACATCGGCCACAGAGGTCAAAGTCACTGCTGGGGGAGTGTTGTTGGATTTTTTTTCTTGTCCACATCAAAAATAAAAACTTTCACATTCCAACAAATCAGTGTCCAAGATTTAGTTTTTTTATTTTGGCTAAAAACGGTTTTCTGATCCAACGATTGACAGCATATATATATAAACTGTACGGCTGCAACACGAGTTGAATTAAAAATTACTCAGAATTTCTCTTTTAATCATGATTTATTTTGTTTAGGTTCTATATTATGAGAAAAATGCAACAGAACATGTTAAAAACACAAATGATTTTCATTGAAATGGGCCTTTAAAGCCAACCAGGGATTATCATGTGTTGCAGTTCCTCAAATGACCACTGGAGGCTTGTTTCGAAAAAGGAACATTTTCCCACTGACTTTCATCTTAAACCCTTCTGCTATTAATGTTAGGAGGAGTCTGGAACCCACCAGACAATGCACTAAACTTTCTTTAGATGGTTTTTGATATTCACTAGTGTCCATGGCAGTCATGAAATCCTGTCCACCTTCAAAGTAAGGGTGGAGTCATCTGGACCCCAAAATATAGCCTAAGTTAAAAAATCAGTGCCAAAAATGAACATATTTACATTCTGGTGTAAAAACTGTTTTGATAGTTTGCTTTTTACCCCTGTCAACTGCGTGTCTGTATCTGGATTATCTGTAACTCCTATTATCTGCATCTTGGTGTTATATCGGCTGATTAAGTAAATGGTTTTATCAGTCAAAGCGCCAATGTTTGAAATAATGTTGATATATTTGGAGTAAACTCCAGCCAGTGTGGCTGCTCCACTTCTTTGTTTTTTCACTGTAAAAATCTTCAGTTCAGTATCTCTAATGCACCACTGGTTTTCTCTTTGGAGGATAAGCTAATGTTCTCTCCAGTAAATAAACCACTTCCTGTGAGAAGTCCACTGTGACCCGGACCTTGATGGAGTTGATAACAAAACGTAGTATTTAGCGTATTTTTCTTTCTAGTGCAGTTGGAGGTCGATCGGATGTTTTTTCAGGAAGCACCAGCCTCAACCTCCTTCTTGGGGAGGAGCCTCCTTCCTCTGACAGGTACTCCTGCTGCAGCAGAGCAGCTTCAGAAGAGGAGACGATCTGTGAGGAGGCTAAAGGTACAAACCCTTCCACTTCTTCAGTTACATCCACACCTCCAGCTGCCATGTTAGCCGATGCATCTTCAGGATTGCAGCCTGTTTCTGATTGGCTGTTGTTGGGTAATATATTCTCCACTGTGGTCACTCCTCGAAGAGCCTGAGGAGCCGCTCCACCCAAGTCATTTTGGTCCTGATCAGCGGGGCTTTGCATGGATGACGATCCCTGAGATCCAGGAGGTATCTGGAGCAGGGCTCCCTCTGTCGGCATGGTTCGGATCTGTCCTGGATCTGACTTCAGGGCTGTTACAAGGGAGTTTTCGGGAACCGACTGAGGTGCTGCAGGGGGAGCAGCGTGCATTGTGTTAGCTTGCAAAGCCTGAGCAAGAATCGGGGTATTTTGAAGAGATGGAACTAAAGGCACTGTTCCTCCTGGAACTCCAGGAGTCATGTTTAGTCCTCCTAATGCCATCCCAGGGGAGAGGAAATTAGCTGGACTTCCAGGAAGCAGCGTGTTCGATCCCGGAGCCGTGAATTTAAGCAAAGGATTCCCTCCTTGGAGAGATATGTTGCTGCCGGTCAAAGGTGAGGTGGTTGTCCCAAGCAGTGACAGGTTGCTGGTGCTATTCGTCCCAGCAGAAATAAAAGAGAAGGGATGTTTGGAAGGAAGCCGGGCATTACCTCCTTGTGTTGGTGCAGGATACTGGAAACTGTGCAGACCTTGTGTCGGTGCAACAGCAGAAGCTGCCTGTTGTTCAGCAGGCTGGGAGGTGTCATCACCCTGGCCAGGATCTGCACTTCTCTGACCTTCTTCATCCTTTGTGGAGGTTGATTCTTTCTGCTTAGCAGACGTTTCTCCGTCCCCTCCTTGTTTCTCTTCTTTTTCACCATTTTTTGCTTTTTCTCCAGAGGATTTCCTCTTTTTCTCGCTACCATTCTTGCTTCTCTTTGCAGACTTTCCTTTCTGGTGCTTCTCCAGTCTTTCCTTTTCATCCCGTTTTTTCTTTTTGCTGCTTTTCCGCTCTTGGACTTTCACCGTTGGACTTGTTTTCTGGTTCAAACTGAACGGTGACTGGATTCTTTGACCCTAACTCCCTGGCTTTGGTTATCCTCCTCCGATTTCTCTTACCAGAGCTAGTTTTTTGTCTCTCCAGACATACAAAATTACATTCCTGAGGCACCACTCTTTTGATCGGGTAGTGAGACGCTCTCTTTCTCTGCTGTTGTGAGCAGACGTATCTCCATAGTAGGACTGAGGCTTTCCATATCTCACGTTGTGCTCTGGTGGTCTGTACATTTTGTGGAAGGACTCACCATTTGGAATCCTTTTGCTGCCTAAATCTGGACTATTTTGGGGATTCAAACTTCCTATTTGCAAATGAGAAGAGTTTCTTTGCCCTCGTGAAAACAAGTTTTCAGGGACTTCTCTGATTGAGGTTCTTGTTTCCTCTTCCATCTTTACCCTTCTCATCTCTTGATGATTTATCCCTCCATTCATCCAGTAGTCCCGTCTGCCGGGGTTGGACCCTGCTAGGGCGATTCTGTGGTTAGGGAATTGCAAACAGCCATCATTTTCATCTGTTCTGACTTTAGCCTGGCCATCTGTCCACGCATCCACAGCCACACCTCCCTTGTTCCTGCTGTTTGCTTCCAAGAAGAAATGTCTTCTCCTCTCACTAACATCAGGGTGGCTGACGTGATTCGCTACGTTTCGTCGCTCTTGCTCTTTTTCAAGTCTTTCTTGACGTTTTTTCCTCTTGGAAATTTGGTTGTAGACCAGGACCCCCAACAGAGTCAAAGCAACACCACCTGAAAAACGGCAAGAAACAAGTCAGTGATCCCGCACACCCAAATGATCACAGCTGCTCATAACTACAGAAGAAAGAAAACGTTAACTGGAGTCATGAATAAAATCACTTCAAGGAGAAATTCAGGAATCTTTATAATTCTGTTTAAACACCAAATCCCACAAACATGTAATATCCTGCTGTTGTCAGGAATTGTTTTGAAAAAAAAAATCAACCTCAGGACATGATAACTCAAATTATTTCTATTTTTTTTTCCCAAAAGCTGAGCAAACAGATATGATCTGAAGGCCTCTTGTGCTGGATAGATTTCATTTTTAAAATAGAGGGTTAAGAATCTTCTGAAACATGCGGTGTATATTTGTATAAACCCCTTTTAAATTTGAGATTGTATTTCATTCATATTGATAATGTTTGTTTATTTTTTATTGTTTGACCAGAAGGAAAAGAAGAAGAGAGTGGGATCTTAGAGACGGGAGGGTTAACAAGTTGCTGAAGGTTTTTCATCATTACAGTTAGTCAAAAGGGGCGGGGCCTGTCCACAGACATACTCAAACAAACCCGTTGGTTCCAAAAACCTTCACACGTATACATATACAAGATACAACTACAACTCAAAAACACATACGCATGCATACAGACAAACTTGTGTCAATCATATTTCATTTTGTCATGAACTCTATTTGTGCAAAGGTGAGCTGACACCTGTGCTCAGGTGTGTGTGTGTGTTCTACTGTGGGGGATGATGGAATGTAAAAAGTGGGAGTCACCCCACACACCAACACCCAATCCGAATTCTTTCCTTGTCCCTTTCCCTTCATTTAGCCCTCCAAACAGAGAGTTATGAAAGAATAGTGTATCGTATTTTGGAAGTCACTTTAGTTTGATGAAGTCACCAATAATTGCCGGACCGCTCAGAGCAGAGCTTCCAGCGCTTGAACATACATGACAACTGCGGTTCATAACTTTAAAAAGGTTATGCTAAAACAAAAATGTAAACTCTCAGCGCAAAGCGGTTTACCCTCGTGATAGAGGACTTTGTATCCCTCTGCTTGGAGGGTCGGATTTAAAAAAAATAATAATCTGGACACACTTGCACTAAAAACTCCCCTTCAAATGGAAGGGAAGGAGAAGGGAGACTGGGCCCAAGACTCCCGCCAATACAATCATCTCTTGAAGGCATTTTAAAATGTAAGAAAACTTCTGTTGGGTGTTGATACACTTATTATTTATTTTATTTATTCACCTATTTTAGGGTGGTTTCTCACTGAGTCATTTAGTCCTCACCAGTTCACTTCTTTCAGCAAGTTTATAAACTAATCTAAAAGCTGTTGCAGACCAAATGTTGGCATGTGCTTAAAAATAAAGTTTGTGCAGGTTTTTGTGTTACAAAACAGAACTGCTCCTCATTGGCTCCAAATCCACCCTCAATAAAGCTCCAAGTTTAACTCTCCCCATCGATTCTTCCCTGGTTTCTCCATCCCCTCAGGTAAAGAGTCTGGGTGTCATCCTTGACAGTACATTATCTTTCCACTCTCACGTCAATAGCATCACTCGGTCTGCTTATTTCCATCTTCGTAACATTAACCGTCTGCGCCCCTCTCTCACCGTTCACTCCGCCTCAATCTTAGTTCACAGTCTGGTCACTTCACGTCTAGATTATTGCAATTCACTTCTTTCTGGTCTACCAAACAAAACCCTCAATAAACTTCAACTGGTCCAGAACTCAGCTGCCCGCATTGTGTCCAGAACTCCATCATTTCACCATATCACCCCCGTCCTCCTGCAACTTCACTGGTTACCCATTAAATTCAGAATCCAGTTCAAACTCCTTCTCCTTACTTTTAAATCTCTCCACAACCTGGCTCCTCCCTACCTTTCTGATCTTCTCCATATTCACACTCCCTCCCGCTCTCTCCGGTCCTCTGCTTCTCTCCAGCTCATCGTACCTCCAGCCCGTCTTCCATCCTTGTATTTGCATAATTTAATTTTAAAGAATTCTCACCAATAAAGCACATGACTGCAGTGATGGCCAAATCTCGAGCGTACTCGTGAGGCGCCACTCCGGCTTTGGTCTCTATCCGCACTGTGATGTTGTGATTGGATGGGACGCAGTTGGCCTCGGTCAGCTCTAGAACCGTGGTCACAGCCGGGTTGTCGGCGCTCACACACACCATCCTGCGACCATTATAAAGGGTCTGACAGTAGCAAGGGAGAATGAAGAAATCAGCCATCAGTAAAGTCAATTTATTTGATTAAAGCCTAAAACCATCACTTCATGTTAATTTCAGATTTTTAACATGTACACCGTATCATGATTTTATTATATTTTTATGGCAATTAAACCAACACAGATGATGAAAGTGGGATTATTTTTAATTTGCAGATTTTTAGTGCACCTTGTCAGGTTGTTGAATGAAAGCTGTCAGGACGGCGGCGAGCTCCAGCAGCTCACAGGTGCAGTTCCATGAGTTGAGGTCCAGATTGAGGTTGGTCAGCCAGCTAAGGTAGGAAAAGGCTTCAGCAGGAGCAGAACTCAAGCGATTCCTGGAGAGATCCAGAGTCCTCAGACCCACCAACCCTTGGAAACTGAGATTATGAAAAAAATAACTGAATTTGTACTTTTTTTCCTGTTTGCACCTTCAAAACAAATAAAATACAATGAGAAAAAAAAAAAAACTTGCTACCTGTTCAGGTCCAGATAATCAATCAGATTGTCTGACAGATCCAGACTCTCCAGTTCTCTGAGGTCATTCTGAGGAAATGAACTGGAGTCCAAACTAGTTAGCAGATTTCCCTCCAGCTTCAAGCTAACCAAAGCCTTTGTGCCTTTAAACCAGCCAGCCTGTAACTACACAGCAACAAACAGATGTTTTTTTATTTCATTAGATGTAAACTTTAACAGAACATGGTTGTGATGGTATTCTCAACAGTTTTAAAGCATACCCCTTTCCAAATTACCTGCAATTTTTTTCTTCTTTGTTTAAAAAATGTTATAATAACTTGGTTTTCTAGTCTCAGGCATCATACCGCTGCACATACCATGGTGATGAGGTTGTGGTCCAGAGCAAGAACCTTCAGCTGAGTCAGGTTTGTCAGAGCTCCTCCCCGTAGGGCCTGGCTCGTCAGGAGGTTGTGGTCCAACAGGAGGGTGTGGAGGACCTGCAGGCTTTTGAAGGCTTCTTTTCCAAGTTCTGAGATTTGGTTATTGCTCAGACCTAAATTACAGAACACCATACAGAGCCATTTATGTCATACATGCATGTCTGAGACCCCTATTTCATCAGGATGATCTACACTTCCCTTAAAAACCGTTATGTTGTATATTGTTATTCGTGTTTTCTGCCCTGTAGTTCATCATAATTCCTCTAGGGGCAGTAGAAGGGCTTTCTCTGCTGATTTCAAAATGGCTGCTCAGTATAATTTTTGCTGGGAAAAAGTTTTGTTAATTTTCTCAACTTTAGGGTGGGGAAAACTCATTTATTGTTGTTCTTAAAAAAAAAAAAAAGCAACAACTACGTGTTGTATTGAAAGAATGAAAATCTTTCCTGATAATTGCCATTTTAAAAATGTGTGCATCAAATTTAAGATAGTAGGCAAATAAGGGACCTTTTCCAAACTGATGTCATTATTTTTTAATCTTAAGCTAACATTGTTGTGAGCAAAATATTTACCAAATCATCCAACCTAAAATCACAAGATATAGATATCTTTAAAAGAAATTGATTGCGAACATTTTTTTGCAACTGATTTTTTTGTGGATCTCATGGCAGGGTTTAAATAGCATCTTAATTCCAAGATTTATTGTCTTTTATGTCAATTCTTTGATATAGTGGGGTTTAAATGGACACATGGAAATGCAGATCAGTTCTCACCTAAAACTGTAACGTTGCTGAGCTCAGACAGTGCAGCAGACTGAACAGTGGAGATGGAGCCCTCCGTTAGCAGCAGAGCCTGGGTGGATTCTGGAGCAACTGATTTCACAAACAGCAGGAGCACATCAGTCATCGGTTCTAACAAAAGACACTCATTCTCATATAAAGAAGCAGAGGTGGGTGATGTGTTCTGCAGATATTGCTGTGACCACTTTTTAGGCATTTTGTGATCATCTCATCTTTGACAGGTATTTCACCATCAGCCGTTAGCACTCTATTGCTAAAGAGCATCAAACTTTTGTTGGAATCAATGCGCCATAAAACTGTGGTGGGAGTTTCATGGAAATAGCTTCCATGATTTTGTGGCTCTGTCCAAATTCACTCTTTTCTCTGAAACACCCAAATGTGTCCTGGATTTTGAGGTATTTTTAACACCATACTCACTGTTTTATTTGTTTTTATTTATTAAGCTGCGGAATGTAACGACATCAATTTGCCAAAGTAAAAACTAAAAAAATATGAACATTAATAAAGGCTATCAATCAATCTGCTGTGTTTTGGTGAGAAATATTGGTAATTAATGTAATGTTATTTATACTTTTTTTTTTTTTTTTTTTTAGTGGTATAAAGTTAATCTAGTGAGTATCAATGCACGCTAGTTTTTCACAGACTTCTGGAATTGTAGATTCGGACACCCAAAATGGGGAACCCCCTTTATAGTACACTAAATAGTTAATACTAAAGAAATTCGGATACAACTTGTGACTTATTTTAAAATGACTGCAACCCTTCTCTCTTCGTACACTTTGATTGGTTTAACATTCAGTTGAGTTTACTGTATCATGATTCTTGGGTTTTGGTGGTACTTTTGTCATGTTCTGTTTTTCCTGTCAGTCTCACCATGTTCAGGTTCATGATCCACAGCTGTCTTCATTTAGTTAATCAACCTCAGTGTATTTAAGTTTCAGTTCAACAGTGTCAGGTTATCTGTTCTACCACCATTTGATCGTCTTGGACAGTTGTCATGTTTTGGTCAATTTATTAAATGCTTTTAGTTTCCATCATCAAGCCTGATCTCCTGCATTTGGGTCCAATGATTTTGGGTTTTGAATAAATGTTTAGTTGTTTTACTTTTGCTTTGAGCATATTTGGATGAGAGCCAGATAAACTTAAAATTAAGCTTTAACTTTAAGATTATCCTGTTCCCAAGACAATTTTTGCAGTTACGTGAGGAAAAAAAACATTTCAGCTGGACTGTCCCGCTGTTCAAATTTTGTGGATGACTTTGATTTTGCTTATAAAAACCCAGAAAGCAACCTGTTCCCTCATAATCACAAAGAGAAACAAAGGTGAGCTCAAATTCTTACAGAAAAGTCTCAACATTCTAAAAGATGGTTAGATTTTATTCATCATTTCCCTCAATTACACCTCAGACAATGATAAAACTCGAATGAGTTTTTGGGTATTTGCAATCAAATCACTGCTGGAATTTGGTAACTATGGAGCTGAAAATGATCCGCTTCTTACCGATAATCTGAGCGAGTCTCTGACAGATGACAGCATCCTCAGAACAAACCACACAGGAATCGGGGCACGCTGGTTCAGAAGAAACACTCGGAGCTCGGATAACTGGTAGCAGCAACATCAGCAGAATTCCTTGGGGGAAATAAAAAGCATAATTTTTCATGCTTTCTTGTATTTTTACAGCACTTTTGAGTGCTTATGAGGTCCTCACTGGTCATGTTGTGTGAGGGGGAGGTAACATGTCGGGAGGTGGCATCGCTTCCACAAGTCTGGACCCTGATGGAGCTTCATGTCACGCACATGTTCCACCTGAAAAACAATTATTTTGTGCCACATTTTAGGTTTTATAACTCTGCTCTGAGCTCACGTAAATATTTTCCAGCCAATTTATATGGAAAATTGTAATCTATAATAAGGCCAAAATGTGAATTCTGTGTTTTTTAGTTTCAAAAAGCGTTGCATGTGTTGCTAACACAAACAAACGTGTGTGTTTGTGTTTGTGAGGTGTCGTCATGGGAGGCAAAGGCTGTCCCAGGAGGATGCTGCCGGACATTGTAGCAGCATGAGGCCTATCCTGTTTCTGCTGCAGATCTTTGTTAATGGACTCCAATTCAGACCCTGTCTGTTTTTGATCAACATTTGTCCAACGCTCCAGTTTCTTGGAATCGAACCTCTTACTGTGACCTCAAACGTCGTCAAAGCTGCAGCTTTTTATCTGCTTTATCTGACGTCTCACAGACAGCATCAGTCGCAGATGGAACTTCAACTTGCAGAATCTGCAAGATTTTTTCCATGTATTTTGGGGAGGGGCATGCACCATGCTTTATTGTTTTAGCACCTGTGTCCTGCTTTCAGAGCGTGACAGATGTTGGAAGCAAATTCTCTTGTCAGATGGGATTTGAACAATCCCCAGGAAGTATTTATCACTTGTTTCATTAAATGAGAAGTTCTGCAAGTGAAGCACAAATCTGACAGTAAAATTTTGTTTCTTTTGTAATGTAGATATAAAGACATTTATTTTTGAAACAAAGAATGCACCAAAAAACACTTCTACAGAGGATGGTTTGCTCAATTTTTAAAGCAATAGGGACAATCTAGGATTAGAATGATTCTATGCACAACAATAAAGTAGAAAAAGAAAATATTCAGTCAATTTTAAATTAAAAAAATACATTATGTAGCTTAAAATGGAGAGACCTGCAGAGCTGAAGTGTGTGGAAGAACATCTATTAAGAAATCTATAACAATGCTTCTCCATGTCTCAAAGCACCTTAAAAGGACTAAATTAAAGCATTTCTGACACAGTTTGTCAAAATGTATCTGAATTATTCTGCAGTTTTGCATAGATCTTAAACTTCTTTTAAGTTTAAACTAGATCAAAATGTTGCCTTTGAGCAATTTTGACAAATATTTAATATTTCAAAAACTAATCAATCAATAGGTTTGAATTTTTTTTTCCAGAAAATTTTAAGAACATTTTCTGATTTATTTTGAATGAGAGCCAACAGTCATTAACGCTGCTCTGAGTCTGGAGCAGGCCTCTGGGAACTGTATGGTTTACCTGCCCAATCCAATCTCTTTACACTAAATGTCCATCAGAGAGGCAGTTGAGTCCCATTTTTACACTCTACAAAAAGCTAAGTTAGCTACTGATATGTTGCTGCAAATTATCAAAAACAAACCTGTATCTTCTGAGATGAAAATCTTTAATTAAAAAAAATGAAAACATAAGAGCATGATAGTGTCCATGTATTTCTCTTTATTAAATAAAAAATACTACAAGTGCAAATCAACTAGATCCACTGTTGCCATTTAGTTCTGGTTAAAACCAATTTAATGTCCAAAAACCAATTAGAACAGGGGTCACCAACGTGGTGCCCGCGGGCACCAGGTAGCCCTCAAGGACCCCACAAGGGGCCCTCAGATCTCTTCCAAAAATAACACAAGTCTCTTGTGAGCTGCATCTAAAATTACATTTTCTTCTGTTGCTTTTTTTAAAAATTACATTCACATTTACATAGATTTGAAAGTCTTAAAAATATGTTTATGATACATGAACTTTAGATAAGTTTAGGTGACCTCTGAGCTACTCCTGTTCAAAGATCATTCAATTTGTTTAAACGCCGACCTTAGTTCAAAATGTATTGTTTAAAACTGTGTAAGTTGATTTTTTTTAACATTAAATTACTGATAAACATAGTGAAAATTGGATGTTTTTCCATGAAATGCAAGTGATCATCTGAAAATTTAACAATTACTGAGATTAATAAAATGCTCAACATTGATATCTGTTTCCTAGATTGTTGTCATTGTTGATAATTATTATGAGAAATCCGTGTCTTTACATAGAGGAGTATCATTATTCATAATTGATAATGTAAAGCTACCTATAACTAAGAAAAAATTTTCTATTTCAAAATGGTAGCCCTTCGTATGACTCTGTACCCAGGAAGTAGCCCTCGGTTCAAAAAGGTTGGTGACCCCTGAATTAGAAGATAATCCAGGGTTGACAGATGTGCGCACATAAAACACAGCAACAATCCTATTAGTGCGCATAGAGGTGCACAATTAATAAAAACACTAAATGAAATGAACAAGGCATTGTGAGATCATTTTTAGAACTATATGAAAAATAAAGAATCAAGACCTATTGAGAAGAATGAAGCTACAAATTAAGAGTAACAAAAAATGATTGGAATGTAAGTTGAAAAGAAGGAAGTGAGTGGAAAATTATATTAATTTGTTATCAAGCCCTATTTATATTAAATAAACAGGAAGCTGTTTCATTTCTGGTTTCAGATCAGGTTAGAAAACCTTAGTTCTATATCAGAGATGTGAGAATTTCTAAAATATTGAAAATGTTTTTCACTTCAAATCATTTATTTCAAAACCACAAGGAGCTATGGACTTAAGGAGGAAGTGAAGATAAAAACTCTGTGTTGCTTCAAGATGCAGGTTTTACTTTTGACTTAAAATGTGAAAAGTCAAAACAAATCTAAATTTGTAGAATATATATAAAAAAGCAAGGCTAGAAAAAAAAAGTATTTAAGGGTAAATAAAGCAGGATCCATGAAGGCTGATTTGATAACAAAACCTTGGCGCCCTCATCCACATCAGATGGAATTTCAAAGCTAAAAAAGTGCTTACCTGTTGAAGATCCACCCCTGCATAAAAGACTTGGTACACTCCAATCACATTCTAATCCATAAAAATTATGTTTCACTCAGAAAAGTGAATTCATTTTAAAGCAGAATCCTTTTCAGACAGCTTCGGGAGGGCCGCATGTACTGGGTAAAGGGACGTCCAACTCAGGTTACCAAGGAGACAGCTGAGCATGCCCAGTAAGACAACAGTTACCTGAGAAGCACAGGTGTCACGTCAGACTCAGACCACGTTTATTCTGAAGCTAATAACTGTCAGACAAATGAATCACTGATTTTGAAGTCGATTTATTTCACAAAGATGTGAGGTGAAATCTGAATGGATGAAGACAAAAAAAAAAATCATATGTACATCATAAAAAAAAAAAGTATTTTTGTATCTAAAAAGTTTTTTTTAATGTATCAAAATGTATGTTTAAAAAAGGTAAATATTATGGTGCTTGATCTACTTGCATAGTGTTGATTTATAATGAATTTTGAGGTTTCTTCAACAATAATACAACATCACAGCTCATCATTAAATGGTCAGGATAATTTTCCCAGCAGCCCCAGGAGATTCAATGATGTCATGGTGGGCCTGAGCCGCCTTTTCCAGAGGGTAATGGGAACCGACGATCGGACGCAGCCAACCAGCCTCCATCCCAGCATAAAGGAGCGCTGCACACTCCTTCTTCTCCTCCTGAGAGACAAGAAGGATGAACACACGTTATGGAAAAGATGATTAATGAAAATGCTTTATTTCTCTTGCAGTCGACAACACTTTTTAACAACATTAATGTTTCTAAAGTGAATATTTGAGCTGATTTAATCATGTTACAAAAAGATAAAGTCCTGCATGTTTGAACATGGAAACAATGGACAATAAATGATCAAAGCTTCTGCAGAAACTTCACCTCGTCACTGATAAAGTTTATTTATTTTAGTTAACAAGATAAGAACTGACTTATGATTTATCACAAAGTTCCATTTATTTCAAGGATGTGTATTTCTTCTTTTTTGATCAAATGATCATAATTTTGACTTCAAGTCTCACTCAGATCATCTTTTGATCTACTGTAAAAGTGTTCCCAGTGCTCTTTTAATTATGATGATGCCGTTTTAGCCAAAATCTAAAAGCCTTTTCTTGGACTGTTGGCATGGATTAAGCCTTCCCCCATTTCCCATCATCCATCCGTTTACACCACGTGTCAAAGTCAAGGCATGGCAGCCGTATCCGGCCCTCTGGGTAATTATATCCGGCCCTCCAGATCATTTTACTGTATTGTTAGTAATGGCCCAATATTTGAGCCTCAGTTTGGAGCCAGATGTCAGCACAGACGTAGAAAACAAAGATCTATTTGTCGCTGTGTGAATGCATCCGAATGGAGCGGAGTAGGGAGCTTGTAGCCTGCTGATTGCATTTTCTACAAGCACCTTTTTTTTCGTCTGCTCCCGTTTCCTGTGGTTTGAATAAAGATATACTCAAATGCAATTTTAAGCTGAATTTTCTTCACGTATGTCCTCCATCATCAGAAAAATGCTACAAGAACATGTTAAAAACACAATTTTCTTCTGAGTAGGTCTTGCAAGTTTTTCATTTTTTAATAAATTTTCTGATAAGACATAATGCTTTTTTTGCAATTTGACTTCACATCATTTTACAGTTTTCCAATTACAACAACAGACATTTTATGGACAATTCTGTTCATCATCATCATCATCCTCTGCATGAGACTGTGGGTGCATTGAGGAAGGATAACTTTCACAGATTTTTACGTTCTGTCAGCTATTAGACGCTGGACAATAATTAATGTTGTTAATCATTTTTAGTTGTATTTTTTTATCTATCTTCTTTTTTTTAATAGAGCTATGGTGGTAATGTAATTTCTCTTTGTGGGATCAATAAAGTTTTTTTCTATTACAGTTACCTCTAATTATATGTTTTAACTGCATCTTTGACTCTTTAAATAGTTTTCATTTACTAGAATGCACCCATAATATTATACCCATGAGAAAGTGTCAGAAAAGAACAGTGAAAAAGAATCTCACCTGCATCTATGCTTGTAAAAACAGTTTGATTTTCGTGCATTAATGAGAAATTCTCAGCCCTACTTTAATGGGAAAAGGTCTACAAAAGGTCACCTTAACTGGCGCATCAGGATGTTTACCTGAGTGGCGCAGAAAAGGGCCACTCCCATGATGCAGCTCTCTTTGGCCATGGTGTCTCGAGGGTTGATCTCTATGGAGCCTCTGGAGCCGACCACCTGCAGAGAACAGGTAAACTCCATGGATTTACTGAGAACTCCGATAGAAGCAGATGCTGGAGTCATACTGACAGTGACTCGTCCTCCGTAGGCCATCATCTGGAGGTCTTTGCTGAGGTTCACATTGGACAACATCTCCACTATGATATCTACACCAGCACTATCCGTGGCCTCCTGCAAAACATCAAACCCATCCAGCAACTTCTTCTTGAGAGTCCAAATCTTTTTGGTTTTTTTTTTGTTGTGGATACCATGATTTTGTCCGTATATCCCTCGTCTCTGTGGTTGAAAATAAGGTGAGCTCCGTTACTGAGAGCCAGTTTCATTCCTTCAGGTGTCCCTGCCGTTCCCAGAACCCTGAGGCCCAGAGCCCGGGACAGCTGGCACGCGGCCACGCCCACCTGATGGTTGAGAACACAGGTGAGCGGGTACACAGTTTGGATCAGTTCAGAGCAATCCCAAATCAGTTCATACCCATTATTAAACTTTTCAACCTGAAAACAGGTCAGTTAAGGACTCAAAAACGCAGTGACAATCGCTCAGGAGTTATGCATTTCTGTTTGAAAAAATGTGATCAAAATCTCTAAAGAAAATTAACAACTTTAACCAGGAAAATCGGTTAAATTTTGATGTGAAAGTTCCTTTATATGAGGACATACTACCATACACGGAAGCGACTCTGTTTTGGGTCTTTTTAACACGTTCTTGTAGCATTTTACTGATGATGGATTACAAAATAATCTCAAAAATATGTTTTTAGTCAAATTAAAGTGAATCAGCAGATTGAAGGAGAGCTTATGTTGCTTGCCATTTTTCCCCCAAAAGGGAATTTCAGATGAACTACTGCAACTCTGCCATAACTACATCCGAGAAAACATTTTATTTTGGCCAAAAACAACATAATCATAACTAAAAGACCACTCAGAACACTTTGAAAATAGATCACAAGATGATCAGAGAGGGGGCTATAATGGATGTCGTCTGCTTTTGTGTATCAAATTTAGCAAAAATTGATCCTCACCCCTCCACTGGCACCATGGATGAGGACAGTCTCTCCAGCTTTGGCACGAGCCCTGCAGCACACGGAAGACCAATTTAAAAAATAAATATATACAATTTGCTTACAGAGGGTTTGTGTTTTTGCATCTGGATGATTTCATTTCTCAACTTTTCATTAAAGTCCCACCCCGATCATCTTTTGATCTATTGCAAAAGCATTCCCAGTGGTCTTTTAATTATGATTGTGCTGTTGTTAGCCTACATTCTAAAAACTGTTATTTTCTAGGACTTAGTTTCTGCAGAGCAGCAGTAGTTCATTAGAAATTTGCCTCAGAGTTGTGGGCGACTGCTGCGTAAGCCCCTGCTCCTCGACATCACATGTTCCATTTTTCCTCTGCTTCTGATTCACAACAATTTTCATAAAGAAATACTCAGAAATGCAGTTTTAGGCTTAGTTTTCATTAAACATGGTTTCCATTATCAGAAAAATGCTACAAGAACATGTTAAAAACACAATTTTAATTGCCTTAAAAAATATATGTGTTTACAATCCGTCTAATGACATGGATGTGTACCTGTGAACAAGCGCTCTGTAGGCAGTGAAGTATGGGATGCCTATGGCCGATCCCTGAGGGAAGTCCAAGGCATCAGGCAGCCAGTGAACACAGTCCTCAGATGCTACAGTGAACTCGGCGTAACCTCCAGACACCGTTGCCGTGGTGAAGACACGATCACCTGCCTGAAGAGCAGAAACTCACTTCAAGTGGGTCGTTTGGATTTTGCTTATTTAGTGTGATGGAAACGCAAATATCCCACCTTCACTGCAGTGACTCCATCTCCAACTGCTTCCACCACTCCTGCCACATCAGTGCCCGGCGTGTACGGCAGGGTCGGCTTCCTGCCGTGGCTTCCAGAGCGGATGTAGGTTTCCACAGGATTAACTCCACAAGCCCGGACATGGATCAACACCTTCATCAGAGTCACAGATGGCAGGAATGAGTGTGGCAGAGGCCTTAAACACCACCAGGCTTCAAACAGCAGAAAAATGTTTACAATCGGACAGAGACTATGAACTTATTTGTCTCTTATTGTTGTAAGCTGCTGGACAGCTGAATGTCTGTTTGGGAACAATAAAGTTTTATTCTAATCTAATTTGTACTTTGCATATAAAGAACATTTGATTAATGTATTATTTTATTGAATCTGAATATTTCCTTGTAATGTGTAACTGAATGTCAATCTGTGCATTTAAAATTTGCAATAAAGTTTTTTGAAAAAAAATCTAAGAGCCTTGAGAACATTCAGCCTTTTCCAGAGCGGACTCCCTGCAGGTGCTTCCTTCCACACTGCAGCCTTATCTCACCTGTCCGCTCCGTGTCTCACCTGTCTGGGTCCGGGCACGGGGACTGGCACGTCCGAGCACAGTCTCAGGACGGACGGGCCTCCGAACTCACTCACTCTGATGGCCCTCATCAGTCTGCTGCCCGACATGTCCGTACACTCACTCACCCTGCAGGGGGAGGTCAGAGTCCACTGACAGCCCCGGAGAGTCCCGGAGGACTCTTCTTCTTCTGGGGATTTAATCGGCTTGACTCTGGAGCGCCCTCTTCTGTCCATTTGAAAAAATATATCTAACGATTCACTCCAAAGAAAATAGTGTTTTTTGGGTTTTAACATCGAATTATTCTCATGATGTAGAACTTGTAAATAAAATTGAGATTTAAACGATGTTTCTAAGTATTTCTTAGTGTTGGATCAGGAGAAAGGAAGGTGAGGATGACCATCAAGGTCCCAGACCTTTTAGAGTACCTGAGATTGGGTGACAAATCCACCTACAGAGAGTGAGAGAGCTTTGATATAGTTTCTGATTACATTTACATGTCTTTAGGCCAAATCTACAAAAACTGAAAGAAAAGAATGAAAGGAAGTTAAGGCCTCTTGCCCATTGCACAATGTTCAGTAACGTGGAAGGTGACCGACTGTCGATGTGGAGGCTGAGTGCTTGGTAACATTTTATCATCTTTTGCTGACTTTTAGCAGTAGAGTTATTTTTTACTGCAGTTAGCACTTCTTTTTCGCTCTTCTTCTTTTTACAAATACATACGTATATATATCACCGTGTTGGTGACCCCAGCTTTGTGCACTGCACTGAGTCTCACTCCAAGGTTTTATGAAAAGTTGGCAGCCCTGTAAACATGTTTTTAAATAGTAATGAACTTCAATTAAAATTAGGTTAAAAAAGCAGAATTATTTATGGGCTCTAGCTTTCTGACAGTGCTGTAAAGAAAAAAAAAATCTGTGAGTGACATCTGGTTAATCCATCCTTATATTCAGTGATAGCTCACTTGACCCAGTTCTAATGAAATAAGTGTCATCATTAAAGTGTTGGAATAAAATTAAATAATCTTGACTGACCCTTTTTGAAAGTATTTTCTGATAGAAAAGAGGCTGAATAAAGTAACGAACCGACAATAGTAACTTCTTGTTATTCAAGCTTATTTTGATTGAATAATTTCGATAAAGAAGGTCCCACCGAGATTTGAACTCGGATCGCTGGATTCAGAGTCCAGAGTGCTAACCATTACACCATGGAACCGGATGACGTCGACCACGCAGATGTTATCAAATTTATATCATTAAGTTTGTTGGAGAATTTACAGTATTTTCTGTTCATATAATGTCTGTCATAGTCTACTTAATTTCTATTGAATAGAAAAGAACACCTAAATTCGCATAAATCACTTCCGCGTTGTATCACGACGTCACATCCGTTCGTGCTGCCCGGGCGGAAGGGGCTGATCGTTATGTGACAGCTTGCCTCGGTATAAACTTCGGGAAGCTCATCCTCATGAGAGGACATTTATTCAAACTGGAGGAGCGGGACCAGGTCGAGGCAGATTTGCTTCAGATTACATTGTTTACTTTTGTGTGACAGCGATGGCGACAAGAAGCAGACTGCTGCTGCGGAAGCTCCTCGGAGCTCGCAGTGTTTGGTATCACTCCTCATGTGAGAGACTTCTGCTGTGGAGACCTCAACTCAGAACGTCTACCTGCTCTGCAAGACTTTACACTGCTCCCGCCTCCACAGGTGCTGTACATCCACTGGTAGCAAGAGGTCGATTTGCTGTTTAATTACTGACAACAATAGACTCAGTCATTGTTTATTGTCTTGTTTTGATGTCAGGTTCCAGCAGCTTGTCATTGAGGAGTCATACCTGTGGGGAGTTGAATTTGGGTCACGTGGGAAAGAGGGTCACTCTGTGTGGATGGGTCCAATACCTCAGGTAGCATCTTTTTTTTTATTCCAGTCATCTTTTAAATGTTTTAAAATTGAATGAAAATCTGGATTGCATTTTTTTTTTAAAAGGGAATTTATCTCAGAAACCTGTTAACTTTGATACAAATTTGGCCACTTTTATTAAAGAAACTTTTGTCTTTTTTGCTCAAAAAAAAGGCAAGACCTGTTTGTCATCCTCCGAGATTTTAGCGGTCTCACACAAATCCTTGTTCCTCAAGAAGAGGTACGGAAGGTTTCCACATTTACAGCTTTAGAATCAATTAAATTGGAAGGAAAAAGAACAACGTTTGACCACAACGCTCTTCTGTTTTTTAGTCTGCAAGTAAAGTTAAAGCAGATCTGTGTGATCTCACCGTCGAGTCAGTCGTCATGGTTACAGGGTCGGTCAGAAAACGACCAGCCGGCCAGGAAAATAAGGTTTGTGTGCAAAAGATTTTTACCTATAGAACTTTGGAATCAACAGTTTTCTCAAAAAAAGTTCTCATCTTCAAACCAGGAAATGCCAACAGGAGAAATTGAGGTTCTGGCTGAAAACGTGGAGGTTTTTAATGTATGCAAGAAGCTGCCCTTTGAGATGAAAGAGTTTGTCAAAGTAAGCATCCTAATAGAAGCTTAATTCTTATGTGTTTTCTAATGAAACTGTAAAGGCACCATGCTGCTGTGTCTGACTGCAGAAATCCGAGTCGTTGCGGATGCAGTATCGTTATCTGGATCTGAGGTCGTCATGGATGCAGAAGAATCTCCGGCTGAGATCCCAACTGGTGATGAAGATGAGAGAATTCCTCTGCAATGAGCACGGTATGGACATCAATTGTTCTTTCCTTAATGTGTATCAGATTCAGCTCAATGATTCTGTTTCCTCTGTTTTTAGGGTTTGTTGACGTAGAAACACCGACTTTGTTCAAAAGAACGCCGGGGGTGAGATGGTCTTTATTTATCTTAATGAAAAAGAGCAAGAAATTCCTCTCAGCTCCCAAAACTTTTAATTTTCAACCCCAAAACAGAGACAGATAATAGTATGTGTTTCAGGGGGCCAAAGAGTTTGTGGTTCCATCCAGAGAGCCGGGCCTGTTTTATTCTTTGCCTCAGAGTCCGCAGCAGTTTAAACAGCTCCTCATGGTTGCAGGTGTGGACAGGTAAGAGCCCCAAAACACTGATGATCAGCAATTTCCCTTTTTAACTTTAGTACTTTTTTTTTTTTTTTTTTTTTACTGCCTGCAGTTTGTTAAAAAATAGGCCGAAAAAAAAAAAATAGGCCAAAATATTCAAACACTGGTACAAATGGTACTGGAAACAGGAACATTTTGCAAACATTTCTCTTTAAGAGTTGTCAAAGACTAAATACACTGCATCAAAATAGATTGACTAAAAAATTGGGCTAATATAGAAGCAAACATTTATTATAAATGAGACATTTAAACATACACTCTTCAATGTATGGTTCTTTTATTTTTCTTTTTCTTACATAAACATTTTCCCACTTTTTGTTCTTTTACTTTTTGAGTGTTACTACTGGCATATTAACACAGAAGTACAGCATCACTTAATGTAACAAAAGCTTTACACATTCTATTTCAATCACACCAGCTGGATATAACATCTGCATCTTTTTTGTGAAAGATACTTTCAGATCGCTCGCTGTTACAGAGATGAAGGTTCCAAACCAGATCGTCAGCCGGAGTTCACTCAGGTTAGGCAGAGGGTAACGCTGTGCCCAGAGCCTTATTTTGGGGGGTGGGGTTAGAGTCTGGCCTTTGGCTTCATGTGGGGGTGGCCATAGTGTTGCAAATCTTTTCCAATAAATATTTTTGGTCATTTTAATAGTTAGATATCTGATATGCATAAATGGTGAAAAACCTAAAAAAAACAAAACAAAAAAACAATGTTTCGTAAAAAGTCACCCACTTTAAAACAAAATGTAACATTAATAATTTGCCTTGATTTAAATTTGTGACTCAGTTCCTAATTCCCTTTCATAGCAACATTATTTTACATAATTTAATCAAAAGTTAACTTCTACGAATAATCAGTGCCAATGAAGCAATAAATAAATAACATTTACCGGTATTTTAATAATTAGCAGTGATCTTATTTATAACGTTATTCAATGAGTAAATAAATTACTATCTTATAAATAACAGTGTCCCTATAAATAACTACATTTGATGGTTGCAATAAATTAATATATATACTAAACAAACGAAAGTTTTTGCTGACGTGGCAGCTGACATAGAAGCGCGCAGCCAACGCATACGAGCACTTATCTGATCGCCACAACTGTACCTCGCGCAATTATCGAATCTTACTGGCTGCCTCCGTGACTTTAATGAATGCCAAGAAGAATGAAAGAATGAAATTACTTAATATTCTTTTTTTTTTTAAATCATAATTCAACTCTTATGAAAAAAAAAGAAAATTAATTAAAGTTAAATTGGTGCATAAGCATTTCTTTTTATTTGGCCACCAATTTTGCACAAACGCAGTCATCAAAAATTTGAAAAAGAAATCTTTTGCCAAACTTCCAATAATTGATCTTTAAATTGCACAGCATTCTCATACCTGTGAAAAGTTAATAGACATTATCAGTCTTCAATAAAAAAACAGTACAGGCTTTGTCCTGATTGACATAACTAAGTTATTATTTATTTAAAGTAATGTGGCCTGATACAGATTTTAAGCATGACAGCAGCTGGAAAAGTCTAACTAAACCCGAGTCGGTCGTTCAGCGTTTGATCCTCACATTGGGGTTGATGGACTTAAACAACCACAAGTCAAAGCAGGTTTTTCTCTGGGGTTGACTTATGAAGATCTGATGTATTGCCCTTTGATTTCCCCTCTAGACACCCCCTTGGGTACAGTTACCACCACAAACCTTCAACGTTATACTTTTCTCTAACTCTCAGGATGTCTCTGCTCACTTTAGAGCAGCGTTTTCCTACATCTGCATTTTCCTAAGACTCTTCTACCTCTCACTCATCCAGGTGGACATAGAGATGTCTTTTGTAGATCAGGAAGGCATCAGGACTCTGGTGGAGGGCATGCTGCAGCACTCCTGGCCTGCGGAGAAGGGTTCTATCCAGGTTCCCTTTCAGACTATGACGTATGAGGAAGCCATGAGAGACTACGGAGTGGACAAACCGGATACAAGATTCAACATGAAGGTAGGGGGTCAAGAAGCTTCAGTTTATTGATGTTATTGGATGACAAAGCCAAACCCTTCTAAAAACTGTTATCAAAAATCCCTTTGAGTACAATTTTCTACATATTTTAATAGTAAATGTTACTTAAAATATTGAAAAACTCACTACTTTTATTTCAGGCTCCAAACATGTTGATTCTATTAGGACCTTGATGCAATTAGTTAATTAAGAGTAATATGATTGCATTTAAATGGTTGTGTTTCCCTGTCTTTACAGCTGATGGACATTAGTGATGTTTTCTCATCAACACAAGTTGAATTTCTCAGATCGGCTCTGGACCAACCAGAAGGCTCCATTCAGGCCGTTCTTGTTCCCTGTGGAGCGGTAAGAAGGAAACCCTACATTGAAAGAGGAGGAAATGGCTTTAAAGGAATTATGAGATTTGAATTTTGCTATATTTTTCTGTGTCAAAACTTTTTCACTCCTTTGTGTTTGATGACAGAAACTTTTCACCGGAAAAGAGTTGGAAGGAATAAGACAATATGCTAAGACACAATTTGGACAGGTGGGTTATGGATTGATTTTTATCTAAACATTTTTTATCCTTTTTTCTTGTTTAGCTTGACTACTTTAAATTACAATCACTTTTAGTTTCTTGCTGTTTTTCTTCATATTTATCCTTTTGTCATTTTTAGGAGCTGAGCCTGGTGCTAGTCAGGACAGACGGGACATTGAAGTCTGCTCTGAAGAAGCTGCTGTCTGCTTCTGTTACAGATGATCTGATGAGGAAGACTCGAGCCCAACCAGGAGACCTTCTGCTGTTAGCAGCTGGCCCCCTCCACACTGTGGTACAGTACAGCTGTTCTGTGATGTGAGTAGGTAGACAGAGGGAGGGTAAGATAAAGTTTGTCTTCGTTTGTCGCTCTTCCCTCAGCGTCCGTTGTTGGGAGGTCTTCGTCTGCACTGTGCGCAGCTCCTGGAGTCTCACGGCCGTTCAGTCCGCGACCCTTTAGCCTTCCACTTCCTCTGGGTTGTCGACTTTCCTCTTTTTTTACCCAAAGAAGACGAACCGCAGGAGCTGGAGTCGGCCCATCATCCGTTCACTGCTCCACTGCCAGAAGATACTCCTTCACTCTTCACAGAGCCACACAGGGTACTCATACTTCACCTCTATGTTTGTGGAAACGCAAACTCACTGTGCACAAAGTTTCATGTGACTGTCCCCTACAGGTACGCGGTCAGCACTACGATCTAGTGTTGAATGGTTGTGAGATCGGAGGCGGATCCATCCGCATCCATAAGGCTTCAGAACAGCTTTACGTCTTAAAAAACATCCTCAAGGTCAGTAAGACAAAGGTTCCAACTTATTTGATGATTGAAAATCTGATAAAATAAATACAGAATATTTTACCACATCTTTTCCTCTGCAGGAGGATCCCAGTCAGCTCTCCCACCTGCTGGAGGCTCTGGACTCAGGGGCGCCCCCTCATGGAGGCATTGCTCTAGGTGAGACCCAAGTACCTTGTAGTTACTTTGTAGTTACTTTTGAAATGTATCCAGTTCACAAGCTTTAGCACACTTATTGCTTTACTTGAATTTATACACATATTTCATTGAAATGTGAATCTTTTCCTTACTAAATCCTAAATAAATTAGATCTATTTAAAAGTGTTCCCAGTTCTCTTTCAATTACGATTATACTGTTTTTAGCCAAAAATCCAAAAACTTGTGTAGTTTTCTACGACATTGTTTCTGCAGAGGGGTAGTAGTTCAGTAGAAATTCCCTTCTGAAGCAAGCCTGCCCCCACGTCCCACCACACATCTGTTTATACGCTCTCCCAGAAGCTTATAGCTTATTGGAGCTATCCAGCCACACAGCTTAGAGCTGGATAGCAACTCAGAAGGAAAACAAAGACTTTCATAGATCTATTTTTATCTGCAAGTGGATGCATCAGAATGGAGCAGGGCAGGGAGCCGGTGACATACCAATTGTAATTTCCACATCACAACTGCAATCTTTTTTTTAATCTACGTATCTTTTGTCTACTCCTGATTCACAATATTTGAATAAATAAAGACAAAGGTTTTTACCTGTTTTACATAGCACAATTCTGACACTTGAAATACTCCAGTTACATCCATTCCAGTGTAAAATTCTGCACGTGATCCATGCTTAAGCAGACTGTCACTACACCTAAATAATGCTTCAACTATTTTCCCCTTCAGGTTTGGATCGGCTGGTCTCAATTATAGTCAGAGCTCCCAGTATCCGTGACGTCATTGCTTTCCCAAAGTCCTTCCGGGGACACGATCTCATGAGCCGTGCACCCGACACGGTCTCAGACCAGGAGCTGAAACCCTACCACATATCTGTGAAATGGCCAACTAAACAGGGAGGAGAAGAAGGGAAGTAACAGGACTCAGAAGTGTTACCCCTCCTGCTGCGGCTGCCAACAAGCAGAATAATGGGTCTGCATCCTAGAAAATGAAGTGCTAGAAAATCTGATGCTACAAAGCCTTGACTTGGAATTGGACTTCTTTATGATTAATGACATTTCATTTTATGATGCAGTCTGTCAAAATAAAACATAAATGTTCATAGACAATACTTTCTACTGTCTTTAAAAAGTTGATTATTATAAATTAATGTGGGCAACAAAATACATTTACTTGACTGGCTGAAATGGTTTATATTTCTTTTAAATATTACAACCATATATCCATGGTATTTTATGCGGGATTTTCAAAAAGTTACACTCCACACACTGTCTCCTTTAAAAGTGAAGGATAGATGTCTGAAATTCTCAGATTGTTGTATATCAAGCTGGCCACAAGAGGGCAGTGCAGCACACAACAATGTAGGCTGTTCATAAAAAATGTATGGAAGCTTCTTTAAATGAGGTAACGCCATGATTTCTCATTACAGAGATGTTTCAGAAGTTTTCATTAAAAAAGAGATGTTTCAAAGGTATGTGTTTTGCTGTAAAGGATGACATTTTTTTAATATCTGTTTGATGTTTTATCACAAGTATTTTATCAGTTGCATCTATAAATTCAGCGGGCTCGTGATGTTCAAAAGATGAAATTTACATTTACAGTGAAACTTTACCCAAGTTAAATTGTTGCATCACCAAATGGACAGATGGCCATTGCTTATGAAATCACATTTTAAGAGGTGTACCATTATAAAAACCTTTTCAATGACTCACAAAGACAGGATGCAAACTAAGGAGCTAAGCTAAAGAAAGGTGGAGGGTAAAGACATTTGACATTGACTTGTTTATTTTTTCATTGCTTTTGGAAAAATGGGTAATCAAAAGCTTAAGAGAAACTATTGTATAACAACACATTTTTAAAGATTAGCCACTGAACATCTTGTTCAAATTGCAGAAAATGTTTCAAAGTTCACCTTCCTCATAGAATAGAGCTTTCTTGAACAGAATTTCACGCCAAAGTTAAACAGTATGAAAGGTAAAATCATGCAGTAAAAGATGAAACACAATGATTTTTTTTAAGGTGTTGATGTTAAAGTAAACAGCAGTTTTGAAATACAAAAAAATTAAAATTGTGTCAATTTTCTTTTACAGTTTTTTTATTCAAAATGACACTTTTGTGGACAAAAAGGAATAATATACCATTAAAAATCACTTTAAAATTAAAAGAAATATTTATAGTTTAATAATCTTGCAAAATAATGTTTAGATAACAAATTTATATATATATATTATATATTATATATATATATATATATATATATATATAATATATATATATATATATAATATATATATATATATATAATATATATATATATATATATATATATATATATATTCATTTTATGTTGCAGTCTGTCAAAATAAAACATTGATATTCATAGACAATTCTTTCTACTGTCTTTAAAAAGTTGAGATAGATAGATAGATAAAAATATCTTCTGTTACATTTATCTTAAAGTCTTAAACAAACAAGGATATCCGGCTAATTTTGTGACGCCATCAGTGACCCGGAAGAGGAGGGATCAGTTGTGACATCTGCACGTCGAGAGTAAAAATGTCGGAACAGAGCTGTGATTGTTCCGTCTGTTCTTTAGCGCCGGTGAACTCTTTGCTCGTTTTAACAAGTGAACATTGAGAGCAAGTATTTGTTGAGCTGTTATGGAAGCGGAATGTAGAAACTAAACTAAGTAATTGTTTCATTGTCTGTAGACAGTTGTCGAGTGATGCTTTACAGCTAGCTAACTGTTTAACCCTGTTTGGTTGATTTGTCAGCTGAAGTCATCCTCGTTTTTTTTTTTTTTTTTCTGTTTCTGAGTCAAAATCTTGGAGGGAGCAGCACGTCAGGGTTTGAGCAGAACCTTGGAGTTTTTGCTGATAGGAGAGCCACGTCAGCCTTCTGTTCTGTAAAGTAGTTGTTTGCTTCACTTTTTTTTTTTTTAGCCAAACAAACTTAACTTTTCCTGCTATCATGGCACCTATGGGGATTCGACTCTCCCCTCTTGGTGTGGCGGTGTTTTGCCTGCTGGGACTCGGCATCATCTACCATTTGTATGCCGGCGTGATCTCCAGCCGTCTGTCTGCCTTCAGGTCAGGACTTTCCCTCTCTGTAACTTGATCATTTCTGTTTGAAGTCTGATTTAAACAAAGTCTCAAATGCATTTCATTCTATATTTTAAAAAATATAAATATACTTCATAGAGAGCTGTGAATGATCACGCAGCAAAAACATCGTTAAAATATATTTATTATGCAACAACCAATACCACAACTTTTGTTTTATCTGAAGCAGTAATGATTATTGATGCTTTAAATGATTGTGCAACGAATCACTAAAGGCAACTTTTTCTTTTTCTTTTTTTTTTTTTGAAAGCATGAACTCAAAAAATGTGTGGCTGGAGTGGACGACAAAATGCCTGTCGAAAGCATGAAACTAAGCAGCTGACTCAAAATAGTTTTTCATTTTGTGTCTGTAGGCAGGTGAAAAAAGTGGATTTGAGAGAACTTCTTGCTGTATCTGTGGAGGCTGCAGTGCTTGGTGGTAAAGAGGTAAGAGTTCCTGCTGGTAACAACTTCTGAAAAACATTAGGCGCTTCATTCTTCTCCTCATATCAAGGTAAAAAGAGTGCGTGATGAGAACAGTCTGAACGAGAAATCAAAAGGAGAAACAAGAGAGGGGGCCAACGAGCTTCTGACCTCGGGTGACCTTCAATCTCACAGAAAGATGTTCAACCTTTTAAGGAACACTTTCCCTGATATCACGGTGAGTCGAGCCTCTCTAGACTTGTTTATTCTAGTGTGTGGACTTACTAATGGGATTTATTTCAAAATGTTTAATTCTTCAAGACCCACTCTAAAAAAATCCAGTTTTTAACATGTTGTGTTTTTCTTTTGATTAAGGACATATATAAACAAAGTTTAACTTAAAATTACATTTTACCATTTCTTGATTCAAATCGTGAATCAGGAGCAGACATATAATGCTGCTTGAAAAAGATTGTATTTGTTATGTAGAAAATATACTTGTCAGCCACAATCTCTTTATTCTTCTCCGTTCTTGTAGACGAATAGATCCATATACGGCTGTTTTCCTCTTCCTCGTTTCTTCTAATTCCTGCAGCTCTGCAGAAACTTGAACTACAGTTTTTTTTATTTTGCCTTAAAATGGCCTAATTATAACTAAAATATGATGGGAGTGGTCTTTTAAAGCAGATATTATGGGGTCACTGTTAGAAGTTGATCTAAATGTGGGAAGTGTACCCTTTTCAAAAATGGTGTTGTCTGGCAATGTGATATTTATGCATCTTTACCTTTAGGTTCACAGTGAAGAGCATGACAACGATTTGGATTCAGTAACCTGGGACAAAAAAATACCAGCTGAAATATTAGAAAAAGTCAAGGAGGGCACAGAGGTTCCTGCTAACAGCATCACTGTGTGGATCGATCCTTTAGATGCAACTCAAGAGTACACAGGTAGGAAGTCACTGGATCAAACTCCAGCTGTTACATAAGCTTTCTTGCCTCACTTCAATTTAGTGTTGACGTTGTTTTCTCTCCATAACTCCTGCATGATCAAGCTTAAGTGGTTTAGAATAGATAGAGATGTTAAGCAGCTAATGCTTATTAATAGTTCTAGAGTTGCAACGGATTACTGTCATTTTTGTTTTTTGCAGTTTTCTAATCGCTTTGTGTTTTTATATGATAATTTTCTCAGAAGACTTTTAATACAACAGGATGACCACAAAACCTTTAAAAGTCTTAAGTGTATTCAGGCGACCATAAACCGCTCTCGGACCCATCTTTTGAAGTGGGCTCCGTTTCCAATCGGACTGAGTTCCGGTTCACTCTGCGTTTCCTCAGTCTGAATAGACTCCATGCTCGTAGTGGAACAACTAAGCCAAAAGGGTCACCGTAGCCGGTCATTACAGGATGTAAACAGAGTAGCGGATCAACTCATGGAAATGGAAAACGACTTTTAACATGACGATGCACATTGCTACTCGTGCTGTTTTCCTGGCAATCTTTAAGTCATTAACACCTATTGTACCCTCTCTGCCATCGTCTGTAACTGTCTTGCAGCATGCCTCAGCTGTACCAAAGTAGAAAATAAGTGTTGTACTGGACGTTGATACAAATGTTCAAAATTGGTCAGTGAAATATATAGTTTGAATAAGTGAACTGTCCATTATTCTTCCTCTTGTTGCTGTGTCCGGCCCCTAAATTCGTGGCCAATGAGTAAAGTGATCTTTAGTCACATGTCTACCTGACGCCAGTTTGAATGCAGATCAAACGCAAGATTCAAAGCTCGGTCTGGATCAAATTAAGTCAGTAATATAAACCTGCAGGCCTGGAGACCCAACATTGCTCTCAGGACCACGTTCTTAGAACCCAGGTCTTTTTGAGACAGCCTGTAGGAGGCGCTGTGTTAAAAATGCCTGGGTCCTGAGAATGCAGTCCTTAGAGCGTTGTCCTGAGAACGTTGTTAGGTCTCCGGGCCTGCAGGTACACCCCTCTAAATTAAGTGGACTCGGACCGGACCAACTGACTTTTCCAGTCTGAATACACCCTTCAAAGCTCGTAAACTGAATTGAACTTTAAAAAAAGGTCTTAAAAAGCATTAAATATTTTTAAATTTTCATGTCTGGGTCTTAATTTTTTTTTTCCAATCCGACCTCCTTTTGCTTAAAGAAAAACATTTCTAGGATGCAGTGTGTCATAAAGTCACTGTAAATCCTCTTACTTCATCCAGCAATTGAACTCGTGCTCGTTGGTGAGGAAAATAGTAAAAGTGCAAATTCATGAAGAAATGGCTTGAAAAACTTGTGGTGGTTAAACTGAAGTTTGTTGAAAGACATTTAAACAGCTTTTAAATTTTCTTTGTACATACATTAGATTTTAAGTGGTCTTAAAAAAGGTCTTAAAAATCCTTAACTTTAACTTATTTAAATGTGTAGACACCCTGTATAAATGTGCTTCAGCAGAAACGGTTCTTTGCTCCTTGCAAACTTTAAGCTGAAATTTAGAAAGTGATTTATGTTGTTCCCATCACAACTCATTCTTTAGAAACAGCATGGTTGGACAGCAGATTTTTCCTCAGACTCTTCTCTTTTTCTGCATCCTGGGTCAGAACTGCAGCCGGTCAAAATCAAACCCAGGAAGCTATTTGTTGGTTAACACACATTACAATTGGATGAAAGTAAACACGGTGATTCAGATCTTTTCTTTCTTGAACCTTTTGTCCCACAGTTCAAAATCCCAAAGCAAAGCACCAAATGTCACCAAGGGGAAAGCTTTTACTTGATGAAAATGAATTCAAACATGGAAATGAATTCGTGTCATGACATGATTTTGGTTAAACAGATTACTTAATATGGCAGGACCTTTTTTTATTTTAAAGCTCAGGACAAAGCAGGAATAGAAGACTGTTGAATACTTGATGCGTAGTGGTCATTGAGTTAAGTGTGTTGGGGGTGGGAGTGTCGGCGGGGCAAAGATACCTGAGGAACGCAGGACAATAGCCTTCAGTGTCTGGAGGAGCTCACACTTGGGGAATTTTATTGCTAAGGCACAAAGGACATTGAAGTAAATTCAGTCAGTGTTGCATGGACCATGCATGTTTGAGTAAAAGCTTGAAATATAAATATTTAATCTTTTTCTCTTTAGAAACTGAACTATAAAAGTTGATCCTTTGTTACACTAACACACGCCTACCTGCACTAATGCACTTGAATGCAACATTCACTTCACTAGACTGTATTTCCAGTCATACTGACTAGACACATTTTTTGTTTGTTTTCTTCTAGAAGTTTTTGCTCTTCCTCTGTCAATTGAGCTTGGAGAGTTTCAGCTTTAATATAAACTCTGTAGTTGCTGACATCGGTCTCATAGCTCAGGGTTGTGTTGATGCTGACTATCCCAGCCAGATATACTCACACAAACAGTTGTTTTTAATCTGAAAAGTCTGGCGTTAAATCTAGAAAGTCAAAGTGACTTGTCTGGGGTGTGTCCAGCTATAAATCAGTGAATGAGAAGTCCTGATCCTGTTGTGCTACATTTTTATATGGAACCTGCTCAATTTTAGGTCGATCAAGGAGGGGTGTCATGTTGTTGTAATTCAACAGTTCAAGTTAACACACCCATTTATAAATAAAATTATTACATGTTCAGGGTGCAGTGAGGCTGATCACACCAAGACATCCAAACCAGCAAAACCAGTCGGGGTAACATTGATAAGATCTGAAATGTCAACCCGGTCTCAGTGAAATGCGTCCCTATTCCACGGCTTTGCACCCTCGGAATACCGTGCATAGTATACGCCAAACACGGTTTTTGCGTGCATATGATACGCAGTTGCAGCCCATTCAAAACAACAGGAACGGCTTTTAGGTTTCGTTTTGATCACGTGGTCGGATGTTTAGGTTTCTCCGGATCAGGTGACTGATCACGTGACTTTTGAGTTTCTGTCCGGCACCGTAGATCCACTCTTTTTCTGGTGGAAAATCCCTCAGAATAAAATATTTTGTGGACTAATCTTTATTTTGGTAATATTTCTAGCGAGAAATGTACCCGTTCCTATCACGACATGCATTTATTTTGGACATACAGTTCGTAGTTTGTCTGTTTTGCTTGACTTTTCGGGCTCGAAAATCGTAAAACAGCAGCAACGTCTGGGGTGAACGGAACAATCACGAAACCGGGCGATTAGCAGGATTTGGGACCCGACCCGCATCGGTGCCGGGTCAAGGTTAGGGTTAGGGAAGGTTCGGAGAACCCGCTCGGAACCGTTTTAATCGGGCCCCGAATGACTTCTGTAAAGCTAGAACGTGATCACTGCCTGACTACTTCCGGTCCAGGAGACGGTCAAACTTGATCCCGAAACGAAGATTATCAAAATAAAATAATGTTTCTTTAATTTCTGCCTCATAAACAAACACAAATGTCGGTTATTTTAAGTGACAATAACGAGGGAGGCTTTCAGACAAAATGAAGAAAGAAAACACAATTGGGTTATTTTTTACTTTTCATTTTTATTATTATTGTTAATATATTAATATTTTTAATATTATAATAATAATTATTATTATTAGTGGCAGTAGAAGTAGCAGTATTAATTTATTATTATTGTTGTTATTATTATTATCATCATTATTGTTATTATGTAAAAAAAATAAAATAAAATGAATGACATAAACAAAATCCAATTGATTCATAAATACATTGTTGATCCACAAGATCAACAGACTCCAAGTTTTAATGATTCTTGAAAGCTGAAAGGGTCAAGAGAGAATCTCACTATTCAGACAATTCTTTATTCTTTATTAAAATTAATCTATCAGCACTCATCTTCAGCAATCAAACTCAGCTTACAGGATTCACACCAACATTTTCGCTGGTGATGCCATTAATATTTAATTCATAATTCTATTAAAAAGTTACAGTTTTAAAGTTTTAATAATGTAGTTCTAGTGTGTTCAATAAATGTTTATCCGTTTGCCCAAAAACTAAGGCGTGTTTTGGATTTTGGCCCCTGTGCGACTGAGTTTGACACCCCTGGTCTACGCCATTCAAAAAAGCTTTAGGATATTTGGAGAATTACCGTCAAGTTTCACTAGAGATTGGGTTGGGAAGCGATTTTTGGTGTGAGATAAACAGGTTGTTTTGGGGCTGACTATGTAATTGTTTTGATTTGTACATTGTACCAAATGTATGTAAATAATATCCCTAATTTATTGTGAATAGTTACTTTTAACTTCTTATCAGACCACAGGTCAAAGAGATGGGAGGCTTAAACAAATTACTTATTAATAAAATAATGATATAAATGAATATGAGCTCTGGTATTGCTAAATTGATAAATGAACAGATGTTTTTTAGATTTTAAATTGATAAAGTTGACAGTGCTGTAAAAATTGACAAACTCATTTTTCTGAAACTTAATTATTTAGAACTTCAGGATTCTTGTATGCTTGTGTTTAATGTAATCTGTTGGTGACAAGGACTTTAGACTCTGCATAGTAACAAGTCCTAGTTTGTACATTTTAAGAAGTTCAGAGGATTGTTCCTAAACAACAATGATCACTCATGGTTTGATTGATCAGTCCTCCCTGAAACTTAGACAAGGCTTATGCAATTTACAGGAATTGACATTAATTGGAGCTTCATAACTTTGTCGACTTTGCTGCTAACAGTGTAAAATTTCAACTGTCTCCTCCTAAAATGTGCAGTACATTCTGGGATGCATGACTTCTGCGAAGAAATATAGTCTAACTTTCCAGATTTTGAGTACATACTAAAGCTATTTCACATTTTTTAAATGTATAGATGAATTTTGAATTTTACAGAGGTCCCACACTTCAACAGTGATGTATGTATTAATTCTAAAGAGAGCGACCCATCACCAGGTTTTACAGGATCCACGAGCTTAAAGCCCCATCAAGGGTTATCCAGGCTTTTTAGGGTCAGTGCTGTTTTGTTTTTTCATATATTTTTCAAATGTAATTAAGTTTATTACAAACAGCAGGTGACCTGTCCCACGAACACTCCACTACTACACGATGCATCACTCAGTTCCCTGCGCTGCTTTGAGACTTTCAAATCAATGCCTCATGTCATCCCAACCGACAGAAGAAAGCTGAAATCAGCTGAACCCAAAGTGAAGACTGTTATGGACGGATGAGTCCAAGATGCAAAATGCAAAGATTGGAACACCTAGATCAGTTTTTGTGAGGACATGCCTGCAGACCAAAACCTTCTGCAAATTCAACAACATCAAACAACGGTTTACAGCTGCTGAGGCAATGCAAGGACAAGGAAGAGGCCTACAGGAGTGGGGGTCGTGACCTTTAGAAATAGGTCAGGAACAAGATGAAAAAGAAGATAAGGGAGCTAATATGACCAACACTGCAAAGATAACAGAGCAGTTTTCTGCCAACAACTGCAGTTTCTAAAGTTCTGCAGACCCTCATGAAAAGAGATGCCCCACCCCCACCCTGCCGAGAGCTGCCACCATAACGACTTCTATTCAGGTTCTAAAGGAACATAGCATTCCCTCCCCCATCAATCTTAATTTAAAGGATTGACTTGTCTCAACTTCCTTCAGACTGGACATCTAACCTGGACTGAGGATCTGTGAATGTTCATCAACAGTTTCAGAAGCAGAAGATCAGGAGGTTCCAGGACCTGATGGAGTGTCTCCATCCTGTCTGAAGGTTTGCTCTGACCAGCTGCCTCAAAGTTCACCCGTCTCTTCAACAGATCCACCATCATCCAGTTCCTAAGAAGTCCTCTCTCACGTGACTAAATGACGCAGACGATGCAGTCAACACAGCTCTCCACTACATCTGACACCACCTTGACTCTGCAGGGAACAATGCATGATCCTGTTTGTGGCCTTCAGCTCTGCATTTAATACCATCATCCCAGAGCTCCTCCATCAAAACCTCACTGTGCTTTCCTCCACTTGTTAGAGCGGGAAACGGAGCGTCTTGTCCTTTGGTGCAGCCAAAGCCACCCGGAGCTGAACATTGTTAAAACTGTAGAGATGACAGTGGACTTCAGGGAGAAGGAACACCCAACCTCTTCACCCCCCCATCCCCATCCTCTTCACACAGAACCTTAAGTCCCCTCTCACTAGACCCATACGCGTTCCTGAGGGTCCAAAAAGCTTTTCGAGAAGACCTAAGTGAACACCCCAGGTTGACTCACTCTGGGAGAAAGCCGCAGCAAGGTTGACTTCCTGTGATATCTTAAGAAGTGACTGAAAAAGCTTGTGTCAGGAGCTGCTGACTATCTTCTACACTGCTATAATCCATTCTGTCCTGACCACATTCATTTTGATCTGCAAGCAGACAGGACTGACTGAAGAGAATCAGAAAGATCTACTGAGACCTGTGCCGGATATTTGTTTATTTAATTGAACCAAAAGCAAAAGAAAATCACTTCAAAATCTTGAATGTTATTTATCCATCTATAAACTTCATAATATTTTAAAAATTGACAAAAATACGGACACTTCTTGCAGCAATGAAAAATAATAGTTTGGCAACTGTTTTATTCATTGTTTTAAAAATGGTAGAAATCTAAATTTTTCTGTTATGATCTTCAGTGCTGGTTAACTTTCAATAGTGTTCCTTTTAAATTTCAAAACGATTAGATTTGGTCTAAAACAGAAAACCAAAAAGAAAAATGTGGTATTAACACTTTCATAATATTTGAAAAATTTGATAAAAAATTTTTTTTTGACAGTGCCATTTGTTCTTGTTGGTTTCAAACATGATTTACTTATGTAACAAGGCTGTCTTATTTGAATTTTAGAACACATTCTTAAAATAGTTAATAGACTTTAATTTGTACATGTATTTTTATGAGAAACTGCAAGCTATGAAACATATCCTGTGCCTTTCTTTTAAGAATAATATATTTATATATTTACTCTTGTGCAACATTGTTTAGATGTTGTTTACTGTTATTTTTTCCTTTCTTTCTCCCTCTTATTCTGATTTGAGATCTTGCGTTCTTCTTTCCGGTTTTGTTTAGCGTCCTTTGTTACCGCCATAGCAACATAAAAGCGTTCCATTGCCACTATGTAGTTGAGACACCTGAAAGAATGTACGTTAAAAAGACTACGTCTTGAACACAAAGAAGTAAATAATGTTGAAAACAACTGTCTAATTGTCACTTGAACAGTGATCAAAACACAGCCCAAGTGTTTATACATCCTAAAATATGTTAAATTCCCTCCCAAAACCCAGGTGATGTCCTCCATATTTTGTTCTTGCCACTGAGAAGCTTGCCCTGTGAATAAACGTTACTAGTTTATGAGGCAGAAATCACAGGAACATTATTCTGATGGTTTAGAATCTGTGTTTTGAGATCACTTATTTTCATCTGCTAGACCAGAAGAAATCAGACAGCGCTACGTTACATTTATGTTTCATCCTATGGATGATACAGCGACATCCTATGATATTTTATTAAACCAAGTATACAACAGACACAAACCTGTATCAATAAAATTTTAAGAAATAATAACAATAAAAAATGTTCCATGAATAGTGAGATTCTCTCTTGACCCCTTCAGCTTTCAAGAATCATAAAAACTTGGAGTCTGTTGATCTTATGGATCAATAATAATAAATTATTTATTTATTATTGATATAATAACAACAACAACATTATTATTATTATTAAAAAGAATAATAACAAAGATATTATTTATTATTAATACATTTTTGAATGTATTAATGAATTTATGAATCAATTGGATTTTGTATGTCATTCCTTTAATATATTTTTTTACATAACAACAATAATGATGATAATAATAATAATAATAACAACAATAAATAATAAATTAATACTGCTACTTCTACTACCACTAATAATAATAATAATTATTATTATATTAAAAATATTAATATATTAACAATAATAATAAAAATGAAAAGTAAAAAATAACCCAATTGTGTTTTCTTTCTTTATTCTGTCTGAAAGCCTCCCTCGTTATTGTCACTTAAAATAACTGACATTTGTGTTTGTTTATGAGGCAGAAATTAAAGAAACATTATTTTATTTTGATAATCTTCGTTTCGGGATCAAGTTTGACCGTCTCCTGGACCGGAAGTAGCCAGGCAGTGATCACGTTCTAGCTTTACAGAAGTCATTCGGGGCCCGATTAAAACGGTTCCGGGCGGGTTCTCCGAACCTTCCCTAACCCTAACCTTGACCCGGCACCGATGCGGGTCGGGTCCCAAATCCTGCTAATCGCCCGGTTTCGTGATTGTTCCGTGCACCCCAGACGTTGCTGTTTTACGATTTTCGAGCCCGAAAAGTCAAGCAAAACAGACAAACTACGAACTGTATGTCCAAAATAAATGCATGTCGTGATAGGAACGGGTACATTTCTCGCTAGAAATATTACCAAAATAAAGATTAGTCCACAAAATATTTTATTCTGAGGGATTTTCCACCAGAAAAAGAGTGGATCTACGGTGCCGGACAGAAACTCAAAAGTCACGTGATCAGAAACCTGATCCGAAGAAACCTAAACATCCGACCACGTGATCAAAACGAAACCTAAAAGCCGCTCCTGTTGTTTTGAATGGGCTGCAACTGCGTATCATATGCACGCAAAATCCGTGTTTGGCGTATACTATGCACGGTATTCCGAGGGTGCAAAGCCGTGGAATAGGGACGCATTTCACTGAGACCGGGTTGGAAATGTGGATCAGCAAATCCAGTTTGACCAACTCAACTCATTTGTTTTTTTTTTTTTTTTTGTGTGTGTTTTTATTATTATACACTTTCTATCACAACAGCATCACCTACTGTATTAGTCAGATGTTTGATGCTAGAACAAAACACAAATGTTTCATTTGGGTTGTTTTAATGCATAGAACAGGTTGCATACAAATTTTGTTTGTATTTATGATGCTTATTATTATTTATTACAAAATGGATAAAATGTGCAACAAATATTACAGTTCTCATGTCGGTTTTGCCTCAATGATTCGCAAGTAAAATCTTATTTGATGTATAAAAAACACACATATATATATATATATATTCCCTTGAATTCCATTCCATCAGTTTTATTGTTGGCAGGGGTGACTATTTTCACAAACCAGAAATGCTAAAGTTTCTTCTCTTTTGTCTCCAACCAAAACTCTTGCTCTCTCACCTGTAAACGTATCCCAGAAAACCTTGTGAAGTATGTGACCACCATGGTGTGTGTAGCTGTAGATGGTCGCCCAGTGATTGGAGTCATCCACATGCCGTTCACAGGACTCACAGGTATGTTTCTTTAAGCCACGATCAGTCTGAAACCATTATTTGTTATTAGTAATGGTAAGTTTTTCAGATGGAAACTTCTCATTTTGTGTCACTGATGTTCTTTGTCTTTGAATAATTGGGCTAAATGTTGAACTTTCTTCATAGTTTTTTTTTGTTTTTTTGAAACTGTGGCGTGAGATCTAAAAACAGATATTTCCCATTTCTGTCCTGATTGTCTCTTCTTCAGCCTGGGGGTTTGTAGGCCAGGGATCAAACGTGCACGTTCGCTCCTCCTACACTTATAACCCCCCAAAGGTGATTGTGTCGCGTTCCCACTCTGGAGAAGTGAAGAAGTTTCTTCAGGACGCTTTTGGAAACAGCACAACAATAATAACGGCGGGTGGAGCAGGTGAGTTGAGATTATTTTTCTATATGTTGGTACATGGTTTAATCGGAAGATAAGGCCACCAATAAATGTGTAAAAAAAAAAAAAAAAATAAAGAAAACAAAAAAAAAAGAAAATCTTGAAAGTTTTATCCTCATCTGGTATGAATACAACTTTTTCTCACTTATGTATGTCCTAAATATGTACATTTTAATGATACATTTTAAAATAGGCCATATTTATGCTTAAGTAACTGTATGAGATAAACCTGTGTTCTGGATAGTTAATTCAATCTTCATCCATGTTTTTTTTTTTGTTTCTTTGCAGGATACAAGGTCCTGTCACTGTTGGACATCACTTCAAGTGAATCTGAACCCATGGACCAAGCAGACGTTTATGTCCACATTACCTTTATTAAGAAATGGGATATCTGTGCAGGCGCTGCGCTGCTCAATGCGCTGGGTAATTAACTGCAGACATGTTTTTTGATTAACCCCATGAATTAATTTAGCTCTGATTTAAACTTCCTTTGTATTATTAAGGACTACTTCAAAATGGTCTTTATTTATGTCTGACTGAGGATTTGACCCTCATAAGTGAACATTAAAAAGTAACCATTCTGAAGTGCATCAGCAAGCTATAGATCCATCTTGATCAGTTACAGTTTTGCATCCTTCTTGCTTCGTCTTCTTTGAGAAGATGCAACATGACTTCATCAAATCTGTTTTCTTTTAAAGGACTTCTACCATACTTTCTTCTCTTAAGTTTTTCAGAGTTATTTATATCCATATATCATCTTTGGCACACTAAAGAACAAATTATTTATGAAATATTAGTTAATTTTGTGAGTTTGTTCGTGAGGCACCACCTTTTGCTGCTTGTGGTTGTCGCCCATTTCATGATGTCATCCTGCAAGATCCAGCCGTGGCATCATTTCTGCGTTTCCCCCAGAAAACAAAAAACATCGGACCGAGCTGAGCGGCTGATGACTGTCAGCTGAGTGGCAAAGCCAGCAGCTGATCACCGCTAGCTGAACGGTGAAGTTAGCTAAAGATCACAAGTAACTGAGCTACAAGGTCAGCAACTGATCACTGCTAGTTAAGCAGCAAGGTTAGCGGCTGATGACTGTCAGCTGAGTGGCAAAATTGGACGTGTGTGTTAGTCTGGGGTGTGTATCTGGCAGTGCAGACTCTTCCTGAAAGAGGCTTTTTTTTTCAATTTGTGACATCAGTTCATGAAGACCTGCTCGTTTTTGTGGGTTTGAAGGGGCTGGTGCTCAGAGTGCAGGTTTTTAGAGGATTACTTAGAAATGTGTGAATGGATCAAAATACTGCTTTTGGGGTTGTTTATAGTTAGGAATGAACATTGTAATACACTCAAAATCTCAAAAAATAGATTTTTAAATGGTACAAGCCCTTTAAAGAGTTTTTATTTGAGTGTGCATCTCTGTTCCTTTTTTATGTAAAAAATCTTAAAAATTAAGAAAGCATTGTGAAGTTCTTCCTTTATTACTCACTACTTTAAGAAATACAGTTTTTCAAAAGCAAGCACAAATGGCACTGAACAATGGATCTATATTTAATAGAATTTTGAAACATTGAAAATACAAGTTAATAATAATCAGTCCAGGAATTTGTCAGTGACACTAAGCTTTACAGAATAACCAATACATTTTTTATGCATTTTTTTAGGAGGACACATGACTACTCTGAAGGGTGAGGAAATTAACTATAGTGGAACTCCTCTCAACAAAGGAGGTCTGGTTGCAACCATCGGTGAAAACCATAAGTCTATATTAGAAAAGCTACCAAACTGGGACCCTGAGAAGCACTGAAAGACGTGAAGATGGAACCGTTGAAGGCTAACTTCGTTCAGAAGTTCACTAAACACAGCCGGCCTGCTCAGTTTTTCTCCTGGGACACTGAACTTCAGCCAGTGGGAAGATTTGGACTGAACCCGGATTATGGAACCAACGGGGCTCTAAATCCACTCCTCAGCAAGCAGGTTTAAAAGAGCTGGACACCATTTCCTCATCTTCTCAGACAGTGACACAAACATCAATCTTTCATTTTTTAACACTGGGCAGAACACATTTAAAAACACTGTGAAACTTGTTTGTCAGCCTTGTTAAAAAAAAAACAAACAAAAAAAAAAACAATGTCAGAATGTTTTAAAGTGAAAATACAATGTCACACATTTTTCTTTCACTGTTCAAATGTTCTAAACTTAAAAAAACTGCTTATTAATTAAAAATGATAGGGATGAGAGATCTAAATGACACAAGTTTTGCTAAAGAAGGTTATAATAAAATACATTTTAAATAACTTCAATAAGATCATGAATTACTGTCACAAATGGATGTGAAATAATCAATATAACTACCAAATGGATAAGCTAGCTGTCCTTTCAGATATTTTCAGAGTAAACAAAGCACAATATATTAACACAAGTCATCTTCATATGTTGAAAACTTGTCGCTATGGAAAAAAAAAAACCTAGAGGTTCTGTGGTTGTTACTTTTTGTAAGTTCATCCATTTCTTAGGGTTCTGTAAATACACAAGTTGGTTCTTTTAAAAAGACTTTCTTTAACTTTTCCAGTGTGCATGTTTGCTGGACAAGTATACTCGTTTGTGATTTAAGGGAAGAATGAAAAATGAACTTACTGGGTAAGGGATGTCATAACAATAAGTGCCATCAAATCTTAAAGACTTTCTGTCTGAAAACTTAGTTTCAGCCTTTATTTTATGGGAAATGCCTTCAAGTCTGGACAATGCAAATGAGTACACCTTTTTTTTTTTAACTTTATTTATGCCATAAATGTTATGATTTTTTTTTTTAAACAACTATCGCTTCGATATATCTAAATTTATCTTAGAGCTGTACAGTTTATAAATTTAAACTGGTTTCGTCATGTGAATAAATTGAAATAAGATTTATTTGTGAAAATTTGTTTTTTTTTATTGTCTTCTTTTCTAGCAATTTTTGTGTTGCAAACATTTATGCTAAAATTAATAGAAGTTTAATCTTAGTTATTGGTTTGCCTTTTGGTTGTTACAACTCCTAGCTTAATTTAGAAAACCACACAATAATTTCACAAGTATGGAATCTGTATAATGTCTAAATCTTTCTGCTACCTGTCAAGCGGTTCCATCTTCTTCTGTTGTCATGTTGGAATACAAATACATTGATTTTTACTGTACAACAAAGTTAGGGCAAAGAGCTTAATGTAGTCCCAATTTAAAACAATTTTTTAGAAATAATTGAGTCCTGTCAACATTTTTCAAGGTTTCATTGCTGTAAGTCAATAACTGTACCTTGCTATATTGGTCATTGATGGTTCCTGAATGTAGACAGTTCCTGTCTCTCATGTATGACCTTTGGATTGTTGACATTTGCAGCTGCTTGTGTGATTTAATTATTTAACTTTATTGATGCACAATTGAAGTAGTCATCAGGAGCTAAAATTAAGGAAACCATTCAGATGAGAAGCAGAATGTCTTTTAGATCAATTTTTCAAGCCTAGATGTCCAGCAGAATTGATTTCTGTAATGACATGACTTGGAATCTACACACATATTTCATGTATCGCTTCCCAGATTTATCCATTTCTCTGATTTTAATTATCTAAGGCAGAGGTGTCAAACTCAATCGCATAGGGGGCCAGAATCCAAACCACACCTTAGATGGCGGACTAAACAGGATAAACAATTATTGAACAAACTACATTTTTTTTTTATTTTTAAATGTAACTTTTTCATTTTACCATAATTATAAATAAAAACAGGACAAGAATATTACTCCAGATTAAATCAATTTAAACCTTAAATAATTTTAAAGACTTAGCTCTTCATAAAAATATATTTCGTTAAATTATACAAGTTACAAATAAGTTCAAGATAACACCAGGCCATTAATAACAATAAAATGAAACGATCTGGAGGGCCGGATATAATTACCCAGAAGTCCAGATATGGCCCCCGGGCCTTGACTTTGATACGTTATCTAAGGGAAGATCTTGGTGGGATGTCTTTCTACCATCATCTATGTGAAAAAAATTGAAGTATGGTTTCAGAACGTCCACATACAGAGGTTTTTTTGTGGTGTTTTAAAAAATAATAAATGGGTTCAAAACTGTACGGCTGGAGCTATCCAGTCGTACAGTTTTGAGCCAGATACCAGCTCAGATGAGGAAAACAGGCATATTTTAGATCTGTTTATTTGCAAGTGGATGCATCAGAATGGAGCAGAGAAGGGAGCTTGTGGCCATGGTGCAGCGGTAGGGCACCTTTCTCTGATTGGAAGATTGCAGGTTTGATTCCTAGCTCGCCTGCCCTTGTGTCGTAGCATCCTTGGGCAAGACGCTGCCCCCCCCAAATTGCGTCTGGTGGGAAGTTTGAGCCAGTGTTCGGCAGTGGAGTCACCATAAATGTGTATCTGAATGGGTGAATGAGTCTATAACCGTGAAGTGCTTTGGGGCCTTCAAGGCACTTTGAAAATGCAAACCGTTTTACGCCAATGCTACATGGTTCAACTCCAGTTCTTTTTCTGCTCTTAATTCACAGGGACTTGAATGAAGAAATATAATTTTCTTTGTCTATATCCTCCATCATAACAAAAATGCTACAATAACATGCCAAAAAAGGATTTGTTGTGGATCTTTAAATCAAATCAATGACATTTCACCATTTCGGAAAGGTCTTATACTTTTGAAGTGGTTTTAACTTAATTGCTATGTTAAAAGAGAATGGGTCATTCGCGTGTTAACCTTAGTGGAGAAAATAAAAGTAAGAAGGCAACTACTTTTATTTTGTATTTTATTTTTGTTGTTTAATTTATAGCCTACTGGCTACACACTGATGCACTGTAGTATTTTAATGTTGAAAATTTGGGTTTGAGTAGCGCGGGAATTTTTTGACCGGAACTTGCCTTGCGTCATCTGCTCCGTGCGCCGGAAGTGGAGAAAGAACGTCGGACTCTAGTGTTTGTTGCTCGCTAGCTTGTAAATAAACACAGTGTAAAGCGTTCAGAAAAACACAATCATATTAGAGGACATTTTTATAAACAGCATCCATGATGTTCAACAGGCAAACCAGCCTTTGGATGGGCGATGTAAGTCCAAGAGCTTTAGCTTTTTCATGACACGTTAGCTTTAGCTTCGTTATGTTTCTGCTTCCATAGCCCGGTGAAGCTAAACATCGTACTAGGGTGTTTATTCATGAACTCAAGACATATCTAATAAATGTGAAGTGCTTATGTGCATGTAGTTCAGGTTTTTTGTAAAAATGCTAACCATGTAAGCTTACAGCCGCGTTGCTATAGTGCAGCAAGCGCTAGCTTAAAAAAACAAGGTTGATTCATAACCGCTTTTTAGTGTTTAATTAAAAAAAAAAGTATCATTACCGATCAGTAACGGAACGAAAATTCAATTTTGTAGTTACATTATAAACCAGCTAACATGAACAGAATGGTTCACAGGTGCATCTTTGGTTCAACTTTTGACTGAAATAAACACGAACTAGAAAAAATAAATTGTCCCTTACTTTGTAATTGAAATAAATCCAGAGAAGTTCATGCCATTAATGATACTTCTTTATTTCATTCTATTGGCTTAGTTTAAAAAAATGACAGTACTGTACTATTTGTGAGTTGATATATATGAATAATTTGAATTGAATAATTAGAATGATTTCCACATATTTAATAGTGTCAGTTTAAAATTTAAAGCACAAAACTAAAAAATGTCATTAGTATAGAAAGCAAGACTTTTAGGCTTTGATACGGTTATGTTTTTTTTTTTTTAATATTTCAAATATTTTAAGAGATTGTTCACATTTTCATCTGCTTTATTTAAAGTTTTGTTTTTAATAATAAATTTAAATGTATATATATATTGCTGTTTATCTTCAGTTGGACCCATACATGGATGAAAACTTCATAAAGCAGGCCTTCAGTGCTATGGGAGAATCACCGTGCGGCGTCAAGATCATCACTCACAGGATAACGGGGTACGTGAACGTCTCCACACAGAAAAAAAGTTTGTTTTAAAGGTGACCAGAGCACACCTGGAGCCCATTTCAAGAAGCAGGTTAAACAAATTTAGAGTTGAAACCTGAACTCAGAGTCCATAGACTCAAAATTCTCAAACTTAGAGTTTTCTGTTTCAGAACAGCTGAAAAAGTTTGATTCAATCAACTTGAAGTTGTTGGAACCAGAATTGGGTGCGAGCGTCGCTACCATTATAAGCCCTGATCAATGGAGCAAAGACAGCACGATTCACCATGGCAACGGGAACAAACACCTGAGACTTCCAGCGACGGAAATTGATAAGTTCTTGCAAACGTGCCGACTACAAGCACATTTTCCGCAAGAAAGGCAACACAGCTGCAGCGGTAAAACAGAGAGAAAATATCTGCAGAGTTGATGCGTACGTCTACGTTTGAATAATTTCAATTAATGAATAAATAATAGTGATAGGAAGGTTATTTTGTCACTTGTTAAGTAAGGAATGGTCTGGAATTGATCTGTTAATAATTTAACCAGTCATCTCCGTCATTGCATGAATGACCGTTTCCCCCAACCCCCCCCCCCCACCCCCACCCACCCACCACCCACCACCACACACACACGGATGTCACTGCAGGCTAAAAAGAAACACTGTAGCTGCTTGGAATATGTTAAAATAAGCATTTATTTAAATTCAATTCTCAAGACTTATAAAATATTGCTGAAAAGTTTTGTTTTCTTTTTTGCATGTTTTTTTTTTTTTTTTTTAGCATAGCATACTTTCCATTGCCAGGATTCAAACTCGGGCCTTCAAAGGAGGAGGCAGTGTTGCTGACAACTGAGCTAACATTTGTCACATGTTTTGTAGGGTAGATAATATTAAATATTTTATTTATATAGCGCTTTTAAAAGACACTCAAAGACGCTTACAAAACAAATTACATTAAAAACACTAGTAAAAAGAATTTAATTAAAAAGAAAAAAAAAATATGAGTTGACATGCCTTCCTGGTGTTTGAAATTTAATGATTTCCATTGTTAAGGGCTTAAAATGAGGATAGGAAAACTCAGTATTAGTAATAGCGAGTCCCTGAAAAAACTCACTATTTATAATGTTGCTCAAATAAAAATGAATCGGGGAAAGTGCAGCCAATCGACTCGTGTCCTCAAAATCCTCTCCCGACATAAATAACATTTCCTCCAGATTAATCCAGCCTCCTTGTCTACATGATCCTCTATGAATGGACCTGTCATTTTGGTTTCTGTGTGGTGGAAACGTGCAGTTTCTAATGTGAATGTTCTCTAAATGTTGATGAGGAACTCATATTTCACATCCTTCACTTCAAAAAGGGGCGGAGACCGCAAAGAACTTTAAGTTTCCTGAAGAAAACCTGCTCCAGACCAGGTTACGTTCACAGACTCAGTTGCCACAGTGATTGATTCTGAGTTCAGCTTAACTCGCTTCTTGAAACGGGCTTGGTTTCGCCAACTTTCACTTTTAAGTTATCTCTCTTTCTGAAACCGAAAACACACATTATTTTTTATCCATAACTGCATCTGGTTAATGTTACTGTGGAACTGAATGTTTCACGATGACAGTAGTTTGTTTGACTCATCATTAATTTTCTTTAGACTTCCCAGAAATTCTAATAGATGCCTGAATTTGAATTTCTCACATTTAAAAGGAAAAGACTAACTATAAGTAAATAATTTCTGACTGGAAAGTGATTGTTTCAAGTTGGTGAATTGTAACGGTTCCCTTTTGTTCCATTAGTATAGGAAGTAAACACTGGATGACAAATGAAGCTGAGTGGGGCTGATATTCTGTATTCGATGCTGATTTCCTGGTTCTAAACCAGTCAGGTTTATTCTGAGGCCTGATCTGCTGTGAAATGTTGCTTAGCTGGAAGCGTCACTGTGTCTTGTTGTGCAGGGGTTCCGCCGGATACTGCTTTGTTGAGCTGGCAGACGAGGAAAGCGTTGACCGCTGCGTCCAAAGGCTCAACGGAAAACTAGTTCCTGCGTCAAACCCGGTAAGTTTTTCGGAATAATTTTTAACCATGGCCAAAAATATCTTATTATAATTTATCCAGTCAGTAATAATGCATTGCACTTTTTATTTTGAAGAATTAATTTTGTGATTGTGAACAATGGAGCTCATTCTGCTTTGTTAGATTGGCTGTTTGCAAAAAAAAAAAAAACAGAAAAAAGCTGCTATTTTTCTCTTTAACAAAATACAAAATGCTTGCTTTGTGTTTTAATAGGAAACTGTCTGTATTGGTTGATGTCACCATTGCGAACCACATTGATAACCACTTTAAACCTACCAGTCTTGACTGATGTGTAAAGTGTGAGCCTTGGCTGCTTGTTATTTGATGTTGTCGGCCTCGTGGGCCGGCCCTGCGACTGCTCCACTGTTGATTGGCCTGTATCTGCTGCTGCTGAAGGTGGCTAAGAGGCTGCTTGTACATGAATGTACTTTGTTTGAAGCTGGTGAATAGAGACTCTGGTAGGAACTAACTGAGGAAGGGGCTAAAGGCTGGTCTGGGTGGTAGAGGTATGTAAACCTAAATAACCATAGCAATAACTCAGCTCTTCATTCCCAGCAATACTCATGGCTATACTACACATCTTTGGTGTTTGAGATTGGGTTAACCTTTTGACCTTTTTCTCTTTTTGTCCAGCCCCGGAAGTTTAAGCTAAACTATGCTACCTATGGAAAAAGACCAGAAGCCGGGTATGATATCATCTTCTTTCATGGTTCTAAGAGTACAGAAATGCAAAGATTGACTGCTTTCATAAAGAACACTCCAAAACTGAAGCTGCTGCTACACCAAATATATGTCCATGTTGTGACAAATACAACAGTTTAGTTTATTTTCAAGTTTGCTAACAATATTTTTTTAAGAAATGGAAAAGTGAAATTGTTAATATGACGTTTGAATTGAAAAGAAAAACGACAAACCTAAAACTGTTACCAAGGAATTATAATGTTTATTTGTAATTCCTGATGCTTTGTGTTTTCATTTCCATTCATTTATTTATTTCCCTTTTCAGTTTAAATTCAATTTTGTTTTCGGAGTTTACCCTAACTTTACTTGGGGGAGGGGATTTGAGCATTTTAGCCATTGGCTACCAGGACATGGTTGACACCGGGGTGAAAGAGGTTATGCTGACTTTTCCAATCCAGGACGACGTCTGTTTTTGGCGCCGCCTTTTTCCCCTTCTCCTCTGATGTGGCGTACAAACGTCCCACCGTTTGGTACATCAGAGGAGGGAGGAAAACAAATGGCAGACGACGTTTGTGTTGTTGTGTACGAAATACAAAAATACCATTATCACCTAACGCAGTTCCACCAGGCATGCTCAATCTCAGACTGAAATAAACGATTCTCCAGAAAAACAACAAAGTTCCGATCTGCACAGCAGCAACAGTCTAAACTACACGAAGAAATTCTCAGAATTTTCTTTAAGCTTATTTAAAGGATGTTGACAAAAGTGTCAATTTTATGTTTGTTCTGTAAACTTAGAAAACATTATGAATGCATTGAATGCATCCCTAGCATTCAAATTTGACAAATATAGTTATTTGGTTTGTGTCCTGATATTTATTATAATCGCCTGGAAAATTAAAAAACTATATTGTGATATGAAAAATCCTATATCGCCCAGCCTCTGCATATGTTCAATAAAAATCAGACACTGCATAATTTCTTTTCAGTTTATTCTTTGAAAAACAGGATGATTTTGTTGTCATCTCGTCTTCCGCCTGCCCCCTCTCCTAATTTGCCCCTGCAAACACTAAAATCTGCATCTGCTTTCAGAGTGCCTGCTCCTTGAAGTAGAGGAGCAGCTTTAGTTTAGCATCAATGCAGAATGAGTTCAAAAGAAAAATACATTTTTTCTCTTTCTAGGCCAGAGTTCTCAGTGTTTGTGGGCGACTTGGCCTCTGAAATAGACGACTTCCAGCTACATCAAGTTTTTAAGAAGTACCCTTCCTGCAAAGGAGCCAAAGTCGTCACTGACCAGTATGGATACTCGAGGTACGCACGTGTTTTCGTTTTGGCTGAAGGCAGATGTAACAGCTCTTAGATTTCTCTGTGATTCATTTATTATTGTTAGAAACATGCAGTAGAGTTTGAAGTGCTTCCTGTTGATGTAAAGAGTCTTAGGATAGATGGACCATCAGTGCATCTTCATCTATTGTTCGAGGAAAGGCTGAAAGAAATGTTTTCTTGCCGTCTTATGCTAAACCTATTGTTTTCCCCATATAGGCTAAGCAAGAGCAACTCACAATTCAAGTGATGCTACCTCATGTTAAAAGTAAAACAGCAAGTTTCAGTTCTACCATAATAATACCCATTATATTCTCTTTCTCATAAGTGGTTATTTTATGACAAGTGTGTGGCGCGTGTTGGCGTGCAGAGGAGGGGTAACTGCTGTCTGATTTTCAGAGGCTACGGTTTCGTCAAGTTTGGGGAGGAGAGCGAACAGAAGAAGGCCATTGAGGAGTGCCAGGGGACGGTGCTGGGGGGCAAGCCACTCAGGCTCAGCATTGCTGTCGCGAAAAGGTACGTGTAAAGAACACTGAACTGAAGACACAAGTTATAAAGCCTCAAACTGATGGGAATTAATGATATTTTTAATGATAAATCACAGCTCTTCTGCTTTAGTTCTTCAGAAGATGGTGTCTTAATTCTAATCATAGATGAATTTAAACCTGATTAAACTTTATGTAAAGATTCATTTTGAAACTTTGTCTCATTTTGTTTCAAGCTGTTTCTGCTCTTGTAAAATACATGCCAGCGGAGGTTTTTGTGTATTGTTTTGTTTTTTACATATAGTAAATATAAAGCAATGTAGAAAGTTGCTGTTTCCTTTGGCATGTTATTAGCTGCAAACACTGATGCAACATGTGCAGACTCACCAGCAGACATTCCCTTCTTCCAGGCAAACAAATATTTCTCCACAAGGTTTATTTTCTTTGAAGTTACAACAACAAACCAAGCAGGAAAGTTCATGTCTATTAAAAAATAAACTGCATCCACTGCTGTTTTGTGCTAATATCGTTTTGAAAGGATCCACCAGTCGTCCACGGCCAAAACACAATTTCTGATTTGCTTTTTATAAGTAAAGGAAATTTTTAAATGGTGTATAGTTCTACAGTGTTTTTTTTTAATTATCTTAAGACCCAAAGTGGTGCTAACTTGCAATTAACATCCCTCAACCCCTTAACTCTGGAGCTTTGAATTACTATAACTCTTTGACTCTTAACGTAATTCCAACAGATTCTAAAGTGGAGAAAAGCAACTTTGCACTGATATACACTTACCAGTAGTAAAGTGTTTATGCAACCAACATAAAGTCTCTTGTCTGCACCAGAATCAGTTGGAATCAAAGAGTTATAGTCACCTTAAATTGAGTGTGTTGTTTTATTGTTACTGGCTACAACTCCAGTGTTTAAAGGGTCAAGCATGAGGGTGGGAACCAAAACCTTCAATCCTCTGATCAAAGGTCAACAACCCCCCACCTTGTGTTTTTCCTCAAGAATTTACTTAATTTTCAATAAAAAAATTCTCCATCTTTTTTGGTTTGCAGCCAGAAGGTTAGCAACTACCAAGCAGGCCAGGGCCAGAGTTACCACAACAACTACAGCCAGCCTCCATCGGGTTACTATGGTGCTCCTTATGGTGGGACTCAGGGGGGTTACTACCCTCAGTGGGGCGGCTATGACCAGTATGGAGGCTACAACAGCAGCGGCTATGGCGGTGGCTACAACAGCGGCTACAACAACAGCTACAACAGCGGCTATAACTACAACTATGGACCCTATGGATACCCTCCACCGGGACACATGATGCCACCGCCTCCTGTAGGGATGCCCCCCATGTCCACCGACATGCCAGCCGCTGCAGAGGTGAGTGTCCTCTGCTTTGGAGTTCTGTGGTGTTTTTTCTTTAACTCTTTGATACTGGAGCTGTGGATATTTTCCTTATGACACCACAGGTGGGAAAAGCTCGCTGTGAGAACAAATTCATTTCTTTTACCCCATATCTGAAAGATACAGACGTGCTACTGTCTTTTTCTCCACGTTCCATTGTTTTGGTGCTAAAGGGTTAAGATGTAAAAATTTGAGTTGCTCTATATTAACTCATACTGTCATAAAACGTTCACATGTATATGTTGATGAACGTTCTCTTGTTCCATCTCTTTATCCAGCAAAGTCAGGAGCAAACTGAAGCTGCAGAAGAGGAAAATCCAGAAGGTAAAGCTGTTTGTTTTTCCTCCTCATTGCTGGCTGAGGGCTTCCTTTGTGAAACAAAGCCTTTCTTATTATGTATTTACTCTCTCCAGAGCCCATCCCTGAATGCAATGTGGAGCAGTGGAACAAGAACTTCATGGAGCGCAGTGAGGAGCTCTACGATGCACTGATGGACTGTCACTGGGAACCTCTAGACTCTGTTGACTCGCCCATCCCCACGCTCTCTTGATGACTCCTTTTAGCTCTTCTCAGTGTACGATTTTAAAAAAAGAAGACTTTATACTTCCTGAAACTCTTCCCTCATGGAAATCTTACAGGTTTCAGCTATAAATGATCATCTGCACTTGCAAAGGTTGACCTCCTTACAGATCAGAAGTCGCTCGCGGCTTCTATGTTGTTTTTTATGAACAGGAGGGATCGGCTGCTGTGTATGTCATTGTGTGTGTCCACACAGAAACTGTGTGGATGTTTTGTGTTTGTTTTCAGTTTGTGAGAAAACATTATAATGTGTCATGCTTTAATGACCAGAAGAATTATCTTTTAACATTATTCTAATAGAGAAAATTAAATCCCTGCCTTTGTTTCTGTTTGCCATACTCTCTGCCAGTTACAGTTTTACAGTTACAGTTTTTATTGTCTGGTTCTACTCTCATTTACTCCTATTTATTTGAGTGAGAAGATGGGATTCTACCAGAAGATGCACACCAAAACCTTCTTAAGAAGCTCCAACTCTGCAAACATGTCCCCAAAGTTTTTGTTGGGTTGTCAGCTGTCAGAAAATCTGTCACATCATGAGACAGCATTTCTGTTTAAGGTTTTATCAAGAAAACAGCTTCAAAAGAACAGTGGGCTGATGGAAACCAGGAGGAAGTGGCCTTTGCTTCAGATTCATCAGTGATCTGAGAAACAGTTCTGTCTGGTATCAGACCGCACGACCCCTCCCACTTCCGCGGTTGACTTTCTGGTGTCTGTTGTTGAACCATTACGGAAGGACCCTTCATGATTGGAGGCCAGTGTCTTTAATGTACATGTAAAATAAAGTTTTATATGCAGACTCTGCTTGAGACTTTGTGCTTTTTTTTTTTTTTAGGTTTCTTCTAAGAAACAGATGATCAGCCTCACTGAAAAAGCAGTATATCCTGAAAACATTTATATTCAACAAGTCTGCAATCAAAGTGTAAACTTAAAATCATAAAATTAAAAATTAAACCTTTATTATTTATTAAGTCAAAATGCTGGGTTCATTTAAGGACTCATTCACTCAGTCAAATTTAAAGGAATAAATATGGAAACCGGTATGTGCAATTGCTTCAGACGTTGATCATTAGCTAGAGCGGACAACCTTGTCAGGAAGATGGCTGAAGAAAAAAAATGTTCTTGTGTTTATTTCTTCTATATAGAAATAGATTTTAAAAGTCATAGTTTCAGGTCTTCAAAAATGTCTAAAAAAGGGAATTTTTGAATTTTGTTTGTGAAACCTGAAATCAAATGGAAAACAAATGAAGAAACTTTAATAATTTAATCAAAACCGAAAAGTTTGTCAAAACTCAAAATGCCATTTATTGCACACAAAATGTTAATTCAAAATCTAAATTTATTAATTTGAGGAAACAATGTATTATCTTTTTGAATGTCATGTCTAGGTCTCCATACACCACATATCCCCTTTTATAATAAAACACATTTACTGAAGAGACTGTATTGTTGGCTTCATTCACTGTGAACAAAGAAATATGATTCACACAAACTGTTGAAAGTGTTGGATCAGTTCATAATCTAAAATAGGATTGCTGTAAACAAGTTTGTTCTGGAAGCACTAATGTTGTGCGATCTTCCTCATCATTACATTTAATACAGAGCCCTGACATTAAAAAATTATTAATAAATCGTTCCCCTTAAATTAATAATTTACTTCCACAAATTGAAATATTTAATGCGCAGATTTCAATTTTAATATTGGGAATTCCTAATACTGATGTGTGGTCACAAAATACCAATTTGCTTATACTAATTTGTGCCAACACCTGCTAGTTTGTGCAACAAAGCGCTATTTTTTTCAAATAACTGCATTTTTTGTGCTGACAAAATTATATGTTCACACAAAATTCTAATTTGCGCTTATCTGACCCACAAAAGGCAAATTTCTGCCCACTAATACTAGTTCATGCACATAAAATGCATATTTGTGCACAGTTGTGCCCACAAAATTTTAGCCTGCAACCACGAAATGCTAATTTTTTGTACCCACAAAATGGCAGTTTGTTTCCACAAAATGCTCATTTACTTTTAGCCCACGGGATGCTAACTTTTACGCACAAAATACTGGTTTATGCAAACAAAATGATAATAAAATGTCAAATTGTGGACATAAATACTGATTTGTTTCCACCAAATAATAGTTTTTTTCACACTATGCTACTAAAATAGCACAATGTGTCTACAGAATAGTTGTTCGCACACACAAAATGTTCATTTTGTGCATGCAAATTGGAATTTTGTGGGTACGAAATTCTAATTTGTGCCCACATAACGCTAATTTGTATGCACAAGATACTAATTCAAGGCCACAATTTGGTAATTTGAGGGAACAATTTATTATTGTTTCTTTTGATGTCATGTTTGTGTATATGTGCATTACATCCCCCTTTTAATGAAACAAATATGCATTTATTAAGTAATGGCATTTGAGTACAAATTAATAAATTAAATTTGTAAAAATGATCGATTACTATGTTGAGCATTTTGGGGTTTATTTGATAATATCTTCTATCGTTCTGAGAGAATAATATAATTTTCAGACCATTTTAGTGATTTGATCTACAAAACTGATGCAACGGGATGCAGCAAAACAAGAAAATGAACAAATGAAGATCCTTCTCTTTTATTTTCGGGAAGGTACAGGTGTATTTTTGTCCATTAATTTTGTTGCAAGGGTCAGGCGGTTAGTTATGGTGGTTGTGGTTCAGCAAATCCTCTTCCTGTGAGGTGCGGGTCTTGGGGTTAAGCAGCCCCTGACCAGGCCTCCCAGGACAAAACCAGTTGGGCCCCAGGCGATACCAGCCCTGGTACAAGGCCCTCCAACTGAGGCAGCCCAAAGCTCCCCCCAGCAACTGGGTAGGGAACTGAGGGAAGTACGCTAAGAGGCAGAACAGCAGAAAGATCCAAAGCCCAAGCAGGAGAACACAGAACAAGAAGAGGATCCTCAGAGGGGCGTCTGAGACCCCACCGAGGCTCAGATATGGACCGAACACCGCCGTTTCTTCTGCCAGCAGCAGACAGCACAGACAGAGGAGGAAGACGTCTTCCGAAACCTCGTATCCCCTCCACAACATCCCGGCCCTCAGGCACTCGGACCTGCTCTCTCCTTCCCTGAGCACCAGCAGAGGCTGGCCGTTGGAGACTTCCGGGCCTGCACTCAAAGTTTCATAGCAGCTTCCTGTGGCGTTCTCTAAGAGGTCCAGGAGTTTGCAGAAACCGATCCACAGTCCACCGGCCACCACCAGCCTGGAGAGATGACGGACGGAGACGGAGAGGGAGCGGCGGATGGAGAAGGAGAAGAGGAAAATGAAAGAACCAACGAAGATGCACGTCCACCCCCAACCGGAACGCAGGAACAACCTTAAGGAGGACAAAGAAAGACACCATCAGATCGTCCTGAATTCATGTTGCTGCAGTTACTCTTTTGTCAGATGTGATTCTCTCGTTTATTTACAGAAGTTTGTTCTTCTGGTTCTACTTTCCTCATTGCTGCAGTTTAGAGGAAGTTAAAGATCACAACGATAGAAAAAAACCAAAAAAACAAACTTTACATTTTTAAAATAAAAAAAAAAAATTCCATAACCAAAGCACAGTTCTAAAAAATAAAATCAAATAATTACGAAAACAAAAATAATTTCCAAATGGAAAATAGAAGCACAATAAAACCCAAAAAGGTAGGGATATCCAGTATCAACTCATGCCAAATAACTTTTGTTAAAATGGTCGACAAAGGTCATCGTCCAATCAGTGATGTCCTATAAAACCTACCTTTTCCGGTTTCTTATTTTGTTTCTTTTTTTTCTTTAACATTTCTGGAAGTTTTAAGGAAACTGGAAATGAAATGTTTTTTTTTTTTCTTTTTTTGATTGTCATTGTGATCTTTAATATGTTTTGAATTGAATTTATTTGATTTGTTGAGGTGATTTTCACTTCAGGCTCATCGTAGTTTTTCCTCCACTGTGGACCTTTGCGTGCTCAAATTTAAAGATTGCTGAAACCTCTTCCATCAGTTGAGAAATGGGACTCTAGAAATAAACAGGTTAAAATAGATAGAAAGCAGCATCTTAAATAATACAATTTAGTCTTATGGTCCTTAGCAACAAGTGACCTCCTGTGAACTTTGGACAATCAGTGTCAACAAAAAAAGGAAATATAATTATCATTTCTATAAAATGTATTCATCCAGGAAGTGTAAATTATTTATCATGCTACATTTCATTTGAACTTTAAAAGATAAAAACAAGTCAGATAATAATATTTTTACAATTTCTTCAGTCAAAAATAGAAAATCCAAATGCAGACTGGAACTTAAGTAGAAAGATACATTAAAATTGTTTTATCCTGTTCTTGAGGGATTTTTCCCATGATGGAGGACATATGTATAAAATAATTCAAGAATAAAACTGCAAAATCCAATGGATCAAAGACCTTTTATCTGAAAAAGCTCAAGTTTTGGTTTGGAATGCAGCGACATGATGTCTCTCTGCCCTGTTCTGATGCACCCACTTGCAGACAAATGAAACCATTAACGTCTTTGTCTTCCTCATCTGAACTGGCATCTGGCTCAAAAATGTACAAGTGGATAGCTCTGATATTGCTCGCCATCTTTGTTGGGCCGCTAATGTTAGGTTGGGTTTGTGAGGGACTTTAGACCAGAAGGAGAGAGTGTTGACAAGAGGATGATGGGATATCAGCGAAGGGTTACTTCTGCACCAACAGTCCCACCCACAACTCAGAGGTGAATTTCTGCTGAACTCCAGCCGCTCTGCAGAAACTATATCCTAAAAGGTGACAGAATTTTTGGCTAAACATTATATAAACATAATTAAAAGAACCTTGGGAATGCTTTTACAACAGATACAAATATGGTTGAAATAGGACTTTGGGATGAATGTCTGTAGATTGTTGCAAATCCTGCAGCAGATTGAATGTTTGAGAATAACTTTTTCTTTAACAACTTTCAAAGGAAATTATTTGAATGTTTCTGTGTCATGCTGTTATATTGGTATATTTTACAAAATAAAATACAGAAAATGTAGATAAAAAGGTCAAGAATGTGTCACAGATTCTAAAATACCTGTACTAATGACTAATCAAGAGGGGGGAATCTCACCTGTAGAGGAAGTGGCTTTTCCTTGCAAAAACACTGTGTGGGGACACCCAGAAGCTGAGAGCGGGTCCGAACAGCACCGCCGCAGACAGCAGCAGGTGGAAGTGCTGCCGGAACAGTCTGTTACCCAGCAACCTGGCCGCCAGGTCTGTCACAAACACCAACACCGTGCTGACAAACATCTCAGTCCAGCAGCAAGGGCGGAAACAAAACGAGCACAAGAAGGTCAGCAGCGTGTTTGTGCAGACGGAACTTCAGACCTCGTCAGCAGACGATGCTTCATGTGATTTGCTGTCCTTCTTTACAAAGTGACATCTCCAGAAGCTGAGAATCGTCTGTAATGGAAGCAATCCAGCATCTTGTTTGGTCCAGAAGAGGCTACTCAAATGCAATAAACATAACAAATCTGCATAAAATCTGTCATCAGATTACATCCTTTGGTGCAGTTGTTAGTGATCTTTGCGGCCTGCAAAAAACAGATTTTCTTGCATTTCCCAGACTCCAGTTGGAAAGCTCTCCAGTTCCTGCTCAGTGTCCGTGTCCTTCTTGTGGTGAACGTCTGTTTGCACCTGCAGAAACGCAGTGTCTGCATCTGTGCTTCACCTTGAGATGCCCAGCAGATCCAGCACATCCATCTATTTCCACTGTAACCTTAACCACCCTCTCCTTTCCTCTCTGACACCGCACTCCCCCACAACACTCATCAAAACACGTTTGCACCACCAAGATGAATGAAGGTTGACCCAATGACACAGTTTCTGAGGGACAAATATGGATGTAAAGAGTTGAACTCCTCCAAAACAGAGTAAGAGGCTGGGAAACATGAGCCGAGCCACACAGACATGCAATGCTGTCAGTGTAAAAGTGTGTTTGAGAATGCGTAAAAATAGCAGTAACCTTTGCACCGTGTGAGCAGAAGGCAGACTCAGCTGCTGCAGCGGTCTGTCTCTGTCAATCACCACTAAAACAAAACATCATCTAGCAGCTTCTGCAGTGTGCTGTTGTTTTACTTCAGCTTGTTTCATAAACTTTAACTGAAGGTGAAACTCTCTTGAACTCATTAAAAACTCCCTCCAATCAAAAAAAAAAAAAAAAGCCACAAGAACATGCTAAAAATACAATTTCAATCAGAGAAAAAAAGTCGATTAAAGCCTTATTCTGTCTGCTATCAAATTTGAATTATCATATTAGTTTCCTGAATTAAAACAAAGTATTAAAATATTTTTAACAGTGTTTGTCCTGCCTGCAGATCTTCATTTTTGCATTATTTTGTTTCATCCTTTTGCCTTTTTGACAAATTTTGTGTCAAAGGATGTCTCCCCCTGATAATTTAAGACAAATTAAACTAGAGCAATAATTAATTATAAATGTGAACAATCAAGTACATCATCATTTGTAACAACTTAAAATAAGCTTTTTTGTTGTTAAATATTCAGTGGAAATATGAGTCTTTGAAAAATCTCAAAAATGTTTGGCTGCTCAACATTTCCTTCATTCTTTACTCTTAGTGGAAAATTTTGAAACCAGTTTGAGCTAAAATAGATTTGAAGGAAGACCTGTTTCAAAGTAATTCTCTCAAGCTTCTGCTTCACCAACTTTTGAACTCAAATGAGTAAATTCAGAGTCCGGATTGTGAACCATTTCACCATGGAACGGCTGATTCATAACGTTTGTGATGTGTTTAACCAAATTGGAATCTGGAAATTCCAGTTGTCACAGACAGTTACTGCATTTTCAAGCCATTGTTTCACTTATTAGTTTTTAAAAAAAAAAAAAAAAAAAGTAAACTGTTGCGTGTCCAAAAAAATGTTGTAAATGAAATCCAGGTGTTGAGTCTGTGAAGTAATTTGAGTTTCAGGTAAATCACTGTGTAAATTATATTTTAATTTTGTTGATTCACATGTACAGTGCAGTATAATCTAAAAAAAGAAGTGATTTAAGAACAAATCATAATTTCTCTCACAAAACATATTTTTTTTTCCAAAGTAGAATGTGTTTGGTTAAAAGAGCTGCAAGCAGCTGTTGAGGTCTCTATTTTCAAACTCAGCTTTTATTTTTTTCTCATGTTGAGTTTAAATTAGACAGCAGATGATCCGCCTCCGTTATGTAACCTTTGTCAGGCAGAAATGCCATCATGGTGGGACGTTTCTGCATGTTTGAAGAGGCTTTAACAAATACAGCTTCCGTTAAATGTTTTTTACTTTATTTTATATAATATATATATATTTTGGTAGCATTTATACATTTTAAAACATGTTTTCTAGTGTACAAAGTAAAAGTGTTTTAATACGTCTAAAAACAAAAACTTTACATAAAATAAGCAATAAAATGAGAAGAAAAGTAAAATAAATGGCTTAAGATCAAAAGTGTGGTTGTGTATGTTTCCTGTAAATATGGCATTATATCCCTTCTTCATAGTCCTTTTAAAAAAAGAAAATTTACTGTAAAAGTGTGTAAAAGTCTTTGTATGAATGCCATGTTTTGTTCCTGTTTTTTATTTTTAATTAAAAAATTTTTAGAGATTTTTTTTTGTCAAAAATATCCCAAGTGATGCAACGTAGAAGTATATTTAAAGCTTTAGTTATGAGGGGTCATTTGACACGGTTGAGAATTCTTTTTTTTCAGTTTCCACTGCCACTTTGTTCTGCAGGTCAGCTGTCACTCCTCCTGGATGGTTCCTCCTTCCCTGCTGCTGTCTGTGGAGGAGTGCACAGCTGTCTGCACTTTGTAATTAAGGCTATTTAAGTTGCAGCATTTCAGTTCTCAGTGTCGGTGCGGCCCTGTTAGGACAGTGAGTTTACTGTTGTAGCTGACACTGAGGTTTGAGGTGTTTTTTTCCTTAGTCTTTAGTTTTCCTATCCTTTTGCAGTTTTCCCTCTTGTGAAGTGTCATTTGTTTATGAAAATACAGGTACTGCATTTCTGAGTCCAAGCCTGATTCTCTCTCTGCTGGGTTCTTGTCACCCCAGCTGTCACATCATTGACAACAAATAGTGTTTGAAAAGGTTTTGTCATGATTATTATAGTTTTCTATGTGCTATAATAGTTAGTTTAAAATCAAATCCACGAACTTTGTTTTTTTTCACTTTATCTGGAGCTTTTCCTTCTTTACAGGGAAGAAAAGTGATTTTAAAAGCGAAGCTATGAAAAAACAGTGAACTCCAACTCTGTGCTGCTGACACCTACTGGCCACCAGGTGATACTGCAGGGCATGCTCCGCTGCTATTTGATACCAGACTGGAGGCTCCCTTTACAACCAAAACAAAATTCTAGTCTGATTTAAAAATTAATTAACGAAGAGTTCTACTAAATTTACCTTAAAAAGATTCCTTGATGGACCTGAACGCTGCACAACTAAAAGAGTTCTCCAGATCTACTCAAAGCATATACTTTGCAGTTTTATTTGACGCTCCACATTGCATGATTACGTCATCAGCGGTTCCATGGTGTAATGGTTAGCACTCTGGACTCTGAATCCAGCGATCCGAGTTCAAATCTCGGTGGGACCTGTGTTTTCTTCCAAGATATGAACTGAATTCTTCTGATATGTGAAATTTTGGTTTAACATTAAATATCTTAACATGTATACTTGTGTTAACATTTGTCGATATTTCTTCAATTTATTTCCATATTTATATTTGTATTTACATCTAAAATATATATTTTTTTCTACTATTCGTGACAAAGAGCAGAATTTTTGACTTATGAAATATCTAAAAACACTTTTTCACAGTTAAAAAAAATACTGCCACCTTGTGGATAGTTTGTCACTTAATATTTTCTCGACCCGTAATACATAGAATTACAAAAATACAATGGGAAAATTCACTGCCTAAACATTTTGATGGAATTGTGGTAATTTCTTGACAAAGACATTTATCACTCATAGCACCTAATTATTTTTAATTTGCCATTCTCTTTTTCTAACAAATACACAAAAAACCTTTATTGCAAGCAAAGATTCCTGTTTTTTTTTTTGGTTAATACTTGTCACAATGATTGTCCAGAGGGATAATTTCACAGGAAAACTTTTCTTTTCATGGATGGAGTGATGTATTTTTAATTAATTTTTTTACTCAGATGGAATAATCGACTGCTGTATTGTGCTGGTCACTGACAACACTTAACCCATGTATCTTCAGTGATAGCAGAATTGTGCTCAGTTTCTTTAGACATTCTGGTGATGCTCATAAACAACAGTTTCCTTTTTTTGTTTGTTTCAAGAAAAAGACAAACACACAAAAAATAGTTTAAAGAATTTTATTGAATGTTTACTATTTTTCTGAGGATTATGTTTTTTTTAAAAACAAAATGTTAATTTCTTCACTTAAAATGTTATTGAACACAAGAAATACCAACATTTATGCCTCTCTCACTGTCAAATCTCTTTTTTTGTATCCACAAGTTTTTGATAACTGTTTTTGAATGGCTGAATGAATCAGGGATCTGGTGGATATTTAGAAATTAATGGGCACAGAACAAGGTTTTCATCACTCATTCATCACATATAAAAAAATCTAGGACCGTCTTGTGGTGACCGTGCTTAGTGTATGGAGATAATCTACAGATGCACCAGCTCAGCAGTAGAGAGTTTGCCCTGAGACTGGAAGGTTGTGAGATCAAATCCAGGCTGAGTCATATCAATTACTCTAAAACTGAGACCCAATGCCTCCCTGCTTGACACTCAGGGATTGGTTAGGGGGGTTGATGACTCATGAGTGTTGCTGTGTCTGCAGCTCACCTCTCCCCCAGAGGACGTGTCAAATGTGAAGAACAAATTTCTTCACACAACTAATGGGACTTTAACACAGAGAGAATAGATAAATTCCACTAAAATGCTAACCATTGCACCACCAACTGAGTTATGCACAAGTATCCCCACTTTTTGATTAAATAATTCCCTTGTTGGTTGTTTCTTTGGAGGAGAATGTACAAAAATCTCAAGATTTATTCTCTTTTGATGCGCAAGAAACCCCTAACCTTTCATCAACTGTGATGAAATTCATGTAAGCTTTTGAAACTAAAAAGGAATGTTTTTTAAACATATAATGCATTAACCGTAAGTGATTGGCAGTGTATGTGATAACAAACAGGTTTGGAAAAAATTTTATTTTCATTGAATATCAAAAACATATTTGAGAAAAGGTAGGGGATCCAGAGTATTACCTTGTTGCACACCTTTTTGGCAGTTTGAAAGTTTTACCATGACCAGGTTTTACAACCTGTGATCTGTTAAGAGGACATGTTACAAATAATTCAGAATCTCTACAATGTGTATTTTTTTCTTTTTGGATGTTTCAACAAACTACTAGTTTTTTTCCCCAGTAATCTATGTTAGTGTTTTATTGATTGATTCATGTCAAAATTGGTCAGAATAAAGCGCTGTATGCAATAAATGCGAATTATGAAACATTCAGAGACATTTTATTGATATTTGTGAGGGAAATGATGTGGACAAATGAAATATTTCATTCCTATGTTTCTATTCTACCATATCTGAGGTGATGGCTGCAATGAGGTGACCCAGGACACTTTCAATAGGCACTGATAATGCTGTCACTAAAATGTCACCAGCACCTCCTGGCTGGGTTCCACTGACACATAGATTAACTTTCTAAAATTATTTGCAACTGCACTAAAGTCTGACAATGCTAAATATGTCCTAGTGAGGTAAGATTAATTTAAAGGTATTGCACACCAACCTGAAGGGAGCAGTCATGAGAAAGCACAAATGATGCAATTGCATGTCAGAGTGAAAAAACCTGTAGCTGAGTTTGCTAAAAAACAAACAAAACAAAACAAAAAAAAAAAAAAAAGCAATAAAAAACATGAAAGGTTGGACAGAAAATATAATGTGGTAATCTGTACTGGTGTGGATGCTTGAGTGTGTGGATGTGTGTGTTAGTGAACAAAAGTTAGCTCTTTGAGAAGTATTTAAAGACCTATCTCAATCAAAATTCTGTTTTTAACAGGTTCTTCTGGTTTTTTTGCTGACGATGCACATATATAAAGACTTGTAAGCTTATTTATGTATTCAAACCAATGTAAATCAAAAACAGATGAAGAAATGTTTGAAAAAAACAAGAAAACAATACCCATTTGTGACATAGAAAAAGCACTGGGCCTGGCACGTGCTCCCTACTCCACTCCATTCTGATGCATCCACTTGTAGATAATTAGATCCATGTGTTTCAGGGATGTCCAAACCTTTTGCTGAGGTCCAGCAGACCGTTCGGCTCTGATTTATTTAACCCTTATAATATTAAGTGCAGAACTATTTAATGGAAATGTTATTGCAATGGCACCGTTTTTATTTCTTCATAAAAAAAAAGAAAAAACAATTTTTAATCTAATTATTGTAAATTTCACATGTATAGACCATGCACCATTCTTTCCCAATGAGTTTGTCATAGTTAGCATGTCCTGTCTCATAGTGAGTCCCTCTTGATATTGAACTCCTTGAAAAATAGTCACACTTATTGGAATATAGGACAGACACAGATTTATTGTATTTTATTGAAAAAAAATGCTCAAATTTCTATTTGTCCTATTAGTCAACTTTCATTTTTTTTATTTAAAGTTGAGCCATTCTAGCTAATTTTGAAAATGAGGTAGAAAGTAACACAAAAGTGTCACAAAACAGTCTTGCCACAGGTTTCAACTGGCTTATAACCTCCTTTAGTCAAATAATGTTTTTAGAAAGTGCTGAGGGCCCCATATCATTGATTTTATGACAGGAGTCTGTGGGTTGCTGAATTTTAATGTAAGGGATCGCTAAAGGTTGGTTCCAGACTTTGGACATACCTTCCTTTAACAATCCCTACACAGTTCCTCTTTCTTCTTTCTGTTCCAAAAGTCTTTAAATAAAAAATGGCTTAACATTATACTCCATGCATAACAGATTACATAAACCCAGTTGTTATTATGTTGTTAGAATGAAGGGAGCATGGATAACAGAAAGACAGGAAGAGTTCAGCGTACCCTAATTTTAAAGATATCTTTAGAACGAAAGCTTGTCTTAATTTTTTAAATCTAAAATCGGGTAAAAATATTATTAAAATTGTAAAAATGCAGGCAAAAAGAAGCTCAACCTTCAGGCATCAAATACCTTTTCATAGAGGTTAAAGTTAAGAAGTCTCCAGTATTCCAGTCTGCTAATAATTTTACTATAATGTATCTGTCATCATCACTATGCAAATGTTCTGCTTTTTACTCTACATATTGTTTCCTTCTCACCGCCCATTTTCCAGTATCTTTATTTTTTCCAGTTCTCTCTGACGTGAGACATGACCGTTTTTTCTGCTTGAGGTCTCTTTGTCACAGTTGCTCCATGCAAACCTTGCAGAGCAGATGGTTTTAAAATGTTTGTATCACTCCACTGGTTCCCTAAAAACGCTGCTTAAAAAGGCAAAACCCCAAAATTGGAAAATTGGATGCAACTTTAAAAAGGATTAGATTACATTTTAAAAACTTTTTAAGGTAAAAGTAAGCATCTGTCTGACCTGCTATTTAAGAATTGATGCTTATAGATCACAGATAGAGAGGTGAGCTAAGTTGGGACATGTGGAGCTTTTAACTGACCCCCACAGCTCCACTGAAGAGGTTTCCAAGTGTCCTGCCCTCCAAACGTATCTTCAGCCACACTCTGACGTTTCAGATACGACCTCCTTCCTCCACTTGACTCCTTTAAACACTTTAGAACTGACATGAGGCAGTCCACTCCAGCCCTGCAACAACCTCGAATGAAATAACACTTTGTGCACCATTCAAGTACAAGTTAAAACGTATCACAGACTAGTATTTATTAGTCTTTCTTTATTAAAGGAAGTCACTTCTTGAACCGCACATCTACTAGAGGTTTAGCAGCTGCTGATCGACCATCATGTGTCCACAGAGGATCAAAGTCATCCTACACAGAGCACCTTAAATTTGTTGGAGATGCTTGAATTTTCTTGTTTAAATGTGATAGTTACACCACAAATTACACCTTTCATGTAGCAGCTGCATCCAAAGCTTTTGGAAATCTGACAATCATTCATTTTAAGCAGAATCAACAAGAATAACATCAACAGAAAACATTTGATACCTTAGAAATTGATTACTTACAAGATCCTTGCTATTAAATCTACAGACATGAAATTTGATTAATGTCAATTACTCAGAGCACAGTAAAAGCTTAAAAAAAGTATTTTATTTGTCTGTATTTCTTTTCAAATCCCACTTTTTAAATGCTGCCTCTTTGGATCTGGTTTCTGTCAATGACTTGGGAAAGGAACGCAACATGTAGAATGGCAGCAGAACAACAGATAGAGAAGCTATGCAAGGGTGAGTCGCAGAGTTATGGAGTAGAAAGTTCCTGGCACTGTTCCCATAAAATCCCATTATTTGGAAGTGGGAGTTAGAGACAAAGGAGCAGGGAGGGCAGCCAGGCATCACAAGAGATAAAAATCCCTCACCACAATGTGTGAGTGTTTGTTGGAGGGGGTCGTTTGTGTGTATTTGCTTGAGGTCAGGGTGGCGTCCATGGCCTTGTAAGGCAGGTTATCTGTGGGATATATATTTGATCCTTGTGTTCCTTGTAGGTCTTAACAGCTGCCCTCTCTTCACCTGGACTCTGTAAGTCTGAACTGTTTGGTTTTTACAATATTTGCTGCATTTCTCACTTTCAACAGGATGTGTTAGATCTCTGAAAGCCTACATGACTTTTTAAACGTACTGGACCTGCTTGTATGAATTCTCAAATATTTTACCTTTTTCTTTGGCGAACACCTTTGAGATCTGGGAAAGACGTGTTCATCTGGCAAAGACCTTTTATCAACAATAATCAACAAAGTGTAACCAATATTTTTTTGCATATACAGGTGGATTTCAAAGCCTAAGCTCCCTTGTTCTAACATCAAATTGGTAAATACATTTTTATTGATGTCTGCAATGAAATTTGATTTGCAGTTCTTATCAAGTTAATCAATTCCTGTAGATGTTTTTGCACACATTTGCACAACAAAGAAGAAAAAAAGCTGTGCATCAACATATGGCTCTACTGTTGTTTTCTTTGTGTGTGGGTAAGAGCAGCCATGGGGGACGCAGAGATGTCCATATACGGTACGGCAGCGCCGTACCTGCGGAAGTCAGAAAAGGAACGCATGGAGGCCTCCACGCGGATCTTTGACATCAAGAAGGAGTGTTTTGTCCCGGATCCGGTGGAGGAGTTTGTAAAGGCAACCATCACCAGCAGGGATGGAGACAAGGTCACCGTGGATACTCAGAATGGGAAGGTGAGTTTTCCGGGTTTGTCATTTATGGGTTTAACACAGAAACCTCTTCAATCTAGTTAAGAGAGATTACTAACATGCAGTTATTTTGACTTGGTGTGATTTGGAAAAGGACAAATATCTTGAGTGCTTTGCTTGAATTGCCCCTGGAAATTACCTTGATTGTGAAGCAGCCCTTTATAAATACACTAACGTAATTGAAAATACATGCATTTTACCTTTTTAAACCCACTTAATCCATTTTGGGATCTTGGAGTTGCTGGAGCTCATCACTCCAACCATTGGCAAAGTTGGGATATTCCTTGATTAGGTCCCCAGCCCATTGCAGTTTTTGAATTAATGACAACACTTTTAATAGTTTAAATCAAAAATCAAAATTTGTCGTGGCTAAATTTTGGGTTAATTTAAAGTAGTGGTCTCAAACCCCCGGGCTGCAGACCGGTACCAGACTGTGAGACAGTTGGTAGTGAGCCGCAGAGAAAAAAAAACAATTGTTTCTGTTTTATTTATGATCTGACTCAGAAGGAAGTTTTATTTTTGAAAAAGAGGTGGATTCTCTCCACCACATTTGTCATCATTTGGTCATGTGTGAAAAATCCATCCACTATTTTCCTAAAGCGGCAGCGCCTACTGCTAATTTGCAACCCAGAATTTAGTAAAATCAAATGTATTTGGAAATTTTCATAGAAAAGAGCCAAAGAAGAAAACAGAAGAAGATTCTTCAAATTCAAAATAAATTAAATGTACAATTAACAGATGTAAACCAGTGTTTTTACTCAAAATATGGATTTCTTGCAACACATAATATTTAGCAATAAAGTTAATCAAACAATAGATTTACATGTATTACTCTATTTAAAAAAATGCTAGTTTTAGTGACCCACGTTTGTTTTTATCTGTAGCGCTTATGAAAATCTTCATCACATTTTCATGGTTCTGACACAAAATCTAGTGTACAAATAAAGTTGAAACCAGTTGCAGATATTTTACAGAGATTGAAAATAAATTTCACCCTTTAAACTTAAGGGAAACTGGGGGCTAAAAAAGTAATTGCGACGTCTGCTTCAGTCTAGCATTAATTATGGTTTGCAATGAGACACTGTCTTGAAGATCACAAACAGACCACATGCAAACACACGCAAGGCTTCATTATTTAATATAATCGTGTGCCCACATTTTTACAAAAGTCCCTGAATTTGTTTTATCTCTCCCCAGACTGTGACTGTCAAAGACTCACAGATTCTTCAGCAGAATCCTCCAAAGTTTGACAAGATTGAAGACATGGCCATGCTGACCTTCCTCCATGAGCCAGCTGTGCTGTTTAACCTCAAAGAGCGTTATGCAGCATGGATGATCTATGTGAGTATGCAGTCAGTTAACTGGCAAAGGTTTAAGCAAAAGCACGGTTGTTAAAAAGACAGCTTTACACATTCAAAATGTCGACTGGACCTTGTATTCTTAAACACATATAGAGCAGAGAGCCTTTTACACACAATGCCTCCCATGCATTATGAGTCAAAAGAGAGGAGGCAGGAGAGATGGAAAAGAAAACAGAAAAAAAGATGACTATGTAAAAGACTTGATACCAGATAATTACTGTCAATTCAAGTAAAACTATTAATGAGCAAAGATGAACAAAAGAAAGTTTATTTACAGCTGCATCATGAAAACAAAAGAGATAAAAAGTACATATTTATTGCGGGATGGGATTATTTTCTTTCTTTCTTATTAGTTTCTAAAAGAATGGTTCAATAGATCATTTTCTGATGTATATAATAAAAGAAGCACCAGACCTTTTTTCAATTGCTGAATTTAAATGTATTTTTTTTAATGGTAACAGTTATTTCCAGTTCATTTAACTCAGTAAACACTCTTACTTTTTTTAAATATGTTCCTTTGTCTGCACAAAAGTTAAGATTTTGTCTTTAATATTTTGTCAAAAACCAATGTAAGTGAAAAATCATGCTGTTTTAAGGCGCTGAAAATCAAATACACTAAAAACCAGTTTTATTTTTTGTACTGTTAAAAAAGATGTAATAATCCGTTTTAATACCAAATTCAGACTTCACACTGATTTTTGTTAACAAATCTTTCTTCCACAAAATAATAACAAAAAAATCTCTGAGAAAAATAAACTGCATCCACTGCTGCTTTGACTAAATAGCCTTTGATAATGAGCAATAATAGTTATCTATCACAGCAAACGGCTATGTTGCATTTGCTCTAAAACCCCATTTGTAGCAAAATCTTTAATTGGCTTTAAAACATAAAATAAACAATAGAAATAATTTAAAAAACAGAGAATGTAGAAAACAATATGCACAGCATATAGTAAAATAATAACATGCAAATTAGTTGCATGATAAAAAAAATGAAATTGAAATATTGTCCTCTAAATCAAAGTTTTTTGAACAGCTTGCAGTAAGAGATGGTACTGCAGAAAATACTCATTTTCACTAATCTCAAAACATTTACCAGCTATATGTTTATCTAAACAGGCCTCGACAAAACACTGAGAAGTTTGGAATATAAAATATAAAATACTTTTGTCTTTGTGCTTATTTGGTTCTCTTAAAGACACTTGATACAAATGATAGTAGCGTTATTTAACTGCAAGCTCTATTTTTGGAAAAGTCCTTCAACTGTCTCAGCAAAACATTATTTGAGGCTTAATCATACAGTCTGACCAATCAAAAGGGGTTAACGTCCTCCCTTCTATCTTCCAACTCGTCTCAAAGTTTCTCAGTTCCAACAAAAATACCATCTAAAGCTCCTGTTTAGCGGTGTAGCTAAACAAATTATTATACGCATGTGAGATCTTGGAGGGAGTGTACATCAATGCAGACGACAGAGTTTCTCTTTTTGTACATTTCTTTTTGTCAAAGAAAAAGTCTACCTTGACTCAGACTAAGGGCCCGTTTACACTACAACGTTTTCGCGTGCGTTCCGACAACTTGGTTATCGTTTGGGCCTCTCGTTTAGACCAGAACGGCGTTTTAGGGCCCCCAAAACGACAACTTTTGAGAACGCCTTCCAGAGTGGAGCGTTGCGAAACGTTCCCGTTCCCACAGCCCTCTCATTCTAGTGTGTACGGTCAGGAACGGTGTCAGGGTGTAAAGCGCAGTACTTCTCCTATTGTTCTTTTCCATCCGGTAGGAGTAGGGTTGGGCACCGAAGTTCGGTTCTTCTGATTTTTTACGATTCAGCCTATCTATTTACTTTCTTGTTGTTGTGAGATGAGTGTGTGCTCCAACTGCTTGTTACGAAGCTGGGGGGAGCGTGTGCATGTGAGGAGCAGCGCGCTCTGAGAGGAGCGAGAGAGAGGGTGCCGCAGAGAGAGAGCGCGTGCTGCGCAGAGAGAGAAAAAGGAGAGAAAAAGGAGAGGGGAGGGGCGCGCGCGCACGTTAGCGTGCGGAGAGTTGTTCTCGAGTTTGTCTGCAAGTTAAAGTAATAAAAGTTCAGTTCCTATACAATAGCTAAGTGTAATTATTCGGCTTCGCATGATCCAAAGAAGGGAAGTGAACCCCGGAGGAAAAGCAACCTTTGGCCCTGGAGAAGATCTCCCCTGCTCCTCGACTACGGTTGAGGGGGAAATAGAGCAGGAACGGTTCAACATTGTGCGCACATAGCGCATAGCGGCGTGGCGTGTGAATTACATCGTTTTCCGTCAGCATTCGTTTTAACCGTGAACGCAATATCATTCAGGAACGTTCTGGTGTGTACCCGATATCTTGCTTACCGGATCAGAGAGCAAAACGCGTTCCCGTTCCAGTGTAAACGGGGCCTAAGTGACCAGAACCTGGTACAATATCAATGCTGTCTGTGTGATTTCAGACCTATTCTGGGCTGTTCTGTGTGACTGTCAACCCCTACAAGTGGCTGCCAGTCTATAACCAGGAGGTGGTCCTTGCTTATCGAGGAAAGAAGAGGAGTGAAGCTCCTCCTCACATCTTCTCCATCTCTGATAATGGATACCAGTACATGCTTGCAGGTAAGAGTGATAAGATAAAAAAACATATCTTTCACAAGTTAGGGTATTATTTGATATCAAAATGGTTTTCTTTTGGTAGATCGGGAAAACCAGTCAATTCTGATCACGTAAGTGCAACAGCTCCCATCATAAAACATGTAGAAATGCACTTCTTTGATCAATGAGTTTTATTGATCTGAAACTTTATAATTACAGTGGAGAATCTGGTGCAGGAAAGACGGTCAACACAAAGAGAGTCATCCAGTATTTTGCAAGTATTGCAGCTGGAAGCAACAAGAAAGACACATCAAAAGACAAAGTAAGAAATATAAATTTAAATGTCTCACTGTTTTTTAATCTTATAGTTGTTATGACAAAAACACTGTCAGTGGAAAAGACTTTTAAGACACTCCCTAATATCTCTTCTTCCACGTGTGACAGGGAACACTGGAAGATCAAATCATCCAGGCTAATCCCGCTCTGGAGGCCTTTGGGAATGCCAAGACCATCAGGAATGACAACTCTTCCAGATTTGTATGTTCACTTACCTTTTCGAAAAGTTTCTTGCAAAGATTCCCCTCAAAAATTAAGCTAAACTTCAATATTCTTTCAGGGAAAATTCATCAGAATCCATTTTGATGCCAGAGGAAAAGTTGCCTCGGCTGACATTGAAACATGTGAGAACAAAAAACAGTTTTGCACTTTTACATGTCTATGATCCACGTTTAACTCTTAAAGGGTGTTTATGTAGCTGTTTTATTACTAGGGGGAAATTATTACAAACTTGAGAAACAAACTGTTATTGAATGAACATTGTGGCTCAAAAGCTATTACAAATCTCAAGAGAAAAAAAAAATCAATTATAAGAATATTAACAAAGATAGCATGTAAATTGACCAAATAAAAAGGAACATTTTGTTTTAGAAAATTTGAGTGTCAGAATTACCCTAAACGATGACAAAATATTGTAAAATATCTATGTTGAATTTCTGATGCCATTTTATTCATAATAAGGTAGTACATTTTTGTATTTTGAGGAAAATAATTGAACAATTTATTTTAGACCTTCTGGAAAAGTCCCGTGTAATCTTCCAGCTCAAGGCTGAGAGAGACTACCACATTTTCTACCAGATTTTGTCCCAAAAGAAGCCAGAAATTCTGGGTTAGTAAATGGAAAAGTTTCTAATAGTCTTTTTTATTGTATGTTCATCTGCTGGAATTCCAATTTAATTTCTCTTTCTGTGTTCTACAGAGATGCTGCTGATAACTAACAATCCATACGACTATTGCTTCATCTCTCAGGGAGAAACCCAAGTGGCTTCCATAGATGATGCAGAAGAACTGATGGCAACAGATGTCAGCATTTAACTTTCTTCATTTGTTAGAAAACCAATCAGAATTACATCAGTGTTCAGTTGTCAATATGGATTAAGAAGCCTTTCCCAAATGCAGAGATGTTCTGTTTTAACATAAGGTGTGTTTTTAACAGAGTGCCTTTGATGTGTTGGGCTTTACCCAAGAGGAAAAAAACTCTGTGTACAAGCTCACTGGTGCCATCATGCATTATGGAAACATGAAATTTAAGCAGAGGCCTCGTGAGGAGCAAGCAGAAGCTGATGGCACTGAAGGTGAAATAAAGTTCCAGACTTTCAATTTCAAATTAACCCACAACATTTCAAAGACTTTTCCTGTCTTCAGATGCTGACAAAGCAGCTTATCTGATGGGCCTGAACTCTGCTGACCTGATCAAAGGTCTCTGTCATCCAAGAGTCAAAGTAGGAAACGAGTGGGTCACCAAAGGACAGAATGTCAATCAGGTGGAAAGTTTTCATCAACATAGACTATTTTTAAATTAGACCACATACTTATTTGTTCTGTTTTTATTGGAGGCCCTTAAATCACTAACACGTGTTATTTCCCTTTGGATGGCTGGTGTGTTCTCCACAGGTGAACTACGCCATTGGAGCTCTGTCTAAAGCCGTTTATGAGAAAATGTTCCTGTGGATGGTCATGAGAATCAACCAGTCACTTGAAACCAAGCAGCCCAGACAGTACTTCATAGGAGTGCTGGACATTGCTGGATTTGAGATTTTTGATGTCAGTCATTTTATCATAACCACCTTTCTTTGCGACGAATTGACGAGTTGACTGTTTATTAATTATACGTTTGTTTTTCCTCAGTTCAACACCTTTGAGCAGCTGTGCATCAACTTCACTAATGAAAAACTGCAACAGTTTTTCAACCATCACATGTTTGTACTGGAGCAAGAAGAGTACAAGAAAGAAGGAATTGAATGGACCTTCATTGATTTTGGTATGGATCTGCAGGCTTGCATAGATCTGATTGAGAAGGTGAGACATTTCACTGAAAATACTCCTTAAAAGGCAGTAGACAATTTGATAACTGAACTACACGTTTCTGTTCCTTCAGCCCATGGGTATCATGTCCATCCTTGAAGAGGAGTGCATGTTTCCCAAAGCCAGTGATGCCACCTTCAAAGCTAAGCTTTATGACAACCACCTTGGAAAATCCAACAACTTCCAGAAACCTAGGAATGTCAAAGGAAAACCAGAGGCCCATTTTGCCCTGGTTCATTATGCAGGAACTGTTGATTATAACATCAACAACTGGCTGGTGAAGAACAAGGATCCTCTGAATGAGACGGTGGTTGGATTGTATCAAAAATCCACTTTAAAACTCCTTGGAACACTGTTTGCCAATTATGCTGGAGCTGATTCAGGTAGCTTTTCAAAAACCTACTTAATTTATTGAATGTGCATAGTTTTTGGTGTGGTTTTAACAAGTAACATTGCTTCAAAAGCCATGTCTGAAGGAGGTGAGGGTAAAAAGGAAAAAAAGAAGAAAGGATCCTCATTTCAGACAGTCTCTGCTCTCCATAGGGTATGTGTATTGTCCTGTTGATCATTTCAGCCAAAGCTATTTTTAAAAATCTAGACATGACCATTTGAACTATTGTTCAAAAGGAAAATTTAAACAAGCTGATGACCAACCTGCGGTCCACCCACCCTCACTTTGTGCGCTGCATCATCCCCAATGAGACCAAGACTCCTGGGGCCATGGAGAACCCTCTGGTGATGCACCAGCTGCGCTGTAACGGCGTGCTGGAAGGTATCAGGATCTGCAGAAAGGGCTTCCCAAACAGGATCCTCTACGGGGATTTCAAGCAGAGGTTTCTCAGTTTAATATTGACGGCTATCAAATTGGAAATGTATATTCGCGTAGTTTGATAGATTCTTTGCTTTCACAGATATCGCATCTTGAATCCAGCTGCCATCCCTGAGGGTCAGTTCATTGACAGCAGGAAGGGAGCTGAGAAACTTCTTGGGTCTCTAGATATTGATCACAACCAGTACAAGTTTGGCCACACTAAGGTATCAAATATTTTATAGATACAGATATGCAACTTGAAATGGTACATGCCATAAAAAAGAACCAGAAAACAAACTTTACTGCTGTTTAAAGGTGTTTTTCAAGGCTGGACTGCTGGGTCTTCTGGAAGAGATGAGAGATGAGCGGCTATCTAAGATCATTACTGGCATTCAAGCTCGCTCTCGTGGTCTTCTGTCAAGAATTGAGTATCAGAAGATGGTAGAACGCAGGTTAGAATTCACTGAACATAAATCTGTCCCAATTCAACAGTTACCCATTTTTTGAATGAACCCCTTAATTATTTTTGAATCTTTCCAGAGATGCTTTGTTAGTGATCCAGTGGAACATCCGATCCTTTATGGGGGTCAAGAATTGGCCCTGGATGAAGCTGTTCTTTAAGATCAAGCCCCTGCTAAGATCTGCAGAGGCAGAGAAGGAGATGGCCAACATGAAGGACGAATTCCTGAAGCTCAAAGAGGCTTACGCAAAATCTGAAGCTCGTAGAAAAGAACTTGAAGAAAAAATGGTCTCTCTTATCCAGGAGAAGAACGACCTGCAGCTCCAAGTCCAAGCTGTGAGAACACTGCAGTTCCATTTGAAAATGGTAATGACATACTGTCTAACAAAATTAATGTTTGGCAGGAACAAGATAATCTCTGTGACGCAGAGGAGCGATGTGAGGGGCTGATCAAAAACAAAATCCAGCTGGAGGCAAAAGCCAAAGAGCTGTCGGAAAGATTGGAAGATGAGGAGGAGATCAATGCTGAACTTACAGCTAAGAAGAGGAAGCTGGAGGATGAGTGCTCCGAGTTAAAGAAGGACATCGATGACTTGGAGCTAACTCTGGCTAAAGTAGAGAAGGAGAAGCATGCCACTGAGAACAAGGTTTGTTGTCTTCTTTAAAGCAATAAAAAAACAAACAAAACAAAAAAAAAACACTCTTGGTTTCACCTATTTGTAGAGTTAAGATTATTATCCATGTAACAGGTGAAGAACCTGACAGAGGAGATGGCTGCTTTGGATGAAATCATAGCCAAGCTTACCAAGGAGAAGAAAGCTTTACAAGAAGCGCATCAGCAAACGCTGGATGACCTGCAGAGTGAGGAAGACAAAGTCAACACTCTGACCAAGCTCAAGGCTAAGCTGGAGCAGCAAGTGGATGATGTAAGAATATAAAATGTGTATACCTCAAGCACTAGGATTTTTGATGATTCATAGGTTATAAAATTGTATGCGTTTTCTCACAGCTTGAAGGGTCCCTTGAACAAGAGAAAAAAATTCGAATGGACCTTGAAAGAGCAAAGAGGAAGCTTGAGGGTGACCTGAAGTTGACCCAAGAGTCTGTCATGGATCTAGAAAATGACAAACAACAACTGGAGGAGCGCCTGAAAAAGTAAAATTGGTTTAAAGAGTATTTTCATACCAATATTTTTGAGCCATGACAAGATTGTTTCTTGCAGGAAAGACTTTGAGATCAGCCAACTAAATAGCAAAATTGAGGATGAACAAGCAATAATTGCTCAACTCCAGAAAAAACTGAAAGAGCTGCAGGTACATTCTGAAAAACAAATATACCTTAAAAATAATAATTTTAAGCACTTAAATATAAAACCAATTCAAATCAGTTTTATTTATATAGCCCAATATCACAATTCAATTGCCTCATTGGGATTTATATTCAATCAATAATCAATTTTCTGTAATGCAAGGCCCGTGTAGAGGAGCTGGAGGAAGAACTTGAAGCAGAGCGAGCTGCTCGAGCCAAAGTGGAGAAGCAGAGAGCAGACTTGGCTCGGGAGCTGGAGGAGATCAGTGAGAGGCTGGAAGAAGCTGGAGGAGCCACGGCTGCTCAGATCGAGATGAACAAGAAGAGGGAGGCCGAGTTCCAAAAACTCCGCAGAGACCTCGAAGAGGCCACTCTGCACCATGAATCCACGACTGCCGCATTAAGAAAGAAACAGGCAGACAGTGTGGCCGACCTGGGAGAGCAGATTGACAACCTGCAGAGAGTCAAGCAGAAACTGGAGAAGGAGAAGAGTGAGCTCAAACTGGAGCTGGATGATGTGGTTTCCAACATGGAGCAGATTGTCAAGTCTAAGGTGTGTAATGTTCTGATAAAAATGTCAAACTTATACAGTGTGGAAAAAAGTATTTAATCAGTCACAAATTTTCCAAGTTCTCCCACTTAATAAGATGAGAAAAGCCTGTGATTTTCTTTTTCATCTATGGGAGACAAAATGAGGATGTTTTCAGAAACTGTCCCTGATATTTTGGCCCATTCCTTCATGCAGATCTCCTCTAGAGCAGTGATGTTTTGGAGCTGTTGCTGGGTAACACGGATTTCACCTACCTCCAAAGATTTTCTATGGGATTGAGATCTGGAGACTGGTTAGGCCACTCCAGCACCTTCAAAAGCTTCTCACGAAGCCACTCCTTGGGAAGTGTGTTTGAGATGGTTGTCATGCTCAAATTCTCCCAATCCTCTTCTGGACCATCCAAATGCTTTCTAGCAAACTTTAGACAGACATAGACATGGACTGGCTTTAGCAGGGGGACACATCTGGTACTGTAGGATTTGAGTTCCTCGCAGCGTAGTGCATTACTGATGGCAGTCTTTGTTACTTTGGTCCCAGTTCTCTGCAGGTAATTCACTAAGTCCCCTTGTGTGGTTCTAGGATTTTTGTTCAGTGCTCTTGTGATCATTTTGACACAACAGGGTGAGATCTTGTGGGGAGTCACAGATGGAGGGAGATTATCAATAGTTGATTTCTTCACACCAAGCTGCTTGCCTGTTGCAGATTCAGTCTTCCCAGCCTGGTGGAGGTCAACGATTTGGTTTCTGATGTCGAGACAGCTCTTTGGTGTTGGCCACCACAGTGAAGTTATCCATGTGATAATAATAAAGTATAATTCATTCATTCATACAGGAGTTTAGAGTGTGACTGTTTGAGGTTGTGGACAGGTGTCTTTTGTACAGTTAACGAGTTCAAACAGGTGCAATTAATGCAGATAACGAGTGTGGAGGACAGAGGATCCTCTTACAGAAGAAGTTACAGGTCTGTGAGAGACATAAATCTTACTTGCTTGTAGGTGACCAAATACTTTTTTCCACCATAATTTGAGTTTTTTTTATTTTTTCCCCTCATTTTGTCCCTCATAGTTGAGTAAGAATGTAACGATTCTTCTGGAATAGGTGAAAAAATGATTCAAACTCGTCAAAATGTTCATCAATTCAAAACATTGAAAAAAAAAATATTCAACAGTTTTTCATGCAGGTGTGCCTGTGTGTGTGTGTGTAGGTGCTTACACATTGGCCGCTGAATCAAGCAGACACCAGAATTACTGGCCTCCGTGCACAGAGCGCGTGTTGCTACACAAGTCGGATCGCAAGCTTTACACACAAATCGGGCACACACTGAGCGCACGCTAAAAGTTCAACCGGTTCAAAGACCTTATACACCGGTTGCGTGTGGTGCATTCAAGAACGCACTCTACGCAGGTTTATGAACAAGCGCTTAGCAGGTGCTATCCACAATGGAGCAGCGCGTACACACAGGAATTGGAAGGGATGATATTATTCTTCTATTGTATTTTTACTGTTTATTAGCGCTCCTCCGCCACCTATAATAGGGAGAACCTTGGACCAAAAAAGTTTAAGCAGTACGAATCCCCAAATCTTGTTCCAGGCTTTTTTGTTTTCACAACTCTGTTCCTTAACCCTTCCGCTCTCCTTGGGGTCCAGATGGCTCCAACCACATATTGTTATGCAATTTCTTCCATGACAAATGTGGACGAAGGTGGACAGGATTTTACGTCTGTCATGGACATTAGTGAAACTCAAAAATCATTGAAAAAAAAAAGTTCAGCGCACTGTTTTGTGGGGCCCAGATGACCCCACTTTTAATGTAAACAAGCTAAGGAGAGCGGAAGGGTTAAATGTCTGTCTGGGTGTCATATTAATCCATCTGGGCACAAACCGTAATGATTCATTTCTCTTTCGTGATCATGTTTGATACTTCCATGCTTTGAAGCAGACGCTACCCATGCGCCACTCCCAAATCCGGGTCCCTGATTGGTCACAGTGCTCTGATTATGCGTGAAAATATTAAATTGGGTTAAACGTTCAGTGTGCGCTCATCAGCTGGTGGGATTGCACTGAGCGGGTCCGTCATATGGAGCACAATATGAACCGAGTATGAAAGGATTTGTAATAATTTCAATATTCTGTATAATTGTTTATTTGTATTGAATCCTGTCTGTTAGAAGGAAAACAGAGTTTGATGTGAATGACAAAAAGAAAACACATTTTGCCATAAAATACAATTACAAAATTGAAATCCTGACTTTAAAACTGTGAATAGAATTACATCCCTATAGTTGAGGCATACCAATGATAAAAATTACAGGCCTTTCTCATTCTTTAAGCAAGAGAACTTGCACAATTTGTAGCTGACTAAATAGTTTTTTCGCCCTATTGCACATAACGTATGAAGACTTATGCAGGTTTGATCCCTAAATATCTGTTGATTTTGCTAAAAAAAAATCCTGTACATGGATAAACAATGACTGGGAACTTTTGAAATTTTTTTGTACAGACTTTCTTGGAGAAAACATGCAGAACTTTGGAAGATCAGATGAATGAGTACAGGAACAAATGTGATGAAAATCAAAGGTCACTTAATGATTTCACCACCCAGAAGGCCAAACTTCAGGCTGAGAATGGTTAGTGTTCTTTTACCCTAAAGTGTGTTTGACATTTGTATTGCACTATTTATATGGTTAATGGTTTTACTTCTAAAGATGAGCTTTCTAGACAAATGGAGGAGAAAGAATCTCTAATTTCCCAGCTCACCAGAGGGAAGAATTCTTACAATCAACAGCTTGAAGATTTAAAAAGACAACTGGAGGAAGAAATTAAGGTGATGAAATTCAATTGAAAGATTATTTCATCTCTAAGTACAAGTTGTTCTAATATATTGGTAACATTGAATTTGTCTGTTCAGGCCAAGAATGCCTTAGCCCATGCTGTGCAGTCAGCTCGCCATGACTGTGACCTCCTCAGGGAGCAGTATGAGGAGGAGCAAGAGGCCAAGGCTGAGCTGCAGCGCAGCATGTCCAAAGCCAACGCTGAGGTGGCTCAGTGGAGAACCAAGTATGAAACCGATGCCATCCAGAGGACTGAGGAACTAGAAGAAGCCAAGTAAGCAATTGATAAGAAACCTAAAGAACCCATCAAAGGTTTCAAAAGAGATCAACTTTTAATACATCCATGTATAAAATAGGAAGAAGCTGGCTCAGCGTCTGCAGGAGGCTGAGGAGGCCGTTGAAGCAGTGAATGCTAAATGTTCCTCACTGGAGAAGACCAAACACAGACTGCAGAATGAGATTGAAGATCTCATGGTGGATGTGGAGAGGTCAAATGCAGTTGCTGCTGCTCTGGACAAGAAGCAGAGAAACTTTGACAAAGTAAGTGACAAAGTATTAAAAGTAATAAACAATGTACAATTTACAATGTAGTAAATCTGTCTTGTGGTGACAAGGTTTTGTCAGAGTGGAAACAAAAGTATGAAGAATCTCAGTGTGAGCTAGAGAGCTCCCAGAAGGAAGCCAGATCTCTGAGCACTGAGCTCTTCAAACTGAAGAACTCCTATGAAGAATCCCTGGAACATCTGGAGACCATGAAAAGAGAAAACAAGAACCTACAAGGTTTGGTCTACTGATTGTGTTTTTGCTCATGCTTCTGTGGGCATTTTCTGAATAAATATACAAAACGTCATAACAGGGATTGTCGTTCCAGAGTGGGATGAGAAAATTCTATCTAAAAAATTCCTACACAACCAATACTTAAGTTCATTAACTTCTGTCCATGTAAAAGTATTTAAGACTTTAAATACATATGTAGTGGTGAAATAACAAGAAAGTCTGCTGGAGCCAATCAGTAAAAGAAACCTCTAAAACATACTCAAACAAATAATCTGTAATTATATGTTCTTTTTAGCCCAGATTGATTATATTCTTGTCTGTTTACACACACAGAGGAGATATCTGATCTCACCGAGCAACTTGGTGAAGGCGGAAAAACCCTTCACGAGCTGGAGAAGGCTCGTAAGCAGCTGGAGCAAGAAAAAAGTGAGATCCAGTCTGCCCTCGAAGAGGCAGAGGTAAGACTGATTCATCATTTCTTCAAGTACTGAAAAATAGGCTAGACTAATGTAACCCAAGTAAATAAATCTAAAAAAATCATGTACATTTAAGGGATCCCTTGAGCATGAAGAGAGCAAGATTTTGAGAGCCCAGCTTGAGTTTAACCAGATCAAAGCAGAAATGGAGCGAAAATTGTCTGAGAAAGATGAGGAGATGGAGCAGAGCAAGAGGAACATGCAGAGGACCATTGACACCCTGCAGAGCTCTCTGGAGGCCGAATGTCGCAGCAGAAACGAAGCTCTTCGTATTAAGAAGAAGATGGAGGGAGACCTCAATGAGATGGAGATCCAGCTCAGCCAAGCTAACAGGCAGGCAGCTGAAGCTCAGAAACAGCTGAAGTCTGTTCATGCCCATCTGAAGGTACATATAGAAGTCACTTTCTCAGGATGCTTTAGTTTTAAACTGTTTAAAATCTTTATGATTCTTCTTTTTAAAGGACTGTCAGATTCAGCTGGACGAATCTGCAAGGGGCAATGATGATCTAAGGGAGAACATCGCTATTGTTGAGAGACGAAACACCCTTCTCCAGGCTGAACTGGAGGAGCTGAGAGCTGCTCTGGAGCAAACCGAGAGGAGCCGCAAACTGGCTGAGCAAGAGCTGCTGGATGTTACTGAGAGGGTGCAGCTGCTGCACTCACAGGTGAGCCATGACACAACTTATGCAAAAACCTTCAGATTTGAACCCATTTGATTCTAATGCATTATTCATTCTGTTAGAACACATGCCTGATAAACCAGAAGAAGAAGCTGGAGTCTGATACAGTCCAGCTTCAAACAGAGGTTGAGGATGCAGTACAGGAGTGCAGAAACGCTGAAGAGAAGGCCAAAAAGGCCATCACTGATGCCGCCATGATGGCAGAGGAACTGAAGAAAGAGCAGGACACCAGCGCTCACCTGGAGCGCATGAAGAAGAACATGGAACAAACCATCAAAGACCTGCAGCACCGTCTGGATGAAGCTGAGCAGATCGCAATGAAGGGGGGGAAGAAGCAGATGCAGAAGCTGGAGGCCAGGGTGAGCGATTCTTCTATTTGTACCTGGGATCATAGTTTGTTCCAATGTTATTTGTAATATACGCTAAAATGTTCTTCAATAGGTGAGGGAGCTAGAAAATGAGGTGGAACTGGAGCAGAAGAAAAGCAGTGAAACTGTGAAAGGTATCCGTAAATATGAGAGACGCATCAAGGAGCTTACCTACCAGGTTTGAGACACACCATGCTCTTTAAACTTTCTTTTGGTCATTTAGTGCATTAATAAAAAGTCTCTTCTTTTCACAGACTGAGGAAGACCGAAAGAACATTGCCCGACTGCAAGATCTGGTAGATAAGTTGCAGTTGAAGGTTAAAGCTTACAAAAGAGCTGCTGAAGAGGCTGTAAGTGTAGAAATGCGTCAGACAATGAATATTTTCCTGTGAACAATTTATTAAACTGACTTAAAAATTCTTTAATCAGGAGGAACAGGCTAATGTCCATCTCTCAAAGTTCCGCAAGCTTCAACATGAGCTTGATGAGGCTGAAGAGAGAGCAGACATCGCTGAGTCTCAGGTCAACAAGATCCGAGCCAAGAGTCGTGATGTTGGCTCTAAGGTTAGCCACATGCACCATGTGGACGCACACAATCTGACTCATACTGTCCCTTCCCCTGGTTTTTAATACACTTATCATCTTATTAGGAATTAGCAAAAAACGTATTTTGCTAAAAATTCTCTAGTTTATGTCAACGATTGAATTGATATGCACTGTAATAATACTAATCTGACGACTAATCAACTGTTTCTTTCTTGTCTCTCCTCCTCTCTGGGCTGAAACAGAAAGGGTTTGATGAAGAGTGAAGCTTTGGAGCCTCCAGAACCAAATCTGCCTGCTGTGAACTTTAGATTTCCTTCATTATTGTAGCTCACCTTTAATGCTAATAAAGTCATGTAGAAAATGCTGCACAAAGTTGTTTGTTTATGTTTTTTTCAAAACAGTTATGTCATAAACTTTAAAAAAAGTTATAATCTGTATGTAGTTACAAGTTACTTTACTTAAAGACCCACTCTAATGAAAATTGTGTTTTTAACACAATCCTTGTAGAATTTTTCTCATGGAAGACGTATATAAAATAATTTCCATTTAAAACTGTGTTGTTTGAGTAGTTCTTTAATTAAATTGTGTTGAATTAGGATGAACACTCACAGTTTGACAAAGCTTGGATTTGGAACTTTTCAACTGCTAAATGCAAGCTGAAGTTTCTCTTCTCTGTTACAATTCTGAGGTGTCCACTTGAAAACAAAAAGATCTGTTAACGTCTATATTTTTATTGTCTGATCTGCCGTTTGACAAAAAACTGTACGACTTCATAGCTCTGACATAGCTCGTCGTTTTTTTTTTTTTTGCTACGTTAATTTTAGCTCACAGGCATATAATATAGGGCTTGTGAAGTGCTATAGAATAGTGGTAGAGGGTGTAAACCATTGACTGTATAAGTCAATGGTGTAAACAAAGGAATAATGGGAAATTCGTGGGCCTAAGTTTTGCGCCAACAGTCCAACACAGACTTTTTGATTTAGCTAAAAAAAAAAAAAACAAAAAAACATATAGTTGTAGTGGAACTTTAGTAATTTAAAACAGAACAATACTATTAATATCATTTTTGGCAAAGGATTTCTTTTAACAAAAGTTAAGTTTAGCTGTGAATAGTCATTGATAAACACCTGGGAGGCAGAAAAACTGCTGCTTGCCTTCAGAGCAGCAGTGTCGGCCAGTGGTATCAACATCTATTTAAATAATCCATTATTACCTTGTCAACTAAATAGTTTTTGTTATATCTTTAATAAAAGAAAATAATACATGCTATTAGATATCAACAAGGATCCAATATCAGGCGGTCCCAGTAAAACACTGCACACAGTCAGATATTTCTTTTGGTTAAGTAATTTCAAAATGTTATTCAATGTCTATAAATACCAGAATGTACTCAATAGTCTTTATTTCATAATTACATAATTTTTAGAGTGTGAAGTAAGTTAATTGAAGCTGTACTTAATTTACTTTTTCATTTGTTACTTTTCTCTATTTTTACTCAGGTAGTTAATTTAGATGAATACTTTTATTTCTACTCAAGTACATTTTTTTTAAATAATGTTTCTTTTACTTGATTATACGTTTTAAATCACCTCCAGTAGTTTGAGTGATTATTCAGAGTTCATACAGGCAGAACACACTTTTATAAAAAAGACTGAAAACGCTCAAGTGATTTATGTTCCGCACCACAAAAATGTAAAACAGACAATGCTAACCAAAGTAAAGGGTATCGAGGTCGCCATTTTCCATTGCTATATGTGGAAAAAAATGTAACAATGGTGGCTCAAGGCCTGAACGGAAAACCTTGGAAACAGTCAAAGGTTAAAAGGGTGATATAAACAAATCTCCATATCCTAAAATAGAGTGAATGAAATCACAAGAGTCTGGTAGTCAAGGTCAATAATAAACCAGTGCTCATTTTTTAGGCTCAGCACAGATCCACACATAATCACCTGCAGCTGGTCAGTGGATCCCCGCTGAAGTCAGACTATTCTTTCAAAATGGCAGCAGAGGATTTCCGAGATTCAGACACTGAGTCTCATCTACAAAAATAAATCAACAGATAAACAACTAAATGGGAAAATATTTCTTGTAAGGAAAACAGGAATTTAATTTAAAAAAAAAACCTGAAATGCTGATACATCTAAGTAAAGATCTGTTAAACAAACCTGATTAATCATTTTTTAAAAACCTTTTTTATAATTGTTTTTCCACTTATTCAACTGAGTTTCCGTTTGAAGCAAAATAATAAGTCACTCTCCTAGCAAGAACTTGTACATTTTTAATAAATTAAGCTATGTAGCTGCAACTTTTCAGGGTATCTGTTTGACCCACTTTAGATTAAATTTGATTATGATAAAATTTTAACTTTGCAATGTTTGCTTTGTTAAAACATCAAAGTAAGCATAAATAAAACAAAGCAGTCGTAAACATAAATGTTTCTTGCGTTACTGCTTTTACTGGCTTTTTATTGTCTGTTCAACTTGTAAGTTCACTGGGGAGACAAAGGTAATTGTTTTCATCATAACAAAATATCTTACAAACTCAAAACCAATTCTCCAACAATTTTTACAGAAGCTGAAAGTTGACTTCAGAATGTTATCAGTTTTGAACCAACAATGAAGTTTATTTGTCCTTTTTGTTATCAGTAAAGTGCAATTAGGAGAAAAGAGTGAGTTTTTATTTGCTACATAATATCAAATCTTTTTCTATAGAAAGCCTGAATTACAAATGTCCAAAAAAATGTTGGAAAGAAAAAAAACCCTTTTAGTTAGTCGTTCTGCTGTCATGCTTCATTTCAGTTGGAAACTAAAAATCTTATACTAAATAATTTATTCTAAAAATGAATCATACATTACTTTTAGCACTTTTAGTGCATGAATGTATGTGAATGGGTCTGTGACTGTGAAGTGCTTTGGGCCCTTACTTTTTATCGATTCTCAACCCTATTTTCTAAGCTAATATTCACAAGGGACACAGCTGAGAGCTTTGACTGCTGACATACATGTCTATCACAAGCATGTTGTCTGAAACCAAAGTCCAGACGCATTTAAACTTCCCTTCTTAATGCACACCTACAATATGCATTTACTGACATACACATGGCTACAATGAGCATTTGTTGCAACATTAAGCATTCAGATCATGTTCTCTTTAATGAGAGGTTGTCTGATCCATGAGACTGGAGTTATCTTTGCGTGATCTTCAGTAGGGCAGACTATCTCTCACCTCCATTTGGCACGGTGACACCAGCTGTCAGCGGCAGGGCCCGGAAAGTTGTTGGTATGAAAATAATCTGGGGTCTTGTCAGCAGCTGTTGACACTCCTCTTATCTCTCTTAACCTTTGAAGAGTCTTTTATTGCTGATTACAATGGCTGTAATGCACTTTTATTGTCATATACATTGGCAGTGTTAAGGGTAGAAGCTGCATAAGACGTTTAAAGCAAATCTGTTAAAAACAGGAATATGTAGAAGATTTAATGTTTTTTCAGCATTGTGGCATGTAAACATGTCTGTAACTGGGGAGGAGTAGGAGGTCTGGCTGCCCTCCGACAATGAGACAAAACATCCACACTGACCTTGACATCACATTGAGGCTTGACCGCCTCTATTGTGTGCCATCTTTACTGGCTTCCAAATGAATCTCAAGCATGTCACCTGTGGTAGGCCTCCATCTGTGTTCCCTCTCACTTGTCGCCTGGCTAATCTTGCAGACTAATGTTCTGTATTTAGACTAGACCCAATCAGTAATAACTGCACACAATATGCTGATGATGCCACCCAGGGACTGCACTTAAGCTCCAAAAGTAATTGCGGCCCATTCGTGACATAGCTTTTCAAAATATCTTGCCAGATAATTGGTGTTTCAGCAACAATACCAGTCATTTACATTTATAGAATTCCTTGTTCTAATGGTGAAGCTATGAATCTTCTCCTGCTGTTAAAACAGACATTATTTATCTTTTTTATTTCATATTTTACCTTATTAATGCATCTACATTAATTTTTGATTTAATAATTTCCAACAACAAAAAATAAATACTTATTGTTTTATATTTATTTTAAATTACCATATTCTTTTTTTTGCTTGTACTGTCCAGATTTGGTTTATTTAAAATAAATACTAAATAAAACTTCAAAACATCCCATTATCCTAATATATTTTCAACTGGTCAGCAGGATTGCACATTTTTGTCCACATACTACACTTTTACAAAAAAAAAGACAAAAAAATTCTAAATAGAAAAAAAAAAAGTTCCTACGATAAAGATGGAATTCCAATCATGTTTAAAACACACCTAAAAAGAAAGAGACAAATGTTATTCATGTGCCTTGAATGTTTATGGTCTGACGCAAAAATTCACTTTCGGATTAAGATACCCAGGATTCTTCCCTGTACTGCACAGCTCCTAATATGGTGTTCCCAGGGAACCCCAAGACTTTAACCTGCTGATTTCTATATTGCCCCTCATTAACCCCTCCCGTTATAAGCCCCCCAGCTCCATACAGACAATAGCATTCCTGACTGGGAAGCTTCCTTCCATATTTGGAAGGGGGGCTTTAAGTATAAAGAGAAGGTACAGAGAAACCCCTGACATGTTACCAGTTGATCTCAAGGTAAGGTATGAGTAACATGACTTTTGAGCCTCTGGTCTTGTAGCCTGTGATATTACTGTCCAGTATTTCTTTCCTCAGGGCCTTCATACCTCAACCTTCTACACAAGACTTGCTTAGGTAAACGCATTTTTTAAATGATGTCTGAACTATAAAATGATTTAGTTTCTAATAAGACAAATACTGTTTTGCTTTGTAGACACAGTGAAACATGGGGGATGCTGCCATGAAAGAGTTTGGGGCAGCAGCCCCATACTTGAGGAAGTCTGACAGGGAGCGTCTGGAGGCCCAGACCCGACCCTTTGACATGAAGAGGGAGTGTTTCGTTCCTGATCCCGATGAGGAATATGTGAAGGCATCCATCGTCAGCCGTGAGGGAGACAAAGTCACAGCTCAGACTGCCAAAGGGAAGGTTGGTAAAATAAAAAGCATATTAGCTTTACAGAAATTTCAGAACAGATACATAATTGTATCCTATTTCAGACCGTCACAGTGAAGGAGTGTGATGTACACCCTCAAAATCCGCCAAAGTTTGACAAAATTGAAGACATGGCGATGTTCACCTTCCTCCATGAGCCAGCTGTGCTGTTTAACCTCAAAGAGCGTTATGCAGCATGGATGATCTACGTGAGTTAAGGCTTAAGAGATTCCCAGGATAAAACAACACCCCAATTAAAGCAAAAATACTGCAGAAATCCTTATGTTTCTTTGAGCTTTCAATGTTTATGTTTCCATAGACCTACTCTGGGCTGTTCTGTGTGACCGTCAACCCCTACAAGTGGCTGCCAGTCTACAACCAGGAGGTGGTCATTGCCTACAGAGGAAAGAAGAGGAGTGAAGCTCCTCCTCACATCTTTTCCATCTCTGATAATGCATACCAGTACATGCTAACAGGTAATTCACTATCTAAGTAATCTTTGTGTGCATCTTGGTGAAGAATAAAACTCCTGTTCTTTTCTTTGATCCTATCTTCCTTTCAGACAGAGAAAATCAGTCTATCCTCATCACGTAAGTTAAACATTCATTTATCATTTACTGTGTTTTTCATGCATCGCAAAACTTTAGACTTGAAGTTGCTAAGGCAAGTTATATGTTACTCCTTAAGGAAGCACTCCAATGAAACTGTGTTTTGGTGTTTTTAACATGTTCCTGTGGCAGCGTTCTAATGAAAAAGGAACATGTATAAAGAAAATGTATCTTAAAACTGCAATTTGGAGTATTTCTACATCCAAGATCAAAATTGTATGGCTGGATAGCTCCAGTCTTTTGTTGCCCAGCTATTGTTAGGTTGTAAGCTACAGTGTAAACAGATATCTCAGTTATCGGTGGTGGGAGAGGGGGCAGGGTCGTTCTTTGCCAAAAGAGGCAAATTTCTAATGAACTACTGTTGTTCTACATAAACTATATCCTAGTTTTTTGTTTTTTTTTACTTCTGGCAAAAATTACTAAATCATAATAAAAAGCCACCGGGAACACTTTTAAAGATGATCGGAGTGGGACTTTAAAGATGTCTGTCAGCTGGCTCAGATTGTTGATGAGATAATGGATGTGAAATTGTTCTAAAATTAATTGAGATTCCAGTTTGTAAAGAAACCTAAATGTGTCCCCAGTGGAGAATCTGGTGCTGGAAAAACTGTCAACACCAAAAGAGTAATTCAATACTTTGCAAGCATTGCAGCTGGAGGAGGAAAAAAAGATGCAGGCACTGATAAAAAGGCAAGAATTATACCTATTGCTCAAATTATTAACTTTTTTTTCTCAATTTTAAACACAAAAGACACTATTGTATATTTTTTATTTTTACTAGGGTACCTTGGAAGATCAAATTATCCAGTGTAACCCTGCTTTAGAAGCATTTGGGAACGCAAAGACCATCAGAAACGACAACTCATCCAGATTTGTAAGAACCCGTTTGTGACAGGAGACATCTTTGTGTTTGGTTTACTTTACTTTTGCCGTCTTCTTCCTCTGGCAAACCTTTTAGGGGAAATTCATCCGCATCCACTTTGCAGCCAGTGGAAAGCTGGCTTCAGCAGACATTGAAACATGTAGGTAGAAATCTCAACTTTTCATCCTCTTTCCAGTGTTTTTGTTAATCCATCTTTAAGGTTGATTATACTAAAATCTTTTCAGATCTGCTGGAAAAGTCCCGTGTCACCTTTCAACTCAGAGCTGAGAGAGATTATCACATCTTCTACCAGATTCTGTCTCAAAGGAAACCAGAGCTGCTTGGTAAAAAACAAATACATAAAAAGCTTCTATAAAATCTTAATCTTTGTATTATTCCTTAACTCATCTTTTTAGTGCGCTGTGCGATTAATGATTTAGAATGCTGCTCTATCACCAACCCACCCTATGCAATATACTATATGTGATTTATCTTATATCCCTAGAAAGAGATCACTGTGGCGTCAAATTTAAGTGCTGAATGAAACTCCGGGCGTGCCACTGATGTGAGTATGAGCAAAAAAGAGTCACCAAAAGTAAACAACCTTTATATAGTAAGTTTTAAAATGTGCACATTTTATCCTTAATGTCACTAAAAAGCTTTTTTTTTTTTAAATTGGCATTCATTGTGGCTTAGTTTAATGGCTTAGGGAGTTCAAACCAACTTTTCCAGTTTTGGTTCCAGTCTAAGTCGCTCCACACTACTGTGTTACTATGGAAACTATCTATGACACTAAAATAAATCCCCTTTTTCATCCAGGAAGCCTTTGATGTGCTAGGTTTTACTCAAGATGAGAAAAACGGTATCTATAAACTAACCGGTGCTATTATGCACTTTGGTAACATGAAGTTCAAGAACAAGCAGCGTGAAGAGCAAGCAGAGGCAGACGGTACTGAAGGTGAGAGGAGTTTCCAGTCACACTGAAACCCAACAAACAAAACCCAAAAAAGGTTAGCGTAAAAAAAAAAAGATGGTAGTTTTGGGAAAAGAGGGAAAATGTTCTATTTTTTAGTTTTTATAACTTGGGTTTATGTTGAGGGACACTAAAGCTCAGAGAAATATAACTGAGCCTTGTCATTAAATATTGATTAATCTAACAAGAATGTGTAAACAAAGGGTATAAACATTAAACAGGATGCAATAATTGTTAGGAATCTATTATTATACTATTTTACTGAAGTAAATTATATGGTGATATGTGTTGTTTTGTTATCATAGTCTGAATGAACCAGGAAGGATCTTCATATTCTTTTCATTTTAAGTTTACACCTGAAGAGTAAACCTTAAACTTAGAAAGAAAGGTTACAAATCAGATGAAACAGTTTATTTTTCTTTGCTAGGGTATCGATACAATGGAAATGCAATAGGAACCCAATGCCATGATTTAGTTGTTTTTTACATCTTTGACTTGAATTCACTAATAAAAAACATTTTTTTTTTGTTGTTGTCTATTGAGAATATTCTACTTATTTTTTCTGCAGATGCTGACAAAGTAGCTTATCTGATGGGCCTGAACTCTGCTGACCTGATCAAAGGTCTCTGTCATCCAAGAGTCAAAGTAGGAAATGAGTGGGTGACCAAGGGACAGAATGTTCAGCAGGTAAGAAAAATTATAAACATGAAAATCCATCATCCCATCCAAAAACAATCACATCAACATTTAAGAAGGTGAAACAATTCCCAATGTATAACAAGATTCAATAATGGTTAAAGGAAAAAAAAGTATTTCTTTGTTAGGTGTACTATGCTGTTGGTGCACTGTCCAAGGCAGTGTATGAGAAAATGTTCTTGTGGATGGTGGTGAGGATTAACCACTCACTGGATACCAAGCAGCCCCGACAGTACTTCATAGGAGTGCTGGACATTGCTGGATTTGAGATTTTTGATGTAAGTATAGATATTTTCCCCATGATTCTTCAATGCAGCACATATAAAAATGATTAAAACAGTCTTCCTGTTGTCACCTGTTCCTCAGTTCAACACCTTTGAGCAGCTGTGCATCAACTTCACTAATGAAAAACTGCAACAGTTTTTCAACCATCACATGTTTGTACTGGAGCAAGAAGAGTACAAGAAAGAAGGAATTGAATGGACCTTCATTGATTTTGGTATGGATCTGCAGGCTTGCATAGATCTGATTGAGAAGGTGAGACATTTCACTGAAAATACTCCTTAAAAGGCGGTAGACAATTTGATGATTGAACTACACGTTTCTGTTCCTTCAGCCCATGGGTATCATGTCCATCCTTGAAGAGGAGTGCATGTTTCCCAAAGCCAGTGATGCCACCTTCAAAGCTAAGCTTTATGACAACCACCTTGGAAAATCCAGCAACTTCCAAAAGCCTAGAAATGTCAAAGGAAAACCAGAGGCCCATTTTGCCCTGGTTCATTATGCAGGAACTGTTGATTATAATATCAACAACTGGCTGGTGAAGAACAAGGATCCTCTGAATGAGACGGTGGTTGGACTTTTTCAGAAGTCAACCTTGAAGCTTTTGGCGAATCTCTTTGCCAATTATGCTGGAGCAGACTCAGGTAGAAACAAAAATGCAGATGAGTTTGAACCACCAGTGGCAATGTGTTGTATGAGTTGTCCTGTATTGATCCCTTCTCTCATAAAATAGCTGAAACCGGAAAAAGTGGCAAGGGAGGAGGAAGCAAGAAGAAGGGCTCATCTTTTCAAACCGTTTCAGCATTGCATAGAGTGAGTAAGGAAACACACGTAAAATTTCCTCAAAATGGGTTTTGATCAGAAACTGACAAAATATTAACAGTTTGTTTGCAAACCTAAAGCCTGAGTCACATGGACCTGTCATATATGGACGTATGGTTTGGGTGCTCTTTGCGTCAAAATTTGACGTTTTAGATGTACCCAACTTGTTTTTTGATGTGCTGGCAGTTCCTAGTAAATCAGGGGTCCCCAACCCTTGAGACACTATACCGGACGTGGAACCAATAGTACATGAGGGTACTGATATACGTCCCGATACTTGTCTGCATCTCTAGGGTTGGGGATCCCTGATTAACAAATGCATTCTTTCTCTGTCTGTGGCCCGGTAACAAGTGGCCCCCTGACTGGTACCAGTTTGTGACCCGGAGGTAAAGGGAACAGCCAGTACGTCAAAAAACAACAAGTTGGGGACACAAAAAACTTCAAAAGTGTCATGTAGGATGCCATAACCATATGTCCATATATGACGAGTTGGAAGTGAGAATGAATTGGGTAAGTGTATGTGAAGTTTTTGCAAGGCCAACAAGTTGCAGGAACTTCTATCATATTGGTGATACTATTGTATGGTGCTCTTATGACAAGTTCAAGACATTAGAACTGGTCCATTACTGACCTCGTACGAATGCTGCGTACATGAGGTTGGCACATGATATGTAAGTACCTGTAGGACACCCGTAGGATGCCCATACAAACACACATCATGTGAACAGCACTAACAGACTTCTTGTGCAGTCTGGAGGATTTTGGGAGATTAAAAAAAAATTGAAAAATGGATATGAAACAGCTGTGTCTTGCGGATGTCACTGTTATTACCCTTGTGTGCTGTATCAGTGTTTGTTTTGATCTGTCACTAACAGTACGCTGAAAGAAAAAGACGTACATTGAGCATTTCGCTCTACGTACTCTCCGAGTCGTCTATTACTTTGCTTTTTTGTGCGGAATACCTCTGTTCCCCTTACAATTTTACCTTTTTTCACCTGCAGACAGCCTGCATCCTCCTGGGAGGTTGTGACAAAAGCTTAAGATAAAATAAGAGTTGGCTTAAATTTCACAAAAATCCTTCTGATGCTAAATAAGAAGAAAGTAATATCAGTAAAAATGTCCTACATAAATCTCATGATCAATTCCACAGGAGAACTTAAACAAGTTGATGACCAACCTGCGGTCCACCCACCCTCATTTTGTGCGCTGCATCATCCCCAATGAGACCAAGACTCCTGGGGCCATGGAGAACCCTCTGGTGATGCACCAGCTGCGCTGTAACGGCGTGCTGGAAGGCATCAGGATCTGCAGAAAGGGCTTCCCAAACAGGATCCTCTACGGGGATTTCAAGCAGAGGTTTCTCAGTTTAATATTGACGGCTATCAAATTGGAAATGTATAATGGCGTAGTTTGATAGATTTTTTTGCTTTCACAGATATCGCATCTTGAATCCAGCTGCCATCCCTGAGGGTCAGTTCATTGACAGCAGGAAGGGAGCTGAGAAACTTCTTGGGTCTCTAGAAATTGATCACAACCAGTACAAGTTTGGCCACACAAAGGTAAAAAATAATAGTCAAGCCTTTGTTCGATTGGGGAAGTGTTTATTTTTTTTTAATTAGAAAGGTGATACCCAACAAACCCATTTATTTCCTTTAAGTTTTTTTTTTAACTAATCTTTAAAGTATTAGCTTTAAGACATTGATGAAAACAGAATATAAATTAGTTTAAGCACATTTGAACACTCCTTGTAAAGAAATACTTTTGCAGCTCATGAAAATCCATATCCTATGAAGGTGTTCTTTAAGGCTGGTCTTCTTGGACAACTGGAGGAGATGAGAGACGATCGCCTGTCCCTCATCATCACAGGAATACAGGCTAGATCAAGAGGGTTGCTGGCAAGAGTAGAATTTCAGAAGATTGTTGAAAGAAGGTCAGAGTAAAATAATTTATATTTATTTGTGGCACAAAACCACTCCATATTTCTTGCACAAGGTTTGATTATAGTGTCAATGCTTGCTTACTGATAGGGATGCTCTACTTGTGATCCAATGGAACATTCGTGCCTTCATGGGGGTCAAGAATTGGCCCTGGATGAAGCTGTACTTTAAGATCAAACCCCTGCTAAGATCTGCAGAGACAGAGAAGGAGATGGCCAATATGAAGGAAGAATTCCTGAAGCTCAAAGAAGCTTATGCAAAATCTGAAGCTCGTAGAAAAGAACTTGAAGAAAAAATGGTCTCTCTTCTCCAAGAGAAGAACGACCTGCAGCTCCAAGTTCATGCTGTAAGTCTATATGTGAGAAGATCCTCATTAATAAGTATTTTATACAAAATAGTTACGAATGTATTTACCATTTAGGAGCAAGATAATCTTGCTGATGCAGAGGAGCGATGTGAGGGACTGATCAAACACAAGATTCAGATGGAGGCAAAAATCAAGGAGCTGACAGAGAGACTGGAAGACGAGGAGGAAATCAATGCTGAGCTGACAGCTAAGAAGAGGAAGCTGGAGGACGAGTGCTCTGAGTTAAAGAAGGACATTGATGACTTGGAGCTAACTCTAGCAAAAGTGGAGAAAGAAAAGCATGCCACTGAGAACAAGGTTAATCAAATGCTACAAAAATGAAGGCACAAAAATTGTGTTACTTCTACACGGACAAAGTATTTTCTAACTTATGTCACAGGTGAAGAACTTAGTTGAAGAGATGGCTGCTTTGGATGAAATCATAGCCAAGCTTACTAAGGAGAAGAAAGCCTTACAAGAGGCTCATCAGCAAACGCTGGATGACCTGCAGAGTGAGGAAGACAAAGTCAACACTCTGACCAAGCTCAAGGCTAAGCTGGAGCAGCAAGTGGATGATGTAATGAAGATTTGTTAATTTCTTAATACTGTAGGTTACCCCTACATATATGAACCGAGACAAGAGTTTAATAATTGTAATGTTCAGCTTGAAGGTTCTCTGGAGCAAGAGAAGAAAGTTAGGATGGATCTCGAGAGAGCAAAGAGGAAACTGGAGGGCGACTTGAAACTAACTCTGGAAAGTTTAATGGACCTGGAGAATGACAAACAACAACTTGAAGAACATCTAAAAAAGTAAACCATTTGCTTCCATCTGTGTATTTAACAAACAAGCTTCTGGTACAAGACTTTGAGATGATACTTTATTTTGCCATCGCAGGAAGGACTTTGAGCTCAGTCAGCTCAACAATAAGATAGAAGACGAGCAGGCCATTTCTATTCAGCTTCAAAAGAAACTGAAGGAGCTTCAGGTAGAGAAAAAAAAACATTTTGAATAATTATAAAATAGAGAAAATAAGTTACTAATAAAACACTCTCTCAGGCTCGCATTGAAGAACTTGAGGAAGAACTGGAGGCAGAGCGAGCTGCTCGAGCCAAAGTGGAGAAGCAGAGAGCAGACTTGGCTCGGGAGCTGGAGGAGATCAGTGAGAGGCTGGAAGAAGCTGGAGGAGCCACGACTGCTCAGATCGAGATGAACAAGAAGAGGGAGGCCGAGTTCCAAAAACTCCGCAGAGACCTCGAAGAGGCCACTCTGCACCATGAATCCACAACTGCAACCCTCAGAAAGAAACAGGCAGACAGTGTGGCCGACCTGGGAGAGCAGATTGACAACCTGCAGAGAGTCAAGCAGAAACTGGAGAAGGAGAAGAGTGAGCTCAAACTGGAGCTGGATGATGTGGTCTCCAACATGGAACATGTTGTTAAGACAAAGGTTGGTCATTTATCTTCAATGTTCTACGTTGATTGGGTTCATAATCTCTTTTTAAAAAAAATATTTATCAAGCCTGTCTAATGTGTACTTTTTATCAGACTAATTTGGAGAAAACCTGCAGAACTTTAGAAGATCAAATGAACGAATACAAGAATAAGTTTGAGGAAGCTCAACGCTGCATCAATGACTTCAACATGCAAAAAGCAAAACTTCAGACTGAAAATGGTATAAACTTGATTCTTACCAGCTGCTTTCCAAAATACTAATTATATCAATCTAGTCAGAAAATTGATGTGTCTTTGAAAACAGTTTTAAGGATATTGAAATCTCCATAGTTTAAATAATAACATTATGCATCCACAAAACTTCTAGGTGAGCTCTCAAGACAGCTGGAGGAGAAAGATTCCAAAGTATCTCAACTGACCAGAGGAAAAATGTCTTATACTCAACAAATTGAAGACCTGAAGAGGCAGCTGGAAGAGGAGAGCAAGGTGGATAATACAGAATGAACTTAACAGTAATTTCAGTGAATGGGTTAATAAGATTTGATTTAATCATTTCTAGGCCAAGAACGCCTTAGCCCATGCTGTGCAGTCAGCTCGCCATGACTGCGACCTCCTCAGGGAGCAGTATGAGGAGGAGCAGGAGGCCAAGGCTGAGCTGCAGCGCAGCATGTCCAAAGCCAACTCTGAAGTGGCTCAGTGGAGAACCAAGTATGAAACCGACGCCATCCAGAGGACTGAGGAACTAGAAGAAGCCAAGTAAGCCTGAGCAGTGAATGTTTCAGTTGCAAATCCTAGCAGGAAGTTTCGTCTGGCAGATCAGCTTTTTGTTTGTGTTATGTTCCTACTACAATGTAAGACGAACAAAAAGTTTTTCCGTTGGATGACAAAGCAGCCTTTTTAGGAGCTTATTTTCATTCAGCTGCTGGACCATTTAACAGTTTGCATGATGATTTCTGAAGGAAGAAGCTGGCTCAGCGTCTGCAGGAGGCTGAGGAGGCCGTTGAAGCAGTGAATGCTAAATGTTCCTCACTGGAGAAGACCAAACACAGACTGCAGAATGAGATTGAAGATCTCATGGTGGATGTGGAGAGGTCAAATGCTGCTGCTGCTGCTCTGGACAAGAAGCAGAGGAACTTTGACAAGGTCAGGTTCATGATGCGTTTTGGTTCACCGGCGGCATAAAAGCACACCCTAAATCTTTTATTAGAAAAAAAAACATAAAAAAAAGAAAAATGTTTAAAGTTATCAAACCAGTGAGTTGAAAAAAACTTGCATTTATTAAAAAAATATATAATAATTTGAGTATAACACATGTAAGAATTCACTGACCAGATTTTTTAAATTGGTTTCTCGGTTTTTTCAAGGTTTTTCTTAAATATAAATGATTGTTGCCCTGTCTTTTCATTGCAGGTCTTGTCGGAGTGGAAGCAGAAGTATGAAGAGTCTCAATGTGAGCTGGAGAGCTCTCAGAAGGAGGCCAGGGCCCTAAGTACTGAGCTTTTCAAACTTAAAAACTCCTATGAAGAAGCTCTGGACCACCTGGAGACCATGAGGAGGGAGAACAAGAACCTACAAGGTCAGATCTGCCAGGTTTAGTCACTGAATTGTTTTCAGGTATCTTTGGACAAGTTTAAAGAAATTAAACACTAAAGTCAGGGAATTTTTCTGCTTGAAATCCCACAGAGGAAGTTTCTGACCTCACCGAGCAACTTGGTGAGAGCTCAAAGAACATCCATGAACTGGAGAAGCTGCGAAAACAACTGGAACAAGAGAAGAGCGAGATTCAGTCTGCTCTTGAGGAAGCTGAGGTACAGACCTTTGTAGACAAAAGCAATGTTTCAAATTATATCCTTTTTCTAATATAAATATGTATATTTCCCCCTTTCTGCTAGGCCTCTCTCGAACACGAGGAAGGTAAGATTTTAAGGGCCCAGCTGGAATTCAATCAAGTAAAAGCTGAAATTGAAAGGAAACTAGCTGAGAAAGATGAGGAGATGGAGCAGAGCAAGAGGAACATGCAGAGGGCCATTGACACCCTGCAGAGCTCTCTGGAGGCCGAATGTCGCAGCAGAAATGAAGCTCTTCGTATTAAGAAGAAGATGGAGGGAGACCTCAATGAGATGGAGATCCAGCTCAGCCAAGCCAACAGGCAGGCAGCTGAAGCTCAGAAACAGCTGAAGTCTGTCCACGCCCATCTGAAGGTATGAATGAGTGACATATAGAACTAACTTTATGAGGCTGCTTTAGTTTTAAACTGTTAATATTATTTTGGAATTGTATTTTTTAAAGGATTGTCAGATTCAGCTCGATGAGTCTGTCAGAGCCAATGATGACCTGAAAGAAAACCTAGCCATCATTGAGAGACGCAACAACCTGCTTCAAGCTGAACTGGAGGAGCTGAGAGCTGCTCTGGAACAAACCGAGAGAAGCCGCAAACTGGCTGAGCAAGAGCTGCTGGACGTCAGTGAGAGGGTGCAGCTGCTGCACTCACAGGTAAAAGCATTTTTCATAATATATTCTTACATTCTTTCTTTTAAAAAATCTGATTTTAAATCTCACAAATGTAAACTAGAACACTGGGCTGATAAACCAGAAGAAGAAGCTGGAGTCTGATACAGTCCAGCTTCAAGGAGAAGTGGAGGAGGCGGTACAGGAGTGTAGAAATGCTGAAGAAAAGGCCAAAAAGGCCATCACTGATGCCGCCATGATGGCAGAGGAACTGAAGAAAGAGCAGGACACCAGCGCTCACCTGGAGCGCATGAAGAAGAACATGGAACAAACCATCAAAGACCTGCAGCACCGTCTGGATGAAGCTGAGCAGATCGCCATGAAGGGAGGGAAGAAGCAGGTCCAGAAGCTGGAGGCCAGGGTGAGTTCACGTTTCCCTAAACTTCTGTCATCATCCACCACCAGCAGTGACTATGGCTACTTTTGTCCAAATGATTGAAGATCTACTTCACATAAACGTATTACATAGATGTATGCATCTTGTGGTTGAGGTTTTAGTACGTTTTTGGTACTTATAGGTGAGGGATCTTGAGAATGAAGTGGAGGTGGAGCAGAAGAAGAGCGGTGAGGCTGTCAAGGGAATCCGTAAATATGAGAGACGCATCAAGGAGCTCACATATCAGGTAATCTTTTCATAGCTCCACGCTTTGATGATCCACTGTTACCGTTTAACCACAAGAAATCTGAGACCTCCTCCAACTCACATACTTCTCTCAATGATTAGTTACAAAGACCTAAACTAAAAAATGGCGTGATTTTATACGTTCACTGGTTTGTGCAGACTGAGGAGGACCGTAAGAATACTGCCCGCCTTCAGGATCTAGTTGACAAGCTGCAGCTGAAGGTTAAAGCCTACAAGAGAGCGGCTGAGGAAGCTGTAAGTGTGAAGTGAAAAAGTAAAGAGAAAAAAAAGCTATTTTCATTTCCTCACATTCATTGCTTCTCAGATTTAATAAATGTTGCATAAATGTTTTAGAATATGTCCCTTAATGCTTTCTATGTTGGGCCTTCAAAGAGAATACAAGTGAGAATCTTTTGTGGTTTCTGTATGTTTTAGGAGGAGCAGGCCAACACTCACCTGACTAAGTTCCGTAAGCTGCAGCATGAGCTGGACGAGGCTGAAGAAAGAGCCGACATCGCCGAGTCTCAGGTCAACAAGATGCGGGCCAAAAGCCGTGATGTGGGGTCAAAGGTTAGAAACTCCCCCAGACATGAACACTTTCCCTGATGTGACATCGTTCTGCATTGACACTAATAGCTTTTTTCTCTTCACTAACATTTTCAGAATATTCCATTTAAAAAATGGCTATAATTACTGTAATTTCATACGGTACAATTTTTTAGAAGAAAGCAATTTATTACTCAAAAGATAAGAAATAATCAGACCAGTCCTGTGTGCAGATCATTTTTATTTGGTGTTTTCATGAAAGTATAAAGTTAGTTAATTTTAGCTTAAGCATGATTAAGATTTAAGTATATTTCTGACTATGTTTTAAGTGGGAAGAAGAAAGATGTCCTAGAAGGAAGGGGGGGCGTGGGCGGCAAGCAGGGCAGAACCAAATTAGGAAAAGCTTAGCATGCAGAAACCTGTGGACTGTAGCTGTTATTGTTATTATCAAGTTTTTTATAACATAAATGTTATGAATATTATGTTTTAATGAAGTTCTGTGAATTCTGTTCATAATGCACTTTCTTATTGATTGAGGAAGGCACACATCTATCAATGACTTTTATTCTTGTGTTTGTGGTTACTTGGTAATTTTCTGATTTGGGAGTAAAACTGGGCATGCTAATAAAGTCACTGTGATGCAATACTTACCGTTATTGGTATCAGGAATGACTGAAGAGTGGTGTTTTAGTTCATGAACAATAATTGTTTTTATATTTAAAAATAGTCTACAGACGTGAGATTTTCATACTTCACAATTTAGCATGGTTGTCTTTTTTATTCAAAATGATTGCTGAAAGAGTTGTTTGTCTGATTAATAAAAAGTCAGAAATGTATTAGTAATTTAATGCCATGACAAATATCTAGAAAAATAATTGTGTGTAACACTTGTTAAGTTTTCTGACACTAATTCATCTTTCATTATCTACTCTTTTATCATTCTTCATCACAGAAAGGGCTAGATGAGGAGTGAAACTCACTGACGGCCACCTAAGACCCGTGGGTTCTTCAGAGCTGTGGTCACCTTTGTTTGCATAGTAACTGTAGAATAAAGCAAAATGCATGTAAATCAACTTAAAGTCTCTTCATTTATTGTGATTATTCTCAGTATAATGTCAGACTGAAGGCATACCACCTCACAAAATAACTTTTATCTGGTCTGTATTTAACTCATCGAAGGTAACAAACATGTAAAAGGTATTAACAACATAAAAATGACTACAATTTAAGGTTATTTTTGCATCAATATTAATATTCACCGCATATGGCACATAAGCTTTACAATTCATTTGCTGGAGTGGCGTTATGAAAAATACCAGCTAGGGTTTGATACTAGAGCGCCACCCTGTGGCATTTACTGCTCAACACTCCTCTTGTTGATTATTCTTGTGTAAAACTGAAGGTCATCACGGACAGATGCCAGGCAAGTGACACATTTGTTAGTAATACTGCATAATTCAAACGTTTTTTTGTTTACTATATAATTCTGAAGAAATACATTTGAACAAAAAAAATGTGTCACACACAGCTAGGACCCAAAGTATTTCCTCTGCATAGAATTTCTTACTTTAATATTTGTTGAATGCAAATAATTCTTTTGTTATCCTTAAATAAAACAGGAGGCAAATATGACCAAATATGACCAAAACTGTTTTCATGATTTCTCTTATAAATAAAATACTAAAAACAAAGCTTCATCTGCTCTTGAAGGTATTTAAAGCCACACCTACCATTTGTGTTTTGCTTATTAAAAATATATATTTATAGAGATAATGTTCCTGAAGTTGATTAAGAAACATTCAATAAACTCTTCCTTTTTTTAAAAAAAATACATTTTCAATAAATACTTTGATAAATTCAGTTCTAAAGCTGTCATAAGATGAACTAACCTTTAAAGTGGGAAACAAAACTATGAACTTTGTAAAACTCCTTTAAAATAAGATTGAAATAAACATCTAAATAAATTAAATTATACTATTATTTATTATAACCTATGAAGTGGTAATTCAATGATATACTGTTAAAAAAAATGTGCAAGAGGAAATTGAGAAAAATAACTCATGTAAAATCAATTCAAAGATTAATCCAGATTTTCTAGCAAAATAAATAAACGTTTAAAGTTGTTGATGTATTTGCTGTAATGTCAACATTTCACATTTGCTCCACACATTAAAAGAACCAGTTATCTCTAATAACAATATGTTTAAGACAACTTAAATAACTTGAACCTAATGTATTTAAGTATTTATTTGTCATCAACAATAATGTTAACATCAAAACATGATGTAATAAAATCAGTTTTATAAAACACTTTCATTGAAGAAAGTTTTACTCGTTTAAACTATAAATCATAGCAGTCTTATGAACATAGACTCGGCTATTAATTAAAATAATAATTTTAAAACTACATAGCACGAAATACATTTTTATGGACAATTGAAACATTATGCTTCCTTTATAAAAAAAAGGAAAAGATTGGTCATGAAATAAAATAGGGAAAAAAAACGTAATTGAGAGCAAATCTTACCGTTCTGGATGAAACAGCCGAGCAGATGGCAGACTGACGTGTTCACGCTGCTGCTGAAGGAGTGAAGAGCAGGATGGATAAAGCCTACAGTCAGTCTGACCTTGATCTCACATGACTCCAGCCTTCAACGACATCTAGTATCAACAAAAAGATCAGAAAAGATTAAAACATTAACTTGTGTTATTCTTTATTATCCATGTTTACACTAACAGAACTAACAAAGCTTTTGGATTTCTTGCATACTCGACAAGACCAGGAAAGGTTTTCCTGCTGTTATCTTTGTCTTACTGACTCTTGTATGAACAACGAGCTGCATATTAACTGGATGAATGTTGTCACCACAGAGGCGTTGTTTCATCCATGGAGAGAAGATGAAAGCTGACAGTTAGTTGGAAAAACAGAAGTCTGAACTGAAAAAATTCCAGTTACATCAGCTCAAACAAACAAGACAGTAAAGGTCATTCTCAAACTCAGATCAGGTTTCTGATGTCAGCAAGAAAAATCATAAAAGTACCACAAGCTATTAAATCACAGAGTCCTATTAAATTGAAAAGCCAGGGAAGCAGAGCAAAAGGTGGGGTTGACTTAGGACAAAAAGTCAAATACGTAAGACCAACAGGGTTATGGAATCCAGCCATGTTTCTGCAGAAACAATGCATCCAGTGCTGCTGCACCTGCTTCCTCCCTTCCATCACGACAGAGAGGATCACAGTTCAACTTTAGTGCTACCATGAAAGACAGCCCATCAAACTTGGAGAGGAAAAATCCAGAGAAGAATTTCACAGGGTTATCTTTGTCCTCAAGGCCAAAGGAGAGGGGACAATGCATGACGACACTACGAGACAATGGATGTAGCTGCTGCTCTGCAACAGCAGCATTGAGTGATGAGTTAAGATCGCTGACCTTAGATGGCTGTGCAGGACAGCTGCAGCTCTTTTTTGTGTGAGCAGTGACTCCAGGAACACTGTTCTTTACACAGGACCACCCTTCATTGATCCTTAATGTCTTCATGGAAGTAAAAGCCACAAGACGAGAGCTGCTCTTGAGGCAGAATCTTCAGGGAACCAATCTATTAAACTCTTGGCCATTGATCTGACCGGTCTGTCATCATTACGGTTAAAGATTTATGTCGCATTTGAATAGAAAGGAAATAATAACTGAGTCTCCTACTTTCATGTTATACAAGAAACCATTTCATCTACACCCTTTTATTTGCTTAAAATGTTATCTAAAAAAATATTGTGCATTTATATATTTATGTTTTAATTAAAAAATATATTTTAACAAATAAATTTAGTTGAACAGAAATAATAAAAAAAAGATAGATGACAAATGAGGTCATAGTTTTGATTTACTGATTGTTTGATTGGTTTATTTCAAGTAAAGATTGTGAAAAATACGGGACAGAAATACTGAAATCCATTGATTAGAAAATAGAAAACAAACAAACAAACAAACACAGACATACTTATTTCACATTTGATTCATTAGATATCGTAATTATTAACTAAAGTCAAGTAGAGTTTGATTGATTGCTTGAAAAGGAGTGGGAAGAAGCAAACTTGTATAACCCCACCCCTACTTAGCTACTTCATTTTGCAGTTTTGCATAGTTATGTAATCCAGTTCGGATCAGATCAAATGCAAGTAAAAAAAAAAACAATAAGAGACACGCAGGATTTTAAAACCCTATGTATTTTGCCCTAAATAAATCGCATGAACCAAGAAGATATGTTTAATATTAGATAAATAAAGTCACCCCATACCAATCACAACCCTGATCTCCACCTCTTGCCCTCCCCTTCATGTATTTTCCTGGACTTGTTTGTCACAAGGTTACAGCAACAAATAGCTGCAGCATATCCTGCCCAATAAGGACAAAGCTTTTTTAATAAGCAATCTTTCTCCAAAAATGTCATTCCATATTTGGTGGACAAACCAGCTTTATTAAAGGAGGAAGGGGCAGCAATCAGGTGTCGGTTCATCACTTCTCCTGTTTTAGAGTTAAAGTCAAAGGTAAGTAAACATTTATCCAAGTGATCAAAAATTTGACTAAAGAAAGCTTTTAGAAATACATTTTCTGTTGTGTAAAACAGAAGAAATTGGCTTCACATGAATTTAAAATCTTTGCTTCAACACATAACTGATTGTTGTATCAAACAGCAGCAAACAAAATATTTTTCCTTTGCTTGTTTTATTACCTAGTTTGACCAACACAACAAAATCCACAAGGACTGGTTTTCTGAAGAGGTTTGACCAACCCTAGGTAAAATCTAGTTGCACATCTATCAGGGACTTTTATTTTTAAAGCTTTTGGAGTCTTACTTTTTGTGTTGTTTTTTTCTGAGAAATAATATTAAACAATTTTTGATATTTTTTCTTATAAAATAAAATAACTCATAAAAAGTATTTAAAAAAACTACCAAGTAGCTTCTCTAAATCAAAACGGGTTTGAGTAGCTTGATTTAAGCTGTTAACTGTCAACTAATAATCCTCGATTGTAAATGTTATTCATCACTCAGGTTTGTATTTATACTGAGTTCCTTTTCTGACAGGTTAAAAGATGGGGGATGCTGCCATGGCAGAGTTTGGAGCTGCTGCTCCTTATTTAAGAAAGTCTGATAGGGAGCGTCTGGAAGCTCAGACTCGCCCTTTTGACATGAAGAGGGAGTGCTTCGTGCCTGACCCTGAGGTCGAGTACGTAAAAGCAACCATTACAAGCCGTGATGGTGACAAAGTCACAGCTGACACTGAATTTGGAAAGGTGAGTTGACTTGTTTTCCTGTGCACCAAGACTTATGTGAAGGTATCTAATTTAAAATAGATCCAATTTTTTTTCAGACGGTTACGGTGAAGGAGTGTGATGTACATCCTCAGAATCCGCCAAAGTTTGATAAAATTGAAGACATGGCGATGTTCACCTTCCTCCATGAGCCAGCTGTGCTGTTTAACCTCAAAGAGCGTTATGCAGCATGGATGATCTATGTGAGTTGAACGGTTTTGCTTTTTTCATCACTGATAATTTATAAAATCTAAAAATAATAAATGTTGTCCTTTTTTGATGTGTTAGACCTACTCTGGGCTGTTCTGTGTGACTGTCAACCCCTACAAGTGGCTGCCAGTCTACAACCAGGAGGTGGTTGTTGCCTACAGAGGAAAGAAGAGGAGTGAAGCTCCTCCTCACATCTTCTCCATCTCTGATAATGCATACCAGTACATGCTCTCAGGTACATTTATTTGTATTTATTTATTTGATCAAAACTATTCATTTCTAGCTCAACATTTACTTGGTATTTTTCTTTTTATAATTTCTTTCTGACAGACAGGGAGAACCAGTCGATCCTGATTACGTAAGTCTCCATTCCCCACATTTGTTTCTCACTTCAGATTAAAACTATAAAACCTATAAATTTGTGATTCTTTAAAAACAGTGGAGAATCTGGAGCAGGAAAGACTGTAAACACCAAACGTGTCATCCAGTACTTTGCCAGCATTGCAGCTGTACCAGGGGGAAAGAAGGATGCTGCTGCTGAGAAGAAGGTATGATTTTTATTTTATTATATTTCCTGATCACTAAATCTTCCACCAGTTTACATATTTATACTGAAATCAAAGATTCACGGTACTCTAAATAGTGTCTGTCTTTATAATAGTTAGTTTTTCAAAACTTTATAAATCAATGATAAGTGAGCTTAATCTACTGGATTTACTGATGAATCAGGGTACCCTTGAGGATCAAATCATCCAGGCTAATCCCGCTCTGGAGGCCTTTGGGAATGCCAAGACCATCAGGAATGACAACTCTTCCAGATTTGTGAGTCACTAAAAACATAAGTAACTACTTATGAGATGAAGTGAGCCCACCCAAATACATTCTTTTTCCTTCATCTTAGGGTAAATTTATTCGTATTCATTTTGACAATAGAGGAAAACTTGCCTCTGCTGACATTGAGACTTGTAAGTAGCAAAGTTTGTCACATGTTTAATAAGTTAAAAAAGTTGATCTACCATTGCAAATAGGATCTAACTCTTCCTCTTGCAGATCTTTTGGAAAAATCCCGGGTAACTTATCAGCTCAAAGCTGAAAGGGATTACCACATATTCTACCAAATATTGTCTCAAGTAAAGCCAGAACTATTGGGTATGCAGTCAGTAAATTGGCCAATAGATGAGCCCACCAGTTGCTTTTGTGTTTTACCATTTTTTCTTGTCATTAGAAATGCTGCTCATCACCAACAACCCCTATGACTACGCCTTCATCTCCCAAGGAGAGACGACAGTAGCATCCATCAATGATTCAGAGGAGTTGTTGGCCACTGATGTGAGGCAACATCGAAATCTCAATTAATATTGATTTTTGAACGATACAGATGTTACATTTTTTATTTTAAAAAATCTTATTTAGGAAGCTTTTGATGTGTTGGGCTTCACTCAAGAGGAGAAAAACAGTATGTACAAGTTAACTGGTGCCATTATGCATCATGGTAACATGAAGTTCAAGCAAAAGCAGCGAGAGGAGCAGGCTGAAGCAGACGGAACTGAAGGTCACAGAGGACTTGAGTAAATTAAATTACGGCAAATAAAAAGTAGCATGGTCAGAAAAAAAATGCAATATTTGTCATTTTTCTCTGCAGATGCTGACAAAGCAGCTTATCTGATGGGCCTGAACTCTGCTGACCTGATCAAAGGTCTCTGTCACCCAAGAGTCAAAGTAGGAAACGAGTGGGTCACCAAGGGACAGAATGTTGCCCAGGTTGGAAAATTTGAATCTTCTATTTAGGCTTAAATGAATATCTACAGATATTTACACATGTATGTCTTTGTTAGGTGTACTATGCTGTTGGTGCACTGTCCAAGGCAGTGTATGAGAAAATGTTCCTGTGGATGGTCATAAGAATCAACCAGTCATTAGATACCAAGCAGCCCCGACAGTACTTCATAGGAGTGCTGGACATTGCTGGATTTGAAATTTTTGATGTAAGCATAGATATTTTCCCCATGATTCTTCAATGCAGCACATATAAAAATGATTAAAACAGTCTTCCTATTGTCACCTGTTCCTCAGTTCAACACATTTGAGCAGCTGTGCATCAACTTCACTAATGAAAAACTGCAACAGTTTTTCAACCATCACATGTTTGTACTGGAGCAAGAAGAGTACAAGAAAGAAGGAATTGAATGGACCTTCATTGATTTTGGTATGGATCTGCAGGCTTGCATAGATCTGATTGAAAAGGTGAGACTTTTTACTGAAAATACTCCTTAAAAGGCGGTAGACAATTTGATGATTGAACTACACGTTTCTGTTCCTTCAGCCCATGGGTATCATGTCCATCCTTGAAGAGGAGTGCATGTTTCCCAAAGCCAGTGATGCCACCTTCAAAGCTAAACTTTATGACAACCACCTGGGAAAATCCAACAACTTCCAGAAACCTAGGAATGTCAAAGGAAAACCAGAGGCCCATTTTTCCCTGGTTCATTATGCAGGAACTGTTGATTATAACATCAACAACTGGCTGGTGAAGAACAAGGATCCTCTAAATGAGACGGTGGTTGGATTGTACCAGAAGTCAACAGTAAAACTCCTTGGGACACTGTTTGCCAATTATGCTGGAGCTGATTCAGGTAGCTTTTCAAAAACCAACTTCATTTATTGAATGTGCATAGTTTTTGGCGTGGTTTTAACAAGTAACATTGCTTCAAAAGCCATGTCTGAAGGAGGTGAGGGTAAAAAGGAAAAAAAGAAGAAAGGATCCTCATTTCAGACAGTCTCTGCTCTCCATAGGGTATGTGTATTGTCCTGTTGATCATTTCATCCAAAACTGTTTTTAAAAATCTAGACATGACCATTTGAACTATTGTTCAAAAGGAAAATTTAAACAAGCTGATGACCAACCTGCGGTCCACTCACCCTCACTTTGTGCGCTGCATCATCCCCAATGAGACCAAGACTCCTGGGGCCATGGAGAACCCTCTGGTGATGCACCAGCTGCGCTGTAACGGCGTGCTGGAAGGCATCAGGATCTGCAGAAAGGGCTTCCCAAACAGGATCCTCTACGGGGATTTCAAGCAGAGGTTTGCATTTGATTAACTTTTGTACACCAATATATATTTAGACCCACAAATCATGTCTATGTAGGGGAGGGGAGCTTTGGGGGTGATATGAACTTTATTTAAAAAAAATATATATTTGTTAAATACACAGAGACCCTTCATTTAAGAAATTACAAATTGTATTTAGGAACGCCCAAGTGTCATGAATGCATTGTTGTCTTTTATTTAGAAAAATATATGAAGTTTTTAGTTATACTTACAGTTACTTTTATTTACAGATGTAATTTGAGTTTTCCAAACAATAATACTAATAAAAATGTAATCTTTTTCTGTTGTCTGTTTTCTTTTACCTATATTTAAAGGTACCGCATCTTAAATCCCAGTGCCATTCCTGAGGGACAGTTCATTGACAACAAAAAAGCTTCAGAGAAGCTTTTGGGCTCCTTGGATATTGACCACAATCAGTACAAACTGGGGCACACCAAGGTATATTCGTGAGTTGATTGCTTCAGATGCCTCCCATTAACAAAAACTAGTCTATAAAAGTGTACTACAAGTATAATTAATCTATGCTAAAATCGAGGTAGTATACTTGAAATTTACTTTTAATTCACTATCAATCCATTGTTAACTTAACATGTTCCAATTAAGTCTAAAAAAATTGTCTTTAGTTAGTAAACTTCCTACATCACTTAGGCAAGACCCTTCATGCTACTGCCCAACTATGTAGCCACAAGGGGTTCCGAGTATGTGTCTCCCTTTGTCAACTACCAGTTCAGAAAGAATACAGGGTTGTGTCAGGAAGGACATTCGGTGAAAAGCTCTCTATGGAACCAAATGTGCAGATCAGTGAAAGCTACTCTGGCATCCCCTGAGAGGATATGCCTAAAAAAGTGAGCAACAACTGTCAAGAAGATCTTTAGTCAAGTATAATGTGGTACACAGAGGAAAACTGCTATAATGTTGGTCAAACATGTTTCTTAAAAGCAGGATAGTTATATACATTTTGTTGAAATTGTTTTGAACCAAAACAGGTGTTTTTCAAAGCTGGGCTTCTTGGTCTTCTGGAAGAGATGCGAGACGACCGCTTGGCTCTTATCATCACCAGAATCCAGGCAAGATCACGGGGTGTTTTGGCAAGAATTGAATTCCAAAAGATTGTGGAACGCAGGTCAGTAAATACTTAAATTTTGACTTCAAGTTACGGTGCAGAGATGTCATAGGGTTCCAAAAAGAATTGGGCAAAAAACAAAATCTAATTTGATTGAATAAAAACAGTGTATAAAGGTAAACAATCAAATGTATTATTCAATTTTACACAGGGATGCTCTACTTGTGATCCAGTGGAACATTCGTGCCTTCATGGGGGTCAAGAATTGGCCCTGGATGAAGCTGTACTTTAAGATCAAACCACTGCTAAAATCTGCAGAAACTGAGAAAGAGATGGCCAACATGAAGGAAGAGTTTGCCAAACTAAAGGAAGCTTATGCAAAATCTGAAGCTCGACGAAAAGAACTTGAAGAGAAAATGGTCTCTCTTCTCCAAGAGAAGAACGACCTGCAGCTCCAAGTTCAGGCGGTACGTGAAGAGGTGTTGCTTAAGCGAATTTAAAAAGCTTTAGCTATGTCAATAATTTTTAGTGATTCTACTTTGCATCCTGATGATTTTCTTTACAAACAGGAACAAGATAATCTTTGTGATGCTGAAGAAAGATGTGAAGGACTCATAAAGAGTAAAATTCAGCTGGAGGCTAAAATCAAAGAACTGACTGAAAGGCTGGAGGATGAAGAGGAGATGAATGCAGAACTGACTGCCAAAAAGAGAAAGCTGGAAGATGAGTGTTCTGAGTTAAAGAAGGACATCGATGACCTGGAGCTAACTCTGGCTAAAGTAGAGAAGGAGAAGCATGCCACTGAGAACAAGGTTCTGGAAAAACAAGAGATTTAATCTCAAATGTATTTTCTAGGAGTGATGTCAAAGCTGACATAGATTTATGACTCATTTGTAACAGGTGAAGAACCTGACAGAGGAGATGGCTGCTTTGGATGAAATCATAGCCAAGCTTACTAAGGAGAAGAAAGCTTTACAAGAAGCGCATCAGCAAACGCTGGATGACCTGCAGAGTGAGGAAGACAAAGTCAACACTCTGACCAAGGCCAAAGCTAAGCTGGAGCAGCAAGTGGACGATGTAATGAACTGGAAGAGTCAGAGGGCTTGAACAAATATTAGCTACATATACTACAGCATATGTTTCATTTTGCAGCTTGAGGCGGTCCCTCGTAAACAGGAAAGAAAATTCCGGCGATGGACCTTGAAAGAGCAAAGAGGAGGCTTGAAGGAGATCTGAAATTGGCCCAAGAAAGTGTCATGGATCTAGAAAATGACAAGCAGCAACTTGAAGAGAGACTGAAAAAGTAATTTAAAGAAATTTTGTCTCCAAATATGTAGAGTTCTTGTTACTTCTCAACTTACTACTTTTTCATCTACAGGAAAGATTTTGAAATCAGTCAACTTAATGGTAAAATAGAAGATGAACAGGCAATGTGCGCCCAACTCCAGAAAAAGCTCAAAGAGCTTCAGGTGAGAAAGTATAAAGCATCATGGACCGTCAAACTGTAACTGCATGTGAACATAACAAGTATTCAACAGCAGCTTTCTATGACTTTGGTTTCAGGCTCGCATTGAAGAACTTGAGGAAGAACTGGAGGCAGAGAGAGCTGCTCGAGCCAAAGTGGAGAAACAGAGAGCAGACTTGGCTCGGGAGCTGGAGGAGATCAGTGAGAGGCTGGAAGAAGCTGGAGGAGCCACGGCTGCTCAGATCGAGATGAACAAGAAGAGGGAGGCAGAGTTCCAAAAACTCCGCAGAGACCTCGAAGAGGCCACTCTGCACCATGAATCCACAACTGCAGCATTAAGAAAGAAACAGGCAGACAGTGTGGCCGACCTGGGAGAGCAGATTGACAACCTGCAGAGAGTCAAGCAGAAACTGGAGAAGGAGAAGAGTGAGCTCAAACTGGAGCTGGATGATGTGGTCTCCAACATGGAGCAGATTGTCAAGTCTAAGGTGTGTAACAGACAACTAATGGAAGCTTAATATATACAGTGGAAATTTGATGGATTCAGACCTCTTTAAAATTTTCAGTATTTGTATGATTGAAGCCATTTGCCAAAATCCGGAGGGTTTACTTTACTTCTCAGTAATGTACACTGTGTGAACAATCTTCACAAAAAACAAAAAGAAATCTCTGCAAATTTACAAAAAGGAAAAACTGGTCAAAGGTATTTGTTCCTTTTCCTGCGGGCCTCGTGAATCTGCAATCACTGGAGGTTTCCATTACAGTAACTGTCTTCACTGCTGCTTGCAAAAAAACACATGTATGACTCCCAGACTATGAGAAATAAGATTCTTTGGTCTGGTTAGAACAAAACTGAACTTTTTGGTATTAATTCTAAGCAATTTTTGTGAAGAAATCCAGCCAATGCTCATCTCTTGCCCAATACAATCCTTACAGTGACACATGGAGGTGAAAGCATCATGCTTTAGAAAGGTTTTTCAGCAGAAGCAGGGACAGGACTACTGGTTACAAATAAAGGAAAGGTGAATGTGGCCAAGTACAGTAATATCTTAGAAGAAGACCTTTTCTAGAGTTTAACTTAGAGTTAAAGGGTTTAACTTCCAACAAGACAATAACCTAAAGCAGACCGCTAAGATAAATAAGTGGCTACAGAACAACTCTTCCCTGTTCTTGACTGGAAAGCTAGTGCCCTAATCTAAACTCAAATGAGCTTCTCTGGAGAGACCTGAAATTGGCTATGTACCAGCGTTCACAATCAAACCTGACAAGGATTCCCAAATCCTGGTGTTATAAACTTATTGCATCATCCTAAAAAAAAGATTCATGGCTGTACTAGCTCCAGCAGGTGCTTCAACTCAATGCTACAAAGGGTCAGAATACATAAGACCATGTGATTTTTCAGTTTTTCCTTTTTGTAAATATGCAGAAGTTTCTACACGCCTGATTTTTGGTCGAGAACATTGTGCCCATCAAATAAACATTCCTGATTTGGGCAAATGGCTGTAATTACACAAAGAGTGAAACATTTAACCCTTGTGCTATCTTGTGGCTCTAGGCAACCCCACCCTTATATTGATGTGTGATCCCTCCTATTACAAAGGTGAAAATGATGATGTCTGCCACAGACACCAGAGAAGATAAAAAATCCTTGAGAAAAAAAAAGGGTTCAGTGTGCTGTTGTTGTGGGATCCAGATGACCCCACCATTAATGTAAACATATCTAGGATAGGAAAAGCGTTACAGGGGTCTGAATGCTTTCTGTATATATTGTACACAAACAAGGCAGGAAACCATCAATAATTCATACCTTTTTTTCCAAGAGATGTTGTGGAGAAAATACAAGTGTCAAAGGTAAAGTAAACAGAATGATGTTTTTTTTTCAGAACAATTTGGAGAAAATGTGCAGATCTCTGGAGGACCAGATGAATGAATATAAAACCAAGTCTGAGGAAGGACAGCGCACCATCAACGACTTCACCATGCAGAAAGCTAAGCTTCAAACTGAAAATGGTTAGCTTTAAAATTGAAATCTTCTGTTCATTTTTGAGAAAAGTAAACAACATTTTAATAGTCTGTTTGAATTAGGTGAACTACAAAGACAGCTGGAGGAAAAAGGCTCCCTGGTGTCTCAACTCACCAGAGGAAAACAGTCTTATACTCAGCAGATTGATGACCTAAAACGACAGCTTGAAGAAGAAGTCAAGGTAGATCTAGTACTCCATGAAACCACATTTAGGTTTTATTGAAGTTTCCAAAGTAATAGGTTTTATATATTCATTTTTAGGCCAAGAATGCCTTAGCCCATGCCGTGCAGTCAGCTCGCCATGACTGTGACCTCCTCAGGGAGCAGTATGAGGAGGAGCAGGAGGCCAAGGCAGAGCTGCAGCGCAGCATGTCCAAAGCCAACTCTGAGGTGGCTCAGTGGAGAACCAAGTATGAAACCGACGCCATCCAGAGGACTGAAGAACTGGAAGACGCCAAGTAAGACAAAGACTACTGAAGCCAAAGAACTCAGCAATGATCCAAAAGAGATGACATCTACTATGTCCTGTTACAAAATAGGAAGAAGCTGGCTCAGCGTCTCCAGGAGGCTGAGGAGGCCGTTGAAGCAGTGAATGCTAAATGTTCCTCACTGGAGAAGACCAAACACAGACTGCAGAATGAGATTGAAGATCTCATGGTGGATGTGGAGAGGTCAAATGCTGCTGCTGCTGCTCTGGACAAGAAGCAGAGGAACTTTGACAAGGTCAGGTTTAAGGATGTCCCCTCTATCTACAGAAATTGGTCATGAAAGACAAAGAAAATATTTGAAAATGGGCACTGTTTTCCAGGTCTTGGCAGAATGGAAGCAAAAGTATGAAGAGTCCCAATCAGAGCTGGAAAGTTCACAAAAGGAAGCCAGATCTCTGAGTACTGAGCTCTTCAAACTGAAGAACTCCTATGAAGAATCCTTGGAGCATCTGGAGACCATGAAAAGAGAAAACAAGAACCTACAAGGTCCGTCCACCTATCACTAAAATGTATTTATCTGCAAAACTATGTGATGTTCATAGTTGATGATTATATTCAATCTAGAGGAAATATCTGACCTGACTGAGCAAATTGGTGAGGGTGGAAAGAATATTCATGAGCTTGAGAAGATTCGCAAGCAGCTGGAACAAGAGAAGTCAGAGATCCAGACAGCTCTGGAGGAAGCTGAGGTATGCTGTCCAGTCCAAGATGGGAATCTGACAATCTTTGGTAGATCACTTATTAAAATCTTCTGAATCTACATCATGACAGGCTTCACTTGAGCATGAAGAGGGCAAGATTCTCAGAGTCCAGCTCGAGTTTAACCAAATCAAGGCAGACATGGAGCGTAAGATAGCTGAGAAAGATGAAGAGATGGAGCAAGCCAAGAGAAACCAACAGAGAGTTGTAGATACTCTGCAGAGCTCTCTGGAGGCTGAAACCCGAAGCCGCAATGAAGCTCTTCGTATTAAGAAGAAGATGGAGGGAGACCTCAATGAGATGGAGATCCAGCTCAGCCAAGCTAACAGGCAGGCAGCTGAAGCTCAGAAACAGCTGAAGTCTGTTCATGCCCATCTGAAGGTAAGCACAAGCGACAAGATAAAGGTTTAATTTGTTATTAAACAACATAGCTAACGATAAAAAAAATATCTTGAAGGATGCCCAACTTCAACTTGACGACTCTCTGCGAGCCAACGATGACATGAAAGAGAATCTAGCCATAATTGAAAGACGCAACAACCTGCTTCAAGCTGAACTGGAAGAGCTGAGAGCTGCTCTGGAACAAACTGAGAGGAGCCGCAAACTGGCTGAGCAAGAGCTGCTGGACGTCAGTGAGAGGGTGCAGCTGCTGCACTCACAGGTCTGTGACTAGCTTTTAAGGTATGTTTAGTTTGCTAAAGCTGATTTTAGGCATTAACATTTTCTCTATTCACTAAAAACAGAACACAAGCCTGATAAACCAGAAGAAGAAGCTGGAGTCTGATACAGTCCAGCTTCAAGGAGAAGTGGAGGATGCAGTGCAGGAGTGCAGAAATGCTGAAGAGAAGGCCAAAAAGGCCATCACTGATGCCGCCATGATGGCAGAGGAACTGAAGAAAGAGCAGGACACCAGCGCTCACCTGGAGCGCATGAAGAAGAACATGGAACAAACCATCAAAGACCTGCAGCACCGTCTGGATGAAGCTGAGCAGATCGCCATGAAGGGAGGAAAGAAGCAGGTCCAGAAGCTGGAGGCCAGGGTGAGTTCATGTTCCTCTTAAACTCCAGGAAACGGAAGATCAAAAGAATCTATATCTCTAAATGTACAGGTTGTTACTTTACTGATTCTGTGAATTCTGTAGGTCAGGGAACTTGAAAACGAGGTTGAAAGTGAACAAAGAAAAGCCGGCGATGCCATAAAAGGCGTCAGAAAGTATGAAAGACGTATCAAGGAGCTCACTTATCAGGTAATTGTGAATCCAGAACAAAGTTTTGAATATTCAAACAATCTAAAATAAATGAATTAGATCTTTTAAATTAGTTTTTTTTGTTTGTTTGTTTCCAGACTGAAGAAGACCGTAAAAACCTCTCACGTCTTCAAGATTTGGTGGACAAGCTGCAGCTCAAGGTGAAATCCTACAAGAAAACTGCAGAAGAATCTGTAAGTATAACTGTAAAACCAGCATGTCAATATAAAAACCCAACAACAAATATTTTAAATTGTGTTTTTGTTCTCCAGGAGGAACAGGCCAACACCAACCTGACTAAGTTCCGCAAGCTTCAACATGAGCTTGATGAGGCTGAGGAGAGAGCAGACATCGCCGAGTCTCAGGTCAATAAGCTGCGCGCCAAGAGCCGAGACATGAGTTCAAAGGTCAGTTTGTGCACCTAAAAATACTTTGATCATCTACCTAAGATGTCAATGCTAAGATTTTGATGCTTTACTTCACCCTGAAACATAAGAACACACTCTCCCACAACACCATAACTAACTTCTGCATTTTTACTTTTAGAAAGGACAAGATGAAGAATGAAGTTGTCCATTGAAAAGGCTTCCTGTGTGACTTCAGAGACACTTGTGGACTGTGTTAAAGTGTCTCCCTAAGCATGTCTCCTTGTTAAGTAGAATAAAAGTAATCAGCATCTCAAACGGTGTTTTCTTTTTTTCCTCATGCTAATTAAACTATTAAATGAAACTAATTAGAGTCAATGCACATTAAGAACGAAGATCAGTCTTGGCAGACGTGCACAAAAACATACACACAAGATTTTACATCGATAGCCTTACAATTTTTAAACAACAGCTTTCTCGATGTTACAAAGCATAGCTTTTAAGCTAGTCCTAACATAGAGTTAAAGAACATGACTGCACATTTTAAAAGCTCAAAAAACTCGCAAGAGCAATTTTTTCTTAAAACTATGATAACTGATTGTTATTACCAGAGAAACTGTTATCTCACATGAACTAAAGTAATTAACTGAATCTCATTAGAAGTATCACTGACATGTACTACTTGTAAGATTTGCACATTATTTCACTATTATTTGCTTGGCATAAAAATATTAGCAAATACATTTAAAAAAAAACAAAAAAAATATAAGAGTAGAACAGAAGAGTAGAGTAGTAGTGATAGACACAGATTTAAATTTTGATAAACACATTAAGGCAGTCACTAAATCAGCCTATTATCATCTCAAAAATATCTCAAGGATTAAAGATTTGATGTCTAAGCAGGATATGGAGAAACTAGTGCATGCTTTCATCTTTAGTCGACTTGATTACTGTAACAGTGTTTTTACAGGACTACCAAAAAAATCCATCAGGAAACTGCAGCTGATTCAGAACTCTGCTGCTCGGGTTCTCACAAGGACCAAGAAAGTAGACCACATCAGTCCAGTTCTGAGGTCTTTACACTGGTTACCTGTCTCTCAGAGGATAGACTTTAAAGTTCTGTTACTGGTTTATAAAGCTTTGAATGGTTTAGCACCAAAATACATGACTGACCTCCTGACCCAGTATGTACCAGCCAGACCTCTCCGATCATCAGGATCCGGTCTTTTATCAGTTCCTAGAGTCAGAACTAAACATGGAGAAGCTGCATTCAGCTTCTATGCACCACAGATCTGGAACAGACTTCCAGAAAACCTTAGATCTGCTGAAACACTCAGTGTATTTAAATCCAGGTTAAAGACTCACCTGTTCTCAGCTGCATTTGATTAATATGTATTCAAAAGTTTACGTCCGCACTTTTTATCTATGCTTGTTTTAAATTAAAATCTTTTTACTTTCTTTTAATTTTATTTTAATGATTTGAATAATGAATGACATTTTTACTATTTCTTTTGATTGTTTCTTTTAATGTTTTATGTAAAGCACTTTGAATTGTCTCTGTACATGAAATGTGCTATACAAATAAACTTGCCTTGCCTTGCCTTGCCTTGCCTTGCCTTGCCTTGCCTAGAACAACTTGAATAACTTGCTTGATTTTTTTACATTACCCCAATTATTCATCATGCTTGCAATGAAATGCTCTCAAATATGTATAAATAAAAAATCTTTCAAATAATGAATATGTGGAGGCCGCAAAAACACATATCACAAATGAACCGCAGTTCTCTCTGTTCATGTTTGGATAGTCATAAACGGATTATAGCAGCTACTCAAATGCTTTATTGACCAGAGGAGGCCGCTGTCTAGTAATAATCATATTTTATAACAGTGAAAACACACTTCAGCAACATCTGCAGCCTTTTTATTATACCTGTGAAACATAAACACACACAAAAACATACTTTGGTGCACTTGGGGAAAGAAATCAATGTAAGGCTTATCATGATTACAGTATCTAACCCCCCACCCAAAAAAAAGAGATAAATATTTTAGCAGCTGCGATACACTAAGCAATCCGAAGTGTAGATCTGTTTGAAACCTACTGTAAGAACTATGCATTAATCAAAAGTAAACACAAATCTGCACATAAGGACATTGGACGAAAAAGTCAAAACTTTAGACTTTTAAATTTTACCATTTAAGAAAAGCTTACAGACTAAATACGCTCTCTAACCAAGTAGTCCACAAGGCCTCTTTGAGAGAACCCGGGGTATGCCATAATGGAGTGTGGGATAGTAAAATGAACAGACTTATAAACTTAGGTATTAGAGTATAAGATGGTGAAAAATATTTTACAGTTCAAACTGCAATGTAAATTTAAAGCATCCAGTGTTTAACATTTGCTGATTTTTAAAGTAAAACTACCCTCATTTAAAAACAGAATACAGTTCAAGTGACTCAAAAATGTGTGTTTTTCCTCAGATAAAGAAAATTTTTGCTGTTTTGATCAAATGTGACCAATTCAAGTGCGTAACACACCTATCATAGATTCAAATACTAACCTTCACATCATTTTGTGAGGCCCGACAACAGACTTCAAAGGAAGACGTTTTGGTCACAAGTCAGCTGAAGGCAGAAAGTGCAACTAATTAGACCTACGTCATCAAAACAAAATTTCCCCCCAAAAAAGAGTCAGTTCATGCAACTCATTGATCAATTGACACAATTTCCAAATAACTTTGAATGCAAATGCTACTTACTGTTATTTCTTCTGGAATCATCAGCAGTGCTCATGATGTGAGTCCACACCAGCATTCATAGTCTGAAAGAGTGAGGAGAAGACAAGGACAGACGGGGATCAGGTCCTCCGAGCCTCCATCAGAACTCAACACCTCTTAGAAGTGACCTTTCACAACAACAAAGATCACATTCTACCAATAGCTTCACTGGCTCCAGTTTCAAACTTAAGTGGGACAAGGTGTCTCACACCTTCTTTTACACATGTGATCGAAATAGCAAAATGCACAGCCTAAAAACAGCTGAGAATGACACTGGAGTTCCTCTACTAGAACAAAGGATGAGCAAACAAGGTGAACATTGTCATGAAAGAAAAGTGCAAAGATTGGGATTTATAGTCTTTCAAAATTTGACTTTAATTGAATTCTGTTTGCCATGGTGAAAAAAAAATGTTTTACTTTTTAAGGTTATTTATCATATTTTCACTGGTATTCTTGACTTTAATCACTCAAAAGTAAATTTTAACATATTCATGTACAAGAAACCATTAAAAGAAAAAAATAATAAAATTTTCAAACACATATAGCTATACAATCTATAGGCGATTGAGTACTCATCACCTGCTGTTGTTGGTCAAGAGGGGGGTAAAATATTGCTGTGACAACCTGCGTCACAAGCTGTCCCCCAAGCTATTCTCTAAACCCCCAAGCCCTCAAAGGCAGCCAGCAGGAATTTCACAAGTTATCTTTGTGCCCAAGGATAAAGAGAAGAAAACAATGCCATGTCAATAGGAACAGCCAAGGGCAGGCGCTTCATGTAGCTTTTGGACACATGCCAAAATTAAAGGTCAATACAACATTAATATATTTCAGTGCAAAAGGTGTTGTATTTTAAGGTTTTGAAGAAGCTACTTGTGGGGATTTGCTTTCTTCGCAGAAATCTTAATAAGTAAAAATAGTGAATTATGGCTTTAAAAAGGACATGCAAACATTTTTAATAAGGTACATGGGAAAAAAGTCAAATGTCTCTTTTTGTCTTCTATCCTACCAAAATTTAAGATTAGATTTAAAAACCACATTTGCATAAATAATTAATTCAAATAAATACATAAAAAATGTAATAATAACCTTTCAAAAATACTTTTTTATTTTAAATTTTTAAGCTTAGAAAAAACTGTCATTAGTAGCATTTTAATCTTAAATTTGGACTGAAATGGTTACTTATTTGTCCTAAAAAAAAAAAAAAAAAAGAATAAACTGTTTAAGAACTAAAGTATATGCTACCCTTATTGGAGAGCAGCTTTTATGGTAAAATTGATACTTAAAGGCGAACTTTAGCATTTAAACTATGGCAAATAATGTATTTTATATTTCTAGGCATGGATATCGCAGACAAGATACTGCAGATGATTCTATCTTTATTCACAGTTATGCTACGATCACAAATACAACTGCCACCTTGTGATGGAGAGGCATCAGCAGAATCTTCTAAATTTAGGTACGATTTAAAAAAAAAATTATTGGCATGGTCAGGAATGTAGACAGCGGCAGTCAGGCTTCAGGGATAACGCCAACATGAATTCGGGTGACAGCTGGGTGGCCACAGGCCGGTGGCAGCCGGATCGCCAGCCGGCAGCAGCTCTGATTGAACAGTGTGTAAATGTCAGACGACCATCCAAATCAAGTGCCACTGGTTTCCAGCCGAGAGGTTATATATACGTTATTTACTCCGGCCTTCCTTGGGACTGGCATAATAAGACCCTGGCTTGCCTGGCTGCCTCCCAGGAAAAGTACAAAGTTCTGCCTTCTTTGTGTTCTTCTTGGCGAGGGCGTCAGAAGTAATTTTGGGCCCCACAAAAATAATTTTTATGGGGCCCCTAACACAGCGCCAAATTTGCTGAAAAACTTGTATTTAGGTTGCTGTGCAGTGTCATTTTTGGAATATGGGACTATTGCCTTTGTGATTCATGTTGATTTACATTTACACACACTTTGGATACATAATATCATTATTATAATTTTTTTTATTTTAAAACCACTTTTAAAGCTATAACTGTTGAAGTGCTCAGAACTTAATCCAAAAAGCAAATGTATAACTTTTATTGACTTTATGCTATTTTTCAACTAAGGAAATAAAATTGTGTCTGCACAAAAAATTGCTCAAGAAAAAGATAAACATCTCCTTGGGCTAAAATAAAAAATATATTTCAAAAATATGAAAAGACTTACTGTTAAGTATTTGGAAACTCATTTTATCGAGTCCAGAGCTAGTGACCTGTGCAGACAGAGATGGATCTTGAACTAAAGCAGCTTTCTGTTGGTCCAAGCAGATCCCCCTGCTATTTTAGCAAGTTTCTTCGAAGATCATGGGCTCATTCTGTAACATTATAATGACTTAAAACATAAATTAAAGCCCTGAGAAGACTATATTAAGGGAAATTATTGAGATTATAAGCTTATAAATATGGAGTAGTCCGCAAAGTCTGCAAACTTTAATCCTATCAGGCTGGTTTAGGACACACTTAAGAAAAGAGTTGACAGCAAAGCAAATCTGTCAAAGTCTGCAAACTTTCTGAAGAGCTAAATAAAGTCATTTCATATTAAATATAATAGCTTCAGAAATATTTGACTAAAATATATACAGCACACTAACAGTTTGACAGTCTGGAGGGTTGCTAAAAGTTTCAAGACTAGAATAGAGAAAGCATCTGAAGCCATCCACCAATTTCAATTTAGGAGGTAAATACTCTGTCTTTAAAAGTAGACTTAAAACTTATTGTTTTCATCCATAAATATGTTAGAGTTTGTAAGTATTTTATCTTTTGATAACTGTTTCTTCATGTATCCACCTCTCCTTCAATGTTACAGTTAATGAGTCATCTCATTTGTCTATGAACACGTTCCACTGTTTATACATTTTCTGTTTCTTTTCTATCCTTTAATTGTTGCAGTTACTAACTTATCTCTGTTTATTTAACATATTAATGTTTTTTCTGTTTTTTTTTAAAGTCAAATGTATAAAGAAAAGAATTTGGTCCACAGAGTAACTTCATGACCTTATTTTTCATTGTTTTTCTCCTGCATTTGGATTTTAGTAAATCGTAACAATATCTTTTACAATACAATCTGTATGAAGTACTACAATGCTTTAAATTAAGTACCTTTAAAGTATTGGACCACTCACCAAAACTGTAAAAGACGAGTCGATTTGAATCATTTTATTTGTATGCTAGGGGAAAATCCGGTCACCATTTTGTCTGAGCATGTCTGTTGTTACTAAAGGAAAGGAAACAATGCAAAGTGTGGAGAGCAGGATTAAAGTAGCAGACCTAACAGGGAGCAGTGGTGAGTGATAATAAAAAGGGCTCACAGCTGCGACCTTGGCCTTGTCTTGCCTTTTTGCAGACGACAGCTGTGGCTCTTTAGTCTTTCTCTTAAAATGTGTGTGACATCCTATGATTGGTCAGAGAATTGTTGAACTTCAAGTCTTAAAATGTTTTGAGTAGCACAAATCCTACATGCCTGCTGGGATACTTTATTTAGTTTAAGTATGAAGGCACAATTGGGTATCTTCTTACGCTTTGGTATTAATAATCCTTATGTTTTCTTGATAATATTTCATGCCAGCTCTTTATGTTTTCTTATAAAGAATAAATAAAGCCGTCATAGAAAACTAGTACTACCTGAAAAGACTACTTTATTAAAGATGGTGGTTTTGCATCTTAAATTAAAGTCTTGGGTGTGATCAATCTACATTCCTTCAATTTCCAAATTCAACTAACTCAAAGTCTTTACATAAAAATAAAAAAAATACAAACTTTTTTTTTGTTCAGTTTAATTGCTCTAATTAAAATAAAACAAACTTGATAAAGCTCAGTGGAACCAACAGATGATGGGCAGCAGTCTGTGTTTGCTTCCCCACCTCCCCGCCTTCCCCTTTCTTTGTCATGTCCACTCCAGCCCATCAGCCTGTTGTTCAAGGTGAGGGCAACAAATAGAAGCAATGGGCTCAGCCCAATTTGGAGAATGCTTTTCATGATCGGTAACCTGGCTGCCTTTTCTATGATATTCATGTCCATATTTGGCAGACCTACAACCTTTATTAACGGAGAGCCGGCTTGGTGTCTGATGCTGGATCCATCATTTCACTTGACAGTCCAAGGTGAGAAAAAAACAACTATAGAAAAGCTAATTCATCTGTTTCTTATAAATGCCATAGCTTTTAAATAATTAGTGTTTTTATATGTTATACGATCTTTTGGTTTATTCAGGTGACATGCTGATACTATTTGCACTTTTACTTGATTTGTTTCAGTGATATAATGATTTGATGTGACCTTCACTTTGCTTTCATTTAGAGAATATAAATAAAACATCTACGCTTCTTCAGAGACACAAGGCCTCAGGTAGAACTTGACATATTTTTTTACCTTTAAGAGCAATATATGATGCTTATTTTTCATTTAATATTGAGGGAACACAACAAACTAGCATTATTTTTTCTGAACTTTAAAATTGACTCATAAAAATGATTTGACCTGTGACTTTATTCACTTTCAAGTAAATACAAGTTTTTTAATCTATCCTAAATACTTATAATTTTCAACATTTCTTTGGTTTTTACTAATACCTGCTATAAAAAGTGAAATAAGTAAAAAAAATTTCCTGGGGTTTGAAATCATTTTAGTTTTTTAAGCAAATTAACAATAATTTATTTTACCAAAGGTTAAAAGATGGGGGATGCTGCCATGGCAGAGTTTGGAGCTGCTGCTCCTTATTTGAGGAAGTCAGATAAGGAGCGTCTGGAGGCTCAGACTCGTCCTTTTGACATGAAGAAGGAGTGCTTTGTTCCTGACCCTGAGGTTGAGTACGTGAAAGCTTCCGTCACAAGTCGTGATGGTGACAAAGTCACTGTCGACACTGAATTTGGAAAGGTGATCACATCAGCTCAAATTCAATAGAATGGAATAGATTTTTTTTTTTTGCTTTTTTTGCTTGTGTAAAATTGATTCATTTTTTCTGCAGACCGTCACAGTGAAGGAGTGTGATGTACATCCTCAAAATCCGCCAAAGTTTGATAAAATTGAAGACATGGCGATGTTCACCTTTCTCCATGAGCCAGCTGTGCTGTTTAACCTCAAAGAGCGTTATGCAGCATGGATGATCTACGTGAGTCACACGTTTTGTGTTTTCAAATCACTGATATTTCTTATAATTTGAAAACATGTTTTTTTTTCCTTTCTTTGGTGTGTTAGACCTACTCTGGGCTGTTCTGTGTGACTGTCAACCCCTACAAGTGGCTGCCAGTCTACAACCAGGAGGTGGTTGTTGCCTACAGAGGAAAGAAGAGGAGTGAAGCTCCTCCTCACATCTTCTCCATCTCTGATAATGCATACCAGTACATGCTCTCAGGTACATTTCTTAAAAACTTTTTATAAAATTATTATTTTTTTTTTTGGCAAAAAAGTCACTTAAAATGTTCCATATTTTTTTGCTTACAGACAGGGAAAACCAGTCGATCCTGATTACGTAAGTTTGTATTTTCCTACATTTGTTCCTCACTTCAGACTTAAAACTGTTATTCTTAAAAACAGCGGAGAATCTGGAGCAGGAAAGACTGTAAACACCAAACGTGTCATCCAGTACTTTGCCAGCATTGCAGCTGTACCAGGGGGAAAGAAGGATGCTGCTGCTGAGAAGAAGGTTTGCATCGTCTTCCAGTTGGATGAAAATCTGTTTATATCTTTGTTTGCCTGATGACTTGGGTTTACAAATTACATTAGGGCACACTTGAGGATCAAATCATCCAGTGTAACCCAGCTTTAGAGGCTTTCGGAAATGCCAAAACCATCAGGAATGACAACTCATCCCGATTTGTAAGTGACAACAAAGAGGCACAACTGATTGATATAAAATATCTAGTTTCCAGAATTATTTTTCTATTTATCTTATTTCTAAGTTAAAATGTGACTTTAAGATTTCTGTTTCAGGGTAAATTCATCAGAATTCATTTTGACAACAGGGGAAAGTTGGCCTCTGCTGACATCGAGACATGTAAGCAGCCATACCATTATGTGAGATAGCTATTAAAGACATGTTTAACTATAAAACATACAAATCATTGATTAATTAGAAATTTCTAACACTTAAGGCATTTTTTTTGCAAATCAAGGGATCACTCCTCCTAAAAACTTAACATTTTGGTTGGACAACACATAAAAAAATTAAAACTTGTTTGCAGAATCGTCTTACGTTTTTGATGACATTAAAGTGTAATAAAGTGTGATTGAGGCCCTGCGACAGACTGGCGACCTGTCCAGGGTATATCCTGCCTTCGCCCATTAGTAGTCGGGTTAGGCTCCGGCACGTCTGACCCCGAAAGGGACAAAGTGGCCTAGAAGATGAATAAATTAATGAATTAACGTGTAATAGTAAACTATTGGTGAAACCAGTACTTGGGAAAATGGTAAATAAAAAACATGTATTTTCCAAACAGACCTTCTGGAAAAATCCCGTGTTACTTACCAGCTCAAGGCAGAGAGGGACTATCACATTTTCTACCAGATTTTGTCTCAGATAAAGCCTGAATTACTGGGTGAGTGTAAACTTGGTGAATCTAATTAAAATCTATATACTGTATCTCTTAATTAAAAAAAAAAAAAACCTGAAAAGATACTTAAAAAGCAATATTTACAGCAATTTCTAATGTTTTTTTCACCTTTTAGAAATGCTGCTCATCACCAACAACCCCTATGACTACGCCTTCATCTCCCAAGGAGAGACGACTGTAGCATCCATCAATGATTCAGAGGAGTTGATGGCCACTGATGTGAGGCAAACCTACAATTTACAACAGCAAACAAAATAGTGACCTTGTAGCAACAAATTGATCCCAGCATAATGTTTTTTTTTCTTTATTTTACGTAGGATGCCTTTGATGTGCTGGGTTTCACTCAAGAGGAGAAGAACAGCATTTACAAGCTGATCGGTGCCATCATGCACTTTGGTAACATGAAATTTAAGCAGAAGCAGCGAGAGGAGCAGGCTGAAGCAGATGGCACTGAAGGTAAACTGTTAGCTCAATGATTTTTCTGTAAAAACAAAAATACTGAACAAAAAAATCGATATTTCTCCAACACAAAAATATACATATATATCAATAATTTATTATGTTTTCATTGTCAGATGCTGATAAAGTTGCATATCTGATGGGCTTAAACTCTGCTGACCTGATCAAAGGTCTCTGTCATCCAAGAGTCAAAGTAGGAAATGAGTGGGTCACCAAAGGACAGAATGTTGCCCAGGTGGAAAAAATTACTTGATCATACATTACTTTTTTTACTTTTAATCAGAATAATGTTTACAAATATTTATACATGTGGGTTTATGTTAGGTGTACTATGCCATTGGTGCACTGTCAAAATCAGTGTATGAGAAAATGTTCCTGTGGATGGTCATGAGAATCAACCAGTCATTGGATACCAAGCAGCCCCGACAGTACTTCATAGGAGTGCTGGACATTGCAGGATTTGAGATTTTTGATGTGAGTTTATAATTGGAGACCAAACGTAAAAGTAGTAGTTCAGTGTAAAACATTTGACTAATTGATTTTATTTTTTTCTCTCTTATTTTTTTATAAAAGTTCAACACATTTGAGCAACTGTGCATCAACTTCACTAACGAAAAACTGCAACAGTTTTTCAACCATCACATGTTTGTACTGGAGCAAGAAGAGTACAAGAAAGAAGGAATTGAATGGGAGTTTATTGATTTTGGTATGGATCTGCAGGCCTGTATAGACCTGATTGAAAAGGTTGGTATACTTCAAATACTCCTTATACAAGGTAGGAATTTTGATAATTTTAGGTACACGTCTCTGTTCCTTCAGCCCATGGGTATCATGTCCATCCTTGAAGAGGAGTGCATGTTTCCCAAAGCCAGTGATGCCACCTTCAAAGCTAAGCTTTATGACAACCACCTGGGAAAATCCAACAACTTCCAGAAACCCAGAGTTGTCAAAGGAAAACCAGAGGCGCATTTTTCCCTGGTTCATTATGCAGGAACTGTTGATTATAACATCAACAACTGGCTGGTGAAGAACAAGGATCCTCTAAATGAGACGGTGGTTGGACTTTTCCAGAAGTCAACCATGAAACTATTAGCTATGCTTTTTGCAGGCTATGCAGGAGCTGATTCAGGTATATGAACAGTTTTATTTTAAAGAATAAATGCAGGTTTCTTTAATGCGTTTATCTTAAAGGTTCAAACTAATTTTCATTTAGCTCAAGAGTCGGGAAAGAGCGGAAAAGGTAGCAAGAAGAAAGGATCATCCTTCCAAACTGTCTCAGCTCTTCACAGGGTTAGTATTTGTGTGTGTGTGTGTGCATAGTAAATTTTTTACTTTGGTATTAAACATTGCAACTGACTGCTTAGTTAATAATTAACTATGTCATGAAAAGTGCTAATGAAAATTTTTACCAAACTACCACATTTTTTGTTGCAATTTTCCTTAAAAAAAATCTGCAGGAGAACTTAAACAAGCTGATGACCAACCTGCGGTCCACCCACCCTCACTTTGTGCGCTGCATCATCCCCAATGAGACCAAGACTCCTGGGGCCATGGAGAACCCTCTGGTGATGCACCAGCTGCGCTGTAACGGCGTGCTGGAAGGCATCAGGATCTGCAGAAAGGGCTTCCCAAACAGGATCCTCTACGGGGATTTCAAGCAGAGGTTTGCATTTGAATAAACATAATTTAAAATGTACATGAAAAAAAAACTTTTTCAATTGAATGAATTTCATTGTGTCAAAGATATCGTATTTTGAATCCCAATGCCATTCCTGAGGGTCAATTCATTGACAACAAGAAGGCTGCTGAGAAACTGCTGGGTTCTTTGGACATTGACCATAACCAATATAAATTGGGGCACACCAAGGTGGGAGGTCTCAGACTTAAAATATGTTTTATTCAAAATTAATAGGATAGTTATATACCTTTTTTAATTGTATCTGATTGTTTCTAAAGCCAAAAGGTTTTCTTCAAGGCTGGACTCTTGGGTCAACTAGAAGAGATGCGAGATGACAGATTAGCTCTGATCATCACTGGCATTCAAGCTCGATCTAGAGGTCTGCTTGCAAGAGTTGAGTTCCAGAAGATTGTTGAACGGAGGTAGATTCTTACATCATAGCTATAGTGTCTATTTGTTTCATGAATTGGATCTAAATAGAACACTTGTTGGTCTTAGAGATGCACTACTTGTGATCCAGTGGAACATTCGTGCATTCATGGGGGTCAAGAATTGGCCCTGGATGAAGCTGTACTTTAAGATCAAACCACTGCTGAGGTCTGCAGAGGCAGAGAAAGAGATGGCCAACATGAAGGAAGAGTTTACCAAGCTGAAGGAAGCTTATGCAAAATCTGAAACCCGAAGAAAGGAACTTGAAGAGAAAATGGTCTCTCTTCTCCAAGAGAAGAATGACTTACAGCTTCAAGTTCAGACGGTATGTATATATATGTTACTGATTCAAATTTTTCAAGTCTTCTCCTCAAGTACTTAATAAAGTATTTCATAATGTGAGATTCAAATCAATTTAAATAGCTTGATTGTCCTCTGTGAGCTAATTAGCCGCTAACAGTCAAACAGAGACAAAAAATGAAAATCACAAGCAGAAAAAAGTCCATTATAACCCAATTAGATTTGTGGTTAAGCTGGGCTGCTCCCAAATGGGAATTAGGAAGAATGAAAGTTTGAACGAACATTAAACCTTGATAGATCACTATTGTCTTCAAAAAGAGAAAACATGCAGGGCAAAACCAGTTGTCTAAACCATTTACAATAATTTCATTAGATGATAGTTACACTCATATTCTGTTGATTTCCTTTACAAACAGGAACAAGATAATCTTGGTGATGCTGAAGAAAGATGTGAAGGACTCATAAAGAGTAAAATTCAGCTGGAGGCTAAAATCAAAGAACTGACTGAAAGGCTGGAGGATGAAGAGGAGATGAATGCAGAACTGATGTTCTGAGTTAAAGAAGGACATCGATGACCTGGAGCTAACTCTGGCTAAAGTAGAGAAGGAGAAGCATGCCACTGAGAACAAGGTTCTGGAAAAACAAGAGATTTAATCTCAAATGTATTTTCTAGGAGTGATGTCAAAGCTGACATAGATTTATGGCTCATTTGTAACAGGTGAAGAACCTGACAGAGGAGATGGCTGCTTTGGATGAAATCATAGCCAAGCTTACCAAGGAGAAGAAAGCTTTACAAGAAGCTCATCAGCAAACGCTGGATGACCTGCAGAGTGAGGAAGACAAAGTCAACACTCTGACCAAGGCCAAAGCTAAGCTGGAGCAGCAAGTGGACGATGTAATGAACTTGGAAGGTCAAGAGGGCTTGAACAAATATTAGCTACATATACTACAGCATATGTTTCATTTGCAGCTTGAGGGGTCCCTCGAACAGGAGAAGAAAATCCGGATGGACCTTGAAAGAGCAAAGAGGAAGCTTGAAGGGGATCTGAAATTGGCCCAAGAAAGTGTCATGGATCTAGAAAATGACAAGCAGCAACTTGAAGAGAGACTGAAAAAGTAACTTAAAGACATTTTGTCTCTAAAAATGTAGAGTTCTTGTTACTTCTCAACTTACTACTTTTTCATCTACAGGAAAGATTTTGAAATCAGTCAACTTAATGGTAAAATAGAAGATGAACAGGCAATGTGCGCCCAACTCCAGAAAAAGCTCAAAGAGCTTCAGGTGAGAAAGTATAAAGCATCATGGACCATTAAACTGTAACTGCATGTGAACATTACAAGTATTCAACACCAGCTTTCTATGACTTTGGTTTCAGGCTCGCATTGAAGAACTTGAGGAAGAACTGGAGGCAGAGCGAGCTGCTCGAGCCAAAGTGGAGAAGCAGAGAGCAGACTTGGCTCGGGAGCTGGAGGAGATCAGTGAGAGGCTGGAAGAAGCTGGAGGAGCCACGGCTGCTCAGATCGAGATGAGCAAGAAGAGGGAGGCCGAGTTCCAAAAACTCCGCAGAGACCTCGAAGAGGCCACTCTGCACCATGAATCCACAACTGCCGCATTAAGAAAGAAACAGGCAGACAGTGTGGCCGACCTGGGAGAGCAGATTGACAACCTGCAGAGAGTCAAGCAGAAACTGGAGAAGGAGAAGAGTGAGCTCAAACTAGAGCTGGATGATGTGGTCTCCAACATGGAACAGATTGTCAAGTCTAAGGTGTGTAACAGACAACTAATGGAAGCTTAATATATACAGTGGATATTTCATGGATTCAGACCTCTTTAAAATTTGTATAACTACAATAATTTTCCAAAATCAGGAAAGTTTATTTCATTTCTCAGTGATATGCACTGTGTGAACTATCTTAACAAAAAAAGAAAAAAGAAATGTCCTCAAATTTACAAAAAAGATAAACTCAACTAAACTTTCCATATATACATACATATCAAAGCTAAAATAATCAAAATAATATTTTATTTTTTAGAACAATTTGGAAAAAATGTGCAGATCTCTGGAGGACCAGATGAATGAATACAAAACCAAGTCTGAGGAGGGACAGCGCACTATCAACGACTTCACCATGCAGAAAGCTAAGCTTCAAACTGAAAATGGTTAGCTTTAAAATTGAAATCCTCTGTTCATTTTTGAAAATCAGGAGCATAACTTTAATAGTCTGTTTGAATTAGGTGAACTACAAAGACAGCTGGAGGAAAAAGATTCCCTGGTGTCTCAACTCACCAGAGGAAAACAGTCTTATACTCAGCAGATTGATGACCTAAAACGACAGCTTGAAGAAGAAGTCAAGGTAGATCTAGTAGCCATGAAACCACATTTAGGTTTTACTGAAGTTTCTAAAGTAATAATACGTTTTATATAACAATTTTTAGGCCAAGAACGCCTTAGCCCATGCTGTGCAGTCAGCTCGCCATGACTGCGACCTCCTCAGGGAGCAGTATGAGGAGGAGCAGGAGGCCAAGGCAGAGCTGCAGCGCAGCATGTCCAAAGCCAACTCTGAGGTGGCTCAGTGGAGAACCAAGTATGAAACCGACGCCATCCAGAGGACTGAAGAACTGGAAGAAGCCAAGTAAGACAAAGACTACTGAAGTCAAAGAACTCAGCAAAGATCCAAAAGAGATGACATCTACTATGTCTTGTTACAAAATAGGAAGAAGCTGGCTCAGCGTCTGCAGGAGGCTGAGGAGGCCGTTGAAGCAGTGAATGCTAAATGTTCCTCACTGGAGAAGACCAAACACAGACTGCAGAATGAGATTGAAGATCTCATGGTGGATGTGGAGAGGTCAAATGCTGCTGCTGCTGCTCTGGACAAGAAGCAGAGGAACTTTGACAAGGTCAGGTTTAAGGATGTCCCCTCTATCTACAGAAATTGGTCATGAAAGACAAAGAAAATATTTGAAAATGGGCACTGTTTTCTAGGTCTTGGCAGAATGGAAGCAAAAGTATGAAGAGTCCCAATCAGAGCTGGAAAGTTCACAAAAGGAAGCCAGATCTCTGAGTACTGAGCTCTTCAAACTGAAGAACTCCTATGAAGAATCCTTGGAGCATCTGGAGACCATGAAAAGAGAAAACAAGAACCTACAAGGTCCGTCCACCTATCACTAAAATGTATTTATCTGCAAAACTATGTGATGTTCATAGTTGATGATTATATTCAATCTAGAGGAAATATCTGACCTGACTGAGCAAATTGGTGAGGGTGGAAAGAATATTCATGAGCTTGAGAAGATTCGCAAACAGCTGGAACAAGAGAAGTCAGAGATCCAGACAGCTCTGGAGGAAGCAGAGGTATGCTGTCCAGTCCAAGATGGGAATCTGACAATCTTTGGTAGATCACTTATCACAATCTTCTGAATCTACATCATGACAGGCTTCACTTGAGCATGAAGAGGGCAAGATTCTCAGAGTCCAGCTCGAGTTTAACCAAATCAAGGCAGACATGGAGCGTAAGATAGCTGAGAAAGATGAAGAGATGGAGCAAGCCAAGAGAAACCAACAGAGAGTTGTAGATACTCTGCAGAGCTCTCTGGAGGCTGAAACCCGAAGCCGCAATGAAGCTCTTCGTATTAAGAAGAAGATGGAGGGAGACCTCAATGAGATGGAGATCCAGCTCAGCCAAGCTAACAGGCAGGCAGCTGAAGCTCAGAAACAGCTGAAGGCTGTCCATGCCCATCTGAAGGTAAGAACTCTGGTTTTCCAAGTTCATACAAAATATACAAACAGTAATGCAACAGAAAACAGGCCTTTACTGAAAAAGAAAGAAAAACTTGACAAAGCTTACAATCCATTCTCTAAATGTCGCAGATATTATACAATGTGCTTTAGCTTGGTCTCTTTTCTGATTTTGTCCTTAAATGCATCATCCAAAGGTTCCTTGAGGTCAAACACATTTATTTCACGAGAATGCTTTTATATTGATTCCCTGCACTTTGCTGTGTGAGACAAATAGATTGTTGCACAGATATAGTCAATTAAACTTGTTTTTCCTGCTTGAATTGACCCAAGATATAACATACTGGAAGACTATCAAGTACCAATATTTATTTCAAAAGATACCGTAGTAATATAGGCAGGTTTTCATTTTCCTCTAAAACAAATTATTAGAACAACTGAAACTATTATAAAGCAATGTAGTCATTAGAATCAAACTTTAAATAAACAGAAACTTAAAACCTTGGGTTTTGAGCAAAAATGTTTCTTCTATGTTCAAGATTTTACTTATTTTACAAAAAATGTCCACCTTCCAGGATTCTCAGTTGCAGCTTGATGAGTCTCTGCGAGCCAATGATGACATGAAAGAGAACATAGCTATCGTTGAGAGACGCAACACCTTGCTTCTAGCTGAAGTGGAGGAGCTGAGAGCTGCTCTGGAGCAAACCGAGAGAAGCCGCAAACTGGCTGAGCAAGAGCTGCTGGACGTCAGTGAGAGGGTGCAGCTGCTGCACTCACAGGTAAGACAAAGACGGACCTTTAGTTTAGAAATCAGTTCTGGCATTATAATTCTAAAACCTAAGCTTTACATCGATAACAGAACACAAGTCTGCTGAATCAGAAGAAGAAGCTGGAGTCTGATACAGTCCAGCTTCAAACAGAAGTAGAGGAGGCTGTCCAGGAGTGTAGAAATGCTGAAGAGAAGGCCAAAAAGGCCATCACTGATGCCGCCATGATGGCAGAGGAACTGAAGAAAGAGCAGGACACCAGCGCTCACCTGGAGCGCATGAAGAAGAACATGGAACAAACCATCAAAGACCTGCAGCACCGTCTGGATGAAGCTGAGCAGATCGCCATGAAGGGAGGGAAGAAACTGGTGCAAAAGCTGGAGGCCAGGGTGAGCGTTTTGGACTTTTAAGTTTTAAAGCAACAAAAGCTTCTGAAATAAAATGAATTATAACACACAAGCTGACAAACCTGAAGCTTTGTCATGTTAATTTGTCTGCAGATCAGAGAACTGGAAAATGAGGTAGAGGCTGAACAAAGAAAGTCCAGTGACTCCATAAAGGGAGTTAGAAAGTATGAAAGGCGGATCAAAGAGCTGACCTATCAGGTGAGATTCAGACTATTTAATCCAAAAATACACACATACATAGTTTATCAAGATGAAGGTTTGTGAAACATAAATACTACAATGGTTAACTTATTTGCAGTCAATTGAAAATACATTATTTATTGTAGACTGAGGAGGATCGTAAGAACCTTGCCAGGCTGCAAGATCTGGTAGACAAGCTGCAGCTGAAAGTCAAATCCTACAAGAAAGCTGCAGAAGAGGCTGTAAGTGCTCTTTTTATTTCTGAAATGATATGGCTAAACTTAAAAAAGAAATATCAAATAATCCAGCTAATTTCTAACCCTTTATAGTAGTTTGGGCTGATGAAATGTTTGTGTTTTTGTTCACCAGGAGGAACAGGCAAACTCTAACCTGACTAAGTTCCGCAAGCTTCAACATGAGCTTGATGAGGCTGAGGAGAGAGCTGACATCGCCGAGTCTCAGGTCAACAAGCTGCGCGCCAAGAGCCGCGATGTGGGGTCAAAGGTTAGTCAAGAAACCCTTACTATGTTACTGCCGATTTGTCAGTCAACAGCTGGGACAGATACTTATGTAACAGATAAACACCAAAAAATACAAAAAGGCTGCCTAAAAATACTTTTAAACGTTATCACACAAACAATTAAAAAATGTCTATCCTTTGTAAGATTAAGTTTAAGAGCATAATCTGAAGCCCTCGAAGCCACAGTGCTAAAAATGGAATAACTGAAGAAAGTATGCTTTGGTATCAAAACCTTTGGTTCACTTCCTTCTATTTTTTTTCTCTGTTTCAGAAAGGACATGAAGAAGAGTGAAGGATGTGAAATGTATTACTCTCTCCGAGGCACCTACTGTTCTGTTCAGTGTGTCTCCCTATGCATGTTGGTTGTTTAGTAGTTAAATAAATCTGCATCTCAAACTGTGCCGTGTCTTTCTCTTTTTTTGATCATGCAAATCTGAAAGATCTCTACAAATGCACAGCTTGTCAGGAGAGAGCAAGATTACTTTTGTTTGCAGTAACATAAAGCCGGTACTTTTTTCTAAATATTACACGTCTCTTAAACCTGTCTATTCCACTTCAACAAATGAGTCTTTGATCAAAGTTTGCAGACAAACAGCCTTAAACTATCAATGCTACACTTTACTTTGAGTAAGTAATAGTACTGACTCACTGAATCTCTCCTTTTTCAGCAGTTTGGTTTTAAACGTACTCATCCATTCATCCATCCATCCATCCATCCGCCATTTGTTTACATTCTTCAGGCTACCATAACACTTCAAAGGTTTATGTAATTGATGTCATTCAAGTGGATTCTGAAGTGGAGAAAAGTGCTGATATTCCATACTGCACCGTAGTAATGTGCTTAAGCAATCCACATAAAGGTAAATCAACTGATTCTGACGCGCAAAAACGTGAAATCAAAGAGTTCCATTTCAGTGAAAAGTTGATATGAAAAGTAGCTTTTCTCTGCGTCAATATCAGCTGATTCAAGGTTGATAAAGTTAAAGTTAAAGTCCCATTATTTGTCACGCACCTAGGTGTGTGAAATTTGTTCTCCGCATTTGACCCATCCCCTGGGGGAGCGGTGAGCTGCAGACACAGCCGCGCTCGGGAACCATTTGGTGGTTTAACCCCCCAGTCCAACTCCTTAGTGCTGAGTGTCAAGCAGGGAGGCACTGGGTCCCATTTTTAGAGTCTTTGGTATGACTCGGCTGGGAATTGAACCCTCAACCTTCCAAACTCAGGGCGGACACTCTACCACAAGGCCACTGAGCTGATTATATGAAGAACTCAAAAGCTACAGTATTTTAAGGAGCGTTACTTATTTAAGAGTGGCCGGTGACATCTTTAGTGTAAAAGGAGTTATACATAATGGCTGTTATCAAAGCGCAACCATCAACAAACTAGATACTTTCAGTGAAAACAGCTCAGTAAAAATCAGACACCTACCTTTTTAAGCCTTTGTTTCAGTCCAATCCATCTTGTGACCAATTCTAAGGAGGACCTAAAACAGACAAAAACAACAAAACAGACAAGATGGGAAAATCCAAAACCAGGTCAATAAAAAATAAATAAATGTTTTCTATCAGCTAATTTTGTTGTAATCAGATTATAATTAATAATCTGTGTCTGATTACTATCATATTTATTTTGATTGTATGACATGCAAATATAAAACATTATAAGTATAAGGTAGTAATACTACTATTACTGCACATTAAAACAACTCATTAACTTTGATACTTTGCTCCTTTTATCATCAATGAAGGTAATATTATTTAAACACAAGATTTGTTGAAAATATATTATTGTTGTGAGTAGGAAAAAAAAGCTTTCAATTGTGTATTTATGTGAATACTGTAGGCTTTAAAAAGATCCTCAGATCCAGTATGGTAATAAGCTTTGTTGAATGTTCTGCAGGGTGATCTCTGCATGTCTGTAGGATTCTGCTGCTGGAATATGTACATTTCACTGGAATCAAACTCCAAAATCTGTATATTCTTCTAAAAAGTTCTTCTAGAGGAAATGCCAGATTTTTTTTTTGTTTGCAGAAAAATAAAGCTGTTACTTTATCCTAAATAATTTAAGTAACATATAGAAGGAAACCTCACAAACTGATTAATTGATTAAATTTTCTGGACAGTTTTGTTGCATCAATGCAACACCATTTTGATTAGGTCACTGCAACTTTTTGAATCTACTTTTTCTGCAGTTTGGTTTTAAGCTTGCTTTTTCTAATTCAGCTCACGGTCCTGCTGCATGACCCATGTTCTTTATAGCCACTGCAGAGGAGGGATGATGATTAGGACTTAGGACTTTTTCTGCAGTTTTTTTACAAATCTAGCAAAATTTAAATAAAGATAAATCCTAAATGCTAAATTGTATAGAAATGTCTAAATAGAAAAATAATCAAGGTTTTTGAATACGCTTATCTAGTGGAGACATCAGTTCAGAATGCCAAAAAGCAAATCTGAAAAGCAGTGTGCAAACTAAAACCCACAAACTGAGTAAAGACTATAAAGACAAAAAGAACTAAATATAACAACAGCAATATTATAGATTTAAACACTTGACGCCTATTGATGCAAGCAAATATCAATCAAACAAATTCAGCTCCAAAATTACATTAATTTAGCACCTATATGATAGCAAGAATGCAAGTAAACTTTTTTTCAGAGGTGGAAATAAAATTGGGCATCAAGGGGTTAAAAAAATCTCAGCAAGCAACTGCTGTTGAGGATGGATCTTCAAGCTACAACTGAATCATGGCATACATGCAATTGACCCCAAGTATCTTGTTTTGTCCATTTTCACAAAATCACTGTAAAAATGTTTTGTGTTGCTGTTCGTCTGATTTTTAAAAATGTTTATGTGCCAAAGAGAATTCAAACGAGATACTGTGAAATATGAAACAAGGCTCACACAAAAGTGTGTGGAGAATTACATTGTAGCAAGTCTGTGAATGATTATTCACATATTTTATTTAAAAATGCTAACTGTGATAAGATAAAGCATGTAGGAACCTCTAGAAACTTCCCTCATCTGAATGTTTTGTGTTCATTTTAATTTTCTGCTAGCTTTCTTTAAAATAAAAAATATAGTGTACTTGTTTGAAACAGAGTGAATTCATATTGCATTGCATATTATTTATGTAAAAAAACAAACAATAAAAAAAACAAAAAAATAAATAATAAAGCAACTGAACCCTACCTTTTCGCCAGTTTTTGTTTTAAGCCATTTTCGTCTCCAGCAGGATCTTTTTTAATCAATGGAAGATCTCTATATCTGAGTGTCTGAGTGTGGGCACCAACCACTAACTCCTTCTTTTCATAAATGAAGGCAAGGAGACAGGCAAGACAAGAGAAGGACATATGGAGGCAGGGACGAATACTCAACACCTCCTCAAGTGACCTTCAGTAAACTACAAGCACTCTAACTATAGCGACTTCATCTGAAAGCTCAGTTGGCTCACATTTCAAACTTAGAAGGCACAAGGTGCTTCACACCTTTCATCGTGCATACATGTTGCCGCAGAAGTCAGAGGTGCAAGGACTCTGCACAGCTGGGAATGAGACCTTTGAATGAGGTCTAACTACTCATGCAAAGCCTTGAATAGATTAGTTACAGTGTTAAGGAGTTCAAGGTTGTAGTAAAATGGCAAGTTCACACAGCACAGTCTTTGACTACGTCTAAATAGCACACTCAGAGGAACACTTACTACTGAAGGCCTCAGGGCCTTGCTACTTTGAACGCCTAATACGAGCAATCTTTATAGTGACCCAGGTCAAGTTACTGAAAGTAAAGTTGTATTTGCTGTGGATAACAGCTCTGCTATGACTTAATTTTCAGGGCCCTATTAAAAGTTCTTCTCTAACAGGCCTTCTTTCTTAGAGGAAGTATGATTTTTCTTGATTTAGTCAAATATATATAAAAAAAGAAAATTATATCCTCCAACTAGCCCCTCCCCCCTTTTAAATGAATAATTCAATAAATAAAACCAACAATATTGTGGCTGTCAGGATCAGGAAAGCAAAAATAGAGTCGGCATCAGGGTAGAAACGGCTGGACAGCTCCTATGTTGCTTGCCAGTTTTGTTGCAGGTGTGAGGGACTGTAATCTAGCGGGAAAGAGTGTAAACAAAGGGATGATGGGAAATGAACACAGGCTTACTCCCCTTAAACAGTTTTGTTCACAACTCAAGAAGCACATTTCTAATGAACTAACTACTGCCGCTTTGTAGCAAGAATGTCCTAAGTGACAGGTTGTTCAATTTTGCCTAAACAGTTTAATCACAATTAAAAAGACCATTGGGAATTATTATAAGACAGACGAATAGACTGTACTGAACGGACAACTTTTATACAATAAAGGAAAATAACTACAGTATTTAAGTTTCACAATTCAAATTGTCGTCTTATCACAATATATTTTCACTACAGGTTAACTCAACTGATGTCGCTTTTTGGCCTTAATACCCAGAAAAATAAACGAGTATCCGGGTTAGCTTATCATAGCATTTACACAGGTATAAAAAAAGAAATAATTATGATAAAAAATTAAAATAAAAAAACTTAAATCTGGTGAGACTTGAAATATAAACCGGGCAACAGAAAGCTTAATTTTTAAGCATTTAATATTGTTAAAATCGGCAACAGAGTTTGAAAATAACTGAAAACTCTTAATAGCTAGCATAGCTAGCTAGCATGTCAAATTAGTTAAAAGAAAAAAACATTGGCTCAGTAACCAAACTTTTTTCAATTTAAAAAAACAAACCTTTTGTTGCTTTGACCATTTTCCATCCTTTGACTTCTTTAATTAAAGGTTTCTGTCATTTCCATTTGGTGATAAATCCACGGTTGTACTGTCGACGGGTAACAGTCTTTTTTTTTTTTTCTTTTTCTGACGGGTAACAGTTATCTTGAAGCACACTTTAGTGACGTCATTTCACTAATACCTTAATACATTTTACTTGTTATTATTAGTCTTTACTTTATCAATATCGTGTATTTATAATCATATAATTAATATACATTTACACAAAAAGTAAAAAAAAAAAAAAAAAAAAAGTATAGACTAAAACTACCGCTTTGTCACCCCCTGGTGGCATGGAGGTTTGTTGCATTTAACTAGGCTACAAAAAGGATTGAGATCACAGTGTAGATTGTAAAAATCTTAGCATCATATGTGTTAGTACGATTTGCGCTTGGTTCCATTAATATGTTTCTATAAAAATATTGCATACATTAAATGTTTCAAAAATTGGGCTCCGATTTGCCATGGCTAAGATTTTTCATTGATCAATGCACACCACTGCACAACGGCAATGCTGAATTCTCACTTTTGGGTATTGGCTTTGGACTTCTCTGGTTAACTTTTCTGAAAACTGAATCTTTCACAACAGTGTAAAAACAGTTTGAATTTGAAAAAAAAAAAAGAGTTCACCAGTGTTCATATTTGGCATTATAAAAAGTAAAAATTGCTGTCTACAGACTATTAATATTTAATTTTAGCCAGATATTAAACTTTTAGTTTGAAAAATGCAAAGTGTTACAAAATAAAAATAGAACGTATGTACGTGTGTATATGTGTTTTTCTTCTCAGTTATGGAATAGATATCCTAAAAGCTTCATTATTGTTTGGCTTCTTTTATTTAATAATTCACCTTTACAGTTCAAAATGTTTTTTTTCAGTTGGTTTATTTTAATAAAGATTGAAAAATGAAATTCCAAAATAATTCTCTTTATGCCAAATACACACTTACCAATTTTTACTTTACACTTTTATTTAGTCTCCACAAATAAGTTTCTTTGTCTGGAAACAAAGAAACTGTGGTCTGTCTCTTCCTTGGCGGCCACCTGTTGGTGCTTCTCTGCATGTTGAAGTCCTCTGAACCCCCTGTTCTGCGTTACAAGCGTCCCTCAGCTGTCAACAACATTGCCCGTGCCGTGAAGGCAGCCAGTAGGAATTTCACAGGTTATCTTTGTGCTCAAGGATATAGTCCAGTGACAGGCATCAAAGTCAAGGGTAGAAGCAAGGAGGCAGTTGACTTTTGTAAATGTGTCAACCTGTTATAAGCCTGTCACAGAGCTGTAGTCTTCACATGTAATATGGAAAAAAAAATCAAGTTTAAGGATTCTTGAATGCAAGAGTGTTGTTTGTCCAATACCTATGGGCGCTGGTGTTCTTATTCAAGCAATTCTGCACACGCTGACACACACACAAAAGTCAAAAATTGTTCTTCTTTGTGTCTGAAAAATAACACTGCTTCTAGTAAATCAAACCCCACTAAATTAAATTATAAAGTGGGACAAAAAAGCTTTAAGTGAGCCACCAATCATGCAAGTTCTCCCACTTAAAAAGATGAAAGAGGCCTGCACATAAATATACCTTAACTATGGGAGACAAAATAAAAATAAAAATAAAATCAAGCAATTTACATTGTTTGATTTTTAAAGAATTTATTTGTTAATTATGGTGAAAAAAGGAGTATTTGGTCAATGACAAAAGCTAATCTCAATCCTTTGCTATATTGTTGGTAATGACAGCAGTCAAATGCTTTGTGTCTTCACAAGGTTTTCACAAACTTCCTAGTATTTTTGGCCCATTCCTCCATGCAGATCTCCTCTTGAGCAGTGACGTTTTGGGGCTGTCGCTGAGCAACACAGACTTTCAACTCCCTCAAACGTTTTCAAATGGGATTGAGCGCTGAGGACTGGTTAGGCCATTCTAGGACCTTGAAATCCTTCTTAAGAAGCCACTCCCTCATTACTTGGGCAGTGTGTTTGGGATTGTTGTCGTGCAGAAAGACCCAGCCACGTTTCATGTTCAATACCCTTGCTGATGGAAGGAGGTTTTCTCTCAAAATCTGGCCATACATGGCCCCATTCATTCTTTCATTTATATGGATCGGTCAGCCTGGTCCCTTTGCTGAAATATAGCCTCCTCCAAACATGACAAGTAGAGTTCTTACCAAAAAAATTCTATTTTGGTTTCATCTGATCATTGAACATTCTTCTAATCCTCTACTGGACCATCCAAATGCTCTCTAGTAAACTTTAGACGGGCCTTTGTCTCCCATAATTGAGGAATGATGAAAATTACAGGTCTCTCTCATCTTTTTAAGAGGGAGAACTTGCACAATTGGTGGCTGACTAAATACTTTGTTGCCCCATTGTAAATATTTGATTAAAGCTAACATGCGATGAAATAACACAGCAGAGAAAATGAATTTTGCTCATCTTTTTTTTAATTTCATGATTAATAGTCACAGCACTAGTTAACAATTAATCACAATGAACATCTCTTTCATACCAAATATTCAGAATCAAGGGGGGAGATGAGCTCTATCTAAAAGGACAGATGCTTCTAACAACCAGCATTTTGTTTGCTGCCTCGGCATGCTCTCCTATGGTGTTGTGTCCTACACAATAATGCAGCATACACTACAGAGGGTCCACCCACAGCACTGAAAAGAAGGATCATTGAGGAGGTCGTTACGTCAGGGCAAGCAGAGGATTACATGTTCTGTTTTTTTGTTATTCCATTGGTGGATCATTCCTCTCCTCGACATTTAGAGGTCACTGGTTTTCCTGGGAAACCAGCCAGTTGTTGTGGTGAACGTGTTAAATAAAGAACACAAGGAAATTCTGCTGCTTTTTCAGTGCTGCAGTGCCAACAAGCCTCTGCATGATAGGGACACCGCTACATATCTACCAACACTCCCTTTTGTTCAGACTATATGTTTAAACATTTTTAAGTTAACATGAGATCGAAATTTTTATTTTTGGTGTCTAATATGAACACAGAAAAAAAGATAATTTGGTAAGAGGCTCGCCTTAATCAGTCCAGTGGTGGTAGGTATGTCTAGGTGTCAGTATAAGCTGTCTAATACAGGACAGGACTTAATACCACATGCCAAAAATACTAAGTCTGGTTATTGTTCGTCAGAGTGGGGAGTGTAGGAAGAAGAGAGGGGTGGCCAGCATGTGCCAGTACATTTCAATCATATTGCTACCATTTGTTTTAATGAGCACAGGTTAAAATCACTGCAGCTTTGTGGATCATGCCTTGCTCAACACCCGCTACCTCCTTCCTACGATGTGGATCGAGTCCGGTTAATAGTGTTTTCCACGCGCCATGGATCTCCCGAAACAGAACACAGACAGACCTCACACATGTAGTCATAATCTTGCGACTAAAGTACATTGTAAAAACATTCTTGAAACTTCAGCAGCCCTTTTCTTGGGTGAAAAAAGGCAGATTCTGAGTCTTCAGCTTTTCACTCTGATGATACAGATATTTACTTAAATGGCAACAGGTTAATGGAAGTGAACTCCACAACATCTCGTTAAGACATACATTTTTTTTTTATTTTTGTGTGTATGATAATAATCAATCTGAGATACTTATGAAGTGGTAAAAACTTGACGGTGTCTATTTACAAAGGGACAGTGTGAGATAAAGGTAGTGTTTGAAGCGCAGCAATCCGGGGTGTCAAACAGTTACAAGTATAGAGTGATTCTGGTCATACCCTGTCCAAGCTGCAAAGCAATGTTCATTTTTCTAATGTGCATTTTACTTTTGAGATTATTATTTTATTTTTTTTAACCTTGTTTAGCAAGAGAGAATGGAGGACTAAAACTTTTACAAAGTTTTTTTTTACAGCATTTAAAGCTTTGTTTGATTAAGGTTAGCTTGATCTAACATACAGTCACGCTGCATCTTCAATATGGAGAGTGGTACAGACTAAAGTGATGCCAGTATCTCTTTAAAACTTTCTGTTGAGGATTTTTCTCCTCCACCTTCTCCCGAGGCAGGCGCTCATGGTCCAGACCGAATGAGACCCGTGTCTAAATGGTAAAATGCTGCTAGCATCTTAAGCTAATAAAGGCTAACGTATTACACGAACAATCCCAAATTAAATGTTCATTGCAAATCCCATCACCAGGATGGAGTCTACTGGATTCAATTCCAATTGCACTAAACCACTGTTCCCTAACTTCCAAGTCCACTGGAACTTTGTGCAAGCAGTAGATTTTTGACAAGCGAAGGCGATACATCTATGAGCTATGCTAAAGCTAGCACGATAACTACCAACCGTTACAGGATCAAAATGGGCGGGGTTTTTACCCTGGAGCTTCAGAGCATGATGACGTGAAACTTCTTAAATGACTTGAGACTTAACCCAGTTGACCAATCACAAAATTCAACTGTAATACCTTGTTTCAACCTGCACATAGACGGTTTTAGAATATAATTTCCAGAATTAAACAAGTTTATTTCAAATTGTCAAGAATGTGGCAAAGTCAAATATACAGCACTTTTAAAGCCCCATGTATAACGTTGATTTAGTGTTTGGTTACCCTTTAAACATCCATCCACAATTTTAGCCAATTTTTTAATTGGTTGACCACTATTTAAAAAATACACTGACAAGAACAAAAAGATCTGTAAATTCAACTTTGCAGCTTGGGCTACAGGGTATAAATACCAGAGGATGAGTGTTAAATGAGGCTCTTAAATTGAGTGTTAATCTATTGAAGTTAGCATCACAACACTGATGACAGTACTAAGCTAAAGGGATGAAACTCATGAGTTGACAAATCGCATTGTGTCCCTTCACTTGAGCTCGCCACATACAAACAAAGACTCTCCCCTATTCTTGTACACGCAATCCATGATGATATGCTGTCAAAGTGCATTCATTTTTCTTGTCATTTTGCTCCTTTAGGAAAGCTTCACATTATTGTTTTCACATGCATGAGTTGTGTGACATCATGGGAATGTCTCTGAGGGGACCTTACAATAACCATATGGTGCTTTGAGTTGTCCTAATAGTTGCCTGTTTGACCACTTGCTCACTGATTATCATAAACCGAACTAACTACCAATGTTTTTTTTTTTGTTCCAAGAAGCACGCACGCACAGTACACAGCTGACGAGTTTTTACCAATACACAGTAAAGCATCTTGAGTACAAGTAGATTACTTAAGTGCATCAAGAAAGGAACAAGACTGTGTTCAAAGTGCACGATACGCTTGACTTTTTAGGGGAGCTGTACATGATCCATTTAATAGTATAGTGTTCCAGACACAATAGTATAGTGCTAGTTTAGATAAGGACAGCATGGAGATCTACTGGGGCGTCTCTAACGCTAATGTAAGGGTTTCCCAGTTACACAGCCAGAATATCAGTGTTGCAGAGGCTAAGCAGCGCTCTCTACAGGATGGATGCAGTAGTAACACTTCACACATCTGACAACTACGGCAGAACGCCACAGACACGTCACAAAACCTTTGCTGTTTTTTAGTTTTCTTTTTTTAGCAAACACAATGCCAGCTTTTCATCGCAAAGTGAGCAGAGAGGGACTTTTTTTCTGCTTTCGTCACTGCTGTGAGACACAGATTCTACTGTTTTGGTCAAAGTTAAAGCTACATCACAGTGATGGGTAGGAATCCAAAAAGTAACTGAATTTAGATTAAGTCTTACACTAGAGAAGTGGGGATAATTTTGACGGATTCAAATAGAAAAGGAAACCGAAAATGGTGGATGTAGATTTTTCCTTTTTAAAAAAAAAAAAAAAAAAATTTGAATTCAGAAAATAAAAATAAAAAAGAACTTTTACTGTTGATCTCTCAATCACAAAATTAGGCTTGCTCACCTCGACTTAAAATGCTACTGGATGGGCCAAACAGCAGTATTTGCTGGACAATTTTGAATCCGCTTCACCTAATACTGCTCCATTCATGGCATTTTTCAGCTGGACAGTTCCCGCTGTCCATTTTCCTATGATAATTTTTTTTTTATTTCAAACATTCAAAAATTTCAAGCTTTGAATTTTTTTTTTTTTAATATTAAGTGATATCCTATATAAAACAAACGAAAAGTACACTAAAAACATAAGAAAAAAACTCCACATGGACTGCATTCAGAAAGCTATTTACTTTCATCTATTTACACTACTGAGTAATATGTGTGCCAGACAGAGAGGCAGATATCTAGAAGCTTGACCATCTGCTACCATTACATAGCTAGTATAAGTCGAGTATAATTAAAAAATGGAATATCCACAAAGTTACAAATAGGTTTTTTTTAAATCTCTGATTTGCCATGAATGTAACATTATTCCTTTTTCTCTTTCCCTGCTGGTGAAGTCTGTCCTATCACCAAACTGTTGAGGGGTTTTAGTTGTTTGTCTGTCCATCTCTGTCTGTATGTGCTTCATGTAGCAATGGAGACCTTTTAAAATAAAATTATTGTATTGCTGTCAAAAAGCGAAGGGGAGAGGCATGAAAAGAGGAGGAATGGGTTGAATAAGATGTTCAACAGTGATAGGAACACACCAACACGGCTCACTGTTGTTTGTCAGTGTTGCTCAGTAAGTGTTTAGATTAAGTCAAGCGCAGAAAACGTGTTTAGCATCAGCGTACACTTTTTGTTAGTTCAGACTTAGATTTTTGTGTGGATCATAAATTTCACATTAGAAGTTGGGTGTCTTTCCCTGAATATTGTGTAGTTTTTCCTCACGGGAGAGCTGCATGTGCAAAGTTAGCTAAAGCAAGTGATGCTTATTTCTGGTTATGTTAACCAAAAGTATCAAATATATTAAGTATGAAAGCTTTATTTACATATTGAGGGTTGGTGCTCAGGAATATTTTGAATGAGATTTCCATAGACTGTCTTTATATTAAACCGTTAACATTTGCAGAGCTAAAAACATCCTTAGCGGTTTGTGCTGAAACCATGTGAACTGGATTAACGCTACCGTGGTTCTGCTTTCTCTGCAGGAAAAGATGGTTAAATACTGACTATATTGTATAAAAGCAAGAGAAGCTCGGAAAGAGAAATACTCCAATTTGTTAATAACTTATTTGAACAATAAATATTCAAACTCAGAATGCTCAGAAAGCATGCTAATGCTAGCGCTACTGTGCCGTTTAATTCTGCCTCAATATTGTGTACTCATGACTATATAGACACATATAGCTAATAACTTATTGACATATTTAACACTGAATTCACTCGTTCCTGCAATTTTCGAACCATTTTTACTACAACATAGGAGTAAACTGTGGTGGAGCACAGATATTAGCTACAGCAGGTTCTTTCATTGTCACAGCAGCTCTCCATAAATTATACTGTCAAAGCAGCTGTATAAATGGTGCAAACTATCCACAGAACTAATACTGAACGGCTGTAACTAGTCACACAGCTTGTTTAGGTTCACTTGAATGTTTCTTCAGATACTTTTAACAACTTCTCCATGTCAGGCGTTGGGCAAAATTAAGCCTTTTTAGCATCATCTTGTTGACTATTGGTTGACACAATATGTCTCATATGCACTTTATGACTTACTTCATGCCGAATGACAGAAAGACGCAGCTTAATTCTAGGGATTAGCATTTACGGAGGATTCAACGGTGCAACACATCACTTCTTTTTTTTTTGTTGCAACTATTTTTTTGCATTTGCAGAGTAAGAACTTTTATTTCCTTCCTCTTTTAAAATTGATGATTATATCTTGCACCAAATTAAAACCTCATATAGTTTAATTTCAGGATTCGGCTTATCAAGACTTTTCAACATTTTGATCTTCACTCATAAGTCAGCCTGTTTTTTCTGCCCTCTTCATATCTTAGTCCTTTTATCGTGTCAAAACTCCAGGAATAAAAGTGTTTAGAATAGATAAAATGAAGCGATGCAGTAAAGTTGAACGCAGAATAACAAGCGTGATGATGTCGACTGCCCTGCTGAGGTCTCATGAACTGGACGGACAGAGATAAAGGGATTTTTGGAAGGCCAAAGCTACTTTGAGGCCTCGTGTTAGTTAGATGTAAATGATTTGTTGTTGATGTTTTGGTTCCAAAGGTGTTTTTGGGAGTTTGAGATGGATTTGGGATCATGTTGAAAAGGATGCTCTATCAGATAGGAAGCTGGTGCAACCCCACACAGGGACACACAGACAAACACCAAGTAGTCTTCTCTGTAGCTAGTAGGGTCAGAAGTCAACCTAAGGGTATCACGAGGTCAAACATCAGGGTTGGTAGCAGGAAGCCGGTCGGTGGACCTCAGAGACACACTGAAAGGAGGTTGATCAGTTTGGTGCAGCGGTGGGCGGGATGAAGGGCGGGGCCAGAGGAAAGTGACTGCTCCGTGGTTGCTTGGTTGGTCAGTTGATTGGCAGGTCAGTGAGCGCCATGCATGTCCCACCAAAATCTGTAGGTCACTGGTACTCATTCTGTTGGAGACAAAAAACAGAATGAGAAGGTACAAAAAAGGTCAAAACTTGGGGTGTGTATCCAGCAATACGATATGTATCACGATACACATGTAATAATGCGATGCAAGACAGTATAAGAGATATTTCACTAATTTTTTCCCAAAAGAATATGATTTAGAAAAAAACACTTTTCACACGGATACAATAGTAAAAATACATTTTATTTAATGATCAGAGCATTAAGTACTGCAACAATATCTTATAGCTGCTTTTATCTAAGCAAAGTCATGGTGCTTTTCTTTGGGCAAAGGGAACATTCAACCTTGTCTGAAAACTTGGCACATAGTTTCAGTACCCCACCCAAGTTAAATCCAAGTTGTACATGTCCCAGTGAACTCGTAGGCGTTACAGATCAGGTAGTGACAATGACTAAACAATTAACTCAATATGCTCAAAAGGGCTCTGTATGGTGTGCTGTGACCTAGCAGTCAGGAGTTTAGGTGGAAAGTAAAAGTAAGAGGTGAACTACATGTTTGAGTATAAATAGTTAATTAAATATTGTATTGGCAGCACGTTAAATTGACACAAGTATCATCAAATGAAGTATTGTGATATGTCACTGAATCATTTTTTTCCCTTTTCCCCCTATAAAACGGATAAACTGAGAGGGATGAAAAACAAATTGTTGGAAGTGTACTTTGTAATATGTACCTGTCACAGATCAATAATATTACTTTTTGATAGTGTTAATGCCACAGTCATTCATCAAGTAGACACTCCTGTCAGGCCAGAAAACATATGTGGTTTTTTTGAAGCTGCTCTGTTGCTCAGTTTGACACGAGATTATTTACAAGGACAAATTTGTTCTCACTGTGTTGCACCTCTCTTGATAATTTCATTTGAAGGCTATTTTTACCACAGTAACAGTCGCGCAGGGAAGGTAAACATTTGCCCGAGTTGAGAGAGTTCACTTAATTAAAGACGAGGATGAAAGAAAAAAATCCCACAACACAACATGCTAGCAGCTTTATACAAAAAGGTTGTAAAAATATTTTTTTGGGGTACGATGCAAACTGGATTTAGTGGTAATCAAGCTTGACTGTGTTTGGTTTGACATTTTTCTTGATTCAATCCTTCTGTATACATTGTGTCCACACAATCTCAATTAAGTATTTTTTGTACACAGGAAAATAATAAAATCCCAAGCTTATAGAACTAGATTGTTGGATGTGAAAGTTGCAGACAGAAGGGATTTTATGGCAGAACAGGCCTACCCAGCCAATCACAAAGCAAATAGTCGTAGCCTCATAGCTGGTAACCAATGAGCACAAAGCCCCGCCCCCATGTAAAATTAGGATCACCTCAGCAGCGACAACTCAAAAATCTCAATTAAACTGAAAACAGAAAACTCAAAGCTAAGAATGAAAAATGAAACAAAAAGGAAAGTTAAAAGTACAAATGAACATTACTTCTTTAATTGGTAACAGTCTTAGTTTTTTTCAAGTTTCAAATGTACATCTTTTTTCACATTTTCATTATTTAAGTTATTAATATTATTTTTTTCAAATGCCCAATTACATTTGTTTTAAATTTTCAACATGTATTTTTGAGTTTAAAACAGCTTTTAATTTTAAATTAATTTTTTTTTTCAAATCTACAATCCCTGTTTTTTTAAATTTTCAATCTGTTTCTTCGTTTTCTTTTTAAGCTGATCCTGATTTGACCCCATAATGTTGGGCTCAATTTTTTGCTCAAATATACAGTAAGAAAGTAGAATTTGCTAAAATGATATGGTTTCTGCAGTACAGGACCATAAATATTTTTAATGATTTGTTAAATTTCATTACTATTTCCTTTCAATTTATAATTCTGTTTAAATTAAGTTTCAAAAATGCATTTCCTTACTGCTAATTATCCACTATGTTTACCTAAACAGATTTCATGCCGTGACTTGTATTTTCTTATATGTGGACATAGCCCACATGTTGTTACTGTCTGCAGAAATCCACTGTAACCATGAGGGTACAATTGAACACTCACTTGTCTCAGTGATACGTTTGTCTAAGCTATGGGTCTCCCTCAGCCCTTCTCCCCCAAAAGGAGAGGGTGTTGGCTCCTTCGTGCCGTTCTCCTTAGCAACACCTCCCGGTGGTGTTGCCTTGGTAACGCCTGCTGGTCCAGTAGCTGGAGCGCCACTTGCGGGTGGAGATGTCTTCTCCTCTGTTTTCTCCTGCAGCCAAATTTAGACAAGGACACACGCTAGTTTTCCTAACATTCAACTCTCAAACACTGACGCCATCTAGCGGCATTGACGGAAATGGCAGGGTGATTCAGCAGAACTGAGTCTGCAAACGCCCTTGAGCAACTGCTGTGTTACTGATTGAGTAGATGTTTGACCTTGTGTCCATTCGTCTGTCCGTTGCCCGGCTCCACGTTGTCCAGGGAACCAATCTTAGACTTTGCCTTAATGTTCTGCTTGTGGGACTCAATTTTCACATCTCCACCACCTGGGGCAAATAAAAAAAAAAAAAAAAAAAACAGAGTAAAAACACAATTAAATGCTTAAACTCCAGCTCATAGCAGAGCTTAAGTTTAACGTTAGACCTGGCTTGTGTTTGATGTTGTCCTTGGAGCCACATTTGGAGGTCACCTTGCTCACATCGACCTTCTTATTTAAGATCTGCACCTGAAGGAGAGAAGACATTACAATTTTGCACATTAAGTTGCAGCGTCCAGCACACAAATGTGTGTTTCTGCAATCAATCTTTGTAATTTAAACAACCACCAGTCCTCCTGTTAATTTTTATATCATCTTTAAAGGCACTCTTTGTTTCATTAGGTCAGAGAATTATGCTCCTTTTACGCAGACATGGGTTTATGAGACCATCAGGACATGGTGGGAGTGTGTGCTACTAAATTCAGAGGAACATTTGATCTGTGTAGAGAGGATCTAAATAAATATTAACACCTTTTCATCTACTTATATACAAGCAAAGAAAAATATTTGATTTTGATTTTAGCATGTTATGGATAAATACAAGTCAAGTTAGATTAGAAACACATTAAAAGCAACTATGACTTTAAAATTGATGCCAGGTAAAACAGCAGTCCACATAAGGAGTTCCATAGACTTCCTGAAAGATTTTCACATTCTTGAGGTATATTTCTGTCAATTAAGATTAAAATTGTATTTCTGAGTATTTTTTAGTTTGAATTGAGCTGGCTCAAAACTGCACAGCTAGATAGCTCTATTATTGCTCGCCATATTTGTTGGATTAGGAATGCTAGGTTGGAGTCTGAGGAGCTGCCCACAACAACTCAAAGGTGATTTCCACATCAAGCACTGCCGCTCTGCAGAAATTATATCCTACAAAACAAAAGCTTTTTGGGCTAAAAACAGCATCATCATAATAAAAAGACCAACTCATTAGATGATTGAAGTGGGACTCTAAGAATAGTGTTTTAAGGTGGTCACAAGTTCTGACCTTTTTACAAAATGAGTTATTCCAGAAATGACTGGCCTTTTGGTGTGATGATATCAGAGCACCGGCAAAAACATTAATCGACACAGAGGTGCAGTCTGTCTTTTCAGGCTCAAGAATCACCAAAATTGTGACAAACAAATGTAAAAAAAATCAATAAAAACAAGAAATATTTCCAAACTTTTATAATTTTTCCTAATTGACCTCAGAAAGTGGAGTGAGAACGGCAGAGAGACGGAACACGACAGTGCAGCAGGTGTTCACAGCAGATGGGAACAGCATCTGGAGGGCTGGACACGAGGACCAGTGGCTCCTTCACTTTAAGTGAAATCAATCAAAAGTGCAAACAGAGGCAGCCACTGAAGTGCTAATTATAACGCATTCAATCCTCGTTACTTTCAAGGAGGATCAGCTTTCATGTAAATCTTTGATTTGGAGAGAAAAGAGCTGAACTCAATTTGCACCCGGCACTAATGGCTGCTCTGTTTGCAGGATCTGAATCTTTCTGCTGTTGATGCTGCTTTACGCACACACTACATTCACTGTGCATCAGACAGAGTAGATGGCAGATCATTTAAGCGCAGATAAGTATATCATATTTACTCCATTATTTTAAATTGTTTTGCATGCAAATTGGGACTAACAGAAGGGTCACAAAGTACATTAAAAGGAGATATTTATCCACCAGCTGGCTTTCAGTTCCAGCGTTACTTACATTGCCACCTCCAGGGACATGTTTGATATTGTCCTTGGAGCCACAGCGAGAGGTGATGTGGCTGAAGTCCAGCTTTTTGTGCACTATCTGAACCTAAAGACAGGCAGGCGGACACACAGACAAGCAAGCGGGAAAGAAAGAGGCAGGAAAGAAAAAAAAAAAGGAAAGATAGTTGTGATAGGCAGACAAAGAGCAGCAGAGAAGAGCAGATCAGCTGGCAGCTTCAGTGGACAGGAAACAAAGAGTAGCTTTGCTTTGCAGTTTATGGAAGGAATTCTGTTATTGAATTCAAAGAAAAGATTGTTTATTTCTCTGTTGTTTCAATGTTAGATGAAAATCAGCAAATAAACAAAGTTTAGGAAAGTAAGTCCTGCTTAAAATTAGGAGGTTTATAAACCACAGAAACAAAATATTCCACAAAACTGTGCGTTTTACAGAGTCTAACGTAATAAAGGTGCGTTCCATCTGTTCTCAGAAGTCAGATTTTCTGAGATTGAGTTAGTTAGTCGAAATTTTAAACTTGCTAGTCGGAAAAACGCCAACATATTTTGTAAATTACCTCTAGGGATTAAATTTTGTTGACTTGAATAGCTGCTTTCAGCAAACATATTCGTCGTACCTCTTTCCCCAAAGCCTTCTTTTCTTCTAATTCCTCATCCTGGCTTTCTGAAATTGAGATTTCTAAGAATTCAAATCTTTAAATGTATGATGTGACGTCTTTCCGAAATCCAAGTGCCGACTTCAAATGGAACGCAGCCTAACAACAACAACAACAACAACAGCGCTTCCATCAGCATTAGCTACCATTAAAACAGCACACAAAAGTGGAAGATGAGTCACAGCACATGCAACAGAACATTCACCAGACAGTTAGTGATTTTTGTGTTCACACATGCTGCTCGAAACACAGGGGGAAACCATTCTAATGGTGCTGTTGTGTAACTTGTTAGAAAGATTTAAGAAAGAGGAAATGAAAAGAAGCTTTTTTTTTTTTTTTTGCTTTTTCTTGCTAAAGCACATTTTTGGACACTGCAAAAAAACCCAACAAATTTATAGTATGTTTCTAGCCTGTAAGAGAAAAGAGAGACTGCCTCTTGTGTCAGAGAAGTAATAAAGTACATAAAAAAAAAATAAAAATAAAAGAGGACATTTGGACTGATTATCCTCCTTAATGATTGAGCAAACTGTGAGAGCTACGATTAAGTCATGCTAACTTTGAGGTTTTTTTTTATATAATCTCTTTGTTTATAACGGTGGAGGACCATACAGATTAAGACTTCAAGAAATAACTGCAATAACATCTGTAGTTGTGTAGCTAAGACTTTGTAAGAGCGGATTATGGGAGTTTAAGCCGGTGCAAGTTGGAGTTGTGTAGCCGGGACAGACTGACAGCAAAATAGATCAGTGTCACCACTGCCAGCTCTTTAATCACCCACAACAGGAGCTGAAAAAATGATGCACTGCTGTTATTTTGTGTTTTTCCAAAAGAAATAATCATTTATGAAAATAAACTCAACAAAATCAATGAGAATTTAACTCAAAGTATGAAGTAGGCACTGGAGCACCAACACATCAGAATGAGATAAAACGCTTGATGAAACAACCTGTGACATAGATCTTACTGGAGCCAGACAGAGATGAATGTAAATTAAAAAAAAAAAAAAAACAGCATACATTTTTAAATGATAAACATAAGAAAACATGACATAAAAGTGGAAAGATGTTAGATAATAAAAGTAAATGAGATGAATCTTAATTTAAACAATTACATCCATCACAAAAGAGAAAAAGATGGAGCCACTTTGACACTGCCCTCTGGTTGGTGAAGTTGTTTGGGGGCGCTGAGGCCACGGCTCAGCTGTCATCAGGAATCAGCTCGGATGGCTTGATGGCTCGGATCAGACTCAGAATCCAGGACATGCTGCATGTCCACAGGGGAGCGTACATGCTACTCACTCTTCTTTTTGCACTTCTTTTTTTAATTTTTTTTAAGGAGGAATGTTAATTAAACTGCTTCTAAAAAAAATGAATGACTGTAATCTGACTTTCAAAACTCCTGTAGCCAAAGGAATAATGAACAAAACACGAGTCATGTATTTCACTTTGATTCTTTTCCTAGCAGCAGCTCATTGACTGCATTGATAAGTCAAACTAGCAGTTTTAAAGATCCAATCTGATGAAAGATTGATTTAGTAATTTACGTGTTTTTAACATGTTCTTATGGCATTTTTGGAACAATGAAAGACTCAAAATTGTATTTCTGAAATTGCCTTTATTTAAATTGTTGTGAATCAGGAGCAGAAGGAAAAATGTTACCTAATTTAACTTTTAGTTGTGACATAGAAGCTACAATTGGCATGTTACAAGTAGGGGTGCCAAATTATCGCATTAATTGTGATTAATTAATTACAGACATAGCAAATTATTGTTATTTTTTTTTATTGCATAAACCTCTTGCTTTCATGAAGTCCGTCTATGTCTAATAACGAACACCTGAAAGACCATTACCCTGCTCATAAATGGTCATTTATGAAAAAAATAAATATTAAATCAATTGTTAGAACTTCAGTCCTGTCATATTTTTAAGCTTAAGCCATTTTTCACAAAAAGCAGACTATTTAAACGTGGTGCATCCGGTTGTCATGGTGACAGCTCCAGCGCATGTACCGACCGACCACGCTCTGCTCTCGCTGAGGAAAGTGATCGTCACGAAAAAAAAAGTAAAGCATCATTTCGGAGGGAAACTTTGCCTCTTCCTCCATGCTTTTGTAAAGATGATGAAGTTTATATCAAAGAAACAACGTCCAGAGTCTAAACAGTGCAATTCCTCTGGCATCACGTCCTCATGTCTCATCTTCACTTTCCTATATTTTCTCTCTTTCTCTTCTGCTTCATTCTAATCTTCAAAATGATCAAATTCACCAAACAGGTTCAAGGAAACTATCAGATCACTCGTCTTTTCTACTGTTTTTCTGTAGAGATAAACTGTGGAATAAAGCATGTCAATATATATATATTATCATATTATTAAAAAGTTTGTAATCAGTATTTTTTGGATTGCTCAAAAAAGTGTTCCTATTCTTTTTTTTTATGCTTTTAATTAAAGCACTCTGGATCAGATGTTATTATTTTATTTGTTTGAGATTAAAAAAAAGCCCCTTGGTGGTGTAAAATGAAAGTCTGTGGTTATAAAAACTCCATAATGGCTCTTTTTAAAATTATTTTGATCTTTTACTGCATCACAATGTCACAAATTTAAATGAAAATACATCAAAATCAGGCCTTTTAAAGCAATTATTGACTTAAAAGTATTTGCCATTAAAATGAACTGATTAGATTAATTAAGTACAAGTCACAATTAATTAAATGCACAAAAAAATAATCTTATGACAGCACTAGTTACAAGCCCCAACTGTAGACAAAAAGATCCAAATACGTCCTTGTTTTCTTCATCTGAGCTGGTTTTGGGCTCAAAACTGTACAGTTTGAGGGTGAAGAAACGTAAGCTAACGGGAGAGAGTGCAAACAGATGGATGACGGGAGGTGAAGGCAGGCTTGCTCCTTGCCAACAGTCCCGCCCACAACTAAGAGGTGAATTTCTAACGAACTCCTGCCGCTCTGCAGAAACTATGCCCTGGAAATTTTTTTTTGGATTGGCTAAAAATGACATAATCATGGTCAAAGTGGGACTTTAAGTAATATCTCATTTTTTGAAACCATTCTTCTGAATTTGTTGTGGGCAAATGATTACAATTCCTTATAAAGAGATGAAGTCAAACACAACAAAAATGAACACTTTAACATTTCTAAAAGAAAAATTTAAAAGATGAGTCGTGTACATCTTGAAAACTGAAGTGACAGTAAAATAACATCCTGTGCAGATGTTACATAATGAACCCTTATTGCGATCATGACAGTTAAATGGGCCCACAAATTTAATAAACTGCATTATGTTTGACAACTCCAACTAATTTATTTGAAACTTCAGGAAAAGCAGATTTCTAAATCTACTAAAAAAATCAAAAACACCAAAACATGGCGATAAATCACTAAATCTAAAAACTTGAGGTTACTAAAAGTGTTTCAAATCAACAAAATGAATAGAATAAATGAATACATTTAAAGTTATATTTAAAAAAAAGATGCTAGAAGGTTGGGGAAAAAGCCAGCAGCGTGACAGCTAACAGGACTTAAACTTCAAATCTTACTCATTTTTTCTGTGGGTCTTTTCAATGGAGGAGTTTAAAGAAAAAAAAGAAAGTTGGGTAAATGCAAACAGTTTTAGGGGTTATGAAAGTCAAAGTGAAAAACTGCTTAAAAACTGGCTTGGCTTATGGAAGATTTGAGGCTGTTGCTGGAAAAAGTTCAAACAATAATCAGATATCATATCACTTCATTTATAGAGCATGTGTATGGGTTATTAACCAGAGGAGAGAACAACACAAGGACGAACAAACTTAAAGGGTTATTGATTCTAAAGTAATAAATGCCAGATTTTACACATTTATATCTGATAAATGGGCTCATAATTAAAAAAAAAAAGGTTTATTTGATTATAAAGGGTTGGTGTGTCAGTTTGAAGTCCTGATATGAAAAGAACAAGATTATTTATTCTGTGCAGCACCTCATGACCAGGCAGAAATAGATGTTTCATCTGTGTATAAAACTCAACATTTAATGGCAAAATTCAAGTCTTGTTTACATTTGAAGCAGAAAAACTGTTTTTTTTTTCTTCTCCACCTCCTGAGGATTCAAAGATATACTTCCTCTGAATCATAGAAAAAAATAAATACTTGTTGTTTTGGTATCAATGTACGTCTGAGGCTGAGTGTTAATAAAAAAGAATGACAAAAAAACAAGCAACAGACAGAAGACGCCTTGCTCTTATCTCTTTGTGTTTCTCTTAAGTCTCCTGGATGAAAATGGCATGATGACGCAGGTGGCACCAGCCGCGGATGACTCACTGAGCAGTTAGCACACATGCACTCACTACAAGAGTGCGCACACATACAAACACACAGCGCTGCAGTCTGGAAGCAGAATTTCAACCACTATTAACATCCAATCGTAAATATCCTAATTGATTTCAAGCAGACAAATCCAGTAGCTGTGAGGTTCTGCTTCATTATGTCGACTTAGTGAGTCCAATTGAGAATCTTAAACTCAAGGGGTTCTGGAGGATGCTGAGGGTGTTTTACTGCGAAACTACAACGCTAAAGCAACGTCTCATGATTGGAATCAAATTAAAAACCTAATGTAATTTTTTAAAACAAGTTTTGCAAGAGAAAAGTGGAAGAGAATTGCTAACTCTCTAGAAACAAAGAGCGAAATTAATAATGTGACTTTTACTCTGCGGTTTTTAAACCCTCTGTTTTTGTGTTTTAACTATAATACAAAACATTCAGAACCTGCCATCAGGCTGGATTGTTCAGGAGCTACTGTAAAAAAATAAAAAATAAAAACTTTAGATAAAAAAAAAATAATAATACAAAACCTGACATCTAAAGTAGCTGGAAAATGTATTAAGGACCCACTCTGATGAAAATCGGGTTTTAAAATGTTACTGGGACATTTTTCAGATAGTGGAGGACATATATATATATATGTAAAAAAGCACAAAATTGCATTTCTGAATATTTCTGTATTCAAATCATCAGGAGCAGACGTAAAAATGTAGTTTGAGAAAGAGCCTTTTATGATGTAGGAAATACACTGGACAAGGCACGGGCTCCATGCTCCAAGTTCTCAACAATAAGGAGTGCAAGGGGGGCGGGGTTGTTCAGTAACAACAGTCCCACCCACAAATTAGACGCAAATTTCTGATAAACTACTGCAGCTCTGGAGAAACTAAGTCCTAGAGAATAACAGTTTTAATTTGGGCCAGAAACGCTATAATCATAATTAAACTGAGAAATATTGATTGGGAAAAAAACATTTTTTAGATGCACATATTGATCCATAAATAATTCTGAATCCTTTTAGAAGAGCACACAAACATGGCTGACCTTCCAGGTCTCGTCAGCCGCTAAGAAGCAGTTTGGGTTTCATCGTCTCGAATTGGATAAATGTCACGCGGTGTGTAAATTATGTCACACCAAGAGTAAATATGTAGGGAACTCAACAAATTTGTGAAATCACAACGTGCAGCTAGCTAGACACCATTTATTTTGTTTGACGTGAGTTAAAGATCAATTCATTAAAGAAGGTCTAATGATAAAACGTAGCATTATCTTCTCTAAGGTTGTTGAGTTCAGGGAAAAATTTTCCCTTTTGATGCTGTGAAAGATTTTTGATGACCAAACAAAATATTTTTCATGTCAAAATTTGTATGCTCTAATAATAAGTTAAACAAGTTTACTGATCTGTCTTAACTTAAAATGCACTTTGGTGGAGAAAAGTGAGTAATTTAGGTCAAGTGTCTTTAGAAAAGATAAACATTTCTCCCAAAAAATGAAAATTTGGGATACATTGATAACAGTTTCATAACCGAATTATTTCCTAAATGAGTCGTTGCCTCGTGAATTGTAATCGAAACCAATCATGAGGTGCCTCGAGATTCCCACCTCTAATGGGAACGCTTATAAAGTAGCTCAGATGATGATCAGAGTGGGACTTTAAAGCATCAGAATTTAGACAGAAATTTCATGTTGAAATTAAACCATGTGTATTTTATGATTTTTCTCAGTTCTTATTATATATATACATTCTTAAATAGATGTATTTGTTACAAATCATCACTAAAAATGTGTGTAAAACTCAGCTGACGAATAATCTTGTTGGTCCAAACACCAAGGTGTTGGGTGTCCTGGGTGGATGTCAAATGAGTGGTCGGAGTAGTGAATGCGAGGAGGAGCAGGGAGGCTTTAGCGGCGTGTGAGGGACTCACTCTGGCCTTGGCGGAAGGGGTGGAGGAGTCTGATGTCTTGTTGTTCAGGGTGGAGGAAGCCTGAGGAGACAATCAGCCCCTTGGTCAATAAAAAACCTCCAACCTAGCAGACGCCACAGCACAGCAGGGTGGAGGAGTGGGGGGAGGGGGGAGGCAGACGATCAAAAGCAGAAAGGCTGAATCATGAATACAGTCAATCGGTGTGATGGATGGATAAAAAAAAGAGCATAGAGAAATAAGATGGTGTAAACAAATTACTAATAAGAATGATTTACAGTGGATTTATACTAAAATATATGATTTTTATCATTTAAATTAAAATATGTTTTGGAAAATACATTAAACTTCTCATATAAGCTAAAAACGATGTGTTGAATAGTCTATTTCAATGACAAACAAGCCCTTTTTGAAGACTAAAGAGCCTGTGTGACTTATTAAGATTCAGGGCAGGAAGCGTCTTAGTGTAAGGTGACTTCACTGCAGCAAAAACATGGTTTGAACAGAAAGGGCGAGGCTGGAAGAACGAACACGTGTGTCACAGCAAAGAAAACAGTTTCCTAAACTGAAGAAATAAAAGCTACACGCTCCGTTTGATGTGTACAGCTGGAGACAGTCCAACATTTGCCCTGTTGAGGTTCTTTAGTCGAGACGTGGAGGTCACTATGAGAAAAAGCTCGTTCACTGCGCTGATCTAATTTAACTGGCCGTGTGATTGCATCCAAATGCTACAGGTCGAGAAAACAAGTAGTCATAGAAAAAAAAAAAAGAAAAAAAGAATGAAGCTGGGCGTCAGTGGAAAAGCAACATACATGCTGTTCTCCTGGATAAATATAGAAAGGACATGGTGTCTGTGTGCATCGGTGCTGGATGTGACAAATATCTAGTTGTCTGCTACCCCCTACATGGGCACTCCGAGTCCTGCTGCGTTTTCTTCTATAGCTTGATCTGATAAAATGAGCTTCACACTGTAGCATTTTTCCCTTTAAGTTGTTTGATTTTCTGCTTCCTTTTAGTCCTAAATAATTCTTGCACAGTTAAAGTCACTTAAAATAATGTATTGATAAAGTTATTTCTTGCGTCTGTACGTGTAACTAGTATTCCTATTCTCCTAAGCACGTTTTTTTGTCACTTTTTGGTTTATCTCTTCAAGTGCTGCCACAGAAAATCAGCTTTTTTTCACTGATTTACAGAACTAGTTTGGCAGAGAATCTTGCGCTGTATTTTATTTGGGGTGGAGGGAATATTTACAGGATTTTAGAGTTTTTACTAGTTCATTGACTAAAATATTTGAGCAAATAAAAACGGAATTATACTGCCGAAATACAGAACCCATTGTGATTAGCTTGAAAATTTAACAGTTCCATTCCACTTTGATGATGAGTCAGCTGTTTTTATTATGTGTGGTAGTATGTAGATTACTACATTTTTCAAATTAGGCTTTGACTTTAAAATTCTGAATCAAGAATTCAGGATAGATATTACATTTTTGCAAAATAGTCAGTGACCCATTTCAGCTTTTATTTCTTGAGGGCACATTCACCAGAATTTATTTTGACAGTTTGAGGAAGTTTTTACAGTGAAACACGATATGGTGACACACAGAACCCAAATGTTACATGAACTCCAAACCAGCCAGTACTACACCATCGGCTGCATGTCAGCAGTCTTAAGAGGCACAAATGATCCGAATTATTCATGGACTTTTCGCATGGCGCTTGCCCTCTCCTACCTTTCCTCGACCAGGCTGGTACTTGATGTTGTCAATAGATCCTATCTTGGAGCGCACGTTTTTCAAATCCGGTGTTGGCGCGTTGATGGGTCGGGGGGTTCGGGGAGGACGGGGAGCCGCTGGCTTTTTCTCCAGAGGGGTCTGCTTGGGGACGGGGGGTTTGGTGATGACTCGGCGACGATGAGTGGCATTAGCTTCACCATTAGTAGAGGCGGCTGGGGTAGCAGGAGCAGCGGTGGAGGCTGGACGAGGGCGGGCTACAAGACACGCAAAGTAAATCAGGGTCAAAAATTCTGACTTAACTAACAAACTGGACATGAGTGTCTGTCTTTACTTTTCAAAATTCAATTTAGGGTTTAAATGTGCAGTTGGTCTAATTATAAATGATTACTTATAAATGACAACTTTTTCATGCATCTTGGTCAAATATATTATACATACTTTTTTTATTTTAATAAATAAACTTGATCTCTCTATATTGTGGTTGTCTTCTGTACATTATAAACACGATATACAGTCAATGCTTCCAAGTAGCGAAAAACTTGATGGTAGCTTCTCCCACATGGACATCAATCTGATGCATGTCAAAAAAAGTCAGTAGAAGATGCGAGTTTGATGTATGAATCACATTCGGTGGGAACACAGTTATACGCTGGGCTGGGCAGATTTGTTCTAAAACATCAGCCTTTTCTCCCAAAAGTGTGATTTATATTCAAGAGGGATTTATAATCCAGAGCGATTCATTGTCCAGAGCAATTTATACTCCAGAGCAATTTATACTTCAGAGCAAATTATACTCTAAAGCGCCTTATACTCTAGTATATTTGCTGTATTTTAAATAAATAAGTATAGTATAATTAAAATATAAAATCATATTTTTCTTTTTTTTCACAAGTATACATGTCAGGATCTAAAGATTGGTCCACATGTGTCTTAATTCAAAGTATGACTCTTCTCACCTGTAGTCTTGGGTTTCTTGGCCTCTCCTGTCCTGTTCTCAGCCTTATCATTCTTGTTTGCTGTGAGGAGGAAACAAACACTTTAAAATTACTCTGACACAACAAATCAAAAACAACAACACAACAGTCTGTCTTAAGCCAGAATTTGTAACACAACAATTCTTATGTCGTTTTCTAAACGTAACCGTCCCACCTCATATTATCAAATAGTCTAGTCCAATCTAAAATTACCAGTTTTCGTTAAGTTTCAGTAAAAAAAATAAATTGTTGGGGGTTTTTGGGCTGCATTGTGGTTAGTGCTCTTGCCGCACAGCAAGAAGGCCTCGGTTTACGTCCCGGCTGGTCGAACTGAGACAGAAAACATCAACTGGGGATCTTTCTGTGTGGAGTTTGCATGTTCTCCCCGTGCATGCGTGGGTTTTCTCCGGGGACTCCGGCTTCCTCCCAACATCCAAAAACATACTTCATGGGTTAATTGGTTAATCTAAATCAGGTATCACCAAATGGCAGACCGCGGTTAACATCCGGACCGACAGACTTTTCTCTCCGGACCGGTGAGCTGGTATTCCTGGCTGAGCGAAAAAAATTGCGCTTGGCAAGAAAAAACAATTAAATAAAGAAATCAGTGGGCAGACGTGTATAGAAGATAACTGGCGCAAATAGTGCGGCACAGAAACTAAAGCAGTGATTTTGACAGTTGTTATAATTTACGGCACACGTACTGCATAATGCAGTTTGGAGCATGCCAGCTGCAGGTTATGGGATAAGCGAAACGTGTGGCCCAGCAACCATTAAAAAAACCCAAAACTTTAACTTGATTCTCTGTTGATTTTGAATATATGAAAAATATAGCTGAGCGTGGGTTTATTACGAGTTTATGTCAAATCCGTGGAAAATCTGTGGTCCGTACGGATCAGAACGGTTTGGCACACGTGTGTACACCGGATCATCCCAACGCCCACCCAGTTGTCCTTGTTTGCTGTTGCAAAAGTGTCTTAATGTGAACACAAAAGTAAATATTACTGAAATGAACCCAAAATATACAGATTGGACCCTTTGTATGAAGGCTATTTTTAAAACAAGACCCAATTACATTTTTATTGGTTACCCCTGGTCTAAATTGTCCCTAAGTGCAAATTTGAGTGTGTATAGGTGTGTAATTGTGGCCCTTTGAAAGACTGGCAACCTGTGCAGAATATACCGTGCCTTTGCCCATCAGTAGCTGGGTTAGGCTCCGGCAGCCCTGTGACCCCGAGGGAGAAGCAGCCAAGACGACGAATGAAATTTTAAGCTAAAGGTTATTTTAACTTTTCTCTTTTATTACCGGTACATTTGATTTGTATTTATTCACTGTTTTCTAAAGCAGTAAATAGAATTTTTAAAAGCCCAAATAAAACACTGCTTTTACATGCATGAAGGTAGTAATGCAACCAATGCTTTTCAAACAGTTATATTCATTTGTTAGCCTAATTATATCACACTGAAGTGAGCCTGATGGTATACATACATTTCACTTTATCTACTAATATTGCAATTTGCTGCAGATCCTTCCTGCTCTCCACTGTGAACACAATACAGCAATAGATAAGAAAGCTATTTGTGGTGGCCTGATGGAAATTAATTAATGGTGCTCTAGATTCCTGAGGAAGCAGAGTGCTCTCCAGGTTATCTACCTAAGATAGATACACATTTTTCTTCCCCCTTCTCAGAAATGCAAAAAGAAAAAAAATGCATTATTTTTCTAAATTTTGTTGCATTGAAGTCAAATTGTTGATATAACCCATTTTCTTTAAACAAAAACTTAATATGAGACAAAAAAAAAAAAAAACAAGACAAAACAATATGTTTTTAAAGCAGTTTGAACTTGGCTGTGTTGTGTGGAGGAGATCAAGGTGCATCTTGTCATTTGCTTTGTTCTGTTTAGGTCCCATAAAGAATGCATTGAGGGCTGTCATTGCTGCATCATCGGCTCATCTGTTTGGCTGCCATGTAAAGCCAAGTTGATCATAACAGCTTTTATGTGGGAGATGAGCAGCTCCTCGAAACATTTGATTCATCCCATCATGTTGTTAAAAAGGTGAAATGAACTGTTTCATGTTTAAGTTGCAAAATAAAAGCAACAGTCTGACAATAGTGAGGAAAAAAATCTGACTGCATTCAAAATAATGAATCTAAATTATAAAAATCATTTATATTCTGTAAGGATGCTAAACTGAAACTCAAAAAGGAAAAAAAAGTGATATATAAAATGTCGCAGGTTGACTCACAGCTTCTCCTCAGGTGACATGGTGTTTATGATGTTCAGATACTGAAATGACTGTGGCATCTTCAAAAATTCTCTCTTGAATCCAAAAAAGTGCCAAACTTGGTGAAAGAAGTGAAAATGTGACTCACCTTTCTTTGTACTCTCAGTTTTTTTGGGTGTGTTGATCAGACGTATACACATATGTTTTAGATTCAACAGTTGCTGAGATTAATGTAACATTATTTATAAAAATGTCCAGTAGAAGTGAAAAAAGAAAAATGTCCACAAAAACGACCACATTGTATTTGTGTTATTTTTCCCTGTTTTAATGCCTAAATTTACGTAGTTTTTGTACATCAAAGCTAAAGATGGCTTTTTGTGTTAGGATTAGCTTATTTAAGTGAACCATCATTCTAAAATATAAATACCTTAAATATATATATATATATATATATATATATATATATATATATATATATATATATATATATATATATCCCTTCAAAACCAAGTAATAGAAGAAATATTTTAATATTATTTTTTTATTTTGATCTTCTTAAGAATAACTCTCAGGCTAGATAGAATTATGGTTCTGGGTAACATCTTATTTGTCTTGGACAGAGATGAAAACAAAACATCGGCAGAGGCGGTGAAAAATCAAGAAAAAGTTTTGAAGTAAATAAGGGTCACATCAGAGTGTCTAAACTAACAGAACCATTATAAACACAATGTTTTAGAATAGACACAAACCTGCATTTTTGCTTGTTGCAGACGAACCATTCTTATTGGCCGCAGTTCGAGTTGTGGGCGTGGTCTTTGGCACAGATGGACGCTTTTCTGGTGCACCATTTTCTGGAGTCTTCAAACAGAATAGGATGCAAACATTTTATAAAGCACCCAAATAATTCTCTCTGAATATCAGTTTAGCACTTGAACTACTTTGTGCGTTGGCGCTGTTATCACATTTCCCACCGCAAAAAAAAAAAAAACGTTAATCATGCAATCATGACACAAGCAAAGAAGGCCAAAGAACCAAAGAAGCTCAAGAATGATTCATGAAAAGCGCGGAGTAAAGGAGGTTTGATAGTTTAATATGTTGAGATGAGAAATTAGATTTGGGACCGAGGAATTTTCAATGCCAGCTGAGGTCAGACAGGAGCATGTAGACTCTTAATGTTTTATTAGGCTAGAGAGGTTTGTGAGAGGAAAATAAACACATTCCATGATTCATTCAATATGAAATTAAACTATTTCCTGCATCTCAGAGAGATATCTATGACTCAACCTGAAGGATCCTCAAGTGAGCTAAAATAGTTTTGATGATCTGTGGTTTTAAAGTTTTTCTTTATCTAACGTGATGGTCAGTGAGGAAAAACACCTTAATGGAACTGATAGAAGTCATGTAAGTTTGAAGTAGCTACACTAACTATATGAGAACTTGACTTAGTGATCACTCCCACCGTCGCATTCCAAACAGGAAATACCCTCTAGTTCCAAGTAGCCAAAATCCCATTGACTTCTATGGAGAAATGAACATTCTATTTGTCAGAATAACCATTCTTCCTCTACTACCTTTTTTAACATGTTCTTGCTGATCTTAATATTTCTTTATCATTACATTTTTTTTCTGTCCAATCAGATGCCTCAATAAAAGAATGCGATCTCACGTTTGAGAGTGACAAATTTCATGTAATAGAGGTGTGGACTTTCAGCAAGCTCAGTCCTGATTGGCAAATGGTTGCCACAGAAACTGCCCCCTGAGACCGACTCGGACCAATCACAGTTAACTGACAATTTCTGGTTCCCATATGGCAACATTTGTATTACAAAAATAAAGGCAACTAAATAGAAAGTAAATCATTTTTTACGGGTGACATCACACTCACTTGGTCCAGTTTTCAGATAGAGTCAATGTGTAGCTGTTATTTTTAATCAAAAAGTTCTCCACTACAGCAGTGTTATTGGATTTAATATTATGCTAAATAACTTTACAGTCACGTACAGCAAAAATGTATTGCAGTGGCTTTAGATAACTTCAAAAATGGAAATAATGCAGTAAATAACAAAGGTCCTCACAGTAGCCAGTAGTAAAATACTGTCATAAGAAAAGGGTATAAACTGTCCAAGGATTGCAGATTAGTCTGTACAGGCTCCGCCCATTCCGGGTGGAGACCCATGCATTCTTCACTCACCTTGGCAGCCTTGGAACCTGGCGGCTGCTTTGCTGCCGTGGGTGTGGTTGCTTTGGCGCCAGGGCTTTTTTTATTGGCTGTTGTGGGGGAGGGGCGTTTGGCAGAACCCGCATCAGGCTGGTGGGAATGGTGTTTTTAAAGAAGCCAAAAATTAAGCCGAAAAAAAAAAACGGTAGAAGAGTAAGAAAAAAGAAAGAAAGACAGAAGATAGATGAAAGAAAAGAGGAGAAAACCAATGAAATCAGAGGTGTGGCAGCATGGCGTGGCAGCGAGAAAACCACACAGCAATTACGAGCTGGTAATTCACTTTTTAATCAAATAGACAAGAGGAAGAAATTATGAGAATCAACTAAAATAAGCAGAAGTCCAGGAGCATCATATGAGACGAAAATAAAGTAAATAAAAATGCAAAAATGTTCTCAACTTGCATCTCAAGAAGCAATATTCATCTACAGAGATGCAAACTTCTGCTATGCAGACAGCAGTGCAAGCTTGGGGAAGAAGTGAAGTGAGGAACGCTGTCTGGAAGTTGTAAACTTCTCATCCAGACAATGGAATGTGTGTCTAAGCGAGCTGCACTCACCTTGTTCTTGATGTCGAGGCTCTGCGGAGTCTTGCCGCCATTTCCTGTGGGAGACTTGGCCGGGACCTTCCCTGCCTTCTCATCTTTCTTTTCCGCAGGTTTTTTCTCTTCCTCTTTCTTCTCGTCCTTGTTGGTCTTCTCCGGCTTGTCCACCTTCTCCGCCTTTTCGGTGACCTTGTCATTCTTCTCCAGCTTGTCCTCGTTTTTCAGAATCTGGTCAGACTTCTGGTTCTTGTCGTTGGTGGTGTCTTTCTTCTGCTGCTCCTCTTTCTTGTCGAAGTTGTCAATCTTGGCTGTTTTGTTGGAGAAATCCATCTTCTCCTGCTTGTCCTTGTTGTCAGATTTCACTGCGGGATCAAAGATTATCGTTTGTCAGTGGACAAGTCAACAGTGGACCATGGAAGTCTTCAAATATAGCAGCATCTCAACATACAGACATCAACATAACTGTATTCAAGTCAAAATTTAGGCTTTTGGGGTAGAGTGGGGGATCATAATTATATACATATAATATATATATATATATATATATATATATATATATATATATATATATATATATATATATATATCATAATACAAAAAATATTAAATTTAACAAAAAACAAAAACACACATACTTCTTTACTCTCTGTAGAAAAGCTAGAACATATCTTGGCTTTAAAGTATACATTTTCTGTCAATTTATTATTAAATGTGAAATTATCAGAGAAAAAACAAACACAGTACGGAGTCACTTTTCTTTCAAAAGGACAATTTGTACAATGAAATGCAAGCATCACACTCCATTAGACTTCTTTAAATAAAAAGAAAGACAGAAATACTGGAGAGAGGAACAGGACAAAAAAAATTGGGGTTGGAATTAATTTATAGATAAAGAACCTATTCATTTTAATTGTATCATCCTCAATTACATGACTCCCAAAAACGGTGAATGATAACAAGACTTGTTGGTAAAAACTTTGATGGTTGTTTGCATTTGAGCTGGATATAGCGGGGAGATTTCTGAGCTTTTAAATGAGCCACTTTTGACCTGACCGTATTACCCATGATTTAATATTTTAATTATAGTTATGTTGTTCATTTTAATTGTATTTTATTACTACTTTATTGTTTTAACTATGGTTATCATATGTTGATGCATTTCAACCTAGGTCTCCCTTAAAAAAAGAAATCTCATCTCAATGGGAGTTCGTGGTAAAATAAATGAAAAATAAAAACCCAGAGGAAAATCTCGTTTTGTGTGTTTTTAAAATGTTCTTGTGACATTTTCCTAATGATGGATGATAAATATAAAAAAAAAATAAATTTCAAATATATCTGAGTAATTCTTTAATCAAATCGAATTAGGAGCAGTTTAATTTTTTTTTAATATTTGTCTTCCATCATTAGAAAAATTATATGAATTATATCCATGTACATCTTCATTCTCCCCATTTGAGCTGACATCTGATTCAAAACTATAGGTGTGGTAAGATAGCAAGAGAGCACGTAAACAGAGAGCTCTCAGCAACGAGGAGGGAGCGGGGTTGCCCCATGCCAACAGTCCCGCCAAACATAGAGGCAAATTTCTAATGAACTACAGCCTCCCTGCAGAAACTATGTTGACAGGTTCTTTTTATTTGGGCTAAAAATGGCATAATCATAACTAAAATGACCACTAGGAATGCTTTTAAAACTTTGAAAAAAATTATCGGAGTGTGACTTTAAAAAAAAAAAAAACTGACTCAAAAATCTCAATCAACACATAATTCCCTCAGTTACTTGTTGAGTGATGATAATAAAAATTGCTTAACGTGCACCAACCTATTTAATGTTTTATGGTCATAAGTCACTGCAATCTCAACAACATAAAAAACAATCTTACATCAACATCTTTTAATACATTTTAATGGTGATTTAAAGAAAGCAGTTCTCTTTAAAAAACTAGTTGAGAGGAAAACATTAGCAAAGTGAGTTGTTTTATATATTAGTAGAATTTTTACAATTCTCCAATCACTGTCTATTTGTTATGCTCGTGCCCCACTTCAAAAGGACAGTGTGTACACAGCTGTTGTCAGTAAAAATTTGCTCACAAACAGGAAGTCAGACCTTTTTCCATTCACATCTCTGATTCTGTTATTTATAGGCTTGAACATCCAAGTGGAAGACTCTATGTAGGTCGTGGCAGCAGATGATTCAGGGTCTGGTTGGTAAACAGGGCAACCCATTTCATTTCATTGCACTGCCTTACATAAGTGCTCACAATGGTGACGTTGTCCTGAAAATCCATGTTAGTGGGGTCCAGATCTCTCTCGACAGACAGGATCCACGCACTCTTTCATAAGCAGAACAGTTTAAGAGTTATTGGTTTTTTGTGTTGTTATTCTGCAAACTATGAACAAAAAAGTTTGTAAAAATCTCCGTGTTAACAGACGTGTAACCCTTCTGCTATACTAGGCATGTTTACATTGAAAGTGGGGTCATCTGGAACCCACTTTTAATTGATAGTTTGACCAGAATTACAAAATATTTTCCATGAAAAATCTATTTTAATAAAGTCATTTTCAGACCGTGAGTTCAACATGTGTCAAGGGTTATTATGAGACCTTCAACAGACCTTCGTCCTGCTCAGAGATCACTTGGTTGACAGTGTTTGTGTTGTTGTCAACTGACTCATGGGATGAAAGGATGAGCACGGAGAGTTTAGTGACTGAAGACACGGAGGAGCCATGGTGATGCTCATAAGGCTGGATGAGGTTGATGGAGAGGGACAAATGGCTGGGGGTGACAAAGAGTTTGAGATGTGGCTCAAAGTGCCACAAAGACACAGCTTACATAAACTTGGAGTTAAGCTGTTCCAGCCGTTGTGTTCCCTCTTTTCTGTTTGCAACAGGCTACGTGATGTCCTTTTTGTTTTTTGCCAGGGGCTGCCAATTTAGTCCGATTTTGTTTCCTCCAGCAATCAAAATCGAGCGGCGGCGGGGGGGGGGGTTTCATTAGAAAACAGCTACTTGTTTTTCCCATTTGGAGCCGTCTCTGCCAACTAGCTCAGTCTGGAGAACAAATCAAACGGCGGCCGAGTCAGATCCGAGCGGCATCATTTTCACATGAGCGGCTTCTTGGTCAAGAGGAGAACAGAGGAAGCGCTGGCATATTCAGCGGGCAGAGTCGCTGTCATTAGGACTTTGGCTCTCTTCCTGCATCTGTGTTGTTATTGGTGTAACAATCAGGAAGTAAGCCCCTCCCCTCCAAGCTGGCTACTTTTTCCTTATCAATCTTTATCGTTTTTCACATCACATAGGGATTGTCATAAAAGATAGATTAGGATGGTATGCTGTAAATCTACATTTCCTTACTAAATACGTATAATGTAGTTTCGGTAGATATATATTTTTATTTAAAGAAAGAAACACAATCTTAATGGCTTTTGAGAAAATTGAAATTTCACTGCCTTTTGAAGCCTTCAAATGATTTGAAAAAATAAATACTATTTTTCCAGATTAATTTTTTTGGGGTAAAACTTTTGGTTCTACATCAATCCAGTAGCCAACAATATATTTAGGTGTTTATACTCAGGATACGAGTCAAAATAATTAAACTGGCTAGAGATTTGAAACAGAAGTTCCTTAAAGTCCAACCCCAATCATCTTTGAATTTATTTTAAAAGTGTTCCCAGTGGTTTTTAAACTATGATTATGTCGCTTCTAGCCAAAACAAACAAACACAAAAAAACTGTTGTTTTCTAGGACTTTGGCAAAATTCAAATTCTTCCCCTACCCCTCCAATTGAAGGGGCATTTAAAGGAAAATTAGTGTCAGAAATCGTTTTTTTTAAAAGGGTAGAGTGAAGGGACTTCGAGTTCTGTATCCTTCCGCTGGTAGGACAAGTCGCGTCACACTGTGCTGCACTCACGTTCACGCGAGTGTGCCCTTAAGCACAGAAGTTTATATTTAAATGTAAATAATGACTTGTTAATTTTGCATGACTTTTCCATCCATCCATCCATCTTCTTCCACTCATCCGGGACCGGGTTGCGGGGGCAGCAATCTAAGTAAAGATGCCCAGACTTCACTCTCCCCCTTCACTTCCTCCAGCTCCTCTGGAGGGACCCCAAGGCATTTCTAGGTCAGCCGAGAGACGTCAGGGAGGCGTCCCGGAGGCATCCGCACCAGGTGCTCTAGCCACCTTAACTGGCTCGTCTCAGTATAGAGGAGCAGCGGCTCTACTTCGAGCTCTCTCCAGGTGACTGAGCTTCTCACCCTATAAGGGAGCGTCCAGCCACCCTACAGAGGAAACTCGTTTCAGCTGCTTGTTATCGAGATCCCGTTCTTTTCGGTCACAATATACTGTAAAATCTATGTTAGGTGTTTTCCGAGCTAGCAGCTACGCACTAACGTAAATAACTGGCAAATCTTGATAACGACTTCTAGTGCTAGCGCCATCCAAATTCAAAGATACTATTTTTACATATCTCTCCATTCGGAAGGCTAAATGTAGGGGTAGGGGAAGAATACGGATTGGAGTTGGGTTGTGAATGGGATCATTCAAATAGAGTAACCCCGCCCCCCTTCCCCTCCCTGTTGCAGAGAGCTCGGAGCAGAGAGCTTATGGTTTACACAGAGTATTTTCCACGTCACAAATAAGCTTTTACAAACTGCATTTTTTAAATCCCGATTCACATTGATTTGAATACGTGAATACTCAAAAATTATATTTTAAGCTTAATCTTCTTTATAACCTCTCTCATCAGAAAAAACAAAAACATGTTACAAACTACCAAAAACACAATTTTCATCTTTCTTTAAGAAAAGCACAGACATTGTATTAAACTTACACTGACATAAAGCAGAGGATTTCTGGATTTTGTCACTTTGAGCTGTAAAGTAAGCCAACTTTATGCACTTTTGCAGTTTAAAGTTTTGTTTGAATTTTATACTTCTGTTAAACATTTTCTTACTGCTTAATTAATGCTAGCATTTAATCTTGCATGACTGCAGCCTGCAATATCAGCATCATGACTCATCCAGCATGAAGCTGCAGGCTGAGAACACAGAGAATCCGTCTAATACCATGCTGCAACGCACAGCTGCTGGCAACCAGCTGCAGAGTCTGTCAATGACGAGAAGGGAGTCAGACAAGAACAGTTGACCTCCACAAAACTGAGAAAATGATTTATATAGCCACCAACTGAAGGTGGTGGAAAGATTTATATATTTTTTGGAGCTGCCCTAGATGCACAAAGACCTGGATCTTCTTCCTTTTCAGTCTCATTTAAAAGTACCAACATGTTTTCTGAGCCCTAAAGATCTGACACGACAGCTCTCAAACTTGAACTTTAGTGGTAAGCGCCTTTAGGGAAGGGATTTTTTTTTCAAGGATTAAAGCCTTCAGGATTTTATGAGGTCAATCTCCATTCTGCTATGATACCAAACATAGAGTGAACATAAAGGCTTCAGCCAGCTTTCCTCCTTGGTGGCAGGGTCTGCTGCACAGGAGTGAAAGGAACTTTATGTACACTAATATAACTGGATCTTGTGATCTAGACTGATTGTGTCTTTATCTTCATGTGTGTAAGAGAGCAGCTTCCATTGCAAATAAATGAGTGCAAAATAAAATCTACCAGGAGGGGAAATATTTGTCTTTTGTCATCAAAGATTATTACTCCAAGGGCATGAAAAGACTGTGCAAACAAACAAATAAATACATATTTGAATTTAATTTTTTATATAATATTTTAAAATATTTGATGTAATATTTTCCCTTGAAAAGATGACGGTGCGTCTGGACCACACCTGTTGACCTCCATGTTGCTGGCATGTGCCTGCTGCAGGTCACCTTCGCTCTCGTCTAACCACACAATCACTCGCTAACAGCAGAGACGAGCCAAAAAAAATCTTAAAGCTTAAGGGAACCTGATTAATCAACCGATTGTGTATTCTGTTGAGATCCTTTTTCCCCTCTTCTCAATGTCATCTACTGCTTTGCACTAATGTGCGTTCTGGTGTGTGCAAGGAGCGCAACCTGTTTCGGTGTTGAATAAAAGAGAAACATCTCAGGATGCAGACAGGCTGTCGACTGTGTGTATGTTTGCGTGGGTGTGCGCTTTTAGAATCTGTACGATTCACGTCATGCACACACAAACACGTTGCTAGAAATAGCTGCTCTAAATTTGAATGAGTACAGTCAGAGTCAATGTCTAAATAATTGTGCAGCTTTTTTGTTGACTCCGAGCTGAACTACAGACGGATGGATGGATGGATAGACATACAAGGGTTTAAACGTGCCTTCTCTGTGTTGTGGTTATCTCAAAACACTTCTCCAAAACAATCATTCCTTTTTTGATCTTTCTATTTAAGCAAAAGAAAATATGGATCAAAGTATATTAGCTACCAATGGGAAATGCCAGCTGATTTTTAAACACAAATAACCCTAAAATGAAATATTTGGAGATTCACAAAAAAATAGTTATATTTAAAAAGAAAAAAAAAAGATTCAAGCGCACAACAGTCTAAGTAACATCTGCCTTGACGATAAATGGACAACTGGAGGGACCAAACCATTTTTCCCTGTTTCTTTAGGATGGGTTTCAAAAGATATGAGCTCAAAATCTAATAAAGCAAACAAAGTTTGGATTTACTTTATTAGTTTAGCTACAGCTGTTGCTTTTATGTGGCTTACACAAACTTATTTAACTAAATTCAAAGAATGAATGATGAGGCTGATGGGTAAATAGAGTTTATGCTCTTTGAAAATTTAAACTCTGGAACTGCTTGACAGGAACAAAACAGCGTGAAGAAGCATATTACAGGTCCAGATAATTTGCTAGATTTGAGCACGTAGGACAGCTGCCTTACCCGTTGGCTTTATTGTGTTATCCTGGGTGCAATTAGCTGATCCAACTGGTGCTGGAACAGGAAGCAAAACATTGGTGTCGCAGCTCCCATGATGCCTCTTAGGGGGTGGCGATGACGGCAATACCTGTGGTGTCATTAATGGGGACGACAGCATTGTTGACATTGCAGCCGCGGCTTCTGTGCCGTCCGTGACCGTGAGTGAGCGTCGAACGGCGACGTGTGGGTACGGCGCCCTGGGTGGGCAGGCTGATCCCATCGGAGCAAAAGTGGGCACATTGGGCGCGAGGTCTTGTGAGACTCCCATGCCGATGGGGTACGTTTCGGTCAGTACCATGGGTACAGACAGATGTGAGCAGTCAGACATGGCTCGTCTTACTGCAGTCCTCTGAGGCAGTTCAGTACCGCCGACTGTTTTAATGTCTCTGTTCAGCGTAACAGTGGATCCCACTCTCCAATCCGGAGAGGGATTAAAGTCCTGTGACGAGTGGGGACTTGGAAATCCAGTCTCTTTTGTGACATTGCTCGGTACAGTGCACAATCCTGTTCCTCCCTTTTCTTTATGGCTTAAGTTTCTGCTCCCCTCAACTCTATCAACAAAAGAAGTCCCCGGAGCTCTGCCTGCGGAGGCAAAACATGGGCCTGCCAATGACCTTGTACTGCCTGTAGGCTCAGATGAAGGGTCAGGAGTTGCCTCCAAACCTTGCTTCCCAAAAGATGGCTTCAAAATTTGGTCTGTCAAAGTTTCTGTGAGGTTTCCTGTCAAGTTTCTCGATGTTATCTTCTCCTCATGTTCTTTGTTTCTTATAGCTGAAGTGGAGTTTCTGGAAGCTTCCCCGTGCTCCAACTCTGGTTTGAGAAAGCCTTGGCCTTGTAAAGCACTTTCAGGAGCGTCAGATCCATTATTTGTTTTTTTCTGCTCCAGATTACTTTGCCCAAAGGTGGGGCAGCCCACCGGTTTATGGTCAAGCGATGAATTCGTAAATAGCTTCCCGGGTGAGTAAAAAGGTGAAGGTAAGGCAGAAGAAGGGGAAGAGTGGGATGAAATGGGGCTACTAGGACTCTGTCCTGCACTGCCTAACGCCCCCGCCACTCTGTACCCATCCTCTTTTGGCTTCAGTCCTCTAGACCTCTCATCCTCCATCTTTAGTGCTGACATTCCGAAGGTCTGGCCTGCTGGTTCTCCAGCCATCATCCCAGATGTCCCCTCTGTCCTGGCTCGTCCTACTTTTGCTTCATCTTCCATCAAAGTTATTCTTGACCCTGGCAGAGCTGCAGCAGCAGCCGCCCCCACTGTTACCATCTGGCCTTGGCAATGCCAGTCACTGTTCTGGGCAGACGCTGGACTGGAGGCTAACTTTGAAGACGAGGTGGACAGGACCGCGGGGATGCTGGCCCCAGAGAGAGCGCTGGGGGGTTTGTGCTGCTGCTGCTGGTGCCCACTAGAAGGTTGTCCGTACCCACCGCTTCCACTGATGATGCCAGGCTGCTGCCACGCTGAGCCTGAAAGAAAGGACATTCTCGCAGAGTTGTCGACTGATCTTGCTTGGTCTCTTGAGAAGCTCCTCTGTTAACTACTGTTCTGCCGTTTTCTCTCAGCTCTGGTCCAGTCCTTTCACTTCTATCCAGGATGCAGAAATGACCTTAATATCCAAAGTATTTTGAGCTTGAAAAGTAGAAAAAGGAGTGATTCCTTTCCTTTTTTTTCTTTTTTAAAGTGATGGCTTGAAGACTGTGAAAGTACAGTGGTGGAAATAGCATGTGTGCTTACATGCAAGGAGAAAGAAGTGCATGTGAGTGAGGGTGTGCGCGAGTGTCTGGTGGTGTAAGCCTTTCTCTGAGCGCTGCACGGATCAGCTGTGGGGCTAAATTGCACCTTTCTCCGTCTCTCTCCCTCTCTCTTTGACATCACAGTCACATGACGGCACCAAATATTCCCTCATTCGCTGGAGCACCATTTCAGTATCCAGACCCCGGTGACAAACACACACACACACACAGGCAACCGCACAGACATCAATGGCAAAAATACATGCACATCCACACACTGACAGATTAGAGGCTGTCACAGCTGCCAACTATCAGCCACTGTTCACATGTTGATACATGGTGGGAGACATTGCATGGGAATAGTGAGACACAACTAGAGACTCCTCTTCTGACATCCACCATCATTTATGTGAAAACTTGTTTCGGGCAGACATACGGGGCCAGATCTTTTTGTTCTTTAAACTTGTAATACCATTTAACTGAATGTCAAGAAGAAAACATTAAATCTTTTCCGAAGCAACTTAAAGTTTTGGGACACTACTCTAATTCAGCTATCGACACACACTCTCTCATTATACTGGAACATTATGTACACATGAGTTTTTAATCAAACTGGTTAGGAAATTAGTGAAGTCTAGGGTTTTGGGTGTGGCTAAGGAAGGATTAAAAGCAAAACGTTTAAGGTTTAGACTGATGCTCTGACCTTGGGCTCCCAGTGGTGACAATCTTGTTCATAATAAGTAATGATAAACCTTTGACTGTATATGAGAACTGGACGGAATGTGATGTCACCCATAGAAAATGGCTTGAATAAATTTAAGTCAATTCAGTCGCCATATTTTTGAAATAAGGATGCCGACAAGAAGGGATCACCAAGTCAAGTTCCGATATACACAGTTAGTCAGTTTAGGATTTTTGGTCAATGTGCCAAAAACAATTTATCTTTTCCTTTATATAAAAATAACTTCAAGTGGCAGTTCATCATTGGGAGCATATTTACCACTTTACACAACCACATCAGCCATATAAAACGGATAAGATTCAGTAGCACCAAATGGACCAAAATACCAGTGCACATGCTTGCTAAATAATGTTAATAATTTTAACCATAAAGACATTAGATGTGCGTTTAAACACCAAAACAGCTTTAGCGGTCAAGTTGAAATGGAAGTTTTTAGTAATATAAATGTGATATATTTGACACAATACATCATCATATTCAAATGTCCTAATTGCATTAATATTCTAACAGAGATCTGTCCAAATTTGTTAATGGCTTTCTTAAAAGGACAAACGGCAAAAAACTTAAAGAAAGAAAGATACATTTTTATGTGGAGTTCCACAGGGCTCAGTATTAGGACCTACCATACATGTTTGATTTTATGTACAAAAGACATGCTTTATTTTATGCTGTTGCATAACAGTTCTGTGCTGATAAAAGGTTATTCTTTCTGAAATAGATTTAAACATTTTATTGTGTGCACTTTTAAAAAGTGTTTTTATTTGAACCTGTTATTTTCAAGAAGGATGAGAACCAAATAAGATCCCTTAAAAGAAAAACAAAATAAATAAAAAAAAATACAAAAAACACTAAAGTAGCAAACTATGGCCCGGGAGCCATATGCGGCCCATTAAACTTTTTAATCTGGCCCGCCGAACTAGAATGGTAAATGGCGTATACTTGTATAGCGCTTCCTACCCTCCTTCGAGGGCCCAAAGCGCTTCACAGTCACAGACCCATTCACCCATTCACACACACATTCATACACTCCGCTGCCGAACACTGGCGCCAACCTCCCACCAGAGGCAATTTAGGGTTCAGTGTCTTGCCCAAGGACACTTCGACACATGGGCGGGCAGGGAATCGAACCCACCATCTTCTGATCATGAGACGACTGCCCTACCACTGCACCACGGCCGAATGAATTGTAATGATAATCCTAATTATTGTTTTTTTTTTTGCCTGTATTTTAGGTGTTTCATAGATGGTGCAATACAAAAAACATTCAGAAAGTTAGTCTGCATTCATAAGGTTTTTTTTTTTATTTTGTTTTTAGCTTTTCTGAAGTTCATTTGTAATTTTCGAGTCAGATAGGCATTTTTCTGATCATTCCAACAGCACATGAACACAACACTTCTTTAAGTTTGTGCCTTTCTCTGAGGGACATCATCCCATTTGTGCTAAAATGAAAAAATACCACACACTTTTTAAATGAAAACTCAAAAACCTTTTGTTTAAAACATGTTAATCTTTAATCAAAATTAGCCTGTCTTTATCAAAATTCCATGTTATTTCTTTCTCTTATAACACAGATTACCTAAACATGCCACATGTTCTAACTCTTTGTCTTTTCATACATAGAGCTATTTGTAACATGGCGCCAAATCCAGGTAAGTTTTAGCACCTCTCATATTTATTCTTGCATTACCTGCATAAAACTGGGGCCCCTTCTTCCTGGAAAAATTCAAAGGTTATGTTTTAATAATGGTGCATTAATCCCCAGCACCCTGCTCAGGATTTATATTCCGGCTTTGCAGGGAGGATTTGGACTCTTTGATGACAAACTGTCTCATCCTCTACCCAGCCTTCCTTATCTCTTCATTTTTTTTCTACTTTGCAAAGCAGAGACTCTTAGTGTGTGGAGGCCAACTATCAATACCACACTCACTCAGAAGAGTATACTTGATCGGAGCAAATGGAAAAATCTGTGGGGTTTTACACACATATCCAGTTTAATCCAACACTACTGTATATGCAGCCTGCGTCTCATGAACACAGAGGGCTCTGAGAGAAAGGCATACTGCCTTTAAGGAGTGCATCCATGCGTAACTCAGCATTCTCTCTTGATGAAGAATCTTCTGGTTGCTTAAAGCAGGAAGTGACCTTTTTAAAGGACCAAAAGGCACGCTGAAAAGAGTTTTTCTCCTTCAACATGCAGAACAGATCTCACCAAGATAAGTGATTTTTATAGTTCAAGTTATATTTAATAAATAAACATTTGTGTGCGTATTAAGACAAGAATAACGAAGAAAATGGATAGAAGTAGGCGCGAGTCACTGGATCAGGACCTTAGAGAGCCAATTAGGAGGCGGACTTAAAGGCAGCCTCTTCAGACAGGTCTTGTTTCGCTTCTTTGGTCTGGACCAGAGATCACGAGTGTTTTTAAACATCATGGTCCAAACTGATCATGGTTCAGACTGTCATTGTAAACGAACTCCCTTCTTAACTGAGTCTAATAGTGTGGGTTTGAATACATCCATAGTTTCCATGAATTAAAACAGGAAGAAATTTGAACAAATAAAATATATAGACTATTTCATGTGAGGTAGAAGTAGACTAAACTGGGACCAATTGAAGACTTAAAATAGGATAAAAATGATCACCAAGATTAATCAATAAACCAATAAAGAAAATGAAAGTGTAAAACTTCAAAGTAACAAGTGTATGTATACATAAAAAACCCTCAATCAACATGCAAAGAGGAGCAGGACTTTTCATAAATCCACTCGATTATCTTTTGATCTTTTATAAACATTTAATTATGATTATGCCGTTTTTAGCCATATTAAAAAAAAATCCTTTTGTTTTCTAAGACATAGTTTCTGCAGAGCGGCTGTTTTTTGTAAGATTTCTGTCTCTGAGTTGGTGAAGAGCAACCCAGTTTTAAGCCAGATTCTAACGCAGATGAGGAAAACAAAGACATACATGGATGTAGTCGTCTACAAGTGGATGCTTCGGAATAGAGAAAATCAGAGGGCTCATCAAAATGGGTCTTTAAAGGAGGGAATTTCTGCATTTGAAAGCAGCAGGTCATAAATATATATGTATATTGCCAGTACAAATTATCATTCAGAGAGCAAGTCTGACACTATGATGGACTGGTGACCCCTCATTTATATCTTACATACACAATACAGACACTTAGTAGATGGGACACATCTACTTTGAATAAAAAAAGTATGGTTCAATTTCCATTGCATTTCAATGAAATTCATTTGGTAGCTTGACATAAGAGTGCACTCTCACCAATTCTCTAAACCTGCATAACAAAGTTTGCTAGTGCCCATCTCAGTTATATTTATGCCAAGGCAAAGCAAATTCATATTTGACTCTCTCAACTTGATGTGCAGGTTTATTCTAGGTCAAATGCAACAGTAAAGGCCTGCGCTGACAATGACCCAAAGCAGCTATCATCACTTGAATAACTCAGAACCCAAAGTCAGGAACTTTGCTCCACATTCCAACAGTGACTCCCACTTAGGGCTGCACAATATGAGGAAAACTTCGGATGTGGGATATTAGCGATCAATATTGCAATGACAATATGACTTGCGATACATGTAAAACAAAAGACAATTAAAAAATCATTTCCATTTCACTGCAATTGTTTTATTTAAATAAAGTCAACATAATTTAAAATGCATTCCAAATGATCGTCGTCTACATAGGAGGAGGGCCTCTAACAAAAATGATTAATTCGATTGGTCAGATGAGTAAAGGGCTCTATTTGATTTGTTAAATAATTCAAACTGCCATGTGATTGTATCAACATGTGGGTAAAAATGAAACCATTTATTGCAGCTCACAGAATCTCATGCAATGTGCGTATCGCACAGGCTGAAATTGCAATAACGATAAGGCTAATATTTGCGTTTTATTGTGCAGGGCTAATCCCACCAAATTCTTTTTCTCCAACACTATTTGGGGCTATTGCAAAAAATAAAATAAAAACAAAAAAAGGATCAGTAGCCCATCAAGCATGAAGGATAATGACTGAATATTATTACATAATCCTTCACGGATACCAAAGGGGAACAGTGCACAGGAGGGAAAGGCACAAGGCTGTTAATATGTTTTCAAAAACTCAGACTGAAAAATGTTTGAGGGAACAATAAAACAACAAAAAATGTTGGACAAGAGCGGCACCAAACTTTGTACAACTAAGAAGGTTGATCCCTTTTTTATTAAATAGCTTCTCCATAAATTTGAATCTATCTGATAAAACCATGAATCCTATAAGCCTCTGATTCTGCTGATAAAGAATCACTGCAGTTAGATTAAGTATTTCCTGAAGTTTGAACTTTTAAAGATGTGTTTTCTTGACTAATACAAGTTTTTCTAAACTCATTTGGGGAAAAATTTAAAACAAGATTATTGAGTACATTATCCTGGATAATATACAGTATAATAACATCTTCATGGAGTCTGAACAAGTAAGTAATCTTGGTACAAATATAATTGAATTAAAAATCATACAATGTCAACTATTTTTTGTCATACTTTATAGACTGTTACATTTTTTACTACATTTAAATTGTATTTGTACAAGAACTATTAACAGTTACAGCTTCGACTATTTTGATAAAAAAATGAAGACATAAATATTGCTTGGGTAGTAATCCTGGTACTTTAGTTGGTGAATTAATACATCAAACCTCTCAATTCATAAAAAATCTATGTTTTATTTATGTGTTCTCACTTATTGTGGAGTGTTAGTAAGTTCCTCTGCCTCTTGTTCCAGTACAGACGAGTTCTTGCATTAACTCAGTCAAGGAACTGACCAATTGGATGTTTTCATTTGCCATTTGCTAATAGAAAAAAAGGAAAAGTCAGGAACTCATGGATCAAACTTAAAGTTTCCCTAGCACTTAATACAAACTCTAAGCTGTGCTTCTTTTCACAGAAAATATTAGCAATATCCCAGGATTGCATTCAAAAGTGAGTAATAAAAATGATAGAAGCCTTAATAAGTTTTTATCTTAATTAATACAATTGCCAAGAATTTTTTAAAAACTGATATTATATATACTGACTGCACTTTTGTATTTTTTTTTTAAAAAAGTATGAAAAACTTTTTGATATATAGACTTGATGTTTAGTCATGTCATCTGGACTCATTGTACTCTTATTTTGAAAGCCTTTGCCTTTCCTATTGAAGTAAATCAATCAGACTGATGAGAGGTGAAACATTTCAAGAAAAGATGACAAGAAACCTGAATTCCAAGATGAATATTTAAGACATTGTCAACAGGATATTACTTTTAGATATAATGATATTTTATCAATTGTTGCTTAATTTTTAAAGCCTTCCCTACCAATCAGTTTTATGTCATGCCGACTACTTCCATGAACCTCCTCTCGAGTCTTCCTGTAGGCCTTTTTTCCAAGAAACTCCACCCTCAGCATCCTTTAATCAACATAATCACTGTCCTTCCTCTGAATGTGTCAATCTGCCTCCCTGTATTTCTCCAAAACATCCAGCAGGAGCTGTTCCTCTGATCCATTCTCATCCCTTCCTTCTCTGCTACCTCCAACTCTACCTCCGGTCTCTTTCTCAGAGCAACATGGCTGCTTCCACCATGATCTTCAACATTTTTCCTTTCATTCTTGCTCACCCTTTTGTCAAAACTGAAACTGTTTGCAAAGGTTTTCACCTTTTCCCCACTTTCTATGTTGATTTGGACCGACCCTAAGTCCTTCAAGACCTCCACCTTCTTCACCTCTGCTCCCTCACTGCTCCTCTGGAGTTGCTCTCCAATACACACTGATACTCTATCTTGCTACCACTGGCAAGAGCAAACCTCCTCCTGCTTTCTGTTCTCCCTAAAGATCACGGTGTCATCTGCAAATATCATGATCCAAAGAGATTTTTGTCTAATCTCATCTATCAAAGGTGATTCACCTTGAACTTCTCCGCCAGCTACAGCACATTTCACCACTGTCTTAAAGCTCTCGTAAAGTCCGGCACAACTCCTCTCACAGCTCATCTCTCTGTATCCTGTCATAGACTTTATCTAAATTTAAAAAGAGACGATGGAACTTCTTCTGACCTTCTCTGTTCATCTCCAGCAAGATCCCTAAAGCAAATATGCCTTCTGTGATTCTCTTCCTTGGTTTGAAACCATACTGTGGCTCATTATTGTTCAGCTTCCACTACTCTATCCCATACCTTGGTCAGATTATCATTTTAAGATGGACTGGGAAAACATCCATCTTTTCATCTGAATGCAAACAGTACAAGGTAATATTTTTCACAATGTGAAGTTCAAAGCAGCTCTCGCTCTGCAAATTGGGTCAAAAACAGCTGGGAATGCAGAGCAGAGGACAGGAGATAATGTTTCCACATAGCTACAAGCAGCAAACCGAAGAGCAGGAATGGAGTTGTTTACGCGTAGGAAAGAGAACCGAAGTCCTCTGCTTGAAGGTCATGCAGTGTGGAGCATCAGCTGGAGATGAAGGAAGCAGACAGAGAAGACACAACAGCTGGTTGCCCGTGGTGTGGCGAGGGTGGCGGTGGTGGTGGTGTAGGAAGGGGAATATAAAAAAAAAAAAGAGGGGGAGGATCTTGTCAGAGCGTTTTCTATTTTTAGCCTTCCAGCTCTCTGCTTGTCACACCCAGTCCACCCCGTCTCCATTCCTCCAACCCTAACTCGCAGAGTCTCTTTGTTTCTACGGCAACCGCCTCTCCTGTCTCCCTGACAACGCCCTCCCGCTCCAGCACCACCAACATCGCCAGGCCCCCCTCCCTCCAATCCAAACCCAAATCATTGATGCAGTGATTATTGCAGCTGCATGGGGAGTCTGGGCAAGGCAGGAGTGACGTGGATGGAGGAGAAAGAAAGGGCAAAGAAAGAATATCTGCTATGAGGACGATAAGGAGAGAGGACTACAGCACTAAACTGGATTAAGATATATGATGCAAGACCTAACGATAAAAGAGGGTGGTGGGCAGGATGTAATGGAGAAAAAAGTCAAATAAAAAAAGTCCAAAAAAAGCTCTCAAAAGTTCCTGTTAAAATTCTTTTCATCTTTTGTCTCTTTGGTCGTTTCAGTTGGGGAACCCCTTTAGGCAAGAATTAATTACTGAAATATGAGTTGATAAAGAGATGAGAGAAAATGAATTTTCTCCTAATATGAGCAAAGCTGAAACTTCCATTCATTCAGAAAGAGAATAATCACTTCCATTTATGTCCCAAATCTACAAGTTTGATTCGACAAGACCAAAAGATGAATACAAAGTTTTACACTTGGAAGAAATACAGATTTTTTTTAGTAAAGGTAATCTCTGATTCTTGTGCATCAATTGTCTATGACTAATACGATCAAAATGAGATGATATTACCCCAAAAGCATTAGAGCTTATTTCATTGGAGCTCCTGCAAGACAGTATTCTAACAAACAATTATACAACTAATAGAAAAAAAGTGTCAACTATAATACTTTAACACAACAGTATAAAGTTTATTACAATGCTATGGATACATTTATTTGCTTTAAATTAACCTAGTACAATATTACAAAATTTAAAGAGAATACATTTTCCTACACTTTAGGTCTGGTAGCTGTTTTATTTGAATGGCTGCAGTTTTTCTCTATCATCAATTTATTAAACCATTTCCTTTATCAGAAAATTTGGTTTAAACTGACAAGGTGGGGCTTGTTTATTGTCTTAAGTCTTTTTGATTTTGCATGACCATAAAAGACATTTTTTCTCCAAGTAAATTCTAAACTTGATGTAAAGAATAATACAGTGTGTCAGCACTACAAGGTGAGCAAACAGACAGGTTTCAACAACATCAGCCAATGGGATTGCAGGTTTTCCCTTCAGCAATACTGTAGACAAGCTGAGTCTAATGCTATACTGACATTAAAATACAAATTAAACCTTTTTTTTAACCTCTAGTTGATTTTATGACAAAAACAACACTGTAAAAACACACATTAAAAAAGATTTAGTACTATTTTGATACCTTTTCCTGTATGATTATTTTTGTTTAACTATATAGATAGGAATTTGTCTGTTTTTGTTGATATTCTTATCAGTTTGTTATGATCATTTTTATTATCTTTATTTTATTACAGAATCCCTTTTTCTCTTCTGTCTAATACCCCAAAACCCTCTGGACATCCTCTTTTGAAAGGCTTTTATAGCTTGTATTTTAGAGTTGGTGATAAAATGAAAATATGCTTTAGTGACTCATCTGACTCTTGGGGCACTCACACAAACTTTATATCCCATTAAATTATTATAAATGCGAAAGTTTCAGTAGAAAGGATAAGTGAGGACTGAACCCTTCTGGATGGGGTTACTAAAACTTTACAAACCAAACATTTCACTTTCTTTTACTTATATCAGAAAGTACATTTGAGGATAGTGTGTCATCCTTACTACACTAACAGTTTATCAATGATGAAAAAAGCTCTTAACTTTTCAAGTCTCAGATTCAAGCGGACAATATCTAAGATTACGTCAAGTGCTGTCTGTTTTGCAGCAACCCAAAAAACCCCACCAAAAATAAAACAGAATTAGTGTCAAACATCTTTATTTGAAATTATTTTTTTCTCCTTTTTGAGTCCAAAAAAATCTAATAGGATGTAAAAATTCTCGGTTTAAACCCATGTTACACCAATAAACCGAATCTTTGTATCTCACTTTACATTAAACATGTCAAACACGTAATTTGCTAAATTTAAGGAAGATTTATTATTTAATGCTTTATTACATTACACCAAAAATTTTTCTCTTCATTGCTAATTGCTTATTAGCAAATTAAAAAAAGATTATGATGAGTTTTTAGTTTTATGTTGTTTTGAATCCCAGGAATCCTCTATCAGACCACAGCAAAAACTGAGGTCTGACCAAATCATGGGAAAAGTGAATTGTTGCATCCCCAGAAGCGATTTGGAATACAACTTAAGATTCACTTAAGAATACAAAGGTTTTTATACTGTGAAACCTGTTAAATGGGATTTAAATATGTTTATCACTAAGCTTAAGTAATTGTAAATCAAATACCACAAAAAAGTAAAAAGAGACTGTACAGAAATCATTGAAGTGAAGTAGGCCTCTGCTAGTATTAAATAAGAACAGCTTTTAATACTTTTTGTGTAAAAAACATTGAATAAGAGCACCAGCTCCTTCCAAAATATTCATTATATTGATGTCTATTTTACCATTATAGTCCTCTGACAAGGCTGTTTGCTGTTGTGTCTACTAATCGACTAAATGTTAGTATTTTGCAACTAAATCAGCTGCAATTTCTCCATTAGACACCAGATGGAGCCAACGAGCAATATTAAAGCTTTTATTTTTTTGGCTTTGAAGGACACAGTTCATCTGCGTTTTCTGTCTGCTGCACAGCCAACCACAGCACACTACCTGTTATCTCAATCTACGGCCCCTACAGTTTCGCGGTTCACTGATAAGAACATGAGGAGACCCAGAGTTTAACACACACATGGGTGATATGTCCTGTGACAGCATTTTTTTCCTTCACTTCAAAGGAAACATGCACTCTGTTAAAAAAAGGACCGTCAAGTTTGCCTTATGTAAGGTTGAAACAGTCCCTGCCATAAATATTGCACGAGAGATAAAAGAAAGGCACGCAGGTTTATAAATAGAGACATCAGAGTGGTGAACGTCACTGATTTCTAGGCTCAGACCACCATAAAAACACCAACTTTCAAACTCTTCAGGCAGAAAAACCTTTGCTTTTTTACTTGTTACCTTCAGATTCTGATTTTTAGGATTGACTGTTATTCCAAACACATGCTAAAACATGAAAATAAACCAATACAATACAAGTAACAAAATGAAATCTAATGTATAAGTGTAAGGTGACACTAAAAGATACATTGGATGAATTATATAAGAAAGTTTTAAATGTGACAGGGTGTCAAAAACTACCTGAGTAGCTTCAACTACAACTACTCCACCTACTTTTTTCATAAAAATCTTTTTTGATAGCTAAGACAACTAATAAAAGAGGAAATTGATTTAAAGACATGCCAGTAAAGCATAAAGATGATTGGAGTTAATATAAATCTATGAAAAACATTTATGAAATATGGATCTAAATTTTAGCAAAGCCCATTTTCTCAATAAAACCACCAAAGGCTGTTTGAAGGTCTGACAGCTGAGATGCCAGGATGATATTATGTTGACTGTTGAAATGTCGTCCACGACAGTGCTGACACAACATGCTCCTGATACCAGAACCACTTTCCAAAATGGCTTCATTAACTAAAAGTCTCATAAAGATGAAATGGATCCAAACTGACATATTTCAAAGAACACTGTCAGGAAAAAAAAAAAAAAAAAACATCTAAACCCATTTGTTTTTATCAAAAACTATGATCAAAAAGCAAAAATGTGTCCTACCTGTTCATTGAGATCATGTTGTTGGAAGCAAGAAGCAAAGAGAAAAGAGAGAAGAAAAAGAAATGCTGCTTTAGTTTCTTTACTCTTACCTGATGAAAACATAGAAATACATGTCTTCAGTCTCCAAATGTCAATCAAAAAGAAAGATACACAAGTCATTCAGTTAGAATGAAGGCCTGTTTTTACAAATGTTTAGTCAAACTATGTCTCTTGTGTGCTACTATATGTATGAAGCACTTGTACAGGTTTAAATAAGTGAAGTTTGCAGAATGTAGGAAATCCCGCTGGAAACATTTTTGAGATTATCTTCAGAATTTTCAGTATATTCAATCTTCCGCATGTTTCAGCTTTTTTTTTAACCATTCAACTTAAGAGTCTTAAGCTCATTTAAAATTGACAGGCAAAGCTTTCAAACTTTCAGAAATATTGTGCTCTTCTTCAAAAAGTCAATAGTGTCTGATTAATCAGATCATTTAGCGTTCAATGTTTAGAAAGAGTCAAACACATTAGAAAATCTAGAATCAGCGGTTCACCTTAAAAATCTTTTGATTTATACCCTTTTTCCTTTAATCCCTTGATATTTATCAGAGCAAATATGGATCAAACCATTTCGGTTCCAAAATTACCTTAATTCAGCATCTACATGGAAGCAAAAACACAAGTTTTTTTTTTTTAACACTAATTTTTTTGCATTTTCTTTTTTTTTTTTTCAGATTTTTTGTTTAATTTTCAAAATGTATAAAATGGATTTGGATATTTCTGCATTCCTTTAAGAATTAAAGCTGTACTTGCATTTCTAAACTAATACAGGTAACCATTATTTAATTGTAGCCCTTTCCCCCCAACAGTTTTGAACAATTTTCTTTGACTAATTAAGACATAGCCATCCAACTTTGCAGCTATTTAATTCAAGAAAATCCTGAATAAATTATTTGTAACTTTTGAAGCTTTTTCCCTTAATTTGGGGTGAAAAAAGTTCCTGTTAAGTTTTTTTTTAATTTTTTTTATTTCCTTTAGTTCTGAAGCAAACTAAAGTGTATTAATGACAGCATTCACACATGCATCTTTGCAAGAAAATTCATCTTTGAACATTATTTTTCATTAATTAAGTTTCTGTGCAAACTGTATTTAACCTCCAACTCCATGAACACTTTTAATAAAAAAAACACGTTTAAATTCACAAAAAATGGTTCATAGGCCACTAAAAAAGTTACAAAAAGGCTAAATAAAACACAGAAAGTTGACATTTCCTCTTAACTTTGTTCCTGTCTTGTCGATATATTGTAAGTACACTGAATTTTAGGAAAATTTAGAAATTTAGATATTGTGACATTTCAGATTTGTTATACGTGAGTGTCAGACAGAAACGATCTTTGGCTCTAAAATGCCACTTAATAAGTTCCTGTAACAGAAAGTATATCATGACGTTTTAAAAGGGAATCGAAAACTGCCTTTGCCATGCAGGAATCCAGCTACTAAATATGCAGAAATGCCTCTACAGACAAAAATAAGGAGAACGTTTGAAGATAATCACATGTAATGGTAGACAGTGGAACAGGCATAGACAGAGAGGCTGGAAGCAGCAGGTATGGTAACACAGTTGTCATGACCATGGTAACTGATACACAGAGGCAGGCAGTGGGGAATCAAATCAGAAACATTTCACCCTGTAGTGAATGGAGGGCCAGACCTCTCACTAGATCTGTCAGTAGCATCAGGTGATAATTCTGCACACAAATGCTTTTCTCTTGACTTTCTTTTAAGTTTGGCTTTGCAAACACCTCTAATGTGCTTTTAAAAAGATATCAGCTGTTTAGATTTCCTTGTCAGGCCCTGCTTCTCACACAATAGAGAAAAAGGGGATCAGGCACAAAGCAAGTCTGATGCTTAATCCATAAGTGCAGCCATGCATACATGAAGACAGACAGTACTACTTCATATTATTCTAACCGACAATAATGTTTCAAATCAGCCCCTTGTTTTTCATTATCTTTCCTGTAGTTCACCAACCTTCCAGCGGGGGGAGCTGTGGCGACGAAGACTCCTGGTGCTTTGAGTGTGCAGGGAGAGAGGAAGGGGCGGCTTGGGTGGTGGAGGGAGGGAAGGTGGCTGGGCTGAGTGACGTGGCGGCACCTTTGGGGGGAGTGGCTAATGAGGATGAGGAGGTGGCGTCGTTTGCAGGGCGGGATGAGAGGGTGGAGCTAAAAGGGTTGGTGGTGGGAGCAACTGTGGAGGCCATGAGCATGGTAGAGGGGATAAAAGGTTTGGCATCGACATTCAGGGCCGAACCGACTGCGGTTGGAAACGATGGTGGCGAGCTGGTGGATAGAGTGGTGGGAGGAGGGATGTTTGGAGAGCTCTTTAAAGGGTTAGAAGACTGAAATGCAGGGGGGGTGGTTTCTGTCAGAGCAGACTTGGTTAGGGAGGCTGTGACAATGGAAGGGGTGTTGTTGATGGGGGTGGTGGTCTGAGAGTCAGGGGTGGAGCCCGGAGGAGTCTGGAGAACTGAATCGAGGAAAGAGAAGGTCTGGGAGACCGGGCTTAGATTGTCCCCTGTCATCAGAGCTAAGCTGCTGTTTGCATCCCCAGGTTTGGTGGCAGCAGAAGTCACTACGTTTGGTTCTTTGCTTTTCGCCGAAGCTTTCTCTTCTTTTGCCGTTTGCGCACTTTTACCAGACAAAGAGTAATCATCTACACACATGGGTTCATAGGAGCGGGATGAGGAATCAGTTAGAGGGCTGACAGGGGAGCAGTTGGTGAAAGGGTTTGGAGCTCTGGGGTCAGTAGGACCAGAGTCAGCTGCCCACTTTGGAGCCACTGCAGCTGGCGTAGGAGAGACGGGCTGTTGCGGCGCGCCCCACTCCTCTGGAAGCCTCGCCCGACTCTTAGTCTTCCTGCTTTTCACCCGACCCCCTCCTCCGCTCTCTCTAAACTCCCACTCCCAGTTCTCCTCCTCATCTCCATCCTCCTCCACCTCCTTTCCTCCCTCATCCTGCATCCCATGCTTGTCTGACTGGCTGACGTCATTTTCCTGGTTATCAAAGAAGTTGTAGATGTCGTTGCGGTCCTTCCTCTTCTTCTTCCGGCGTCGCTGTTTACCAGCCTCACCCCCCGGCCCGAGCCTCTCGGGGCTGATTGGTTCCGAGTTGGAGGACGAAGGACTGCTGTCGTCCATTGAGCCCCGTGGAGAGTGGGCAGGAGCTGCCGAGGGGGGAGGGTTTTATAAGAGGAGGAACCAATCACATTCTGTGTTAAAGAAACACAAGCTACCAGATTGTGGTTAGTCTAAATGAGTTGGCTAGTTCAAGTTGAGTTTTACTAGCTGCTGTCAGGCACATTTGATGTAGATCTGAGCTGGTGTAGGACTGCTCTGTGTTTTATGCAGAAAACATTAATTTCATCAGATATCTTAATTAGTTTTGAGCTATAAACTAAGTCATTGAATTAGGTTGCTTAGTATTTGAATAGCTACATCCATGTGAGTGAGTGAGAGTATTAGGGTCCTCAAAAAATAGATAAATTCATGAGAATAAAGTTGTAAAATTTTGAGAAAAGTCTTAATTTTACGAGAAAAAAGTAATAAAATTATGAGTGAAAGAATCAGTTTTGTACAATAATAAACCTATTTTCTACAAGTTAAGTTGAGAAAGTATTAAATTAAAGTCATATATTTATGAGGTAGAAGCCTGTTTACTGAGAAAAATAACAACAACAGAAAATAAATATTATGTTTCAGTATGAGAGACAGAGTGTACTGCATTATTAGCAGTTACTTCTATGTTAGTTTCACAAAAAAGAAACAGTCTTTAAGCGAGTAAGCATTGTTATATTTTAAGTATAAGGACATTGTAAATAATTTGCAAGAAACTGGACCTCTTCAGAAGAAGATTCTTGACCCACAAGGAGTGGTTTTCTGTGGGTGAGCCATTCATGCCGCCAGCAGTATCGTTGCAGAGGTCCAAATGCATTATAGCACATAGATTCCTATCATAAAAACCCATATATGGCTGCATTGATGGATTTAGTCGGCACATAATGGGGATGGAAGCTTACACAATCATAGACCTAAAACCAACAAGAGTTTTGAGAAAAAATATTTCTTTCCTTGTGAAGTTATAACTTTCTTCTGATAGTTTCAGAAGTTTATTCTCGTAAAATTATGACTTTTTTTTCTCATAGTTTTATACACTTATCCTCTTACATTAAGACTTTTTTCCCATAAATTTACTACTTCATTATGGTAAAATTGTGATTTTTTTTCCTAATTTTTTAATAAGTTTATTCTCGTAAGATTATCACAATTTTTTAAATATAAATTTACTACTTCATTCTTGTAAAATTATAACTTTTTCTCATTACTGTACAATTTAATTGTAATTTTTATGGTGGATGTAATACTTCATCATAAATGAAACAAAAGCTAGAGTATTTTAATTCTCCTAAAATCTTAACAGATTGGTGACAGGAGCTGCACTGCAAAACAAGCCTCTTATAAATAAGTCTTAATCCAACCAAAAATTCTTATTTTAAGAAAATGATTCTATTCACTAAGACGTTTTCGCAAACTAAGATTATTTTTCTTGAAACAAGTGTATTTGCTTTCTTAAGACTCAGTTTTTGCGGTGTGGTAAAGAGTTACAGACAAGCTCTGTGTTCTTTGCGTGATTGTGGAGCAACCCATCACTCCTTCATTCTAAATGTCCATCTTAACTTCAAATGCTATCTTCAAGTACAAGTCAATATAAAAAATAGACTAAAATATAGGACCACAGCAGTTATTGCAGCCCCTAAAGCAGCCACAATTACAAATTGCAAAATATTATAGGCAAAAACAACTAACCACCATTAGATATGATTAAGTGTGTCCACCTACTGTGATGACTAAAGACATAAGATCACATAAACTATTGATCGATGGAAAATAGAAACTTTTGAAAAGAACAAAGACGGTGGAAAAGTACTTTTTCTAAATAATTATGAACACTTTTTCCATTCCTAAAATGTTAAACTTCAGAAAATATATTTTATTTATTAAGTTAGGTGCAAATCACCTTCAATAAACAAAAAAAAAGTTTTTATTTTTACAAAAACCAAGCAATAAATGCAGAAGCAGAGGGGAAAAAGTAAACACACCCTGTTATTTGTGGACTTGCTTTTTTGTTTTAGAAGTCCATGACAAACATCTCTTCTCTGATCTTGTTTCTACAGTGGTTTGATTAATGTGATTTAAGTTTTGGCAGTAAATTGCAACCCATCCTAAATCGTAAACATTTAACAGGCAATCTATGTATGTCTTCACACAGAACTTGGATTTAGTGCAGAACTTAATTGGACTTTTAAAAAAAAGCATAGAGGATTATTTCAACACAAGAATCTGTAATTTACACCAAGTTACAGTCAAGTAAAAGCTTGGCTAAAAAATATTGTTAGTTTGTTATAGTGATTTAAACTTTATTAATTATCAAGAAATTAGTCACAATTCTAGAAAACTCACAGCAAAATGACACTGAAGTGGTCAAGCGCACACATTTATGAAGCAAGATCTTCAAAAGTGTTGGTATGTTATTTAAGCTAATGTTGTTACATGCTATTTAGAAAACTGCTTCTAGCGTTGTCGCTACCCGATCCCCACTGGCTACAAGATCACTATCACTCATGTGTGAAATGCATAGTTTCACTTCATACATTTTTTGGCCCTTACTGAGCATCTCTTGAGATGTTAATAAGAATGAAAGGGACCTGGCTGCAGATAAAATGGCGCCCGACATCATCGACCAGAAGCAGAAAATATATAATTTACCCTAACCAAAAGTGTCTTAAATTGTGGATAAAAAACTTTTATTGAAGCTTGATATCCCCTTGGGGGACTAATAAAGTTATATATTCTATTCTTATGACAGGAAAAACCGTAACTGTTAGGTTTGGCAGTTAAAATAATAATAAAAGGATTTTTAGCAAAAAGGGAGGACTTTCAGTTCTGGATGTTGATGTCTGCAGCCAGGTCCTGACAATAATAATAATAATAATAGGTACCTCTTACATTTTTTATAATATTGAAAAATTTATTTTAAATAAAAAAAAAAAACAAACAAACCAAAAAAACAACAGCTCCATACCCTGCATGGGCAAATTATTTATTTTTCTTTATTATTTTTTTTGTTTCATTTAATGGCAGTTTACTCCCCCGAGTACAAGGAGACCACTACTTACCGACACTTTATTTACTCAGTGAAGACAGACAGACACATTATTAACGGTTAATTCGGCTGCAAAAGTGACAAAAATGATCTAATTAAATAGTTAGATTTGCGCATGTGAGATACAAATCTGTTTTTTGGTTCAGCTCAGGTAGCGACAAGCATGTTAGCATCTGTTAGCGCTAACATTTCGAAAAAACAAAAACTAGTGTGTGGAGTTACTGAATCATAACATTTTGCTTCCTTTTTTCTTGATTTCATGACAGATGTAACATGGGTGTGTCAATGTTTGCTTTTCTAAAATAACTTTAGATATACTTTGCAATTTATAGGGAGAATCTGATTGGCACAAACTATTCACTTGATATCAGACCAATCCAAATAAGTATTTCATCCCTTTATGGTGAAAGAAAAGTAAGCCAGATGAAATAAAAGTCAACATAGACGTTCATGGTTTGATTACATTCTTTCATTCATCCAAGGAGGGACGCACAAAAAAATCCCCACTCCGTTTGTACCGTTCAGGGCAAAGCATGCATAAACAAAACAAGTGCATGCGTCTAACCACAGCCATGGCAGGAGATGCACGAGTAGCCGAAATGACAGGACATGCTCAGGACACAATGGGATGAATTGTTGCACGGAAAGACACACACAAGCATAAAAAATAAAAATATTTAGATTCCCTTGAATGGATCTCCTTCAGTGTCTGTTCTTCTTATCATATCATGTCCTCATTTTTCATAAGCGTTTGACAGAAAGATGAATGAAGACTGAAAAAATAATATGTTAAAAAAAATTAATCCCAAAGCCTCTATGCTTGCTTATTTGGGCTTCCCCTCTTACGAAATATCAATCTTCTAATTTCTCCCTCTACCGTTCTTCTTTCTTACGTCGTTGCATATTGATAGAGACAGAACCACTTCCCCTTAAATCCCTGAATTTTTAAACTGATTGAAGTTGCTATTTTCTCCGCAGGTCCTGAAGCTTTTGCAGCTATAAACAGCAAGAGGGGGATCTCATCATCCATATTTGATGTAATGAGGTATTTAACAGGAGTAGCTCTTAATCTGGACTATGGCTGACTGCCAGGAAATACATTAACGTTTGGAGTGCAAGTTGCTTTAAACTGCCAATGCAAAAGAAAAAAAAGAAAGAAAAAAATCTCAGTGCAAAAATACTTTTTTTCACTTGCAAAACAGGCTTATATTTTGGGTTTTATGGCCCGTCCATCTGTGATCCGCACAGACAGAGTGAGTGCAGGGGGCAAATCTGTCACGAAAGTCAGAATCCCTGAAGCTCCAGAAGAGCTTTCTCTCCCCCAAAAGCTGAGTGGAAACAGTCTGTTTAAAAGCAGCAGAGAGAAAAAAAAATCTGCTGAATCAGAGAGATTACATATAGAGTTATTAAAAACTCATAATTTATAAAGCAACTCTAATGTTTCTTCTCCTGCATTAGTCGGGGGACTGCAGACGCACTTTGGTCAGCTAGGACTGTTTTTGATAATGCTCCATAAATAAAACTGAATGTAATACTATGATTAAATGAAACAAAATGTCAACAGGCTCATTGGTATGAAGTGCATGGTTATGTCCAAATCCCTTCCCTACTCACTGTATAGTGCATTCGCCATTTTGTAGTCCTTTCCGAATCTACAACTCCAAAACTTAGTGCATTCGAAATTTCCCAGAAGTCATTGAGAGAAACTAGCATGCATCAAAGCTCACGACATTGGCGAATACAGACCATAATGCATTGCGATCGAACAATTTTTGCAAGAAAATCGTGTTTAAATGTAACTTTTCAATAAGCCATCCACGTTTACATAACAAGAACACAGTGGAGTCATAAATGGATGTCATGTAATGTTTGTGTTGATTCAATTTTCACTTTGGAAGGGAAATCGGTAGAATCATAATCCGGACTTTAATAAAAAACAAGGAAAATATGAGTAATGTGTCCAAATCGGATTTTAAATAGGGCACTGGATAGTTTTTTAATAGGAAGGGATTAAGGTGGGAATTCGGGCATAGGCCAAGACAACATTTGGCCAAGTGACAGTCAGTTATGACTGGATACCAAAAATAAAGAGACCAACATCGTATATCACCCAATTGTGGCCCGTCTCTTATTGACGCGACACGAGTCTAACAGGTGTTCGTTACTGGTAGAATAGTGTCCAAAAGTGGTCGGGAATCATTAGGCCCCGCCCATATTTTCTGGGTTGTGCAGACGCCATGGGTCTGTGGTATTCGTCTTGTGAGCCAGTGTAGCGATGGCCAAGAAATGCTCATTCGATTTAGCGGTTAAATTGCGTGCTGTGGAGTATGCCAAAGAACATTCTGCTGAGGAATGTGCGCGACATGTGGGGCGGATCCTAAACGTATCTGAGAATGGCGCAAGCATACGGGTGATATTGGGAAGCGGGCTGCAGAAAATGGACCAACGAGGAAACCAATATCCAGGTGGAGGTTCAAAGTAAACGAGCGACGAATAAGAAGAACTGGTTTGAACGCGAATAATTGAGCAAAGACGGAAAGGCGTGTGTGTCTCTAGGAAAATTTGTCTTCTTCTACCCATAAGGGCGGTTGTGACTAAGGCTTTAAGTGTTGGTTATTGAAATCCAAACTGCACAACTGAACATTTCCAAACTCTCTCTCACACTTTTTGTTGCTAGGTAATTCCACATTAAAAAATAATGAGTAAATGTTGGGCTCTCATCCAAACATCGATTGATTATTATTTGCATTACATTTTAATGGCAAAATGCCTCACAAAACACTTAACTATGCTTGAGGGAGACATTGTCTCTTTAGATTACAGAGGCAAAAACAGTCAGACTGCCCTTTGCAGGTGCAGTAAGTCAATAGTTGATCCACTTTGTCAGTGGTTAAACAAATGGCAGGGAGCACAAAGCCCCATGTGGCTTCCCTCTGCTGAAAGTAATTTCTCTTTAGTGATTTATTCTACGCCTTTTCTTCGGAAATACATTTTTTTTCACTAAAATTATAAGATGTTACCATTTGAAGCCAGGGTTTTGACTCAAAACTCTTTGCCTAACCGGGACACCCGCCACCCTCAGTACCCGTGCAGTCAACACTTTCTGATACCTGCAGATTGATCCATGGGGTGGATTCCCAAGCCAGCAGGGGAAAATACATCGCTGCCTTTCAGTGGACTTGTCCCACTGATGTTCCTGGGGGGGAGGGTGTCCCCTCCAAACAGGCTTGAACTCTTCTGTGTATCCATAGCCGGACTCATCCCGGTCTGGCCGAGAGCGGCGCTCATACTGGTCTGGAATGGCGGCAGACCGGAGCCCATGGTTCCGCCTATTCCAGACTGAGAGAGGCCTGGAGGAGAGAGACAGCAGCACAGAGATGCATCACCAACACACAGCTGCTCTCTGAAGGGAAATCTGATACATGACCTTGTTTGAGTTTGTGCCTGCAATCATTTTCTAAAAAAATAAGCAGTGGAGGAACGACAGCTGAAGCCATCAGACTGTACTTTTGATGGTTGAATTAATATTGATCCACTAAAAAAAATTAAATTAACAAATAAAAGATGTACTTATGTAAATATAGATGTGCTTCGATTACATTAATTAGAGAAAAAAATATCATAAATTGAACAGTTTTCCTTGCATGTTCACATTATTATTTCATTATATTAACTATTTGGAAGCAAGGTTCATGAAAGAAAATATAGCATGGAATATTGTAGACTAATATAAATATTTCTAGTTTATATTTACCTTAAATTAAAAGTTAAAATAGACTAATTAAGTTTATTTTATCAAAAATTCAAACAGAAAAAGAAATCCAGCCATTTCAGGTAAAAACCATCTCAAAAAACCTCAGTCATCATGATCTGTTCAAAAGTACTTTTCTGTTGACATTATGGTAAAACTGTTAGTTCTTTCTTTAATTTAAGAAAGTAATACATACTTTTAATTTTTTACATGTAAAGCTGCGTTTGTGCGGTATGGACGTCCAATTTCTATGTTAAGTCAATGTACAGACGGAATTGGGTGTGGTGCATTGGTTCCCAGGAGCACACTTTGAGGGTTGCGGCGTGTCCACAGTCAAACAATCAGAATTTTGGCAAAGACGTATTGCAGCAACCAATCAAGGACTCCGTTTTGGGCATGTGACATGTTTAATGACATGATCAGCGAGTTCAAAATCGACAGGAGGAGAATCTGATCCTTCTCTTGAAAATTATGATATTTTTCTTATTTGCATCGAGACAATAATAAAAAGATCTTCTAATTCTATGCTAATTTTTTTCCCTCCTCTGACTACTGTGGGACAGCAAGTCGTCAAACTGGGTCACAGAAGTATCGCCAAAAGCGTCCATCGAAGCTCTCTGCACTGGGTTGGTCTCTGAATGATCTCATGAACCCAGACATGAAGATGTGATTACCGACGCTTTAGCAGAACTCTTTGAAAAAAATAAACTTCAACAAGATTCATGGCTTCTGTGCATTGTAAATGAGATATACACAGACACCGCTCTCAGTAGTAGCTCCTCCCACATGGGTCAGGGCCATCAAATTTATGAGCACATTTTTGGACGAGCGTCAAGCAGCAAATCCCCCGCTCGTCAAGATAGAGGCCAGCAAACATGAATTTCATAAGTAAATTGCATTTGGTGTCAATGCAACTTTAAGAATGTCAACTTTAGTTGAACAGGGACAGGGTGAGAAGAAACAAAAAAACAAACAAACTGGAAAGTATAGAATGGTTAACTAATACTTGTATTTGCGTAAACAGTCATCTTTGAGAAGAAAGACAATTAAATAGGAGCCTATTCCATAGTATGAAAATTAGAGGGACAAAATATGTAAATATGTTGACTACGGTACCAAAATGAATATTCCACATACATGTGACAAAGTAGTGCTGTAGGTGTAGAAAGTCATAAATGATCGTTCAGTATTGCAGCTGTTACTTACTGCTAAATTTGAAGTCAAACATGAAATCAAATAGACTTACATACACATTTTATATGTATTTGTGTTATAATCTGGCACATTCAGATTAAAATGTATTAAAATGAAAAATAAATAGACCTAGAAATGAGTCGGGCACGCTGCTGTCCTTTGACTTGTTCAGGCTCCACTGACCTGTCATCCCACCCATCATAGGACCTGACAGACACAGACAAAGAGGCAAGCAGAAACAGAAAGAACAACAACCACAAGCTTGGTGAGTGGCACTGGTGAATCCAGGAAAAAGCTGACACAGTTTGAAAAGAAACAAATTATGCAAACAACTAAAATCTACAAGATTTCTGCTTATTATCCTTCATTTGAAATTACAGAACCCTTAAGTTTAACTTTAATAAAAATGAGGAATTCTGCTGATTCAACAAAATATAATAAAAGAGTTTCATACAATGAAATGGAAAAACTGAGGAAATTTTTCATTTTCTTAGTTGGTTAAAATTTAAGTCAGAGTTCAGATCAACCCAACTGAAAATCTCCATAGATTTTTTTTTTTTTTTTTAACTACACAAATAACAAGTAGAAGTAGGATTATGTTTCACCTGGAGTGGGAAAAAAATATGCAACAAGCATCATTGCAAGAAAAAAAGTCATGAAAGCAGTGACATGTGAAGCTCAGCAGCAGAACACAGCAGATAGCGGTAGAGGTCTTCTTCATTTTGGCTGATGTATCTAAAGCCTTTTCAGGGTGTCCAAGCTTTAAAGTCCCTCTTTGTACTTTATTTTTTAAACACTGCACTAAAATTTTATCTAATTTTTGGTTTTTAAATCGATCTGGTTTTATTGGAGTTTTGAAACAGCTGTCAACTGACTTGATGTCTGGCATACAGTATTTGTTTGTTTTGCGGTGCCTCCATGGTATTCATGTGAGCATATAAATTAACCCTATATTAAAGTGACATATTTAAAATCATCAAAAGTATTGTAAAATAGCTAAATTACTTATTTCAATGTCACAATTTCTTAATGTAGTGGTTGAAAACTTTATATTTGAATGCATGTTTTCAATTTACAATGTGTTGGTGTTCTGACGGGAAGTCTGAACATTAGATCCATTATTGTTTTCATTCAAATTATATATTGTGAACTTGCGTAGACTGAACTCTTCCAGGTTCTTAAGGTGCATTCACATCGAACGCGACTCCAATGTTCAATTAATGATACAAAGCGTGTTCTGAGGCGATCTGAAGTCCCGCAATAAAATTTGAGCGATGGGCGCGGCGCAAAGGTCTTCCAGAAGCTCGATTTGAGCAGCGAGGTGCGAATTGGGTGCCAAAATGTAAATATCTGAAGTCTGACTGGTCATTGAGTCACATCAGCCAATCAGGAACTCGGTTTTGGGCACGTGACTTTTCCAGTGACTTGAACAGCAGGTAGGATATTAGTCCAAAGCGAGCATTTTTGTCCAGAACTTTCATCTTTTTCTTTACCCGTTTTAAGCCGCAGCTTATCAGAGCTCATCCAGCTACTTTTGGGTGAAGGCGGGATACACTCTGGACAGATCGCTGGCTTTCACTCCTGCGGCGGAGCTCACTTGCTCAATATACCGGCAGATTAATAAAAGACCGTGAGCCCTCAAGCTCAGCCACAGAGACACACAAGCACCGTTGAAGTGGCTGTCATAGAGAAACAGCTCTCTGTACCACGAAAATCTTTTAATAATAATTGTAAGCCAAGACATAATTACCAATGTTTTTTTAGAACTCTTCACAATAAATTAACCTTATTCCTCGACAATGTATGTGCCTTCCATTCATTCTAAGTGAGATATCCACATACAGAGCTGGTAGCTCCTCCCACATGCGGAGGGGTCGGAAGCACATTTTTTGACAGGCGGCGAGCAGCAAATTTGCCGCGCGGCAAAAGAGGGGCAGAGCAAGCAAATTTGTCGCGCAAATCACATTTGGTGTTAGAGCACCTTTAAAAACTGCAGATTCTTTCTCAAACTTGTGGTAAAACGTAATATATTTCAGGTTTTATCAGGTTTAACCCAGTGGATTGAAAACTATAGACACACTGTTAAATTTACTGTGAGGAGTAATGATTATTGTAGAAATTCTGACATTGAACACAAATATCAATCCTTGCATCCTCTGTCTGCCATGAGGTCACTGCTTTTGGTTCGGTGAACAAATATAAGAAAAGTAAAAACTAAGTAAAAAAATAATCTAATTCAAGATGTGTTCATTTTTAATTATTTTTTTCATTTTGTCTTGGTAAAATCCAATTTCTGAGATTGTTCAAGTGCTGATGTTTTTTTTTCATTTGAACAATCTCTGGGCTGAAAGCATTGTTACTGACTTCAATTATTTTGGAATTAATCTACACGGAAACTACTTTGGTGGAGATAATATTTATGATGAAAGTGTTTTAGAGAGGAGGAAAAAAAGTTTGTAGCGATGACCACATACCTGACAGGTAGTCAGAGCTGAAGGCAGGCTGTCCTGGTGGGTCCTGGCGACCAGAAGACATCATGGAGGACATCATTCCAGGACCTAAAAAAGTTCAAGTGCATTTTTCACTTCACTTGACCAAACGAGATGCATTTTTCATCAATAAAAAGACACTTTTCTGTGCTATGTTTGTAAGCATTAGCAGCAGTTAAACCTCACATCGGCAATTAAGGAAATGTTCTTATTTTTAAGGATTTTCTTGCTTTATAATATAAACAAACATAAAACATTGAAAATACTTGCGATACTAATGAGCACACATGACTGACGAAGCCTTTTTGTAAATTCTCAACTTAGTAAGTCGGGCAGAAAACTGCAGACGAGTCTGTCTGTCATTGCGCCCCGTCAGCTGTCTGCAGGCACCATTTCCTCAAACCGTCCTCTCGGCACTGTAAAGATGAGGGCTACATCTTCTGACGGTGAGGAAAGCAGACACAACACATCGCTGGAGGGGCCGTCACTATAGTTACATCAAAAAAAGAACGACAGCATGCGCGGTTGCCTTAGCAACACTGGCTTGTCCGTGTGTCTCGGAGGATCGGGACATGTACGCCATCAGATGAGGCGCACGAACTGAGATGATCCTAAACTACTCCAGACAGACATGTGCACAACAAACACATGCTGCAAATAATCATATACGTTGTACTGAAGAATGTCTGTGTGTGTGTGGTGGAGATGGTGGGGATTTAAGAGCACCCCCGCCCCCAACACCAGGTGTGTGAAGTAGTTTAGTGATGGCCAGATCTACTAAAGGCAGATATATCGTATGTGCATCCACCTTCAAAGAAGTTTGGATTATTTTCGTGGGAGAAATACAGACACACGGATTTTCTTTGGAAGGATGTCATGATGTCATAGATTTTCTATCATAGTTGTTCTCCACATCAGCTCTGGGGTTCTGTTCTCTGTTCTTATTTCTTCCTCTCTCTCTTACTCTTTATTATTCATTGTATTAAGTTCTCCATGTTTTTGTTGGTGCAGTTCAATTCACATGTTGTTTTTCTCTCTCACTCCCCTCTGGGGAGCGGGAGTGATTTCAGATCCCAGGTGGATCCCCCACGCTCCTGCTCCTGGCCGTGGACTGCACTTCTGCTTCGTCTGACTGAGGACTTCATCTCCACTCGTCCCTCAGCTCTATTTGCAGCTTTATCTGAATGAATTCTATTCAAATACCTAGTTTTAGAAGCTAATTTTCCCTTACCAGTTCTGGTATTGCCTGTTCGTCCTGGGATGGGATCTCTCCCTCATGTGGGAATCCCTAAGGTTTCTTCATTTTTCCTGATTCAGGTTTTTTGGGAGTTTTTCCTTACCGAGAGGGAGGGTCTAAGAGCAAGGATATCCAGTTTATTTAGTCTGTTTAGTCTTTAGTGATCTTTCTTGTTCATGACTATTTTTTTTGCAACTGTAAAATTACCTGCATGAAGCCCAATGAGGCAAAATTCTTTGTGATTTTGGGCTATATAAATAAAATTGAATTGAATTGAATTGAAGTGGACAGCAGCAGCACGCAGCGGCAGGCGGAGCTTCAGGAATCAAGCCGTTTTACTTCCGGGTATGAGCAACCTCACAAAATATAACTAATATTTCATCAATAATTTGGTTTTTAGTTGTCTAAATGTAATATATGATCATATATATGGATATAGTTCACTCTGAAAGGCTTAAGAAAATCATGGTAGGGCCCCTTCAAAAAAATTGCTATAGGATTATTTTAAGTGCTTCAAGTCTTACTGTTAAGTAACTAGTTGTAAATAAGAATGCTATTCTGAATCTGTCCTGTCTGGAGAAATAAAGGTTAAACTTAAAAAAAGTTTTAAAAAAACACACTTTACTTTCTTTTGGATAAATCCAGCATCAAAACCTTTACATACATGGAGGAAATAAAAAAAAAAAAAAAATTAATAGAAGAATGCTACTTTCTCTTGATCAACAAAATAAAAAAAAAAAAAATAAGGAAAGATTTCAAATTAAAAAGTATTACCCACACAAAAAAAATAGTTGGATTCATAAGCAGTTTTAGAATTTCCTTTATAATCTTATAATTTATTATCCCTTTCATAAACAAACATGTTAAAAATAACAATAACAATACACTTTATTTATATAGCACCTCTCAACAGTAAAACACAAAATGTAAAAACAAAATTAGGTTAAAGCTATTTTAAAATATTTTCAGCTGCTTTTAAAAATAAAACACTGAGTCAGCAGATCTGAGGCTGAAAGGAAGAGAGCTGCACTGCTGCAAAGACTCTTTCACCTTTAGTATTTCACCGAGTTCTCTGATCAACCAGCAGACCCTGGTCACATGATCTTGGAGACCTGCTGGGAGCATATGACAACTTGAACCAGTGCTTGGTTATTAAAAGCTCTGTATATTAAAACCAAGATTTTAAACTGCACTCGGAAACAGATGGAGAGCCAGGGAAACTGTCTTAGTCATGGGAATACTTGGAAGATTTGGTAAAAAAGCCTTGCAACAGCTGCTTGGACACCCTTCAAGAGATTCTTTTTTTGCTTAGACATGTGAAAATGGAATGCAACAATCAAGACGAGAAGAAATAAAAGCATGAACGAACATCTCCATCTCAGAAACCAACACAATTGGACTAAGTTTGGCAATGTTTTTAAATAATAAAAACAAGAACAAACAAGTAAGCCTGTGCTAGAGTCAAGAGATCTTGAAGTTCCCACTTTATGTCAGAGCTAATTTTGTTAGTAACCTTGTTTTATAACTTTAAATGCACAAGCACTTCTTAATTCTATGTTTAACTGTAGGCATTTGGGCCAAAACATTCAGCATTTGCAGGTAAGAGGTGGGCAGACTTGCAATGATATTCTATATAAGAAGCTTTGACAAATCCTCATTCATTCTCTAAGGACTCCTAGCATTTCTGTTGCAGGAAAACCTACATGTCTAAAAGCACTGTGGTTTAAAATGTACGTGCTATAAATATGGTTTTGAGATACGGTCTGTCATTTTTCAGTTAAATCCCATGGCTTACACTCAGAGGCGTCTCTCTGTAGAGTAAATAGCCACAGTGAAGTGGTGCAATATCACACTTCAGTAATCATTTTTAAATTGTAAATGGAGACTTCAAAGCTAACGTTTGAAAATATGTCTCTGTCCATGGTCCTGAAAAATCAGGGCTCAAAACATCAGCTCAAAACCAACCAACCTTGTTGTGATTCTGTGTTAAAACCCACAAACACAAGATTGGATTCTGTGTTGATAATCTTTAATTACTTAAAAAAAATACTGTTTTCTTTTAATTTCATTATTAGAAATCGCAGTTTAATATCTTTGGTCAAACAAGTCATACACCATTAATTATCAGCTTTGAGAAAGACTGTGATGAAGTGCTGGTGACAGCCAGGTGGTTCTTTTTTTGTATGGGAGAAATGGCGCACACAAACACACACAAGTAGCAGACCTGCAAACTGCAGAGTCATCCCACGGCTGAACACAAGCTTATTTTTTTTTATCACTGCTCAGCCAACCAGTCTCTCCTTCCGTGCTGTTCATATTCTCCTGATGCTTTCATGCTTTTTACTTCACAACTTCTGTCTTGCTTTCTCTGTGTCTGTATTATGTAAGAGAGTTGGGTACTGTAGCAAGGTTAAAGTGACTCTGTCCTTCTGCTTTGCACACACTCATGCATATTTAAGTAAATGGAAAAATCCCATGCAACTGCATGACATTCCCATGATTTTACGTTGAAAAAATGCAATAAGCAGAACTGAAAATACTGACAGAAAACAAACTCCCCTGCAAATAGTGTTTACAAATGTGTGTCATATAAATTGATACAAGCAGACATGTTTTTTCACTGTTTATTGGCTCTTCCATCTTTGGCCACAAATATTTTCCCCCTTTTTTGGACATTCAAACATATGCAAGCTCACAAACAAGGAGGTATATATATTTTTTAGACTTGTTTCAGATAAAATAAACAAACAAACCATATCTTATGGAAATAATAATGCACAAGTTATGAGAAAGATTCTTCAAATAGTTTTAAATTGCCTATATCATATCAAAATAATCTTAAAATATTTTTATATTTCCTCCATTATGAGAAAAATGCTACAAGAAAATGTTGAAAATGTCAAAAACACAATTTACATTGGAGTGAGTCTTTAAGTAAAACAAGACTATTTTCACCAAAGCTTTTCTAACATCTAACCTCTGTCCTTCTCACTCTCAGACATTTCCACAGACTGAGTCTCACAGACACAGGCCATGTTTGTACAGACAAGACCAAAACCCAGACAGTCCTGCGGGCAGCAGCCAGCATCAGCCAGAAAGTCAAATCTTCTTCCTTTTTTTTTTTTTACATCAGTGTAAGGTTATTTCTGCATCACTGGACTGGAAACTCCAAAAAGCTCAATATAGCAGGAAAAAGGTCTAAATATTCTTGGAGCAAAAAAAAAAAAAAAAAACAGCCGTCCTTGTGAAGTTTTGGGAACATATAGTTTGATGGGTTTCCTGCAGTGCAGATTACATCATCCTTCAGGATTTATCGAGTTCATTGGTGGGTATTATGTAAAACAGGGTCTTTTTCTTTCAAATTGAACTAAAAGGCTTCTAAAATCTACAAGCTAGTCTGTTATCTGATTGTATTTATATCTACAAACCAATATCCACTGAAATCCGAGGTTCCCTCATAGTGAGACTTCCTGAACAAGAAATTTAGGCCTGGGTAAAACATAAGATTATCATCTGTCAAAATATGTACATATATTTGAGCTATCCAGCCGTTCAGTATTGAGCCGGGTGCCATCTTGGATGAGGTAAACTAAGACGGACATGGATCTATTTGTCTACAAATGGATGCATCAGAATGCAGCAGAACAGGGAGTTTGTGGCCATTCCAGTGTATTTTCTGTGTAACAAATACAATAATTTTTTTTTTTGCCCCGCCCATTCCAGATTGTTATTTAGACCTGGTTGTTATAGGATGTTGCTACTCTGTGTTACCTTCTTTGTTCTCTTAACCCCACTCTTTTACCCCCCCCCCCCCCTTTTTTTCCGTCCGGTCCAACAAAAAAAAAGAAAAAGATACAACATAATTAAAATAAAGTTTAGCATGAAATACAACAGGGGTTTATACTTAGTAAACAAATGTTGGGACAATAAAATCTGTCCAACGCAAGAGGCTCTCAGCCCGTATGCTCAGCTGTTGGACAGGACAAGTTAAAAAAAAAAAAAATATACAATAATTTTTAAAATTTTTCATCTGTTCCTGATTCAAAATGATTTGAATAAAGACATTCTGAGAAATGCAATTTGAAGCTTGTTTAAAATAAACAAACCGTCAGGAATAGGAAAAAAAAAATCACATTTTTGTATCTTCATTATAGTCCAAGTAGCAATGTGGGGTTAATGTTTGGCTCACTTGACACAAAAGCAGGAAAAGCTAGAATCAAAGCTGAAATCTTCTGTTCAGTTGTGTACCTCTGGACTACACCCTATGATCATTTACCAGCTGTTTCAAATTAGTCTCTAATTACATTACAAATACAAATAAAACAGCCTTTATGATGTGAAAAGAAAATTAAAACCTCAAAAGTGTTCCTACTATAATTGCTCTTTTGCTAACTGACACTGATTTTATCAAAGAGAATAAACATTTTTTTTAGTGCTTATAACTAAAGTAAACAAAAGGCATTATATAGTCCTTACTCTAATAAATCATCTGAGGTCAGGGCATTTCTCATATTATTCTATTGAGAAGTGAAGGGTGTGTGCTTACACGTCAGAAGAACTTTGACTAAGAGATACTCCTCAAACACATTAAAGAATGACTTGCCAGAGCAGAGATGTCTTCTCTACCATCATCACACACACACACACACACCCACAAAGCAGGCCTGTGTCATCATCTCCAGCCAGCACAGCTCTATCCTTAGACTGACAGAAACACAAACAGACTGCTGAAACTTCCCTCCTGATGCACTGCTCCACGCAGTGAGCTTCACTGCAGCTCACAGTGCAGTAATGTCAAAGCAAGGTCACAGGAAGTTGTTTAAAGGATTTAACTTTGCAAACAGATCACAAAAAGAAATTCTTGGGCTGTTGGCCTAAATTATTGTCTCTGTACTGCTTTGTCATGAACAGGTGCTTTAACATTTGCTTCTCAGCAGCTTCTGTCACATGCTTAGGAACAACTGCATTTACATTTGAACAAAAATATCAGGGCCGGCCTTGCAGAACACACCGATTTAGAAGAAGACAGCTTATTAGCTTAATGGTTTTTGCAACCTTAGATGTGTTTGACTGAACCCTGAGCTTTTTTCAAAATGGACAAATCAGGATGAGAGTTGTTGGAACACACTCAGTGTTCTGGAGCTAAAGATACAAAGATCACCCTTCAATCAAAAGACCTCCTCTATGTCAAATAAAAACACGAAGAAGTTACCACAAACTGACCCAAGGTATAGTTGTCACAGGTCTTTAATCTACAAAGGTGAAGAAAAATGCAGAAACTAGATCTCTATCTAACACCACACTAATTGTTCAGTTTTGTGCCTATAGAACGACTTGAGGTTGACTGTTCATCCTCCTGGCTCCACCCAAAAAACATTTTGTATCTTTGTCCAAGACTACGAACACAGGTACAGTGGGTGCCATGTTTAGTTTTTACAAGCCACCGCTTGTCTACATCAACAAAAAGCAGTTTTTATGATCTTTAGATTTGTTACCACATTGTTTGGTCAACAAATTAAATATGTCAGATGTCATCATGTCTGGAGCATCAGATGCCATCTGTGAAATATTGGTTTGTCAAGCAGCTTCTGGAATATCTTGGTTCCCTAAATTTCCTGCAGACACTCACATTCAGTCCCAGACCCAATAAACCACTTTGTTAACATGTTTGGAAACTATTTGTCACAGTCCAAACAGGCTCATTTTCTCAGGTTTAGCCTGTTTAGAAGATTGTTAGAATCAGTGATACAACCATACAAGTCTTGGGTCCAGGGACTGGTGCCAGGCAAACAAGTTGTTTTGTGCAGAAGTACGGCACCTGAGTAACCAAACAATCTGTACTTTGGGGTTAACTAGGCTCTGACATGGAACAAATGGTGTGTTGTCAGTAGGGTCATACACGTTAATGTACCTCAAAGTGGTATAATATCCATATTTAGTACCGCTCTGGACCAACAAAAGCACCAAAATGTTGCCTTGTGGGGTTTTTCATGCAAATAGTAGGAAAGTTTAAAATAAGGATGCTTGTTGTTTGTTTGTGTGTGTGTGTGTGTGTGCATGCATGTGTTTGGTAAATTTGGCGATGCAGCACTGTCTCCAGGCTGATACAGAGGGACAATGAAGGACGTGATGGAGACTGAAGGGAGGAGTGAAACACAGAACAAAGGCTGTTATAAAAACAAGAATATGGAGGAATTAGGAAAAAGAGGAAGTGAGAACAAAAAAATTAAAAAGAGCTACAAAAAATGTATTTAAAAAAACCCTCAATTTTCTTATTCTATGTCTACATGTTGCCTATATTTATTGTTTGAACAATAATACCTTGATGTTTGCTGTTTGGACTTTTCAGAAGAATCTAATTTACTAACCCACAAATGGAAAACAAAAAGTAGTTCCAATGACAAGGTTTTGTAGAAAAGGTATTTGGAAGCTTCTTTATAGTAGATAAAAGTTTGTTTCTTGAACCAAAAGTTTTATCCATTTCTTAATTTTGTCTGAGGGTTCAAATAAAGGATAGCAAAATACATATCTAGCCTTTGTAATTTAAGTCTGTCAATGACTGATCAGTTACTTATGAACAACAGTTTAAAAAATTTTTAAATACTATTGGTTCAGAATCCACTGGAGCTTGCTTAAGCCATAAAACAGTTCCTTCTTCTCAATCTAGGATGTGATTGTAAGCTAAAAAAAAATAAAGGAAACTACTAATTGTGACTAAAGTCACCACTTATTAAACTTCCTATAAGGAAAGAAGGAAAAGTGTAGACTACAGCGCCCTAAATCTAACACCCTACTCCGTCACTGGAACTAAAGAGATGGAGTACGTTAAATGACCTGTATCATATATTACACTGTTATCCTTCAACTTTTTCAGCACCTAATCATCAGTCTCCCGACTACTTTCACACACCATTTGTGCTATTTTACATTACTTCGACTGCCTTTGGACAAATGATAATTAACTGTCCCCAGCCATCTTTAAAAATTAAATGGCTTTGTTTTGTGTGGGGTCTTGGTTTTGGCTAATGCCCCTTTTATACTTCATAGTAACATCCCTACTGCAATAGTGTGCGATTGTGGAAGGCCACAAATTTGCGCAAACATCTTGCAAAAATTACGCACAATTGCGAAAGATTCGTATTAATATCGCATATACTACATAAAATATGCATAAACTACATAATTTTCAACCGAACAAAAATTGTGAAGCGTTCAAAATTGATTTCAAGGAAAGATCCGTTACCTGAAACCCTCGACAGACATCTGCACACATCGATGAATGACGAACACAAGAAACGCGTATATCATACATCTACCAGAAAATTAGCAAATTTACAAAATGTATATAGTGGATGTGTGAGATGGTCTTAAAGAGGTGCATTTCTTAAAGCAGGAAAAGGGGTCTCCTTGAAGATTTTGTTACAACAAGGGCAGGTCTGGTAGCAACATGAAACCATCCAACCAGTGTACAAAATCCTATCCCTTTTAAAAGGCATCTATGCTTCCATGATGGAATCTCAGGTAGCTGTTATAGATTTTGATGCGGATATTAATGCTAGTGTTTGATATAAAATCAGACATATTTCCTTTATTAAAATGTTTCTTGAATTAATAAATGCATGTTTGCTTCAGAGAAAGCAGATCTTAGCTGTTCGTCCACAAAAACTAAGAGTCTTTCTTTAAAGATCCAGAAGAGTCAAACTTGAGGCCAGTGTCACTCAGATGATTCAAATTCAACCACAGTGATACTAAACTGTCCGGACAGCGGATTTTCTGCATGCCCGTCAGCAAGCATCCAAGTAGGAAATCATCACAGGTCTACTCAACATCTTCTCTGTGTGTTTGAGGCATCTTACCACTCTTGGTGTCTTTTCCATCCAGCAAGGGCCTGTAGTCACTCTTGGAGATTTTCTCTCCCACCTTATCATCAAAGCTCTCTTTCTCCAGGGAGGCCACGAAGTCTCGCTTCAGCAGGGCTTCAGCTGGGGCCCCACCTCCACCCCCACCCAGAGCATCTCGCAGACTAAGGTCCATGGTCCTATCGCTGAAAAATATAAAGAACAACAATGTCTTTAAAATGTACTTCTTAGTTTTTCGAAGTGCTTTATAACATCTGACAAGCCAGTGGAGTCAGTTGAGATGAACTTGCATAACATTCTCACTATTTTTCTGATACAAACTGCAGTAACACAACATTCAAGACAACATACGACTGCACAGTTTAACAATTAAAGTCCTCTAGATTTTCATAAGGCAAAAAAATATATAATTTTATAGGATCTGTACCAACAATGACCTCTTTATTTGTATAAATGAAACCAAAGAGGGTACATGGGATTATAACCTTGTAAACTCAAACAAAGGTTCAATATGTTGATTTAAACAAAGACTTTAACCAGCAGCAGAGTAAGTGAGCAACATTCCAACATTTAGATTTCAGGACCTTTCAGCAAGCTATCTTTTCAGCCTGTCCCATGCCACTGTTTGTCCCTTCCATCCGTACACCCGTCCAACAAGCTGTCATTGTCTTAAAAACGTACACACACAAACACACACTCTAAATGGCTGGCAGCCAGAACGAACACATACAGTAGAGAGTTATCAGGACTTGAGCAGAACTGTAAGCTTTTGTTTCTGTGGAAGGATGAATGGAGCCGAGTGGACAGTCCACATATTCACCCCCTTTCTGCCTTTTTAGCCTCCTCCCTCAACTTGTTTTTCTCCATGAACAATTCAGAACGCACATTTCATCATCTTTCTAATTTTGCAAGACTTTTGAGCATCCATCAATGAGTGCTCTAAATATCATGATCTTTCTTAAGCAAAGTTGAGCCCATCCCAAATAACTCTTCCTAATCTCTGTTGACCTTTTCAGTCATCATTCTTCTGCAATATTTATTGATTCACTGAAGGCAGAATAAACATAGAAAAACCGAAAAAAGAGGTCTATTTTTTCATCTTTTAGTCTAGTACCACTACAGACTGTTGTGCTTCAGATGAAGATCAAAGCTTTCCAGCGTCAACAGTTCTTATTAACCTTCCCATTCCCAGCCTGCATGTTCTCTCCAGCCTTACACAGCTTAGTGATACCAAGACCTTTGATGCAAAATGTTTCTCAGATGAGAAGTTGAAGCTACAAGGTATCAGCAGAAGGCTCAAAAAGATTGAGTCAGTTGTGCTCAAGATCTCTACAACATGTTTGATTAGAATGTTGACGACTCCCTGTCAAGGAAAGCATCTCTACTATTGTAAGACATTGTAACTCTGATTAGCAAACATTTTGATTATTTGTTTGCTTTTCATTCTTCAGATGTGTTGAAATTCCTCTTCACTGAATACATATTTTCTGTTTTAGCCAGATGTTTTAGGCCTTAGATATCATCTCACCATAGAAACTGTGGAACACAGAAGCTCAGCTCAAAGCGGCTTTTTAGTCTATTTCAGAACATTGTTTTAATTTGAGCGCTTGCTTTAGCAGCAGGTAGCTATTTTTAGTTAAAAGCTCTTGTGGACTCGCTGTGTACTACCATTACTCAGCAGTCAGTTAATGACTAGAGAGTGAACACAGTGTTGCATTTGGCTCCAAAAGGCCTGATAATTCTCTGAGGGGTTGAAAGAGACCAAAACAAGGATTAAAGGCCTAAAACAAACTGTAATCATCTGCTTCTCAAGTTTAAAGGCAAATGACAACATAAAAAAAGTCAAAAAAAGCTACTTGGAGTTTTGAGCACAGAAACTGCACTATAAATCTATATATCAGTTTTTGTTCTAAGTTAATAATAAAAAAACATGAAAATGTAAATATCAATAATAGACTGAAGGGATGCTGTATTTGGATATACTCAGTAATATAGCAAAAATGCTAATATATCTTGATTAAATAATATGATAAATTGCTTTTTTTTTTCTTTTTTTTTACAGTTCTACCACTAAAAGCTGAAAATCAGTCATAAAATATGCACAATAGCTGATTGTTAAACTAAACAAAACAGACTAAACGAGAGTGGTTATCCCTGAGACACTCCTTCTTTGTAAGGAAACCCTCCTAAAAACCTCAAGGAAAAAACAATGAAAAAACCTCAGGGATGTCCATATAAAGGAGGGAACCTCTCCCAGGACGAACAGGTGATGTACCAGGACTGTGAAGGAAGAATTAGCTTATCCAGCTCTACAACTACATGTTTGAATAGTGCTTATTCAGATAGAACTGGGGGACAGCTGGGGGACAGGGCCACGGCCAAGACAGGCCAGATGACTATGAAACGGTCTGGTCTGGTGTTCAGGTCTTTCGTTTAAGGCTGGTGTGTAGATCTGTTCTAGATTTATTTCTGGTGTTCTGGTTTAGTGTTTTGGTCTGGTGTGCAGGTTTGGTCTGGTCTGGTCTGGTCAGGTGTTGAGGTTTAGTATTTAGGTCTAGTCTTGTCTGTTATAGGTCTGGCCTGGTCAGGAGTTTAGGTTTCATCTTATCTGGTCTGGTACTTAGTACTGTTCTTGTCTGGTGTTATGATCTGATCTGGTGTTTAAGTCTGGTGTGTAAGTCTAGTCTGGCATGTTGTTTAGGTCAGGTTTTTTTTAGCCCTCATCTGATGTGACAGTAGGTCCTGGTGGGATTGTAGGTCCAAATACAAACACTAGACCCGATTACAAGACACAAACATAAGAACTAAACACCAGATCTAAGCACTATGTCAAAGTCTGGAACCAAAATTAATAAATACATTTGATAAAGAAAGACACTTTTAATACATTTTTCCTATTGCAGAAAAAAACTGAATGCTGAGAAAGTATCTTGCAAAATAAGTAATCTTATTAAGAAAAATGTTCAAATGCCAAATAATATTGGTTTAGATAAACAAGTAAAAGTGACAAGAATTCTTATTAAGACACATTTTCCTACACAATTGACAATTTCTTTCTTGTTAAAATAAATGTATGAAATTTCTAGAAATGTCACTTATTTCTATGAGCTTTATTCAGTGTAAGCATAACAAATATAAAAAGAATGTAATTTAGTTGCATAGCCTTTTTCCAAAATTCGTGTCACTCAAAGTGGCTTACATAAAAACATAATCAAGATTTAAAAATGAAGAACAAGACATAATATGCCCTGCCCCTCAAGCACACACACCCGCACAAACACACATGGATTCACCATGATTAAAAGAAATGACTAAAATGATGGAGAGTAGAAATCTGGCTTTGTACTGAAACAATATTTTAGGGACCTGTCCACACCAGTGCCCCCCCCCCCCCCCCATTCAAGTTTACAGAGTACACTACAGCATTAGTGCCCTTTGAAGACTTTTAGCTTTTACTAAATACAAATACATCTTTACAAAAATAGCAAAACTGTCAATTTAAAAAGACAAACTATAGATCCCACCAGAAAATGGTTTATAGTTTATGACATTTGATTTTTGGCATTTTTCCCATTCGGAGACGTAAAATATGAATACAGTTACATTGATGTCTTCTGTTATATTTTTGCTACATATTTGTTTTACTGTTATATTTTTAAGACATTCAATACCAAATCAGGCTATTTAACATTGAGTTGATTTTAAGACTTCAGTAATAAATGAGTTTTTCTTTTTTCAAGATTCGAAACACTGATTTTAAAATTTGTGAACCAGGTTCTGTGCAGGTGTCTTATGGAAATGAATCAGAGCAAAATGAAAGAGGAACATGTTTGCTGTGACTGCAGAGGCAGCTTTTGCTTTCTAAAGGTTTAAAAACTGCTCTCGTACCCACAATGGCTTGCATCTACATCCAAGGCATGTCCATTTCCAAATCCATCTGCTACATAATCAGGCCATCCTCCACAAAATCGAATCGTTCTTACATAATCCAGCATTTAAAGCCTAAACTGTAACATCATAATACACAAGGGATCCAGTGCATGATATTAATGAGCGAGTCAATGCTACATTACTTAAATTAAACTCCAGGATCCTCATATAGTCTCTCATATTAGATAAAGAACATAAAATGGCATGATTTCAATGTCATGTTAAAGATGAAGCAGAGCTGCATCTATTCAATCTTAGCATTTCTATAAAACTGTATCAAGAAAAATGATAGTTTGTGGTTTTCAAGACACCAAAAAAAAGCCTTTGCACAAAAACAAATTTCAGCTTTTTGCTTGCCTGTAGTATACTAGATAACTTTGTGGCTGAGCTTCAGGCCTCTGTAGACCAGGGATGACTCACAAAACGATATGAAAGTCTGTACTAATGATGTAACAGCAGTGAATGGAGAGGTCAGTGGCCCTGGGGTGTGAACTCCTCCTGCATTGATGGTGCTTACTGGTGGCGGAGAGTGCAGTGTCAGAATTATTGCCATTCAAAGAGCTCTGCAGGGGTTTTTGGGAGCCGAAAACACGAGCTGCATGTGCGGGCATTCCCAACAGATCATGGTAATCTCAATTCTGGGGCATAATCTGTTCCTAAAATGAACAGCTTTGAGGATTCCATTGTGCAGAGAAATGCACATGGCACACATCCGGTCTGCAACTGCACAGAGCACCTTTACTGCAGCAGGAATCATCACAGCTAAAAAGGTAACAGAGGGACACAAGCGCTCTGCTGTAGTTTTGCTGCCCAGCCGAGTGAAAAATTTATGATCTGAGATAGACTAAACCAGAAGGACAGAACATGAGGGGGAGTAAACATGAAGGGCAAATCAGATTAATGATTGTCTCTCTGATCAAAACAGTGAAGAAAGTTGGATTGTTAGTTACATTGTGCATAAATATCTTAAAAATAACGGTGAATTAAATCATTCTTAAAATAGAAAAGCAATTAGTTTATAAAAATTGAATCATTTCTGCACAATGCCCTATCTACCATTTAAAGTGTGATTTTTTTTCCAAGTATAGCTTGTCATTTTTGGTCATGTGACGTAAGTACATGCAAGCCAGAAACTGAAGGGGATTTTTTTTTTTCTGAAAGCATACCAACTATCTAAAAGTAATGAAATTAAATAAGAGTTCTGATGATGGAAACTTAGTGAATGTAAAAACATGTTTCCGCTGGCATAGTCAACTCCTGTTTGATTCCTAGCACCTAAGTTAGTTTCCTCGGATGGTGTGCTTCGTTTGGAAACCTGGGAAATTCATCTGAACTCAGGAGCAGACCAAACAACAGAGCCACTTGATAATGTGGGACAGTATGGCTTCACATGGACTTACTGTGGATTTAGGGGCAGAAATAAACCAAAGAAGGTGCAGAATATTGCCTACAGAGTAAAGGAGAAGAATGAAGGTCAGCTCCAGAACGACAGAGTATCAGTGTGTGAATGAGAGGAACTAAAGTGGAATAGTGAGGTTACAGGGAGCAGAGGTGAAAAAGATGGAGGACTTGAAGGACTTAGTGTGAGAAAGAGGAAAAGAGATAAGTGCACTCAGGTTGGAATGGGTGAGGGAAGGTTTCAGATATGACAAAAGTGTGTCAGCAAGAATGATACATTAGCTCTTTATCAATTGTGTTTTTTTTTGGTTTGCTCGTGGTTCAGAATAATCTGAATAAAGAAATACTCAGACATGCAATTTTGAGCCTAGTTTTTCTAATATATGTCCTGCATCATCAGAAAAATCCTCCAAGAACATGTTAAAAACACCAAAAACACAATTTTCATCGGAGTGGGTCTTTAAAGCTGCAGAATGAAGATAAGCATTAATGATTTTTTTTTTCTTGTGCCACTTTCTTATCCTTTAAAAAGGCAATTTAAAGGTAAAATTCTCACAATAATCTCCTGCAATGAACCTGGGATCAGAGATCTGGCAACAGCAGAGAATAAACTGATGTGTGTTTTGTGTCCAAGTCCATGCGTTGCTTCAAAATGTCCAGCATTAAACATTGCTGACAGTCAAAGATGCATCTAGATTATTTTATGTTGGGTCTCATATCTGAAGAACAGCTCCCAGAGAAGCACATGTTCACATTTAAACATTCATGGCATTCATGATGCTAACAGAATTCCTGCCATGGCTGCCCAGCCAGTCGCCATGGTGACTCAGCAGCTCCTTGATGAGCTCCGACACACCCACACACATGCATGTACAGGGAAGCGTCTGACGGGCAGCAATTTTGATTACTGCTGACCACACGCTGTGTCAACCCGTCTGCACACACACACACATGTGAACACACGCACACAGGTGCGGACAGTCAGCACATCTACCAGATAATACACCAACAGTGCAAGACTGTCAAGGAGGGATGTGTGACGGGGTCGACTTGTTTGCAAAGCAATCAAGGGAAGGGTCTGTGGAGGAAACTTTGACAAATCTGTAATTTAAATGGTTAATATAGTTAATATAAATAAATTTAAGTTCACGGTAGGATGCATTTTCTCACTTCTTCTGGTGTGGTTTTATCAAAGTTTTTTTTTTGTTCTTTTTAGCCTTTCTTGACACATCAATGTATGATATTTGGTTGAGTGTTTTTGATAGTTTCCCAGTTGGGCTGCATGAGGATAAACATCATAACAATGCAACTTTTTCAAAAGTAAAACACACTTTATGTAAAAGTAGATGGGAAACCTACAATGTGTGAAACTTTTATACTCTTGATTTGAAGTTAAGGGAAGACATCCAATACAGAGGCTTCGTGTTTTTAACGCATCATTGGTGGAGGGGACATTTTGTGCTTACTCGTTCTTCACTGTCAGCTCCAATCTCCGTCCTGCAATCAGCAGGACACCACCAGTGACCTTTACTTGCGTAAAGTCCTGACCTCGCTTTGACGGAGGCTCTCAGAAAACGGATGATGAAGATGGGAAGGAAACAGTCTTTCTCATCCCGTCCCGTCCACAACCACGTGATATCATGTCTGATCCAAATCAGAGTCTCTTTACTCTGCAGGAGAGTCTTGATCTTTGATGCCTCCTCTGATGTTTTGGTTTTAAATATAATCATTACTAACCAGTTTAGTTAGTTTAACTTTGTTCTATATTGCAGATTTTCTTTTTTAATGTTATCTTGACTTAGCTTTTTAAATGGATAAGTTCAGGTGACTTTTTTTAAACTTCTACCATGGAACCATTCAAACAATATCTTTCATTTCCTTCATGTAAGAGTCTGTAACTGATCATAGAAATAAACTGATCACAATATCAGTTAAACAAGGGTTTTTTTGCTTTCCATCCACAAACACGCTGATTGGCTTTCCTACAAATGTCCCATGCGTGTTGCATTTATAATAATAATAATAATGGATTAGATTTATCTAGGCTTTTCCAGGCGCTTACAATATACACTGCTCACAAGAATTAAACAAACACTTTAAAGAAACACATTAGATACATCGGATCTCAATATGAAGTTGGATATCTATACAAATAACGACAGGGCAGTGTCTTAGGAACAAAAGGATGCCAAGTCTTTTAATGGAAATAAAAGTTTTCGGCCTACAGAGGGATCAGTTGTGTAGACACCATAAAATCAGAGTGAAATGAAGATGTGGCAGACAAGTCCATTTTCTCCAAAAGTTAATTTCTGCAACTCAAAATGCTTTCCAGTATCTTGTGTGGCCCCCACAAGCTTGTATGCATGCTTGACAACGTCGCGGCATGCTCCTAATGAGACGACGAATGGTGTCTTGTGGCATTTCCTCCCAGATCTGTGTGAGGACATCCCTGAGCTGTTGTACAGTCTGAGGAGCAACCTGGCGGCGCCTAATGGACCCAAACATAATGTCCCATAGATGTTCTATTGGGTTTAAGTCAGAGGATCGTGAAGGCCATTCAATTGTTTCAATTCCTTCATCCTCCAGGTACTGCCTGCATACTCTTGCCACGTGAGTATTGTCGTGCATGAGGAGGAAACCAGGACCTACTGCACCAGCGTAGGGTCTGACAATGGGTTCAAGGATTTCATCTGGATACCTTATGGCAGTCAGAGCACCATTTCCTAGACCAGGGGTATTCAACTCCAGGCCTCGAGGGCCGCAGTGTCTGCATAATTTCCAGATATCCAAACTCTACTCATGACTGATTACCTGGTTCAGGTGTGTCCAACCAATTGGAGCATGCCAGATCCGGGTATGTTGGAAAACCTGCAGGAATGCGGCCCTCGAGGCCTGGAGTTGAATACCCCTGTCCTAGACAGTAGAGGTCTGTGCGTCCCTCCATGGATATGCCTCCCCAGACCATCACTGACCCACCACCAAACCTGTCATGTTGAACCACGTTGCAGGTAGCATAACGTTCTCCTTGTGTTGGTTTATTTTAGCATGTTCAAGTTCCAGCGTGGTTAGAGCAATGAGGACCTGCAAAGTTTATGGGCATCTTTGGACAAATCCAAATTCTTACCCTACTCCTATACAGCCTCTCCCTATCACTCCAATTGTAGAGGCATTTGGTGGGGTAGTGGTGTCCAAAATAGTTTTTTTAAGGGGTAGCTGTAGGGACTTATGATTGTGTATTACTCTGTTGCAAGGGTTATCCACACCGCAGAGGAGAAATGTGTTTCTTTACGTGGGTTTACAAGTTTGCATTTAAATGTAAGTAATGACTTTTTGTTTTCGCGCGACTTTTTTAAGTTCTAAAGCCGATGCATTTTTCAATTGCTGGTAGCTACGTTCTAACGTAGCTGACCGGCAAATAATGAAGACATCATTATGTGTTAGTGCTGTTCAAATTCAAAGACACTATTTTTCCATCTCTCGCCTTTCGGAGGGCTAAATGTATAGGTAGGGGTTAGGGAAGAATTCCGATTCAACCTTTGAGTCTCCCTTATGTATTCTTTTTCACAGCACCCCAAAATTGCTTGAAATTTCTACAACAGATCAAGTTCTTGTCCTCAAATATCTTTAAGGACATTGTAGTTACGGTGTGAAAATGGTAATAAATCCCCGCTAAGTTGTGTATTGACCCTAACTAACCCTAATTAAGGGATGTCTTTCGACATTCTATTGTTGAGATTTTTACAGTACAGAGCTGTCGTCCAAAGTATTTATCAATTGTAAAAACCTTTGCATTTGTGACACTCTTTGGACAAAATACTGTAACATTTAATTGGGTGGGCTGCACGGTGGCGCAGTGGTTAGCGCTCTTGCCTCACAGCAAGAAGGCCCCGGTTCAAATCCCGGCTGGGGGATCAGAAACATCAACTGGGACCTTTCTGTGTGGAGTTTGCATGTTCTCCCCGTGCATGCGTGGGTTCTCACCGGGTACTCCGGCTTCCTCCCACCATCCAAAAACATGCTTCATAGGTTAATTGGTGACTCTAAATTGCCCCTAGGTATGAATGTGTGAGTGACTGTGTGCGTGATTGTGGCCCTGCGACAGACTGGCGAACTGTCCAGGGTAAACCCTGCCTTCGCCCATCAGCCGCCGGGATAGGCTCCGGCATCCCCGCGACCCCGAAAGGGATAAAGCGGTATGGAAAATGAATGAATGAATGAATTTAATTGGGTGACTGTCAACTTAATGCTTTTTTTTTTTTTTTACTTCAATAATCAAAGCCAAATTGGATGATTTTCATCAGCAGGAATCCTGGCACCCACATGTCATAACACAAAGGTATTCCACTCAAGGCCTTGAGGGCCAGGGTTCTACAAATTTTCCAACTAAACTGCTGTTAAAGCTTCTTATTGGCCATCATCTGATCCATGTAATCAACAGCAGTTAAGTGTTGGTTTAAAAAAACAGAAGGATGTTTGCCCCCGAGTCCTGGAGTCCGTGGAACCACATTTAATCCACTCAAGGTTTATTTAACTATATAAGTGCCTCAAAAAGTTGATTTTATTTCTATTTTACTGCACCCACAATTAAAACATTAAACTAAATCTTCAACTGCATCTGAAAACATGTTCTGTCTACTTGGACAACATGGTGGTTATTGTTGCTAAGTTTCTCTTAACCAAAATTCAAAAATAATTCTGGACTGGTCAACAATTTCACTCAAAATTATTATTACTGAAGCTCAACGTTTAGTCTTAATTCCTTAAATAAAATCAAACCTATGGTGTTTTCATTCAAGTTCAAGTTACATTTGAATTCTTTAACTTCAAATTTCTATTGGAATCAAATCCTCTCTTTTTTTTTTTTTTACCTTGTTCTGGATCTCCGCCATTGTTGCCACAAGGCTGTCCACCACCGCCACTTCCACTACAGAAAACCTGTCTGTTCTGTGCTGTGAGGCAGTGGGGGGGCTCCCTAAATCCTACACAATAGATGTCAAAACACAAATTGTAGTTGTAAGCTCCAAAAGGAATACCAGGCATCCTGCTGATGAGCTTCTGTGACCAGATTTGTTCCCACAGATTTTGTTCGGCTCCTGTACTGTCAGGCTGATCGTAAATAAGAGGCACAAGACGAGAGCTGTGGGAGCAACTTTAGGTAGCCAAAAGAAATTCCCAAAAATGATCATTCTTGGATCAACTCTTGCTATTAAAAACTTGCGTACAAAGGGGGAATTTAGACTTTACCTAAAACTTGCTGTATTTTACAATTGTAACCTATAACACTCTAATTTTCCCCTGAAATACATTTCATTAACAACCTGTTTCATTCATGGAAGGTAGTGCAATGTAAACTTAATCAACTCTAATATGATTCTGGACTTGCAGAAGTTCTTTAAAAGACCCCGAAGACATTCATGGTCCACTGAGGAATATCATTAACATCACCTACTTTCCACATCCTTGAATCAGATGAGATCCCATGCTTTTCTAGAACAACAAAGCTCATCTAATCCCTCTGGAGGTTAAGGTGCTTGTACACAGATCCAGGAGAGATGTGTACATTGCAAACATTTGACATTTGGTGTGTAGGGTTGCCTTGTATGGACTGGCGAACTGTCCAGGGTGTGTCCTGACTTCGCCCTTCAGTAGGGGAGGATCCAGCATCCTTGTGACCCCAAAACGGTATAAACCGGGTTTAGAAAATTGATGGATCTGCAGGGTAGACTTTAAATGGTTAGCTTTACCAAAGAGATATTGAACTGAAATGTGGAGAACTTGGGCCAGCTCTTCACATTTTCAACTGTTTTTTCAAACCAATGTATACTTTGAAGCTCTGGATCTAAAATTTTAACTAAGGTTGCAATATTATAAAACGATGGGTATCACAAAGTCTCAGAAATGTTAAAAGTACCAACATCATAAATATTGTACAAGACTATTATTAATTTATTCAGACAGAAAGAGATTTGTCTCTGTATTTTGTAAACTTTGAAATAGTTTCCATGTGAAGTTAAAGGAGTGTCTTCACACAAACCTTTCGAAAAAGAAATTAAAGCAAGAGTTTTATTTGATATATGACTTTTATAGATCTTAAAAATCTGTATCTGTTTTACACAAGGAGAATGTATCACTAAGGAAATATTAAATTATTAAAATTCAAAAATTGGCGTTTTACCCTCATTTGTGGTCAATAATGGTTTTATTTTTCCAATTTTTCATAAAAAAAACATTTTTTGGGCTATAAAAAATAAAAATAGTTGTGTATTGACCAAAATTATTAATTTTGCCATAAAATCTTACTGAATCAGTGTTTTTTTAACAGACATTATTTAAATGAAAAATGTATTAACACATTTATTCCTGGATTTGATAAATGGATAGATTCAATTTCAATTATTTGATCTTTTTTTATATCTATCCCTACCTATTGTAGAGCATGGCTTAGTTCTTAGTTCCAGTTCTATATAATATGTGTGAAAATGTTCCTGTCTATCTGAGAAAAATTCATAAAGTGTGTAGTGATGAGTTTTAGAACATTTGTAATTCTACTTTGTAGATTTTACCTAGCACAGGTTTTTGTTAGAACACAACTTCTGCAATAAACACTGTGCAACAGAGCGTCACCCATCTTGGAGTTTATTATTTTAATTATTTTACTTACCATTTCATACACTGTTTTTGTTTTGTTTTGCTTTTTTACTATCATGTCCTTTCTCTGTTCATGCTGAAAGGCTGTTTTCACCAAATTGTCCTTGGGGGATTGACAAATATTCATCCATCCATCCAACCAAATGCCCAACAAGTAGAAATGTATTGAAAGAACGCTGATTCATTCATTCATTCAAAGAACTATTGTCAGCAAAACTATATTATTGGTAGACATTTTTTTTACCCTTTTTGTGCAATCACCTGCCAGTACTATGTTGCTATTATTGTACATTCTTAATGAAATCCACAGGAGTTGAGCAGCCATGTGGCAGCAAGGAGCTGAAGAGATATAATAGGAATTACAGGATGTCTGTTCCTCAGAGTACCTGTACTTCAAGGATTTATCTAAAAGACAATGGCTGCTCATCCGAGTACCTCTTCAGTTCTCTCCATAGGGTCACGTTTAAGTGGGTAAGATATTCAGACTTTTAAAAATCTGCTCTACAGATTTAATTTTTACATTTATACTGTTGTAGTGGCTACAACATATCACTATTCTGCGTGTGTTTCAAGTGGTTCTCTCCCATCAAGAATCTAGGTCAGAGTAACAACACTTCTTGGCCGATTATCTGACAGTCTGTTGACACCAAACTATAGTATTGGCTCACTGCCTCACCCAAACTGCACTAAATAAATAATCAGGTACTATTCATAATGAAAGAACAAAACGGCTGGAGATTTGTGTTGAGTAGGTATTGGTGAAAAGAAGGAAATATTTACCATAACTTTAGTTGAATTTTTTTATGTTTGCAACTCCTAAAACATATCTAAACCTGCAGGGTAAAGATCCTCTTTTCCTGAACACACTACTACCACCACCATGTTTCACTGTTTGGGTATCAAAAGCAGGTGAAGAGCAGTGTTTACACATCAGTGGTCTTATTAGTTGGGGAGATTTCAGCAATTTTCAGTTTCCAGATTTTTTACTACGCACCAAGATCTGGAGTAACTCTGACAGTAACTCGTGACTGAAAAAAAACAAAAACTGTGTAAAACAACAAACATCTCCAAACTTACCACTTTTGACCAACCACATGAGAGTTCTAGGGTTTGACAAAAACGTGTAGTTTTTCTAAAATAAAAATGCTTAAGAATGTTTGAGGGACTGAATTGTGTTGGCTTCAATGGTTGCTGGGAACATCATAAAACCAATCAAATGGGCTTCAAATCCTCCTGGAAAGAACGTCTGAGAAGGATTTTTATCATTCTGATGGAAATATAATGGAGTTTATAAAGTGCAAATAGTGTCTTTGAATTTCAGTTCCTCTTTTGCACATTCAACCTTCAGATTGAATACTTTTTGAAATCATTTGATGTTTTTTTTTATCTCCTATGTTAATGGATTAACAATAGTATTGAAAGACTGGCAATTAACTCTGAGGCTACAAGTTAAAAAAAAAAACACAGCTTTTTACAGAATCCTCTACACATCGTCTGCTCAGTTTAAAAAATACCCAGTTATTTTGCGCTAATGGAAAAATTGCTGCTCTTTAGAGAGGCATACTTTCAGCTATAAGGTTAGTTGTATTTACTGTCATTCAACTGGAACGCGTTATTTGTGAGCATTTGGCCTTTCCTCTGCAGGCAGACTGCATAGAAACAGTGGATGGGCTGACTAAGTTCCTCTGCAATCGGTTGTTTTTGTTCTGCTATGTGCTGACTATCAGAACAGATACAGTTAAATTGAAAAAATAAATAGGATCAAAACAAATGCAATGTTTACAACCATACTTAATGGTTTTTTAATAGTGTATTTGCTACAACTAAGACAATAAATTTACAGCAATTTAGCCGATGTTAAAATTCCTTCTTTATGAAGAAACACTGCAGAAAAGGTAAAGGAAAAATGTGTTTGGTTTCCTATTTTTTTGTTGTAACGATGCTCCTTGGCAATACATCTTTTACTGTTGGGAAGCCAAAGAAGATTTGGCACATGATCATGGGCATGACCCACATATTCCTTTCTGCTGCTCATCCCGCAAACGCACATTTCTCACAAATGTAGTGCCATTTCAAAAGGACAATAATCTGGTTTTGCCAAGACCAATTCAATGAAATAATCTACAAAACGCAAACACTTATAATTTTGTTCTGCTGGTAGGCCGAAACAAAGCACCAGAAAAGGTCAAAGAGGATTTGAGACTGACTGTGCGGAAAGCAAATCCATACGGACGCAATGATGTTGACTGTGGATGAAAATGACCATAGAACTGTTTGGCTGCGACAGCACAACAAATAAACAAGTATTTCAAGTGGCATTTTGATTTGAAGTTGCAAAGCACATGTGGGTTTCCTCTTTCCAAACATCTTTTAATCTATTGGCGAAGCAAAGTGGTATTCTAGACATAATTATGCATTTTTAGGCAAAATCAAAAATTTGTGTAGTTTTCTAGGACATAGTTTCTGCAGAGTGGCAGAAGTTAATTAGAAATTCACCTCTGAGTTGTGGGCAGAACTGTTGATGCGGAGAAAGCCCCCATCTGATCGCTCCTGCTAGCTTAAATCTCCTCACATTAGCGGTACAACCAACATGGCGAGCAATATCGGAGCTATCCAGCTGTACAGTTTTGAGCCGGACGCCAGCTCAGACATGAAATCTAGTCGTCTACATGCTTCAGACTGGAGGAGCAAGGAGCTTCTGGCTTGCCGTACGTCACATCTACAAGCTTTTTCCTCGTTTGCTCCTGATTCAAAGCAATTTGAGTAAATAAATAATCACAAAGTCAATTTTAAGATGAATTGTATTTAAATAAGTCCTCCATCATGAGAAAAAGGCAACAAGAACATGATTAAAAACCCAATTTTCGTCAGAGTAGCTCTTTAATATTAGTGGACCAATGTCTTGGGTCTGCAAAAGTCACTCAGGGTTGCATCAGCACCACTTTTAGCTTTAGTGCCACAACCCAACAGAGTGTTTATGGTTCTTTATCAGGATCAAAAAGCAGATTATTTTTTAAATTTGATCTGGCGCATCACTGAAGGGCCTGGACGGAGAGCCAGACAGGGACGTGGAATGATGAGGGATGCTGAAATACTGAGTGTAGATGGGGAGGGGTGTTATCCTATAATGGCAACCATCTTAATAAAATAGGATACTATCTACAACCTCTAAAACATCAGAGGAGCCTTTCATTTAAGAGATGCTGCACATTCCTGCAGGAAACATGACCTTAAATGATGGCTCCATGGAAGAAGAATGGAATCATGCAGGGTGTCTGTGTTGAACACTGAGGAGCAGGATGGCCACAGGCTTCATGAGGATTTTTTTTTTCAGCATGGAGGGGGGAGTGTACCATCCCGACTGCGGCATCACCACCATAACAAAGAGACACGAACCCACGGAGCTCTGCGTGAGACACGGATCCCCCCGCTTTCCCCTCACACGCCCACCACCTTCCAATGTGATGGAGGCAACAAATAATATGGAAATAAATATCATTTTTAAAAAACAATCCGTTTATCAATTCCACTGCAGCACCAAACCTGACCAGCCCCCCCGTTAGGATTTCACCTATCACGTATTTACTTAAAAAAAAAAAAACAGGGGAAAAAAAGCGCGACAAGGAGGCGCGAGGACACGAGAAAACACCATATCACGCCATGTCACTCCGCGAGTCGAGCTAGTACGGTAAAAATCGAGAACTTACCGTTTTAAAGCGTCTGTTTAACGCTCGTGCGTGTTTGCGTGAGAGTCAAAGTGTGTGATGGGAGGGGGGGAAGAAAAACCTCTCCACCTTTTCGCTGCTCGCACAGCAGACTGCTGCCAGCACGCAGACACAAGTCCCGCCCGGATTCTGAGGCCGCAGCCAATCAGGAGCCGGGAAAAAAAGAGAATCGAGGCCTCGAGCTGCACTGATGGTGCGTTTACAAACCACCGTAAAAAGGAACGTTGTGGATTTGTTAACACATAAAATAAATTCTTGCGTGTAAAACTGATAAATTGAGGAAAACTATGGTGGAATTGCCAAACACGAGGCAAAATCGCTGTCTGTAGATGTCAAATTAAATATAAACAGTGAAAAAATAATTTTAATGCAAATGTATATTTAGTGACTAATACAAATAATATTTCAGGTGATATTTGTCTGACTTTCATGAATCAAACAGAGTTCATACCAAAATAAACATCAGTAAAATGAATTTCTGATTGGTGTTGCTTTTGTTGTCTGGTGGGATATTTGAATGATAACTGTCAACATTTCTGCAAGCCATATGACTGACTGTCTGCTGGGCAGGCAGAGGTTCCTATAGGATTAACAGGGATTATAATTCGCTTTTGATTCAGATGGTTTGTCCATAATCTATCTTTTGGTCACGCAAATGCACAAGCACAAAAATGTGTCATATACTTCAGTTTTGTCTTTAAATGTATAAGCGTGACATTTTCAATTCAAAGTAGAAAAAATATAATAATTTTTATAGTAAAAACCAGTTTTACTAACTCATCCTCATCTCAGTTTCATTATTTGCATTTATTTGTGTCATCACTTTCCTGTGACCCATAAATTATTCTCAAAATTAGGTGAAAGTGAAGTTATGACTTCCTGCCAAAACGAGCTTGCTTCTCGATTGAAAAATGTTACAAAAATCGTGTTCTACACTTTAATAAAGCACAATTTTTAATAGTTGGTAATTTAAAATAAAACACAGAAAGCTGTCACTTTGACTTCCCTGTTCTTGCCTTTGCTGGAGAGATTGTGAGGAGAAAAATTGTGGAGATTTGGCATCTTATGTTTATCTTTCACTCCTCTGTTCTCCACTTCAGTTTCTCCTCATCTCCTGTTATGTAACCTTTGTTCTTGTTTAAATTAAATTAAGTTAAGACATTTAAATTTTGTATCAATATAGAACAATTTTCTGTCATGGAATGGACTCAAAAAGTGATGATAAAGGTATTTATTTTACCTAAAGATGATATTTGATTGACCTTCATTATCTGGAAAATAGAGATAATAGCATTGGAAGCCATTCTGATCTTTGTTTGACAGTTTTTAAGCATCACAGATTTACGAAGCATCTCTGTAAGCAAACCCTTTGTAAGTTCTGGCCACTCTCTGCAAAGTCATATGATCAGTGGATGACTCAGCATTTTCTAAAGCAAACAGCTTGAAACACCACGAAATCTGATTTGCTTGCATTCTCAGCAGTTTTCCAATCCAGTTATAATGTTATGTTTGAGGTTAATCAGTGCGTTTTTCCTCTTTTCTCCTCAAATGTTCGTGAATATTGAGAAAATTGAGAAAAATGCGACAAGAAAAAGCTAACAGAATTTTCATCTTAGGTGATCTTTAAGATTTGTTGAAGGCATATGATCAAAAAGGATTTCTGTATAAATAGATCTTAGCGATATCAATTCTGAGTTCATCTTTAACCTTTTATTTACTTATACTTTTGACACATAATTATTAAATAATAGCTTTAGGTGTTCATAGTTCCCTTTTTATATTTTATGGTTTTCCTTGTTGATATGAATCTTATTGTATTAGTCCTCTACCACCATCCATCCACCTTAAGAACCTGCTGATTTCCTTTTGGGGTCTGCTGGAGCCCATTCCAGATCCTGCTGGGTAGACCCTAAACAAGTCGACAGACTGTTGCAGGGTCACTCTCACATGCACACCTAAGGGAAAACTACCTTAGTACCTGGAGAAAACCCACCATGAATGGGGAGCACATGCAAACTTCACACAGAAGGGCTCCAGCTGGGATTCAAATCAAGGCCAACTAAATAGTTTTCTTAATTAAAACAAAAACAAAAAAAACGGATCAGTCAAGCTCAACCACAGTATCTGTTGTGAATGCTTTGTTGGGTTCAATTTGTGCTCAGACTTAATCAAATAATTATTTAAAGGTAAAATTATGTTGAGTATTTTACTTTTTTCCCCGTCATCTTTTCAAAAAAGCAAACAATCCTTGATTTCTCTGTACCTTTCTGCTAAAAAAAACTCTTATTTTCTGCAGCTGTCATTATGGAAAACTGGAGTGTTTGTTGTGGTTGTTTCTAAATGAAATCCCTGCTTTTACAGTTGCATAGATTAGTGGAGCAAACTACAAATATTAAGTATTTCTTTTAATATTTTTCTTATTTTCTTTGCAAAACTCTTAAAACCTTAAGGTGACCTAGATAGGGAGACGACTCCTGCTGTGCAGAGGCTTAATGGAGAGACTGACATTCTAATGAATATAACATGTTAACATAGTCTCTCATGAAATCATTAGCTCACAAATGTCCATGTTTGACTGTATTTCAACTCTTTTTAGAACTAAAAAAAAAGTACTTTGAGAGTTTTTAACTGAATGTTCTGGTGTTTTTTGTGTTTTCTGCTGATCAAGCTCACAGAAAGCATGAGGGCTTTGCATGGCACAGATGTGGAAAAAGAGAGTTTTAGGGTAGAGCTAGTATTTGGGGCGAAGCTGCACAGGGGGTGTCTGGGTTTGTGGGCGTGGAAAGCAAAAGGATGAGATTATGAGGCTGGAAACAAGAGGGATGAAGCAGGTCAAAGATGGAGGAGGGTCAGGGTTAAGAGGAGTAATGCATACGCTCGGTAATGCCTGTTTTTATTTGTGCAGCAGATGAACTTTAGCATTAATCCTTTGTCCCTGAGCTCTTCACAGCAGCATGGATGAAATAGAAACAGTTGCTCTGCCTCGAAAAGGCACACTGTACATTTTAATAGTACAAATCTGACAACAATGAAATACAACATCGACAATATTTTAGACTTGTGGACTTGAAAATAAGGGAATTTATCTCCATAAATTATTTTAAATCTAAATTAAATCTAGACCTTCTGCTTCTGAAGAATTACCGGCATGAAGCTAAATGAGGCAGTTGTTTTTGTGTTATTTGGTATATAAATGAAATTGAATTGAATTTATGTTCAGCACTTTGTTCAACTCTTTGTTTGTGCTAATGCGCTTGGAATAAATAGTTAATTTAATGATTCATTATTTGATACAATACTCATGTTTTTCTTGCAAAATATTTTGATACAAATATTTTAGATTACTTTTTTTAAATTAAAACCCTCATTCTCATTAGTTATTTTTCAACATGCAAAAGGATAATTAACTGATGCATTTAAATACAACAACTTCATAAAAAAACAAAAAAATAATATTTTAAATCGTTAAATCATCCATCGATCCATCCATCGATCGATCGATCCATCCATCCATCCATCCATCCATCCATCCATCCATCCATCCATCCATCCATCCATCCATCCATCCATCCATCCATCCATCCATCCATCCATCCATCCATCCATCCAATCTTCAATGTATGTATGTGCCTGATAGTATAAACCTTTTAAATCTTTTTAGTAAAAGTTTCACATAATGCATATTTTTAGGGTTTCCTTTGAAAAAAAATAAAATAAATAAAACTAAATAAAAATCAAACAATTCTCTGTCCCTACAAACAGAAGCTGGAGCCAAAGATTTAAGAAACACCAGTGTACTCCACCATCTTGTGGTCAAAAAAGAAATAGCAACTTTAAATCTTCTCTTTTAAAAAAAATAAAAACAAATAAATAAGAATAACATCAGTTTATCTGTTACATCAATAATTTGATATCTATGGACTTCTATAAGATCAGTTTTACCCATCAGAACAATTTTATAAGTTTTATATGAAGTTAATATTAGCAACCTAAATTAAATAAAAAGAAAATGGAATTTTTTTTTTTAAACTTGAATCCAGAATCAGTGTTTTCCATAAATGTGTTTACTTTTCCATTATAATCCATTTCTATTGTTTTTTGTTTTTTTTTTAGATTTCCAGCAAAGGAAAAAATAATTTGTTTATCTGATCAGTTCTTGAATTTGTGTTGAATAAAATCCATCAGAATTTGTTTATTTTTGCAATTTCTTGGTTTGTGACACAAATATTTGATTCTGCCTGGGCTCACGAATGTGTTTTAATAAAGGACAACATACTCTTCTAAACAGTAAAAAGCTGATTTGTGATGTTCAGAAACTCTCAGTGGCTCTAAAACTTCAGAAAAAAAATCCAAAATCTAAATATCTTGAATTGACTTCAATAGTTTCTGAAACAGCCGCCCTAATCCCCCCCCCCCCCCCCCCCCACACACACACATCCCCTTCCACACACAGCTTCTTTCATCGATCCATTCATTTTAGTTTCCTCCTTTGCTGTGTGTTTGTAGGAGCCAGTCTCTGAGCGATGAGGACTGCATTGTTGAAGAATTTGGAGTTTCTCTGCTTTTCAGCACCTCTCCACTCTCTGCTTTACCTTCTTTGAGATAAAAAAAAACTATGACAATGTAAAGTTTCCTTCCACAACGGGACTAGGAGAAAAAAAAAGAAAAAGCCAGCGCTCTCTGCTATTGTCTGCAGCAGACTTTGAATGGAACAGGAGTCATTTTCACTTTACAGGGGAAAAGAATCATTATGGAGTCTGCCTTCAGAGAATCGGCCTGACTTTGTGTAAAAACATGCACAGAACAAGCAAATCGGAGAGAAGAAATCTGAGATGCATCTAGATTTAGACAAGAAGATTTCCGCCTGTGCAGTTCTTTGTGTCTGTATTAGTTAAAAAACAAGCAAGTACAAATAACACTTAAGCATCCAACATAAAACATATTTTGGTTTCTTCATTCCTATCTTGTGCAATTTGACAAAAAAAAAAAAAAAAAGGATCCCTGGTTGTTGACCTGGATCGTTAAAAAATGAACCAATATCAATTTTGACTTGTGTCATTATTAAAAATAAATCATTACACGCCTAAAACCAGTCATGGACAAATAAATGTGTTTTATTGAAAAAAAAAGTGTTTTAAGCAGAATTGGAAATTTTTGTGTACAGAGAAAAACCTTTGGAGTGTATGATTTTTAGCTTTATTGAACATTTTTAATACAAGTCTGACATCTCGACTTGTGTAGCACGAGAAAAACAGGAGATTCATTCAAAATAAATGCATACAAAGCACTTGAAGATGTCAAGAAAAAAAGCTTTTCAAGACTAAAACCACGTCGAAATTCATTGTTTCATGTCCAGTTAAAGTGTTTTGAGAACAAACTCCAACTGCCAGGATGTTAAAGTTTGCAGATTTATTTTATGCTCAGAGAACATAAAACGAGTAATCAGATTAATTAAGGTTTTGCCCTACTAAATAGATTAAATGTCTGAGCTTTTATTTGGAACAACTGAAACTGGGAGCAGAATTACTATTAAAATTTAAACTAAAGAAAAACTCAGATTAAGGGAATTTTTATTGAATTTTGTGAAACAACACGTAAAAAGTCCTCCCTATTTAGTCAACTAAAATCAATAAATGTCACTAAAAACATATAACTAAACTAAAATTATATTTGGCTACTTAATGACAAGAGGTTGTAGATTTCAAAACTCTCACCTCACAGTTTTCACTTCTCGACTCAGTCTTTTGTGTGTGGAGTCTGGACGTTCTCCTCAAGCACTTGTAAGTTTTCTTTCCCGGGATGTCTAATTCCTGAAGAAAGAGAATATCAGATATCTGCAATAAACAAATCATTGATTCTAAAAGATTTATTATATATATGTCACAATATGGTAAAAGATTTTGGCCCAAAGCCAGTAAATATAACTTTAACCAAAACCTAAACAAAAATATAAATTATCCTTTTTGGAGCAAGTATTTTTATCATGTAATGCAGATGTTTATTCCACAAGTTTATGTGGTTTTACTATTTGTTTATAATATAACCTTTTATTGAATTGAAAAAAAATGACTGCATTTTTAACACTAGAGGATACACATAATTTACATAAAATAATTAAAAAAATGCATTTTTACTTTTTAGTTTTATAGTCAACCAAAGTGGTACAGTTAAAAAAACAAACAAAAAAAGCGTAAAATAAAATAAAATAAATTAAAATATTCCTCCAAAATACTCAAAAATGTCCACATCTCATGTGTTAAAAGACACATTCAGAAAACAGATGCAGAGAAAGGCTGTTCAGTGTTTTTATTAGACTTCTTCATTCTAGGTACATTTACAAATATAATGAATAGAACTCTCAATGCCACTGTATCTTTATTTGTTTGAGTTTTAACGCCCTCTTCTTGTAAAAAACAAAAACTGAAGAAATGAAAAAGATTGCTGGTTGTAAAAAGGAAATGGCGACATCTAGTGGACACCTGAAAATAATGCAGTAAAATTTCACAATGAAAACCTGCCAAGACTGAAAAACGGTTTTATTTTAGACGAGCAAACTAGCATTTAAAGCATCCAGCCATCCGTTTTCTTAACATACTATATCCATTTTGGGGAGCCAGAGCCCATCGTGACTTCTGAAATTGAAAAGATGCTCGCTTAAAAGCCAGAATTTGCAAAAAATTAAATAAATAAAAAAATAAATAAGATTAAAAATAGTTTATTTTAAGCAATCAAGACAGAATAATTCATTTGCAATACAATCAATCAACAGAGGTTCACATCCATAATTAGACATCAAATGATAGATTGCTCAAAATATATAATCCCACCCCGTTTTCTAGTAACTGTATCACACAAAAGTTTTCTTGCTTTCAAAAGTTTTCACGTAAGTTTCATTATTAGACATATTTTTCAGACTTGTATTAAAATAATTTATTACAATTAAGGGAAAGGTTCTATAAAAAGTTGTCCAAGTGGTATAAAGTTGTGCCTATAAGAATAAAAATAAGTGACAAAAAATAAAATTTCACAATCCTAATACATTAGGTTTTTTGTATGTTTTGTTGTAAATTTTAATGAAATACTTTCCAAAAACTAAGTGAAGGATATGACACAGAGTTGGACTGTATGTGTGCTTCCCTATCCTCAAGCTGCACCAGTTCTTCATCATTCTGTTGTTTCATAATTCTTCTATTGCTTAAGTGCGTCATATATGAAAGTTTGCGTTTCAATCTGTGCAAAAACTATAAAGTGCCATTTCCTGTGATTTCCATGTGACTCATTTGTTTGTTACAATGAAAAAAAGCCTAAACAGGGCCGATGAAAAGAAAACATCAAAGATCCAAAAGGTTTTCCTGCTAGCCAGCTAGTGGCGAGATGCACTGATATCCTCCATGCGTCACCAGGGGATGATGGAGTGACTTTTTTTTAAACATATCCTGAGATAAACATCTATAGCAGATGGTATTTATAAGTTGCTGCTTCCAGTTGCTTGTTAAGAAATTCAAAAGTTCAGATTAGTTAAATATGAAGGAGGATTTGTGTTGTTAAAATTGAACGTAAATTTGAACTCAAAAAACAAAAGACTCTTGTCTTCTTACCCGTATTGCTGTTTTGTATGTAAAACAATAATATACTAAAAAAATAATTCAAAAGATAAAAAAAACAAAAACCCTGCATTCTTAAAAGTGCTACATTTTTTTTTAAGTCAAACCCCATCCTCTTGATTTATTACAAAAGAGTTCCCAGTGGTCTTTTAATAATGACTATACTGTTTTCAGCATCGTAGTTGTTCTTTAAGAAAAAAAAAAAAAATTAAAGCATATTTTTCAACGTTTTATTATCAATTTCCGCATACATTTTTCTTTAACACAAGAACCCAAAATTGCCTCTGGTCTTTGGTGTCCCTTTTGCAATATATAGAGCTGTCATTTAATCCAAACAATCATAAAAACATCTAACTCTCAAAAATCAACACATCAAACCAGAAACTTATGATACTAAATCTTAAATATTGAATATTATGTATTGAATGGTGTGATATTATTTTTGTAAGACTAATATAATATTTGTGTTAGGTTGTGGTTCTGTCTGTGTGTAAGTACGGTATCAGTGCAAGTACATGTCGGTGTTTGTGTGAATTTATCATTTATCTCTCCTAAGTCTTCATGTAGAATCAAGTTATCTTCACATTTCAAAAGAAACTGAATTTGGTGGAATTTAGATCAGAATGAGTGTATGATTTCTATGGTTTTGGGTTGTAAATGTGCTTATAATCACAGTGTGGATTATTTATTTATTAATTTTTGCGAGGGGCTGGGAGTTAAGTACTCCACAGTAAAAGAAGCTGTTGAGATGGTTTGGAAATCTGGTCAGTATAGCCTCAGCTGACCTTGTAGTGAGCAGCAGGTTAGACTTCTCCCAGTGGGGAGAGACCTCACATTTGACCCAATGCTTACTGGAGAGATTAAATCTCTCAGAGAGTCCAGAAACACCCCAGAGAAGCTGGAGAAGGTGTCAGTTGCCTCACAGACTCAAAATAAATACATAAATTAAAAAAACACTGAGAGTAAAAACTAAGCCTAATATTTAGTGATTTAATAAATATTGCAAAAGATGTAAAAAAAAGTTCTTATTTGACTCCCAATTTAAAATAACGAAGTTCCATGAACACTTTAGTGCTTAAAAACAACCACGATCATCACTATGACAAACAATCATCCAGAAGTCTCATTTGAATTTTACTGTCCCACCATGAAATTCTTCACGGGCCAGTGGGCAGACAGCAGCCACTACAGCTCACCAACAGAGAGATTTAACCTTTAGCATGATCACTCAACACATGCAAACACACACACACACACAAGTAATGATTTCATCATGTAGCAGGATATCCTACCACCACTATATAAACACTTCAAGAAGGTCTGGGGTCTCCTTTTACTTCCTTGCTGCCTCTCTACCCTCACGCTGCCTGCATCTCCTCCTCCTCCTCCTCCTCCTTCACTCAGACATGAGATGATTTTTAAAAGTGCCAGTAATAGTGGCAATTTATGTCTATGACCATCAACCCTTGAAGAAATAAACTATTAAGGGTTTCTTATTTTGAAATTAGAAGCTTCATTTCAATTGTGTTTATTAACCCCTTGATGCAAATATGTGTCAAATCATTTCAGCTCCAACTTACTTAATTTAGCATTTACAGTACATGAAAGTAAAAACATAGGCACATTTTTATTTCACATAAATTCAGGTGTCAAGCAGAGATATATTACACCTTTCTTGAATGGTTTGCTTTTATTTCAAAATGATCATAATTATTACATTTGTTGTGTATCCACATAGAAGGTTAATTAATCGCAGAATTTTGAATATACTGAAGTAACTAATGAAACACATCAATAAAGAAGGCTTGAGGGCCAAAACTTGAGACTTTGACACACGAAAATGAGAATCCTAACCCAGGATTCTGCAGTCGGCTCCAGAGCCACATGGAGCTCCGTCATCCCTCCATTATGGATGTTTGGCTTAGAAGAAAAACTAACAATTTGATTTTTTTAAAAATTTGTTTTAGTTAATAAAGTTTTGTTTATTAATGTTCACATTTCAACATGTCAGATGATCAAGGAAAAGAATGCTAAAGGGTTTTAAATATTTTCAGAGTAGTCTATCATCTGAATGACCTGAAAGCATGTGCATATTTTTTTTAAAAATATATTATTGTTGTCATGCTCACATTTGATGGAAAAAGGAAAGTCGTAATAATAGAAAATACTTTTTGACTTGGTTGTTTAAGTAAATCTGCTGCAGCAGGAGGATCTTATTTGACACAGGATGTATTTTATTTTGAAAGGAACTTACATGTGCTGCTGTCAAAAGTAAAACAAGTTAAAATTACTATAAAATAAAAACGATAAAAGTATAATAATTAAATTGGTGTAAATATTTAAATGCTGCATGTTATACATTTATGTTTTACAAAAACAATGTATTTTTCTAAAATGTTAAATGGGACTTTGAGGCTCTTTTTTGGGTAAAATCAATGAGAATTCCAGTCATTTTTCCTTTTGGATTTCATATATTTTCTTTATGTAGGCCTACTTCAGGTTAATGCTACATTAATACACTAAATACTTGTGTTTTTCTGGGTAATCACTTGACATTATTCAATTGTTTGATTATAAATACCTAATTACACTTGATGTAGGTAAATGTGAAGTTTAAAAGTTTGCAAAATTGGACAACTGACTGCAAATAATCTTATCTGAACCATATTTCTTTGGAAAAAAACAAAACAAAAAGAAAAACCTATCAAGGTACATTTTTCCTGCCCACTGTTTCATGTCTCATGTTGTCCATCTTCCTACTTGGCAGCTGAATCTCCAAAATCCTCAGTAACTTTTAATCTTAAAGAGAATCCAGCCATAACAGATATGTGAAGAGCGGTGCACGTTCAGTCATGTTTGAGTTGGTGTGTGAGGGGGTTTCATAAAAAAAACAAACAAAAAAACGTTTGCTCTGCTGGAGTTGAAAAACTGGAGTTTTTCAATGATGCAGAATCTACTGTGACACCAGGAGTTTAAGTCTGGTGAACTGAAGGTCTTGATTAATATGGACTTCATTCAAAAACCCAAGAGTATTTTCTATATATCTATAATTGGACGTTTTTCTTTAACATTTCACATTCTACAATTGTCCCCTGTTGTTTTTTATTTGGACTGATGCCGCTCTAGTGGTGTAGATCACTACGAGGGGTTCTCTTTGCAAAAGTTTGATTTGATATTTGGTTTACATCAAGTGTTGATTGTACACAACAGAACAAAATCACACAGATTTATGAAACCAATTACGGAAAATATGAATTGATAAAAAAAAAAAGAAAAACTGATATAAATGTAAAAAGAAAATGTTTTTGTCTTTAAATCATACATAGAGATTTTTGCAGTTATGCATACAGTTAAAACTTAGGTCACAATAGATTTATTAAATAAAGTGATTGTCAACTAAAGTCAAGTATAGTTTGATATATTGCATTTCAATACACACAGACCTGGAATTGTCCAATTACCCAATAGTTTGACTTTCTGATTAAAGTGCATTCAAAAAGCAAACAAGAAAATAGCCAAAAAAAAAAAAAAAAAAAAAAAAAAAGTGATTTGTCCAGGAAGTTTGAATGCAGAAACCTGATAATGCAAATAAAGCATCCATGATGATCCATGAAGGATTCAAGTCCCTTTTCAAAATGTGGCAACTTTGAAACATTTAACTAGGTCAAAGCTTTCATTAAGCCCAGTAATGAATTTTTATTTGTCTGCTGTCACCTCAAGGCCATGTCACACAATCACAATTTATATTTTGCACATTTTCTATGCACTATAGTTTTGGTCTTTTTCAAAACATGTATGATATACAGAATTCAGAAGTGTTTCTCCAGTTTCTTGTGTGTGCAGATGTCCAAGGGTTTTGGCTGACGAGTCTTTGCGTACCGTTTTAAACTGTTCAATATTTTTGGTTGGTTGAGAATGACATATTTTTTACGCAATAGTGCGTGATTTTTGCAAGATGGATACACAAATGTGTGGCTTTCAACAACCAATTCACGCATGTCTAATAGAATTTTCACGCATGTACCACCAATGTATAACTTTTATATCATGTATTCGACACACACATAACGTTAAAATTACGTAATTGATGCACAAATCTATTAATGAATTGCATGTAAACAGAGCAATAATCACGCACCATTCATTGCGCATTGTGTGACAGGTTTCTAAATCAGCCAATCTTTCACCCTTCCAGAAATGGGAGTCTCCCTCTCCCTTGTCTGGCTCATCGGGCGGGGCGGGGGCCTGGTGTCTAAGTGAAAGATAGGTCATGGTAAAGGGCCAGGTACATATGGATGCAACTCTGGACGTGGGCTGGGCCTCTCGGATCTTCTCAGCTGCAGTCCACCAGGGAGTCCCTTGTCTCAGAAGGGGTCCCTCCTCCAGAAGGGGTGGGCTTGCTTGGCAGTTGACTTAAAACTTGTTTTTAGTTAAGACAAAGCATCGTGAGGACCCATGGCTGGTGCTGATTGTAGTGGTGACGTGATATGATTTCTGTTTAGTGCTCTGTCAAAGTGAAGAAATTCAATGAAGCCCGGTGTTACATGTTCTTTGGGTAGTTTATTCACACTTCTTTGGTGATTTTAACATGGTTCATTCATGATAAATCTGTGGAAAGTTCACGTAACAAACAACTTTTCTCCCTTTTTCGTCACACGTTCACGTATGATCAATTTTCCTCTGTGCAATATGTGCAAAATTTGTACATAGTGGCTGTGTGACACGGCCATTATCGGTTAAAGAGTTGCATATCGGTACAAAACCAATATAAAAGGACACTTTTTTGCACGTCAAAATCAATTGATTCACGTTGATAGCGTAAATTAAGGGTGTCAAACTCAATCGCACAAGGGGCCAAAATCACCTAAGGTCGCGGGCTGAACAGGATAAATATTTATTAGACAATCTAAAACTACATTTTTAAAACTTTAAAATATTAACTTTTTAGCATAATAATGAACTAGATGTATATCATTACCTGTGATTATGCTAGTGTGAATGCTGTGAGCTGAATTTTGCTGCTGAAGATGCTAGTGCTGATATCTGACAACAGTGAAACTGGTAGCTTGCTAAAATATTAGCTAAATGCCAATCTAGCCTAAAAAAAAAAACTTAGGTTAGCCAAAACAGCTAGCATGTAGCTGAAAAAATTGCAAAATTTCAAAATCGCCTAAAAAAAAGGAAAAAAGCCTAGATAAAAAAAAACAAAAAAACACAAAAACAGCTAGCATGTAGCTGAAATATTTGCTGAACTCCAAAATGGATAAAAAACTGAATTAAAAAAAAAAAGCTTAAATTATCCAAAACAGCTAGCATGTTACTGATATTTTAGCTAAACTTGAAAATAGCCTAAACAATCTTTGCAAATGCTAAAATAGTCTAAAAAGCTACCAGAATGCCAATTTTTTAAACTTTTAAATTATATTTTTTTAGCATAATTTTGCATTATAAAAAGGCAGGAATATTCTCCAGAATAAATACACTTAAACCTTAAATGACTTAATATTTTACTCTACATAAAAATATATTTTGTCAAAGTTATACAAGTTAGAAATGTGCGTAAGATAACATCGGGCTATTAATAATAAAATAAAATGAGGTAGAATTACCCAGAGGGCCAGATTCGGCCTCGACTTTGACACGTGCTGACGTAAGTGGTCAGAGTTATGGTGGGGAAGCATTTTCTAGATATCACCAGTGACAGCTCTGGTGTTAAAATGGTTAACAACAATATGTTTAGTATGTCTACTCCCACTTAGAGATATGGCTCAGAAGAAGGCCGTTTTCAGATGGATATAGATTAATGATTTTAAAACCCAGAAGTCTAAAAAAATAAACAGGTTTGCTCATTTTGTTTTGGAGACGCTGGTATTTATTTGAGCCGTAAAGCTCTGGGCGGATCGTCTCACTGTCCAGGCAGAACCTGCCGGCCCATTGTTGGGCCACCACTCAGCGGACCGAGCGGACGTACACCTCCATTACCTCTCCATGTTTACCTCCACCGCCAGCCCAGAATAGCCCGTCACTCAGCAGCGGTTATTCACCCATTTCCTCCAATAGCGTGACTCCGTCATACATGGGGGAGGCGGCTGGAACTTAACTAAAACAGGACAAAATGAGAAAAACAAGATGTGACAGAGAAGAGGGTTTCACAAAGGCCAGGAAACCCAGAGACATGTCAAAGAGAGAGATGGAGGAACAGATAGAAAGGCGGACTGGGGGAGGAATGAGCACAGCCGAAGGATAATGGAGCTAGAAATGAATGAATACGGCGAAAGGAAAGAGTGAGCGGATGTTGGAATAAAGGAAAAAGAAACACCAGAAACAGAAAGACTCATTCTACACCTTTGAAGTCCACTTTAGGACACAAAGACTTTTGGGTAATATGATTCAACTAACATTAGCAGCCCTGTGTGCGTGCCCCGGCGGATGAACCGACGAAAGCTTTTTATTAACACAAATGATTCAAAGCTTTTGATATTTTTTATAGCGGTGTTACTGAGCAGACTGACTGACAAAGCTTTGATCTCCAGCTCTCATTCCACAGCTTCAGCGCCTGTGGAATATAGCTTTCTGCTCATTACTAAAAATAATAAGAGTACAAAACGAAAACAAAAAAAACAATGGTGAAATAAATATTAATTTGCCCTTTTGGTCTGAACTTTTGGTTCCATTAAAACTTAAAGGAAACACACAAAAATTCAATATCACAGGAAGACGTTTGTTTTTACAAAAAAAAAATGATATTTTCTCCATGATCATGAAAACATCTAAAATTCTAATTTCATATTTGCTTATAGAATCATAGATTTCTATCCAGTTATTTACCCTTTTTCCTGTTTTAGATCATTCCTCAGATGAACTCTAACTGCTCTCAATCATTTTATTGTTTTGGTTTAGACAAAAACTTTGGTTTCTTTCAATTAGTCTTTTATTTTACTTTTAATCCCACAGGAACCCATGGTGACATCAGTGTAACCGAAAAATATCTGAAACATTTTCGGTGGTGAAGTTGGTTTGTGGTATTTTCCACATAATTTTCTTTTTAATGAAAAATGGGTTTGGGTCTTTATGGGTTAAAAACCTTTGTGAATTTCATACAATAGGTTTGCAGACATGTCCAAGGTGTACCTCCCAGTTGTATGTGGAATAGGCTCCAGCAACACTGTGACCCTGAAAGAGAATAAGCCAGTTTAGAAACTAGACTAAGGGATTCTCTGATCATTACCGCTACTTGTATTAAGCATGGATTGTGTGTTAAAAGTGTTTTAGCAAATACATAATTTCTTTTTGTCCCTCACATCATTAAAAAAGTGCAGATTTTTTTCAAGTGATAAAATTGAGTGCTTATTGATTATCCTCAGAAAATTGTCTACATGTCACAACAAAGATCAAAAGTTTTCAGATAAAATAAAAATTATAAATACAAAAAAAATGTTAAAAATGTGTGGAAAAATGTATTTAATGAAAAAACCCAGATGATTCTCCACTAAAGTGCAATATTCAAAGGGCTTATTTACAGCATCACAACTATGTGTTATAACTCTTATGTCTATTTCAAATCAAGCTCACTGGTGAGTTTAAAACTGTATGGCTGGATAGTTTCAATATTGTTTACTATTTTTTTTGCACCAGTAATGTTAGTTTGGGTTATTGAGAGACTGTACGCTAGCAGGACAGAGTATGAAGAAGTCCCGCCCACAATTCAAAGATGCCAATTTCTGATCAACTCCTGCAACTTCAGTAACTATAATGTAGAAAGGCACTGCGTTTTTTTAAACATTATTATTTTGGCTAAAAACAGCATAATCATAACTAAAAGATAACTGAAAGCTCTTTTATATTAGACAAAATGATGATTGAAGTGGAACTTAAAGCTATCTGTCAGAATACCTGTTGGTATCTCAGTCACAGGATACACAAATTAACTGAAAAGGAGGAAGAAGAACATTTGTAAAATCATATTTAGGTGAATTTAACATGTACTAGTCTTACCTGCACACAAACCTTTATTATGAGACAGTTTTGTTAAACCAAAATGGTTTAACCAGGAAAATCCGATTAAAAATAAACATCTTTTGAAGGAAAGGAAAATGGGGGCAACTCAAGCAAAACATTAGCTAGAAAAATATTTTCACAAAAAAAAAAAAAAAAAAAAAATCTTATTTTGTTCCAGTTTGTTTTCTTTAACCGATAATCAATTCAAGATGTGCAGAATAGAGAGCAATGATAGGAAGTATCTGTTGTGGATCTCTCCACACAGTGTTATGGGTAATCCAACATAAATTCCTTATAGCCACATGTCTGTGGTCCAATAGAGAAACTAAGAAACTAAATGAGAGGTCAACACAAGGAGGAGTCTTTCATCGAGTCTGGAGTTTGTTTAATAGTCATGTTAGCCGATCAGCTGACAGATAAAGCTTTGAAGTTTAAGCACAGAGCACTATGGAAACAAAACAGAGAATTAGAATTTATTGGAATCTACTACTTTATGAGTCTTTAAAAAAATGAGCAAGAATGGGTTTTCCAAAGCTTAAAGTCCCTCTTTTTTTAAAGAACGTTCCTAGTAGTGTTTTAATTATGATTATGAAGTTTTTAGCCAAAATACCACAACCTAAATGCCTTAGAAAGAAATTTTTCATGTTGATCTGAAGATGTTTCCAAAATCTCCTCTGAGGGGGCGTGGCTCTTGGTGCAGAGCTGAGTGGTTGAGTATCTTTAAAGCTTCATTGACTCTTTGCAACGCACGTTCAAACAACCACTTCCAATGAAATGTCTGTATAAATGTGGGCTTCAAGCTTCTGCATTCAGAAGTCTTGTGCTCATGTGCTGTTGCATTCCTGTCTGCAACCATTTAAAGGCTCCACATACAAATCTGCAGCTATTGAACATGCGCTGCAAGTTTAACCAGGCTGAACTTTGACCAGTCAGGGAGTTTGACTTGGTAGTGATGTATGTATGGAATCTCTTTTCATTCACGCAAGTGCCAACCGTTTAAAAAAAAAATTTTAATCATGGAGGATAAATTAATAATTCCGGTTTGAGGTGTTAGAGGTGTGTGTACTAAAGAGTGCAGTTACAATTGGTGAGTAGGGCATTGACAGAACATCTCCTGATTGCTCACTATTTGCACCACTTAAGCCTCTTCCAACTGTGAGTGGTGGACATGCGCTAGTATTGGGTAGTGACAGTCCAGTGTGAACTTCACGGTCTGAAATCGTTTCACATGCCTGTTGTGAACGCAACAAATCACACACTGTAACTGCTGGAATCCAGCAGGAAAAACTTGAAGACCAACAGTATTATTCTCAGAAGAGCAGCAGCATATTATCTGGACTATTGATAGAAAACAGATGTGAAATGATGAGATAGTGAAAACAGCTCCTGCAAGACTGAATAAGCAAACATTAAACTTAACGACTGCTTTTTAACATTTTTTATTTTTTTTATCACTCTACACAAAGATTTAATATATAGTTATACACTGATCTCACTTCCACAACAAGGCTTCAAAACTGTGAGATTAGTAGGAGTTAATCTCCAGGTGGAGTAGAAAGGCGGGGCTTGTGTGTGACAATAGAAGACTAAAGTGACAGATCAAATTTCAACTTTTATTAATTGCCGTATTTACAATAAATATTTATATGCTCAGAAGAAGGAAAAAAGCCACAAAAAAAGTTCATCAAATAATCTAAATTATTGAAACTTTGAATTATCTAGATGATCCAAAATGGTCCTCGAGGCCAAAAAACACCAGTTTCCCTGAATAATGTAACTTTCTTTTCTCAGAATGGCCTTCTATTGAGCCTAAAGTCATGTCACTGAGCAGAACACAAGTCATCCGTCATCGGTCAGTGCTGCTAATGAAGCCCAGATGTTCCATGCAGGCCCGGCCACTTTCTCTTTGTTGTCACTGTAATACAGTACCCAGAATCCTGCTGTTTGTTGTGGCTGTCCTGGTTATGGCTGAGTACTCAATACATTGTTTTAAAAAAAAAAAAAAAAAAAAAAAAAAAGACAAAATGTGGACATGCTCAAACACGCAGAGTCTTTGACTTTATCACAGTTAGTCATGCTTTGTTATTCAAGGCCATATTCTGTGTGTTTGTGCCAAAGTATGCATGCAAGTGTCTGATTGTGAGGGAATGGACAGTTGGGAATTTCATCTTTTACTTTGATCCAAACTTAAGAGGATCCAGAGTTGCAGTTCTGGAGTCCAGATTTGAACTATTTTGATAATTTTGGGGTTTGATTCTGCAATAAGTCAGTTCCCTATACATCCCCACTCCATAATTATCAAATATGATGCCTAATTTCATTTGCTTGATGACTAACAAAAAATACACAATAATATGAAACGATTCAAGTATATTGTGATTTGAGTGAAAGGATCTCCACCTTTGTTCCGTGTCATTCCAACATTCGGGGTCAGGTAACCAATGCAAACCCAGCAGCTGGCGAGGAAGGTGGTCTACTTCCTTCTCAGATACCCACACACAGGTTGATCCCATCTTTCACCAAAGACTCTGACATCAAACTAAGTGATCTCAGATCCACTTGCCCACAAACAGATGGAGACACACCCGTACCCGTCACACTTCCTAGGAGCGAGATAAGCCGCAGCATGTCACGATCAAACTAGAGGCAAATGCTGCTTTAAACTAAAAACAACAGCGTGTTTATAGGATGCTGGGATGTTTTCAGCTGAAGAGGGAAACCAAGCCCTCTAACAAACACTGCCAGCGCTCACGAAAGCTGACGTCAGGATGATAAACAGAATGTGGAAAGCCACACAAGCCTAAATGTGTACAAGGAGGGTTATTTCTTATTCTTATTTTGCTGCATTGCTTTCAATTCTCATTCAAAGCTACTTTTTTTTTAGAGGTCAATACAGATAACCAAAAATAAAAAGTAAAGAAAGACACTGAAGGATACTTATAAATAATTTATTAAATATCATCTTGCCTGCATTTTAAATTAATACAAGTATCGTTAAACCAAATGTTGCAATATAATCGCCAAATTGATTTTCCCCTACACCCCAAGTCTCTACCCTGACACTGAGAGGTCATCGGTTCAACTCCACAATTGGGTCCAGATCTAAAAATGGCTCAATGAGTCTCTCTATAGACACCTACCAGGAAAGGGGTTAAATTGGTAACTTAATCTACGAAGTTGAATTGAATTGAATTGAATGCCTTTATTGTCATTGTAAAAGTTACAAAAAACGTAGGTACAACTCACTCTCAATGTGGACACATGTTTATACAACACCCAGTAATAAATATATAAAATATAGAAAAAAAAAAAAGATTTCAGTAAAAAAATAGGATCAATTATGTGCAAGAAATAAGGTGAGGAATAAAGTGACCAGAGCAGGCGGATATGCAAAGTTGCAAATGAATGTGCAGAGTAACGAAGGTTATGGTTGGAAGTTTGCATTTAGTGCAGCCACAGCTTTTGGGAAGAAGCTGTCTCTCAGTCTGTATTGTATTAATCCAAATTTACCCAAGGTAGGGGTCAAAAATTGATCAAACCAGATGTTGTGGTTTTCACCGTTAATCATGTTCTAATTTAAACCATAAAAATTGTGTCCAAAAGAACATTTAGAATGAGAATGTTCACCATCATAGGTGTTTATTCGAGCACATCATCTCGCAACACTGATCTGCTGTAGCATAAAATCATCCAACTAGTTCAGAAGCAAAAACACAGATCAGCATTAATTACATAAAACAAAATTATCTTGAAGTTCCAGTATACCACAGAACTAACAGGCAGGGTCCAGGGTAGGCATGGGGTGCTGGGGCCTCACCTGCGGCTATCTCGTGTATTTGAACAGGAAATTTGTAAATTCTCTACTTTTAAAACCCACACAGAAAAAAATACCCTGTCTAAAAAGTAATATTTGATTTTTAATTTTAAAAAGTATACTCATTTTATTGATGTATTTCTAAGTTATATTTTGGAGGTGCAGCACCGACTCTCATGTCTCTCCGTCACTGAACTTCATGGTTGTAAATTCACTCTTATAGTACAACATAACTAAATTTTAAGATGCATGCGCCAAGTGCAATCTTGTAAAACAACATAATATCCATCACATCAAAATATCTTGATGCAAATATCAGGTATGATTTGTGTGTGATTTATAAAGAATTAAAGACAGGGATCAGTCAAGTGTTTGTAAAAAAAAAAAAAAAAAAAAAAAAAAGAATATATTTGAGTTAAAAGGTTGTGGGGTTTTTTGAGTGTTGTAAATAGAGGGCCAATAGTTTAAAAATCTATAAAACAGAACAACAATGCAAGTTGGAAATTTGACTTGAAAGAATGGCAAAGTTAATTCAACAGAATCAATCAGAGAACCAATATCATTTATTACCCACGTCAGTGCTGCAGACACCAAGAAAGTGTTGCATCTGCAGAGACAAAAAGTGGAAAATTAACATCAAGTAGACATTTGTTTCCGCCTGTTCATTAAAATTTCGTCAAGTTGACATTGCTACACAAATTCAACCAAAGATGACCTAAAAAGTACGTTATAATTAAATCAATGATAGAACAAAGGGAACATTTCACTTTAGGATCATATAAAATTATTAATAGTCAAGATTTTGTTTTTAACACTTTTGAGTTATTTCAAATAATTTTCAAAATTTAATTTACAGTAGTTTTAGTTTAGTCTATAGTCGCCCCCCTTCTTGTAGTTCAAACAAATGTCCCCTGCCCCTAGCCAAGCTGTGAAATTCCACCCTAAAAATCCTGCTATAAAGAGTTAAGTGATCATGTTTCATATATGCACAGATAAGACCCACGGGGATTTTTGGGTCAGCCTCCTGCCTCTCCATTCACAAAGTGCCTCTGAGAATTGCTTCAATCATGATCCCATTATTTTCACCAAAAGTCTTCCCAAGAGTCCTTACGATAAAATATTGATTGAAATAATTATTGATAACAATAATTAAAACATAATTTTTTGCATTTAATGTAATGCAAAAAATGTAAAGAGTTTAAGTTTGTAATTCTGATCGTTTATGGTTTCAGGTCATTATTTTTCCAAATGATGGTTGTATGAAATACAATAAACCCTATTTGATGCTGTTCACATGGTTTGAATATCTACAAAAATATAAATAATCCTAAAACACAGTCCAGATCTGTTTTTATAAGATCCCTGAAGGCAAGAAAGGAAAAGATGACGCATGCTGATACGGTCAGAGTGGTTAACTCTCACCGGAAAAGATCTTTCCGAGTTCACTAACTTTTATCAAGATAAAAAATAATTTTAAAAATTATATGGGCACTTATGTTCTTTAAATCTGTGTAATGCATTATGGGGGAATCCATCTTTACAACTTGAGAACCTTTGAAAATATGGGTTTTTAAGTCCCCTCAAAAAAAAAAAAAAAAAAAAATTTAGATTTATAAAAGTAAATAAAAAAGAAAGAAAACGGCTGTAATATTAAAATAAATTATGAAAGCAGTTACAACATTGAGATGTTTGCCCCAACTTTGAATGTTGGTTATAAAGGGAAATATAGCAAATGTGTCAGGGTTGGCTTCAGAATATTCTGAGTTTCTTATAGGAAGTAATATTTGGACCGCTCTGTTAAAATGAACTGAAAGGTAAACAAAATACTTAATGCTGCGGGGCGGACCCAGGCCACCCCATGAGGGAGGCGCGCTGGGGTTTTATGAAATAACAAGCCGGGCTCCAACAATAAGCGCAGTGGACGCGTGTTTTTCAAGTTTAAAGCACTAAATTCAAGATTGACCAGAGGAATTGCAACAGATCTAAAGAACGGAGCGCCTGCTCAGCTGGAACATCTGGCAGACCCGCCATGCTCCAAAATGTTCAACTGTGTCTCCAACAGCGCGGTGAGTAGAGCGCTAACTCCGTTAAATAGGAAAAATAAGTTATTTTCAAACATTTTTTCAAAATATGTCAGGAGTTATGGAATTACAACTTAGGAAATAAGAGCTATTTTTTGGTACAACGCTAAACTCCTCGATCCCTTTTTAGGTTTAGCTCTGATTTTTACTCTAAAACAACATTTTATGATGCATGTATTTTTTATAAAGTTAAAATTTTTAAATATGTGTAACTAAGTAATTTAATTTAAAATATTGAAAAAAGAATAATAAAAATACTAATATGCTGAATATTTCAAGTAAAAATGCTTCTCTCCACCAAATCTGCGCATTATTAACTCATAAGTTGTAAATATTGCTCCTTTGTTTTACTTACTTATTTATTTATTTATTTTAAAGTTTAATGGTTAAGAGACTATAGGTTAAACGCCTAAGTTTGGCTGCAAGCAAACAAACAAACAAAACAAAAAAAAAAAACTGACCCGTGTCTTATGGCTCAGACAATTAAACGCACGTGCCCTAATTAGCACAATCAGAGAATGCTACTCACGTGTGCGCGCGCGCTTGTTACGGCGCAGGAACTTGATGCCAAACAGAAAACTTCTCTTCACGGTGTTAAGGTCAAACTTGGTACTAAAACACTTTCCTAACGTGTTAAACAGACATTTCGTTTCCAAATTGTAATAATTGTCATTAAAATTATTTTTTATTCTCTTCTAATGACTTTTTATCGACGTCGTTGTCATGGAAGTGGGAGGGGGTAGGGGGTGGGGTGGTATATGCGGACTATCTGCGGGCTGGACTCAGTCGCGTGTAGGGCTGCGGGCCTCAGCATGGCGGAGGAACCGGCGGAGGCCGTTTTCACCAATACACAGGATGGGCACAATTTTTACGACACAGTAGGTGTTTTTTTTTAACGTCAAATGAAGGATTTTCTTCTAACAAAGTTAGGAAGTTTTTAGGCATGGAAGAACTAGAACTTTCTTTGGTGTTTAAGTCGTTTGACTTCTATTTATTGTGTGTGTATTTAATATAATTTTTGAACTAATTTTTGAAAACTGCTAAGTTTCGCTTTCCACAATAAAATGGGAAAATAATTTAACTACAGTAGAAAGCTACTTTTCTTCACATCTTTTGTGCCATTAACCTAAATAAAACAGCTGTGTAAGGTTTCTTTCTTTTTTTTTTAACTAATGGTGCAGTCTTATCTGGCTTTGTAAACTTCCATGACTTTTCCAGCCTGATTGAGTTACACTAAATAATTCTCGTCTCAGACATTTGGCTAAATTTCTTCATTTTTCCACATTTGCTAAAGCAGCATTTTAGTCATATGCAATTGCTAAGATGTCCTCACTCTTTAAATTTATATTAAAATTAAACCTCAATGGTCTCAATTAAACTTAACTTTTTTTAAGATTCTAATCAGTCCTTTAGTTAAAGCTGAACCAATATTATGTTTTCAAAGCTTTTTCTCAGATTTCTAAACAGCATTTGGAAACCATTCTGGACCCAATTCTGAGTATTTTATTATATATGCATGTCAAAATAAAGTTGTATGCACTGTATTGCATGAATAAATATTAAAATTGACAAGCACTACTACAAAAAGAAAAACAATGCCAAATTATTTATAAAATTATTTGAAGAGTTTACAAAAAAAACAACTACAAAGTGTAATTTTAAATGGTTTTGATGTTTCTGCTAATTGTTAAAAAAAAGGAAAAAAAACTAGATTTAATCTTCAATTGCATTTTATTTGATAAGACTTTGCTCTTTAACAGGGCTCCTCTGGGTCTGATGATCTTTTTGAGGAGGACTCGTACTCTCCATCCTCCCTCTCTTCATCCTCCTCCTCCTCTGTTCCTATGGTTGGCTCCTTGCAGGGTAAAACTCTGTGCACCTCCTGTGGCCAGGAAATTGTGGACAGATACCTCCTTAAGGTTTGACATAAACTGTCAAAGTTCAACATAATCAGCAAAAATGTTAACAAAAAGCCCATGTTAATTGTGAAGTCTACAGTTACTGTTAAATTCAGCATTTTAAATAGAGGAAATATATATATATTTTTTTCTATTCCCCCTTTCATAGGTAAATGGTCTGTGCTGGCATGTGCGTTGCCTGTCATGCAGTGTATGCAACACTTCACTGGGACGACATGTCAGCTGTTATGTGAAAGATACACAGGTTTTCTGCAAACTTGATTATTTTAGGTATGTTCATGTATAAAATGTTTAACAAGTTTTTTTTTTTTTAATATCTCGCTGGTTGGGAATTCACAACTTTAAATGTGGAATTTTTTTAGAATGTAGAATTTTGCTCCACATTTTACATGATACATTTTTACTCTTGGTTAAATTTTTCAATTCATAAATTAAATAAGTCTCTGAACAACTGGTGTTGACTTAATTATTTTTGATACATAAACTCACCTGATACTAAATCCAACATTGTTCTCAATCTCTTGTTAAAATTTGAATAGAGTAAATAAGGCTTTTATTTTGAAATGTCAAAATGCATTCAGGTTACCTGGGATCTTGTTGGGGTGGGCTTCACATTCAGCTCTTTACAAATGACTTGGGGAAGATTCTATCAGATTCTTAAACCAGAAGAAGCTCCATGCTGGTGTTATCCCAGTTCTTCTCAAATGTCATACCAAATCCCTTTCCAACTCCTCCCTTGTCTTGTTCTATCCAGGAGGTATGGTACTCGCTGCGCTCGGTGTGGACGTAATATTCACTCTACTGACTGGGTGCGTCGGGCAAAAGGTAGCACCTTCCATCTAGCGTGTTTCTCCTGCGCCTCGTGCAAGCGCCAGCTCTCCACTGGAGAGGAGTGTGGACTGCTGGAGAACAGGGTCTTCTGTCGGCCTCACTACGACATCGTCATGGAGAACCTAAAGCGATCCAAGGAAAACGGTGAGCTCCCGCATTAGCTTTGACATTATTTTCCTTTTTAAAACCACAGATTATAATAATGTCTTTGGTGATGACACAGTTCTGAAGATTGTGATTGTTAACATATTTTGAGTTAATATATCAGCAAAGAGGTTTCTTTGAATGGAGCAGCTTTATTTATAGTCCTAATAACAGCAGGACAATTTGAGCACAGAATGTCGGTCGGTTCAAGTTAGATCAGAAACTGCTGAAAGTTGCAGCATGTAAAATGAAATTTGCCTCTAAACAAGATTAATAGCGCAATGTTTGATAAAGAAATCTGTCAAAGCGTTGTCATTTGTTTCCATAGTAACAGCTCATTTTGATGAAAGAATGAACTTTACAGGATCATTCATTAAATCTTACTTGTTCAGCTGGAACTCAGTCAATACAACACATTCTTTGCTATAACACTATGGTGACATTTCCTTTGCACAATTAGTCTACTGGGATTCAGTTCTGAAAATTCAGATAGCACTTTAGGCGCAATTCCCAGCAAATAAAGTCACCTGAGATGTTGTCAGGTGATTAAAAATATGATAATCAGCAGCTGACGATGTTTAAATGATGTGATAAGTATTATGGCAAACAGATTGAAAAAAAAAAACAGATTTAGCACAACTACATCATCTACTTTATGTTTGTGTCATCAAAAGACATCCTCTTAAACTTAACCAGAAATCTTCCTGTAAAGAAACACAAATAAACGTTCAGTCTATGCCGCTGGTGGGTAATGTGCAGCTTTAAGCAATTGTTCCTAACAATGTTCAGCCTTTTTTCCTAAAACAAGTCTTTCAACTATTCAGTTAAATTATGTTCTCTGATTTTTGTTCTGATTAATAAGAAAAACATTTTGTATTTGGTATGAAGATAAAACAATAATATAAAGCTTGATATATTTGGAATCCAGTGACTTACACTCTTGTGACGAGGCGTCCTTCTCCCAGACTGGTATGTTTGCACGGCAGACACACATTTGGTGAACTGCGTTTCATTGCAACTAAGAAACTGCTGCATCGATGCACCTGGTAATCTCAGCTGTCTCCAATAAATGCAACACCTTGTGGGGAGAGGAATTAGCATGTGTGCTGGAGGGAATCCTCAAACTTTCAGCAATCAGAACTTTTGAAAGCACCAAAGTTTCTATCTTGTCTAAGTTTGATCAGTTATTTCATCATACTTCTTTTTGTCATTGATGCACATTGATATGATACATTTCACCAGAAACAAAAGTCCAGTTAAACAGCAGCTCAGATCTTTTAACTTACATCATTTTATCTAGTTTAACACAAGTCTGATTTTCCTAAAAGTTTAGAGCTCCTCACTTGAAATGATATGTGAGGTTATGACATGAGATCATTTAGTTCTCCTCCTTCCTGTGACAAAGATGCACAGCAGTGTTGTGTGGATGACTCGTAGTCATTTTATTTTTTTAAAAAGGACACTATCAACCACATCAAATTTTTGTGGGCAGTTGATCTGTAAAAGCAAAATACCGTTCTGGGTACCAAACTGAAGCTGCACTCTGTACTTGCCAAAAGTAAAATAAAAAAAAAAAAAAGTTGCATAGATGGAGGAAACAGCTAAAATATATGAGACTAGTTACGATTTTTTTCATCCTTTTTGAACATAACATGGTGATGTCTAATCCTTCTTTTTGAATTTGGCTGAATTTAGAGTAATATAGTCTTTGTCTTTTTTTTTTTTTAATAAAGAATCAATATGAATATTTATGCATGCAAACATAATCTATGAAAGTTTAACAGTGTGCATAAAAAAGGGACAAATGAATGCATTTGTGCATAATTGTAAAAATTAAGAAAAATTATTTTCATTGTTCCCTGACTTAGTTTACAAATAAACTTTGAACAATGTATATTTTCAGGCATTAAATAATCCAATAAAGGTGATCGACATTTTACTGTATTTATATTTTACGACTGTTCTTTCAGAGCAACCAAGACTGGAGGATGGGAGTGCAAACAAAGAGTCCAGGACTGTCGGCCGGCCGGCTAAGAGGGCTAGAACGAGCTTCACTGTGGATCAGCTGCAGGTATTACAAATATTCTATTCTATACATTCCATACACTCTTGGTTTCCAATTTTTTTATATATATATACATCTGTGTTACGTTCACTTAGTTTTTATTTATTTGTTTTCCTGTTTATTTTTCTTTTTTGCATATTTGATCAGAACTGATCCAAAGAATAAAGAGAGGCTTCATCTCTCTAGACAAACATAACTGTGAAAGATGTGTCCAAACTGGATATGTCAGATTCAGTCAGCTGTTGATCTGAATTATGTTAAGGTGGCATGTAAAGATGGACAGTGGATTTTGGGTTACTGTAAAGCTGAAAAGGTCTCTCCATTTTCTCTGTGTTCAGGTGATGCAAGCCCAGTTTGCCAAAGATAACAACCCAGACGCTCAAACTCTGCAAAGGCTGGCTGAAAAGACTGGACTCAGCCGCAGAGTGATTCAGGTGAAGCAGCTGTTGAAGTTGTAACTTTAACACTTGATTTTAATTCATTGTTGTGCAAAATCATCTATATATTTATAGAATATAAAAAGAGTTCCACAACCAAAGCAATAAATTTATTGATTGATGGAAATCGATTTTTTTTCTTTAATATTCATCTTACAACTAGTGATGAAACGGAACAATTTTTAAAATTGCTTTAATGAAGTTATCAAATTTGATATGAAACCAAGTGTTTATTTATCAAAAAAAAAGAATTCTTGCAAGAGACCAATGATATTGTTTTTTTTTTTTTTTTTTTTTTTTTAATTAAATCCAGATTTTTACGGGTATACATGTTCATTAGGTTTAATCACCTTTTTTGTGGTCTCCATGATGATAATACACACAAACAAAACAAATATAAAGCTATAACTTTGAGTTGGCCTCACATAAAAAGTATAGATTTCTGGTAGTTACCCATTTGTTTGTACCAGAACATTTCTAAAAGTGATGTTTAATAATTTATTTCAATTAAAAACATTTGATTTAAAATAATAATAAAAATCATCATGACCGTTATCTGTACGTAAACTGGAGGAAATAAGACAATGGAATGGAAATGCAACCTAAACTCTTCTTCCAGGTCTGGTTTCAGAATTGTCGGGCTCGTCAGAAGAAGCACATCAACCCAAATCACGCCTCTTCAGCCATGATGACATCGATTGGTTCAGGCCAGCTGACTCCACCACTGATGGACAATCTGCAATATACAACTTATATTAATCCTGACCCTCCTCTCCTGACAGCTCTCACTTATATGGATGGTAAGAGTGCAAAACCCTCACTGAAAATATACCTGACCATGACCAAAAGTTGACCTTTAATTGACTAAATTTTAATTCAAATGTTATTTTGTCTGATTATAATCAGGTTAAGTTGACAAAAGTTTTTATCTCAGTGGAGTAAATCTGATGTTCATTTTTCCACCTCTCTTTCAGTTCAAACTCCTGACCCCCTTCTGCTTCAGCCTCTCCTGTCTCATCCACTGACACAACTGCCTGTCAGTCACACCTGAGTTTCAGCTCACCTGCTGAGAAGTAAAGCTAATCGGTTTAAGGGAAGAATGAAGATGTGTGTAGGGGTGGACACCACTGGTTTGGGGTTTGCATGAGTTTATTCACAAATGATTGCACTGAATTATCACTGTTGCCTAATTTGAGCACATACTTGGAATAATAAAGGGGTTGAAACCAGAGTAATATTCTTAAAGGGATTAAAATATGATGTGCCAAAGCTGTAGTTTTTTTTTTTTTTTTTTTTAAGAAACTTGTGTTAATGTGTCAAATGTCTGTATTTAATTTATTCAGAGAATTTGCTCAGATAAGGCACTTTGTTAGAATGAAATGTAAAAAAACTGCTTTTGTTTCCGGAAATGTAAGGGGGAAAATGTCCCCAATATCTAAAGATTATTTTTCTTTTTGTTAATGGTTAAAATAAATAAGCTGTAAAAAATATGTGTGCAGGAAATGTACTCTTTGTGTTTTCTTGGTGTAGACGCATGCACGGTGAGCTTATCAACCAGTTAGGGCTTCCTGGACTTTTTTTTTTTTACTCTAATATTTAAATTCTATCTCACCTTCCATCTAGAATTGTAATATTTTTTTTCTGCTTGTGTTACTGAAAAAAATGCAAAGAAGTGATGTATTTTTTGAACTTACTATTATTGTGGAAATTCCCTTGGAACAATGGGGCAAAGAGGAAGATATTCTGTGTTTGTTTAAAAACAGTGACTACATGTGTTTTCTTTAATTTTTTATGTAAACTGTAATGTAAACTGCAGTTAAAAAAAAAAAAAACACATGCAAGACATTTGTAAGGTAAATTAATTTTTGTTTGGATCAAAGTAATGAATTTGTTAAAAGTTTTTGTTTAATTTTCAAAAAACCTAAAGTCCCCTCATCTTGATCTAAACTGCTGTGGAAGTTTGTGTAGCATTTGTTACTTTTCCAAAAGACTTGGGTGAATAAATGAAGCATTATTTTAGAAAATATCCTGTTTTCTCTCATTCTTTGTTTATCCATTTAGGATGTATGCTGCTAATTTACCATCTGCCATGTAATCCAGATTCCACTTCATTCACCTTGAAAGGAAAAATAAAAACATTCAATTTGTTTTTAATTTTTTACTCTCCGCTGAATAGCAAAGACAACTGCTAAATATTAACAATGTCTTTTTCCTCTTAAGACAATGTTTGACACATTTTATGATTATTTTTTTCATTAAATGTCTGAAGAATATTGTACAAAAATATAACATTATGAAAAACAACATAAGAACATAACACAAATATGTCACAATTACTCTTACCTTTTTAACTACTGTTGAAAACAAGGACATGAGAAATATACTTTTTTTTTTTTTTAACAAACTGTGATTGAAAAAAAATAACCGAATTAAAACTGAACAATGATCACATTTAATTTATGTAACTAGTCCTAAGGATTTATAGATGTTAATTGCTTTTTGAGACTTTGTATTTTTGATACAGGACTTAATTTTAAACTCGACTGAAGTTCCATTTTCCCAATTTTCTGAGGATTTTTTTTCTTTTTAAACTAAAATGCATTTATTCATCTGGAACGTTTCAGAACGTAACAATATATGGTATTTCTAATTGATAGTACAGAATCTAATTGACATTCAGATGAGGTGTTTCACAATTTTATCCTCAGAGGATCAGATTGATAACAGATACTTCAGAGTCCTGAAGTGAATTAGTTCTTTTCACACCTCTGATGAGAAAAAGTCCAGTTTTCTATGTCTCTGTTGGAGCCAATTTTCTAGAGATTCAGATTGAACACTGTCGTGCATGACGTCATTGTTTTATTTAATTTTGAAAGCGTCGTGTTAGGTCCTATCGTCTGCTGGCGACATGCGCTTGAGAGGAAGTGCCAACAGCTTTTAGAACAAAAAGAAGTTTCCCAACGCCCTACAGCTGTATGGATATTCTCCAACCAGTCACCAATATCCCTTCTCCAGTTGCTAGAATGCATTCACGTGACCCCTTTAGAATCTGGTTTCAACCGACCTCTACTCGGCGTTTGGTCTTGCTCATTGTTGCCAGAACCGACGCTAGCATACATCTTATGCAGTGTTTGGTTCCTTAGCTAACGTCAAGGAGGCTCAAATATCCAACAACACCTCAATTAGTTTAACAAATTAACAACAAATACAAAATTAGAAGTATTGTGCCAACTTTAACGCTCCTATACTGATAGGAGTCAGAAGTGAACTTCCTACCGCAGTGTTAGCACTCAGACGAGCTTTAAAAGGGAAGTGACCAGTGGTCCCACTAGATATATTTCTCCGCTGTTAATTGTTAATTCTAGCGTATTCGACTACATGAAATGTTACTGCCAAAGCTACCAATGTTTTCCTAGTGAAACTTGAAATAGACAGCTTATCATTCGAAGCTAACAGTCGTGCTAGCTTGTGTGCTAAGCTCCATGCTTGGCAGTGAGGAATGCACAGCCAAGGACAAAGAACGCCAAAAATAATCGACACAAGCAGAAACGGTCAAATAAGTAAGAGAGGACTGTCTTGCCAAAAGTAAATGAATAAAACAAAAGCGCCGTGTTTAGCTTTCTCCAGATGAAGCCTGTCCCGCGAGTCTTTGGTCGCAGCCTTGTTCTATATTTAAAGAAGTGGCTGTTCCCCATTACTCAAAGCCGTGTGAACTTCCCCTCAATCGTCTTGGCTGCACCACAGTCTGCTTAACTCCAGATCCTGTTCATACTTTGGCAGGATTTGTGAAATATAATCTAAAGTTGGGACTTTTTGTTAGAGGTTTGAATCTCAGTTACTACGATGGCAAAGATATAAAAGAAAAATAAAATAGTTAAAGCTTGAATTAAGTGTTTATTCTTAAATCTAAAGTGTTAAATATTTTAGATTACAATAAATAAATCATGTTATCCTGGTAAACACATTTCCAAATTGGATGGTTTTAAATGCTGGAACACAGTTGATGAGGAAAGATGATCATATCAACACAAAGTCCAACTAATTCTGTGGTCAGTTTGTTTATCTTTACTAAATACTTGATCAGTTAAAGAGAGATTACAACAAGGAGAAGACGGCTACACATGAGTTTGTTTTGTGCCTGTAGGCGTATTTACACTGTAGGGATTTTAATTCAAATATATAAACACAACTTGCAATGCTCACATGGACTGAAAAAAATCGTGTTTTCTTTCTTTTTTTTTTATCTTTACAGGCTGATTTGAAGGTGTTGGATCAAAAGTTTTTCTTCAATCCATGGACGCAAAGCCAATGCGCAGGTAGCTGTGCCATCACTGTTCTATGGAAATCTGTAAAGCATATTACCTGGGGGGGGGGAAAGATTTTACACAGATGATGGGATGCAGCTTTTTATTTAGGAATAATAATCAGAGTAGTTATTAAAAAACAAACTTATATTATAAAGGTCATTTGTGAATCAAGATCTTAGTTCTTATCTTAGATTAGATAGTAGTTGATCTAAAGAGCTTCAAGTTATAATTAACCAAATTTCTCCTAATCTGTGACATGAATATTTTTACTCTTTAAGACCACATTGGGATTATGTTTATAATAACACTTTCATTACAACTTGTCAATTTTTTTAATTAAAAATTCTGTTAAAAATCAGGTTTGCTTGCTTATAATATTTTAAAATGTCCTGGATGCTTTGGAAGTTAAAGGGGAAACTGTTTGATAGATTTATCTAAATGTTCTAAAAACATCCTGGATCTATTGTTTCAGATGCCTTTATCCCTTTTATAACTATGTTATATGATGGTACTGTGTCATTTCCCCTTTATGACATCTTTGGTTTGCTCTATGCTGTCTGGTAAATATAGACGTTCAGGAGTTTGACAGTCAGCTCTGCCTTTTAAGTGTCACAGCTGATGTGGAGTCCATCTGCCAGATTTGGCTTAAGTGACATGACATCACACACCTCCTAATTATGCATACTCTCATTTAAGTGATACAGGAAAACGGAACTGCTTTATAACGATTGTGCTAAAATGGACAAAACTTTTAAAGGTTTTGCTGAAAAATGTGTGAGCCTCTCAGGGGTGACAGCTGTTAAAGTGGATGTCTGGAAGTCTTAGTAGGTTCCTGTGTCCAGAGCTTTAAAAAGGCGGTAGGGATGCATTGGGAGGACTGACTCGTGTGGATATGGTTACACCTTATGCTACGTCTGGTGGTCACTGACTCCAGTACATTTCATTTTATTCTTGCCCTCAAGGTTTGGTTATATTCCAGTTTTATGTCGTCACTGTATGCTGGTAAAAAAATTACATATATTTTTTGACTCTTCATTTCATTTAACTGTTTACTTTGCTTCTGTTTCCTCTACATAGCTGAGCTTTTAGGACTAAACTGAGTTTGTTATTTAGGTTAAAAAGTTTTATTAACAGCAATAATAGTTTTAAAAAGAAACATCAGAGTTGCTTTCTCTTAACTTGAATGATTTGCAAAACAAAGTCTAATTTAGTTTCTTAGATTTTAAACTAGCTTGTTGAGTTTTTTCCTTTTGGTAAATAAATCTCCTTTTCATTTATGTGCTTTGATGAAAATTGTGTTTTTGGTATTTTTAACGTGTTCTTGTCATGACGGAGGACACATGCAAAGAAAATTAATCGTAAAATTGTATTTGAGTTTTTTTTTTTTTTTTTACCCAGATTGTTGTGATTTAGGAGCAGATGAGAATCTGCAGTTTGAAAAAAAGACTTTTTGTTATGTAAAAAATATGCTCTGTGGGCCAGCTCCGCTCAATTCTGATGGATTCACTTGCAGAGAAATAAATCCACGAACATCGTAGTTTTCCATGTAGTAATCCTACTTAAAATACCACTGGGAACAGGTTTAAAAGGGCTCCAAAGATGATTGAAGTAGGACTTAAACATTTTATTCAAAGTTGCCTCGTTTTGTGACACATGCCACGTTCAAACGATACATTTAGTTACTAATAAATTCTGCTTTTCTCATCAAGGGCCACTAGCGCACGTCAAGACACTACTGGAATGGACATCACCAGTCGCTGTACTCTGGGGGACCCCAACAAGCTCCCTGAAGGGGTCCCCCAGCCAGCACGCATGCCTTACGTCTCAGACAAACACCCACGGCAGACCCTGGAAGTGATCAACCTGCTGAGGAAGCACAGAGAACTCTGTGACGTGGTGCTGGTGGTGGGCGCCAAGAAGATTTACGCTCACCGCGTGATCCTGTCGGCCTGCAGCCCTTACTTCAGGTAGGAGAGGAGACTGTGGAGTCACGCCGACCTTCCTGTCTTTGAAACCAACAGAGTTGGCTGGAACAGTAAAGTATGTGTTTTTTAGGGCGATGTTTACTGGAGAGCTGGCCGAGAGCAGACAGACTGAAGTGGTGATCCGGGACATCGACGAGAGAGCCATGGAGCTGCTGATTGACTTTGCCTACACCTCTCAGGTAAGAGCAAACACTTAAATTACTTTTTCATCCAGGTCCACAATGAAGCCAAAGGGTGAAAAATATTATTTTCTGTTTCTCCATAAAATGTTTTGGACAAAATCCAAACCTGTATATTGTTGCTCTATTTAAGAAACATCTTTACAATGCCTTACAGGAATATTTTGCCTTTAAAAAAATAAACCAATTTGACTGAGAGGTTTTTTTTTCTCCCTTATCTTAAATCGAGACAAAGTAAATGTATAGAGTCAATGTTGGAGAAAAAAAATTAGCTTCTTTGTTTTAAATACACATCCTGTTTTTTTTTTGTCTTTTATAAAAACAAGGGGATTAAGATTAGCTCTTCTTCTGAAGAATCTGCAGACATTTTGATGATCATTTGCTCAGAGCAGAATGAGGTTCCCTCTTAAATTGAACTAGATTCTATGAAAGACCCCTAGACTTCAAATCTCGGCACACTGCATGAGTGATTTTATTTTTCTTAATGCAGCACTAAAACCTTTAAAACTCTTGTGTTCTCCCAGGTGATTGTAGAGGAGGGTAATGTCCAGACGCTGCTCCCTGCCGCCTGCCTTCTCCAGCTGGCTGAGATCCAGGAGGCCTGCTGTGAGTTCCTCAAAAGGCAGCTGGATCCATCCAACTGCCTGGGCATCAGGGCTTTCGCAGACACGCACTCCTGCAGGGAGCTGCTACGCATCGCAGACAAATTCACCCAGCACAATTTTCAGGAGGTGAGACTATTGGTGCAAAAGAAAAGAATACGGGAGGATGAAAGACTCTCCATCCTGTTAAGGCTTTGTTAGTATTGTCTTCTTTTGGAGTTCTCTGGTTAAAGGGGAAAAAGGGTTTAATTTTTAAAGTAACTGTAAAATAATAAGTAGGTAAATAGTAAAGTGAAAGTAATACACCACTCAGTGAGACTCCTGAACACAATACCCATAATACTCCAACAATCCATCAACCTCAAATGAAAGTTGACTACAGAAAATTTATTGGAGGTCAGTAAGCATTTGTGGAATTCCTACTTAAGGCCCACTGGCTCATAATCTATTTATGAACAAATTCAAGGACTATAGGTAGGAAGGTTAGTAAAGGTATAGAGTTGATCCAAAAATAAATCTTTTTCTGGCAAACTGTTAGTTTATCTTCCTGTTGTCTTCTCTGTCTGCCTTTTTATATAGATGTGAGTGACAAGCTTGCTTCCACCAAGTTTGTTTGATTACAATTGGCTTAAAGGCCCAAAAATGTTTTTAACTTGTTCTTGTGGCATTTTTGTCATATATATATATATAAAATAATTTAAGATTACAACTTTGTTTTTTTAGTATTACTTTATTCAAGTCATGGTGGATCAGGAGCAGACAAAAACCTAGAGTTTGAAAAAGCCCGGGTTTTTGACGCAAAGTCTTCCTTCTCCGTTACATTCTGAAGCATCCACCTGCAGACAAAAAAGATCCATTAACGTCTTTATTTTCCTCGTCTGACCTGACATTTGAATCGAAACTGTACGGCTGGATGGCTCCAGGATTGCTTGGCTTTTTTTTTTTTATATTACACTAATGTTAGCTTGAGCTTGTGTGGCACTATTTCTAGCAGGAGAGAGTGTCAAGAAAGGAATGCTGGGAAATTGGCACAGCTAACTTCTGCGCCAACAGTCAAAATTCAATTTATAAAAAACTCCAGCTGCTCTGCAGAAAATAAGTATTTAAAAATGACACAAGCTTTTTGGTTTAGCTAAAAAGGATATAATCATAATTGAAAGACCACTGGGAACAATTTTACAATAGAAAAAAATATAGTTAGAGTAGAACTTTAAGGGAGCTGTGTTTGTTTGTAGTAAACACTTTTTCTTGAATCACTGCTGACATTACACTACCTACCACTGCATTTGGTTGCTTGATGACGACACTGTGTGTTTTACTTTCTCTCAAAGTTATAAACATTTTATATTTTTGGAAAAGGTTATTGTCTCTGTACGTTTTATTAATGCCCCAAAAACCCAATAGTTCATTTATGTTGAAAATTATAGCCACAATAACAAAAATAAATCTTATTCCTCTGAAGGTTGAAGTAAGACTTTGTGGCTCCAACTGAGTTGTTGTCAGTGAGAATTCAACTTGAAAGTACATTTGTACATGCAGATCCCTGGTATAGTGGAAGAGTTCTTTAAATATTTCCTAATAGTGGATTTTGAGTTTTTTAATTTAGAAGGTGATTGATAATTCATTGCTTCTGTCAAAGAGAACAATCACCAAATTTAGGAATTACAGGTTGTCTTTGTTGCAGCCTTTACATGTATCATCTTTAAGAAATCCCTTACAAAGATTAGCATTGACTGAGTACAGTTCATGGTTTCCATTGATGCAGTTTTTTCTGAACTTTGCCCATTTATCGACCTCATTTTGTTCCTGTAGCTGCAAAATCCAAACAAGAGACAAAAGGGAAATCGGTTGTGATTCACAGGTGGATGAGGAGAGACTTAAATAAACTCTGTGTTGCACTGTAGGTTATGGAAAGTGAAGAGTTCATGCTGCTGCCTGCCAACCAGCTGATTGACATCATCTCCAGCGACGAGCTGAACGTGCGCAGTGAGGAGCAGGTCTTCAATGCTGTCATGGCCTGGGTCAAATACAGCATCCAGGAGCGCCGGCCTCAGCTGCCACAGGTTTGTTACTGCAGAAAATAAATATTTTGGTCAGAAGCAAACCCCATAGTGTTTCTGTTTAAAAGTACCATGGGTTGCTTATGATGTGTGAACCCACTTTCGCCTTTGGCGTGCTCTGCAGGTTCTGCAGCATGTCCGCCTGCCGCTGCTCGGCCCCAAGTTTCTAGTTGGAACTGTGGGTTCAGACCCTCTCATCAAAAGTGATGAAGAGTGCAGGTGAGTGGAGGTTATGTCGGATATTAAAGATCTGCATCCAAAACTTAACTTGAAGATAAAAAAGTTGTGTTTATCATAGCAAAAGTATTAAAGATATTCACTCAAATCCTTCTGTATTTCTCAGAGACCTGGTCGATGAAGCCAAGAACTACCTGCTTCTGCCACAGGAGAGGCCGCTGATGCAGGGCCCCAGAACCCGGCCCAGGAAACCCATCCGATGTGGAGAGGTTCTTTTTGCAGGTAGGCCCTGAAATGCAAATTACATCAACAAATTACACAAAAGAATCATGAAGATCACAACAATGAAAAAAAAAAAATCAAAACGAATGATTAAAAACTTTTCATTTTTAAAATAAATAATAATTCCAGAATTCAATAAAAGCATTTTAGAGAAATATCTGGAAATCAAAATGAAATGTTAAGCTGTTTATTTCCATGTTAAATCCTCTGTGCTCTTCGTTCGTCAGTCGGTGGCTGGTGCAGTGGAGATGCCATTTCCAGCGTGGAGCGCTACGACCCGCAGACTAACGAGTGGCGCATGGTAGCATCCATGAGCAAACGGCGGTGTGGAGTTGGCGTCAGTGTCTTGGATGACCTGCTTTACGCAGTGGGAGGTCACGACGGCTCGTCTTATCTCAACTCTGTGGAAAGGTTATTACTTTAGTCTCGTATTTTTCTCTCATCAGTTCTTTTGTCCGTCATTGGTTACATTATTTTTTTTTTACCATCCAGATATGATCCAAAGACGAACCAGTGGAGCAGTGATGTAGCCCCCACCAGCACGTGTCGCACCAGTGTGGGCGTTGCTGTGCTTGGTGGTTATCTGTACGCTGTGGGAGGACAGGATGGAGTGTCCTGCCTAAATATTGTTGAAAGGTGAAAGACGGAATGCATTTATTCACATTTCCTCTTTATGTTTTTCTTTTGTAAATGAATCTAACAAATTAATTATTTTTAATTATTTTTAGTAGTTTAGCACCATATCTTTCCATATTTCACAAAAAGCAGAATAGAAAGACATGAATAATCATCTTTTGATTAATTTTACAATGATTTTTTAAATTATAATTGTGCCATTTTTAGCTAAAATAATTTTAAAAAGCGGTCCTTTTCTAGGACATTAGTTCTGCAGAGCTGCAGGAGTTCCTTAGAAATTTGCCTCTGGGTTGTGGGTGGGATTATTAGTGTGGAGCAACCTGTTCAGGCAACTCCGCCCCCCTTCCTTCCCCGTCATTGAGAGCTCTCTGTTGACTTGCTCTCCTGCTAGCTTACATCCCTTCACAACCCCAAGCTAACATAACCAGTTCAACAAAATGGCGAGCAATATTGAAGCTTTCCAGCCGTACAGTTTTGAGCCAAATGCCAGAACAGACGAGGAAAACAAACGTGGATCTAGTCGTCTACAAGTGGATGCATCTGAATGGAGCAGAGCAGGAGGCTTTGGTCCATGTCACAATGAGCTCTTCTTCCAACTGCATTATTTTCTCCTGATTCACAATAATTTGAAAAGAGGAAACTTTAAAAAAGTTAATTTTAACCTAGAAAAAAGCTACAAGAACATGTTAAAAAAATAAATTCAAAGCATATTTTTTATCAGAGTGAGTCTTTAAATGTATATTTCAAAAATGCTGATCTAAAAGCTCTTTTTTTTTACACCCTCCTCTTGTTTTTGAAGCATCAGTCCTGCATTACTCTGCTTCCCACAACAATTTACCTGTAATCTGAACAAACACCATTACACTAGCTGCTGTTTACTCCAGCGTCACAATACTGAGTCCTCAGCTGCTGCAGAAAATAGATGCCAGGAATGTTTCAGCTGAAGTCACAAATTATGCAAAGGTGCTTGTTGCATTCCAACACTAAGCTCAGCAGTTTATTATTCACAGTTTGTTAACTAGACGGGTGGAGGTGAGGCACTTCTGCAAAGCTGTAGATACTAATGGTCTGGAAACATTGTCAAAACAATATTTAAAACAACTTTTAATTGTACTGAATTTTTAACCAAGATGTGTGTTTTTGTGGCAGTCACTCACCAGCTAAGCGGCTTTGTGATTGAGTGTCTGCCCTGAAACTGGAAGACTGAGTTCAAGGGGGCAGGTTAAATGTGGAGCACAAATTTCCCTCACGTTGGTGTGTGACAACTCATGGGACTTTAACTCAATTAGTGTGGTTTGTGTATGAGGTCCAAATCTGTAGGTCCAATATCCAGAGCTTCATATTACTGTATTTTTCCACTTGGAAGCTTCAAACGTTTGTATTCAGTTGTACTCCAAAATGTCATCATTGGAGAATGTGAACATCTTAATCTTCTGATGCCAGGTTTTAATGACTTGTCTGTATGTTGTCACGGCTCCAGGTATGACCCAAAGGAGAACAAATGGACCCGAGTGGCCTCCATGAGCACCAGGAGACTGGGTGTTGCTGTTGCTGTCTTAGGAGGATTTCTTTATGCCGTCGGTGGCTCTGATGGGACATCTCCATTAAATACAGGTAACATACTTCATTTCATGTCTATGAAGAGTTACATCTCTGATGTGCAGCTAAGGTTTTACATTCAACTCCGTCTTCTTGGTTCTCAGTGGAGCGATACAACCCACAAGAAAACCGCTGGCACACCGTGTCTCCCATGGGAACAAGGAGGAAGCACCTCGGCTGTGCCGTCTACCAGGACATGATTTACTCAGTCGGAGGCAGAGACGACACCACGGAGCTGAGCAGCGCCGAGCGCTACAACCCTCGGACCAATCAGTGGTCTCCTGTCGTTGCCATGACGTCCAGGCGGAGCGGGGTGAGTGTGCTTTTCCAACATGAAAGCCCGTTGTGGGAGGCGGACGTGTAATTGGTGCTTCTGCGTAGGTGGGTTTGGCTGTGGTGAACGGCCAGCTGATGGCAGTCGGAGGCTTTGATGGGACGACGTATTTAAAAACGATAGAAGTCTACGACCCGGACGCCAATACGTGGAGGTAATTGGGACTTTTTCAGTGGCACAAGTAAAAAAAAATGTTTTTAACCCCCTATAATAGTTTTTTTTTTTTCTTGATTCATCACATTCTGTCAAAATGTGTTAAAGTAAAATATTTTTCAGAATAAGTTTTACTTGTAAAATCACTCAAGAAGTGGTTACTTTTCTTATGTTCTAGATACTTAAATTATGTGAAATTACAGATTTGCATTTTCAGAGAAAAATATTTCAATTCATTTGGTTTTTATGAGGCCAAAAAGCAACAAATGTTATCCTAACACACTACTGAATGATCAACTTTGATTAGACCTTTTTTTTCTTTGTTCATCACAGAGTCTCTCAAAATCTGTTTCAATGAGTAAAATCTTTTGTCCTTTTTTTCAGGATGAGCTTTTTTATAAATTGTTTATAAAATAACAACAAAAATAATTTAAAAAACAATTAACAAAACAAATGAGTTTTTTCTGCAGTTTTCCTTATAAAAACTCTAGAAAAATGTATCCAAAGTTTTTTTTAGGTCAAAATAATAATAGTTTAAAATATAATAAACCAGCATTAGAGGCTTTGCTTGTCTGGATGATTGAATTTTTGTACTACACCTTTTTGATAGGCTGATTTTTAACACATGGTAGATTGTGAAGCAGTTCCTGTCCAGTTGAGGGTAAAACCTAACTCTGCATTCTTCACACATCCAAGGGGGGCTTCTTTTGGAGAAAACGCATCCCTTTCTTGATATCGCTTCATCAGAAGAAACTCTGAATGCAGACATGCTAAACATGGCCAGAATTGAAAACACTTGAAACTTAAAAAAAAAAAAGCACAAATAAGTGGGGGAACATTGTAGAGCATTTGGGATGAAGACTTGCTTTTCCAACTCTTCTTCCTCCTCCAAATATCTCCTAGGAGTTCTCCTCTTCCTGGTTGAATGCCTCAACATATTTTTCCCAACACTAATAACTTTATTACAAAAATTCCACTCAAACACAGCTAATCTGGATTTCTCCATCGTGTATCTGCTGATCCTCTGAAAGTCGGAGGAACTCAACAAACCGCATAAAGTGTTGTAGATTAGCTGCTTCTCTCAACTTTCAGAATCTATTGGAATTAAGTTGATAGCTAAGAGTTCTGGTAGTTCAAGGGGTATGTTATTTTATATTAAAATTTAATAGTTTAATGATTTTATTCACATTTTATTTTCTGTCCAGCACTTTGGTTGCTCCTGCTTTTAAAGGTGCTATATAAGGGATAAATTGATTAAAGGGTTAACGCCTTTTCTTATAAGTTTGGATTAAACATGATCAAAAACTCATTTCTCTACCTTTTTCCAGGTTGTATGGAGGAATGAACTACCGGCGGTTAGGCGGAGGGGTCGGTGTCATCAAAATGACTCACTGTGAATCTCACATATGGTAACGCTGCCTCCTCCTCTTCCTCCCTCCGCGGGCACTTTCACTCCTCATCATGTTGCAACGGGACGCTTCTTTTCACCAACGCCTCCGAAAGAGACGGCGGGAATGACAGGAGGGTGGGGATGGTGAAGGAAAAAAAGCAAAACTGTTGAACTCGAGTCCATCTCCCCTCTCTCTGCTCAGAGGTCATTAACTTTTCACCAAGTTTACAGCACGTCACTACGCTTCCAGTTTAGAGAGGAAAAAACTTCTCCTCATGCAACATGAGGTTTCCAAGTATCTCTGCCTGGACTGGAATTTTTAAAGAACTGGTGGCTGTAACCGTTATCGCCCAAGACTGACTTTATAGTTCAGAGGGCTTAGAAGTTAAACGTCAATTCACTTGAAGAATGAGCCCTGGTCTGACTTCCAAACGGCTCTGGATCCACATGACAGAACGGTTTGTATTTACTGGAAGAAGTACATCTGTGATATCTCAGCTGTAAACTCAATCGACCACATTTGAAAATATCTAAAAAAAATAAGACTGACTGAATTGTTAGCTTTGTGACACAATAAAAGCAGAAAACATTCTGCTTTTTTAGATGAATTCCCCAAACTGTCACGTGTGAATGAAAGGTTCAAAGCAACACCCTGTTGGATATTTTTGTGTGGCCTGATTGTACTGATTTCTGTCACCAAAGAAGGTTTGAAGGACTGTCCTGCATGTCGGCTGAAGGAAACCGGCTCTGTGGCATTCCTTCAGAACTAAAGAGGAAAAAAAACCTCCGGCTGCAGCAGCAGGGCAAGTGGTTGCTCCATAGTTTTCTTTCTATTTGTGTGTAAACACTATAAACGTCTTCTTCTGTGATGATCAACACAGTTTAACTTAAGGGTGGATTTAGTTTGGAAGGTTCTCTCAGAGTTTATTGCACTACAGGTAAACATGTATTTTTTAGATTTTATCAATTTTTGTTAATTATGTTTTTAATGTGGGCGTTGTCGGATCAACAAATCAATTTTTGGTTGAGTTTGGAACCGGACATTTCAGATATTCTTTATTTACACGACGTGCAGGTCATCATGACTCAGCGTTTCACGTCGTCTCTGCAGCAAACTCAGAGGTAATCAGGGCTGACACACAGAGACAAGCGAAGCATCATTTTCAATAAAAGGACCTAGCTCGAATGTCTGTTTCAGTGATCGTGTCACTTTAGCTGTTTGCTTGGGTTTAGCTGTTCATTCTGTCTGTGGGAGGTTCACGTCTGCCTTCACTTTAAAAAAAAAAAATGAATGTTTGTGTTTGTTTTAAAATGTCCTGATTTCCTGAATGTCGACATGCTGTCAATGGGGGAAAATGTGACTCCGTTTGGCCATCTGTGCCCGCCTTTTCCTGCAGAGCTGTTTGAACCTCCACTCAGTTTAAGATCACTTGTTCTGGTGCCACTTTCTATGATCCAAAAACTTCATTTCTACATTTTTTTTTTCATTTTTTCCAGGTGAAAAAAAAGACCTTGAATTTTTTTAAAAAGCAAGGGGGAACAAAAAGTAGACGAAGTTTTGTTCCATCAGCTGAAAAGTTTAGTCCTTCATTTTCTTGTTTTTTACCCAGAACACCACCTCTGATCCTAAACTGAGTGGAGTTTCCTGTGTAATCTCCTAACAGTTTGTTGTGATTGTCAGTTGGCCTTAAGAAAGTGATGAATATTCAGATGTCCTGTTGTTTAGCCTCCGATCACTGATGTTGTAAGCTTGTCATTTTGCTCATCATAAACAGAAGAATGCCCATCGTGAATCAAAGACGACTTTGGCTCATTTTGTTCCAGGATAAAACATTTACAGAAGGCAAAATGTCTGAAGATCTGGTGGTTTTTCTGAGAGTGAACTCTGAACTCTATAGGAAATTAAAATGAACAATATTCTGATGCCTTTAATAATGACTTCCATTGGTAAATTTATTGTTAAATCAGAATTTTGCTTCACCTCCAAACACCAGTGTAGGAGTAACTAAAGCAAAAACTGATCAGATATGTTTTTTTTCTTCATTTAGGTTGTGAAAATGAGGATATAATGTTATTTATTTCACTGCCTGGTCATATCCCCCCCTCCCCCATCTCCAGCTGGGTTTATGTCCAACTCCATTCATTTTTTTTTCTTCTATTCTGGTTCTGCTCACAAAATGGATCATCTGTTTTGTTCAGCAGCACGGAGTGACAGAAGGGAACTTTGATCTGGTTGCGGATCAGCAGATCCCCCCCTTTTTTATTTCCAAACTGCAGATGGGGAATTTAGTTCAGATGTCAGCAGGGAAGAAAGATGGATGTTCAGTCCAAGTCAGCAGACGACGACGACGACCACGGAAATTTCTCTCCTCAGCAGCAGCCAGAAGCTGATCTGTGCTTAAATTTCAACTGTTAGGCCTCCCTTTGGTTTGCCAAATGGCAACTTAAAGACTTCTCTGATGAACGTGTGTTTTTAACATGTTCTTGTTTTTCTGATGGAGGACGTTTGAAAAATATTAACCACAAAAGGGTATTTCTTAATATCCAAATAATAAATCATGATACATGCATTCTGATGTACCATTTGTAGATGTAATAATAGCAAGATAACCTATGTTCAAGTTATCTGTGGCTTTGTTTTTATCTCAACTGGAAAAATATACCTGAGCCAACACAGTAGCTTAATCACTTATTACACATTCATTCACAGAGGCCAAATTATTTCAAATAAAAGAAATTTCACTAAAAAAAGAAAAAGGGTTTATTCAAATTTTTACCGAATTATTTTACATCTGACATTGAAGCAATCCCGATGGTAAACTCAAGAGGGGGCTACGGGGAAAAAAAAAAAACAAAACATCCTGCCTAAAATAAAAAATGTGCAAATCAATAAATAAACTACATTTTACCCAGAAGTGGCACGCTCCTGCAAAGAGATGCTGTCTATTTTTTATACAGGTCCTTTTTTTTTTTTTTTTTTGCTCCCTCTAGTGGCGGAATTGCACATTTCGGTCATAACTTGCCATGGGAAGGTCGAAATATGCTTTTTCTTTTTTTTTTTTTTTTTCGCAGCTGGGCTGAATTAAACCATCTGGGGGCCGGATACGGCCTGTGGGCTGTATGTTTGACACACCTGTAAACAGGTGATGGGAAGTGAGGGCGGAGTCGCTCTGTGCCAACAGTGTGCCAACAGTCACAACATGGAGGCACATTTCTAATGAACTGCTGCCACTCTGGAGAGAGTATGTTGAGTAAAACAACTTCAGGTTTTAACTTTTGGCTAAAATTGGCGAGCGAGACAAGATTTTCAAATAGATCAAAATATGATCGGGTCTTTACAGAAAGGAGGAAGCTGTAAGAGAAAATATCTGCTTTTATATAACAGAAACGACTAAAAAGAGAATTGAAAAAACACAAATACTTTTATATTGGTTTCTTTTTTTCTATTGTGTAGTGGACTTTCCTTTAAAAAAAAAAAAAAAAGTTTTGCCATGCTGGACCTTATAGGTCTTACAAATATTAATTGTTATAATCCGAATAATCTTTTTGGATTATTTGGACTTTGCTTTATATAAAACAAAATGTAATCTGAGCTTTATGGACCAAAAATAATTACCAAACCTTGCATCACGTTATTCTCCCAGCTCTACTTTTTTGCTGCTGCTATCATTATGCTGCTTCCGACTTAAAGTTTGTAGAGCAAGTTGCACACTTTCATGTTGGAGGCAAAGCAACAGAACACTCTGCTCATGTTTTGGCAGTACATCCTCTTTCCTCCCCACGGTTCATGTTCTTTTTTAACAGAATGAAGAAAAGAGGGAAAAAAAAGAGCAGCTGTGACACGTCTTTTCTATCTTATTTTAAGTAACCTGCCCAAGTGAAAGTCTCCTGCAGCTGAAATAGGTCACAGTGTGCTTTAGAATATGTTATTTTTTGAAAATCCACCACACACTGAAGTCATAATTTCAATAGCAAAGAGAAATCAAAATAAAAGTTTATTCTCTAGGCTTTCTTCATGTTTAAAATGTCAAGTTCCTGTAGTGCAGCGCCATTCATGTTGGACAGTTTTTAAAAAAAGATCAGAGTCGGTGCTCTGTCTTGTTTCCAATGTTGGGGAAATCTGGCATTACCCACAATGCAGCTCAAGTGCTGACAGCTGAGTCAGTAGCAGCAAACATAGCCCGAAGCCCTTCACACTGCGATGAAGAGAAGGATGTAGAAGTTTTTTCCCCATAACTCCACATGCCAGTTCTTTTTAGTTGTCAGAAAATTGAATCTTAAGTTTCAAATATAAACTCTGCAAGAGTTGAGCACGCTCAGTGCGCTGTTGCAGTTCAGCTGAGAATATGCAGCCAACAATGATGTAGTTCCTCAAATGACCACTGGGGGCTGGTTTTAGGTGGGACCAATTTTAGATGCACTCTTCTGAAAAAAAATCAAACTTTACATTAATATATTAAACAGATTTTCAAAAATAAATAAAAGAAACACCTTAAAAACCCAATATGGATCTAAATTAATCACGTCTTTGTAATCAAACTGTACAATTAGGAAGCAATACTGCTGACAATTTCACATGTTTTGTTCAAGTGGAATAGAATACAGATCAAAATAAAATCAGCAAGACGCCCTCAATAAATGAGTGGTTTTGCAAGTGGTGACCACAGTCAACTTCTGTCCTTATCCTCCTGAGTCCCAGAAAAAAAAAAGTTTTGGAATTTCTTTTTTTTTTTACATCACATCAGTCTTTGGGGTGTTAAAAACATAACTCCAACAAAAAAAATTTAAAACATGTTTTTATTTTTGTTTTATAGCATGTCCTTTGGAGAGGACATCTGGACGTTTATGGAAAATATTAACATATGAACACATTAACAAATTTTTTTTTACACTTAGATTTACACTGTGACATTTAGGACTGTACATTTAAACTTTAACCCTTCTGAACTTAAATTTTAGTGTAAACTCTTTTCCTCCTGTGAGAAATGACACTTGACCAAGATAATGTCACATGGTAAGCAAAATGGCGAATTGAAGCAGTACTGCCTATGGCATCTCTGGTGTCTTCCAAGACAGGCATGAATCTTAGGAGATGGACGAAGAAATACTGTTAATTTCTGTAATTAAAGTATTTCAGCTGTTTGCTTACGTTAAAATATTTCCTATTGACAACATCAATCCATCTAAGACAAAATATCTCAGAAGTCTACATGTTAGTTCTGGCCCATAGCGGACGATGAGTCCTCGCCTCCGTTACCTCGCCTCCGTTACTTTGTCATCCTCTTCCTCAGTCGACAACGACTCCTCTGCACTCTCTACCTCATCTACATCTATGACTCCTTGTGGAGTCTCATCATCTGACAAGACCATGTCTGAATCTCCATCAAGGATTTTGTAAAGAATTTTCTCTGCCTCAGTCAGTGACAGTGAGCTCCCAATCACATTGTGATAAAAAGGTGAAAAAAAGTTAGCAAGGCCGAATGTCCTCTATGGAGTACATACACAAACAAGACATTTTTCATGTGGAAAAAATAAATAAACTTCTCAGAAAACTCACCTAAACTATTCCTAAGATAGTTATTTACTGGAATCAATCTGAATATTTAACTCACAAAACTCATAATTTCAGTAATATAAACTTACCTTTCTTCTTCCCATAAAATGTGCTTGCTGCGATGGCTGCAATTTTGAAGAATGAAAAAAGGTGTTTTGTCAAGATCCCACCCCCAAACATGTGATATCATTGGAAAGCCCTGGATGTCCTCTGTAAGGGCCAGTAAGATTTAACACAATGCCATCTACGGTTTCAGAGATACAGACCAAAAACTAATGTACCCCACAGAGGACAAAAATGAATGGCTGGGACTCAGGAGGATAAGTTTACTGGCTGATGTTTTGGTGACTTGAATGCAGACAGTGTTGTCACTCCAGCGGTACCATGAGACGGTGTCTGTCAGCGTGGTGACCAGAGACAGAAGAAGACACTACCTGAACCAGTGCTTCCAAAAATTTGGAGGAGGGTAACAACCCTTCATCAGGACCAATACCTCCTCCTTTGTGCAAGGATAGACGGAGGGAGCACTGCCAGAGTCCTACAAAATGATATGAGGGCCCAACCTCCACAGGTGGGAGTTGTGCTTACAGCCCAAATCGTGAAAGATGATCAGCATTTGCTGGAGAACATAAAAATTGTGCAATTATTAAATAAAGTAGAAGTATTACAGTGAACGTGTCAAGATTTTACTGGACCAATGTGGAAGAGAGGAAAAAAAAAAATAAAATCAAGTGAGCCAGTAGATTTGACAGAAAGAGAAAAAATAATTCTAAAAATATCTAATAAACGTTTCTCTTTTTTTTTTTTTTTTTTTTTTTTTTACAAAGGACCAGTCATATTCTTGGAAAATTTTGCAAAGTAAAAATGAACTTTTCTTTTCTAAATTTGCTGAAAGATAACCAGCAACCTCTCAGTTCTGGCATCTTCCTTTAAGAACATTGTTCTACATTGTTATGCTCTTCAATCCCTCATAGAATGGGGCGTAACATAAATTGAGGGCTCATCCGGGATGTTTACCCAGGACCTCCTGCAGTGTGAGCCACACTCTTCCAGCACCGCACCTGAAATTAATGGTCAGACAGACACACAAAGATCCTCAAAAACACAGAAGTTCTACTCTGACAGAAATAAAGTACACAAAACTCAGGAACACAGAATGAAGAGAGAAAAACAAAACCAAATACGGCCACAGTTGTAACAAATGAAAAAAAATAAACATTTGATTTGCTTCAGCTAGAAAATGAAACAGTTTTTTATAGAATGCAAACACAACATGTGTTGTGGTTGGGATTTCCCATTAATTTAGAAAATAACTTCAACTCTGGTTCAACTCCACCAGTCAAAGGACAGAAAACTAAACAGCGATGTTAAGGTGAGGCAGTTTCACTGCTTAATATCTTTAGTACAAAGACAACACAGAGAGCTTGAATTTGAACATTCTGTTGACTCTAAAGTGCTTTGGGTTTTCAAAAAAGTTAATAAACTTCTATATAAGGGTGCACCATTTACCATTTTGTGGAACTCAATGACTTAATCGTTTCATTTTATCTAAAGGTCCCCAGATTAAGGTTTTCAATTTAAAAAACTGAACTTGAAGACAAAGATAAAAAAAAAGGAAGCAACAAAGAAGTGAAATGAAGCTGTGACCTGAAGTTCCACCGGCAGAGTTCTAAGTTCTGCTGAGTTTGTTCACCACAAGGAGATCAGATCAAGCCCCTCACCACAAGGTGCTTCTTTAAAATCCCGTCAACAAACAAGCGAACCCTGGTGCTGGACCAGGAACCGCTCCCTGACCTTGGAATGGAGCTTTAGTTTTCATCCCGTTTTACCACTATTTATTTTTTATTATTTTTAATATCCATAGTAATAATTACAGTATAGTTCATATGAAGCAAACTTTAAATAAATTAAAAAAATAGAACAACAGAAATTATAGTTTTACAGTAATTCATAATCTATTTAAACAGTGAGCAGGCAGAAGCTTTCTTGTTAAAGCCTGCATATTAAGAACATTCTAACATATCATGAAGTGTCTGTGATATCCAAACAACAATGATACTTAGAAAGACAATAGCAACAACAATAAAAACACAACAATAACTTAACAGGCATCATTTAGTTAATCATTAATAAATCATTTTAATAATATTATGTTGCGTTTCCATTGCAATTTTTGGTTGATATCATCGGTTGTCCTTATACATGCCCTTTATCCATACTAGTATTTATCAATACATCATTTATTCTTAAATTGTTCCCATACAATAAGTTTGTAACTGTTTTTAAACATTAAAATATATGTTTTTACATGTAACTGTCTTTGATGGGATGTGCCAATAGGTAAACAACATTTATTACTTTTAAAAATATATATATTCATCTTAATGTTAAATATTGAAAGAAAAGTGTTCTTTTTGGCTTATAGAATGTTGTCCAACCTTTTTTTCTTTCAATACTTCAAGATCCGAAAGAGAAGATGGTGTTTATTGACTGTAGTTTCAAGTCTAAAGCAAAACTAATAATAGGAGCTTTTTTTCCCCATTCAAAGGAAATAGTTCACCATGGCGCCGCACTCTAAACAGAGCAACACATCTTGCCCATTGTAGGGAAGCTTTTACACAAAGTGGCAATATGTTGTGTATGCCGGGCTCTGTTGTTCCCTGAAGGTGCAGCAGACACACAACCTGCGAGTGCACGCTCGCCTGGCAAAAGATGGCCTCCCTCGTGCTTCAGCAGCACTTATTTCTGCATCCCATCTCTCTTCTTTCCCGTCTCATGACTGCACGCAGAGTCAAAGGCTGCAGGCTGTTCTTCCTTAAACAATCTCCTTCCTCCTGTGTCCGTCCCGGAGGACTCTCCCTTTTGTCGGAAACACACAGCCAAGCCATGAAACCTTTGCTTTGGGCTTTTCTCCAATGTGAAATTAACTGATATTTTTCTTTTCTGTTCCTCAGCTGGATCGTGCCGCAGCTCCAGCAGCTGAAAAGTATATTTGTACCACTTTTTTTTTTTCCTTCAGCATCAGCTCCAGATTCGCAGCCTCACTGCTCATGTTGGTGGAGCCAAAAATGAACTTCTTTTAGAGTAAAAGGCTTATTTTAGTTGCTTTTCATTAAATATTAAACAGTAAAACTGTTTCAGTTGTGTAAAAATAATTCTGTAGTTTAGTTTAAAGACATTTAGTTCTGCAAGTTCAACTTTTTCCAATAATGAGGATTTTTTGAAAAGTAAATTCTCTGTTTTAAAAATAAAACATGGTTTAAATCAGGGGTTTGGAACCTTTAACCCTTAAAGAGCCATTCAGGACACTTATATGTATTTATGCGACTAATGTGACATATTAAAACAAAGAAAAAATATCCTTTATTCAAAACATGAAATATCTAAACTTTTGGCAGAGGTTCACACGGCTTCCTTTCAAAATAAAAGACTTCTTGGGCCACTCATCTCAAAGCAGCAACTGTAGTAGAAAGTAGTGTGACATCAGCAGTAACTATACAGATAAAGTCAGTTCATTTTACCCATTGTGGTGCATCTCAGCCATGAATTTATTAATCTAACAAACTGAAATTAAATCTGAGCAAATTAAGTGACCCTCATTGTATTTTTCAAACCATAAGACGTACTGAAAATCTTTCAATTTAAAAAAAAAATAGAAAGTTCCCTTATTATTTGGGGCTCCTTAAGTTAGTTGATGGATTCTTGGTGAATTAAGATACAAACTAGTGTCCTTCAGCTGTTTGTAAATGAGTTGAAAAAGTTGGAGTTAGTATCCTTTTTTAATTTATTTATTTTTTTTTACTTTATTGCTTACTAACTTTTTACTATAGTTATTTTAAAAATTCTTTAAAATTCTTTCTCTTCAAGCCGAGAGCCACATGTGGCCCCAGAGCCTCAGGTTGCAGACTCCTGGGCTTAATGCACAGAGGCATATTTAGGTCGAAAAAGCAATTGCAGTTTTGAATTTATGAAAAAAATGACGGTGATGGATGTATTTCATTTATTTTATTAATGCTTGTTGATTCAAATATACATCAAACCACTTTAGCTCCAAAATTACTTACATTTAACAGCTACAAGAACACAAAAACATAAGAGATTTTTTCCCCTCATTGATGGATATTAATTTAGCCCTCAAGGAAAAAACAGATCTGAAGCCTCAATTTGATAAACTTCAAGCTGCCAAGACTCTCAAAGTTTCCTCAATTTTAGGTTAACCTTTTGAAACGTTATCAAGACTTTAATCTGCTGTAGAAAAACAAAACTTGTGCTTGATTTTCAACACCAATTCTTTTTCTTAGTATTTAACTTCAGGGTTGCTTCTAGAAAAAATATAATTTTGTTTTGAAGTTTGATCCAGACTCAACTCTGGACTGTTGCTGTGTGGGTCAAAAACAAAGCCAAAAAGACGGTTGGATGTCTTATCTGGGATGGCGCTGCAAATATCCACATAGAACAAGTAATGAACTCATAAAAGGTCCTAATTCCTGGCTCTTGTTTTAATGTAAAAACAAAAAAAAATAACACGAACAAAATTATACAAAAAAAACGAGAAATACAGATAGAAAATATTTCTTTTCACTTTAAAAGGGCTGGAAGAAGCTCTTGCAGAAGTAGACTCTTAAGATCTTGTCTTTAATTAGATTAAAGTATTACTTAAATTCTTCATTATTGAAGACTCAGTCAATTTACCACAAGAAACAAAACAAATAAAAGATGTAAAACATGAAGAAGTAAAAGCATTCATGAAAATACAAGTGTAAAAACCAATAAAAACAATGACATAAAATTACCAAGTTGTTATGAACCTAACATACTATTGCAGATTTAAAAAAAAAAAAGCAATGGTTTAAAAGAGGCAACAAAGACCCACTCTGGCATTTTGATGATGAAGGACATATATAAAAGAATTTAACTTAAAACTATATTTTTTGATTTTCTTTATTCAAATCATTGTGAATCAGAATCAGAAATTGTAGTTGTGACCTAGACGTACAGCTGGATAGTTCCCAAATTGTTTGCCATTTATGTTGCACTACAGTAAGCTAGTGGGGGAGGATGTAAACAGATGAATGATGGGAAATGGGAGCAGGAATAGCAGAATTTCAGACTTCTACACGCATTTGCATAGACTTTTCATTGAAAGTGACCACTAATGCGTGAGGCGACGCTGCCGGTTTGTGTGCACCTTTACAGCGAGGTGACTGTCTAGCCCACAACTCTGAGGCTAATGTCTGATTTACTCCTGCTGCTCTGCAGAAACTAGGATCTAGAAAATCACTTTTTTTTTTTTCATTTTTTGCTAAAGACGGCATAGTCATAATGAAAAAAAAAAACACCGCTTTTAAAATGGAGCAAAGGATAATTGGAGTGGGACTAAATTCGCTTTTCAATTTTACTTTTGCAGTTTGTCATTTGAGGATAAGATGTCAAACTTTCCAAATCCCACCGACTCGCTGAGCAATTGTGTTTTCTCATCATACAAATTATTCTCTCTGTATAAAATTCTTCCTGGCAGCTCACTGTTTCCATTTCCTCCACATATTGCAAGATGAAAATGGACAGATCCTATCTCTTCCTTATTCCCTTACATATGTCGAAGGGGTTGCTAACCTCCAAAGTTTCTCTTTAAAGATCAAGGTCTACGACTTTAACTACGGAATTAAGTAATATTGCTGAGATCTGTGAATTCATCTCCACATAAAAGGATACTAAAGCTCCTCTGACTCACATCTGAAGGTACATAATCATAAATCCCATCAGCTTCCCCCTGAGCTCAATGATGATTGACGACGTGTGCTTTTAAGCCTCACTGTCAAAAGATTTATGTGAAAAGGCCTGGCAGAGGGCTCTGCAGGTAATTTCGTGATCAACATTTACCTCTGACATAAGTGGTATAAAATAAGAAAAGACCATTTGTGATAAATCCTGACATATTCGGAGAGAAAAGGATCTTAGCATGGAGTCCGCTTTGGGCTCCCGTTAAATCAGCTTGACCCGAATTCCTTGAAATGATGAAGAGCAGCAGGACCAGATCAGTTTTCCGATTAGAAATGTGCACATCTTTAGGGAACCATTCCACCATTTTCATTTCTTTAAAAAAAAAGAATCACTTATTTTGAGTTTTTTATGACTCAAGTTCATAATAAGAACTGAAAGAGTCAAGAAAATGTTATTCGACAACAGGTGGAATATGTTAAAAGCATTGATTAGCATCCAAAAAATCTGTTAGTAAAGGTTTAAAAGAGGACTGAGTCGACTAGGAATATCTAAGGGTGTATTCAGACCGGGAAAATTGTTTGCTCTTCAGTCATTAACCAGCATTTACAGGGGTGGGTCAAAAAAAAGAGAAAGATAGAGGTGCTGCACTTTAATTTCACTGACCAATTTGGAATGTCTGTAAGAAAGTTAGGTTCAACATTCATTACTGCTACTTTGGTAAGGCAGAGGCATACTGGAAGACACTCACTGGGGACGCTGTAAGGTATGGTGATAAGTGCTTGTGACATATAAATTGTTGGGAAAAGTTGTTTTAATGAGCCTGCATTTATCTGACCACATTGTAATGAGTTGCTGTTGCATCGTTGCGCCGCGTTTGTCCGCTAATGACCGGTCACGATGACAGTTTTGGCTCAGTTGTTCCAGTCACAGATTGAGGAATTTGAGGATTTTTTCAGAGTTCTTCATTCTATCAGGATGAGTATTTGGGCTGTCTTGGGTGGTGAGACGTCTGTCCTCTTCCGATCAAACACGTTTCCTTTTCCTCTGTTTTCCCAATCCAGGACAACATTTATTAAAATCAGTTCTACTTCTGGTTTACTCTGGATCAGTTTTACCAGATGGCGAGATGGTTCCTGGGGAGAGATAAGAATTGCCCTTGAAAGACCAGGATGTGGCAGAAAGTCCTTCAGATGGAAATTTAGCGTTTCCTGACTAAATGAGCTTTTGGGGAAATTCAGTCTGATTGGAAATGAGCCCAGACCACCTCAAAAAATGGGTCCTAGAGCCATTCCATCCAAACTTTGCTCTGGATTATCGGGGGAAATGAACTCTGGTTCAATTTAAAAAGACCATGTGTCTAGTCTGAAAACACCCTAAAAAGAAAAACAAAACATTTTGTTCACCTAAAGTTGCACCATAATCTCCAACAAGACTAGTTTTTAAATTAATGAGCATTTTAGAAGGGTTACATGTATGTAAAAAGTAATTTATTGCTAAAATAGAAGTTACAATGACTAATGAGAATTTATTTCCCATAAAAAATACGACTTTTAGCAGTTTGCATAATACTATGACCAATTTTAAAAACCCTCATTGGAAACTAAAAGAATATTATAATCCTACAGTTTCATCATGTAGACTAAACCTCCTTTAAGCCTGTATCTGCTTCTCCAATTGATTATCAAAACATTTATTGAATTGACTAATACATAAGCTTTATATTGCAATAAACTGCTAAAAGCTGCATGAATATATTTGCTGCAAGTGACCATTTGTTTATTATTTTATGGAAAATAGTTAATAGATGATTCCAGCTTTATGACACGGTACCTTATGCTGCTAGAAGTACCATCAGAAGATGTTACATTGTTGTCAGAAAGGGATGGATATGGTCAGCAACAACACTAAGGTTGGTTGTGTCATTGTAACCAAGCTCAGTTTGTACTAAGAGGGATACAGTGTGCAAAGAAAATATCCCCCACACCATTACACCACCACCACCGCCTGAAATGTTAATACAAGGCAGGATAGATCCATGTTTTCATGTTATTGATGCCAAATTCTGACCTCACCATCTGAATGTCACAGCAGAAATAGACTCATCAGACCAGACAATGTTATTTAATCGTCTATCGTCCAATTTTGGTGAGTAAACTGGACCTTGGTTTTATGAAATGACAATAATTGTATTAATTGAGATTAGTGTGTGCACAACCTTAAATGAAAATAGATCTACTTCCACTCAAAGAACAGCTGTGTTTTGAAAAATCTGTCTGTGGATTCTCTACTTTCACACTTCTTCAGAAATAGTTCATGGTAGCAATAAGTTTGTGGTCACACCGCTTCTGCCAAATCAGAAGTGAAACACACAGAAACACTTCATGCCTGCTTTTCCTGCTGGCACTGTAAAGTTCTCAAATGTGTTTCAGTTATCTCACTGCCATCTTCAAATATGTGCCAAAAGTCTGTTTAATTTTCTTTGTTGCAGAGAAGCAGAGGGTGATTTGAAACTTCTTTTTTTGTCGTGTCTCAGATACAATAAAGAACAACAATGTCCTCATGAATGTTTCAGGGCTACACTCAGAGCTTGTTTGTCTCCATGACCCTGTTAGACAAAAATCTTAATTTATTCATGCCTCAAGAAAACCTCTCATTAATGCTTTATCAGAAGCTGCAACACAAGGATCACTTTAACATTATTTTCAGAATAAATATATGTTTCATAACACCCAAAAGTAAATTGATATTTTTAGAGTAGGACAAAAAAGTATTTGTCCATCACCAATTCTACAAGTTTTCCTTTTTAAAAATATTAAATAAATCTGTAACGTTCATGATAGGAATACTTCAACTGTGAAAGTCAGAAAGTAAAAAACAAAGTTTGAGTGACAAATTTAAGCTGTTCACTCGATCCTCCTTATTCTTTCTTCTTTGCATGGTTGTTGCCATGATACTCAGAAACAAAAAAAACGCTCGAAGTCATAAATAAAATAAAGGATGAGGATAACCTTTGACTTAAAGAAAGTGTTTGTTGTAAATATGGTAAGACTTCTTTAAGTTTAAAAATAACTATGATAGGTTTCTAAAATAAAGAGAGACAAGAAAACTAATTCAGAACTGGGTAACTCTCCCCTGCTGTCTAGTAACAGTATTTATATTACTGTGTACTATTGTTCTTGTGTATTAAAGTAGGTTTTGACACTTTAAGGAATTGATAGTGAAAAATGTCTTGATCTTGAACTTAATCATGAGAGATAAAAAAAAATAATTTTGTTGATGCCACTTTATACAACCAGACTGGACTGACACAAACTCAAATATGTTTTCTTAGATTGTTTGCAGTTTCACAGGTTTTATTTTTGAAGTTTAGCAAGTTGGATTTTTAGAACGAAAGGCTTTTGCTTCGTGTATCTAAAACAGATGTAAAAAGTTGTAATAGGACTAAAACCCCAACCACCAAAACCATTCTTCTCCTGGTTCCAGACTCTAGGTACGTGTCTCTTTTTACTCTCATTGACCGTAGTGCAACTTTTGCCTCCATCTCCCACAATCCCCCTGCACAGACTTCACTGTTGGCATCAACCAAAACTCCTCCTATGATTGGTTCAGCTCAAATCCCACAGGTTGCACCTAATTTATCTAGCTGAATCCTTTCTGAACAAACTCTTCCCCAATCACTTCAGGTGTGCCCCAGGGTGCTGTCTGGGGACCCCTTCTCCTTCTTACCCATCTAAAAATACCTTGCATAAATTCAAACTCCCCCTCCACTGCTACACCGACAACAGCCAGCTGTCAATCAAACCCAACCATTTACTTCCCTCTCTTCCTCACCAGTTGTCTCTTAGATGTTAGATTCTGTTTTTTTTCGCTTTAATTCATTAGTGACAACACAGAACTTCGTCTCGGTATCAACTCCATCACTTTGACTTTTTAACTTCACAGCTATCCTCGTCTTCCATACAGGGGTGGAGCTACAGGGGTGGGGGGTGGGGGGCAGCTGCCCCCCCAATTTTTGAGTCAGTGATGACAAAGACCACTTGATGTTGACAGATGTTGACCCTTTTCCAGCATTAGTTTCTCATCGGAATAGTCAGAGGCGGAGCTCCATCCCGCTATCCATTGTTTACAAAAACCAAGTCGTGCTGAAGCGTCATTTTTGGCTGAAAATTCGGTAAAAATATTCCAATCTAAGGTAAGTTTTGCAAAAATAAAATATGTTAATACTGGCAGCTCATGTGTCAAAGTGTCTTTTGAACCCAACATTATTCCTGACGGTTGAAGGGTTGGCACCAGTATCAGGTAGCAGAGGCGCCATGAGTGTAAATTTGTGTTTGCATGTGTGAATGGGACTGTGAAAGTGCTTTGGGCCTTTAAGGAAGGTAGTAAAGTGCTGTGTGACCCTCAGCCCCCATACTGTCTCCATCCTGGTCAACAGCCTGATCACCAACTGGAGTTCCCTCCTCTTTGGCATTCTACACAAATCCCTCTACAAACTCCAACTGGTCCAGGACTCAGTCGCTATGATAATTAGCAAACTCCCATCTATCTCACTAAAGTACACCTAATCGATAGCATGCCCATTGACAACAAACTCCTGCTGTCAATCTTTAAAGGGATCCACAATCTTGCTCCCCCATCTGTCCTGAGATCTCCAGACTGTTGTTCCACGTTTGAGCAACCATTTCCAATGGAAAGTTGTGGAAACGGATGAAAATGTGCATTTCGGGCTGTCGGGTTCAAATTTCTCATGTTCATGCATAAGAACGCAAATTTCTATGATCGTGTTCAGGCTCCACGTATGCGCAGCCATTAAACCCACACTCAAATCTTCAGAAGGTTGAACTGTGACCAATCAGGAAGTCTGACTTGGTTTTGACATATGGGTGCCACCCCCTTCTAATTCACAGAAATTCCAAGAATTAAAAATTGATCATGGAGGAGAAAATAATAATTGCGGTTTGTGCCTGGCATGTCTTTCAAGACATTTCAACCCAAGCCTTTTTCAACTGTAGAAGGCGGACATGTGCTAGTTTCGGGTCGCGACAGTCCAGTAAGTGGGGTCAACACCTATTTAAGAACATGCATTCAGCACATTCTTGACTGAGTGCCCAGTGTGAAAGTAGCTTCACTTTTTTTCCTCACTGCAGCTGTTCCACTGTGATTTTAACATTAAATATTTTATTGCTGTTATTACCAGCGTCCTTTTCCAGTTCAGGCACCAATATGATCGTATTCTTCACCTCTGATAAAAATGTAAAAAATTCCTCTATCTCACTTGACTTTAAATTAACCTTCACACTCATTAGCCTTGGTAACATCTAGGGTTTTTTCTCCATCAGGGACTCTTAACACTCTGTTTAAAAAAAGCTGGAGGAAGTGTGAGGTGTCACCATGTGTTACTCTGTAAGCGAACATTCATGCTCACATCCTATAATAAGTCAGACGTGAGAAGCACTCTTATCACTTCTTATAGTCAACTTCAATTACCACATGCGTTTTGACACAAGTTTAGGGATTGAAAAACAACATATGCTTCGCTCCATCCTTTAGCAGGTTGAATTTGTCGAAGACGGTGTTCAGGAGTTACGCTTGCGGGCTTTGGATGTGTGTTGCACGATTTCAGCTCTCCAGTCTGTCATGCTGTGCTTTGGTTCTTTTCTTTAGTAAAAGAAATTCAATAACAGTAGATTCTTCTTTTTTCTATAACAGTCTTCAGTTCAATAAGCCTTGAGCATTTCAAACTCTTTCCAAGTTTAATGTGGAGCTAGTTTTTTTTTATTTAAACTTCAGCACTATCGAATAGGGAAAAAGTGCATTTTTCTCAAGGAAATTTAAGTATTGTTGGAAAATAATTTAACACTTATGCGTTTTTCAAAGGACAACAACTAGACAAATAGAAAGATGCAGCAAGAACCTTAAAGCAGGAATTTTGCCCTAAATTGTCAGATTAAATGTAAAAAAAAAGAACTGCATTACATTTCAGTTAACTCAAACTAGGTTAAAGATTATAGCTTACATCTGCAGACTTCAGTAAAACTAACAAATACTTGGAATACATTTTGGTTATGTAATTACTTAAAGACATGATTTAATTTAGTCATCTATAAAAAGTGTCTGAGAGCACATTTAATTTCAAGACGTTGTTTTTCACATAAATTAAAAGCACATACTTTGAACTTGATTGGAAATTAGAGGAAGATCTAAAAAGATAGATCTGATGTTCTGTTCAAGTCAGGCGTTTGACACTCGTTGCCAATGTTGAGAATAAAACCCATAATTCACAACAAAATACTTTTTTTCCTCATTCAATTATGATTTTTACTGTTTTTAAAGCCAATTTCATCCCACAGGCCACTTGATTCTTACAAATTCCTCAGTGATTCTTGCACATTTGGTCGGATTTTTGAACATTTCTTTGTAATGTGGGGTGTTCTATTTTCTATTTATTTATCTTTATTGACCATCCACATTGAAGAAAACTGTACCTGATTCTCAATATACCAGGTATAATGCCAATAAAGGCTTCTACTCCATTCTGTTGTATTCTATTCTTCAAATCATGCTTATTTAAATTGTGTTTTCTCCAACTTTACGTCTATTGTGATTTTCTTTGTGCCTTTTTCTTTTTGCATGACATTATTGTTCTGTCATTTTTTCAGTTTGTGGATTTAGAGACATCTTGCTGTATTCTTGAATTTCTACCGTCTCATCTTGGATAGAAGTTTTGGTGAAGTCATCCCGTATATCATCTCTGGATTTTGGGTACCACTCTCAATACATTTTAAGGCAGCGCTCTGTCTTGATGCCAATGGCCTCCACCTCTTTTTTTTCATTCCAGTGGGGAACTTATGACCTTATGACCTCTATGTAATAGATGCTCACACCCCAGACTTTACTCCTGCTATTCCTCCAACTTCTTTCCTTACTTTATAAATATTTGGCAGTTGCTGGTTTCCTTTCTCCCTTGCCTTCATTACTTTCTTAAACATTCACCACAGTGATTGTTACTGGCTCTTGTTCCAGGAAGTCTCCATGTTCTGCTTGCAAGGCCACCACAGCCACTGAGCATTGTTGATATGTAATGTTTCTGACTCCCACATGCTTCTTGTGTTGGGTCTCTCTTCATGTTGCTACACTGCCATTGATAATTCACCTTTGATGGTCCAGTGGACCTGGCCTCTATCTCTGGTGTAGCTTTTCAGGCACTCTGCCAAGTCTTTCTTCCGATGCCTCAGGTATGGACAGTTTTCAGGGATCCCTTTGTTCATCACACCTCTATGCAGTTCCAGTGGCTTCTCTGTATGCTGCCTCTGTTTCCATGGAGAATACTGCTTCATATGAGGGATTTTTTCTTATCTTATAGTGTCTAAAGCTGATGTTTTTCAGCTCTCTAGTCTCAGTAATTGTAAGAATATAGTTTACTTAATGAAGTAACTAACTATTGTAGCTTTATTGTTGAAACTTTACTAATAAAAATAACTTTTGTTGAATGCAAATTTAATAATTTTTTAAATCTGAATTTATTTCAAATTAATAATGAGAAGTGTTTGCCTTCAAATGCTTTATTTTATTTTATTTTTTACCATTGCATAAGTGTCTCTACAGAAAATGCACAACCACAAAGTCAGTTTTATCATTTTATTTAAAGCCCTTATTTAACTACAACATTTTATAACTGCATTTTTCCTGTCCGAGTTTCCACACAGTTAAGATAAATGCACAATTGCCAATTAAAATTAATGATGTCACAACAGAGTGTTACAGAAATCAAATTGTTTTGGCCAATTAGCGGCCAACTAAACCAAAAGCTTAAAAATAAAACCTACTGGAATAAAATTGTAGATCTGCATTATGCTGCTCTTTAAAAAACCTGCGTTTTGCAATTTTTAATGCTTTATTTTTAATTTAACTTCTAATACTTGGAAATCAAATACATTTTTTGTAAAATGAACATTTTTTTTCTCCCGCTTCATTTGTCACTACTTCCTTTCATCCATGTGGGGGCATCATTGCTTCACACTCACTCATGGCTCACACGTTCTGCTTTGCTGGGCCGTTATCTGGGACAGAGTGACATTAAGGGAAGCAGGTAAAGGTTAAATACTTCTCTCCTGGGCGTTTCACTCAGTACCTCCATGTGAAAACCCTTATGGAAGAAGATGCAAGCGGCAGCTCTCACTTTTTCATGTCACTGGGCAGCTGTGTTCATTTTTATGGGTCCCATGCTTATTATCAACTCAGATTTGTGACTTTTTTGTTAATAAAATTTGATGTTTTTATTTGTATCTCAATATCGTGAGACTCCATGACTTGATTTCTCTTACTTCTATTGTTTGTTTTGACAAAAACTCGACAATGTCACTGACGGATCATTTGTGAAAGGATTAGATTTGAATTGTTATTTATTTCAGTCCCCAAGTTCAAAGAAACTGCCAAAAGTTCTCTAAGGCAACTTTTGAACAATTTCTGAAAGTGCAGTTGTAATTACTTGTTGACATTTCTTCTGAAATGGATTTTAGATTGGATTTGCTGCCACTTTTAGTAAATATGACATCAATGAGGATGTCACAAAACCTTTGGATCTATAGCTTTCATTCATTGATGTGTCTCTAAAGACATTAGAAGCAGAGAAAACTGTTGACAAGTAAAATGTGGTGTTATAATTATTTACTCCTTAATTGAGTGGAACTGAAAAGTTTTCCTCTTAAAATGTGCTTCTTTTTGTATTTAAATATCAATAAACTTGCTTATGCAAATATATGACACTGAACAGCTATGTTTAGAGTACAAAGAGCCTTTGAAAATAAGGTAAAATAAAAAAAAAATGAGTGGCAATAATTACTTTGAACCCCGCAATTTAGATAAAATTCTGCTGTATGAACTCTAACCTCTATTTAAGAGCATCTATTTTTCATCTATACTTGGACATTTAGTTAGAAGCTATATATGCTTTGATGTTTAAAATAAAACAAAAATGAAAAACATTTTCTGACTCTGCTGATGTTTTGAACTATGTTATATTTGCATGACCTTTTGGTAATTTGTGTTGTGTTGTAATGTTAAATAATGATTTTTAAATTCAAACTATTGTCAGTGAAATGGCTTCTAGATTTTTAAATCTTTATCATGCACGCATAAGAATCAAGTTGAAACCTTTAAACTTTTTAATTAGTTACATAAATAATTAAATTTGCCCTTGCAGCTCATTGCAGTTGTTTTAAAAGTGAGCGTTTCTAAATTTAAAATTTGCAAAAAAAAAAAAAAAAAAAAAAAAATCAAATATGAATTTAATTTTTAAAACATAATTCAAAACTTGTTTTTATTACCATTTTATAGTCAAATTAAGACTGGCCCGCTTCCTTTTTTTTCTATTTGACATAATAAGTTTGTACAAAGAGTAATATCATCCTTTAATTGACGGCTGAATGTCACATAAGAAGCTTCTTGGTGGTTGTTTTAACAGTTTTAATAACTATCATGATTATTTTAATGAGCAAGACAGCAATTAAAAAAAAGGAAAAAGGCCTCAAAATCAGACACATACACAGCAGTGGGTCACATAACCACAACACTTTCACCACATTTTAATTCCAAAATCTGTTTTTTGATTAGAATGAAAAGAGTTCAGCAGCAAGTCCTTACAGCTATCATTTTAATACGTTTATAGATCAACAAAAACTTTAAAAAAGAAAATTCTAAAGCCTGCCCAAAACATTTCAAATTCAGAGGCAACACTGAATTTGATTTGATTGATGGATTTTTTTAAAGGAATTTCTTTGGCTACTTTTATTACAGCATCTGTGACATGACCTCAAGTTTGCTGCTGAATTTCCCTGCACCTCAAATGCATGGACTCAACTGTAAGTAAATTACTGTAAGTAATTTGTATTACTTAATAATTTCATCACAGCAGACAATGAGGAGGATGAGAGGTTTAATCTGTGTGCTCTTTTCTGCACAAAACTTGCCCTCCCCCCCCAAAAAAAATAGAAAAACCACTTAGTTTCTATTCTTAAATAGTCTATAAATGTTAAAACAGCAGAGCATTTTTAAAGGAAAAAGCATCATCATCAGCTGCGGGACAGACTCTAAGAGTTGACCACAATTTTTTGTTTGATCAAAATTAATGTGACTTTTAGATAAAGTAGTTTAATTTATATTTCTTCATCTAAAACACATTTAGTCTAATGGGACTTAAGTTGTTTGGTTAAAAACTTTATTCTAAAGCTTGTTTACTCTTCATGAATCATCTAAATATTTGGTCCAATAACCAGGGAGACACCTGGTATCCTTGATACATTTAAGAAAATAACTTTATTGACATAAACAAAGATTAAAGATTCACCAGAACTATACATGAACTTAAACAGTAATCTGATTTTCTGGCTAAAAAGAGATGTCAACTTTATATGTAATAACTAGGAGTCAGTATTATATAAACTAAATCTGCTGATAGACTTTACATTTAATCTGAAATGCTTTTTTATTTTTTAATTTGCAGCAGAGGCCAGCTTCTAAATTCATGGTAATGACCTGTCCTTGAGCACAGTGATACTTCTCAGTATACAAAGACAAGTTCAAATCATATTCAATGGAATTCAGAATCCTCCTGCCTGGTCAAGACGGACATTTCCCGCCAGAAGTACCAGCTAACCCTCTGGGGAGGACCCTTTTGGTTGGAGCCCACTAGCTGAATACATTTAAATATCTGGAGTTTAAACTCTAAGATGGTTTTGAATGTTGAAATTCTCATCCTATGCACCTATAATGCAGTAAGCAAAAAAAAAAACCCACACTTGAATACTATTCTTTAAAAAAAAGTGTTTATACAAGCTATAACAGAGTTTATAGGTTTTCTTATGGTGTAGCTTCTAATTTTAGTTGTATAGACCAATTGTGATACCAAAAGCAACTGAAGACATACGTCCTGATATTAATACATATAATTAAGATATTACAGAAGTTTCTTGTCACAAAAACCCATTTTATTTTATTTCAATTCAAGTTCCTTTCTCAAATGAGCTGGAAAATGCTAAGTTCAATTAAAGATTCAGTCAGAAAAATTAGCAATGGCACTTTTATGTGCAAGAGTTTCACTTGGAATTATGTGGAGATACTCACAATCTCAAGGATCCAAAAAGGATGCAAGCAAGTGAAAACCCATAAGGGAAGGTTTAATTACAGAAATTACAAGATATAGAGGAGATAAAGAGGATCTGGAATCTGAGCCAAATTCTCCAGCTAAAATCTGCATCTGGCCCAAATTCTATACCCAAAGCCAAACCAGATGAGGATAACTGTGATGATGATGATGATAATAGCCAGGTCTGCTGAAGTGATAAAACTTGTGTTTAACAAACCTGGAGCTTTTCGTGACCATTTTATTCTGCATCAAGAACAAATTCCAAAAGAGAAAATATTGATGAATGTCCATATCAAAATCAAACTTTGTTTATTGTTTTTCATACTTTCAAAACCCAAAGTGTTTTACATAAACACAATGAAAACACTCATCAAAAATCCATTTAAAAACAAAAGCAGAACTTAAAAACCAGCACCAGGGATCCATTCAGCCCAGCCACAGAGCCTGCCTAACAGAGAGCAGTGCAGGGCCCACTCTACAGCTATTGGACCACAGGGCAGGACCCCAACCGCCCCAATGAAAATGGGCACAGCTGCAACCCACCCTCCACCCCAAGTGCTCATTGGTGCCCAAGAATCATAGATCCCCATGAAGAAGCACTGGAGTGTAAAAACTAAAAATGTTAATATAGTAATAATATTAAAATAGGTAAAATGTTAAAAGAATAGTTGTAAATTATTACAAAATTTCTTAAGTAAATGAAAAAATAATTAAGTAAAATGAATTTAAACAATTACAAAATTAATCTTTGGATTTATTGTAAAATCTTTCCCAGTGGTCTTTTAATAATGATTTAGATATATCTTTAGACCAAAAAAAAAAACCTTGATCGTTTTGCAGCCCACTGCAGAGTAGAAGGAGTTCATTAGAAATTTGCTTCAGAGTTGCGACCGGGACTGTTGGAGCAGAGTATGCCTTCCCACACTTCCCATAATCCATCAGTTTACATTCTCCTCACAACCCCAACTTAACATTAATGGTGAAACAAAAATTGGAGCTATCCAACTAAGCCAAATGCCACCTCGAACAAGGAAAACAAAGACATTCGTGGATCCATCTGTTTGCAAATGGAGGCACCAGAGTGGAGCAGAGCAGGGTAGTAATTTCTATATCACACCAACAAGCTTTTTCCTACTGTCTCTGTGCATTTTTGTCCTGATTCACAACAATTTGAATAAAAACATTTTCATAAATGCAATTTTAGAAAGTAATTCTTTGTACATGTACGCCATCATGTGAAGAAAAATAAAATACAGACAGCACTAAATCTATTAAAGTTCACATGTTAAATGTCTAGAGATAATTTTTGTAGAATGGTGAGGAAAAAAAAAGACTCTTGAAAAATGTATATGCATAAAAATTAAAAGTCCTCATATTTTGCATCGTTGTCCTCTTTTAGTAATTAGACTTTTTTTTTTGAATGATGTCCTTATATGCTAACGCATAAAATTGAGTTTTTGTTTGACATTACATTACTGTAGAAACACATCGTCAAAATGTAAAATGTCAGCATTTTCGGCTGGCGGTGGAGCTCGTTAGAAATAATTGAGTTATTAATGTAATTTCCTCTAGTAATTGAATTCAACAGAACGGGGAAGGTTGTAAATTGGGAACTTGCCTCTCAGCGTGGTTCAGTGGTGATTATTCCAACCCTACAGTTGTGAGCACTAAAAAAATGTATTATTAAAAAGGTAAATAAAGAATTACATTTGAAATATGAGAAGATTTATTTAATCTTAAGCTTGCAAACTTCATACAATACTTCAGTTTGCTTTGCATTGGATTACTTGATATAAAGAGCAACTCACCAAAAGCTGCAGTACATGCCACTTGCATTTAGGCTATAGAGGTGAAATCCTGACAACTTGGGTTTGCTCAAACTCTTTATCTAATCTTTTTAATCATTAATGCTGAAACACTGACACACACAGCTATATGGAGGTTAAATGTTAGGAAGAGACCACGCAAGTTAATAAGCTATGATGAAATAACGTCTCTGAAGCCAAACTCAAAGCGAATTTTCCTGCGATATAATCTTTTCTGAAAAGGTTGTGTCACACTCATTAATATGTAAATGGCTGAATGTTATACCTGTGCATTCAATTAAAAGGATTTACTCAGTTCTTGTTTTAGAGAAAGCACCTATCGAGACAATTTAAAAAGCCGTGGAGGGACTTTTATTTTACACTGAGTGATACATCCAGGAGTGTTAAATCACACTTTTTTTTTTTTAGCAAAGGAGTTGAAGCGGCTCATTATTCCAGGCTTGTTACTGAGACAGCATCGAGGCTGCCAACCTTACCGAGCAGCCACACTTTTTTTTGATAGCAACTGTTGGGCTCACATGCATCCACTTTGTAGCGCTCCTTTTGTCCGCTTCTCCCAAGAAGGTTCCTATTAAAGAGAAAAAGCAGCCCCTGAAGCAGCAGAACCAGCCTTTTCCTCGACTTTAAACTGTGGCTGCCAGTTGAGTGAGGTGCGTGCAGCCGTTTTCATCAGTCGGAAAGTTCCAACTGAACTTTATGGTTGTTTTAATGTGAGAGGAAGAGAGTGGGGATGGAGCTCAGTTGGCTGAGGTTGGAAACCAATTGGATGAATGCGTTCTTAACAATGGTTTAAAGAGACAGGTGAGTCTTGGTCTCATATTCACTGCTTGAACTTTTTTAGCAACAACTTCCAGTTCATCAGCACTACGGAGGATTTTTATGATGTTAAAATGAATGCAATCAGGGCTTAAAATATCAGAAAAAAGAGACATAATTCAAAAGTGTTTTAGTCAAGGTTCGACTGTAAAGAAACACATCCTACACGAGGTCCCACTCTGATCATTTTTTGATCTATTTTGAAAGTTTTATCAGTGGCCTTTCAAATACGATTCTGAAGTTTTTATTGAAAACCAGTTTTTTTTTTTTTTTTTTTTTTTTTTTTAAAGGAGGGTTTCTGCAGAGAAATTTGCTGTTTCCACCGATGAGTTAAAAACTATTAGAGATGGCATGCTCACTGCTGTGCTACAATTACACAAACAGTTCAGGGAAAAAAACAAAAAAAAAAAAAAATGTGACTTTTTACAAGTAAATTATTACTTTGAGCTGGTGGAGAACTTATTAAAAACATTTGATTAAGATCTAAGTGAGTTTATTATCAATAATGAACGTTTTGGCTGATCTTGTTGCCTATTCAAAGTTGATGGCAGTTTTAGACTTCGTCCTATGACCACCAGTCTTTTTTTTTGTTCTCAGTTGCGCTACTCCTGGCAGGAACTGGCTCGTATACAACGGGCACAAGCGGTCTGTAGCGATGTGGGCTACCCACAGACCTGTTTTAAACACTGACCAAGAGAGTCTAAAAGTTTGTGTAAATCTTAGTCTGCGTATAGATTCGAATAAAATCCCAACTATTCCATTTCACGTATAACATTTATTTATAGAAAACTTTGAAATGTTTTTCCATTTGTTTTTGTATAAAAATATTTGTACCATGACGTGTCTAGTTTGTTCCTTTTAAAAATTGGACCAAAATGAAGCATTTTATTGTATCTGCTAAGCCAGGGGTGTCAAACTCAAATATACTGTGGGCCAAGATTTTAAATTGAACAAAGCCGTAGGCCAATGTTGAACAAATGAACCTTTCAATATGGTACCAAACAAGTTTTGATATAACAATGAATGTTGAACAAGCAAGGCTTGTATTACTTTAAAGTGCAGGAATGCAAAATCAAGATGCTAATAATAACACCAGGGGTTTCCTGGCTTAAAATAAGGAGGTGATGGTGTCTCGTCATGACTTCAGATTTGTAAACTTTAAATACAAAATATATAATATTGTTACCTTGACATTAAAAATCCAAATATTTGCGATTAGATATTGATTATTGGTTTACTGGAATTGTTTTTTCTGTTTGATCATTTTGTCATCTCAATAAGGTTGAATCTAATGATGAGAAAAACAAAGACACATGGATCTATTGACTGCAAGTGGATGCATCAGAATGGAGCAGAACTCTGAGCTTGTGGCCTTCCCACTGTGTGTTCTAAGTCGCAGTGGCATTTTCTCCATTTACTTCTGATTCACAATGACTTGAATAAAGAAATTAGTTTTAATAATAAGAAAAATGCAACAAGAAAATGTGCAAAAACACCAAAAACAAAATTTTCATTGGACTTCAATAAAGTATTTTTGGGCAATTTGTTGCTTTTGTGAACATGCAGACAAGGCAACAAAATATAAAATGTTGCTCATCAACAATTTCTGTTCATCTGAAGCACCTCCTCAAGAGAGTTTCAGATCTTTTCAGCAAACTTGGATTTTAAACTCTCAAGGGGTTACAAAAACTCCACAGCTTTCAGTCAAACTCCATAAGTCTTTAGACACACAAAAGGCCAGATTACATTTATAGCCCTTTTTGGTAGTATTCCTTCTTTTTCTCAATCAGGACATCTATATAAATGGAAGGGCTTTCAGAACTTTTAATTTTACCCCAAAAAAGGATTTATTTTCCTACATTAAAAAAAAGAAAGGGCATGAAAGGTAAATAATTATTTGGACCCCACAAGACAGCATGCTGAACTTTTTTTTCTAAAAGATTTTTTATCTTCACTGGTGTCATGGAAGACAAAATCCTGTCCTCCTTAGTCATGGGAGAGTTCACTCATTAATATATGGATGGAGTCATCTGTAAATAAGAGCAACGATGGTTAAGCAGGTCATGAATGCTGAAGATACAGAAAATTTAGACAGAACTTACTTTATTATAAATATAGCAGAAATCTAAACTTAAACATGAAGAAGGGGAAAGAAAAAAAACACAACAACAACCAAG